>CM057451.1:895505000-898440000 GCA_016271365.2 Neoceratodus forsteri | reverse complement strand
GCAATCATCTCAAAATATAATTATATACATTTCAACAGTAACACGACATATTTTCTAAACAAAGGGATCTCAATATCAGTTACATTTCCACACAATGATTTGCATATATTTTTATATCAGCAGATATGTAAGGGAGAAAAAGACAGACAGCAAGGGAAGGATGAGAGACAGTGAGAGGCTAATAACTGCAAGACTGTCGGAGTGATCAAATCCTAGGTCTCACAGGAAAATTAGATTATGCAACCAGACAGATGAGAGACAGGAAAGAAATAGAACAGAACAGATCCTTGCATTTAAACACTTTCTCCGCAACAACAGGTACAGGGTCCTATTCCACCCTGTCACAAATCTGCTGTGAGCCATCTGCCAGCTGATCTCAGACAAAGCACTTTCAAGCACAGTCACCAAAGAGTTCTGTCCAGGTTTAAATGAAAGATAAAGCTGAGTATTGCCAGCATAGCAGTGAAAACCTAAACTATACTTTCGGATCACCTCATAAAGCAGGAATATAAACACTGCAAACAAAATAATGACAAAATGGAGCTCAGAGGGATACCACAGTCGATGAGTTTTGTGATGACTGAAAATACCCTAAAACCACCGCCTGATGAAGACTGCCTAGGAAGGACGAAAACCAATCCAGTACAGTTTCTACTGCTCCAATGATCAGCATCATATGCTCCACCAGCACCCTATGTTCAACAGTGTCAAATACTTATTAATAATAGTAAAAAAAAAAAAAAAGAAACCTCTCCATGGTTCCTTGCTAGGAGTAAATCATTCAAAACCCTTACCAGAGCCATCTCAGTGCTATGCAGTGGAAAAAAACAGACTGGAAAGGCTCATAGATGGAAAACTCCTCCAGTGCTATCTTAGCTGTGTCACAACCACTTTCTCAATACTTCTGCCCAAAAAGGACAGGTTAGAGATGGATCTGAAACTCACGAAATCAAAGCATTCTTAAGGAGGGGCATCACCACAGCCTCTTTCTGGGTCATAGGGGACACACTCTCCCCCAGAGAGGCACTGATTATTTCAATGAACGCCAGACTAGGCACCACTTCTCTAGCCTTCATTAGAGAGGCAGGAGCTGGGTCCAACAAACACTGGCTTGGCTGCAGATCCGACAGTACCTGGCAAATCTCCATGGAGACAGCTGGGCACAAAACTGTCCCATACAATTTGAATTTCTGTCTTCTTCAGCACCCAACCACAATAATAGTGAGATTTCACCATGTAGGAAAAGATGGCCTGGATATCTGCAAGTTTGGCTGAGAAGAAAATAAGAAAACCCATCCCACCTCTTTTGAGTGATCTCACCAAGATTTTAGGAGAGACAATCAGGGTGGAAAATAACATCTACCACCCTGCAGAGAGTGGTGGGTCTATTTCTCTCAGCTGATAGGGGAGAAAATCCTTCTCTGGAGCTTTTTTCCCCTCAACACCCACCACCACACCACCTCCAATGGATACAGCCTCAAACTCCAAAAGTCCATCGTGGACCATCAGCAGCACCACAGATGGCAACCAGCACAGACCCTATACTCACAACTTCCACCAACCACCATCTGAATAACAGGGAGCAGCGTACTTGTACTGTAGAACAAGCTGTTTCTACAATAATGTGTGAAGTTGCTTGCTCCCTGTCATTCAGACGGTGGATGGCCAAGGTAGTGAGAGGAGGGTCTGTGCCAGACCCAGTCTACAGTATTGCCCACAGTCCAAGATGGGCTTCTGGAGGGTGAGTTAGTGTTGGACGGGGGGGGGGTGCACTGAGTGAGTGGGCCAGGAAGGAGGTGTGGGGTTTTTAAGAAGTATAATGGGGACTGGCAGGAAGGAGGTGCCACTGTACTACCAGGGAAGGAGTTCAGTATTTATTTGAGGATTTGGCAGGAAGGGGTACCACTGGACTACCAGGGAGTATAGTCATGTGGGGTCAGGGAGGGAAGTTAAGAATGCTGTCAGCACCTGTGCTGCCCAAGGAGCAGTGGGTCACACAACAATATGTGTACTGATAAGAGTAGGATTTTGGAAACATTAAACAACTCTGCATCAGCAGCCTTTTAGCGCTCCAAGAGCCTCAAAATATACCACTGCGCCCTGTATGCAAGAAGGTGCCCTCATTTGCACAGACACAGTGGTGTATTTATCTTCACACTATCCACTGTTAATGGTTCTGTGGGCCCCTTTCAGTGTGGCCTATGCCTCATTCAGACATGCTGTCTGGTTAGCACTGTACTATTCTTGTTAACACTACATTAATCTTCTGACTTTAATGTTTCCTATGGTTGTAACATCATCCCATTATTAGTCTTTTAAATATTTCACATTAACAAGTACTCTTTCATTCCACTGCCTGTTCAGAACAGTGGACTGTCTCCAACTGACCCTCACAGTTGCTGGGTTTGTGATACCACAGTCTATTTTTATGGTCAGCTCTGCAATGCCATAATAACTAGTGGCCCTACAAGAGGTACCCACAATGCAGCTATGCTGTTGGGGGCACACCAAACAGGAAAAGAACTAGAAAACACAAAAACTGCACTCTGGAAGCAGTCTTCATCAGCCAGTTGTATTCAGCCAATGGTCCAAAACAGAGCATGGCACAAGATTGCTGCTGCAGTTCGCATCTAAATATAGTGCACTATGAGGTCGGGATGTCCTACTGAAAGCTTTCTATACAGATAATGCAAAACCTGATTTTTTTTAAGGTATTCTCGGCTGGTTCCATGGTACTGAATAGTAAGGGACCACTCTGGCATGCTGTTGAACCAGGTTCAGGCTGAAGATATTTGGAGCAGAGACCGGCAATGAGGACAAGGAGCACACAAGCAGAAAATCTCCTTATAGGTGTTGGATTTTCAGACAACTTTCATATAGAGACACCTACGGGAGGCTTGGCGGTATGCCACCGAAACTGTGGGTCACCAGGGGAAATTGCCCCCCGGAAGTCATGAGAACACACCTCAGCAATTCTGGAGGTAGGAAAGGACCAAAAGAGGGAAAAATGCCCCTGTGATTGGCTACATGATAGCGTCATGCTGAGAGCCTTTCAAGTCTATGGACCTGGGCATGCAAAAGTGCCATCTCCTCCCTGCAAACCACAAACTAGAGTACTGCCCCCCCCACCTCCCAGCTAGTACACGGTCAGCAAAGTGGAAAGGGGAACCTGCCACGGGGATTAAACTGGGGAGAGTGGATGGCCATGGCAAGGAGGGGTCTGGAGTCAAAGAAGTGCCAGTACCAATAGCAGAAACCCAGGATGGGAATTGGAACAAGTAGAGCCTGAAGGAATGCCAGTAATCAGAAAGAGATAAAATGTGAATTTTGAAAAACAAAAGTATTCTCTAGGGGTTGCATGACAGCCCAACCGCAGTGCCTTAATCTACTCCACCAGCAACCCAGATTCAAGCGTGGATTTGGGGGCTGACACTCAGGCAGCCATCCAATGCAACAGCGATCCACAGAGAAGGACTAGGAAGCTTCCTCTCATGCCATGGGGACCACTGCATCCAATCAAGCCCTTGTCAGAAGGTTATGCTCTGTCAAGAGTGCATCAGGGAGAAAATCCAAGAAAAAACACAATGCCATCAACATGCTGGTCTCTGGCAGTCATGGGGCTTGTACTCTGGTGTCTTTCACTGGTGGGGATATTGGGGTAGCTACTGACAAGGCTGGAATTTTGCCAGGATTTACTCCATCCACAAGCCTGAGCTGATGACACCATTGGACAAGAAGCTATATGAAAAAAGGTATTCTCTGGTAAATTGTAATAACTGACGGCCCATCATTACAGTTGCAGGGCTGCCAATCGGGACGTCGCTGACTTGGATTTGGGAACAAGCTCGGGTCACTGATAGGCCAGCCAGAGGAGAGGGATCAAGCATCCATGAGGATGCATTCCCTCTCTTGGGAGAGAGGCTGCTGAGCTCCTCATGAGCAATTCCACCTGGGTGGCAACAGTAGGAAGTGCAGCCAAGAGTGGCAACAAGAGGGGAATGCTCACAGACTCTGCCGGGAACCACGCAATTGCATATGCATGTGTGAATTGCAGCCCTTGTGTATGAGTGTCCCGGGGTGGGCCAAACTGTGAACATATATTCCCTGTAGCCACAAGTATGACACCTGGTTTATTCAGGCCACACACAGCCTACTGTACCTCTCGCTGTCTATTGGTTATCCAGTAAGGGGATAACTGCCACCTGCTGGCCTCATCTCAGGGGGTATGCTGGAGGTTTGGAAGGTGAGGCTGCAGATGGAGTGACTGGGCTATGTGGTTGCCATGGAATGGATAGATGGAACAGTGACACAGGAATAAAGTGCAAATTAAAAACAAAGATAAATAACTGACTGCACTATGTGAAAGTATACAGTGACATGAACAGCTGCTTTCTGAACTGGAATGGAGTGCCTGCACTGTGGTTGCAACTACTGACAGGTGAACAATCATTTAGATACAATTTATTTATCAGGAACAACTCAAATGAAATGCAATATCTTGTTAACAGGGGGGTCCAGCTCATCAGGTCCATGACAAGACTGCTAAAAGAGGTGTATCTCAGTCAATAATAGCACAGACAAAACACCGATACCCAAAACCATGCTGCACAAATACAGCAGAAACTAATGATAGCACGGGCAACTGGGGATATTATGATTACCAACTCTGGGAGCACAAAATTTGTACGGGGTTACGGTTACCAAGTCCGGGAGCATGGCACCATGGAGGGTGATTTACTATTAACAACTCCAGGCATGCAGCAACTCAGAGAAGGGGTGATTTACTATTACCAACTCTGAGTGCACAGCATCTCGGGGGGGGGGTGGTGGAATGTTTCAACTCCATGTGCTGACATGCATTATTATATCCCCAGGCTCTTCTGTACATTTCGCTGTTTTCATGGATGCTGTTTCCTCAGTGCACATTTCACTGTGCTATTATTCTGACAACTTTTTGACGGTATACCCTGCTCATCACAGTTTTCAGCTGGGAACAACTGAAGCACTGACAGATCAAGTGACTTGCTCAAGGTCACACAGCAAGTATGTGGTTTTGGTGGGATTCAAACTTGGATCTCCTGTTTCCCTAGCCTGTGCTCTGTTCCCTAGATCACACCTAAGGACACACACACACATTTTGTCATATTGCTTGCATGTATTTGTGTGGAAAAATTTAACATGAGATGAACTGATGACCGATCATGAAATCAAATCTTCCACCATCTGTTATGCCTATGAATTATCTAAGCTCCCTTAATTTGCTAAGGAATTCTTTACTTTAAATGCTAGTATCATTGTTTTGATTAAATTGTCCAGACTAGTGTTGTTGGTTCTCTTCTTGTTTGTTAAAGCTCATGTGTTTGTAGTGTACTGCCTAAAACTTTTAATAAAAGTAATTAATCACAAGATCCTCCGACATCTACAGTATATGAATGCAACCAAAGCTACGTTCGGCACCACAGGTTTCTCCCCACTTTTACTGCCATTTTATAACAATATGTGCTAAAACCGTATAACCTACGGTAGTATGTCAACAAAACAGCCCCTGGAGTTTTCAGAAGCTTTGTTAGAGGGGAGCTAAAGCTAACATTTACAACAAAAATTATATTGGGTAGAGTATTTTGATTTGTAGGTGTACTCCTAGTAAGTCCTTTCCTTTGCTCAAAGGAATTTTTTTCTAAATTTGCTTGCTGGTTTTTATGGCCCCTGGCGATC
Organism: Neoceratodus forsteri; assembly: GCA_016271365.2. Classification (NCBI taxonomy): domain Eukaryota; kingdom Metazoa; phylum Chordata; order Ceratodontiformes; family Ceratodontidae; genus Neoceratodus; species Neoceratodus forsteri. Next base: position 898,434,285 of record CM057451.1, on the reverse strand, counting down.
TCCATGTTTGCATTTTTTATGGCTCTTCTTGTTCTTACAATGCCTCCTGTCCCATGTGACAGTGATACAGACAGGAAACATAGAAACACAGAAGTTGATGGCAGAAGGAGACTGCTAGGTCCATCTAGTCTGCCCATTTGTTTTAGACCTTTTTTGATGCTCTAGTTGCCCTTTGTAGTCCGGGCTCCCTTGTGTCTATCCCATGCATTCTTGAATCCCCCCACAGTGTTGACCCCCACAATCTCTTGGGGCAGACTGTTCCAAGTGTCCACCACTCTTTCTGTGAAGCAAAACTTCCCGGTGTTGGTACAGAACCTCCTTCCTTGCAGCCTGAGGTCATGTCCCCTGGTCCTGGATCTCTTCTTGAAGTGAAAAAGTTCCTGTGCCTGTACCGTGTTAATGCCTTTTATGTACTTGAATGTTTCAATCATGTCCCTTCTCTCTCTTCTCTGCTCCAGGGAGTACATATTCAGTTCCCTATGTCTTTCCTCATAGGACATGTACTGCAGACCCTGAATCATTTTTGTCACCTTTCTCTGCACTGTTTCCACCCAGTCAATGTCCTTCCTGAGGTGAAGCCTACAGAATTGGACCCCATATTCCAGGTGAGGCCTGACCAGTGATCTATACAGAGGAAGTACCATCTCTCTCCCTCCTGCTCATGATTCCCTCCCAATGCAGCCCAGCATTCTGTTAGCCTTCATTGTTAAAAGTCATCTGAGATTATGATTCCCAGATCTCGTTCCTGGTTTGAGGATGCCAGTCTTTCGCCTCCTAGGTAATACTCCTTTCTTGGATTTTTCTTTCCTATGTGCATGACCTTGCACTTTTTGGTATTAAATCTCAGCTGCCACACTCCAGACCATTCTTCTATTTTCTTGAGGTCAGCTTCCATCTTGCTCACGCCTTCTGGGGTGTCCACCCTGCTACATACCTTGGTGTCATCTGCGAACAGACACACCTTCCCTTCCAGTCCGTCATTGATGTCTGCTATAAAAACATTAAAGAGCACAGGCCCTAGCACTGAATCCTGGGGCACCCCGCTGGTCACCCTGCCTTCTGTTTTTGTTTTTTTTAAAACATAGTTTTATTAGTTGTTATTTAGGACATCACACTGATCATTGTATAGCCATATACATTATCTTTCCATAAACATTGTATTACAGTTTGCTCTTGTTTTTCCCCCATTCTATCTCTTCTTTTATGTAGATTTGATTATATTTATCCACTTTGTTTCTTATATTAAGATCATTTCACTACATCTTAATCTTTGGATTTAATTGACTGTATTACTAAACAATGGGGTTCATTTCACAAGTTTAGCTCTTATCTCTCAGCATTCTATCCACTTATGCAGTCGAATGTGTTCTGTCCTTCTAAACATAACTATTCAGCTAACAGATTAAAAGGTTCTTTTTCATTTACTATAGCTTCTAATTTCCATCCTGAATGTTCTGGTTGAGGTTAAAGTCGTATTCAAATTAAGGATAACAATTGAATTTAAACTTAAACTTAATGGTGGGCACTAAATTGCATCCATTTTGCACAACATCATTGATTATTCTCCTATTCCTGAGATCTAGTTTTCCCTCCTACTGTCCTGACGCAAACTTTGTGTGAGACATCTTTCTTTCTTCACCTATGTTGGTACCATGGGGACCAAAGTTGGGCAAATCTTTCACTTTGTAGCCTTAGCATTGCTGTAATCCATTCCATAGTTTCTACCTGAGACATTCTGGACCGCCACTCTTGCACCGAAGCGGGGAGCGGAGATAACCACCTGGCAGTAATACACTTAAGTGCCACCAGCCTCATGATTTGAGCTAATTTCGTGGATTGTCTAAATCCACTGATTAGTGTAGGGAGTCCCAGCACTAACTCCTGCCCCGAAAAGGGTACCTGCAGGCCCGTAAGCCTGGTTATTAAGGTATGCCCCTCCCTCCAGAACGGACGTATCCGAGGGCAATCCCAAAAAATATGAGTTTGCGTCCCGGTCTCTCCACAGCCCCTCCAGCACATTACAGACCCTGACTGACCAACATGTCTCAGTTTAGTAGGGGTGAGAAAATATCGCCATATCACCTTCCAATGGAACTCCCGCCATGTAGGGGAACTTGTAACTTGCCAGCCCCGACTAAATCTTTTAGTCCAGACGTTCTCTGCTATGTTAACTTTCAACTCTCTCTCCCATTTACTTTTAAGATCATCTAATCCTGATGGGAGGGTGTGTATTATTATCTTGTATAATTGTGATAGTGGATGTGTATTTCCCTTGATCATTACAGTCCCATAAAAAACGTTTTCCAGCTCTGTCCTCTCCCTAGTTATTTTTTGCATTCTGTTTTCTGTAGATATGTAGTGGCATACCTGTAAAAATCTGAAATGGTCTTGTTTCTGTAAGTGAAATTTTTCACTTATTTGTGCAAAGGATAGGGGAGAATTGTTCCTTATACACTGGGCAAAAGTGGTTAATCTTTTAGCAGCCCAGACCCTATATCCCGCGCCTGACCTTGGAGGCACAAAGGTGGTTCAAAACGTATCAGGGAGAGTGGTCCCAACCCTTCAGGAGTGTATGTGAGTTTTCTAAGCTTTTGTAATATTTTCAACGAGTGGGCAACCCATGGGTTTGATTCAAGACCCTGTGTTATGTGGGGCAATGTGTTAGTGGGTAAGGCCCAAAGTGCCCATCCCTTTAGTGAGTCCTCCTCCAGGAGGTACCACCCTGAATCTATTCTACGTTTCGCCCAGGTACATAATTGGGACCCCCTAGCTGCCAAAAATTAAAAATAAAAATGAGGGTAGGCGAGGCCTCCCCGCTAAGGGCCTGCAGTGTGGTCAGTGCTATTCTCAGGCGTTTACCATTCCATATGAACCGCTGTGTTACTTTCTGCAAGTTAGTCCAAAAATCCCTAGGTATCCCCAAAGGCAAAGTCTGAAAAATGAAAAGGAACCTGGGTAGAATGTTCATTTTTATAGTTTGGACCCTGCCGTATAGGGTTAATGGCAACAGTTGCCAATGGGCCAGATCTACTTGTATCTGTTGGAACAGGTGAGCATAGTTGTTCTTATATAGTAAGGTTAGATCGACTGATATCTTGATCCCCAGGTATTGTATCACATTTTTTTTTGCCCAGGCAAATGGGAAGGCAACCCTAAACTCTCTGGAAGGCGTACCACTTAAAATGAGTGTCTCCGACTTGGAGTGATTGATTTTATAACCTGCTAATTTCCCGTATTCCGCTACCTCTTCCATTAGGGGTGGTAAAGACCTTTCACATTTCGAAATAAAAAACAAGGAGTCGTCTGCGTAGAGGGCTACTTTTGAGGGTGGCCCCCGACCTGGATCCCCTCTATTAGAGGGTTAGACCTGATGGCCACTGCTAAAGGCTCCAGAGTTAACGCGAAGAGCAGCGGAGAGAGGGGGCAACCCTGCCTTGTCCCCCGCCCCAATGGGAAGCTATTTGTGAGATAGCCATTCACTTTAATTCTAGCCTTTGGTGCCTGATATAATGCTCCGATCAGAGCTACAAATTTGTCCCTGAAGCCAAATTTCCTAAGTGTTTCCTTTAGAAATACCCAATCTACTCTATCAAATGCCTTTTCAGCGTCCATGCTAATGACTATTTGGAATTGTTTCTTAGATTTTTGGGTTGAGATTATGTTTAAGAATCGAAGTATATTGTCTTGCAGATATCGCCTCGATATGAAACCAGTCTGATCTCGATGGACCAGGCTCTGTATTTCTTTCTGTAAACGGGCTGCGATTATTCCAGTGAAAATTTTTGCATCTTTTGGGAGTAGGGATATGGGACGGTATGAGCCGCAAGTCTCTGGGTCTTTGCCGGGTTTGTGGATCACCGAAATCTGTGCCTCACTCCAGGATCTGGGGGGTGCCCCCTCTCCCTGCAATAGCTCACTAAAGGCCTCCTTCATAGGAGGGATCAACGTCTCTCGAAATTCTTTATAGAATTCCGCCACGTAACCATCCAACCCAGGGGCCTTACAATTTTGTAACTGTTTGATTCTTTGTAATATTTCCTCCATAGTAATGGGTGATTCCAATTCCAGTCGTTATGAATCCGACAGTTTAGGGAGTACTACACCCTCCGGATACCTAAGTGTATTATCGAGGTGACCCGACTCCCTCTCCTCCTGGTACAAGGTCTTATAAAATTTTTGAAATTGGGCAGCTATTAAATCTGGGGCTGTGATCAAATTCTGAGTTTCCGGTGATCGTAACTTAGGGACTGCTCTAGATGCTCTCTCTTTCCGAATTTGCCAGGTGAATACTTTGCCTGCCCTATTCCCTTGTTCGTAATACCTCTGTCTACTATACTTTAGTTGGTCTTCCACTTGTGCATCTATTATCGCATTCAGTTTTTTTTTTGTTTCCTCTAGTTCCTTTTTGGTCGCTGGATCCAGCGTTCCCTGATGGTTCTGTTCTAACTGAAAAATTATTTTTCTAGTTCTACTCTCTCCTGAATTCTAGATCTTTTATATCTGGAGGCATATTTAATAATATGCTCTCTTAAGTAACATTTTAGCGCATCCCATCTGACCCCCGCTTCCGTATCCTCTGGTGGATTATGTTCCAAGAATTCTGTGGTAGCTTTCTGAAATAGCTCTTTAAAGTCACTGTGCATTAGAAGACTTACATTTAAACGCCACGTTGTTTCTCTAGGTCTGGGGAACAATTCCAAACTTAAGGAGATCAGGGCATGGTCTGACCATATGATGTTACCAATTTCTGTATTGTGTAGGTACTGTAGACAGTTGTGAGATACCAAAAAGAAATAAATTCTGGAATACATTTTGTATTTCAGGGAGAAATATGTGTAGTCTTTTGCCCCTAGGTTAGAGAATCTCCAAATGTCCACTAGTGACAACTCTGTACATAGTCTGGTCAACACCTTACTAGATCTGGCTGAGCCCTCTGCCTTGGAGCCTACCCTATCCAGCCTTAAATCCATGACCGTGTTGTAATCTCCCCCCATTATTACCAAACTCTGTGGGTCTGTGACTGATTCTGAAAGACATTTGTTTAAAAACTGTGTCCTCTCCTGTTCATTGTTCGGGGCGTATAAATTTACTAAGATACATCTCTGGCCCCTATACTCCCCGTTCAATCTCACATACCTCCCCTCTGGGTCAGTGTCAACCTGTGTTACTTGTAACGGGGTATCCCTCCTTACTAATATTGCCACACCCCTTTTATTAGGATGTTGCAAATATGCTGCTGCATATACCCCTCCCACCCATCCCCTACGGAGCTTTTTATGTTCCTCATTATCTAAATGTGTTTCTTGTAGAAACGCCATGGAGGCTTGTTGCCTTTGCAGCTCTTGTAATATTCTAGCTCATTTCACCAGACTGTTGATCCCTCTAACATTCCACGAAACTATCCTTAGGTCACCCATTTTGTTGAAATCTCAGTCTTTTGAATCATTTGATGATGCACCTGTGCCCGCCATAAAAACTGTAACATGAATATAAAACATCTTAACAATTCCCTTTTAAACAAACTATATACATGAAGCAATAAACATGGCAGATTTAACATTCTTGGTACTTCAAGGTGTCACTATACCCTCTTCCTCTCTCCCGGAGGAAAAAAAAATCTAGGGAAGGAGGTAGGAGGCCAACTGTTTAGCCTCCCAGCAGGAAAACACCTCCTTCAACGTGGCGTGTTCCAGCAGGGTTGTCTGTGGTCGCCCGGTATAACAACAGCCCGCAACCCAAACCCTTATGTGAAAACAAACCTTCTTCTTCAGAAGGGGGGGTTAGGTGGGCTCTTGAGTAATGCTTGTCCCTGTCCGGGGTTACCTGGTTCCGTATGCTATCTCGCAGATCCCTCCATCCAGAGGGCACGACCCATACCAAGGTGGTGGAAATGGCCCTAGCTAATCTCCAACTCTGCGCTGAGGTAAAGGAGACCCTTTCTCTACTGCTTCCTCAGGAAAGACCCTCAGGGCAGCATCCAGAAAGAACTTTGGAGGGTCCAAGTTTCCCCCCTTCTCCATCCAGAATTCACCCCTTTCACTTTGCCACCGGTGACCCCCCCCAGCTCACCCGACACCCCCCCCCAAGCCACATCCGAGTCCCCATCTCCAGTTGAAATCAAGTCAAGACTTTTCCAACCAAAATCCCGGACCTCTGGCAAAGACCCTTCTTGTCTTGACTGCATGGCTGAGGACAATCCTCGCTGATCTTCATTTGGAGCCATTTCGGTATTCTACCATGCTCCATCCGCTTTAGGTTATACCTCCTCTGCCCAACAAAATGGTGTTTTCTATAATAGTATGGGGCATTAAATGACTACTTGAGTAAATTCTATATTGATAATTATCCCTCGATCTTGTGGCCCAGGAGGAGCCCCGCCCCAGGAGAGTCAGGCGGGAGGCCAACCAGAACCCCCCAGGGTTCACATCAACTCTGGCCCCTTCGACCTCTCGAGACTTACTTATCTAAAAAAAAAAGAAAGTTATTCTGCCACCAGGCTCCCCCAAGCCGAACCGATCATCCTCCTGAGGCTCCCCGAAACTGCACCCCCTTACTTGTATCCCTCCAATCCAGCTCTTGCCTTGCTATGAATGCCACACATTCGTAATCCGTCTTCCCAGTTGACGGATCACCCCTCTTCCCACCCTGGACCTTCATCCCACCCCACCCCATTAGTGTTACAAATCAACCACCTTAAGCAAATGAAGGAAGCCAAGAGAGAAAAATTCCCCCTCAGTGAAAAATGCTGTCAAACGATAATTTACAGGGATATGGCTGAGAGGCAAAAGCCTATTCAACCAAAGTTACTGGTGTTTAAGTTCCCAAAAGTTCATTTGTCTTCCCATATTTTAGGATGGATGCTAAGGATGAGGCCCATTTGTGGAGTATTTCGTCTTAATGTTTCTCCAAACAAAGTCTCCGATGCATTTTAAAATCGATATACTCAGCTGTTCAAGTAGCCTCTTCCTCCCATCTCGGAGCTACGCGTTGGTTCGAGGGGTTTCCATCCTGCTGGGGGAGACTCTTAGAACACACCTTGTCCCACACTGATTGCGTCTCCCCCGAGCATGCTGTTGCTACTTTTTTAGGCCCCTTTGTCTGCCAGGCCCTTCTCCCATCCAGGCCACTCGCACATCCCCAGTTCTCCTCCAATATTGAAACACCATGCTTTTCGGCCCATTTTACAGCATCTGAGAGCTCTGGAAAATGCTGCCATCCTTTTGAAGTATTTATTTTGACTCTTGCTGGGTACTCTAAGTGGGTTTGGTAACCCGCCTGTTTCAGAGCTTTTACCACCCCATATGCCTTCTGTCTGCGAGCTAGGGTCTGAGGAGCATAGTCTTGGTCAAAAAATAACTGAACGTTGCCAAATAGCACCTGCTTTTTGCCCCACGCTAGGCGAAGGATTTCCTCCTTTATTCTAAAGTCCATGAAAGCCATAATTACTGAGCGAGGTCTGGCCTTGGGATCTTTAGGTTTCATTATTAGTGAACGATGGGCCCGTATGATACCCAGATCTCTACCACTGTCTAAATCAAGGATTTCTTTTAGAAAACTGCTCAAGAACTGGGACATTTGCCCCGATTCTGTCCCTTCAGGGAGGCCATGCAGACGGAGATTATTTCGTCTGTTACGATTCTCCAAGTCCTCTATCTGTTGTTGTAGGGCCAGTTCTCTTCGGTGTAGATCCTGTAGCGCAGAATTATGTATATCGGTTATGGTTGTGTACTCTGAGACCGTCTCTTCCAGTTGAGATGTTTTCTCTGATAGTTCAGTTATTTGCTGCCTGTTCTCAGAAGCCCTTTGCTCCAGCCTGGTTAAAGTATTGTTTATTTGCTGTAAGGTGGTACAAAGCGTTTTGGATGTGATGGTAAAGTTCTCTTCCATGTCCTCTCTGGTTGTAGGTGTCTGTGCGATTAGGTTGGCTATCTCGGCGTGGATCTTGGCCTGCTGTTGTGACCCAGAGTTATTAAAATTAAGTTTTGCATGCAACGCACTTGCCCCATCTTTGTGTTTTATTTTCGGGGACATTAGGTACTCCTCGATGCTGTGTTTTCTCAACAGTTTCTTAATTTTTTTTAGCTGGATTGTGATAGATTGTTCAGGTTTGCATTTCATGGTTTAGGATCAAGCTACCATTCCTTAGGCGACTGGAACCGGAAGTCCTGCCTTCCATCGATTGTGCTCCATTAACCTGTACCCTCTGGGTTCTGCCTTGTAACCAGTTTTGTACCCATCTAAATACTTCTGGACCAACCCCTAAGTGGTCAAGCTTCTTTATCAGCCTTCTGTGTGGAACTGAGTCGAAGGCCTTACTAATGTCTAGGTAGACCACATCCACTGCCCCACCGTCATCCACTTTTTTTGTAGCGTAGTCAAAAAACTCGAGCAGATTTGTCTAGCATAACCTACCTGCTGTGAAACCATGCAGTTTAGGGTCTTGTTGGCCGCTAGTTTCGAGGAATGCTATGACCCTCTGTTTGAGTAGTGTTTCCATTAGTTTCCCTACTATAGACGTGAGGCTCACCAGTGTATAATTACTAGCCTCTTCACAACTGCCTGATTTGTGAAGTGGAACCACTATTGCCTTTTTCCAGTCTTCGGTACCACACCGTTCTTCAAGGATTTCGTGAATAGAAGTGGCAGAGGGGCTGCTAATTCTGCCCCCAGTTCCTTAAGGATTCTGGGATGCATCTTGTCTGGTCCCATTGCTTTGTCTGCTTTTAGTTTATTTAGTGCCTCCCGTACTTCGGCTTCTGTAAAGGGACTCGTGCCTACCCCTGGTCCTGGGGTGTTGTGTTTTTTCAGGGCTGGCCATCCCCTGGGTCCTCTTTGGTAAACACCAAGCAGAAATATTTGTTAAGGATTTCGACTTTCTCTGGGTCATGTTTGGTGCATTTCCCTTCTTCAGTAGCAATCTTTACTATCCTCCCTTTTGTCTTCCTATGTTCCCTAATGTATCTAAAATATGATTTGTCTCCTCTCTTTGCCCCTTCTGCTATCTTTTCCTCTGTCTGGGCTTTGATTGATAGAGTAATAACTGCAGCAGCAGCAATCTACTGTTAGGAGCCTGATATTCTGGCTTCAACTAAATAACTCTACTAGGATTCATACTAGGACTGAATGGAGCTTAGAAGGTGTTAGCCCATAAAAACAGGTTACTCACCTGTAACAGTAGTTCAAACAACATGAAGTCTTGCTATATTATAGACATTAGCAGTTTGATCCAGCTCTAGAACTGCCCCGGAGTGAAATGGTTAAAACCATTCCAAAATAGAATTTTGTCACGAGAGCAGCTCTATCTGTGTCATTTCAAACTTGAACTGTCAGATTCTTTACTCGCCTCAGTGAACAGTCGCCCGAGATTTCTCCTTCTGCTCGGTTCATTTCTCGGTTTAAAAGTGTTTTCTCGGTTGGATTTAACCGAGAATAGTTTTATTTTAACCGCAAAACCGCTCGGTTCAAGCTCTATCTGTGGTAAGCGTAAGTAAATGAAGGTTTTGTCTGTGTGGAACTTGTGTTATCGGTTCGGTTTTGAACCAATCAGTGGGTTTAAAACTCTATTTAAAACTAAAGTTACTATTTTAGAGTGCGGTTCCCGGTTCTTATCGGTTCTAAAAAAAACGGATTTATTACGTTTTTTTCCAATACCCGTGACACGGTTAGGAACCGATAAGGGTGTCTTGCCTGGCACTGCCGTTAAAAGGGCAAGTTTTTGGTTAGGCTGGCATTAGGTCTGAGAAACCCAAAAGAAAAACCGGGCCCACTGGGTTTCAACACTGTGATGTTTGTGGGGAAGTCTTTGCCAAGGCTGACCCACACACCACATGTGTTTATTGTCTGGGGTTTGACCACCTCCAGTCAGGACTGCCAGGTATAAGAATTTCCCTGCAGCCACCCTGGAAAAAGATTGGGCAGGCTCAGGAACGAGAGGCCAAAAGTCCGTACCCGGATGTGGCCAGCCCGGTTCGTGCCAACCGAACAGAGGGACTGCCCTCTGACCAGGCCAGACTTCCTCGGCAAAGAAAAGCTGGTTCTGAGGAACCAATTCCAGTAAAGAAAACAGAAAATCAGCAGGTCTGGAGTCCAAAATTCCTTCTCCAACTGCTGCAGAGATAAGCAAAAGCCATACAAATTGTTCAGTCACTGTCTCAGGGTCCGTCCGAACCACCACTATCTGGTAAAAGGTCGGTTCGTCCGGTTCCAGTGGTTCAGGATTATGATATTGAGGAATTTTATGAACCAGAGGAGGGGGAGGAGGATTATGAACAGTATGAATGTGGCTGGGAAGGTCTGGGTGTGCCCATTGAACCGGACATCTCCCCAGACAGACCTTTAGAATCTCCTCCTATGCTGTCTGAGTCCCCATCTCATTTTATGTTTTATAAAAAAGTTGCTGAAACCCTCCAGCTTCCTTTAGAAGAGGCTGTGGATGAGCAAGAGGAGCCTGATTTTGTAGAAATGATGGATATTCCAGAGTCTAGGAGATTGTCTATTCCTTTACATAAGTCTTTAGGAAACAAACAATTAAAATTTTAAAAGCTCCAATTCTGTGCCTCCTGTAGATAAAAGATGGACAGAAGGTATACATTGTCAGGCCCTGATACAGAATTCCTTTCTCAGCAATGCAGTCATGTTAGTAGTTCAGGCTGCTGCCTGTGATAAAGCTTAATATTCCCTTGGCTTCACATCCTCCTGACAAGGATTCCAGGAAGATTGATGCCATGGCAAAAACAGTATATGGCAGCCTCTCTGGGACTCAGGCAAGCAAATTATATGGCTTGTGTAGCTAGGTATCAGAAATCTAGATGGGATACTGTTATGCAATTGGCCAAGCAGGCCCATGGCCAGCTGGCTAGTGAACTAGAACAGGTGGCTGCTGATGGCATTGAAGCCTCTAAGGTTCACTTTCATGCTGCTGTGGATGTTGATGTTTCCTCTAGGGTCATGGCCACATCTGTAGCTTTTCGTAGGTTGGCCTGGCTCAGGTGTACTAGTTTGTCACAGGATACCCAGACTAAGGCTATGGATTTTCCTGGTGGGAAATTCTCTGTTTGGAGAGCAGACAGAGAATTACATGAAGAAGATGGATGAATATAGGACTACTTACAAGAGTGCCCAGGCTAGAGCTGCAAGCCACCTCAAAGGCATGCCTCAGGGTAGGGGTGGCCTTCACAGGCCTTTCTACCAGACTCAGGCCTCCTCTGCCCATGCTCAGAGGGGCTTCTTCAGAGGCAGGGGCAGACGAGGGGTGGGCAGATCTGCTCCCACCCCCCAGCCTAAAGCTCCTGCGAAACAGGCACCCTGATGGGGTGCCCAGGGCCGATTCTCCTGTACCAGTGGGGGGCAGGCTGGCTTACTTCAGTCAGAATTGGGCTTCTTTAACCTCAGACAAGTGGGTTCTGGAATTAGTAAGCCAGGGTCTGGTTCTCAGCTTCAAAAGTTTCCCAAGTTGAGAAGCAGACTTTTTCTACCTGCAAGTGCTTCAGAGACCCTCGCTCTGGAAACAGAGGTCTCATCCCTGTTAGCTCTCAGAGCAGTAGAAAGGGTTCCTCCCCTGCATCAAGGCAGGGGTCTGTATTCCAGATACTTCCTTACCCCAAAAAAGACAGGAGAATGGCGGCCCATCTTAGATCTCAGATATCTGAACAAGCATCTTTTGAAACCAAAGTTCAAAATGGTAACTCTGGCAATGATTTTACCTTCCCTAAGGCCAGGGGACTGGCTAGCCTCCCTGGACCTCAAGGATGCCTATTTCCATGTCCTAATCAGAAGATCCCATCAAAAGTACCTCAGATTCGAACTGCCCTCAGGTCATTACCAGTTCAGAGCAATGCCCTTCGGCCTTACCTCTGCTCCAAGGGTATTCACAAAGTGTCTAGCAGTGGCCCACTTAAGGAGGCAGAGGATTGCTGTTTTTCCCTATCTAGACGACTGGCTCATTGTAGGCCAGTCCCCAGAACAGGTAAAATCTCACCTGCAGGTCACCCAGCAGCTTCTCACCTCCCTGGGTTTTCTGCTAAACCTACCAAAGTCGGTTCTGGAACCAGTCCAGATACTCACCTTTATAGGGGCAGAATTGGACACAAAGCTAGCCAGAGCCTTTCTTCCCCCAGAAAGGGTAAGGAATTTAGTGGCTCTGGCCTCTTCCTTCACTCTGCAGGTCTCTCGACCGGCAAGACACTTTCTGCAGCTCCTGAGGCACATGGCTGCATCCACAGCTGTTGTGCAGGGAGCCAGATTTCAGATGAGAGACATTCAGTTTCACTTGAGAACCTTTTGGTCTCAGAAGAGACCCCTTCCAAGTTGGTCCCAGTGACTCAACCTTGATCCTAGCTTCCAGTGGTGGCAGGATCAGAGCAATTTAAGAGCGGCAGTCCCTTCATTTCCCTTCTCACGACTTGACTCTCACTACAGATGCTTCCTTCTGGGTTGGGGAGCCCACATGGGCGACCTTTCCACTCAGGGAGTTTGGTTCCCCCAGGAATCTCTGCTCCACATCAATTTGCTGGAACTCAGAGCTGTCTTTTTAGCTCTTCAAGCTTTTTCTGCATCTGTCCACGACAAGGTGATACAAGTCAGAACAGACAACACCACAACAATGTGGTACATCAACAAACAGGGGGGCACGCGGTCTTCGGCCTTGTGCACCGAGGCAATGAAGTTGTGGTCTCTGGCCTATTCCCTGAACACTTCCCTCATAGCAGTTCATCTTCCAGGGAAGGACAATGTCCTAGCGGATGCCCTCAGCAGGATTTCCCAGGGCCATCACGAATGGTCCCTGGATCCTCAAGTGCTGGGGATAGTTTTTGCCAGGTGGGCATCCCTCAGATAGATCTTTTGCAGCCCCAGACAATCACAAACTTCCTCTGTTCTGTTGCAGGCCTCCAGTGCTGGGCTCAGTTCCCTGGATGCCCTTCTTCTGGATTGGGAGGGAAGTTCCTCATGCTTCCCCTTCTCTCCTATTCAAAGTACTAGTCAAAATCAGATCTCAGCCTTGCAGGGTGATTCTGATTGCCCCGGATTGGGCCAGGCAGCCCTGGTACCCACTCCTTCTGTCTCTGACAGTCCATCTTCCCCTGTGCCTCCCAGGAATCACAATCTGTTGACTTGTGCCCAGGAAGGGTTTGGTATCCGGACCTCAACCCTCAACCTCAAGGCCTGGCTCTGAGGAGTTAGAGTTTGCTGATTTACACCTCTCAGGGTGTTCTTGAGATCCTAAAGGCTTCCAGAAAGCCTTCCACTAGGGCTATTTATAGTTCTAAATGGAAAAGGTTTTCATTTGGTGTGCTGGGAAAAACATTTCCCAGAATCTGCTGAATTGCCCATTTTGTTAGATTACATGGTACATCTTAATTCTTGGGTCTCAGACCAGCTACCCTGAGAGTTCATTTGGCAGCTGTGTCTGCTTTTGTGTCAGTAGGAAAGTCATCCCTCTTTCCTCTCATCCTGTGTTTTCCAAGTTTTTAAGGATTACTCCATACTAATCCTCCCTTTGGAACCGGCCCTGCTTGGGACCTTAATGTTTGCATTGCCCAGTTAATGCAACCCCTTTTGAACCTCTGTCTTCTGCAGAGCTTAAGTACCTAACTTGGAAAACTGTTTTTCTAGTGGCTATCACTTCTGCCAGACGCATAAGTGAATTGCAAGCCTTGTCAGTGGAGACTGACTTTATTTCTTTCCACAGGGATAAGGTAGTCCTTAGGACTAATAGGAAGTTTTTGCCTAAGGTGGTTTCAGATTTCCATCTTAATCAATCTATCTCCCTTCCAGTATTTTTCACTGATCAATCCTCTTCGGGTGAGAGGAGGTTGCACAGCCTGGATATTAAGAGCTCTTAGTTATTATATAGAGCGTACCAAAGGTCACAGTTCGAATCCTCCAACTTTTCCTTACCTATGGTGAAGTTGGGAAAGGCAAACCTGCCACTAAGAGATCAATAGCCAGGTGGATTGTCTCTTGTATCCAATTTTGTTATCAAAAGTGGGCAGAGCCCCGGTTTGAGGGCTCATTCTACCAGGGTATAGCTTGCCTCTAGCTGCTGCCAGAGATATCCCTTATTAGAGATTTGCCAGGCTGCTACTTGGAAAACGGTACACTTTTACCAAGCATTACTCCCTGGATGTCCAGGCCAGGAGAGATGCTCGGCTCAGCACAGCTGTTCTTCAGAGCCTATTCCCTAAGTAGGTACTGCTCCTCCATGGAGGTACTGCTGTGTATTCTGTTAATGTCTATAATATAGCAAGACTTCATGTTGTTTGAAGAAAAAATTACTCACCTTAGTAATGTTGTTTCTTCTAATGGAGTCTTGCTATATTATAGACCTCCCCCCCAACCTGCCCCTCTCAGAACCTCTACTTGGTGGGGTGCGGGCAACTTAGTGTGGGCACTACTTATGTTCTTTTAGCATTTTGTCCCCTTTGGGACTTTGGGGGTGTGTATGTGTACGCGTGTGTGTGTTTTATTATACTTATGTTCCATTTTCATATTATTAGAATGGTGTTAGTATTTCTGGTCCCCTGACTTGAGTCTTGGGTGTTGGGACCATCAATGGTTGTTATTATTTAGGTAGCCATTTGGCTAGTGTAGGTTACAGCTTCCACACAGACCTTAGTGAGTTTGGCTCAGAAGATCTGACAGTTCAAGTTTGAAATGACACAGACAGAGCTGCTCTCGTGCCAAAATTCTATTTTGGAATGGTTTTAACCATTTCACTCCGGGGCAGTTCTAGAGCTGGATCAAACTGCTAATGTCTATAATATAGCAAGACTCCATTAGAAGAAACAACATTACTAAGGTGAGTAATTTTTTCTTCTAGGAGTGGGTATACCATCACTGCAGCGACTCCCCGACAGCGAAGACCAGCATAGTGCCAGGAATCGGACAAAACCCACCCATCGCTGTGCTGGTGTTAGCGGCGATTGGGACTGCATCGCTGGGTGTTTGCCCCCCCCCCAGTCCAACTCCGACTCAGAGTTAGAATCCTAGAGCCAGGGGTTGGGGCATAGACCCCCGACTGTGTGCCGACATCCGGTGGCTACAATGCCAACAGTCGGGTATTGTGGCTGTCGTTTGTAGGATGTCGGTGCTAGTGCTGTCAAAGCACTATAGGTAAACCCTAGGAGTGGGTATATGATGTACATCCACACTTCTGGCAGTGTTCTTTTTCTCCTTTAAGTCCACTGGAAAGTCTTCAAGCTAGCTCCTCCCACCCACCCGGGTGGTAACTACCTTGGCACTGCCCCGTGATGTCAGATCTTGCTCAGGAAGCAAGACCAGTGTGCCACTTGCCAGGGGAGGTTGGGTGGGCAGTGTGGATGCACATCATATACCACTTCTAGAACTACAGTTACAGGTGAGTAACCTGTTTTTCTAGGGTCGTGGATATGATGTACTATCTACACTTCTGGCAGACTCCTAGCAGTTTTCTGGAAGGAGGGGGTAAGGCGCACACCCCCTATTTAGGGAACAGAGATTGGAAAACTGAGGTCCCAAAATCAGCATCCCAGTGTGCTTCAAGGTTGATGTGGTAGTGGGAAATGAAGGTGTGTGTTGACTTCCAGGTAGCAGCCCTACAGATTTCCTGGATTGGGACATCCCTGGAAGCATTCACTGAGGCAGAGGTATGATGGGTGGAATGAGCCCTTAACCCTACGGGAGGCTCCCTACCTGCCAATCTATAGCAGAGGTCAATGCAGGATACGATCCACCTGCCAATCTTCCACTGAGCTGCCGGTCTGCCAGGTGTGACTTCAGCATAGGTGACAAATAGCTGGAGAACCTCTCCCCCAACTCCAGCTGTGTGCTCCTTGTAGTAAGCTAGCGCTCGCCGCAGGTCCAATGTATGGAGTCAGTGCTTGGCCTCTGAGGTGTGATTGGTGAAGTACACCAGGAGATAAATCACCTGGTTAAGGTGGAAATCCAACACAACCTTTGGGAGGAACTTCAGGTTAGGATAAAGGACAACCTTATCCCTGTGGAAGACCAGGTAAGGAGACTCCACCGAGAGTGCCTGGAGCTCACTGAGCTTTCTGGCTGATGAGACAGCCACCAAGAAGATGGTCTTCCATGACAGGTGAGACATTTCGCACCTGTGCACTGGTTTGAATGGCTTGCCCATGAGCTTTGCTAACACCAGCAATAAGTTCCATGGTGGTGGTGGTGGTCAGATTGTGACGAGATTTTGCAAGCGGGTGAACTCTCAAACCCCGATAATTCCGAGGTATCTCACATCCAAGGGCACGGGCAAGACAGGATATCTTACAAGCATTATTTTGGCAACACAGCAGCGGACCACATGGCAAAGCTAGCATGCACCAAGCCGCTGCCCCTCACCCCCAGTCAAACCATGATGGAGGTCCACCTGACTGAACAGGAGGTTGGCCACCTCCTGGACAGTAAGGCCTTTCAAGAATTGCAGAAATGGGAGTCGAAAGGTCTAGTTGAGAAAACAACAAGGAATACTTATTTGGTAATTGACAATTCCTGCAGGCAAGAGTTGATTCGTTCAGCCCACACAGGCACAGGACATGTACACCTGGGCATGAAAGCAACTTATAGAATATTAAGACAGAAATTTAATTGGCCTTGCACGATGATAGATGTGACAACATATGTCAATAGCTATGTAACCTGCCAACAATTTAAGCAGGCCCAGCCAGTTCCCACTTCCAATCTGCAAATAAGTTCTCAAAAGCCCTGGGAGAAAGTGTATATTGATTTTGTGGGGACACTTCCTCACAGTGAAATAAGAAGTATCTTTTAGTGATTATTGATCATTTCACACAGTATGTAGAAGTTTTTCCAGCGCTAGCCGCAACAGCTAAGTTTGTTGTGGATACCCTAACTAGGGAAATATTCCTTCGTTGGGAAATTCTGACTCATTTCCATTCAGACCAAGGCTCACATTTTAAAAATGTCCATGTTTCTGAGAACATAATCGGAAAATATGGTATTAATTGGCATTATAGTACCCGGTACCGCCCACAATCACAGGGACTTGTGGAAAATGTTAATAAACAGTTGAAGCAAGCCTTGAAAATGGGACAAAACAAATTCTAGACTAGAAGCCTGCCCATGGCACTTATGCATCTCAGAAACAGGCCACTTTCAAAACATGGTTTTTCACCTTATTAGCTTCTCACTGGAGCTCAGATGCAAACACAGACTGTCCTGGATTCTGATACCAGACAGGACCCCATTGAACTAAGAAAAAAAGTGCAACCACCAGTAAATCCTTATAACATTGGAGACTGGGTTTGCTGGAAAAAAATTATTAACTACTCCCATGGGGCCCAAATTTACAGAACCAATGCAAATAAAACAAGTGTCTAATAATGCTGTACTTTTACAAGTAAAAAACAAGCCTAAACGGATCCATATATCACAATTAAAGAAATGCTCTGTTTCAGATGGCAGCTAATAATCCTTCTGTCTGAATGCAGGGACACCCACCAAACCCAAAACGTAATCTGAGTACCTCAAGGGACCTACAAACTCAGGAGACTAATCTGTCAAGCCTAGCGGGCCTTGGATGCCCCAATACCACAAATCTGAAGTATTCACCAACTGCAAGAAGCCACCCAAGATGCCCATCAACTAAGACAACTTAATTTAGGGGCAATTTAACATCTCTAAGCATTGTGTATCCAGACCTCTTTTGACCTGAGCCAAGACCCAATGTGCCAGAGGCCCAAGAAATTGAAGATCATCTACCCTGAAGAAAAAGAGAGAAAAAGAGTACAGATTTTGAAATTACAGTTTCACCTACTACTGCTTTTGTTGCCTCTCTGATTCCACTCAGCATATGTTTTCATTTTGCCTTTGATAGACTGTTTAAGTAAATGGTTAAAAGGTCTAAAACCTGCTATAGAACAGGCAAAATCCCGAACTGGAAAGCAACACCTAGATTAACCTACTGCAAAAAACAAATTCTTGAGAGAAACCTCCATCAGGCTCTGTCAAGGTTTGTCCTTATACTGATTCTTTACATACTCATATATATTGCATTTCTGATATTGGTTCTACCTTTAATGGGATATTGCATTGTTGATATTTTTATTGCCTTTAGTACAATATGGTACAGTGCGGTGAATCCAAGCCCTTTCTAAAAAAAACTATCATACCTTACACCATGCCGACTGACCTGGTTAAAGCTCATGCGGCATCTTGTAAGAGCAAATCCATAAAGAAGAAGAAACACTCAGCATCTAAAATACTGCAAAAAAGCATCTCTGTCTCACTCTTTTTTGCTATACTGACTTTCCTGATTTACGCTTCTTACCTACCACATAATGTAAATCCTTATGTCTTGCTGACCCAAGACTCTACACCCAGTCAAAACACCTCACAAACCATCTCATAACCCAAAGTAGCCAAACAGTTTGATGCCACACCTACACCAAATCATATTGATACCAACACAACATCCATGCCTCACAAACGTGCACACACAAATCATACCCCTATAAGCACACCCAACAAGCCAAGCCAAGATACTACTGAAACGAAGAAACAGTGTCATAAATGTGTACCTGTAGCAGTCGAACTTCACCTGTATCAGTACAATCTCAGTATGGACATTACAACTTATATGGATTACTTGCCACCATGATACCATTTGCCTGTACTCAAGAGACTGCAAGCATTCTTGAAAAGAGTAAAGGTACATTACAACTTGTGTTCCAAACAGACTGATAATCAGCCCATCATATCAGTGAATTTAACTGCTTACTGGTGCAGCTTTTTCAACAAAAATCAGACATCTAAATGGTTTCAAGATTATTCTGGGGTACACTATCTCGCCCGGACCCACAAAAGCAAGCCTGAAGACCCTCTCTGATACCAGGCATGTCCAAAAAATTACTCCCAATACTTTGCGGATCTTCCAATACATCAAACTGGAGGATGTGTCAAAAAGAATGGACAATATTACAGACTTATGTACCACTGTCAGTACATTTCAAGGGAATGGTATACTTCTGAACAGTCCAAAATGCCATGCCACAATCTTACATCAGAGAATGAAGCAAATAAAAATTCCAAAACTCTATTACTGTGCAAATGTTATTGGGCTCCAAATTATTGACTATAAAAACGTCAGTGTAGAACGTGACAAACTCATGTACAATGTCCACTGTGTGATGAATTACACCAGGGCACCGACATTGTCATCACTCCAGGTATATGAATTTGTTCCCCAACTCATGTATGTGCCTTGCAAAGAGACTGTATTTTGTGACCGGCTACCTCCTAATGAAGCAGTGTGCACAATTTTGAATTGCACCATAGGTTGCCCTCCACTCATAATCAACCTGCAAATGCCAGTGACACAATGATATAACGAATTAAGAGACATTCACGATGTGGGAAAACCAAACATGCCCCCACAACAAAAACCTTTGGGACGCGCTGCAAATTTACACAGATACCTGTCAAGCTGACATATACGAATATGGATCAGGATACAAGATCTTACAATGTGCTCAAGTACAATCACCAAGACAAAAACACTGCAAATGATCACTAGCATATACCCATCACTGCATCATGAACACCAACTGGGAATATCAGCAAGCCCTGGAACACTTGGAGACACATATAAAGGACTTAACCACATATCTTAATAACCAAATACCAGCTGAATCTGGCAGAAGATTTAAATGAATCAGCAAATATGCATCTGTATCCCCTCTTAAGAGGTGACTGCCCAGACGAAGAACAAGCCTGTAAGACAGAATTCTGTTTTGATCCTGTCAAATACCAAATCCAAGTAACCAAACTCAGCCACACCATCCGCTCATATGCAGGCACGCTACATGTTGTTCCACAAATACCCTTACAATCTAACCTGTCCTAACTCACACAGCCTATTATTTGTGTTCCACAACCCACAAACACCTCAATACTCAGATGGTGTTGGTTATTTCAGGGTTTTAACACTATGTAGATCATGCTTTGTATTGTAATACCTTTGCAATCCACTACAGGTAAGAAGCAGTATACAAGTGAAAAAAATATGCAAATAGCTTACAATGTGTAATTGTCCCAAGTTGTATTTACTAAGAATTTTCCTGGCACAGGGTTTTTGACTTTTTCAAGACTGTTCTATATTGTGACTACAACAGAAGTTCATGAGTTACTAAAGATTGTACATTTAAACTCCGCATATACTGTTAATTATGTTGCAGCAATATTTCTGTAGACGTGAACAGTTGCATACTGTTACCATCCCTTCTGATCTACTGCTTTCTAAGCAACTGTGGGTGCAATGCATTGTGGATGACTGAATAACATTATCTGGCCTAGCCTTGTCTTGGTGAATACACAGCGGTAAAGATGAGCATGCAGCTTCTATAACCAAAGCAAAAGTAACAGACACTGAGATAAACAAAGCAAATGAAAGAGAGAGGATACTTGTGGGTGAAAAGAAAAATAAATTGAGAGAAACAAAAAGAAATCAAAGAAACAGACTAACAGTAGTAGTCAAAACAAGTATTTGAAAGATGAAGGCAGTGAACATTATGTTGTTCTATGTCCTGCTGAGTTAGGTAGCTTAGAGGGAAAAAAAGTGAAAATAATATTCCGTAAAATAGTAGTTGTTCAATAAAGTGTTTTTCAGATTGGCTTAATTCAGTACATTTGGAGAAAAGGTGCTTGTGCTACTAGGATTGTGTGATAGCCCTGTTGGTCTGCAAAGGAACTGGAGAAAGAAAACTAAAATGTACCATAGCACACTCCCATCATGCAGTGCAGTCCATATCTTCTAATACATAGAGAGGAAAACCAAAGCACCTAGAATAGAAAGTGAATTGCAAGTTTTTGAAAAGTTGTAAAATATGTTTTGATGTTAGAAAGCTTAAAGCTTGTAATGAAAGTTATTTTAACAACAGTGAAATAGTAGCCACAATATTTCCAATAGGTGTGTTCCAATTGTTTTCAAGTATATGTACATCATGTTTAATAGATCGATTTATAGTATTGTAAAAGTAAATCAGTGTGATTGTACCCATTTATTCAAAGACTACTAGTCATACACTCATTGCCATGTTACAAGCGGATTAAGCCACTCGAAAGGATGGGTCTACAGGGGAATTAATCCATGGTTGGTTGGTTGGACCCACTCGGCCTTCGGCCTCGTGGTCCAACCCCCCCAACCATGGATTAATACCACAGGAGACCCATGCTTTCTCGTGGCTTAATCCTTACATAATTAATTGTACAGATTTAAATTGTCCAGAATTTATACATACGTTTCTGGGGTGGTGCACATAGATCCCAAAAAGACAATCAATTGCAGAATACTGAATTGTCCAAGACATAAGGAGACAGGAGGTTTTAAAATACATGTTAGAATATTTGAGGAACTAAGCCAGGTTCATTGTCTTACGGTAACTAGTCATGGTCATAATAGTACTGTGGACTATAATGAACATACAGTATTTGTTCATCAAGATCAAATAGTGTTGGTCAGTCAAGTAACTGATAAAGTGGTGGTGGCAAGAGGACTTATAGATCAGGAAACAAATTTCTCTTTGCATGCGCTATGTATTGCCACCCCCAACTAGGCTTTATCCTGATTTATCCATAGAAACATAGACTTTGACGGCAGAAAAGGACCACTTGGCCCACCCAGTCTGCCCATTTCCCTACCTACTGGATAAGCTGCAGATTCTAGTTAACCAACAGCCTGCTTCCTGCAACCCCCCACTATAATTGCTTTGTGTCTGTCCCATGCATGTTTGAATTCCCCCACTGTTTTAGACCCAATGACCTCCTCAGGAAGGCTGTTCCATGAATCCACCACTCTCTCCGTGAAAAAGAATTTCCTCACATTACCCCTGAGCCGTCCTCCTCTATCTTTAAACTGTGCCCGCTTGTTCTTACACATCTCTTTTTCTGAAAGATGCTACCCTCCTGGACTTTGTTGATTCCCTTGAGGTACTTGAACGTTTCTATCATGTCCCCCCTGTCCCTCCTTTCTCATCAAGGGTATACATATTAAGCTCTCTGTCCTCTCTTCATATGGTTTCTGATGTAGATCCTGCACCATTTTAGTTGCCCTCCTCTGGACTGCTTCCATCCTGTCTATGTCCTTGTGTAGATGAGGTCTCCAAAACTGCACACAGTACTCCAGATGGGGTCTCACCAACTGTCTGTATAGAGGGATAATCACTTCCCTTTTTCTACTTGTGATGCCCCTTCCTATGCATCCCAGTATCCCCCTGGCTCTCCTTACTGACTTTTCACATTGCTTACCCACCTTTAGGTCATCTGATATGACTACTCCCAGGTCCCTTTCCATTTTTGTTGTTGTTAGTATTCCCCTGCTATTGTGTACTCTTCTCCTGGGTTTTTGTTTCCCAGGTGCATTACTTTGCACTTCTTTGCATTGAATCTAAGTTGCCATATGTCTGACCATTCCTCCA
The DNA here is from genome assembly GCA_016271365.2 of Neoceratodus forsteri. NCBI lineage: Eukaryota > Metazoa > Chordata > Ceratodontiformes > Ceratodontidae > Neoceratodus > Neoceratodus forsteri. The sequence continues at coordinate 898,411,858 of CM057451.1, read as the reverse complement.
ACCTTGCCAAGTCCCTTCTCATCTTTTCTACCCCCTCTTGTGTATCAACTCTGTTACAGATCTTTGTGTCATCTGCAAAGAGGCATACCTTTCCCTCCAGACCCTCTGCAATGTCACCTATAAAGATGTTAAAGAGGATTGGACCCAGTACTGAGCCCTGAGGTACTCCGCTATTGCCAGTGCACCTAAACACAAAGTTGGCCACCAAACCCTTAGCCGAGGGGTGCTCTGTCAAACCTGAAAGGGAGCCAGTAGGTACTGCATACTTGCGGGCCATCAAGGCTGAGGGCGCTGGGCAAGAGGCTGGGTGCTGTCAAAGCTCCAGAGAGAGGCCGGCCTCTGCAATTGGGAAGGCTTCCCAAGGGGAGTCATCAGAGTCGAGTATCTCGGTAATTGGGTACCAAAGCCAGTTTTTGAACAGGCTCCATTTTAAGGCCTGTGGATTCTGAGATGAGACAGAGAAGACCTACATAGGAAGTGGAATAATGCTACATCAACAAATCCTCAGCCGACTCCTCGTCCACTGGGCTGGAGTGCAGGAAGGAGCCCTCAGACTCTGAAGATTCATCAACTAGGGGTCGACCACCTGAATCCTCACTGATCCAATGGGGCCGACTGTGGGTGACAGGGACAGACAGCCAATAAGGCAGCACCGTGCCAGTACCAGTTGAGCCAGGGTAGGCTGAAGCTCCTGTGGCTGAATCCATGTGATTGCCAGGGTAGTGGCTGGAATTGGCTTAATCCCACTGAATATGAGCTGCTGCCACATAAGCTCCTCACAACACTGACACATCTTGTGGCGGAGCTTCTCCTCGCTCAAGGAAGAAGAGGAGGAAGAATACCAGCGATGCTACTTACCTGAATGTCGAGAGCGGGAATGCCAATGTCAATGCGGGCTACTCAACTCAGGAGTAGGGTACTGGGACCTCGACCTTCAGGGTCACCGACAGCGGGTCTCAGAGGGAGCTGGTCAAAGCTGAGGGTCCTCTGGGTCCACTGGATCCTGGGGAAGAGGAAGCAGATCAGCAGGCTGATCCAACTTTCCCTGCGAGGTCACAGGCAGGACCAGGGTCCTGGAGAAGGAGGTATCGGCTTCATTTGGTAACAATGGGTCAACCGGCTCAAGAAAAACTTGGCCAGTCGGTCACCCAATGCCTCGATTAACTGGCCCGATGGGGAAACCATGGAGCCAGTGGCCTGGGCCAAAGGATCAACCGCAGTTGAAACCACCACAGAAATGCTAGAATCCAAGGCCTAAGAGCGCACATGATCCCACGATCAATGGTGAGACTTCTTTTTAGTCTATTTTTTAGATTTGGACTTAGTGCTTGAGGAAGATCCCTGCCCAAGGGTGGGAAGGGCCTGGCACAAGTCTCTAAATGCCCCAGAAAAAGAGGCAACTAAAAGAAGTGGCAAAAAGGCCAAAGCTGAAGAAGCCTGCTCCGGAGCCTGAGCCACAACTACCTCAAATGCTGCAAGCTGTTCAGTGGACCCCACAGCCATGGAGACCACCCGACAGGTGTCTTTGGATTTAATGGAAGGATCATGTTCGTCCGGGCGCCCCAGAAGAAGTCGTGCATGCTTGTCCTCTAAAGTTAAAGGATGAAGCATGAGACACAGGCCACATGTCCAAGGATCATGCTCGTGGCCCAGGCAATAGACACACATACTGTGCAGGTCCATTGGAGACGTCTTCTGCCCACAAGCACATCGCTTGAATCCTGGTGCCGACTTTGCGTCGTCCATCACTGATGAGGTGAAGGAGAGAAGTCTGAAGACAAATATTGCAATTTGAAATATTAATAAAGCAAAGGGCCTACACAGCGCAGACAGCGGTAAGAAGGGAACCTTCTTCTTCCAGTGGAAAAGAAGTTCTGATGTCACGGAGCAGTGCCGAGGGAGTTACCACCCAGGTGGATGTAGGAGCTAGCTTGAAGACTTTCCAGTGGATTTAAAGGGCAAACATAGAAACATAGAATTTGATGGCAGATAAGGACCGCTTGGCCCACCTAGTCTGCCCATTTTCCTACCCAACAGATAAGCTGCAGATCCTAGTTAACCAACAGTTTACTTCCTCCTACCCTCCCACTAGGACTGCCTTATGTCTGTCCCATGCATTCTTGAATTCCCTCACTGTTCTTGACTCCATGACCTCCTCAGGGAGGCTATTCCATGCATCCACATCCCTCTCTGTGAAAAAATACTTCCTCACATTACCTCTGAGCCGTCCCCCCTCTATCCTCAAATTGTGCCCCCTTGTTCTTGCACATCTCTTTTTCTGAAAGATGCTACCCTCTTGGACTTTGTTGATTCCCCTGAGGTACTTGAAAGTTTCTGTCATGTCCCCTCTCTCCCTTCTTTCCTCAAGGGTATACATATTAAGCTCCTTTAGTCTTTCTTCATATGTCTTCTGGTGCAGACCCTGCACCATTTTGGTTGCCCTCCTCTGGACAGCCTCCACTCTGTCTATGTCTTTGTGGAGATGGGGACTCCAGAACTGCACACAGTACTCCAGATGGGGTCTCACCAACTGTCTGTACAGAGGGATAACAACTTCCTGTTTTCTACTATTGATGCCTCTCCCTATGCATCCCAGTATCCCCAGCCTTCCTTACATTGCTTTGCCCACCTTTAGGTCATCTGATATAATTACCCCAGGTCCCTTTCCATTTTTACTGTTGTCAGTATCTCACCCCCCATTGTGTACTAGTCCCCTGGGTTTTTGTTTCCCAGATACATTACCTTGCACTTCTTTGCACTGAATCTGAGCTGCCTTACATCTGACCATTCCTCCAACCTTGCCAATCCCTTCTCATCCTTTCGACTCCATCTTGTGTATCAACCCTGTTGCCGATCTTTGTGTCATCTGCAAAGAGACATATTTTTCCTTCCAGTTCCTCTGCAATGTCACTTATAAAGACATTAAAAAGGACCGGTCCCAGTACTGAACCCTGCTGTACCCCGCTAGTAACCCTCCTTTCTTCACTGTGGACTCCGTTTACTACTACCCTTTGCGTCCTGTTGTCTAGCCAATTTTTTATCCAGGCTACCAACTTGGAACCCACTCCAAGGCTGGGAAAGAAACACTGCTAGATGTGTGGACAGTACATCATATCCATGTCCCTAGAATTAGCTCCTATTACTTTAAGTAATTAGTATATGCACCTCCCAATGTATATTTGTCAATTTTTAACTTGAACTCTTGTTTTGTTTTGGTAGATATTATTCCAATAGGAAGTTTATTCCATGGTCTTATTATTCTTTGTGTGAAGTAACACTTCCTATTAGCAGTATTGAATGATTTAGCCTGCAGTTGTAGTGGATATCCCCTGGTGGTCATTTTATTTAATTTAAAATCTAACTTCAAATCACACATTAGTGATGGGTCAAGTATTATGTCATATCTTAACACGAGATCACCCATGAAATGTATCTGCTATAATGACATGAGGTTTAGATGTTTCAGCTTATATTCACAGCTGTTATTACTAATTGTCTTAGAAGCTTTATGTTGAATTTTCTCAAGTTTGTTGATGTCTGCAATCTTATAAGGGCACCATAGCTGACTGGCATAATCTGTGTGTGGTCTAATACAGGCTCTGTATAAAGGGAGAATAACTTCAGCATGACAGCGCCTTATGTTTCTTTTTATGGCCCATAACTCTCTGTTAGATTTTGTATATCACTGAACATTGTCTGTCGAATTTTAGTGAGCTTGCGATAGTAACTCCTAGTTTCCCAAGGTGCATCACACTGCATTTACATAGACTGAATGTCATGCCCCATCTGAATGATTATGTCATTAAATTATCTGAATCAGACTGTAGTGTGAGGATTTGTTCAGGAGTACCATGTGGGCTACCAATTGTACTGTCATCTGCATATTTTGTGCTCCAGTTGTATACTGATTTATTCATGTCAGATATAGAAATTGACTGGTCCTAACACTGACCCCTGTGGGACAACACTGGTAGGACCACTGCTTGTTGAAAAGTAGCCATTTACCACCACTTTCTATGCCCTGTTTGAAAGCCCATCCTTTACCCAGTCGATGATGAGCAGGTTTATATTAAGATTACACATTCTGTGTTTCATAGCCCAGCGTGGGACTAAACTAGAGAGGCTTTACAGAAGTCTAAATATATGTCGACTGGTGTGTGCACATCTAGTGTCTCACTAACCTTCTCACAGAATCACAGAAGGCTAGCCATAATCGAGTGTCCTGGAGTAAAACCAAGTTGTTCCCAATCTACTTCGTCAGTATCTATAATGTGCTGGGTAATTTTATCTTTAATAATAGGGGACTTTTTATGGGAGATCGAAGAGCTCGTCACTGGCCTAGTGTTGGGAGTCTCCCAGGTGGTTGATTCTGGGCAGGGGTGTCAGCAGGCATACGCACTGTACTCAGCAGAGCACAGTAAAAAATTCAGGCAGGGGCAACAAAAAGAGGAAAGCAAGGACATTGTGAGTCACATTGTATCTGTGTTGTGCTGAGCCCTTTTGCCTTTTTTATTTACTACACTGAAGCTTATACTGAAGATTTTAAGACAACCAAAAGGCTGATGGCCCATAAAGGCTGTCCCCACCATTTCAGTGGCGGTAACAGGATTTACCAACCATGAAGTATCGATCTAGCCTTACTTTGAACGTATGGAAATTTTCCGCATGCACTATATGGATTGGTAGTCTATTCCATGATTCAACCACCCTACACATAAAACTATATTGCCTTACATTTGTTTTACACCTTTCACCTATCAACTGCCAGTCGTGTCCTCTCAAACCGTATTTACATTCTTTAAATTCTAATCCTAATTCCTTCCTTAAGATTTCCTGTTTTAATATCTCATACAATAACAGCAGGTCCTTCCTATTTCATCTGCTAACCAATGACCATAAATCTAGTGTTTTCAGTCTAGTTTCATATGATTTATCCCTACACCCTGATATTATCCTTGTTAGAGATCTTTGTGGTTTCTCTACCAATAATTTATCCTTCCTCAAGTAGGGATTCCAAACAGTAGAACAGTAATCCAGACTTGGTCTGACATAGGACTTGAATAATGGAATCAGTACCCCTTCACTTCTAGTATGAAAGCTCCTTCGAATGCAGTTTACTAGATGCACAGCCTTATTAGCTGCACTTCTACAATGGGTCACATTTTTCATGTCTTTTTGAATAAATATACCCAGGTCTTTTTCGCAATTTGAAATTTTTAATTTTGAATCCTGTATACAATAATCTTGCTGGATGTTATCCTTACCTATATGCATTACAATGCATTTATTCACATTAAAACGCATTTCATTTTTCACCACCCATTCTACAATATTCAGCAAATCCTGCCCTTAGTTTATCCTTGAAGGTGTCCACCACACCTCCCAATTTAACGTCATCGGCAAACTTTACCATCTTATTTTCACTTACTATATTTAGGTCACTAATGAAGATGCCAAACAGCATAGGTCCCATCACCGAACCCTGTGGCTCTCCATTTGTGACCCTAATCTCACCACATAAGTGACCCTGAATCCTCACTTGTTGTGTTCTTTCAGTCAACCAGTGCTTAATCCACCTTACCAAACCACCATCTATACCCAAATTTATGAGTTTAGTAAGTGTCTTTTCATGCAGGACTGTATCAAATGCCCTACTAAAATTCAGCATTATCATGTCCTCATTTTTACCCTCATCAATCTGTTTAGTGACAGCATCATAAAAACAGATCAGATTTGTCTTGCATGACCTGTTTTTAACAAAACAATGCTGATTTTTGTCCACATTTGCTTTTTGTTCAAGGTAGTTTATAATTTCTTCACTCAGAATCCCCTCTATTATTTTACCGATAACTGAGGTCAGGCTCACCAGCCAGTAATTTACCACCTCACTCCAATCCCCTTTCTTAAAAATCGGTACAACATAAGCTGATCTCCACTTTTTTGGTACGTATCCCTCCACTAATGATTTCTGTCCAGTGATGGTGATAACTGGTGGCAGCTCCTTTTCTAATTTTTTAATCACTCTTGGATGGATTCCATCCAGTCCAGCCACCTTATCTGCTTTAAATTTTCATTAACACCTTGTCCACAGTTAATTCTTCTATTTTTAAACACGATAAGATGATCTTACTGTTAGAATTATTTTGTTCACCTTTTCTGAATACTTTACTAAAACACCTGCTAAACTCATCTCCTATGTCCTTTGGATTAGAACACAATGCGCCATTTATATTCGGCGGTCCCACTGTTCTGTCTTGTCCTTTTTTATTAACATATGCATAAAAACATTTGACATCATTCTTTGTCATGGCCAGTCTGAATTCTAATTTTTTTTTGCTTTTTTTATTTTGCTTTTCAACTGCCACAGCGTCTGCTTGTAGTTATTCCTATTATTTGTTGCATTAGAATGTTTAATTTTTTTGAAACACATTTCTTTTTAATAGCATAACCTAATAATCTTATTGTTGATCCATAGTGGCTTCTTACCTCTACGATTGTACACTTTTCTTTTTGGAATATAACTATCTACCATCTGATTTATAGTGTTAACAAACAAATCCCATGCTTCCTGTGTTGTTAAACCATCCAACATGTTATTCCAATTATATCCTGCTAACCTCTCCCTTATTGCACTATAATCACCTTTATTAAACAAAACATGAATTGTATTTCCCCCTAATTAGTTGTTTTGTTTTATCAATACAGAAGGTAATTGAGTCATGATCACTTACCCCTACTGGGGGGCCAATAACGTTTATTTATTTTTATTTATTCACAATTCAGATTTACAACCTTTGAGTCAAAGACTCATTTACAAAGGCACCTCATCACAGGGAGGGGAGACAACATATTGGTGGAGCAAAACAGTGGAGAACAATACAGGTGAGATACAAAAGAGCATACAAAGTAAGGCATCTCAGTGAACAATATAGGTGAGATACAGAAGAGCTTACAAAACTAAGCAATTTCAGTGACACAGTGGAGCACGCAGGTTACAGTGCATGGTGTACAGACTACAAGAAGCTATTCTAAATAAACTAGTACATATGTAATACTATAAGAAACCTAGGAGTACTAGGAGGTGGTTACCTGGGGGGGGGGGGGAGGTCTATGTCTGCAGATTGGTTCAGGTGGAGCTCTCGGTAAGGCCCTATTATGGGCATTTACAGCTCCGAGTGTCAGTGAGGTGTCTGCGTAGGGCGATTTTGAAGGGGCCGATTTTTGAGATGTTAGTAATGTGAGTGGGGAGGGAGTTATACCAGGAAGGTGCTCTGTAGTGGAAAGACCTTTGGGTGAGCGAGGTCCTAGCTCTTGGCACCTGGAAGGTGGCTTTGGTTGTATTTCAGGTGACGACCAAGTGGGAGGCCCATTGAAGGGATGTAGCGACTCCTGGGGGGGGGGGAGCCCAAGAAGAGTCTTTTTGGCCAGTATACAGGTATAGTATTGCAGGCGCTCTTCAAAAGTGAGTAGGTTCGAGGTGGAGTAAAGCTGGCATGTGTGTGTTCTGCTGGGGGCACCAGTCAGGAGCCTGCAGGCTTTGTTGATAGAGGTCTGGACTTTGGTGAGGGCAGTGGGGTCAGCAGCTGCATGAATGAGGAGTCCATAATCAATCAAAGACAGGATGGAGGAGGTGATAGCCAGCCGTAGGTAAAACTCAGGGAGGCAGTCTTTGTGGCGGTAGAGGAGTCCAATCCCGGCATTCATGGCAGAGGACAGTGAGTTAAGATGGGCATGGAAGGAGAAAGCCGAGTCGAAGGTGATGCCCAGGTATTTGTATGTTGATACCTGTTCAAGGGAGTGCAGGGTGCTGGGGATGATGCGAAGGGGAGCATTTCTGGAGTTACTTTGGCGGTGTGCAAAAATCACAGATTTCGTCTTCTTGTGGTTCAGAACCAGACGATGGTCAAGGAACCACTTTTCAGCTTGGCTGAAGGTGACCTGCTTTATGTCCTCAGGGATATTTGTTAGTAAAACATCTAACATACTCTCACCCCTAATAGCTTCCTGAACACACTTCTTAATACCTACAGATATTAATTCATCTTTAATCTTTGATGCCATTGTATTGGTTGTGCTTTAATACTTCAGTCTATCTGTGGCAAATTCAGGTCTCCTATTAATACTATATCAGACTCTTCTGCTGTATTAACAACCCTTTCTATAAATGCTTCAGTCTCACTCATATTTGTATCAGGAGGTCTGTAGAATACCATCAGCTTGCATTTCTTTCCCTTTACCCCCAACAAATCAACACTGATGGTCTCAGTACTAATGAGGTTGTTGATATCATTTACTTTAAATTCTAATCTTTCCCTAATGGAAAGGGCCACCACCCCCTCTTCTATCCACCCTAATTTTATTTATGAGACAATAACCTGGAATACATTGAATCCATACAGTATCTGTACTCCACCATGTTTCTACCATCCCTATAATTCCTTTTTTTTTTTTTTTATTCTCTCTTTATCTGGCAGGCCCGCCGTATACATCCGCCCTGGTCACGGCCCCCGGAGACCTCCGCCACCGCCTATGGCTGCCGAGGACCCTTGGTCACCCCCGGCTTACCCCCCCGGAGGGCGGGGCCGTGGCCATCTTCGTGACCCCGGAACTGTGACTGGTCGGGGTCCCACAGCGGTGGTGGTGATGTGAGGTCCACCGGGGAGGGCTTCATATTCACAGTGGTCCTGCCCGCCTTCCATTTTTCCCTTTTCATCCTCTGGCAACCCCTGGACACAAACATGGGCTGAAGGGGCTGAGTTTTCCAGATTCTCATGTCACCATCTTAAGAGTGCATTCTCCTTCATGAGACCCAAGGGGGTTGAGAGGGCTGTTTCTGCCTTTTTTTGCTACATGTCTCGTATCACTCTCAAATGTCCTGATTTTTGTATCCAAAAACTTCATGTGCCCTGCAATGACCTCTAGTTTTCGATCTAAAGCTTGTGTTTCCTTAAGCAGGGCTGCGTTGGAGAGCTGGGTCAGATCACTATCTCCTGACCCCAATACTGGTTATTTGGAGGCTCCCTGGTGTGGTTCTTTTGGCTGGGCCCAATCTGTTGCATGCACACTTTTGCTACTGTGGACCATGGTAGCTCGATCTGTGATCTCAGGCAGACAAGTAAGGTATCATTCAGCTCCAGAAATTATAAGGTATTCAAATCTGTAAGTTTAATCCAGTGTTCAATGCTCAAAAGAAAAGTTTTTCTGTGTTTAAGTTACAGAGATTGCAGAGCTCTGTGGAAGTGCGTGCCCTAAGCTCGGTGGTTGGCCACATCCCCATCAGATTTTTTTAGCAAGCTGATCTACCAGTTAAATTGTTTGTTGTCTTCTGTTTTTGCATTTCTTGTTAGATTTAATTCCATTTCTTTTTTTGATTTTTTAATTATATTTTGCATTTTCTTAGTATTCCTTTATAATTTTTCCAGTCCTCTTTAAATTGAGATTTAAGGTATTTAATATATGCTTTGCTTTTCTTTTTTTATCAGTGTTGATACTGATTTTGTAAGCCACTTTAGTTTTATGCACTTATTATTATATATTACAGGGGCATGGTCATGCTCCTATTGTTAGGGTTGAGTAGGTACTTACCTCACATTTTGCACTTTAATAACTTTGCAACCGTTTAACCGATTTGCCTGAAATTTTGCATGCACGGTATTGTGTGGTACATCTCTTGACCTGCCACGTTTAGTTTTGGTCAGAATGGTGGATTTTGAGCTGTGCATAGTGCTAAAACATTAAAAGTCACCTTTTTGTGCATTTTTTTTTTTGTCATCACACTGCACATAGATGGTTTGGAAGTTTGGTTTAAAATTTTCCGAGTACAAAGAGTTTGCCCCACAGAGGTGTCTTTCACTGGTTTGGTGAAAAAATATTAATTCGTACCAAAGTTATTTAATTTTCAAGGTTTTGTGTTCTGAGCATGCTCAGTACAGTCTTTTGGCTCGCTTCCTGGAATGACAAAAGAATTTGGTTTCACAAAAATGGATTCTTTCTTGCGAGGAGCCAACCCTTTTTTATGAGAAAAAAATTTGTTTTTCGTGAGCCGCCATCTTGTTTTATATTTTTGCACACAACAAACTGTCATAACTCTGCCCAGGGATGTCTTCTACTGACATCCAAACATATACCTTGCTCTTCAGGAGCTGATGAGCTTCACTGTGTATTTTTTTTATAGTTCCCATGGTCTCTGAACATTTTTAAACTATTTAAATCCTTTTTTCCTACTCGCTAAGTTCCTTTTTCGAATCCTTTTCATCATCACGAAAAGTTTGTAAAAGCAATCCAAAATCCTTTTCAAAAGGATTCCTTTTTGGCAATGATAAAAAAGGATTAGCAAGAAAGGAATCATCTCATGAAAAAGGATTTGTGAAAACAGAAAACTCATTCCAAAATCCTTTTACGCGAGATGGAATCCTTTTCCATGACCATGGTAAAGGATTCCTTTTCCTTTGAAATGGATTCCTTTTTCACGAATACAGCAAAGCATTCACGGAAAAGGATTTCCACTCACAAAAAAAGACTTATCTGCTTTCACATTTGGTACATTGGTGTTCAGTGGCCACCTGCCCCCACCCTCCAGTGTCAGTATATTGTAGATCCCTGGTGTCTAGTGCCACCCCCACCCCCGATTCCCATATTTATAATATTAATAATTAATTATAATAATTTATAATATTTTTAGCCCGTTAGTGGCACCCACCCTCCATGCATTTCTTCTTTATCCTGGTGTCTGGTGGCACCCCACTCTCGATCCCCATATATTATATTATGATGAGCCCCCGTTGATGGTTGTGACACCCCACCCTCCATGTCCCTGTTAAACTGAAAATAAAGAAAACTGCCCCTCACTCCGATCACACCACACCACCCACCCACCTGACCTCGCTGTTCACCACCTCCCCACCCCCTTGACCCCCACACACCCTTACTCACCTGAACTGCCAACAGACTCAACATCCACTCTCCGATCCCGAGCGTCTTGCTGCTGGAATCGGTGACTGCTCTGACGAAAGGTAACTGCAGTTCAATTTAGACTGCAGTTACCTTACTTATCATACAGCAGTCACCAGTTCCAGCAGCAAAGATGCATCTTCAATTGAGTGGATGTTGAGTCTGTTTTGCAATCAGGTAATGAAAACATAATGGTCGTAGGAAATGAGGAGGAGGTGAGGAATGAGTAGTAATGGGTGTGATTGAGGTGGATTTTTTTTTTAACAGGTTTAAAAAAATACTACAGACATCGATGGATGGTTTATTCCTGACTTCCTGATACACGTAGGCAGGGATTCTAGCAGAACCATGTCATCATTTCCCTTTGTATCGAATTGTTCCCCTGGTGGTTGGACAACTTCCTTGACTTGAGTGCCCTCAGTTGCAGGGATGTCTCTGATGTCCTCACAAATCAATACCCTTCACTCCGATGCTTGAGCCGAAATCTCCCAGTCATCATAAACTCAGTCCATAACTCCCTCTCTGCACTGTGCACACAAGCTCACTGGCTAGGTATTTTTGCAACAGGGGTCACATCACTCATATTTTGGTATCCAGGTGCATGTGAGGTGTCCTTGTCAGTTCTGTACTGCTTGTACTGCTCTCAATGGTGCCACAGTAACTGTTCCTGATACTAGCTAGATATACTGGGCACTTACATTCCTTTGGCTGTTTTTTTTTTTTACACTATCACGCTACACACGTACAGGAACCCACTGTCATAATGCAGATGTCTCAGCCTTAGTCACAGGAACTGGGGAAACCAACTTAGCTCTGTTACCATCTTGCACCAAAGTGACAGTTGGTATTGCTCCAGCATGCACTGCTACAAGGCCCACCAGTGTCACCAATACCCAAATCACTCCTGTGCCAGGCCTTTTAAGTGCAACTTTTTGCACTTGCTCTCACACATGCTCTCCCAGCATTACGAGCACCAATGTAGGCATCTTTACAGAACCTCCAATCTCATTCAGGTAATGTGTACATTTCCAAGCAATCATCAGTTTCTCATGAAATCTCAGTCTCCAAATCCTTTAACCAGATTAGTAGTGCTCAGATACTGCAGGACATCAGTTACACAACAATTGATAACATTACAAGCAAAAAAGAAACACAGAACAAGAATACTAAAAACACATAATATATATCTTTATTAATCTAATCCAATGTTCACAAGCACTCAGCTTCACCTTATGTCTCTTGCCACCACTGTGGTTCAATTCTAACCACAAAAAATGCATGGATTCCTGGTATCGATGCACTGCAACCCTGTGAAAGAAGTACTTTTCCTGTTTAGATGATTTCTAGACAAATTACCTTTTCATAATCCTTTAGATGTTATTAATGACCACATGTAAAGCTACTGTCAGGTTGTCATAAGTACTCCTTAAGATGTCTGGAAGCCTTTTTTGAATATCTTCTATTTTTACTCCAGGAAGACATGTTACAGTATTGTTTAATTTGTTGTCTCCACAAAATGTGGCATCACAAAATATGATTATTGAGTCTCCAATTAACAAGGTTCTTCTTTTATGCATGTTTGTACTATTTCCCGGTAGCCAGTGATGATAGTGATAATAAATGAGCAACAGTAGAAACAGCGACTCATTTATAGCACTATCATGAAGAGCTACCCTGCTAGGGTAGTGATCCTGTAGCGAGCACAGCAACCAGAAGGGGAGCGCTAGAAGGGAGGGTTTGTATAGGTAGGGGGTTCGGGACCTGCTGGTGGCAATTGTTTTGCCACTGCTTGCAGCTCTCTGGTTTGTTTTTTAGTCTCTGTTTCACCCCTCTTCGACATGCAGCCCCCCGGAGTTAACAATCCTTATTCAGGGGTGTGGAAGCCCCCCCCCCACAAAAACACTTGAGAATAGGTCGCTTGTGTTTGTATATCACCAAAATGCTTTTCGGCGATATATATTTGCTATGATAGCAATCGCTGTTTTGCGATCGCTGTCATAACACGGAACCCTTTATCCCTCCTTATTAGTGTCTGGTTTATGTGACATATTAACAGTGTTTTATTTTCCTGTATCTATTTCAACTTGCACCAATATCTCAAACCTATTTTCAGCAAGGATACTGTTTGAAGTGATCATTTCTGCTCTTCACCCCTTTTTTTGATGAGTGAAATTTTCCTCTGAAATTTCCTGCTCCACCCTACAGTGCCCGTGATGCTTTGTCTGTTCCTATGATTGTCAGAGCTGGATTCCCCTGATTCCTCCTTGTTTCTTTTCCTCCTCTCAGGTTTGTCTTTAGTAGGGCAGACCTGTTTTATTAAAGAATCATCAGCTGCCAGTGAATTTACAAATGATCTCAATCTTGTTTATTTCTGATAGGTTACATAATTTTATTGTAACTTCATGAAGCTCTAACAGTAGAGACTGATATGTAATACATTTTGTACAAATAAAATCTTATGCATTTATAGTTTAAGATTTTTTGTAGTACATGGAACAGGTTTAGCACTTTATAAGGCAGCACTCATTATCCAATGGTGCCACGAGATCCCCTGCTGGGTTAAGAATTTTAACTAAATGCAAGAAAATACTTCATATTCTTAGAATGTGAGATACCTTTGAGCCTGCTTATAGTTCTAAATTTCTGTCCAGCTACCTCGCCTATCACATTAGATGCCGGCAGAGGCACGTGCCTCTGCTGGCATGTTGCCTCCACTGCACGCCAAACAATGCTCGCAAGAGGGGAGCTTTAAATGTAGGTGGACTGGAAGTGCCACACTGTGGGACATCTGGTATTGGAAGATATCAGAATATACTTTTTAAACAAAAGGTCAGAAGGCTCTTAAACCAGAAGACAAAGAAATTACTCACACGCAGCCTGTTGTTCCCTATCAATTGACTATGGCTCCTTATATACAATGGCTAAGAAGCTGAGAAAGGGACGCTCAGAGAAAATGTGGTAAAGTGGGAGAAAGTATATAGTGAAAACCAGAAAACCTCACACTCATATACCCCAAAAATGTGGCTGAACTCCACAGAAATGTAGTGTAAAAATATTTTATTTACTTACATTTCAAAAAAATGCAATCTCTAGGTGCAACGCAACATTGCCTCCACAAAAGTTTCTGATGTATTTCGTACCTGCCCAGTTACTTTCTCAAAGGAATACAGATAATCACTTACAGTAGGTGTGACAGTTAAACAGTACAGTGAGCATGACATTAAAAAATCACATGACATATAAATTAAAGTAATAATACCAAATATCAAAAAATTATTATAAAAGACAGATAACACTAATTAATACTAGCGATACAAAGAATTCCTTACTATACTTTTTTATTTATTTATTAAGAGTATCAGAATTACAATCCTTTGAGTCAGGGACTCGGTTACAAAGGCTCCTCCTCATCAACAGGTACACAGACTAAAAGTAGAACCTGGATGCAACCAGGTTACATTTGGAAGAGACAGCAAAAGCAATAAATTACTACCATCACAAGGTTATTAACAGGCAATAATAACAACAAGGAGAACATATACAGGAACATGAATATACAATATACAGTAATGAATTAACGAATGGGGGAGTGAAAAATGTGGGACGAAAGGGGAGGAACAGGGGTAGGGCAGAGGCCTACAGGGGAGCGGGAGGGAGGTAATTGAAAGGAGGGAACTAGAGGAGAAAGGAAAGAAAAGTAGCAGTCCACGAGGACATTGTCAAACGTAGGAGAAGTAGAGGGTAGGGAGTGTGACATAAGGAGCTATGCGATGGACTATACAACCTTTAATATATCAAATGTAAAAAGTTGCCAATAAATAGTTGCCAAATAGTAACATATCAGTAGGACATGGTTAGACTCCCACCGCTTTGACTCTAAACACAGCGTAATATGTATGCTGTGGTTTGCTTCCATTCATAAAGTGCAAAGTCCAAAAAATATGACTCTCCAGTCCATCAATCAGAAGAATATATAGCTTCAGTTCATCTGTGATCAGACTCTCTTCTTAGTATATCATTACTCATAAGACCATCGGCTTCCATGGCAACTTATAACCGTATCTCCCATAAATCAGATGCTTCATATCAAATATGTTGGTATAAGGAACAAGGCAAAAAGGGAGAGATTAGTATCATGCAAAAACAAATCCAAACTCTTTAACTCTGATTAAAACCTTTAGCATTGGAGGAACCTGTGCCAAAAAGTAAAACTACAAGAGGAGCAAAGGGAGACTAGAGTATGGGGAGAGGAGAATGTAGAAAGGTAAAGAGGGAAAGGAGAGAGAGGGAAAGGGTAAAGGATAAAAAAAGAGGAAGTGGGAAGAAAGAAATGAATATATAAATCACATCTAGAGATACTGCTACAATATATTAAGCAGCAAAATGCCAAACAAAATGTTTTTTTTTCTCAATAAATACAGTTCCAGGAAATATATTGACCATATCTAGAAATACAAGTTAATGTAACAGAGAAAGATATTTCAGAAAAAAAATAAATAAATACATTTCCAGCTAGACTACATTAACAGGTATCAACTGCTTTGGTGTTAACCATAGAGCTTACTATAAAAACAGTTGTCTCAAACCTTTCATTCAAACCCAGGGTTCAGTTACAGCAGTATCTCTAGATGTGAATGATCTATTTGTTTCTCATGTCCCTCTTTCCCTCTTTTTTATTCTTTAACCTTTCCCACTCTCTCCTTTCCCTCTTTACCTTTCTACACCCCTCCCCCCCCCCCATACTCTAGTCTCCCTTTGCTCCTCTTGTAGTTTTACTTTTTGGTACAGGTTCCTCCAATACTAAAGGTTTTAATCAGAGTTAAGGAGTTTGGATTTGTTTTTGCACGATACTAATCTCTCCCTTTGTGCCTTGTTCCTTATACCAACATATTTGATATGAAGCATCTGATTTATGGGAGATATGGTCCCCAGGAGACAGATGGGGCAGAGACTGTTATTTTTTTATGACAGATTTAAAACACAAACAGACACAACAGTACTCTAAGCAATAACTAAAAATCACCAGCCAGCCAGGAGCAGCTCAGCCATCAGGGTCCCTGCGTTGTCCTGGTAACTGTCTAATCCAAACTTTTGGTTTTCTAGGTATGTGTCTAGGTCTAGTCAGCAGAAGTGAATGTTATGTTTTTAAAACTTTTTGTTTCATTAAACTACTCACAACCATTAGAAAAGCACACTAATCACCCAAAGTCACAAATACTATAATTAGTGAAGACTCTAGTTGTTTATCCTTACAGAGTATCCCACTCAATTATTCCTCAGGTGTTTGCAATCTGTAAATGCAGCCTTCATTAGAGCTCTCTGGACAAGGAGTTACTTAAAATCACAGATTTGCTACTATAAACTTGATGAAAAAAACAGTCACATGGGACAGGAGGCATTGTAGGAACAAGAAGAGCCATAAGAAATGCAAACATGGGGGGTGCCATAGAGCCAGCTTCACAGCAGGATGCACCTTTCATTGCTCTGCCTCCTCTAAAAGTGCCAACTTAATTGAATTTATAGGCATCAAATAACTTTTTAAGAAGCTCCACCAGCTTTCTAAGCCTCTTACCTACCCAGCAATACCAAAAACAATGATGGGAATGCAATAAAAATACCATGACTCAAGTCTCCGGATCCCAGAGGCCTGCAGTGCTGAACACCAAGTCGAGCAGTGGAGTGGAGTTGCCAGACCAGGCTGCCTCCGTAGATGCTAAAGAACTACCTTGGCAGACAATTCTAGATTTGGTCCGTGCCATGGATGCTAAAATCGAGAAGACTCTTACGCGGCTGGAGACCCACGATGTTGCAATTAATGCCCTTACAACTTCAGTGGCCGAGGCAGACAAAAGATCACTGTCAGTGCAAACAACAGTGGTTCAGCTCATCAAAGAAAACTAGTAATTGCAAGGGAGAATGGAGGCAATTGAAAATTCACTCCATCTAGCCAATGTCTGAATTGTGGGGCTAGCTGAGGGCATTGAAGGAATGAACCTTCTTACCTATTTGAGGCAGTGGCTTGTGGAGAACCTAAGTCTTCCTGGCTCTTCGAGTGGACTGACTTGCAGCAGGCCTTTTGCATCACGCCTAGAGTAAGGCCCTCGGATCCTGATACACCTTGCACTGCGGTAGTGAAAATGGCATAGCCAAAAATTCAGAACATACTGATTTCTGCAGCAAGGGCGGTCTATCCGTTAAGTGTACAGGGGTAAGATGTAAAACTTTTTCCTGATCTGTCCTTCCAGACCCGCGCACGCCACAAGCAATTTAATGCAGTACAGCAAAAACTTTGCCATCTGGGGGTTAATCACTCATTTCTCCTGCCTGCCTGTTTGAGAGTAACATATGGAGGAAAGATGTGGCAATTTAGCAGCTCTGGAGATGCAGGCCGGTGGGCCGAAAATACCAAGTTAGAATTCCATGTACAACAACCTAAGAGGATGGAGCTGGAGAGCTCGGAATCAGAAGGGGACTAATGGACTGAATGTTGACTTTAGTTTATTTTAAAAAGATTTCTGCTCTTAATTAAAATTGCGGATGGTCATATTACTTTTTCTTGGAGCATGGGACTAAACACTATCTTTGGGAGATAAGGAAGTCTGGAATTGAGATAAGTACCTTTATTATATATATTTTTGAATATCTCATTAATTTCCCAGAAGTGCTAGCTCCTATAAGAGTGGTTAACTAAATGCACATTAAGTTCTCTTTTGAACATATATCAGTGCCTTGCTTAAAACTTAAATTTAAGTGTTGGCAAGAGGGAGGGCTGGAGAGGGTGATTAGGGCCCAAGACCACGTTATTGCCAAATATGTTTAGGTACTATAGCACTACTAGTTACTGTGTATTTTTTCCCTTCATATTCTCCCTATGGACTACAACCTAAGCCGTGAAGTGGCTGGCATTAGCTATGGACATTTAATAATTGGCATTAAGCCTCTGTATTGTGCCCCTCCTCCTTCTGTACTAGATTGTGAGAGATTTTATTGTGTACTCAA
Organism: Neoceratodus forsteri; assembly: GCA_016271365.2. Taxonomy (NCBI): domain Eukaryota; kingdom Metazoa; phylum Chordata; order Ceratodontiformes; family Ceratodontidae; genus Neoceratodus; species Neoceratodus forsteri. The sequence continues at coordinate 898,393,909 of CM057451.1, read as the reverse complement.
CTGTACCTACTGTAATTTATTATTCTCTTGCATGAGATTACTGACTGTATTGTTTGATTTTAAAACAATAAACAGAAAGTACAAAAAAAAAGAAATGCAAACGTGGGGATCCACAGGGGCCATAAAGCCAGCAAACAAATTTAGAAAAAAACTCCTTTCAGCTAACAAAGGGAAGGACACATACATATCAAAACACTCGACACAACATTTCTTTGTAGATTCTGACTTTAGTTTTCTTTTAAGCATGCCTTGCAGGTATAGTCTATCAGCTATGCAGAGATTTATGACAAAGTTAAAACAGAGGGAAAGACAAGCATAAAGAGGACCGATACCCACTCCCCTCACATAGCTCTACACATGTATACACACACACACACACACTTTTCCATTTGTAAAGACCTTTTTTTTTTAACCTTTGTTGCCACTTTTACTCCTTTGGCCCCTGGCCCACCCTGCCCCATCACCCACCATCTTCAGGATTTACCTGGTTCAAGCCAGTACTCAGAAGGTGATGTGGATCCTGTAGTGAGCCAACAGATGTCATCCTGTCCAATGCAGTTTTCTGCCTCATTTTTTGCCACGTCCCCCGAGGTCAGCACATCTGCCGTAACACAGACATGCAGCGTGATGATGACGCATGCACTCAGCACCTGGCCCTTTGAGAGGCAAGCCACGGCTGTACCACTGAGTTTCTGCAGGCGGCAGCACAGCAGCAGCACGTACTGTCCCGCCTCCCCAAAGGATTAAAGCTGTCTGTTGATGCTCAATCCTCCTTCCCCCAACCAGGCCCTGTGAGTGACCATGGTCTGTCTCTGGACCTAGGTCACTGGTGTGGCAGGTATTGTGGCAACCAGTTCCCCAGCCCACCACAACACTGGGCCAGCTTCTATGGATCTCTCAAAAGGAGCAACAAGTTAAATGGTTAATAGACTCTTAGATGTTCAAATACATTTTTAATAGCACATCAGACTGCCTTTATTACTTAAAGAGGACAGAAAATTATTTCTCTTTGGCAGCTGTTTATGTTTCCTATTCTTAGAAATGACATTCATACCCCCAAATGATCCATATTTAACTGTGCCTGAATAAAACGTAATGTGAAAAAAATATATTTTGCATTGTTTTGATTTTATGGGCAGTATTCTGTAACAGTTCTCTTCATGGAACCAAAGATCTGGAATTTTAACTATGTCACAGTTTGCATACAGAATTCAAAGCATGGTTCTGATAGGTCAACAGCTCCTAATTGGCATTCAGTACACAAACTGTGACACAGTAAAATCTCTAAGCTACTGGCTTCATAAAAACAACTGTGCAGCATATTGTCTATTACAAAGGAAACAACTGAAAACAGTTTTTCACATCACTGTTTATTCAGGTATGACTATAGTTAATTACGGATAATTTGGAGGTATGCATTTCATTTATATAATAGGGAGCATTACTAACTGCTGCCAGTTAGCCCAAATTTCCTGTCCCCTTTAATCTCAGTCATTGTATGACTGTTATATTACATTATTACACAATAACATGCAGACTAGCTTTCTACTGCACTAAAGTATCACTCAACGAATGGCACACAGTCCTTCATGGTTTGGGATTATTCTCCAGAATAACACTGAACAGTAATATAAGCTCTTAAGACTTAAACTTTGAAAAGCTATCTCTTTTTACTTCGTGTTTGGAAAATGTAATGATTCTACAAAAATAACAATGAGGCAGTAAATGTCGCTTAATGCTTCCTCGTAAACTAAATGACATTTACAGCTGTCTGCTGTCACATTTCTCAGGATGGCATCAACTATAGAAATGCCACAGTGCGCTTTTTACTGTTCTTGTTTTAACCAATTAAAAAAGAAACAGTTTATTTGTTGAACACTTTAGCTGCAGAATAGCCCCCCCAATCTCTCTCTCTCTCTCTCTATTGCAGCTTAATATTTATTTATTTCTTCCCTCAAATAAAGAACATTAAGTGACAATGAGCACAGAAAAAAAAACATTTAATATGAGGCAAAGGGAAAAAGTGTGAAAACACATTCTTAAAAGGAAACAGACACCACCAAGGGCCCCACCCCACACTCAAGCATGGGGATGATCCCAATGTGCACTTTGTGTGCAAAAATGTTTTGGTTTACTTACTGTTTACTGTGGTATTATAGGTTATATCAGACTAACTTTGCTTACGTCTTGGCTGACATCTTCTTTTATTTACAAATCCCAGAATCAATCCCCTGCAGCTGACATAATAGCAGCTGCAGCAGTGAGAAGATTCAATAGCCTACAGTGTATGTCAGAGTTTATATAAGCTATGATCTTTTATTTTGCTGGTCCCGCTGTTCTCCCAGGGCCATGTTCAGTTACAGAGAACTGTACATGACCCCTGGAGAAAAGCAGGCCCCAAAAGACATCCAACTGGAGATTATAAATGCTCTAACATGCAATGCAACCTATTGAATCTCCCACTGCTGCCTATTACTCTGAGTCGCTGCAGGGGATTCTGGGATTTGTAGTAAAAGAAGAAATGTTAGCCTAGAACTAAGCAAAATTAGTGTGATATAATCTACTATACTGCAGTAAATTGTAAGTAAACCAAAATGTTTTTTACATACAGAAACTTTAGTGTGGGGCCGTATGTGCTGCCTGTTGCCCTTTAAATGGGCAAGGTAGGTCAAGTGACAGCTCATGTTCAAAAAAGCATGGAACTTGACCAGTTGGCGTTGAAGAGCTATTCTTTACACAAGAAGTAGGTGCAAATGGAGACCTTATTTAGTGCTGGGATTCTCAAACAAACAGTTGAACCAGCATAATATTCTGTGGTGATTTGCATATTCAGCCCATGATGCTTTGCATTGTGGGGGCATGTGTGATTTTGTATTTCAGTGATACCATTGGATGTTTTGTAATGAGAGGCAGCAAAATAAAAGCAAAAAGTGCCCAGAGCATAAACTCAACCATTTACTCAACTGCATTTCCTTTTATTCCTGGTGTATGGTGCAAAGTGTTGTATGGCATTTTTCATCTGGAATGGCCCAAAATTGTTTCCATTACTTAGGGATTGCTGGCACAATAGAACACTAACCTAAGAGGTAAATTTTTTACACTAAGAGTGATTAAAATATGGAATAATCTTCTGGCTGATACAGTGAACAGTAACAGTAATGAAATGTCCAAAAGTAAGCTTGATGAATGGATGGGAAATGAACATTATCAATCTTAACTAATTCAGAGATGGACTTATATGGACATTACTGTCTATTTCATATTTAAAAAACAAGCATATTAGTACTGTGGTAAAGTTTGAAAATGAATGCCTTAGTCCATTCAGTTTAGTGTTGCTCAGATAGTGCTTTTGTGGATCCTACCACTATTTGTCAGATAGTACTGGTATCCTGCTTAGGATCCTACCAGAAATCCTACCAAAGACAGATGTAAGATCCAGGGTCAGATAGCAATGGATCCTAGTTAGGATCCAGGGATCCTAGGTCAGATCCAGGGATCCTAGGTCAGATGGTTGGGATCCGGAGTCAGATAGCAATAGATCATAGGTCAGGTTCAGGGATCCTAGGTCAGATATTTAGGATCTGAGCTGGATCTGTTGGTAGGATCCGCAACGGTTGTTGCTAGAATCCACAGGATCCACGTTTGTAGGATCCATGCACTGGATCCTAGTTGGCAGGATCCATGGTCAGATAGCACTGCTGTCCTACCACAGCAACTATCTGGCCAAATAGGAGGTATCTGTTGGCATCCTAGCTTCTAGGATACTACCTGAGCAATACTAATTCAGTTTGCTTCCTTACTTGTCAGAGGTTGCATTGGTGCTCAGTGGTCTTATGATGTTCCGCTTCAGCTTATTCAGGAATACATACCTTTGTGGGAAAAAATCTCGTTCAGCAAACATGCATATGCAAGAAAAGTCACAGTAATAGAATTATAGTTTCAGGAGCTTTAGGAGCTAAGGGGGATTGTGCCCCAAAAAAATAAGCAAATGATAGTGGTGCATCAATTACTGGAGCTTCTTCTGAATTATTGGAGATGAACTCCTGCGTCTCCATCTTCAGCATAACTAAGCTAAAAAACCAACAGATGTGGATGCACAGTTTAGGGTTCTCTCTTTGCTGTATGTAAACTCTTCTTTGTTGTTGTTATTGCATTAAGCTGTTTTATGCTGTAATCATAGCTTTTTGTATTTCGGAAACCCAATGCAAATGAGTGCACACCCAATGGTGTTTACCCCTAGTGTTTTCAATACACAGAATAATGTATGGGCAACCCTATACAACAAGACTATGTTTCCATCGATGGGTGAGATGACATCATAAACCTCAACAGCAAAGAGGTCTCTATGATGTCATCTCAGCCTGAGATGGAACTATCAGCCTTGTCATGTATGGTTGCCCATATATTATTCTGTGTAGCGTATATCTGTTTTAATTCATTTACATTCTTTCTAATGCTGTCCTGATCCATGGTCATATCTGCATAAATCAGCCAACAACAGGATATGATTAAAAACATTTCATGTGATTTAAATAATAGCAACACAAGTTGCCAACATCATCTTTTAATAAGCATTTACAATTAGGATGTTTTTAGTTTTGCTGACAATATCTTTGTTATAAGGAATCTACAGTGTAGGTAAGCAAGAGGAATTTTAAAGGAGAACACCTATCCCCCCAGCACCCCACCTCCTGAAACCACAACCCACCGATTAGGCTTTTAAGCCAAAACAATATATTTTTTCTGACCTATGTTGATTAATATGTACCCTGATTTAACATCTGTAACATAAACATCCTCAGAGCTGTGCATTTCCATCTCACATTCTCAGCATGGCGCCATGCTGTACTGAAAACATGAAATGACAGCATCCAGCTCCGAGGATGGTTACATTACGAATGTTAAATCGGAGTGCATATTAAACAACACAGGTCAGGAAAAAAATGTTTTTTTCAGCTTAAAAAATATAATCCAGTTGTTGTGATTTGGGGGATGGGGTGCTAGGAGAGCAGGTGTTCTTCTTTAATAGACATGAGATTCTATGCTGTTATCCTACAGTGGTGACATACAGTGGCGTGAAAAAGTATTTGCCCCCTTCCTGATTTTCTCTATTATTGCATATTTGTCACACTGGATGTTTTCAGGTCTTTGGAGAAAATGTAATATTAGATAAAGGGAACCCGAGTGAACAAATAACACTTGTTTTTTTTTTTAATTTCACTTATTTAATGAAAAAAAGTTAACCAACACCAACTGGCACTGTGTGAAAAGTAATTGCCCCTTACACTTAATAACTGGTTATGCCACATTTAGCTGCAATGACTGCAACCAAACACTTCCTATAATTCAATATCAGTCTTTCACATCGGCTGTGGAGAATTTTAACCCTCTTCCTCATAGAACTGCTTTAATTCAGTAACATTTGGTAGGTTTTCGAGCATGAACTGCTCGTTTCAGGTCCTGCCACAGCATCTCTATTGGGTTTAAGTCTGAACTTTGACTGAGGCCACTCCAAAACTTTAATTTTACTTCTTTTTAGCCATTCTGATGTGGACTTGCTTTTGTGTTTTGGATCATTGTCTTGCTGCATGACCCAACTACGCTTCAGCTTCAGCTGAGCGGAAGGATGACTGGACATTCTCCTTAAGAATTTTCTGGTACAGAGCAGAATTCATGGTTCCTTTAATTATGGCAAGTCATCAGATCCTTAGCAACAAAGCATCCCCACCATCACACTACCACCACCATGTTTGACTGTTGGTATGGTGTTCTTACTGTGGAATGCTGTGTTTGCTTCTGTGAACATTATAGGATCCATGTTGTCCAAAAGTTCCACTTTGGACTCATCTGTCCATAGAACATTTTCCCAAAAGGCTTGTGGATCATCCAGGTGCTTCTTGGCAAATGAAGGCGAGCATTTATGTTCTTCTTAGTTAGCAGTGGTTTCGGCCTTGCTACTCTCACATGAACCCATTTTGCCCAGCCTCTTTCTGATTGTGGAGTCATGAACACTGACCTTAGCTGAGGCAAGAGTAGCCTGCAGTTCTTTGGATGTTGTTTTAGGATCCTTTGAGACTTCTTGGATGATTTTACACTGCGCCCTTGGAGTAATTTTGGCAGGCTGCCGACTCCTGGGAAGGTTCACTACTGTTCCAAGTGTTCTCCATTTGGAGATTATGGCTCTCACTGTGGTTCAATGGAGTCCCAGTGCCTTAGAAATAGCTTTGTAACCCTTTCCAGACTGATAGAGGGCAACAAATTTTTTTCTGATCTTTTCAGGAACTTCCTTTGATCATGGCATAATGTGCTTGTTGAATCTTTGTGCTAGCGTGACTCTGATGGTAAGGGCCAAAATAAGTGAGGTTTATATTGAGCAGGGCTGGCTGTAATCAAGCCTGGCTGTGTTCAATCAGCTGACTCTAATTATCCCTTTAATTGGGCTGATTTAACTAGGGGCAATTACTTTTCACACAGTGCCAGTTGGTGTTGGTTAACTTTTTTCATTAAATAAATGAAATAAGTAAAAAAAAAAAAAGTGTTATTTGTTCACTCAGGTTCCCTTTATCTAATATTATATTTTGTCTAAAGACCTGAAAACATCCAGTGTGACAAATATGCAATAATAGAGAAAATCAGGAAGGGGGCAAATACTTTTTCACGCCACTGTAGCTACTGTACTATAACAGCATCTGGAGGTGTATGGCTTTCCATACTCAACAACACTGAACCATATAGTGTATATTAATACCACTGCAGAGGACACTCTTACACTTGTAAGAGTGGTCTCACGCACATTCTTAGGGTATGAGAACCACAAATCGAAGGTGAGCAGTTCTTATACCCTAAGAATGTAAGTGAGATCACTCTTACAAGCATAAAAGTGATCTCTGTGGCAGTATTAATACATTATTGATCTAGCTTGATCAATTATATATACATTTTTTTTTTAAACTGCCCCAGAACATGATCATTTCCAGGACATCTGTGCATGAGACACACTTCATAGAATAAAAGTGTCTCACACACAGAGGAAAGGAGTGCTCCGATTGGTCAGGAGCACTCCCTCAATCTATAATAGAAGCATATAGTCTATGGCTAGGTGTTATTATCTATTGAAATGCAATCCTATGCAAAATCTGTTGTACCATTGTTCTGATGTCATCATGCTGTTTCAGTAATGTTCTGGCATCATATCTATAGTATAACAGCATTCCAGAAAAAGAATCTTGAAGCATGCTTTGGAATTATCATTTGTTTTTATTCTTTTCCTGACTGCCAGAGATTATATTTGAGTCTTTTTAAAAACTGAAAACAGCCTTTGTTGTTTTATGTTTATTTCAATTAAAGAAATCAGTTAACCAAGTACAGTTTGGGGGAGTTTTGTTTGTGGGAGTGGGGTGGCGTTTGTGTAAATCAGGGATGGAAGACCATATACTATGTAAAATAACACATAGGCCAAAAACTATTTTACAATAACAAGCCTTAGTTCCCATCTTGGGATTTGAATGTTATCTTGGAATCATGAGAGCAAAGATGGCATCAGAATCCCTCGATAGGAACACAGGCTCGTTACGCATGGTTTCCTATCTATTTTTTTCTATTAATAGTTTAAGCTTCGCTCTCATGTTTCTGATGGCATCAGAATTCCACAATGGAAACACAGGCTTGCTATGCATGGTTTGCTATCTATTATTCTAATGATAACTTAGGCTTTGCTCTTATATTTCTGATGGCATCAGAATCCATCGATGGAAACGCAGGCTTGTTATGCATGGATTCCTATCAATCTATTGATAACTTGAACTTTGTCCTTGTGGATCTAATGGCATCAGAATCCTTCAATAGAAACACAGGCTTGTCATGCATGGATTCCTATATATTTTTCTACTGATAAACTGAGCTTTGCTCTCCTGGTTCTGATGGGATCAGAATCCCTCAATGGAAATGCAGGCTTATTATGCATGGATTCCTATTTATTCTATTGATAACTCGAGCTTCACTCTTGTTGTTCTGGTGGCATCAGAATCCCTAGATGAAAAAACAGGTTTGTTCTTCATGGTTTCCAATCTGTTATTCTATTGATAACTCAAGCATCGCTCTCATAGTTCTGATGGCATCAGAATCCCTTGATGGAAATACAAGCTTGTTATGCATGGATTCCTATTATTCTACTGATAACTTGAGCTTCACTCCCATGGCTCTGATGGCATCAGAATCCCTTGATGGAAACACAGACTTGTTATGCATGGTTTCCTATCTATTATTCTGTTTCTTTTACTACTGCTGCAACTACTGTACTCCATCACTGATGAATGCCTGCAATTTGGCAAAAATCACCTTTCAAAAATTGGAAACTGTCATAACAGTGGAAAAGAGATCAAATATAAAATTACCTAAAGTAGCAGTATTTGTTATATGACAAATATTTCACCATATACTGTATTTTCTTAGCAAAATGTATTTCTGACAGCCTTAGAATCGTCCTCAGTATATTTTTAATTTTCTCACATTTTTTAAAACAGCTTTCATAGCTAATTCTGTAATTAATCTCTCAGGTCATTAAAGATGGCAGCCACTTGCAAAATTTAAAGGAAATTGCCAAGCTATCTTGCTGGGCTTTATAGCCTGTTATGTTAAGGCAGTGCTAGCCTTTCGTAGTCAAAATTAGAATTTATGATCCGGTCCTGTCTAGGAGGGAAGGGCTCGTAACTGGAGCCGAAACTATGGCCAGCCGATCCCTTCCTCTTCCTGTTCTGCTGGCCCCACCCCACGTTCAGACATTTTGGAAACTTCTAAGCAGGCAGAACAGGAGGGCATGCCCCACAGACATCTATGAAGAATGTTTTCAGTACATTTTTATATATGTTTAAGCAACCTTGGAGAAAAATGAAAGCCACTGCTTAACTAATACAGCCCCTATTAATTGAGCAGTGGCTTTAATTTTTCTGTAGGGTTGCTTAAACATTCATAAAGTATTGAAAACTGTCCTCCTAGACTTCTACGAGGCACGCCCCTGCCCTCTCCCTGCTTAGACATCACAAAACGTCTGAGCACAGGGGCAGGCCAATGGACTGGAAAGTTGAAGGGATTACTGGCTGTGGGTTTCGCTCTAGTTACGATCACTTCCCTCCCGAACAGGACCTGATAAAAAAGTCTAATTTTGGCTGCAAAAGGCTAGCACTGCCTTAAGGTATAAGACCAAAAGCCCAACAAGCTAAAACAAAATGTTGAAAATGTACTTTAAAAATCTCTTCCATTGAGATTACCTGTTGAATGTACATACTAGATTCATACCGTGGCTGTTGTAAGATGGTGTTACCATTCTGTATGTATCTGATGGTAAACAGCACAGCCCTGGACCAAGTTATTTACTTATTTCATGGTGGGCATGGCACAGGAGTCAGAACATTTAAAACTTCAAAATCCAGCATCTCAGTGCAGGAATAAAAGAAAAAGTGTGTATTGATGTCTTCGTCAGAAAACAATTATTACTGTAAAAACTACATGTTGACTAACAAATATTGCTATTTTAACCCTTTAAGTTCTGAATATGTTTGAAATGTATTTAGATTCCGGATGTGTGTATGTATATAGATATATAGATATATATGTCTGCCGAATTGTAAGGGTTAAATTCAGTTCTTTGGTGACACTATTGTGATCTTTCAGCTTTCCATTTGGTTTACATGGAGGTTTCTGAAAGATGAGTAATCAACTGAAGAGCTTGTGACTTATTCACATCTCAGGCGCAACCTTTTGTCATAGCCAAATGTGGTACCCCATCCCTCAGGATGCAGGGAAAAGACACCAACATGTAGACCACTTCCTAGGGACAAGGAGATAGCAGCTCAGAATTCTGTGCGATTTGATACTTTCAGATTCAGTAGCACATCATTTTGGCAAAAGCAAAAAGGCAAACGTGAAAACAGCATCGGCTTTACAGCGACTGGAAAGATGACAACATTCGCATTTGCCCCTCCCCGAGGTGCTATGACCTCCGAATTGGTATCTTTAGAAATCAGGGTGATGGGTGGCCCCATAAATACAACAGTCTCCATTTTTGGGTCACTGTAAAGCTGGCACTGTTTTCATATTCGCCATCCTGCTTTCACCAAAATGGCATGGAAGCTTCAGATTCACAGCTCCCGCTGTTATTTAAAGGAGAAGTCCACCCAAAACTTGAAAAAATATATGTTGTGCAGAGTGTTTTAATCTGTATGTGAAGTTCTAGTGTTTCCTTCCCTCTGACTGGTATTAGGAGTTTTTCCTAAATAAGCCTGCTAGCTTTAGGGTAGTTTTACGACCCCTGGAGATCTCCATATCAAACAGCTTAATTGTATTTCTTTGTCCTACAGTGCACCTTGTTTCATGTGATGGTGAGTTAGCAGAGACCATAAATCCAGCAGAAAGCATTGCTTTACAATCAGTTCACAACAGTAGAGATTGCTATATTTTAAAATCTGTAGAATTCAGCTTGGGGACAACCCACATCGTAAAGGTCTTACTGTCCTAAAAAACTTTGCTGCTGGTAATTTTTGTGCAGCTTGTAAAGCTTCCAAGATATTTAGTTTGTTTGGCATGTATGTGCCGAATGTTGGGTCTCTCTTACATCACCGTCACATGAGACAAGATGCACTGTGGGAACAAGAAATACAATTACGCTGTCAGGGATGAAGATCCCCACGGGTCGTAAAACTAGCATAAAGCTAGCAGGCTAATTTAGGGAAAAACTCCTAATACCAGTCAGAGGGAAGGGAATACTAGAACTTTACATAGAAATTAAAACCCTCTGCACAACATATATTTTTTCAAGTTTTGGGTGGACTTCTCCTTTAAGTAACAACAATGAATATGAATTTCCGATTTTAGTCACAGTGTATGACATGGGACAGCACCATATGCATGTAGGACAGAGGAGTTATGACTGAGTAGTAAAATGAAGCAAACCCCCTTCAGGTTTGAGACTTTTGAGAGGTTGGGAAATGTTCACCACTGGACCAAGGTCAAAACTAATGGAGTATGCTGTACTTGCACTCAGGTTCCAAGAGAGTATGACTTTGTATTGGTAAGTTCCAACTCTAACTAGTAAAACTAGGTACTGGTGTCTGCAAAAAATAAAATGCAATGAGTAGAAGTAAAATGGAAAGAGAGACCATACCACCGGAAAACAATCAGTGAAAACATGCAAAAAAGACAGGGGGCATTCACCGCCAAAAATGCCACAAAGAATAGTGTCCAAACTATTTCAATGGGTGCTCCAGGTACAAAAACATTAAAAACAGACACTTCAGGAACAAGAGCTGCCTGACACACTTCACACACGTTGGTCTGTGCTTTTTCAAAGGCACGGCACTTAGACTCTGACGTATTACAATACTTGGGATTTAAAGAGACAGAGTTACTGTACCTTACCCCTCAGTTCATCCCCTTCATTCCTAGCTGATTCGATTACACTATTTTAATCCACTTCTGCTAATTTTTAATATTCCGTCCTATTGATGTCATGCTGTAATTGCTGATGATTCTGCATTTGTCACTGTTTGCCCTACTTTGCTCAATTTACTGTCGCTTGATGATTACTTGTCTGATTACTTGTCTTGTATTCTCCCAGATCATGCTTAAAAATAGGCATTTAATTGTCTAGTGTACCAAACCTGTTACTAAAAACCAAATAAATAATAAATAAACTGGACAGCCAAGCATCTCAGTTACAGTCTAATGTAACTAACAGATGAAAAATTACTAAAAACAGTGTGCCAAGGCCAGCCCCTCGGTGCAGTGGTAGCACTATTGCCTGTGACACCAGCGACCAGGGTTTGGAAGCGAACTCGGGTTGTCATGGGCTGGCCGGGGGGAGGAGGACTGAGCTTCCCAGATGATGCTCTCCTCCTTCAGGGTGGAGAGATGCTGCCTCCATGCATTGCTGCCACCTAGGTGACCGTACGTGGTGGCGCAATGGAGGCAAGCAGATTAGGGGTCTGGGCGACAGCCAGCTCGCACATCACACGCCATTGTGCATAATATGCATCTGAGACTTAGCATGCCATCATCAAGAGGAGTGCAAATGAGAAAACGAAAGGCAGCCCTGGAACTCATAGGGGAAGGGACCCTGGTACATCTGGGCACTCATAGCATTCTTCATGCTAAGCTGCCTGATGAACCACAGCTCCATGGAGGGGCAATGCATGGATCGGCATTGTGGGATAACCTGGTAAGATGCCTTGTGATCCCCGAGAAAGTCTGGGACCAGAGTTCTGAGGGGTCATAAAACATGCATTAAAAAAAAGTTTAAGTGCCAAATTACACACCAATTACTAAATACTACAATTAACAATAAACACTATATTAAACAATCAGTCCTATGGGTTAATTTAATCAGACTGCTGTCATAATAAGAAAGCTAAATGTTGGTAAACACAGTGATGCTCAGATTCTGTCTCGCTTATTGCAAGCAACTGCTGCACTTGAAGGGAAGGTTTGTGTATTCTATTTTAGGGCATTCTGGGAAGTAGACACTTGGCACATCCTATAAGTGAATGAATGGCATACATAGATGGGAGTGGAACAAAGAAAGGAAAAACTTAAGAACTGCAGAAGACTCCATGTTTTACATTCATTTTGCAACTCTTCCAATATCTCTGAATTTCACACCACAGTCGCTTGTAAATTTCGTCATATTTCAAAAATATTTTGAGCTTTCCTTAGAGCGTTTCTCAAGCCAAATCTTTAGAATGTCACACAGACCCACAGTTAATAGCAAACAAAACAGAGACCTTCTGTTTCAACTGGATGGCTATTACATAGGCCTCTTCACAAACAGTTTCATCACATTAACCTGCATAACAGGTGCTTTCAAAGACAGCTCCCTTGACAACAAAGACACCTTGTAAAACGACTGATGGTGGTAAAGCATGTAAGTACATTGAGAACAAATTACTCTCCTTGACATCATAAAAGACCTCAGAAGAACCATTTATCCAGCAGGTCCTGTTCTTGTAATATCCTTAGCAAATGTATTAATTTAAGATATAATGAAATATGTATTCCTGGTCACCTTGAGACTTCCAGACCTTGGCCTTATTTTTTCATGGTCTTTCATTAACCTGGAGTGAAGGCAGAGGTGTTTGTTTTTCTTGATGACAGGCAAAGCAGCATATCCCTCCACAGAACAAATGAAATACCACGAAAATTAAAACCAAAAGGGGGCAATGACGGTCCCAAGAGGACAAAATGATGACTCTGTGGTTTTTTATCTGGGGATTTGCCCCAGATATTTTCATCCTCCCCTGCTCCATTTCTCAAGGGCATTCACATCTACCTCTTGGCTTTCCTCCAACTGAGAAAGTGGAGGAATTAAACAATAAGGCACGACTGGGTGTGGGTTACCGGGGGATTTAACAATGCCTTATATGGTGTATCATGTCTTAACCACACAAAGTGTAGCTAATTCGCCCCCCACCCCTAATTATCCATATCCTGGAGTGTTTTACAGTAATTATACAATGGACCCACATGTAAAATAAATTTCAAACATGTTTATGCTTTGTTTTATTTTATTATATATGTCTTTCAACTGACATGGGTTATTGCAAGATTTACCCTTGGGTAAAGACGTTAGATGACCAATCAGGTTACAGGACTTTTTTTTAAGTCCACTGTATAATTAGCACAGCTGGTCATCAGTGGGGTACTTTAGTGCATTGCAGCCCACACATGTCCTCTGGGAACCATAAGTGCCTAAGCACCAGGAAAAGCACAGAGTGTTGCAGCCACCACTAGGGTGGTCAGATTACTTTTTTTTATGAATCACTCTCACTCTCAGACTTCAAGAGCAGGCCTACACATCTCCAGTAGTTAGAAGCTGAAACTATGAAGCTGCTGCTGACAGGGACCTTGCCGACCCCTTCGAAAGAGCCACTTCCCAAAAGTGCTTCACTGGATGCACTGTTTAGCACAGTTCAGTGTCCATGCATGGCATAACAGTTGACCTAAACCATAAGAATTGATCAGTGCTTTAATGAAAAATCTGGTTCTGTTGTTCTCTACCAGTGTTGGAATTATACTTTATAAGCTTTACATAGAAACATAGCATTTGATGGCAGATAAGGACTGTCTGGCCCACCCAGTCTGCCCATTTTTCCCTAGCTACAGCATCATCGCAGACCCTAACTGATCTCCAGCTTTTTCTCCTTGCCCCCTTCCTTTCCAAAAAGATTCCCTAATGCCAATCCCAAGCATTCTTGAACCCTATCACTATTTTCACCCCCACCAGCACTGCCAGAAGGCTTTTCCAGGAATCCCCCACTCTTTCTGAGAAGGACTTCATCACATCTCTTCTAAATCTACCCATCCAGCTTCATAGCCATGTCTCTCTGTTCATTAGTTCACTTTTTCTGAAAAATACTTCCTTATTTACCCCCTCAAGGTAAAGGTATATCATCCCCCAACCCAACTCTCTTCAAGGGTGTACATACCGAGGTCTCTCATCATAGGTCTTTTCTGCACCATTTCAGATGCCATCCTCTGGATCATCTATACTCTGTCTATGTCCTTCTGGAGATGTGGTCTCTAGGACTTAACACAGTACTCCAGGTGGGGTCTTACCAGTGATCTATACATGGGCAGCACCACCTCCCTCTTTCTGCTGGTGATACCCCACACTGTTCAACCCAGCATCAAACTAGTCCTCCTAACTGCCTTTTTGCACTGTCTGGCCACCTTTAGGTCATCTGATATGATTACTGCCAGGTCTCTTTCTTGCTTGGCGATTGTCAACAGCATTCCACCCATTTTTGTACTCTGCCCCTTGGTTTCTGTGCCTAAGTGCATTATTTTGCACTTTTCCACATTAAAATCCAGCTGCCATACCCTTGCCCACTCCTTGAGTTTTCTTAGGTCTCTGTTCATCCTTCCATGCCCCTTCCCCCCATGTGTCCCCCTATTGCAGATTTTGGTGTTATCCACAAAGAGGCAGACCTTCCCTTCCAACTACTCTGCAATGTCATTTATAAAGACATTAAAGAGGACCGTTCCACCAGTGCATCAGTGCAGTGGTAGCACTACAGCCTGCAACACCAGCGATCTGGGTTTGGGAATGAGCTTGGGTCACCAGGGGCCGACTTAGGGGAGGAGGATTGAGTGCCCAGAGGATGATCTCCTCCTCTGGGGTGGGAGAGTGCCGTCTTCTACCATGATACTGCCACCTGGGTAACTACAGGTGGCAGTGTGGATGGAAAGGCAGTGGAAGGGAGGAGATGTCAGCCACATGTATCACATTGGCAGGGTCACCTTGCCGTCCTTGTATATGACATCTCTTGGGTAGGGCAAAAAAGGGAAAAATAGCCCCAGCACGTCCATGATGATGACCTGGGGGAGCTCCCCAGGCCTCCATCGCTCTCCAGATCACAGCACTGATATGATGACAAGCGTAAGCTCAGGGGACTGCCCCTGCTGGGGGGAAAGCCAAAGCTCTATAGTGGTGACCGCAACCGGGGGAGGGCCTTGGGGGGGTTACTCGCAGGCCTGAGGGAATCAGGAGGGGCCAGAGATAAAAATAAATTTTAAACAAAACAAAAAAATAAAGAGGACAGGTCCAAAGGATTGATCCCTAAGGCACCTTGCTGGTCACCTTCCCTTCCTTGGAGTGAACTCCATTTACCACCACCCTCTATGGAGAGCTATGGGGACCCATGAGGGTCCTGTCTTTAAATTTAGCCTCCCCTTCCGATTATAAGTAAACAATTTTAAGTAAATGGCAGTAATATGTGAGCTACTGAGGTTTACTTCAGAGCTACGGGGGCTGAGCCTTGGCAAGCTCCCCTGTAATTCCATCAATTCTAGAGTCAGTCTGGCCTATCATCTCCACCACTTCCTTACTCCGAAAGCATGCACGATTATCACTCAAGACATTCTACGTCTTTGCCTACAGTATGGCACACTCCTCTTTACTACTGCCCCTGCCTTTTCCCTACATAAATGGGATGTCACCTACAACAACATATGCCACTTTGCGCCTCCCCCCCCACACACACACACATCACTATTCCCTCTACTGTTCCATAGGGTGACTACCCCCTCTGCCTCCCAATCTTATGTGCTAGGTGGTTTCATTTACAAATTACTCCAGTCTGACACTCCAGCCACCCCAATTCTCCTACTTCATGGTGCTCACCCCGCGTACACTCTCAGATCTTCAGATACTACCACACTTGTCACCCCTAAATGTTCAACGAAGATGGGTGACCAGCATTTTTCCTCATTTGCACCCAGGCTTTGGAACTCTCTTCCATCTGGTGTCCGCAATTTTCCCACTCTTTCATCCTTCAAAACTGCCCTTAAGTCTCATCTTACATTGTCCAAGACCTGCAACTGCCTCTAGCCCAAACTTCCGCACACTTCCATGCCTCTCATTACACCCTACCAATGTCCTCTTCAAATTATTTGTCTTTTACATCCCAACTTGCTTGTACCCTTGCAAAATTTACTGCACCAGAAATTTGCCTGCATCCCAGTATGTACCTGATCAACACGTTTTGCATTCTGTGCTCTAATTGTCATTTGTAATTGTTTCACTATGCACCTTTCCCTGCCTTGGAATTGTGAACTCTCTAAATTTGTCTCTGCATTTATTTGAAGCATTTTGTTCTGTACTCTCCTGGGTCATACCTGAAAATAGGCATTCATTCGGAATTGTCTAGTGTACCTATCTGGTTACCAAAAAATAAATAAATTTAATAAATTCCAACACTGCTTCCAGCCAACACCTATGACCTGTGCTCACATGTTAGCAGAATCGCACTTCTCAGGATAACTTTGATACTGTCTAAACCTCACAGAACTGACAGCTTCTCCTCACAAATATAGTGTGTCACACCAGAAAAAAAAACACCTCATGCCACCAAAAATCAATGGGTGGGCTTTGTATGTGTTCTGAGTGAAGAGGTAGAACCAGTCAGGTCTCAAGCTAAAACGATCTGTGTGCCACTCCGGAAAAATCAACACTGTAGCATCAATTGTCAGCTGTAGAATGTGCTAACAGCAGCAATTTGCAAATATATCTAAATCATGTTTCTTGTCATTTGTGTGATTGTACTTAAGCTTAGGTAACTCATTTTTTGAACAGGATAATGAATAGAAGCTTAAGGCTGTAAACCTTTCTGCGTATATACATAACTATTCAGTTTGGGAATTCTAGCTTTGTGGTTTCTAATCCTATGGGAATATTTTTATCACAGCCACAAAGTATCATATGCAAGGGGAAGAGAAGCTGAAATGTCAAGAGACAGGGACTCACCATGGAGAAAGTCCGAAGTTGTGTATGGGGTGGTGTAACTTCTGATAAGCTCCCAGTCAAAATCATCATCATCCCCTTGAATGTACTCACACTGGACAGAGTCCGAGTCTTCTTCAAAGGTACACCCACCTGAGAATAACAAACAAGCACATGGTTATGTGTTAGCAGCCAAAAATAATCAACCTTCCCTGCGTAACGACTGATGACGACAAGGAGTCTTCAGAGTCACCTAAGTTCCTGTTCTGCAGTCAGGGAGGCACATCAGCATCCCAAGGAAATCCTGATACCAAGGCTCATTTTATTTAGGCTGGCACAGAATGTTTAAAAAATGATGAAATAGCAAAATATGTTGTTTTTTTTTCTATGCCCCCTTACTACTTTGGCTCCCATCAGCCCTCTGCTTTGCCCAGGCCATCACCCACCACCCCAGGGATGTACCCATCTCTAAATCCCCAATGGACTGCCCCCAAGGTGGGGCCAGAGGAAACAGGTCCATCTCCCCCCCACCCCGTGATCACACTCAGAGGTGAGAGGCCTGCGGCAAGCAGGGAATTCATCCTGCCAGTGGGTTTTTTTCTTGTCTTCTCCCTTGCCCAGGTCACCTCCCTGACTCTCGGCCTGTCATAAAACTAGCCCAGCCCTGAGGAAGAGGCAAGCTCACTGTCAGGGGTTTCTAGTACAGTAGACCCTGAAGCCCTCCCTCCCCCACCAGAACTGCTGCTGCCTGGTAATGCCTCCCCAGCCCTTGGGCCACCCGACCGGCTTCCGGTTTCACTTCCGAACCAAAGTCACCAGCATAGCAGCATGCACAGCTACAAATCGGTCCATCGGGCAGGACCATAGTAAAACATGTTTTGCATTTTTCTTACTGTAGCAAACACCACATCAAAAATAGCAACTTTTTTTTGTCTGTTTTACTTTATCTGTTTTTTCCAGTTGCGTTCACCTCTGGTGCAAGAGGTCTCCCACTGTCTCCCATCCAGGGACTCCAGTACTGAGCTGGATCCTCCTCTGACACAGACACCACTGTCTTCAGTCAACCTGTACAGTCCTCAGCTTGACCCCTAAGGCAGAGTTTCCCTTGCTCCACCCCAATCATGGCAAGCTGGGGAAATGAATCAGAATCACTTTGGCTTCAATTGTTGGTAGCTGGAAAGGGGACAGCCATTTCTGACATGCCGTTGGTTGTGGGTAATGGTCTGACCAGCCCCTTCATGCTGCCATCAACCAAGGAGGATTCCTCCCCTTTACTGGTCCCACCCACAAACCTTCAGTGCATGTAATGGTCCTGGAGGAAGGGGCACCTAACAATTTGTGGTCACTCACGTTGGCAAAGGTACCACATCTCGCTTCCACCAGATGTCGCTCCATGTGCAGTAAGGCACATCCACCCATCCTGGGAGGAGACCATATAAGGCAGACGACCTGAGCCCTCCTTCCCAGCCTTCAGTCCAGATGTCCCAGGCTCAGGAAGTGAATCTCGGTCACCAGCATGCTAGAGTGCTCTCCCACTGCTCAGCTCCATGGAGCAGGCTAAAAATAGCTTTATTAAAATAATATTAGAATCCTCCGACTTGTCCCTTAGCTGTACTGCAAACAGAGGTGGCGACCTCTAGCAAATCAGATCACTCAAAATGAAAAAAAAAAAACATTAAGTGCTCTTTTACTGGCAGTGTAAGTCTAAACTGATTTTTTAAGGGACTAGTACTCTTTTAACTCTCTATTGTCTCCTGCCAAGGATTAATTAGTAGTCTTTTTACCTCAGTAACAGTAAGGACATAGAGTGGAGGTAGTCCGGGGGGGCAGCTATGGTGCAGGGGTTGCATCAAAAGCCCTATGAAGAGAGACTGAGGGATCTCAACATGTAAACCCTGGAAGAGAGGAGAGCGAGGGGGGGACATGATACAAACCTACAGGTACCTCACGGGGGTGAACAAAGTGCAGGAGTGAAGTCTCTTTCAAAAGAGGAAAAGCACCAAGACCAGAGGGCATGTGATGAAGCTGGAAGGGGCAAAGTTTAAGAGGGAATGTGTGGAAAGAGTGGTGGATGCCTGGAACAGAATGCTAGTGGAAATGGAGGCAGAAACAGTAGGAGGTTTCAAGCATGCATGGGACAGACACAGGGGAGTATTAGCAAATAGGTTGGGAGGAGAGAGGGTCGCCGGAGACCACTTAGGGTCTGCAGAGACATACTAAGCAGAGACCATTTGGGTAGACTGGGTGGGCCAAGTGTTTTTTTTTTAAATGTCATTCACATTCTACTACTAGTCTTCCTTGTGAAACAGACACAAAAAGTTCATGCACAATTCTTTGGTAACATTATCAAAATGGGTTTGTTTGTGTTTATTACACTGTTATCATGAAGGTCTGCAGCAATGTTTCCACCACAGAAAAATATAGAAGGGTGGAGGATGTGAATCAAGTGCAATGGCACTGAAAATTCTTGGAAGGGTGTCTAGGAGCATTTACTCAAACACTGCCACTGGTGAATTTACAGAAGTTCTTGAAATCAAATGTGATGAGAATGACAGACTCATCAAGCAAATGCATGGCAGCTGAAAACCAATAGGTGGCAGCACTGCACCACAGTAGCACAAAATGTCAAATACTATAGGACATGCTTCTAGAGTAAGTATTATGTCTCCAGTTGATTTGGGTAGTTGACTGTCCATCTGTTACTGACAGAAAAAATGGGATTCTGAGTCCCAAAGATAGCAATTCAATTTTTTTTTTTTTTTTACTGATTTATTTGAAATTTTTGACCAGGAAAGCACACCAAGCTGTGATAGCTTGTGTCCAGGCACATCCGGGGGTGGGCAGGTTACATGGACCCGTTTTATTTACAGGTGGAATTATGGCCATGAGACCAGGGAGGGAAACTCTTAGTCTTCTTCAGTAAGTTCCATGGACCTTTAACTCCACCTGGGAAGTGACCCAAGATGGGACCTTGCTTTAATGTCTCATCCAAAGGATGGCACCTTAACACTGCAGCAACCCCTTGGTGCTGCACTGCAGAGTTAGTTTTGGGTAGTACCCCAGGTAGAATACTCGGTATGGGGCTAGAACCCACAACTTTCCCGTCTTCTGGCCCCAGAGGGGAGCGTGCTACCTACTAAACCACTGGCAATGATAAACTCTAACCAGTCAGCCTACATCTGCACTGTTACATGTTAGCAGGTAAAAGTATCCCTCCTTTGTATACAAGATACTTTGTATCTAAATGGATCCCTCCTTTGTATATAAAATGTCTTGTATCTTACATGTATATTACACTGTTAGTCTGAAACCTCTTGTCTTCCACCTTTGCATATTAGAAACTTTGTATCCAAGCAGGACAACTTTGTAAACAGGGCTGCAAAGTCCTAACAGTTCTATCCTGTTGAAAAACAAAGATTCTTCATCATCATCTTTCAGCTTCATATCTGATAATAAGAGTGATGGTAAATGTATCTTGATTGAATCCCATGAGTGTCTTTTACTCTGGATTTGTTTATTTTTGATGTAGGCACCCTGAGCCCTACCGCTACTACTACTGCATCACAACCCATGTTAATATCATGCGGTATGCACATGAGTCCTAGTCAATCAGTGGGCAGGATTTACTCCAGCAGTTTTAGAACTGAAGCATTGGCAGCACAGAAGTCATTATCAGACCATGGCAAAAAAACAATATCCCTTTTGATAGCTGTTCTAAAGGCTAATGCTACCATTTAAGAATGTGTGTGTGTCTAACAGTTTTAGATTATTTTAGCCACAGCAGCTAATTAAAAAAAAAATCCACTAGAAACATAGTGACAGAGTAATACAAGGCCTGAAGGGACTTTAGGTCCATTGGGTCTGCCCATTCCTACTTCATAAGCAGGGATTAATACTCTGTACAACATGTACTAATGTATAAGGATTCCTTACCCCCTCTGCTATACTTGGTACTGTGATACCTTCGGTAAGAAGGCATTTATTTAGGCTTGCCCTGAAGGCCTGCACTGTCATTATATCCACTATCTCCACTGGTAGCCAGGTCCAAAGGTTCACCACTCCCTGAAAGAAGAAACACCTCCTAACCTTACACCTGAATCTACCACCCCTGGGACTCAGGGCATGCCCTCAAGTCTTGCTGGAGTACACCAAACATTTCCATCTGTCGATCTTGTTGATACCCCATTTGTGGAAGACTGAGATCAATGCTCCCTCTCGGCCTCCTCTTCTCCAAGGTAAACTCCATTAACAGCCACCAGCCTGTCCCCATAGCTTTTGTCTCCCATACCCCTGATCATTCTAGTGGTCTTGCATTGTACCTTTCTGACTGCTGCAGTATCCTGTTTGTACTGAGGGATCCAGGACTGCATGCGGTACTCCAGGTGGGACCTGATAAGACCCTTGTAAAGTGGCAGGATTACTTCTTCTGCTCTGATAGTTACCCTCCCCCATGCACCCCAGCATTCTGTTGCCCCCTTGCTTCAGCCCCTTGTGTGTTATGATGCCCAGTTCTTTTCCCTCCTATACTGCAGCAAGAACAGTGCCACACCTGGTTCAGGTTCTGCCTCTGTTTACACTGGACAGGCAGTACAGCCTAGAGGTTAGAGCACTGAGCTGTGATGAATAATGAGCTTGGTACATCCAGCAAACCTGGGTTTGATTCCACAACCTCCGCCTGCATACTGTGGGACCCAGATCAAGCCACTTAACCTCTTTATGCTGCCAGGATGCACCTGGAGATGAGCTTCAGCTCAGTGTGCCTTTCCCAGCCAAAAACTGTAAAATAAAAGAAAACAAATAAACCCTAACCTTTACTGAGGACACAGCAGATCCCCTGCCTTTTCATAAAAAGGGGCAAGGATATCCCCTGACTATACATCCTTCCCACAGAGCCTTTCTTCCCCAGTGGGGATAGACCCTGTTTGCAGGGACACCTTTAAAGCACCAACAGGGCTCGTTTTCGGCTAACTACAACAAGAGGCTTAGGCACAATCTGTGACCAGCCTGATCTGACAGGGCTGCAAACTTAGCACTAAACCATGTCAGAGTACAAGAAAGAGTGCCACAGATCTCAGGCATTGAAACAAGGGGCTGTGTGAAGGCACTGTAAATCTACAGCTCAGCTGGCTTTGATGGCATTTGGTGCCAGCCTGTCCTCTGGTGTCAGGCTTTAGGTGCCAAGTGAGCACTTAATATCCCTGGTTGTCTGACATATTAGAGTTGGAGGAATGCACAGGAAATTAATGGGTTTTTTTTCTACATATGCCTTGCCTGTGCTATTTTCATATGCAATCATAAGCATCTTGTTTTTTCCATGTTTTTTTTTTTCTTTTAAATCTTCCTGACCTGAGCTCTCCTTTCACCGCTCAGCACTCTCCCATTTCTGGAAAATGTCACCATAGCCCTTTTATTTTATTATTTTTTTTATTTCATCAATCGGACATAACCTTTGAGCAAAATGCTCTTTTTCAAATGTTCCACATCTTGACAAAAGGACAACACAGAAAGGTAAATTACAGGGTATGGGTGCACAACTACGGAGATAAAAAATACAAGAAATAACAGCAAGTGATCTGACTATTTACAGCTGTAGGCTAACTCATATAAAGACACAGCATATTGCAGTTTAGTACAACCTATAATATTTCACTTTAGTTGCTTCTTACAGGATTGCTAGTTTTAGGAATGACTGGACACCATAAGTAACTTCTAACAGCTCTGAGGTTTATTCAACAAACATACATTAGATAGATCAGCAGGCCTCAGAAGAACCACTACTACAATCTGCTCATGCAGTTTCTAAAACCCAGTTTCCACCCCAGACATACCATTGGCCCAAAACTGCAGGGGGATGTGGACTAAACCATTCTACAATGTTACTAGGGTAAGTTACCATATACTACATCTCCCCTTCTAGTAAAAGAAAGCAATTACCTTGATTTCGGTTTGCATACCAATGACAAATAATTACCAAGCACTATTAACATAATGGTTGAGTCTTACTTTGTGATGAGTTAGGGTCTAAAGTCAGTGGTACTCAGCTTTGTTGAAATAAGTCTTTACCATTGACTTAAGTCATAACAAAATCTCTGAACCTCTCAGGAACTTTAAGCAGATGCCCTCTTCTGGTCATTCGAGTAGACTGCACACTGGGTACAGCCTCAGGACTTTCTGGCAAAGTATCATTGAAAACAACAGGTTCCATCTCAGGTTGCTCATACTCTTGACAAGTGTCATGTTCCTGGCTGTTGTCCTTGGATTGCACTGTTTGTGACAATACGGATTCAGTTGACTCATCTGCCTGTTGCTCTTCAGCCTCCAAAGCAACTGTTCGGTCTCTCCTCAGGTGTCTCCTGTTCCTGCGGTATCGCTGTCCTGCAGGTGTAATCACACTATAGGATTTTGGCTCATCACGGATTCTTTCCACTGTAGCAGGTTGCCACCCACTAGAAGTCTCTATGCATACCCTTTCCCCTTCTCTGAATGGAGTAAGTGGAGCTGCATTCCTGTCATAATACTGTTTCTGTCTTTTCTGTAGTCTTTTCAGACGTTTATGTGCATCCTTTGGTATTTCAGGTCGCAGTGCCCTTGCACTTGCTGGTAATGTTGTCCTCAACATTCTGCCCATTAACAATTGAGAAGGTATAAAGTTCAGTCCTGTGACTGGTGTATTTCTAAGACTGAGCAATGCGAGATGTGGATCGGTCTGACCTTGCATAGACTTCAGAAAGAATCTTTTTACTGTCTGGATCATTCTTTCAGCTAAACCATTAGATTGTGGGTATCCTGGGCTGGAATGAGTTATTTTGAACTCCCACAACTTTGCAAATTGCTTCATTTCATGACTTGCAAATGGTACATGATCCGTTACCAGTTCTTTTGGAATTCCATGTCTTGCAAATACAGCTTTCAATTTTGCAATAACTGTAGCTGCTGTCTTGTCAGGCATTCTAAGAACCTCAGGGTATTTTGAAAAATAGTCCACTACTATTAAGTAGGAGTGTCCCCTAAAGTCAAAAATGTCTGCACCAAGCTTTAACCATGGCATGTCAGGTATTTCATGTGGACACATTGGCTCTTTATGGTTAGTGGGTAAGAGTTCCTGACAAGGTCCACATGCTTCAACCATCATTTCTACTTCTCGATTCATGCCTGGCCAATACATTACAGCTCTGGCTTGTGCCTTCTACCTTTGTATTCCTTGATGTGCTGCGTGAAGTCTTTGTAGCATATCTGTTCTCAGCTCTTTGGGTATGATTATTCTTTTACCCACCATTATGAGTTCATTTTCTATGTATATATTGTGTCTCATGGGCCAATAGTGCTGAAGTTTGATGCTGACTTGTTTTTTCCTGTTAGGCCATCCTTTGAGGTGCATTTCTTTAAGCAAATGTAAATCACTGTCCCTCTGTGTGGCCTGTTTTAGCCCCTCTAACATGCTGTCAGGCAGTGTTTCTGTTGCTTGGATTGAGTATATGACCTTTTCACTACTTAGATCAATGTCTCCCTCTGCTGGTTTTCTTGGTACTGCCCTGGATAGAGTGTCTGCAATCAGAATATCTTTGCCTGGAGTATATATTACCTCTATGTCATATTTCTGTATCTGTAACAGCATCCGCTGCAATCTTGCTGGAGCCTTCCCAATTGGTTTGTTCAGTATGGACTGTAGTGGCTTGTGATCTGATTGTACTTTCACTGATCTTTCATAAACATACTGATGAAATTTCTGTAGCAAGAACACAATCGCTAGCAACTCTTTTTCTATCTGTGCATAGTTTCTTTCAGCACTGGACAATGACCTAGATGCATAAGCTATTGGTCTGTTTCTTTGTAGTAGACAAGCACCTAGTCCGTCCATAGATGCATCGCCTTGGATTTCAATGTCCTCTTTTGGATCAAAGAATTTTAATACTGGTGCACAAGAAATAGTCTCTTTCAGCTTTTGTAAGGCTTCTTCCTGTGCTGGCTGCCACTGCCACATGACATCTTTTGAGTAGCTGCCATTAGTGGTGCAGTGAGGTTTGCTTCATTCGGAATGTACTGCGCCAAGTATCGAGTCATTCCTAACAGCCTCTGTAGTGCTTTTTTATCTTCGGGAGGGGGCATCTCAGCTATTGCTTCTAGTTTGGCTTCATCAGGCCTTAGCCCATTTTCGGTTATGATGTTCCCCATGTATTTCACCTCACTCACCAAATACTGTATTTTGTCACTATTGAACTTTACATTGAGTTCCACTGCTCTGTCCATTACTTTTCTCAAAGTATTGTCATGCTCTTCCTTGGTAGCTGCGGCTATAAGCATGTCATCAGCTATTACAAAACACCTGGTATGTCCCCGAAGGTTCAGCATTCTCTGCTGGAATACTTCACTTCATGAACCGTATACCAAATCTGTGAAATTTGTACCTTCCCATGGACTGTTGAATGTACATAGGTCTGCAGATTAAGTCATCTAATTTGATCTGCCAGTACCCATCTTTTTCATCTAGAATTGTAAAAAACTTTTTACCTGCAAGTTTACTCTGAATATCCTCCAATGTGGGGATGGAGAAGTGATGTCTTCTGATAGCTTTATTTAAGTCTCTAGGGTCCAAACACACCCTGATCTCACCATTTTTCTTTTCAGTAATTACAAGGCTATTTACCCATGTTGTAGGTTTTCTTACCTTGCTAATCACCCCAATTTGCTCCAGCTGTTCCAGTGTCTGTTTTAGTCTGTCCGTGATTGCATATGGGACTTTCCTGCACCCATGTATCACAGGAGTAACATTTGGGTCAGTATATATGTGGTAAACTCCTGGGAATTCTCCTAGGCCTTCAAACACTGTTTTATATTGTGCAAGAAGTTCCTCTTTTGTGCTTGGTGGCTTGGTTTTAAGCACCTTTACTTTGCGAATCAGATCCAGGATGACACATGCCTGTTGACCCAGTAGGGAAGCTCCCGATGTATTAGTGACATAAAACTGCAGATGGGCCTCTCTATCTTGTGTCTTACACTTTAGCGTCACTTCCCCTTCAGGATTAATTTGTGCTCCTCCATATGCCATTAGGATAGTACTGTCGGCTTGATTTGTACCTTGCATGGAAACTGCGCAATCACTTCTTTAGTAAGTATATTGGCTTCAGCCCCAGTGTCCAACTTGAACTTAACTGGCTGTCCCATTATTTTCAAGGTAGTGTACCACCCTTCATCTGGTACTTGTGTCCGCACCATTTCTTGTTTTCTTTTTACAGCACCCACAAACAGTGCTTCTACTCCTTCGGTCATTTTCTCATGAGGTTTGCTGGACTTTTTGGACCTGCACATTTTTGCATAATGACTGAGGCCACCACATTTATGACATTCTTGTCCATACGCTGGACAAGCCTTTGGCGCATGTCCCTTGCCACACCTCCCACACGTGTTTGATTTTTGTACACGTGTCTCACGTGTTGCTAACTGGCGGTCTGGTTTTTGGCCTGTATTACCATCCTGCCTCGATTTATATTCTACAGCATGGATGAACTTATCAGCAGTCCCCTGTGACATCGCTTTTGCCTGTGCCCTTGTTACCTCTTTGGCTCTGCATATGTTCACTGCTTTGGCCATCGTGAGGTCTGGGGATTCCAGTAGCTTTTCTCAGAGCCTGTCATCGGTAACGCTGAAGACAATTTTATCTCGAATCATTAAGTCCTCAGTCTCTTTAAACTCACAATTCCGAGCTTTTTGCCTGAGCTCCATAACAAACTTGTCTATACCTGAATGCTCATTGAACGGATGGACCCAAAACTGATGCCTCTCAAACACCGCGTTTTTCCTTGGTTCACAATAATTCTTAAATGCTTCCATAACCTCAGCTGCTTTTTTAGCTTGTGGGTCAGCATACATTATATTGAGGGTACTGTACACCTCGAGGGCCTCATCCCCGATCGTGTATAGCAGGACTGCAATTTTCATTTCCTCTGATTTATCATCTAATCCCATGGCTGTGAAGTACAGACTTAATCTCTGTGCCCACCTTTTCCAGTTTTCTGCAAGGTTTCCAGTCAACAATAGTGGTGGAGGTGGCTTAAATTGCTCCATACTGCCAAAAATACTTTGTTATACAGTCTTTTAGTAAGCTTTAGGCACTCACAAATACTGTCTTTTGTTTCTTTTCTTGGCAGCACAAACTTTTCTTCTTTCTTGCAACTGCAGCACTGCAAGTTCACTTCTGACACCATATAATATTTCACTTTAGTTGCTTCTTACAGGATTGCTGGTTTTAGGAATGACTGGACACCATAAGTAACTTCTAACAGCTCTGAGGTTTATTCAACAAACATACATTAGATAGATCAGCAGGCCTCAGAAGAACCACTACTACAATCTGCTCGTGCAGTTTCTAAAACCCAGTTTCCACCCCAGACATACCATTGGCCCAAAACTGCAGGGGGATGTGGACTAAACCATTCTACAATGTTACTAGGGTAGGTTACCATATACTACACAACCCAAGATACGTGGTGAGTGCTGTACGTTTAAGAAACAAAATTAGCAAGAGATAAAGGAGCCAGAGGTGGCATTGTCATTATTTCATAAAAAGGCAGGGGGAGAGAGGTGTCTCTAACATAGGCTTTCTCTCCCTGCATGGTAAGGCAGCCAAGAGGAGGCTTTGTCGTTAATTCTTATCAAAGATTGGGGGGGAGGGGTAATTTTGCGTACATGACTGACCTAGTAGGAACATACTAGAGAGCAATGTGAAGGTGGACCGTACACAGATTAAACTGGGGGCAAACATGAGTTCTGAGTCAATCACATTTGAGCAGGAGCAGTAGCAGGGGAGGTACTTAATAGAGTGCTTTGTTAAGGACAGTAAACAGAAAGGCAAATCAGCAAGCTGTGGCTATGTAAGGCTCAAGACAGAGGAACTGGCAAGTAGTCCAGAGGGAGTAAGGAGTTTAAACTCAGGGGTTACAGGGACATCAGGCGGCATACAGAACAGGGAATGCAGCCCAGGAGTGGGCTTTGTCCTAGCTACCGGGGGATAGTCCTACAGGTTACCTGCAGCTACAGGCCTCAGACATGGCCAGGTGACATTTTAGCTCCGCCTTGAAGATGAGGAGGCTGTTAGTGAGTAAAAGGTGGGCTGGGATCTCATTTAGCCAAGTAGGAGCCCTGTAGGCAAAGGACCATTGGCAAAGCGCCGTTTTTCTGAAGGGGATGACTAGTGGGCAGCGAATCTGCCCTCTAGTGCGATACCCAGATCTACCTTGCCGGAGCAGTTCTTTGAAGCACAATGGAGCTTTACTTAGGAGAGATTTCAGGCCAAGCAAGCATGTTTGGTATTTGATTCTGTTGGCAAGACTGAGCCAGTTAGTGCACTCATAAAGGGAGCAGATATGCAGGAGATTGTCGCCCCTAGAGCCAGCCTACAGGCCTTGTTGAGGGCCAAGCTTATTCATTTTAGTGCAGTGTCAGATGCTGACCCATAAACTATGAGTCTGTAGTCAATAACAGACAAGATGGAAGAGGAGACTGCCAACCTGAGGGCCTCAGGAGTTAGGTACTGCCTGTGCCTGTAGAGAACTCCAAGTTTCGTGTTCACTGTTTTTATGACCTGATCAATGTGCTGCGCATAAGAGAGGGTGTAATCAATGATTGTGCCCAAGTATTTAAAAGAGATGACCTGCTCGAGTGGAAGAGCCTTGTTGTTAGTGATGGTAAGGGACAGAAGAGATTTCTTGTCCTGGTGACTGGTTATCAGCATCGTCTTTGTCTTCTTATAATTGAGAAACAATATCTGAGAGCTGAACCAGTCCTCCAAGCTGTGAAATGAGTACTGCAAATCATCTTGTAGGTGCTGAAGCTGGGCACTACTACTAAGGATGACTGCATCATCCGCATACAGAATAATCTTTCTATCGCAAGCCTCTAGTAGTCTGTTGATGAACAGACTAAAAAGCAGGGGGCCCAGTATAGACTCCTGTGGGATGCCCAGTACTATATCCCTAGACAAGGAGATAGCTGTCCCAATTTTTACACTCTGTACTCTACTGGATAAGTAATCCTGGAACCAGAGGATGGCTTCAGAGGCTAGCCCAAGGTGCAGTAGCTGATCAAGTAAGATGTGATGGTTAACAGTATCAAAGGCTGTGGTGAGATCTATGAAGACAGATCCCACCAGGCTGCCCCCATTCAAGGTCTTGTGAACCGTAGTCTGTGAATCTAATTAAGGCCGTAGCTGTGCTGTGGCACTGATGGAATCCGTGCTGTTCTGGGCACATTAGACCATACTTCTGAAGGTACTCCATGACCTGGTCAGCCACAATCCTTTCAAATGCCTTCAAGAGGGGGAGAGGATAGATATTGGTCTATAGTTAGCAGTGCAAGACCAGTCCCCACTTTTTAGGACTGGGGTGATGGGAGCTACCTTCCAGGCCAAAGGGAATTTTGCTAGTGTGAGTGACTTGTTGAAGATCTTGGTGATGGGAACCACCAACTTGTCCAAGGCAACTTCCACCAATTTCATGTTGACTGAGTCACTACCAAGTCTAGTTTTACCCAACACGTTATTAATGTAGGCCCTGGCTCCCTTGGTTGTGACACGCTTTAAGTATAAATTAGGGTGGGTCAAATTTTCTCGGGTTTTGGGTGGGTGATGTGGGGGGGGTCAAGGTAGCTGGGCAGGAGGACAGAACTGAGGTCAGAGAAGGCCACATTAAAGGCTTCTGCAATTGTGTGTAGATCTAGGGTGGGGGTGCCATTTAAGTTGAGCATGGAGGGGTGCCTTCTGTCTTCCCTGCCCAGCAGATCCTTGATGTTATCCCAGAATTGCTTCCCATTGCCCCAGTTATGTTCCGGTTGCTCCTTGTAATATGCTGCCTTGGCTTATCTGGCAAGAGCAGTGCACTTGTTCCTGGCTGCCTGATACTACTGCATGTCAAACTGGTTGCCTGTGCCTCTGGCAAGTTCCCAAAGGTTGTC
Organism: Neoceratodus forsteri; assembly: GCA_016271365.2. NCBI lineage: Eukaryota > Metazoa > Chordata > Ceratodontiformes > Ceratodontidae > Neoceratodus > Neoceratodus forsteri. Next base: position 898,363,695 of record CM057451.1, on the reverse strand, counting down.
CTGCTCCTTCATTAGATCAAGGAGATCCCTGGTAATCCATCCATTGGAGGCAGCCCTGATCTTACTTTTTCTCAATGGGGTAAAGGCATCACAAATACCATTGACTGTGTTCTCAAAGAATTGCAAGGTCTGATCAATGTCTTGGTGCCTATCAAGGGAGATCAGTCATTGTTGGCCAAAGCTGCCTTAAAGTTGCATTTGGCACCCCTCTTCAGGACCCGGCTAAAAGCCAGAGTAGAGGGGTCCTTTTTTACCTTATTAACCCACATACATGTGACTGGTGAGTGGTCACTGAGGCAATCAGGGAGCACCTGGACGTTTTTGATTCTATTGGGGCAGTTGGTCAGAATCCAGTCTAACAGGGTGCCTTTGCCTGTTTTATAGTTTAGCCTGGTGTACGAACAGATCATCTGCATGAGGTACAACTTCACAACTTGATCCTTAAGATGGTCAGTGCCTTTGTTAGTCCAATTTATATTAAAGTCTCCAGTGACAATAACCTCAGAAATTTTCTTCAGTTTAGAGAGGGCTTTCAGGACAACACCTAGCCCCTGATCTGCCTTCGTGAGTGGCAGGTACACCGAGGCAATGGAGAGCATCCTGTTTTGCTTTCCTAACAACTGAACTGAACTGCTAATAGTTCATACTCACAGGCATTGCCAGAAATAGGCAGAACATGCCCCCTTAAGTTATCCTTTATGCATATCAAGCAGCCCACACCACGCTTCCCCAGCCTATCCAGTATGGAAGTTTTTAAACCTGATAAGGCAATGAGCATGTCCTTGACCTTGGGGTGGGCCACGTTTCAGTCAAGCAGATGACATTAGGGTTGTGTAAATGGGTGCACACCTGGAACTGAGTCATCTTAGGGAGAAGGTTACAGATATTCATAGCTCCTAACTTTATGCCACCTATGTGAACACCACCAGAAAGGGGGGCAGCACGAGGTCCCGGGTTCAGGTGAATATCTCCATCTGCCAGCAGCAACAGGAACAAGGAGATTCTTCCTACTTTGTGCAAAACCCTAATCCCCAATCGCTTATGCCTAGCGGTTCTGGTCTTGGAGGCAGGCATCCTGTGCCTACCAACTGGTGCAGCTAGCTGTGCTAGTATACAGGTGCTGCTACTGACAGTGAACAGGACCACATGTGCAGTGCAGGGGACCAATGTTGATTGCCGTACTTCAGGGCAAGTGATCGCGAAGTGCTGCTCCTTGTTGCCAGGAAGGAGGACCCTGGACCCAAAATCACCGGGACAGGTCCATAGAAGATACTGGCCCACTTGCAGGAAGAAGGCAAGAATGGCAATCCAGGTGAGGACCCGTAAAGGGTCCATCATGATAGCAGCCAGGTACAACCAGGATAAATGTGACTTGCATGCTCACTGGCTAACCGCCAGAACCTGTCACTGGCAAGTGAAGGCTAATTGTCAGTGTTTAGCATAGAAACATAGAATTTGACGGCAGATAAGGACCACCCAGTCTGCCCATTTCCCTACCTACTGGATAAGCTGCAGATCCTAGTTAACCAGCAGCCTACTTCTTCCTACCCCAACCCCCTAGAATGGCCTTATGACTGTCCCATGCATGCTTGAATTCCACCACTGTTTTTGACTCCACAGCCTCCTCCGGAAGGCCATTCCATGCATCCACAACCCTCTCTGTGAAAAAATACTTCCTTAAATTACCTCTGAGCCCCCCATCTTCAAATTGTGCCCCTTGTTCTTGCACACCTCTTTTTTTGAAAGATGCTACCCTCTTGGACTTTGTTGATTCCCTTGAGGTACTTGAATGTTTCTATCATGTCCCCCCTCTCCCTCCTTTCCTCGAGGCTATACATATTAAGCTCCTTTAGTCTCTCTTCATATGTCTTCCGGTGCAGACCCTGCACCATTTTAGCTGTCCTCCTCTGGACAGCTTCCATCCTGTCTATGTCTTTGCGGAGATTGGGTCTCCAGAACTGCACGCAGTACTCCAGATGGGGTCTGACCAGCTGTCTGTACAGAGGATAATAACTTCCTGCTTTCTACTGTGATGCCTCTCCCTATGCATCCCAGTATCCCCAGCCCTTCTTGCTGCCCTCTCACATTGCTTGTCCACCTTTAGGTCATCTGATATGACTACCCCCAGGTCCCTTTCCATTTTGTTGTTGTTAGCATCTCACCCCCATTGTGTACTCTTCCCTGGGTTTTGTTTCCCAGGTGCATTACCTTGCACTTCTTAGCACTGAATCTAAGCTGCCATACATTTGACCATTCCTCTAACCTTGCCAAGTCCCTTCTCATCCTTTCCACCCCACCTTGTGCATCAACTCTGTTGCAGATCTTTGTGTCATCTGGAAAGAGACATATTTTTCCTTCCAGTCCTTCTGCAATGTCGCCTACAAAGACATTGAAGAGGACCGGTCCTAATACTGAACCCTGTGGTACCCCACTAGTAACCCCTCTTTCTTCAGAGTGGACTCCATTTACTATTACTCTCTGTGTCCTATTCTCCAGCCAATTCTTTACCCAGGCTGAATGGTTTTAAATTAATATTATACAGTTCACACAATACTCGTAAGACCTATGAGTTAGTCTGCTGCAGGAGAGGGTGGCATAGGGCAATAACAGGAGATAGCGAGCCCTTAAGTTAAATCGGCCTACCCTGTTGACTGTCGACCAGTCAGGGAATCATTCCTGCAAATGGATGGAGCATATCCCTATTTAATTAAGGTGTGAGGAGGGGGTGGGCTGGAGGGCCAAAAACCAGGTCCCTGAAGTTTTGGGCAGCCCAAGGAAGCACGCCCTTCCCTCACTACTCAACCCATGATTTCCACCCCCCCAAATAACATGCTTTCCTGAGACCAGCCAGGCTTCCTGTTCTACAGCTGGTATTACTCTAAATCCAGTAGCTTCCATCACAGGGAGAAATTGTAGGGTTAGTGATGGCTTTATTTGTTTTGGTTTTTTTTGTTCCAATATCTACATCAAAATATATATTTGGGAAGGGGGGCAAGTGATACACAGGACCTTTCTCATCTCTATTAAATAGTGTCAAATAGTTTTAAAAACTGACCATAGCAATGTCTGATGAAGTGGTAATGGTGGTAGAAGGGATGACTTAGGGTCAAGGAGCGTGATTAGCTGGTGAAAATGGGTGGCCATCTTATATGGCAGTACTGGCATTCTGGGACCATGCAGTCTCTCTGCCACTTCCACGCCAGACTGGACTTAAAAGGAAGGGGGAGCCTCCCTGATGATCCATCATGGGGGTGGGGATTGAGGGACTCTGGGGCAGGGAAGGGGGCCTGACATGGGGCATCTTGTTATGGGGCATTCTGCTCATGGTGCATCCTGTTATGAGGTATCCTGTTAAGAGAATAAAACCCTATATGGGTTAAAAAAAAGACACCATAAGAAAAAATCTCTTGAAGCTTCAATGGCAAGTAAGAAAGACGGATGTGGAGTTGGACTGGGACCACAAGAAGGTCCACTGAAGCATAGTGGTCATCAGGGGTTTCACTCAGCCGATCCCAATGGTATTTCCATTTTTTACTCCCCTAGATCCTGCCGTCCTACCAGGCTTTAAGTGTTTGATATGCACCCGCACTACACTGTCTGGAACTAAAACATCAACTCACACACACCTGGTAAGCATCCTGTACTCAAGCTATGGTAACCTAACCTGTGCAACCTAACTAGCAAGAAACTAACCTTGATTACACCCCGGTTACTCAGCTCTGGTCACAAACCCAAACCCTGGAGTAGGTAGCACCTTTGTGCTTAGGTTTTTATGTACATAAGTTTTAAATATTTACTACTTCACTCTTACTCATATATTTAGCATTTTATTGTGTTTATTCCTTTAGATTGTTTAAACTTGATATTATTTATGCCCATGCATGTGTACAGGATATTGTCAATATGCAACATTTTCTCTTGTCACCAGAGATTCATTGTAAATGAGCTTGTTTTCAATTATTTGTTCTGACAAACAGATTGAATTAAAAATTATTTGAAGGCAGGGACGTCACAAAATCACATTTTAACAATCGAGATATTTCTGTAAATTTTTGCACTGCCCCCTGCTGTCACCCAGGAGGCAGTACTGTTGCTGGAACATTTATCAAGTTACCCTGGAGAACTGAGAATCCAGTGGGACTCTGAAGCCCCACCTCCCCCATCGTGCTTTTCCAACACCTGGGACATTGAGTTGTCAACCCCAATTGCCAGCACTACTAGCGTTGCATTCCATTACCACCGTGCCATTGGGACAGCCAGCCACAGATATCCTATATAGTAAGAGACTGAACTTATGGCTCTGTAACCTTGTTAGAGGTGGTGCCATCTTTCCTGGGTCAGTTTTCACTATGGTCTATACTATCAATATGATGATGTAGTTTGATTTTGGCAACTGAGCTAGACCTAGGCTCAAACAAATGTTGAATATAAACTGTCATAAGATGTTAATAGAGCTGAGTGGATTGGTATATATTACTATCAACATTTAGACAGAGACTTTTGGTGACATCATAGGACTGGCAGCATGCTAGTCACCTCACGCTCCCCAGACCTGCAACAACAACCTTCCAATTACAGCTGTAAAAAGGTAAAAAGTTAAATAATTGTACTTTGGTAGGTAAAAGAACATGAGACGCAGAGGGATCGGCGATCACCAGCTGGCAGAGGCCCAGGAAGGTGGAGGGCTGTCGGAGTGTAAGTCTGAGAGTGACAACTCACAGGCCTCCCAAGCATCATCCAGGCGCAGCCATGCCAAAACTAAACAAATGGGGCTAATAACAATACAAATACAAATGGCCCTAATGCTAGTGGAACTGCGGGATTTCCACAAACAGATATGCTCCACCCCAGCTGCTTTGAGAACTGACATTGGCAAGCTTGAAACGCAGCAGTAAAGCCTGGAGAAGCAGCTTTCCACCTCTGATCACCGCTTAGACAACATGGGGCACACCATATTACAAATCCACAATACTATTCAAACTTTGCAAAATCAGGCTGAAGATGCATAGAGCAGGAATAGGAAAAACAACATCAGGATTTCGGGTGTTCCAGAGGGGTCTGAGGGAACTGGAATGATCCACTTCATACAACACCTCTTCAGTTCTGCCTTGCAGCTGCCAGAAATGCTCATGTTGGAAATGGAGCATACACACTGCACCTTGGGGCCTAGGCTGAGCCCAGGAGCCAGATCCCGTACAATACTGGTGAGATTTCTCAGATTTTAAGAGAAAGAAACAGTTTTGCATACTGCATGGAAAAAAAGAATGGCGATGTTCAAGGCCATATGATTTATTTTGAAAATGATTATGCTCGAGGTTATTGTCAGAAGGAAATTTTACCTCCCAGTCATGAAGTCTCTGACAGCAGCAGGCCTTCAGTTCCATACTCCATACCCAGCAAAAATGACAGTGTGTTTCCAGGAGGGTCCCCAAACTTCTGAAACTGCAACAGCGGTGGTAGGGGAGCTGACCAGCAGACACATTGAAGTTCTGCAGCTCCAGTCGCCTCTGAAGTCCACCCCACCAAGCAAACTTTCCCAGTGAGTCTGGCAACAAAAACAAGTAGATTCCAGATGACAGCAGGGCATGCAATCCCTGCAGAAAATTGTGGGGGATCTTCAAAATCAGCAGCAACTGCCTGCCTCTCAACCCCAAACCACCTGAAGCTGGGTCTGCTGAGATGAGATGAACTGTTTCCCCAGATCCTTTTGTGGCCTTCCAACACCAACAGCCTGGTTCCCAGTTAATCCAAGTGTGTCACAGTACCAGAGAAGGCCACAGGACCCGACCTGTTTGCACACTACCCCATGATTAAGTATTTTTTCTAAAAAGGAGGGGGGAGGAGACGTGATAAATCGCTGGATACTCCCCCCTCAAGGACTGATTAATTTGGACTATTCCCCTGCCAGCTTGTCATTGCAGATCCCTTCCCCTTCCCCAGGTAACTCTGCAATGGTCGTGGGTTTTTCTTTTGCCCCATGAGGAGGACCGTGGGATTGGAACCCACCCCCGGTGATCACAGGCAAATAGAGTCACCATTCCTCTTGACCCAATCCTACTAAACTGGTTCCCAGGTCTCTTCTGACCACAGCAGAGAATGTACAGTGCATCAACTGAGCAATGGGGAGGTGCGGTGAAGGCAGCCTTGTGGGACCCCGTAACACCTCCTTGCCCTCGCTCCATCACCTAAGTACTTCAACAAGTCTAAAAAGCACTATAAAGACATTTCACTGCAGCTAAGTTGTAAAACACGTCAAATAGTAGTACAAACGTCTGAGCAGACTGGCACTGGGGTTGGGGGAGGGGGCTGACCGGGGTGCTATTCAGCTGAATGCTGCCTTGCTGGGTGGGGCAGGGCGGTGGGGATGCTCGGTAATTCCGGGGTTATTGATTAATGTGAGGCTGGTTGGAGACTGTCAGAATTAACAAGGGGCAATGGAAAAAACAAATTGTTGATGCATTGACCACCCAACAGTTGATTATCTCATCGTTACCTGAATTAATAATGGTTTACAGATGCTGATATTAATGCAGACTATGATGTTTCCTGTATTGGAGAGAAGGGAGACTACCGAATTACACAGCCACAATGAAATGTGCCACTCAGAAGCTGGGATGGATTGGCGCTGGGGGCTGCGGGGGATGGGGATCTTCTGGGATCCCATGGTCCTTCACCCCCACCCCCAACAATGTCTGTCACCAAGGGCTATGTGGAGCTGGTTGACGGTATGTGGGATTATTAATGGGCAATACAATTGCGGAATTATCAATGCATTGACTTCCTAACAGCTATACAGGCGTCATCCAAGACTTCAATAAATAAATAAAAATACAGGCCACAATGGCCTGAAGGAACAGTGATCTGCAAGTGTTAGGATAATGATGATAATAATACTGCACTGGCAGCCTTGAGTGGTTTGGGTGGGGGGGGCTGGCTGAGGAGCACTGTGTTGTGGGACTCTGCCATGCTGAGCTGCACGGGGTTGGTGGCGGGGACTGCGTGAGATGGAGGCCTGCTGTGACCCTGGGGCCCCCTGGCTATCCACCCACATGCTGGGCACCATATATGGCCAAGGGTTTGTGCAGTACGAAGTAAAGATCCATGCGAACAACAAAGGGCAATCTAAAAATTGAACTGTGGAATCACCGAGTCTCTGACAGCTATACATATCACAATAATCTGAATTAACAGTGATTCGCAACTGCGTAGATGGAGTGATATTATTACTGAACTTATTATCTTTTATATGATTTTCAGATAACTGTGGAATCATCTGTGGCTCCTTTCCCCTTTCCCCTCTTTAGGTCTGCATTACCTAACTGAGAGCGCTGGGGCTCAATGCAAAGACAATGAATCACTGGACATTTCAGTTCACTCCCAAAGCAGAAGACCTGGCTCCTCCACTCTTTGATTTGGCTGGCACACTCAGAAGAAGAGATAGTAAAAGCGATGCCGATGCAGGGCCTTGGAGGCTGCAGGCACACCAGAACCTCCCAAAGCAGAAGATATGGTTCCTCCACTCTTTTGATTCTGCAGGTATGTGGTAATTCTGAGTGGGTTTACCAGCTGAGTGCTGGGCTGGCTGGGGTTCTGAGGGTAGGTCAGGACCGGGATTGATAGCAGCCAGGGGGATGGGTGGGAGGATGGAGGAAAGATTAAAGGTACCCAAGTCTTTTATTATTGGTAAACTGTATATAGTTATAATAGTTTTGTTAAGAGTCAGCATGCTTCATACAATAAAATGTTGCGCTTGACCACGGGGGCACATGGAGGCAGGGAGGGGGGGTTCCCTACAGAGAACCAACTGGAAAGCACAGTAACTCTAAACTAAGGAACATGACCACATCCCCTGCACAGCTCTTTTCACTTAATGTAATGTAAACAGATTCTCCACTCCAGTAAAAAGATCCCGCATAATGTCCTATCTAACAAAGACCAAATCTAACCTAATTTACCTGCAGGAAACCCACCTGTCCTGCAATGAACACTCTAAATTAACAAAATTCGGCTATAGTGAGGTCTACTTCTCATCGTTTTGTAATAGGATAAAAAGGGGAGTGGCCATTCTGATACCATTCCATACCACCTTTCAGCCTGTACAATCCTGGAAAGACCCAGAAGGCAGGCTAGTGATGGCGCAAGGCATACTAAATCAGATGGAGGTAACACTGGCAAATGTGTACCTTCCACCAGGAATTAAAACCTCGGCTCTGAAACCCCTCCTGGACAAAATAATCCAGTTCACGAAGGGCACCCTGATGTTTGGGGGCTACTTCAATATGGCCCCGCACCCCAGCTGGGATTCACTGAACCCATCGTCAAGTAAACAATCCCCTGCACAAATTTTTTTTAAAGATTTATCTAGGAGGTGGGATGGGTGTATGGTTATATGGCGCCATTCAAACCCTTGTACCAGAAACTACACATTTTACTCTACGGCACACAAAACATATTCCCGCATTGATCACTGCTACACCCAAGAGGAAAACCTCCAAAATCTCCAGGATGGCTGAACTGGAGATATACTACACTCAAACCACGCACTGATTATTAGCAAATGGGTTTTGGGTCAGGAGCGTCGGAACATGTTCTGGTGCCTAAACCTTCACTATCTAAAAACCCCTCAATTTAATCAATATGTATCACAATGCATTGAAAAATTCCAAGATAACAGTCCCCTAAATGACACAGAACCCACAATGTATTGGGACACCCTTAAAGCTGTACTATGTGTGAAAATCATCCAGTACACTGCAACGCAAACTAGGAAGCACCACTAACACCAGCCACAACTGGAGAAGACTCTACACTTCCTCCAGATGGCACATAAGCAGGGCAACCACTCAGTTTTGGTGCAATTAAAGTGGACCTAGACACACTTTTTAAACACCAAACAGAAATAGCCCTCAAATTCCTCAGGCAATGGTACTGTGAGGTGGGGGCCAGGGCAACTCGCTTACTGGCCTACCAACTTCATAAGCAAAGGCAAGCAGCCACAATAACTTCTCTGGTGCACCCAAAATCTGGTCAAAAATTATCTAAGCTACACAATATTGTGTCCGGGTTTTGCTCCTACTATTCAACCCTTTACACCCCCAAGCAAACAGCAACCTAGGATGCCATTAACAATTACTTGCAAACACTAGCACTTCCAAAGTTAACACAGGGACAGGGAGAACACCTGATGACCCCAATAACAATGGTAGAACTCAAAGCAGCTATTGCCTGGTCGAAAACCCTCAAGGCCCCAGGACCTGATGGCTATGGGGTGGAATTCTACAAAACAACTTCTGAACAAGTAACCCCACTCCTACTGAAAGCCTTCAGTTCAACCCTGGATGGGGACCCTCCTCCTTCATCATGGGAATATGCTGTGATTTCAGTACTCCTAAAACCTGGGAAGAGCTCCCAATACTTTCCCTCCTGTAGACCAATTTCGGTTCTAATACCGATTACAAGTATTTCATGAGCATCCTAGCAGGCCGCATTGACTCACTGCTACCCAAGATAATTGATATAGACCAAACCGGATTCGTCAGATCCCGCTCCATGACAGATAATATAAAACAAACAATCCATATTATCCAAGAAATGGAACAACAAGATCCCCCCACAGCACTAATCAATCTTGACACCAAAAAAGCATTTGATCAGGTCGCCTGGCCTTTCCTATACTCAGTGATGGGTAGGATGGGATTCCCAGTCGCGCTGATACAGGTCCTTAAAAACATATAGTTAAACCTCAAGGCATGTGTCAAGGTAGGTGGCCACAACTCCCCCTATTTCCATCTTCAGAAGGGCACCCGACAGGGATGTCCCCTCTCCCCAATATTATTTGCCCTGTATTTAGAGCCCTTAGCACAGCAGAGTTGGGAGTCTGACCACCTGGGAGGCATTCCATTAAAGGAGAGGGGGTACAGCATCACATAGCACTATATGCAGATGATGCATTACTATATCTAGGTGACCCTGAAAGTGCTCTACCAGCCGCTCAGACCATTCTGGAGGAATCTGGCCTTCTATCAGGGTATAAAATTAATCTGACTAAAACTGAAGAGCTCACGTTTCACTACTAACCATCCCAAACAGCCCAAGATAGATGTCCATATAAACAGGACCTAGACAAATTAAAATACTTAGGAATACAGCTTTCAGCCCCCCCCGAGGAAATTTACAAAAATAATTACTCCCCCTTCACCAAACAGCTCATAGATGACATAATGAATTGGAATATGTTACCCTTGAACCTTACCAAAGGAACAGAGGTCATCAGAATGGTGACCCTCCCCAGGGCACTATATCTGTTCACAAATTTACCCATCCCAATCATACAATCCACCTTCAGGATATGGAGCAAATCCATTTCATGCTTCATCTGATCTGGAAAATGACCCACAGCGAAACTGTAAAATCCTATTCCTACCAAAGACAAGTGGTGGACTCTCCCTCCCTGACCTGCAGTACTATTACTGGGCAGCACAATTCAATCAATCAATCAATCAATCAATCAAAATCTTTATTTAGTCAGGCGAACATCATTGAGCGTAGCTCATTTACAAGATGGACCTGAGTGGTCATACAAATAAGGATACAAGTATTTTTACATAGAGAGAATAACATAAACAGTAGTTCCATGACATAAAGTGTTAATATAAGCCATACAATTAAGCCACCTCTGAACTCGACAACTCTCCCCCCACCCAGACTCACTGGAGAATAACTGAAGAGTCCCATGTACCAGACCAGGAATGCTACAAGGTAATGTACCATCCAGATTACAACCCTAGAAGCCTACCCACTTCCAACCCATGGATTAGGAACCTAATTTTTATCTGGCATTTGATTAAAAAGGCATTTCATCTCACCCCATTCTTATCCCTGATTTGCCCCACAGCACAGTTGGTTGGATTTTATCCAGCATCGCTGGACCACAGATTTAAAGAATAGGAGCAATCCTCCCTAAGATACTTATAGCAGATCATTTCTCAAACAGCGTTTAAACCCTTTGACACCTTGCAGCATGGGTACAATCTAAGGAGACTGGATTTTTACAAGATACCTGCAGCTTAGACATTACAGCCAAACATTACCTAGGGCAGTATACCTCCCCAAGACCTACCCCCCCACACACTGATCACGATTGTGATAACCCTCATTAACATGTAATACACAGAATATATGGTATCCACATTATATAAACAAATTCTTGAAACCAATACCCCAGTCTCTCCAGAGAGCTGGCAGAGGGCCTGCCAGAACTCAGCTAAAATAACCAGCTACCACCAGTGGAGACAGTATGCCTGGAAACAACTAATAAGATACTTTTTGACCTCAGCTATTACCAGGCACTACTCCCCCACTGGGGACTCTAGCTGCTGGAGGGGCTGTGGTGAACCACTAGCCCATGATGCACATATAATGTGGAACTGCCCAAACTTATATCCCTTTTTTAACAAGTACAGAGGGAACATGAGGAACTGTCTGGAAGACCAATCCAGCTGACCCAAGATCTATACTTATTTTTACAGTACCCCCCAGATTGCAGGGACACCGACACATGATACCTCTTAGGGATCCTAATCACCGCGGCAAAGAAAACCATCACTAAGCTCTGGCTAACCCCCAAATACCCATGGTCACAGAATGGTGGTCCATAATTAAACAGATATACAACACGGAAAATAATCACGCACAAATTGAATGATCAGGAAGAAAGGTGCTCATCACACTGGACAGGCTGGGTTACTATACTACATGTCAAAGGACAGGGAATGTGCTCCCTAAATAGCTCTCAAAGACTAAAAGGAGAACAAATTCACACACCAGTGGTTCTCCCATGGAACATTACACCCCCCCCCATGCCCTCGGGTAACACACGGCTGAGGCTGTAGAGTCTAATCCGTCAAAAGACTCACATCTACTTCACAGGGGAAAGCAGGAAAACCTCACAGCTTTGTCTAGGATCTTCCCCTCTAAATGCTGTACCGGGGGATTGGGGGGTCTTTATCGTATTTTGAGATAGCTTATTTTTATGACTTCTGTATAACCCTGAAACTGTACAGATGTATTGGAGATGACTCACAGCACCTACTGATGTACAATATAACAGTAACAATGACGACTACTTGGAACATGCGGACTGTAAAAAATGGTCTCAATAAACATGATATTTAAAAAAAAAACATTTAGACAAAAACAATGTTGAGTATGAACTGTTATAAAATATTAACAGAGTGGATTGATACGTATTGCAATCAACATTTAGGCAAAAACATGATAATAATTAAATGTTTTTTTTTTATCCCACCTATACTTACCAGTTTGCAACATGACTGATAAAACAAAACTAGTGCACTCAACTGAGCATGCTTAGGGGCTAGAATAAACAGTGCCCCAGGTAGGATGGCCATCATGTTCTGTGATCTAAGAGCTCATCAAAACATCTGGACCCTGACAAGACAGTAGGTCCCAGGGCTAAACAGGGAAATCAAGCAGACTGCATATACCTCTGGTCTTTTTCAGCCACCACGGTCTATGTTTCTATGTTTTTTATATCACAATATAATGTGCTCACAGCTTTTCACATGTCCTTTCTCTATCTGGGCAGACGCAACTCCAGCCCTTGCTGGAAATCAAACCTAGGACCAGGAGTCCCAAAGGCTGCAACTCTAACTTAAACGGCTAAAATAACTTTTGTTTAGCTGGGAGCCAGAGGTTAGTTTTCTTCAACTTTCATACACTGCAGTCTCAACTACTACCACCAGAGGTCTCTCTCAGCTGCTTTTGCTTCTTAGCAGAGTACGAGTCATTTGTATCCACTCACATCTTGATTGTGCTGCACTTCACAGCCTGATTTTTCTCATATATATCAAGAGCTCATAGAAACATATGGCGAACCATTTTCAGTTATAGTTGAAGTGGTGTGCGTGTGTGTGTGTGTGTGTGTGTGTGTGTGTGTGTGTGATCGTGTGTTTTGGGGGGATTGGAAATTACAAACCCTTGGCCTGCCAAACTGCCCAAACTTCAAACTGCCATGCTGTTTAGCACACTATCCTGCATCACCCTGCCATTATTTTCAGCCTGGTTTCTTTTCTCAAAGAGATGTTGACTCTGTCTCTCTATGAATGTCTGCATACAATTCATTTTCCATGAACAATCATTCATTATTTATCTTTCTCAGATGGTTCCAAGTCTCCTGCCCTGCAACCCCGATAGCACAACAAAATACTCTCAGATCCTCAGACACTACCTCACTTGTCATCCCTAAATGTTCAACCAAAATGGGTGAGCAAGCGTTTTCCTCATTTGCTCCCAGGCTTTAGAACTCTTTCCCCTCCTAGGTCCACAGTTCTCCCAAACTGCTGTCCTTCAAAACCACCATGAAGGCTCATCTCACATTATCTACACCCTGCAACTGCTCCCTAGCCACAATTTCCATACACTTCTGTGTTTCTCATGCCAACCTACCAACGCCCTCCTCTACTTGACTGTCCATTATTTCACTACTTGCTTGTACCCTTGCATTTTTTTATTACACCTCAAATCTGTCAACATCCCTAAATGTACCTGAATATCATATTTTGTACTCTGTGCATTAATTGTAATCTATAATTGTTTTCACTAGGTACCTTTCCTGGCCTATGTCTGAACTGTAGTCTTTCTGAATTTGTCTCTGTTTGTTCTGTACTGGAATTCTGTTCTGTGTCCTACAGGGTCATACCTGAAAATAGGCACTTTATTGTCCAGTGCACCTACCTGGTTAACAAAACCCAACTAAATAAATAAAACAAGCGACCTATTTGGGTCCAAAGTTAGACTTTCACCAAGAAACAGAACATTTACTGTGCTTAAGTCTATTTACTTTACTCTGGCTCTGTGATACATTGTTTTACTTTCTGTATTTGTATTGTTCTTAACCTGTTTCTATTTGATGTGAGGTGCCTAGAGCCTTCAATCTGAGCACCATATAAATAAAATTGCCTTGCCTTACTTTGTAAGTAGGCAGCATCATTTTTGTCAGTTCTAAGTCAGGCTGTATTACAAAGCACAAGAAAACCACAGCATGAAACAAACTTTCAGCTGAAAGGACACCAGGGCACCTCTCCTACTGACACGAATAAATTCAAATAGTACACCAGCTTTGGGCCTCGGTAGTTCTGAATAAAGTGTTCACCACCTAAAAGCCATAATTAAGCTTAATGGCAGAACAGGGTTGGCTCATACAGAGAAGTCCTGGATTTCCTTTTGTATGCAAGCAGCAGGTAACGAGCGAGGAGGGCAAATTGATTTTGCTAAAAATGATGACTCACTGTAATTCACTACAAGGTACTTGAAACAGCTTTATTTATTTTCCTGCATGTCTGCCAGGGTGAGTTAGTGTTTCTATCTCTACCTTGGGTCAAAATAGACATAGAGACCATAATTATTCTTAACATTTTTTGAAGGCGTGTTTTCCGAGCTCCACCATCAACATACACACAGACACACACACACATATTATATTGGTGCGGTAGTACCAGTATAGTTAGGTTTGAGTGGAATGTTCAATGTTAAACTCCCAAATTTGCACCTTAATAACAATGGTGGTGTTCAACAAAATTGCCATAAATATAGCATACGTTGTCTGGGAGGCAAGATCGCAAGAAGTATGGAGTTTTGTGAGAGTATCTTAAGCCATTCTGAGATTCAGATGTGTTGTTTTTACAGAAAGGTCTGAACTTTCTAGGCTTTTATTACAAATTTTTGTGTTCTCACCTGCACCCTAGATTTTAATGAATTTTTTCCCCAAAACTTTTAGGGTAGAAGGGGCCTGCACCAAGGTAATACCTTTTGAAGGTTGTGTGATAACATATTAATCAGTTCCAAGTAATAAGATTATAACATTATTTCTGAGCATGTTCAGTAGGGTGTTAGAATAACCCTCTGATATGCCTCTAGAATTCTGCTTTCGCAAGCATTTTGCTTTTGTTTAATCCTTAATTCAGTCATCAGAATGTGTTGGAGGCCTGTTCCCATGGTCATGTGCTATTCATCCTCCGCCCTTCACTCCCTCCACCCCTTTGCCCCCACCATTACATTTATCCACTTACCAGTGTTGTAGAGCACTAGGTATTGTACATCAGAGAAGGAGGTGGGATCGGGGGGTGCAAACGACGGAGGTTGAATGAGCGGGACCATCACACCAGGGTTGTAGGGTCCAGAAGATGCCCTGGAGCGAAATGGAATCCAGATCGTGGTTCTCCATGTCTAGTTCCCATACTCAAGGGCACCACCAATTTGGGTGGGCACATAGCCTGGGCATCTTTGGAGGTTCATTCAACTCAGGCGGTGTTATGCAATGCCAGATCCATTAAAAACAAGACTGCAATTATTGCAGATCTTGTAAATTCAGTGGATCTGGCTTGCATCACCGAGACCTGGCTGGATGAGAACTCCGATCCCATTTTTGAGGCCGCAATTCCAGACGGTTACTCGGTGATTCACTGCCCGAGATTGGATCATGGGGGGAGGGGTTGCGGTTTGTTTTAAGACCAAATTGGACCGCAAGAGTGTACCAGTTGAGGAGGCTGAGTCATTCGAGTGTACCATGGTAGCAGATATAGTTTGCAGGATCGTTCTCATCTACCATCCACTCAGGGATGGGAAACGGTTCCTTCGGGAAGTGGCGGACTTTGTCATCGACATGGCATTTGAGTCTCCCAGGTTGATGGTCCTGGGCGACTTTAATGCCTGGGTTGATGATGAACTCTCGCAATTTGGACAACACTTCCTCCAGCTGATGACATCTCTGGGCCTTACACAGATAGTTACCACTGCTACCCATAAACACGGTCATTCCCTTGACTTAGTTTTCCTCCTAGGGATTGAAGCCTCAGACTTGGGGGGGTGGAACCAGTCAGATGGTCCAATCACTACACCGTGGGGTTCAATTTTAGCACCCCCCCTCGAAGGCCAATCCCTGTGGAGATGGTAAAGTATCACCCTTTATGAGATGTTAGCGCTGGAGACCTTATGGCGATACTTGACCTATCGTCTCTTCCGACTGCAAACAGCAACCCAGAGGACCTTGTGGTGGCCTATAATACAGCCATCATGGTGGCCCTGGATGTCGTTGCTCCTGTCCGTGTTTGTCCTCTCTTCCTTCGCCTCAGTCTCCATGGTTTGATGTGACTTTGAGGGAGATGCGGCGACAAGGACGAACATTAGAGCGCAGCTGGCGGAGATCTGCCCTTGATGCCGGCCGCTTTAGGTTGATGGATCATTATCAAATCTATCAATCTGCAATCTCCCATAAGAAGGCAGAATTCCTGTCCCGGGAGACTGCAGTCACTCAAAACCGGCCAGCTCAGCTTTTTTGAATTGTGGACAGATTGTGCAACCCAGCCTGTCTACAGGTTCGGAAAGCGTTTTCGCAAATAGAGTGCAATGAACTTGCTCGGTTCTTTGCAACTAAAGTGGCCGACATCGTGGCAACTCTCCAGCCAGCACACCCTATGGGTGCTGCTAGTGACCAGTGCCTGACCACTAGCCTCCAGCTTTCCTGGAGTACCTGCGACCGCCCGGAGTTCATGGATGTCATGAGGATTGTTCAGAGTGCACACCCTACGTACTGTAGTTTGGATCCTGGACCAACTTCCTTGATTGTGGGTTGTATCGATTCCATCGGTCCAGTCCTTGCATGGATAGTTTGGTGCTCTTTGGAAACAGGTGAGTTTCCGAGCTCCCTGAAGGTGGCGGTGGTAACACCCCTCCTGAAGAAAGCTTCTTTAGACCCAAACTGCCATGCAAACTACAGACCAATCTCTAACCTTCCATTTTAAGGGAAGGTGGTTGAGAAGACAGTGGCCATACAGCTGGAGAGCCATTTGACCATCCATGACATCTATGAACCAGTTCAGTCTGGTTTCCGAAAGATGCATAGTACCGAGGCAGCACTGGTTCGGGTGCTCAATGATCTCTTGATGGCTAGAGATAAGAAGAACCATTCCATCTTGGTCCTTCTTGATCTCTCATCAGCGTTTGACACTGTGGACCATGGGGTTTTGCTTGATCGCCTGAGGTTCATCTGTGGCCTGTCAGGTACAGTCCTCAGATGGTTTACATCTTTCCTTACCGGAAGAACTCAGAGGGTGATATCCGGGATTTGTTCTTTGGACCCTATCCCTCTGTCTTGTGGGGTTCCTCAGGGATCAGTGCTTTCTTCCATGTTGTTCGCAGTGTATATGCTGCCCCTCGGAGACACTGTAAGGAGGTATGGGCCGAGGTTTCACTGTTAAGCTGATGACACCCAGCCCTACCTTTCTTTTGCACCTGACCAGAATAGAGCTCTCTCAGTCTTTAATAACTGCCTAGCAGAAATCCAGGAGTGGATGGATTCAAGTTGGTTGAAGTTGAACTCGGGAAAGACTGAAGTGCTGGTTGTGGACCCAGGATGCCGTATAGGGGGGTCGGGGGTAGGTTTATCCTCTGGGATTTTCCTTCATGGTTCATCACTACCGGCCTCTGATCAGGTGTGAAACCTGGGGATAATTTCTGACGAAGGGCTGACCCTGCATTCTCAGGTGTCAGCCGTTGTCAAGACCTCTTTTTTCCATCTAAGGAATATCACCAGGGTTAAGCACCTTGTTCCTTCCAGTGACCTTCCTACATTGGTTTACGCCTTCATGTCCTCGCGCTTGGATTACTCCAACATCCTTTATCTAGGGCTATCTGGGGTAGAAATCCACCATTTGCAGCTAGTGCAGAATGCTGCAGCTCGGCTTTTGACGGGAACTTCTCGGTTCTGTCACATTTTGCCAGTGCTGCGCGATCTGCGCTGGCTGCCAGTTCAATGGCGGATCACCTTTAAAGTCAGTCTTTTGACTGATAAAGCCCTACATGGACTGGGCCCGGACTACCTGAAAGAGCTCCTGGTACTGTACCGCCCTGGGCGATCGCTCTGCTCAGCTGGCAAGGGGTTGCTAGAGATTCCAAGAGTATGTTTAAAATCTTCTGGGGCCCGGGCATTTATGCATGCAGCCCCTTCCCTCTGGAATTCTCTACCCTGCCAGCTGCATGAGTGCACAACTGTGGAGGGCTTTAAACAAGCCTTAAAAACCCATCTGTGGCACCAAGCTTTCGGCGACTGATTGATTGATTGTTTGTATTTATTGTCATTTTTAAGTCCATTTAGTCATTTGTTTAGTAACTATGATGCTGCAATTGTGTGTAATTATGTTTACAATTTTAACTGTGTTGGGCGCCCTGGTTTTGGAAAGGCGCCATAAAAATGAAGTTTTATTTATTATTTTATTAAAGCAGTGTTTTTCGGGTTGTAAGAAAAATGTTCATTTTTTTGTTTTGTTTAATGGAAAAACATGGAAAATCCATACAAATTATTGATTAAAAAAAATAATAATAATTACTTAAAACTAGGTAAACGGAACCTGTTCAGTTAGATTCTGGTGCTTCTTTTTTCTAATTTGACCAATACATTTTCTGGGCACCACACAATCCTGGGTACTCAGCTTAGTGAGAGCAGCTGTTTTTGAGTTCATGAGCCGAGAATTCCTGTCACACACAAAGTGCTGTGACAGGGGTATTTTTGGCTGCCATCCAAAACATTGATAATCACATGCTCCCTTCACCTCCCAGATCAGCCTGCCTTCCCTCATCCTTCTTGATGATCTTTAATATTAATTGTTACTATGCCCCCCCCACCTCAGCCATCTCTTTCTTCCCAAGCATGGCTTAATATTTTTAAGCGGACCAGGATGTTCACCCCAGTACCGTTCACAAGTTCAACCCCTTCCCCTCTAAATGCCCACCCCCAAACCACATAGGTGGTGACACTGGGGTACCCCCCCCCGGTGCTGCCTTACACTGTGCCATCACTGGGGTGTCAGAACCCCAATTTCAGTCCAATCTCTCTGAAATAAAGAAAACTGCCCCTCGTTGATCTTTTTTTCATATGTAAACCTGAAAAGAAGGAACCAGTCCTTCGTTGATCTCTGTCCATCACATCCACCACCTAGTCCATCAACCCCCCCCGCTCAGCATCCATACCCCACCACACACACACACACACACACACACACACACACACTCACCTAAGCATTGTCCCAATTTATAGATCCACTCTTCAATCTGAAAGATGTCTTTCTCTGGGAACCGTGACTGTGATATGAGGAAATAAGACAAGTCCCATTGATGTATTTCAATGCATTTTGAACATTTAGTCATAATACTGTCATTTCTAAATATTTTTACACCAAATTTCAACATGGTCTTTTTGGGACCCCACCTCATGAACAAAGTACTGTAGGTGAAATTTTTCTAATCTGGACTGAAAAGTGATTTTGCAGTTGCTCTACAAAATTACCTTTCAGTTGGGATTTGACAAGTTTCTCCTTCCAGGTTTATGAGAGGGGTCATAAAATGCCGATGTTGAACATTTGGTGGGAAAATATGCTAATAGGACTAAGTTATGAGTGAACATAGCAACAGTTCAACATTCACTCATAACTTCGCTAATTTTCAATATTTTTCCACCAAACTTTTAACATGGCCTTTTTGGGGCCCCACCTCATAAACAAAGCAGATGACATTTTCCAAAAAATCACTTTTCTGACGAGATTTACACTGTCACCTACTGGGTTCATGACATGGGGTCATAAGACGATTATGTTAAAAATTTGGGGTCAAAATATTACAAAAACAACAAACTTAAGAATGTAATTTGACATTTTTTCTTGCTCGCTTTTAACTATGGTAATGTTTCATATTTTGACTTAAATATTTCAGCATAGACAGTTTTTCACACCTTCTCATGAATGTGACAAGTGTTGTTTTGCAAATGCGGGCTGAAACGTGTTTTTGTTTATTTATTTGTATTTCGGATGACACCTTTGAGCTGAGGGCTCTTTTACAAAAGTTCCACATCAAGGCAATAAGGACAAAAAGGTACAAAACATAACATGATCATTACAATTAACTTACAAAACAAAAAAGACAAGTAAGGTTACAATAATAGCAGCCAAAGGCATTGTCAAGGAATTGTGTTGCAAGTTAATTATACAGTACAAGTCATAAGTGAAGCTTTGTTAGGAGTGGGTTAGTGGGAAAAGAGAAAGAAGTGTGGTGGTGAGGGGGTGGTATGGGAGAGAGAGAGAGGGAGGAAGGGAGAAATAGGAAGGGCATTGCATTGGGTATGTGATAGATGGGAAACAGCAAGGGAGGAGGAATGGGGGGATGAAAAGAAAGAGGAGACAGATTCATCCTATACCCAGGGGTAAGAGAGGAGGAGGAGCTGAGGCAGTGAGGAGGGATGCTTTTGTACTTTTGCATATGTGGTGCGAAATGATGTTTTGACCACAATTCTAGAAATTTCACATGTCATGGTTATATAGGGCAGTCATAAAATTACTATGCTGAAAAGTTGGGGTCAAAAGTAAAAAATAATTTAAGAAATGTTGTATGCAGGGTCAGTCTTTGGCCTAGTGGGTAGTACTTTGTTATCTTGTGCCAGTGAGCTCTGTTCAGGGTGAGCTCAGTGAGCCAGCTAGATGAGCTGAGAAACATAGAAAGATAGACTTTGACAGCAGATAGGATAAGCATCTGCGGCTGGGGAAACGGCGCTTCTATATGGCACCCCCCCCTGTCTGGGAAGGCAAGGTAAAGCGTTGGCCACAAGAGCTAAAGTATCATACAGTGAGAAGAACTTTTCTCTTGGTATAGGGTCCTGCACCTATAAACTCATGGCTGCCAAAGGGCCCTGCCCTTCAGCTGACAGATGGATTCTTTGCCCTGCGTGTCTGCATGTGTAGCCACATGTAAGTGCATGGCCCTCTGCAGCCCATCACACAGCCCCACAAATTGTTTACATCCGTTGCCCCACAGAAGTGCACAGACGGATGGACTCTTCCCTTGGCACAAGGCCCAGAGGTATTTGCAGCTGTTGGAATCTGCGTGAATGAGGATATAATTTCACTATCTCAAAAAAGAACTTCATTGCAAAAAACTGCATTAATGCACCAGTTAGGGTTCAACTTACTGCCACAAAAGTAGGGAAATGTTGCATTAGGGTTTCCAAACCTAACTCCTCCTTCCCCCAGCAGCAAAAGGACAAGACCACACAAGCAACCACATACAGCGATCAACAAGTAAGACAAACAACATACAGCTATTTCCAGATGACAGAAATACAGTAGTACTGATGTGCTACCTTTGAGAATTTGTATCTGCCGCTGCTGAGGGGCCTGTGCTTCTGTAGCCACTACTGTGTGTGTATGTCTTACAATATCCATGAGTACTGTTGCAATTTGGGTATCAGGAATTTCTACATGCACCTACGGAAATTCAAGCCCCACAAGGGCCTGTGCTTCTGCAGGCAGAAGTTAGTGTGTATGTCTTACACCTGTGGTTGCCGAGGGCCTCTGCTTCTACAGGCAGAAGTACTGTTATAATTTTGATATCATGGATTTCATGTGGCCTACATTTCTACAGCCAGTGGTCAGTGTGTATGTCTTACACCTGTGGCTGCTGAAGAGCAGGTCCCTCAGGGACCTGCACGTTTGCTATCAGAACTCTATATATGTATGTCTAACAGTGTGTATGAGTACCTTTAGCTGCAGAAACACTGGCTCCATAGAGGCCTGCACCTCTGCAGACAAAAGAATTCCTGTAATTTCAGTATCATGGATTTGTTTCTGTGGTTGCAGAGGCCTTTGCTTCTCCGGAAAGAAGTAGTGTTATGATTTAAATATTCTGGATTTCTATCTGCAGCCAGAAATGAGTGTCTATGTTTTGTGGTGTGTGTACCACAGATAGAAATCCAGGAAGGTAGCACGTCAGTACCTGTTTTTGTCTGGCTGTGGCTGCTTCCACTGCTTGTGTGGTCCTGTCCTTCTGCTGCTTGGTGGGGTGGGGTGGGATGGCTAATTTGGGTTGGAAACCCTAACACCACATTTTGCTACTTTTGTGGAGGTAAGCCGAAACCTAACTGGTGCAATATTGCAGTTTTTGTAATGAATATATATATATATATATATATATATATATATATACACACACTGTATAATGGTTATTCGATAAAGATATATATATACTGTATATACACACACAGTGGATTCCTAATGTATGCACATGCCTGGGACAAGCTGAATTTGTGCATACAACCAGAATGCATAGAAAAGAATGGGTGCATATTGCAATTTAACTCACATGCTCACAAAGGCATCTAAGCCATCTTAAATGCTGTTAAATGCTATTTTAAGCAATATGAGAAGTGACAGCCTTTTCCATGGTGCTGACCCACTTCCACTGCAGCAAGTGGGAATGAATGTGGCTTTCAGCAAGAAGCATGAATTTTGAAGTCAGATCCTTTGCCATCAGTCCATCACCCTCTGTGAGTTAATCAGAACTGAAAACTAACAGCAATCACTATCACTATGGTGCGGGGGGGACAGGTTTAACTGGGCTCTGTCATTTATTCAGGTGATTAGTCGATTAGCTATGGGGGACAATCTAGTGGCTGCAAGGGAATGATAACTGAATGCAACTGTCAAAGAGGTGACAAAGACCTTCTGGGGATCTGCTGGGGAGCATGTCAAGATGAAAAAAAAGTGCATATAACCAAATAAATGTGTACATACAAACATTTGGACGCAAATACAGACATATAAGGCAAGGTTTCCATCCGTCAGCCAATTCACAGGGCCCTCTACAACCCACAGGTGCAGAGATGCAGGGCCCTACACTAAGAGAAGAGCTGTCCTCACTATATGGAACCTGAGCCCATGTGGGCAACCTCGCAGCTTTCATTTCCTGATTGGGAGATGTGTCACATAACAGCACTATCCACACAGCCTTGTCCCATCCAGCTGGTTCACTGAACTTGCCCCCAAACTCCGCTCACCGGCACAAGATCATGAAGCATACCCACGTAGGTCAAAACTCAAGACCAGCACTACGTACAGAGGTTCTTAATAATTTTCAAATACAGTATAATAAAATAATTCATTTTTAAAATTGCCTTTCAGGCCAGATTTGCATAATTCCACCACCCTTGGCCATGAGATACGGTCCCCAAAAGGACATGTCGAAAATCTGGTGTAACAATATTAAAAAGTAACGACGTTATGAATCAAAGTTCAAACCCCCACTGAACTATATTAAACCTGAAGTTCCTTATTTTCTCATAATGCAGTCGCTGGTTCCAACAGCAAGATGTTTCTTCAATCGAAGAGTGGATCTACTTCATGGAACATGTTCAGGTGAGTGAGAGTGTGGGGGCATGCTGGATGCTGACTGGGAGGTCAGGGTGGGGTGGGTGGGGTGTGTGTGGGAGTCTCAGATCAGTGAGGGACCATTTTCCTTTTTACAGGTTTAAAAAACATCAATGAGGGACAGTTTTCTTTATTTCAATGGAGTTTCTGACACTGTGGATTGGGCACCCCAGTGTTGGGCTAGTGTTCAGTGGCACTGGGAGTGGGAACCCTGGTACCATGATGTATATATAATAGGAAAATGTGGGGTGGATGACCTGGAGGGGAGGGAGGTAAAGAGAAACAGTACCGGGGTGGGCAGCCCATCTGTTTATTCCATATTAAATAAAACATGGAAAGGAGGGAAACCTGGAGTGAAGGGGGAGTAAGAAGTGGTACCAGGGGTGGGCACCCCAGTCTGCTTATTATTATAATAACAGATAGACAGACAGAGACAGAGATGGAGAGAGCAGGGGATCTCTGGCTCACTACTTCAACTGAAGTCAGCAGCACGACTCCAGCTACGGCTTCACATTTCGAGAAAGTCCCACTGTTCTCATACTGACCACGCAGGTGAATGCGTCATGGGAAATGTTCAGGTGAGTGAGTGTGTGTGAGGGGAGGTGGTGGGAGCTGAGTGGAAGGTTGCAGTGGGGTGAGTAGAGTTGTGTGTAGAGTCAGATTGGCGAGGCACTGTTTTCTTTTTTAAAGGTATAAAAAAATCATCATCAGGTTTTAAAAAAATCCAGAAGGGATAGTTTTGTTTATTTCAATGGAGTTTCTGACACTGGAGATTGGGCACCCCAGTGTTGGGTTAGTGTTCGGCAGCAGCAGGTGTAGGCACCCCAGTGCCTCAATGTATATTACGGGAAATTGGGGCAGGTGACCAGGAGGGGGTGAAGAGAAGTAGAACCAGGGGTGGGCACCTCGATCTGCTTTCACGATCTGGAGGGAGGAGGGAGAAAGAAGCAGCAGCAAGAGTGGGCACCCTGGTCTGCTTATTATTGCTATGATAGACAGATAAATAGATAGATAGATAGATAGATAGATAGATAGATAGATAGATAGATAGATAGATAGATAGATAAGAGACAGAAATTGAGAGGGCAGAGGATCATCAGCTCACTGTTTTAACTGAAGCCAGCAGAACAATTCCAGCTGTGGCTTCACATTTCAAGAAATTCCCCCTGTTCTCATACTGAGAATGCAGGTGAACATGTCATGGGACATGTTCAGGTGAGTGAGGATGTGTAGAGGCATGTGGGATGGTGGGTGCTGAGTGGGAGGTTGGGGTGTGTGGGGGTGTTTGGGGGGTCAGATCAGCGAGAGACCATTTTCTTGTCTACAAGTGTAAAAAAAATCAATACAGGATGGTTTTCCATATTTCAAGGTACTTTATGACACTGGGGATTGGGCACCCCAGTGTTGGGTTAGTGTTCAGCAGCACCAGGGGTGGGCATTCTGGTTCCCTCGTGTATACAACAGGAATGGGGGCAGCCGACCTGGAGGGAAGGGAGGTGAAAAGAAGTAGTACCAGGTTGTCACCCCAGTCCACTTTTCCAAACCACATTAAACATGGGAAGGGTATGCATACAACCTGGGGCGGGGGAGCAGTACCAGGTGTGGAAACCCTGGTCTGCTTAATAAGAATGAAAAAAACAGATAGATACATCGACAAGGATTCTGCAAATATATGCAAATTTATGAGTTCAAGAAATTTTTTTAAAATCACAGTGGCTCTGATAAATCCACTGCAGATCCAGCAAGAAAAACAGTAAAATACAGTACTGACGGAAGGGATTTTGGGTCACCCTTGTCAGCCCCTCCTGCCGAAGGGTAGAAACTCTACCCAATTTGACCGGAGACAGACAGATAGATAGATACTGTAGATAGATAGGGAGATAGACAGATAAGTATTGCTGTCTAATGTTTCCCCTTACTCTTCTCCTGCCCCTCCTCCCACTTTGAGTGCATGTCCTATAGTCCTACTTGCACTTACTGTCTCAAGCATGCACTATAATGTCTGCTCCCTTTAGTATAGAACCATCCCCTTCAGTAGGAATCACAAAACTTTAGTTAAAAGCTATGACTGAGTGAGGAAGGCGTTATGACTGGGATATGAGAACAAAGAAACCATCATAAAACATACACCCACTGGGCCTTCTTACTACAACAGCACTCGTTAGAGCATTGGTTTGGAATGAGCAAGGTTGCTAACTTCCCACCACCTCCACTAGGGACAGCAGAACCTATTCCAGAACTGGTTTGGGTTGGTTTTGACTCAAACCAGAAAAGAATAAAAAGCTGCTTGGGTGGGGGGGAATGGGATGGCTTGGTGGTTAGATAGTGGGTTTCGGAGCCTTTGACCTCTAAGTCATCAGTTCCCATCTGGCTTAGGTTGGTTGTAGCGGATAACCGCCACCATTAGATGACTATCCAGGGGCTTAGGTGACATAGGTTATGGTGGTCTTCAGTCAAGTTTTCAGTGGGCAGGTTTTCGCACATCACAGAACCGGACCAGTACAACTGGCATTAAACAATGCCCATCCTGGCAGTCTCGTGCCAGAGGTCAAGGAATAACTGGGCATATGGCTTCTGAAGCACCCTCTCACCTAAAAGGGGTCACTCCATGACAGGGTTGAGGCACACTGGTGGACCTGTTAAGGAAGCTTGCACTGTGACTGCCCCTGCTGTGCCTAACACGTGGCTTAGTAGAGGACTTCATCCTCAGCAGTAGTCTCAAACACCAGTTTCACAAGCTCTAAACCGATCACTGCAAACATTTTTAAAATATGTCTTGATTTCAAACCTCTTTCCAACATGTAATTAGCACATGATTTGGATGTGACTGATGTGCAAAGTTATGTTGCTTGCCCTAGTTGCATATCGGACCATTCATTGTTTTCAAGGAAAATCTGGCTTGGCATAAAACTTTAGGAGTCAGTGTTTTCCACCTTGTGTGAGGTTTACTATTCAGCACGGAATCACACCGCCTCCCTACTGTACCCTGCACAGGAACTTGCTAGCTTGATTTTGTTTTTTTTAGTTCTCAGAGCAGAGTTCGACAACCTTGCTGGCTTGGCAGTTTTATATTTTAAATATATGATTATTTTCGAGGACACTGATGAAGAGATACTCTAGTGTTTATATCACTATGCAAATTCAGTTGAAATGGTACCACATCTCTCCACAAATCATATTCTGTCAATAGCTCAAATAGATGTCACGGCTTTGTAAAACAGGCAATAGAAAAGGCATCCAAAAATGTGCAGCAAGCACCCCCGTTGACAGTAACTGCAGTATTCTAGCTAAAAAACAAGCAGTTTCTCTGCAATAAACACAAAATATTGTTGAGTTAGAGGCTATCATGAATTTCAGAACAAGACCAGATTAGAGGGGAACTCTTTATGGTTATATAATGGTGATATAGTCTCTCGCTCGCTCCCTAATGTTTCTACAAGTTAGCGAAGAGTAAAACAGTTTAATTTCAAATTACATCAGTTTCAATCACTACAACAGCTCCGCTCATTGCCAGATCATTTAGAGCTGTAATCCTGAGTGCCTGTTGTGCTCTAAATGGCCGTTTAAATGATCAACGTTGTGAGCTGAAGTCAAAGTGATTCCCCTTCCCCCTTCCGACCTACATGAGTTCTTTGAAGCCTCTGAAATATAAAGTCAGAGCTGTGCAGTCTCCAAGCCGAACAATACTGTACTAACAAAACAACTATAAAGCTTTTTTTGTTTTTTGCTCCATGGGGGTGGCAATTCAAACACGTGCCTTTTCATGTGCAACATGTTTTTCTGCATCCATGCATTGTGTACTTTCCCTTCTATGGACACACTCTCACCCATGTACACTGTTCTGGGTGAGTTAGACCCAGAATGTTCTACATCTGGTCATCATCCCCTAGTTTTCACAGCAAAAGATTGTGATACATAGATACATAGACAGTGTCGGCAGATAAGGGCCTATGGCCCACCTAGTCTGCCCATTTGAGCTTGTAAGTTCAGTTTGTTTTCCTAGAAGTCTATTTCCCCTTACCCCTGACCTCTAGAATTCCTTTATGTCCATCCCATGCATTCTTAAATCCCGTGATTGTTTCAGCTCCCACCACTTCCTCTGGCAGGGTGTTCCACTTGTCCACCACCCGTTCTGTGAAGAAATTCTTTCTCATGTTTCCTCTGAATCGTCCTCCTCCAACTTCATCCCATGCCCTCTAGTCCTGAAACATCTTTTCGCTTAAAATAGTGTTTTCCTGCACCCTGTTCCTCCTGTAAGATACTTGTATGTCTCTATCATATCCCCTCTCCCTCCTCTCCTCCAGGGATACATGTTCAGTTCCTTCAACCTGTCTTCATAGGACTTGTGATGCAACCCATGCACAATCTTTGTTGCCCTCCTCTGAACCTTCTCTACCCTGTCTATGTCCTTACGTAAGTATGGTCTCCAGAACTGTACACTGTACTCCAGGTGGGGCCTCACTAGTGTCTTGTATAGCGGAATTATGACCTCCCTTTTCCTGCTGGTGATGCCCCTGCCTATACATCCCAGCATCCTATTTGCTTTACCTGATGCCTTGTCACACTGTTTCCCTACCTTGAGGTCATCAGAGATGACAACCCCAAGATCCCTTTCCTGCTTGGTGCATGCTATATCCTCACCCCCCAACTGATATATTGTGCCAGGTTTTTGTGCCCCATATGCATTATCTTGCACTTCTTTGCATTGAATTTCAACTGCCAAACCCTTGACCATTCTTCAAGTTTCTGCAGGTCCTTCTCATTCTGTCTACACCTCTGGTGTGTCTACTCTGTTACAGAGCTTTGTGTCATCAGCGAACAGTGAAATTCTGCCTTCTAGATCCTGTGCAATGTCACTGATGAAGATGTTGAATAGGACCGGTCCCAGCACTGATCCCTGTGGTACCCCACTGGTCACTCTTCCTCTGTGGAGTGACAGCCATTTACCACCACCCTCTGTGTCCTGCCACCCAGCCAGTTACCTACCCACCACACTACTGTCCTGCCCACACCCATATTCCCCAGTTTGTGTAATAGTCTTCTATGGCATAGTGTCAAAGGCCTTGCTGAAGTCCAGATAGGCCATGTCCACTGCCCTCCCCTGATCCACCTCCCTAGTCACCCAGTCAAAAAATTCAATGAGGTTGGTCTGACATGACCTCCCCCTGGTGAAACCATGCTGCCTTGGGTCCTGTAGTCCATTGACAACCAGATGTTCCACCAATCTTTCCTTCAGTAGTGCTTCCATGATCTTTCCCACTACCGAGGTGAGGCTGACTGGTCTGTAGTTCCCTGCTTCCTCTTTGTTCCCACTTTTGTATAAGGGGACTACATCTGCTGTCCTCCAGTCTTTGGGTACCTCCCTGTTTCCAGTGATTGGCTGAACAGGATAGCCAGAGGTTCAGCCACCACCTCTCTTAGTTCTTTAATGACCGGTGCACCCCATCTGGCCCCATTGCTTTATCAGCTCTTATTACATCCAGTTCCTTCAGGACCCTTTCTCGTGTAAGGGACTTGTGTCCATTTCTGCACCATTCTCACCCTTGTACTCCCTTCAGACCCATTACCCCTCTTCCTTAGTAAAGACTGAGCAGAAATACCTGTTCAATATGTCAGCTTTACTGTTGTCATCCTCCACGCGTTCCCATCCTCCCCTTCAGTCTCACTATCCTCCTTTGTCCTTCTTTTCACTTATGTACCTGTAAAGGTTTTGTCCCCTTTAACCACTGATTTTGCAATGTGTTCTTCTGTCTGAGCTTTGGCTTCCCTTACTGACTTCCTGCCTCCCTTTGTTTCTCCTGGTACTTCTCCCTATCCCCTTCTGCCTGTGTCTTTTGTATTGCCTGAATGCAATCTTTTGGCTTTCACTTTCTTTGCTACCTTTTGGAAAACCATAATGGTCTCTCTTTCTTTTCCTCTTGCTAACCTGCTTAATGCATAATTCTGTTGTTCTTATAATCCCATTTTAAATACTGCCCACTGTTCCTCAATCCCTGATTCCTGTCCCATTCCCCTTAATGCCTCTTTCAAGCATCTCCCATTTTCCCAAAGTCTGCCCCCCTAAAATCCAGGATACGTGTTTTTGTGTGGTTTGGTTCTGCTCTTTCTGTGATTTCAAACCACAATGACTGGTGGTCACTGTTACCCAGGTGCTCCCCCACTGTTACCCCCATCACACTGTCCCTGTTTGTGAGCACAAGGTCCAGTATTGCCTTCTGCCGAGTTGGTTCCATGACCAGTTGCTTGAGGAAGGCACCCTGAAGGGAGTCCAGGATAAATCTGCTCCTAGTTGATGCTGCTGCTGGGATGCTCCAGTCCACGTCTGGTATATTGAAGTCTCCAACCAGTACTACCTCACCCTTGTCTGCCATCCTTTGGATGGCTAGCATCAGCTCCCTATCTGTTTCTTCCTCCTGGGCTGGTGGTCTATAGACCACACCTGTGCGGATGGCTGGCCCCATTTTCCTTTCCAGCTTAACCACAGTATCTCCCCATTTTGTTCCTCCTGGATCTGTGTGGCCCTTATGTCATTTTTCACATACAGTGCCACTCCTCCTCCCTTCGCCTGCTCTGTCTCTTCTGAATATGTTGTAGCCAGGTATGGCCATCTCCCAGTCATGGTTATCATTACACCAGGTTTCAGTGATGGCCACAATGTCCAGGTCTGACTGTACCATGACAGCCTCCAGATCTTCCATCTTGTTGCTAAGGCTCCTGGCATTTGCACACATGGCTTCCATGATTTGACCTCCCTAGACTGCTTCACTGTTCTACTCCAGCCCCTTCCTTGGTTGTCATTTATCCCTGGTTCTCCTTGCTGTCTGCCCTTCTGCTGAATTTTGCCCCTTTTCTGCTTATCCACCTTTTGGACACTAATCTCCATCTTTTGCACACTGCTTTGCAGAGATAGCCACTCCTCTGGTGATGTCAAAAACATAGAGTCATGACTTCAGATAGGGAATATGCGGTGAAAGAGATGAATTCTGAGGGACAGGGATCTCGTTTTCATGCAAATGACCTTGGTAACGAAGGTCAATGTGGAGGGACATATAGAAACTTGGAAAATGAGTGTCTAAATTTATTTGTCAATTTCAATTCAAATGCAGTCGTAGCTTGTTTCATCACAAAATACTACACAGCAAATAAAAATAACGTGGAAAATAAATATTTCAGTTCATAGAATAGAGTAATCCATGAGTCAAATGCCATCAGACGTTTGTTGTGGATGTTTGCAGCCCCAGGAATGGGGGGTATAAGGGAGGAAAGGAGGGGGGAAGAAGGAGGGAGGAAAGAGGAAGGGAGGGAAGTTGGGAAAGAAGGAGGCAGGGAGGGAGTGAGCAGGGAAATAGGGGGAAGGTGGGAAGGGGGGAGAGAAGGCACAGTTGGTCTTTTGATCATGCACCCCCCTGCAGGCTGCTCTGTAAGTTGCACTGGTGCAAGCTGTGACTATAGGTGTAGCAGTGGCGACACTGAACATCATGGAGGGACAGCAGGGAGAATCAATGGGGAATATAAAAGAAAGAACAACACACAAGTCAGACACTGTCCTCGCAGGTGACAGACCCTTAAAGGCATAATCTGCTTGCTAGTACGGTACATTCTTTAGAAGTTGTATGCATTTAAGAACTCAAAAGGAATACACTTTGTGCCACTTAGTATTACTTATCAACACGTTATCATTCAATTAATTGATTTTCAAACTTGATTACTCTGTGAAGCATTTTGTAATATTCTGTAAAAAAAATGCTATAGAAAATTGTACTGTATTAGCACACAGGATTTTGCACCTTTTACTGGCATCGTTTCATCTACTCGGCTAATCCCTCCAGGCTGCCCTCTCATAAGAGAGAACATGGGGGTAGGCCATGGCAGAGGCAGAAGGGAAGGATAGAAGGTGGACTTGGGGGATGAGCAAAAAGGTAAGCTGGGGGCATGCCAGGGAAAGAAAGGCTGGAGAGCAAAGAATGGGGAAGGGGATAGCTGGTGCAGAAGGTCGGGGGGAATACAATAGGGAAAGGGGAGGCTGGCAGGAGTGGGCAGCAGGACAGTCAGAGAGGTGGAAGGGCCCAGGATGGAGTGGGGAGGATGGTAATCTTGGGGAATTCAGCTGTGAGGGGTGTGAGATGGGGAGGGAAGGAGTCAGGGCCAAGCCATAGGAGGGCAGAATGTATGCCAGGGATAACAGCAGGAAGAGTGAGATCTCTGATAGCACAGTCCATGGGTCAGGGGAAGGGAAATCTCAGACAATAGCACACCTGGGAATGATTGACCTTGCAGGATATAAAGTAAGGGAGGTGCAAGAGAGGTTCAGCAAGGAGGGGAGAACCTGCAGCGAGGCTGGGAGGATGGCAGCCTTTATGGAGGTGCTTCCATTCCTGAGGGCTAGTATGGCAAGCAAAGTAAGAATAGAGGAATTTAATGGATGGCTTAGGGGGAGGTGCAAAAAGGAGGGGTATGGGCTTGTTGGTGGCTGGGGAGGGACCTGGGATAACAAGGACTTGTATACATTAGATAGGTTGCATCTGAGTAGGAATGATACAAGGGCACGGAAGGGCAAACTGGAGGAATCCATTGGGAAAAAACTCAGTTTAAACTGACAGGGGAGAGGGAGGCAGCAGGGTGCACAGCACCCTTAGTCACCTGGTTGAGGAGGCCAATAGGCTTCCCCCCAATCAGGACATCACTGAGAGGCGCTAGATGAGAAGGGTGGAGCTACAAATGAGTGACTGAGGGAGGAAGGGGTGATGGGGGACAGGTTAGGAGTAAGGGAAGTCCTGAGTCAAGGTGAAAGGTAGTGTCTCTGAATTCCAGAAGCCTGGGAAACTATGACAGAACTGGCTGAGGGAGAGGTAGACACGGTGCCCATTACAGAGACATGGGCCATGCAAAACCATGACTGGGACCTCCAAGTTCCAGGGTACAAACCTTAAAGAAAGGATAGGTGGATGGGATGGGGGGGGGGGGGAGTGGCCATGTATCTGAGAGAGAGAGGATAACTTGTACTAGAGAGGAAGGGGTGTAGGGTAAAACTGAAGCGTTATTGGCACAGGTACAATACACCAGGGGGAGAAAACTAAGGAAGGGGGTGGTCTATAGGCCAACTTTCCATGAAGAGGAGTTGGACAAGGTACTACAGTCTCAAATCATGGAAATGGCCAGCAAGGGGGAGGTAGTAGTAATAATGAAGGATTTCAATCTATGCACACAGGACAGGTGCCACTCAGGGACTTGGCAGTGGGTAAGGTACTGCTACCACACCAAACAAGTAACCTCACACTTGCCTAATACCCACAACATTCAGATAAGGCTCACACCAAGTATATAAGTTTCAAAAAACATTATTACTTATAAATTCAAAAAAGTGCTGTTTGTGGTGGGCATGTAGTCAAAAAAGGTGCAAATTTCCCACAGTGGCCACAGAAATCACCCAATTTTTCAAGGGTTAATAACAAATGTCAGGTGTTGCTTAAATACAACTCCGGGAAAGACATCAATGATTCTTTCTTGGATCTTTATGTTAAAGTGTCCCCACAAAAATGTCAACAATCAGGTTAAAAACCAAACATAAATATTGCAAAAAATGAGTTGAAAAGTCTTGGCTCAATAAAATTCTTCCTAGTATAAAATGTTGGGAGGGTGCTGTGGAGCAATATGGCCGCTTCTAAACTTTATTCAGAGAGCACTTTAACCTTTTTGTTTTTTCTGAACCTCACTAGATTTCAACTACCTCAGCCGGTGTTGGAAGTGTCCAGCTTCAACATGGAAAGTCCCAGAGAGAGAGAAACAGTTGCAGGAGGGAGGTTATTAGTAAAATTGTTGCCTTGCCCCCGACCACGAGATTGGTCCCAGGTCATGCAGCAGTCACTGTGGAACAGCCAGAAGTGGAGACTCTCCAACCTGATGGTGCTAAACTTATTAAATTAATAAAGTCTGTAGCAGGACTTTCTAAGGAGTTTGACACTCACCAATTGTGTGTCCACCATGAAGATGACCATGGAGGCCATGCAAATAGCCACCACTGAAGCCACTAAAAGACTGTATTCAGCTATGGGAGCTGCGGCTAATATTGTTAAAGAAAATCACCACCAGAAAAAAAATCAGCATCAGGCTGGAATCTTTGGATAATCAAGCCAGATCGTCTAATCTTCATATCACTGGAATGCCCGAGGGGTGCAAGCATGTTCATTTGCTTTTATTCTTCATTGACTGGTTCCAGCAGCAGTTTGGGGATGAGCTGCTTAATCAACCTGTCAGCATGCAAAAGGCCTACTGCGTCACACCTAGAGGGATACCAGACAATCTGGATGCCCCTTGAGCCATCATGTTGGTTACAGATGGTGTCGGCCCCAGAGACTGTGTTTTGGCCTTGGCCAGGTAGAAGAAATCATTGCTCCATGATGGCCTTCCTATTCAGATTTTCCTTAATCTGAGTTTTTCCACACGGCAAAAGAGAAAACTATTTGACAGCATCCGGGCTCTGTTGTGAGAGTCAGGCATATCACATGAGATGGTGTTCCCAGCCCACTTGAGGATTGTTCATGAAGAAAAGGTCTTTTTGTTTACTGATCCCTTGAATGCCCTGAAATGGGTGCAAAAGCATGCAGCAAGTCATCCAGCACAAACTGAAGCAACAGCCCTGAGCTCAGACAAAGAAACTTGATTCCTGAATTGTTTCTCCTTTTCAGGATTAACTCCTGCCTTTTTATTGGGCGAATGAAATCCATCAGGTACTTTTTACTCTTCTCAGTTTGTTCACTACCTATTGGACTTTTTGGGACTATTTCCCCATCTTGTTTGAGTGACTGTTGTTACTGCCCATGGTTTACTCTACGGTTGACTTTCTATGTTTATACTAGTGAATGTATTGCTTAGATGTTATTTCAAGCACATAAGTGATATTATACCCCCAAAGCTGTGTTGCTTAAAACTGTTACCGTTATTACACCTATTGTGTAGTACCTTGGTATAGCATGGCTCCTTTACTGCCCTTCACTTGTAGAAGGATAAAGAATGTGTCTTTCTTTGTTTCACCTTATTTGGATTAACAGCCATGCAGATCATGAACTCCTTTCACAGCTCCATTTCTGGACTGTATTTTACTTGTGATGTACCAATTTGTATTTATCCCCTATAGGATGCTCACTATTGGTTTATTAACAGGAGTGGCACCCTCAATGTATCTTTTGTATATCTGTTATGTTCTATGTCTGCATTTTACAAGCTGTATCTCCTTTCGTACAACAATAAGCACGTAGTATAAAAAAGATATACAATTAGTGAGACATTTTCAATTTCAAAGATGGACCAAACTATGTGTACCATGTCCCCTAGTAAATTTAATGTGGGCTGCTATCAAACTCTGTATATTTTCTTGATCTATGCCCCTTAAATGTTCACCCACTCGTTGCTTGAGTGGATGTATTATTTTTCCAAC
Source organism: Neoceratodus forsteri (assembly GCA_016271365.2). Lineage (NCBI taxonomy): Eukaryota > Metazoa > Chordata > Ceratodontiformes > Ceratodontidae > Neoceratodus > Neoceratodus forsteri. Next base: position 898,328,997 of record CM057451.1, on the reverse strand, counting down.
ATATAAAGACCCACAAGAACATTCTACCATATAAACAACACCTGCTGTATCACAGGTAATAAGCTATTTCACTGTATATTCTCTTCCTGCGGTTTTACTAGTAAAAGTTTTGACCTTCTTCATATACTTGCAATATTTACAATGGCCACTAGGGAAGTTACCCATCGAGTATTAGATTCCTGTTTTTGTTATTGTTTGTAGCAAATGTACTAAAATATCCCTGAGGTTTCCAGCTTTTTTTTGTAGACAACCATAGGAAGATCCGGTGTGTGTTATATAGAATAGTGTCAGCTTGTACTATAGGCCCAATTTTTCTGTATCATATCGCCTATCTCTTTGGACTGTGTATTAATCTTGTGGAGTTCTACGAATGGGTAACATTAGAACTGGACAGGGGAAAGCCTGTGGATGTATTATTCTTGGACTTGAGCAAGGCATTTGACTCTGTCCCCCACAATGGTCTGGTGGAGAAACTGATCAGATGGACTGAAAACTGGCTAGCTGGATGCACCCAGAGAGTAGTGGTCGGTGGGGAGCTCTTGAACCCTAGAGAGGTCGGTAGTGGGGTACCGCAGGGCTCAGTCCAGAGTCCGATCCAGTTTAATCATACATATCGGACATCAGGGAGGGTATAGGGTGTGAAATGAGTCTCTTTGCTGATAACTCCAAGATGGGAGCAGTAGTTGAGGGGGAAGAGGGGAGGTTGGCACTGCAAGGGAACCTGGACACCCTGGAAAGCTGGGCTCACACATGGAAATTAAATTTCAATATCACCAAGTGCAAGGTGTTACATCTTGGGCGGGGAAACCCTAAACACAGGTACACCCTGGGAGGGGAGGCACTGGAGGCCCAACAGGGAAAAAGATCTAGGGTCATGGTGGATGCATGTATGAATAACTCTGAGCAGTGCAGAGAGCGGCTAGCAAGGCAAACAGGATGTTGGGATGCATCGTAGGGGGATCACTCTAGGAGCAGGGAAGTGATTCTGCCGCTATACAATGGACTGGTTAGACCACACCTTGAGTACTGTGTACAGTACTGAGACCACACTTGAAGAGGGACATACAGCTCATGGAGAGGGTACAGAGGAGGGCAAACAAGATGATATGAGGACTAGGGATTTGACGATGAGGACAGACTTGAGGAGCTCTGTCTGTTTTCACTGGAGGAGAGGAGAGACGGGGACATGACTGAGGTCTTCTGGTACCTCAAGGGAATAAATAGGGTAAACATGGAGGGGATCTTTAGACTAAAGCAGGGAGGTATCACCGGAGGGCATGGTTTGAAGTTGGAAGGTGGAAGGGTGAGGGGGGAAAAGAGGAGGAGGTTTTTTCACTGAGAGGGTAGTGGACCCTTGGAATGCGATGCCTGGTGAACTGGTTCAGAGATCCACAGTGGAGGGCTTCAAGAGAGGGTGGGACAGACACAGAAAGTGGATGTATCAGATGATGGCCTGGCCTAGGGGGGTGGGGATGGATGATAGGGGTTTCTGGAACACAAGTGGGGGGGACGGCCTCGGCACCCAACTAGGGGTCTGAGGTTCGAGCAGACTTGATAGACTATAAGGCCTAATCTGCTGGCAATTAGTATGTTATATACTCTGTTCCAATGTTTGATCTCTCTCATGTTCTCTTGGTGTACGTAAGTCTTTAGTTCTAGCCAAATTTCTGGCCCGCTATTTTGCCTGCTCAACACTGTTTTGTTTATATCCTCTCTGTTTAAATCTAGCTGTCATTTTTGTAGCTCTCTGTTTGGTAAATAATATACTTAACCAAAATAAACCAATAAAGCTAATAGAACAATTGCAAAAGGTTCACAATAAGTAAAACCTGAGATTCAATAAAAACAGAATATATGAAGAATCCTTACCAAAAGACAGATACGGAAATATGTCATTTACACAGACAGTGCCAAAGTTTTGGAATGTTATTGATCCAAAAATGAAAGTACTAGCCCTTAAACCAAGGGCTTTCAATACTGCTATGAAATTGGAATTAAAGACACACTGCACTTGCACAAAATGAGCCTTCACATGCTTTTACCACATATTTTCTTTTTTTTTTGTACTTCTATTTTATTGATGTACAATTTGATACAAGCATTTACTTTCTGAAGTGAATAGCAAAAAAGGCAATTACATTTGTAGTACATCATATAATGGCAGGATCCGATACACCTCAGAACATTGTTACAAGGTAACATATGGGGGAATCCAATACAGGTATCTCTAAACAGAGACAGAATACACTCCACATCGCATAAACTGCCAAGAACAAGACCTGTACCCGTTTTGAAAACATACAGGAAAAGTTGTACATCCACCTTGCATGGATTTAAAGGTCTCTGCAACAATTCTTATACAGCCATACATTGGATGTTGAGAGATCCTGCCCCTGAGCTCAGCAAAAACATGGCTTAGGTTTCTTTGTATAAACAAACTTGAACCCTATATAACCAGAGAAAGCACACATTGAGGTTCAGAAATTACTTTAACTAATGCAGTAAAATGAGAAGGCTATCCACATGACATTTAATGCAGCTAGTCTCAGAGGATATTCTAGTCCAAACAAAAGAGTTGCCAGATAATGTCCCACTGATCTCACAAACCCATAGTCTGTGATGGCGGGAAAAACAGCTTGACTAGAAATCCTGCAACAAAGCAAGAAGGACTATAATTTACAACTACATCATGGTGGGTCGCCATCATAACATTTGAAATCAGCCACTGGAACAGGTTGCATTAAAACAGTTTTAAACACGCAATTTTTTATAACCTCATGGGTGTAAGTCCAAACAAAACTGTCCCACAGTCTGCTCGTCCATCACAAACCCCATTGGTTAACTCAATATAGCCCTCTGTCCTATTAGAGAAGAAATAATTATACAGCAGAGCATACCAGTTACTTTATGCCTCCGATTCAGATTCTGAACTTTCTTGACAAGCAGCAAACTCCCTCACAATTTTGGTTGCTAGTTTCCCAGTGGCTGAAGGATCTGTGTGCACAAAAGTTTTGCCTCCATACAAAATTTTAAGATGAGCAGGCATCATTAAGATATGTTGTACTCCAAAGCTACGAAGCTGGGCCTGAACCCTGTCAAACGCTTTGCGCTTAGCTCTGGTGGCATAATTCAAATTTGGAAATATTTAGGTATTTATTAGTTTTTGTCGACTGGGTAAGTGCACTAGACAAATCCTGCCTATGTTCAGGCACAACCCGGGGGAGGAGGATACAGATAAATGCCAACAGACCTTGAACTGGATGAAGCTGTTGGTGGAATTTTTTGTGAATGGAGGAAATTTGGCCATTGCACCAGGGAAATTCCCCTGCTCTTTTCAAGAAGTGCCATGGGATTTTTAACATCCTCCTGAACTATCACCAGAACAGGCAGATGGAACCTTGGTTTAATGTCTCATCCGAAAGACGGCGCCTCAGGAGTGCAGTACCCCCCTCATGCTGCACTACAGTGTCAGTACTGGGATATTAACCCAAGTGCCTGGTGTGGGGATAGAACCCACAGCATACTGATCTCCTGGCCTCAGAGGCGAGTGTGCTACCTGCTGAGCCACTGACACAATATTTGTACAGGCACTCCATTCCACTCCAGCTTGGCTGCTCTTCTTGCTGCCTGTAGGATCTCATCTCTCTCCAAGGAGTTGGCTAAAACCACCATGATGGTTCTGGGTGGAAGGTCAGTACCCATAGCACGGTGTGGGGTAATGCGATAGGCTTTCTGGACAGTAAAGGAGCCCATCTGTAGCTTCTCTTCCAGCCATTGCTGAATAAAGGCTTTAAGGTCTCCCTCTTCACCCCCTTCAGGAAGGCCAACTATTTGGATGTGTTGCACCTGGGCTTGATTTTCTAACTGTTTCAACCTCAGTCAGAACACTACATTCTCTTTTGTTACACCCGCAGTCATGGTAAGTGCCCAATTTGTTCTATATCTATGGCGGACTTGGCCTCCTCTTGGACTCTGGATACTTTGGTGTCCAAAATGGTGAATTTGCTCACCAAAGATCCGATTTTGGTGTCCCAGCTCTAGATGGCCTTTAACAAAGCTACATTTGTTGGTTGCATAGGTTCTGCACTTTGGGCTGGGGATTGCTGATCTCCACTCCCCAATGGTTGTGATGTCTTCTGGTGGGCCCTGTCTCCTGCTGTAGCTGCTCTGGTATGCCAATCCACACTTGCAGGTTGTAAGGTATGTATGTGGTCAACACAGATTTCTCTGCCAAATTCAAATCTTCAGGCAAAAGTACATGTTTCCAGTAGAAAATATAATTTTTTAAGCTGTTTTTGCTGTTTAGGCTGCAGAGCTCGTCTCTCACAAGTCTATTCCATTCAGCAGTAAGCTCTAACCCCTTCCCCCCCCCCAATCTTAACTACATAATTTCAGACCTGGCACTGTTTTAACCATGGTCTGTCAATAACTTAGTATTCATTTGTCAATATTCTTTGTGAATATTTCAGCCTGTGCTGTTTAAACATGTTCTGTCTGTAACTTTGTGTTCATTTTGTCCATAGTATTTGTGAACATTTAAACTGTAACCTGCAAACCACTGGGTAAATGTTATCACTTATTGGTGGGCTCCCTAGTTATTCCCCGTGGAGGTGACTAAGAAGAAATGGGATTTAGATTTGTACCCAGATTGTTTAACGGGAGGCGAATGGTCATTCATCCAGAAAAACCTTCTTCGCTGTTCATTAAATAATAGCTATGGGGTATTCAATATAATATTTTGATGAGAGCATATTTCACACCTGAGAAGGCACATAGAATCAACCCAGAAGGAACCCCATACTGTTTGAAGTGTGGAATTAAAGTGGGCACTTTTTATTCACCTAATTTGGCAATGTCCCAAAATTCAAGCATTTTGGAGGGGGATAGGAGAACTGATAGCCAAAATCCGGCATGCAGATATTATATCAGATCCCCTGGAGATCCTCTCAGGCTTCCCAAGCCTGGGGGGGAGAGCAAAAGGAGATGGATATAAATTTAAGAGATTGGGGTATGTCGTTGGTCTCCGAGAGATAGCTATACATTGGGAACACTTGAATCTCCCAACAGTTGCCTCATGGTTAGCTGCAATGTTTAATATTATGAAGATGGAGCGTACTCAATATCTTGTACGAAACCAAATACATAAATATGAAGAGATATGGCTTCCACTGGAAAGGGCATTAACGGAGGCCTGGTTCCCACCTTTTTAGGATCAGTACTTTGGGAAACACCCCCACACCCCCCAAATCGGCTTTGGGTAAAATGAACCAAAGATGGTTGGTCCATGCTTCCTAACCCATGCATATTCTACTTGCGTAAATAGTAAACAATGATTTGTTTAGCATTAGAATAGATACTTTTTGGAAAAAGTAAACTGCATGCAACCCTTAAGTACCGGTAAAGTAACCTGCTTATTAATCATTAAATGTATACCAATTTATAGTTACATAATAGTGAGCTGTGGATGTCTGATGTGCGTGTCCTGACTGACAAAGTTTACAAGAAAAAAAACTGTAACCTGAAAGAGGACCATCTTGTAAACAGGGCTGTCGACCCAATGATGACACTGTACCAACATATGTCTATTTAAAAATAAAATTTTCGAAAAACTGTAACTCTCTGTTCCTATGTTGTATCTCTTTCATGTTCTCTTGGTATAAGTAAGTCTCTAGTTCTATCCAAATTTCTGGCCCATTATTTTGCTTGTTTAACACTTTCTTGTTTATATGCTCTCTAAGTCCAATTGCCATTTCTCTAGCTTTCTGCTCACAGGTCTCTTACTAGAATTGAGACACACTCTGAGAAACTGACCCCCAGGTAAACTCTTTATCAGGTGAGATGGATGGCAACTAGATGCTTGTAAAAGTGAATTTGTATCTGTGCTTTTTCTGTATTAATCAGTCTCAATATTCCCACTACTGCCTTTTCTAATAGTAATATCCAGAAAATCAGTTGACACTCTATCATGTTTTACCATGAACTGTAGATTGAGAGATATACTGTGAATGCAATAATATTCTGTACAATGGGATAAATTACAGGAATAATGCCCAACACCCTGTTATGCTGGGATAACATCCTGCCTCAGGTGGCTGAGTCTGAGGCCACCGGCTGAGGGCATCCAACACTTGAGAAGGGATGTCATCCCAGCATAATGCTCACCCTGGAGGGCATTATTCCTATTATACAATGGCTCATTGTTTTATAATAAAAAATATAATTTTAAAGAATAGTTTGTTAGTGTGTAAAAATATTTTTGTTTCTTAAGAGAAGACGCAAATGATGATAGAGGAGCAAATGCAGCAAACAATCAATCAATAAAAAATCAGCAGGGATGTTATGCCAGGATAACATCCCTGCTGTGATGGCCAACTGACCAATCAGAATCCAGGATTCTTTCTTGCCATTGTATAATGGATATTAATATATTTTTTCTATATGATTATTTAGAATAATGAGCCCCCTGACCGGGCACTCAGACTTGGCGGAGCAGCTCTCTTTACTGCCACTGCCCATCTCTCCTTGCCAGCCAGCCAGCTGAAGACTTCTAGCCAGCTTGCCCCCTGACCAGGTGCTCAAATTTGGTGGTGTGGCTCTCTTTACTGCCACAGCCTGCCTCTCCTTGCCAGCCAGCCAACCGACAACTTCTAGCCAGCTAGCCCCCTGACCAGGCACTCGAACTTGGCAGTGCGTCTCTCTTTACTGCCACCGCCCGCCTCTCCTTGCCAGCCAGCCAGCCAAAAACATCTAGCCAGCTAGCTCCCTGACCAGGTGCTCAAACTCAGCAGTTCAGCTCTCTTTACTGCCACCACCCACCTCTCCTTGCCAGCCAGCCGGCTGAAGACTTCTAGCCAGCTAGCCCTCTGATCGGGCACTCGAACTCGGCAGTGTGGCTCTCTTTACTGCTGCCACCAGCCTCTCCTTGCCAGCCAGCTGGCCAAAGACTTTTAGCCAGGTTCGGTGACAAAGGAGGTGGTACTTTTCGAATTCGGGTGCCCACTCACTACTGTTGCCTGAATGGATGCCAAAGTAGCTGGGCCCAGCAGATTGGTTTGCTTTTGATCCTCTCTGTCTGCCGCTTGCTCCGACCATTTCTCAGCTACCCATTCAACTGCTTTGCTAATTTAATTGATTGCGTTTAGTAATGCAAATGTTTAACTCACTGCACTGCCTCTCCTCTGCTAACTACTACCTCCTGTTTTAAACTGCCAATATTGCTGTAAATGTTGTTCTCCGTCTAAGCTGCCTGTGTGTAATTTCCTAGTGCTTAATTCAACCAGTAACTAAAAAAAACTGTCCTAAAGAGTGTATTGCTATTACTTAGAGTTATTTTGTCACTATGGGTTACTGTTACTTTACAAGCTCCACCTTGGGCTCTGTCCTTTCCTCCTTGCCTTTTTCCTAATCTGCCCTCTGTTTGCTCAGCGCTGACCCGCCCTGCCCCCCATTCCCCTCTCTCTTCAACCATGGACCTGCCCCCACCGCTTAAGGCTTAATTTTCTCTCCCGCTTAGTAAAATCTTTCCCCTCCCTGGCTCTGAACCCCTGTTGTTTTCTTGCTATCACTGTGTCTGCCCCCCAATTTAGCTAATCTTCCTCTCCCCCAGTCCTGCTCACACCCAGCCTACCCCTGCTCCTTGTTTTTTATATTTAACTAACTCCCTCTCTTGTTTCAACCTTCTGCAGTTAGCCCCCTAACTGGGTGCTCAAAATCAGCCGTGCGGCTCTCTTTACTGCCGCTGCCCACCTTTCCTTGCCAGCCAATCGGCCAATGACTTCTAGCCAGGTACAGTGACAAAGGAGGCGCTACTTTTCAATTTCTGGTGCCCATTCATTACTCTTGCCTGATTGGACATTGAAGTAGCTGAGTCCAGCAGATTGGTTCGCTCTCGATCTTCTCTGACGGACGGTTGCTCTGGCCATTTCTTGGCTACCCATTCGACTGCTTTAGCTAATTTAATTGACTGTGTTTAGTAACACAAATTTTTGCCCACCCCGACACTCTTTAAGTCCCCTTGCCTAACTGAGTGCTCAGCCCTCGTACACTACCACCCAATCACTTGCTTCACCCCCCCCCCGACAAGGCAAACCACTCCACCCCTCCCCCTCCCGCTATATTGTGTATATCCTACAGATTTTGTAATTTTCAGTAAGATTCCTCTTGACGCTGCCGCTTTTTGAAGCACTCACTGACACTGCCTTTTCGCACTAATCAGCCTGACCATCATATATAGGTCCCTCTGCCCCCCATGATATCTCCTCCTAAACTGCAGATTACTGGAAGGTGCATTACATGCTGTTAGGCCTCTTCCTTCTCCGGCTGCCTTCTGATTCTACCTACCCTAGCATCTCCTCACATTCTGTCACTCCTAGCCATGTCTCCTTTTATAACCCCTCCTGTGGCATTTCTCATTGTACTACACCTCCTCCTCCTCATGCTCATGCCTACCCTGTTTCCTACTACGCCTACCCCATCTCCCCCTCCTGGCTCTCCCACCCCATACTTAACCTCGCAGTGACCCTTTCTCTGTCCTCATTACTTGGAGGCGTTACCCTTTCCAGCCCTATGCCACCCTCCTATCTATGCCTTCCTTTGTCACTCTTATACACTTACTAAACTTTCAACCTCCTCCCTCTCAGCCACACATTACTACCTCCATGTGCTCCCAGCCCTGGTATAAGAGTGTTAAAATACACCTCATAATCACTGCACTTTTGCTGTTATCCTCAGGTGACATCAACCCAAACCCAGGGCCTAGCCCTCTAAATACCTCCACATCTTTGCCTACCACAGCTGATCCATCCCAACCTAACTCTATTGCCATTTGCCTTATCCCATGGCGTAAAAATAATACACCTGAATATTCACAGTCTCCTCCCTAAACTAGACCTTCTCCAGCCACTAGCTGTCTCTCTTACCCCAGATATTATCATTCTCTCTGAAACATGGTTAAACAACAAGGTAGATGGTTAAACAACAAGGTAGATGACCATACCCTCTCTATTCCTGGGTTCACTATATGCAGGCAAGACAGAACCACTAGAGGTGGTGGAGTGGCTAATCTATGTCTCCTCAAAAATCCAGTACACCAGTATCCTTGCTATGACAGTACCTAAAGCATATGAGGCTATCGTCATTAAATGAACCTTCCCTTTCTCTGTTCCAGTCTATATTGCTGCTGCCTACTGCCGCCCTGGCCTCCCTCCCTCCTCTGTCACCAAGCTCATTAGATGTGTAGTCTCTCACTCTCCCTAGGGTGAAATATACATACTGCGCGAGTTCAACCAAAATTGAATCTCCCACTCCCTAAAAAAAAAAAAAAATGACATCAAGGCCCTAAACTTGTCTCAGCACATCTTTGAGCCAACCCATTTAAATCTGAAAACAGGGAATCACTCCCTAATCGATTAGGCCCTCATCTCCCACCCGCACAGATTTATTGAATCTGGACTATTACCCGATGCCCTGAATGATCACCGCATGACATATATGGTTCGCAGAGTTCACAGAACTAAGGCCCCCCAAAAATTGTCCAGTACCAATCCTACAAATCACTGAACCTTGAACCTCTAATGAAAGAACTGTCCCAAACTAACTGGGACCCCATTATCTCGGCCAGTACCACTGACGAAGCCTACAGCTATTTCCAGGAAAAATGTTTGGAGTGTTGAAACAAAACATGCCCTGCTGCGGCGCTCCAGGGTCAGAGGCAACCACCTCCCCTGGATCACCCCTGAACTCCTAGTGTGCCATAGGGCCCGGGATCATGCCTGGAAAACACACAAAGCCACTAATCTCCCATGTGACTATGTCATCTACCGCATGCTGTGTAATAAGTTCACCAAAGCCACCCACTAGCTAAATCAGAGTACTTCTGCTCAATCTTCCAGACCAATATTAACAGTCCTTCTAAGTTCTGGAAAGTGATTCACTCGCTTCCCCCACCACCACCCCTTTCCTCAAGCTAAACAACTCCCAGACTGCCAATCATCATAATGTTGCCAGCGAGTTTAATTCATACTTTACCTCCTGTGCCTCGCCCTCCTTTCCTCCTTACCATCTCCCCCCCAGTTGCCACCCCCCCAAAGACATCCTGCCTTATTGCACTCCTTCTCCTTCACTAATATCTCATCCTCTGACACCTTGCAATCACTCCTTGCTCTCAACCCCACTAAAGGCAGCTCACCAGATGGTCTGGATCCTAAGCTACTGTACCTATCAGCCCCAACTATCGCAACTCCACTAACTCTCCACCTCAACCATTCCTTCACTACTGGTACTATCTTTCTGTATGGAAACACGCCACAATACTACCATTGCCCAAGAGTGGTGACCCCTCGATTCCTTCTAACTATTGCCCAATCTCCCTCCTACCAACCCTTGCTAAGCTGCAGGAACATCTGGTCCTATCTCAACTCTTTTTGCACCTCTTCGATTCCAATTTTTTCACTCCTTTCCAATCTGGCTTCCAGAAGAACCACTTCACTACCACCTCCTTGATTAGGCTCACTGACTCCATCTTCTCAAGGATGGACAGTGGTTAAATCACATCAGCTACCTTTGTTGACCTAGCAAAGGCCATTGACATGGTCTCCCATCCCCTCTTCCTTGATGCCCTCTCCTCGGATGGCCTAACCACATCTTCCATAAACTGGTTCAAAGCTTATCTAGTTGGCCAGACTGTCGGTCAGAATCATTGGCTCTACTCCCCACTTCACGTCACCAATGGCGCACCCCAGCGGTCTGTACTAGGGCCAGTCTTATTTTCCATATCCTAAACAACCTACCCTCAGCCTGCTCATCCTCTTCTATCCATATGTATGTCAAAGACACTGTCATCTTATTTATTTTTATTTATTTGCTTTTGGCAACTGGGTAAGTGCACTAGACAGGATTGCCTATATTCACGCATGACCCTTACATGACAGTAGAAGTACTTAGCATGAAAGTGATGGCATACATAGCATAAGCATTACGGTACAAAAGAGATAAAAACAGCTTGCAGAGATCAGTAACATAAGTGTGTAACAGCAGTGCTGGTGGCATAGGACGAGGGTATGGGACAGGGAAGGGGATAGTAGTGCAACGGCAAGTAAACAGGTATTTTCCATGAACTACAGCAAGTAAAGAAGTGTAATACATGAACTAAAGACATTTGCATACATCTAGGGAGGTGAGGTAATTATGATCTTCACATCAGGCCAGCCCCCATGGATGTCGAATCCAGACTGCAGCTCTACTTCAGTAATGTTCTGTGCTGGTTCAGCTCCCACCAACTCTCCCTCAATACCAGGAAGACAGTCTCCATTACCTTTGGCACCAGGCAGAGACCTCAAGGCTTCCCTCACTGCCCTCCTTCCACACCGCTGACAGGACAGTCATAGAGGATACCTCATCCTTTAGGTACTTGGGGTTGGTCTAGATCAACACCTCAACTTCTCTGGACATGTGGATGCTATCCTGAAAAAACTGTGCCCCAAGCTTGGTGCATTATACAGAAACTGAAGTTGCCTCCCTCTATGGTCAAGGTGTGAACTTGTCCAGAAGATGATACTACCTATTTTTGACTACTGCAATGTAGTCTACAGTGCTGCACCCAAGTCCTCCCTAGCCAATTGGACACCCTCTACAAATCCTTCTGTCTCTTCGCTCTCAACTCCCCATCTCTCACCCATCACTGCAACCTCTACCACTCTCTATCCCTTACTTCTCTAGAAAATCGCCGACTTCTCCACTGTGCCAAATTTGTGTCAAAATCCTGGTTTGGGTCCCTCCCCCATTATCTCTCTTCCTTAATATCTGCTCTGTCTCCTCTGGATTATTGCCTAAGATCATATGACTCTCGTCTACTGGTAATTCCTCGTTGCTCGACTACAGTAGGTCAATCGGCCTTCACGCATCATTTCTCTCAGCTTTGGAATACCCTCCCCCCCAAACTCCGCTTGTCTTCCTCCCCCCACTCCTTATCCTTAGCCCTAAACAACAACCTCTTGATAAACTGTACCTGCTGATAATCACACTGCCATTCTCTGTTCTCTTCTCTGCCACTCTCTGCTCAACCTCGCTGCCCTCGCCTACCCTCCTTTCATCTACCTTAGCTCAATAATAAGCAGACTCTCTTATGGATTGCTCTGGCTGCTCTCTTAAGTGCCAATACAGGCACTTACATTTGCACTTACTGTGACCTATTATACGGTCAGTACTTATTCAGACCTATTATCATGTTACTATGTCCTGATTCTATGCATATTCTGTGTTAATGTTTCATTGGATTGCACGTACTTGTATTATTGTTTGATGCTTACGTATCATACATTATATAACCTGTTCTGTATTGCTGCATATTGCCTCACATTACTGTTTTGACATATTGTCTGTTTAAATTTTGTAACTTACATATGTTCTTCCTCCTGTATACTCTTCCCCCAGGACGCACTGTGAGACGAGCAACTTGTTCAGCGTACCCTTCCTGGTGAAACTTTTTAATAGATAAATAAGAATATTAAAACTCACTCATGCAGTTGTGCTCTTGGCTGCTTTGAAGTATCATTTCTGTGGTTATCTGTTTGACTAAAAATAAATGACAATGGTGACACAGAGCCCATGTTTGAGTCCCAACTACAGAAGATGAAAATACACGTGTAAATCAATACAAGTTAGAGGACATTTTATATCTTCAAGAGCTTTATTGAGCCAAGGACTTGCTCAGTTGCTGTAATATTATATTTAGTTTTTAACTTAATTGATTAACTTTTTTGTGGGGTCACTTTAAAGTAAAGCTTCGAAGAAGCATCACTGATGTCATTCTTAGAGTTGTATTCAAACAACACCTGACATTTGTTATTCACCCCTGAAAAAGTGCCATTAAGGCAAGAAATGCCATTGGGTGATGTCTGTGGCCACTGTGGAAGTTTGCACCTTCTTTGGATATATGCCCAGCACAAAAAGCACTTTTTTTTAGAATTTATAAGTAATATAGTTTTCTGAAACTTATTTACTTGGTGTGAGCCTTATTTGATTGTTGTGGGTATTGGGAAAATGGGAGGTTTCTTGTTTGGCTGGATTTCAGTCTCTCTGGGGTGGGCTGCAATATCCCAGCTACCTTCTGCACTAGGGAGCAAGTACTGTTGGATGCATTTCAGGGTGGGCTCCTAGCCCAAGATGTCATAAAACCCACTAGGAAGAGGGCTGTACTGGACCTGGTCTTGTCCAACTGTGAGCATGTTCAGGATGTGAAAGTGAAAGCACCACTTGCAGGTAGTGACCACAGCACGGTGTGGTTCCACCTGGACGTGGGCAGGGGGATGGTCAGGACCAGGACAAGGGTTTTAGACTTTAAGAGGGCTGACTTTGGCAGGATGTGAAAACATTCTAGTAGGACACATTGCTGGGATCAGAAGGGACAGTCACATGGGTGTGGAACAGAAATGGGCAATAATAAAGAAGGGACTGATGGAGGCCACAAGCGAGTAAGCCAAAATCAAAAGTAAGAAAACTAAGGCCAAAAAGCACAGATTGTTCGGCAAGTAGGTGGCAAAAGCTGTAGGAGACAAGAGGGCAGCCTTCAAGAAGTACAAATGTACACAGAAGGAGGAGGATAGGGTGGATTACTCTCCTAAATCAAGGGAGGCAAACAGCCCAGTTAGGGTGGCAAAGGCTACAAGGGACGTTGAGCTAGCACAGAGGGTAAAAACAGGGGAGAAGGTCTTTTTCCAATATTTAAGGGAAAAGGGGAACATAACAGATGAGACAGACCGAAAAAGGAGATTGAATTGGCAGAAGGTAGTGAAAAGAAAGCAGAGGTACTTAACAGGTACTTCTGTTCAGTCTACATTAGAGAGGATAGACCAATGCCATAACCGAACGGTGCACTAGAGAGGACACACCAGTGCCATAAGGGAATGGGAGGGGGGACTAATACAGGAGGAGTCACTGATGGCATCATTCAAGCCTGGTACTTAAGGGCCTAAGGGCCCTGAAGGTGGATAAATTCCCTGGGCCAGATGGCATGCACCCAGGGGTCCAAAGCGAACTGGTGGAGGCTCTGCTGGATCCCCTTGCAAGCCTGTTTAAAACATCTCTGTAGTCAGGGATCATGCCTCGGGATTGCAGAACTGCATGTGTGGTGCTTCTCCATAAAAATAGGCAGAAGGATAAACTAGGGAACTACAGGCCGATCAGTCTCACCTCAGTAACAGGCTAGATGATTGAGACCATCCTGAAAGAGAGATTGGTGAGCTTTCTGGATGATAATGGGCTCCAGGACTTGAGGCAGCATGGGTTTGTGTCAGAGAGGTCCTGCTAGACTAACCTAATTGACTTCTTCAACTGGGTCACCAGGACAGCAGACAAGAGTCAAGTGGTTGATGTACTGTATCTGGACTGCAGCTAGGCTTTCGACGCTGTACCTCACAGGAGACTGGTCAGGAAGTTAGAAGACCTTGGGGTAGGGCCTAAGCTTGTTAGATGGGAGAAGTTGGCTGCAGGACAGACACCAAAAGGTAATAACTGGGGAGTGGGATTCTCAGAAGCCGGACTCATGACCAGTAGAGTCTCACAGGACTCTGTGCTCTGTCCGGAAGTGTTTAATATATTCATAAGTGACATCACCAAAGGACTCAAGAGTAAGATCTGCCTATTCATGGATGACATAAGAATCTGTGGGATGGAGGAAGGCAGACAGGATCTCAGGGAAGACAAGTCTAGGCTAGAGAAGTGGTGTGGCATTTGGCAAGTGGGGTTCAATGCTAATAAATGTAAAGTTATGCACCTGGGGGAGAAAAACCCAGGAACCAAATACTGGTTGGGTGGTGTGCAGGTAACCAAGTCAGAAGAAGAAAAGTACCTGGGTGTAATTATCATGAGCTACCTGAAACACTTGGCACATCACAGGAAAGCTATAGCCAAAGCAAATCAGATGCTGGGCTGCAAAGCCATAGGAATTACCAGCAGAAAGGTGGATGTCATTCTGTCACTGTACAGGTCTCTTGTGAGACTGCACCTGGAGTACAGTGTGCAATATTGATGTCCTTATCTTAAGAAGGATATCAACTGACTGGAAACAGTCCAGAGAAGGGCAATCAATGTGATCCAGGGCCAGCAAGGCAACACCTATGAGGAGAGGCTCATGAGGATCAACATGTACTCTCTTGAGGACAAAAGGGAGAGGGGAGACATGACTGAGACCTTCAAGTACCCTAAAGGTATGAACAGTGTGAGCACAGAAGGCCTCGTCAGCCTTAATGGAAACAAAGGAAGGTTCAGGAAGGAGATGAGGAAGCTCTTTTTCACTGAGAAGGTGGTAGCTAAGTGAAATGAGTTGCTGGAGGAGATGGGATTCCTAAAAACAGTGGACAGCTTCAAGAGAGGTTGGGACAAAGTGAGAGGGGAAGCTGTAGGTGGGGGGATAGATGGGTGGAGGGGGGTATTTGAGATGGGTCAAGGGGTACATGGGAGGGCAGTTTCCTCTGCAAACACAGTGAGAAATGCACACTAAAGCAGACTCTGCTGGCGCATTCATATTTAAAGAGACAGTGTCAAATTGAAAAAAAAAAACACCTCTAAACACACCTTTTGCTCAAGGATGTGTGTGGTCTACTAAACATACAGTTCACCACACCCCATTTACAAGTCCAGTAGATTTTCTTGTTCCACTGTTTTTTTACTTTTCAAAATGAGCTCTGATTATTTTGGATTACTCATGTAAAAATGGCCATCAAGATTACCTTGTGCCATTTTAGGTGATCAAAACACAGGCATCATCATCTGCAATCAGTACATGGCTTCTGGCATGGACACCATTACATTCAGGGGCTGCTAGATGAATGAAAATAGAGCAGCTCCTCAATGTGCTCAGTCTTCATCAAGGTAGCAGTTTATGAATGTAGTGGCATCTGTATCACTGAGACTGTGGCTTGCAACCGGTGATGTCACTACTTGGCACACACATAATGGCACAACAGAGGGGCTACAACCAGAGCTGGCTTTAAAGATCAGGCTGACAGGGGCTGCCCAATGGCCCAGTGGGTAGCACAACATCCTCACAAGCTGGCAACTAGAGTTCGGGAGTGGACTCAGGAGCAGGCAGGGCATTCAGTGGGGCTGGGGTGGCTGCTTGGCAGTACTCCCAGTTGGGGGAGGGTTGGTGCAAGGTTCCACCATCATAGCAGCCCCTCTGGTGAGCTAGAGAGCTTACCTCCTCTGCAAAAGTATGCTACGTGTGTGCAAGGCCTGTCAGGGTACTGCAGGAGTGGCAGCAGGGTAGTAATGGCACCCCACCAAAAAAAACTGAAAAAACCAAAACACATGTTCCATAAGCCATTCATATGACAGTCGCTGGTATGCTCTCAGGTCACATCGTGTGTAGACCACTGTTGGCCAGGATAGTGAGGAGGAGTAGTTATCAGGGCTGGAAGGACAGTGAAAGTTCTCCAAATGGCACAGAGCTGTGTTTCACCAATGCCATGTTGGTGCTCCAGGTAGGACAGGGCAGCCAGCCCCACAAGGCAAACAACCAGTTCCAAAAATGTTGACAAGCATGAGCAGAGCTAATGAAAACAGAATCAGGATTCCACTCTACTGTTACAAAACAACAGCTTTATTCATAAAGCTCCAAACATAGAAAGCTGCAGCAGGTTTACAACAGACTCCAAAAATACGATAAGGCTGCAGCTTGCAGTCCATCAAGGCACCCAAATATGAATATTTTTAAACCTGTTGCACTATTTTATTATATTTACATTTGGGTGACCTCTTGATAAGCTGTAAACTTCTGCCTTATAAACAGATCCAATCAAATCACTCTGACGTCACCATCTGCCATCCTTAAAAGGCAGTGATGCCTCTCCTTTAGCCACACCCCCTGACAAAGACTTGGACAGAGTCGAAGCACTGGGGCTATGGTATAGCAGAGATGGACTGGCTATGAGTATTTTACACCTTAACAGCATCGTATTTGTGGAGTCTGCTGTAAACCCGTGGCAACTTTCTATATTTGGAGCTTTATGAATAAAGCTGTATTTTGCAACAGCAGATTGGATTCCTGACTCTCTTTCCATCAGCTCTTTAAGTGCTTGTAAACATTTTTGGAACTGGAGGGCACTCAAATCAATGCAGGAGTAAGGTTGGCAATTTGGGGGCAAACAGCAATATTGGAAAAAAAAAGACCAGGCTGTCTACTGGCAGAAAACAAAAGCGATACATAGGAAGGGGCAGAATGTAGGCACAGCAGTATGGCTACCACTCACAGCACCAGTGACACAGGTTCAGAAATTAGCCAAGGTCCCTCATGGGACAGCCGGGGTTAGAGAACAAACATCCCAGAGGATGCTTTCTCCTCCAGAGAGGAAGGATAACTGCTTCTGCTGAACTGCTGCCTCTGGGGAACCATAGGTGATAGCTCAGCATTTGGCATGCATGAGTGGAAGGATGTCAGCCAGGCATGTGGCCAACCCACCGTCATGCATGCCATTGCTCTGCATTTATGTCATGGAGCCAGAAATAACACTACAAAAAGGGCCCAGCTGCTGAGACAAGTGCTCCCCGCTACGTCAGGGCTCTGCATTGCCACTAAGGTGGCAGCCTGGCGAAGCCCACAGATTTGAGGGTAAATCCCCCACTCCAACCTCACCTGGAGCATAAGCAAGACTGCATGGAGGATCGGCACTCAGGTAATGGGTAAAGGGGAGCAGGTGGACCTTGGAGTGTGCCTGAGGAAGCAATGGTTTGTGACTACAAGGGACATCTCTTTCTTTTTAAGTTCGCGCATCACATCAAACTTCTTACGATGAGTGACTTTTGAGGGGTGTGACACTGTCTGTCCAATGCAGAGTGCTCTGCAAGGGGCTCGACAGTATTACACCAATCATCAGCCAGGCTGATCGTGATGCTGTTTTGCCTGAAGTGGTCTGCACTTGAAAAGAAAATGCCACACCAATCATAAGGCATCTTTTTCCTTTCATCTGCAGGTCACCACCTAGCAAACAGCTGTTTGTGTCCCGATCAGCCTGGCTGACATCTCTGCCCCCCCCCGCCACTCCACCAGTCCCTTCCCTCTTCAGCCCCTTGCACCCCTGGCTGACACCTTAAGCCCTATAGGGCACAAATAAATTTACAATAGTGCTGCTGAAGCGGCGATTCTGGAAGGTGGGAGTAGGCACTTTCTTCCCCTGCCTCCTCCACTTCCCACTGACTCCTTTTGCTCTTTCTTCTCCCACCTGAGCAGAGTAGGCCACAGATTAAGCTCCATACAGGCTGGGAGTTTACAGTGCCCAAAAGCACTTTCACTTAAGTACGATCGCGCTAGCAGGGCTGGCTGCAACTGCAGTCCACCATGAGAGATATAGGAGACTGAATAACAGGCTTAAAGAGCTAGTGGACATTGGGGTGCTCAATCCCCGTGTCAGCATGTATTCCCTCTCAGCAAACTTCGGGGTGCCCAATCCCTAGGTTGGCACTCATCTCACCCCGCTGACATCAGGGAGCTCAATCCCCGTGTCAGCATGTATCCCCCTTCCTCCCCCCATTAATGTGGCACACTAGAAGGCTACTCCAGTGTGCCAAAATAATAATAATAAACTTCATTTTTTAGCACCTTTCAAAATTATCAAGGTGCTGTACAATGATTAAAACACATCTTCATGTAAAACACATACAACAGTTAACCAAAATGACAGATCCATGCGACTGTACATCACTGAAAAGCCTGATGCCACAGAAAGGTTTGAAGCACCTGTTTAAATCCCCCCACAGTGGCGCACTCCAAAAGCTGGCAGGGTAGAGAATTCCAGAGGGTAGGAGCCACAAACATAAATGCATTGGCCCCAGAAGATTTCAAAGTTACCCTCGAAATCTCCAGCAACCCCTCGTCAGCCGAGCGGAGCTGTCGCACAGGGCAGTAGGGAACAAGAAGCTCTTTCAAGTAATCAGGACCAAGTCCATGTAGGGCTTTATAAGTCAGTAAACCAACTTTGAAGGTGATCTGCCACTGAATCGGCAGCCAGTGCAGATCATACAGCACCAGGGTAATATGCGAAGAGCAGGACATCCTTGTCAACAATCATGCTGCAGTGTTCTGCACTAGCTGCAGGCGGTGGATATCACCCAAGGAAGCCCTAAGTGTAGAGAGTTGCAGTAGTCAAAGCACGAGGTCACAAAGGCGTGGACCAATGTAGGCAGATCTCTGGACGGAACAAGGTGCTTGATCTTGGCGATATTCCTAAGATGATAAAAGGCAGACTTGATGACTGCCAACACCTGGGATCGTAGGGTTAGCTCATCATTAAGCACCACCCCCAGGTCTCACACCCGTTCAGAGGTAAGATTCTGGGAGCCCCCCAGATAAAGTCCAGAGGACTGACCAGCCCTCAACCCCCATCCGGCGACTCGGATTCACAACCATCACCTCAGTCTTTCCCATGTTCAACTTTAGCCAGCTCGAATTCACCCAGTCCTGGATTTCAGCAAGGCAGTTGTTAAATACCGAGAGAGCACTATCCTGGTCGGGTGCAAAACACAGGTAGAGCTGGGTATCATCAGCATAGCAATGAAACCTCAGCCCATACCATCTTACAATGTCTCCGAGGGGCAGTATATACACTGTAAACAGCATGGGGGACAGCACCAAGCCCTGAGAAACCCCACAAGACAGAGGGAATGAGTCTGAAGAAAAAATTCCAGACACAACTCTCTGCATTCAGCCAGTGAGGAAAGATGTAAACCACCTGAGGACCGTACATGTCAGGCCACAGATGAACCTCAGACGCTCAAGCAGCACCCCATGGTCCACAGTGTCAAAGGCTGAAGAGAGATCAAGGAGTACCAGAATGGAAAGGTCTCTCTGATCTCTCACCATCAGGAGCTCATTGAGCACCCGAACCAGCATGGTCTCTGTACTATGCCTCTTTTGAAAACCGGAGAGGTTCGTAGATATTATGAATGGTCAGGTGGTTCTCCAGCTGTACCGCCACTACTTTCTCAATAACCTTCCCTATAAAGGGAAGGTTTGAGATTGGTCTGTGGTTGTCTAGAGCATCCGGTTCCAAGGAAGTTTTCTTCAGGAAGGGTGTTACCACCGTCTCCTTCAGGGAGCTTGGAAACTCACCCAAATCTAAGGAGCACTAGACTATCTGAGCTAGGATCGGGCCGATAGTATCACAACAACCCATAATCAGGGAAGTTGGGCCCAGATCCAAACTACAGCATGCAGGGTGCATACCTAGGACAATTCACATGACATCAACGAACTCCGGCAGGTCAAAGGTACTCCAGGAAACTTACAGTGTAGTAACCGTGACCGACCAACAGCATCCCCCACAGAGCAGGTCAGGAGGATCTCCGACCTGATGTCAACCACCTTATTTACAAAGAATCAAGCAAGCTCATCGCACTCCATTTGTGGAAAGTTCTTTGAAGCTGCAGACAGGCTGGGTTGCACAACCTGTCCACAGTTTGGAAGAGTTGAGCTGGTCACTTCTGAGTGGCAACAATCTCCCTGGACAGGAATTCTGCCTTCTTACAGATCATCGCTGATTGGTAGGCCTGATAATGCTCTACCAATCTAAGACGTTCAGTCTCTAGGGCAAATTTCCAAAAACCTTCATCCTAATCGCCGCAACTGCCTCAAAGACCCATCAAACCAGCGGGCCCGAGGGCGAAGTGGGAGAGGAAGAACATGGACAGGAGCAATCAAGTCCAGAGCCATGGAAATAGCCTTATTATAGGCTAAGACCAAGGTTTCTGGGCTTGAGCTGGCCACAGGAAACTCGGAGAGGTCAGTCACCACCGCTAGGCCTTCAGGGATCACATCCCGTAAAGGGCAGTAACTGACCATCTCCACAGGGGCAGGCCTATGAAGGGGGGCGCAAAAGTTGAACCTCACAGTGTAGTGGTCAGACCAACCGACTCAATCCCCAGGAGGAACACCAAATCCAAGGAGTGACCGTGATTATGGGTAGCGGCGGTAACAATCTGTGTGAGGCCCAGAGATGTCATCAACTGGAAGAAGTGCTGTCCAAAGGGCGAGAGTTTGTTGTCGCCCCCGGCGCTGAAGTCACTCAGAACCATCAATCCGGGCGACTCCAATGTCATGTCGACGACGAAATCCTCTACTTCCTGTAGGAATCGTTTTTTGTCCCTGGATGAACAGAAGATGAGAGCTATCCTACATCCCACACCTGGTACCACAGTACACTCAAAGATTCGGCCTTCTCTACTGGTACACTTGTGAGGCCCAACTCGGTCTTGAAACAGACCATCCCCCCCCACGTGGTCCAATCTCGGGTGGCGTATCACCGAGTACCCAGCTGGAATTGCCGCTTCAAGCGTAGGACCAGTATTTTCATCTAGCAGGTCTCAGTGATGCATGCCAGATCAGTTGTTCCAACAAGTTCTGCAATAATTGCAGTCTTGTTCTTGATAGATCTGGCATTGCATAACACCACTCGAGTTGGACGGATTTCGAGAGCCACCCCAGTTACTTGCCCACCAGAAGAAGTGGTGCCTTTTTGGGCATGGGGACTAGATATGTGACGCCACATTTCAGGCTCCATTTTGCCCCAGGGCATCTTCTAGACCTAACAACCCCAATATGAGAGACCCACTCATTCATTTCTCTGATGTTCTGCACCCCTGCCCTCACCCCACCCCACCCCACACACAATACCCAGTGCTCAACAGCGCTGGTAGATAGAAAACGCCAAAGGTGGGGGAGAAATGGCTAAGGGCATGGAGAGCAGAGGACGAGTAGTGCACAACGGGGGAGGGTCTATATATTCCATTGGCTAACCAACAGTCAAAGAGCACAAAGAACAGGCAAAAATTCCCTCACCAACCAACTAGAAATAATAAATAAAATAAAAACCTAAAACGAACAAAAAATTAAAACTTTCCCACTCTATAAGATAGCTCCTCTAGAACAGTCATTCTTACCCATTTTAAATAAATCAATAAAATACAACATAAATACCCCCACCCCAAACACAAACTTAAAATAGCATTAACTTAAGCGACTGTACAACATGTGTTCTAAAAGCTCCGCTCTTCAGATTGAACTGTTTTTTGATTACTCAATCCCAACACCACCTCTCACTTAGTGGGGGAAGAAACAGCAATGACTCATAAGTGTAAGGCAATATGCCAATCCCAGTATGTCAGTATACAGCAATCCCGCTTGAGTTCTAAAAGACCAGAGATCTCATACCTCTCAGGTTGAATGTCCAGAATAAATTCATCCCCAACACCACCTCTCACATGGTGATGGAGGAATCCACAGTAAATTAAGAGTAAATAAAATTCATGTGCTAAGCACTCTCAGATGCCTTAGCAAGTTAGCTATATTGCCAACCCCGAAAGCGGCTTAGGAGTTGCCCCAATCATCAGCCAGCACCCCAGCAGCCAACCACAACCACTCCTGCCCGGTCAAAGACAGAGCAATAGGGTGACCACCCCCAAAGAGCACAGGGAATCCCTCACCCAACATGTCTCTCCCACGATTGACAGTACTACAAATGTTGAAGTGTTGTCTCACAGTTCTCCTAGTTCAAAACCTACAAAATGTCTGGGTGTAATGTGTCCCAACTGCACCAGCAAACTTCCCAGCCAAATCCTCCACAAAACAAAAGCCGATGAAACAGCTCACCGTCAGTCCAATATCCAGACACAGAACCAACAGTGGCCAGGCTCCTTAGTTCAACCGGGGCAGCAGAGCAATATAGTTCAAAGAACAGAGCAACAAAACTGGAGCAACAAAAATAAAATATCAAAATGTGCCAAACTTACTTAGCCAAACAAACTTAAAATATACTTAAAATGAGTGGAAAAAGTAAAACCAACAGCAACTTAACTAATACTCACTAACAGGCGACTACCTCTTTGATGTTTCCGACACCGGGATGCCCACTCCAGGTGTCGGATGCGCCGCCCCCTCCACCCCCCATGCCCTACTATGTTCCCAGCCAACCTGGGTGTCTAGTCCAGGGCTGGCATTGATCCTCGCCCAGTACTTGGTACACTTGGAAGCCCACCCCATGTGCCAAAATCAGTTTTATTAATATTTCACCAGAAAAAAACAGTTCCACGAGGTCTTTTTAAACCTGAAAAAAAGAAAACGGTCCCTCATCATTCCTGCCAGCCCCTCCCCAACCCGCACCTCTCTCTGGCGCACCCCACCTCCTCACACCCCCCTCATCCATACTTACCTCCGGAGGTCAGGAGCAACGATCTTCTGTGGACCGGGAACACATCTGCACTTCAAGGACAAACTGGGAACTGAAGAAATGACGGTAAGCCCTATAATGGCAGTCAATGGGGGGTTTTCAACTTAGGTTGATATCTCAGCCAATTTTTGGAGTTTTGGTCCCAAATTTCAATATGGGGTTCTTGGGACCGCACCTCATGAACACTGCCACTGTCATTTTGTTTCTTGGTCTCGAAAGGTGATATTGCAGTCGCTGCACGGAATCACCTTTTGGGACCAATTAATCAAACAACAGTGCCACTGTTCATGAGGTGGGGTTCCAAATAGCCCTTGCTGCAAATTTGGTGAAAAAACTCCAAAAAATGACTGTGTTATGAGCGTCCATTGCACAGTTTCTACACATGCTCATAACTTCATCAATTTTTTTATATTTTCACTCTAAATTTCCAACATTGCCATTTTTTCATGCACGCTTAGAAACAGTACAGCTGACATTTTTTGCATCCTTCCCGAAAAGTGTTTTTTGCACCTGTGGCACAGAATGGTGCGGTTGCTGTGTGAAATCAACTTTCACGACAGATTAAAATCTCATGCCACTGTACATGGGGAGGTCCCAAAGGCGGGTTGAAATTGGTGAAAACATTCAAAATGACTACGTTACAAGCATGTGCGTTGCACAGTTTCTACACATGCTCATAACTTCACCACTTTTTCATATTTACACTCCAGATTTTCAACATTGCCATTTCTTCACACCTCCTCATTAACAGTATAGCTGACATTTTTACATCCTGCCCAAAATGTGTTTTTGCACCTGTGGCGCTGAATGGCGCACTCGCTGTGTGAAACTACCTTTTGGGATTGAATAATGAAATGATACTGCCACTGTTCATGAGGTGGGTTCCCAAAAAAGCCCATGTTGAAAATCTGGAACAAAAATAACACCAAATGCCTGGAGCGTTAGGGTTTCCAACCATTAATGCCCAACCTGTATAGACTAAAAGGCGTCCAGGGTGTGACTTGGGGTTGTTGGACCGTATCGTTCACTCCATTTCACCCCCACCCTGCAGCCACGCATCAGCAGTCGAGGTGCCTGCCTTTTTGCTTAATGTTCACCCTCTATTCTCTACTGCACCTATCTCAGCTTATTTGCTTATGGAATGGGGTGAGCGTAAGGGAAAGACGCTTGGCACAACACAACAATTCTGTTGGTGTCTGCAGGGTGGGGTGAGGTGGAATGGTAGAGTGTATTGGCCGACGAATTCAAAAAGCACACCCCCAATGAATGTCAGTCTCTGCAGGGTAGGGGTGCGAGTTGGCATTACTTCAATACTTCACTGCCATTCCTATTATGCATCTCTCTAACTCCTGCACTACCAATGCCAATACCAGCAAGCAAACATCTGGCATTGACAAATGCTTGTTAAATATTGTAATAGTTTTGTGTACACACTGCTTGTGGAGCTGTCTCACCTGAGAAACCGGAAGTGAGGTCCTGGAGGAAAAGATCCCGTCCAGATCTGTTACTTAGCTACCTTGGGTATGCTTGTGCAAAGCAAAGCTCGCGTGGGTTTCTTTTCTGTGATGTGGTGTTCAGATTTTTATCTGTTTCCTACTGAAAGGGAAAGAGGTTGGCCTGGTGCTGGCTCCCCATCTCATACATGCCATGTAACCTCCTCCCTCCCTCGCTTTTTTCTCTTCTCCTGCCTCTGCTCATAGTCTCAACTCCCAACAAAAACACAGCAGCTACACAAGCCTTCACTCCTCATCTACAGCACATGGCTTTGCTTGGTGTGTCCCCGAGGAAGTTAACTGTGTATGTGGCCAGAGTTGTAGCC
Organism: Neoceratodus forsteri; assembly: GCA_016271365.2. Classification (NCBI taxonomy): domain Eukaryota; kingdom Metazoa; phylum Chordata; order Ceratodontiformes; family Ceratodontidae; genus Neoceratodus; species Neoceratodus forsteri. The sequence continues at coordinate 898,303,965 of CM057451.1, read as the reverse complement.
AGCAGTGCTCTTGGTGCATGTTGCAGCTTGAGAGTTTAAAGCGGCTTCCATGGCAGTGTGCGGTCCCGGATCCTGAAAGCAGTAGCTAGCTGCCAAGCGGTATACTACAAAAGCCACTGCAGTAAATGAGGGTACCCACCTCTAGAAACTGCAGACTGGATTTGTAGAATAGGGTTTGAGATGGTTTTGCTTTGACTACAGTGGCAGATAAAGGTGGTGGGGATCTGCATTAATCACAAAAGGGCATAATAGAACGGGAATATCAGAACTCAGTTGCAGTTATCGTGGATGAATAAGTTCTGCAAGCTTATTTGAAATATGGTGAGGGTTTCAACAAACTTGCACAGCATTAATTGATTTGTATGCATGGTTAATTTTTTCCAGAAGGATATCCTACGTGTCTCAAATCATAATTTCTTTGTTTTCTGATTTAGATCTCCACCACTGCTATCTGGCACCATGGTCAAGAAAGCAGTTTGTCTCAAAGCCGATACACAATCCTCGTCTCCAGTTTCTATCGATGCCACTCCAGTGAAGAGGAGAGGGAGTGGATGACACTGCTGTAGCTCATATTCTGCCAAGAAAGCTACTATCTTTTTCAAACCCCCCAGCTGTCGGGTGGCTCTATGAAATTGCCGCTACCTGGTAGAAGAGAATGTCCTATTACACATAGAGCATTTTGGGCTAGTTAATACTCAAGACATCATCAAGCCTAGTGAACAGTGCTGTACTCACATTAAACAGATGCTGCAAACCACAACCAGTGCCTGATGCCTTAGAGGGGTGAGTTAAATGGTAGAAGCAGATGGGAGCCAGTGTGAGGAGGGAAGGGGTGGGTCAATCGACTGTGACTGTTGGGAGGAGGAATGGCATGGACATTTAGTTCTATGCTGTGTACTGCGATTCAAAAATACCAGGTCAGCTTTTCTCCTCCCCAATCACTTCCTGTCTACAGGCTAGCTGAGACCAATAGCAGTATTGCTCGAGCCAGATAAATGCTTGCAACTTGGGGGTTGACTTGGTTGTTAGAACTAAAATACTCCACAAACAAAAAAACTTAAATAACACTGAAAACGTAAGTAACTCAGTACTCCAGTAAGCTTCCAAAGTGGTTAGAATGTTTATATATACTAGCCTTTTAAAGTCTCACAGACAGTCAATCAATCAAATCTTTATTTATCCAGTCAAACATCGTTGAGCAAGCTCATTTACAAGATGGACTTGGTTAAGACCAGCTTATGTAACCCCCCTGCAAATGGGGGTTCTCAAAAGTCTTCCAGGAGCTTGCTTGAATGCTCCAAGCCTGGATGGTGTTCGGTGTCTAAGCTGTTTACCTGTGAGTGCTTTTAGAGCCTCTGGTACTGCCTCTTTAAGGGCTGTCTGCCTGCAGACATAATTAATTTGGATGGGGCTCAGGTTGCCTCTGCTTGAGTCCCACTTGCTGCTGCCAAATCACTCTGTTTCTGCCATCACTAAGTGGGCAGAGTGAGCACTTTTCAAAGATATAACTGCTTGTTGTGAAATCATTTAGAGTAATAATGAAAATACAGTTTGTCTAACCTGCTTTTCTTTGCAGTCAGAACTGTGTTTGCCTAGTCCCTCATTCTGGTTTTGAACTGCTGAATTGGACCAATCTGGTGTGGGGGACCTCTGAAATGGAGCCTCCGCTGGTTGGCAAATCAGAACTTGGGATTTTCATTGTGGAGCCAGCCACCTATGTACTGTATGGTCATTGCTCTGTGGAATTGTAGTTTGACCTCGCTACTTTTTTCCACCAACAGGGGGAGTTTACTGTGAGTGACAGCCAAACCAGCCAACTGAACTGGAAGGAACTCAAAGGAAATGCCCGCTCTGTCTGCTGGAGAGATCAGATGAGGTGGAGACAGTGAAGAGAAGAAGGCTATGTGCTTCTTGCTGTGTATACTTTTAGCATGGTGGGCTGCTGTAAGGTCTTCTAAGTTTCGTTTTCTGCAGCTTGTGTAAGCACTTGTTCGGACTGAACCGACTGTGTGAAGAGAATCAAGGAGATCTGAAGAGTAGAAACCAGGCTCACCCTGTAGAAGACTGGAGAAATTGCTGAATCGCACTTCGGTCTGTCAGGAACTGAAGCTGCTGTGTGTTCTCCCGGGTATCGTGCAGTAATCGTGGTCGGGATCTATAAGCACCTCTGCCTGGTATAGTATTTCTTCTTTTTACACATAAATGTGTGTAGTGCTTGTGGGGAATCGCATTTCCAAATCCCTGCACAGTGAATTGAGGTGCATGAAGCTGGAAGTAAACCCTAGCTTAATCCAGACTACATCTATTTGCTCTTTGAAACTGGTAGGGGTCCAGTCATGAGGACCTTTTCCACATGCTCTGCTCCTCCTGGCAATCCATAGACAATCTGCTTTTCCATCCAGTTCCCAGCACTGAGTCTGTGAGTACAAAGTAGGTAGTTCCTGCTGATTCGTGTTTATCAAATTGCAAGTGTGTCATCTATTTATTTGTTGCTGTTTCATTTTCTTCATGAACTTGAGCCATCCTGCCTGGATTACAGTTAGTATTGTGCAAGCGTTTTTTCATCACAGGCGTCATCTATCTGCAACGCATCCTGTTAGCTCTCTCATCCTGGGTACCCAGTGAAAGTGACAATTTGGGACTCTGGAAATACAAAGACAGTACTGTGATTATTAAGGTGTTCTAAAATTAACCTGATGTTCCCTGTCCTTGTTATAGTCCCTAAATAAATCAGATCTGTTTGTTTCAGCAAGTTACACTGTCTGAGGTATTCATTTATGTTAAAGTGTTGTACTGTGCTTTTGCATTGTATCATCTTTGTTTTAGGGGTCCCCAGAGTCAAGCTTGATCGAATCAGTCCTGGGGGTAAGTGTATACTGTGAGGGTACTTGCTATGTATTGGTGTGGGCCACTAGTGGGAAAAAGGGGTTGCAGACCTAGAGGGCTGTGACCAAGTCACCAGACTGTCTTAATCTCACCTTGGGTGGAGGCACTATTGACCTAGGCCCCTTAACCTGTTAGCAGTTACAGGCAGGGTAGTAGCTCTTGGGCTAGTGCCACCAAGGGGTTATATCTTTGGAGGCTCACCGCTGGTATTAGCATCCTCTAGGCCACATTTACTAATTACTGTTAAATGGGTACCAACAGAAGTGGCTGCATACCAGTTGGTGAAGTGGTGTACTTATGAGGAGATCGACCTCAAAACGCTATACTTACTGGATATCCCGCTGGTACCAGTACTGACACTGTAGGGAGTACTTCCAAGGTCTAATGTTTATGAGACCCTGTGGTAGATGGCTATAATAATCTGCTACCAAATCCTCTTCACATGGCCCTAGTATTAGAGTGTAAGTGATCCTGCAGACAGTTCCAGTGCCACAGACTATTACTCCTAGGGAATTCTCACTGTCTGGAGTGATAACTAGGACAGTAAAACCTAGGGAAATGAGCTCCTCATTATCTGAAACGTCTGAGGAGAAATTTTTGGTAATTGTTGTTGGGGAAGGGAAACTGTGATGATTAAAGAAACTATTATTGCCACCTAAGAACTTTTTCTCCACCAGCACCTTCTTCCTCCAGCACCCGTTGTTGCCTTTCTGTGTGGGTGCAAGCCCCTAAGGCTTGTACCTCGCCAATAGTCACGACTTCATAGAAGGTTGAGAATTTTTCTCTGGCACCCTCCCCATTCCCACAAGGGAAGGATGATTGGAGACTTGGATAGACTGTGTTGCCCCTTTATCTGAGTGGCAGTGAGGCTAGCTGGAAAAGAATCTAGAGAGCTTGGAGAGAAGTCCCGCTTGAAGTCATTAAGTCTTGAGGTCCACAAACCTTGAGGCATCTGTCTAAAAGTACTAACTGTAATTTGAATGCAATTTGGGGAGTATTGAGTCAGGGAGAGCTTGACGGAAGTTTCAAGGGTACAAAACAAGGCTAGAAAGCTTGTCTGTATATATTGCTATCTGGAAGGAGCGCTACAGAGGCTCACTGAAAGGTGGGCTGCCATGACCTAAACCATGGAGTGTTAGTAATATTTCAATATGCAAAGCACTCAAAATTGTGTAGCTCCTTCAGTTGAGGTTTTGAGACAGGAGAGGTAATCTCTGATCATTGTGATTTGATGAAAGAACCGAAGTTGAGGAAGAGGATAAGAAAGCTACTATCTTTTTCAAACCCCCCAGCTGTCGGGTGGCTCTATGGAAATTGCCGCTACCTGGTAGAAGAGAATGTCTCTATTACACATAGAGCATTTTGGGCTAGTTAACACTAAGACATCATCAAGCCTAGTGAACAGTGCTGTACTCACATTAAACAGATGCTGCAAAACCACAACCAGCTTTCGCTTGATGCCTTAGAGGGGTGAGTTAAATGGGTAGAAGCAGATGGGAGCCAGTGTGAGGAGGGAAGGGGGTGGGTCGCAATCGACCAGACTGTTGGGAGGAGAATGGCATGGACATTTAGTTCTATGCTGTGTACTGCGATTCAAAAATACCAGGTCAGCTACTCCCTCCCCAATCACTTCCTGTCCACAGGCTGAGCTTGAGACCAATAGCATTTGCTCGAAGCGCAGATAAATGCTTGCAACTTGGGGGTTGAATCTGGGTTGTTAGAACCAAAATACCCACAAACAAAAAATTAAATAACACTGAAAACGGAAGTAACTCAGTACTCCAGTAAGCTCAAAGTGGTTAGAAATGCTTCATATACTAGCTCTTTAAAGTCTCACAGACAGTCAATCAATCAAATCTTTATTTATCCAGTCAAACATCGTTGAGCAAGCTCATTTACAAGATGGACTTGGTTAAGACCAGCTTATGTAACCCCCCTGCAAATGGGGGTTCCCAAAAGTCTTCCAGGAGCTTGTGAATGCTCCAAGCCTGATGGTGTCGTCGGTGTGTCTAAGCTTGTTTCACCTGTAAGAGTGCTTTTTAGAGCCTCTGGTACTGCCTCTTCAAGACCTGTCTGCCTGCAGACATAATTAATTTGGATGGGGGCCTGTGGTTTCCCTAGCTGAGTCCCACTCAAGCTGCTGCCAAATCACTCTGTTTCTGCCATCACTAAGTGGGCAGAGTGAGCACTTTTCAAAGATATAACTGTTTGCCAGAAATCATTTAGAGTAATAATGAAAATACAGTTTGTCTAACCTGCTTTTCTTTGCAGTCAGAACTGTGTTTGCCTAGTCCCCCATTCTGGTTTTGAACTGCTGAATTGGACCAATCAGTGTGGGGGGACCTCTGAAATGGAGCCTGCTGTTGGCAAATCAGAACTTGGGATTTTCATTGTGGAGCCAGCCACCTATGTACTGTATGGTCAATGCTTCTGGGAATTGTAGTTTGGACTTCGGCGCCTTTTTTCCACCAACAGGGGGAGTTTACTGTGAGTGACAGCCAAACCAGCCAACTGAACTGGAAGGAACTCAAAGGAAATGCCCGGCTCTGTCTGCTGGAGAGATCAGATGAGGTGAGACAGTGAAGAGAAAAGGAACTATGTGCTTCTGCTGTGTATACTTTTAGCATGGTAAGCGCGTGTAAGGCCCTAAGTTTCGTTCTGCAGCTTGTGCAAGCACCTGTTCGGACTGAATCCGACTTGTGAAGAGAATCAAGGAGATCTGAAGAGTAGAAACCAGGCTCACCCTGTAGAAGACTGGAGAAATTGCTGAATCGCACTCGGTCTGTCAGGAACTGAAGCTGCTGTGTGTTCTCCCGGGTATCGTGCAGTAATCGTGGTCGGGATCGAGAAGCACCCTGCCTGGTATAGTACTTTTCTTTTACACATAAATGTGTGTAGTGCTTGTGGGGAATCGCATTTCAAATCCCCTGTACAGTGAATTGAGTGCATGAAGCTGGAAGTAAACCCCAGCTTAATCCAGACTACATCTATTTGCTCTAAACTGCAGTGGGGTCCAGTCACAGGGACCTTTTCCCATGCTCTGCTCCTCCTGGCAATCCAGGACAATCTGCTTTCATCAGTTCCAGCACTGAGTCTGTAGAGTACAAAGCAGGGTGGCTCCTGCCATCTGTTTATCAAATTGCAAGTGTGTCTATTTGTTGCTGTTTCATTTCTTCATGAGCAAAGCCATCACGGCTCCGGATTACAGTTGGAGTATTGTGCAAGCGTTTTTCCATCACAGGGCCCCATCCAACTGCACCGATCCTGGCTAGCCCCCATCCTAGATACGCAGTGAAAGTGACAATTTGGGACTCTGAACATACGCACAGTACTACGGTTAATTAAGGTGTCTAAACTAATTAACCTGATGTTCCCCTGTCCTTGTTATAGTCCCCTAAATAAATCAGATCTGTTTGTTTCAGCAAAGTTACACTGTCTGAGGTATTCATTTATGTTAAAGTGTTGTACTGTGGCTTTTGCATTGTATCATCTTGTTTTACAGGGGGTCCCCAGAGTCAAGCTGATCGAATCAGTCCTGGGGGTAAGTGTATACTGTGAGGGTACTTCTGATATATTGTGTGGGCCACTAGTGGGAAGAAAGGGGGGTTGCAGTGACCCAGAGGGCTGTGACCAAGTCATACCAGACTGTCTTAACTCCGACCTCTGGGTGGAGGCACCCACTATTGAACCTAGGCCCCTTAACCTGTTAGCAGTTACAGGCAGGGTAGTAGCCCTTGGGATAGTGCCACCAGGGTTATATCTTGGAGGGCTCACCGCTGGGATTAGCATCCTCTAGTGGCCACATTTACGTAATTACTGTTAAAAATAAATGGGTTTAACAGAGTGGCTGTATACCAGTTGGTGAAGTGGTGTACTGAGGAGAATCGACCCCCAAAACGCTTATTCTTATCCTGGATATCCGCTTTGGGTACAATGCGGACACTGTAGGGAGGTACTTTGAGGTCGAATGTTTGTGATTTCTTAATTAGATAGGCGACAGGCTGATCTGCTAAGCTCAAACTCTCATAGGCCCTAATAGGTGTAAGGACCCTGTATAGACAGTTCCAAGTGCCACAGACTACTACCCAGGGAAACTCTCACTGTCTGAGTGATAACCAAGACAGTAAAAACCCCAGGAAAATGAGCCTCCTCATTATCTGAAACGTCTGAGGAGAAATTTGCTAAATTGTTGTTGGGGAAGGAAACTGTGGATGATTTAAAGCTATTATTGCCACCTAAGAGCGTTCCTCCACTAACACCTTCTTCCCTCCAGCACCGTTATTGCCCTCCTTCTGTGCCAGTGCAAGCCCCCATGTCTGTACCTGCCAATAGTCACTGACTCTTACAGAAGGTTGAGAATTTTCTCAGCACCTCTCCCACCCCACAAGGGAAGGATGATTCGGAGACCTGGATAGACTGTGTTGCCCCTTTGGTATCTGAGTGGCAGTGTGCAGAGGCTGAGAAATGGAAAAGAATCCTAGAGAGCTTGAGAAGTCCCGCTCTGGAAGTCATTAAGTCTTTGAGGTCCACAAACCCAGGGGCATCTGCCAAAAGTACCTAACTGCACCTGAATGCAATTTGGGGAGTATTGAAGTCAGGGAGAGCATGACGTGGAAGTTTCAAGGTACAAAACAACGGCCAGGGAAGTTTATCTGCATATATTGCTCATCTGGAAGGAGGCCTCTAGAGAGCCTACACGGAAAGGGGTGGCCTTGATGACCTAAACCATGTGAGGTTAGGGCACATATTCAACATGCAAAGCACTCAAAATTGCAGCTCCTTCAGTTGAGGGCTTAGAGACAGGAGAGGTAACCCTCTGGATCATTGTGATTTGATGAAAGAAATCCGGGAAGTTGAGGAAGAGGATTTTTCAGAGCCCCGCGTAGTTGTAGCTGCTACAACCTCTGCTCCAAGGGCGGTGTTGGCTGCTGACTGCCAGGGATCACTGAAAGTCCATGATGAAAGTCAAGGATTAAGTGCCTGCCAAACGGGGATGGCTGTAAATACCCTGCACTGGGAGGAGTTGCTGAGGGAGATTAGGAAAGTAACAGACAGTCTCATCATGAAGGCCGCTCCTATGAGCATGGGCACTGACACTTGCCCGACTGCTTCTGCTATGGGGTGGGGTGCCCACCCAGCACCTCATGTTGACAACAGTTCGAAACTTGAGTGCATTGACTATGGTGAGGGAACTGAAGACATGTCTCCAAATGTCCAACCACAGCTGACTGAGGTAGCACCAAGGTTTTCTATCGATAGTACCAATGCCCACAGCCCCTACAGTGATGCCCTCGGTCACCCCAAACTTCAGCAGACATATTTTGCTATAATTGTGGGAAGGATGGGCACATGAAGAGGGGAAATGCTGGTCTCAGAAAGACTTAGAGACTGGTGAGCCGGCTACAAGGAGAGCTCGGAGAACAAGTCAGTGGTTAAGAGGTGCACGAAATGGTCCCAGTGAGGGTCCCAAAAATGCTAACTCACGTCCCTCTGTGGCAAGGTCAGCTGCCCAGGCCCCTGCTACCGCCTCTCCAGACTGGTCCAGAATAGTGGATCCCTCCATGGAGACCACTGTAAAGGTGAATGGAGTGTCTACAAGAGCTGTATTAGACAGTGGCTCCCAAGTTACAATTATGTTCCAGGATTGGTATCGGAAGCATTTGTCAGATGTACCCTTACAACCATTAGAAGGACTGCATGTATGGGTTAGAGTGAGAAGGCCTACCCTACTCTGGGTATATCCGAATTTGGATGTCTTTTCCCACCTCTGTGGCTGGAGTGGCAGAGCAAGTAGAGACCCTGGCCTTAGTGGGTCCCCCTACTGGACTGTATGATGGGGTTCCTTTACTAATTGGGACTAATGCACATATGTTTGGATGGCTGGCAGAGTTGTGTTATGAAAAACAGGGGTCAAGGACTAGTAGATCTTTAAGAATTCTGGCCTTGATCACGAAAGCCTATGAGGCACAGAGAGATGCTGACAAAGTGGATCCAGAGGAACCGGTTGGAGTTGTCTGGAAAAAGGATCTTGAGTCTCTGATCCTGGTGCCAAATGCCCAGTGTACCCTACAGGGGGAAGTCTGTATCAGAAAGGATGTCAAGAATAAAATCCTCATGTTGGATGCACCAGGCGATGGGAAATTGCCAGAAGGACTGCTGGTCAAACCAAGTATTTTGCCTGCCAGAGTCCATGCTTATGTTAGAAGGGTAATGGTTCAAGTTCATAATGTGTCGAATAGAGAGATTCGAGTAAATAGAGGTTGCACCCTGGCTAATGTACATTGTGCGGATACTGCAGTGCTACCCAGTAGCAAGAGTTCGGGGAAGAGTGGCAGAGTAACGCCTGACTTGTTTGATTTTGCTGACTCCCCGTTGCCAGCTGTATGGAAAGTGAGGATCAGTGAGAAGCTTGCCCACAGAGACCAGGTGTTTTCTTTAAAAGAATGGGATGTAGGATGTGTGCAAGGCACTGAGCACCACATCCGGCTGCATGATGAAAGGCCATTTCATGAGAGGTCTCGACGCCTGGCCCCTGCTAACAAAGATGATGTGAGACGGCATCTGCAAGAGATGTTAGCTGCTGGTGTACTACAAGAATCCAGAAGCCCCTATGCTTCATAGAAACATAGAATTTGACGGCAGATAAGGACCGCTTGGCCCACCCAGTCTGCTCATTTCCTACCTACTGGATAAGCTGCAGATCCTAGTTAACCAGCAGCCTACTTCTTCTTACCCCCACCCCAGAATTGCCTTATGACTGTCCGATGCATGCTTGAATTCCACCACTGATTTTGACTCACAACTACTCCTCAGGAAGGCCGTTCCATGCATCCACAACCTCTCTGAGAAAAATGCTTCCTAAATTACCTCTGAGCTGCCCCCCATCTTCAAATTGTGCCCTCTTGTTCTTGCACCTCTTTTTTGAAAGATGCTACCCTCTTGGACTTTTGTTGATTCTTGAGGTACTTGAAAGTTTCTATCATGTCCCCTCTCTCCCTCCTTTTCCTCGAGGCTATACATATTAAGCTCATAAATTTCTCTTCATATGTCTTCAGTGCAGACCCACCATCATTTTAGTTGCCCTCCTCTGGACAGCTTCCATCCTGTCTATGTCTTTGGGAGATTGGGTCTCCAGAACTACACACAGTACTCCAGATGGGGTCTCACCAGCTGTCTGTACAGAGGATAATAACTTCCTGTTTTCTCTGGTGATGCTCTCCCTATGCATCCCAGTAACCCCCAACCCTCCTTGCTGCCTCTCACATTGCTTCGCCCACCTTTAGGTCACCTGATATGACTACCCCCAGGTCCCTTCCATTTTGTTGTTGTTAGTATCTCACCCCCATTGTGTACTCTACCCCAGGGTTTTGTTTCCCAGGTGCATTACCTTGCACTTCTTAGCATGTGAATCTAAGCTGCCATACATTTGACCATTCCTCTAACCTTGCCAAGTCCTTCTCATCCTTTCCACCCCACCCTGTGCATCAACTCTGTTGCAGATCTTAGTGTCATCTGCAAAGAGACATACTTTTCTTCAGTCCTTCTGCAATGTGCTTATAAAGACATTGAAGAGGACAGATCCTAATACTAGAACCATAGAGGTACCCACTAGTAACCCTCCTTTCTTCTGAGTGGACTCCATTTACTATTACTCTGTGTCCTATTCTCCAGCCAATTCTTTACCCAGGCTGTCATCTTGGGACCCACTCCCAGGCTGGCTAACAGTATATTAATCTTGTGTGGGACTGTGTCAAATGCCTCATAAAGTCTAGGTAGGCCATGTCCACAGCCCCTCCCTGATCTACTACTTTGGTCACCCAGTCAAAGAATCTATCAGATTTGTCTGGCATGACCTTCCAGCAATGAATCCATGCTGCCTAGGGTCCTGTGCCCTCGGCCTCTAGATACTGACAATTCTTTCCTTCAGAAGTGATTCCATCATTTCCCTATCACTGAGGTTAAACTAACAGGTCTGTAGTTTCTGCTTCTGCCTTGCTCCCACTTTTGTGAAGGGAATCCATCACCCTCCTCCAGTCCTCGGTACCACCCATCCTCCCATGATTTGTTAAAAAGGTAGTCAGTGGTGTCACTAGTTCTACCTTAGCTCTTTTAGAATTCTGGGATGAATCCCATCAGGCCCCATTGCTTTGTCCACCTTCAGTTTTAAGAGTTCTTTCAAAACCCTTCTTCTGTAAATGGGCTGGTATCAACTTCTGTATCCAGAGTGTTACTACTGTTTGTTTTATGTACCTCCCTCTTCATTTGTAAATACTGAGCAAAATATTTGTTTAGTATCTCTGCCTTTTCACAGTCTCCCTCTGCCCACCTCCTCCCTTTATTAAGCCTCACTATCCACTCCCTTGGTCTTCCTTTGCTCCCTGATGTACCTATAAAAGGTTTTATCCCCTTCTTAACTGAGTTGGCTATCTTTTCCTCGGTTTGGGCCTTTGCTGTTCTGACTGCCTTCCCAGCCTCCTTTTGCTTTAACTGATACAGTTCTCTGTCCTGCTCCTTCTGCGATTCCTTGTACTTCCTGAATGCTTTCTTTTTCTCTTGAACCTTCATTGCCACTTCCTTTGAGAACCATAGTGGTTTCTTACATCGTCCTGTTTTGTTTATTTGCATCACACAAAGGCTCGTTACCTCTGTGATGGCAGTTTTTATTATTCCCCATTGTTCTTCCACCCCTCCTTCCTGCCCATTTGCTAGTGCATTCCTTAGGCACTCACCCATTTTAGCGCAGTCAGCCCTCCTAAAGTCCAGTACTTTTGTCTTTGTATGGCTTGACTCTATTGCTGTGTTTATGTGAACCATACTGTTGATGGTCGCTAGTTCCCAGATGGCTACCCACTTCTACATCTGTGATCTCTCTCTCCATCTCCATTTGAGAGAATCAAGTCTAATATTGCTCCCTCTCGAGTGGGCTCCAGTACTAGTTGTCTGAGGCATGCCCCCTGTAGGGCATCTAGAATAACTGCACTCTTCGAAAGTGGCAGCTGCAACTGCACTCCAGTTAACAACTGGCATATTCAGATCACCCATCAGCAATATCTCCCCTTTTTCTGCCATTCTAAGTATACTTTCTATCATGTCCCTGTCCATTTCCTCCCCCTGAGAAGGGGGTCTGTATACAACCCCTGTGCGTATTGTGGTGTCAGTGCCTGTCTCCAAATTTACCCACAGTGCTTCTTCTCCTCCCTGTTTACCCTTTTGTTCTGTTGCTTTTATTCCTTCCCTTATGTAAAGAACTACTCCTGCTCCTCTTTTAACCTCCCTGTCCCTCCTGTAGACAGTGTATCCTGGTATGTTTATGTCCCAGTCATGGTTTTGTGTGTACCTTGTTTCTGTGACTGCCAGGATATCCAGATGTTCCTCCTCCATCAAGGCCACTAATTCAGGAAGCTTGTTACCCAGACTACGGGCATTAGTATTCATTGCTCTCCTTTTTGATGGCTTTACCTTCTGTTGCAGCATCCCCCACTGACCGTTCTACCTCAGTCTTTTTCTCATTTAGTACCCTGTTTTGTAGGGAGGCTGGGATTTTCCTGCTGCTTGTCAGTGCTCCCCTTTGACTAGTTTAAAAGCTTGCCAATGAAGCATTTAAACCGATTGCTCAAAAGACTTGTTCCTTCCTGGATAGATGCAGACCATCCTGCCAGTATAGGCTGGTGTCTCTCCAGGTGGAACCCCAGTCCCCAATGAAGCCAAACCCCTGTGCTCCGCACCATTTTTTCAACCATTCATTAAACTGCATGGTGCCAATTACCCTCGCCTCCCCCATGCTTTTGACAGGCAGCACCTCTGAGAAGAATACTGTGTGTGCTACTTGTCTTCCCCCATCGTGGTAGTGAGAAAAAAGAATTGGACAGTAAGAATGTGCGTGGATTATCGCACCTTGAACTGGCGGACTATCCCTGATCAGTATACAGTGCCCTGCATCCAGGATGCTTTGGACTGCCCAAACAGTAGCAAATGGTTCTCCGTGCTGGATCTTCGCAGTGGGTACTACCAGATCCCGATGGCCCCAGAGGACCATGAGAAGACAGCCTTTATCTATCCGCTTGGCTTCTATGAATTCATGAGGATGCCTCAAGGGATTTCAGGCGCCCCAGCCACTTTTCAATGATTGATGGAGTGTGCAGTGGGGGGCATGAACTTACTTGAGTGCCTGGTATACCTAGATGATGTTACTGTGTTTGGCAGCTCACTGAAGGAACATGAGAGCAGATTATTCAAGGTATTGGACCGACTGGAAAACTTTGGCCTTAAACTGTCCATTGATAAGTGTCAATTCTTTCAAACATCAGTAAAGTCTGTGGGACACATAGTATCCACCGAGGGAATAGAGATCGACCCAAGTAAAGTTGAGACCTTGACCACCTGGCCATAGCCCAAAAATCTAAAAGAACTGCAAAGATTCCTGGGATTCTGTGGTTATTATCGGCATTTCATCAAGGACTATTCAAGAGTGATCCGCCCTTTACTTAACCTTACTCAAGGGTGTCCCCCAACCCACAAAAAAAACACAAAAAGTCAGCGTCCCTCGAGACTGAAAGAGTGTATTTTCATCCAAGTGAAGTATTTGGGGCCTACTGGACTCCTGATTGTGAGACTGCTTTTCATGAGATCATATATCAACTTACCCATGCTCCAGTGTTGGCCTATGCCGATCCAACAAAACCCTATGTCCTGCACACTGATGCTAGCTTGCAAGGGTGGCTCTCTGCCTTATCTACCTACGACTATGCAGTTGAGTACAGAGCAGGCCTGAACCACATAGATGCTGATGCTCTCTCCCGGAGGCCTGTTCCCCAGAATGACTGGGTCAGACTGTCAGAACCTGATATTCGAGCACTTTGCCAGAAGTTTGACAGGGAGGAACAAATGTCCACGGACGCAGTGAACTGTATTGTGGATTGTTTGGGACCCTCTGAGAATTGCATACCTGCTGCTTATTGCCACTTTTCTGCAATAGAATTGGTGCAGTGCCTCAGCTGGACAATGACAGTATTCGGCGGGCTCAATCCCAAGATCCCATGATCAAATCAGCTTTAGAAGCCCTATATGCAGGGAAAGATGTGCCCAAATTATGGTCCACTGATTTGAGAACTGCTTTGTTATACAAAGAAGGTCCTAAGTTGAAACTGATCAATAGACTGTTATACAGAAAAACAGTAGACAGAGGGGGACAAGTAGACAAACAACAACTAGTGCTGCCCACTGCCTTTCGAGACTCAGTACTGAGGTCCTTACACAATCACATGGGGCACCTTGATATAGACAGAACACTTGACTTGGTGAGGTCCAGATTCTATTGGCCTAAGATGGGGGCTGATGTGGAGAAACACATTCGAACTTGTAGTCACTGCTTACAGAGGAAAGCTTTGCTCCAGAGGGCTGCCCCCCTTGTTAACATCACCACCAGTGCACCCATGGAGCTGGTCTGTATTGATTTTCTGAGGTTTCGAGTCAGATCAAAGAAATATTAGTAATGTGCTGGTGGTCACTGACCATTTTACAAGATATGCCCAAGCTTTCCCCACCAAGGACCAGAAGGCATCCACTGTGGCAAAAGTACTTGTAGAAAACTTTTTTTATTCACTATGGGGCTCCACAAAGAATCCATTCTGATCAAGGGAGAGACTTTGAGAGTCATCTTATCAAAGAGATGCTTTCTCTGTGGCAGTCACGAAAGTCCAGAACCACCCTTACCACCCCAGGGGACCCACAGCCTGAGCATTTCAACGCCTTTGCTAGATATACTGGCACCCTCCACCCAAAGGACAAGCCTAGATGGAGCCAACAAATTAGCACCCTGGTACATGCCTACAACTGCACCAAAAGTGATGCCACTGGGTTCTCCCCCTACTGCCTGATGTTTGGAAGGGAAGCTCGACTGCCGGTAGATGTGTGTTTTGGGGTCTCTCCTGACGGGGTTCAAGCTGACAACTATTTACAGTATGTGCAAAAGCTAAAGGCCCAGCTAAATCATGCATACCAACTGGCTCAAACCATGGCTACCAAAAGAAATCTGGCCAACAACTAAAGTTATGATAAAAAGGTGAAAGCACAGGAACTCCAGGAGGGAGATCGGGTATTGCTAAGAAATCTGGGACTGCATGGCAAACATAAGATTGCTGACAGATGGCACCATCTCCCTCACACTGTAGTAGGCAAACTAGATGATCTGCCTGTGTTCAAAATAAGACCTGAGAATAATTCAAAAGATGTTAAAACAATGCACAGAAATCATTTACTGCCCATTGGACAAATCTTTATTGAGTCTGAGCCCCCAGAAAATGCCCCCTCTGGACCAGTGACTAGAGCTGCTGCTAAGAAAAAAATCAAGAAAGTCTGCACCTACGGAAGCTGAGTTAAAGAGTCCCCCTCCACCAGTCCCAGTTGAACATGACTGTCAGTCCATGTCAGAGGAAAGTGAGTGTGGTTTTGAATACTACCCTTCTTACGAACTGAGTCAGTTGTTTCAGGGCAATCCCCTAGTCAATACTGGAGATGAAGCTGGGCCTTCTGGACTGTCTAAGCCCCCAGCTTTGTCCCAGGAGCAATGTTCCCAGAAAGTGAAGTGCAAAGCATCAAGTCAGATGATATGGAATCATTGTGTATGGTTGAACTGTTTGAGCTTTCAGAGGAGAAAATTATGGACTGGAACAGACTGGTGACATACCAGAACAAGAAGAGTGTGTTGAGTGCCCTGATAATTCACTGTCAGTGTCAGAAAGCTCTCCATGTGAGCCAAGTTTTGTGGACTCAGAGATTGTAACTCCTGGAGCTGAAAGTGCCCCAAGTTCTAGCCTCTCTACCCCAATGGAGACTCCCTGAGAAGTGAGGACAATGCTGAAAATGAGGCTCAGAGTGCAGAGACTGTAACAGTTCCCCCTAGAAAGCCTGGTCGAGCTGTAAAGCCTGTGGTGCACCTCAGTTTATGATTCCCCTGGGAGGCCTGTGGACTTCCCTCTCAATGTTGTCCATAAAGGAGTGTATGTGTCCCCGAGTTCATTGCCCAAACTGAACATCAGTGCCAACTCCAAGTTACTTGTGTTGCCCTCTAGGTATGGTGCCCCTGCCCCATCCAGCCCCAAGGTAGCTGATAGGGAAGGGCCCCCTCTCTTCAGGTTTCATGTACAAGAGGTAATAACCTGAGTTATGGTACAATGTGTGTGTAATACTGTGTAAAGAGTGACATACTGCAAAGTTTCAGAAATGTGTTTCTGGTAAAGTGATATATTGACTGATGATTACATGTATGAGCCTAATGTGATCCTGATGCAAATGTATGTGGTTGCAATTGAAACTTATGGGGGTATTTGCTTGATGTGGATGCCAAGCTTTTTCCAGGCCGGGAAGGGTGTAACCCCCCTGCAAATGGGGGTTCCCAAAAGTCTTCCAGGAGCTTGCTTGAATGCTCCAAGCCTGGATGGTGTTCGGCGTCTAAGCCGTTTATCTGTGAGTGCTTTTAGAGCCTCTGGTACTGTCTCTTTAAGAGCTGTCTGCCTGCAGACACAATTAATTTGGATGGAGGTCTGTGTGTTTCCCTGCTTAAGTCCCACTCGAGCTGCTGCCAAATCGCTCCGTTTCTGCCATCACTAAGTGGGCAGAGTGAGCACTTTTCAAAGATGTAACTGTTTGCCAGAAATCATTCAGAGTAATAACAAAAATACAGTTTGTCTAACCTGCTTTTCTTTGCAGTCAGAACTGTGTTTGCCTAGTCCCCCATTCTGGTTTTGAACTGCTAAACTGGACCAATCAATGTGGGAGGACCTCTGAAATGGAGCCTGCTGCTGGCAAATCAGAACTTGGACTCTCATTGTGGAGCCAGCCACCTATGTACTGTATGGTCAATGCTTCTGGGAATTGTAGTTTGGACTTCGGCGCCTTTTTTCCACCAACAGAGGGAGTTTACTGTGAGTGACAGCCAAACCAGCCAACTGAACTAGAAGGAACTCAAAGGAAATGCCCGGCTCTGTTCTAGCCTCTCTACCCCAATGCTGAAAATGAGGCTCAGAGTGCAGAGACTGTAACAGTTCCCCCTAGAAAGCCTGGTCGAGCTGTAAAGCCTGTGGTGCACCTCAGTTTATGATCAGTTTAAGAAGACTTGGTTTGCTGGCCAAGGCACCTAGCTTCACCTGAGCTCTTTCCTTCTAAGACTGCTTGAAAGGCAGAGTAGAGAAACTTACCAGAGCAAGGGAGAAGGATTAAGACTTAGTTTGGCTAAGCAGATTTACTGTGTGGTGGTGTTTTTAATTTTTACTCACAGGGATTGCTACTGTTTGTTGCTAACATTTCATTGCTTTATTTTTCTCTGATTCAAATTGTTGTTGCTGGTATACCTTCTTCTGCATTATTACAAGGTGTGCCTACAGGTGTGTGCTAACAGATTACTGCTGTAATCTTCTGATTCAAATTGTCTTTTGCAAGGTATATCTTCTGTTACTGCTTTATTTTCTCTGGAGCAAAGTGTTTCTTACAGGGTATATCTTCTCTGAAATTATTACAGGTGGTGCTTTACAGGTTTTACAGTTTTATCTAACATTGGATAAGCTTTCAGGGTTACTGCATTTGTTGTTGACTGATTGTTTCTGCTCTTACCTCCTTGTTCTTTCGTCCGTGGTTCTTCTTTTTAGGCAGGGAAGGGCCCAGCACCCACCCATCCCCAACCACACGCTACTCCTTTTATAAGGTACCACAGTTGTGACATTTCCTGTGGCAGAACAGGAAAGTAGGATCAGTGGGGCCTCCACAAGGTGATTTCATTTACAGGGCACTAGTAATTTAACTTGTTATAACAAGTTAAACAAAGCACAATTAAACCATTACTTGCATTTTTTTTTTTTCCTTCTAATTACTCTGACTAGGTTACAAACCCAGCAACTTATTTGTAATGGATTTCATTAACTGCAGGTACTCGGAACAATTTTCAGAAGGACAGTCTTACAGGTTTAGAAACTGTCCTACATGCTGGGCCTTTGGAGATCTTAGGTCTCAGCTCCGGGCAGCATGGGCAGAGATTGCACGCCTCAAATTTCATATTGAAGAGGAAATACATTATAAGAACCACCGCCATTTCCCCAGCATCCAACAGAAAAACCTCGACCGCAGAGGGTAGTTGGTCCAGGAGGTTGGCAGGTGGTTAGGAGGAGCAAATCAGGTGCCCCATCACTCTCTGCTCTCCAACACATTACCTCCAAAAACCATATAAACACTACAAACAGGTATCTGCCTCTATCTCTGAAATCAAATAAAGAGCCAGAAGACACTGCAGAGCAGGACACTGCGGCACAGGAGCTGGCACAACAATACTCACCCAAATCAGGAACCAAAACTAAACAAGCACAAGGAAATCTAAAAACTTCTGATCATAGGAGACTCCATGATTCGGGAGTTGATACCCATCTCCAGCCAGGGTGATGGTCAGATGTCTCCCAGGTACATCAGCATGGAGAGACACTGACCGCATTGCTAAAATTGTTCACAAAGCAGGAGAAAACATTGATGTCCTAGTACACATAGGGGACTAATGATCTGCCAGCGGTCAGTTGTGGAGACCAAGGAACACCTGACTAGGCTGGGTGACAAACTATCATCTATTTCGTCGGCATCTCCTTCTCTGAGATCCTGCCAGTCTGGGAGAAGGGAGCAGATGGACGGAAGGTCAGAGAAGGAGATAGGGAGCTAAACACGTGGCTCAAGGACTGGTGCCAGAAAAAGGACACAGATTTGTAGGGAACTGGCAACAGTTCTGGGAGCGAAAGTTCTTTAAATTTGATGGACTGCATCTGACTAAAGAGGATCAGTGCATTGAGGCAGAAGTTTGACGTCTTTGCAGAATATTTAACTAGCAAGCGGGAGAGGGGTGCAGCACCCATACTCGAATGGGAAGAACACCCTCCCCCTCAGCTAGTGGTCAAACAGGAATTCAGCATGTTTGCGTTCATTTGCATCACCAGGTAAGAAAAAGGTTTGTCTCCCATACGATGCACAGGGGTAATGCAAAACTTCACCAACAACTAACACACCAAAATCTGGCCAATGGAAAATCATGTACACAAATGCTCACAGCCTGGGAAATAAGATCCCAGACCTGCAGGCAATAATGTCAGAGGCTAAACTGGACATAGTAGCAATTAGTGAGACGTGGTTTACCAGTAACCACACTTGGGAGACTTTAGTACCTGGCTATGTATTGTTCAGAAGAGACCGAGGTGCAAAAAGGGGGGGAGGAGTGGCCCTGTATGTTAATGAAAATATCAAAGCTACAGAAATTCAGAATACACATAAGGAGCCAGAAGAACTGTGGGTCACCCTGGAAACAGGAAATGGGACAGCCATAAGAACTGGGGTTGTCTACAGGCCCCAGACCAGAGGGAGGACATAGACACATTACTGTTAGAAGATATACAAAACATGACAGCTAAAGGGAGGTTCTGATAATGGGAGACTTCAACATGCCAGATACAGATTGGTCAATACCAGCAGGAACATCGGCCAGAACTAGACACATAGTGGATTCCCTGCAGGAGGGCCTCAAACAACTGGTACAGCAACCCACAAGAGACAGGGCTATCCTAGATCTAGTACTGACTAACAAAGATGGGATCACAGATCTCCAGGTAGAAGGTCACCTGGGGCCAGTGACCATCACATGGTATGGTTCAATTTGGCTACTACATCTAAATCATCCCATTCCAAGGCAAAATATGGGACTTCAGAGGAGCTGACTTTGATAAGATGGCCAACAGAGTTAGCTAGCCCTGGCAAAAGAAGCACAGGTGAGGAGGTACAGGCAAAGTGGGCAAGCATTAAGGATACAATACTTGAAGCAACATCCCATTGTGTTAGACAGAAAAGGAAGTGCAAAAGAAGAAGGAAACCACTTTGGTTCTCAAATACAGTAGCAGAAAAGGTCAGAGCCAAAAGGCTGGCCTTCAGAAAATATAAGGAACACAACGGGATGAAGATAGGAGGCATACCAAACTGCCCTAAGGGAAGCAGGTAAGACAGTAAGGCAGGCAAAGTCCCAAACTGAGGAAACACTAGCACACGAACAGTAAAAGAAGGTGACAAGACTTTCTATAGATACATTAGTGAAAGGAGAAAGTCCAGAGTGGGTATTGCTAAGCTTAATGGAGAAAAGGAGCGTGTGAGGAGGAGGACCCTGTAAAGGCATCTATCCTAAATAGATACTTTTGCTCAGTATTTACTGAAGAGAAGGTAGGCAGGGCCCACAGCTCAGCATCATGGACACAGGGGAGGGAGGTGAGCACTACTCCCTTCACAAAAGAAAGGGTCCTACAAGAGCTTGCTAAGCTCAGGGTGGATAAGGCAATGGGACCTGATGGCATACATCCCAGGGTACTTAAGAGCTAAAGGAGGAACTAGCAGAGCCATTAGCAGAATTGTTTAGTGAGTCTCTGAGCACAGGAGAGGTCCCAGAAGACTGGAGAAGGGCTCATGTGATCCCACCACAAGAGTGGTAGCAGGGAGGAGGCGGGGAACTACAGACCGTCAGTCTTACCTCAGTAGTGGGCAAGATTATGGAGGCACTCCTTAAGGAAAGGATAGTGCAACACCTGGAATCCATAGGGGCACAGGATCCAAGACAGCATGGGTTTACAAAGGAAGGTCCTGTCAAACTAATCTCATAGATTTCTTTGACTGGGTAACCAGAGTGGTGGACCAAGGGAGCAGTTGATGTCGCCACCTTGACTTCAGCAAAGCTTTTGACACTGTTCCACATAGAAGATTGATAAATAAGCTAGGTAGGCTCTGTGGCTGAAGTTGGTCAACTGGGTGGCAAACTGGTTGACTGGCAGAAAACAGAGAGTGGTGGTAAATGGTATACAGTCAGAAGAGATGCAAGTCACAAGTGGGTACCTCAGGGATCAGTCCTGGGCCAGTCCTATTCAACATCTTCATTAGTGACCCCAGATGGACTAGAGGGTAAGGCTTGTCTGTTTGCAGATGACACCAAGATCTGCAACAGAGTAGATGATCCAGATGGGGTGGGCAGAATGAGAAGAGATCTGGATAAACTAGCAGAATGGTCAGAAGAGTGGCAACTGGGATTTAATGCAAGAAGTGCAAAATCATGCACATAGGGAAGAGAACCTGAAGCCACTTATAGGCTGGGAGGGAGTTGCTAGCAGTCACAAAGGAAGAAAGAGACTTGGGCATCATCATCACTGATGACCTAAAATCATCCAAGCAGACCTCTAAAGCAGTAGGTAAGGCTAGGGGGTGTTAGGGTGTATTAGGGGGCATCACAAGTCGTAAGAGGGAGGTAATAATCCCTCTGTACAAGACATTGGTTAGGCTCCCATCTGGAGTACTGCGTGCAGTATTGGAGGCCACACCTTCACAAGGACATTAACCAAATTGAGGCAGTCCAGAGAAGGGCAACCAAAATGGTGCAGGGACTGCATCGGAAGACATATGGGGACAGATTAACGGAGCTCAATATGTATACCCTTGAGCAAAGGAGGGAGAGAGGTGATATGATCGAGACATTTAAACACCTTAAGGCAATAGTTCTCAGACTTTGTTACAGTGAGCCTCCCCAAGTCCATGGAAAAGATTTTGAGCCTCCCCCCAAAACTGAAATAATCTTGGGCCTCCCCAAAGAAAAATAACATACTGTACTTTGCGCAGTACACCATGAATAAATTGAAACCCCTCTGAGTACTTGGGTCACATTCAGTTCTTTGTTGTATACTGATGTGGAACCTTTGAAAAGCTTATTGTAACCCCCCCCCCTCAACAGGCCAGCCTACTTACTCTGCTATTTTTATTCTTGAACCATTGTTACCCCTTGTTGCAGTACCCTCATGGGTCAGACTACTTTCTCTGTTTCCTCTCTATACGAAATAACCTTCCCATATACTTTGTCTCTCCCCTCCTTCCCTGCTCCTAAGCAACTTCTCAGGGATTACTTTGCTCCTTCCCGCTATTGCTATTAGCATTTCTATGTTCAACCCTTGTATTTGGGCTGTTCTGCCATCCGGCTACAAATTGATAAATTTCCACCACTCATTATTAGTTTATTGTTCATATTTGTTTGCACTATTGTTCATTGTGTATTTCTTGATTGTTTTGCAGTTACCTTTTGAAATGTATTGACTCCCTACCCTTCCCTGAGTACACCTGAAATGAGCCTCGGCTCATTCACCTTCTCTTGTCACTTATTAGTAAATAAATACATAAGATTTACCTACTGTTATCCTCTTTCAGTTTGCTTCATCTCTTCACACAAAATATATAAAACTCAAAATTTAAATACAGTACTTTTTCAGACTTGCTTGAGCCTCCCCTGGAAAAGGCTGGGGCCTCCCCAAGGAGGCTGGCCTCACCATTTGAGAACCCCAGCCTTAAGGGCATAAACAAGGTGAAAGAGTCCAACATGTTTAAATATAAGAAAAATAGCAGGACAAGAGGACACAGCATGAGATTAGAGGGAGGCCGATTAAGGGGGAATGTGAGGAAATTTTTTCACAGAGAGGGGTAGATGCATGGAATGGCTTACCACAAGAAGTGGTGGCTATGAATACAGTGCAGGGCTTCAAACAGGCATGGGATAGGCATAAGGGAGCAATACAAATGACTATGAATAGATAGGTCACTGACAGAGCAAAGGCCGATGGCACATTTATAAGGTAGAAAAAGAAATGGGCAGACTGGATGGGCCTTGCGGTCCTTATCTGCCGTCAACTTCTATGTTTCTATGTTTCTATGTTCTGTCTACTGGAGAGATCAGATGAGGTGAGACAGTGAAGAGAAAAGGAGCTATGTGCTTCCGCTGTGTATACTTTTAGCACGGTAAGCGCGTGTACGTGTAAAGCCCTAAGTTTTGGTCTGCAGCTTGTGCAAGCGCCTGTTCGGACTGAATCCGACCTGTGAAGAGAATCAAGGAGATCTGAAGAGTAGAAACCAGGCTCACCCTGTAGAAGGCTGGAGAAATTGCTGAATTGCGTTCGGTCTGTCAGGAACTGAAGCTGCTGTGTGTTCTCCCGGGTATCGTGCAGTAATTGAGGTCGGGATCGAGAAGCACCCTGCCTGGTATAGTACTTTCCTTTTACATATAAATGTGTGTCGTGCTTGTGGGGAATCGCGTTTCAAATCCCCTGTACAGTGAATTGAGTGCATGAAGCTGGAAGTAAACCCCAGAGAAAGTGATAATGTCGGTCACGTGATGCAGTGTGCCTGAAAGCAGCTCTCTCTTGTGCTCCCTGCCTCTTCCTACCAAAACCACTACTTTTAGCTACAGAATTGATATCCTCGTCAACTTTAACGACCCTAAAGGCTTCCTAACTGATTGCAGTGTCTTTGAGCTGATTTTTAGGGTGCTTGAAGTTGTTTCCAGAGACTAACATCGATGGAGGCTGAAATGAAAGCAGCTAGTGTGAAACACACTCCACCATCAATGCCTGAAAAAGCTTCTAAGAAAACGAAATGCCAATTCTGCTTCCTCCACTAAACAAAATACTTCTGCTGCCTCAAATACGCCATTAACTGAGGACCGTTTTCTTCAAATTATGGAACCTTTTAAAGAAACACTACAGGAGATTTCAGGAGAAGTTAAATCTATTAGAAAGGACTTCGTAGATTTATCCAGGCAAGTTGGAGATCTAGAATCCAATGTCTCTTCAATAGATCGATGGAGAAACAAAGTTGATCCAGAGATTACAAAACTAAAGCAACAAATACAAAAGTTACAAGCTAAAACAGAAGACCTTGAAGGGAGGAGCAGGAGGAACAACGTTCTTATCCTGGGGCTACCAGGGTCTGAGGAGGGAAATGACACCATTAAATTTGTCCAGCACTTCTTAAATAAAGTCGTGGGTCCATCTCCAATTAATCAATCTTATCATATTGAGAGAGCCCACAGATCGCTGAAGCCCAATCCTCCACCGAATGCCCCCCCGAGACCAATCATCATTAAATTCCTAAGCTATATAGAACGTCAGCATGTCTCAGCCAAAATCAAAGAACTGGACTCCGTGCAATGGTCCCACGTGAAGCTGAGAATCACCCAGGATTTACCCTTCGAAGTCCGAAAAAGAACAGCAGCATTTCACCCAATTGTTAAAAAGTTAATCGGGGCTGATATCAAATTTAGGATGGTGTATCCAGCGAAACTCGGGGTCGCCCTGGAAGGCAGCTGGCAGCACTTTGAAGACCCAGAATAAGCTTTAGCTGTCCTGTCGAAAAAACTCCCCAACCTGATTAAAGGGACTGATTTGCTTGGACCTAATATTTGTTGTTGGGATCTTAGTTTGTACATTTAATTTAAATTTGTCTGCTAGCGTTTAAGTTTTCTCCCAGTGTGGCCTTAGTTGTAGTACCTCTCGATCTGGGGGTTGAACCTGCTTGGGATGGCTGGTCAAGGTAGGCCGGAATAGGCCGAGAGGCCTAGGTAGCTTAGCAGGCCCGAGGGCCGGTGGCTCCACGCTGGTTGGCTCGGTCTGAGGCGGGAACAGGAAGTGCAGTTGATGTTTCCGGGAGGAACTTTTAGTGCTCGGACCAGTAAGGTCCGTCCCGGTTACTTCCGACGTGCACTTCCTCCCAATGGTTGTTCCGAGCCAGGGCCGAATTTTAGAGGGATCACTACTGACCAGCAAGTCCGTGGACCTCCCAGCAGGTAAAACCTTATTTCGGAGGGGAGGCTTTTCCATACTGTTGCTGTACAAGAGCGTGACTACGTCGCTTAAAGCTGACTCCAGGGGAAGTTTTAGCTCTGCTGAGCTTACTAGATCTAAAGGCCTGACAGCCTGTGCCCTGATTAATTTTAGGATATCAACTCCTGGTCTGTAGTTGGTGGGGGGGGGAGGTGAACTCGTCTTTTTAGAGCCTGTCTCACGACCCGTGGATGGACTTGTTGGTTACCATGGCTACCCCATTCAAGTAAATTCTGGCTGTAGGTCTGAGTTTATGACCATAGGGAAAGGGTACTCAGCCTTTTTCTGTTCGAGTTCGATTAATCCAGGGGTGATGTCATGGTATCGGGAGGGGTTTTGCTTATTACGGTGTTGCTTTTGATTCTTCAATGTTTTGGACAGGGAGGATTTGTACATAGTTGGTTGCATTTATGGGGGAGATTAGGGGAGGTCGGGGTTGGGACTGAAAGGGCAAATGTAAGGTCTTTTATTTTAATTGTTTTGGGGACTGGAGCTGGGGAGATACCTAATCATGTCATTCTGTGTTATATTTCAGTATGCTCAGTAATAGTTGCTTCACTTCAGTGCCAATGTTTTGGATGGATTCGAGCTTTGTACATGGGGGGGGGGAGGATGTCACCGCCAATGATTCCTTCAAATGGGTTCGAATACCAAGTTTTTTGCCAAATCACCTGATTACCTGTAACAATGGCATTAAGCCATATTAAATTTGCTACATGGAATGTGAGGGGTTTAAGGGAAATTACCCAGAGGGGTCGGATTTTACTGAACTGCTCATTATTAGGGGTTGATATACTTTTCCTTCAGGAGACCCATATTATGATAACTGAACGATTCTACTAAGGTTTAAGGGCTTTAGCAGGGTTTATGCATCAGGTCAATCAACTAACAGTGAGGGTGGCTATTTTGATCAGGCGTAATTTGCCCTTTGTGATGAAGAACAGGTGCATGATCCAGAAGGAAGATATGTATTTGTTCAGGCACGCTATATAATATGGAGGTAGTTTTGGGTTCTATATATGGTCCTGTCGGAGGGACCCACATTTTGATGGCCCTAGTCGATCTGTTGAGTGTCTTTCTCCCATCCAACTTTATTTTAGGAGGGATTGGAACATTGCACCTTCACAGTGGCTGGACAGATCCGTAGTTGCCCTAAAACCAAGTCACCCGCTCAGTTAGCTCTAGCTGATTTCGCTTTTGTTGGGACTAGAAGATCCTTGAGGCTCCTAAACCCTGCATCTAGAACTTACTCCTTTACTCCCAATGCATAATTCGTGGTCCCGGATAGACTACATTTTAGTGAGCACCAGCTTGCTATCTAATATCTCTTCCACCAATATAGAACCTATAGTTATCTCTGACCACGCCATGACATAGGTTAAACTGGTCTCGGGTCCCCCAGGTCATCGAGACACTATCTGGAAGCTCAACAATCAGATTTTGAAGGATGAGCGGATTACTTCATCTTTCAAAACTTTGATTTCGTCCTTCTTGGAACTCAATCAAGGCTCGGTCGACAGATACGATTTAATCTGGTGCTCATTGAAATGTTTTCTCAGGGGTGAATTCATTAAGGAAGCCTCTAGACGGAAACGAGTAAGGGTAGAGAAAGTTAATTCCTTAGCTAGTCAGATTAAGGACGCTGAGGAGGAACTCTCAGCCTCATACTCTCAGGGGACACTGGAGAAGTTGTACAAGCTCAAAGATGAATACGAAGACCTAATCAGAGAGAAGACAGAATATACCATTTTGAAATCCAGAACAAAATATCTTGAACAGGGGGAGAAGCCAGGCAGAGTTCTAGCCCTGAGGCTCAAAGAAATGGAGAACTCGAGGCTGATTCCCGGTATCAGGGCGGGGGACGGCTCCATTAAAACCAGCCCCAGGGATATTGCTGGGGTCTTTGAAGACTTTTTCAAAAATCTTTACAAGACTGAAGCTTCTCCGGGGTCTCCTTCGAGTATAGCAGAATTTCTTGAGAACTCCCCTCTTCCTAGGCTCGATGCTAATCAGAGTGAACTCCTGTTAGGCCCCATAACTTCAGAAGAAATCACAGGTGCCATTCGTGATCTTACTCTGGATAAAGCCCCTGGTCCAGACGGATTTTCCCCAAACTTCTATAAAACTTTCTGCTCGGAGCTTACTCCTGCATTATTAAACTTATTTAATTATATCCTGTCTTCCGGATCTTTAGACCCCTCTTTATTAGAAGCAACTATTATTCTAATCCCCAAATCCAATAAGCCGGTCCTAGATCCTGCTAATTACAGACCAATCTCCTTGCTTAATTACGATGTTAAGATTCTAACTAAGATTCTTTCATTGAGAATTAAGCAAGTATGGCAGATGCTCCTCAGTGGGAGCAAGTGGGCTTCTGCTCAGGAAGATCTGCAGCTGACCATATGAGGACCTTGCATACATTTTTCACACCGCTAAGACTCTCAACTCCCTATGGCTCTAGTAGCCTTAGATGCAGAAGGCCTTTGATCGGGTGAGTTGGGAATTTCTGTGGGCTACCCTGGATAAAATGGGCTTTCCGACGCAATTTATTCAATGGGTTAAAGCGATCTATGGCTCTCCTTCTGCGAGAGTCTACTGCAATGGGGTATTCTCTCCCAGATTTCCTTTATATTCTGGTACTCGCCAGGGTTGTCCGCTATCACTGTACCTTTTCAATCTTTACTTAGAACCCTTGCTGGTGCGTATCAAGTCCTCACCTGATATTACGGGCTGTATTATCGGACAACAATCACTAACCATCTCTGTATTTGCAGATGATATTCTGTTGCATCTCACAGAACCCAGCCCAGTCTATCCAAGGGTGCTAAAATCATTACTCAATTTGGGACGGTTTCCAACTACCGCCGAATTTGTCTAAATCTGAAATTTTTCCGCTTAATTCGCAGTCTTTCAGGCGAGGTAGCTCAATTCGGCATGAAATGGTCGCTAATCATCTCAAATATTTAGGCATATATCTAACACGAGACCTTTGTACAACTAAGAAACTTAATCTGAAGATCTAGTGGATCGGGTTGAGTGGCCTTAATAGATGGTCAACCTTACTTTAACTATAGGCGGAGAATTAGTGTAATTAAGATGAATATACTCTGCCTTTTTACCCTTTAAGTTTGCTAAACATATGGCTACCAAGTCCTTTTTCCAAAGATTCATTCTACTATAGTTAAGTTTATCTGGAAGGATAAGCAACCAAGAAGGTATTTTTCCAAACTGTGTGCACCTAAAACTAATGGGGACTCGCCTACCCAATTTTGAACTTTACTATAGGGCCAGTCATTTGCGAAAATGAGTAAATGGATCTGCCCACCTCAGGGTTCTTATAAGCCTAGGTGGTTGCAGATTGAGAGAACTCCTCAAGAGCCTTAATATAGATCCCCAATCCTTGTTTTACTGCAGCCTCTCAGTGCTTCTAATTCAGATAAGTAGCTCCGTGATCGGGACCTCAGTTAAAGTTTTTAACCAGCACTGCAACTCAGTCAGAATCAATAATTCCAAGACCGACCCAACCCTTAGTTTTAATCCTAATATTAAGTTGGGCTCATGTTGGCTGACCCTCCTGGCTACCGCAAATTAGTGATTGTGTGGTGGAAGACTTTTACTGTCAGGATTTCCTGTGTTCCTCAGGTGAGCTGATGACCAAATTCACTATTCCCTCACAATATATTTTAAATTATACCAATTAAGACATCTCATAGTTAAAGGTTTTGGTCCGGTGAAAGTGACGTCCAGTCTTCGGCCTTTGCTAGATCTGCTCAAGTCCCTGGCAAATGAACCCCACAGTATAGCCAAACTTTATGCACAGCTTCTTCTTCGTAAAATACCTGAAGCCTTACCAGGTTCTAAGGTGTGGGAACCATTGATTGCCAGTTACCCTTCACCCTGGAAACAGGTGTGGACAGATTTGCATAGGTTTCTCTCTTTGGAAAGGTATAGGCTCACACAATATTATATAGTCAATAACATGTACTATACTCCAGTGAAACTTTTTAAATTTGGGAAAGTTAATTCCTCCACTTGTACAAGTTGTGGAGAAAACCAGGGGGATATATTGCACATATTTTGGACCTGTAAAAAGGTTGCTCCTTTGTGGAAATGCATTCAAGGTAACTTGGATCCTTTGTTAGGCTTAAACGACTTATTCACACCTGAAATTTGCATACTGGGGGTTTATGCTGATATTAAAGTTAAGGAAAGGAAATACCACATAGCTCTAATTTCAATGGCGGTCAAAAGATTAATTCTTCACACTGGTTAGACCAATCCCAAATCATATACCAGGATTGATAGCGTGAAATGTCCCAATGTTTCAAAGTTGTAAAATTGGTTGCCAGTTCCAGGCATGCTCTGTCTGCATTCCACAAAAATGGGGCAAACTATATGCCCTGTATCTCCACTAAGACTCCGTCGGGGTCTCTTATTATCCCTCTTCCTTATTATAGGTCTTAGGTTACCCGACCTGGCCAGTGTCCCTTATTAGATCCCTTTGCCTCTGTTTACACCTAGGTACTATCTGCTTTACTGAGGTCCATGGGTTATTGGTGTGACATCCTCCTAGGGAGGGGTGGGGGAGTGGGAGGGGTTTGTTTTCCTTTTTGTTTGTTTTATTCCCTGGATGTGTTGTTTCCTTATCAATTATTGTTCTACCGAGCTGTTGGTTATGGAACATGCTAATGTATGCTCATATTTTGGTTTGTTAAACCTAATAAAACGTGAATTTCAAAAAGGAAGTAAACCCCAGCTTAAACCAGACTACATCTATTTGCTCTAAACTGCAGTGGGGTCCAGTCACAAGGACCTTTTCCACATGCTCTGCTCCTCCTGGCAATCCAGGACAATCTGCTTTCCATCCAGTTCCCAGCATTGAGTCTGTGAGTACAAAGCAGGGTAGCTCCCTGCCATCTGTTTATCAAATTGCAAGTGTGTCATCTGTTTGTTGCGGTTTCATTTCTTCACGAACTGAGCCATCCGGCTCCGGATTACCATTGGGTATTGTGCAAGTGGTTTTCCATCACAGGGCCCCATCCAGCTGCACCGATCCTGGCTAGCCCCCATCCTGGGTACCCAGTGAAAGTGACAATTTGGGACTCTGAACATCGCACAGTACTGTGATTATTAAGGTGTCTAAACTAATTAACCTGATTTTCCCCTGTCCTTGTTATATTCCCCTAAATAAATCAGATGTTTGTTTCAGCAAAGTTACACTGTCTGAGGTATTCATTTATGTTAAAGTGTTGTACTGTGGCTTTTGCATTGTATCATCTTGTTTTACAGGTAGTCCCCAGAGTCAAGCTGATCGAACCAGTCCTGGGGGTAAGTGTATACTGTGAAGGTACTTCTGATATATTGTGCGGGCCACTAGTGGGAAAGAAGGGGGGTTGCAGTGACCCAGAGGGCTGTGACCAAGTCATACCAGACTGTCTTAACCCCAACCTCTGGGTGGAGGCACCAGCCATTGGACATAGGCCCCTTAACCTGTTAGCAGTTACGCAGGCAGGGGTAGTAGCCCTTGGGATAGCGCCACCTGGGGGTTACACTTATATTACAAACAGCTATATTTACAATGTGAATAGAACGTAATAGAAGTGCAAATCAGGACACACAGACATACATAGCATAACAGTTAGTTCAGAATCATCAATAAGACACTGTGAACAGTACAAAATAGCGGGAACAGGCTAGGCTACAGAGATGGATATTATTACAGTAATTTTGCTAAAAAACACAAGCGTGACCTAGGTATCGCTATCATAACAGTCAGACAAAATAAGTGATAACAGTTTTTCTTGTGACACAGTTCACAAAAGGAATAAAATAAGTATGGTTAGATCAGAAATGGAGCAGACAGCCTGCCAGGCACTATCAATGGCAGCCCCAGGGAGCGCTTACATTGGGACTGGGAGGCGGCTGTACCGTGACTTGATGATAGAAGGTGTGAGTGAGGTACTGAGGCAACGGATGGGACAGCACCTACCACACATATTTTTCAAATCTAGGTGCTAGTGCTGGCTGTCTGTATCCAACGGACCGTCGGGCCCCGGGAAGATCGCAAGGCAGTGAAGGTAATGAACATGCTTGGGCGCCTAGGGTCAATCTCAGGCAAAGGTTCAAAGAGGAGCATAATCACTCATGCTCCCGAGAACTGCACTTTAAGCCATAGGGAAAAGGATCACATCGGTCAGGAAAAGAAGTGTTTATAGCTATTTTAGCAGAGTACAGGCAGCCCATTCGATTTTTGCTAGAATTGGAAGGATCGCTGAAGTGAACTGCAGAAGCCAATCGGGAGCAAGGGCTGGAAGGCACTCGCAATCTGATTGGTTGGCGGCTTTAGCAGTGCTTTGCTAGAGATGAATCCAGGTGAATGGTTTCAGATGGAGGCTTGTGAAGGTGCAACCGCCCCGGAGCTAGAGATTTTGTGCTTTAGGTGCAGATGCCCCTGTAAGACTTGCCTATGTCTAGCAAGGGGGGGTACAGGGACCAGAAAGTACATAAGGATTATTAAAATTATGCACAAATTCACCTGGGGTAAGGCCATTCATGGATAAGGCCAGTCTCGGGGGAGCAAGCTAGCAGCAGTTAGCAATTAGGAGCCAGGGAAACAGTTGCACGGTTCACACACACTTTGAGCATATAATGACTTGAAAGCATTAATACTTCGGAGACAGCTTAGTTTCAGTAGTTTTTGCATTTTGTTCCACAAGGATGGCAACGTGAAACTAAAGGCCATTCTGCCATAGCGGGTGGAAGCTTTAGGGATGCATAGGGAGATATAGGAGGCACTTCGTAAGCCGTACGGTCCCAGCTCACTTAGGGGAAGACATTCAGAAATATAATGTGGGAGCCTGTTTAAAATGGCTTTGTAGGTCCAAAGGATTGTATTTCTTTCGCGCCTGAATGTAAGCTAGGATCATCCTACAGCTTTGTACAATAAACGGTGATGAGTAAAGATGGGAAGACCGGTAATGAACCTGATGGCCCTATGATAAAGCGTATCCAACTTGATAAGCGAGGCTTTGGGACAGTGACTATATAGGAAATCTCCATAGTCGATTAGGGAGAGAAAAGTAGCTTGGACTAGTCGCAGTTTGGCATCTTGAGTGAGGAACTGGCTAATTCTATAGAGTAGACCCAACCTCTGCCTTAACTTCTTTGCTACAGTAGGAGGTCTTCGACATGCTCAGAAAATGAGAGGTTCTGGTCTAACCACACTCATAAGTATTTAAACTTTGGAATAAATTCCAATTTCTCTCCCAGAATTGTGGAGATCAGAGGCAGTGCTCCAGAGCTGGCAGGGTTTGTCACAGGGCTATAGGGTGAGAACAGCATTGCCTTTGTCTTTTTTGTATTTAAAAGAAGTTTTTTGTGGAGGAGCTGGGTCTGAAGCAGGTCAAATTCTTCCTGTAGGTCTGCACAGGCTGCTTCAGCAGTCGGACGACTTATGTATACCACTGTGTCGTCAGTGAACAGGTGTATTTTTGCCTTGTTGATGCCCACATCAATATTGTTTACATAGATAGCAAAGAGCAGCGGACCAAGTATGGATCCTTGTGGCACACCCCTCAGAAGAGGTTTGAGTAGGGATAACTCCCCCTCAGCTTTGATTTGCTGCTGACGCCCTACCAGGTACTCCGTGAACCAGTGCAAGGATGCTGAGTCAAGACCTATGCTCTTCAGAGTGGAGATTAGCAGGCTATGGTCCACAGTAACGAAAGCCTTACTAAGGTCTAGAAATACTGCACAGACAAAGTTTCTGCTGTCTAGTTCACTGTACCAGTCGTTTGTTACTTTGGAAAGGGCCGAGATAGTGCTATGTTTAGACCTAAAGTCCAATTGCATAGGGTTTAGTAAATTATTAACTTCCAGATAGACTCTAAGTTGATTGTTGACAACCTTTTCCAGGAGCTTTGACAAAATTGGCAATAAGGAAATCGCACTATAGTTGTTGAGGTCGCAGGTATCCCCAGATTTAAACAACGGGAAGACATGGGAAGTTTCCAAATTATAGGAAGGACCCTTGGGACAGTGATAAATTAAATAGATGGGTGATAGGAACAGCAAGGACATGATAAGCAATTTTTATAAAGTAGGGATCCAATGAATCAGTTCCAGCACTCTTCTTGACATTCAACTGAAGTATCAGATCCTCAACCTCCTTCAATAACACAGGTTGGAAAGAGAAGCTGGGCAATAGTATCTACACAAGGGACACTTAGCTGGGAGCGGACCAGGGCAGCAGGAGAATTGTCAAAGGCTAGACCAGCTGTGGCAAAATGATTGTTGAATGCTGCCAAGATCCCCTGTTAATCACATATAGTTTTCCCCTCGGATGTGATTTTTGGTGGCAAGGAGTTACCTGGGGTATGACTGGACATATCCTTGATTGTCCTCCAGAATTTAGAGGAGCACTTTGCAACAGAGTCCAGCTCCCTAAGATAGAATGATGCCTTGGTGTCTCTGACCATTTTTGTACGTGCATTGCGTGCCTTCCTAAAGTGGCTCCAATCTGAGTCCAGCTTTGTCTGCCATGCCTTTTTCCATAGCTTATCCCTACCTAGCAAGGCGGTTTTCATCTCAGGTGTGAACCAGCAATAAGTTTTGTTTTTTACTCGGATTTTTACCATTGGGGCATGTACATCTGGGGCTCCTACCAGAATTTCATTAAAGATATCGTATGCTGTGTTGACCGTGGTGGCTAGGTAGAAGTCTTGCCAATGTGGCGAGTTTCCCAGTTCATATGTATATGCGGCCACATCGAAGTTGCACCATGTGCTTTTAGTGATGAATTTAGCTGAAGGGCCTGTGTGATGTAGCGACCTAACTGCAGCAATGAAACAATGGTAACTGATGTTGGCAAAGAAGGTTCCAGTGTGCGTGAAAAGAAGTGGCTTATCAACTAATATAACAACCAATAATGAACTATTACAAGGGTTCTTTTTATTAGGACGTGTAGGTTCTTGAATTGGCTGCACTGACCCACGAGCATCACAAAAGGTGTTTAGGGGTAAAGCAGCCTTGGAGAGCCAGTCAAAATTACAGTCCCCAAGTATAATTGTTTCAAGATTCTCTTTCTCAATGACAGTACCAAGGTGTGATAGGAGTAGTGTTCCCGCAGATGGGGGTCTATAACAACCAATCACTCTGATGGCCAATGAAGTAGATAATTCAATCTTAAGTGTCAGACATTCGAACTCATTTTTAACAGAGTGAATGAATGAAGCTAGTAGGATTGAAAAAATGCTCTTCAAGTTCACTTCTCTGTGATCTAACCACTATACTGCACTGTCTCACCCCTTGTGTAAAAAATAACCTTATCAGCACAGAACTGCTGCAGTGTGGAACTCTCTTGCCCTGATCTGTTTATTTATTTCTTGTACGTTGTTAACACTAATGAAGAAATAAAGCTATTTACTTTCCATCATATGTAGCAATGGAGGCATGATTCTTTAAAATAATGTTTTTTTTCCAGCATATGTTATTAATTATTGTAATAATAATTAATTTACTGGAACCAAACCACCCTCACAATAAAAAAGTTATATTCTGGTGTTTGTGGTCCGGGCCACATTTGCAGTTGCTTTCATGTACAGTAGTGCCTTCTAACACTATTTACTGTTATTTATTCTGGTACCAGCAGAAATCTCACCTGTCATGGATTTTTGGAGTGGATCTATTTGGTTTCAAAGCAATTATTTTACATTCAGCTAAGTATCCTAAACCTTGTATTTCTGTTTGTTGCTGTACTGGTCTGAAGGATAATTCAGTGTGTAGTTGAGACAAATAAGTGCTTTTTAAGTTCGATGTGCAATGCACACACAGTGAACTTCTTGAAATGAGTTGCTTTTGAGTCAGTGTGGCATTGTCTGTCCAGTGCAGAGTTCTCTGCAAGGGGCTCGACTGTGCCACACCAATCATCAGCCAGGCTGATCGTGACCGTGTTTTGTCTGTGGTGGCTTTTTCCTTTCATCTGCAGGTCACCGCCCAGCAAACAGCTGTTTGCATCCCAATCAGCCTGGCTAATGTCCACCCCCCCCGCCACAGTCCCTTCCCTCACTGGTCCGGCCTTTTCTACTCTTGCTGCTGGCTCCTTACTTTGCTCTCACCATCATGGGGGGACAACAAGGACTTTTGTCCTGGGCCCCGAGCTCTGGGGGTCCACCCAAGAAGCCAGTGTTTTTTTTTTATTCAGTCTGTCTCCCCCTACACTGCCGAATACCCTAGCCCCACAAGCCCAGAGGGGGGCTTTTATTCCTATATTCATGGTACAACCCCCCCCCACCTGCCTTGCCAATGTACTACCCCGAGGTTAGGGGCACAATAACAAAACCGGGACTCTCTCCCTGGCATGGGATTTTCCTTCTTTCTTGTCCCCCTACTTTCCAGTCCCTTGCCTGTAGTCCAGATCCCTCCCCTGTCTCTTTGTTCAATTTTGCACCATTCAGCGCTGAGAAAGGGGGCCACAGACAAGACCCCCTTCCTCCCAAGTCATGGTGCCCGATCCTTGGGGCTGCCTAGTGGGACCTCTCCTGCCCTACAAAAGAGCTGGGGAGGAACTACAATGAGGAGTTGGCGCCTGAGCGTGGAGGGTTGAGGATGCGGGGAGCACGAACTACAGAAAGTTACCTGGGGAATAAATAAGAACCTTGCATTGTTGGTGAGAAATGATGCTACTCGTGACAACCCACCTCTCCCTCTGGGCTGAAACAGCTTTTAGAGAGGTGTCTGTCCTCAGGTATTCGCTGTTACCAGCCGGACTCTCTTCCGGCACCTCCTTCAAGCTTACAAACTTGAATAATCAAACATGCAGTTGCACAAGTTAAAGTCTGGTAGTGTGTCTCTCTCGGGTGGTGGATGCTACACAGAGTTTACCTCAGCCAGTGGAAACCAAATAGCACCTTAGAAAAATGCCATCACAGTCACAACTGTTGAGCAAATAAATAGCTTTTTACTTAACAGAAAGTGCACTGAGCATTTACAGGATGTATATTTACAACACAAGAGAAAAACACTCATACAGGAAAAGTAAACAAATGTTTTTAAACAACAGATGGCAAAAGAAAAAGGCTTTTACTGAAATATGCTATCACTAAACTTATCCTTCACTGTCCTTACAAGAGACACTGGACCCTGTTCTAACTGCCAGCTCCCACGGACATAGCTACAAGGGTAGGCTCCAAACTTATGTTTCCCCCTCCAGCTTCCAAAGTAAGAGAGAGCACTTCATTGCCTTTTAGCCTCTTGTATTTTTCTCCTAGGAATAGGTAATGCCTATTCTTCCTTTGAATGCACCAACCATCTAACATGTATGTATTT
The DNA here is from genome assembly GCA_016271365.2 of Neoceratodus forsteri. NCBI lineage: Eukaryota > Metazoa > Chordata > Ceratodontiformes > Ceratodontidae > Neoceratodus > Neoceratodus forsteri. Next base: position 898,268,065 of record CM057451.1, on the reverse strand, counting down.
AATTGTCCCAATCAGACTGAACACCTATCAGTGACCAATTATATTCCATTTTAACCTTCAGTTTATATTTGAATGACCCAATCTGTTCAAACTAGCCTGTGTATGTGTCTACAGGTCTGTGTGTGTGCGGAGATGTCTACTCGAGATTTATGACCCAGCACTTATCTAGTAGCTAGGGAGGACTGAAAATTCCAGCTTGTGGATGCTGCTGGACAGTGGATTTTAGCCTGTGCATGTTTTTTTCCAAACTGCTAAAAAAACACCAGCTAGAGATTCCAAACCATTAACTCTTTCCTTACCATTTCTGTCACACTACTCAACTGCATGCAAATAAGCCTGCACTGGGACCTGTAGCCTTGCCCCATCCAGTACAATACTAATACATGTACCAATAATGAATTTTTGGCATTGACAAATGTTTTCTTTTTTTTTTTGTTAGTGCTTTTTCTTCCCTTTGCCATGGATGGCTCTCTGGATGCTAACCAACCCAGCCTTATCACTCCGACTTTCTGTCAGGTCTTTTAAATTCAATTCAGCTCAATTCAATTTATTTGTTTGCCAGGCAGGTACAGTAGACTGAGGCCCTGTACACACTTTGGAGCGATTATAAAACGTTATTAAAAATGTTTTATAAATTGGTCCCTAGCATGGTTGTGGGAGCATCCACATTATATTATTATTTTATTCTGACTACCGTGCTAGCTGGATCGAGTTCCCGGGCCTGACTGTGGCACTAACTCAAAACTTTATGGGTGCCGCTTGGTGTTGCAGTGTGTAACCCCCCTACAAATGGGGGTTCCCGAAAAGTCTTCCTTGAGCTTGCTTAAATGCTCAGTGCCAGGCTGGTGTCCTGCATTTTAGCAGTTTAAATGTATTGCCAGAGAGTGCCTGCATAGCCTCTGTGTACTGTCTTTTTAAGAGCTGCCTGGATTGCAGTCATAATTAATCTGAGAGGGAGCTTTATTAGAAGATGTACTTGTTTGCTGATCATTTGTTAAGAGTAGTAATAATATTGCAGTTTGTTCTAACCTGCCTTCTTTGCAGCATGGACAGTTCTGTTTGTTTCCATCATCTTGGTCCTAGACTGCTGAAATGGGCCAATCAGTACCTTTGGGAACTCTAAAATGGAGCCTGTCCCCAGGGGCTTTATGGGAGCAAAATTCTGTAGGAATTGTAGTTTTTGCATTTTGGCGCTAAGACAGACCTGGAAGGGGAGCTCTTGTTGTGACTGACAGACAGATCAGCCAACCGAACTTCTGGATCCTAGGGAAAGTCCAAGACTGTTTGCAGTTCAGTCAGTCTGAATTGGGAAGTGAAAGTGGTAACAGCTTGAGTGATTCAAGCAGCAGCCCCTGTGTAATTCGTACAGGAGAACTGTGAAAGGGCTGAGTTTTGGCCTGCCTGTCTGCCTGCTGTCCCTGAGAGCGAAATTGAATTTTATTCTGACTGAATCCGAATTGTGAGGACGATTTAAGCCACAGAACTGTGACCAGGCTTTAACCTGAAGAAGAGTAAAGATTTGCTGAATGCGATCGGCCTGTCAGGATTTCCAGCCACCTTTGAACTCCCGGTTTGTGCAGAGACTCTGTAATTGCGACTGGATACCAATCTGCCTGGTACAGTAGAATTTCTTACATGTAAATGTGCTGTGTGCTGTTAGTGAGTCATGATTTGGTTCCCCACTGTGTGCTGAACTGTGTTCTGCTTGCTGGAGGCTGCATCCAGCTCCCACGGACTGAATCCGTATTCATCTCCATTGGGCCTGGACTTTGCCACACTGGCCCAGCCAGACTACCTGCTGCACAGAGAATGCCATCGACGAGAGACCTGCCTGGGGATCAGGCCCCTGCTCGTGCTTTGAACAGGAATGACGCCTCAGTGAGTCATGTGGGCCCTGCTTCTCCTGGCACTCCAGTTCAACAACCTGCTGTCTCAATTTCATCCTGCCTGTGTCCTATATCGGGTATCATGAGTAAACATCAGGGTAGCTCCCTGCAACAACAGCAAAATCTAAAGTGTTGTCATCTGATTGCTTTGTTGTCTTTTCTGTCACGAACTGAGCCCTCCGGCTCCGGATTACAAATAGTGTGTGTTGTGAATGTTGCTTTCTTCCATCACAAGGCCCCAACCAGCTGCGAGCCGGCAATGTTCCTGGCTAGCCCATCGTCTTCCTCCCTGGGTACCCAGCGTGTGTGTAGGGACTCTGAAGTGCATGCATAACTGTCTGATTGATACAGCCTTTAGCAAATCAACCTGATTACGCCCCTTCCTTGTTTAAGTCCCCTGAATAAATCAGATCTAACTCTTTTTGCATTTAACCTGACTGTGGTTCCAGTTTGTGCCAATAGTACTGTACTGTTGCTACTTGCTGTGCATAACTGCACATAACTGTGACTGCTGTGCCGTTTTGGGCTGTTTCCTCTCAAGCAAACTGCATTCTGCAGTTTAAGAACCTGCCTAAGGAGAAGCTGCCCGAAGCTCACCCTCTAAGCAAGGGGACTACTGTGCCCTTTCGGGCTGTTTCCTCTCAAGCAAACTGCATTCAGCAGTTTGAGAACCTGCCTAAGGAGAAGCTGCCCGAAGCTCACCCTCCAAGCAAGGTACAGGCTGGAACTCTGAATTTTGCATCTACCCCTGGAGGAATCTCTCTTGCTACTGTTTGCCAGTGTTACTCACACTATGTGCAGTAATCCAGACGTCTTCTAGGAACTGCTGCCAAGAAATTAATGCTAAGACTAATCTCTGCTTGAAATGTTTTGTTTTCTCACTTTAAGTAATGTTCAGTCTGAAGCAGAGATTTCTTAGAGTTGATATAAGTTTTGAGAGAGGTTTTTTTTGATGTGCCCATTTTCCCATTTGCAGTTAATACTGATCGGCCACTAGAGGCATCTTATTTTTCTTATTAATCCTCCAACTTTGCCTCTGCCTTTTTCCTGTTCTAGTCACCATTATCCCTGCCTTGTTCTCACGTTTAGCATAATGTACTCTGAAGGAAAAAAAAATACTCCACAGCTGCAGTCACCCTCACTGAAGGTCAGTTATTCCCCTTCCCCCCCCAATAAGAAATAGCAATGGGCACCACGGTTATCACACTCAGCCTACTCATGGTTACCTTTCTTGCTCTGCCCATGTCCCATTCTGCCCCCTACCCTCCACCCTGAGCCCCACCCTCACCACCCACAGTAGCCAAGCCCCCCCACCCTGGACATCCCTATTTCTCAGTGGCACCCACCTCCAACCAATACCCCCTCCCCATGGGACACCCTAGGCCCACCTTCCTTGCCATGCCTACCTTCTGCTCCCTACCCATCCCTTGTACCCCCACTAGTAGGACCTCGCATCGGTACCTGGCTAAGGGTCCTGGTCGCCACAGACCGCTCATCACATTAATTGCTCTACTCCTTCTGCTCTCCGGGAACATACATCCCAACCCCGAGCCGTTGTCAACTAGCCACCCCACACCCCACTCTGGTACTGGCCTCAGCATTGCATCCATGAATATTTGCAGCCTCACACAACAATCCGCCGCTCTCCAGTGCTGGGCTGTACAACACCATCCTGATGTTATAGCACTAGTCGAGACCTAGTTCTCGAGAAAAAATCCCGACTCGGTTATCTCCCTCCCTGGCTACACTCTGTTCATGGAAGACCGTATAGGCAAACGTGGCGGCGGGTGTGCAGTCTTTATGTGTGACACACTTTTAGGCCATGATCTCCCTGCCCCCAAGCTCGGTTTTAGTGCCCAAGCCCTCACCCTTAAGGTTACCCCTGACCCAGCCAGGGGCCCTCTTTTTCTCACAGTCTTCTACATACCCTGAGGGACCTGGGACCAGCTGTCCACTCCCTCACTGATTACCTCACCACACTCCCACACAAGGTGGAGCAGCTCATCCTAGGTGACCTTAATGTCAATTGGCTGAGTACCACTGCCCCCATATCATGGACTCCTTCGATGCCCTAGATATGACCCAACTAGTTGCCTCACCCACTATATTTAACAAGTCAGGTAGCTCCAGCACCCTCCTAGATGTAATTCTGTCGAACCGCCCACATAAAATCAGGGATATTAATGTACTACCAGACTCTCTTAGTGATCACTCTCCTGTCCTCTGTCACTGGTCATCCCCCACACCAAAACCAGTGTCCCAGGTCACCTCGCACCAGCACTTTCACCCTGGGGGTCTCAGAAAGCTAAAAATGCACCTAGCCCAGCTTGACTGGTCCCCAGTCCTACTCACAATGGATATTGACTCACCCTAGCCTATTTCTCCTGTGCCTTCAGCAAGGCCTGCAACCTTTTCACCCCCCTGACCAGAATCCGTACCAAGAAACACAACGCCCCATGGATCTCTCTATCCTTCATCCAAACACTGAAACAAAGAGATAATCTCTGGCATATTGCTGTCGAGACAGGCAAACTGGCTGACAGACATGCCTGTAATGCAGCATGTAATAAGTGCACCTGGGCTATAAGGCAGGCTAAGGTCAAATATTATTAAGCCACCCTTGAATCCACTTGGGGCCCATCCCGTGCCTTCTGGGACAATATGAAAGAGCTCAATGGAAAGACCCGCTCCCCTCCCACCATCACTACTCTCCATAGATGGTACCATCACTACTGATCCTCCCCGCATAGCTGAGTGCTTCAGTATGGCTTTCTCAGATCTAAGCTCTGTCCTCCCCAACTACTTTTTCGGCCTTATCCCTGCCTCCACCCCCCACCTCGGATTACCCCCCTTTCTACCTGTGTACCATATCACCCCTTGAAGCCAGGCCGCATCTGCAAAAAGCCTTAGCTAGCAACAACCCCAGCTGTGATGCCCTGGACTCCAGGATTCTCCGATTAGTCCTAGATACTGTACTAGCCCCTCTCACCAACCTTTTAAACTGGTCAATATGGCTTGGTCAATTTCCCAGTGCCTGGAAGATTGCAGAAATCACCCCTATCCATAAGAGTGGAGATAGAACCTCCCCTAACAATTTCAGGCTCATATCCATTTCTCCCCTCTCTCCAAAGCACTAGAAAAATAGTGGCCATTCAGCTCTCCAGTATCTGGCCCACACGACCGCTGTGTCCGGAACAACATGGATTCTGCCCTGGACACAGCACCACTACAGCCCTCCTTGAGTTCTCCCAGCACCTCCACTCTGCTCTCAACTCTGGTCATGTTGCGGGTGCAGTGTTCATTAACCTCTCCAAGGCCTCTGACACTGTCTGTCACCCCCTCCTACTCGACTCCCTCCACCAACTTGGCTTCTCCCCTAGCCCACTGGCTTGGTTCACCAGTTACCTCTCTACCAGATCACAGCGCGTGAAGGTAAACAGCACCCTGTCCAATACCCTGCCCGTTCGCTCAGGGGTCCCCCAGGGTTCCATCCGGGGCCCCGTTCTGTTCAGCCTATTTCTCAACACCCTCCCCAGCTCCTGCTCGGGCAATATGCTACTCTATGCCGATGATGAGGTTCTCCTTGCCTCCCACCCTGACACTGCACCTCTACAGGAATCCCTACAGCACACATTCAACCAAGCTGAGAAGTGGTTCCTTGACCACCGGCTGGTCAGTAACCTTAAAAAAACCAAATCTATGCTTTTTTCGCATCACCAGAATAAGGCAAAAAATGCCCCCCTCTGCATTCTCCCCAGTAATGCTCACCCTCTCGAGCAGGTGCCATCCTACAAGTACCTGGGCATCACCTTCGACTCGGCTCTTACATTCCACACCCATATCAATACCCTGTCCTCAGCCATAAACTCTCGGATTGGCCTTCTCTATCACCACAGAGATTGCCTCCCCCAAACCGCTCTCCAACTGGCCATCAAGTCCTCCGTCCTATCCCTAGTGGACTACGCCCTACCGATCTACGCTGTGGCTGACAATACCGCCCTCACCAGAATCCAGACCTCAATAAACAAGGCCTGCAGGCTCCTGACCGGCGCATCTCTCTGCACCCATACTTGCCTGCTCTATTCCACCGCCAACCTGCTCACCTTGGAGGAGTGCCTGCGCTACCAAACCTGCTTACTTGCCCAAAAATCCCTGCTAGGACTCTCCCCCCCCACCAGGGGTCACTGTGTCCCTGCAGCTTGCATCCCCATCTGTTGCCACCTGTAGCTCAGTTAAGGCCACCTTTGTGGTGCCCCGTACCAAGACCTTCCTAGCCCAAAGGTCCTTCCACGACCATGCCCCCACATGGTTCAACCCCCTCTCGCCCTCTGTCACTAAGTCTACCAAAACTGGTCTCCTTAAAGTCACTCTCTGTAACCACCTCTTTGGCACCCGAAGCTGTAGTTGCCCTTAATCAACCAAATGTTGGGGACCCTCCCCGTTTCTGGCCCATAACCTTGACAATGTCCACTGGACTGCTTCCCCCCTTTTTTTTCTTTTCCTCACCCCTGTTCCCCCCACCCCCCACCCTTCCACACAGGTATTTCCCCCGGTATGACCAGGGCTGTGACTTCTACTGTTGTTATACTTTATGCGATTGCTACTTACTGCATGTAACTTTATTCCATAAACCACTGTTGTATTATGTTCTTTTGTTATCTGTATTGCACCTGTATGTTACCACTGTTGCATCTCACACTGTAAAAATGTCTACCCTCCCTGTGACGAGGTGCCTTTGTAAATCAATCCCTGACTCAAAGGTCATAAATCCGACTTTCAAAAATAAATAAATAAATTACAGGGGGTCCCCAGGGTCGAGCTAGAGGAACCAGCCCTAGTGGTAAGTGCAAACAGTGTGGCTAATTGCATGGTTAATAAGGGCCATTGTGAAAGTGTTTATTGTATATTGCTCAGGCCACTAGAAGGGAAAGAGGGAGCTTACAGTGTCCCAGAGGGCTGTGTCCAGGTTAGCTTGACCACTAACAACCCTGACCTCCGGGTGGAGGCACCCGATTCAGTACACAGGCCCCTTAACCTGCTACTAGCCAAGCAGGCAGGGGTAGTACCCCTTGGGTTAGTGCCACCTAGGGGTTATAAGTGCATGATGGGATACCCGCGAACAGGCACCAAAACTGATCGGCACAAAAAATACATGGCCAAAACCAAGGATTCTTCGTCTACCTGGCGGTGCCATTAAGGTATTTTTTTTTTAATTCTGCTGCTCACAAAACAGATTCCAACTCAGAACAGGTTGCCTTAACCCATGTTTCGGCATGCGTACACACTGCTGTTAACACGGATTAAGGCAACCATGTTTAGCTAAAACCATGCTAAAGACCACCACTCTAGCAGGGTTTTAGCATGATTTTAGATCACGGTTGTAACATGGTTTTAACCGTGTTACAGTGTGGATGCAAATCATGTTATGGGAGCTTAAAATGGTTTAAGGCAGTTAAACCATTTTAAGTTCCCTAGTGTGTACAGGGCCTAAAAGATCTGTTTACAGGCATGACTCAGATGTTTACAGAAGCACAAAAAATTATCCAAGACCTAACAATTACATTATAATGCACATACAAGAATAGGGAGAAACATTGCCAGTGCAAATCTACACAAGATTTAAGAATATTTTTTAAATTAAGCTACACTAAGTTTAAACGTATAGACCAAAATACATTTTTATGACAGTTTTCCATAACAGTTACATACAGACATAGACAACAGATGAACTAACAACTTATTCCTAAAAATGAAAAGGAATGACGCCAGACGAATCTCTGCTGGAAGACTATTTCATTTTATTGATCACATGATAGGAAAAAACCTTTTGACCCATTACTGCTCTGCAAGATGGAGTCACTAACAAAGACTGTTTGCCTGATCTTAGGTCTTGTCTGGGATCACACTTTAACATCATAACAGGCAAAGGGCTTCTGTCACCCAATCTGATGATTTTAAAAATAAACTGGAACAAATAAGTATCTCTTTCCGCCAATGGCAACCATTTCACTCTTGCATACATATTACAGTGATAGTCTCTAAATCTACTACTAGTAGCAAAACTGAATATCACATTACATAGGACTTGTCTCTTGCTTCATACCGCAGCAGAGGCAGACCCCCATATTAAGCTGCTATAGTCGTAGGTAGTAAGCAATGTCTTATAATCACTGTTTTTGTGTCTATGGATAATACATTTGTTTGGCCTATGCAAAAGCCCAGCCTTTCTATGTAAAATGTCTGTGACATTTTCCACACGTTTGTCATAACTTAAGTAGGAGGCTTATGATAGCACAAAAGCAGTGTGGCCTGATTTCTTGTTGGGTGTGGGGCCTTGGGTGGCTGGAAGTCAGCCAGCCACCCAGGAATCCATTTCCCAGTTTTCTCCCTACTCGGGGGGAAGAGGGTATACAATGCTGCCCCAACGGCCCTACACATGCTTCCGTACGTGGACTGTCGGCAGCTGCCACTTCCCCCATCCCCTATCTCGACAGTCACTGGCTGACATGCCTGCAGCTGATGCTAGGAACCCCAGGTGCCGTAGCATTCCATCCCCAGGAGAGGAGAGGAGAGCTGTCCACTGGATGCTCTCTCCTGTCCCACCCCGGCTGACGCCCAGCAATCCATATCCAATGTTGAACTCTGGTCGCCAGCATGGCTGCAGGTATGCTGCCCAGTGCCTTAACCCTCTGTGGCACTGGGCCAGCCCTTGTAAGGGGCATCTCAAAAAAAGAGATACACAGAAAGCAAATGGGGGAGGCAAACATGAGTTAGGAGTGCTGCAGTTCTTTTAGTCCCCTTTCATGTCTTGGGCAGCTCGTGTGCACCAGTCTTATCCATATGATTAATCCCTGCATGCAACTTATTTGCACCCCATACCTCTCAACCTCCTGCCTCATAAATCAGGGACAAGGCTTAAAAAAATTAGGGACAAAGGACCAAAATCAGGGACACATCTTCAAAATTAGAGATATATACCCAGAAAGCTGGTAGAATATGGGGCTTAGTGCAAAATGCATTTTCTAAGGAAGAACAAGTCTGTAACTTTAATGTTTGACATTATTTTGTGCTTACAATTTCCACTGTTTAGCCACGGAAACACAAATTTTAGGAGGGACAGAGTAAAATTTTGAGGCAAAATCAGGGACAGTTGAGAGGTATGTTGCACCCTCAGTTTCATATTAAAAACAGCAACTTCTCCTCGCCTGTCTGGGCAGTAGAGGGTTAAAGCTCAGACCCTCAGACCTAACTTCACCTTATTTGCTGCGACTCCCCCCAACCCTCACTGAAAAATGAAAAAATACACTGAGTTTTCCTTTCTCTTCTATCAGAAGAAAAGCATTGTGAAATAATGATACACAAAACTAGAGAAAGACTACCGACAAAAAATGCCCATTTTCTCTCCACGGCCTGTGGCAAACAGCAAAGCCAGCTTCTTTTCTTCTATATGTATTTTTTTCTTTGCTTCAGCTCCACAGGTCTTACAGACCGAAAGAAGAAAACAATACATCAATCACACTCCACAGGGTCATCCAGAGAAAAGTAACAACTGGCAGAATGAAGGGAAGGCCACTGCCTTGCAGAGGCAATTTGAAGCTGGGTAATGCATTTGTTAGTAGTACAATCTCAGTGTAAAGCCTTGTCATCCAATTCAGTGTCAACAGTCGAACCTGTCCCACATGAATGCAGAGAAGACAGTTTGAAGAAAAAATATTGGTGTAAACAGCATCTCTAATTAGCTAAAGGGCAGGAACAGTCCAGCCAATTGATACTGCAAGCTTCCCCACACTGCCCCCTCCTATGTGTCTTAACCAGCTATCCATGAGGGTCTGTAGAGGGGGAAGAAGTAGCTCTAGACATGGTAAGCAACAATATACTGTATATGAGTCCTTTAGCACTGAGAAGTTGTAACTAAAGCGCCCTCTAGATGTAAGAGACAAAACTGATAATGATGGGACGATTACAAGCTCAGTTCTACCTGCTGATCAGGAAAGATTCCTCCTCATGCGTTGTTTTAGGACACAGCCAGACAGCACACAGGCCCTAGTAAAATCTACAGTGCCCCAGCATTAAAACACAGGTGGCAACATAGTCTGGATTTAAATTCCCCTGCATGCCCAGACACAAGCCCTCTTTACCCTGCCTGTGCCCTGCTCACCCTTAATTCCTGGAGCCCCTGCTATTCCTGTTTTAACTAAGTGATCAGAGATTCCACCTTCATGACTTAGGGTTAAGTCTGATTACCATCAAGGGTTCCTGAGTGAGGCTGCTCTCTGGCCTGGCCAGCTATAACAATGATCTTTGCGGAGACAGTAATGCATTGTAGTTTTAGGGCACTGAGCTGCAAACCTAGAGACCTGGGTTTGAATCCAACAGCCTCCATTTGCATACTATGTGACCCTGAGCAAGTCACTTAACATCCTTGTGCTCCCAGGTCACACCTTGAAACAAGCTTTGGCTTTGTGTGCCATTCCTGGTTAAACAATTTTCCCTTTCCCATCTATGCCAGGAAACTAGAAATGTCAAGCCAGCCCAGTGGCGTGAAGGGCTAATGCATTGGGCGGACACCTGCTTCCATTCCGGTGACCCTGGTTCAGCAGTGAAGTAGGGTGCTTGGGAACCAGCTGGGAGAAAGAGGACTGAATGTCAAATGAAGGCTCAGAGGGGGACAGTGAGAACCGCTGCATGACCGCCAACTAGCAGAGGCTGGGTGGCGCAAAAGCGAGTTCCCACCTGATCGACCAGGTGTGGGCATTGAGGCATTCCTGCCTCTTCACGCAGGGTATGCACACCAAAATAAGCATGCTGATCTGGACGGATGGGAAGCAGTGGGATGATGTGGCAATCCACAGGCACCAAACCATCTTTTGAGGCACCCACCCAGCCATGGCGGTTCAAGAGGTGTAGGTAAGGTGGGTGATGGGGCTGGAAGTATCTACCAGAAGGGGCTGCCAGACTGAAGGAGAATATAAAAATGATGAAAGAAAGAAAAAAAAAGAAACTAGAAATGTTATTTTGCATTTTGAGGCAGTGCACAGCAGTTAGAGTACAAGCTCAGGAGCCAGAAGATGCAGGTTCAAATCCCAGCAGAGCCATTTACACACTGCGTGATCCTAAGCAAGTCCCTTACCCTCCCAATGCTTCAACCTGCTAGGCTATATAAATGGGTACAATGCAGGACACCATTGAAAACAGGCTGTTGCATCTCAGAGATGTTATTCTGGGCAAATAAATTCTTTAATAACAACATGTGGTAGCAACCTACTCATGCTGTTACCTCAACTATAAACCCACAGCAGTATCTCCACAAATTAGTATGTGCTAACACAGCACACTTATTCATCCCATCTTAAGTGGGGGAGGCGCGACCTGATGAACCTTGTGTCCCTTCCTACCTTAAATTACTATCTTACGATGTTACTTTGTTTGTTATGGTGTGCACTGTTGTGTTGACAATCATTACGTACAATGTGCCCACTGCTGTCCGTCTTTTAGGCCTGCGCTGTTTTCCACTTGCACTAATTTGTATTTGTTTGCACTGTATTTATACTGTTATTTTGTTTATACCAACAGAACGTAGTCTCGCATGTTCTCTTCCCCCGGAATACACCTGGAAACAAGCCTTGGCTCAGTGTGCCTTTCCTGGTCGCCAATTTCTACATAAATGAATGAATGATACCACTACTGGGCTGTGTTATGCATAAGCCCTCTTGTGGTGAAGGCTGACACTGCAATGTATGATGTACTAGAAAAGTACAGTTGCCTAGTTAATAGGAAATCTCTGTTTAGCTCACTATTTAGAGCTGCACTGTTGCTTCTTGAGGCTACGGACAGCAGCCTTGATCCCAGGGGCCAACACTTACTGTTAATTAATGGCCTATAATTCAGTTTACAGCAATGCCCCCATACACACACGGGTTGGAAGACAACTGGTGTCAGTGGAAACCAACAGCGTTTACTGAACCTAATGGAGGCCATGTGATAAAAGGGTAAGGATTTTTCTTAAGAAATTGTGTAATCGAGTAATCCAGCACTGTCAGAGAAGAAGCATGTCATCTGTGTTCACCAAGTCTTTTGCCGGAGCTGCACCCGCTAAACTCAATCAGTGAGGAGTATGGCACAACACTTGGCCCAAACATAAAAAATGTCTCAGGTGGTATCATTAGAACTCACTTGCACTTATGGTGCAGAAACAATTCTAAGCCATTTTATTTCCTTGTGAGGCTCATTCTTGACTCAAAGTCATAATGCCCAGTTTGTTGTGACAGCACAGTAATTTTAATAGCAACAGGCTGTGATGTCACAAGCAAGGATTTATGACTTCAGCTCTAGAATAGGCCTCTACTGCAGAGAAATTATGCTAAATCTGCTGTTTTTATGTAAATACTCTTACTGTAACGAAGATGGGAATGGCTTTAAATTACACTGTGTAACAGAGTTCTGCTGCAAATTGGGATTGCTGCACTGGCGCCTGGAGCCCCTCTTTAAATGTACCTAGTTTCTATTTTATATACAGTCAAACCCTGGGACAGAGGTTATCAAAATGCAAAAGGTGGTAGCCCAACCACCACCCTCTGGAACGTTTTGAGCAAGTGCAGCTCCAGCAGCGAACCTGTCATTAGATTTGCACTTTTTAAAAAAGATGGAATCCCTCAGTCTTCATCCAATTTGACCTTTGACGTATTACAAGTCTGGCCTTGCAGACTGTAAAGGGAGGATGCTAAATTTATATAAGGGCTACAAAATGCCTCCTACTAAATCTGCCAAGTGTAAAGGCCAATAGACCAGGGAAAAGAAAATGTTCTCGGGACTGCATTTCCTAAAGAGCTAATAGTGCCAAAAATATAGCAGGTGAAACATTTCAGAATTGTTTCACAGAAGTACCTGATTAGGTTTTTATTTCCAAAGGCTTTTTTTCTTATGTGCTCACTAGATGGTGATGGAGGGCATGATGTGAAAAGCAGCCCTAGCTGAAGTAATTCCCAGCACCATGGGGACACTGGTATGGGGACTGAGGTTGCGGGAGAAGCGTGCCGATGCTTGCTTCATCAAAATGCATCACAACGCTCCCCCCACACACGCATATCTTGACAGCTACACCCCCACTCATGCAAATATAGGTGATGGTAGCACAGCAAGGCACACAGCAGCTCTCTCCCCTGTGCTGGGATGCCCAAACCTCTCCCCCAGGCTGGCCCTGATGACTTAGGCTGTTTCCCAAACCTAGATTGCCGGCACTGCCAGCAGTAGCACCTCTGTTGTGCAAAAGGGCTGGCCAAATCTGCTAATTTTTCAGAAAGGCTCCGAGCATTTGTAGGCGACAGAGGTGACCTACATGGCGGATCAAGTGCTGAGTGCCACTGCTAGAATGGTGAAAGAAAATACCTTACTTAAACTGCAACTCAAACATATCAAAAATCAACTGAGGGAGAAATCTGAGAATTAATGGCTTGCCAGAGGGACTTGGGGGGACCAATGTGACCAAAACAATTCTAGCATGACTGGAGGAAACTTTAGCCCTCAGCTTGGAGCGTACAAGGCTGCAAATCACCAGAATACAGTGGATCACCCCTTGAAAGAAACAGGACAGTATACCAACAATGCTTTTGGTGCACTTTACTTCTCTGGCACTGAGGAACTTGATTTTAAAAACTGCTTGAAGGCTGAAAAATGTGAAGGTGGCTTGCAGCTGGGTCCTCCTTCACCCAGATTTGAACTATACCACTCGGACATGGCTAAGAAGTTTCAGTGGGGTTAAGGGGGAGGCTATTTGAAGTGAAGGTGGCCTTTAACCCACCAAAGCTGTGGGTAGGGTACAGCATACTAGACAGACCTACGTCTTTGAGGATGTCAATAATCCATTCTTACTGTTAGCGTCATATGGCGTCGGAACCTAGCCCAAAATGGCCACACAAGACAGAATGAGATAAAATAATTTACAAAAAGGCAAGAAAAAAACTAGAAATTTCATTGGTCAAGAGATGTCACCTGACCATTCATTAAATCTCTATAAATGCATGGTAAGGTGCTGAATCTTATCTTCCTCCCCCCCCCAAAAAATACCTACTTAGAGCCATTTTATAAATGTAATAAGCCTCTCCAGGGTGTGTAATCATAGGATTTTAATGCACTTCCTAGGAGTGTAAAGACACTTGACCTTCGACCTCATGCCTTACTACACCCCTGGGGCATGAGAAATACAAATGGTACATTACAGACAAAAACAGAATACATTAAAATTCAGAAGCCAGAATAAAATACAAGTACATACATAGCATCGCGATTTTACAGTATTACAACAATATTTAAATTAGTACTATATCACATTATTTATGTGATAGATGCACAACTGTACAGATTATGTACGAAGCAAAATGGGAAAAGAGGATTAACTCAAGGGAGGCAAAATAAGAATATGAGTAGTAGAAGGACAGGAGGAAGCTATCAGAACTGGGGGGATGGGGCGATGCTTAGCAGACTAGGAGGCTGGGCCTGTGGGGCTGGGGATGGCGGTGGGGGATGGGGAGAGGATGGAGAGGGGGAGCAAGTACATGGATCCATGGGAAGGGCACGGAGAAGGGATTTAAGGACAGAAAGAGCAGCGGCATGATGGGTGTCTCAAAGGAGTTGGTTCCAGAGGAGAGGGAGCCAGTAAGAGATAGCCACCTGACCTGAGCAAGAGTGAGGGTGTGGAAGGGAGAACCTTTGGGCATCCCTGGAGTGAAAGGAATACAAAGAGGGACAGAAGTTGAGGTAGGAGGGGAGAAATCTGAACCAGAACTTGCCAATGAATGTGAGGCAATGTATCTGATGCCTAGTCTTTAGAGGAAGGAGTGAGGGAGGGAGACAGAGAAGTAGAGGGTACAGTGATGAGTGGGGGGGACAGGTGACAAAACGGCAGAATGAGTTAAGTAGGGTGCCAAGTATACCTAGTGAGGTTGTAGGAGCAGAGGCATAGCCAATATCAGTGTAGTCAAATATGGGAAGAATAGTCATGTTGACTGCGTCTCGACGAGTAGACATTGGGAGACATTGTTTATGTCAGTAGAGGGCACCGAGTTTAGGATGAAGCTTGGAGCAAATATAGTCAATGTCGGTGGAAAAGTCAAGGATGCTATCCAGCCAGACTGAGTGGTATTTGAAAGAACTGACAGATTGGAAGGGTGAACTGTCGAGGGTGGTGAAAGCAGGGGGCACTGAGTTTGGACAGTTTTTGTTTTGTGCCAAAAAACATGGAAAATGATTTTTTGGAATTAAGTTTCAGCTGGTTCTGGTGGAACCATTTCTGAACTTTGTCAAAGTCGCTTTGAAGGGGGGCTGTTACATTGATTGCAGAAGGACTGGAAAAGTATACTATGGTGTCGTCCACATACATACGGATTTTGGAGGGGGAGCAGACAGAGGGGAGGTCATTTATGAATATGGAAAATAGAACGGGGCCCAGTATTGAGCCTTGGGGGACACCAGCTAGGATGGGGAGGGGGGAGAGGGTGGTTGTTGCTAGCATATACAGAGCCAGTAATGTGAGGTATACAAGTTTCATGGTTTAGGTACAGTTACATTACGCACACGTGATTTAACGTGAGTATTTTAATGGCAATCATAGCGCAGATAGGAATTCCTGCTTCACTGGATTTTTTAAAAATGGTGCCCCTTCCTATCTCCAGGGTAAAGGGTGTACAAGAAGGCGGAAACTCTATGTGCTGAAAAACTAGAGACGTAGGGTCTCTCTCTCTCTCATTTTCTTCTTGCTTCAGATAGCAGGCAATATAGCGCAGTGGTCTAAGGCTCTGAGCTGCAAATTTGGTGACATCCAGCAGACCAGACCTGGGTTTGAATCCCACAGCTTCCACTTGCATACTGTGTGACCCTGAGCAAGTCACTTAACCTCCTTGTGCTCCCAGGTCGCTCCTGTAAAAAAGCTTTCAGCTTAGTGTGCTATACCTGGTTAAACAACTAAATATAAAAAAAAAAGCACATCACATCCTCGCACTTCTCAGAGACTCCATTTTGATACTATAATGATAATGAATGATTAGGAACACATAGAGGAGGTTTGGAAAACAATACTGCTTTAATTTTTCTACATATATGGAATTTATACTGGGCTTAATTCTGGAACTGTTTGTAGGCTTCATTTTGGCACAAGGTTAAGATGGTGCCATTTGTTGTGATATATTGTTTGTACACGTAAGGGCCATATTGGTGGTACAGAAGGTTAATGCTATGACAAAATATACTTTACACCAGACAGTAGCTCACTGGATGTACTTGGTTAAAATGTTACCAACGTATATGTTTAAGGACTATTTGAGCTCTTTGTGAGACCCAAATAGCTCCTATAGATGTAACACTAACACACTGTACATGTATGAATGTTGTAATATGATATTGTTCTCTTAAGAATGTACAAGTTTGTATCAGTATAAAACTAGAATTATGAAATGGCTAAGCCGGCCCAGTGGTGCTGAGGGTTCAGGCGCTGGATGCCACACCTCGTGGCATGCCAACGACCCGGGTTCGCGAGTGGACTAGGGCTGTCAGGGGTCAGCAGGGGAGAGGGAGGATCGCGCATCCCACGACAGCTCTCCTCCCTCTGGGGTGGGGAAGGGGTTCGCATCACTCTGCAGCAGCAAATGGCGGAAGCCAGGGGCACTGCTAGAAGCACACACAGTTGAGGGATGGAGCGCAGTGGGTGTCAGCACGTTGTGCATGGATGCCATTGCACATCCAGCTCTGAGGAAGAAAAATCCAGGCAGAAAACTGCAGGGCGGTAGTGCCGGCTGATGGCTATGTGTTGCACCCCCGGACATGAGAGGTGCGCCTCCCCAGGTATCAGGATGCAGGTCCCCCAAGGGGGGGGGCACTCTGCATGCCAGCCTACGTGGAGGAGGGCGTGTCACTGGCCAGAACGGGTCCGGGGGTGCAGGTGCCGGAAGCAAGACGACTCGCCGCCCGCTCCACAGAGGTAGGAGAAAGAATATCGTGATAAAAAAAGAATTATGAAATGGCTGGTCAAAATCCCTGATTCTAATTGGCTGTGACCACATTCAACTGGGACATCTCAAACATCTCCCAGTGTGAGAAATGCTGTTCAGGCATTGAATCAAAAAACAATTAAAGCTGGCCCAGTGGCGTAGAGGGTTGAGGCACTGGCGCCTTACCTCAATCCATGCTGGTGACCCGGGTTCGGGAATGGACTCGGGATGCCGGGAGCTGGCAGGGGAACAAAAAGATTGAGCATCCGTAGGACAGCTCTCCTCTCCTGGGGTGGAAAGTGGGTCGACGTCATGCTGCAGCGGCCTCTGGCGGAGCCCAGGAGCTCTGCAGACGCACATAGGAGGGAACAGTAGAAAAGCAGAAAATCTGCTTCGTGACCGACCAGATGACGACTGCCGGTCCACCGCTGCTGCCGATGTCCTGAAGGAGACCCTTCACCTCAGCAGCATCCTGGGGCCAAGTATGTGTGCTGGATGCCCCCCGGTGCCTTCCCCCTCGGAGGAGGGGGACCCCTCCCGGTGAAGGGTTACGTCCGGGTTACCCCAGGGACGGCTGTGATTTGAGGTTGGATGGCTCAGGAAGGAACAGGTAGAGTAGATGGGACCTAGGCAACCCGAAGGAGTGGTGGGTCTTGAGGCACGAGGGGAGAAAAGAGATAATACAAAAAAAAGGCAATTAAACTGGTCTAGTGAGGCAGAGAGCTAAAGCGCTGAGTGCCTTACCTCTGATCATGCCGACGAATCGAGTTCAGGAACGAACTCAGGTCCTTGGGAGTCAGTGGGGATAGCCACCTGGCAGTTCTACTCTCCCGGATCAGGATGGTGGGTTGTCTCAGCTTTTGGCTGCTACCCTGTGGAGGCCTGGTGGTAGCATTGACACACAAGCAGCAGACTGAGGCCAGGGGAGGGGGAGCCACGATTCTGGGGTGCATGCATGTACATTGCCTATGCCATCATGTCTAGTGGGAACTTGGAGAGAAAAGGGAAAAGTGGTTGTCTTGGGCTCCATGACATCCTTCTCACTGGCCTTCTGCCCCGCACTGCCTCCCAGCTGGGACCCAACTGCTGGATGTGTGTCTCCAGGTAGGTGAAGATAGCCTTCCCCCGCCTGGCCCTGCCACAGAGGAGGGGGGTGTAATCTGTGGGGGGTCTCCAGGGTCCTGGTTGCGGCTGAGGTAGGAGCAGGGTGGAGGGGGCGGAGACAGGACCTACAAGCCTTGCTGGGCAGACCTGCAGGTAAAAAGCTTTCTAGAAAAAAAATCAAAAAGCAGTTCATCCATTTCATAATCGTAATACTACACTCCAAGGTGTGGAATTTCATGGGATATCATCTTTCTCAGGGTGCTGAAGTTCCTCAACCTATGGTCTCGTACCTCACTACACACCTAAAGCCAGCTAATAGCTCGTGCTATCTCACACCTTGTTTTGTATTATTGCTTAGATAAGTAAAAAAAAAAAAATCTTGTAACCCCACTAGTCAAAACATGTCACATGACCATTGATTACTGTCTTACAACTGCACACTTTCCCCGAACAACACTTTTTTTTTTTTTTACAAACAAAATGCCTATTTTATAAGCGGGATAACACATTCCAGGATATCAGTTTGTCAGGGAACAATGCACTTCCCAGGTGGTTGCAGCATTTGGCTGCACCTCATGCCAGACAGACAGACACCTGAGGCCTGCATTATTTCCTTTTGATCATGTGTTATCCCTTACTTATTATCCAAACCTGATTCAGCAGTCTCCCTTGTTGTTCACCCGCCCACTGTGGAATCAGGTTAATAAGGGCAAAGTAAATGTAACGACACCGAAGGTAATGGTCAGGGCCATTTAAATATTTTAAGTAAACAATTAATGTTTCCACTGACTGTTACATGAACATCTCAGCATGTCCCCAATTAACCTCACAATTGCTTTGTCTGTGATATCCCCCCTTTCCTCCTACTCCCTCCGCTCCCCTGACACCCACTCCTTCTCCATACTCTGTTCCAAGACCTCTTCTGGGCAATCTGCTTTCTCTTCTCTGGTCCTCCCTCCCATTCACCATTCATGTTGTCTCTGCCCCTGCTGCTCTAAAGACTCTCTCTACATGTGCGCTTCTCACACCTGCATCTGCCTACAATCTCATATCTTACCCTAAAATGGGTAGGGACAGTCCTGAATCCTGACTCACTAAGACTGGATTCTAACCTTGTATTTTATTTTCACTAAACCCAGCTAACAACACACAAAATGTCCCAATACCTGTGTCTTTAGTGCAGTTTGTATCCTTGAGCAGTGATGAGTTTTGAAAAACTAATTTGTCTGCCATATTTTCTCGGTTACATGCTCGGAGAAACAGTCAATAGCATGTGAAAATTAAAAGAAAAAAAATGAGGTAAAGCAGAAATTTCTGTCAAAAAAAGTTTACGAATTAAGTCAGAGAGTGTCAATACCCAGTGCTTTCTTTTTACACCGCTGTTTCTCACTCTCCCGGCGAGTCACAGACCAGAGGAAATACAGAAACACAGAAACATAGAATTGACAGCAGATAAGGACCTCTTGGCCCACCCGGTCTGCTCATTATCCCTACCTGTTTCATATACCGTAGATCCTAAATGATCTGCAGCTTACTCTCTCTTTCCTATCACTAGAGTTTGGTGAAAGTTGCTACCGCAGATGGTAGCCTTCTTCCGGCAAGACCACAATGACATCTCAGCTCTCCCACAGCTGATAACCTTGGCACAGCGCCCCTTGGCAACCAGCACCCATGGTGTCATTTTTCAAGCAGAGGGACTATTTAGTGAAAAACTAACAATGTTTTAACATTTTAAAATGTGTTCTAATAATATTTTAAAAATGCACATACAAAATCCATTTTATTAGCTGAATAACACACTCTGGTGTCTGGGTTAGTCTGGATAAACGCACTTCTAGGGACAGTAAGGGCACTTGGCCTACAGCCTGTCCCCAACTAACCTTACAATTCCCTAGGTGTGCATTTATCCAGACTAACCCACACTCCATTGTGTGCTACTGCTTACTATATTTAACTGTATTTAAATTGTTCTTGGTTCACAAATACCTTGTTGCACCTGCCTAAATTCTCCCAACCACCTAATTGAAGCTGTTCTGAAATTGTATGGTGCGATTTAGAGGGATTCTATAGCACAGACCCACTGAGAGCTGGTATGTGCTACAGAATCAAATATATATGTTTTTAACTTATTTATCAGATAAATACTGCTTTTTAAACCACACCATACATATGGTTGTCTGTTCAGTGTCATGCAGCCCAACTTCAGTTTTGTGAGTATTGCAGTTTACATAGTGCTTCTGGGGTGTTTGTGAAGCCACTTATTTCTACTTTTGTTCTGAAATTATACATTTATGTAAACTATAACTTGTAATTCTGTACATTTATACTTACTGCTGTTCCACGCCTAATCCTGTTACCTGAAATGGAGTATGCCATTATTTGCTATTGTACTGTTTTTCTCACCTGTGCCCCTCCGCCCAGGATACCTCTGGAAACGTGCTACTTTGGCTTAGTAGACTCTTCCTAGTAAAACTCTTTTAATAAACAAATACATGGCCGGCCCGGTGGTGCTGAGGGCTGAGGCACTGGATGCCTTACCTTGTGTCACACTGGTGACCCGTGTTTGGGAACGAGCATGGGCCACCAGGGTTTGGCAGGGCTGGAGAAGGACTGAGCATCTGAAGGACTGCTCTCCTTCTCCGGGGAAGGGAGACAACAGTGGTTGGTGCTCGACTGGCCCCCAGTGGAGACTGGGGGGCAGTGCACCGATGCTGCAGAAGAGGGGTGGAGTTGGGGCAGATGCCTGGAGGAGCGCATGCGGACGCGTGCGTGCTCCCTCTGCTGGCGTCATTGCACATCACTCCTCACAGGGGAGAAAGCAGAAATATCCCTCGGCAGCATGAAGGCTGGGCAGACGGCACTGGCCACAATCAGGCCCGGGTTAGTCTCAGGCCCACCTTCAGGCTCCCAGTGGTGAGGTATGTACCATGTGATGCGACCTGGAGAGGTTCTGGCAGGAAGTATGAGCTCTGGCTGATGACAGTGGCAGCCGTGAAGGCGGCTGGAATAAGTGGGGGAACCAAAGGTACAACCCCGCAGCTGAAGGACATAGAAATTAATAAATAAAAAAAAATCATAAACTGTTGTTATGGTAAGCAATACCATATCATAACGAGTGCAGTAAAGTCAGAAAATACAGATGATAGCTTTGTACACACATCTGATTAATAAGTTGGCAAACACATATTGAAAAACCAGGGAACGATACAGGAAACTTTAAAAGGGTTATTTTTTCAGTACATTTTAATAGCTAAACAGAGTATTTTTGGGGAAATTACATTCTGAAATTTAAACTTGCTTTTAAAAAAAAGCATAGATTTCAGTTCTGTATTAAAAATGTTATCAACCCCTCGTTATTACTTAAACCAGCAGTACTTGTTGGTAGAAAAAATTTCATCATGCGGTATTTCAGATAGAACGTATTTCAGGCAAACTCATCCATATATAGATATCTTTATTTTAATTGCATTTCCTTCCTAAACCAAGATGCAACGTTTCAAAGTCTATGTTTTCTGACCCTGCCTGCTATGAATAAGTTAAACATGTTGATATGGTGCCGCACTCTTTACCATCAGAAAGGTGGGCTAGCACCCTCCTAATATTTGCACACTATGAATCCTCTAAGTAAACTCAAACAGTAACCTCGAAGACGGGGAATTTTAAAATTGATACTAGGCCCATATTTAATGACTTGCGTCCTTAATTATAAAATCAGTAATAAAGGTTGTTTTACGAACATCTGAGAGAAACAAAAATAGACTGAGGATGAATCTAATTATGTCAGAAATACAGTAATGGTAAAAAACTATATAATGAAATTTTGTACCAGCTAACAAATATGCCATGTTAAAGTATTTTCTAAGCTTTGATTGTGGGGCTCCTGAAGTAAGTGATTTAAGTAGCATATATAACATATCGTGTACTTCATATCGCAGTCCCCCATCAAGCCCATGTTGTGCCCAAAACATACTTTTTATATTTTTGTAGCCCAAGTGGTGACCTGGTCGCTGCATTTTGAACTTCACGGTGCCAACGGTGATGTCATGCCAGCTGGGGCCAGAGCAGAACACCGAGTACAGTAGCGCTGACACTACTATGTGTTCAGGCTCCCTCTGTGGCCTGCTTCCGGCTGGCACTCAACTGGCTGGTCCCTCAGTGGCAGAGGTACTGTGTTTAGAGTACCACAAACACTGGGACAGTCACGAGATGGAACAGGCTCTTCTCCAATCCCCGTGACTCACAGCTCCCCCACCCATGGAGTCAGGAAAGAGGGAGTCTGTGCTATCTATGGCTCTGCCGCAGCATCTGCAGTCAAGAAACAAAGAATTTTTAAAAACGTTACTTTTAAAACTGTTAAAAATAAAGCAACCCTGTGGAACCACCTAACTCACTCTCGGAGGGATCTGCATGTATCTCAGGGAGTGAATCTAGGCCAATTTCTTTAAAAGCTGCCCACTGGAAGGGAGGTGTCATGGGACTGCCTTGGTGTTTATTACACTCCAGTCTAGAAGGATAAAGCCATATGCTTGCTACGAAGCTGTAATCTGCTTTTTTGTTGTGTTGGCTTTCTTGCACGGTGTACAGAGGCTTTGTGTTGTGGGTAAGCAGAGCTTTCAGATGTAGTTAACAGTGAACCATTGTTACAGTAAACCCCAGATTACAAACGGGACAGCTATAGCCATAATTAATACTGACCCTATGGTGGGCTGAGGGCAATCTCATCCAGGAAGCCCTGAACAAGCAAGAATGCGCAGTGGTGAATATTTTTAGCTACACGTGGCATGAAAGGTTGTTGCTAGGACAGCAATACCCACTCTAATGAGAAAGGGAGGGAAAATCAAACAACCGAGTCAGCAATAATGAGTGGTGGAAAATGTACTGGTTGGTTCTGTTGCTTGAAAGCATTAGTGGTACGAATACCTTGGCACAAATAACAAAGGCAAAACTGGGAATGAGCTTAAAAGCAGTTGGATTAGTAAAGCTAAGAAACACTTCAAGTAACTTCATACTGGCTGCTCACAGACAAGAGGGTAGCAGACACACCAGGGAGACCATAAAGCTTCCTTCAAAGAGATAAAAAGCAGCTAGACATTTCCAGGGTGGGGATCAGAGAATGAAAAAGACCTTATTTTTGAATAACACAACAGAGTGCACATAATTTAAAGGAACACTGCCCTTTTTTCAAGGACTCTGTAAGCCTCTTAATAAACCTTTTTTTTTTAATAACGGGTCTGCTTGTGGAATCACGGCTGGCCTCAGCAGGATGGAGATGGGGAAGGGGGGGCCTGCAGAGGCCTTTCAGTCCCACCAGAGGGAGTCAGTGGGCTCTTCTGACAGGCAGCTGCCACTAAGGAAAGGTAAAATGCCAATCTTGCTTAGGCACCTTCTGTTGTAGTGTAGGTATCAGAGAGTGATCCAGGCAACTTGTGCACATCACAGAAGTGTGATTTTCTTTTCTTTTTTTTTTGGGGGGTTGTGTGTTCCTAACCTCCTCCCTCCTGTTCTCCTGGCAGACCCCTCATAGCCCATTCCAGTGTGGGCTCCATAGCCAGCTAGCTAGCAGGAGGTGATTTCATGCCCAACAACCACTGCCTTCCACAGAGGCCAAGGACGTTGCCTCCGTGTCATGCTTAGCATCTGTTGGCTATGAAGGGCAGTATGGTCTATTAATCAAAGCACTGAACTAGGAAACTGGAGATCACAGGTTTGAATCATACTTCAGCCGTTGGTTTCGGCACTGGCTGTAACAGCAGCAGCTCAGTTGCCCTCACAGCTGGAGAAAGGGGGTAGGCATGGCAGCTCCAGATAATTGGGGTTGGAGATAAGGAGAACTGATGGGGGAAAGAATCGGGGAGAGTGGAGGAAATAATATTAATAATAAACAAAATCTATAAAAGAGGTTTTGTTTCTACATGAAACTTTACAATTTAGTGTAGCAGCACTGCAGCTTGCCCATGGCACTGCTTACATACTGGCAGCCTGCCTAAAACAGAAGTGAATGCTATATTTTGGTATTATCCCCAGTGTGATCATATCCACATAATTTATTAAAACGTATTTTATTAGTTAAGCTTGCAGGGCTCGTAAGGACTAATTTCCACTTGCATCGGGGGGGGGGGTTGCTGGAACACAGGGAAGATTACATTCAGTCACAAGCATTTACAAAACAGAAATAGTGCAAAATGCAAAATTCAAGTAGCACTCAATGCAAACAACGAGGTGCAAACTCAGACCAAGTGCAATTAGTGGAGTTACAATACAAAGCCCTGGTTATCTACAGGGTACATTACACATGACAAATATAATATAATATCTTGCTCCAGTAATAAAAATGTAAAAAATATTATATTAAAAAACAAAGAAACCTTGTCTAGAGGTTTAAACACAGAGGTCAGGAATTTCAAATGGATCCACCCAGGACTCATCTTAACACTATTCTCGACTTCACACTTGTGCCTGCGTCCATCGGTAATGGTTAGGAAATCTTTTTAGTTGGGCTAATAGTTCTGTTCATGAATCCCAGCTTCTGTCCAATTTGCAGCTGAATTTGCATTAGACAAATGAAAAAAAAATTGAACTTGCATCATTTCTAATGCTAACTACTGAACACTACTACAGTTTGTCACAAAAGGCAGCTTGTTTTTAAAATTGGGCATTGGTGACTGGTAGATGGGTCTGAGCCAACACTGATGCAGGTGGATCATGCAGTTACAACTGACCCCTTTGAAAATACAGTCCAGAGTTTCTTTTTTTTGTCTGTGTTGCTGACTCAGCGTAACACCCCACCACCACCACCATCACTGTGTATGATCTCTCAAGGCTCATTACCAGATACAACCGGGGGGGGGGAGGACAGTGAGTATAGAAAGACTGGTAGTATAGCCTTGAGGTTAGAGTAGCAAGCTGTGAATGAGCTTGGTACATTCAGAAGACCTGTTTTTTTTTTTTGTTTTTTTTTTTCAGAAGACCTGGGTTTGATTCCCACAACCTCCACTTCCATGCTGTGTGACTCTAAGCAAGTCAGTTAACCTCACCAGTGTTCTCGGGTCACCCTTGAAAAACAGGCACTTGGGCCCAGTGGGCCCTATCCTGTTATCAAAGAATAAACAAAAAAAAAAGTGACATCAAATTGAATAAAACGGTTACAATCTCAATGATGTACAAATCAAATCAACATTATTTTTATAGCGCCTTTCAAAGCCAAGGTGCTGTACATAAAAACAAATACATAATAAAAATTTAAAACAAACGTTACAAAGTGAAATGACTGAAGGCAGAGCAAGCAAGTAACAAAACTGTAACAAAATGATGAGATCAGGAAGTCAACTTGTAGAGCTGCAGCAATGCCAGCTTAAAGTTACATAAAGTGCATAGTCTGAGTACACTAGGCTGAGTGCAGTCAATGGGTAAAGCCAAAATCGTAAGAAGGGTGTGGGAGAGGAGGGCATGATGGAAAAGCAGAGGTGGGGGGGTTGGCAGGGGCAGGAATGGGCGGGGAGGCACTTGATGTAGATGTCGATTTTATTTATATATGGCATCCTTCCCCTGAGGCCCAGGGTGCCAGTAAAATAAAAAACAGCATAAAACACAAGACATACATAACAATACTGAAGACAAATAAAACAAACAATAAAACAATGCTCTGAAACATAAAATATAACAATTCACGCTAAAACACTTATAAGTAGCTATATGCTAGAAGTCATTTAATAAACTACAAATAGATGTGCTGGAGTCATTAAACAGTTTCACCAAAAGCCTGTTGAAACAAGTATGTTTTTAGGCCCTTCTTAAATGCATCCACCGAGTGGACCTCCCTCAGGTCACACCAGGCCAGCTACTTCAAAGGCCCAGTCACCTGAGATTTTTAATCATGTCCTTGGGACCATCAGTAGGCCCTCTTCGGAAAAATGGAGTGTCCAAATGGGGTGTACAGATGCAGGAGCTCACTCAGGTAAGCTGGGCACAGTCCATGCAGGACCTTATAGGTTAACAAATCTATCTTAAATGAGATATGCCACTTCACTGGCAACCAGTGCACATCATGCAGTGCCGCGGAAATGTGGCTAGATCTTGGCAAGCCCGTAACTAGCCAGGCAGCTGCATTCTGCAGCAACTGCAGGCGTCACAGCATACCTCCGTTGACCCGGTGGTACAGAGTGTTACAATAGCCCAGCCTCGAGGTCACAAACATATGAATCAGTGTGGCCAGGTCTTGGGAAGGAATCAGGGATATGATCTGGTGGATGTTTCGAAGATGAAAAAAGCCACTTAGGACAATGGCCAACACCTGGGCCTCCATTGTCAGGCCATAGTCCAGCGTGACTCCCAGATTCTTCACCCTGGGGCAGGCCAGTGGATGAGAATCCCCAAGCTGAAGCCCAGAAATTCCTCTGTCAACTGCCAATCCACCTTTTTGGCCCAGCTGAACCACTAATACCTCAGTCTTCTCAGGGGGTTCAGTGTCATCCAGCTTGAAGCCATCCAGCTCTGAAACTCCACCAAGCACTAATTAAACACATCAATGGCAACCTGAGTCTTGGGCATAAAAGACAGATAGAGCTGGGTATCATCCACATAGCAGTGAAACCCCTGCCCAAACTGTCTAATGACCACGCCCAGAGGAAGAATGTACACTGCGAATAACACTGGCGAAAGGACCGAGCCCTGGGGCACACCACAGGACACAACTATCAGGCTCGAGGAATAATTTCCCAGAACAATCTTCTGGGCTCTATCCTGTAAAAAGAACTAAAACCAGTGGAGCACAGTGTTGGTGAGTCTGGCGTACTCCCTGAGCTAGTCCACAAGAACACCATGGTCCACAGTGTGAAATGCTGCAGAGAGATCGAGGAGGACAAGAATAGATCACTCTCTTCTATCTCTCACTCTGGGCAGGTCATTAAACACCCTGACCAGGGCTGTCTCAGTGCTGTGCTTAGCTCTGAAACCCGACTAGAATGGCTCATAGATGTTAGAAGCCCAGGTGTTCCTCGAGCTGCAGCGCAACCACTTTCTCGATAACCTTACCTAAAAAGGGACAGTTAGAGACTGGATGGTAGTTTGCCAAAACATCCGGGTCCAGAGATGGTTTTCTCAGCAGGGGTTGCACCAGAGCACATTTAAAGGCCTCTAGAACCAGCCCCTCCTGCAATGAACACTGGACAATTTTGGCGAACAATGGGTCCAGTTGGACAACACAACTCACTAAGAGTCGCGTTGGGCCCAGGTCCAGATTGCAGTAAGTCGGTTACAGCATTGAGATAACCCGGCAGACCTCTTCCACCATTACTGTCTGAAAATCACTCCAAGAACACCTCCTGCATTCCAGAGCCAGAAGCAGATCATTTTTGGGAGCACAGGGCCCTGCTGGAGTGATAACGGCCCTAATGGAGGACACCCTATCTGAGAAGAATCAAGCAAACTCCTCGCATCTCACGAGTGTAATCTCTCTCACAGGCTCCAGACAGGCTGGGTGAAGCAGCCTGTCAACAGTCCAAAAGAGTCGAGCTGGTCGGTTCTTCCCAGTGGCAATCTCTCTTGACAGAAAATCTGCCTTCTGAGAGAATGCATTCTGATATTCTTCATAATGGGAAATCAGAACTAGTTTGTCCTCCGTGGACCTCGACTTCCTCCAGCAATGCTCCAGTCTCTGTCACCTGGTTTTAAGTGCCCTCAGCTTGCCATCAAACTACAGTAAGCCAAGACACAAGACTAGGGGGTGTACATGGAGTGGCGCTAGAATGTGAAGGGCCCCAGTTATGACCCTATTGTAGGCCAAACTGAGACCCCTGCACCCTCAGTATATACTGCCAACATTTCTAAGGTGTCCAGTACTGACATTAGTCCTTCAGGTCCTAGCCCTCTCAAAGGTCGATACTGGACCACCTCCACAGGGGACGGTGTCTAAGGGGTGGGACTGAGGGGAGAGGCAGAGGAAGGAGGGGAGCAGGTTCCTGAGGGACGGCAGGCAGTATGAGAAGGCAGAGTGCCCAGCAAAGGAGTGAGGATGAGAAAGAGAAAAGGTGTGAGGGTCTCTGGAGTGGATGGAGCAGGAGGAAGAGAGGATGGGAGAGAGGAATGAGAACAGGTAGGAGAGGAGGGACCCATTTTCATGGACATTTTTTGAAATACTCAAGGTACCTGACAGTATCATACAAATACAACTGTAACACAGAATGAAGAAGTTCAACGGGGGGAAATTCAAATGGGTCAAGACAGTCCAGCAGATTTCAAACACAAGAAGATCAGGAAGCAAAGAAAGCAGAAGCAAAGCCAGATATATTTTCCACAGAAGCTGGTTAAAGTAAATGTCAAATGTAAATTATTTTTTTTCTTTTATTCTTTTGTAACTGATTAAGACCCACTTGGTATAATGCCCGCTTTCAGAGGCAATCTGGGAACACTGGGGTGGTTAAGTGACTTGCTTAGTGTCACACAGTATGCAAGTGGAAGTTGTTGGAATCAAACCCAGGTCTTCTGAATGTACCAAGTTCATTCACAGCTCATTACTGTAACTGCTAGGCTGTAATGCCAGCAATAGTGGTGAAACATTAAAACCTGGGTCCCCCAATGGCCCGGTGGCAGCGGGTCATGCTGCTGTTCCTGCAACCTGAGTTCGAGAGTAGATTTAGGAAGCTGCACCAGGGCGAGGCCACAGTCCACAGCAGCTGCCGAGAGGCAGCATGCCACACCTGGGAACAGTTGACAGTGGGTTTCTGCACTACAGTAACACAAGCAGGAAGGTCATGGGGTTTGCTCCCCCTGCAGTGCACTGTGGACGCATGGTGTCAGACGGCAGCTTGCCCACATCATGGTGAGAAGGATAAAACAGGAAAGCAGAAAGCTCCAGCTGTATGACAGTTGATGTTCTTGAACCCCTGCCATACTGCTTGCCTCCAATCTTAATTTGGATTGCTGCGAGGGGGGTCAGCCCTCCCCTGGATCCACCCAATAGAAAGCATAGCCGTGGGGGATACTGGAGGTGTTGGCAGGTGGTGGTTGGGGCTGGGTGACAGTTGAGGTCCAAACAGGATAAATCCTGAAGACTTAGTGCAGCTGCATTGGGGAGTAAATGTTTTGCTTTTAAAGCTTATTTCATCAAACTACATCCAACCATAAAAAGCACACAAATTACCTTACGTCATCAATGCTGCAATTAGCAAAGCCTCTAGCTGTTTTGTTGCAGAATACCCACTCAATTAGACCTCAAGTAATTGCTAAGTTCTAAATGTAGCCTTCGGTGCCACTGCCTGCTGGAAGAAAGAGGTGTAAAATCACAGCTCTACTGCTTTAAAATTGACTATCAACCAGTATTTGCTGACTCTATGATCCCGGATGCATCACTGTCACACAGGACAGAGGCAATATAGGAAAATGAAGAGCAATACTCATTGTAATATGGAGATCCCCCAGAGGCTGTAAAACTAGTAGGAGAGGCCATAAAACTAGTAGGCAAATGAAAAAAACTCATAATAGCAAACAAAAAGAAAGACACACCAAGACTACACACACAAATCAAAATACTCTGCACATCTGTTTTTGCAAATTTTGACTGTAGTACTCCCTTAAATGGCATTAAATGTTTTAATCTTATCCTGTTGTTTGCTGTGTCTGCTGTTTATCTGACCACTATTCAAGACAGAATGAAATTAAATGAATTAAATGAACATGTACACTACCAAATAATGTATGGGTAACCATACACAAGGCTGATGTTTACAACTTGGGAGGGAGATGAAATCACAGGTACCTCTCGTGCTTCGCTCTCAAGGACTATGATGTCATTTCACCCCTCGATGGAAACACAGCCTAGTTGTGGAAGTTTGCTCATACAATTATTCTATATGTGATGCACAAGTATTTAGGTGTAAGGTATGAAGCATGATGCATAATGCACAATGCACTTAAGAGATATGATTCCATGAAGACAATGGACCAGGTGACATTTTTCTCTGTAGTTAATTAACAGCTCAAATTTAATTTGTGCTCCAGGAGATAGTAAAGGAGAAAC
The DNA here is from genome assembly GCA_016271365.2 of Neoceratodus forsteri. NCBI lineage: Eukaryota > Metazoa > Chordata > Ceratodontiformes > Ceratodontidae > Neoceratodus > Neoceratodus forsteri. Next base: position 898,238,084 of record CM057451.1, on the reverse strand, counting down.
AGAAGGCTTAAGTCTGTAATCTTCCCCTCACCTTATCACATGTGCTTGCCAATTAAAAGGCAGATTAAAACTGCTTAACTAATATTAACTGTATTAGTTCCATCTGACTGACGGTTAAGAAATCTACGTCACAACTAATGTCATTCATATTGTCTTGATCCAGTGTGTGTGTCTGTGTGTGTGCATGTTTGTATATATACATCTCAGCAGTGGAAATGAAAAAGCTTGGTTGTATTTGTGCCTGCGTGCACAGTATATATCTGGGGAATCTCAAAAAGATGACAGATAACTCCCCTGCACCCTAAACAAATCTGGGGGAACCTTCAAAACTATATTGTGGAACCCTCAGTTAAGCAACTGGGGAAGACTCCATCTTTGGTGCAGTAAATTAAATCTTTGGGGAGCTGTAGGTATGTTGCCTTATAAAATGTTGCATTTTTACATGTTATGTAGTGCACATTTTTTTTTCATATATTGCTTATCTCCTGTTCACTGGTGTTGCCCTTACTCAGCTGGCCGCCTGCCAGCCTCATCCTTCCCATCTCCATTACTCCTCAGCCCCTCAGCTTCCCACAGGTTTATCCCTGCAGTGAGACCTATGGAGTCAGCGTTCCCACATAAGGCAGGATAATGTGGAAGGGAGTGGTGAATGGTTGTTCCAGCAGGGCACAAGACTGCTAGGCATCGTGTTGCACATCCCAGCAGTTTTCTTCCCTGGTTACTGATACAAACTTGTGGGACACCAGCAGCAAGGACTCCATGGTGTGCACACACGCAATTATGTGCTAGCACTGTCACCCTTCCCAGGATACTTCAACAGCACCACCATTTGCAGTCATCCAGGTTGGAGTAAAGCAACAGAATCATGCTGCTCTTCCTCCCTGGAGGAGGAAAGCACTTCTAGGATGCTTGATCCTCCTCCTCGATTGGCCTACCAATGTCCTGGCCTCATTCCCAAACCAGGATCAGTGGCATCATCAGTGACTATGCTGCCACAGCATTTACTGACCATCCGGTAGTGAACGTTGTTTTTTTTTAATAAATAATCCATTATATCTCACCAAGAGGCCTCACCAAGATGCCTGCCACCTTCACCAGTACCATCCTTCGGACAGTGGATTCAACTGAATGCAATGGTTTCCTTAATCTGGTTTCCATCCCAGGCCTGCACAGCTACATGGCCAGAGGGACCCACCCCATTGAAGTGGGCTCATCAGTTCACGTGGATGAGGAGGGGATTCAGGGGAGACCCAAGACCATGGATGTCTGCTTTGAACTGGCCCTCATCTGGGTCTTTTTTGTCTCTCTTTTTATCCTGCTCACCAACCTGCATACAGACTGTCCTACTGACCCCTAACTTGCATCGGGTCAATACTGTGTGGTCACTATTAATTCCAAGTGTAGCTGAAAAAGGGGACATGGGATCCAGTGTAGTTTCCAGGTAAAACAAATAACTAAACTGAAATGACCCCACCCCGGGACTAAGCGTTTTGCCTCCACGACACACCTGGGGCCCGATTTTCAAAAGGATATGTTTGAAACAAGGTGCCTGCAGTATGACGCAAGTGCCACCTTGCATCAAACTTTGTGGCAATCCTGAATGCAGGCTACATCAAAATCAGGATGCCTTACACCTAAGCCACCCTGCACCACCCTTCTGACAGAAGTGCCTGTGCGCCAGGTCACAAGGGAGCTTGTGACAAGGTGGGGCTGCACCATCCTCTTATTTGCAATTTGGAAGCCCCACTGTGGATGCAACAGAGGGCTCCACTTAGACAAGCCAGAAGATTGTCTAAGGAACTTGCGCTACTGGCACACACCGTGGCAACTGGGGTGCCTGTGAGGAGGGGTGCCAAGGGCAGCAGGAGCATGGGGGGTGCCACCTGGGGCAGTTACCGATCCCGCATTGAAACCTTTACAGTGAACACATTGATGCCGACAACATTGACAGTTTGCTGTAAAGTCCACCCGGGACCCCGGCACTCTTTCCCCATCCAAGGTGTGTGAGGGCAGAGCCCCCCACATGGGAGGTTCAGGGGCCAAAGCCCCCCGATAAACAGAAACAGTTCTCTGATGGATTTATGTCAACTGCAAATTGTGGTCAACATAAATCCATCACTGCAGTGTCATGTCAGGACAATTTAGATGCTGTAGCATGATGCTGATGCCCTAGGGGGCATCAAGGAAACAGTAGCACTGCCAGGGTTGTGCAGTGGCACCCAGTGGGGTGTCATGTGGAAAGCCACACTGCCGATAGGATGTGACCACTTCCTGGGTTGGCAGGAATGGACACTGACATGGCCCCAGGTGGGCAGAGCCCTGGCAGCTGCCCCATAGGTGCAACACACTTTGTCAATTGTAATGTCAAAGGTTAAACTGCACTCAGGGAAAATATCAGAGATATTGTCAACAGGGGTATTGCATATCCCATATATATTATATAATTATTTATTTCAAAAGATTTGCAGGAAAGACACACTGAGCTGAAATAGCTTGTTTCCAGATGTGTCCTGCAGGGAGGGAGAAGGGGAGAGTACAACAATAAGTTACAACAAATATGTCACAATAATCAAAATAGTACAAGCTATCGATAAATAGTAACAAGAACAAACTGTAAAGATAAAGTGAAGATGCCAGAAAAACTGTAGTGTGAACAAAGGACTAATGGGTTCAGTAAAAGTGCAGACGAAAGCAAAAACCGTGGGGTAAGCAGGCCAGCACGGAGTTCTGCTGGTAGGGGAGGATGGGGGAAGTAAAGGGATGGTGAAGGGGACTAACTTTTGGCAGCAGCACAGGCAGGGCAGATAGGAATTGGGGGGGGGGGGGGCAGTAAAAACAAATAAAGCCCAAGCCAGGATCGGGGCAACTGCAGGAGTGAGAAGAGAATTCACGAAAGAGATATTTGAATGACTGGAAGGTAGAAGAGGGAGGAGACAGACCCACAGTTTAGGGAAGTAAAAGGAGAAAGCAACTTGGCCTGCAGTGGACTTTACTAAGGGGAATACCAGGGAGAGAGGGCCAGAGTTGTGAAGGGAGCAGGAGGTACAAGCTGGGGAACTGAGTAGGTTGGACAAGTGGGGAGAAGGGTCCTTCAGTAGCCTGATATCAGCCTTTAGGTATGGCCTCCAAAACTGCACACAATATTCTAAGTGCAGCCTTACCAGTGACCTGTAGAGGGGCAAGATCACCTCTCTTCACCTGGATGAAAACCCCCTCGCTATGCATTCCAGCATTTTGTTCACTTTTGCAGCCGCTCTCCTGCACTGGGCAGTGTTGTTCATGGTCCCTATTATCATTACCCCTAGGTCCTTCTCCTCCTCCTCAGTGATCCCCAGCTTAACCACCCCACCCCCCAGCCAGTATTTTCTCCTTAGGTTCTTCACCCCAAAGTGCATAACCTTATACTTCTTTGCATTGAACCCCAGCTGCCACCTCTCTGACCACTCCTCTAGCTTGCGAGGTCCCCCTATAGCTGCTTCCATCCCTCCTCTCCATCCACCACTGCTCCGATTTTGGTGTTGTCAGCGAACAGACTTACCTTGCTCACCACCCTGTGAGCGATGTCTGATATGAAGAGCCCAAACAATACTGGCCCCATCACAGAACCCTGTGGCACCCCACTCATCACCGGCCTTGGAGTTGAGAGCTCCCCTCTCACCACCATCCGTTGCAGCCTGCCACTCAGCCAGCTTGTAATCCAGTTCATCATTTTTGGCCCTACCCCTACACCAGTTAGCTTCTCCCCAAGCCTCCCATGAGACACCGAATTGAAGGCCTTGCTGAAGTCCAAGTAAAGAACATCCACCGCATGACCCTTATCCAGCTCACCTGTCACCCTGTCATAATATTGTATGAGGTTGGTTTGACATGACTTCCCTTAAACAAACCCATGCTTCATCACATCCTGGAGGCCATTGTCCTTCAAGTACGACACCAGTCTTTCCTTTAGTATAGTTTCCATGAGTTTGCACGCTATGGAGGTGAGACTTACCAGATGATAATTATCCGGTTCATCCCTTGGCCCACTCTTGTGTAATGCTACTACATGTGCCATCCTCCAGTCCAGTGGCACACATTCCGACTCCAGAGAGGTGCTGTACAGATCCACCAGCGGCTCCGCTAACACCTCTGCCATCTCCCTCAGCACCCTGGGGTGGATACCATCCGGCCCTGGTGCCTTGTCTAACTTCGGTGCCCTCAGTCCCTCTAGGACTCTACTTGCCTCAGTTCTTCCATCTGTCGCCTCTCCCCTGTCCCCACCCTCCCAGCCCATGATGCTAGTGGTCCCTCCTTTCTTCCATGAACACTGAGCAAAAGTATTCATTCAGTGCTTCTGCCTGCTCCCCCTTCCATCCACTCCTCACTCCTTTTTATCCTCACTATTGTCTCCTTGTACTTCCTTTTCTCCCTGATGTATCTTAACTCCCCCCCCCATTAATTTCCTGAACTAATCTCAGCTGCCTCTAGGCTTTGGCTTCTCTCACTTTTCTGGTCACCTCCCTGGACCATCTTGCATATTCCTCCCTGTCCACTTCCTTCCCTGTCCTCCTAAACCTCTGGTGCACCACCTGTTTTGCCCTCACCACCTCCACAACCTCACTGTTCAACCAGCATGGTTTTCTTGCTCTGCTCCTCTTACTCTGTGCCTTGGTGCAGGCTTCTGTTGCCTCTGTAACCCCCTGTTTAATAATATCCCATTTCTGCTCCACGTCCATCTCCTGCCTTATGCCCTCCAGTTTCCCTTTCAGTACTTCTTGCATCCTCCCAAAGTCCGCCCCCCATGAAGTTTACCACCCGAGTAACTGATTTATCTGGCTCCCTACACATCGTGATATTAAACCACACCGTTAGGTGATCGCTGTTGGCTAGTGGGTCCTCTACCTTTATTTCCCTCACTGCCTCCCCATTAGATAATACCAGATCTAAAGTGTTCTTTAGCCTAGTAGGTACAGTAACCAACTGTGTCAGGAGACCCTCCTGAATCGCATCCAGGAGCACTTGCTCCCTAGCACTGGAGGGGACTGGAATGCTCCAGTCAACCCCCGTCAAGTTGAAATCCCCCACGATGACCACCTTCCCTTTTCTACATACCTTTTTGATTTGTCCCGCTAACTTCCTGTCAAGCTCCTCAGACTGGGAGAGTGGCCTGTATACCACCCCAAACCTCAATTTCCTACCCCTTGAGTCTAGGAGCTGCAGCTAGATTGCCTCTGTTCTCCGTTCTTCTCCCTCGTCCCTTGTGCATTTGATCCCGACCCTCACACAGACTGCCACCTCACCCCCCAACCTCCTTACGGTCCTTCCTGTATAATTTGTATCCTGGGATTGCCAGATACCAGTCCTGGTGCTCAGTTGCCTACGTTTCTGTGACAACTGCAATATCCACCCTCTACACTGCTAAGAGTGCCTGTAGCTCAGTGGATTTGTTTCCTAGGCTTCTTGCATTCAATGAGACCAACTTCCATAATGCCCCCTTCCCTTCACTAGCCTCCATCTCCTCCCTTCTACTCCCTCCTTTTTTGGCCTCCCCGAATCCTTCCCTGCTAGCCTGGAGGGTAGGCTGCGACTTCACTCTATCGGATCCCTGCCTACCTGCTGTCCACTTGCCACCCCCCCCCATCTAGTTTAACTCCACCCTTGTTGCAATATACCTCCCCAGTCCTTGCTTTAATACCTCCTTCCCCTCCCCACTCAGGTGCAGCCTATCCCTTGCAAACAGACTGTTATTATCCCAGGTACTGCCCCAGCCGCCCAGAACCCCATACCTCTTAGTTCGACACCATTCTACCAACCATGTGTTCAACTCTCAAATCCTTTCCTTTCTCACTGTGCTTGCGCAGGGTACTGGGAGCACTTTGGAGAAGGCCACAGACTCTCCAGTCTCCTCAAACAACCTTCCCACTTCCTCAGTCCTCTCCCTTGTTACCTCCACCGTTTCCCCTGCTAGGTCATTTGTCCCATGTACCACAATGTGTGGTTTCCTCCTACCCCTCTTTACGCACCTTAGGATTGCCTGCTGCCATGTCTGCCTTTAATCCTGGTATGAACGCCACCCATATCCGACTGTGCCTCTCCCCCTTGCTTCCCCATCTGATCCCCTTGAGTATGGAGTCCCCCAACACCAGTACACCCCCCTCCTCTTTCCTTGTGCCCTATCGCCACCCCCCACCCAGGTTCTCATTTTGGAGCCACCTAAGACTGTGTTTTTACCATGTGCCCCAGTGTCTTCCCCCAATCCCTCCCAATTAAGACCCCTCCCCCTCCTCCTGCATACAGAGGAGGTTAGAAGGCATTTTTAAACTGTGGTTCAAACAGGATGGAAGTGCCTAGCAAGCAAAGGGAGGCCGGCAGACCATTCCATAGCCTGAGGGCAGCACTGAAGCTTTCTGCCCCATCTCAGTAACCATCTGAAAAATGTTAAGGAGCCATTAAGAGGAGGACCTGAGATGTCACAAGCTAGTCCTAAAATTAAGAAGGCTCGATAGCAGGCAGGTCTTCTTTTCTGTGAGGAATTTTTCAACAAGGGTACCCATAAGGTAGTCATGATGGGACAGTGGGGAGAGCCAGCCAAGCATCTGATAAAGGGAGCAGTGATGGGTGTTATAATGGGCCAATGAAACAAACCTACAAATGCAGTTGTAGGCATTGTTAAGTCTAGTCATGTTACAATGGAGGTTTGAGAATAAATGGGGGAGCAGTAATCCAGGAGTGGGAGACATGTGCCTTGGACTATGGCCAGCCGCACTTCTGGGGTCATGAGATTCTTTAGCCTAAAGCACACACCCAGTTGCTGGTTAACATACTTGACCAATGTTCCAATTTAGTCAGCAAAAGTTAGTGATGGATCTAGGGGGACACCTAGGTATTTGAACGTAATTACCTGTTCAAGACAGGAGCCATCTGGAGTCCAGATGCTTCCAGTATGGACCCCTAAAGGACCCCACTGTTTACCCCCAGGGAGCTGGAGATGCCCCCACCCCCATGCAGACCATTTGCGATCTCCCAACAAGGTAGTTGTCAAACCAAGCAGAAGTATTCACTGAGAACCCGTAGTGGGGCATTTTTCGTGAAAGGATGTCGTAGTCTACCAGGTCAAATGCCTTCGACAGGTCCACAAAAATGGCACCAGTGAGCTTGCCCTGGATCCAGGCACCTAAAGACATGGTCCATGAAACAGGTCAGTGCAGTGGTGGTGTGGCAGCCCCTTCTAAAGCCATGTTGGGGGGGGGGGAGAGAAGGCTGTACTTAGGTACACGGTCCGAGATTTTCTGGAAGACTATATTCTCCCGAACTTTGCTTAGGTGGGACAGGATGGATACTGGCCTATAGCTATCAAAGAGCTGTGAGTCCCCTGATGTACATATAGGTAAACCTCTGGTGTGCTTCCATATCGCTGCAATGGTTGAGGAGGTTAATGATAAATTATGGAGGATGGCTAGGGGTTTAGCAATGAGGTTGTCTGTAAGTATGAGGAACCAGGGGCAGAGTCTGTCACTATCAGAACTGCCATAATTGGGGAGTCCATGAGGAGCTGACAGAACCTTTTGCTCGAAGTGGCCTTAAAGTGGAATGTAGGGATTCCAAGCGCATCATTGCTACTAGTGTATCTCTGAGTGCAGGCTTGGAGTCCTTGGACAGGACCATAGCCAAATACTCTGACATGTTTGTAAATTTCTTATATTTGTTTTAATGTGTGTGTCTGGGTAGATGGGTATCTACGGGTCAGTGTGTGTATATGTTGGTGGGTGAGTGTGTATTCGTCTGCTAGTGTGTGGGTATGTGTGTGCATGGCTGTGCATGGGAGTAAATGAACATGTCTGTGAGTGGATGGGTGTGTGCCTGCAAGGGTGGGATTAAGATTTTAAAGGCTAGGGGGACAAGGGAGTGTAGCTGCATGATTCGATTTGCCTCCTGTGCCCTCCCCCCCCACATTATGCCTGTTAAAAGCATAAGGCAATAGATTAAGGGAGCTGCAAAGTAACATGCAAACCATAGTTTGTGATTGTTCCAGCACCACCTCAGCCTCCGTGATACCGCAAACACCAATTGCATGAAGAGCGCATGTTCAATATTTATTTCTGCTGAATAAAAGTCAAATCCCCTGTTCTTCACAAAAATGCTGAGTACACCAAAGACAACATGATCATAACTTCTGCACAACCCCTCTGTCACCCTCATCCTGTCCTGCAAATGGTTGAGGCAGTTCAGTTTACTTCTTGTTTGGCCGCAGTCCCCCAGGATAAGGTGATAATAAATGCTGACAAATAAGTTCACTCACTGCCACTAGCAATTCATTTGTCCATTTAATAAAAGAAATGAAAAATAATGGGGTGTCAGCACCGCAGACACAGACTGATAGCTGAAATACAGCTGATTGAGCAGGTGTGCCATTGTAAAGCACGCCTGTTTTAAGGAAGTCACTAAAAAGCTTGGTCACTACATGTATCTCCTGAGTAACACAGCTGGCTATTATGAGGAGTCATATCCATTTTGTTTGAGATTGAAAGGGGGGGGACACATTTCAAAACCCATCAACCTCAGGAAGCACAGATTCTTCTAAGGAAAGTGATACTCTTAAGGGAGACTGGGGTGACAGAGATACTTTGAACAAGTGGTTATTTAGGCCATGACAAAAAGATATATTTACCAGTCCTTTGCTTTGGCTGTGTTGTGCATAAGCGTTTACCAAACTGCGTCAAGGAATGTTAACATGGAATTTCTGATACCTATATTACCCTACAACAAAAGACAGAATCTGTTTTTATAACCAAAAAATGAAGTTGCCTTCAGGAAAATGCCCAGATTAATCTGAAAATCAATCTGGTTAGTAACGGCTAGCATTTCAGTCAACAATTTGAACTTGCTTGTCTCATTTTGCTTCTGCTTAAAAAAAATGTATGTCTGGCAAAACAGGATCCAATTATCATATCTTCTGGTGCTGTACATGAGTTGAACCATATTGGGAAGTTCCACTGTTCCCATATTGGGAAGGAGGAGCAGGGAGAAATTCAGAAAGTTTTTGGCTGGGATATCCACTTCCAGTTCACGACTATAGTTCTAGGTCTACCTGGAGCTTTTCCCAAAAATAAAAATTTGAAGAGGGTACTGATGACTATGCTTACTGCCACCCTGAAGTGTATCACTTTAAGATGGTTGTCTGATGTCTGCTACTCCCCAAATGGATCTTAGAGGAGGAACCTATAAGACATCTGTGATGTAGAACCGATAACAGCCAACCTCAATCTTCATAGAAAAGCTGTGATGCACTGGCAACCATGGGACACTTTTGTTACAACAGCTCAGGTTTGAGGCCTCCCCTTGAACAGCTCTGGGCTGGTCTCCATCTCCTGGTCTTTAAATGTTCAGTTATTTGGAATTTTTTATGGACATCAGGTAGAAAGTGGACACTCTGCTCTGCACTGCATTTGCAGTTGGATTCTGTCTTTATAGATACAATGATGTATGTTAGGGATAAGATCCAACAGGGTGTGCGGTGTTGGGATTACCTGCATGCCCAGAGTGTAGTTGGGCCTGACACCAGAAGAAGAGGGTCCTACAACCCTTGAAGCACAGTTGTCCCCCTACATCACGCCCCCTGAAGGATCTTATCATGCTTAGAAAACTGGCTGTGCTGGTCAGACACAACCCATTTTCTAACCTCAACTGGAGCGCTGTGCTGAGTAAAGGCAGCGGCTAACAGGTGTTGTTGAGTGATACCTGCACCCCTTATGACTGCTGTCCACCAATCATGTTATTCGATTTTCATAACCCTTTTTTTTTTTTATTTAAAATGTATTAACTTTTCATGGAGCCATGCAATTACATTTAATGTCCAGCATACAGTCACAAGTACAGTGAATAAGACAGACTGAAATATAATATATTGCAATTATTTAAGTACCAGGAATAAATACAGCAAAGCATGGTCCCTTGTCTGTGTTTTAGTACTCAGGCAATCCTGTTCGTAGGTAGCTTCTCCACTCAGTGCTATCGTCTTACGGGATGATGTCTGATCAATGCCCCATCACTCACAGAAACCCGCTTATTCCAGAAGCTGGTAAACTTCTTCAGTTTAAGATTTATGCCTACTGTTACTTTTTCCATTTGGCAAATTTGTTGCATTGTATCCTCCCACTCTCTCTCTCTCTCTCTCTCTCTCTGTGGGGCTGGACTGTTGTAACAACTGTGACACTTGGACAGCTGGTTCTGATCGCTGTATGATTTTTGTAATAGTAAAATGTGTTATTGAGTGTCTCTCATGAGACATGCTGAAACAGCCTGTGGAATGACCCCCTCCCCCCCCAGGTTTTAGCTACAAGGTGTTACCTGGAAGGCCAGGAGATAATTACAGGCTAGAAGAGACCTAAATTAGGACCTCCTGTTTATCTAGCTTAATTGTAGCTTGCCAGCTGCTAGGATGGGAAATCATAAACTTTTAAAACGTGTAGAGGAAGAGAGCAGGTTATGACGCTCTAGTGCGTAGTCATAAAAGATTCTTTGATGTGTCCTGGGAAGAAGAGCTACTTGAGATCAAAGAGGGGATGTTATTTAAAGAAAGTCATGTGGGGACATGAGTTTTGCTGAGGTCACCTTTATTAATTTACCTCCTGCTGGATAGACATCCTGATTGTATAATTTTTAATAAACGGAGGAGGAGCTGGGTGACATCATGGAGAAGGCAGGCTCAAGGCAGTTGTTTTAATTATGCTGTGAGTGACCTGTAGAGAAGACACACATGTTTGGACTCTGAAAAAAGAAACATCTACAGCACTATAAGAAGATAAGAATACATTAGGTAGACAGGTCTAAGTGTATTATTGGTAGGAATTTGCACTTTTTAAACCTTATTGTTTTAAAAGATTGTATGTTTTGTGATATATGGTTCTGTGTTTTACATTTTACATGTTTACCTATTTTAAGTAAACCTCTATTTTAGAGACTACCTGGTGTGCCTTTGAAATTCTTTCTTTGACAAGGGAAGAATATATGGTTAAAGCTGACGCTGTACAAAGCTTACTGGTTTTACCAAACTGGGAAAAGGTAAGAGTTTATTCTAAGGTCTTTCATAGAGTTTTTAAGGGTTCATTTTGTACACCTGGTTAGGTGCCCGTAGATGAAAGATATCTTCCCCCCCCCGAAGAGCAGAATTCTCTGAGCCTGTACATTGGGTATGCTAGCAAGAGGTTCACAGTTTGAATCCCTCCAGAACTTGAGACCAAAGTTTGATTCAAACCCACAAAACAGACAGGAGGGTTACCCTGTTCTGTTAACTATTCAAAATACTGCGCTTGGAGGTTGGCACTGTGGGAGCAGAGGGCCTGACCTGCTGAATGGCGTTGAGACAACCACTTGTGTGAAATGACCTTTCTCACTGCAGTTAACATAATGGCCATGAGGGAATGAGTATGTTTGTTTCGAACATGGTCAGGGAAGTGCAGCAAGATGGCTTTCTGGGGTGTGAAAGGTGCCTATCTCTGTGAACAATTCTTGAATTGCTTTCTCTATAGCCTGCAAGTATGGAAGCAGCACTGAGCAACTCCAGAAAACGTGTATGAGTGGCACATGTCTTCCCACACACCCTCCAACATGCTGTACCCTGTCTTACATCATATTTCCCTGTTATTTGTGGGGTCCTAAAGAACCATATTACACACTTCCAGCCATACTCCTTCCACACATGTGAGGCTGTGATCTTGTGTTGTCTGGTATATATTGTATTCCATTCAGAGTCTGTGGGTGTTATACCTAATTCTGCATGCCACCAGTCCTGGGATTTTTCTAACGTGATCCCTTCTTCATTACTGCATACCTTTATATGTGGTGGCGATGATATGACCTGGGATCCTGTGCTCCTGTACTTCTAGAATTACCTGGATGAGAAGGAGTGCATCTTCTTTTGCCCAGTGCAATCCAAATTTCTCTCCTAAGCAGTGCCTCACCTGCAAATATCAAAATTATCAGAGTGTCTAAGCTGGAATTGTTGCTGTAATGCTTGAAAGGTTTGAAATGTACCTTTGTCATAGTACTGAAAGTTGAGTGGGATTGGGATCCAACCTGGGATTGGGTCACAACGTGGTAAACTGGGTTGGGAACTGGTTGAGGGATAGAACACAGAGGGTGGTGGTAAACAGAGCTAAATCTGAGGAAGGGAGGGTGACCAGTGGGGTGCCACATGGATCAGTTATTGGGCCAGTACTTTAATATTTTCATTAGTGACATTGTGGAGGGGCTGGAGTGGAAGGTATGCCTCTTTGCAGATGACACTAAGATCTGCAATAGGGTAGACACTCTGGGAGGGGTGGAAAAAATGAAGAAGGACCTAGCTAAAATGGGGGCATAGTCTTGAGTGTGGCAGCTAAGATTCAATGCAAAGAAGTGCAAAATCATGCACTTGGGGCACAGGAACCCAGGGGAGAATTATATGATGGGTGGGGAGTTATTACTAGCCGCCAAACAGGAAAGAGATCTGGGGGTGATCATATCTAATTACCTAAAGGTGGCTAAACCATATGCCAAGGCAGTAGGGAGAGCCAGTGTAATTCTGGGGTGCATACGGAGAGGTATCACCAGCAGAAGAAAAGATGTGGTGATGCCACTGTTCAAATATTTGGTGAGACCTCATTTGGAGTACTGTGTCCCGTTCTGGAGGCCATATCTCCAAAAGGACATAGACAGGGTAGAAGCAGTTCAAAGAAGGGCTATAAAAATGGTGCAAGGCCTGCACCAAAGGTCATATGAGGAAAGACTGGAGGAGCTCAATATGTATACCATGGAGGACAGGAGGGAGAGGGGAGACATGATAGAGACCTTCAAGTACCTAAAGGGAATAAATAAGGTACAGCAGGGCAGCATCTTTCAGAAAAGAAGATGCTCTAAAACAAGAGGGCATGACATGAGACTGGAGGGGGGTAAACTAAGGGGCAACGTCAAACAGTCCTTCTTCACGTAAAGGATGGTGGAGGCATGGAACAGCCTCCCAGCAGAGGTGGTGGGAGCAAAGTCGGTGAGGGAATTCAAACCTGCATGGGATAGACATAAGGGGACCCTAGTGATTTAAAAGAGAAGGTAAAACCAGAGATAACGTAGGATCTCTGGCATTTTTAGTGGGTAGGGAAAAAGGGCAGACTGGATGGGCCTAGTTGTCCTTATCTGCCATCAAATTCTATTTTTCTATGTTTCTATGAGTAAGCATTAACCATTGCCAGTACTTAAAGATGGGATCTAGTTTGGCTGGAGGGAAGTGTATGGCAGAGAAAAACATTTCTAATTGGCGGGCTGATGATTTGAGGTCTAGGGTATGGTGCAGGTCTTGCCAGTTGTCCAGGATTTTGGCCATGTAATTTGAATCTCCTCCCTGTATTGTCTATCTAGTGCAGGGCAGGGATCTAAACAGTTGGGCACAGATTTGTTCCACTTGGTCTACTAACCCTATTTCCTTCCAGTGTAGCGAGGAGGTTTTATCTAGCCAGTGAAGTACTTGAGAGAATTGGGCTGCTTGGCAATATTCTCATAACTCACTTTCTAAAAGCTTTTATTCTTGTTACCATGTTCTGTTGGTATATCAAGGTTGGCCTACTAGAGTTGGTTGCATACCTGTTAACTTCTTCCTGTGCAACCTTTTGATTGTGTTTGATTAAAGCTGACTTAAAAAAAAAAAAAGGTATGCCTGAAGTAAGGCACCTTTCACAGAGCAGATGGTTCATCTGACACTTTGCTCTCAGACTGCCTTTTGAGCACATGATTCTGAATATCTTTTTCACAGCACTGTAAGGGAGCTTTCATGGCAGCAAAAAATAAAAAAACATGAGCTTAAGAATCATTTTCAGAACAACTTCTCTGCTCTTTAGGGCTGCCGTTATTTTGTTTCTTTTGACTTACCCTGTCAGAAAGATTAAGAAACAGAAGTGTTTACCTTGAAGAAAAACAAACTAGAAGCGAGGGTCTATAACATGCATGCCACAATCCATCGGGGGCACCATGTGCTTTGGGAGTAAGCGTTTTATAGGCTACTATGGTGATGTGGGTATTGCTGAAAGACGGACTGATGTACAAGTATTCAGTCAGGGCTTCAAACATTATTCTTTAATAGGAAAATGGCAACTTGGATAAAATATCTGTTCGTCAAAACTGACATTCTGTGTCCGCAATAACGAAAAGGCATACATGACATCATAATCACAGAAGCCATTTGGCTACTTCAAATAATATTTTGGTGGCCACTGGCTGGCTAGTGATAAATCTCAGGTGGCCAATGGATTAGACCATGATTTTGATGCACTGGAACCAGGAGCCAAAATAGACATTACAACAAACTCGATGCGTAGGGAGCTCAAGTGCCACACTTTTAGTAGCAAAACTCATTACTGACAGCATCTTGTAGGTGAAAGAAATCTTTGTCCACCTCAAACCAGGTTTTGAAAGTTATTTGTAATCCATAAAGATGTAAGTAGCAGTGTCCATGGCTAGTCCACAATCACATCGCGAGGTATCAAAGTCAGCAGCAAAGCCTTCAAGTCACTTTGGGGAGGGATTCGAAGGTGGACAAAGCAATGGGGCCAGATGGGGTACATCCAAGAGTACTGAGGGATCTCAGGGAGGTACTGGCTGCACCTCTGACAGTCCTATTTAACAGCTCACTGGAAACAGGAGTAGTTCCATAGGACTGGAGGAGGGTGGATGTAGTTCCACTACACAAAAGTGGTAGCAGGGAACAGGCTCGCAGTTAAAGGCCAGCCAGCCTAACATCAGTGGAGGGAAAGTTAAGCAAATCACTGCTCAAGGAAAGGATTGTAGAATATCTTAATCCAGTGGGTTACAAGACCCAAGGCAGCATGGCTTCATGGGGGGAGTCATGTCAAACAAATCTGATAGATTTCTTTGACTGGGTGACAAGGTTTTAGATCAGGGTGAGCGGTGGACATGGCCCACTTACAGTAGATTTCAGTAAGGCTTTTAATACCATTCCACATAGGAGACTAGTAAACAAGCTGAGTAGTTTAGGAGTGGGTTCAAATGTGGTAAACTGATAAGAAATTGGTCAGTAGATAGGTGACAGAGGGTGGCAATATTTGTTTATTTATTTTAGTCTTTGGTAACGGGGCAAGGCCTACTAGGCACAAGTGCCTGTTTTTAGGGGTGACCTGGGAGCACTGGGCAGACAACTGACTTGCTCAGAGTCACACAGTATGCAAGTGGAGGTTTTATTTTTATTTAGTTTTTGTTGACCGGGTAGGTGCACTAGCCAAGAAATGACTATTTTCAGGCATGACCCGGGAGAGTACAACAAGAGAAACAGTGGAACAAAAGCAAACATGGGTACAGTAAATGAAAAATAAGGGAAAACAATACATCGGAGACTACATCAGTACATCAGGGATAACAAGGATACATTACGTAGGAGCAACAATACATAACAGTGAGCTTTGTCAAAAATAATGTTGTGAGAATCCAATCAAGGTTTGGTCTGCTGGATGTACCAAGTTCGTTCACAGCTCATTACTCTAACCTCTAGACTATACTGCCAGCCCAATAAACTGAGTTCACTCAGAGGAAGGGCGTGTAACCAGCGGGGTGCCTCAGGGATCAGTGCTAGAACCAGACCTCTTTATTGTCATTATAAGTGACATTGCAGAGAAGCTGCAAGGGAAGCTCTGCCTCTTTGCAAATGACACCAAAATCTGCAGTAGGGTCTAGTATCTCCACTCTGGTGCATCCCGACCAGACAGGATTCATCTCGGGATGATTCCTTCAGGATAATATCTGACAGTTTTTAAACATTATAACTGTCCAGCACGTCAGAAGATCCTTTCAACTAGCTATAAATATGGCACAGGTAAAGCCTTCCACAAGGTGGACTGAACCTTTCTGACAGCCACCTGGAGAGGTTTGCGCTGGGTCCCTGGTTTATCTCAGCAATAGCCTCACTCTGTAACACTCCTGAGGTGACAGTGAAAGTGAATGGTTTTCTTTCTGATCATATTCTGTTGGAAAGGGGCACCCGATAGGGTTGCCCCATCCTTCTTATTATTCACCCTATCCCTTGAACCTGTAGCAATAACAATTTGTAGTAATGTGGATATTAAGGGAGTTATGAGGCTGGCCCTGTGGTGCTGAGGGTTGAGGCACTGGATGCCACACCTCGCACCATGCCAGTGACCCAGGTTCGGGAGCGGACTCAGGGAGCCGGGGGTCGGCTGGGGGAAGAATGGCTGAGCGTCTGACAATGGCTCGCCTTCTCCGGGGGGAAGGTGGGAACTCGACCTGGGCGTGCGGTGACCTCTGGCGGAGGCTGGGGGCATGACAACATTTCTGCACCTCAGGGGTCTGATTGGTTATGGGCGGAGACCTGCAGACCAATCACCTCTAGGTGCTGCATCATCTAGGGGGAGGATGTTGCAGACATCGGCGCTTGAGTCTTGACGTCTGGGGCTCGCAACGTCCCTTACAGAACAGGGAAAAACTCCCCCCAGAGCTGGGAAGACGGAGCGCCAAGCCGGGTCCTGATGTGCCAGTGTCTGCCTGCCACCCCAGGACCCTGACAAGACTTGAAGGATTCCGGGGCTGCCCGAACCCGACCCCGCCCGGGGGGTTTGCAGAGGCTGGATGGTGGGACCAAAGGTTGCAAGGTAGGTACTGGTAGGGGCAGGCTTAATGGCAACTCCCAATGGTGTGGCTCTGTGGAGCAGTAGGAGGGGAAAATAGAAATATAAAAAAAAAATTAAAAAAATTAAGGGAGTTATGGTGGGGGAAGCCAAACACCAGTTGGCCCTTTATTCGGACGATTCACTATTTTTTGGGGAGAGGACCCGCAGGCATTCCCCCCCAACATATACACACTTATTAAGCTCTCTTAAAGACTTTGGGGACCTGGCAGGGTATAAAATTAATTTCAACAAATCGGAGGCCATGATATTACGAAGGAACCCTTCCCCGGAGTTCAAAGATTTCTCCCCTTTGTGTAGGCAAAAAAAAAAAACTCACCTTCTGCTATCTGGGTATACATGTGTCTGCAAACACCTCTCTCTTATTTAAGAATAAATACATAAAATTATATAACAGTTTACAGGCAGACTTTGCTCGTTGGATCTTACTTCCCGTTACATTATGTGGTTGGACCCAAAATATCAAAATGAATGTACTACCTCTTATTATTTTTATTTCAGACCTTGCCTATTCCTAGCCCTAATTTTTACTGGAACAGTCTGCATACAGACATTAAATGTTTTATCTGGGTGGGGAAGCACCCCAGAATCCCAGAATGCACCCTGCAAACTGCGTGCGAGTTTGGGGTTTTAGCCCTACCTAACCTGCGTAACTATTATTTAATGGCTTAAGGTGCATCTTTATGTACATGGGCTAAACAATGTGGTAAGTCGGTGGTATCAGATTGGAGCGGATATGTTTCCAGGGTAGCACTGTGCTCACTCCCCAGCAGTGCCCTCCCCCTCACATTTGGTCACAGCTACACAACCCTTAGACAAAACACTTGCTCTGTACACTGATGTGATTCAGGCGGCTTACACATACTCCAAATACCATTGGACCCCTCTCTCTCTCTCATTCAGCATTAAGATTCTTTCCTTCCCCTTCAGTTGAGTTCTGGACATGGCAAGACAAGGCGAGACAAATTGTATTTATGGGGCGCCCATTCCCTGAGGCTCTGGGTGGCTGACAATACATATTGAAAGATAAAACAATAAATAAAACACATTAAAATTGCGGAATAAATAAAGTTCAGAATTACAGCTTTAAAATAAATTTCTGATTATCCCAACGGTTGGGCTGGAATAATTAATCTGTAAAAGCCAGGCTTTCAGCTTCAGCTTGAAAACCCTGATCGAGGGAGCCTTCTGGACTGCAGATGGAAGCAAGTTCCACAAGGTCGGCCCAGCGACACAAAAAGTACGGTCACCCGATGTCTTGAGCCGAACCCTGAGAACGTCAAGTAGGCCCTTCGAAGAGGAGCGGAGAGAGTGAGCAGAAGTCACAGGTGTCAGGAGCTCTGACAGGTAGCCAGGATCAAGTCCATATAGGGCCTTATAGGTGAGCAAGCCCACTTTGAAAAGGACCCTCCACTTGACAGGCAGCCAGTGCAGAGCACGCAGGACCAGGGTTACATGACTGGACCTAGACAGGCCCATCAACAACCGGGCCGCCGCGTTCTGCACCAGCTGCAGTCTACTAGGAACATCACAAACTCATTACCTATACATAAGTGCATCATAAATGTGGGGGGAGTGCATGGCAAAGAAACAACACGGCCAGTAGATTTAAAACAGACAGGATTTGAAACATTACAGGAAATTAATACAGTACATAATACATAGGATAACAGTATACAAGTAATGCAGTTCATTATACATAAGTGCATCATAACTGGGGGTGGAGTACATGATAATGAAACAAACATGGTGCAGGCAGTGCTAGCTAACTGTGTAAACAGATAGGAAATTAAAGAAAAGAAAGGGAGACCAGCAGGAAGTCAGTTAAGGAGAGTTGTGAGACAGCTGGGGGCTGGGGGTAGGGAGAAAAGTTGAGTAGAAGGGTATAAGGTGTAGAGAAGGAGGAGTAGGAAAGAGTGCAGGTAAAAGGTGAGTAAAGGGCAGGATGGGAACAGAGAGGGGAGGGAGAAATTAGACCAAGATAAGGTAGGGAGGAGCATGGGAAAACTGAGGGACAAGCCATGTGCAGTCCCAGATTGACCAGTAAAAGCTAGGAACAGTCACAACTATTCACAGAGAGTAGCGAAGTTTAGTTATAAAGGGGCCCAATTTAACTGTGGAGGAAACCAGAGTAGGCAGGCCATTGAGCAGGACAGTGGCCCTGTGGAAGAATGCTCACTGCACTCGGGATGTCTTAAAGAAAGGGACTATAGGTAAAGGGCCTTATCAGAGCTCTTAGTAGAATGAGGGGTAGGGGCACGGGAGGTGAGCTGCTGGACCGAGGGAGGGTAGAATGAGGTGGTAGGCTTCTTGGCGAACAGGCAGGTGTGATAGCCAACTCTACCCTTAATGTTTAGCCAGTTCATTTGACTGTAAAGATTGCAGGTATGGGTTAGCTTTTGCCAGACTGGTGAGCATTTATTCCCTACATATGGAAGATTGCTTCCAATATTTACAGCTCCAACATTTTATAATGTCTCCAGACATACTCCCAAGGCTCCGCAGGGAACATACAAAACTGGAGTTTTTTTTTTTTATGATGCCATTACCCTTAAAGACAAATTTCACTACATGTCTGAGTTTTATACACTCCTGTCACACTCGAATGTCCCTCCCCTAGATGGTGTCCAGACTAGCTGGAAACAGAAAAGAGGATCCCTAGTAACTCAGGCCCAGTGATCTCAACACCTCCAGAGAGAATAGAAGGTCATGACTTCCCCCTTCCTGGTGAGAGTTTAACTGGAAAATATTAGTTTGCTTTTTTAGGACATCTACGATCACAAAACATTTTCACTCCAGTTACATTTATTTATTTATTAGATCATCGGTTTACAAACCTTTGAGTCATAGACTCATTTACAAAGGCACCTCGTCAAGAGTGCAATACAGCACAGCAAACAAAACATTACAGTACATAACACTTAGATTAAAAAAGCAACCAGTTTTACAGACATTCACTGGTGGTACGTGCTTGGTAATAGATAGATCACAGTAGTCATAATATAGATACACGAGTACCACGTCAGGAAGCAACCAGAGATATTTTATTACAATAGTCAGCAGATGTTGCCTGAGACCTCAGGTATATACAGCAAAAGTAGACAGGGCAGACCCAGCCTTGGGGTGAAGGTAAGGGGCAGGTGGGGGATTATGTGCATGGATCATTGTTGAAGACGATGTGGGGGTGCGTGGGGAACACACTATCATATCTGCTTGGATTGTCCCAAACTCACTGGTTTTTGGAAGGCTGCTCATTCTGAAATCCAAAGAATCATAGGGAAAAAGTTCCCTTTTACTTTTACTGAGTCGATGCTGGAATCGCCAGCTTTGTTATCTCACAATAGCTCGATCAGAAAGCTAGGTCACATTCTGAGAGTGGCAGCAGTTACATGTATCACCTCCAATTGTTTATCCCACACAACCCCCCTCTTTAGAAAAGTGGGGCTCCAGAGTAACTGAAATAGAACACATGGAAAGAATTACCAGTACGCTCCGCCTAGAAACTGACAACATTGTGGAACTGTACAACCAGTGGTAGAAGGATGCACATAATCTATCCCCAATGGAGGACAAAGAGAAGGCAAGGAGTGAAGTCCTAGATCTGTGATTAGCGTATCATGGGAGGCGGGGTCTGAGTTCTCCATTCCCTTCTGTGGTGGGGTTGAGGTCACCACGGCAGCATTAGCTTAGTTATTAGGGCAAATTGTTACAGCAGGGTGGGAAGGGGCGCGCCAAAGTTGAGATTTTACAAGTTTTCTGTTTGATGTCTGTACTTGGCTATTTGTCATTTATTAATATATAGGTACTTATCTACAGCATACTTATTTGTTACTACAACCTTGGAATTCAGAGGACTTTTCATGTAGGCCTGGTGCTTTAGGTCCCCCCCTTTGAGAGTAAGCATACATAGTTTTTTTTATTTAAAAATCTACAGGTGCCCTGTTTGTATCAGTTTACTTTTTTCTAAATAGGGTCTTTTGACAAAGTACAAAAATTGGGACTGCCTATCATATCAGCAGTAGGGTGGATCCTAGCAACAGAATGTTATCATTTCAGTTTGGACTATGAACTTGCCCACATATTTGGGGTTGAGGCCCTCTACTGGACAGTAAACATTTTTTGTAACATCTGTATGGCCCTTCCTCCTGTGATTAATATGCTGTAAACTGATATTTTGATACGATGTTTTATATGATCAATAAAAACTACACTGAGTTAAAAAATAAAAAAAAAATCTGCAGTAGGGTGGACTCTCCATTGGGGATGAGCAGAGTCCTGAGAAAACTAGATGAGTGGTGGTCAAGGGTGGTAGCTTGGTTTCAATGCAAAAAAATGCAGAATAATGCACTTTCGGCACATAAACCCAGGGGCGGAGTACAAAATGGATGGAGTGGTATTGATGACCACCAAGCAGGAAAGAGACTAGGGATGATCATATCAGATGACCTAAAGGTGGGCCGGGCAGTGCGACAAAGCAGTAGGGAGGATGACTGGGATGCTGGGTTGCATAGGAAAGGGTATCACTAGCAGAAAGAGGGAGATGGTGTTGCCTCTGTATAGTTCAGTGGCAAGACCCTACCTAGAGTACTGTGTTGCATTCTGGAGACCTTGGGCCTGATTTTCAAAACCACATAGAGCACCACAAGGTACTTGCAGCAGGGAGTTTTTATCAAGTGCCGACTTACGTCATACCCTGCCGAAAGTGGGATTTTCGAGAAAGGGTTGCTGCACTCCTCTGCCATAAGTCACTTGTGGTGACTCAGCACAGATCCGCCAGCTCCCCCCTGGTGTACCTTTGCAACCATGGGGGAACCAGTTTATGGGGCTTGCGTCATAGTTTTGGTGCACGCTGCCGTAAATTGAGAGGGCTATCGTAACTTGCATCCTAGGTTTTAAAATCAGGTGCAAGTTGTGGCAAACCCTTGGCCACAGGTGCAGCAAACGTTGCGGGATGCAGGGCTTGGCTGCAAGCCCTGAGTCCCTATTTGAAAATTGGGCCCCACATCTCTGGGAGGACAGAGACATAGTGGAGGTGGTCCAGTGGAAGGCAACTAAAATGGTGCAAGGTCTACATCAAAATCCCTATGAGGAGAGACTAAAGGACCTCAATATGTACACCCTGGAACAGAAGAGGGAGAGGGGGGATATGATAGAGACCTTTAAATACCTCATGGGGTTAAATAAGGTACAGGAGGGAAGTATTTTTCAGAAGAAAAGGTGCTCGAGAACAAGGGGACATACTATGAAGCTGGAGGGGGAACATTCAGGAGAGATGTGAGGAAGTACGTCTTCACAGCAAGAGTCGCACCTGGAATCAAGCCTCGGCTCAGTGTGCCTTTCCCGGTAACCAAATGTTCAAATAAAAATAAAAGAGTGGATTCCTGGAACAGCCTTCCAGCAGAGGTGTGGGGGCGAAAATAGTGGTGGGTGCAAGAATGCATGGAATAAGCACAAGGGAATCACAGTGGAAAGGAAGGGGGGACAGAGAAAGAGCTGTAGATTGGGCATGGCCTGTGGTAATAGCGTAGGTAGGAAGAAGTGGCAGAGGATGGACCAAGCGGTCCTTATCTGCCATTAAATTCTATGTTTCTGTGTCTGTATGGATCACTGCAGAATTTGAAATGTCACAACACAATGGCAGACTAGCCATGCAGTGCAGTAAAGATTTCTTTTACCCAGAAGATGCCTGTCAATGATGAGTTTCTGAGCTAGTGGCGCTGCACTAGGTCGCGCTATCTGGTGAGTTAATTGTTTTTATTGCTGCCCTTTGTTCA
The DNA here is from genome assembly GCA_016271365.2 of Neoceratodus forsteri. Classification (NCBI taxonomy): domain Eukaryota; kingdom Metazoa; phylum Chordata; order Ceratodontiformes; family Ceratodontidae; genus Neoceratodus; species Neoceratodus forsteri. The sequence goes on along the minus strand of CM057451.1, from coordinate 898,215,649 downwards.
CAGTACTGTACTCTTGTTACACGTTTTGAAGCTCCAAGCGTCTGTTCTTTGTTAGCCATGTACAGTATCACAGGTACACCAATTACACCTTTCCCCACCCGGCATCTTACCCGTGGAATGTGCTACCTAATTCAGCTAGGTGTTTGACAAACTCTCCTATCAGGGTCCAACAAATGACAATTACCTCCTTTCAGGAAGTGCATAGATGTTTTTAATTACAGTTATTTTTATTGTAGTTTGTGTCTGCTGAAGAAGTCAGTACAGTGTCTGTAGTACTGCTTACACTCCAGCACACTCTTGCAACTGATGTTCTGTTATCACAATGAGATCCTTTCCAAGATAAAAACAAAACAGAAATAAGAGTAGGCTGGTTCTATCAGTAGCTGATGGTGCAATGTTAATGCATACCTGTAAGGTGATTTGTAACACTGTGCTGGGAGTGGGCACACAACATGCACTGAGGTACAGTAATGCACACATCACTCCCAAACACACACACACACACACATATGCATACTAATATGCACACACCAACATACAGACACTAACACAAAGTGACACATGCAGTAATACACATACACTGACATGCACACATACTTTCTAATATGCACACATACAGACATGCACACAGATTCACTAATCTGCACAGAATGAATGCTATGCACAAACACTTAAAAAGTGACACTCTCTAAAAGTCAAACAGTGACACACAACAGTCACAGGCGGCTGTATCACAGGGGGAGGATGATGGCCAGGCTCGATGATGTAGAATGTTGTGTGCTTGTGTGCATACGTGTCTTAAGCCTCTTGAACACCAGAGTCCTAGGGAGTGGGAGAACACCAAGGAAAAATGCCCCGGCCCAGTAGGATATAATACAGCTTCCTGTCACCTACCAGTCCCATAGGAATTCTTCAGAGGAGTTCTTTCCCTAACACCATTGCAGGGGGTTAGCGGTGGAAAAGAGGGAGCACGACAGGTAGGGCTGAGTGGTAGCTTGGGGTGACGTGGCAAGTCAAAGAAGGGGCAAAAATAGAAAGAAGAAATAAAGACTTAGCATTGAGGACCTGGCAAGAGACAGGTTTAAGGCTGGAAATGAGGATACAAAAAATAATATAGTGTATAGTAAAGAAAGCACATAGAAAAGTAGATTTAAAGTGATAAGTTAATATTTTGTTAACTGCAGTTGGATACTAGCTTTCTGAAAACACATTTTATAGTGTCCTGCTGCTTTTATCTATCTATATATATATATATATATATATTTTATTTTTTATCAAATGTCTCCTATTTAAATAGAGAAAGAGTCATGTGAAAGAAATACTGCATACTGCCTGCCATTTTACAGAGGCCTCCTGTAATCTACTTAGAAGACCCAGTGCATCCCCTGGCCCCTAACCTACTGAGATCAAGTTTGGAGCCTTCCCACTACAACCCTCATGTCTGATTGTGAAAGGGCAGAGGGGAGGTGGGTGGGAGGGGGACTCAGCTCACTAGTGTAGAAATCAAAATCTGTGCACGAGCAACATGCAAACAGCTATTTTCAGAATTTAGTTCTATGGAGGCATCCAATGTCCCTTGCTCTGCACCCATGCTACCTTATACCAGGTGCAGCATGGGCCCAGAAAAATGACTGAAGGTTGTAAAATGGCAGAGTAATTGAAATTCCCTGCATGCAATGGAAACTGCAGGAGCACAATGGGATCCCCCTCCCCCAGATGCATCACTTTGTCTGCCACACATGCAGGAATTTAGTCCCTCTGAAAACTGGATCCCTGATGCCTACCCATGTTGTACTCTCGAGTTTACCCATGCAGTTTCTCAGGCCTGCTCTGAGGCTAAGCTGAAAAGTAATTTTTATCTGGGAATGCCACAGGCAGGAAGCTGAGGAGTGGTAAGTAAACAAAAACTCGTGAGGTAAGGTGCTCCATACCAGCTTGTAAACTGACAAAAACGGACACAGGTGTACAGCAATCTGGAATGTAAACAGCCTCACCGCACACAACTGCTATAAGGAAAAACCCTTTGAGACAGAAGTCAGCGCCCTTTCCCGAATCCCAGAAGAAAAGCTTCTTATCAGACTTCTTTTATTTACCTATTTAGTTTTTGTTTACCAGGTAAGTGCACTAGACAAAATACAGTGCCTATTTTCAGGCACGACCCAGAAGAATTGCAAACGTTAAATAAACATTTCAGATTTCATCACTTTTATTTGTTTGACCTTTGATCATTGTAAGTGAAGTTAACAACAATAAATAAATACAATTAGAACATGGCAAAATTTCATTTGTAGTATTGTACATAAACCAGTCTTTTATATTTAAACATTATTCTATTTCAGTTCCTCCCCCCCACTGACGGGCCCTTATTGGCCCGACCGTCCCACTAGCCTTGTCACCCATCTTCCCTAGGACTTAATCTCACCCCTGATGTTCCTCCCTGGCTAACCCCCTAGGGTGGGGCCTGCAGAGAGCAATCCCTTTTTCTCCCCACTGGATCTCTAGCTCGGTTCTCCAGGGGAGTGCCACGGTCAACAGTGCAGAGACTGCAAAGCACAGCGGGCAGCATCCTAAAAAGGTCCAGCAAATTTTTTTTTTGTCCCCCTGGGAGACATGGTGTGCAGTGACATCATGCTGACATCTACCATGACTCCCCAACCAAACTGGCTCAGGCTGCCATACCCCCCCACTTCTGCCAGGGGCCAGCCAGGCACAAAGCGTCCCCCCCCTCAGAGAAGGACAGCAGTTCATCAGGGCTCTAGCCCCCCCCCCCCAGCTGGACCTCTGGCAGCCTGAGCTCACATCTGAACCCCGGCAGTTGGCATCACAGGCAGTAACTCTGGCATTGTGCCAGCAGGCCAGACCCTCTTTCTGTTCTTTAACACAACATCAATATAGTTGGCTCTCGTACAGAATCCTTATATCTTTCTGTAGTATTTCTGAGTAAAAAAGTCTCCATTTTGTATATAATGGGCACGGAGCATAGTGTGAAACGAGGTTTCATTATGCCCAAGGTCACAATTGCTCTTCAGATCTTGGTTCTCCCTTACATTACTGTATCTGGCCATCACTGTTTTTAGGTCGATACAGTCTAACCTTTATCTAGTAATTGTAGTGTCAGTGGCTCAGTAGGTAGCACACTCACCTCTGAGGCCGGGAGATCAGAGGGCTGTGGGTTCAGTTCTCACATCTGGCACCTGAGTTAATATCCCAGTACTGATACTGTAGTGCTGCACTTCTGAGGTGCCGTCTTTCGCATGAGACATTAAACCAAGGTCCCATCCCCCTGGATTGGTGGTAGTTCATTTGGATGTTAAAGATCCCATGGCACTTATCGAAAAGAGTAGGGGAATTTCCCTGGTGTCCTGGCCAAATTTTCCTCATTCACTAAAAATACCACCAAAAGCTTAATCTGGTTCAAGGTCAGTTGGCATTCATCTGTATCCCCCTTCCCCAGGTCGTGCCTGAAAATAGGCAGGACTTGTCTAGTGCACTTACCTGGTCAACAATAAATAAAATAAATATCTTAGCCTAGCTCTGGAAGAGGTAACAGCAGATAGAATTAAAACACTGATACAAGGCACACTAGTACAGAGAACGATCTTAAAGGTAACAGCAAAGGACATATAGACTTAAGTGAAAAATTGAAACATCCTGAGTTTCAATATAGAAGGCACAAAAGGCATAGTAAAAGTGGCAGTACATGGTATTAACATAGAAACATAGATTTTGACGGCAGATAGGGACCGCTTAGCCCACCCAGTCTGCCCATTTCCCTACCTAATGGATAAGCTGCAGATCCTAGTTAACCAGTAGCCTACTTCTTCCTACCCCCACCCCCTAGAATTGCCTTATGACTGTCCCATGCATGCTTGAATTCCACCACTGTTTTTGACTCCACAACCTCCTCCGGAAGGCCGTTCCATGCATTCACAACCCTCTCTGTGAAAAAATACTTCCTTAAATTACCTCTGAGCCTCTTCTATCTTCAAATTGTGCCCCTTGTTCTTGCACACCTCTTTTGAAAGATGCTACCTCTTGGACTTTGTTAATTCCCTGAGGTACCTGAAAGTTTCTATCATGTCCCCTCTCCCTCCTTTCCTCGAGGCTATACATATTTAGCTCCTTAAGTCTCTCTTCATATGTCTTCTGGTGCAGACCCTGCACCATTTTAGATGCCCTCCTCTGGACAGCTTCCATCCTGTCTATGTCTTTCGGAGATTGGTCTCCAGAACTGCACGCAGTACTCCAGATGGGGTCTCACCAACTGTCTGTACAGAGGGATAATAACTTCCTGTTTTCTACTGGTGATGCCTCTCCCTATGCATCCCAGTATCCCCAGCCCTCCTTGCTGCCCTCTCACATTGCTTGCCCACCTTTAGGTCATCTGATATGACTACCCCAGGTCCTTTCCATTTTTGTTGTTGTTAGTATCTCACCCCCCATTGTGTACTCTTCCTCTGGGTTTTTGTTTCCCAGGTGCATTACCTTGCACTTCTTAGCATTGAACCTAAGCTGCAATACATCTGACCATTCCTCTATCCTTGCCAAGTCCTTTCTCATCCTTTCCACCCCACCTTGTGCATCAACTCTGTTGCAGATCTTTGTGTAATCTGCAAAGAGACATACTTTTCCTTCCAGTCCCTCTGCAATGTCGCTTATAAAGACATTGAAGAGGACCGGTCCTAATACTGAACCCTGCGGTACCCCACTAGTAACTCCATTTACTATTACTCTCTGTGTCCTATTCTCCAGCCAATTCTTTACCCAGGCTGTCATCTTGGGACCCACTCCCAGGCTGGCTAACTTGTATATTAATCTTCTGTGTGGGACTGTGTCAATATAGAAGGCACAAAAGGCATAGTAAAAGTGGCAGTACATGGTATTAGTTGCAAGTAATGAGGCTTTAATTTGAACTCCCCCTACTAAACAGCACTAATAAAGGAAAGGGAAGATTGTTTAACCAGGAAAGGCACACTAAGCCGAAGCTTGTTTCCAGGTGAGACCTGGGAGCACAAGGGAGTTAAGTGACTGCTCAGGGTCACACAGTTTGCAAGTGGGAGCTGTAGGATTCAAACTCAGATCTCCAGGTTTGCAGCTCAGAGCCCTAAACTACTGCACTCTAGTGCCTCCGAAATAAAGTGAATAAGCAAATCACAACCACCTGACACTTGACTGGCATATACGCATAGTGGGGGCCCCATCTACAGCTATGAGTTTTTCATATCTTGATAAGTGAGCAGCTAGCACGGAAGAAGGAACTTTGTTATTTAATTACGTAATTGCGATGCTTTTGTAGTCCATCCTTGTTGACACTTATTACTACTTACTGCTGTTTTGGAAAATATAGCTGCCTTCCCTCCCCAGCCAAAGCCTCTGATGACATAAGGGCAACTGCTCCATGGAATTTGCAGTTCTGCCATGTTAAAATCCTTGGCCAGTAGGACAAAGTTTGAATTAAACGTCCCCCTACTGATTAAATATCACCTGCGAGTCTGGTAAGAAGTCTGTATTCTGGGATTCTGCCAAAGGGTACTGACTACTGTCTGAAAGGGTTTTTCCTTTTAGCCGTTGTCTGCAGTGATCGCTAAATAAAACAGCCATTTCTGTAGTATATGACAAAATGCAGTCTAAGGAAAGCAGTGCTGCTAAAAGCTCTGAACAGCAGCTAAAAGCTGCCCTAACTGCTACAGCAAATAGAGACATCTAGTGGTGCACCAATATCCCAGTCAACAAAAAATCAATACAATATAATAAAGTAAAAGTAGCACTCCAGCTTCCTAGCCTAAAAATATTTCCCTTTAGGTAAATGGTTAGAGTTGCAGCCTTTGGACTCAAGAGGCCCAGGTTTGATTCGTAGCAGGGGTTGGAGAAATGTCTGACAACTAGAGGAGACAGACATAATAATTCTATGCTAGTGCAGAAAACTCAGGGTTTGAGAATACACACATACTTTTCAACTGTCTCTCATGAGAAGGGATATCCATCATTTTCTACTTTTCCCCCCATTATCTCTTTATTGCTCCTCTGTCCCCTGGTTCTTACTGCAATCCCCCCCGCCCCTGCGCCATTCCAACCTGCTCATGGACTTACCAGGGATCCACCACTTTCCCAGGACCACACTATGATGGTAGGTGGCCTGACAGGTTGATCATGGGGTGACTATGGGGGTGTCTGATAGGGTAGGGGCATTTTCCTCCTTGTTTTCTCTCAGGACATTGGTGTGCAAAGATGCATACACACAGGTGCCCAGTGGCATGCATGCATGCCAGCATCTGTTACCTGCCTGTCCTTGTCTTGTGTGCTCACATGCACTGCCAGCTGGCCTCTGCCAGGTAGCAGTTTCGCAGCAATTCACAAAGGCCCCACCACCAAGGGGGAGGAGAGATGTCCCTGTGACACTCGATCCTCCCATCCCGGGCCAGCTCCCCCCCATGACCCTTGCTCGTTCTTGAACCCGGGTCACCAACATCGCAACTGGTAGCCCTACCACTGCACTGAAGGGCTCGCTCTTGTCTTCTACTTTTTTTTTTGTATTATCTCTTTTTGCCCCCTACATGCTGCTGCCTCAGCCACTCCTTCAGACTGTGTCAAGGCTGCATCCGATCCATCCTGTTCCAGGCCCCCATCTCTCATATTGCAGTCATCCTCAGGGTAACCCGGCATAATCCTTGGCTGGGCGGGTCCCCCTCCTCTGAGTGGGAAGGCACCAGAGACAGGCCAGCGCAATACTTGGTCCCAGGGTACTGCTGAGAGACGGATGGCTCTGGGACATTGATGGCATCGGACCACCATGCTGCCGTCATCCGGCTGAATGTGGAGCCATTTTCCAGTTTCTGGTGACGTTCCCTCCTTGCGTTGCATCTGCATTGCCCCCGGTCTCCACCAGAGGTCACTGCAGAGTGACGCAGTCCTACTAACCACCCCAGAAGAGGAGAGCAGTCATACAGATGCTCAGTCCTCTCCTTCCCCTGCCAGCCCCTGGCATCCCAAGTCCATTCCTGAACCCGGGTCGCCGGCATGGTTCGAGGTAAGGCACCAATGCCTCAGCCTTCTGAGCCACCGGGCCGGCGGGTCTTCTACTTTTAAATCCTTCTGTCCTATGTGAAAGAGCTGCTGACCTGCAATATTTTAATCAAAAATGTGTGCGACTCTTTGATGCTCTATTATTAAAACTATATTGAAACCAGAGCACTAGTAATGCAATACAACAATGTCTGACGATGTGCCCTATTTAAGAAAAGGAAATCAGGAAAGGAATCTGTTTTTACATAGCATCTTTCATACACACCATGGGTGTAGAAACGCATATGCCAAGCAAGCCATGGCTTACAAGTTGTCTGGAGACGGGAGGGCGGCATTCTGGGCCCTGGCCATTCATCTTGGGTTATTTCTATTGTCTGATATCCATCCCCTATTATGTAGATGGTGTGACCTGTTTGAATTGAACATAATGTTAAATGCGTAAAATTAAGCACTACTGTATTTTTTCTATTATAATGTAGGTCTTGAAGTGTGTTATGGGATGTACAAGGGGTTTGGGTAACAAATAGAGGCATGTCTACAATGGGGGGGGGGCTGCAAAGTGGCACCAATGGGCTCTGGCTTGCAATTTTTAATTGCCTAGATAGGTGGAGGCTTGCAGTATAGCCTAGAGGTTAAGGTAATGAGCTGTGAATGAGCTTGGTACATACAGACTTTGTTTTGATTCCTATAACCTCCATCTGCATACTATGTGATTCTGAGCAAGTCACTTAACCTCCTCAGTCCTCCCGGGTCACGCTTGAAAACAGGCACTTATGCCTAGTGGGCTTTACCCGGTCACCAAAGTATTAAAACAAAAAAAGTTATACCACTAATACACACTGTATCTTAACATTTTTCACAATCCATAAAGTATTGGCAGAACCATCAGGTGTGCACAGGAAGGTTTAGGAAAGGTCAGGAGGTTGGGTATAGAAAAAGAGAGAGGGAATTAAGCACAGAGAAGTTCAGTGATCTACTCGCATTCTCATAGAAAGTATGTGGCAGTTGTGGGATTCAAACTCAAGTCTACTGGGTCTCCAAGTTCATAATTCCTTACTCTACACATGGCAATATCAATTTATGGATATGTTTCCCACATTCGGGTGGCAAAAAGTTGTGAGGCATGAACACAGCCCTAGTAGTGTTGTACTCAGGCCCAGTGTTCCTAAAGAGCAACTCTATTACAATAAAGAGCTTAAAAAAATCAGATTTACACCAATTATGTTTTAACTTGTTTTCTAGTTATGTTATTTTCTTTACTTCCCCTGCTGTTGGTCTACTAAATATTGTAGAAAATGCAGAAATTATTTCACTGAATCTTTCAAAATATATCTGACTCTCTCTGTGACCCACACAATTGATGTTTGTGACATCAAAATCTGTTGTCATGGTGAACACTATGATGTCATAAACAAAGACACTCTGAGGTTAACAGTGGAGAGGCAAGTGTTTTCAAATGTTTTCTCTACAGTCTTTTTAGATGGACTATCAAGGTATGCTGTAAATCTTGGAAAGGAACACTGAAAGTGAAAAAATGTACTCTCAAGAAAATTGTAACAGCTGAAACATCTTATTTATAAAAGCACATGCTGACGTGCACTGTTGCTCTTTAAAGGGGGACAGTAAGCACTATGAGCCCTGCATCCAAGTGTGGGGCTGGTCCCAGTTTGCACTTTGTGTGCAAACATTTTTTTTCTTACTTTTTACTGCAGTATACTGGATTGTATCAGGCACATTTAACTGACTTCCAAGTTGACATCTGCTATAACCAAAAGAGCAAATACAATGTTAATGGGATGCATTTGGGGGAGGAGTTAAGGAAAAGGTGAAGGCAGATGATTCTTCCCCAGGAGTAATACATCCAGTTCCAGTCACAGAAGTACAGAAAGGACATTGAAGACTTCAAGAGTGTCCCACACGGGGGCAAGAAGCTGATTAGAGGCCTAGGGAACAGAAGCTTTGGAGAGGGATTGGACATAACCAAAACTGTTCAGTCTAGAGACGAGAAAGCCTACAGCAGACCTGATCATGGTGTTCCGAATACTACAAGGGACAGACATTGGGTGTACATACAGATGTCTGAGCTTATGCACGTAAGAAGAACTAGAGAAAATGCATTCAAGCGGGGGGGGCAATATAAGGGGAAATGGTAGAAATTAATACTTCACACAGAGTGTGGTTAACACGTGGAATAGCCTACCCAGTGAGACTGTGGAAGCTAGCATTGTTCAGGCATTTAATGTTGACTAGGCAGATTCCTGAAAGAGAAGGGCATTGAGGATTACATAATACGAGTAGTGGTAGCATTCAACTATAAAGCTTTGAGATGTGTCCATACTCAAATTTTTTTTGAATTTCTGCTTTTATTAATTTGTCTGCAAGTACAAGTACAGAGACATACACTGTGACAAATTCCATTACACAGGAGTTATCTATGTTCCAATTAAAACAGTTTTTTCTTTTTTCCCCCTTTCTTGAAACTCTGTTTGAAATGTATGGTTCAAAATCAAGGCCATCTTAGATGGTGAGCCTGTCAAGAGGGGAGTGTCCATACTCAAAATGGATGCAGTCACTGCTGTGTTGCAAAAGGGGCAGACACGACAGATCCTATGTCCTTTCTGTCATCACAGTATGTTACTGAATACCTATCAGGGGCCCTGCAGCTTGGTAGAAAGTGGTGCCTGGTGGAGGTCCTACCGGGAGGATCAAAGCAGTCAACCCTAACATGTCCCCATGCATGTTTGTGTCACAGCATGTGAGTGGAACAGCACAGGAGTGGGAGAGGTATAAGACTGGTATCTTAGGCATCATCAGGAGTCAACAGGAGGAAGCAGGGAAGCGGGGGACTTTGCTGGTCAACTAAGGTAAGATATCTGTTGAGACATTCACTGCAGGAATAGGTGAAGATCCAAAGGTAGACCATAGCTGGGAATAGTTGCAATACCCTATCTGCAGTAGTATAAGGGACCTCTCTAAAGCACTGGAGAAAGTGGTGGCCATTCAAATCACTGATTATCTGGCTAAGCATAACATCTTATAACATCTTATGCCCAGAGCAACATGGCTTCCGTGCTGGTCACAGTACCAGCACTGCCCTAATTGAATTCTCCATCTTCCTACAATCCTCCTTGGATACCAGCTCCCTAGTTGGTGCAGTGTTCATCGACCTCTCAAAGGCTTTCGACACCGTCTCCCATCCTCTTCTGCTGAATGCTCTCTGCCACACTGGTCTCTCGGCTACCCCCTAGCATGGTGCACAAGCTATCTAGCCGCTCGATCACAGTGTGTTAAAATCAATGGGATACTCTCTGATACCCGTCCCATTCACTCTGGGGTCCCCCAAAGCTCCATCCTGGGCCCCCTTCTTTTCTCACTCTATCTGAACACCCTGCCCAGTGCATGCCCTGGCAAAATTCTCCTGTATGCAGATGACGCTGTCCTTTTTGCCACCCACCGCAATCCCGTCTCCCTTCAGGACACCCTACAGCAGTCTTTCAATAATGCGAGCTTGGTTTAAGAAGCGCAGACTCGTCATCAATCTTAAAAACACCAAAGCTATGCTCTTTCCCACCCCAAAACAAAGCTAGCAACCACCACTCTATATCCTTCCTAGTACCAAACAGCCACTGGAACAAGTCTGCTCCTACAAATACCTTGGGGTTACCTTCGACTCAGCCCTCACATTTCACAACCACATTGATGCCCTAACATCCGCCACTAACACACGGCTTGGCATCCTCTTCCGCCATAGAACCTGCCTTCCCCCAAATGCGCTCCGGCTCGCTGTTACGTCCTCCATTTTGTCCCTTGTAGACTATGGTCTACCAGTCTATGGTGCTGCCGACACGACTGCACTCAAAAAAATTCACTTAACCCTGAATAAAGCCTGCAGATTGATTACTGGTGCCCCCAGGCTCACACACACCTGTCAGCTGTATGACAAGGCTAAACTCCTTACCCTGGATGAACGGCTCCGATATCAAACCTGCCTCCTCACAAAAAAAACCCTACTCGGGCTCTCCCCCCCGGGGTAACGGCATCCATCCACCAGATCCCACCCATTATTGCAACACGGTCATCCAACAAGACTACTCTAATGGTCCCCAGATCAAGAACCAGCTGTGGCCAGAGGTACTTCTGCTACAGAGCCCCATCCTGGTTTAACTCTCTCCCTGCCCCCATCACCAATGCCACCACCATCTCCAAGTTCAAAACCACCCTTCAAAACCAACTCTTCAACACTCGTAGCTGCTCCTGTCTCTGAAAGTAGCCTCCATCTCGACTTCTCATGACAACGCCCACCGGGTGGCTCTCCACCTAGCCATCCCCACCACCGCTTCCCGGTATACCGTACCTATGTCTAACCTGGCCAGTGCCAGCTGTTTCATTGTATACCTATTAGATTGCTCAATTTTTGATACCAACTTGTGTAACACCTGTTCTCAATTACATGTACCCTGTAACCTAAATGTATTTTGTCTGACCTCAGTGTGACATGGCGCCTCTGTTGAACGCCTATTGTTTTGCAAACCTATGCTATGTAACCTAAAACTCTATGTATGTCTTTAATGTGACGAGGTACCTTTGGAAACGAGCCTCTGGCTCAAAGGTTGTAAACTGATTTCACAAATAAATAAATAATAACGGGAGTAAAGTGGAATAGCTAGAACACCTTATCTGGGGTAGGATAACAAAGGGAGTAAAGCGGAATAGTTGCAACACCCTATCTGGGGTAGGATTATAAAGTGATTAAAAGGGAATAGCTGCAACAACCTATCTGGGGTAGGATTATAAAGTGATTAAAAGGGAAAAGCTGCAACACCCTATCTGTGGTAGGATTATAAAGTGATTAAAAGGGAATAGCTGCAACACCCTATCTGGGGTAGGATTATAAAGTGATTAAAAGGGAATAGTTGCAGCACCCTATCTGGGGTGATATAACAGAGGGAGTAAAGGGGAATAGTTGCAACACCATATCTGGGGTAGAATTACAAAGTGATTACAAGGGAAGAGTTGCAGCACCCTATCTGGGGTAGGATAATGAAGCAGTTAAAAGGGAATAGTTGCAACACCCTTTCTGGGGTAGGATTAGTAAGTGACTAAGGATCAACAGCAGAAAACTAAAAGCACCCTAGCTAGTGTAAGGGTACAATGGGGGGAAAATTAGAAAAGTCCAAATAATAGCTTAAAGGGAAAGCAAATTAGTAACCCACCTAGGGTAGAGGAACCAGGGGTAATCCAAGCAAAAATGGGTAATCAGGAAAAACTCTGTCTGTGCTAAGTGCAGAATATTATATCACAGTAGGAAGGAAATACATCTTTAAATGTGTGAAGTGGTGCTTTGCAGTGGCTGTGAAGTGGCAGTCTTCTGGGAGACATTCTGGAAACTGAAGTGCTGCCCCTGATAGGTATTCAGTAACCCAAGGGAAGATTACACAATGGGGGAGAGGTAGTAACAGCACAAAATGGAAAGGGACCTGGGGTAGTCATATCAGATAACCTTAAGGTTGGCAAGCAATGTGAGAAGTCGGTAGGGAGGCTGGGGATACTGGGATGTATTGGGAGAGCATCACCAGCAGAAAACAGGAAGTTGTTTATCCCCTGTACAAACAGTTGGTGAGACCCCATCTGGAGTACTGCGTCCAGTTCTGGAGACCCCATGTCGGCAAAGACATAGACAGGATGGAGGCAGTTCAGAGGAGGGCAACTAAAATGGTGCAGGGTCTGCAAGAGAAGCCATATGAGGAGAGACTAAAGGACCTTAATATATATACCCCTGAGGAAAGGGGGGTGGGCATGATAGAAACGTTTAAGTACCTCAGTGGAATCAACAAAGTCCAAGAGGGTAGCATCTTTCAGAAAAAGAGATGTGCAAGAACAAGATGACACAATTTAAAGATAGAGGGGGGACAGCTCAGGGGCAACGTGAGGAAGTATTTTTTTCACAGAGAGGGTGGTGGATGCATGGAACAGCCTTCCTGAGGAGGTTGTGGGGTCTAAAACTGTGGGAGAATTCAAGAATGCATGGGACACACATAAAGCAATTTTTGTGGGGAGTAGGAAGGAAGGCTGTTGGTTAAATAGGATCTGCAGCTTATCCTCTAGGTAGGGAAATGGGCAGACTAGGTGGGCCAAGCGGTCCTTATCTGCCGTCAAAGTCTATGTTTCTATGTCTCTATCTGTGTGCACCTCTTTGGACTGAGGGAGGAGGTCTCTAGTCTCCAGATCAATTTGGCTAGGATTCAGGGGATCTCTTCCCCCACCCAGGGGTCACCAAGCCCTCCACAACTGCCCCAGAGGGTGCCTAAAGGCAGCACCAGCTGGGCAGTGCAGAGGCCCCAAGGTGAGAGAGGACCCCTGCAGAAGAGGAAGTAACTTCTGATGGGGTACTCAATAGTCAGGGGAGTAGCTTTGGGAATAACACGGGAGGGAAGAAGGGAGGTGAGGTGCCTACCTGGCATGGAGGGATGGACAGCAGACCCTTAGGATCGCTAGGGTAGCAGGGCAGGATGGGGAGTTTGATGTAACTGTCCATCTGAGGACAAATCACCTGGCAGAGGACACAGCCGGGGTGGTGCAGAATAGCTTTAGGGAGCTGGGGAGGGAGCTGAAGCAGGTAGCATGCACAGTGGCCTTCACTGAAGTGCTACCTGTGCAAGGCTGGGGGAGGAAAGGATGCACCATACCACGGTCTTCAACAAGTGGTTGAAAGCATGGAAGCATGGTGCAGGGAGGAGGGGTATGGATACTCTGGGGACTGGGGTCCTACCAGGAGGGATAAAGGCCTGTACAAATGGGATGGCATCCAACCATCCATCCATCCATCCAGTCATGGAACAGCAGTCCTGAGTAGAAGGTTTAAATGCTACTTTGATGCTCATTTAAGCTCACCATGGGAGGAGAGAGAAGGAATGAGAGAGGCAGTGAATGCTCCCCCCCCCCCAATCGTGGAGCAGCAGGGAAAAAGCCCAGGGGAAGTAAATTTCCCAAGGGTAGTGGGAAACAGAGGTAAAGGTGGGGGAAGTGATGAGGGGCTGAGAGGTGGAAAGAAGGCTGAGAAAAATACTAGGGGAGATGGGCAGAGGAAGGTTCAGAAAGGGATGGACAGTACCAGTGAAAAGAAAAGGGTGAAGGATAGACCACAGAACAGAGGGCAAAGTGAAGCAGGGGGACAAAAGGTGTGGAAAGTCATGTGCACTGACTCAATTAGCCAGGGCAACAAACTGTCTGACTGGATCTGGTGGTTATAACAGAATCATGATGCACCAACAAACACAGAATTATGGTGCACCAACAAACACAGAATCATGGTGCACTAACAAACATAGAATCATGGTGCACCAACAAACACAGAATCATGGTGCGCCAACAAACACAGTTGGGAGCTGACAGTACGGAGGGGTACAACATGTTTTGAAAAGACAGAGCAGGAAGGAAAGGTAGGGGAAGGGGCTGTTTTATATGTAAGGGAAAGTATAAAGGCAATGAAAATATAAGGACACTGTGGGAGAAAGGATAGGCTGGAGGTTCTTGGGTTGGATCAGAGAGGGGTACAGAGCCTTTATATGAGTGAAGATGGCATACAGGCCACCAACACGGGGAGGAAGTGGAGAGAGTTTAGGGGAGGCCATAGGCATAATGACAGGTAAAGGGAAACAGTAATTATGGGTGACTTTAATATGCTGGATGTAGACTGAACATCCTGACCGCAGCTACAACTAGAAGCAGGGTCCTCCTAGACTCCATGCAGGGGCATTTCTGAGGCAGCTGGTTACAGATCCCACTAGGGATGGGCCAGTGTACTTACAGAGACAGCATTGTAAACGTCACAGCAGGTAGCCCCCTGGGTACTAGCAATCATCATACGGTGTAGTTTGACATACGGATTGGGCAGCAGAGCAACCACACTAGGATGAGGGTCCTGGACTTCAGGATGGCAGGTTTTAAAGAAACGGGAGACTGTCTCAGGAAATACCTTGAAGGGAGGCATAGCTGGGGGTGCATGGAGGCACAATGGAATAGATGGGGGTAGTGCATGGAGGCATAATAGAACAGAATAAATGAGTGAATAACAATGATAACAGCAAAATGTTTAGAAACATAGACTTTGATGGCAGATAAGGAGCACTTGGCCCACCCAGTCTGCCCATTTCTTTACAGGTAATAAGCAAGGGTAAGAGAAGAAAGAGGCCAATGTGGTTCTCTAAGGAGGTGATTATGGAGGTAACGAGAGAAAAAGACAGCCTTCAGGAAGTAAAGAGACCCAAATGGAGAAGGGCAGAGAGGTATATATAGAAAAACAAAGGGAGGCAGGATGGAGGGTAATGACAGCAAAGGCTCAAACTGAGGAAAGGATAGTCCAGGAGGTCAAGAAGGGGGACAAGACTCCATTCAGGTATGTGAGGGAAAAGAGGAAGACAAGGGGTGGTATAGTGAAAATCAGGAGACCAGAAGAGGGGGACTGTGTAGAGGAGTACCAAGAAAAAAGCTAGAATTTTAAATGAACACTTCTGCTTGGTCTTCACAGTGGAAGGGTAGGGGATGAGCTAACAGCATTGGGGGGGTGAGTGCAAACATATCCATTTACGGAAAAGAGAGAATCCGCCGGGGATTGGAAGCCCTAAAGGAAGGCAAGGCAATAGGGCCTGATAGGATCCACCCAAGGGTACTTAAGGAACTGAGCATGGTGCTGGCTGCCCCCCAGCAACACTATTTAGTGTCTCACTAGAGACATGGGTGGTTCCAGAGAATTGGAGAAGAGCCAGTGTGGTACCACTGTACAAGAGCGTCAGCAAGGAGAATGACAGCAGTTATTGACCGGTCAGTCTCACATCAGGGGTGGGTAAGTTAATGGAGTCCCTACTGAAGGAAAGATTGATAGAGTACTAGGAGACCTATGGGCTGCAGGATCACCAGATGCATTGGCTTCAGGGGAGGTCATGTCAAACAAATCTCATAGATTTCTTTGACTGGGTAACTAGGGAGATGGATCATGGGAGCAGTGGATGTGGTATAGCCAGACTTCAATAAGGCCTTTGATACTGTATCACACGGAAGGCTAATAAAGAAACTTAGCAGCCCAGGGATGAGGAAGAAAGTGGTGAGCTGGGTAGCCAACTGGTTGGAAAGTAGGAAGCAGAGGGTGATGGTAAATGGCAGTCACTCTGAGGACGGGAGAGTGACCAATGGCGTTCCTCAGGGATTGGTGCTAGGCCCTGTCCTCTTCAATGTCTTCATAAGTGTCATTGCTGAGGAACAAGATGGGAAGGTGTGTCTCTCTGCAGATAACACAAAAATCTGCAATAGGATGGACACCCAGAATTAGGTGGAGAGGAGGCAAAGAGATCTGGGAAAACTGAAGAAATGTTCTGAGGAGTGGCAGCTGGGATTCAATGCCAAAAAGTGCAAAGTCATGCACCAAGGGAGGGAAAACCCAGGGTTGAATATAAGACAGGAGGAGGTACTTACAGTTACCAAGCAAGAGGGAGACATCGGGGTGATCATCTCTGATGACCTCAAGGCGGCAAGGCATTGCGACAGGGCAGAAGGCAAGATGAACTAGATGCTGGGGTACATAGGGAGAGGGATCTCCAGCAGAAGGGAGGTGGTGTTTACCATATATCACACACTTGTGGGATCCCACCTGGAGTACTGTGTCCAGTTCTGGAGGCCACACATCTTCGGGGACATTGATAGAGTGGAGGCAGTCCAGAGGAGGGCTACTAAAATGGTGTGGGGGTTGCATGAGAAACCATATGAGAAGAGGCTGTGGGAACTAAACATGTACTACCTGGAGGAGAGAGAGAGCGAGAGGGGACATAACTGAGACACAGGATTACAGAACATCCCAATTAGAACTAGATAAAATCAGCTCCATGTTACTCCGTACATGGAATGATTTGGTGCAGCTAGTCCAGTAAAGCGTCAGGCAACAGAATTTCACTTAGTTGATTGCCATTAGAGGGCAGGCCTGATGGTTAATTAGTCTTTTTCTGCTGTCATCTTCTATGTAGTTATGTAACCAAGACTGTGCCAAATCTCCTTGGCTTGGCATGTCCTAGTTCCTGATAGCTGCAGTTGTCATAGCAATGGGTTTTCAAAGTTCGTACTCACCATTCTTTCTTTCACCATCCCTCCCCATTCCTAAATATTAACAACCCTAACATACCTGCTCACTTCTACCCACTACCCCCTCTTGTTACTTGTGACTCTAGTGCTGGCCATTTATGTCTATCTCTTAACTGTCCTGCATCAGGATGGGTGTCCCTCATTTCACCACTGAGAACTCCTTTGTTGCACATGGAGAAGGTTTTGGTCCTCCAACACTGTACATAAGTCCACTTTGAAGTGAAAATTCATGTTACTCTATAACGCATAACTAACAGCTGACTTTACAAACACCAAAGCTTCAACTGTCCCCTATGTTCAAAGTCTGTATCTGAAAGATCTGAAGATGTACCTCATATTCTGATGCCCAATGCCCCACATTTTGATGGCCCAGAGTTCTACTTCTGGTGACAACAGGCTGACAGTTATGCCTTTCAGATTTCATTTTTTTCTCAACCAAGGCACAGATTTGCATCTTCGTAAGACAGAGTTTATTCCATGAAGATAAAAGAAAGCAAATTTTAAACTCCCTGCATCTCTCAGCATTTTGAAGTCAGAGGCATTCAGAACTCCATTTATATAAGGGTGCTCTTCAGGAAGAAGGTCACATTCAGATATCATCTCTTTCTTTCTCAGGGAATGAAAACTTAATCTCAGTTGGGTAACATCCATTGCTAGGACTGTTGACACTACATTATCTAAGATCATTATCTAAGATACTACATTGAGATGTTAAATTTCACTGAACCCCCTCCCCATCACAGAAAATAAAGTTTCCAGCCTCAACTGGCTCACCCACACTGACTAGTAGGTCATTAGAAGCTCCCATTACTCCCCACTCTCTCCCACCTACCTACCTATTTACCCAAATACCCCATCTACTTACCCTTTGAACCCCCATACCCCCTTCCACTTCCACACCTGCTTATCTCTCCTCATCCTACTGCTATCTACTACTGTTTTCTCCTACTCCTCCTCACCCTCTTAGCCTGTAGCATACTTTCACCTAAGGGCAGTACTCACTCTAATGGATGTTCCTTCAATTGTTCCCTCTAGGAAACTGACAATGCTATATAGCTGCTACCTGGGAGTACCTACAGCTTGTAAATAGTTGAACTTTCGCACTTTAATGTTTTATGCTGTTATGGGACTATTTCCCCCATGTACTAACATACTAATTCCCAGCAAATTAGGCCTTACGGTCTATCGAGTCTGCTCAAACCTCAGATCCCTAGTTGGGTATTCTGTACCTAAGCAATGGCTTATGCTATGTTTCTGTCTATCCTTATCCTATTATTTGTAATACTGTATGTCCTTTTAATTGAAGTGTTACTGACAATGTCTATTAGCTGGTACTGTTTCCCCACTATTCTTGTGCTTGTTTGTTCCCACACCCCTAGTTTGATGAGGATCCTTTGTAAATGAGCTTTTAGCTCAAAGGTTGTAATTCTGATTTTACAATAAATAAATAAAAACAGAGCATTGAGATGGAACCCTAAACATGTATAATTAAGCTACACAGTGAGAAAACATTCACCTTCATGGTAGAAAACTGCGAGGAGTGGGAGTAGCTTTCTCAAACTGGTTAATGCTTATTACTGTGGATTATACCATAGCATTGCCTCTATTTGTAGAGCTTCTAATGAATTTTCCATAACTGACCTCCAGGATAGAGTCTTTCATTCTTCTAATGTGGCTTAAAAGATGCTGTGCTTGATTGGACCCAGCAAAAAGTACAATATATTTAGCAAATGGTTCATTATGCACACAAGCCCATGGTGATATAACAACTTCTGGCACAATAAATGAAGCGTGTCTGCTCTTGGGGATCTTGCACTGCTGTGGAAAACTGCATTTTCACACAGAAAACTCTCCTTTAACCAATGTGCTTAGGAAGCTAAATTGTAAGTTGTGAAAGGACTGCTACCATACTTGTCAAGACCAATGGCTTTCACTAGCAGCAGCTGGGCAACCTGAGAGTTGCCAAACTATTGCTCCCAGTTAAATAGTAACATAGTAATTTAAAGGGGAACAGCCAGCACAAAGGGCTCCCACACTCATGCGGGTCTGGTCCCAATGTACACTGAGTGCAAAAACACTGTGGTTTACTTCTTACTACAGTGTAGTAGATTGTAGCAGATAAGTTTTGCTTAGTTCTAGGCTGACATCTTCTGTTACTATAAATCTAAGAATCCCCTGCAGCTGACATCAGAGCAGTGCAAGATTCAATAGCCCACAGCGCATGTTAGAGCTCATATAAACTCTGATCAGATGTTTTTGGGGTATGTTTTTCTCCAGGGACTAAGTACTGTCTTCTATGACTGTACTTAGCCCAGGGAGGACAGCAGAACTGGCAAACAAAAAATCAGAACTTATATAAACTCTTAAAATGTATTGCAAACTACTGAATATCTCACTGGTGCCTACTGATCTGATGTCAGCTGCAGGGGATTCTGGGATTTGTAGTAACAAAAGATGTCAGCCTAGAACTAAGCAAAATTAGTCTGATACAATCTACTATACTGCAGTCAACATTAAGTAAACCAAAATGTTTTTACATAGAAAGTGTACATTGGGACAAGATCCACACCTGAGTGTGGAGGCCTTGGTTCTGACTGTTCCACTTTCAGGAACTGTACTGAACCTGCAGCTCCCCTCCATTGAACCTGCACATCACCTGCACTGAACTTGCAAGTCACCTGCACTGAACCTGCATGTCACCTGCATTGAACATGCAAGTCACCTACACTGAATCTGCAAGTCATCAACATTGAACCTGCACACCACCTGCATTGAAGCTGCAAGTCACCTACATTGAACCTGCATTTCACCTGCATTGAACTTTCAAGTCACCTACACTGAACATGCAAGTCACCTGTGCTCAACCTGCAAGTCACCTGCACAGAACCTGCAAGTCACCTGACTGAAACTAAAAGTCACCTACACTTGAACCTGTAAGCCATCTGCACTAAACCTGCAAGTTACATACACTGATACTGCAAGTCACTTGCACCGAACCTGCAGGTCACATACACTGATACTGCAAGTCACCTGCATTGAACCTTCAAGTCACATACACTGATACTGCAAGTCACCTGACTGACCCTAAAAGTCACCTATACTTGAACCTGCAACCCACCTGCAAGTCACCTGCAAAGAACCTACAAGTCACCTGCACTGAACCTCGAGTCCCATACATTAAGCCTGCAAGTCACCTGCTTTGAACCTGATGTCACCTACACTGAACCTGCAAGTCACCTGCACTGAACCTTTAACTAGAGTTTGGTGTCGCAAACGCACTCGGCAGGTCAGGCCCTCCATTCCCACAGTGCCAACCTCAGAGCGCAATGATGTGAACAGGTAACAGACAGGGTAACCCTCTTGTCTACTTTAGGGGCCGAATCACCTTTAGCCTCAAGTTCTGGGGAATTCAAACTGTGAACCTTATGCTAGTGTACCCAAATGTACAGTCTCAGATAATATTCTCTTCGGGAGAATGCAATATATCTTTTGCCTAAGGGCATCTAACCAGGTATCCAAAATGAACTCTTAAAACTCTATAAGAGACCTTAGGAATATTACCTTTTACCAAGCTTAGTAACACCATCAAGCCATTGAACAGTTGTCAGGCTTAAAAATACAGGCACTCTGCATGCAAAAATGACAGAGGAGACCCAGGCAGAATCTTAAAGAATATGTTTACTAAAAATGGATAAAAACAGTAAGATAAAATACAGAACAAATATCAAAGGCATCACAATCCCAAAAAAGGAAAAAACAAGGAAAACTACAGAACAAACTCTACCACAATACATTTAGATCTTTTCTATCTGATGTTTTACCTCTGTAAGTGCAATTAAATTAGAGATCTTTGTTTCTTAAGAGCCCAAAAAGATATGTCCTACATTTCAGACACACGTATCAATTTAAACTCTGTGTCTCCACACCCATTCTATGAGTCATCTAGCTCCTCCTTTTTGAATATAAAATTAGAAACACGATTTCCTACCAGAAGGTATTTTATATAATGTGAACATCAGCAAAAACCCATTTCCCAAATTATGAGTCTTTGATCAACCAGTTACTTTGAGGTTTACAACCCTGCAGTCCGTCACCCAGGTGTGAGATAGCCAACAGGAATCAGCTAAATGACGTCCTTTACTGATGTAATAAAATCTGTATTTAAGTTCTAACTTCAAAGGCAGCAGTAGGTGATGAGGACCATAAACTGTCTCTCTAGAAGGATGTTCCAATTAACTGTTTCCTTCTGGTCTGTTTAATTACATCCTGGTTTTCAGCTACTGACACTTAAAGTTACAGGCCAAATTCCACACACATTGAAATCAATCAGTCAATCAAAATCTTTATTTATCCAGGCGAACATAATTGAGCAGAGCTCTTTTACAAGATGGACCTGGTTAGAACAGGGTTGGGTAACATTCATCATAAAAACATACAAATACATGTAAATAAGTATATAAACACAAACACAGTGGTGCAGTAATAGGGGAGTCAAATGACAAAAGGAAGACAAGGCAGGCCATAACAGAGGAGGATTCAAATACAAGGGGGCAGGTCCACCACTGAACCATGCAACTGTATATAAACCATGTTCTCTGTATAGAAGTACCAGTTAGCTCATTTACCAGGGGCAGTCACTAGTACTAGCCATGGAAATGGCTTGGAGAACCACCAACTAATGGCAGATGGGGTACCAGGAGGGGTGTGTAATATTTAAGCGAAGGATAAACATTGTGAGAAGTGAAGTCCCAAGGATAGGTCGGCAGAACTGATGCGGCGGTAGGGGCCTACGGGGAGAGGGAGAAAGGGGAGTTAGGACTTTTATAGTATGACTGTGTGTAGATTGCGGATGAGTGCAGTATAGAGTTGTGAAAAGAAGGCTGGAGAAAGCAGGAAGATAGACCAGTATCAAAGGGAGGACAGAGGCATCAAGGTGGCACACAAAAGCATGATGACAGACCAGGGCCAAGGAGGAGACAAGCACTAGAAGTAATTTGTTCATGGTTAAATGGTACAGGTTAGCATGATGACAATTCATGGTCATGGGAAACAATTGCACTGATCATTTCTGAGACGTGAATATAAGAGCTTGAAAGATGAAATGCCGATGGGTGACCTCAGTTTCATTTTTTTTTGCAATTTATTCCACAAGGAGGACAGTGTAAAACTTACAGCAGCCCTGCCAAAGTGAGAGTTAACTTTGGGAACCATCAGTAGGAGAGATCTGCAACTTCTCAAGGCGTAATTGCCCATTGGTTTTATAGGAAGACAGTCTGTAATGTATTTGGGCAGTTTTTTGGAGATGGCTCTCAGGGTCCATAAGGCTACATTTTTATCACGCCTGAATTGAAGAGAACTCCACCCCACTGATTGATATAGGTAGCAGTGGTGAGTGGAATAAGGCAGGCCTGTGATGAACCTCAAAGCTCTATGATATAATGTGTCAAGTTTGGTGAGGTAGGAAATGGGACAGTGACTGTAGAGGATGTCAGCATAATCTATCAAGGATAAAAAGGTTGATTGTACCAGCTGTAGTTTGGCATCTCTAGTTAAGAAGCGGGCTATCCTAAAGAACAGGCCAAGTCTCTGTCGTAATTTTTTGAACAATTTTTCAACATGCTCTATAAAGGAGAGCCTATGGTCCAGCCATACTCCCAGGTATTTGAATTTAGGGACAAATTCCAACTTCTCACCAAGAATTGTAGTAATCTGCAGCACAGGATCTGATAGGGCTGAATTGACCATTTGGGCAGAGGGAGAAAAGAGCATTGCTTTTGTTTTCTTGGTGTTAAGTAATAGTTTTTTGTTTAGGAGTTGGTGTTGCAGCAGATTGAACTCAGATTGAAGGTCATTACATGCAGATTGTAATGATGGGCAGCTTACATAAAGAACTGTATCATCTGCAAACAGATGAATGTTGGCCTTAGTTATGCTTTCATCAATATTGTTGATGTATATTGCAAATAAGATCAGTCCTAAGATAGAACCCTGGGGAACACCTCTTAGGAGAGAGTTGAGAGATCTCCTTCCGCTTTCACCTACTGGAAATGATCAGAGAGGTAATTACTGAACTACTGTAAAGATAATGGGTCAGCACCTAGTGAGGTCAGGGAAGAGAGTAGCAGAGAATGGTCGACAGTGTCGAAGGCCTTGCTCAGGTCCAAGAATACGGCGTAGGTGTAATTCCTGTTGTCTAACTCTCTTTGCCAGTCATTAGTCACTTTGGCAAGTGCTGTGATGGTGCTATGTTTAGCTCTAAACCCGGATTGGACTGGATTAAGCATGTTATTAGCTTCTAGATACTGCCTCAGCTGGTTACTTACGACTTTTTCCAGTAATTTTGACAAAACCGGGAGAATCGAAATTGGTCCGTAGTTATTTAGATCACAGGGATTTCCGGACTTGAACAGGGGTATGATGTGCACTGTTTTCCATATTGAAGGAATGGATCCTTGAGTTAATGACAGGTTAAATAAATGGGTTATGGGCATGGCTAACACATGGTTGGCCACCTTCAAAAAATACGGGTCGAGGATATCCGCACCAGCACTTTTTTTACATCCAGTTTTAGCAACAGGTCCTCAACTTCTTTCAGAGTAGTAGGACGCAAGGAGAAGACTGAATTGGTGATGCTAGGATCTGCACCTTGATTATCCACCTGAGAGCGTATCAAATTCGCAGGGGAACTGTCAAAGGCTAAGCCTGCAGTCGCAAAGTGATTATTGAAGGCATCCAGAACTTTCAGTCTGTCACTAATGGTGTTATTGTTTGAGGAGATTTCATCAGGTAGAGAGCCACCGGACGTGTGACCAGACAAGTCCTTGACGGTTTTCCAAAATTTTGTAGGATTTTTGAAGGCAGAGAAAAATTCAGAATGATAGTATGCAGTTTTTGTATCTCTAACCATTCTAGTACATGAGTTTCGTGCCCTTTTGAACTTGCACCAGTCTGCGGCAGACTAGGTTTTACGTGCTTTTTTCCATAGGTTATCTCTTTCAGTCAATGCAGATTTTAATAATGGTGTGAACCATCTACATGCATTTTTTGCTATTCGCACTTTAACTACAGGGGCGTATTTATTTAGGACATCTAGGATAATTTTGCTGAATATGTCAAATGCTGATTGCATGTTTTTTGCCAAATAGAACTCTTGCCAATACAAGGAGTGTTTCAGTTTGTTTATGTAGGCAGTGAGATCAAAGTTCCATCTAGATCTCTTGGCAGCAAACTTTGGCGAAGTAATAGGTTTGTTGCTTGATCTTATGCAACCAATAAATGAGTGATCACTAATATCACTGAAGAAGGTGCCGGCAAAGGAGAAGAGATGTGGTTTATTCACTAGGATAACATCTAACAGGGAGCTGTTATCCACGTTCTTTTTATTTACTCGTGTCGGTTCGACAATGGGTTGCGATAATCTATGAGTGCCACAGAAAGCTACAAGAGGAGCAGCGGTTTTAGATAGCCAGTTTAAATTAAGATCCCCAAGAATAATTATTTCTGAGGATTGTTGTTCGATGATATTACTCAGATGAGGTAACAATTGTAGATCGGCAGAAGGAGGTCTATAGCACCCTATGATACATAATGTTGAAGTGTGTGAGATGGTGACCTGAAGAGACAGACATTCATAAGCATTTGCAACAGATAAAGCACTCAGACAGGATGCCGTTTACCTATCCTTGATATAGATGGCAACCCCTCCACCCCTGGAGTGTCTGTCTGCTCTAAATAGTAAATAGTTAGGGATACTGACTTCCTTGTCGGAGGTGGCTGGTCTAAGCCAGGTTTCTGAAACCACTAGGATGTCTGGTTGAGCATGGAGGACCCAGGCCTGGATCATGGAGAACTTTTTTAACAGACTGCATACATTAATGTGGAGGAAACTCATACCTTTCAGTGTGGCAAGGTCAGAGGGTGATGTGATTGCAGCTGGTGGCCCCGGATTGAGCTCCACATTTCCTGAGCACAGGAGAAGCAGTAAAAATTTTCTTAAGAGTGGCAATAGTAAGCTTCGTACCGGTAACCCCTTTACATCGTTGTGGGCCATCGTCCTGGGGGGGTGCGCTCCAACATTTTTTGCCCTTCCCACTAAGGGTGGCAGAGACAAGTACTCTGACTGCTATCTGTAGAGGTGACACCTCTATGATGTTGGCGGAAGTCATAAGCTGAGGTGGTAATTCATTTCGTTTACCAGCGTTAAAGGTAATATGAAAATAGTGTTGAAGAATTGGGGAGTTGAAAAGGCATATATCCACGTAGGGACAGGAACTAGTTACAGAGCAGATCAGACTAGTATCCACAGTAATAAAGGCTTGAGGGGCCATATATTGGGCATGCAATATGAGACAGAAGGACCAGAACAGGATCCACGATTTGACACACATAGTGGAATAAGGATGGGGGAGGGAGCTAGAGAAGAGTGAGCTAGAAAGCCAGGCGTGGTTTATGTGTATTTAATCAGGACCGGGGGGGTCAAAAAAATTGGTAGCTAGGGCACCCTTCCTGGAGGTAATCAGTCCCTGAGGCAAGTCCGTTCCTGTGTTTCTGTGAGGGGCTGGTGGCTTCAGACCTGGACTGTGGGTGGCAGTCTGGCAGGTCGGGTTTGTCAGAGAACCACGGCTATGGCTCTCAGACTACCTGGAAAGAGAAGGCAGAGGAGAATTAAATAAGAAAGTCAGGGGGGTGGGGCTGCTCGTGGAGCTAAACAGAAATGCAGACTGGATTAAACAGGGGGGGTGTTGCAGACCAAGATGTTAGACAAGGTGCCTCCAAGTCTGAGTGAGCAATAACAGGGCTATTTAAAACACAGTACTAGCATAAAAAGATGAAGGGGGGGGTTTCAAAGGCCTAAGCTGAGATCGCTACTGGTCTTATGAGGAACACAATACAGGCATTTACATTAAATCAGAAAACTTCAGCTATAAAATACAAACAAGACAGTTTTAACAGAAAGCATAATCTAGCACAATATAATCAAACATTAACAGTGCAGAGCTATATGGAGCCAATCGGAGTGCACTCAGGCTGACTGCAGCCAGTGGGCCACAGCAGTGGCCCATTGGCTGCAGTGACCATGTGTCATACACAGACCATGTATTTATAATACCAATATCATACAGTAATCCTAACCGGCTGGCCAAGCATCACAGTTCGGTCTCATTTGTCAGGGATAGGGCAGACTGGATAGAGCAACAGGCCTTCTGTTGTCAGCTACTACGTTTCTATGTTTAAGTTAGTTTTTCCTGCAGAATCTGTTTTCTAAATAAAGTTTTAAGTTTTTATTACTGTTCCACCTGTACTGGTCTTTTTCTTAGTAAACTCAATGGGTGTTTTTGACTTCCAGAGTAAAACTATCAAACATGATGATGTACAGTAGCTGACGTTCATTTCAATCTCAGAGTTCTAACACAGAAGAGTGTAGATTTAAATCCTAAAATAATGTTAGCCATTAGTTTTACAGTCTAGGTCTAAGTAAGAAAAGAACAGTAATGTACTTACTGTAACAGACAAGGGGCCATATATTCAAAACTTAGCCCTGGGGCAAAACTAGCACTACACAGCATGCAAACATAGCCCAGAACCGTTGCACACTATTTTCAAAGGAATAGCCCCGTGGTCAAATCAGTTGAATATAGCATGCAAATGAAGCCATGCAAACAGGGCTGAGAGTGCAGTGCAAAAATAGCCTAGCAAATAAGACAGCACTGAATACAGCAACTGTGCGGTGCTAACTGCAACAGCATCCCTGTGCACACAGAGGTGGAGTAAGGCAGTGTTGCAGCAGGTGGCCAGTGTGGGTGAGAGCACTGAAGTGGTGCACAACAACTGCAAACAACGTTGCAGGTCACACACTGCAGAACTGTGCTAAGTTATTGAGAGCTTTGCCCAGGGCTAACTCATTTGCACATTGCTAACACATTAACCCGGTGCAAACAAATTAGCTCAGGGCAAATGTTTGCCATATTCAAAGCCCCTATGCAAATGAGGCTACTCAGGCAATCTGTGTGCAAATAGCCACATTAGTATCTCATTATGGCATGCTTTGTACACGTTGTAAATTGTGCCAGCCAGCCAATCAAGAGTCAGTATTTTGTAGCCCATTGTATCTGTTATAATGTTGTATTCAATCTTAACTTATGCTCCTTCATATATTCTATGATTTTTCACATCCCCTACCCCAGAACACATCTGGAACTGAGCTGTTAGCAGCTCAGTATGTCTCTACTGGTAAGACTTTTGAAATAAATGCCTCTACCTTGTTGTATGGTTTTGTCTTGCAATGTTTGTGACTGTGCCCCTTTTGATGTGCTGTATTGCTTGGACAATATATAGACTATTATTTTGTAATGTTTCTGTGCAGACTAGGGTCAAGCGATCCATTTCTATAAACAAAATCTATGTTTCTAATGCTGTTAATTACTATTTATTATTCTCCTCTTATGCTGTCTTCCATATCCCCCACCCCACTCCCGACGCATCTGGAAATGAGCTATTACAAGTTCAGTATGTCTTTCCTGGTAAAACTTTTGAAATAAATTAATAATGAAGCAATAATAACTGGATTACCCTTTTTCCCATAGGGAAACCGTGGAGTAATTTGTCATTACTGTACTGTCACGCTAATATGTAGGACAAAGAAGACTGTAATGTAATGTAATGGAATAACAACTTTTCAACTACATATATGAAACCACTATTACAACTGCTATGTGTACACAGCCGAATACTGTATACCCATGATAACCTGTATCTGCTTATGTTCTACTGTTTAATTATTATTGTATTGTTACTCCCGGGTCGCCCCTGAAAAAGGGACCTTCGGGGCCCAGTGGGCCTACCCGGTCATCAAAATTCAATAAATAAATTATAAAGGAGTGTTTTTAATGGCAAACACACACATAGTTTCCCTTCCTCTGAGCATGCACACCCCTCAACTCCACTGCTCGCCGGCCACTTATGTTTGCCCGAAACAGCACCACCAGAAAAGCTCAGCGGTAAGTTTTTTTTTTTTTAAACTTACTTCAACACTAGACACTTCAGAAACTCAGCAAAAAAAATTAAGAAAACATTTTAAAAATGCTTCACAGTGAATTTCAGCATCGGACTAAAACTAAGCTGAACCTCAGCAAAACTAGAACATTTTCTTTTATATAATTGCTGAGATGAAAAAGGGAAACCCAGCAATTGTATGAAACAAAATATGGGGTAATGGCCGGCCCGGTGGCGCTGAGGGTTGAGGCGCTGGACGCCACACCTCGCGCCACGCCACCGACCCGTGTTCGGGAACGGCCACGGGTTGCCGTGGGTCGGCAGGGAGGAGATGGATTGAGCGTCCAATGGACTGCTTTCCATCTCTAGGGAGAGGGGATTCGGGCGGCCGGTGCTTGCCTGACCTCAGCGGAGGCTGGGGTCAGTGGCATATAGCTGCAAGTTAGTGGGGCGGACGGGCAGACGCTGATCAGCACGACGGAGCGTGCGCAGCACTCCAGTCGCTGGGCGCCATTGCACGCCATGTCCCGCAAGGGAGAAAAAGTGGAAAAAAAAAAAGAGAGAGCCCAGCAGAATGACGTTGTGCCCTGCAGCGCCGTCCCCGCGAAGGCACCTCCCTGGCATGGATCCATTGGGGTGGGTTGAGTTGCTCCCCACCACCCTGCCGCAAAGGGTAAGTCGCGGGGTGCATAAGGGAAGGGGTCTGACCTTCGGGGATGGCTCTGGGCGGACAACAGACAGCAGGCTTGCAGCCGGAGCTCTGGAGGAAAAAATAAAGAAAAAAAAAATATGGGGTAGTGTGTTTAAACTTGACATTTACATGCACCTTCGGTGTTTTTTTTTTTATACTTCAGCTTTATTGAATCAGTTTAGTATTCATTCATCTCATTCATTTCCAAGAGTACATATGTTGTATCCCTGGGTTCAACACTCCATACATCATATTATAATCAGCCAATCAACTTTTTACAGGTAAAAAAAAAAGAAAATAACAGAGACTACAGCATACATGAACACTGTAGGAGAGAAAAAGATCAATCTGTCAAGCCATACTCTCTTTGCTTGGTCTCGGTCTGCATACATAGGGTTGTACATCGAAAGGAGCTAGTTCCAATTCCTTCACATGTTAAAATAACTTTGCTAGTCCAATAGCAGGGATCTGACCACCTCTTTTTATTATGTTTTATCTTTCATACTGTGCAGGTATCTTATATCTCCCCCAAAGAAAACTATCCTAAGCTTCACTTTCATGAGGACTCTACATCCCTTATCCCCCAGTCAAGGATCCACCTCCTCCTCACCGTTGCCTCCCGCCAGCTCCCATCTATTCCATCTGTTTCTGAACTGTTGGCGCTGTTGTTTAAGTGTGTAGGTAATCCTCTCCAAAACTTTTATCCCCTCAACTATCTCTTTCCACTCCTTCCCCGTAGGAGCATCTGGGACCAACCACTTCCTAGTTATTGCTTTCATCGCTGCTGCTATAAGTATATTCCATAGATACTTTGCTTCCTTTCCTTTTATACTCTCAGGGATTACCCCTAGAATCATGTGTTCTGGTCCCAGATGGGTATCCATACCGAACAATTCCCTCATCCTGTTCTGTATTTTCCTCCAGAATCCCCTTAGATCCGGGCAATGCCAAAGGATATGGGTCAGGTTGGCCGTCTCTGTGTTACATTTTTTCCAGCAACAAGTAGAGGGTTTTTTATGCCACCCAGCTGATTGGGAGGGAGCTCTAAAGAATCGCACCCTCACCTTCCACATAAATTCCCTCCACCCTGGGGATGACGTAGTACTCCCATGTATTCTTCCATACGTCTGACCATTCTTTGGAGCTTATCGTGGTCCCCAATTCCCGTTCCCATTTCTCTCTAATATATTCTGTTGTGTACTGGGAGACTCTCACATAGTTTTGATATACAATAGAAATGTTTTTTTCTCCCCTAGCTGAACTCCAGATTGTTTCAAATGTGTTCGGTACTGGGGGACCCCACCCTTTTTTAATTGAGGTGTTTATTTCTGTAGTTATGTAATCTCTCATCTGATAGTAGTAGATTAATTCCCTCTCCTTCCAACCAAATTTGTTTTGTGCTTTGCCAAAAGAAATGACCTGGTCCCCTTTAAGGAGCTGCCATGGGGCCACATACCCTAGTCTCTCCTGTTTTTTATACCACGAGTCGGCCGCTGCCCTATTCCTTTCCACATTCATGGACCACCAGATGTATTTCCATATATATGCTCTGAGAGGTCCTCTCATAAGACCCTGTCTATACCCTTGTAGAGCAGTCAACGTCCCTAGGAAAGGCGTTTTACTCCAGTTGACCCCCGGGTTTAAAGTCGTGCACTGTGCTAACAGAGGAGGGGACAGATCCACCGCCAAGTCTATCTCCTTCCATCTGGCCCAGTATTCCAAGTGTTGCAGTAGCAATACTACCCTCGTCTGAACCGCAATCCAATATCCCACCAATAGAGGGACTGCTAACCCTCCAACCTCTTTAGGCAAGTGCAAGGTTTGTTTTCTAATCCTTGTTTTTTTAGCTAGCCAAATATAACTCGCCAAAGGTTTTTGCCACTTTCCTATCTGTTTAAATGTTATTGGGGCCGGTACCGATTGGAACAAAAATAAGAAGCGTGGCAGAACATTCATTTTTACTGCTTGAACCCTAGACATAATGGAAACTGGTAGGAGTCTCCACCTTCTTATATCCTCCTGTATTTGTTTCACCATTTGAGGGTAATTTAGTCGTACTAACTCCTCAGTTGTCGCTGCTAACGTCACACCCAGGTATTTCATATAAGGCAACTCCCACTTCATAGGGTATCTTGCTCTGAACTCCGCCGTTGGCTGGAAATTCAGCTTCAGTACTTCTGTTTTGTTTTCATTGAGGGTATATCCGGAAAGAATTGAAAATCCCCTTAAATGTTGGAATAGAGATGGCAGCGATAATTCTGGTTGGGTTATGTACAGCAGAATGTCATCTGCATACAGAGCTAGCTTTTGTTGTGTCTCCCCTATTTGTACGCCCTGTATTTTCTGGTTTTCCCGTATCCCCTGAGCTAGGGGTTCTAAATATAGCGCGAACAAGAGAGGGGAAAGAGGGCATCCCTGTCTTGTTCCCTTCTCCAACTCGAATACAACGGAATGATGGCCATTTACTCTTACATATGCCTTGGGGGACGAGTATATCTTTCTGATCAGGTCTACAAACTGCTCCGGGAAGCCAAACTTCAAAAGTACCGAGTGAAGAAATACCCAAGAGACTTTATCAAACGCCTTCTCAGCATCCAAGCTGAGAAGGATAGCGGGTTGCTCGGTCCAGTTAAGATGATCCAGGACATGAGCTGTCCTTCTCAAGTTACCTTGGGCCTGCCTACCCGGAATGAAACCCGTTTGATCAATTTGTACCAACTTTGGTAAGAGTTGTTGTATTCTACGAGCCATTATTGCCATAAATAACTTATAATCTGTATTGAGCAGGAGATAGGTCTATAAGATGGGCATAATTTGGGGGTCCTTACCTTCGGTATTAAGATAATCGCTTGTGACCAAGACTCGGGGTCCAGTAATAAGCATTTCATTATATACCTTTAATAAAAGAGGGACAGCTGTTCCTGAAAATGTTTATACATCTCAGCAGGATATCCATCAGTCCCTGGGCATTTATTTGCTTTGAGCCTACCTATCTCCTGTCTCAGTTCCTCTGTGGACACTGGAGTCAGAAGTCGAGTTTGGGCCGACTTCGTGATTGTGGGGAGAGATATTTTCCTCAAGTATCTATCCGCATCACTCAACTGCGGTGACGAGTTGTCTCTATACAACTCCCTGTAATAAGTTCTGAATGCATCCGCAATCTCCGGTGTGGTCTGCTTAACTTCTGTTGTACATGGGTGTACAACCCTGGCTATATGGGCTTTGCTTTTTGTTTAAGTAACCTAGCCGCTAAAATTCTGGTTGCCCTCGGGCCTCCTCATAGTATCTCTGTTTTATGTAAAAGTAGTTTCTGCTCAATAACATATCCATCTCCCATTTAGTTCTTTCTTTAATTTGTTCAATCTTTGGAAACACCTCCTTGCTATATTTCTCTTAAACTTGTTTCACATGTATCTATCTCAGTTCTCAGGGATTCTACCTTTTTCCCTCTGTCTCTTTTTGTATGCCGCTATAGATATTAGTTTCCTCTCATAATAGCTTTTATTGTGTCCCACAAGAGTGCTGAAGTAATATCTGGAGATGTATTGTCTTCCAGGGCTTGCATAATGGTGTCTCTCACCTGCTGTTTAATCTTCATCCTGCAGCAAGGAGCGTTTAGTCTCAAAAGCGTTCTTTGAAAACCTCCCAAGTCTACTTGAAGAAATAGAGGCGTGATCTGAAACCTCCATATTCCCCATCCAACTGTCCTTTACAGTAGCCATCATTTCCTTTGGTACTAAAAAATAATCTATCCTTGAGAAACTTTTGTGGGGGGGGGGTGAGAAAAAGAGTAATTCCTTTGTTTAGGTGTCCGACTCTCCGAGGCATCTACAAAGCCAATTTCTCCAAGGAGGTGCACCAGCTTCTTGGCAACCCCTCTCCTCGTCCCCCACAGTGCCGTGCTGTCTATCTTGGATCTAGTGTTATGTTTAAGTCTCCTCCCAAAATAACTTGCCCTCCACCCATTCCTGCAGTTTCAGCAGTATGTTTCTATAGGTTTGAAAGTCTGTGTTTGGTGGAGCATATACTGAGGCCAGCGTCAGGATTTTCCCTGATACCTGCCCTTTACAAACACATATCTCCCCTCCCTGTCCGCACACTTGTCCATTACTTCAAATATTGTTTTTTTCGGGACTAATATAGAAACCCCTCTTCTTCTTCCTCGTCCATAAGATGCACTAGCTTCATAATTAAAGCCCATTTTCCCCAACTTTGTGTGCTCTAGAGGGGAGAGATGCATTTCCTGCATCAATATGAAATCCGGTCTCTCTTTTCTAAGCCAAGCCAGTACTTAACTCCTCTTAACCGGGTTTGTTAGACCATTAACATTAATCGAGCATATTACAGTGTTGTTATCCATTTTTATATCGTTCTTCTCCCCTCGATCTGACAACCATACCCTTGCCCTTGCTGCATAGTGTCCTCTCCCGCCACGTTCTCAGCCCTTGTCTTAGCCCTTCTAGTCTCTGTTTCAAGACCATTCCTTGGCTACTAGGTTCCTCTAGCTTCCTTTTTGACCTTACCCAAGTGCGAAGTATCACCCGGGTGTCCTCGGCTCCCCTCCCGTACCTTCCCTTCCTTGATCCCTTCCACTTCATTTCAGACCGATGTGATGGAACTAGCCTTCCTTTCGAAATTCCTCATATCTTTCTTATTCTTGTACTAACAATAGCCAAACCTCTATTTGGTTAATAAACTCAACTAGGGTCCCACCTAAACTTGGTGACCCTTTTAAACACTTCAAATTCAAGGCAGTAACTGTTTACCTTGTTTCTTAAGAAGATAATGAAAAAGGGAAAAAAAAAACCCTTTGCTTCCAAGGTAGGGGCTCCCAACCCTGTAGTGCCCTAATACTGCCCGTTCCTAGCTCTGTATTTGGGCAGTTACAAGGGGTGTATGTCTCTGCTACTTCGAGATCTCCCTCGCAAGAAAGCCTTTAGTTCTGTTGGCTTCCTATTATGTGTCCAGTCCACGTATTTAATTACTCTAGTCCTTAATTCTAACTGTACCTCCTCCCCACCTCCCACCTCGCTATTCCTCAGTTATCTATTTGTACAAAATATTTTAACCCCAAAGAACCCCGCCATTTCAATGTTGTGCCCTTCCGCTTTCTTTAAAGCTTGGGCTCATTTTCTGCTAAGATTTCCTCCCCTTCCCCCTCCATCCTTGCCACGTTCCTTGTCTTTATGGCTGCCTTGGTATCTTAAGAAACTCCCTCTGATTTACCGATTCTCTCTCCTCCCACATCCCTAAAAACTCTCCTCCCACCGTCCCCTCTCCCGTCCAACTCCTCCTTCCTCCCCCAACATATTTACTTCGTAAAGAAAAGTCACCCAGCCACCCGAATCTCCCACTACACTCCTGTAAAAAGAAAAGGCATTATTGTTTACATATGGGGCCTAAGGCCATCTGACTAAGGGTAGCAGTGACAAACATTGACTCCATTTAACACTAGGAGAGGAACAAACAAGGGAGGACAGGGAGCTAGTTCATACATTCAACATTCCTCTGATAAGGGTGGGAGGGTATGAGAACCAATATATATACCACCCATTCAATTCAGCCACACCATGGGGGAGACACACGAGGCTAGGGAAAGGCAACCAACAACAAAAACAAACAAACAAAAAAAAATGCAGGATAAATGTTCTTTTCCCCTCTCTTCCCCTCAAAAAGAAGGAGAAAACACAAGGGGGGGGAGAATAGTCCTTAATACAGTTTACTTAGCGGTGCCTTCCTCCGCCAGGCCTGTCATATTCCCAGGCTCATTTTGTTGCAAATGGTAACCACGGCAGTTTTATAATGTTCATCTGCTGCTCTCTGCTAGGTCCACTCTGCCACGGAACACTCCTCTCTTCATCATGGCCCTGATCTTCTCCATCGACTCCAGAAGCATTTTTGATGAGTTCCCCCTCTGTTGCAAACCTGCTTGGTACCAGTCTGAAAAAAATGCTTTCCTCTTTCAATCCGCTGCATCCTCCTCCGATAACATCATCCCTTTCTGTTTCATAGCCTCCCAGGCTTTATATGGAAACCGTGAGGTTTGTGTGCCCTCTTGCCAAAAGATCTTCAATTTAGCCGGGAAGGGGGTCTGGAAGCGTATTCCCTTTTCCCTTAGCAGCCTAAACAGCGGGGTATACTGTTGCCTGGTCTGCTGTATTTCCACGGGGTAATCGTGGTCAAGTGTTATTTTTGATGTTAAATATGTGATGTCTTTCTTTGCCCACGCTCTTCGAAGAATGTCCTCTTTGGTTTGATAGCTTGCCAACAAAATTATAATTGAGCGTGGTCGTGCTTTTGGGTCCTGTGGCCTTGCCACCAACGCTCTAGGGGCCCTCTCAATTTTCAAATCATAGTTCGGGGGTAATTCTAGGATGTCCCAAAGTAAGTTCTCCATGAATGCTGTCGTCAGTGCCGTCTCGGCCCCCTCCGCCAGTCCGTAAAGCCTTAAATTGTTCCTTCTCGATCTGCTCTCCAAATCTATTGATTTGGCCTGTAATGCCATCGATTGTTGTAAAAGGGCATTAGCCGCATAACTCAGGCAGTCGCTAATCTCTTCCACCCCTGTTATTCTGGATTCTGCCTCCTCCATCCTTTGATCTATTTTCGATATCTGTGCAGATAGGCCATGAAGCTCCTGCTTCATTTCTGCTCGAGAGGCCCTGATCTCTTTTAAGATAGTCTCAAAACGCGACCTGGATAACTTGTCCTGTTCCCTGTCTGTATCGTAGTCCGACCCCCTCGTGCTGCTCGGCGACCGGCTCCTGCTGCGTGGCCTACCCCCTTCCGCATTTGACACTTCTTCCGTTGGTTTCCTCGACTGCCCCATTTTCGGAAGCCCCTGCTTATCTTTTCTATGCTGGTCTTTTGACATCGTGGAAGGTATTTTTCCTCCGTGAAGCCGCTTATATAGGGGTTTTGGGTTAATTTAACACAAGCGGTGGAGAGTGTCTGGCGCTGTCTAGGGATCCGTGGCGGAACCGGAAGTCCGCACCCTCGGTGTTATATGCTAACATAAACCCCCTCAAGCTTCTCTCTCGGGGTTTATAAGCATCTAACACCTCAGGTGTGTGTAAACGTTTCGTTACAAACACCACCCCATACTTTATTAGATATATATATATATATATGTATATTCACTACGGCAGGGTGTGGGTGAAGCAGGGATTTACCCACACCTGGTGTGGTTTACTCACTCAGCCTACAGCCTCATGGCCAGACAACACACCAGGCGTGGGTAAATTCCAGCATCACACACACCCTGTCATGGTATATTGCTTAATTATACAATGGGCTATAAAATAGTGTCTCCTGACTGGTTGGCTGGCACGATTTACAATGTGTAAATAATGCCATCACCCAACAGGAAAAAGTGCCAGCCAGCCTCATGTACCAAAAAAACAGTCAGACCCTCGACAAAATCCTGAAATTAGCCATGTTGAATCCCCAGTAAACCCTGGTATACCAGATGCTGCTATATAACTCTGCCAACACAAACCTCAAGACAACAATCCCTAAATGAAGTAAATTTTTGACATTTTTTTATTTTTATTTTTTTAACGGATAATCAGTACCTGGTTAGTCATCCCTGTTACCACTCGCTGCACCCTTCGATCACACTACAACACCCGATTGTCAGTTACAAGACTCCACATCACCACTTGGCACCCTGTAACCCTGGGCCATCTGCAGTGTTCTGGGAAGGTGCAACACAACAAGGGAAAAAATATGGACACCTTTCTTTCATCAACCGATGACCTGCAGTAAGCACGGCAACAATGTACACTACCGCACATGCACAGAACGTGCAAAAATGGACCAGTACCTCTGTAGGACAAAACTAAAGAAATAGCAAGTACTGAAGGCTGCCCCGGTTTGTACAACAAAAACGGAGCTAGGACACAGTCAAAAAAGCAACATAGAGCAGATATTTACACGTTTCTTGGCCCCCAAAGAAGCCATCCCGGTAAGCACAAAGGAATACTGCACATGCGCAGTATCACCACAGCCTCAATAACCAAGCACTACTTTTTCTGGCGGAGCAATAAAAACAGTGAAAAAATAAACTGAAATGCAAAAAAAAAATTTTTATTTACTATTTTCTATGCTAAAAAAAGGACACTGTATAATCGCAATATACCACTTGAGGGTGTGAAAGATGGCAGGATTTACCCAGGTTTCTCACTCGGCTGCAGCTGATGTGCAAACCACCACACCAGGCGTGGGTAAATCCTGCCATCACCCACACCCTCTCATGGTACATTGTTTAATTCACGTAATAGAGGGGCAAACAAAGAATGCCAGGGCAAAACTATCGGGGGGGGGGTGTGGCAGAGAGTCATGGACAGCTGCAGGAGGGAAAAAATAGTCATGGAAAGGCTTTACAGAGAAAACAGATGAGGCAGAGCGAAGTAACAAGGGAAGGGAAGACCACAGTTTAGGAAAACAGAATGAGAAGGCATATTGACCAACAGTAGACTTTCTTGAATGAATAATGAGGGAATGAGAATATTGTGTAGAGGGTAGCAGGAAATTGAAGAACAGGATGAGACTTTTTCATGTCCCTCATGAATCTCCCCCATCAGCTTCTACTCATGTCCTCCTGTTTCTGACTCACCACTCCTGCTGAATAGTTGCACACAGTTTGGCATATTGATATCTCCCCTCTCCCTTCTGGCCTCCAATGAGTACACGTCCAGTGCCGTAAGTTATTCCTTATAGGATCTGCCCTGTTGTTGGCCGTGAATCATTTTGGTTATATTATGCTGCACCATCTCCAGCCTATCTTTCTCTTGGGACTCCAGAACTGTGCAGACTATTCCAGATACAGCCTCAACAGTGTCCTATAGAGAGTGGTAGTATTAGCTCTTCCCTCCTGCTATCAAACCCCTCCCAATACACCCCAGCATTCAGATCATCTAACTGAAGGCCTTGCTGCACTGGCTGGACTGTTTTAGAAAGTTGCTTATGGTAAGTCCCAGGTCCATTTCTTAGAAATAGTGTCCAGTATAACCACTCCCATCTAATATTCTGCCCTGAGATTCTTGTTCCCTGTGTAATTAAAGATGCCATGGCACTTCTTGAAAATAGTAGTGGAATTTGCTCGATGTCCTGGCCAAATGTCCCCCTTCAATAAAAATACCACCTGCAGCTTAACCAGATTCAATACGTTAGTTTAAATTGTTCGTCCCCCCTCTCCCCCAACTACCCACCGGGGACAAGACTAAAAACAGGCAGAATTGCCTAGCCCCCCCTTCTCATTTAACAAAAAGTAAAATAAATAAAAGATGAGCAATGATATTCCACATCACCTATAAAATGCACAAGCTGCATTATGCCTTCCGCATCACTGTTCTTCTGACCCCGCTGCATATTCAGGATGAAACAAATGATACAAATAATTTCTGATATTGTAATTAAGATTCAGTTAAGGGGCTCTAATTGGTCACCATCAGTAGCAAGAAACCTTACAGACATGACTTTCAAAGAGATGGGAAGACATTTGCAAGCAACCATTCTGATGTATGAAGATGGCATTTAGGTTGCTTTTACTTTGAATAATTTCCTTTTACTATATTTGTTCCATGCCCACTTTTAGAAATCTGAAGATTGATTATAATAGATTATTTGACCACAAAGCCTCAGCAAACTGAGTGGATATTAGGATGATGGTGCATGCTACAGAATACAGTATTTTTTCAGTTTTTTCCTAATTATTTAACCAGAGTATGTGGGGTATGGCATCTCTTTTTCATTGGTAACCTGCCTTCTCCAAAATTTACAGCAGCACAAAGACATTAAGTGAATTTGGGGATTTGAACCAGGACCTCCAGTTGCACAGGTCTGTACTCTTAACCACTGCACTACACTGCCTCCCAGATGGCTACCAATAGTAGCTATACTGTA
Source organism: Neoceratodus forsteri (assembly GCA_016271365.2). Classification (NCBI taxonomy): domain Eukaryota; kingdom Metazoa; phylum Chordata; order Ceratodontiformes; family Ceratodontidae; genus Neoceratodus; species Neoceratodus forsteri. Next base: position 898,176,909 of record CM057451.1, on the reverse strand, counting down.
CGCCTGTTATTTTTCTATTTTAATACCCCCACCCGTCCCATCCCTGCACAGAAAAGTATATTACACTGTCTTATTGCCCATCGAAGTGTGTGTGTGTGTGTGTGTGTGTGTCTCAGTTTGGTTAAAGTGTGATTTTGCCATGGGTACCACTAACGGAATTCCCTTTAGACTATCTGCCAGCATCCTAGAAACAATTAACTACACTGCAGCTACTGTGACTCAGCCTGAAATGTGAGAATAAAAAAATCTGGATAATGAAATTCAGGATAAATTGTTGTCTGCAAAAACAGCAACTGTTATGTAACAATACAACTGTGCAATAATTAGTAGCCACTGTGTTGTAGAACTAATTCACTGCAAAGACTAGTTCACCTCCACTGCATTTGCAAGACATGGTGCTCACAGAGGTAGAGCAGGTTTGGCTCCTACTGTAAGTGTTGCAGTATTTAATTGCAAGAGCTAACACATGGGTTTGCAATAAAAAAAGAACATGGTATTTTGCGCTCATTAACTGTCAGCATTAAGGGCGCCACACTCAAGTGTGGGACTGGTCCCAATGTGCATTTTGTGTGTAAAAACAGAGAAGCAAAATACACACCTACCTAACTGGCAGACAGCAGACTGTACAAACTGGAAATGCCCTCTTCTCCCCGCCCAATCTGGTGTTCCCCAGGGTTCCATCCTCGGATCTGTCCTCTTCTCTCTCGTTATAAATGATCCCCCTTCAGTCTGCTCCTGTTCCCACATGTATTTAATTATTTATTTATTGAAAAGTTTCACCAGGTAAGGTACACTGAACAACAAGTTGCTCGTCTCCTGGTACGACCCAGAGGAGCAGGTAAAGGGAGTTACAACATATTATGGTCAAACCTGTCTGAATTATTTTGTTTTGTGGTCCAAAATCATTAGCTACCTTGCTTGTATATACGTTTTTTATTACTGTACCTGTTTATTTATATTTAAGTCCTTGTCTCTTTCTCTGTATTTGTTTATGTATGCTACTGTACTTTATTTTGATCTTGACCTATCAGGTCCATCTTGTAAATGAGCTTCGCTCAATGATGTCCGCCTGAATAAATAAAGATTTTGATTGATTGATTGATATTATAAAATGGGCACAAAAATCTGTCAATGCTGATTGGCTAAAACCCATTGTTAGCTGTGTCCTTATACAGCCATAACTTTGCAACCGGCACTAATTGTGTCAGGCAGAACCACTTTACAAAAACATATCAGTGCCACCCATGCCACCCAACAGTCATAGCAGTGTGGCATCAGTAACAAAGCAAAGCTTTTTCCATAGCTCCCGCTACCGCCCCCACCCGCGCTGCCATTGACACCACCTCCTATACCTTTACAACATAAAAGTGTTATCAGCTCAGGACAAAACGTTGCCAAATCAATCTGTGTAACCTGTGCTGTTGAAGGAAAGAAACCCAACTGAGACAAATGCAACTTAAGCGCAACTCACGAGCCACCCGGATCCGCCTTTGCTTTAAACAAGAGACCCCCTCGTCCACTGCCTGTTTTACCCATTTTTTTTTAAAGTCACATACAAGTTTTCCCCAGTGCAACAGAAGGAGGGGTGAGCGAGCAGCCTGATATTACGAGCCGAGACTGTAGACACAGGAACTACAGAAGCGGGCAAGGACAGCTCCATCTTACTGAAACCAGCTACTCGCTCTGAAACAAACGGCTGATATTAATGGTATTTCTTCACTTGCAGACACGTCGGGTATGTGCTAGTGGGGTATTAATACAGTGTGTGGGTAGGGGTAGGGCAAGACAGCCGTATTGGGGGGGCATGTGTTGCTGAGGGAAAGAAACCTGACAGTATATCAGCATCAAGGCCAACAGATTTGTGATTGGTGAGCCACCCGCATCCTTCTTACAAATCAAACAAGACCTGCTCGTTCCTCAACTGCCAGTATTATACCCCATTTCATAAAAAAAAAATAAAGTTTTCCTCAGCGCAACAGAGCCAGAGGCAAGCAAGCGGTCCCATATTAAGTACGACTGTACATGCGGTAACTACAGCAGGAGGCAGTGGACACGCTGACGTTCGCTCTTAATGAGACCTCGTCCTGAAAGAAACGACTGTTCTCCATGGTCTTCATTCACTAGCACAGCAGGCACCGAGTATGGCCAGTGGGGTATTAACACAGTGTGTGGGTAGGGGCATGAGAACTTCAGCATTATCTGTGTGTGTGTGTGGGGGGGGGGGAGGCACCCTGTACTGGCCATTACCTTCAATAGGAAACTATTTTTCCTGCTCAGCTATTAAAACCATGGTTTTTTTAAATTGTTGTCATGTTTTGTATACTTTTTTTTCTTAAGTACTAACTTCGGGGGGCTATTTTATAAGCGCAATAAGACACTCCGAGGTGAGGGTTATGGCCTGATAAGAGCACTTCCCAGGTGCTAAAGGCACTCGGCACAAGTGCCTCATGCCTCATAATGCACCTGGGGCGTGCTCTTATCAGGCCATAACCTACACCTCATCATGTCTTATTGCTGGCGTATGATGTACAAACAATTTACACATATCATACAAAGCATTGTTTTTAAGGTATATAGTTTAGCCATAGAAGGTGACCTTATGGATAACCAATAGTGGCAAAACAGTACAAATGCTCCTACAGCCTGCACACAGAGACTATTAATAAGGAATCCCTGTGTGGATAATAGCAAAGTAACAGAGTCAAGCTAGTAGGCCATGTCAAGACCCACAGGCTTTGAGGAGGTATATAATGGAAAAGTAGTTGCAGCAAGCATATAACTAGGAGCTGAGCTAAGTGCTATATGTATAAGTGCACCGAGTAGGTTATGCTTGGACATGTGGGGCAGCAGTCAGGGTGATTAGACCTGGGGGGGTAGAGTTAGGGGCAGGTGCAATTAACCAAGAGGAAATTATGAAGTGCTTGATTTATTGAGCCAGGTGAGGAGAAAAATTGGATTTGGGTAGGAAGTGAGTTCCACAATTTAGGGAGACGGTAGGAGAAAGAGGATTGGCCAGTTGAGGTGGATCTCCAGGGAACTGATAGAGCTCTGTGGTCAAGGGATCTGAGGAGGCGAGATGGTGTGGGTGGAGGGGAGATGGAGGAGGTAAGATAAGGAGGGAGCGTGCCAAGCCAGTGATTTGATATGAACTTGGTATGCCGATAGCACTGTCATCTACATGTCCAGCCCCACTGTTTCAGATGTCCAGGTTCCCCTTCAACAAGACTTTCACTCAGTTATAAGGTGGTTCAAAGACCACCAGCTTAAAATGAACACTAAAAAAAACACTTGCTATGACCTTGGTCAAGGCAGAAACTACCAGAATATCACCCCCTCCAGCCTTCACCACACTCTCAGGCACACCCCTCAAAGTAGTTCCTACTTACAAACACCTAGGCATCTGGCTTGACCTCTCCTTAGATTTCTCAACCCACTTCTCTGCACTCAAAACTTCACCCAAAAGGGGGGGCTGTGGAGCCCAAGCTGAGAAGTCGTGATACACTTCAACTCCTCAGATGCAGGAATTTCAGCTTGAAAACTATAATATTCTTAGGCTTCTATACTTTAAATATTTTATCACATTCAACAGAGGACAGCTTGGAGAATAAAATGGGGAAGGCAAATAAAAATCAACTATCGGGAAATGGAAGAAAAAATATAGGGAAAGGTCCGCCTGCTGGCCCAAGCACCCTATCCATGCACAGTGGCACAGCTGAAGGAGATGAGTTACAGGAGACTCTTCAGTGCCTAAGTCAGAAAATGCAACAGCTTTTGGCATTCTCAGCATCTACGAATAACAAGTTAGAGCTTTTAAAGAGCCAAATCACCACAATAGAGAAAGCCATGGATACATTACAGGGAGACCTAGACAATGTGAAACACCATTCTGAAGTACAGTATATCAAAGCACTATGCTACAATGAGTCAAAGTACAACAACATACCAACAACAGATTGCAGATACTGGAAAACCAAATTCGCATTCAGAATCTGCAGTTGGTGAGATTACTGGAGAGGTCAGAAGGAGACTCGGCCCGACTATTTGGTAAAGAACGGCTCCTCAGACAGTTTTGATCCTATATTTCTGGTGAGGATTTTTTTTCCGACTTTATTTATCCTTCTACCTCTCTATCACCCAGACTCTCTCTAGTGTGGTCGCTCGATGGCGCTTTCTCCCGCCTACATGAAGTCCCCCTCCATTTCTCCGATGTGGCATTCTCTGCCTTGCCCAGTCTGTCCAACCCCCGGCTCTGAGTCCCCCGGGATGGGACCACCTTCCTACCTGGAGCTCTGTCTATGAATCTAGTCGGGTGTCTAGGTTTGGCAGACCACCAGAGAGATAGTGTATAGGACCTGGCTCTGGGCATGGGTGCGTCGACCCTGGACCCACCATCACCTACTGGGGATAGGGCCCCTTTTCCTTGTTCTGTGGTTTCTCCTGGGAAGCAGCATGCAATGGCATCCTGTGCAGCCATGCCTTGGCACCTCATGCCACTGGAGCCTGCCATTGTCCCATCCATCCTATGTCCTGACACTAGTGCAATTTCTGCTCTCCACCAGAGGTCGCTGTTACATCGGTAATCCTCTGTGGCCCACCCCAGGAGAGGAGAGGAGAGCAGTCCTCTGGACATTCAATCCCCTCCCTCCCCTGCCGACATCTGACAACCTAGGTCCATTCCCGATCCTGGCTTGCCGGCGTGGCATGAGGTGTGGCGTCCAGTGCCTCAACCCTCAGCTCCACCGGGCCAGCCCTTCTAGTGAGGATTTTTCTATTATAAAAGCTTATTGTCTACCATACTACTCTAAACCACCAGCAGAGCTCCCAAGAGTGCTGATGGTGGTACTGGACGGTATGAGCACCAGTGATAAACTCCTGAGTCTAGCAAAATGCTATGGGCCACTCAGTGTGGAAAGCACTACAGTCCACATTTTCCCAGATATCTCCTATGTGACCCGACTACATCATAAAACATTTGTTGGGGTTAATGCTACTTCTAAAGAGCCAGCGATGTCTTTATAAGAATTTTTAAAAACATAATATTCGGACACAAAGCAACTTATATTTCTCATTAGCTCTGTTTTTCTTTTCCCCTTTATTTATTATTGAGGTCAAATGCATGAAAACACGATCGTTATTTCTTGAGGGTTCATCAGCTTCTATTGCTTCTTCACAACTTGATGTCATAATACTGTGCTTGTGACATCACAGTTATTTTCCATGGCAACAGACTGTTGTGTCACAACAGAGCATTATGGTTTCAAGTAGCGAATATGCTACAGAGGCAGATGAGCTCTTAGGGATAAAGAGCATGTTTTTGTGGTGATTTCTAATAAATAATGGAGAGGAGAAATCTATATAAGATTTATGAAATACAAGCTGAATTGTGTCTAAATATTATGTTTTCCAAAAAGTTTTCCTAACGGCATCAGCTGGTCTTTAAAGAATGGAACATACCACATACAATTCAATTTCCTGCAAAGTTAAGAATTATCCAGGATAGTATAGTTTACATACTCATGGATCCATCAGATGTAGGTAAATGGGCATTGGAGATGGCGGCCGCTAGGAAAGCCACGAGGGGTTCTGTGACTGAAGGTGCTGAAAATGATACCTGAATATTTCTTCGCCTTGGGATTTCTGTGCAGTGCATACTCTGCACTGAGACGCTTTCCCTCTGTTTATTGCCTTTTTCCAGTTCTAGTAATGTTTAAAAGTGTTTAGCCTGTTTAGAGTTGAAATTACATATTAAACTGCGTTAGGGGGCAAGTAGTCAATCTCCTGGCCTGATTAGTTATGGTTCTGTAGTTGAAACTGCTGGGATATAGCAACTGCTAGGGTTATTTCAGCTAGCCATTCTTTCAGCTGTAACTAGGTCTGAAATTGCTCTCTTTTTTTTTTTAATAACTCCCTCTACCAGATGTATTATTCTTATTTTATGATCAAACAATACTGTCTTATACTACTTATCAATGGGGTTATCCCATATAACAAGTGTTTATATTGGTTTGATCTTAGGAGTTTTAAGTTTGTGTACTGCGACTGTTCTTTTTATAATGAGAATTTTTATCACATGTTGAGAGTTGCATGGCACCTATAGCCCGTCGGGCGCTGGACAATTAGGTTTACATTTCTGGACTACCACTTACGAAGTATTTGCCATGAGCTCTTGGCCTGTAAATCTACGCATTTAGAAATAACTGTATAATGAAATTAGACATTTTGCAAGCTTCTCCAACAATGGACTAAGCAAGGGATGCTGTTTCCTGTATAGGTTAGAAGTTTCTTCAGTCTGCTTGTACTTCATTTGTTGCTCATTGCATGGGACACTTGCATTTGCATGCAATTTATTTTAAAATGAATAAAATAAACCAGCCCGGTGGTGCAGAGGGTTGAGGTACTGGATGCCACACCTCGCGCCAAGCCGGCGACCCGAGTTCGGGAATGAACGCGTACCACCGGGGGTCAGCAGGGGAGGGAAGGGATTGAGCATCCAGAGGACTGCTCTCCCTTCCCAGGGAGGGATCCAGGATGTGCGCTGCTCCCGGTCGGCCCCTGACGGAGGTCGGGGGCAATGCAAGGAACAGACAGTGCAGTAGATGTGGGGCAGAGCTGCCGCAGATGTCGTCACGTTAGTGCCTTGACGTCATTGCATGTCCAAGCTTCGAGGGGGCAACCTATGGTGGAAAAACCCTGGGGACTACAGGGAGGTGACAGGGGCCCCAGAGGTTGCATCCCACATCTCCATAGCTGGACCGTCCTCTACCAGACTTCTTGAGCACCTCAACCAACACATGGACCAACCTCTAATCTCAGAAATGCTGCCAAGAGGTGGGGCGGGCCCTCCCCCAGAGGGTGATCCGGGGGGCTGGAAGGTCCCATGGGTGCAGCTGAGAGTGCTCAGCAATCTTGTTCCCCGTTGGGGTGGTTTCAAGTGGGAAGTAGAGAGTACAGTCGAGTGGGCACCCCTGAGAGATGCCCCAAGTTCCCTGGTGAATAAAGAAAAGTAAAAAAAAAATGAAAAAAATACAAATTAAAAAAAAAAAAAAACTTCACCCAAAACTAGGCCTACTATACAGACATAAGGACAGCTTCTCCCTACCTGTCCACCGTGAACTTTTTACCACATGGATTCTCCCAGTTTTTGACTATGCTAACATCATCTACTGTTCAGCTCCCGCGTCCTCCCTTACAAAGCTTGATGTTATTTTCAACACCTTCTGTCGTTTTGCATCCAATTTCCCCCTCCACTCACTCACCACTGCGACCTCTACTCCCTTCTATCACTCTCTTCCCTCCAGCAGAGATGACTGGCTCACAGCCTCACCTTCATCTCTGAATTATGGTTCAACACCCTCCCATCCTAACACTCTTCACTCCTCTCTCATGCCACCCCCCACCCCCTCCGCTCCTGTCACTTCTGTACTTTTTGCATCCCCTGCACATGTACCTCAACAGGCCAACAAGCTTTCTCCTTTAGCCTCCCATTCTTATGGAATAAACTCCGCTCCATTATTTGCCTCACTCCCACTTTCCCAGCTCTAAAGCGTCTGTTTAGGCCGCCTGCAGTAACCTCTTGCTGCTGTCCCTGAGGCCCTATGAACCATATTTCCTCAACCATTAAAATTTCACATTATCATTCAATACATGCTCTTTCACACCTTACTATATCACATCGCGCACTGCTATTTGTTATCAGCAATTTATGTCAAACTAATTTATCATGTTCACTTTGTACTCTGTATTTTTGAATTTAACTCCAAAGTAAACTGTTCTACACTACCTTGTACAGTATATGTATTATTGCACTGCCAAATCATGTACTTTGTAGCTCGTATGAAACTGTATGTAACCCCTAGGTGGCGCTATCCCAAGGGCTACTACCCCTGCCTGCTTGGCTAGTAGCAGGTTAAGGGGCCTGAGTTCTGAAACGGGTGCCTCCACCCGGAGGTCAGGGTTGTTAGTGGTCAAGCTAACCTGGGCACAGCCCTCTGGGGCACTGTAACCCCTCTCTTTACCCTCTAGTGGCCTGAACACTGTACAACAATCACTTTCACAATACCCCTGGTATACCACACAAGTACCCACACTGTTTGCACTTACCACCAGGGCTGGTTCCTCTGGCTCGACCCTGGGGACCCCCTGTAAAACAAGGTTAAGCACAGCAAATAGCAACAGTACAGTACTTTGAGCACAAACTGGAACCACAATCAGATTACATACAGAAAAAGTTAGATCTGATTTATTCAGGGGACTTGAACAAGGGAGGGGCAAAATCAGGTTAATTAGCTTAAAGGTTATATCAATCAAGCACTTATGCATGCGCTTGAGTCCCCACACAGTCCACCTCTGGGTACCCAGGTAGAGAAGACATGGGCTAGCCAGGACAGTTGCCCAGGGTTGCAGCTGGTTGTGGCCCTGTGATGGAAAACACAACATGCACAGTACACAATATTTGTAATCCGGAGCCAGAGGGCTCAGTTCGTAAAGGAAACGAAACAACAAGACAATCAGATGACACACTCAGATTAAGCTGTTGTTGTAGGGAGCTACCCTGGTGTTTACTCACGATACCCAAGACTGGACACAGGCTGGATGAAAATCAAGACTGCAGGTGGTTGATCTGGAATGCCAGGAGAAGCAGGGCCCACACAAGTTGCAGAGGTGTCGTTCCTGTTCAAGCGTGGAGCAGGGGGCTGATCCCCAGGCAGGTCTCTCGTCGATGGCCAGTCTGGCAAAGCCCAGATCGCATGGAGACAAGTTCGGAAGCAGTCCATTTTGGGCTGGATACAGCTTCCATCAAGCAAAACACAGTTCACACAGTGGGGAACTAACTCACAACCCACTAGCAGCTCATAGCACATTTACATGTACGGGAATTCTACTGTACCAGGCAAAGCGCTCCCCGGGCACAATCGCAAAGCCTCTGCACACACCGGGAGCTTAGGGGTAGCTGGAACCCCTGACAGGCCGATCGCATTCAGCAAAATCTTCGGTCTTCTTCAGGTTGAGCCTGGCCCACTTCAGTAGCTTACTTTAGTCACACAAACTTGGTTTTAGTCCAAAATAATTCTCTTCTCTCCCTCTCAGGAGCAGCAGGCAGATATGGAGGCCAAACTCTCAGCCTTTTCATAGTTCTCCCATGCGAATCCACTCAGGATTGCTCTCAGAATCACCTCAGAATCACTTCAGCTCCTCTCCTTTTACTTCCCAGCTCAGAATCTAACTGAAAAACTGCAAGCAGCCCGGGACTTCCCCAAGATCCAAAAGACCTGGTTGGCTGATTTGGCTGGCTGTCAGTCAAAGCAAGAGTTCCCCCTTCAGTTGCAAAAAAGGAGCAAAAACTCAAACCACAGTTCCTATAGATTTTGAATTCAGACAGCTCCTGTAGTCTGGCTACATTTTAGGTCCCAACCAGAACTGATTGGTCCAATTTGCAGTCCAGGACCAAGATAGTGAGAGACAAACAAAACAGTCCTTGCTACAAAGAAAGCAGGTTAGACAAACTACATTATCATTATCACTCTAAATGATTTTCAGTAAATAGTTACATCTTTCAACAGAGTTCCCTCTCAGATTACTAAGCTGCAATTAGGCAGCTCTTAAGAGACAGTACACAGAGGCTATACAAGCTCTGGTAATCACATTTAAACTGCTAAAACGCAGGACACCAGCCTGGCAGTGAGCATTTAGGCAAGCTCAAGGAAGACTTTTTGGGAACCCCCATTCGTAGGGGGGTTACATGTACTTTTGTATTGCAACTCCATTTTCCCTCTCCCCCCGGGCTGCACTTGTAAACGAGCCTTGAGCCTTGGCTCAGTGTGCCTTTCGCAGCCACCAACCTTTAAATAAATTAATTAAATAAATACCTGATGGGAGGGATTGCAACAGAGAGAACAACAGAGGAAAAAGACCTGATGGTGATAGTCGTGTTCAGCTTGAAAGTGTTGGCTCAGTGCACCAGAGCAGTGGGTAGGGATAACTGGATGCTGGCATGTACAGGAAGAGGGTTCGACAGTAGAAGCATGGATGTTCTATAGAGGGAGCAAGCTCTGCTGATCCACCGCAAGAAACACTGTGGTACTGCATGCTCAATACCTTCCCTCCCAACCACAGCATACTGGTGTGCGGCAACAGCTGCAGTCTGGCTTGCGTCCCAACACAGCGACTCAAGTTCACTCCTGAAACCAGGTTGCCTGCAGGGCAGAGTAAAATGCTGCTATTGGTCCACTGGGGAAGCCCAAGTAGCCAACCAACAGAAGTTCTCAACACTGCAGTCTTTTGGTAGCCACAGGAGCACCAGCAATTATACGAACAATTGTGGTTAATAGTTTATATTATGATAATCAGGTGAATATGCCTGCTATACAGAAACAGATGGAATGGTTCACTGCTATCCTCTAATAAACCTACTGCTGCCTTGTTCATATTGTTCTGTAAGTAATCTTTCTCCAAGCTCTGTGGAATTCAGGACACACAGACAACAGGCTGCTCAGAGCCATTATCTCTGGAGCTGGTGCCCATGACAGTTTCTGTTAAGTTTTAATGGTCCAAAAACAGATTGCCCAACCAGATGTTCTTGTCATTTTCTACATGCTTCAGTGCAGATTTGTGAATGATAAACAATTTGAAATAATTTTTTCAGGAGCTTGTTCAGAAGGGATGTCAGTGGACAGTTCTTGGATGAACTTGTTAAAACATTAGAAAATAATTTGCTTTTATATTGCACCTATCACACATGAAGCGTTTTACAAAGCAATTACTTTAGATACTGATTTTTATTTATTTATTTAAATTTTGGTGACCGGGTAGGCCTGGTGAGACCTCGACAGTCCCTTTTTCAGGGGTGATCTGGAGTTAGTTACATTTACCTAGGGGGTGAAAAAGACAACCAGTGGTTTGATATATACAATACAGCATAGAGTACATTGTGTTTGGGTACATCGCAGCACAGAGCACATCACAACATTTACAAAATAGATGAGCTATTGTTTGCACACAATTTGTTAGGTACATACATTCATGAGTATCTAACGACATAAATAAGTGCAATCCAGTGCATCATTTCCTTCCTTGTTGTCCCTTTCTGCCCTGTCACTTGTGTTTTCATAGGTCGTCACCCTTAACGGAATACCTTTGGTAAACCTTAGCTGTGGCAGCTGCATTGAGACCCACGGCTTAGGTGAAGTTTTAGCCCTTTCTTAAAACCCTCAAAAGAGGTACTATCCCGTAGCTCTCTCGGGAGATTGTTCCACAGTTTGGGAAAGGGCTACCCTAGCTGATTGTTGACCTAGTGATGATCTGGCTCTTGGGACTTCTAGTAGCTTGCGTTCTGTGGACCTGAACTCTCTTCTGTTTGTTTTTGATCCTAGCAGGTTTCTCAGACCGGGGGTATCATGTTGCTGCAGCTTGTATGCCAGGCACAGGGGGGATATGCGAGTCTCACTTCAAGGGGTGGACAGTTTAAGGCATGTAGCACACTGCAGTGGTGCTCCATCCATTGCACCCCAGTGGCAAAGCGGCTGATTCTATGGTACAGTGTCCTTAGGTGCAGTTGTTCCATGGACCTCAGTGTTTGGAGTATAGTTGTTCCATAGAATAGAATGCGGAGGATAGTCCCATTGCTGACCACTATTTTGGTTTCTTTGGTCAGATAGGGACTTAGCCTATAGAGAAGGCCAAGATTTTGGTTTATTGTTTTTGTAAGGTGGTCTATATGGTTCCTAAAGGAGACCTCCTGGTCGATATACATTCCTAGGTACTTGACACTGTCCACCACTTCAATCTCTGTTCTATTTGAGGTAGAGAGAGAGATAGAAGGTTTGATCTGTTCGGGCCTAGTTTTTTGGGGCCAAAGAGCATGGCTTTAGTTTTATTGCTGTTTAGGACCAGCCTGTTTGCCTGGCACCATTTTTCAAGGGTTGTCTAATCTTGTTTCAGCTCCCGATTTAGGGACCCGAGTCCCTGCCAGTTCTGTAAAGCACAGTGTCATCTGCACATAGTGTGACCTTAGCCCCTCCACAGTGAACAGCTAGATTATTGATAAACAAGCAGAATAAAAGAGGGCCTAAAACTGATCCCTGTGGAACTCCATCTGACACTGAACACTTGTCTGATTTTACTCCATTCCAGCAGACCATTTGTGTCCTGCCATGAAGGTAATCAATGAACCATTTTAGGGCTAGTGTGTCTAGGCTTAGGTTAGATCGATAAAGACTGCCCCAAGGAGTTTGTTCTGGTCCAAGGCTTCGTACACGTCGGTGATGAAGCTTACCATGGCTGTTTCGATGCCGTGTTTCTTTCTGAAGCCATGCTGTTGATCTGCTTGCAGGTTGTGCGTTTCCAGATATTTACTGACCTCTTGGTAGACCACCTTCTCTAGCAGCTTACTTGATGCACAGCGAATGGAGATTGGTCTGAAGTTCTCCACTTTTGGGGACTGGAGTCACTACAGCCACCTTCCATGGGGCGGGTGTTTTCCCTTCAATCAGGGACCCGTTGAATAGCTGGGTTGTCTGTGCTGCAATGACTGGGGCTGCAATCTTCAGCAGCTTGGGCTCGAGATTATCGTGGCCTGCAGTGCCTTCTCATTTTAAGCCCTTGAGCAACTTTAGGACTTTTCTTACTGACACCAGTTTGAGGTGAAAGTCAGGGCCTGGGGGTGGGGGTGGGGGGCTCACTTGACTTCCCTGGCTTTGACTGGGATTGCTAATTTTTAACTTCTGTAGATCCGAGAAGAAGTCACTGAAGGCATTGGCCATGTCTATTGGGATGGAGAGAGATGCCACTTTTGCTTTTATTTCCCTAGTCCCCCTACTTTTTTTACCCTTTAGGAGTGAGTTTATGTGCCCGCAGTACTTCTTTGGATCAGATAGGTTTCTGGATTGCAGTGCGTGCAGATAGCTCTTTTTGGCTTTTTTGAGCTCGCTTTTGCAGCTGTTTCTGACTTCTCGATATTTCACCCAGTCCTGATGTAGGTTAGTGTTTTTTGAATTTACCACATGATTTGTCCCTGTCTTTCATGATACTCTTCAGATCTGGGTTAAGCCACCTGGTGTCCTGCCCTTTGACCCTGATCTTTTTTAGGGATGTATGTTTGTTAGCTACCGATCGGAAATGTTTAGTGAATCCCTCTAGGGCATTATCTATGTTATGGGTAGCGAAAGCCTGAGCCTAGTTGACCTCTGACAAGGACTGAAGGAAGGACCCTTCATTTAATGCTAAGTAGTTTCTGGACCAGAATGTTCTGGGGGGTTGTTTGGGGTAGTTGTTTCTCCACACCAGAAAGACTGGCGTATGGTCACTGAGTCAATCAGCGCACGTCCCTACTATTTTGGCTCTGTCTGGGTTAAACACTAGCACCCAGTCTAGGGTGGTGTGGTTTCCTGTTTTTTGGTTGAAGTGTGAGGGCTCTTTTATTAGCTGTGTTCAGTTAGCTCCCTCTAAGCTGTTCTTTACTTCTCCATTCAGCTTTTCGCTCCAGTTTAGGTTGAAGTCCCTTAGTATAATTTTTTCACTACCAGGTATATTAAGTATGGCGTCTGTGGGTGTTTTTAAGGCCCCTATAGCACTTTTTGGGGGTGTTGTATGTACATTCAATCAAGAGTGGCTTTATTCCCCCTAGGAGCAGTTTGATAAGCACTGCTTCGCATCCCACATTTTCGGGATCTGGGGTGGTCATCAGTGTGTCACTGAGTTGGGATTTTACGTAGAGCAGAACTCAGCCACATTTCTTCCCCTTCCTAGCTTTCCTAAAAAGTATTAAAACCTTGCAATTCCACCTTAGCCAGGTTTCCAAGATGACAATTATGTCCAGGGAGTACAGGCTGGCCCAGGCTTCAAGTTTGTGCATCTTAGGTCTGAGACTGTTAATGTTCATATGGACCATCCTCAGTCTCCTGGCATTGAGCCACTCAGGTGTGGTAGATGTTAAGTTTGGAATACTAGTCCCTAGGGGGCTGGGGTTTGGCTCTATGTCACCCGCCATTAGTAGCAGCAGACCCAGGAGAACTGTCAGGAATTTGGTTGGTATATGAGAGGGGATGTTCTTTCTGTGGGCCCTGATATACCTCGCGGTGTTCAGGAACAGACCCCACTTTTCCAGCATGTATATTGTTACCACGTTTGTTCTAAAGCAAGGATGGTGCCAGCCAGGGGTAAAGTGGCCACCATCTGGTCTGTCTTTATACTCGAATGACCATCCCTGCCCTTTTGACATGTGGTCTGCTGCAACAATTATTGAGACATAAATGCATCCCAGTACTATCTCACCTCCCCCCATGGTTGTAAATCCTATCTTTTCCCCGACAACTTCTTTTGTGTAGGAATATCCTCTCCTGGCTTGGGGATTTTTTCCTTTGTCAGCTAGTATTATATATCTAAAGCAGTATTACACTCGACACACTCTGATGTGGTATAAACATGCACTTCCCCTCCCAATAATTATGCAGCTTGTAAGGTAAGAAGTATTACATTTGAAACACTGAAGATCAGGTTTTGGGTAAAAAATAAAAAAGAAGTGCAGTAACCCTTCAAAAGCTTTCCATCTACAGTTGGCAGAGGTATTACAACAAGACACTTTGGTATGGTTTAGGAATAAACATTATAACTGGTAGTTCAGGGATTATATGCACAGCTCAGTACTCTAGGTGACATGTTCACCTCTGGAGCTGGGATTTTGTGGGTTCTGTCCCACATCAGAAACATTGGCTGATACCCATTTCTGACACTGTACAGCAGTGTGAGTGTGTGTGTGTGTGTGGGGGGGCTATAGTGTTTGATGTGCCCTCATTTGGATAATATATACAATCAATGTCACTTCTGCCCTTCTCTGGTACCTGACCACATAGAAATTAAAGATCCCAGGGCTTTTTATAAAAGTAGGAGATTTTCTCAGATGTCCTAACACTCCCCTTGTCAAAATAACAAATCCCCCTCCCCCATGAACCTACCTTTAAATAAACATGTCACAGCTCTAGTATTTTCTGGTCAAACATTAAAAATGCAAAATACTAAAAATGCAACTGTTCTGAAAGAAAGGTCCCATTTTAGAAATGGCACCCAGTGTAGGACTATAGTGCTTTGGGTCTGTACAGTCACAGACATGGGCAATTTGTACTACAATTGATTTTAGTAAAATTCTGTCCTGAACAGGAATCCAGGTACCCATACAAGCTCAGCATGTTCTGTCTTGTGGTTACATTCTGCAGTTCCCAGAGCGATGTGCTGTAGGTCCAGATGACAGTCAGTCATCCTCAAGTCTGACACAAAATAAGGGACAGATCTGGAACCAAAAAATGAAAGAATCCTATAGACCTGATGGATTCTAAACTTTAAAAACAAAATTCAGCTCCCCTTAAAAGAGCATCTATAGTGGTTGTGCATTTAAAATAGTAATTTGCATGTAATTAGCAGACAATTTATATGTAAATGTATGAAAATGAGTATATTAAAAATAGGCCTGAAAACAAGACCTTTAAGAGCATTTTTGAATTCTAATCAGAAGTGGAAGAGCATGCAAAAGAGGAAAAGCTCTATACTGCCAGGGAAGGAGGGCTGGCAAAAGAGTGTCACCCAACATTACTGCACCCACTGCTGGCCAACTAAGCAGCGACACTGGTAGCACTGACACCATCATTGGGGGTGGGGTTGCTCACCGGTCCTCTTTTTTATTTTAAACTCATTTTTTTGCCTCTGGTAACTATGATTCTCCCTCAGAAGTAGCCCACCAGGATGACTGCTGCACCCTGCCTGAACCCCCCCCCCGGACTTAGATCCCCTTCCAGAGCTCCTCTCCCACTCCCAGACATCAACCACTCCCCTCCGGATTGTACCCCCAGTGGCAAGGCCTCTACCACTTACAGACGCTCTTCCAGATCCGGCTGCCAGGCTGAGAGGAGGAGGAATCGGAGATCCTTGTCTGGCTGAGTCTGGCATCGGGTGTGAGGTCGTCTTGAGGCCCACCGTCATCCACACAGTAGCCGGGGCTTTTCCTTGTTATGCCCCCAAAGACATGGACGTGCAATGATGTCCAGCATACAGCAGGTGTGTTCCCGCACCCGCCCACAGGACATCCGTCAACATCTTCTCCCTGTCTTGCATTCCCGGCTGCAGTGCACCCAGGCTCTACTGGGAGCCACTAGCACTGCAGAACCACCAGGTCTCCCCTCCCTCCCAGGAAAGGAGCGCAATCCATTGGAAGCTCAATCCTCTCCTCCCCATCAGACCCCCGAACTTGGGTCACCAGCGTGGCACGAGGTAAGGCTGATGCCTCAACCCCTTAGTGCCACCAGGCCAGCCTTTGCCTGTCCTCCTTGATAGACAGAATGCGACTGCCCTCCTGGACAGAGGATGGGAGCAGGTGGTAGTGACCCCAGCATTGGGATGGTTATACTTAAATGTCCTCCTGGACAGAGGAAGTGAGCACATTGGGGTGGTGCTGATGCACTGTGCTCCAGAGGAGCAAGTGAGAGTGACTCCATCATTGGGTGGGGCCATTCAACTGTGCTCCTGGAAAGAGGAAAGAAGTAGATGGCAGTGACATCACTGTTAGGTGGGACCACTTGACTGCACTCTTGTACAGCAGAAGGGAGAATGTGACAGTAACCCCAACAATGGGCTGGGGCCACTTGTCTGCTCTCCTGGACAGAGGAAATGAAAACATTGGGGTGAGGCTGCTCAAATGCACTCTTGGACAGAGAAAAGGAGAACTGCCTGCAACACCATTGTTGTGGTGGAACTGCTCGCCTACCCTCCATTACAGAGGAAGTGAGAAGGTGGCAGAGACATCATTGGGGTGGGATCGCTTGACTGCGCTCCTTGAAAGAGAAGGGGAGCAGGTGGCAGAAACCCCATAACTGAGATGGGACCACTTGACTGCATTCCTGGACAGGGGAAGGGACAGTTGTCAGCTACACCATCATTGGGGTGGGGTCACACAACTACCCTCCCGGACAGAGTGAGTAAGCAGGTGGTAGAGACACCATCATTGGGGTGGTGCTGCTTGACTGTGCTCCTGAACCACCACTGCAGGCATAAAGTCACTCAACTGCCCTTCTGGAGAGAGGAATGGAGCAGGTGGCAGCGACACAATCATTGGCGTGGGATTGTTCAACTTCCCTCCTGCACACAAGAAGGGAGGAAGTGGCAGTGACACCATCCTAATGAGGTGGGACAGCTTGACTGCGCTCCTGGACAGCAGAATGGAGCATGTGGCAGTGACTGCATTGTTGGGTCAGAACCACTTGACTGCACTCCTGGACAGAGGAAGGAGGTATCAGCGACACCATCATTTTGGTGGGATCACTCAACTGCCCTCCCAAACAGAGGATAGAGAAGATGGCAACAACACCACTTTTCTATTGGACAGAGGAAGGAAGCAGCTGGCAGTGACACCATCCTTTGGTTGGTGACACACAACTGCGCTCCTGGACAGAGGAAGGTGTCAGTAACACCATCTTTGAGCTGGGACTGTTCGCCTACACTCCTGAACACTAGAAGGGTGCAGGTAGCAGTGACCTTACTACTGTAGGGTCAGGGCATCTTGATTGTACTCGTGGACAGACGAAGGAGCAGATGGCAGCAACACTATCATTCAGTGGGATGACTCAACTGCACACCTGGACAGAGGAAAGGAGCAGGTGGCAGTGACCCCATCACTGGGGTGATCCCACTCAAGTGCGCTCCTGGACAAAGAAAGGGAGCAGTTGGCAGTGACCTCCTCATTGGACTAGGGAGGATGACAAGAAAAAAGAATAATGCAAAAAAAGTGCAAAATGTTCCCAAGCTCTGACTCAGCTGTAAACTTATTTTGGCTTTTGCAGAATGTTTGAAAAAAAGAGCCCCACTCAGTAAGGCATATGAAATGTGCCTCAAACTGATTGTTGATCCGTGGGCTAGAAATGCAGTCTCACAATGTAGCTGACATTTAAGTTAGCCAACTTGATGTATGAGGACAGACCCCGAGGGAGGGAGAGAGGGGTGCTGGGCATGTATTAGCTACTGTATACGAGTAAAGCCAATTACAAAACATATCCCCTCTACAGGAAAATGAAGATCAGACTCATTAATATGTGCCACATAAGAAAAGGAAAGGAATTTAGTTTCATAAAGCACTTTTCTTGAAAACTGCATCCCAAAGTACTTTACAGTCTAGAACAAAGAGAGTAGAGGTTTAGCAGAGGGAGGTTAAGTGACTTGCTCAGGGTCACACAGCTCATGTTAGTTGTGGGAGTCAAACCTTGGTCTCGCCAGGTACAAAGCTCTGCACTCAAACTAGACTAGTCTATCTGCACTCTAACTAGCCCATACTGCCTCTAACTGGCTAAATAAACTGCTGCAGATACTTCTGAACTATTTTTATGGGGGAAGATTCTCTTGTGCTGAAGACTTCATGTTACTGTGGCTGCTGCTCTGTGCTTGCATGATTAGAATGCAGAGGAAACAGTGCAACAGCTGAGCATAAAGGCTAGTTACAGCCTCTCCCCTGGTGCAACAGCAGTACATTTGGTTGCTCCCAGGACACGGAGACATGCATGACTGCTCCAGTATTCCACACTGAGGCTGGCTGTGGGCCATGCGCACACTCTAGATAGGCTGTGCACACATGATCATATCCATTTATTGCTGCATTACATCACGCTGTTTTTTGTTTTTTTTTTACACTTGGTATCCATGTGCTTCTACATCTGTAACGTTCCCTGTGTAACCACTATCTCACGTACTGTGATTTTTATTCTCTCTGAATTCCCCTTCCCCCCTCCTCTGGGTCGCACCTGGAAATGAACCTCAACTCAGGTTGCCGGTCCAAGTTGCCAGTTTTTAAATAAATAATCAGCTTCATAGATGAACTGAACAAGGATGACTTCTCCAAATGAACTGATGATCAAGGATCAGTTTCACAGCCAGACTGACTGAGGATCACTTTCTCTGCCCAACTAATCAAGGCTAGTTTCATAGCTGAAATGATCAAAGATCTGTTTTCGGCTGAACTGATCGATAATCGCTTTCACAGCAGAACTGATCAAGGAACAGTTTCCAGCTGAACTGATTGAGGCTCAGTTTCATAGCCTGGCTGAAGATCAGTTTCCAGCTGAACTGATCAAGGATCAGTTTTACAGCCAAACTGAACTGATTGAGGCTCAGTTTCACAGCCTAACTGATAAAGGATCTGTTTAATTTCATTTATCATTTTTTTTCAGGGTTCAACCTATTGAACAAAGCTTATTTGCAATCGAGATTCATTCGCAGCTGAATTGTTTGAGGATTACTCTCACAGACCAGCTGACAGAACATCAGTTTCACAGCCCAACTGATCGGGGACCCGGATCCAATTAAACTGATCGAGGATCAGTTTCGCAGCTGAACTGATTAAGGATCAGATTCACAGCTGATCCATTTAATTTGATTTTTAATTTTTTTAATTTTTATTCAGAGTTAAACCCACTAAGCAAAGCTCATTTGCAATGGGGGCCCATTCACAGCTGAACCGATCGAGGACCAGTTTCACAGCTGAACTGATCAAGGATCAGTTTCACAATTGACCTAATTAAGGATTAGTTTCACAGCCCCGCTGATTGTGGATCACTTTCACAGCTGAAATGATCGAGGATCACCTTCACAGCTGATATGAGAGAGGATCCTGTTTACAGCTGAAATGATTGAGGCTCACTTTCACAGCCGAAATGCTCGAGGATCACCTTCACAGATGATATAAGAGAGGATCATGTTTACAGCTGAAATGACTGAGGCTCACTTTCACAGCCAAAATGATCCAGCATTACTTTTATAGCCGAACTGATCGAGGACCACTCTCACAGCCGAACTGCTCTGGAATCAATTTCCTGTGAACATACTTGAAGAGCTCTTCTTTCAGTGCAGTGCTGTTAATGTACTTTTACTATGCTAACAGCTCACCACAGCACCACCATGGATCATCATTCTGGTGAAATTTCAGGGAAACGGCAACTTTTATAGGTTTTATGACTTTGCTGGGTTTCGAATCCTGAAGTCCTTGCTCTATAAGCTTAAGGTTATACATACCTTTGACACAAGATCAGTTCGGCTGGGAACCTGATCCTGGAGCACTGTTGCTGGTAAGCTGTTCCTGGAGCAACTGTCATGAGCACAGTCTTCCTGAATATACTGCCCCCCTTCCCGACCTGCTGATTTGGATATGGCATTGGCGTCAGCTGTTCACCCACCATCTCGGCTGAATGATGGGTGTGTCTGAGTCAGCTCTGATTAGCTCAGTCGGTTAAAAGGACCCAATAATAACAAAACAAAAAAAAATGAGTTTCCTTATATGTCAACACAGAAAGTTACAGCAGATGAAGGACCACTGGCCGGTCCAGTCTGCCCAACCTGCCTAACTACATTGCTTAGGCCTTAGTGGTCATCCCACCCCCTTGCCACTGTGCCCTTCCCTCTTAGTAAGGCCATCTGCCTGTCCCACCTGTCTTGAAACTGTCCACCGATGTGACCTTTATGACCTCCTCGAGCAGTCTGTGTCACTTGTCCAATGCTCTTTCAGTGAAAAAAATACTTACAGCATCCTTCTTGATCTCCCACCAACCAGTTTTATGATATTTCCCCTCATATCTGTGTTCACACTAAAGACAAATATGGCCATGCAAATACTGCAATCTATTTATCTTTATCATGTATGTAACCACCCAGTCCCCTGGGGTTACTAGAATCCTGTCAGCATTAATGTTAGGCAGGTAGAAAAGGCAGCTGGTAAGCAGCTCATTTAGGGGCTGCTTACACAATGACATCATTGTTTATTCAGCTAGCCTAAGGAAAGGAATGATTGTCATTTGGAACTCTTGCAGCAGCATAACCCTTACTGTGTACAGCTGCTCTGGGGAGCCTTAGAATGTGAGTCTCAGTGTGGGAGTGAGAGTGGCAGGAGCTCTGACAGTGGACTCTGTGTCAGAGGGCCCTGATTTCTCACCCTAGTGTGGATTACAAATACCAGCTTCCAGTGAAGTGGTGGAGACCTTTCTTTAGCAGGATTTCCTGATTTTCACTCCAGGAGGAGTGAAAGGAACTGCTAGTCCAGTGGATCCAAGGGGTAATCCCCTGAAGGTCCTTGTGTTACAGCTGCCTTTTGAAAAGGACTGTGTAAGAGACTGATCTGACAAGCTACCAAGGGAAAAGGTGCTTTTCTGGTTGTTCCCATGCCTAGAGGAAGGGCCAACAAGTTCTTGAGTACAGACTGAAAATGTGTTTTGGGGTTATATCCATGCCTAGAGGAAGGACCAACTATCTTGTGGAAAAGGGTATTTATGGGTTGTTTTCCATGCCTAGAGGAAGGAGCAACTATTCCATGAGTACTATTTTGGGAGACAAATTCTCCATTCAGGGATGTGTGTACCCAAAGATAAGGCTAGATCAGACCTGTCAGTGACCCTTTGTTCACCAAGTGTGTGGAAGTACAGTAAAAGTTGAAGTCTTTAGCATTTCAGTGGGGAATGGAGACTTCTCTGGTGTAACCCTGAAGGAATGGCAGAGTCTGTCGGTTGGGGCAAAGGCTGGGAGGAACGCCATCTGGAAGATTACAAGGCAGGGCTAACTGATTCATGGAAGGGTGGCAGTTTTACCTGAGCAAATGGCCAATGCTGAGGGTTCAGGTGTGTGGTATGAATCCACAAGTATACACCTACTGTATTTGGGAAGAAGATGTTCTGCGTGTGTGGCTTATATCAACATATATACACACTCTGGGAAAAGGGAAGTGTTTGGCACAGTTCTCGTGCATACACCATTGGAACAAGAAAGGAACTGTTGTTTCTCCTGAGAATTGTACTGCTTAGCAAGGAAAGTTCTGGAAATTTGTACCTGTTTGCCATGACTGACCTGTGGGGGTCCACTGATGCTTTAGTTACATCTGGTAAACAAAGCCATACTGCAAAGCTGGCCCAGTGGCGTTGAGGGTTGAAGCGCTGGACGCCACACCTCGCACCACGCCGGCGACCTGGGTTCGGGAATGGACTCAGGCCGCGAGGGGCCAGCTGAGGAAGGAGGATTGAGCGTCCACACGGATGCTCTCCTCCTTCGGGGAGGGATAACAGGGGTGTTTAAAACACCTGACATCCGGGAGAGCCGGTGGAAGCACCGACTCTCGGGGCAATGGCGGCTTCCATTGGGGGAGACGGGGAGGATGCCATCAAGCACTTCGCAGGCGTGCGTATGCACGTTCCACCCGAGCCCAGCGCCCTCAGTGGGAGGGAGAGGGAGGGACAAGAAAAAGTGGAAAAAAAAACCTCGGCACTCCAGGGTGACAGCTGCTCCAGCCTTCCAGTCTGCATCACGGGCAGACCCCGCTGTGCAGGTGCTCCGTGGAGGAAGAGGCAGGTAGGAGCCACCAAGAGGCACTCCAGGGGCAGACTCTGTGAGGCATGGGAGACATTGAGTGACCTGATTGAGAGGAATGGCGAGGGTGAACAGGAAGGAAAAAAGTAATTAAAAAAAAAAAAAAGCCATAATGCAAAATCCCAGCTTGAGCCTGGTATACATCTTAATGCCAAGGGTGGTACCAATCTTGAATTTCTGATAAAAGTTAATGGTATGCAATATGTGGGTAATACTCCTGTTTTATTGGGGGGTCCAACTTACCAAAAGTGGCATGGGGGTTACATGTACTAGTAAGTTTCTATAATGTCCCCCCTCCCCCCCCGTCTCATGGATGTAAAATGCAACTAATTCCCATAGTGAAATCAGAAGGTTTTGTGCATTTGGGACAGGCAGAACAGCTTTTTTCCCCATATACATGACGTACTCCTTACTGGCCCACCAACCCCCTTCTGATGGCATCCTCCAGATCTGTCACCTACCTTCTCCCAGATCAACCCTACCACTAACCCTGTACCACTGTGGGGTTGGTGGGTGCTTTGGTTAGTACTGTGGGGCCTGTGAGGTCACCATCGTCATCCTACCAGTTGTTTGTTTTTCTCTTGCATTTTTTTCCCTCATTTCTGCCGAGGTTAAGCCATATGCAATGGTGCTCATGGGTGTGCTGACGCATATGAATGTTACAGGCCTCTGCCTTGTACCCCCAAGTGAAGTGCCCATTGCTGTACCACCCAGCTAGGTGGCAGCCATACGGGAGATGTGCGATCCCCCTCACCAGGAAGGAGGAGAGCTGTCATGGAGCACTCAATCCTCCTTCCCCTGGCTAGCCACTGAGTGACCCAACTCCATTTCCGAATGCAGGTCACCAGTGTACCAAGCAGTAGCGCTACAGCTGTGCTACTGAGCCAGCAGGCAGAACAGGTTTAAAACTAAAAAAAAAAAACACTGCCTAGAATCTTAGGGCTCATACTGCCACTCACCAAAAATGCTAAAAAATATTTTTCACTTCCCAGTGCGCCTCCTCTAAAAATGGGAGATGGTGTGCTGGAACCGGCATGAAAAAAATAACAAACCCAGAGCAAGGACTAGAACCTTTCTACATCTAAAATTTAGAACTCAGAAGACGCACCCCAAGAATACCAGCTGGAACACTAGTTTGAAATTCAAATTAGTGATTGGCATATAATTAGCACATCATTAAAATGTAAATGTATGCAAATGATGGTGGACAAAAACAAGTTTAAAAGCAAGATTATTTTAGAGTTTACATTAGTACCAATCTGGATTAGTACTAGAAACGGATGGCCCACTGCATCCCAGTTGTGTTGCCATTTCTGTAACTCATTAAACAGCATAAAAATACCTTTTCAGAAAGAAAAGTCTCGCTCTGGGAAAGTTGTGGAACAAGGAGCAGCACTTTATGCTGAACAAATCACTGTGCTACAGCACTCATTTCCAGCCTGCATTTACATTACCTCTGATCCATTACAGAAGGGCTAATAATAATCAAAGCACGTTGAACGCCTGTGATGGAAGAGCATCTGATTCTTATCTACAGACTTTTAACAAGAGTAAAGTGGACAATTTCCAACTCATACTCTACATGGCCTTTCGGTAATGACAATAATTATAGGGACATCTACTTTAATCCCAACAATTTGATCTTTTACTTATACATCACTAACATGTGACTGCAAGTACTTGAACCAGTGAAATGATTATACTATGCCTGAGTTCTGTATTCGTCCACACGTCTTATTGCTTGAGCTTCTAATTTCATAAGTCTCTAGCATTTTGCTGACTATAATAGCCCCAGTGCTACACCAGCTGCTGGGGAAGAAAAATTTTGGCTTGCATTTTTGATACTTGATTTCACACCTTGAGGATACTGTGGAATTATTTTTACCATTCCAATTCACAGCTGCCACCCTTGCAAGTATAAACTGCTAAAAACAAAGAGCTGAGAGTGCGACAGGGGAGACACTATCAGAGAAGACCCTCACTGTTAGAGTTCATATTAATATTGAACTACTTTACCATGGCTTACAAATGAGCTGTATGGTTCCCACTTGATATTTTGTGAACAGTAAAGCACTAACATTAATGGCCATCCAGGGCCCGATATTCAAATATGCACAAGCCAAAATTTGCATAGTGCCTTGTGTTGCCCGGGTGCCCAAAAATGCTATATTCAGTGGAATAGCTCCACTGGCACTATTCAATGAATATAGAACCCATGAGGAAGCCAGTGCATGGCTCCTGAAATAGAGGTTGCGCAACAGCTTATTATAACGTTAAATTCTGATATTCAAATGGACCCATGCAAATGAGCCCACTGGGCAAGCAAGGCACTAAGGGGCCATTTGCATGCCAATATGGGTTCATTTTGCATGTGGGTAAGGCTGGATTGCATGAAGCCACCCCCAATTGGCCAGTCCCAGAGGCTATCCCTGTTTACTAGTGTCCCCCCCGATCGCTATCCTGATGTTAAACATAAATCTTTCCCTGGTGTCCAGATGTCCCTTACCCCTTTAGTCCCTCTACCCTCCTCTCCCCCAATGATCAGGATTTCCATAGCTATACCCTTCTTCCAGCTGGACGGCATACCGAAAGGTCGCATTTACAGGTGATGGCAGTGCACTTCCCCGACTGTCTGGGGGTTGGGGTGTAGGAATGGCTTGTGACCGCAACCTACCTCTAAGACCCAACTACTGCCTGACATCCATGACATACTTCGAGTCAACCCTGATGTAGAGTCCAGGACTTACATGTGAGCCCTTGTTCCACTAGGCCACTAAGTTTGCTAGCAGCCTATAGCCTCTGGTCTGAGGCCACAGTAAATGACAGGTTAAGCAGTCAGAAAAATCACTATCTTTGACTGCACTGTCTAGGGTTTAGGATCCTTCTTATTACTGTAGCACTTACATTTTACAACATCAGCGTCTTCTGTTCAGAGTACTATAATACCTAATGCCCCCAAAAAACCACCACTGTGACTTATAACACAAAGTATAGGCTGGTTATGCCTAGCAGACCACAGACAATTGTATTTAGTGCAGATTAATTTACAAATGCACTATGCAAAAGGCCCATGATTATTTATCAGCTATGTTAGCTGTTAGGCCAGTTAAACCGGGCCTGAGATCTTCTCTTGAGCCCAAGTTTTTTGGTCCTCTTTTTAAAGCATTCCATTGGCTACCGTGCTTTCTCTACTACTGGACCTTATGCGTGGAACACCGTTTCTGTAAACTGAAGTTTCTTGGATGCTCCCCTTTCAGACTTTTCATTAATTTGTGATTGGTTCTTTCAATATGCAGTGCTGCTTTTTGACTTAATAAGCTCAAACTGCATTTATTTACTGTTGATTGTTTACATAGTGTAACTGATGATTATACAATGGCTATCTGAAATGTAGAAATCTGATTGGCTGACTGGGTCTTTTATCCATGAGTAAATTCCAGTATAACTCACGGATAAAGATCTAGTCAGCTGCATCTAAGTCACCCTCATTTTCAGGATCATCTGACCCCCCTGAACATCAAACGGGAAACACTGCCATATTTAACTCCCTGCTAAGCCGCCACTGAGCCCCGACGCTAAAGCGGGAATTTGAAAATAGGCTACTGCTCTGAATTATACTGCACAACACCAGCCTCAAACCCACCATAAATAGCAGAAAACTTTTTTTTTTCTTTTTAATAAACGTAGAGCAGTTGTGGACCGTGTACCTACAAAGCAGTGCAGACCAAAGTTAGACGGTGGCTTTCACTATAGCCAATCCCACACTCCCCACAAGATCCTCAGCTGCCAGCTCCTGTGACAGTCACTCCCTCCTACTTCTGTACCAGTAACTGCTGGCTCCCAAAACGCGGACTCCCTCCTGCCTCCGTGGCAGTGGATTAAGTTCCTGGTCCCACTGTACAAGACGATTTGTGTCCCAGCCCATTAGCAGACTTAGAAAAAAAAACTCAGCTCCCAGTCAAGCTGCATTAACACTGCTGCTCCATACACTGTCCCTGTTACAGTCTGCAAGCTGCTCCTCTTGACCGCCATGGATGCCGAGTCTTGATGTTGGGGGAAAAAAACATAACCATTCCAGCAAGCAGACGCAGACATGGGGATAGGGCTGTGTGTGTGTGTATGTGTGTGTGTGTGGTGATGGGGAGAGGACTGCCATCTCCTAGAAAGAATACTCTGCCTAGCAACAGGAAACTATTTAACATACAGTGTAAGGATATTACACAAAAAATCAATTAAGAAACATTTCTTTTGCAGTAAAACCACTTTAAGCTTTGAAAAAAAATTCTTTTAAAAGGGAGACGTTATATAATTGCAATAAACTACTCCAGGGTGTGAGTTATGCTGGAATTTACCCACTTCTGGTGTGGATTTGGTCACTCGGCCTGCAGCATTGTGACCAAACCACACCAGGCATGGGTAAATCCCAGCATAACCCACTCCTCGTTGTGGTTTATTGCTTAATTCTAATGGCAAGAAAGAATGCTGGCCTCTCATTGGTCCGTCTGGGGCTGGACCTGTGATGTTATCCCAGCATAACATCATGGGTGTAGTACCAGCACATACATGACCCTTTGACATGTAAAAAAATCACTTTGCCCCTGTAAGCATACAAGACAAGCAGCCACTATGCTCCTGATACAGTTTTCCTGCTTAGTAAATCGCCAACACATTCCCCACTTAACAAAACCAGAAACCTCCACTTTCCCATGCTGGAAGTTTAAAATATTTACTTTACTTTTTACCTTCGATAAACCCAGCACTAGTATAGGCTTCGAGGCTGCCCATGTTGCCGAAACTGCAATCAGTGTGCTTCTGAAGAAATCAGGATGCACCTTTCACTTCAGTTGCTGTAAATCAGTGCTAAAAAAATCCTTCAAATTTAAACCACCAACCAGGGGTTCAGTTAACTTATTTTCCATGAAAGTCTAAAACTTCCAGAAGTTGAAATCTGGAAGTCAGTCAAATTTTTTGGAAGTCAAAATACTTCCAGGATCCCACTTTTGGAAGTCAATATTCCAGGACGGACACATTTATGGATGTTAACATAATGAATGAATCAGTGATAAAGTACAATTTCTTTCAAAAAAATTATAATTTCTGACTTCCGTGCCTGCAATTTTGGAAGTCATATAATTTTTGGTTTTAATCTGGAAGTCAGTGACTTCCTTCCTCTTTATTTTGGAAGTTTTTGCCTTATTTTTAAAAGTCAAATACTCCCAAAATGGAGTTAACTGAAGCCCTGCTACCAACACAAAAGAAATGAAAGGTATCATTGTATTTTTATAAAAGCCATCACCAGTCAACCAATACCGCTAGTTACAGCCATGAACAAGCGTTCCCATTTGAAACACACTCGAGCTGTAGCGACTGTCATGATGGGACATTACTTCAGCCTTCACTGGGGCTGCAAAATGAAGCATATTAATTTAAAAATACAGACTGCTCAAAATACTTAGGAGAGCTGTTGAAGGCTTGTTCTCCAAAATTATTTTTTCCCTTACATCTAATAACACCTTGGCAAGGGAAGGGGACTTTGCATGAGGCACCTAGGATTGCTGTCTTACTTTTCCTGGTCCCAGCTGTACCCGCTGCTGTCACTCCAGCTCGCAACAGTTGTTATAAATGAAAAAAAAACTTTACTGAATGAACACAAAAAAAAAACACATAAAAGAAAGCTGCACGGGGGTGGTGTGGGGTGTTACTGAACAGAACCATCCTTCAAATAACAGTTTACTGTAGCAACAACACCATCTTGTGGACAGAAAGGAAACTATGGACTTTTTTTCCAATGTGTATAATCTCCACAAAGAAAAAAATGAATTAAAAATGTAAAACAAAATTGTTTCATACTTTTCTCTTTATTTTTACAAATCGGCCATTGTATAATAGGAATAATGCACTTTAGGGTGGGTGTCATGCTGGGATAACGTCACTTCTTGGGTGTTGGACCCAATCACTGGAGGCGTGACATTATCCCAGCACGAGACACACCCTGTTGTGTATTATTCCTTTATTATACAATGGCACTTACAAATCTAGAAATCTGATTGGCTGACTGAGCTTTTTATCCATGAGTAAATCCCAGCATAACTCATGGATAAAGACACAGTCAGCAGCATCCGCTAACAAATCAATCAGCCCTCAAAGTCAAACATGAAAGCTACGTCTATATTAATTTCCTGGTAAACCATGACGCAAAAATGGGAGAGTGGGACATTCAAATAAATACTTAACTTTCAAAAAAGAAACCCCAAATCAGCTTTCTATGTATAACACACTTTTCTTTTCATAACATAATTGTAATGTCACCACTCGTTGCTTACACTCAGCTCACCTGACTGTTTCAGTCCACTGCAGCCCCGCTATTTATGTCTCTCTCTCTCTCTCTTTTTCTGTCCAAAGAGTGGTAAATGTACTTAGCTCTGCCTAAATATTACATTTATCAATTATTTTGCTTAAAAATGCATATTGCTCGGACTGACTTTATGTGATGTCAACTGCTGCTCCCACACATCCATGGTGATGTCGGCGGCAAGCCAAGGGGTACACTCACTCATGAACGAGTGTGACAAAAAATGTCACTACTGAGTAAAATGCATTGTCCATTCCTAAATAGTTTGCTGAACTGCACTAACTGCTGCCTGTTTCCAACCAAGAGCTATAAGTGTTGGAATTTACAGTTTGAAAATGCAAGCTGAGAATCTGGGAATGCACCATAGCATTGGTACTACTGCACAAGCCCAGATTCTAGGCTTGCATTTTCAAACAGTAAATTCCAACACTTTATAACGCTCGGTTTGAAACAGGCATCAGTTTGTGAAGTTCAGAAAACTAGTTAGGAATGGGCAATGCATTTTACTCAGCAGCGATATTTTTTTCCACACTTGTTCATGAACGAGTGTAACCTTTGGCTCGGCACACCTTGTCTGAGACGGTTTAAAAGAAAAAAAAAACCCTTGCAAGCTCTCTCTCTCTCTTAAAAAACAAAAAACCAAACAGCAGCCTTGCTAGCTTTCTATTAAAGGACAAGTAAAACAATGAACAAGTGTGGGTGTATTGGGGGGGTCTCTATGGTGTATTTGTGAGGGGGATGTGTCTCTGTGGTGTATTTGTCAGATGTAATCAAGTGTGGGGGACACCGGAGAAATGAGGTTGCCTAGGCAGGGTCTCCCTAACTCCAAAGAACTATTTTTTTTTTTTGGTGTAGCAATAAAATGAATAAAAATAACTTAAAATACAAAAATAGGCTTTTTGTTTATTTTTTTCTCACCCAAAAAAGGGGGACATTGTATAACTGCAATAAACCACTCCAGGGTGTGGGTTATGCTGGGATTTACCCACTTCTGGTATGGATCTGGTCACATGGCAAAACCACACCAGGTGTGGGTAAATCCCAGAATAACCCACACCCTGTCGTGGTAGTTTATTGCTTAATTATCTAATGTGGTGCATTCACATTTTAACAACTGTATAGCAGAGCTTATGTGACATAGGGACTCAGGAAAAGTTTACTACAGTGCTCTCCTACCCCACCATGCACTGTTTTCCTGCTCCCCACTCACTTCGGGTTAACTTCTGTGTTCGGAGCTAGGTGGCACCCCTACCCTGTAATGCTTCCCTGGTGTCTAGTGGCCCCACCTCTGCCCTCTCATCATTGTCCCCATGGTTCCTTAATGTTCCCTGATGTCTAGTGGCATGCCCCACCATCCAATTGCCGTCCCTCTGTTTCTGTGATGTTTCCCTGGTGTCTAGTTCCCCTCACCCTCTGATCACCATCCCTGTGTTTCCATGATGTTCCTGGTGTCTCGTGCGCCCCACCTTCTGATTGCCGTTCCCATCTTTCTGTGATGTTCCCTGGTGTCTAGTGCACCCCCCCGATTGCCATCCCTGTGTTTCCATGATGTTCCCTGATGTTCAGTAAACCCCCATACCCTACAATCGCCATCCCTGTCTTTCCGTGATGTTTCCTGGAGTCCCCCACAGCTTACCCTCCATGGCAGCGTGGCAGGGAGTCCTCTCAACCTGCCAGGACTGGATCCAGATTGTGGGAGAAGCCTAAGTCACCGGCTGCGGGGCCTGCGGCGGACAGTGATCATCCTGCCAGCCAAGGTTGTTCCCCGTATTCCTGTTCCTCTAAAGGCATGACATGCAAGGACATCAGGGCACGAGCCACGTGCTCCCACACATCACATGCTGTCATCTGCCCCACCTCCAACCTGTTTGGCCTGGGCTGCCTTTCCACCAGCTTCCAGCAGAAGCCAGGCAAGCACCGGGCTGGTTCCTCCCTCCCCCAACCCCCAGAGGAGGAGAGTGGTCCTGTGGACACTCAATCCTCCTCCCCTGGCTGTCCCTCTGACAGCTGGGCTCACTTCTGAACCAGGGTCATCAGTGTTGCAAGCAATAGTGCTACCACTCCACCAGCAGGCTGGCACACACCTATTTTTTAAACCACAGAAAATCAAAGGGAGAAAGAATAGAAACAGCAAGTGAATGAAGGGAGATAACAGGGGGAAATTGTAGGACGATCAGAGTAGCCAGTTTCAAGGTGCCACAAGGAAATTTGATTGCATAATCAGACAGGCAGGAGACAGACAAGTGGCAGAAAAAGAGAGGACAGGATAGATCCTTGCTTTTAACTCTCTCTCTTTCTGCATAACGAATGGGACAGGTTCTTATCCCAACCCTGTCACACTGGCGAGAAGGTACAGGTTCTATGGCACGTTTGGTTAACAAAGCTTGTACTTCTTCTTTTCAGCAGGGACAGATGTCCTGGGAAATAAGTTGAAAGAGACAGAGGTTGCTCTATCTCCAGGACCCCACTCAGTTGTGGTAATCTCCCTCCACTGTGTCAGATGAAGTGTGAAGTGACCCCCTACCACTACGTCCTGTGGCTGAAGTGGTGTGGAGGGGGTAGACATGAGTCATGCTGAGTCGGTGGGGACAGAGCCACTGGCTTAAGCCCCTTTGGAATGGGCTCCTGGGGGAGGGGGAGCTGACAAGACTCCACCACTAGGGCTGTGCACAATGTTGAATTTGCGGTGGAATGGAATTCGGCAGAATTTTAGAAAGTTCCACCAATTGTCATAATTTGTGGAATTTTGACATTCCTCATGTGAAATGTTTTTCACAGAATAATAATCCACAGTTCACAGAAAACAAGGATTCTTTTTCCACAATCCACAGAAAATTATTCCACAGTTTACGTGATCCGTGGAAAATTATTCCACAGTTTGCATAGAAATGCTTTTCAAAATTCCTTGGAATTTAAAAAGAAATTCTGCAAAGCATTTCAGTAGTGAAACTGCCATTCCACAGCAGTTCCAATGGCAGAATTTTGTATTCTGCACACCCTATCCACCACCCTTACCTCGGCCTTGCTGACGATAGGCTTGATGGCCACCTCTAGCAGCAGGCTGGTGAAAGGATCCTTTACCCCAACCACTACCAAGTGTGGGATACAAGGATCTGACTGACCTTAAAGTCATTTTAGAGACTTGAAAGCCTCTCAGTGTTTTTTTCACGTGGTATTCAAACAGTTTGGAGCTTCTAAAAGGAGCATTCAGAACAGTTTGCTACACATCAGCTGCAAACCCAGCCACCCTAAGCTAAGACTACCTTCTCATGCAAACACCAGAGGCAGTTGCCCTGGCAGACACATCTGAAATATCATAAACTGAGTGTAGCAGATGTTTGCATACCTCAGCACTAGCAGTCAAATGTTTCAGTAATTAATTCTTGGCACTGCCTTCTGGAAGGGCTTGAGCTGCAACTTTGGCAGTTTTGCAGAGTCTATTTTGATACTGGATCATGGGAGACTGGTAATTAGCAATATGCAGGCCTAATGAGGCAGATGCGTATTTTCGTTTGCCCATTACATCAAACCTCCTGGATTCTTTATCAGGGGCAGGGTATTCGTATGCTTTGGTGCCTTGGATCTAAAATGGGCAGCTATTAGGAACACAGAATCTGTTTCTGGCTGGTTGGCATAATAAGACTTGGCAGAAGAAGACGGGTACTACTTGTCAGCCTTTCTGGGTACAGCTAGTATAGTATTTAGCCTATTCTATACAGCATATGTTGCATCCTCCAATGCAGGGGTAAACTGGAAGGACAATGATGAATGGAGTATAGGAGACCTCCAGAAAGTCCATCAGATTCTTTTTGGTGGAATCTTCTTCTACCACAGCAAAACCCACTGCAGTTTGCATTTGCTGCATCATGGTTTGGAAGGTAGGGTCATCCAGAGGGGACTTGGATGTATACACCACAGAATCCTCACTACAGGAAGATACCGTGGAACTACAACATGAAGTGTATTGTTCTTCTCCATAACCCTCATCCTCATCATAACCCTCCTCCATTATGAGGTCTAGATTATATTCTTCCTCGTCTGCGGTGGTCCTTTCAGCGACGGGATCAGAGGACCTTGCTGATGAGGACAGCAGCCACTGCTCAGGAGGTGCCTGCTGTGTACCTGCCGCTGATGCTGACAGGGCCTGTGATGCAGAAACCCTCATAATTGGCAGTACAGACTGCATAGGCAAGACTGAAAGTACGCACAGTATCATATCTGAGAATATGCTAGTACTGCCTATGCATTGATGATGCTATGGTCAGGGGCCGTGACCAGTGGAGTCAATGCCAGGCCTGGACCTGTTGATGATGGTGATGTACCATCTGCAGTAGGTACAAAAGTGCCTAAGTCAAGCCCAGACCTTGGTATCTGGTCAACAGTCAGGGGAGGGCTGGTGTCACTGCCACCAGAGTGGACAATGATAATGAAGGCTGATTACCTGCATGTTGCAACAGTTACCAAGACCTCACTAGGGAAACAGAGCTATTCTTATCCTTATGCTTATGCTAATGACTCGACTATCTGTCTTTTTCGTGGTCTTTAGACTTCGACGACCATGAGTCACTCAATGGGGCTGGCAACACCACTTTCTGACCCTGGGCTTTTTCCATGGCTGCTATATTTTTTTCTAATAAAAACTTCTCTAGCATGGTGCCAATGAACATGATTCAGGAACAAGCCTGGGCCATCGGAGGGGTGGCGGGGGGAGGCAGGATAAAGCGTCCCACAGGACGATCTCCTCCGGGGAGGGAGGGTGTTGCAACCTGCTGCATTACTGCCACCTGGGTGACCACAGGTGGCAGTGCATGGGGTTTAGCAACTAACAAGGAGGGATCCTCGGACAGAGTGCCGGGATTGGCTGGACTGGCTCTGCCAGCACACCAATCCCATTGTGCTCCTAGAGGGATGGGCAGGCTAAGAAAAATGGGAAAACAGAGGTGCAGGCAGGGAGGATGAAGCCTCAGCCTGCCCTCTATGTCCAATGCTGGAACTGAGCCACCTTCTGACAGGGGATGCTGCCAGTCTTCACCTCCACCGTGGGAGGCCAGATAGACAGCCGGGAAGAAATGCATTGGAGCTGAAGACATACCCAGCACTGGAGGGTAAGGCAGGGGCACCATAGTGGTGTGTCGCAAATGGACTGGCAGTCCCACTGGATAGGTGGCATTTTCTCTACCCGACAACATAACAGAAAGATGGCTGGGGTGGAAGGAGGTCCCTGCCTGGCCCAGAGCAGGCAGAAAACAAAGTTAACAAAAAGAAAAACATATCCAGCAGCTTTCTTCTGCGTTGCATGGTTGCTTGACTGATGCCCTGGCAAATCTCACAAGTCCCAATGTTGTGAGAGAGAGAGAGAGAGAAATATAAACAGCAGACACATACTTTGTGTGTGTTGTCCTTCTACACCTTTTCTCTGCATTTGCAGTACCAGAACGTCATTGGTTTCAGTGTTATGCAGAAGTAATGGTATTATCACTAAAATATTAGTGATTGCCTTAGAATAAAATAATAAACAACAATGACAGTTGAACAGCGTATAAATGGCAGGTAAAGAACTGAGGAGAGATGGGGCCACCCACATTTACGTAGACTCTGACACATGATGTCATCGCAGGCAGCCTCTAGCTAGCAAAAGTTTCCATATGGTCCTACTGCTGACGCGGGTATATTTTTCATTTTTTTTAATTTTTTATACTTGTAGGCATGACGAGCATATCTGTCCATTTTCACATGTGACAAGTTTACAATAAACATTAAACATAAGAAAAGACAAATACAAAAGCAAAAAGTACAAAAGACAACAATTACTAAATCTACAACAGACTAAACACTACGTATTCTATGTCATAAAACAGGTACATTCATTATGAACATTACGGTATAGTTCCAAAGGTGTGGCCTAAGGGAAGAGATAGCCTTGAAGAAGATCTAACTCTTCGCTTTTTTTAAATCAAGCTCTTTCTCTGTCCTGACTCACCCGACAGCACCTCTCCAGCACTGTCACCGACCTTCTCATGGACTTAGCAATTATCCATCACTTGCCCAGGACTATAATGGTGGTGGGTGGCCTGCCATATTGATTATGCATGGGCCTGATGAGGGTGCGGGTACAATGATAGGCCAGGGCTTTTGTCCTCCAGCTCCTGGATTTGCTCCCTGAGGGTGCCAGCGTGCAATGTCATGTGCATGCATGGTGGCGACTGCCCCTCCCCTTGCTCGGGTCCTGCTGTCTACTTGCCTCTACCAGGTGGCAGAGGAAGAACAGAACGCTGTGCCCCCGGAGGGAAGAAAGCTGTTCCTGGGACTGTGATCCTTCCCTGTCCCCGAACAGCCCCGAGAAAATTGACTCCGTTGTTGACCCTGGGCTGCCAGCATACTGAGCGTTAATTCCACTGCAGTGCAACCAGGATGTAACTCTTCACTTTCTCAAGCATTTCAGGATCCTCTGTGTGGAAAAAGGTACTATCATTTATAAAACTAAATTCAATTGTGCGTGAACAAAAATAAAACAACTGCCATTGCTCACCAGGCAAGGTTTCATAATTGTATTATGATTACTGCATTTGCTTTTATAACATGGAAGGTTTATTAGTGCCAGCAGATTTACTGTTTTAATAATGCCACTCGACTCAAAGCCTGAATCACAATTTGTAACAAGAAGACAGAGGATGACACTGAACATTACAGTGTGGGAACGGCTATTTTACAAAAAGACAGTAGTGGTGACATCCCAAACACAGGGAATGCTGACATCAACCAGAAGGAACATATTAGCATTATTCCATTTTATACAGAAAGAGTGAATAAATGTGAGCCTTTTTCATTTCGAAGCAACAGTAAAATATTAGTTAAAGCTAAATGAAACTCCCCAATGGTCTGCGTTAAAGGTATTTTCAGGTTGCCACTTTGGAAAAATAATGGAAAATCCTACTGCACTCACCACGTGAAAAAGCACATTTTTATTATCAAAATGTCTGGCCACAATATATACAATACCCAATGTTTTCTAGGGCTTGCCGTCACTTCATCAGGGGAGTGGTCCGCTGTGAAAATAAGAGATATATACATCTATTCAGACCTACTTCTCCAGTCACAAAGCCATGTAAGTTATTGATATGTTGTATTGCAAGGGCTTTGCTATATAAAAGAAGGACTGTACCATGCTCCAAAATCACAGCCTCTGCTAAATACTCAGCATACATTTGCGAATCATTTGCTTGGCAAATCTGCAGACAGACAAAAAACCTAATGGTGTGATTCTGACTATGATTGGTTACTATTTGCTGTGATCTAGAGGTGCTGTATGTATGTATGTATTTGAGAACAGTACTTTTCTTTTCTGCATATCTCAGCTAAGCATTACATAGTCATAGTTACTGCTTCATGTTACTTCAAAAAGGATTTGCAAATCATATAAGTTACTGTCAGTCCAGCTAAGCTATTTAAGAAAAAAACGTCTACTATTATTTTATTAAATGTACCTGCTAAAGGAACATATACTGCATATTTAGCAGAGACAGTAATTTTGGACCTTGGTACAGTCCTTGTATTAAAACCTTTACAATACAATGTATGCTTTTTTAGAATTACTGTTTTTTTTGTCCCCATCTACAGTACACACACTGTCTCCCATTTAAAAAAAAAATACTAGCACTGTGCTCCCTATGTGTGTCATCGCCAACCTTTCACCTCTCAGCCCTTTCCCTCTCAAACCACTTCATTTATCATTTATATACTTACCTGGTTGATCCTGCCATTTCTGTGATGCGTTCACTTTTAAAATAAGTAGACACACACCATATGATCTTTTCCTTCATATGAGGAAAGCACAATAGGCAGAAATGGAGCACAGCTCAGCTTTTATTTTTAACTCAGAAACACGGTAGACGTGGTAGAAATAGTAAATAAGTAATAAAAATTAAAAAAATATAGTGGTTTAAGGGGGATAGAGGGTCCAGGGATGACATACACAGAGTGTCAAGGGTGAGTAGGGTGTTATGAATTACTGTAATACACTGTTGTTCTGTCCTGACCGTGTATTATGGCATCTGAAGAGTGCTAGTTTTTTTAGGCTGATATAGGGGTCACCTGTAATTATATCACAACAATTTTTATTTTGTGGCCGCCCTGCACATGTGGAACTCCTTGTCACCACAGAGTCACCAGATCTTTTGGGGGAAGGTTTTTAAAAGGGCCCTAAAGGCCCATATGCTCTCCCTGACTTTTGAGGATTAATTTTAATGTTTGAGCAATGGGGGTAATCTGATACGTTATGTGATACTGTGATTTGATCTGTCAATAACTATTTTTTTTCCATATACATTTTTTACCCCCTTCCTGCCATCGTCCAAGGATTTGTTATTCAGGGATAAACCACATTCAGATGATCACCATTATACAGATGGTAGGGGGATTTTCCCTTCCCTCAGTCTTCTCCTTTGTCCCCTCCCCCCCTGGCATGGGATGCGCTCTGCCAGCCTCATGATGTAGTATACCCCTGCAGAGGGAGAAAGCTCCCAGGCTTGCCTTCAAGGGTCACTACCTGCCGGAACCCGTTACCGGTCCTCCTTGGCTGAGACATGCAACCTTCTGGCAGTTGTCAGCAGCCTGGACTGCTCCCACTCCACCCCACCCCCAACCCCAACATGGTAACCACAGTGTGCTCCCAAGCCACAGGCTGCTGATGGGACATCAGGGCAACCGAATATTTTCTTTTCATTGGAATGTCTATGCATCGCTTTGAGCCTTTGGGATGAGGCACTGTAAAAACAAAGTTGGCTGACTGATTGATAATTTCAACAGCAGCAGACTGTAATATCACAACTTTGGCATTATGGCTTTAGCTCCGGACTGCCTCTTCTACATGTGAACTGTAAGGAACAAAGGTCCAGCTTCCATGTTGCTGCCTTAACAGTAAAGAACAGAATGTCTTGCAATGTAAACTGTTTGAACATTTTATAGTCAAGTTGTGGTATTATGTCATTAAGGGGTCAATCCTCAAAGGCCCCAGGAAGCCTTTCACCTGTGTAGTGGTACATAAGGAGCCTGTGCGTGCACAGAGATCCTGCTATGTGCATGCAGAAAACACTGTGCACCTGCAGCCCCCTATGCCCCCGCCCTAGTCCTTCTCCAACCCAGTCCATGCCACTATGTGCATGGCTATGTCCTGGTTGGCTGGGGACGGGGGGTGAGATGTACAGCCACATAAAACACAGATAGCTTTGTGTACCTGGCAGGGGGAATGAATGGCAGCAGCATTATGTGACAGAGGGGGCAGCAGTAAAACAAGTGTGCACAGTGCAAAAGCATTCTTTGGCCCTTCCTGACAATTTCAGGCCCCAATCTCCCTGGAATCAAACATGCACCCCCCCCCCAGCTAGATACGTTAGTACAGAGAGCTGGAGATCCCAGGATACTGAAACAAATGGGCTGGATTTGACATTGCAGTTCCAGGATGACTGCCGCATCCCACAGTCCCCTTCTCTGCACAAAGCCATGGATCCATAGTCCAGCCTTGCTCTATCCCCTGGCCCCACTGTGCTCTTCTCTGTACAGGTAGTGGGGATACAGGGGGGTTAAGGTTCCCATGACTAGCATGGTAGGCCACAGGTGTGGAGCTACACAGACTAGATACTGGGCCATCTTTGTGGATAGGGTCCCACATGGCATTATACTAGCAAACTAGGAATTAAAACTGTCAGCTTATATGGCAGCTGTGGTTTCTCATCCCCTGTGGCTCAGTGGCAGCAGGCTGTGCCACAACACTGAAGACCCAGGACTGGGTAAACGTACAGTGGAGCCCACAAAGGCGCAAGACAGTGTTTCAGATTCCTGCATGACAAAAGGGATAAACTGCCACTAAAACTGCCCTGTTTCCTGCAGCAGCTCATCTGCAAAATTCTGCAGTATTCTGCATTACAACCTGGCAGGCACCATTGTACATCTCTCACTAAGTGGGACAGAGAGAATGGGTGTGTCACAAAGGCAATGTGAGGCTGCTCTCCAGAAAAGGCTGGCTACAATACCTCTCTCTGCAGCACCCCACGCAGTTATACAATGAGCGGGACTTGGTGGGTCTCGGAAGAGAAAACTGGCTGGACCGCATGCAGATGATCTCTGGTGTTGCTACACTGTCAACGAGCATTGAGGGAAGGGTGGGGAAAGGGGTAAAGAGGGGCTGGAGAGTCTGTCTCCAAGGAAATAAAAAAGTGAGTTCACAAAGACTTGAAAAAAAAAGTGGTGGACATGAAGCTGGATTACAGCTAAACAGCAGAACTTGCCAAGGTAAAGGCAGTTCACAAATGCATACGGCGAACTCGAATGGCAGCATGTTGCCAGCTTTTGGCAAGTTTTCCTGGACTGCATCTGATGTGGCCCATCTGCACCCTTCTACCTTCCTGCTGCTGCTGTCAGCCCCTGACCTGCACTTGTAAATTACCTGAACGAACCCTGTTAATAATATGAGGTCCCACAAGATCCAAAGCACTGGCAAGTCCAACTAACAAAAGGTCTTTCTTCACTGAGCAATTATGATTCACAGCAGCCTGGCAGCAAAGTGGTTCTATAGAAAGGCATTTCTATTAAGGGCTGCTGGAAAGAGAAAACCTGATTAGCTGTATATGGATAGCTCAGCCATATGTGGATAGCTCACTGAGTAAAATGCTCAGCTGTCCAGAAATATAAATCTTTCATTCAAAGACAGGTTTATTGTTATTTTATGTGTTTTTCCCCCTTCAATCTAGAGCCAATATTGGGCTGCAGAGGGCAAATACTGCATCTTTAGCTGAGATTTCTCTCCGCTATTTATATTTAGATAGGCAGGAAAATGGCAACAAAAATTTATGTTATTTTTGTTTAAAGCTATACTAACCATTGTTTAGGAGGATTTTTTTTTCTAACAAGACATCTACCCAGGATTGCTCAGCTGAGATGTGGCATCTTGTTTTCAGTGGACTCCTGCTTCTTACACATTTCCACTGCAGGGTGGAATGGACCTGATTTGCTCAAGGTCAGACAGTAAGCATCTGGCTCTAGTGGGGTTCGAAACTATTATCTCCAGTTTCCGAAACTGGTTATCTAACCAGTAGACCACACTACCACTTTTAACTTTAAAAAATATATATAAATAGCACCATTACTTTAATGTTGTAGTCCTTGACGGTGGAAGATAAAACCAAATGTAATATAAAGGGGTCAGTTTTGTCTCCAAAGGCATACTGATCCAAAGCTGATTCCACGTGCAACTGGGGAGGGAAGGGATACAAAACATATAGTGATAAAGTGCAGTAAGTGCAAATAAAAGACAATGTGCATACTGTGGTGAATCTTAACCTCAGTTAAAATTACAATAAGGTTCAAAAAGGCAATAAGTTGTCCACAGAGTTTTTTGCTTACCCTCAGAGTAGTGATCCAAAAGTACAGTTCTGTGTATTTTTTTTTTTTTTGCTCCTCCCATGCTCCCTGACCGGCCACTCCTTCAGATCATCTAGGACCCCACCACCAACCACCACTTCACACTGCAGCCCTCCCTAGGTACCCCGATGTAACCCTTCACTGGATGGGGCCCCCCTTTGAGGGGGAAAGCGCCAGTGGGGGCCAGCCAGCGCACTACTCTTACCTCGGCCCACAGTGCTGCTGAGGTGGTCCGGGCTGTCCAGGGCTTTGCGGCAGCAGTGGCCGACAGCCATCATCCAGCTGGCCAGAGAGCGCCATTTCCTGTTTTCTCTCCTGGGAGCGTGGTGTGCCACTGACGTCAAGGTACACACCGACGTCCATCATGCTCCCAATGTGGCGGGGGCCCGATGCATTACTGTTCCCTTGGCCTCTGCCAGGAGTCAACAAGCGCCGGGCCATGGACCCTCCCTCCTCCCCCCCCCCCCGGGAGAAGGTGAGCAGTCATTGGACACTCAAGCCTTCTCCCCCCCAGCCGGCTCTCCAGCACCCGAGTCCATTCCCGAACCCTGATCGCTGGCGTCGCAAGCAGAAATCAACCGCTGCACTGACAGGATGGCCTGTTCTGTGTATTTTGATGTCTATGCAAGTGAGAGCTCACTGGTACTGTAGCTGTGCTGGAGCAAGCTCTTTTCAAGATCAGAGTAGGATGGCATGCAGTGGGTGGAAGCTGAATCCAGGGAAAAAGGAGCTGTTACTAGCTGAGCTGGATCATCATTGATCACCTGCAATGGACAGCCTCAGGCTTTCCACAGCTGACTGTGTAAAACCAGAGACAAGGCAGGTTGTCTGCCACCTGGAAGTCACTATGCATGCCCATGTGACCCTAGATTCTCATGCGTTGGCAGGGGGTGTTCAGAGTAGCTTCTACCACTTGAAGAGCATTGCCTGGATGTGGCCCTACCTTGTTTCCAGTGGATCGATCCTACATCTGTCCATTTACACAATCAGGGTAAATGGAGCACTGGAAGGTTAGGTGGCTTGCCAAAGGTTGCACAGTAAGTATTTGGCTCCAATGGGGTTTGAACCTGTGCTCTCCTTGTAACCCTAGGGGCTACTATAGCACTACTGCTTGCAAAGCCAATGACCTGGGTTCAGGAACAAGCCCCAGGCATCGGATGGCCAGCCAGGGGAGATAAGCTGAGCATCTCAGAGGATGCTCTCCACCTCGGGGAAGGTAGATGCACTCCGCTGTGCTAGTTCAACTGAAGCCACAGATGTAGGGAGGATGTCAACATGCTCCAATGTGCCATGTACATTGGGTGCACTCTTGGCACCCTACAGGGGCTGAGCTCAAAAAATTGGAAGAACAGCCAGGTGCAGCAGGATTATGTCTGCACCTCACCACAAGCCCATCACTGCTGACTGTAGCACTCTAGCTCTGCGTAAAGCACCTAGCCAGTCTCGGTCAGGGTTCGGGGTTCCTCCCAATGGCCCTGCTCTGTGGTATAAGCCAGGGAGTCTAGGAAGTCAGGTAAGTCCCAGAGGAGACAGGTGATGGGAATGGGTATGTGGGCTGGACCAATGGGAGGTGAATCGCCACAGAAGAAAGAAAAAGCACAGTGCATTATCAAAACAAAAATATAAAAATTGGGGCTACTAGTGTTCCTCATCTCTGATCCAGCTTATAAAGACTTAGCATTTTTCAGTCACAAAAAAACAGAAAGAGAGGCAGTATAGGGCAGTGGTTTAAGGCTCTGAGCTGCAAATCTGGAGACTTGGGTTTGAATCCCACAGGCCCCACTTGCATACTGTGTGACCCTGAGCAAGTCACTTAACTTTCTTGTGCTCCCAGGTTGCACCTGTAAACAAGCTTTCAGCTTAGTGTGTCTCACCTGGTTAAAACAATTGAAAAAAAAATGTAAGAATTCTAGGCCGGCCCGCCGGCGCAGAAGTAGGGTTACTGCTCGCGGCGCCAGCAACCTGGGTTCGGGAACGGACTCGGGCAGCTGGAGGGCCAGCCTGGGGGAGGAGGATCAAGTGCCAAGAGGCTGCTCTCCTCCTCCGGGGTGGGGTGGGATGCGGGTCCCGCTGCGATACCACCACCTGGGTGACCACAGGTGGAGGTGCAGCGTAGACAGCATGTAGCAGGGAGGGAGGACGTCTGCCAGGAGCCGGAGTGTCAGCACACTGCGACGTGCGTTGCTTCTTGGCTCCCCTTGTGTGCAGATGCCCTGAGGGCTGGGAGAAACAGCAGGAAAAATACCCCGCGGTGCTCCCTGTAGATGGAGCTTCAGGCCCCGATCCCGGGGCCCCTGTCAGCTCAGGCGACGGATCCCCGATGAAACACAGACGCTCGGGGGCGGAGGAAGGAGGAGCCCCACTGTACCCGCCTGGGGGTCAAACCAAGGCAACGTGGGGGGATGACTGCACCTGAAGCTGGCAGACGAGCAGGGACATAGAAGGACATAAGGAGACTCCTGAAGGTGAGGAAGCACCGTGGTGAGAAAGGGGGCGTAAAAATGAGAATATTAAAAAAATAATAAAAAAAAAAACAAAAGAAAGAAATGCTGCCAGTCGCCAGAGGCTTGGGCCCCTACTGGGGTCTGAGACTGGAGACACCAGGGGCTTGTTGGGGGCTCACCCTCAAGGAGGGTTGCCTGATGGTTTCCACATCAACCATCCCAAGTTCCAGCAAAGAAACAGACTAGAGAGCTGTATCGATGGATGCTTGAGAGTTGCATAAACAGTAAAAGGAAAAAAGGGTTTCCAAAAGAGTCAGGGCAGTTGGCAGATGCTGGTGACTGGTACTCAAAGACAAAGGGAGGGATACAGTAAGCCCCACTGTATTCACCCTAAGAGGGTATACTCCTCCCTTGCTAATCTGCACCGAGTAATGCTTAGCCTCATATGGCTGGGTACACCCCGAGTCTCTTTTTCTATGATCGCAGGCTGCGAGGGGACACAGTGTCTCTGAGCACCTAGTATTTCTAAATGTCCAGTGTCCCTGGGTACCTAGTTAATGCTAAATGTGTGGTGTGTCTGGGCACCTAGTAATAATAATGTCTAGTGTCTCTGGATACATTCATACTTGAAATTATCTGGGATCCGAATGAGTGAAGTAATGTAAACTGCAACTCCATTCGCTTAAACCTGCTGCCAATCTAGAGATGGTGCACAGGGTATGTAAATAAATTCCTTTGGTTAAGCAACTTTAGTTTCAAGTGTCGTGCCCCGAGTCCTGGAAGACATTGCTGGGATAAAGGGACCTGAGACTGTTTAAAAAGTATTTAAGCTGCTGTAAATGGACTGTAGGCTTTCCTTTGTGTCACTGCCTGTTTTTTCCCAAAGATACACCTACTGCATGCCAGGCCTGTATACCATCCAGAGTTACTGCTTCCTTGTTAAGCGGGATCAGTGCTTGAGTGTCCTGGGTCCTCTCAGTTAATATGCCCAAGTGAAGGCACTGTGCTATTTCCAGATATGTTTCCACCTACTTGGTAAGAACTGTTCAAG
Source organism: Neoceratodus forsteri (assembly GCA_016271365.2). Taxonomy (NCBI): domain Eukaryota; kingdom Metazoa; phylum Chordata; order Ceratodontiformes; family Ceratodontidae; genus Neoceratodus; species Neoceratodus forsteri. Next base: position 898,133,276 of record CM057451.1, on the reverse strand, counting down.
AAACCAATCCAGCCTCCTTGGGGTAAAGAGAAACATTGTTCCCCAAGGGCCCCAGTATAGCTGCTCATGGACCTCCCAACACTGCCACCTCTGGTCATGTCGATACAAGTGCCCAATTTCTCCCATGGGCTGCTGCGCATGCCTCGCTGCCAGCTGCATCCTGGTTCCCAAGCTGATGTTATAACTGCTAGACCACACTGCTATCTGCAGCAAGTACAGAACGCGGCTACACATTTGGTGACCTCCACCCACAGACTGGGGCATAGATTCCTCCAGCACTAGTCTGTTCTCTGCACTGGCTGTCGGTTAGATGGCAGATAGATTTTAAAGACTTGCTTCTGTCACAGAATTTAAGTCCCAGTATGAACTTGGCCCTCACTACCTCTAAGACCAGTTAGGGAGGAGTGCAGAATTGTATATAAACAAGTTGTCAACTTTTATTCATCCCTAAATCAAGTTCAGCAGGGAACAAAGCTTTTTTGTAGCCAGATTATGGAATATTCTCCTATTGGACATCTGGACTGCCCCCACGCTAAACTGCTTAAAAAGCAAACTTGAAACCTGACTTTTTAACAAGGTCCTCCTTGAGTGATTGTACTGTTTGTTGTTATAGGGCAGTGAAATAGTATAGTTTGCTCATTTCTTTATTTATGGCACTTGCACTTGGTTTAGTTGCATCATATGCTTTGTGTTTGGTTGGTATATTCCGTTCACTGTTTCATGTTTTATCTGGCTGCTTATTGTTTTAATGTACGCACCATTTTGGCCAGGAAAATCCCATTAAGCTGAAGCCCATTTTCTAGTGCAACCTGGGACCACAGGGAGGTTAAGTGCTCAGGGTCACACAGTATGCAAGTGAAGGCTGTGGGTTCCAATCCCAGGTATTCTGGATAGCAGTATAGCACAGTGGTTTAAGGCTCTGAGCTACAAACCTGGAGACCGGGGTTTGAATCCCACAGCCCCCACTTGCATACTGTGTAACCCTGAGCAAGTCACTTAACTTCCTTGTGCTTCCAAGTCGCACCTGGAAACAAGCTTTGGCTTAGTGTGCCTTTCCTGGTTAAACAATTTCCCCTTTCCCTTTCCCCTCTCCAGGTTCACAGCCTGATGATCCGACCTCTATGCTACACTGCCTCCTACTGTTTTGGAAAGGTGTTCAAATAACTATCTATCTATGGTATTCATCTGTCTAGCTGGGCCATCACAGTGACATGGTACCAGTGCATCGTGCTGATGAGTGGGAGGCCGGGGTTCACGTTCGACCCCTGGAGTCCCATGCTGAGGCTGGCTGGGTAATGGTCAAGGCATGAGGGTGGAGGCACTTGGTTCCTGGGGAGGGAAGGGGCAGACACAGAAGCACAGACATTGTTGGCAGAAAACCGCCCTGCAGACCATTTGGTCTGCCCACCCTACCTACCTACTGCTGTTATTGTGAGGACTCCAAGGGCCCTTAATTGCCCTACTGATGCTGTCTTTACATACCCATATGCCTATCCCAATCAGGTTTGAATCCCCACACCGATTCTGCACAGACTACCTCCCTTGGTAGTGTATTCCACCCTTCCACCACACTTTGCACGAAGAAATGTTTTTTCATTTCTCTCTTAAGGTATTCAAGTAGTGGTATTAGCTTTGGAGTCACTGAATGATTGCAAGCAATGATATCATTGGTCCAAGCACTCACAACGGTGCAACAGGGAAGCCACATACAGAGCTGGCCTCTACGGCATGGAAAATAGAAAACAACAAAGAAGAGGTCCACATAAACAGATGTAACCCCCCCAAGGGCTTACCTTAATTGCCCCCCCCCATGTCCTTTGGGGCTCCTCGTCTCCTCCTGCTGCTGCTGGCATCCCGCTGTGTTCCCCGCCTCATGACCAAATACCTCCTGGTGTCCCCAAAGCTCCCCCGAAGCAATCCAAACATTTACTTAGCCCAGTCTGTGCTTAATCTTTGAACCGTGATCCTCTTGCAGCTAAAAGTGCCCCTCATTGCAAGCAGGGATCGTGCAGGTGCGAGCAGTACCTTTGACCTGCCAACCGGCGATTATGCCGTCTGCACAAAGGAGTTGCCTGGTCCCGGTGCCCCTCCTAAGCTCAGTGAAGGCTGCTGACCAAAACGCTGCAGCTTAAAAGCCGCTTGGAGGGCTAATTTTAAAGCTTACAATGAGGCTGCCAGCAGGACTCATTAATATGCATGACCCCACATAAATATTCATAAGCTGTTGTCTGCCGCCTGGGGGTATGATGTTACCGCAGCAACAACTCTAAAACTACAGGGAATTTATGCATGTATGTGGGTTTGTTAGTAAGGGCACAAAAAAGGCTACATATTGGTGAAAAATTAAAAATGATAAGAGTATATTTCCTTGCTGCACCAGATTGAGAAACATGGGGAACTGCTTAATGGGGACAGTATATTTTCCAGCAGCCACCATTTTGGGAGTGCAACAGCCAATCATGAGCCAGGATTTCAGCCAGAGACTCATGGGACAAGACAAGTAATTTGTAGGAGAGAAACAGGGGTTTATTCCTGGCACCAAAGATCCAACCAATAAAAAGGCTAAGACTGTAATTGACAGCTTCCTCAGCCAACCTGCATGCTGCATTGAAAGGGGAATCCCCAGCGTGCCATGAGACCGTGGATCAGTTAGAAGCGGAGGCTGAAGTGTGAACAGCTCGAGCCTTTGAGCAGCTGCTCCCTGAAGGCGCGAAGGAGAATCAGCGGGAAGAGGCCTACCTTGCCTCCATGCCACATTTCTCCTGCCTTGGGACTGCCTATCGCAGAAGTCAGAACTTTCCGATTAAAGTTCGAACTGCGGCAAAAGACAGAAAGAAGTGTTACCAGTGCTACTTGTGATTTGGACTAAAGATTTGCTCCTGTGAAGTGATTGGCCCGGCTTGTGTGCAAGACGGGCTCAGATCGAAAGGTTTGCTCAGTTAAGCTGCTTAATTGCAACTGGACTGCATCCGAACTGCCTAGTGAAACAGCTGTTTATTTTAAGTGCGCTGAATGTGTTATGTGGGTCAAGACCTGCTTGCCCATAGCCAAACCTGTTACGCCAGCTGGAGGCTTCACCAGCAGAAGATTACGAACTTTGCCAGACTGCTCATCCTGCCTGGACCTTGCCAACTCGGCCCAGACCACAACTCTTGCACCAGAGACTGTTTCGGCAAGAGACTGGCTTCGGGGATCCAGCCCCTGCGCAACAACAACTTGCAAGTTGCAGCCACCTGGAGGAAAGGCCATGAAGAAGAGGTGCGTTGTGTTGGCTTTGCTTCCTTATGCTCATCGGTGACCACCACGACTCTGAGGTCTCCATATCACCTGCATTCCAGCAAAAACCTGGTAGTGTGAGTACAAGCAGGGCAGCTCCTGCAACGAATATGCAGATCATCCGTGGTACTATCTAGTAAGTAAAGTAATTACAATTATTTTTTTAAGCACTTTTCTTAAACCAAAGTGCTGTACAGACAATAAATAAATAACAGAGAAATATCAAACATTGACAATAATAAAATAATCTACAGTAATTGCTTCTATTTTCTGGGTTGGCAAGAGACTGAGCCATCCGGCTCGGATTACAAATAATCATCCGGTTGTTTTGCATGTTAACTGCCTTTCTTTCCATAAAGAGCCCCAACATCAGCTGCATCACTGGCCACCCCCGGGCAATGCATCTGGCTAGCCAGATTTTCCATTCTGGGTACCCAGTAGTTGCTAGACTGATAAATCCAGGGACTGAAGTAATGAAAAGTAATCTAGTCTGTTTTAAATACAGTAAAGTAATTGTTTACCTAAATTTCTGCTCCTCCCTTCTTCATGTCCTCCTTAATAAACCAGATTTACTGTTTTGATGTTAACCTGGCTTGTGAACATATTATTATCTGATCTAAAGTCACTTGAATGTACTGCAAAGCATATTTTATTTATTTTAGTCTTTGGTAACCGGGTAAGGCCCACTAGGCACAAGTGCCTGTTTTCTGGGGCGACCTGGGAGCACTGGGCGGTTAAGTGACTTGCTCAGAGTCACACAGTATGCAAGTGGAGGTTGTGAGAATCAAACTCAGGTCTGGTCTGCTGGATGTACCAAGCTCATTCACACCTCATTCCTCTAACGTCTAGGCTACACTGCCAGCCATATTGAAAGTGCATGTTGGTATTGTTGATACCGTCTTTTACAGGGGGTTGCATGGCACGAACCAGAGATCCAAACCCTGTTAGTAAGTGGGCTGACTGTGAGCATATCATTAATGGTCAAACTGTTTGGTATTCTAATTGCTGAACACTGCAACTGTCCAGGTTTTTGTAAAAGGTCACTAGGCGAGATTGTGGGTGGTATTAGCTTCCCAGAAGGCTGTACCTACTGTTATAGTTACCCACGTAATTTCTTTGGGTGGAGGCACTATAATATTAGCATTTCTACAGGCAGGGGTCCCCCCCCCAATACTAGGTAGTTACAAACCCAGGCCCCTCAACCTGTTATTAGGGATACAGGCACGGGTAGTAGCCCTTGGTACAACGACGCCAGGGTTACACAGACAAAAGGGGGCAACCAAATAGGAACCAGTGATGCCACAAAACATGAGAGGCCCACACAAACAGGTTGCAAACAAACAGGAAATGGTGATGCTACAAACGCTCCCATTCAACAGGAATATTTTATCAGTTTTTGAAGGGGCTTAACCAAAAAATACAGCACTGGCAAAACCTTCTACACTGCAGCTTTATTAAGCACTTCTGCTCTAAACAGATCTGAAACATAATTCCAGCATTCTTTATGTAGCTTCAAAATGTGTATAGGTGTATTCTTTTTGTCTGGGATACATGGCATATGAAAGAGCTCTACAAAACCTCTTTCTTTCTTTTTTTTTCTTATCTATTTTCTGCATCGAACTTTTGTCATTGTTTTAACCATCTGCCAGTGTTGGCGGGCCCGGTTCACGCAGACCCTTCAAATCTGCCATCATCAAGTGACTGGAGGACCCTGACAACAGGAAATCTGTGCTGTGATACCCCCTCCCCCACTGACAGTCCTGCGACTCCCGCCACCCTCGTTGAGACGTTCTGCCACTGGTTGCCTAATTCATAACAGCAGCTGGTGAGACAGCAGGAGGGAGGACAAAGAACAGTTAACACATGGATTTTGTCACGTTTGACAGCAATTTACAGAAATAATATTTTATTTTAGAATATACTTTACCAGAGCAGGTCATCTGAGATGTGACATCTTATTTTCAGAGGGATTTCTGCTTCTAAGCAATTATACTGGCAGATGGTCCAAACACACTCGTGAGGACTAGTGACTTGTTCACAGTTACCTAGTAAGGACGTGGCTCTGGTGAGATTTGAACCTGGGACTCTTGGTTCAGAGTTCTGTGCTCTAATACATAAACACACACGAAATAAATGAAATCCTGAGTGCTGGCCCAGTGGTGTGACACTGCTACATCCCGTTAGACCAGGAAAGCCTTTACAATTCTTTATGGAAGCTGGCTAGGGGTTGAACATTTGCAGGACTGACGTACTTGGCTCCTGGAGAGGGGTTGTGCAGGTATTGTCATACTTCCTCTTCCAAACAACCCAGGAATGGCACTGACAACAACTCTGAAGGCAGTTGCTCTCACACCTGCATGGCTGGAGGAGGGAGCAACCACTGCTGCCCCAATCTTTGGGATGGGGATGGGAAAAGAAAATCGGTATGGGGGGGGCACTCTGGGTTACACTGTATTTTGAGTGGAGATTAACTAAATATCTACGTATTTTTAGGATAAAAAAAATCACTGTGCTAAGCTCAAATACAATATTTTTCTGAGCATGTAAGATAGCAGAACAAATCCTACAGGTCAACTTCAAGTACTTATTTTGTAGACATACAGATAATGGCAGCTATTCTCCAATGTGCAAAGTGTCTACGCACTGCATATCTGGGGTGTGTAGATACCCTGTGCCCGATTCTCCAAGGGAGCGCAGGTCTGGCACGCACTCGATCCCCCACCTGAATAATGAGATCCACGAAGGGGGCGGTCTGGGGGAGCATGCCCATGTTCCGCGCTATTCTGGAAAGCATGGCGCACCGGACGGGGGGGGGCAGGCTACACATCCTGAGAGCAGACGTAGCCAGTATGCACCACCCCCCGGATGCCGTCGCAAGATGCGGCGGGAATGTAGGAGCACAGTTTCGCCCCCCAACATGCTGCCCCAGCCCATGGGTAGGACACGGTGGGCAGGGGCGGCTGATCACACAACCGCCTGCCCCGATGTCACGGCTGCACCGCAGCTGCCTGATGTTCGTTGCCAGGGTGCAGGACATTCAGTGGTGGACCGAGTCCAGGCATACCACTGGATGCCCACCTGTGTCCGTGGATGTGCCCCCGTGCACCTATGCACCGTGGGGGAGAGGACATGGAAGGGAACTGTACGGTGGCTGTGAATATGGCCATCTCGCAGCAGACCGCAGGTGCAGACCTCTGCATGTGGGATATATGCCCATGGTGCGCACATCCCACTACATGCAGAACAGCCACCAATAAGAGCACTTAGGGTAGTGTAAACACATCCTGTTGTGTGAGTTAGTTCTTGCCACATTATCTCCACGGTTACACTGTTAATGCTACATACATGTGAACAGCACCTTTCCCACAACACACAAAGCAAAAATTGTGTTTTCCAAATGGACCGAATGTAACGAATCAATCAGTCAATCAAATCTTTATTTATCCAGGCGAGCATCATTGAGCACAGCTCATTTGCAAGATGGACCTGGTAAGGTCAATGTTCAATTTACATAAGAATATAGTATAATTCAATGTACACACACTTTGAGGAGACATCATATTCAGACTATACACTAATTTCAGGGGTAGTAGTACATTGGTAAAATACAATACAAGAAGAGGATGAGTCAATAAGCAATTAACACCAATGTTTACATATTTACATAGATTATGGAGTAGCCAGCTCATTTGATTGGTAGAAGAAAGAATTTATGGGTATTAGGATTTAAAGTGTAAGATATCAGGGGATTTTCCAGAGGTTTGAGAAGGAGGATGATGTGATGTCTGGTCAGCTGCTAAGTTGTTTCTGCAAGGAGTGGTATGTAAGGGGTTTATACACGAGGGGACAGGTGGCAGAGGAGATAGACAAATTAAGGTCTTAATGGTGGTTGTAGTCAGGGGTGCGGACAAGGGGAGAGGGGAGGAGTGTAAATGGATAGTGGGGAGGAGGAAGGAGGGGGAAGGCCGGTACTATAGTAGGGATTAACAGTGGGCCTATGAAGAAGGAAGGAGGCTGGTACTGGGGTATTATATAACAGGGGGTATTAGGGCAGTGATGTATAATAAAGGATTAAGGAGAAGTGGATGGAAGAAGAAGTGTATGGATTGTGAAGGTGACGACTCTTGGGAATGGCAGATAGCTTCCACAGATGAGTCGGCTAACTGGGGAGGGAGATGGATAAGATTAGGATTACTCTACTGTTAGCGGAAACAATTACAATTTTCTTTGAATGAGAACAGATTGAGCCGCACAGAGGGTTGGGTGCTCTAAGACTCTCACACTAATAGCAATGTAAAAGTCACGGCACACCACTCACCACAAAGAAAGTCCACAAGCAGAAAATGTGGACAACAGTTATACTTTTACTTCATTCACAGTCTTAGCAGCAGTCAAACAAAGTGCAGAGCACAGACAACTCCTCACGTTTCACCCAAGTGGGCTTTGTTGCTTTTTATGAAATAAAACAGTACCAGAACAGTCACTTTTGATGTAAAAATACAAAAAGAGTCCCAGGTTCGAATCTCACCAGAGCCACGTCCTTACTAGGAGTCTGTGAACAAGTCACTAGTCCTCACAAGTGCGTTTGGACCATCTGCCAGTACAATTGCTTAGAAGCAGAAATCCTTCTGAAAATAAGATGTTACATCTTAGATGACCTGCTCTGATAAAATATATTCTAAAATAAAATATTATTTCTGTAATTTGCTGTTAAATGTGACAAAATCCATGTGTTAACTGTTCTTTGTCCTCCCTCCTGCTGTCTCACCAGCTGCTGTTACGAATTAGGCAACCAGTGGCAGAACGTCTCAGTGAGGGTGGCGGGAGTCTCAGCACTGTCAGTGGGGGAAGGGGTATCACAGCACAGATTTCCTGTTGTCAGGGTCCTACAGTCACTTGTTGATGGCAGGTTTGAAGGGTCTGTATGGACCAGGCCCACCAACACTGGCAGATGGTTAAAACAATGACAAAAGTTTGATGCAGAAAATAGATAAGAAAAAAAAAAGAGATTTTGTAGAGCTCTTTCATACGCCATGTATCCCAGACAAAAAGAATACACCTGTACACATTTTGAAGCTACATAAAGAATGCTGGAATTATGTTTCAGATCTGTTTGGAGCATAAGTGCTTAATAAATCTGCAGTGTTAAGCCCCTTCAAGATGTGTGAAGAGAGTAGGCAGGGGTCAGGCCTGAGCACACCTAAGATTATCCAGTGCGAGACGGGGCTTTTCCTTGTTCTGGTGTGCCTGGCCCCTTCAGCACGCAAGGAGCCCCATGCTTGCAAGCGCAATGCATGCCTGAGTGCAGCCCAACTGACATTCCACCATTTCCCTCTGTACTTCTGCTGCACTGCCAGCCGTAGTCACCCAGGGGGCAGTGTTGCTGCAGAGGCAGCTACCCTTCCTCACAAAAGGAAGAGAGCAAATTCTGGGATGCACTGTCTTCCTCCCCTGGCCAACCCCCCCAGTGCCTGAGTTTCATTGTCGTCACGCCAGCTTGGATCCTCCTTCTTCTTGTTCTGTCACTTTTCTCTTAACCGTCCTCCTTACAGTCACCACTGACCCCTTACTCTGACCACGCTCTCATGTCTCCTGACAGCAGGCACCTCTCTAACTGCACCTCTCTAATGTTTAATGTTTAAATTCTGCTCGAAATTATACCACGTTTTGTGGCACTGAGGGAGACGCAAATTCAAATTATTATTATTTTTTTTTTTTTTACATTTTTTTTTATTGGTTATGCAATGTATATTTAGTCACCTAAAATACAGACAGGCCAATGTTTTGTGGCCTTAAGTGCCATTTCTTCAGGGCCCACAATGGTTAGTTACTTCAGCTATTGTCTTGCTCATGCCTTCAGTGGGGCTCAGTTTAACTTTTCCTGTCCCTTACTGAGGGCTTGCTCAGCTGTGCCACAGACAGTTTCAGTCACAGCATGGACATATCATCCACTACGATGCTGCTGTGTGTGAGATGGCTCACTCTCTACTCCGTCCCTACCCAGCAAGCCCTTAGTAAAGAACAAGAAAAGTTAAACTGAGCCACGCTGAAGGAGTAAGACCACTGCTGAAGTACTTGACCACTGCTGAAGTCATTGACCACTGCAGGCCATGAAGAAGTGGTCCTGAATGCCATAAACATTGGCCTGTCTGTATTTTAGGTGGCGAAATACATACTGCATAACCAATAAAAAAGGTTTCAAAAATATATTTAAGAAGTTTGAGTCTTCCTTAGTCCCACAAAGCATTGTTCTAGTACAGCCTTCAGAAGCAAGACTCCTCCTGCAAATTTCATTTCTTTGTGACCTAGATAGGTAAGGAGGTGTCTGTATCCCCACAGCCACCACAAATGACTGCAATAATACAATGCAGACTGAGGATTTTAGGTTGTACTACAATGTCAGTGCAACTCCCTGGTGGCGCTATCCCAAGGGCTACTACCCCTGCCTGCTTGACTACTGACAGGTTGAGGGGCCTAGGTTCTATGGCGGGTGCCTCCACACAGAGGTCAGGGTTTGTAGTGGTTAGACTAGCTTGATCACAGCCCTCTGGGACACTGAGAACCCCTTTTATTCCCTCTAGTAGCTCACACAATGCACAGAAGTTACAGTCCCAATACCCCACATGTATACACTGTTCATTCATAAAGTACCACTTATCCTCGAGACTGATTCTAAGGTTCGTCTCTGGGGACCCCTGTAAAATAAGGTTAATCAACATACACAAACCAATACAATGCTTGATATGTAGGTACTGACACTTCAGACAGTTTAAAGTTTAACAACATCAAATCTGGTTTATTTAGGGGAATAAAACACGGAGGCGGGAGGGAGATCAGGTTAATTGGCAGAATTAAATCACAGTACTGTGCACACATACAGGGTCTGAAAAGTCACACTCTGGGTACCCAGGTTGGGGGGGGGGGGCTAGCCAGGTCCGTTGCCTGGGGTTGGCCAGCAGGTGCAGATGGACAGGGCCCTGTAGAAGAAAATATATGCACAACACCCAATTGTAATCCGGAGCCGAATAGCTCAGTCCATGAAGAAGTGAAACAACAATAATTAGATGACACACGTAATTGAAAACAGGCTGCAGGGGAATACCCTGATTTGTACTCACAGTACCCAAGCTGAGAACCGGATGGTGGATGTTCTTCTGGGTTGCCAGAACAACAGGGCATGGAGACAAGGTCCTTGGTACTGGACCCCACTGCAGTAGATAGCAAAAGGATTTAGTCCAAGACAAGCTGGGGTTTGCTTCCAGCTTCAACACGCAGCACAGGGGATTGGAAATAGCGATTCCCCACAAGCACTACATACATTCATATGTAAAAGGAAAGTACTATATCAGGCAGGCCGCTCCTAGACCCCGACTGCAATTACTGCAAAATACCCTGGAGCACACACAGCAGCTTCAGTTCCTGACAGACCAAGCGCGATTTAGCAATTTCTCCAGTCTTCTACAGGGTTAGTCTGGTTTCCACCTTTCAGACTTCCTTCTTTCTCCTCACAAGTTGGATTCAGTCCAAACTAGAGCTTACAACGGCTGCAGGCCGAACCTCAGGGCCTCACATGCGCTTCCCGCTTGAAACTATACACTGCAGAAGCACAGAGCTCCTTCTCTCTTCAGTGTCACAACTGATCTGATCTTTCCGGTCACAGAGTAGGGCATTTCCTTTAGCTCCACACCATTCTGTTGGCTGGTTCGGCTGTCACTCACAATAAGACTCCCTCTGTTGGTGAAAAAAGGCACCAAGGTCAAAACTACATTTCCCAGAGTCACTGCTCATACAATCCCCTTGTGGCTGGCTCAAAATTGAGAGTCCAAGTTCCAATTCTTCCACAGGCTCCATTTTAAGGCCTCCCTATCATCCTGATTGGTCCAAGTCAGCAACTCAGGACCAAAATGAAAGAGCTACACTAAAACAGTTCATGCTGAAATAAAGGCAGGTTAGACAAACTACATTTTCTCAGTTACTCTAAATGATTTCTGGCAAACAGTTATATCTTTCAACAAGGCTCCCTCTGCACATGTAGCGACGGCAGAAACGGAGCGAATTGGCAGCAGCTCGGGCGGGATTTGAGCATTAAATACACAGTCCCCCCATACAAACTAATTAAGTCTGCAAGCAGACAGCTCTTAAAGAGACAGTACGTGGAAGCTCAAATAGCACTCACTTGGAACCACATTTAAACAGCTCAGACACCGAACACCCAGGGCCGTTTTTGTGCATAGGCTAACTAGGCTGCAGCCTAGGGGCGCCAGCCATTTAGGGGCATCTGCAAAATTAGGCAGCAAAAAAAAAAAAGAAATGTTTTTTTTCTGGGCTGCCTGCTTGTGTTGTCTGCCACTATGTCTTGCTAAAAACAAAACAAAGAAAAAAGACACAAAAGTCTAAAGATGTTCCAGTTCAGACTCCTACTAAGGGACCCCCTGCCAGCGTCATTTAAACAATTGGCTCCCCGGCCTCCCCTTTGTCGTGACAGACATAAATGTTTATTGCTCCTGCTGTTGTGCTGATGACAACCCCCTTAGGCAACGGATGATGTGACATCAATGTACATGACTGCTGGCGCCCGCTTAGGCAACGGGCTGACCTGGACCCTGACTGACGCCGACATCAATGTACTTACTCCTATTGTTGGTGCCCCACCCGCCTGCTCGCTCTACCCCTCCTCCGTATGAAACTATTATCCTCAGCAAGTCAGCAGCACCCCGTGGACCTTGTGATTTAGGATTTCAATCAAGTCCGCAGTGGGCGTATACTGTGCTGTGCATCCTTCGATTGGCTGCCATTTCAAGTAAGAGGGGCAGCAAGTTTAAATGGCCCCAGTACAAGTACAGCAAAGTACTTGGAAGATAGAAGGAGAACTGTATCAACCGCCACTCTGCCAGCCGGAACTGGGAGGAAGAGAGAGTGAAAGAGAGAGAGGGACTGCCACAAGCCGCTGTGTCTTCAAGTCCACTGGGTCTCTGTCTAGGAGAGTCACCATTGCAGAGACAAGACAAGTGTGACTGCGTAGGAGATTCGGGAGTCGGAAGCAAGCAGCAGATGCGGCGCAGTAGTACTAGTCTGGAGCAGCTAGACCAGCCACCTACAGCTACTTAATTTTAGTCCAGCTAACTGCATTGTGGACTGAAGTGAAAGAAATTCAAATCCTCCGTCCTCTCCTGATCTGACTGAGTGAGCATGGAGGAGTCAGGTAGGCTGGAGAGCAAAGACTGAGAGGGACCTTCCTTGCTAGACAGTGAGTGCAGACCGTGCTGCCAGCCCAGTAGTCGTGGCTGGTCTGGTCGGGGAGAAGTTTGAAAGCAAGTCGAGAGGTCACTGAGACTCGCACAGTCAGCACCAGACCCACTTTACTTTAGTAAGTAAACAGAACTATTCTTCATCTTTTTGAGTCAGCAGTGCCAGTCAGTGTGTGTGTGAGGCGAGCTGTAGACTAGGTGTGTTCCAAATCAACGCATATGCATCATTCATCACAACTAGTCGGACGGACTGGGTCGTCATGTGCCGTCGGTCGGCTTCTCTAGATAAATAATTGCTGCCTGCAACTTCTGCCAGACTATTTACCTTCCCACAGAATCATTCAAGGCATATCAGGTACTATTTTTGCTTTATTGCACACAATGTCGTCTGACAGTTTGTTTGAAGCTTATCTTATTTTATTGTCTGTGTTATGTAGTAATAAAAATAAATGCTGATCCTGGTTGATCTGTAGTGCATCCATTTTTTTCAGAAAGTTCAGGATGCATGCTACCTCCCCAACTCCATGACATGCAGTGAATTTGAAGGTTTTTTTTTTTCTCCTATAAATTAAATTGATAGTAGCAGCTTCAGAGTTCAGACTGTTTACCCACAGGTTCTGTATTATCAGACAGTGACACTGACTGGCACTGCAGTAGCTTTTACTCTTAAATAATGCTATCACTACACTTAGTAACAAAAATGCTGCCCCCAACCTTCGGACCACTTGGATAAAAAAAATGTAACCACTAGCCTCCATTTTAAAATGCTATCCTCCCCCCATGACCTGCAGATTTTTTTTCTCTAACTCCTAAAGAAGTTAAAACAGGGAGTTTTGGGCAGTGCATTTATTCTTGCAGCTTGTCTGTTATGACACTAACTTTAGTTTAGCCTTAAAATGCTACCCCTGAATGACTTGCAGTGATTGAACTCAGACCATTTAGGTAAAAGTGACTGTTGTTCTGTTCAGTGCATTACTTTTTTTCTAACTAGGGAGACTCTGAATAAGAATGCACACTGTTTGGCCTTGTTCAGATCAAATGCATAAATAAGCGAGTGTTTGTGCTTGCTTGTGTGCTGATAGACTGTTTTTTTCCACCTCTAAATAAGTGTAAACAGTTTATTAAAAGGAATTTTAACATTCTGACTGTAAAAATTTTCATATTCTGGAAGAAAAAATTACTCACCTTAGTAATGTTGTTTCTTCTAATGGAGTCTTGCTATATTATGACAATTGCAGTTTGTCCCACTATTAGAACTGCTCCGGAGGTGAAATAGTTAACTCCATTCCATGAATGGAACTTTGAGCACGAGCTCTAAAATAGAAGCTCTGTCTGTGGAGATTCAAATCTGAACTGTCAGATCTTTACGAGCAAAAACTCACTAAGGTCTGTGTGGAAGCTGTAACCTACACTAGCCAACTGGCTACCTAAATAATAACACCCATTGCTGGTCCCAACACCCAATACTCAAGTCAGGGGACCAGAAATACTAACAATTTAACAAAATGAGAATAAAACAAGAGGATAATAAAACACACACCCCAAACCCCAAAAAGGGTGAAACGCTTAAAAAAGGGCATAAAATAGTGCCCACACTAGGTTGCCCACACCCTACCCAAGCAGAGGTTCTGAGAGGGGCAGGTTGGGGGTTATAATATAGCAAGACTCCATCAGAAGAAACAACATTACTAAGGTGAGTAATTTTTCTTCAAACAACATGAAGTCTTGCTATATTATGACAATTGCAGACTACACAGCAGTACCTCCATGGAGGAGGGCAGAACCTACTTAGGGAATAGGCTCTGAAGAACAGCTGTGCCAAACCGAGCATCTCTCCTAGCCTGGACATCCAGGGAGTAATGCTTGGTGAAAGTGTGTACCGTTTTCCAAGTAGCAGCCTGGCATATCTTCAATATAGGGATGTCTCTGGCAGCAGCTAGAGACGCGGCTGTACCTCTGGTAGAAAGAGCCCTCAAGCCAGAGGGGGGATCTCTGCCCAGTTTCTGATAACAAATTGGATACAAGAGACAATCCACCTGGCAATTGATCTCTAGTGGCAGTTTTCCTTTCCCAACCTCACCAAAAGTGAGGAAAAGTTGGAGGGATTCGAACCTGCGACCCTTGGTACGTTCTATATAGTAACTAAGAGCCCTCTTAACATCCAGGCTGTGCAATCTCCTTTCAGCAGAAGAGGAGTGTTCAGAGAAAATTACTGGAAGGGAGATAGAATGGTTAGGATGGAAATCTGAAACCACCTTAGGCAAAAACTTCCTGTTAGTCCTGATGACTACCTTATCCCTGTGGAAAGAAATAAAGTCAGTTTCTACTGACAAGGCTTGCAACTCACCTATGCGTCTAGCAGAAGTGATAGCCACTAGGAAAACAGTTTTCCCAAGTTAGATACTTCAGCTCTGCAGAAAACAGAGGTTCAAAAGGAGGTTGCATTAACTGGGCAATGCAAACATTAAGGTCCCAGGCAGGGGCCCGATCCCGAAAAAGTGGATTAGTATGGAGTAATCCCTTAAAAAACTTGGAAAACACAGGGTGAGCGGAAAGAGAGGATGACTTTCCTGCTGAAACAAAGCAGAAACAGCTGCCAAATGAACTCTCAGGGTAGCTGGTCTGAGGCCCAAGGAATTAAGATGGACCATGTAATCTAACACAATGGGCAAATCAGCAGATTCTGGGGAAATATGCTTCCCAGCCCACCAAATGGAAAAACCTTTTCCATTTAGAATTATAAGTAGCCCTAGTGGAAGGCTTCCTAGAAGCCTTTAGGATTTCAAGGACACCCTAAGAGAGGTGTAAGTCAGCAAACTCTAATTCCTCAAGAGCCAGGTATGAGGTTGAGGGATTTGAGGTTCGGATACCAAACTCTCCCCTGGGCACAGGTTAATAGGTTGTGATTCCTGGGGAGGGAAAGGGGAAGATGGACTGTCAGGAACAGAAGGAGTGGGTACCAGGGCTGCCTGGCCCAATCCAGGGCAATCAGAATCACCCTGCAAGGCTGAGATCTGATTTGACTAACACTTTGAATAGGAGAGGGAAGGGGGGAAAAGCATAAAGAAACTTCCCTTCCCAATCCAGGAGAAGGGCGTCCAGGGGGACTGAACCCAACACTGGAGGCCTGCAACAGAACAGTGGAAGTTGGTGATTGTCTGGGGCTGCAAAAAGATCTATCTGAGGGGTGCCCCATCTGGCAAAAACTATCCCCAATACTTGAGGATCCAGGGACCATTCGTGATGGCCCTGGGAAATCCTGCTGAGAGCATCTGCTAGGACATTGTCCTTTCCTGGAAGGTGAACTGCTATGAGGGAAGTGTTCAGGGAATAGGCCAGAGACCATAACTCATTGCCTCGGTGCACAAGGTCAAGACCGAGTGCCCCCTGCTTGTTGATGTACCACATTGTTGTGGTGTTGTCTGTTCTGACTTGTACCACTTTGTTCTGAACAGATGCAGAAAACGCTTGAAGAGCTAAAAGACAGCTCTAAGCTCCAGCAAATTGATGTGGAGCAGATTCCTGGGGGACCACACTCTCTGAGTGGAGAGGTCGCCCATGTGGGCTCCCCACCCGAGGAGGGAGGCATCTGTAGTGAGAGTCAAAGTGTGAGCAGGGGGAATGAAGGGGCCCCCAATCTCAAATTGCTCTGATCCTGCCACCACTGGAGGGCCTGGATCAAGGTTCGAGTCACTGGGACCAACTTGGAAAGGGGGTCTCTTCTCTGAGACCAATAGGCTCTCGAGTGAAACTGAATGTCTCTCATCTGAAATCTTGCTCCCTGCACAACAGCTGTGGATGCAGCCATGTGCCCCAGGAGCTGTAGAAAGTGTCTTGCTGGTCGAGAGACCTGCAGAACGAAGGAGGAGGAGGCCAGAGCCACTAATTCCTTACCCTATCTAAGGGAAGAAAAGCTCTGCTAGGTTTGTGTCCAATTCTGCCCCTATAAAGGTGAGTACCTGGACTGGTTCCAGAACCGACTTTGGTAGATTTAGCAGAAAGCCCAGGGAGGTGAGAAGCTGCTGTTTGTGAGATTTTACCTGTTCTGGGGACTGGTCTACAATGAGCCAGTCGTCTAGATAGGGAAAAACAGCAATCCTTTGCCTTCTTAAGTGAGCCACTGCTACTGCCAGACATTTTGTGAATACCCTTGGGGCAGAGGTAAGGCCGAAGGGCATTGCTCTGAACTGGTAGTGACCTGAGGGCAGTTCAAATCTGAGGTACTTTCGATGGGAGCTTCTGATAGGACGTGAAAATAGGCATCCTTGAGGTCCAGGGAAGCTAACCAGTCCCCTGGCCTTAGAGAGGGTAAAATCATTGCCAGAGTTACCATTTTGAACTTTGGTTTCAAAAGATGCTTGTTCAGATATCTGAGGTCTAAGATGGGCCGCCATTCTCCTGTCTTTTTTGGGGTAAGGAAGTATCTGGAATACAGACCCCTGCCTTGGTGCAGGGGAGGAACCCTTTCTACTGCTCTGAGAGCCAACAGGGTTGAGACCTCTGCTTCTACAGCAAGGGTCTCTGAAGAACTTGCAGGTAGAAAAAACCTGGTTCTCATCTTGGGAAACTTTTTGAAGCTGAGAACCAGACCCTGGCTTACTACTTCCAGAACCCACTTGTCTGAGGTTAAAGACGCCCAGTTCTGACTGAAGTAAGCCAACCTGCCCCTACTGGTAAAGGAGAATCGGCCCTGGGCACCCCATCAGGGTGCCTGCTTAGCAGGTGCTTTAGGCTGAGGGGTGGGAGCAGGCCTGCCCACACCCCGTCTGCCTCTGCCTCTGAAGAAGCCCCTCTGAGCATAAGCAGAGGAGGCCTGAGTCTGATAAAAAGGCCTGTGAAAAGGCCTACCCCTACCCCTGGGGGTATGCCTCTGGGGAGTGGCTTGCTGCTCCTTAGCTTGGGCACTTTTGTAAGTAGTCCTATATTCATCCATCTTTTTCATGTAATTCTCTGTCTGCTACCCAAACAGAGAATTTCCCACCACAGGAAAATCCATAGCCTTAGTCTGGGTATCCTGTGACAGGCTAGTAAACCTGAGCCAGGCCAACCTACGAAAAGCTACAGATGTGGCCATGACTCTAGAGGAAACATCATTAACATCCACAGCAGCATGAAACTGCACCTTAGAAACCTCAATGCCATCGGCAGCCACCTGTTCTAGTTCACTAGCCAGCTGGCCATGGGCTTGTTTGGCTAATTCCATAACAGTATCCCATCTAGATTTCTGATACCTTGCTACATAAGCCATATAATTTGCTTGCTTGAGTCCCAAGGAGGCTGCCATATACTGTTTTTTTTGCCATGGCATCAATCTTCCTGGAATCCTTGTCAGGAGGATGTGAAGCCAGGGGAATATTAGCTTTATCACAGGCTGCAGCCTGAACTACCCCAACATGACTGCACTGCTGTGAAAGGAATTCTGTATCAGGACCTGACAATGTGTACCTTCTGTCCATCTTTTTATCTACAGGAGGCACAGAATTAGGAGTTTTAAAATTTTATTGTTTGTTTCCTAAAAGACTTATGCAAAGGAATAGACAATCTCCTAGACTCTGGTATATCCATAATTTCTACAAAATCAGGTTCCTCTTGCTCATCCACAGCTTCCTCCTATGGGAGCTGGAGGGATTCAGCAACCCTTTTTATAAAACAGAAAAAGAGAAGGGGACTCAGAAAGCATAGGGGGAGATTGTAAGGGTCAGTCTGGGGAGATGTCCGGTTCAGTGGGCACACCCAGACTCTCTCAGTCACATTCACACTGATCATCCTCATGCCCCCATCATAAAAATCTCCAATATCATATTCCTGAACCGGTGGAACCGACCGAACCAACCTTTTACCAGACAGTGGCGGTTCGGACGGAACCGGAGAAAGTGACTGTACAATTTGTATAGCTTTTGCTAGTTCTGCAGCAGTTGGAGAAGGAATTTTGGACTCCATACCTGCTGATTTTCTTTTTTTTTTTTTTTTTAGTTTACTTTTGCCCGAGGAAGTCTCGCCCTGGTCAGAGGGACTCCCTCCGTTCAGGTTGGCACCCAACTGGCTGGCCATCCGGGTCAGCGACTTTTGGCCTCTCTTCCCTGAGCCTGCCCTCCACTCTTATCTAGGGTGGCTGCAGGAATTTTTACAAATCTGGCAGTCTGAAATGAGGTGGTCAACCCCAGACAATAAACACATGTAGTGTGTGGGTCAGCCTTGGCAAAGGCTTCCCCACAGACACTACAGTGTTGAAACCCAGTGGGCCCGGTTTTTTCTTTTGGGTTTCTCAGACATGATGCCAGCCTAACCAAGAAACTTGCCCTTTTAACGGCAGTGCCAGGCAAGACACCCTTATCGGTTCCCAACCGTGTCACGGGTCATGGAAAAAACCGTAATGAAATCCGTTTTTAGAACCGATAAGAACCGGAACCGCACTTAAAAGCTTTAAATGCTTACTCTTTAAGGTTTTAACCAACCTGATCGGTTCGAACCGAACCGATAAACATTACAAGTTCCACACAGAATAAAACCTGTCTATTACTTACAATACCACAGACAGAGCTTGAACCTGATCGGTTTGCAGTTAAAATAATTATACTCATGGTTTAATTTAACCAGAAAATACTGTTTAAACCGAGAAATGAACAAAGCAGTAGGAGAAATCTCCGGAGCGACTGTTCAGTGAGGCAGAGTAAAGAATCTGACAGTTCAGGTTTGAATCTCCACAGACAGAGCTTCTATTTTAGAGCTCGTGCTCAAAGTTCCATTCATGGAATGGAGTTAACTATTTCACCTCCGGAGCAGTTCTAATGGTGGGACAAACTGCAATTGTCATAATATAGCAAGACTTCATGTTGTTTGAAATGTTTAATACAAGTTTAGCTTACAAAAGGGTATGAGTGGAACCAGGCAGAGACTCTGTGGTGTGGATGTAACTCAGAAGGACATGGTAGGGAGGTGTGTGTGTGTGTGTGTGTGTGTGTGTGTGTGTGTGTGTGTGTGTTGGTGGGGACACGCCTGTTGCACACTGGGTGCACGGTCAGTGGGGGGGGCACCTGAGTTTCAAGCCTATGGGAGCTATCTATGTAAACACAGCCCTGCGAACACCACCCAGACTTGGAGCATTCAGGCAAGCTCCTGGAAGACTTTTGGGAACCCCCATTTGCAGGGGATTACATTAGTACCTTACCTATCACAAGCACTGACATTACAACTCAAAAGTGTAAACAAAAAATCATAAAGCCTCAGACTGAGATAGTCATTTATACTCCTAAATAAATGTAATTTAGGATGCAGGAACCATAGTTTCAGTGGCTGTAGTTTCATAAAATAAAAGGTCTTAACTAACACCTAACTACTGGAAAAGAACAGCCTGGCAAGGGCAATGTCATTTTCTATAAATTGGATTTAAGTTTTTTTTTCACAGATTGTGCTACAGCTACTGTATATGAATGGCCTACTTTTTTCAAAGTGTTTTTTCTCCACTTTTATAAAGAATGTGGGTAAAACTTAACCTACTTCGCTTCTTAAACAGAGAATCCATCAGGACCCTGGTGGTGGTGGTGGGGTTTGTGCGAATTACGCTAAAACCCATGTAACCCCCTACAAATGGGGATTCCCAAAAAGTCTACCTCGAGCTTGCCTAAATGCTCACTGCCAGGCTGGTATCCTGCGTCTTAGCAGTTTAAATGTGATTGCCAGAGAGTGCCTGTATAGTCTCTGTGTACTGTCTCTTTAAGAGCTGCCTGGATTGCAGTCATAAGTAATCTGAGAGGGAGATCTGTTGAAAGATGTAACTAGTTGCTGAAAATCATTTACAGTGATAATGATAATGTAGTTTGTCTAACCTGCCTTCTTTGCAGCAAGGACTGTTTTGTTTATCTCCTCTATCTTGGTCCTGGACTGCAAATTGGACCAATCACTACTGGTGGGAGCTAAAATGGAGCCGGACTACAGGAACTGTCTGGAGTCAAAATCTGTAGGAATTGTAGTTTTGGGATTTTTGAGCCTTTTGGCACCTGAAGGGATAGACTTTGTTGTGACTGACAGGAGGATCAGCCAACCAAACCTTTTGGCTCCTGGGGAATTTCCCAGGCTGCTGCAGCTAGTTTGAGTTTTGAGCTGAGAAATTAAGAAGTAACAGCTCAAGTGATTTTGACCAGCAGTTCTGTGTAGTTTTGCATGGGAGAACGGTGAAAGGGCTGTGAAATGGCTGAGTTTTGGCCTGCCTGTCTGCCTGCTGTCCCTGAAAGGGAAAATAGAGTTTATTCGGACTGAATCCGAGTTGTGAGGACTAGTTAAGCCACTGGACTGTGACCAGGCTTTAACCTGAAGTAGACCAAAGATTTGCTGAATGCAATCGGCCTGTCAGGATTTCCAGCTGCTTTTGAATCCCCTGTTTGTGCAGAGACTTTACGATCGTGACCGGAGAGCAGTTTGCCTGGTACAGTAGAATTTCCTTACATGTAGATGTGCTGAGGCTCGAAGAGCTAAATATGTACACATTGGAAGAAAGAAGGGACCGGGGGAACATGATAGAGGTCTTCAGGTACATGAAGGGTGTAAATAGGTGAGGAGCAGTCAGGGTGCTCCGAAGGAAGGAGGGGGGGCAACTAGAAGGCATAGGTGGAAGCTGGAGGGGAGAGATTCAGGGGAGAAAGGAGGTGCTACTTCACTGAGAGGGTGGTGGAGCCATGGAATGCACTGCCCAAGGGGTTGGTGGAGGCAGAAATGGTGGAGGGGTTCAAGAGGGGTGGGACAGGTACAGGGGAAGGGTTCTGGAAGCAAAAACCAGTGCAGCGAGAATATCCGGGACTGGGAAGGGAGAAGCCAGAGAGGGAGACGGGTGGGCAGCAAGGTCAGCTCCCAGGGTGGGGGCTGACCAAATGAGCAGACACAAAAGACCATTAGACCTATTCTGCTGGCATTTTAGTATGTTAGTAAATGTGCTGTGTATTGAAAGTGGGTCGTGATTTGGTTCCCCACTGTGTGAACTGTGTTCTGCTTGCTGGAAGCTTTATCCAGCCTAATCAGACTGAATCTGCGTTCATCTCCATTCGGCCTGGACCAAGCCACACTGGCCCTGCCAGACTACCGCACTGTACAGAGAAAGCCACCAACGAGAGACCTGCCTGGGGATCGGCCCCCTGCTCCACGCCTGAACAGGAACGACGCCTTGGCGAATCGTGTGGGCACTGCCTCTCCTGGCACTCCAGATTAACCACCTGCTGTCTCGATTTTCGTCCAGCCTGTGTCCAGTCTTGGATATTGTGAGTAATCATCAGGGTAGCTCCCTGCAACAACAGCCTTATCTAAAAGTGTGCCATCTGATTGTCTTGTTGTTTTCTTTTCACAAACTGAGCCCTCCAGCTCCAGATTATAAATACTGTGTGTTGTGCATGTTGTTTTCTTCCATCACAAGGCCCCAACCAGCTGCAACATTCCTTGGACCCTGAAGTACATGCATAACTGTTTAATTGATAGAGCCTTTAAGCAAATTAACCTGATTACACCCCTCCCTTGTTCAAGCCCCTTAAATAAATCAGATCTAACTCTTTTTTGCATTTACTCTGACTGTGGTTCCAGTTTGTGCAAGAGTACTGTACTACTGTTAGTTGCTGTGTATAACCTTGTTTTACAGGGGGTCCCCAGGGCCGGGCCAGAGGAAAGCCCTTGTGGTAAGTGCAAACACTGTGGGTACTTGTGTGGTGTATCAGAAGTATTGTGAAAGTGATTATTGTGGAGACCATACCTACGTAAGGACATAGACAGGGTAGAGAAGGTTCAGAGGAGGGCAACAAAGATGGTGCATGGATTGCATCACAAGTCCTATGAAGACAGGTTGAAGGAACTGAACATGTACTCCCTGGAGGAGAGGAGGGAGAGAGGGGATATGATAGAGACATACAAGTATCTCACAGGGAGGAACAGGGTGCAGGAATACACTGTTTTTAAGTGAAAAGATGTTCCAGGAGTAGAGGGCATGGGATGAAGTTGGAGGGAGGACGATTCAGAGGAAACATGAGGAAGAATTTCTTCACAGAACGGGTGGTGGACAAGTGGAACACCCTGCCAGAGGAAGTGGTGGGGGCTGAAACAATCATGGGATTTAAGAATGCATGGGATAGACATAAAGGAATTCTGGTGGTCAGGGGCAACAGACTTCTAGGAAAACATAAACTGAACTTACAAGCTCAAATGGGCAGACTGGGTGGACCAGAGGCCCTTATCTGCTGACACCATCTATGTATCTATGTAAATACGGACAAGGCCAGGCAAGAGAAAGGAACCTTGTGAGCACAACGCTGGTACTGCTGAAGCTGTGCTACTTACAACCCTACCTCCCCCCTACCCCAACACAACTCATACTCCCAACCTCCATCTCAATTTGCAAATTGCAGTTCTGCTGCTCAGTGTATGCAAATATACATTCCCGGGTCTGCAATTGGTCGTCAGACCAGAAATACATAAAATAAGAACGGCACCTTAGAACCTGAGATGGCAGCAGGGAAGCACAAGCAGTTTGGAGTTATGGAGCTGTGAGTTAAGTTGTACTACAGAGGACTGATGTGACTAAAAAAAGGTTTAGGACAAACAACAGCTAATTGGGTGGTTTTGGAGTATGTTTTTACGGGTACAGGTGAAATCCGACCACCAGACTGAGACCAGACCTTTTACAGGTTTGGTCTGGCCCCAATCCAGTGGTCTGGACTTCACCAATACTATCACCCTAGACGAAATCCGGACAGGCCAAAATGGTCGGACCAAAATGGTAAAAACTGAACCAACTGGTCTGGCAAGAATGGCCAGACCATGCAATCTCCGCCCGGTCCAGCGAGCCTGGCAGAACCAGCCAGTCCTGTTTTTATCATTTTGAGTCTGGTTTGCCTGTCCAGATCTCCCCCATACACAGTTTTTACTAATAGTGCTGTCTTCTTTTAAACATAATGCTCATTGCATAAAACTCAATACTACTGTAAATCTGCACAGAATACACAAAGAAGAGGGCAGGGTAAACTCGGGCTGTGTATACAACTGGGGAGAATGGAATCTAACATACAAATTGCCTTTTTCAAGCTACACTCTTTAAAGTATTATATGTATGTATGTGTCCTGATACAGGGACTTGGGCTTTCACTCTTGTGCAGGGTGACAAAAAAATGTCTAGCAAAAAAACCTGCCAAACTAGTACCATGCTGCCAACAGTGGTACTACCGCTTCAACTGTTTGTTTGTTTTTGTCAACCAAAGGGCATGGCCTTTTGCCCAGCACACTGCTACAATGCATTCAAGAAAGCCCCCACAGAAGCTTCTTTCTTAACACGAGTGTCACCGTGTGCTGTTTTGGCAAGAGGACTGTGAACAGAAGCCGAGTGGTTCTAGCTGTAAAAAAGATAATGCTGTTGTCCGGTAACCGGCATTTCTAAAAAAGCCCATTAAGATTTGAAATCATTCAAGCTTCCTCATGATTTATAATATGTTTCAAATCACTCTGATGGGCCCAGCGTCAGCATGTTGAACTGTTGCGCAGATGACCCAGGTTGGGGAACGGATTCAGTGTGTCACCCCGGGGGTGGGGGTCCAGACAGGCTGAGACACCTGCCACACAGCAGTGCAGAGAGCTTGCTGCTATCACAGTGGGGACACTGTGTGTGAGCAAGGATGACACAGGCATTAGCCAATGCCTGGGGAGGTGGGGGGGTGGGGGAAGAAAAATACTGTCTATCGTCTACACGACTGCCGGGATTTCCTCAGCCTGACTAGGGTATATCCCTGATAACATTATATATCCCCTGCACAAAGGCAACCATCCAAGACATAAAACTCTATATGGAAAAAACTAATCACTAATGTTGCGCCCCCACACTGCTGAAGCGGCTGTGCCACAGCACACTGCCATACAGAATAAGAAGTCCTGCAGGTCTCGGTGCTGTCTGGCTGACATCATGTAAGTGATCTGAGTTATAACAGTGGCCATATTCTCTAAATTGAGATAGTCTGCGCAAAACAGTTCTCCCGATGTTTTGAAAATGGCGACTGAGATTAAAACCAAGATTTTAAGGATGTGTACGGCACACATACTGTATCAAAATCAGTGATCAGGGAGTGACATTTAACAGAAAAAAAAATTTCACTGATTACATAGTGTGTCATCATCAGTACCAGTTGTAAATCTTGTTTTGGAAATCTTGACTGCCATTTTGATTACACAAGGAGAGGCATGTGTTACAGTCATTCCCAAATCTGGCTATCAGATACAACATTTTAGTTCTGTTTAACCCTCATACACACCATTCACGGACAGAAAATCCCTCATCCCTCCCTTAGCTCTCTGGGACATCAAAACACATGAAGACGCAGAGACACTTTGGTACGCTATAGCAGGGGGGGCTCCAGCCAGAACACAGTGACCGTACTAGCACCAGCACCATCAACTCGATCTGTCATTGGCCTGAAATATTTCTTGCTAATGCCATAAAAGTGGACAATTTTAGTGAAGGCTCAGCTCTCTGGGGCCCAGAAGATGAGCAGTGTGTAATGCAATGACCTCGGGCAGTTTATGGAAATTACTGTTTTTTTTGCCTGTGGTCTCACGAACAGACTTGACAAAAATCCTTTTGAAATCTGACACTCCAAAACAAATAAATGGGATATACTAATGCTGCATGTCTGCACTGCTGGGGGACCCAAAATGTTGAAAGTCCAGATTTAATTGTAGTTTTTACATCAATAAATCAGAGCCCCTACTCCCACACCACTCTCATACACACGCATCCCAGTGGTATTATTACCCTGATGTTTTTAGGGCAGATCTGCATGGTATATTTAATTGTTTTGTTTTCCGAATAGCATCCTTTGTACAAATGTAAACTCATACGGTGGTGCAATTGACAACAGTATTTTGTTGCAAAGTACTCTCTAGAGGACAGGAGGAAAAAAGCAGACAGGATAGAAACTTAGAAATGCATACGGGGAATGGGGATATAATAGTGTGGACTCCACCATCAGGGTGGGGCACAACCTGACGCTGAAAGGGGGACAATTCAAAAAAGATATCAGTACATAAACTGGCACCATTGTTGGCAGCCTCTCATAAGAGACCAAGGACTGAATTGGCATGGAGTCTGAACTGCCCTCTCACCTATGAGGCAGTACCGCTATGGCAGGGTTAAGCACGTTGGTGGGGTAGTGTGGGGAAGCTTGCATTGTGATTGCTCATGCTTTACCCGTCATGTGGGTAAGCAAAAGACTTCGGGTGCCAGGGCTGTCAATCCAGCCCTTTCACAAGCACTAAATTCACATGCAGAAAAAAAAGTTATTAGAAAATATTTTGTCACAGAGTGAGTGCAGACAGGTGGAACAGTCTACCAAGTAATGTGATGAATGACGATGAAGGGGAACGTCACAGCTGCCATTTTTTTGGTATACTTTTTATACATTTTTAGAACAAAAAAAGAACATTATATAGCATCAGATGCATCCATTGTCAAAAGGTAGAACTGTATACACAATAATGCACCAAAACAACAAATACAAACTCATGAAACACCAATAATAATAAACTACTACAAAACATCTTGCAACAAGTCCACTCCATTAAACCCAGAAATAGTATGGAAGTGCATAATTAACTTTGAGTAGTTAGTTAATAAGACAGCCAGCTGCAGAATAAAATGCCTGTGCCAGAATCAGAAAATATGGAAATTCCTGGAATCTCCCACCGCAACATCCCGAGCCTCCTGACACTTAATGGATTCCCTCTCTCAAAATCTGGGTTCTGAAGGTGAGAGAGAGTGCAAGAAAGGTTCCCAGGCTTCAAGAAACCATTCTCCCCTGCACTGCAAGGAGTAAGATAGTCTCTCCAGAGCCAAGGTTTGAATAACCAATGTTTTCCACTGCAGGGTTGTAGGTCTGACACAAGAAATCCAGGTATTAAAAATACATTGTAAAGAGAAATGCGTGTCAGCACAGGCTACTCACAATCCATGGTCCATGGACTGTGAGTAGCCTGTGCTGGCACACATTTCTCTTTACATTTTACTTGTTACAAGCCGATCATGGCACAGCACCCGGGTGCAGGCCCAAATTTCCTTGTACCCAGCATTGAAAATACATTGTCTTGCAAGCAACAAGATGACCATGATCCAGCGGGAAAATGGAGCCCACCCCTCCTCCCCCATATCATCCATACAGAAAAGTAGGGAAAATTTTGTCACCAGTATTGGATATTCCAAGACAGTCGAGATGTCCTGTGCTACAGCTGCCCCCAAAATTAGCAAAACTGGGCAAGCCCAAAAGTAATGTACATACGTACGAACCTGGGGCCTTCCCACATCTGCCACACAGAGGAGAAATTGTGGGATTAAACTTATGTACAATCAGCGGGAGACAATACAGGCAGTGAATAAATCTGTACAGGGACTCTTTATGCTTGTTACAAAGCAGCAAGTCCATATGCAACTGTATGAGCATGGACCAGTCCTCTTCCCTGATATGTAATCCAATGTCCCTCTCCCAAAGTGCTTTACTTTTACCAGAAAGACCAGGGAAACAAGCTCTATCCTGACAAGCAGCTTTTTGTATCAGTCCCTTACTATCCATGTTAGAAGTGTATACTAATTGTCCAATTTGGGCTAATGGAGACGCAGCCACCGGATCTCTGCCCAAGACCCTCCCAAAGGCTCTAACCTGTAAATAATGGAAGAAATGAGAGTGTGGGAGTCACGTGTTCCCCTGCAGGTCCGAAAATGAGCACATGCCCTCATTGGTAAAAAGATTACCAAAATAAAGTATCCCTCGTTCTTCCCACTCCTTAAACATACTATTAATTTTTTTTTTATTATTTATGACTTTGATAACCAGGTGAGTGCACTGATCCCAGGGACCGTTTTCAGGCACGACCTGGGCCCTAACACATGGCGCAAGGTGACAGTGGAGCACAATGTAACAGTAGTACACATGAAACAGATTTGATACAAGCAACAATAGTAGACACAATATACACGTTTGATGCAAAGGTCCACTTGAGAACAGTGAATACAAGGTTTCAATATCAGACATGAGAAACAAGCCTGGAAGAAAGAAGGGGTTACGTGCTATAGGCACCAGCAGTGTGTTATCTGCCACAGTGCTCCTCCTGCGTCTCTTCATTTGGTCCCACGCCTCTAACACCCAACAAACCAGCGGGTTGCATTAACTAGGCAGTCATATGCCTGACACCCTCCCTTATAAATAGGGTTGCAGGAAGTAGGCTGTTGGTTATCTAGAATCTGCAGCTTATCCAATAGGTAGGGAAATGGGCAGACTGGGTGGGCCAAGTCGTCCTTATCTGCCGTCAAAGTCTATGTTTCTATGTTTAAAAGTCAGCCTGGGCAACCCTCCTCTTCCAAATCTAACCAATCAGCTACTAGAGATTGATTCACCCAGTCCCGAATATACCTGTGTTCAATCGCTAAATAATAACTCTTCAGGTCTGGAAAATTCTGACCCGCCCTAGAAGTGTCAGCTCTGAGGCATTGCAGACTCATTCTGGGATATATGCCTTGCCACAGAAAAGCTGTAAAACCCTTGTCCAGTGGCTTCAGGTCAGCCCTCGTGAGGCCCATCGGGAGTATTTGCATCATATACAGCATCCTTGGGAGGATATTCATTTTCAGAAGATTAATTTGACCCAGCCAAGAAATGCTGTAGGGATTACCCTCCATAGAGCAAGATTATTAAGGATTGCACTGAGTAGGGGGTGCATAATTCAACTGGTAAAGGGTACCCAAATCCCCACTGACCTGAGTCCCCAAATACTTAAGGGACCTAGTGACTTCCTTGAGACCCCAGTCCTCAGTTTGCCTGACCCCCTGTGGCCACCCAAGATATAATAACTCCAACTTGTGGAGACTGATTTTTATACCTGGAAAAGGTAGCAAATTCATTAATCACTCGAAGCGAGGTGGGTATCAACCAACTTGGTCCCACAATATACAAGAGCAAGCTGTTTGCATCTAGAGTAACTTTGTGGTGGCACCCAGATTTTCCCTGTACACTTTGAATTTCCTTAGTCTCCCATATCTTTACTGCCAGGGGATCAAAGGCAACTGCAAATAAAAGTGTGTGGGGTGGGGAGAGGGCACCCCTGCCTAGTCTCCCTTTGAAGGGGAAACTCATTAGTGAGAGTCCCACTAACCAAGATGCGTGCTACCGGGGCCCTATATAATGTCTGCACTAAGCCAACAAAGTCATCCCCCAGACCAAACTGTCTCAGGACTTCAAACAAAACAGCTGCCATTTTCATTGATCTAGACAAAGCCTTTGATTCAGTGTCCCACCCACTCCTCCTGGATAAGCTCAGCTTTGTCAGCCTCTCAGCCCCCACTGTTGACTGGTTCCATTCCTACCTCTCACTGTCAACAGCTGGTACAGGTAGGAGGCACCATCTCCCCACCCTTGCCTATCCAGGCCAGATCCCACAGGGCTCCCTTCTGGGTCCAATCCTCTTCTCTGTTTTTCTGAATGCCCATTCACCCACCTGTGCCAACTCGCATATTCACATGTATGCAGATGACACAGTTCTCTACACCTCTGGTCCTTCGACTGCATCTCTGGAAGTCTCGCTTTGGCAAGACATTCACAGTGTTCTGCAATGGTTCCAGTCCAACCAACTTTGGGTCAGCACAAAAGAAAATGGTGTCTATGACCTTTGGTACCAAACCAAAGCTGGCCCAGCTCACCCCCCCCCGCCCGGTTTTTCCATGCTGGGTGGCACAACGCTTGAAGTAGTCCCAGCTTTTAAGTACCTTGGTGTGTGGGTAGATGGCATGCTTGACTTCTCTGCCCACACTGATGTCATCCATGCCAAACTCTGCCCCAAACTCAATGCCCTGTACCACAATAAGGACCACCTTTCTCCCCAGGTTCACTGGGAGCTGGTCAGCAAAATGGTTCTCTCAGTTTTTGACTATAAGGATGCGATTTATGGCTCTGCCTCCTCTACCTCCCTTGCCAGACTGGACACCCTCTGCAAAGCCTTCTGCCACTTTGCTGCCAACTCACCCTCTTGTACCTACCACTGCTCCTTTTACTCCTCCCTATCCATCCTCCCTCTCCCCTCACACTGCCAGTTCCACTATGCTTCCCTCATCACTACATACTGGTTTGGGTCACCACCCCCATACCTATCCCATCTCCTATTCCCCATCACCTCGTCCTCCTACTCCCTGCACTCAAGAGACCCACCCACACTCCTCAGCCAGGAAATTTGTTTTCTCATACTGCCTCTCTATCTTCTGAAGCAGCTACCCCCTTCCGTCCATTTATCCCCAACCTTCCCTCCATCAGATGTTAATTAAAATTCTTCCCTGCTTGCCCTGGCTCCTGCCAACCCTCTTTCAGAACCCTTCCTTACCCTTGCTGGCTTTTGATCACCTCTTACTCTCCCCTGCCCCTTAACCTCTTAGTTCTGCCAACCTTGTTGAAGTTTATCAACCTGTTTTGACTCCTACTTTCAGCACTAGCTCAGCCTCCCTTTGCTCTGGCACTGCGTAGTACCAGCTCAGCCTCCCTTCACTCTGGCACTATGCAGTTTGAGTTTTCCCAGTGTGCAAAGATGATTTGTATGCTAATTCATCTGTCCTCCATATGCAATGTTTTACTATTCTGTCTGTGCTGCACTAAACTTAAGCTCTTGATGTCATCCTCATTGTAACCACATCAGCTGACTGGCTGTATTTTGTTTGTAATTGTGCTTCTTCCCTTCACCTTCCCCCAGGTCACACCTGGAAATGAGCATTGGCTCAGTCTGCCTCTCCCGGTTAGCAATTTTAAATAAATAAATGAATGACTATATCAGGGTTTGAAACACAGTGGAATAGTCTCAAAGGGACTATCAGAAACAAAAGAGAGGCAAGGGACAGATAGCACTCTGGAGAGACAAAGCAACTCAACAGAGGGTACCAGGGCAGACCTGATAGACTCACAGTCTTTTTCTGTCCTCAGTCATCTATGTATAAGCTGGCCTAGTGGTGTGGCGGGCTGAGGCATTGACCGCCTAATCGCCTGCTGCACTGGTGATCCAGGTTTGGAAATGGCCCCGCATTGCTCAGGGGCAGGCTGGAGAGGGAGGTTTGAGGGTCCATAGATCCGTGCTCTCCCCTCAGGGAGGGGGGAATGTCTGTGGGACAGCAAGGGAAGGGGACCACACCCCCAGACACCAGCAGTATCTCCACAGTGGTGGACAATGCACATTATGTCACTGCATGCACATTGGGCCCCAAGGGGAGAAAAATGAAAGAAAAACCCTCCAACCATGGAGCCGTGATGGCCCATTCCCTTGAGTGCAGGCCCTGCACCGGCAACCAGGAACCTCCAAACGGGCCCTGTAGCAGGATGCAGTGGAGAAGGTAAGTCACAGGGAAGTCGGGTGTTGGGATGGGGGTGGGGGACTGATCCAGCTGAGGGGTGGTCAGAGTGACCAGGTGACAAACAGGGTAGAGAAAAATCATCTATGTAACTAAAGAAAATTCAAATCAAAGGCGAGGTGGTAAAGTAGAAACCGCCCTTCCCATCCCGTATACTTTTATTTTTAAGTTTGCCATGCACGCACGTGCAGCAAACTTCTTGCTATAAGCATAGCTTTTGAAGGGTGTGGCACAGTTTGTCCAATGCAGAGGGGTCTGCAAGGGGTGAGACAGTGCCACACCAGTGATCAGCCAGGCTGATTATGAAGCTATTTTGCCTTGATGGGTGCAAACTTTGTGTAGCTGAAAAGAAAAAGCCAAACCAATCATATGGCAGCTTTTTTCCTTTCATCTGCAGGCCTCCGCCCAGTGAACAGCTGTTTGCTCTCCTGATCAGCCTGGCTGACCTCATGCACTTTTGGTATGCTTGCCCCTCTTCTCCCTCCGTGTAAGGCTTACCTCCTGCCCCGGAACCTCCAGAGCAGCAGCACTTGCAAACGAGGAGCTGGTGTGTGAAGATCGCAGATCTCCCTTTTACGTAAGAAAATGTCCTGATGTCCCTAACCCTGACCTCCGCTCCCAAACATTTCCCTCAACATCAATAGGAGACACTATCCCCCATTCTATGGCATAGCTGGCTGCCAGGGAGACCAAAACACAACTTTAGCAGTTTTCTTTGCTGCTAAGTGTGCCTGAATTTGTTGCGGCCAGTGAGCCACCCTAACATACTTCCTTCCTGTCCTTGGTTTTTTTTTTTTAACCCCCAAACCTCAAGAGCAGCAGCACTTGTGAACAAGGAGCTGGTGTGTCAAGATCGCAGATCTCGATCTTATGTAACAAAGTGTACTGATGTCCTTAACCGTGACCTCTGCCCCCAAACAATTCTCCCAACATCAACAGGAGACATCATCCCCCATTCTATGGCATAGCAGGCTGCTAGGGAGCCCAAAACACAACTGCAGCAGTTTCCTTTGTTGCTAAGAGCGGCTAATTTCACTGCGGCCAGTGAGTCACCCTAACACACTTCCTCCCTTTCCTTGTTTTTTTTTTTGGAAATCCTGAAAAAAGTGAAAGTGGCCACCCATCGCCCACTCCCAGTGTCCCCCAATATGTTTTTAAAACCTGTAAAAAAAAAAACAGTCCTCCGATGTCTTTTTTAATTTTTTAATCCTGAAAAAAAGGAAACGGTCATAGAAACATAGAATTTGATGGTAGATAAGGACCACTTGGCCCACCAAATCTGCCCATTTCTCTACCTAATACATAGGCTGCAGATCCTAGTTAACCAACAGCCCACTTCCTCCTACCCCCCACTAGAATTGCCTTATGTCTGTCCCATGCATTCCTGAATTCTCCCACAGTTTTTGAGTCCACTACCTCCTCAGGAAGGCTGTTCCATGTATCCACAACCCTCTCCGTGAAAAAATACTTCCTCACATTACCTTTGAGCCGTCCCCCCCTCTATGTTCAAATTGTGCTCCCTTGTTCTTGCACATCTCTTTTTCTGAATGATGCTACCCTCTTGGACTCAGTTGATTCCCTTGATGTACTTGAAAGTTTCTAGCATGTCTTGCTAAAGTCTAGGTAGGCCATGTTCACTGCCCTTCCCTGGTCCACCACATTGGTCACCCAGTCAAAGAAATCTATTAGATTTGTCTGACATGACCTTCCTGCTGTGAATCCATGCTGCCTTGGTTCCTGTGCCCCACTGGCCTCTAGGAACTCAACAATTCTTTCCTTCAGAAGTGATTCCATCATTTTCCCTACCACTGAGGTCAACTTAACAGGTCTGTAGTTTCCTGCCTCTGTCTTGCTCCCACTTTTGTGAAGGGGAATCACATCTGCCCTCCTCCAGTCCTCCGGTACTACCTCATCCTCCCATGTTTTGTTAAAAAGGGTAGTCAGTGATGTCACTAATTCTACCCTTGGTTCTTTTCAAATTCTTGGGTGAATCCCATCAGGCCCCATTGCTTTGTCCACCTTCAGTTTTAAGAGTTCTTTCCAGACCCTTTCTTCTGTGAATGGACTGGTATCGACCTCCCTATCCAGAGTGCTTCTATTCTTTGATTTTGGTACCTCTCCCTTCTCTTCTTTTATGAATACTGACCAGAAGTATTCATTCAGTATCCCTGCTTTTCACTGCCATCCTCTGCCCACCCTCCCTTCCCTTTAGTAAGCATCACTATCTCTTCCTTCATCTTTCTTCGCTCCCTAATATACCTATAAAAGGTTTGATCCCCCTTCTTAACTGAGTTGGCTATCTTTTCCTCAGTTTGGGCTTTTGCTATTCTGACTGCCTTCCCCACTTCCTTCTGCTTTAACTGGTACAGTTCTCTGTCCTGCTTCTTCTGTGTTTCCTTATACTTCCAGAATGCTACCTTTTTCTCCTTAACCTTTCTTGCCACCTCTTTTGAGAACCAAAGTGTTTTTTTCCTTCATTTAGCTTTGTTGATTTGCTTCACACAAAGGCTTGTTGCCTCTGTGATGGCTGTTTTGATTTTTCCCCATTGTTCCTCCACCCCTCCTTCTTGCCAGTTTGCTAGCACTTTTCTGAGGCACTCTCCCATTTTCCCAAAGTCAGCCCTCCTAAAGTCCAACACTTTTGCTTTTGTATGGCTCGACTCCATGGCTGTGTTTATCGTGAACCACACTGTTTTGTGGTCACTTGTTCTCAGATGGCTATCCACTTCTAAATCTGAGATCCTTTCTCCATCCCCACTTGACAGTACCAAGTACAAGACGGCTCCCTCCCTAGTGGGTTCCACTACTAGCTGTCTGAGGCATGCCCCCTGCAGGACATCAAGAATAAACCTCCTTTTTGATGTGGCTGCAGCCAGGGTGCTCCAGCTAACATCTGGTATATTCAGGTCCCCCATCAACAATATCTCCCCTTTTTCTGCCATTCTAAGGCTGCCTTCTATCATTTACTTGTCCATTGCCTCCCCCTGAGATGGGGGTCTGTATACTACTCCTGTGCGAATTGTGGTGCCATAACCTGTCTCCAGAGTAACCCACAGTGCCTCCTTTACTCCCCGTTTATCCTTTAGTTTCATTGCTTTGATCCCTTCCCTTACATAGAGAGCTACTCATCCTCCTATTTTACCCTCCCTGTCCCTCTTGTACATTGTGTACCCTGGTATGTTGACATCCCAGTCATGGTTCTTAGAGTACCATGTTTCTGTGACTGCCACGATATCCAGATGTCCCTCTTCCATCAAGGCCACTAGTTCAGAGATCTTGTTAC
Source organism: Neoceratodus forsteri (assembly GCA_016271365.2). Taxonomy (NCBI): domain Eukaryota; kingdom Metazoa; phylum Chordata; order Ceratodontiformes; family Ceratodontidae; genus Neoceratodus; species Neoceratodus forsteri. Next base: position 898,099,084 of record CM057451.1, on the reverse strand, counting down.
ACAGACTACGGGCATTGGTACTCATCACCCTCCATTTGTTGATGGCCTTACCCCTTTTAGCCCCATCATCTCCCCTGCCCCCTCCACCATCCCGACCCCCCCACTGAGCACCCACCACCCCACACCCCCCTCTTGCCCTATACTTACCACTGGAGGTCATCAGCTGTCATCGTCTGTGGAGCAGGACATGTCTGCACTCTTCAAAGTCGAACCGCAAACTGAAGAATCAAGATATGTGCTGTATACTGTATTTCAATTGCGTTCTGAACTTATGTTGATATCGTTGCCATTTTAAGGTATTTTTTTTCACCAAATTTTCAACATGGCCTTTTTGGGACACCACCTCATGAACACATTCACTGTAATTTTGTTAATCAGGCCCGGAAGGAGATTTTGCGGTCACTGCTCGAAATCACCTTTCAGGACTGATTAACAAAATGACAGCGCCAGTGTTCATGAGGCTGGGTCCTAAAAAGGACATGTTGAAAATCTAGCAAAAAAATTCCCAAAACTGCCTGAGTTACGTGCGTTCATTAAAATTTTTCTACGCATGTGCATAACTTCAGTAATTTTCGATATTTTGCCATCACATTTACCACATAACCATTTTTCTGCACCACCTCATTAACAGTACAGCTGTCATTTTTCACATCCTGCCCAAAATGTATTTTTCTCATCTGTGGCGTGGAATGGCGTTTCAGCACGCACTGTAAAATTTTCACCTATGGAGTTCATAAGGTGGAGTCATAAGAAGACTATTTTATTTATTTATTAAATTTTGTTAACCGGGTAGGCCCACTGGGCCCCAGAGGTCCCTTTTTCAGGGGCGACCCGGGGTTAGTTACATAGAGCTAAGCAAGCACAATCAAGTAATACATAGTAGGACATTGCATACAGAAGGGCTGTGACATTGTACAGTAACCAGTCATACAATCACAACAACAGCGGCATCAGTTAGATTTAGGGCAGATGGAACAATAAAATACAAACGCGAAACAGAATAAGGCTAAAGGTACAGGGCTAATGGTACAGGGTTACATTGGGAATGACAGATTTTCATTAGGGAGGGCAACTATTTACAGGTCAGGCGCACACGGTCTATGGTGGCAGCTAGATGCCAGTAGTGGCAGTTAGGTCGCCTATGTCCTGGTAACAGGGGGCGTGATTTAGCTAGCCTTCTGGACAGACACAGGAGCTGAGGTTCAGGAGTTGAGTACATAGCTCCTTCTGGAATATCGCTAGGAAGGGGGCTTGTTGGAGGTGACAGGGGAGCTTGTTCCATAGTGTAGGGGCTATGCGGATAAAGGATTTACTGCCGGCTGCGGCTCTGGACCTGAAGAGTGCAAGGACAGCTTTGCCCTAATTGAGGAGGGGCCTACTGGGCTGCTTTGAGGCAAGTAGCCCAATTAGCCCTGTGGGGGATCGCCCAAGAGGAGCTTATATGTCCAACTTAGCAGGGGGTGCTGGAGCCTGAGGTTCAGGGTGGGCCATTTGAGTGCGACTAGGGCTTCACAGTGGTGGGTCCTTGAATGGGCTTTTGTGGCAAATCGCGCTATCTAGTGGTACAATGTCTGTAGTCTGCCAAGGTCGAGTTTTCCAGTGCTGAGTAGGGTTGAGACCACGTAGGTAAGAGTAGGTAGAAGGATACTCTGAGCAACTGCCAGCCTTGTCTCAGGTATCATATTGGCGCTAAGGCAATATAGCAGCCCAAGGTTTTGATGGATGCTTTTTGTCACCATATCTATGTGAGGCTTTAGCATGAGTCCCTGGTCTAGTGTAAGACCCAGGTATCTGAAGGATTGGACTACCTCTATAGTTGAGCTCGCTAAGGTGACCAATGGTAGGAGATGTGCCCGGGACAGACCCAGGGGTTTTGGACCAAACAGGAGTGCTTTGGTCTTGTTAGCATTGAGGACCAAGCAATTCTCTACCAGCCACGCTTCAGCTTGGGTGAAGTCAGACTGAAGTAGGGGTCCAAGGTCATCCTGGTGCAGAACAGTTCTACAGAGTACTGCATCATCAGCGTACTGCACCACAGAGCTACTCCCACAGTGGTGGCAGAGGTCACTGATGAACAGGGAGAATAGAAGGGGGCCCAGGATAGAACCTTGAGGCACCCCCTCGTATAGAGGTAGAGAGTCAGAGGTTGCCCCTCTCCACTTGACCTGCTGGGAGCGGCCAGTCAGGTAGTCGCAGAACCAGTTCAGGGCGTGCTGGTCCAGGTCAAATGTGCTCAACCTGGTTAGCAGGAGTGGGTGATCTACCAGGTCAAATGCCTTGGTCAGGTCTATAAAGACTGCCCCCGCAGCTAGGATGTTGGAGATGAACCTGATGAGGGTGTGTCGGTCCAGTGCTTTTTAGGGAAGCCATGCTGCGAGGGGACCAGAGACTGGTGGTCTTCCAGGCAGTCTGTCAGTTGGCCGTATATGAGCCGCTCCTGTAGCTTTGCCAGGTGGCAAAGGATAGAGATGGGTCTGTAGTGGCCAATTGGACCTCTGGATCCACCCTTATGGACTGGGACCACATGGGCCTGTTTCCACATTCTGGTGACTGCTCCCTCCAACAGGGATCTGTTTATTAACATGGTGACAGGTAAGGCTATGGTGAGGGCAGCGGCCTTGAGCAGCCAAGGGTCCAATCCATCAGGTCCAGGTGATCCCATTAGTTTTAAGGTTTGCAGGAGGGATAGCACTTCTTTGACGCACATGATCATAAGGCGGAAGTTGGGGGTCGGGGGGGTCCTGCGTTTCCGCGACTGGGGAACCCTGGTGGCGGTGTTTGCGGGTGCTCCTGAAGGAGCCCAGGTCCGTGAAGAAGCTGTTGAAGGCTGCAGCGATCTCTCCTCTGTCAGTTAGGGTTTGCCCATTGCAGGTTGTTGCCAAGCTGTGGTTTGTTTGATCCTTTTAATAGAGAGTTGATACTGGTCCAGAAGGACTTAGGGTTAGATAAGGTATCCCGCTGAAGGGTTTTGATATAGGCCCCTCTTTTGCAGTCTTAGAGGCTTTCTTGCACTTGTTCTATAGGGACCTGTAATCAGCTAGGTCTGCTGGACTGGAGGAGCTCCTGGCCTTTTTCCAGGCCTTGTCTCCCCTTATCATTAGAGATTTCAACTTGCGTGATATCCATCTATGGCATTGCCCTTTAGCCCATCTTCTCCTTACTGGGGCATGCATATTTGTCACTGCAGAGAAAGTATCTTGGAAGTACTGTGCAGCTGCATCAATACTGCCTAGTTGACTTAGTGGTGCCCAGTCAGCGTTCCTTAGTGAGCTCTTGAAGGCCTCGGGGGAGAAGCCAGAAAAGTCCCCGGCTACTGTGAGCCGGGGGGGGGGGGTCTTATGCGGCCTGTTTTTCCAGATGCAGAAAGTTGGGGAGTGGTCACTCAAGGCATCAGACATCACACCAGCAGCTTGGATGTTGTCTGGGTTAGAGACTAGGATCCAGTCAAAGGTGGAGTGGTTCCCAGTCTTGGGGTTATACCTGGTGAACTCAGTTATTACCTGTGTCAGGTTAGCTTCAAGGAGCGAGGCCTTGTGGGTTTGTTCAGAGGCAGGATCCCACCTTAGGTTGTAATCCCCTAAGACCAGCAGCTCCGCGGGAGGGGACCCTGCGAGGGATCGAGCTAGGTTCTGTAGGGCAATACTTCCGCCAGTGGGGGAATTGTAAATGCATCCTATGGTTAGGTGTTTTGCATTGCCCAGGATGATTCTGATGAAGAGGGATTCAAGCTCTGAGGAGCTTGGTGGGTCGATAGAGGATAGGGAGGCCTCCAGCGAGGAGCTCACTAAAATTAGGACACCCCCTCCTTCCTTTTCCTTCCTGGTCCTTTTGGAAGGTGTGGTAATTGGCCAGTTCCACTTCATGAGGGAGAATGTGAGGCTTCAGCCAGGTTTCCAAGATAGCAAGCACATCTGGTGAGTACATCTCCACCCATGACTGGACCTCATGCATCTTGGGTCTTAAGCTGTAGACATTCATGTGGGAAACTCTCAGACCCTTGGCAAGTTGCCATGTGGGGTCCCTGGAGGACTCTAGAGTCGAGTTGATGAAATTAGGCCCTGGGTTGGGCTGTATATCACCTGAGCTCATTAACAGGGTGAGCACGATGAGGCAGAGGATCCCCAGCCAGATTTGAGGAGGCAGTGTTGTACGCTTTTTGGTCTTGCCGGCTAGGATGTGGTAGCAGGTGCCTCTACGCATTAGGCCATGCAACAGGATTAGAGCATCCTGAGTAGCAATAGCAGGGCACGATGTCAGGTGTGGGAGGTTCCACCCTGATGGTCCCCTGTGGAGGTTTGGGTTGAGGCTGTCTCCCATTGTTGTGTCTACCCAAGTTAGCACAGCAATATACAAGAGAAGCAAGCAGTGGGCTCTAAAAGGAGTAGGGCTTGGGTAGAGCGACGGGCAGTGCCACAGGCCTTGCAGGGGCCAGTATTGTGGCTGAGCCACTTCCGATTCATGCTTTGGGCTCCGGGTCTTCTGCCCCATGTTAGAGGCAGTGTTGTGTGATTTGCTAGTTGAGTCCTGTCAGGGGTCGGTAATGCCCTAGGGGTTTTGGGCTGGGATCCTTGAGACAGTGAGGTTAGTTGCTCACACAGCAGGTAGTGGACAGGACTGCAGTGCAATCCTAGAGAGTATGGTGTGGAGAGCCAGAGGAATCGTAGCACCTGTCTGTAACACTGTAAACTGGCCATGAACTGAGATATGCAGCGTTAGCAGCGCTCCACCTCAAATGGCCTGAGATCTGGGCTGGGAAGTGCCTTGCAGTAGGTGCTGAACGGCACATCAGTCAGGCCTGCGAGGGTGGCCTCTAGTGGTAGCAACTGATTAGTTGCAGATAGGAAAGTGAGCTGATAGGCTCATGCGTTCACGAGACCACCACTATATAAGGCGGAGTCCAGCAAGGGTGGAAGTGGGGGCGGCGGGTCTCCTCTGGAGTGCTGAGCAGTGCAGCAGCTTGAGGCCAAGGCCACGTGACGTCCTTGAGGAATTCGTACCTGTGATGAAGATCTAGCTAGAGGGAGGGCTTCAGCTGCCTGGCCCTCGCGACCGTTCGCCCTGAGGTATTGGGGGGGGCGCACCCCCATCCCGAGGCAATCTGTGGAGAGGAGAGGAGAGAGAGAGAGAGACAGACAGGTTTTAAACTAGGTAAGGACCCTGTTGCTGCTCCAACGAGGGGGGGGGGTGTACAGAAATGGGAGGGCTTCTGAATTTCAGCCCAGTCAAGTAAGGATATGCAAGTTCTTGTCAGCAAGACATACAGCTCTTCAAGTTTGGGCCAGTAAATGGTGATAATATTTAAGTTGCTGTCTCCTAGGGTTTGTTCTGATTTAACTGCTGGATTTAAGAGGCTGCAGTGATTAATATAAAGTTGCTGGTTCCCTACAATTAGATTGGATTTCAAAGAAATGGGTCCAGAACAGTGTTAAGTGGCTTAATTTGTTGTTCTAGTTTAAAGTGCTGGTTTTTTTTTTTTTTTGGTTAAGAGGCTGCAATGATGAATTTACAGTTGCAAGTTCCCCAGTCTTGGTCTGGTATTGAAAGAAATGGTGCCAGAGCAGTTTTAGGTTGCTTAAATTTAAGGACTTAGTGTAGCAGTATCCCCTGACTTATTCCCTCTTAAAGCACCTTGCTGATTTAGGCTGCGATGCCATGCAGATAAGCAGTGGCAGACCCAAGCTGTATTTAAAAGAAAATAGCGCCAACACAGTTTTGAATTCGAATTACTGGATTCCCCTTAAGGCACCTCATGGTAGGAGGATAACAACCAACATATGACCAAACAAAATCGAATTACAGTACTGGTTTCCCCTTAAGGCACCTCGCTAGAGGAACAAAAAACCCACATATGCCTACGTTGAAAATTCAGGGGCAAAAGATGAAAACATGTCAAAGTTATAATCATCCATTGCTATTTCGCTACGCCCGCTCGTAACTTTGGAAATGTTAAATCTTTTTACCCCAGATAGCCTTCTTATTATCCCAACTCATGTATGTCATAGTTGTCATTTTTCAAATTCTGGCCAAAATGTGTGTTTGCACCTAAGGTGCGGAATGGCATTGCAGTTGCACAGAATTGTTTTGGCTTGGATTAGACAATTTTTCGGTACCGGGCACATGAGGTGAAGTAATAAGATGGCTATGCAGACAATTTGGTCACTGTTGCTGTATAAATGGAAGCACAGGGCCCAAGTGCTACAACTGCATGTAAATAAGCCAGCGGCTAAGGCTGCTGGGAACTGTAGTCCTGCCCCACCCGGTACAATATCAATACCAATGGCAAATTTTCAGCATTGACAAATGCTTGTTACAATTAGGTGACTACTGTAGTGCCATCTCTTTTTATCATCAACATTCCCTGTGGCTGGAGGAGGCACTGCTCCCATCTAGCAGCATGTGGGACACATCAAGGCTCTAGCATCAATCCAAACCCTATTAATTAATAACACTACACTGGTAGCAATAGACTAACTGATGGATATGTAATAAATTAAGACTTGGAATTTCAGACAAGTTCTTACATAAAAATTCCAGACTCTCTTGCTGTGTGTGACAGGTTTGTCTCTCTGAGCCTGAATTATGGGCAATATGCAAAACTACATACGGTATAATAAAGTCAAAACATTGTCATGTTGCTTCCCCTGGAAAACTGTTTTGTGCAGTTTCCAGGATTTACTGGAATCAGAATTCCAAGAATGCAACAAACAATTAGGCATGGGAAAATCGGTTTGGATAAAAACCTTCCAGAATCTGTGCCATTTTTTTTGTGTGTATGTTATTTATTTATGCTCCTTACCCCAGCCCCCCACTCCTTCAGGCTCGCATCAAGTCCCTTGTGCCCGCCAGTCTCACCCCTGCTGCCATCCTCCATCAGTCATGCCCCATGCACCTTGTGGGTGAGGGTTCCTACCAGAAGGGCCCCTTCCCCAGGCAGGGGGAACAAGGAGAGGAGAAGTCTGAATGCTACCACCAGAGCAGACACAAGGATGGGGGTGGTGCGCTATGGGTACTGCGGCGTGTTGGGTTGGGCAGCCGTCATGCAGTGGGTCTGGAACAGGCTCATGTTTCTACTTTTCTATCCCCACCTACCCACAGAGTGTGAATGCAGTGGCACCCTGTGACGGGGACATCTGGTGGCAAGGGGATCTCACAGGTCACCAGCAGGAGCCGCTGAAGAGGCAGTGCCACATAGACCAGCCCCCCCCCCCCAAGAGGGAAGCATTCACAGGACACTCTAATACCCTCCCCACCGGCCTCCGCTCCTGATGTCCCGGTCTCAGGACACGAACCAGGGTCACCAGTGTGCCAAGTGATCACCCGTCGCTCGGCACCATGGAGCCAGCATACCATTTTCTGTAATACACCCTCACCAGAATTTTTTCAGGTTCTTATCATTTCTAAAACATTGATTCTGAAGCTTAATATACTCTCCCAGCAGGTCTTAATCTCGAAAAAAGACTGGTGGTGGAGAAAGGACCTGGTAAGTGGTCATACTTACAGAGGCATTACACGAGTACTAACTAGCTATATTTACTGCATACCACTCCAAATTGTTTTTAGAATCCATTCCCTTGAGGGCCGGCCCAGGTGCACAGAGGGCTGGGGCACTGGTGCCTTACCTGCTGCCACACCAGCGACACATGTTCTGGAGCGAACTCGGGTTGTTGGAGTTCAGCCAGGGCAGGAGAGGATTGAGCATCCAAATGACTGCTCTCCTTTCACAGGGTGAGGAGATATGTCAGCCCAGCCTAAGACTATCACCAGGTAAAGCCCTGTGGTGGTAGTGTAGCATGGGCGGCAAGAGGAGGGAGCTGCAGGAACGTCCTGCATGTGCACCTCCACACACATGCTAGACGTCCTTGGAAGGGGCTGGTAGAAAAGTAGAAAAAGAGTCAGGGGCTTAATAAGGCCCTGCCGTTCAGCCTGGGTCTGTTGCCACCCATTATCGTGCCTTGATCTGCTCTGGATTTGAGAATGGAGGGAGGAGGAGAGGATTGTCCTCCTCTCTTTGGCCCTGCCACGAGGGATCAATTGTGGTGGAACTCAAGACAGAGGTAGATCCCAGGGGAGGCAGTGACCAGCTCAGCAGAATGGGGAACAAGGCTGAACATCTGCCCCGGACCAGGAGGATAAAAATCACAATGGCAAAAAAAAAAGTATGCTTTCCTTTCACTGACAATAGTTTATGGGTGAAAAATTATGGTTAAAACCATTTTTGTAGTTTCATGGAGTTGAAATTTCGATTCTCCCTCCCCCACCCCAACTCATTCTTTGCTCTTACACTGTTGTTCCTGTTGACTAGTGCTTCCAATACTGTACCTGCATCTCCCTGCACCTTTCTACTCCCTTATCTCGTGGTCTCACTCATATCAAGCATTCATTCCACCCCGGCACCAGCTCCCTTGACCCATGCCCTTCTCTCCACTAAGCGTGGTCATGACCTCACCCCCCTTCTAGGACCTTTGGCTACCCCTTTCTCTGCACTGTGCTCCCTTAATGCTCATGTAACCCCTAGATGGCGCTATCCCAGGGGCTACTACCCCTGCCTGATTTGCCACCAACAGGTTGAGGGGCCTGGATCCAATGGCGGGTGCCTCCACCCAGAGGTCAGGGTTTGCAATAGTTAAACTAACTTGGTCACAGCCCTCTGGGACACTGCAACCCCTTTCTTCCCACTAGTGGCCCACACAATATATCAGAATTACCTTCACAGTATACACTTACCCCCAGGTCTGGTTCCGCACTGGGACCTCCTGTGAAATGAGATACAGTGCAACAATCACAGTACAGTACTTTAACATAGACAAATACCTCAGGCAGTATAACTTTACTGAAACAAGCAGCTCTGATTTATTTAGGGGATATAACAAGGACAGGGGAAATCAGGTTAATTAGCTTATCACTCTAATAATCTACCTTATGGCTCTGTGCACAGGCCTATCCCTATCAGTTACTGTCCCTGGGTACCCAAGCCCTAGTGGCTAGTCCAAACCGTGGCAGCTGGTAGGGGCCCTTTCACACAGAGAAAAGGAGAATTAAACAGTCAGCAGTACAGTAATTTCATTTGGATTTAATGTGGCAATTCAACAGGGAGGCGACCCTGAATTAGTACTCACGACCTCCAAATAAGATAGGGTCCTTCAATGTCAGCAGGGCTCACTTGAGGTACACAAACCTCTTCACACATCCATATAAAGAAAGCACTATACCAGGCAGGCTGCATCTGTATCCCGATCGCAATTACTGCACAATACCGGGAGAACACACAGAGATTCAGTTCCTGACAGACCAAGTGTAATTTTCAGCAATTCCTCCAGTCTCTACAGGGTGAGCCTGGTTTCTACTCTTCAGAGATCCTTTGATTCTTTTCACAGGACGGATTCAGTCCCAACAAGCTTGTTACACAGCTGCAGACCGGAACTTGGGCCTTACACATCGCTTTTTGACTAAAACTGCACACTGAAAAGCACAGGGCTCCTTCCTTCTTCACTGCCAAAGCTCAACTGAAACTCCAACCGACAAAAACGGGCACTTCCTTTGAGTTCCTCCCAGTTCTTGACTGGATTGGCTGTCACTCACAATAGACTGCTGCTGTTGGTCCAAAAGGCACTGAAGTCTAAACTACATCTCCCAGAGTCACTGCCCATACAATCCTCTTGTGGCTGGCTCAGATTATGAGTCCAAGTTCTGATTCGTCCAAGGCACCATTTTAGAGCTAGCTTACCCCACACTGATTGGTCCAGTTCAGCAGTTCAAAACCAGAATGGGGAACTAGACAGACACTGTTCTGACTGCAAAAGAAAGCAGGTTAGACAAACTGTAATTTCATTATCACTCTAAATAATTTCTGGCAAACAGTTACATCTTTCAGATAGGTTCCTTTGCACTCCTAGTGACTGCAAAATGGAGTGAATTGCAGCAGTTCGAGTGGTACTCAAACAGAGAAACACACAGTCCCCCCATATAAACTAATTATGTCTGCAAGCAGACAGCTCTTAAAGAGACAGTACCAGAGGCTCTAAAAACACTCACTGATAAATGGCTTAAATGCCAAACACCATTCAGGCTTGGAGCATTCAAGCAAGCTCCTGGAAGTCTTTTGGGAACCCCCATTTGCAGGGGGGTTACACCCATCTCCTGATGGATGTCAATAATTGTTTTTTTTTTCTACTCGTAGAATGTATTTTCACCTTTACTTAATTTGATATTGTAATCACCAGGCATTGTTGAAATATTTATAGAAGCCATGCGATTTGTCTTTGTACTAATTGTATAGCATTTGTTGTATTTTCTGTCTATTCCTGTAACTTGATTGTATGTTGTTGTACAGACCTGGAACCTTTGTAAAAGAGCATTTGCTCAAAGGTGTTTTCCGAACTATTGAAATAAATAAATGAATAAAAAAACTTACAGGTTCCGAAAGTTCTGATAAAACTCTGATAACCATTTGAGTTTTCATGGCTTATCAGAACCTTAGAACATTTTGTGCTTCTCCCTTCCCTGCAATCAGTCTACATTTCTGATACCATAAGCTCCAAATGTTAGCAGGGCTCAGTTGGTACAGTAGTAGCACATCTGCCACTGGGCAAGAAGGCCATGGGTTCTAGTATTACGTTCTATGATATAGGTGCAGGGATGCAGAGCAAGATATGCCTTTTCGCAGATGATTCTAAGATCATGGTTGGGCGGACAGTAACAAGGGTGTCTAACTTATGATGGAGGATCTGGACAGACTGGAGAGGTGGTCAAAAGTATGGCAGTTAAAATTTAATGCCAAAAAAAGCAAGGTGATGCCTATAGGGGCCCAGAATCCTAACGCTGAATATAACATGGCGGAGGCACAAGTGGAAAGCACCAAGTTGGAAAAGGACTTTGAGTGATCATTTCAGACAGTCTGACGGCATCAGCACAACGTAATGGGGCAGTGGGTATGGCAGATAGGATGTTGGGGTGCACAGAGAGTGGGACTGTAGCAGGAAAAGTGAGGTGAGGTGCTGCTACAACTGTACAAGTCACTGGTTCACCCATACCTTTTTTCCCCCAATTCTCTTTATTTACCTCTGTGCAGTGGGGATGGTACAAAGACCCCTATCAGCCCTGGTACGTGGACCCTCAATGCTCCCCTGACCCAGCCTCTACCTCAGCTGTGAGATGAGGAGGCCGTGACTTACCCCCCCATAGAGGGGCCCCCCCCCAAAGGGGAATGAGGCAGAGACTAAGATCACACTTGAAATCCTGCCCCAGCTTAGGCTGGGATTTGTTCAAGATCGAGAGAGCAGGAGTCCATCAGGGGCATCCTTGTTGCATGCACAGAGGGATTTTTCTAGCTTTAACCCCTGGAGGTGCGGATGATGTCCAGCGCATGGCGGGCATGCTCCCACGCCCGCCCACCGGTCATCCACCATCGCCTCCACCCATTCCAAGGTGTCATCCAGCTGCAGCACCCCCACTCTCCACTGGGAGTCGCATGTTGCCGGGGATCCACATCCCACTCCTCCCCAGGAGAGGAGAGCAGTCCTCTGGGCACTCAATCCTCACCTCCCCAGCAGACTCCCGATGGCCCAAGCTGGCTCTCAAACCTGGGCCGCTGGCATGGCATGAGGTGAGGCATCCAGCGCCTCAGCCCTCAGCGCCACCAGGCCAGTGGTTCATTCATACCTTGAGTACTGTGGGCAGTTTTGGCATCTGCATCTAAAGAAGGATGGAGACAGAGTGGAGGCAGTCCAGGGAAGGATAACCAAGATGGTCAAGGCACAGCCGGAAAGAAGGTGCGAAGAGAGGTTGGCAGATCTGAACATGTATATGCTTAAGGTGAGAAGGAAGAGATGGGGACATTACTGAAACTTATAAATACCGCTACAGGAGTAAATAAAGTGGAAAGCAGGGAATGTTTCAGACAGAGTGAGAACACAAACACCAGAGGAAACTCCATGAAGCTGGTGGTGACAAATTGTATTTAATGTATTTATGTACTTTTTGTTGACCCAGTAAGTACACTAGACAAATACAGCAATGCCAGCCAGCTGCAATGCAGTAATGCTGCAGTACATCACAAAATGCTACAGTATGCTATTGAGCACCGTGTGCTTCAATGGCAATTAAGCCCTTCTGTCATGCAGTATTCTGTGACATATCACTTACTGCAAGTTACTGTGTTGCATCGTGGCTGATTCCACCATAAATGTCCATTTTCGGGTATGACCTGGAAGGTAGAGCAAAAAAAAAAAACATTTAAGAGACATACCAGACAGTACTTTTCCACAGGGAGGGTTGTGGATGGGTAGAATACGCTGCAAAATGAAGTAGTCTGTCCAAAATCAGTGTGTGTGTGTGTGTGTGTGGGGGGTTAACCCTCTGAGTGCTGAATATCTTTGGAATGTATTTAGATTCTGGACATACTATATATACACCTGTCACGCTATAAGGGTTAAAAAAGGATGGGACCGATACAAGAAGGGGGAAGGAAGAGTGAAGAGCCACTACTGCTCTCTCATTCAGCATTGGTTGGGTAGGACTGGGCAGACACAATTTTTCTGCCTAAAGATTCTGTTTTTTTTAATTTTTAGTCCAGCTCTTTGGCTACCCAATTGCTGCTGTTCACCTTACTCTAGGGCTTCCTGGCATCCCCAACCCCTGCTGCTCTCCAGCATGGATCCACGCGGTAGAGGTCTAACGGCTCCAGTTCATCATGATACCTGGCAGCTGGGGCACTTCTTTTTTTTCCTTTTCTACTCTCTTTCATCCCCTTTCCAGGTTGGCAATGTGCCATGGCATGGGTGTGCGCCATCAAGATACTGCATGCATTCAGCACCTGTCCTCTGCCAGTTAAGAAATGATCACTGCTGCATCACCCAGCCTATGCTAAGTGGCAACCAAACAGTGACTTGCGCTGTCTCCCTCCCTGAAGGTGGACAGCTGTCTCTGGATGCTCAATCCTTCTTCACCGTCCGGCTCCCGAGCCCTGGTTGGCAGTGTGGCGGAAGGTGAGGAACCCAGTGCCTCAGCCCTCCGCCCCACCAGATCGACTTTCTTAACTTTTTATTTATTGATTTTTCAATACATTCATTATTGACACAAGAACTTCCATACTGTCCATACTGTGTACAAATGAAATAGCTACTCAGTTACTTAACAAAAATGCAACAAATTAATTTACAGTACAGCATAAAATGGCAGCTCTTACATTAAACTGTAGTCCATAGAAAAAAGTAAGCACCCAAACCAAGGACTTAAATATTAAAACCTATTTTATTTAGAAAAGTGAACGTATTCTACTACTGACGCTAAACCATTCTGGTATCGGCGCCAGCAGTAGAGCACTTGAGCTTTTCTGTGGATAGCACAAGTCTTTACATATAAATTGAGGTGGAGAACAAGTGTAAGATTTAAAAGTAAAAAGTTGATCAATATAAATACAATTTGAGGTCTGTAATAAAGAAATGATTTCTACTACTCAGATATAATATAATAAAGCCTGTATCCTGCAAAGCCATCCAACATTTGTAAGGACAAATAATATTATTTAAATTATTGAAAATTTGAGGTCCCCTTACAAAGCCATTATTTCCCCTGAAAAAGAAGATCTACTTTTAATTTTTTATTTAGTTTTTTATTTGGAAATTGGTAACCAGGAAAGGCACACTGAGCTGAGGCTCATTTCCTGGCATGACCTAGGGAGAGGGACAGAGAAGACAATTGCTACAAGCAGTTGAGAATACAATCCGTAATGGTATATACAATCAAAACATGGTAACCTGGTAGCAAAAAGCAGCTAGCATATGTTAAAAAAAGTGTCACACTGCGCACTGCCGCCCACAGCAAACTGAGCAGTTCCGTTGTTTACTAATGCTCCACAGACTCTGCTACTGGTTGGCAGAGCACGAGTGAGTGGCGGAAACATCCGGTCCACTCTGCGATGGTAAAGTACAGCACGGATTTGCTTCTACATACAGAGCATCAAAAAAAAAGTTAAAATACTGATCTATCAGGGATCAGAAAAATGTTCCTTTTTTCCAAAAAAGCTAATCGGGGGTTATTGTAGGGGGATAGGTTTTCCTGTTTACAGGAGTTCTCCTTCACATCACAGCACAGTGTCCCACCTGCTTACATAAAGGCAAATTGGATTCCTTGGTATGAAGGGAATTAATTTAAGAAATAATACATCATATCACTAGCAAAATTGAAGGCTGAGCAGCCATATATTGAAGAGTTCCTTATTTTTATTTTTATTAATTGAATACAATCGGAATTACAATCCTTTGAGTCACAGACTCTTTTGCAAAGGCTCCACGTCGGTTACAGGGGGTGGAGTGTAGACAAATACAGTAAAAGACGAACATAGACAGGCATTATTTACAGTATCAGTACTGACAGAGCAGTCCAGGCTAGAACTTATTCAGCAGGTGAGGGGATTAGGTAGTATTCTTGGAATCCCTTATGCACCGCCACTCTGCAAATATTATTTATGGTTACTATATATCTTGATGCAATTAATAAGATTAAATATAGTCTTTAAATAATAGTCCAAAACACTGAAAAGGTTCAGATATCCTTGAAGAAATTCATATTATAGAGAAAGCCATTCTAACATAAAATGGTTCTATGTTATAAGGGGAACTTCAGCAGGGCGAACCGTCGAAGGGCACTGGCAACACCGTGAACGAGGAAAGTGCAAAGTCGCAACATGGGTGGGCGTCAGAACAGCGAATGCAGGCATATATATAAAAAAAAACACAACCACACCACCACTGGGATGCAGGACAACAAAGGGACCACACAGCAGCGACTGGCAGGGACAGAACCATGGCAGAGAATGGGTCCACTGAGTGACAGAACGGTCCCGACATGGAGGACACCTGCAGCGTACCGTGCGACAGCGCACACAAAGGGAGGATGCCTACAGTACTGGAAGACAGAGGGCAAGGGGGGTGGGGGTACCAATGGACAATGCTGGACGGCCGAATATAGGACCAAGACACACAAGGGAGGGCAGGGAAGTCAGTGGAGGTAATGAGGAGGTGGTGGGGCTGAGACACAGATGGAATGGAAGCCACAGGAGCCAATGGCAAGTGGCCAGTGTGACAGGGTAGAATAGGACCCTGTCCAATTTGTTATGGAGAAAGTGTATAAATGCAAGGATCTGTATTCTTTCCTTTTCTCTCCTCTCTGTCTGGTTGCGCAACCAAATTTTCCTGTGAGACTTTGGACTTGATCAACCCGAACAGTTTCGCAATTCTTTGCCTCTTGCTGTCTGTTTTTCCCCCCTTGCATATCTACATCTGGTAATATAAGAATATGTGCAAATCAATATATGGAAAGGAAACTGATAATGGGATCATGTTTGTATAAAAAATATCTGGTATTACTGTTGAAATGTGTATAAATATATACAGTGTATATATATATTTATAATCTAAGATAATTGTAAAAAGCTAGAGGTTACTTGGGTGCAAATGCCTGAGCCTTTTGCAGTTGCTGTGGGGACCTCAGGAAGTTCTCAATGTTCTAACAGCTCCTGAAATTTGCAAAGGACAGGATGCTTGCAAAGGATGGGGGTTGAAAAGAGTTATAAAAACAGCTAAGCTGAGCTGCAAGGGAGATTTTTTACAAGATATTTTATTTTGCTTCTGTATATAGTTATTCTGAACAGGTTTATTTTATTTTACGCTACTGCAACTACAAATAAACAGTTCTGTGGGATTTTACAACTGCTCCTGGGTTTTCTCTATGCTTCCTGACCTGTGCCTCAATAACAGCCAGGATCAGGAAGCCGGTGGCCACAGCGTGGAGAAACAAGCACAGTGGGAGGGTGCACAAATGATGGCAGATGTGACAGCCTGGTCGATCAGGGGTGGGGAACACACTGAGGCAACAGCCAATATGGTTGGTGTGTCAATGGCAGGAAGTGTTGAGTGGGGCTCAGAGATAACAGTCCATGGTGTTGTGGTAGCGGCTGGCAGAGTGGGTGAGGCATGGAGACAGCTGTCAAGGGTGTTGCGGTAGTGGCAGGCAGGGCGGGTGGGGCACAGAGACAGCTGTCAATGGTGTTGCAGCAGTGGCTGGCAGGGTGGGAGGGGCACAGAGGTGCAGGCAGATACAGTCAGGCTGGAGATGTAGTGGCGGAAGCAGGCTGTGCGGCCTTCTGGGTGGTGGCACGTGATGGGTGGTGGCCACCATGGTGGGGTGGGCTCAGGTGGGGTTCTACGAGGTGCCACCATGGCAGTTGCTGGTGGCAGCACAGGGCCCCATGGTGCCTTGGGGCAGAGGGTAGTACACATGTGCCATCCCAGCCACAAGTGCAGCGAACTACACCTGTAATTGGCAATTGTATGTCAGACCCCTGAGGTAGTCCGGCATGTTGTGCACACTGTACTCCACCACAATTGCCTCGATGTGGTGAGTCAGGTCCCTGTATGCCTTCTTCTAGCTGCTCCGTGCTCATGTCACTCAGCCGCTGCTCCTTCCTGAGGCAGTCCATGAAGCACCATATACTCGGATGGCTGGCACCAAGCTGAGTATTGAAGCCACGGTGCCATCTTTCTACCACATTGTTTGTACTCACCAGACCTGCGCATGTTGGTTTGTGCATGTTTCAGGTGGATACTTGGAACTGTGGGCATCACCTGGCTGTCCTACCAACAGGACGTCCGACTCAGGTCTCCACCAAGTAGTTGAGTATGGGCCGGAGGAGCTCCTTGTTGTCTAGAAAGAAGGCTATGTCAATGAGCTCCACGTATACGTTGGCCACGTCATCCACGGGGACAAATGCCAGGGCGAGGAGCACAAGTATCTGCAGTGTGAACTCCGCATCCCTGGCATACCGTGTGTGCACCTCAATGTTGCTCTGCACACGTTACTATACAGCCTGGCAAAAGTGGAAGGAACGCCCACCATGCTGCATGCTCCAAGTCCAGCATCGCTGTTCACGGTTGGGCATCACCCAGTAGCTGGTGAATCTACGTGAACACACGCGTGTATGACCGGTCCATGTGCAAACATATGAGAATGTACACAGCCAGCATGATGACCTTGGACCACATGCCAAGGACGGTGTAGATCTGACCAAAACATGGTGGCATGGCACGAAAGGTGCCATCCAGGAGCCAGTCCTGGCACCCAGTGAGGAACAGTACTGCACATTACATTGCGAATATGAGTATGCAGTCCCCAGATGGACCGCAATCATACTGCAGGAAACGGTCGCTAGCGTGTGTGACTGTATACTCCTGCGGGATGGTAAGCTCTGTTATACTGGAGGGTGTTGTTGGGCAGCCTCTCACTCCCTGCTGCACCCAATGGACAGTCCGTCGGATCAGGGGCAGGGCTGACAGTCTGCCAGCGAAAGCATCTGTGACCCTTGATGTTGACTGCATGACAACCTGGGTTGTACTTTCCAGGCTGGTTCGTGCCTGTTCACAGATGTAACCCCTAGATGGCGCTATCCCAGGGGCTACTACCCCTGCCTGATTTGCCACTAACAGGTTGAGGGGCCTGGATCCAATGGCTGGTGCCTCCACCCAGAGGTCAGGGTTTGCAATAGTTAAACTTACTTGGTCACAGCCCTCTGGGACACTGCAACCCCCCTTTCTTCCCACTAGTGGCCCACGAATATATCAGAATTACCTTCACAGTATACACTTACCCCCAGGGCTGGTTCAGCACTGGGACCTCCTGTGAAATAAGATACAGTGCAACAATCACAGTACAATACTTTAACATAGACAAATACCTCAGGCAGTATAACTTTGCTGAAACAAGCAGCTCTGATTTATTTAGGGGAATATAACAAGGACAGGGTGAAATCAGGTTAATTAGCTTATCACTTTACTCATCTATCTATGGCTCTGTGCAGAGCCTATCCCTACCAGTTACTGTCCCTGGGTACCCAAGCCCTAGTGGCTAGTCCAAACCGTGGCAGCTGGTAGGGGCCCTTTCACACAGAGAAAAGAAAAATTAGTTTAAACAGTCAGCAGTACAGTGATTCCATTTGGATTCAATGTGGCAATTCAACAGGGAATGACCCTGAATTAGTACTCACGACCTCCAAACAAGATAGGGTCCTTCAATGGCAGCAGGGCTACTCTTGAGCTCCACAAGACTCCTCACACATTTATATGGCAAACTGCAACAGGCAAAAGTCCTTTAATGGCAGCAGGATTCACTTGAGCTAACCAAGCCTCCTCACACATTTATATGGTGAACAGTAACAGGCAAAAGTCCTTTAATGGCAGCAGGATTCACTTGAGGTACACAAGCCTCTTCACACATTTATATGGTAAAACAGAAAGTACTATACCAGGCAGGCTGCTTTCTATCCCAATCGCAATTACTGCACAATACCCGAGAACACACAGCAGATTCAGTTCCTGACAGACCGAGTGCAATTCAGCAATTTCTCCAGTCTTCTACAGGGTGAGCCTGGTTTCTACTCTTCAGATATCCTTTGATTCTCTTCACAGGACGGATTCAGTCCTAACAAGCAGTTACACAAGCTGCAGACCGGAACTCTGGGCCTTACACACGCTTCCCGACTAAACTGCACACTGAAAAAGCACAGGCTCCTTCCTTCTTCACTGCCACAGCTCAACTGAAACTCCAACAGACAAAACCGGCACTTCCTTTGAGTTCCTCCCAGTTCTTGACTGGATTGGCTGTCACTCACAATAGACTGCTCCTGTTGGTCCAAAAGGCGCCAAGTCTAAACTACATCTCCCAGAGTCACTGCCCATACAATCCTCTTGTGGCTGGCTCAGATTATGAGTCCAAGTTCTGATTCGTCCAAGGCACCATTTTAGAGCTAGCTTACCCCACACTGATTGGTCCAGTTCAGCAGTTCAAAACCAGAATGGGGAACTAGGCAGACACAGTTCTGACTGCAAAGAAAGCAGGTTAGACAAACTGTAATTTCATTATTACTCTAAATGGTTTCTGGCAAACAGTTACATCTTTCAGATAGGGTCCCTTGCACTCTAGTGACTGCAAAAATGGAGTGAATTGGCAGAGCTCGAGTGGTACTGAATCAAAGAAACACACAGTCCCCCATACAAACTAATTATGTCTGCAAGCAGACAGCTCTTAAAGAGACAGTACCAGAGGTTCTAAAAACACTCACTGATAAATGGCTTAAATGCCAAACACCATTCAGGCTTGGAGCATTCAAGCAAGCTCCTGGAAGTCTTTTGGGAACCCCCATTTGCAGGGGGGTTACACCCACATCCGCCATCACACCACGGACACTGACCTCCCATGCATCCGGGACTTGGTTATGCAGCCGGCCGGTATGGACCACATGGTCCACCATACGAACATACGAAAATTGCCAGCAGCAAAAGGCCATCATGATCTATCTAGGCTGCTTGAGATTGCAGCTCACTCCCTATTCAGCAGCTGCCCCACCCTCCACGGTGTGCAGATGTGCAGGACAGCCATGCCTGTGGTCCTGCACACACCTCCAGTACACTTTCCTATGTACCTCCTTGTCGCTGCAGTACACAAACCCACCGTGAGCAAGAAGTGGTCTCCCTTTTTGGCTAGTGAGGAAGGTAACGTCCTCTATCCTTCACTTGCTGACACAGAGTGACAGCTTTCCTTCCTGATGCTGGCCGTTTTATGGGTGTGTTGTATAGTCATCTGCATGTTGGCCATGCCTAGCTCCCCACCTCCACTGCTAACAAAATGAGATGCTGCATGGGAGCATGCCCCTATTTGCAGCTGCATGTGTAAAATAAGATGTGAATATGGTTGCCTGCTCCTTGCTGCCCTGAACAACTACAGCAACAACATAGGACCACTACAGTCATTGACATGTGTGTGCTACAGAATGGACCTGTGAACGATGGACACATGCAGAGGTATGGCGGTTTTGTGTACAGTGCTGACATCCTGTGTGCCTGTGCATGGTCCGTGTTGCTGACAAGTGGCCGACGGGCCCTGACGGTTACTGGTAGACATTTTGTTGCCATATGATGTACTGCTGCTGCACCCTACACTGCTGCTGTCCTACATGATGTGGCTGCATGTGGGGTTCGAACCCATGGCAAGCTTGTCCTCTCATCCAGTGGCGGCAGTCTTGTGCAGCATGCCATGAGTGTAGCATGCCTGCAGCCTGTCCAATGGGGCCCTTCAAGTATTGACTCTGCTGTGCGAGTGGTTTAGGGGGGGCTTGTTTCACTGGCAGCAGTGTTTCCATTTGGGGGACGTTGTTGCCTGTCATGAGTATGGTGTGCTATGGCAAGGGGGGAGAAGGTGTGTTGCTGCTGGGGTCTGCACTCACTGATGCACGTGCATGTGTGAGCAAGCATGCTCATGCGATTTTGGTAGTCACCCTATTGACATGGTTGCCGTAGTGCATCATTCGCCATTATTGCTGCACTTGCCATTTTGGCCCGTTCGCCCTCACTGACTGTCACCATTTTTGTCTGCTGCCATTCAAATCTGAGAGCGCAATTGGCCATTACTGCATGTGAGCCCCACTTACTGTCGCTCATTATGCAATGCTATTGTGCGGGTCGCCCTTCCGCTGTAGCCCATGTCACAGGCAACCCATAAAATATCAGTCTCTCAGGTTTGTCTTACTCACTCACAGGCAGGAGCCGGGTCAACACTTGGAGTGCCCCACTGGCCCACTGCAGCAACCACATCGCTGAATTACAGGCCACAGCATCAGATTCAGATTCCAGTGAATCTCTGGGTGAGGATTCTTAAAGCCATCCTCTTGTGGTGCGATTTCTCAAAAACTTGGCAAGCTGACCGGGGTCATAAGAGCACATGAGCTTTGCAAGGATACCACAAACAGAAACGACCCCCAATCTCTTATACTTCAGACTTGTAGAAATCTCTTACATTGGGCATGGGTTTGTAGGCAAACATCAGGATAAATAAACACCCTGGTGTTACAGGAATTCAAAGCATCTTTGAGACAATTTAGTTACAAGCTCCCTATTGCTCACCAGGGCGAACTGAAATAGCACTGTTGGAGGCGTGGTACTAGGATTCGCAAATTCTTCTGGGTTGACAGAAATTGCTGCAGATTTTGTAGAATTGGCATGGCTGGGAAGTTGAAAGACTTTTGTGAGACATGGTAAACTTTCAACAGTATAGCCTATGTGCACACAAAAAAATAACGCACAATGTCCCAATTGATTTTTTGTAAGTTTGTAAGAAGAGGTAACCCAAAACTCGTAAATTATTTTTTTGAGCAGCTGCCTTGATGTTTTTTAAATTTTACATAGCTGGAACATGTTGTCCCACAATACAGAGAACAGAAGTGCTGTATCAGATTCTGTTTTGGTCAATATCATTGCCTGTTCTTGTTACCATCATTTCGGTTTCAGTAAAACAGCGTTCCACAGACTCTCACCACGTGGTCACAGCTTCCCACTTGGAATCCATCTTCTGAATAGTTTTCAGCAAAATATAGCACGAGCATACCCCTCAACCTCGTGTCATGAATCAGGGGTTCCCACTGTTCTATCACAAAAACACAAATTTTATGAGGGACAGAGGAAAATTCTATCGCAAAATCAGGGACATCCCTGAAAATCAGGGACAGTTGAGAGGTATGAACACGAGCAAGATGATGACAGCTAAAGGCGCCATTTCTGTGCAGCTCTTCAGAATGCGATTTCACATTGCTTTCTTTTTGTCTTCTGGAACTCACAGTGAGTCTAGAAACGACATAAAATGAATAGATCATCAATGGACCTGCAATCCCTTTCCCAGTGAAACTGGCTCAGGCCAATGTCCATGGCAGTGTGTGGTTACTGATGAGTGCGATAGCTGCCACAACTCATTTATAGTCACTGCACTGCCAGTCTTCTTTAGTTGCTTAAAATGCACTTTGAGATACAGTGTGTTTGACGTCACTTTATATGTACGAGTTCTCTTTCTCTGTGTCTTCTTCAAATATTCCTCTTCCATCCAGTGTTTCCCTCACTGTATAGTTTGGATTAGAATCTTTAAGGATTCTGAAAAAAATTCTTAGTTTATAACCCTGTTTCAAACCTGGCAATTACTACTTCACCTTTTGAACCACTAGCTTTGTTTTTATGAGAAGGCTAATTTTGGTTCCAAATTTTAGAAATGACTGGGTTTCGAGCAGGGTATGGAGTTTTTTTCTTCCATCAAGCTCATTATCCTTCAAGGACTATTCTGTCCAGTCCTCGATCTATTGTGATGGTGACTTCCCTGCCCCAATAACCACTATACCCATGGGATCCCTGAATGCAGAAATATATGCAGTGAGGGTCAGAGAGTGTCATTCATCATTTATATGGCTTGGAGGTTTTTCTGTTTTCTCCCTTTAGTGCTCCTTCACCCTGCTGTAGCACACACAGCAGATTACTGGTCTTTTGCACATGCAACAGATCCCCTGATGGGACAGCAAGCACCCTGGTCTGCCACCAGAGGTGCCAAGCATGACAGAGCATGCCACCACCTCCCCCCCCACCCCCCAACCCCAGCCAGGCTGAGACATGTTGCCTAGTGCAGTGCTTTTTCCAGCCAACTGGCAATGCCCGAGTTTGCTCTTGAACCTGAGTCTCTGACACGGTAGCACACTGGGCTGTTGGGTGTTTTCCAAGAATTCGTTCTTCTCTCCCTATGGAACAGTTCAGATTCCAAGCAGCAGACCAGCAATTTTTGATAGCTACTTTCAATTTAGTACAGCAGCAGCATCTAGGTCCCCTTGCTGAATCAGACTACTAAACTCAAACTAATCTTGGTAAGATTGTTCATTTGTGCCTTAATTATTTGTACAGATCCAAAGTAAAGATAGCTCTGGTCCCACATATGCTACAATAATCAGGATAAATATCTCAAATGGATAGGGGAGAGTTTCTGCCCCCAACTAGTAGAACAAATAGGAGTACCTCTAGTGTCCACTGTGCACCTAGTGATATGAAATAATTTACTTTATAAAATGAGGCACAGAAATCTTGTAGTACAATAAGTGTCATTCCATCCCATCACATGAATGTGATATGATTTAGCTCATCGCATGGCTATGTGCATACAAACTTTGTATATTATCAAAGGAAAACTAATAATCAGAGTTCTATCGACTTTTGCGGTAAGAGAACACAAATAACAACATAAAACAACCAAGATACGAGAGCAACATGAACAAAGGTCAGTTCACTTCTTAAAGTAATTCTAATAAGTGTTCTACTTGACATGTTAATTTTGAGGACAAGACCATTTTACAGAGAATAATGCATAGGTGACTAGGTGTTATGAAATTTTTTTTACACACCCTCGGTGTGTGATGTGATGTCCCATAAACTTCAAGAGCGAAGCTTGAGAGGTTTATGTGGACATCACACGCCGAAAGCGTGTAAAAGACCTTCATAAGCACACAGTCGCTAATGTTTTATTTTTGATACTAACTGGTGCAGGGACATACTGTAAGCACACAAAAAGATTTTTTTTTCTGACAGGTTCACCAAGCGGTGAGAAAACAGATAGGGAAAATGAACCACAAGCGCTCCAAATGCCATAATAACTGGGTATGATGCCATGCCCATTCATTACGGTGTTTGAGCACACTGATAATCAATCAGTGTGATAAAGATGTCACCAGTAACTATAAAAGCAAAATGACACACTCCAGGGTGTGCATTAAGCTACATTGCTTCACTTTCTGGATGGTTGAAGCTCACAGCCTAAGCATGGTGCAATATACCAACACACCAAATGCCAGCAAGGGAAGGCCCGAAAGTATATCAAGTCTGCTCGACGCGGAGCTCATGCGCGTATGCTACATGCGGCTGCACCACCACCCCACCAGGAGTTACTTACACAACTACTCCAGACAGCAGAGGTCAGCCCCCAGTTCTCTGCCATAGCAGCTCCAAAAAGAACTATCCGGATGTAGGGCATTGAAGAGCCCAGTCTGGGCAAGTAGCCTATCTGCTGCTTGATAATCATGTGCTCCAGCACTCATGTACACAGGCACTTCTTGTTATTAATTAAAATATTCCCTGCTCCCCTTCCTTTCCTACACAGACAAACCCCAGCAAACTGTTAATCACAACATCTGAGCATGTAAAATTGCTGCAAAATACAGGTTACTTAGACAGCTTTTCAAGATGTTCCTGTTTTATAAAATGTAAACGTCTTTAAATGTTCCACATATACTACATTGTACTAAACAAGTGCAAACAGCTCATATACAAAACCAGTAATCAACAAACATTAATTTCATAAATACTTAATCTTACATACAGTTTATACTTATCCACCAGGCCTCATACTACCAGTCCAGGTTCATAAAAGAGATATTCCACTCTTCGACTGTTGCACATACATCAGGTTTTTAATTCATGTCTAAGTAAATTTGCAAAGAGTTTTGTATTTTTATTTATACTAAGTAGCAACTGCACGCTCTTTATCATTCCAGCTATACTATCCTTATTTTGTGCAGAATGCTGTTGCATTGAGCGAGACGGACCATTCCTCTCAAGTGACCCCCATTACAAAGGAAGTCTTCATAACTGTCCCACATTACATGGGACGCTGTTCAGTAAGCATGCAACCCTCTTTCCAATATGGAGAAGATGCAGTGTTACATTACACACTGGAGATTCTCAAAACAGAAATTCATATGGCTCTATGACACTCAATTGAAAACAAACTTTCAAATTGAGAAAGTGTTAAGTTTTTCAAACTTCCAGGAAAAACAACATCACAGTTGAAATCAGTGGGACTCAGTTACACCAAATCCCTCAAAATCCAAAATCTCAAGGGCGTCCAAATTGTTACTGTTGAATACATTCTCATTTAAAGTATAGTCAGCACTAAGAACCCCACACACAAAAGTGGGGCTGTTCCCAATTTGCAGTTTTTTTGCAATTTTTTTTTTAATTTACAGTTTACTGCAGTATATTAGGTTGTACCTGGTTGATTCTGTTGACTCCCACCCTGACATTTACTGTAACAAGGAATCCCAGAATCCCCTGCAGCTGACATCAGAGTTGGGCTGCAGCTGTGGAAGATTCAACAGCCTGAAGTAAATGTTAAAGTCTTTATAGATGCTGATCTTTTGTTTGCTTGTCTTGCCAAGGCTAAATAGAGTCACTGAGGACTGTACCTAGCCCACAGAGAACAGCAGGACTGGTAAACCGCTGATCAGAGCTTATAAAAGCTCCAACATGCACTGAAAGACAGAAACACAGAATTTGTGTGCAGATAAGGACCACTTGGCCCACCAAGTCTTCTCATTTTTTCCTACCCACAGCATCACCGAAGACCCTACCTGATCTGCAGGTCTTTCTTCCTCCTCCCATTCCTTTCCACTAAGATTCCTTTAAGCCTATCCCATGCATTCTTGAACCCCAGCACTTTTTTCACCTCTGCCACCTTGGCTAGTAGGCTGCTCCAGGAATTTACCACTCTTTCTGTGAAGACGTACTTCCTCACATCTCTCTTGAATTTACCCCCCTCACTTAGCCCGTCCCCTTGTTCTTGTGCACCTTTTTTTTCTGAAAATATACTTTCCTCCTGTACCTTATCTACCACCGTGAGGTATTTAAAAGTCTCTATCATATCACCTTCTCCCTCCTCTCTTCCAGGGTGTACATATTGAGGTCCTTCAGTCTCTCCTCATAGGGACTTTAATGCAGACTCCGCACCACTTTAGTTGCCCTCCTTTGGATCACCTCTGTCCCTGGGTTTCTGTGCCCAACTGCATTTTGTTGCACTTTTGTTCCACTGGAACCCAGCTCCCATAAACCCTGTCCACTCTGTGAGTTCTCTCAGGTCTCTGCTCATCCTTTCCACACACACACAAACACACACGAGTATCCATTGCAGATTTGGTTTCATTCACAAAGAGGCAGACCTTCCCATCCAGCTCCTTTGCAATGTTGCCTATAAAGACATTAAAGAAGACCAGTCCAAGCACTAAACCCTGAGGCACATGGCTGGTCATTCTCCTCTCCTCTGAGTGAACTCCATTTACCACCACCCTCTGTTGCTTATTCCCTATCACATTTTGACCCACTCCTAAGCCACCCAGCTTGTTTAATAGTCTCCTATGTGCGACGGTGTCAAATGCCTTACTGAAATCTAGGAAGATGTGGCACTGCAGTCTTATTAAATCTCGCACAGCTGCAGTCCAGCTCTGACATCAGCTGTGGGGGATTCCAGGACTTCTGATTACAGCAAATATCAGCTTGAGAGTCAGCAGGATCAGCCAATCAGTCAGATACGATCTACTATACTGCAGTAAACAGTAAGTCAAAAAAAATGTGTGTTTTTTGCACACAAAGTATAAGTTAAGACCAGCCCTACACTTGGGTGTGGGACTCTTTGTGCTGATTATTCCTCTTTTAGAGTGCCAGTCATGCTCAGTGCAAAAACTGCTCTCCAAAAACACACAATAGTCTCTCCTCCAGGTATAGCATCAGGTCCATAAAGATAACATTTTTAGTCCCATGTTTTTGGGAGAAAGGAATTGTATTTGGGATTCATGGAGCTGGCAGTCCAGTCCCTTCCACTTACTTATTAAATGCTCCACCATGCTTGGATGTTTTGTGATATCTAAGTCTGGCGATTGTAGAAGCATGCTCCATAAAAGTAAATGGGCCTGTCTTTTTAGATGCATTTCTTGAGATTTTAGAGGACCATTTTTTCAACATCAAGGCCACCAGCTAACGTGACTCAGACTATGACTAGACTATGTTTATAAAACAGCACGCTGAAGTAGGTATCTGCTCTTTAAAATGGCTGGTACAGGGATCTGATGGACCATTGATAAGTAGTATGGTGGCTTGGGTTTGCATCAAGACCCAGGTCATCCTAAATGCAGGACTACAAGACTCCAGACAGGAAGGTGAAAGCCAGTCAGAAGTCAGTCAGGTAAAATGTGCCTATTCACGGATGACACCAAGCTCTGCGGGAGAGTGGACACAGTTGAAGGGATACACGACCTACAGAAAGATCTGGAAAAGCTGGGGAGGTAATCCAAGATCTGACAGCTTGGCTTCAATGCCAAGAAATGCAAAGTTATGCATATTGGACCCAAGAATCCCAGGACAGAGTACTACCTGGGTGAAGTCTGAGTATCTGCAACAGAAGAGGAGAAGAACTTGGGAGTGACGATCACTAGTGACCTGAAGCACTCCATGCAGTGCAAGAAAGCAGCAGCAAAGGCAAACATGATGCTGGGATGCATATCTAGGGGGATCAGTAGTAGGAGAGAGGAGGTAATATGGGTCTTGTACAGGTCACTGGTAAGGCCGCATCTAGAGTATGGAGTTCAGTACTGGTGCCCACACCTCATAAAGGATATTAATCTGCTGGAGAAGGTTCAGAGGAGGGCTTCAAAGATGATAGCGGGTCAGCAGGGTAAGGCATATGAGGAGAGGTTGAGGGTACTGAACATGTACTCCCTGGAAGACAGGGGAGAGAGAGAGGGAACATGACTGGGACCTTCAAGTACTTGAATGGGATAAATAAGGTTGACAAGGAGAGTCTCTTTAAGGTAAGTGGCACCCATAACACGAGGGGGCACAGCCTTAAGCTGGAGGGTGGGAAGTAAGGAAGCACTTCTTCACAGAAAGGGTGGTAGACACTTGGAATGTGCTGCCAGAAGAGGTCATCTCGTTGAAGACAGTGGACAGCTTTAAGAGAGGCTGGGATAGGCACAGGGGGAAGGTAAGGATCATGGGTAGGGAGGATGGGAGGAGTAGGGAGGGAGAGCAGGGACAGTAGCTCAAGCTGTGGACCCTGCAATACGAGCACACTAGATAGATCAGATGGCCTTTTTCTGCTGGCTTCTCTGTATGTTTGTATGTATGTTCGTATATAAGTGTGAAGCCCATATGTCCAAATCTGAGCCCGTGTCAGATGACATGGAGTGGGCAGGTCTATTCCCCACCTGCCTCTGCTGGGCCTGAAATGTTTCCTATCTTGGCCAGCCCTCAGCAGGGTGGAAATGGACATAAGGACATAAAAAAAAAAACAACAGTGGCATTCCAGCAGATAACTCCACCTTGCTTCCCCTGCCCCCTGCAGCACCTAGACCCTCTAGGTCCCCTGATGCCCTGTGGTTGAAAATGATCTAGCCAGCTCCACTCCCCAGCTGAACAGCCCCACAGGGAGGGTTAAGTCTGAGATCACATACGATGGGATAGGCAGTGCAAGTCTAGGGACCAAAAATGCTTCCTTTTCTCTTTATAGATAATTCAACAGTTCATCGGGTTCTTTATTTAAGAATGCTTACTTATGGAGGCTGGCCCGGTGGCATGGAGGGCTGAGGCATCATGCCTTACCTCCTACCATGCCAGCACCCCGCGTTTGCGGTGCGAGCAGATTACCGAGGTTTGGCCAGGGTGGTAGAGGATTGAGCATCTGGAGGACAGCTCTCCTCTCCCAGGGAGGGAGGGACATGGAGGCTGGCGCACCTCTGACATCTAGCGGCGGCTGGGTGTCAGAGCGCCCAGGTCCCATAACAGAAGAATGGAGATGGAGCAGTTGGCCAGCATGCTATGGGCGGAAGTGTGCACAGCTTGGCCATCTGCCAACACCCATTGCTCTGCCTCCGGGAGGCAGGAGGCGAGAAAAAAAACTAGGAGAAAACGTCCTGGGTGGCTGGGTGACAGCCGACCCCAGTAGGTGCCGCTTCTGCGAACAGCAGCACTTCCAGAACTGGATCTGTATCAGCGGGTTGAGAGACCCCTGCTGCCTCGCCATGGTGGGGGGGGGGAGCCGTGGAGGAAGGAAGGAAGGAGGTGCACTGCAAGCTGGGAGTACAAGGCTGGGGGGGAGCGGCGAGATAGAGTGCCCCCCCAGGACAGGGGAGATAAAGAAAATATATATATATAAAAAAAAAGAATGCTTAGGGAACACAGAATTGGTTAGGACATTACAAGGGAGGACTAAGGTGGCTGGTAGTAGTATTTGACTGCTTGTGCAACAAATCTGAACTTTAGTTTCCACTCTGTCTCTGTCACTGCTGCAGGGACTACCACACTGTCAGGTGCCATAATGGCACAGGAACCCTCACAGGAAAGTTCTGCCGTTGAGGTTTCCCTGGAAGGAGGTCTCTGAGATGAAAGTCACCTTAGGGAAGAAGGCTTAACCCCAAGACAAGAGACAGGTGCTGCTGGAAGGGGAGGGAAGGATGGCGGCATCAAAAAATCTGAAGACACTTGGGAATGCACAGTTTAAACAGCACTTAGCGGTGGGAGGGTGCACATGAGTCGCCTGCTGCCTATTTGAATCATGGGCAAAGTCCCTGAATTCCTGAAGAAGACATATGGTCAAAATGTCTATTCTAACTTGATTTTCAGTCTTCAGTGTGCAGTTAATCTGACCCTTTTTGTTTTAACAGGGTATCAGTGGTGACCACTCCAGTAGGCATGGTATCAAGGGGCTCGTAGACTGGCTGAAGGAGTGACCAGCCCATAAAGAAAATATCAAAGAAAAGCTGAGCATGATCAAATTGAGCATGCATGCCGGGCGCACACACACACACACACATATACACACACTCTGTCTGTCTCTCTCTCTCTCACACACCACAGACAGCATGTAAGGGATAACACATAGGAGGATAAGGAATAATGCATGCCTCGGGTGACTAGGCACAAGGCATAGCAAAGTGACGCATCACCCGATAAGTACATTAATTCCCTTATGGCCACACATCCTGGAGTGTGTTAACTGGCTTATAAAATGGGATTTAGTTGTTAAAAAAATATATAGTTTGGGAGAGGTGTACAATTCTCAAAAAAAAAAATCAATGGTCAAGTGACATGTTCCAATTAATGAGGTGCAGTGAACCTGCAAAGACTTAAGTGGGGGAAAGATTGGGGGAGGGGCTTGACTTCCCAGATATGCAAGAGTATTATTAAGCAATACAACATCGCTACATCCAAGACTGGGTAAATAAGGGTCCAGCAGCAAACTTGGTGGACCTGGAAGAAGAAAGGTGCCCTGGATGGATATCGAGGGAGGCAGGCATATAGACATCTTTGTGACCCAAACCCATTGGTACTCTGGGTATTGGAGACCTGGGAATCAATTAAAAAAAGAAGAGGAGTGGAGGGGGATCAAACCTTACTCATCCCACTAGCTCATAACCCAGGATTTTTCCCTGGGCTAGAAGACCTTAGATTCCACTTGTGGAAGGAAAGAGGGGTCAGGTACTTTGGGGACCTCCATTCCAGAGAGGGGATGGCCTCCTTTGGGGACATCCAGAGAGGTTTGGGGATACCAAGAACACACTACTTTAGATACTTACAAGCTATGGTTTATGGAAAAGAGTTAAGAAGGGAACCAGTTAAAGCACCCGGTTTGGTTGGGATAGAACAGGAGATCTGTAAGGCTAGACAGGATGAGAAGGGCTTCATAGGGAGAGAACGAGGCAGGACAGGCAGTGCTTCCCAGACTTGTCTGGAAAAGTTAGGCAACAGTGGGGACAGGACCTAGGGATGATAATTTTTGATGAAAACTGGACAATGGTACTTCGTTCTCATATGGGACTACTTTATTTATAATAAATATAAGTAATCCCAGTATACGTTCCTACATCACTTATACTGCCCACCTAATGTGGTGCACAAATTTAACCCAAAGATTTCTCCTATATGTGGGAGGTGTCAGAAAGAAAGAGGAACGTATTTCCACTACTTCTGGGACTGTGATGCTTTGAAATTGTTTTGGGAAGAGATGGTACAGGAATTAATGGACATTTGTGGGAGGCTGACACCCTATTCACTTCATCACTATTATTTGGAATAGAAGACTTAGGTGAGGAGGTGTGGGAGCCATATCCTAGATGAGTGAGAGTCATGATCACCGCAGCGATACAATGTATATAAAATACGTGGGTCTCATGTGCCAAGCCTACTGTGGGCCAGTGGAAGACCTTAATTATACAATCTTTGGCATTAGACCGCTTATCATATATCATTAAAGAAAGGTAAGAACAATTTCTGAATAAATGGGCGAAGTTCTTGTACTCCCTATCACCTTCAGAGGCACACCTGGTAAGGGAGGGAGTAATGTAAAGGCTGAATGGGTTCTGAGGGACATCCCAGGGACAGATATACGAGTAATGAAGGAAGCCTTGGCCAGACCATGGGCCACTGAATAACTTCCAGATTTTTACTGAGAGTGGATATAATGGGGATGATATTAGCTTAAAGAGCTAATGTAATGGTGCAGTTTAACAATATTATGATGACTGGAGTAAGGCAAGATTTTGTTTACATTAGGGATACAAGTATTTCATGTCCAGATGGATTCCCAAAATACCAGTTTTTTCAGCAGTGATACTTCCCTGAAGTGGCAGCTGGATGCACTGCTATGCTGACACAGAAAGTGATGTCATGAGGGGAAAGATGACCACCCTGCTAGACACTGGTGTCTGACAGGAGTTGTGACAGACTGGCAATTCATTAACTTCTGACACATTCATTTTTATTTTTTGGTGTTGTTGTTGTTTATCATTGCATAATGTTATCACCCTTTTACTTGAATAGTTTCTTTATTTAATACTACTGTAATAGTGAAATTTGAAGAAGCTCCATCCCTTTACTGAGCCCTGCGTGTGGATGTGGAGAGCAGCATGACAGTTCAAGTTTTGTAACGTCTCTTTTGGTGGCTTGAAACTAAGGTGTGGCTGCTGTCCGTGTTGTTTGTAAACTGATAGTGCAAACAGCCAAATTTAAAAAAAAAAATTGCATTTATGAGGCTCAGTCATTGGCTATGTAACACTGCATGTGGGCCGGCCCGGTGGCGCTGAGGGTTGCAGCACTGGACACCACATCTCGCACCATGCCAGCGACCCGAGTTCAGGAATGGACTCAGGCCGCCGATGGTCGGCAGGCGAGGGAAGGGAGTGAGCATCTGGAGGACTGCTCTCCCTTCCCGGGGAGGGATCCAGGGTTAGTGCCACTCCTGGATGGTTCCTGGTGGTGACCAGGGGCAGCACCAGGAACTTGCAGTGCAGACAGACATGGGGGTGGAGCGGCAGCAGATGTCAGCGCCTTAGCATCATAGCTGTCACTGCATGTCTGCACTCCTAGAGGGGCAACAACATGCAGGAAAATCTTGGTGGCCCAGTGGAGGTGAAGGGGGCCCCAGAGACCTGCCCACATCCCGCTGCCGGACCTGCCTCAAGTGGATCTCGACCCTCACCCTGGTCCCATGGCTGTCCCTCTAATTTCAGACAGGCCATCAAGGGTGGGTGGGCCCTCCCTGGGGGATGATCGGGGGGGGTGGGAGTCCATTGAGGAAGTTTCAGGCTGGGAGTAGCAGCAACTGTTGAGTGGGTACCCTGGAGAGAAACCCTGGATCTCCAGTGCAGATACAGAATTAACAAAAAAAACCCACTGCTTGTTTTTGTCTGTTTAAAATTGCAATACTGAAATGCTGTCAGTTACTTAGATCTGTTTTCCGTGTCTGAGTATGTGTTTTGGGCTTGCAAAAGTTGTGCAATTACTTAGTCATAGTCACATACTGCACTAGTAATAGCAAACGTTAAACAGCTTTGTGCTTTTTTTTACTTTTTAATTGCCCTTTCAGTATTAGCCAAATGTATATGGCTGTAGTAATACGGATTTGGAAAATATGCCTTTGCAGTTTGCTGTGCTGACTACCCTGTCCTAACGATAACACACTGACTTGAGCCTGCATAGTTTTACTGTCAATAAATTAATCTGTTATCATTCTAATGTATAATATCCATCTTTATATAACTGTACTCTGGTACACTCTCAAACTATGCAGGCTCAAGTCAATGTGCAATTGACAGGACAAGGCATTCAGGGTAACAAACTGCAAAGACATATCTTCCGAGTCTGTATTACTGCAGCCACGTACTAATCTATGGCGAACTGTACTTTGGAAAAATACATAAAGCCCCATCATAACACTTGGCTACATTGCCTGAACAGCTCCTTTACAAAACATTTGATCTGGGTGTGCATCAGTGAACAGCTGTACAAACACATACACAAGGCTCACTTTATGACCGAATGCAGCTTTCAAACTGGCGGGGGGGTTGGTTTTCAACCAATCAAGCACAAAATGCACACTACAGATAATAGTGTGGAGACCAATAAAAAATGATCCTAGTCCTTGAAACAAGCTGAATCCTTTTTTATTTATTTTTTATATTTATATATACACAATCCAGCTGAGAGAATAACACAGCTAGACAGGGAAACACAGGAGTGGGATCCTTTCCCCCAAAACATCACTTCCGACTGATTCAGTGTTAGATGGTGTCCAGCACAGTTGGAGATACCCATGATCTGCAAGGAATTTAAAAAATGTAGAACAACAGTTTTGTTTTAAAAAAGGGCCTCATACAGTCAGTCACAGGTTAGTTTTACTCTATATTCGTCATCCTCAGTGCTAAATAAACCCTTCCGATCCACTAGCTCTTTAAGGGTGAAAATACTGAAACTATACATAGAATGCTTTTTTTTTTTTGTTCTTTTACCATCTAATGCCATCTTAAGACTATCTACAATTTCTTTTTTTTTTCTATTTCACCTTATGAAAGTGTGTATTATTGTATAATAAACTGGGATTGCTGAACTGTTACCTATACGTTCTTTCTATCTGATAAAAAAACTAATAAAAATACTATACAAAAAAATGAGGTTGCAGGTCTATTTTATAAGCCAAGTGAAAGTGATGAATTGAGCAAATGTACAATGACCCGCTACCAGGGTCATACTGAAAACGGCAATTAAAAACAAAAACATTAGCAAACGTAACCCTAAGCCTATCTGCCACTAATTTTGCTTGCTGTAAATAAATTACTTTTGTTTATGTGAAACTGGAAACAGATAAGAAACTGGTCATGGACCGGTGCACAGAGTTCTTCAGACTGGCATTGATAAATTGGGGGAAAAAAACCTGCATCATCAATTACATGTTAATTCCAGAGTGCAGTTCATGTATTGTCTTGTTTTTTTACTAAACGCATCATAGAGCAAGGGGAAGCAAACACTTCAACTCTACTGCCAGTCACGCTCTGAGTCCACAGGTTGTAATCATTCTGCATGCATACATCTTCACAAAATGACCTTTTAAGTGATAATTCTGCAAGCGTATCCTGTTGGTGAGTGCCAGAAGTGTGATTTTTTCCAAATACTGAATGAAGGAAGTTTTTCTGGGACTAAAAAGATACAACATTGATTCATAGGTTAGTACAAGTCTAGGAATTTCTATGTGTGAAAGTACTGTTTCACATTGCCCATATGTTCGTCTAACTTTTTTTAAACGTATTCATGGTAACACTTTCAACTATACAGTATGTATGGGTAGTGCATTCCATGAAGAGACGATTCTTTGGGTGTACCAATTTTTCCTCTTTTGCATCTCAGTTACCTCACCCTTTAACATTTGGTTATGGGTTCTAGTGTTTTTATTCACATTATGCCTTGTTAATCCTACTGTCTCCAACAAGGATGCATTCTACATGGCATCGTATGTGAAGCAGAGGTTACTCCTAAGTTTCCTGTACGCCATCGAGTACATACCTAGATGATTTAACTTCTCCCCGTAATTTAAATGATGCATGTTTCTTACTCTTTTAGTGACTTCTCTGGAATCCTATCATTTTTTCCCACCCATTGTAGTTGGAAAACAGAGAGGGGAACAATAGTCGAGGTGTGGCCTAACCAGACTAGCATACAGGGGTACAATCACCTCTGGCTCGCGGCTCTTAATGTTTTTAAAAATACAACCAATAATTCCTTGGCATTTCTTGACCATTGTTTTTGTGTGGGTATCAAAGAAACATAGAATTTGATGGCAGATAAAGACTGCTTGGCCCCTCTAGTCTGCCCATTTCCCTATCTAATGGATAAGCTGAAGATCCTAGCTAACCAGCAGCCTACTTCCTCCTACTCCCCACTAGAATTGCCTTAGGTTAGCTTGTTATAAACTATTACACCTAGATCTCTTTCACTTTCAGTTTCTTGCAGGTATATGTTGTTTAATTGGTACGATATTCTGGGGTTATTATGTCCCAGGTGCATAACTTTACACTTGGTCTCATTAAAGATCATTTTATTTTCATCATCCCACTTCTCCAGCACCTTCTACAATAAGCCTCTAATTTGGGGATAAGATGAAGGTGGCTTTATTTCATTTTTAAACCTCATCAATTTGAAAGGGACAAACTCCATTCAATCCCAGCATAACTGGTCCCTGATTTTTCAGGCGCGTCTTTGATTTTCTTTCTCCAAATCTTCCAAGGCCCTCCTAACACTATTGTTTCTATCACTGTCATGGAAGGGATTCTGAAACAATCACTAGGCCTGTTTATATTGTCTGATCTGCTTCACTGTGAGAGGTGCAGATGAGTTGCATCAGTGCAGGTTAGACAGTGTAAACAGCATGGGGAGCATTGCAGGTGGCTGTAATGTGCATTGATGCAACGCAGAGTGATCTGTGTTTTTGTGGGTTTGTGTAACAACGCAAACATTTTCTGCTGGCGTATAAACACGTCGCTCTGCCTGCATTGGTATATCCCCACAACACACCGCGATGTGTTGAGTTGTCCCCCTTTCTATTAGCTACCAACACCAATTCCCTTCCCATTCAGTTTTGACCCCCACTCCAGCCCTCTACTGCTGTCCCACTCTCCAACCCTGGTTCCATTCCTATTCAATTTTTGCCACCACCACCCCCACTCCACCCCTCTGCTGCCATCCTACTCTCCAACTCTGGTTCCATTCCCATTTAATTCTCCTACCCCCGCTCCACCCCTCTGCTGCCGTCCCACCCACCAACCCTGAGCCCAAGCAGATGAGGTTATTTTGAGCATCTGCTCAGGGAAAGAGGTTCTTGCTAGTGGATGACTAATAGACAGACACGCACACACACAAACACACACACACTCCCCGATAGCTAAAAGGAATGGAGATATGCAGGCAGGAATCCCACTTCCTCCAAAGCATTACCAGGCCATCAGTGCTGCTGAAGCTATCTGACATCATGATGTTGGGGCACTGATGTCTAGGTCCTGAGCTGATGGTGAGCAGGTATGCATTGGGGGATAAGCATGCTCAGCTGCCCAGGCTGCATCACTTGTCAGCCATAAAAAAGCTACCCTGGTGAGTGAAAAGGGATTAGCAGGACTCGTACAGCTGGCTAAACCAGGAAAATGAAGTCCCTACTCTCCCTTTTTTTTTGTAAATATGTTTATTGAACAAATGTTGTATGTCATCACATTTCAAATCTTTACAAGAATAAAGGCTTTTTCCAGTGCTATAATGTTGTAAAGAGTCATTGTTACATGAATTCCATTTCAGAGAAGGTACATGTTTAACATTAAACGTCCTCCACTTCATTGGCCCAGTTGTGTAAAGGGCCGAGGTGCCTAGTGCCTTCCCTCTTACCATGACAGTGACTAGTGGTCAGGAGCAAAGTCGGGTTGCCAGGGGTTGGCCGTGGAGGAGAAGACAGAACTGAGGGTCTGGAGGACAAGCGCTCCTCTCCCAAGGTGGGGAGGTTTGTGGGCTAGGCCCTTGGCTGATCCCGGGTGGAGGCCTGGAGGTATGGCCAGCAGCAGAGCAGCAATGATGGGAGGGGCTGTGGTTATGCAGCACATGCACACCTCCATTTGCACGCACTTGTGTGACACCAAGGTAGGTGAACCAGGGGAGGAAACAGTAAAATCATGGGTGCAGGCTCCATGAAGTCTGTCTTGTCTGCCTTGTTCTGCACTGCCACCGGCTTGCCGACTCCGCAAATCTGGATGCTGGGTCTCTGGGTGGGGGGAGGATGGCCCTCCTCTTCCCAGCCCTACCACGGGGGTAGGGGATGGGGGGGCGATCCATGGGGGATAGGGGAGCTTGGTGAGTCAGGGAGGCAGTTGACAGGTGAGGGTGGCAGGGACAGGATGAAGCAGCTGCTTGCCTCGCGCCCTGGGAGAAGAACCTATATGGAAAAAAAAGGTCCTCCACTCTCTTAGGTACAGCATGGGGCTGTTCTCACTCTCCATTTGGTCACCTGACAATCCAGTCACAACCACTGGTCTCCCCCCCCCCCCCACACTCAGTACCAGATACTTAAATGCTCAAATCAGGGTTATATTCCCCTTCCAGGAGCCCTTTCACAGTGTATAAGCCAAGACCTGCCGACAATTGTACTGCTGGAAGGTGGTAGAACACCAGCTGATGGTGGTGAGGTAGTGTGCTGTGCCATTACCGTAGGAGGGAGTGGAGTTACAGCAATGGGATGAAGTTCCCATCCTCGCTGGAAAAAAAACAGTGCGAAGAATGAAGTATGAAAAAACTAGCTGATTGTTTCTATAAAGTAATGGTACATTTACAAGGGGGTCAGGCTGCATTTAAATAAGCAACGCTCACCCTAATTGTCCAAACATTGACCGTTGCCTCAACCTGCATAACACAGAGGATAATGCCTAATGTACAGGTGATAACCATGGTGTAATCACCTCTCGTGGTTGCTAGGGCATCAGTAAACCTCGAGAGCGCAGCTCGAGAGGTTTACAATTGCCCTGGCAACCACGAGAGATGATTACACCATGGTTATCACTTGTACATCAGGCATTGTCATTTATAGTGTATGGGCCTCGACATGGGAAGTTACAGTAGCGTGAAAAAGTATTTGCCCCCTTCCTGATTTTCTCTATTATTGCATATTTGTCACACTGGATGTTTTCAGGTCTTTAGACAAAATATAATATTAGATAAAGGGAACCTGAGTGAACAAATAACACTTTTTTTTAGTTATTTCATTTATTTAGTAAAAAGTTAACCAACACCAACTGGCACTGTGTGAAAAGTAATTGCCCCTAGTTAAATCAACCTAATTAAAGGGATAATTAGAGTCAGCAGGTTGAACACAGCCAGGCTTGATTACAGCCAGCCCTGCTCAATATAAACCTCACTTATTTTGACCTTTACTATCAGAGTCACGTTGCCTGCACAAAGATTCAACAAGCACAGTATGCCATGATCAAAGGAAGTTCCTGAAAAGATCAGAAACAAATTTGTTGCCCTCTATCAGTCTGGAAAGGGTTACAAAGCTATTTCTAAGGCTCTGGGACTCCATCGAACCACAGTGAGAGCCATAATCTCCAAATGGAGAACACTTGGAACAGTAGTGAATCTTCCCAGGAGTGGGCGGCCTGCCAAAATTACTCCAAGGGTGCAGCGTAAAATCATCCAGGAAGTCTCAAGGATCCTAAAACAACATCTAAAGAACTGCAGGCTTCTCTTGCCTCAGCTAAGGTCAGTGTTCATGACTCCACAATCAGAAAGAGACTGGGCAAAATGGGCTTCATGTGAGAAGTAGCAAGGCGGAAACCACTGCTAACCAAGAAGAACATAAGCACGTCTCTCATTTGCCAAGAAGCACCTGGATGATCCACAAGCCTTTTGGGAAAATGCTCTATGGACAGATGAGTCAAAGTGGAACTTTTGGATGACATGGATCCCATAATGTCTCGGTAAAGCAAACACAGCATTCCACAGTAAGAACACCATACCAACAGTCAAACATGGTGGTGGTAATGTGATGGTGTGGGGATGCTTGCTGCCTAAGGACCTGGATGACTTGTCATAATTAAAGGAACCATGAATTCTGCTCTGTACCAGAAAATTCTTAAGGAGAATGTCCGGTCATCCTTCCATCAGCTGAAGCTGAAGCGTAGTTGGGTCATGCAGCAAGACAATGATCCAAAACACAAAAGCAAGTCCACATCAGAATGGCTAAAAAGAAGTAAAATTAAAGTTTTGGGGTGGCCTAGTCAAAGTCCAGACTTAAACCCAATAGAGATGCTGTGGCAGGACCTGAAACGAGCAGTTCATGCTTGAAAACCTACCAAATGTTACTGAATTAAAGCAGTTCTGCGAGGAAGAGTGGTTAAAATTCCTCCACAGCGATGTGAAAGACTGATATTGAATTATAGGAAGTGTTTGGTTGTAGTCATTGCAGCTAAATGTGGCATAACCAGTTATTAAGTGTAAGGGGCAATTACTTTTCACACAGTGCCAGTTGGTGTTGGTTAACTTTTTTTCATTAAATAAGTGAAATTAAAAAAAAACAAGTGTTATTTGTTCACTCAGGTTCCCTTTATCTAATATTACATTTTCTGTAAAGACCTGAAAACATCCAGTGTGCCAAATATGCAATAATAGAGAAAATCAGGAAGGGGGCAAATACTTTTTCACGCCACTGTATCTCCTCCCCACCCCGAACACAAGTAATTTAGCATTACCTTATTAATGAATCTGTACTACAGCTACATGATTGTGTAAGAGAACAAATTATTAGGATACACCGACTGAATGACAGCGGGCCAAAATAGCATCAGAGTTAAAATCTCTATCAGACATAAGAGATTGTTAGACTCAGTAACAGTAAACTGAGACAGCCAGAATGTTATTTGAATACTGTACTGAGGCTACCAATCACATTTTGGGTACGTAGAATACTGAATTGCACTGGCATTCTGTTTTGTAAATTCACTATAATGTATGTTAGAACGCTGTTAACCTTAGGAAATCATCATTTCCTAAGGTTGTTAACCTATCGATGTGACGTAGGAATGTCGTTAACCTATTGATGCTACGTCACATCGATAGGTTAACAAGAATCAGTGCGGTGCGCACCTTTTTTTTTTTTTAGACGGGGAACTGACGATGAACAGCGGTTAGCGAAGGACTGAACGCCGTGGCAGTGACTTTTTCAGAAAGTAAGAAGCTGTTTACTTATTAAGTGGGACCATACACTATAAAAAATAATGTATGGTCCCTCTGTGGGCAACTGGTCACTGTTAACGTCTCGAGGTTGCCATGGCGACGTAAACCTCTTGAGCTTCGCTCTCGAGGTTTACACGGTCGCCCTGGCAACCTCTCGACAATTAACAGACCGGTTACCCATAGAGGACCATACATTATCCTCTATGCTATGACACTGATGAGATCGGTTTATAAGGTTCTGACATCACAACAGTGGGATTACAAGGTTGTAATCTGCTTGATCTCAGTGGGTAATAAGGGCTGAGGAGTCAGAAGAGGGCTGAGTATTTCTGGACACTGATCATTATTTGTACTTTTTCCAGAATCAATCCACCTTATTCTGAGACTTTGGACAATTAGTCCGGGCTTGTTGTTTTTTTTTTCATAGGGTGGTCTTCAATAACGGAATTATTTTTTTCTATAGCAAGCATTGTTTTGCTCAGCAATATCTGTTTATTCCTAGTATTTAAATTTGTGGGCTGGGGGAGTTGATGAAAGTGCTTTATATTTTCGTTTTTCAGCCCGATACTGTGACTGGTTATTTACACTACTAGTTTAGTGCATGAACTTTCTTGTATATTCTCCCTTTCAGGACACAACCTAAGCCACTGAAGCAGCTGGCACTTTTTTGGACTATATGGGACTGTGAATACTTGATTAATCCTTTTCCCCCACTCCTACTGTATCAGATTGTTAGGCTTATATTGTATGTAATCCCACTTGTTCTGTTAATATCAAACTGATAGCCTACATGAGGATATCTTCTGTATTGTTTCATAAAGAACAATAAACAGAAAGTAATAAAAAAATAAGCAACATGTATTCTCTCTGTGTGAATGTATGAACAAATGGTCTGTAATTTAATTATGAATACTTCAGTCTAAAATTAAAAAAAATAATGTAGTTTCAGAAATTATATTCATACCATCAAATAATCCACATTTAACTGTATCTGAATAAAAGAGTATGTGAAAAACTGTGATTCTGTATTATTTTCTTTATATGGGCAACATTCTGTAGAGGTCTATTCATGTAACTATGACTTTGGAATTATGACTGTGTCACTGCAAGGATTCAGAATTCCACATACTGCTCTGATAGGTCAATGGATCCAAACGCAGCATCCCAACAAGACTCTAGGTCAGTATTGTAATGGGAAATGAAGGTATGTGCTGACTTCCAGATAGAAGCCCTGTAGATTTCCTGGATAGTGACATCCCTGGGAGCAGCCACCGAGGCAGCAGTATGTCTGGTGGAATGAGTTCTAATCCCTACAGGAGGCTCCCTACCAGCCAACCTAAAGCAGAGGTCAATGCAGGATGTGATCCACCTGCCAATCTTCCGCTTTGCTGCCAGTCTGCCAGGCGCGACTTCAGCGTACAAACAGCTGGCGAGCCTCACCCCAAACTCTAGCCGTGCTCTCCTTATAATTAGAGCGAACCCTCTGCAGGTCCAAAGTACTGTGTCTGCGGTCAGACTTCAAAGAAGGGTAGTAAAGTATACTGATAAGTTAATCACCTAGTTAAGGTGAAACTCCGTTATTACCTTCGGGGAGGAACTTTGGGTGGGGGTGAAGTAGGACCTTCTCCTTGTGGAAGACCAGATAAGGAGACTCCATCAAGAATGCTTGCAGCTTACTAAACCTTCTGGCTGATGTAATGGCCACTAAGAAAGTCTTCCACAACAGGTGAGACATCTCACATCTGTGCATAGGATCAAATGGCTTGCTCATGAGCACAGCCAGCAGCAACAATAAGTTCCATAGTGATGGTGATTCATGCACTGGAGGGGGATAGATGGTCCAGACCTTTGAAAAAGTGCCCGACCACCTTCTTCTGGACCACTGTCGACTTACCAGCCAATGTCTGGTAAGAAGCAATAACTGCCAAATGCACCTTGAGGGTTGTCACTCATAGTTCCAACTTACAGAGGGACCAGTGGTATTCCAAGATGCTCACCAGCGGGCAAGCAAGGGGATCAAGCTCCTTGCACTGGCAGCAAATGGAGAACCTCATCACTTTAAATGCATACTGTAGCATTTGCAAGTCAACTCTTTTCATGAGGCCTCTGCAATGCGGAGAATGTCTTCTGACAGACCCAAGGCTTGGAACTCTAGCTGCTCAGGAATCAGTCTTTGAGGTGCAGGTACTGAAGATCCAGGTACAGGACCTTACCCTGTTGTCTGATCAGCAGACCTGGGCAAGAGGAAGCCACCACGGTGCTCTGATGCTGAGACTGAGGAGATCTGGGTACCATAACTGCCTGGGCCAATCTGAAGCTATCAGGATCATCCATGCCTTGTACTTCTGGGCCTTGACCACTACCCTGTGGATAAAGGGGAAGGAAGAGAAGCTGTACACAAGGCCTGGGGTCTATGGCCTCAGGAAGGCATCCCCCAACAGTGACCCAGATTAGGGGGAGGGGGGCACAAAACAGCCTCAGTTTGGGGTTCTCCCAGAAGACAACAGATCTTCCAGAGAGGTGCCCCACAGGCAGAACAGGTTGTTCATCACCTGTTGATTCAGGAACCACTTGAGTGACATCTCTCCTACCCAGATGAGAGCATCTGCCAGCTGACTATTAATTCCCATGACACAGATCACCAGAAGCTCTGCACCCAGGCTGTGCACAAGGGTCCAGGTGCAGAGGACCTTCTGACATAAGGGAAGGGGATTGTGTTCCGCACTGCCTGTTCAGTAGAACATGGTCATGGTGCTGTTCGTCTGGACCTGTATGATCTGATCACTGACTACAGGAGTGAATTCTGTCAGAGTTTACTGCACTGCACAGAGCTCTAGCAGGTTAATGTGGTGATGGGACTTACTCAGTGACCAGAAACCACGGGCTCTGTGGTCTCCCAGGTGTTTTCCCCATTTCACTAGTGATGCATCCATCATGAGTGTAATGGTCAGTTCTCAGTAGACGAACAGGATTCCTTCCTCCAGATGTTCTGGGATCAGCCACCACTGGATGGTGTGTCACTGTGACTGGCCGGTTTAAGCAGCCTAAGCGCTGGGACCACTGATGGCCCAACTCCCAGTACAGATAGCGCATCCACCAGCTGGTGCACCAGACCATGCTGGTGCAGGATGGGATACACCTCAGCAGCTGAAGGAAATCCTGGGCAGGTGTGAGAGCCCAACCTGAAATGATCAGGCAAAGGAGGTCAGATCAAGTGCCCAGTCCTCAGAGAGGTAGGCCTTGGCCTGCCAGGAGTCTAGCTCTGCCCCGATGAACTTGATCGCCTGCAAGGATGCCAGTTCAGAATCATCCAGGTTGACCAGCAGACCAAGTGCCCCGATGAACTTAAACGCCTGTAAGGGTACCAGTTCAGACTCATCCAGGTTGACCAGCAGACTAAGTCTGGGCAGATCAGGACAGACAGATCCCTGGACCCCTCGATGGTCTCTTTGGATGGCTCGGTCAGCATCCAGCAATCCAGCTGGGGATACACCCTGATGCCTTGGTGCCACAGGAAGGCTGCCATCACTGCTATGCACTTGGTGAAGTCCCTGGGTGTCAAGGAGAGACTGCAGGGCATGATCTAGAACTGGTACAGGACCCCTTCTGCTCAGTTCTGGACATACTGGCAGTAGGACAGATGGACTGGGATGTGGAAGAACACATCCTAAAGATCCAGGGAGCAAAACTGTATGTTGTGCTCCAGAGATGGAATGATCTGAGTTAGAGTGACCATCTAGAACTTGCGCTTCCACATGAGATGGTACAGATCATGCCAGCAGCCTCGTCCATTTTTGATCCAGGAAGTACCTGAAAATGTACCCCTGGTACTGGTCGGGGCATCCGGGACACAGCTTATGGCTTCTTTTGCCAGGATCTGGGTGTTGTTTTCCTGAAGGGCAAACAGTTTGTCCTGTGACAACCTGAACTCACAAGAACCATGTAGTCAGTAAGGTGGGAGAGCCTCGAAGTCCAGCGGCAGCCCTCTGCCTACCACCTCCAACACACACTTGTCCATTGGGATAGCAGATCAATGTAGCATGAAGAAACATATTCGACCCAACTTCTGAGTGGGACTGCAGACAGGGACAAGATAGGTAGAGGGATGACAACCCCCATCTTGTCACTGTGCGGCTTCTGCAGAAGCACCGGCTGCTGCAACCGGAGGGGCACTGTCACCCCTGCCCCCTCTTCTCCTGGGGCCCTGGCCACTGAACTTGGGTTTTGAGCACCAGGCCCGATGCTGCCCTTGTTGGGGCTGCTGCTGAGGAGGCTGTGGCTGGAAGGGCAATACTGAAAACCTTTTTTCTTGGGCTTTTTGTTTCTGGTTCTTCTGAGCCGATACCACACAGTTAAGAGTGGTACTGTACTTCCCAATGCAGGTGATATATCCCTCCACCCCAGGACCAAAAAGGCCGGTGTCTGGGAAAGGGATATTAGCCAGCTTGTGCTGGGTGTCCACCGTGAAGGTGGACAGACCCAGCCAGGCCCTGCAATTTTTAGAGATGGCCACAAGTTGTCCATGTCCAAGGCTGTCTAAAGCTGATGTTTAGCCAGTGTCTGACCTTGGTCTCACAACATCTTCACCGCCAACTGTTGGTCAGCAGGAAGATATGGGAGGATTACATCAAACACTCCCATCAGGGAGTCTCCAAAATTGGCTATCATGACAGCATAGCTCACTTGAAAGAGACCCAAGGACACCACAGCATAAAACTTTTTAGCATCATTGTCAATTGTTCTGGATTCCTCATCTGGAGGTTTGTCCACATCCCCCTGACCCCCTGGATTTGCAGAAGGCTAAGTCAGAAATCAGCTCTTCAGCTGAAGGGTGGTCTGAGAACCCAGAAAGGAAGCTAGTGAGGACCACATACTAGCAGACCATATGGGTGGCGGGTGCCAGGCAGGATGCCGGATGCTACCAAAGCTCCAGGGCCAGTCCCGATATAACCTCAGCTATGGGAAAGGCAATCCCCAGGGACTCGTCCCCGTCCAAAATGTCCCTGAAAGGGAGAACCCTGAAAGACACTGGCCCATG
The DNA here is from genome assembly GCA_016271365.2 of Neoceratodus forsteri. Classification (NCBI taxonomy): domain Eukaryota; kingdom Metazoa; phylum Chordata; order Ceratodontiformes; family Ceratodontidae; genus Neoceratodus; species Neoceratodus forsteri. Next base: position 898,054,345 of record CM057451.1, on the reverse strand, counting down.
CTCAATGGACAGTTCCTTGACTGATCCCTGATCAAGGATGTGTTTCCTGGAGGAAGCCATGAATAAAAGGTCCAAGTCAGCCAACGACTCCTCAAAAAAATCAATCATTTCTCACCGTGGTAACTTCTACATCTTCAACCTGGGTGATATCCACCAACAACCGGCCTGGCATGGCGCTTGCTGATTGGGTCTCCTTGATTGGAGTACCCATCTTCAGCTGTGATGGAGGTGGTCGCACCCATAATGGTGGGGAAGAAGTTGCTGGAAGCCCCTGCAAGGAGTGGACTGATGAGGGCATCACTAGCAGCTGCCAGGTGACTGAAGATCCAGGGAATGGAGAACTACCCCACCTCACAATAACCTGCTGTTGCCACTGGAACTCTCATAGCACCGGCTCATCTTGCAGTCATGCCTTTTCTCACCTGAGGATGAGGAGGTCAAGGAGCACTGACGACACCTCCCCGTCAACTGGGATCGACAACACAAGCCTCGATCAAGATGTTGACCCAGATCTCAACCATGGACCAGATGGCTGACTATGAGGAGAACATTCTGGCTGATTGTAGTACAAGGACAGGTTTAGAAGGCTCAATTACCAGTTAAGGCCGCTCCCGAAGTAAACCAATTAGGGATAATGACCGGTCCACATCCTCCTGAGTGAGGACCGGGAGCACTGGAATCCAAAAGATCGATTACTGGATCAGACAGACTCAAGGAAGATTTCCACAGCCTGCTAGACTGGAGTCAAGATCAACAAGCCTGACGAGGACACCAAGGAACTTTCGACCTTCCCCTCAACAAGAGAGTCGAGAAATCAGGAGAACCTCAATCTCTCTCCTGGTCCCATGAACTGACTCCAGCAGCACTTGTGTTTCTTGCCACTGTGGGCAGGCCTCTCCTACGTTCTGGAGGGCCATGAACATTTTATGGAACTCTTCCATGTAAGACTTTCTAACACTGGCCTCAGCTGAGAGCAACACTGAGACTGAGGAGGTGCCCACCACAGAAGCTGTAACTTCCTCCTCAAGGGCCACAAGCTGCAAAGCAGATCCAGCAGCCATCAAGGCCTGCAGCACTTGGGATGGTCCTTCAGATTCCATTTTGAAGGCTGTCAAAGGGTAAGCTGATGCTTCTGATCCTCTAAGGATTCCTTGAGCACTGAGAAATAGAGACCACATCTGGCCATGTTATGCTGCCTGCCCAGGCAGTATATGCACATCTTCTGCCAACACTGACTGCAGAACTTGAACTCTGGCTTCTGCTGCCCCATTGTTGATGACACCACAAAGTCGAAGGGACCAAGGAAATAACTTGAAAGGGGTTCAAAAAACTTCCATAGTAAAGGTTCGCCTATGGCGCACTAATTCTTAAGTGAGAGCCATGAAGCAGGGGACTTGCTCTTCCAGCGGAAACAAATATCTGATATTACAGGGTGAAGTTTGGAGATATACCACTTGGGTGGTGAGAGAAGCATGGCTTCAAGATGTCAGACTTATCAGCTCTTCCAGTGGAATTGCCAGAGTGTGGACAGTGAACTGCATCCAAGGCCCAAGAAATGTTTTTCCATGCTCTATTGCATCTGTTTTATTTTACCAGGTAGACAAACAGAGCCCAGAAGACCCATTTCCAGTTGCGACCTGGCGGGGGGCACAGGAATTAATAGGGACTACATGCAATCTCAACTGCAATACAGTATATATTTTACAAGGAGATACAAACTGTAGTAAGCAGTGAGCAGCAAGATCAAAAGCTTTTGTAAGATTTATTTTATTTAAAACATATTTTACGAGGTACATAATCTGTATTTTTTGCATCTTGTATAATTTGTATTTTGAATCTTGTATCACACAGCTTGTTTATAACTGTCTATCCTGTACAAATGATTGTTGTTATTGTATCATATGACTAGTCTGACTCTTGAAGTTTTCCTGAAGTTCAAGAGGGCAAACTTCGGGAAAATGGGGGGAATAGTGGAGAGGGCTTTGCAAGGGGTGGAGGACTTGACAGAGGTGGAGGCAATGTGGGGGAGGATAAAAGAAGCGATTGTAGGAGCCACTGACATCTGTGCCAAGACAACAAGTAAAAATAAGAAGAGGAGGAAACCTCTGTGATATACTAGGGAAGTAGCAAAAAAGGTAAGGATAAAAAGGAAAGCCTTCAGGAAGTTCAAGAAAACACAGGCCGAAGTGGACTGGGTAAAATACCAGGCGAGACAGAGAGAAGCCGGGGTAAGGGTAAGGAGGGCAAAGGCACAGACAGAGGAGCGAATAGCTAGAGGGGTCAAAAAGGGGGATAAGACTTTCTTTCAGTATGTAAATGAAAAGAGGAAGACTGGGCAGGGGATACTCCAGCTAAAAACAAACGAGGAGGAGATGCTACAAGGGGGCAGAGAGAAAGCAGACTTGCTAAATAACTTTTTTTGCTCAGTGTTCAATAGGGAGGAAGAAGATTAAGGCAGCAGAGCAGGAAAATAAATAGCAGGGGAGGGGGAAGTGGAAATAAGGCCGTTTCTCGTGGAGGAAATTTTGGGGGAACTAGGCTGCATGAAGGTGGAAAAGGCAATGGGGTCCACCCAAGGGTGTTAAGGGAACTTAAGGAGACACTAGCAGTACTGTTGACTGCAATTTTCAATCAGTCCCTAGAGACTGGGGTGGTGCCAGAAGACTGGAGGCAGGCAAATGTGGTCCCGCTGCATAAGGAGGGAGGGAGGGAGGAAGGAAGTGGGAAATTACATGCCCGTGAGCTTGACATCAGTGGTAGGCTAGCTCACGGAGAAATTAATAAAAGGCAGGATCACCACCTACCAGGAGGAAAGCAGCCTGATAAATCCAAGGCAACATGGTCTTATTAGGGGCAGATCCTGTCAAACAAATTTAATAAGAGTTTTTTGATGGGGTCACCAAGGAGCTGGATCGGGGAGGGCGGTAGATGTGGCTTATTTGGATTTCAGGAAGGCATTTGACTCCGTGCCCCAGGGGAGGCTGCTGTGTAAAATGGCAGGACTGGGGCTGGGGCAGAGAGCTCTGCTTACTGCTTTGCTCCACTGGGGAGCTGATTACTTGTGCTACCCGGTTCTGTGTAGCTAACCCTCTACTGCTATACGGTGTAGCTATATTTTAATCCCCATCATATAGCTGTGTACTGTTATAATACAGATTACATACCTGAAGCAATACATTTGCCTGCAAACTGTGGTACTGCGGCTCCCTATCTGGGACCTTGTTTAATTAGTGGGCAGTGACGGTGTTAATTATCTGCTTGCTACTGTAATTCTACAACTCCCTATTTGAGGTCTAATAATGTAGTAGCCCTCCATGGCTTTCAGATCACTAAAAATCACATCTTTGTCTGGCATTAATTACTGCTACTTTACAGATGGCACTAAAATGCTGTGTATTTCTGGGTAAGCTGTATCCTACCTACTTTCTCCCTAGGCACACCAGTAGTAATTCTGACCTGCTGATTTTTGACAAATTCAATGTCTAGTACATTTCCACTATCTGGGGAAGCTCTGTGTGTCATTAAGCTGCTGATGCTCACATTGTTCCCTCCTTAACTGTGAGCGTGGAACTACTTCCTGTTACACCCTAGCTAAGTTTAATGACTCTTCTACACAGTGGTGTTCCTGACTGAGCTATACCATCCCTCTCTAATTACACCCACGTTCAAAGATGTGTGTAATAATTTTATTATGTTCACCTTGGCTGACCCTCCACCCACACACACACACACACACACGCACCTCAGAGATATTGCCTCACAACTCTGTTCCACCATGCAATCTCAATCGACAAGGACACAATCACTTACTCATGAGAGTAGCCATCTGTGGCCTCCTGACTGTTCCAAACTGGCGGAATATTAGGTGACCCCCACTACAGGTCTATAAATCACTTATATTGCTACTGAAGCCACACAACTTCTCCTGCCATAGCACTGAACTATCTCTTCTAACCACCCAGTTGTACTGGATTAAGGGTAACAAAAAGCTACTACAAATAATTCTAACCTTATCAAACAAATATCTACTGCTCCTTATATGCTCTGGTAATGTTGAACTCAACCCAGTTCCTAACCCCCTTCAGTTTTGCCAGCTTATCAGGGTTAAAAAAATTGTGACAATTGATGTTCGAAGACAAGCTAAATAGTGTAAAATTTGAGAATGAATCCATACTGGGGGGGGTGGGGAGACAAGTGCCTCCAACCACCAGGCGTGGATTAATTCTCAAGTAGACCCATGCTCTGTCATGGATCAATCCACTTTTTCCACGGCTCACAGTGCTGCTTAAGGGGACTGCCAGAAACAACCAGAAAGATGGCAACACAAGACAGAGAGACAGAGTGGAGCGTGCAAGAATCCTGCTCCAACTGTACACTTAGTTGTTTTAATGTGGCTCTCTCTTTGTGTCACGCTCACTGCATTCAGTCACCCTGCGGTGTCAACTGCTACTCACTGTCTCCCATTGCCAAATCCCACTGCTGCTGCACAGGACTGTCACAAACACCCAGAGATACGGCAACTCCAGAGACAAACAGAGAGGAGTGTGCAGGAATCCTTGGCCGATTGTGCAGTGTGTTGCTGCTCTCTGTCTGTCTCTCCATCTCCCTCTCTCATCTAATGGTTGCTGCAGAAAAAACAACTGCATAGCAGTGCTGACTTCCCCTCAACTTCCCTTCATTCTCTCCCGTTCCTAAGATGTGGTCAGTTCCCTTTAGTGAGACGTGCTCCATTGTTTCAGCTCTACCACCTCTCCTGACTGCCATGTTCCCAGAACACAGGAACGCATATGCGGTCGCTATGCATACCCACAATGGATTGCTGCCAGCAACTGTGGATTAACTGAGAATTATCAATAGTCAGCTGATGGGTTTCAACGAATGATAGGGAGGCATTTTTGATAGCCATGGTGTAAGCCTAATTAATCCAGATATTCTGCTACTCACAGGAACCTGATCACAGTGTCTCCATGATCCCTGGTTATGTCTAATATCAGCTGAATAGAATTTCTAGAGGCAGTGGCATAATCCTTTATGTAAAAGACAAGTTCTCTTCAACTATTATCAACTCTTTGTCTATACCCCAGGAATATAAATGTCACAAGGTCACTGTAGCCATGTCCTGAAATGAGACCATCAATATTGTTGGATGCTATAGACCTCCTGCTGGTGGTTTAAAGCTAATTAGAAATGTTACGAAGTTCCTCAATTAATACAGCAATGAAACCATAATTCTTGGGGACTTAAATCTGGATTGGCTCTTATCAAAATCTAATGACCTTAAGTCAGTCTGTGGTGATTTAGGTCTACAACAGATGGTTGCTGAACCTATAAGACCCAATCCTAAAAATCCATCCCATTTCTCATTATTAGACGTAGTACATTTCTAGGAGGACAGCTCTTCCATTAGGTCACACCTTTGGAACTACCCGTGTCAGTGCTAGGACCACAGGGAAACTTTTGCTAGCCCACTACAATGTCATGTGTCAGTGTCTGTATAAACATGGGTGGCCGCATCTCTCTTCAGTTCTCTTCTTGCTGATTATCCTCGTTATACCTGCTACTGGAAACTTAGTCGACTAACCTCTGCCATTTTCTTTATTTCTTATATTTCTAAGTTTTAATCGTCATCTCTGCATGCTGCCAAAATCATCTGTTGCTTTATTTAGTTACTGTAACTACAGAAATTAAAGTTATAAGGATGACATGCACAAGGTGTGTGCCTGCTGCCTAGGCCTTTCTCACAACATTCAAACCTGTGCAATCTGTCGGAGCTTTAACCAAGCTACTAGGCAACACCAAAAGAAAGCGCTGGAAAATTTTCTTTTACTAAAAACTTTATTGGCCATGGAAAAGGATCAAGGCCAGAAATCTGCATTGCCTATCCAGCTGACCAAATCACGGACGACAAAACCTAAGGGTTGGGAGTGTGACAGGTCATCATCTCAGCCATCTTCACTGTCAGGCCATAGGCATATGCACAGGAATAAAGAGAACTCCTCTTCCTTGGCAAGGTCCTGGTCGCTGCTGCAGCTTTCAGGTACTTATACTTCTTCTTCATGGACAGCTCTGGCAGCAGTGACAATAGCCCTCCAGACCATCAGTGAGACACCATGGTAGGTGCTTGGCTCAGGCACTGTCATACCTACTACGTATGGTATGTTGCCGTCATCAATGGGTTACGGCCCATCATCGATTTCAGTTGTCACAGCCACTGGCCAGGGCACTGTCAACACTCTGGCAGTACTGGCTTCATTTTCAGAGATACTACGACATATTTTACCAGGCTTACATACAAACATTCAAACATACGAAATTTGCCAGCAGATAAAGGCCTAGTGGTCTATCAAGTCTGCTCGAATGTGCAGCCAGCACCCCTTATTCTGCAGCTGCCCCTCCCTTGTACCTCCCTCTTGTCCTGTCCCAGTCCCTTTTGAAGCAGCCCACTGTTCTATCAGATACCACTTCCGCCAGTGATGCATTCCACCCAGCTACTACCCTCTCCGCGAAAGTGTCTCCTCATCTCCCTCCTGAACCTTCTTCCCTCCAGTCTCATATCATGACTCCGGGTATCCCTCCCCTCCCCTCCCTTACTTTGAACAGCACCTCCATATCTGTCTTGTTTATTCCTTTCACGTACTTAAAGGTTTCAATCATACCCTCCATCCCTCCTCTCCTCCAGCGAGTACATGTTCAACTCTCTCAGCCTCCTCTCATATGATAAGTCCCCCAGCCCCTGGGTCATCTTTGTCACCCTGCACTGCACCTTCTCCAGTAACTTAATGTCCCTCTTCAGATATGGGCACCAGTAATGCACGCAGTACTCCAGGTGTGGTCTAACTAATGATCTATACAGTGGCAGAATCACCTCCCCCACCTTGAGGATATACCCATTGCAATGCAACCAAGCATTTTGTTGGCCTTTGCAGCTGCCTTCCTACATTGTGCCGAGTTGTTCATTGACCCCGTAATGAGCACTCCCAAAGCCTTCTCCTCCTCTGTCTCAGCTAGCTGCACTCCCCCCCAGCTGGTAACTCCTCCTTGGGTTTTTCACCTCAAAATGCAGCACCTTGAACTTTTTGGCATTGAACCCCAGTTGCCAGGTGTCCAACCAGGTTTCCAGCTTTGCCAGATCATCCTGTAACCCCTGCCATCCCCCTAGGTCATCCACCACCACTCCCATCTTGGTGTCATCAGCAAACAGACTGGTCTTGCTCTTGATGCCTAATGATATGTCTGCAATAAATATCTCAAACAACACTGGTCCCAACACCGAGCTCTGCGGAACACAACTCTTCAACTACCCTTGGGGATGAGAGCTCCCCACCCACCACCACTCTCTGTTGCCTTCCCTGAAGCCAGTTTCCTACCCATCTCACCAGCTTTGCATCCGCCCTTGTGCCTTCTAACTTACTTCCCAGCCTCCCATGCGGCACCAAGTCGAATGCCTTACTGAAGTCCAGGTACAGGACATCCACTGCATGGCCCCCATCCAACTGCCTAGTTATCCAGTCATAGAACTCCACCAGGCTGGTTTGGCAGGATCTGCCACTTACGAAGCCATGCTGACTACTGTCCTGTAGCCCTTTGGCCTCCAGGAGAGACACCAGCCTCTCCTTCAGGATAGTCTCCATCAACTTACCCACGATGGATGTGAGGCCACCGATCTGTAGTTCCCCGGTTCATCCTTGGGGCCGCTCTTGTGGAGGGGTACCACATGAGCCATCCTCCAATCATGAGGTACCTGTGCAGCCTGTGTTGCCTTCAATGGGTGTTACTGAATCTCAGTCCCCATCAACGCCATCTTCCAGTATATTGCAACTACAGCCTTCTGAACCACTGCCGGGGTGGCCAGCATGGTCCTTGGTTCCCGTCATCGACAGGAAGGTCAATGACGATGCAGAAGATAATTCTGACCTCATTGTGGAGGTGGATTATGAGAAAGAGGAAGGTTATGGGAGAGAAGAGTATGTACTCAATCCATTATTATTCTTCCAGTTTACCCTGCACTGGAGGATGCTATCTATGCTGCATGGTACAGGCCTAACTCATTGCCTACCGTACCAAGAAAGGCTGACAAGCAGTACCCTGCTCCATCTGCCAAGCCTTATTATGCCAGTCAACCAGAGACAGACTCAGTGGTTATTATGGCTGCCCATGATAGATCCAGGGCACTTAAACACATAAGTACTCTGCCTTCTGATAATTCATCAGGAGGCAGGATGTGATGTGCAAGCACACGTATGCCTCTTTCTCACTAAGCCTTAAAGTTGCAAATTACCAGGCCCATATGATTGAATATTAGACCAGCCTGTAGAAGGCTGCTAAAGCTGCAGCCCAAGTTCTATCAGAAGGCTCTGCCAAGGATGAATTAATTAAAACCCTGACTTCTGGTGCGGAGGTTGGCAAACACCTGCTCCACTCAGCACGATGTGTCTGATGCTTCTACCAGAGCAGCTGTATCTGGCATCTGCATGAGGTGTTACTTTTGGCTAAGGGTAGCTGGATTTGCAAATGATGTACAGCAAGCAGTTTTAAATGCCCCTTTTAGAGGGAGCAAACTGTTTGGCTATGATGTTGAAGAGGCGCTTAGAGGCCTTCAAACATGTAAAATGACACTAAGGTCCGTCAAATCCCTTTATCTCATGCCTGCTAAGGGTCATGAAGGGGAATACTTTTTTTTGTTTTGTTTTGTTTTTTGTTGACCGGGTAAGTGCACTAGACAAATCCTGCCTATTTTCAGGCACAACCCAGGGGAAGGGGATACAAATGAATGCCAACTGATCTTGAAACAGATTAAGCTGTTGGTGGTACTTTTTGTGAATGGAGGAAATTTGGCCATTGCACCGAGGAAATTCCCCTGCTCTTTTCCAGAAGTGCCATGGGATCTTTAACAACCACCTGAACTACCACCAGAACAGGCAAATGGGACCTCGGTTTAATGTTTCATCTGAAAGGCGGCACCTCAGGACTGCAGCACCCCCCTCATGCTGCACTATAGTGTCAGTATTGGGATATTGCTTAAGTGCCTGGTGTGAGATGGGACTGACCTGCTGATCTCCCGGCCTCAGGCGAGTGTGCTACCTGCTGAGCCACTGACACTGTTGCCAAAGGTGGTCTTCAAGCCTACCGTCAGCAAGGCTGAGGTAAGGGTAATGGGCCCCTACCTGGCTCTCTTCCCCAAGGTGCCCATTCAAAAGCACCCAAGGACATTGGAATCAGTGCATCGGCCCCCACTAGTTCAGCCTGATTCGATTCAGACTGTCCCCACACTACTGTTGCCTCCAGGGGTGGTTTTACGGGGCCTACTCTCCTTATAAGTCAAAGAATGGAGTGAGGTCACAACAGATGAAAAGGTCCTAGGGGCATGCTCTGGAGCTTTTGAAGACTCCTTCAGAGCATCCTTCACCTCCTTCTAGTCATCCTCTGGGACATTTATCCCTTCTGAAAGAAGAAGTGCAGGCTTTAATACACATACGTCTTTTAGAACCAGTTCCTCCTCGTCACAGAAACAAAGGATTCTATTCCAGATACTTCCTGGCTCCCAAATGGACAGGAGATTTGTGTCCTGTTTTGGATCTAACAGGCCTCATCTTCTACACAGAATACAGGAAGTTTTGCATGGTCTCCTTGCAAGCTCCGATTCCTCTGTTGCAAAGAGGGGATTGGCTTTGCTCCCTAGATATGAAGGATGTATACCTTCATATCAAGATCAGAAAAAATTCACAGACAGTATCTTGGCTTTATGCTGGAAAGGGAGAATTACCAGTTCAGAATATTGCCCTTTGGCTTGTCTTCTGTGCCATGAGTCTTTATCAAATGCTTGGCAGTTGTGGCAGCAACCCTTCACAGAGACATCTTGTATGTCTTCCTGTATCTGGATAACTGGCTACTGAAAACCAGCTTCAGGGAATATCTGCTACACACCCTACCTCGGACAGGGCAGTTGCTCGATGACATAAGAGTCACAGTGACTATGCCAAAGTCTGTCCTGATGTCTCGACAGAGACTACAGTACACAGGAGCAGTCTTTGTACGGAAAAAGGCTGTTATTTCGTACCCCTAGACGGGGCAGAAAACCTGATTGCTCAAGCAAGACTGGTAACAGTCATCATATCATAGCCAGAGCTTTATTACATCTTTTGGAGCTCATGGCAGCAGCCCCTGTCATTATGCCACTGACCCGCTTACACAAAAGGATACCTCAGTGGACATTAAAGGTCCCACGGGATCAGATGACAGACAAGCTGGACTAAATGGTATACGTCATAACTCCACTGGGCAGAACACTGACATGGTGGACTGACCATGACAACCTAGTAAAGGGCATTCCATTCCTTATTCCAACTTCAGAGCAGATCCTCACCAAGGATGCCTCTGGCTCAGGGTTCGCTGCACACCTGGCCTACTATCAGACATTAATGGACCCAGGTAGAGGCCATGTTACATATACATGGAGATGAGGGCTGTCTTGTACAGCCTCCAGGCATTTCAGAAGTATCTGACTCCAGATCCTCTGTTGGTACAGATGGAAAATGTCGGTGTGATGCATTATATCAGCAAACAGGGAGGGCACTCATTCCTATCCCCTATGCAGGCAAGCAGTGAGAGTGAGGTATTGAGTGTGGACACACGGCCTAGATCTGTCAGCTGTGCATCTCCCAGGTGTCCAGAACATCTTGGCAGACACGTTAAGCAGGTCACAGTCCAAAATACATGTATGGAAACGGCTGACCTCAGTGGTAAACAACCTCTTCACAAGATGGGGTTACCCAGAGTTGGACCTTTTTGCATCCCCCAAAAAGCAAAACTGCTGCGTCTCTTAGCTTGTTCCAGACCTGAAGTTTTCTGGTGAGACACATTGTCCCACTCTTGGAAAGGGAAATTCCTGTATACATTTCCTCCAAGTCCACTAATACAGAGGGTATTGCTCTAAGTGAAGATGAAGGGTACCACCCTCATCCTCGTTGCTCCTCTACAGCCTCATCAGATATGGTTTCCACTTCTGCAGAAGCTGGCAGCGAAGCCCACGATTACTCTACCTCTCTGCAGAGGTCTGTTGAAACAGGACAAGGAATTTTTGGTCCATCCAGACCTGAAATCCTTATATCTTGGCATGTTTTGGTGTTATCACCTAAAGTTGCAGATGTGCTGGTTGCATGCAGAAAGCCTTCCACCAGATATACATATTCACTGAAATGGAAGCGACTCACTTTGTGGGCTGCTTCCAGGAGTTTGAACTCATTCACCTGTCCTGTAAATGGGGTGTTGGAATACTTGCCGTCACTGTCAGACTCTGGTCTACAGTATTCCTCATGAAAGGAGCATTTGACTGCTATATCAGCTTTTCATTCCCCTACTGATGGGTGTACAGTTGCCTAACTGGAGGTCTCCTGTACTTTTCTGAGAGCTATTTTGCATATAAAACCTCTGTAATCCGGTTCCACCTTCGAATCCAAATTGTGTCCTAGAGAGACTGACATTGGCTCCTTTTGAGCCAGTCATGAGTTGTGGGTTACGATTCCCATCATGGGAAGCATTATTTTTGTTTGCAATTGCTTCTGCTCCAAGGATTTCAAAGCTGCAGGCTCTAATGTGTGAGCCCCATTACTTGATTTTCCAGAGTTTTTTTGTATACAAATCCTAAGCTTTTACCAAAGGTGGTATCTGAATTTATGCTGAATCAAACGATACACCTTCCTGTTCACTACCCTGAGCATGCCAATCAGGGTGAGGCATTGCTCCATATTATGGATGTTCACAGGATACTGAGATACGATGTGGATCACACCAAGGACACAGCAAGTCCTCTCAGCTTTCTGTTTTGTTCGCCCCAGGAAGGAGGGCACCCCTGTGTCTAAACAGTGCCTGTCCATACAGCTGGCACATTGTATTACGTTCTTTTATAGGAAGCATGGTAAGGAACTTGCTGGTGTGGTTTGTGGTCACTCCGCAGACGTCTGTTGCTTGTTTCAGAAATGTCTCTGCTGCTGACATTTGTGCAGCAGCCACATGGAACACTGTCCACACCCTCACTAAGCATTACAGTCTGGACATAGTCTCTCATAGACAAGCAGATTTTGGCCTTGCTATACTACAAGGCCTGCTGTCTCGAATCAGACTGTGCCAGTCTCCCAGTTGGCTTTTGGGACTGTTTGGGACTTGTTCCAATGGTGTGGCCTAATGGAAGAGATATCCTCGAAGACAGAACTTTTACATACTTACCATAACAGTAGATCTTCGAAAGAATCGCCTCCATTAGGCCATGTTGTCGCTCCCACCATCCCCCTTATATCATCTAGTAAGGGTTGTGTCACATATTTCTGCCATACCCCAATCCATGACTGTTAAGTCCAGCACAATTTATCGCCTAATATGTTTGGTGCTGGTTTGATCTCCTGGTTCCCCAGAAATGGAGGCCCTCTGAGTCTAATCTCTGGAGGGCAACTGAGGAGAGATGGGGCTGCCAATGTTTATACAGATGCTGATGCATGACATCATCATGGTTGGTCCCTGACTAGCAAAGGTTTTCTGTGTGGTCCTTGCACTGGCGCAGGTGTAGTTCCAAAGGTGTGGCTTAACAGAAGAGATTCTCTCGAAGATCTACTGTTGCAGTAAGTACATAACTGTTTTTTACCAATAGGCCACAAAAAACTGTAACTGCTGCCATATTTAACAATGACTGCAGCAACCAAAATGTGGTGGCATGTATCAGAGATTTAAGGAAATCATTTGTAGAACCTATCTTCCATTATAAAAGGAGATTCTCATACCTTCGTGAGTCAGGCTACCTCCATGATCTGGGTAAATTAATTGGCACAATTTCTACTTAACCTCCTCTATGCACATTGCATTGGAAGCATTGAATCAACAAATTCTCTCTGTTATAAATTGACATGCACGTCTAGTAAAACAGAGAGTTAAGAGGAAAATCTCTCCTTGGATTACAAAATAAATTAAGCAGGCTCTGAGGGACAGGGATAGCCACTGGGCCGAATCAGTAAAACAAACTGACCCATGACTGGGCAGTGTTCACGCAAAAAAGGAACTCATGCACTAAACTGATCCATACAGCCAAATCAAATTACTATCTAAGCCTTCTGGAAGCTAGCAAAAGTGATCCTGCTAAATTCTGTCAGTCAATGAAATCCCAAGGAGGAGGAGTCCCCCGCTACCATGTAAGGTTGTGGCAAATAGCAAAACTATTACTGATAAGCAATTAGTTGTGGAAGAGCTTGAGTCGCACTTTGCACCTGCTAGAATGACTTTTGCTGCTGCACTCCCACTGACAAATTTAAAGCAATCTCTATCCATTTGCAGGATGCACCCTCCTTTCCGCTTCCGAACCATTACCTATAAACAGGTGCAAGACATGCTACTAATTCTTCACACTAAAAAGAGCCCGGGGGAAAACAATTTAGAATTTTTTCTTCTTAGAACTGAAGCCTCAGTGTTAACAGCGCCTACAGCACATCTATTCAGTCTCTCCCTAACTAGCCATGAAATTCTTGCACTTTGGAAAACGGCTCACCTAATTCCACTTTTCAAAGCTGGTGATAGATTTATGGCAAGTAACTACTGGCCTGTATCAATCTTGCTGTCCTAGCTAAGGCCTTGGGAAAACTAGTCAAAGAACAGGTTCAAAAGTATCTCACCAGTAATAATTTAACTACACCCCATGCCAACCAAGTTTCTGGTTTCTATATATACCACTACTGTGCCCATCAAAGTGACAAGCAATTGGTTCACTTCCCTTGGCCAAAAGCATGTAGTGGCTGCCATTTTTCTTGACTTCAGACTTTTGATATGGTCGACCATCACATACTTCTGCATAAGTTGTCCTCTGTTGGTATTGGTCAGCACACTTTACCTTGGTTCAAAAATTACTTGATTTGTAGAGAACAGCTTAAATCTGAGGGCCTACTCTCCTCCTGCTTACAAATCTCCAAAGGAGTCCCAGAAGGGTCTGTTCTCAGACCACTACTATTTACTAGATTATATATATATATTTTTATAAAACGGGTAGGAAAAATTATGTCTGCTGATTTGTTGGATTCCATCACATGACCGTGAGTATATCAGAGCGCGACCACACACCTGCACTTTTACCCCCAAAAAACAATTTTGCCATTTTATAAGATAGTTAACCCACTCTACGGTGTGTGGTCGCGCTCTGATATACGCACGCCTTGGGTGGTTGACACACTCAGCCTGCGTGTCTCATGCGTACAACGCACACCAAGGCATGCGTATATCAGAGCATGACTGCACACTTAAGAGTGGGTTATCTATTACATATATAAATTTATTATGGTAGCATGGTAGTGCTACCATAGTTAGGGTCGAGGAGCCATTTACATGTTAAACCTAAAATTTTGCACCTTATTAACTTTGCAACCGTTCAACAGATTTGCCTGCAATTTGGAATACATGATCAAGAACCATACATCTTGGGATCTGCCAACTTTCGTACTGTTCAGGTATATGGCTGCGGAGTTATTAAGCATGATCTGCGTGCACGTTTACGCTTTTTTGGAATTCTTTGCTCATCCCTACAGGTCGCACAGTTTGCGCGACCAGTCCGAAAACTTCAGGGAACATTTGTCCAAGGTCCCCGATGTGTCTTTTGAAGATTTCGAGAAATAATATTAAATTGTTCAAAAGGTATTCAAAAAACAATTTCCCATTATAAGTCAATGGGAAAAGTTAAAAAGTTTGACTGTGTCGCAAATGCACTTTTTAGTGTCACAAATTGCCCTAGTAGTGTCACAAATCCGCCATTTTGTTTTCAGTTAGTGATCAGAAAAATGGTTGGCATTTAAATTTGGGACCCTCTAGCAACACAATTATTTTTCTGTTTACCTAGTTGGACCCTGAGGATGCTAGGCATGTCTTTATTTTGAGGTTAAATACCCTAGAAATATGTTTTTTCAATTTCTGGAAAAAGCAGTGTCACAAAGTAGTGTCGCACTCACGAAAGTGTCGCAAATGCTTGCAAAAGCTGTCGCAAATTGCGATACTACCTTTCCACATTATGGCCACAATGACAGCAGTTCTTTGCCACCCTGCTGCAAATGAACGGTTTGGTCTTTTGGGCTGAAATTTGGAGGGAAGGCAGCCAACATCTCACAAATATGCCTTTTGGTGGTTTGGTGACAAAATATTGCAGGGATGCAAAGTTACGGTACTCCGAAGTTGACACTTTTTCTCATAGACTAACACTGCAGCATCTGCTGCATGACAGGAATTCTTTGCCACCCTGCTGCAAAGTAACGGTTTGGTCTTTTACACTGAAATTTGGAAGGAAGAAAGCCAACATCCCACAGATGTACCTTTTGGTGGTTTGGTGAAAAAATATTACAGAGAGGCAAAGTTATGGCACTCTGAACTTCTCTTTTTTTCCCGTAGGATAACATTACAGCGTTAGCAGCACAGAATATGTCGAAGCAGTGCGAGATATAGACTTTTTGCCAGAAAAATGCTTAGTACACAACTAGCCAGGAAAGTCATAAATCATATGTCTTTTAAATTTTTTATCTATGTCATACGGTTCCTGAGATATAAGCAGTTTAGTATTCCAACTCCTCATTTTCTGCTCCGAGACCCATTATTATGCATACATTCTTTTGTACTCACTGTCATTCTCTATGCAGCTTTTGGAGAAACCAGCCTCCAATAAACACATTACTGTTACCAGTTACGCTTCGCTTACATACCCATTTCACTTACTGTTCCGTCGCCACCATATGCGTTACCCTGCATTTCATTTGTGCTTGTGTTTTGCGTTATTTTTACCATTTGCGTCTACAGTACTGTTTCTCTTTCTGTTTCGTTTTGCATCACCATGCACATTACCATTTGTGTTTTGCGGGCACCATGTTACTATGTGACAAGACATCATGTGGGGCGTCAGAAACTTTGGGCTCCATGCTCTCATACATGCGGCTCCCATTCACTATTTCTCGTTATCATTCTCAAAGAAGGGAAATTAGAGGCAAAAACTCAGTTTAATGCATCAGTTAGGGTTGTTCACAGCAACAAAAGCGAGGAAATTCGGTGTTAGGGTTGAAAGCCCCCTTGGACCCCCAGCCCACCTCCCTCAACTGGCATCGAGTGCGCATTGGGGTCATCGGTCCTAACTCTCACCCCATTCTCTATACCTCTGCTTCTTTACATGTGATGGGGTGAGAGTTGAGACCCGCATTAATCGCACCCCTGATGTACCGGACTGAGGGCCAGGAGACTTTCAACCCAACACGAATGTCCGCTTTTGTCATTGTGGAACAACCCTAACTGATGCATTAAATGGAGTTTTTGCCTCTAAAATAAATATACATGGATATATATATATACACATGATCTACGAGATTATATTGGGGATGTCAAGCTACACTCCTATGTAGACGACACAGTGCTATATGCAACCAGATCTAACAGAGCAGAAGCTTTAAATGATCTCCAGACCACTTTCAATATTCTTCAACTGAAACGGAGTGCTTCAAAACTCCTTCTTAATGCTGCCAAAACAAAGTAAATGATTTTTGCCCCCAACAGCAAGAGGTCAACTGGCCCTTCCTCTCCTGGAATCCTTACTCTCCTAGGTGATAAATTGGAGCTAGTAGATCATTTCAGATACTCAGATCTATGGCTAGACAGTAAGCTTTCTTCCAGTAATCACACTGAACGTTTATGTAAGAAGCTGCATCCAAGGCTGGGCTTTTTATTATAGAAATAAGTTCAATCTACCTTCGGATGCCTGTAAAATCCTAGTCAGAGCTAAGTTTTTACCCCTGTTTGATTATGGGGATTTAGCGTATTGATGTGCTACTGTTGTCCCACTTGCCAAACTGAATGTATTTTATTATAGGGCACTAAGAGTCATCACTGGGTTAACCTCAAGACCCCACCACTGCACCTTCTATGCATCTGTTGGTTGGCCTTCCCCTCACCAATAGATGACTACAGAGACTATATTTTTGGTCCTACAAATCTCTTAAGCACAATGTACCTTGATATATCTCCGACTTATTCTGCAAAGTCTCTAGTTTATATACCCTGAGAGCATGTAACTATAGTTTGCTTCAAACTCACAGAATTGCATTCAAATATGGCAAAATTGCTTTCTGCTGGCTTGCTCCAACATACTGGAACAAAGATCTAGCCTCCTTCAAACTGACCTCAATTGTGAGCCCTCATACCTTCAAACTATTGATCGATACCTATTGCACTAATAGCTGTACCTGCTCCGGTCTAGATCCTCTATTGCTATGCGCTGTAAACGGACTGCTGTTTTAAAGCTGTCCTGACTGTAACAACCTTGCTATTTTATTATATTTATTCATTTATTTAGTTTTTGGTAACCAGGTGGGTCTACTAGACAACCAAATGCCTATTTTCAGGTATGACCTGGGAGGGTGCAAAGCACAAGACACATCAAAACCATTACGTATACAAATTTTTGAGAGCTAACTAGTTCCGGGCTCCAGAAAAGTACAATATAAAAACACTGCAAGTTGACAAGTAGTGAATGAAGTACAAAAACAGGTTAAGACAAGTACATTCTGAGGTGCGAAATCAGTTAAACAAGGTGCGAGCAGTTATGAGCAGGGAGGTTGGAAACAAGTACTGGTCATGGATAGGCATAAGTGAGACTTGAGGGATCATTTGAAGGATGACATGGTGGGAGAGCTATGGATATTGGAGGGGAGGGAGGGAGTTCCAATATCTGGGTACAAAAGCCTGTTCACCCATCTTGGTCGAGCATTTAGGGGTAGCGAGTGAGGTAGTGTCCAAGGATCTGAGGGACTACTTGAGCCGAGCATTTTATTATATTATGTTTTATATTATTTTTTTTTGCTGTATATCTTAATGATTTATCAGACTGTACACTGCTTGTAAATGTTGGTCCTTACCTTACATCCTTGTAATTGCTGTGATCTTTCTGTACTGTGCTGTCCTATCCTATCCAGGATCTCCCTGCAAATGAGCTTTGCTCAATGGAGCTTTTCCTAGTAAAACAAATAAAATGAAAAGAAATGACCCCACACTGCCTCCTGGCGGCAGTTTGGTTGCTTTGAGACTCTTGGTGCATTGTGTCCTATTTAATAGACACATGAAGGGAGGTGCACATAGACCTGAATTTTGACACCAGTGGCCTTTGCTCAAGTCAAGTGTGTTGTTGACTTTGCAAAATCAATGACTTGTTAAGCTGCTTGTCGCTCTATTGTGTCTGCATAACAAGATTTGCAAGGCAGGTTTTTGTCTGCAAGCACTCTGTAGAGGATGGCGCTTTGAATGAAAAGGCTATTATCAACAAAAGATTTTTTTTCCAAAAAAAAAAAGCACCAGTGATTATGCCAGGATGTTCCGGGCAGTTCTTCTAGCTAAAGTAGGCACAGATTGCTCATTCATATCCATTCACAGACTTGTCTACATTGATTTCATTGAAATTCTATGCTATTCAAAATAGGATCCTCAGAGCACAGATTCTGCATAATTTCCCTGCTCAGCTACAAAAGGGAAGCATTTGCCAGGTTCGCCCTGTGAGCTTGGAATGCCATTCATTTATACAGTTAAAGAAACAGTGGCAGCAGGAACTGGCTAATTTGCATGAAGCGTGTGAAGATGCGATGTGCTGGTGTGGTCCCACAGTGTTGGGAAATGAGGCCGCAATGTTTGGCAATATAATTAAGAAATAGAACTCTTTCCCCATACTAATAATGAGGCTGACATGAAGCGTGGGCTTGGCAAGGCACTTTCTTCTTATCATTAAAGTGAAAAGGCCATTTTAGGATATCCAGAATCAAAATATCCTTGCTGGTCCTGGACACACTCACTCTAGGATCTTTGACCATGTCAGTTTGCCTGTTTGGGTTATGATCTTCCCATCTTTTAAAAATGAGAAGGATAATGTAATACCACTAGTGGATCAATGTAATGACAGCACCTGCTCCCCCCTCCCACACACACACACATGCTTAGGCCAACAGTAGATGATTTAGTCCAAGCTAGTTTTTAAAGGGAACATTTTACATTTTTTTTTTTTTTTTTTAACTCTATTTATGCTCTGTACCTTGGAGAACTCTCTCAGGCATCCTACGCAGCCGCGAGCTCTACCCCCTTGCCTGAAGCCTCTTGCCACTCCTGCACCATCCCGACAGATCCTCTGGCTCTGCACCCTCTGAGGTAGGGCTGCCCTATCTGCCCAGGGCACTCTATCTGTAAATCCAATGTGTCGGTCTGTGCGGGCGGCCGTGGTGAGGAGACAGCCCGGCAGTTGAAGTGTGGCTTGGCGGGGCATGGTGACATCGCCCATCCCCAAGGACAGGGATTTTTCCTTTTTCTGTCTCTCCCACTGGCCTGGCAGTGCAATGTGCTCCAGTGCGGCACATGCACACTCACACGCACACCCAGGAGTGCCGCGCAATCTCCTGTTGCCTGATCCCGATTGCTAAACTCCTAGTCTCCACTGGGGTCGCCAGATGGCGTGGATCGTCTCCTTCCCTCCCAGGAAAGGAAAGCAGTCCCTGGTCACTCAGTCCTTCCTCCCCTGCCAACACCCGATGGTCCGAGCTCATTTTCGAACCCGGGACACCAGTGTGGCGCTAGGTGTGGCCTCCAGCGCCTCAACTCTCAGTGCCACCGGGCCGAAACATTTCACATTTTTCTTGATGCAAGTACTACCCCCTTGACAAAGCTGTACTGTAGATCTCCCTGTAGTGCATACAGAATCCCCTCACGAGCTGAGGAGAGGACATTACGCCCCTCCCTCGTGTTATGCGCTGCATTTACTTCTGTTACAGGAGTATCTTACTATGTTCTATTAACTCTTTATGGCTTTCCTTCTCACTCCCCTTTGTGTCTCTCTGTCTTGGTTAAAATGTAGTCTGAATCATATACTGTATACAAGTGTGTAAAAGGTCTACTTTTTGGTGCAGAAAGGGAACCAAAGGAGGGGCACTCAAGTTACATGCAAAGTCAACCTATCTGTGTGGTTAACAATAGTTGGCTTATTTATAACTGTGTAACCTGGTGTTGTGTCCAGCTCTGACCATCAAAACAGATTCTGTACCTGATTTTGATCTCAAAACAGACTTTTGCAGCCAATCTGGGCTGTAAAATTCTGTCTGTAATTTTGTAGATGTTGACCAGGTACATATATGGGGTTGGCAAACATGCAAAGGTCGACTTACAGGCAAGTCTATACTAGTAACAGATCCAAATGTTTAATGAAAAGCTTTGTGATACATATAATTAAGGTCAAGCTATACAGATTTGCCTGCATTTTTGTAATTTTGCAGTTGGCTGCTAAGCTATGGTTTGTGCTGCAAATGCACAGACAGCAGGAACAACAATGAGTTTTAAATGAGTTGTCAGTGAATTGTACATTCCGACTGCATTACAAGCAGTGCATCAGCAATGCATCTGTGTTTCAGAGATGAGATGTTAAACTGAGGTCACATCTCCCATCTGCCTGTTCTGCTGTTTGTTCAGATAGATGTTAAAGATCCCATGGTGTGTCCAGCCCGCCAGCACAGTGGAAGCACTTCTATCTGAGGTGCCGACAACCGGGGTTCGGAAGTAGACCTCAGACATCGGAGAGTCTGCCGGGGGAGGGGAGGCTGAGCATCCCCAGGACTGCTTGCCTTCTCCAGGAAGGCAGGGAACTTGGTACCTGGTGCCAACTGACCCTTAGCATTGGCGGGGGTGCAGCAGCCCAGGACCATACTGGGAGCTTGTAGGGGCAGAGACCAGCGGACCTCTGCATGGAAGGTGCAGGAGTGCACCTGATGATGCACTAAGGTCACTGCGCGACTGGCCCCACCTCGGACTGGTGGGGAGGGGGGACGCACAAGGGAAAATCCCTCAGCACAAGCCCCGTGATGCATGGATCCCAGTATGTGCTGGTGGAGGGGGTGGATCTCCTCCCCATGGCAGCGTCCAAGTGCCAAAACTACTAGCAAAACAAACAAAAAAAAAGATCCCATGGTGGTGCTTCTCCAAAAGAGAATAAAAATTTCCCTAGAGTCCAAGCAAATTTCTTCCATTCATTAATTCACCAACTGGTTCAATACTTAGTTACTTAGTTATTTTTAACCAGGTAAGTTCACTAGACAAGAATGGTCTGTTTTCAGGCACAAGCTGGGCAGGGTGCAGTAATCTAAAGTAATCACCAGGAAAAGCAAAGATATGATCATACATCAGTAATTACAAATATTGATACACAGCAGATATAAACAGTACAACAGGATAAGAATTACACATAGGGCGAGATATTCAAAGGAGTTGCGCCAGCGCAATCACAGAAATGCACACGGGGCAATATTCAAAAGTGGGAATTGCACAGCGCAATTCCAGATGCTCCGGGGCACAAAGATAATGTATATGAGGCACATCCCGATATTCAGCCCGGGATGTGTGGCGCATCTCCCGGCACAACCCAGAGATGTGCCGCATACCTGGGCTCAAAGTTGAGGCCTGTAAA
Source organism: Neoceratodus forsteri (assembly GCA_016271365.2). NCBI lineage: Eukaryota > Metazoa > Chordata > Ceratodontiformes > Ceratodontidae > Neoceratodus > Neoceratodus forsteri. Next base: position 898,032,864 of record CM057451.1, on the reverse strand, counting down.
AAAGGTTCAACTGCTAGCCACCCACAGGTAGGCCACTGTAGTGCAGGGCACAACACAGCAGCCGCTGGCCATGGGTGGCAACCCCCCAACACCATGCACAAGCACCCACAATAGTCCCTGGTGGTCCAGTGGTTCTCCCCCTCCCCTCCCATAGCCCGGATCACCATAATATTATTTATTGTACTATCCCTGGTGGTCCAGAGGTTCCCCTTCTCCCCTCTCGTAGCCCTGATCACCATAATATTATTTATTGTACTATCTATGGTGGTCCAGAGGTTTACCCTTCCCCGCCTGTACCCACAATTGCCCAACGTAGCTTTGACTAAGTCCCTGGTAGTCTAGTGGCACCCCCTCCCTATCCTGTATCTCTGATCACCATAGAGAGATTACTATAAGATCCCTGGTGGTCCAGTGGTTCCTCCCATCCTGCCAGTAACCCCGATCGCTGTATGAATCCTCTGTATGATCCCTGGTAGTCTAGTGTCACCAGCTGCCCCAACCCGGAACCCTGATCATCAAAATAATAGTCCAATATCGATCCCTGGTAGTCTAGTGGTCCCCCCACCCCATCCAGCTCCCCCCCCCAGTCATTGGCGGGCAACATACCCACCCTCATACCTCCACGGCTCTCCGCCAAATGACAGCTTGCAGTGCATACTGTAAGGGTCATTCACAATTTGAATGACCCTTACAGTATACACTAAACTTCGATAATCCACAATGTGGACCAATGAGTTACAGCACTTACTGTAAGCTGTCATTTTAGCCGCGGTGGTATGTGGGTGGTATGTTGCCCACCAATGACCGAGAAGGCTGGGTGGGCTGGGGTACTGTGTGGGAGGACCACTAGACTGCGGGACTGATATTGGTCTTTTATTTCGGTGATCGGGGTTCCAGGATGGAGCGGGGGGTGCCACTAGACTACCAGGGATCATACAGAAGATTCATACAGTGATCCAGGTTACCAGCAGGGTGGGGAGAACCACTGGAACACCAGGGGTAGTAAAATAAATAATATTGCAGTGATCAGAGCTACAGGAGGGGAGTGGGGAAACATTGGACCACCAGGAATAGTAAAATAAATAATATTACGGCGATCGGGGCTACAGATGGGGAGGAGGGGAACCACTGGACCACCAGGGGTATGACAGTCTTATTTTTATGGCGATTGGAGGTACGGGATGGGGAGGGGGTACTACTCCATTCCCTGGTACAGGGACCACGTGCTGTACAGGGTGCCAGGTGCATTTCACTGGCCAGCCCTGCACAACTCATGCAAATGGGGCCATAATGAATGCAAATGGCCCCATTTGCGCCATGCATGCATAATGGCTCCATTTGCATATCCAGGTCTGAATATCTGGCCATTGTGCCCCGTGCAGCTCCAGTTGCACTGGAGCATTCCCATTCCTGGTATTCAGAGCTGTCTAGGGGATGTGCCGGTGCACCGTATTTGCACCGTGTGTATTATTTACTATATTCAGAAGAGATGCGCTGTGGCACATCTCTTTTGAATATATCCCTTAGTTGCTCTAGCGCAACTCAGTTGTGTTACACCACCACTTGCGCCATTGCTAGGCGCAGTTTTGAATATTGGGCACATAATGTCTATATCTACTTCCTGTATCCCCACATCCCCCAGGACGAGGCTGGAAGCTGCCTGTCTGCCAGCTGCATCCTCTCCTGAACTAAGACCCACCAGACGCTGCTTCTCCCATGATATAGGGATCAGGATGGGGTTACACATGTCTGTGACCCAGGAAGACTGGGCACCAATTTCTTCTATGTTTAATGAAGCAAAACAGGCACACATTGGTGCATTTGAATGATCTGGCCATAGCCCTTTAAAAACCTCTTAAAACTGGGATTGTCCCACACAACCAGGACGGATAAAATCCCTAACTGCAACCAAGACAGGGGGTCTATCACAACAAGACCAAATAAACTCCCATTTCTTTGTACTGCTACTTTCACTGACTTGCTCAAGGCCACACACACAGTAACAAGTAGACATGGGATTTAAACCCGATCCCCAGGTACACAAATCTACGCTCCACCTGCCACGGCCAGGAGGGATGGGAGGAGAGGATAATTAGGGCAGCATGAAGGGAGGCAGAGCTAGATGGCACCATCCACCTGGGGACTAATAACCTGGCTAGGGACTGGCTGGGATAGAGCAGGGGGAGTTCAAGGCACTGGGGAGTTGTCTTAGGCAGGTAGCACATTCAGTGGCTTTTGCAGAGCTGCTGCCTGTCTACAGCAGGGAGGGAGAAGAAGGATCTTCACACCAGGACCTTCAACTCATGGCTGAAGAAATGTTGCAGAGAAGATGGGTTCGACTACATTGAGGACTGGGGTCCAACCTGGAGAGATTAGAGCTTTTACAAGGGTGATGGCCTGTATCCATACAGGAGAGGAACCACAGTCATTGGTGGATAGTTTAAATGTTTCTTTGATGAACATTTAAACTAGCCAAGGGGGAAGGCAGAAGAAATCAGGGAGGCAGAAACTGCACCCCTCGCCCCCCCCACAGGCTAAAGTAGGAAGTAGCGAGAACCTGAGGGGAGCGAAGTACCACAGTGTACAAATTAATAAAGGAAGCAAGTTGGTAAAGACAAATGGGAAATAGAAACAACAGCATCAAAAACAGAGGGGAGAAGGAGGGAAGGCAAAAAGGAGAAAAGAGGGGTAATAATCAGGGTGGTAACAAAGACTGAAAGACCATGTGTGCAAATGCTATAAGTTTAGGAAATAAGATTTTGGACCTAGAGGCCATCATGGCAGAAGCCGATATAGATATTGTGGCCATTACCAAGTCATGGAGCACGGAAAACCATGACTTGGACATGGCCATACCAGGCTATACTCTGTTTAGGAAGAACAGGGTGGGAAGAAAAGGAGGGTGTGAAAAGCGACAGAGAAGGAATACGGGGGGACAGAGGTACTGTGGGTCACCCTGTGGAAGGGGAACAGAGCCACTTTTCACTCTGAGGTGATCTACAGGCTTCCATCACAGAGGGAGGAGTCAGACAAGGTACTGGTGGAAGCAACTGGCAAGATGGCAGAAAAGGTAGAGGTGCTGCTGGTGGGGAACGTCAACCTGCCAGATGTAGATTAGAGCCTCCCAACTGCAGCTTCAACTAGAAGCAAGGACATCCTGGACCCCCTACAGGGGGTGTTCCTTAGGCAACTAGTCAACGAACCCACTTGTGATGGGCAAATACCCGAACTGGTACTCACTAACAGGGACAGTGTGGGAGACGTCAAGGTGAGAGGTCACCTGGGGACCAGTGATCCCCATACAGTGTGGTTCAATATAAGGATGATTGTGGAGTCTAACCACACAAGGGCAAGGGTCCCAAACTTTAGGAGGACACATTTTATAAAGATGGGTGAATGCCTCAGGGATGATCTAGCAGGAAAAAATTACCTAGTGGGGTGGAGGAACAGTGGATGAAGATGAAGAGGGCCATACCGAAGAACACAAACCTCTGCAGGCAACTGAGTAAAAAGTAAGAGGAAAAAGAGACTAATGTAGTTCTCAAAAGAGGTGGCTGGAAAGGTAAAAGCTAAAAGGGTAGCATTCAGAAGATATAAGGAGACACAGAGGGAGGAAGATAAGGAGGTATATCAGGAGACGCTAAAGCCTACTACCAGCTATGCTCTTCCATGAACCAGTAGCACTTACCTCCACTCCAGATGCCTGTCCATCCTTCCTCACCTGTGTCCTTCTCTCACAGCCCTAAGACTTCCCCGAACCCTCTGTTCCCCCATCCCAACACCTTTTATGACACCCTAGCCTAACCTTCCCCCCAAATCTTAATCGTGCAATAAATGTGTTGATCTACCTGAAGCTACTCTGCATCATCCTTCCACCCACCCCACCCCACCACCCTCTTGTCTAGCCCTATCCACCACCCCACCCCTTTTCTTTCTTTTTTTTTTTTTTTTTATTTCGTCTTTATCCTCCTTTCCTACCCCGGTGCCCCCTCCTTCCATCCGCTCCATGTCCCCGCCACCTACCTTAGGATCTGCCCTTAGGTGCCCTTCCTCCTCTCCCTGGCACTTTGGGGGTCTGTCCTGTAGGTGGTCCGGGTAGACTTAGGCGGACTTCATCTAGGGCAGCCGGAGGGGTTTTTCCGTTTTCCTTCACGCCCATCGCCCCTGGGACGCCGCTGGACGTGACGTCTCGAAAGTGGCGATGCGCATGACGAGACGCCAGCCCTCATGCGCCCGGCATCGCCCCTCCCCGCTCTGACGAGCGATCACCTCCATCCTTCTACTGCCGTGCTTCCACCGGCTATGGAGGGATGCAGAACGCAGAGTTTTGGTCACCCACCCTGAGGGAGGAGAGCATCTGTTGGGACGCCGATCCTCCACCCTGCTGACCCTCTCGCCGCCCGAGTCCGCTCTCGAACCCGGGCCCGCGCGATGCGTAGGTGTGCGCCCCCATCTTTTCAATTCTCTACAACAAATGTCTCCATTGCAGGTGTCATACTGTCTGATATTGCACAATGATTATTACCATTACTACATCGAATCATGACCCTCTGTAATTAGATACCATTATTGTGTGTCACCTGTATAGCTGCACTAACTGTAAGGTATCTGAACCACTGCAATTGTATACTGTTACTATGTGTAACCTGTACCAACTGCTTTTATTGAGTGCTCATTGCTTATGTTTTCACTGTCCTTTAACCTCTTGCATACCTTTTTCCGCCACCTCAAGCGGGGTGTGCATTTTTGTACTGTATATTTTAAGGATTGTTTGTGTATGAGCTGTTTTCTGCCACTATGTGGCCTGGGTTGAGACTGAAAACGGTCCTCTGGATCTGTGCACCTACCCGGATACCAAAGACATAAATAAATAAAATAAACAAAAAATAAATAAACAGAGAAGCACGGACAGCAGAAAGGAGCGCAAAGGCACAAAGTGAAGAGATGATAGCCCAAGAAGTAACAAAAAGGGAACAAACAGTTTTTAGGTATGTAAGTGAAAAGAGGAACAATGGAGGGATTAATAAGGTAAAAAAAGCGATGGAGGGACAGTGCAGAGGAGGACCAGGAAAAGGCAGACATACTGAAAAAAATACTTTTCTTCAGTGTTCACGGTGAAAGGAGAAGGGGAAGGGCCACAAAAAGGTAAAAGGAGCTCTGAAAGGAGGGAGGTGGACACTAGTCCTTTTTCAAAGGAGAGAGTCATAAAGGGACTTGCTAAACTGAAAGTGGACAGACCAATGGGTCCAGACGGGGTACATGCTAGGGTAGTATTGAAAGAGCTCAGAAAGGTACTGGCTGCACCTCTGACAGCTCTGTTTAACAGCTCACTGGCAACAGGAATGGTTCCAGAGTACAGGAGGAGGGCAGATATAGTCCCTCTTCACAAAAGTGGTAGCAGGAAGGAAGCTGGCAATTGCGGACCAGTCAATCTGACATCAGTGGTGGGAAAGTTAATGGAGTCACTAATGAAGTAAAGGATAGCAGAATATCCTAAACCAAATGGGTTACAAGACCTGACACAGCATGGATTCCTGGAAGGGAGGCCATGTCAAATTAATCTGATATATTTCCTTGATTGGGTAACTAAGTGTAACCCCCCTGCAAATGGGGGTTCCCAAAAGACTTCCAGGAGCTTGCTTGAATGCTCCAAGCCTGAATGGTGTTTGGCATTTAAGCCATTTATCAGTGAGTGTTTTTAGAGCCTTTGGTACTGTCTCTTTAAGAGCTGTCTGCTTGCAGACATAATTAGTTTGTATGGGGGGACTGTGTGCTTCTCTGAGTACCACTCGAGCTGCTGCCAATTCACTTAATTTTGCAGTCACTAGGAGTGCAAAGGAACCTATCTGAAAGATGTAACTGTTTGCCAGAAATTATTTAGAGTAATAATGAAATTACAGTTTGTCTAACCTGCTTTCTTTGCAGTCAGAACTGTGTCTGCTAGTTCCCCATTCTAGTTTTGAACTGCTGAACTGGACCAATCAGTGTGGGGTAAGCTAGCTCTAAAATGGTGCCTTGGACGAATCAGAACTTGGACTCATAATCTGAGCCAGCCACAAGAGGATTGTATGGGCAGTGACTCTGGAGATGTAGTTTAGACTTAGTGCCTTTTGGACCAACAGCAGCAGTCTATTGTGAGTGACAGCCAATCCAGTCAAGAACTGGGAGGAACTCAAAGGAAGTGCCAGTTTTGTCGGTTGGAGTTTCAGTTGAGCTTTGGCAGTGAAGAAGGAAGGGCCCTGTGCTTTTTCAGTGTGCAGTTTTTAGTCAAAACGTGTATAGGCCCAGAGTTCCAGTCTGCAGCTTGTGTAACAGCTTGTTAGGACTGAATCTGCCCTATGAAAAGAATCAAAGGATCTCTGAAGAGTAGAAACCAGGCTCACCCTGTAGAAGACTGGAGGAATTGCTGAAAATTGCACTCTGTCTGTCAGGAACTGAATCTGCTGTGTGTTCTCCGGTATTGTGCAGTAATTGCATCGGGATACAGATGCAGCCTGCCTGGTATAGTGCTTTCTTTTATATGGATGTGTGAAGAGGTTTGTGTACCTCAAGTGAGCCCTGCTGACATTGAAGGACCCTATCATTATTTGGAGGTCGTGAGTACTAATTCAGGGTCGCTCCTGTTGGATTGCCACATTAAATCCAAATGGAATTACTGTACTGCTGACTGTTTAATTCTCCTTTTCTCTGTGTGAAAGGGCCCCTACCAGCTGCCACAGTTTGGACTAGCCACTAGGGCTTGGGTACCCAGGGACAGTAACTGATAGGGATAGGCCTGTACAGAGCCATAGGTAGATTATTAGAGTGATAAGCCAATTAACCTGATTTCTCCTGTCCTTGTTATATCCCCTAAATAAATCAGAGCTGCTTGTTTCAGCAAAGTTATACTGCCTGAGGTATTTGTCTGTTAAAGTACTGTACTGTGATTGTTGCACTATATCTCATTTCACAGGAGGTCCCAGTGCGGAACCAGACCTGGGGGTAAGTGTATACTGTGAGATGTAATTCTGATATATTGTGTAGGCCACTAGTGGGAAGAAAGGGGTTGCAGTGTCCCAGGGCTGTAGACCAAGTTAGTTTAACTGTTGCAAACCCTGACCTCTGGGTGGAGGCACCGCTCATTGGATCCAGGCCCCTCAACCTGTTGGTGGCAAATCAGGCAGGAGTAGTAGCCCCTGGGATGGCGCCATCTAGGGGTTACATCTTGGAGGCTCACCGCTGGGATTGTGTGTCCTCCAGTGGCCATGTTATGAACCACTGTTAAGAAAAAAATGGGTACCCGACAGAAGTGGCTGTGCACCGCTGGTGGAGGTGTACTAGGGAGGGAGATCGACCCCAAAATGCTATGCTTATCCTGGACATCCCCCTGGTATCAATAAGACACTGTGCAGGAGTACTTTCCAAGGTGGAAGGTTTATAAAACCCTGTGGTGGTAGTGGCATGCTAATCTGCTCACCCACACTTTCCACTGGCCCTAGTAGAGTTTAAGGATCCCATAGATAGCTCCAAAGTGCCACAGACCATTACCCCAGAGGGAGCCCTCACTGCTTGGAAGTGATAACTAAGGACAGTAAAGACCAGAGAATCAGCCCCACCACTATCTGAAACCTTTGAGGAGAAATTTGAATGGTATGCTGCTGAGAGGGAAACTGTGGAGGACTTGAAGAAACTATTCTTGCCACCTGGGGTGTTTCCTCCCCAACACCCTCTCCTGCTCCAGTGCCCGTAATGGTGGCTGAACCAATGCAGACTCCTATTTCTGCACCTTCCATTAGTCACGACTCTTACCGAAGGTTGAGGATCTTCTCTGGCACCCTCCCCACCCCCAAGGGGAGTGATGACTGAGACCTGATAGACTATGCTCTGGGTGCTAGAATGGCACCTTGGGGTGCCAAAGAGGGTTAGTGAGAGTCTGTGTCCTGGCCCCGCACCATCCGCAAGGGCCAGAACTCTGAAGTTACCATTGCTCTCTTTGAGGCCTGAGAATGTGTGTGGGAGCCCAGACTGATGAGACCATGGTGGAGAGTAAGAAATGCACAACGTACCAAGGTGTTGTTGTCTGTATGTCTCGCTGGAAAATTGTTGCAAGCCCAGAAAGGGTAGTTTGCCAGCATTGAATTGGACACAGACTGGACAGAACTTGTCTGCTCCCCTCAGAACTGTTGTTGCTCAGCACGCCTGGCAATCGACTGAATCCCCACCTCCTGTGATGAGTTAATGAGAGAAATTGAGAGTTGAGAAAGGCGACTGGGAGGTACCCCACCAACAGCTGTGGCTACGACCGAGGACTGAGGAGCCCATCATGAAGTTCAGGGAGGTTGACAGTCAATGAGTGCTCTGACAAGGAAAAGATATGCCACAATGGGCTAACTGTTGAGAGATCCGAATTCAAAACAGTTCTTTTATAGGCCACTTGCAAGTAAGGTATGACCATATCCATCGTATCTGTGTTATGGGGTGGGTACCACCATGTATCTCCTGGTGATAACAGCTCCAACTCACTCTTGACCATGGTGGGAGGAGCGATATGTTCCAATGCTTACACTGAGACAGAGATGGCACCAAGGTTTGCAGTTAGTACACTTCGCCTGGCTCCAGTGGCGCCGCCAGCTCAACTCCAGAGTATGTTTTGTTATAATTGTGGGAAAGATGGGCACATGAGGAATGCTGTCCCCAAGAGACACTGACAAAGGTATATAGGGCTACAAGGAGAGCTTCGGAGAAGAAATCAGTGGTTCAGAGTGCACAACATGATCCCAGTGAGGGCACCAAACATCTAATTCACGCCCTTTTGTGGCAAGGTCAGTTGCCCAGACCCCACTACCGCCTCCAGACTGGTCCAGAATAGTGGGTCCTCCATGAGCACTTACTGTAAAGGTGAATGAGTACCACAAGAGCTGTATTAGACAGTGGCTCCAAGTGACAATTATGTTCCAGGATTGGTATCAGAAGCTTTGTCGATGGACTTACATACCATTAGAAGGACTGCATTCTGGGGTTAAGTGAGAAGGCTCACCCTATTCCGGTATATGACTGAATTTGCTGTCTTCCCACCTCCCGTGGCTGGAGTGCTCAACAAGTAGAATATTCCTGGCCTTAGTGTCCCCCCACTGACTGTATGATGGTGCGTCCTTTGTTGATTGGGAACAAATGCTCATATGTTCGAAGGCTGGCAGTTGTTATGAAAACAGGGGTCAAAGACGTTGTAGAGCTTTAAGAGTTCCGGTTTAATTAAGGCTGCCTATGAGGCACAGAGAGATGTTGAAAAATAGAACCAGAGGAACCGGTCGGAATTGTATGGAAGAAGGATCCGTGAGTTCTGATCCCGGGCGCCAAATGCCCAGTGTACCTTTACAGGGAGAGGTCCGTATCAGAAAGGATGTTAAGAATAAAATATTAATGTTGATGCACCAGGCTTGATGGAAATTGCCAGAGGGCTGCTTGGTCGTTTAGTATTTTGCCCGCTAGAGCCCCATGCTTATGCCAGAAGGGTAATGTCCAAGTTCATAATGTGTCTGAAAGAGACATCTGAGTAAACAGAGGCTGCATCCTGGCTACATGTATTAGTCAGACACTGCAGTGCTACCCAGCAGAGTTCAAGGAAGAATGACAGAGTAACGCCTGACTTGTTTGATTTCGGCGACTCCCTGCTGCCAGCTGAATGGAAAGTGAGGATCAGTGAGAAGCTTGCCCAGAGAGCCTATGTTTTTTAAAGGAATGGGATGTAGGATGCGTGCAAGGAGCTGGAGCACAATAGCCGGCTGCATGACTAAAGACCATTTCGGTGAGAGGTTCCAGCCGCCTGGCACCTGCTGACATAGATGATGTGAGACGGCATCTGCAAGAGATGTTACTGCTGGTGTGATACAAGAATCCAGAAGCCCTTATGCTTCCCCATTGTGGTTGAGGAAAGAATGGAACAGTAGGTGATGTGTGGATTATCGTACTTAAACCGCGGACTATCCTCGATCAGTACACAATGCCCCGCATTCAGGATGCTTTGACTGCCTAAACGGGAGCAAGTGGTTCTCTGTGCTGGATCTCCGCAGTGGTATTACCAGATCCGATGGCCCCAGAGGAGCTCGTGAGAAGACGGCCTTTATCTGTCCGCTGGTTTCTATGAATTCATGAGGATGCCTGGGGATTTCAGGTGCCCCAGCCACTTTTCAACGATTGATGGAGCGTGCAGTGGGGGACATGAACTTACTAGAGTGCCTGGTATATCTAGATGATGTTATTGTGTTTTGGGCGCTCACTGAGGAATACAGCAGATTATTTAAGGTATTGGACCGACTGGAGGACTTTGCCTTAAACTGTCCATTGATAAGTGTCAATTTTTCAAACATCAGTAAAGTATGTGGGACACATAGTATCCACCGAGGGAATAGAGACCACCCAAGTAAAGTTGAGGCCTGATCACCTGGCCACAGCCCAAAAATCTAAAAAGAACTGCAAAGATTCCTGATTTGTGGTTATATCGGCGCTCATCAAGGACTATTCAAGAGTGATCCGCCTTTACTTAACCTTACCATGGGTATCCCCAACCCACACAAAATACCAAAAGTCATTGGCCTCAAGACTGAAAGAGTGTATTTTCATCCGAAAGTATCGGTGCCTGGACTTGATTGTGAGAGTGTTATGAGATCATATATCATTTCACCATGCCCAGTGTTGGCCTATGCCGATCCAAGAAAACCTTACTGCCCCACACTGATGCTATTGCAGGGGGGGGCGTGTTGTACCAAGAGCCCGATGGTTTGAGACCAGTGGTTTTGCCAGTAGTTCGACCCTATCCAAAAGAACTATCCACATAAGTTAGAGTTCTAGCTTGAAGTGGGTTGTTGATCAATCCATGAGTACTGTATGGGGCTAAAATACGTAAAACTGACAATAATCCTTTTGACCTATGTGCAGACCTCAGCTGTTGGATGCCACTGGCCATAGGTGGCTTTCTGCATTATCTACATATGACTATGCTCTCTCTATCACCGAGCAGGTCTGAACCACATAGATGTTGATGTTTCTCCCGAGGCTCGTTCCCCAGAATGATTGGGTCCGATTGGCAGAACCTGACATTCGCACTCTGCCGAAGTTTGACAGGGAGGAACAAATGTCCACGGATGCGAGGGACTGCATGGTGGATTGCTTGGGAGCTCTGTGAGAATTGCATACCTGTTGCTTATTGCCACTTTTCTGCAATAGACATTGTGCACTGCCTCAGCTGGATAATGACAGTATTCGGGCGGGTTCAATCCTCCTGATCCCATGATCAAAGCAGCTTTGAAGCCCTATGCAGGAATAGATGTGTCCAAATTACGCCCACTGATTTGAGAACTTCACTGTTATACAAAGAAGGTCCTGGGTTGAAACTGATCAATAAACTGTTATGCCAGAGAAACAGTAGACAGAGGGGGACAAGTAAACAACAACAACTAGTGCTGCCCACTGCCTTTCGAGACTCAGTACTGAGGTCCTTGCACAACCACATAGGGGCACCTTGGTATAGACAGAACACTTGACTTGGTGAGATCCAGATTCTATTGGCCTAAGATGGGGCTGATGTGAGCAACACATTCGAACTTGTAGTCGCTGCTTACAGAGAAAGCTTTGCCTCCAGAGGCTGCCCCCCTTGTTAACATCTCACACCAGTGCACCCATGGAGCTGGTCTGTGTACTTGATTTTCCTTGAGTTTGGAGTCAGATCAAAGAAACATCAGTATGTGCTGGTGGTCACCTGACCATTTCACGAGATATGCCTCAAGCTTTCCCCACCAAAGACCAGGAAAGCATCCACTGTGGCTAAAGTACTTGTAGAAAACTTTTTGTTCACTATGGTGGCTCCGCTAAAGAATCCATTCTGATCAAGGGAGAGTTTTGAGAGTCGTCTGATCAAAGAGATGCTCTCTGTGGGGAGTGCTAAAGTCCAGAACCACTTCCTTACCTCCCCCAGGGGGACCCACAGCCTGAACGCTCAACCTGCACTTTGCTAGATATGCTAGGCACCCCTGCACCCAAAGGACAAGCCTCAGATGGAGTCCAACAAATTAGCACCCTGGTACATGCTTATAACTGCACCAAAGTGATGCCACTGGATTCTCCCCACTTGATGTTTGGAAGAGAAGCTCACTACCAGTAGATGTGTGTTTTGGGGGTCTCTCTGATGGGGTTCAAGCTGACAACTATTTACAGTATGTGCAAAGTTAAAGGCCCAGCTAACCCATGCGTACTCAACTGGCTCAAACCATGGCTGCCAAAAGCAAAACCTGGCCAACAAAGAAAGGTATGATAAAAGGTGAAAGCACAGGAACCCAGGAGGGAGATCGGTATTGCTAAGAAATCTGGGACTGCATGGCAAGCACAAGATTGCTGATAGATGGCACCATCTCCCTCACATTGTAGTGGGCAAACTAGATGATCTGCCAGTGTACAAAGTAAGGCCTGAGAATAATTCAAAAGATGTAAAAACACGCATAGAAATCATTTACTGCCCATTGGACAAATCTTAATTGAGTCTGAGCCCCTAGAAGATGCCCCTGACCAGAAATGACTGAGCTGCTGCTAAGAAAGATCAAGAAAGTCTGCATCTACAGAAGCAAAGTTAAAGTGTTCCCTCCACAAGTCCCAGTTGAGCATGACTGTCAGTCCATATCGGAAGAAAGTGAGAGTGACTTTGAATACTATCCTTCTTACGAACTGAGTCAATTGTTTGGGCAATCCCTAGTCAATACTGGAGACAAAGCTGGGCCTTCGACTGTCTAAGTTCTAGCTTCATCCCTGGAGCCAATGCTCCCGGAAAGTGAAGTGCAAAGCATCAGATCAGATGAAATGGAATCATTGTGCATGGTTGAACTGTTTGAGCTTTCAGGAGGAAATGATAGATTGGGGCAGACTGGTGATACCCGAACAAGAAGAGTATTTTGGTGCCCTGACAGTCCACTGCCAGTGTCCGAAAGCTCTCCATGCGAGCCAAATGTTGTGGACTCAGAAACTGTAACTCCTGGAGCTGAAAGTGCCCCATGTTCTAGCCTCTTCACCCCATGGAGCTCCCCTGACAAGTGAGGACAATGCTGAAAATGAGGCTCAGAGTGCAGAGACTATAACAGTTCCCCAGAAAGACTGGTCGAGCTGTAAAGCCTGTGGTGCACCTCAGTTATGATTCACTTGGGAGGCCTGTGGACTTGCCTCTCAATGTTGTCCATAAAGGAGTGTATGTGTCCCGAGCTCATTGCCCAAACTGAGCATCAGTGCTAACTCCAAGTTACTTGTGTTGCCCTTCTATGATGGTGCCTTGCCCCATCCAGCCCCAAGGTAACTGATAGGAAGGGCCCCTCTCTTCAGGTTTCATGTACAAGAGGTAATAACTTGAGTTATGGTACAATGTGTATGTAATACTGTGTAAAGAGGACGTACTGCAATGTTTCAGAAATGTGTTCTTGGTAAAATGATATATTGACTGATGATTACATGTGCCAGCCTAATGCAAATGTATATGGTTGCAGTTGAAACTTATGGGGTACTTGCTTGACGGGACGCCAAGCTTTCCCAGGCCAGGAAGGGGTGTAACCCCCTGCAAATGGGGGTTCCCAAAAGACTTCAGGAGCTTGCTTGAATGCTCCAAGCCTGAATGGTGTTTGGCATTTAAGCCATTTATCAGTGAGTGTTTTAGAGCCTTTGGTACTGTCTCTTTAGAGCTGTCTGCTTGCAGACATAATTAGTTTGTATGGGGACTGTGTGCTTCCTCTGAGTACCACTCGAGGCTGCTGCCAATTCACTTAATTTTGCAGTCACTAGGAGTGCAAGGGAACCTATCTGAAAGATGTAACTGTTTGCCAGAAATTATTTAGAGTAATAATGAAATTACAGTTTGTCTAACCTGCTTTTTTGCAGTCAGAACTGTGTCTGCTAGTTCCCATTCTAGTTTTGAACTGCTGAACTGGACCAATCAGTGTGGGGTAAGCTAGCTCTAAAATGGTGCCTTGGACGAATCAGAACTTGGACTCATAATCTGAGCCAGCCACAAGAGGATTGTATGGGCAGTGACTCTGGGAGATGTAGTTTAGACTTCAGTGCCTTTTGGACCAACAGCAGCAGTCTATTGTGAGTGACAGCCAATCCAGTCAAGAACTGGGAGGAACTCAAAGGAAGTGCCGGTTTTGTCGGTTGGAGTTTCAGTTGAGCTTTGGCAGTGAAGAAGGAAGGAGCCCTGTGCTTTTCAGTGTGCAGTTTTAGTCAAAAAGCGTGTAAGCCTCAGAGTTCCGGTCTGCAGCTTGTGTAACAGCTGTTAGGACTGAATCTAGTCCTATGAAAGAATCAAAGGATCTCTGAAGAGTAGAAACCAGGCTCACCCTGTAGAAGACTGGAGGAATTGCTGAAAATTGCACTCTGTCTGTCAGGAACTGAATCTGCTGTGTGTTCTCCGGTATTGTGCAGTAATTGCGATCGGGATACAGATGCAGCCTGCCTGGTATAGTGCTTTCTTTTATATGGATGTGTGAAGAGGTTTGTGTACCTCAAGTGAGCCCTGCTGACATTGAAGGACCCTATCTTATTTGGAGGTGGTGAGTACTAATTCAGGTCGCTCCCTGTTGAATTGCCACATTAAATCCAATGGAATTACTGCTGCTGACTGTTTAATTCTCCTTTTCTCTGTGTGAAAGGGCCCCTACCAGCTGCCACGGTTTGGACTAGCCACTAGGGCTTGGGTACCCAGGACAGTAACTGATAGGGATAGGCCTGTGCACAGAGCCATAGGTAGATTATTAGAGTGATAAGCTAATTAACCTGATTTCCCTGTCCTTGTTATATCCCCTAAATAAATCAGAGCTGCTTGTTTCAGCAAAGTTATACTGCCTGAGGTATTTGTCTGTTAAAGTACTGTACTGTGATTGTTGCACTGTATCTCATTTCACAGGAGGTCCCAGTGCCGGAACCAGACCTGGGGGTAAGTGTATACTGTGAAGGTAATTCTGATATATTGTGTGGGCCACTAGTGGGAAGAAAGGGGGGTTGCAGTGTCCCAGAGGGCTGTGACCAAGTTAGTTTAACTGTTGCAAACCCTGACCTCTGGGTGGAGGCACCCGCCATTGGATCCAGGCCCCTCAACCTGTTAGTGGCAAATCAGGCAGGGGTAGTAGCCCCTGGGATAGCGCCATCTAGGGGTTACATAAGGAAGTAGATCAGAGTAGTGCAGTGGATGTGGCATACCTAGATTTCAGTAGGGCATTCAACACCGTTCAACATAGGAGACTAGTAAACAAGCTGGGGAACTTAGGAGTGGGTCTAAAGGCAGTAAACTAGTCTTGCTCAGATAGTATCCTAGAAGCCAGAATACCAACAGATGCCTCCAATTTGGCCAGATAATTGCTGTGGTAGGATAGCAGTGCTATCTGACCATGGATCCTGCTAACTAGGATTCCTGGATCCTAACCAGGATCCATCACTGTCTGGCCTGAATCCTAACTATCTGCCCTAGGATCCATGGATCCTAACTAGAATACCGGGATCCTAACCAGGATACATCACTATCTGGCCCCGGATACTAACTATCTGCCCTAGGATCCATCATTATCTGACCCTGGATCCTGCATCTGTCTTTGGCAGGATATCTGGTAGGATTCAAATCAGGATACCAGCACTGTCTGACAGATAGTGGTAGGATCCACGAATCACTATATGAGCAACACTACAGTAAACCGGGTAAGAAATTGGTTATGGGATAGGAGACAGAGAGTGGTGGTTAATAGAGTTCACTCCGAGAGGGAAGGGTGACCACCGGAGTGTCTCATGGTTCAGTGCCGGGAACAGTCCTCTTTAATGTCTTTATAAGTGACACTGTAGAGGAGCTGGAGGGGAAGGTCTGCCTCTTTGTGGATGACACCAAAATCTGAAACAAGTTGGACACTCCTGGGGTTGGGGGTGGGGGGGAGTGTGGAAAGGATGAACACAGATGTGAGAAAACTTGAGGAGTGGTCAAAGGTAGGGCGCCTGGGTTTCAATGCAAAATAATGCACTTGGTGTATAGAAACCCTGGGGCAGAGTATGAAATGGGGGAAGTGTTACTGACAACCACCATGCAGGAGAGAGACCTGGGGGTAATCACCTCTGCTGACCTAATGGTGGCCAGGCAGTGTAACAAGGCTAGTGGGATGCTGGGGTGCATAGGAAGAGGTATCACCAGCAGACGGCGTCTGGAGGTCTTGCCTCTGTATAGATCACTGGTGAGACCTCTCCTGGAAGGCTGTGTACAGTTCTGAAGCCCACATCTCCAGAAGAACACAGACAGAGTGGAGGTGGTCCAGAGGAGGGCAAGTAAAATAGTGTGAGTTCTACATCAAAAGTGCTAAGAGGATGACTAAGGGCATTCAATATGTACATCCTGGAAGACAGGAGGGAGACAGGAGATATGATAGCAACCTTTAAATACTTCAAAGGGGTAAATAAGGTACAGCAGTAAAGTATTTTTCAGAAAAAAAATGTGCTCAAGAACAAGGGGACATGCCACGAAGCTGGAGGAGGAAAATTCAGGAGAGATGTGAGAAAGTACTTCTTCACAGAAAGGGTGGTGGATTCCTGAAACAGTTTACCAACCAAGGTGGTTAAGGTGAATGCAGTGGTGGGTTCAAACAAGCATTATATAATGGCAAGAAAAAATCCTGGACTCTGATTGGTCAGTCTTGAGCTGGACCTGTGATGTTATCCCAGCACAACATCACGGGTCTAGTCTCAGCACTGTGAACCAATATGGATCAGCCTGATGAGCTCCTTTTTTGCATCTCCTCTTAAGAAACGAAAATATTTTCCACTCTAATAAAAACATTCTTTAAAACTTTTTTTTTATTTTATATATAACAACGAGCCATTGTATAATAGCTACTGCCTCCAGGGTGTGTGTCGTTAGGGATAATCACGCCTCAGTTGTTGGATGCACTCGGCCTGCAGCCTTGTGCCCAACCACCTGAGGCATGATGTTATCCCAGCACGATACACACCCTGTTGGGCATTATTGCTTAATTTGTCAATGCCGAATGTTGTCTTGCTGGCACTGGCATTGCTAGTGCAGGAGTTAGAGGGATGCATAATAGGAATGGCAGTGAAGTATTGCACTGACGCCAACCCCACCCCACACTGCAGAGACTGACAGGCGTTGGGGTGTGCCTTTTGGTCAGCCGTCACACGCCATTTCACCTCACCCTACCCTGCAGACACTGACAACTGTCACAGTGTACCTTAGGGTCTTCAGGCCTTACGCTCACCCCATTCCATATGGAAATACGCTGAGATGGGTGCAGTATAGGAGAATGGGGTGAACTTTGGAGCCAACGACGCCAAGGCACACCTAGATGCCTGTCACTGGCTGCAGGGTGAGGGTGGGGGTGAAATCGCGTGAGCACTACAGCCGATGATCCCAAGTCACACCCCTGATGCCTGTTAGTCTCTACAGGGTGGGGCATTATGGTTGGAAACCCTAACGCCTTACGCCCTGGGTGTTTACTGGTATTTTCACTACAAATTTTCAACATGGGCTTTTTGTGACCCCACCTCATGAACAGTGGCACTGTCAGTTCGTTAGCTGAAAGGTGATTTTGCACAGCGACTGCACCACTTGGTGCCACAGGGCAAAAACTCATTTTGGGCAGGATGTGAAAAATAACAGCTGTACTGTTCATGAGGAGGTTTAAAAAAATGGCAATGTTGAAAATCTGGAGTGAAAATATGAAAAATTGGTGAAGTCACGAGTGTGCATAGAAGCTGGGCAACGCATGCCTGTAACGCAATTATTTTTTGGATCTTTTTAACCACATTTTCAACATAGGCATTTTGGGACCTCCCCTCATGAACAGTGGCACTGTGATTTTGTTAATTGATCCCAAAAGTTGATTTCCCACAGTGACCACACCATTGTGCACCACATTTGCGAAAACGCATTTCAGGCAGGATGTGAAAAATGACAGCTATACTGTTCATAAGGAGGTGTGAAAAAATTGCAATGTTGAAAATCTGGAGTGAAAATATTAAAAACTGCTGAAGTTACGAGCGTGCGTGGAAACTGCACAACACATGCTCATACCGCAGTCATTTTTTGGAATTTTTTCACCAAATTTGCAACATGGGCTTTTTGGGACCCCACCTCATGAACAGTGGCAATGTTGTTTCGTTAATTGGTCCCAAAAGGTGACTCCGCGCAGTGACCGCGAAATCACCTTTCGGGACCGAGTAACCAGATGACAGTGCATGTGTTCATCAGGTGCTGTCCCAAGAACCCCATAATGAAAATCTGGTATCAAAATTCCTAAAAATGGCTGAGATATCCACCTAAGTTGAAACTCACCATTGCCTGCCATTACAAAGCTTACTGCATTTTGTTCAGTTCCTGTTCGGCTTTTGAAAAAAAATGCTTGCCCCAAAGGAGAGATTACAATGGGAATGTGTTTTTTTGTCTATTTCTTTCTGTTTACTAAATTGTTACAAGAGCCCCATGTCTTGCTAATAAGGGTAACTGGTACAAGCTGTCCCTGTAATATAACTTACCCAGCCAGCCGAGGTCTCCATACATATAAAGTCCACAAATTTCTTCACTGACTACACATTGTATTTTATTTTGTAGAGTTTCGGCAAACCCAGAATTGGAGACAACTCCCTAAGAAGCCCGATCGAGCGGCACCAGGGGATTACAGGAAAATTCCCAGTTTTTATATATTTAAAAGTTTTACTAGGAAAGACTTACTGAGCTGGCATCAGCTCATTTCTAGACGCATTCTGGAAGGGGGGAAGGGAAGAGAGGGAAATAGAATGAAGTACAATCTAAAAAATAATGCAGTAATATAGACTAAGTATAGCAAAAATATGTAATTCAAGATCACTGACAAATGAACTATCAAACAGAATTACCATACAGTAAATTGTGGAACGGGCAAAAGAACATTAAACAGTAAACCAACACAGCAAAATAAGAAACAGGGAGAAATGACTGATACTAGAGGAGCGAGGCAGTACTGGTGTCAGTGCTGGGTGTGTTGCATGTGAACAGGAGTCCACCCCAATATCAGAAGCAACTACAGGAATGAAAATAGAACTCATGGAGTAGAGATTACAAAGCAGGAAAGGAAGGAGCAGAGTGAATGGAAGGGGGAAGAGAGACACACAGTTTAGGGAAGTGGAACAAGAAGACAACTTTGCCAGCAGTAGTTTTCACCTGAGGGACAGCAATACAGCAAGAGCAAGAATTGCAAAGGGAATAAGAGAAAGAAGGGGGGATGAGAGGAGAGAAACAAGATATGAGGGGAGACAGCCAAACCAAAATTTGGAGATTAAGGAAGCACAGTGGGTAAGGTGTCTGGCATCAAGAGAAGGGAAGGAGAGGGAAGAGTAGAATACTAAGGCGAGCGACATATACATTTTAGTGACATATATCCCACTACAGCTTCTAAGCGCCTCAGCTCAGTTCCTCATGCTGCTGTTCACCTGTTCCCCTGATATTCCCATCCCTTATGCTTTGTCTGCACTGATTCACTGTCATCTTGCTTAATTTACAAACTATGTACTTAATTTCTGTATTTGTATCTCACATTGCAGTGTGTATACTTTAGTTGTAAAATGTACTGTACATCTGTTGTCACTCCTTCGTAACACTTGCACCTTGACTCTAGACCCTTTGAAAATAGTCTCAGCCTAAAGGGTCTTGTGTGTAACAAACAAACAAATAAATAAATAAAAATACAGCTGTAATGGAGACATCACAGAGCAAATTACATTTTATGTTGGTATGGCATCAGCAGAGAGTTAATGTTTCAAAGTATACTTACAGCCAGTTTTAGACAAAAAAAAGCTAGCTGTAAATATGGTTTTATGTGATATGGGCAAGTCTGAAAGACCACCCATCACATAAAGCGACCACAAAACAGCCCGTCGTCAAAAGGGTGACTGATACTGTAATGACCATCACAAATAGCGATGGTCGCTACATTACATCAAACCCACAAAGAAAACAAGTATTTTTATGTGGGGGGCTTGCCCCACAAACTAAAATAATCAACTCCAAGGGGGGTGCGGACTGAGGGGAAAGTTATTGCCTTAAAAAAAAATTTCTAGTGTCTGAAACCAGACCCAAACCCAGGTCTGCTGGTATCACAAGCAGTGGCATACACCACTATGCTAAGTGGCCAGCTCAGCAGGAATCAGCCACACAACATCCTATATCCTGTACTAGCAAGTGTAGCTATGTTTTTCACCACTTGCTCTCAGTGTGAGCAGTATTACTGAGTCACTCAAACTGATGCACTGAATAATATGTGCTCATACAGGGTGCTGTAACCCCTCACAAACACTATAACATAAAATGTTATACCTGCCCCCTACTTTCTTAATTACAACTGTAGCGGCAATCTATATCTCTAAAATATCCCTGGATGCTGCTCAATCGGCACTTGAGGAAGCAGCCTGCACTTCCACATTTGCTGAAACTGCAAAATAAATACAAAAGTAAAGACAAGGCAGAAAACAATGGAATTAGGCTGTATGGGGACCTTGCGTGGCAGGGCAAGTTATAGTACAGTGGCAGCTCTGTACCACTTCACTTACCCTTGTCATATCATCTACCATTGCCAGTCACCTTTCATTTGCAACACAATTTGTTCCTTGTCTCCGAGTCATGTGTGCAATAGCGTGAGTGGCAGAAATGATACTAATGCTCAGCAGAGGAGAGGTTAATGAAATGTTTAAAATTGTTAGTAGGTTTAAACATAGAAACATAGAATTTGACGGCAGATAAGGACCGCTTGGCCCACCCAGTCTGCCCATTTCCCTACCTAATGGATAAGCTGCAGATCCTAGTTAACCAGCAGCCTACTTCTTTCTACCCCCAACCCCTAGAATTGCCTTATGACAGTCCCATGCATGCTTGAATTCAACCACTGTTTTTGACTCCACAACCTCCTCCGGAAGGCTGTTCCATGCATCCACAACCCTCTCTGTGAAAAAATACTTCCTTACATTACCTCTGAGCCGCCACCCCATCTTCAAATTGTGCCCCCTTGTTCTTGCACATCTCTTTTTTTGAAAGATGCTACCCTCTTGGACTTTGTTGATTCCCTTGAGGTACTTCAACGTTTCTATCCTGTCCCCCCCTCTCCCTCCTTTCCTCGAGGCTATACATATTAAGCTCCTTTAGTCTCTCTCTTCATGTCTTCCAGTGCAGACCCTGCACCATTTTAGTTGCCCTCCTCTGGACAGCTTCCATCCTGTCTATGTCTTTGCGGAGATTGGGTCTCCAGAACTGCACGCAGTACTCCAGATGAGGTCTCACCAGCTGTCTGTACAGAGGGATAACAATGTCCTGTTTTCTACTGGTGATGCCTCCCAATGCATCCCAGTATCCCCCCAGCCCTCCTTACTGCCCTCTCACATTGCTTGCCCACCTTTAAGTCATCTGATATGACTACCCCCAGGTCCCTTTCCATTTTTGTTGTTGTTAGTATCTCACCCTCCCCCACTGTGTACTCTTCCCCTGGGTTTTTGTTTCCCAGGTACATTACCTTGCACTTCCTAGCATTGAATCTAAGCTGTCATATATTTGACCATTCCTCTAAGCTTGCCAAGTCCCTTCTCATCCTTTCCACCCCACCATGTGCATCAACTCTGTTGCAGATCTTTGTGTCATCTGCAAAGAGACATACTATTCCTTCCAGTCCCTCTGCAATGTTGCTTATAAAGACATTGAAGAGGAAACATAGAAACACAGAATTTGACTGCAGATAAGGATCGCTTGGCCCACCCAGTCTGCCCATTTCCCTACCTAATGGATAAGCTGCAGATCCTAGTTAACCAGCAGCCTACTTCTTCCTACCCCCACCCCTAGAATTGCCTTATGACTGTCCCATGCATGCTTGAATTCCACCACTGTTTTTGACTCCACAACCTCCTCTGGAAGGCCGTTCCATGCATCCACAACCCTCTCTGTGAAAAAATACCTTCTTAAATTACCTCTGAGCCGCCCCTCTATCTTCAAATTGTGCCCCTTGTTCTTGCACACCTCTTTTTGAAAGATGCTACCCTCTTGGACTTTGTTGATTCCCTTGAGGTACTTGAAAGTTTCTATCATGTCCCCTCTCCCTCCTTTCCTCGAGGCTATACATACTAAGCTCCTAAGTCTCTCTTCATATGTCTTCCAGTGCAGACCCTGCACCATTTTAGTTGCCCTCTTCTGGACAGCTTCCATCCTGTCTATGTCTTTGCGGAGATTGGGTCTCCTGAACTGCACGCAGTACTCCAGATGGGGTCTCACCAGCTGTCTGTACAGAGGGATAATAACTTCATGTTTTCTACTGGTGATGCCTCTCCCTATGCATCCCAGTATCCCCCCAGCCCTCCTTGCTGCCCTCTCACATTGCTTGCCCACCTTTAGGAATGGTCCTAATACTGAACCCTACGGTACCTCACTAGTAAACCCCCTTTTTTCAGAGTGGACTCCATTTACGATTACCCTCTGTGTCCTATTCTCCAGCCAATTCTTTACCCAGGCTATTATCTTGGGACCCACTCCCAGGCTGGCTAACTTGTATACTAATCTTTTGTGTGGGACTGTGTCAACTGCCTTGCTAAAGTCTAGGTAGGCCATGTTCAAAGCCCCGCCCTGATCTACTACTTTGGTCATCCAGTCAAAGAAATCTATTAGATTTGTCTGGCATGACCTTCCCGCTGTGAATCCATGCTGCCTTGGGTCCTGTGCCACTCTGGCCTCTAGGTACTCAACAATTCTTTCCTTCAGAAGTGATTCCATCATCTTCCCTATCACTGAGGTTAAACTAACAGATTTGTAGTTTCCTGTTTCTGCCCTTACAGGGTCTTTGTATTCTGAATACTGAATGTTCTAAATAGGTATTCTCAATATTGTGTTTACATAAACATTATTTATTTTTTGATGACCGGGAAAGGAGGGCTAGAGAGTATTGCCTATTTTAAGCTAGTATTCTGCTTTTACATCCAGCTCAATATTCTGACTAAGCTCGACTTTATACATACTCTGTACTCTGCTTTGGGAAAAAAATGGAGGCCTCTGTGCAGTGCTTATTTCAGATCTTCGTAGACCTCCATCAGTGCAGCCTTGACAATGAAGACGGGCCTGGGCCAGGGAACCTCTCATGTCTCAGTGTATTTCGTGCTCACTGTGAGTTCCCTTACATGCCTTAGACTTGCTGTTTTACTGTTCTACCTAGGCTGGGATTCTGCATGGCACCTCAGGACCTACCATGCTTAAAGTATCACCAACACCAGAGGCAGGACTCAAATGTTCTATAACAGATGTAAGAAAACATTGTGTCCCAAGTGGTGAATCTGCTGTCCAAAATTAAGTGCTGCTTTTATTCTCAAAGGTTACCGCATCCAAAATGCAAGTAGCTTGGCTACAAACACCTAAGTCAGTCCAAAAAGCAAAATTAAACGTGAGGCAAGTTTGTGAATATGCATGTAAGGATGGTGCTGCAAACAGATTTTTAATGCAACATCCTATTAAGGTCCCAGGGCAGATACAGAACTCCCAGCAGACTAGACAGACTCTTTGTTCTTTTTCTGCCTTGTCTGTTTCTGTGTTTCCATTAGTGCAATTCACAAAGAGATGTAGCTAACTGGCTATGTGTGAAATTGACAGAGCTGGCAGGAACACAGAAATGCAGAATTGGTCGCAGAACTGGTCGGCAGAAAAGGACCACTTGGCCCACCCAGTTTGCCCAAAAGTTCCCACCTAATATGTCTCTGCAGATCCTACCTTGTCTCTTCTCTCTTGGCAAGCCTCCCTCCTCCCTGCCTGTTGCCTGATACACCCCTAGGTCTGTAACATGCATGCCTGAAGCCCCCCCCAATGACTTCACCTCTGCCACTTCTGCTGGCAGTCTGTTATGCGTCTACCACCCTTTCAGTGAAGAAATATTTCTC
Organism: Neoceratodus forsteri; assembly: GCA_016271365.2. Lineage (NCBI taxonomy): Eukaryota > Metazoa > Chordata > Ceratodontiformes > Ceratodontidae > Neoceratodus > Neoceratodus forsteri. Next base: position 898,008,939 of record CM057451.1, on the reverse strand, counting down.
AAGCTTCACTGCATGCCCCCTGGTCCTGTTGCTATTTCTCATTTGAAAGAGACTCCCCTACTACACTCTGTTCACCCTTGTGAGGTACTTGTAGGCCTCTATCATGTTAGCACTAGCTCTCCTCTCTTCCATATGTTGAGCTCCCTCAGTCTCTCCTCACAGGGCTTCTTGTGTGACCCCCGCACCATTTTAGTTGCCCTCCTCTGGGCTGCCTCCACCATGTCTATGTACTTTCTGAGGTGTGGCCTCCAAAACTGCCCACAGTACTCCAGGTGGGTTCTCACCAGCGAGTGATACAGTGGCAAAACCACCTTCTTCCTCCTGCTGGCGATACCCATCCCTATGCACCCCAGCATCTCACTAGCCCTGCCTACTGCTCTGTCACGTTGCCCTGAGACTTTGAGGTAATTAGATATGATAACCCCAAGGTCCCTTTCCTGTTCAGTGACTGTCAGTACCTCCCTCCCATCCTGTACTCAGTGTCTGGGTTACTGCACCCTAGGTGTAAGAGTTTGCACTTTGTGGCACTGAACCCCAACTGCCATGCTCTTGATCAATCCTCGAGTTTCCCAAGATTCTGCACATTCTCTCCTCTCCCTCTTGAGTGTCCACCCTATTCCAGATTTTGGTATTATCTGTAAAAAGAAATACATTCCCTTTAAGTTCTTCAGCAATGACATTTATCAAGACATTGAAGAGGGCCAGTCCTAGTACTGAGCAATGTGGCACCCCGCTGGTCACTCTCCAATCATTACAGTGAGTGCCGTCTACCACGAGCCTCTCATTCCTATCCATTAACCAGTTTCTAACCCAATTCTCCACTTTGGCTACCACTCCAAGTCGTAGTGTCAAAGCCCATGCAAAAGTCCAGATAAGCCATGTCCATTGCCCTCCCCTGATCTACTTCTGTTAGAACCCCGCCAAAGAAATGTATCAGATTCATTTGGCACTACCCCCCCATGAGTCCATACTGCTTGTTGTCTCACAGCACAAGCAGGGTTTCCTTTAATTTTCCCACCATTAAAGCAGGATTGACCAGTCTATAGTTGCTAACTTCCTCCTTGCTACCGCTCTTATGTAGAGGGGCCATGTCAGCTCTTCTCCAGTCCTCTGGAACCACGCCTTTTTCCACATAGCTGTTGGAATGAGGTTGTCAGTGGGGCAGCTAGCACCTTCCTGAGTTTATTTAAAACCCTTGGGTGTAGTAGATCACAAAAAGATGGTCTAAGGCTAGCAAACACCTTTTCTGACAGAAAACAGTACAGCATATGACACTGGCAGCAGAGATCAGCATGCCCTGGGTGCAATATGACACCACTGTTTTTACCCCAGCAGGATAAACACTCCACAGTTCCTCTTATCCCACACCTATAGCTTTTATTGGTTTGATGGGCTTGGGGGGGAGGCTAGGGGAACACAGAGCCAGTAAAACATAAATAAGCTGGAAGTACTTTACAGCATGATACATTAGAGGGTACCGGGCCATCTCCATATCTACAGCATGAAAATCTGTACTCAAACTATAGCAGAAAACTACAGCAGGGCCACTTGCACCACATGGGCTAGCAGTGCATGGGAAACATACTGCTGGTACATCTCTTCCTGTGGCAGTGTTAGTCGCTTTTGGCCATAGCTGCCACTTGTCTTCTTACATCCCCAATTTTAGATGATTTGTGACTATGATGTTAGCAAAATGTTGCACCGATCAGAGACTAAGTCTCAGTTTGGACACAGCATGCCATGCTTTTTTTTTAATCTTGCTCCTAATGTCTTTAAGCACTTCCATCCTGTACTGATGGCATCTGACAACATTTCTACAGACAATCCCTCCTCTTACAGTTTCCAGTTACCATTCCTCTTTCAGAGCTACAATATACATTCTGTCCCTTTTCAGAGCAAGGATGAAATTCCTGACCCCCTTTCAGAGCTACAGTAGATTCCAGACCCTCCTTAAGTGCTATGTTATATTTCAGTCCCTCTGTCAAAGCTAAGATTTAATGGGTGTATGCAACCACAATGTAGAGCAAAACCTGAGCGACCTGTTGGTAGCCAAAGGCTAGTTGTACGGTAGACTGCTGACTAACATTTGTAGTTATTTTGGCCATTCGCAGTCTCTGTCTCCTGAGGGACTACCACCCTCTCAGGGTACCAGGAAGGCAAAGCAGCTCTCCTGAAGAGGGTTCCACCCTAGAGGTGCCAGAGGAATATGATTCCTTTGGATAAAGGTACCTTAGGAAGGAGCCCAAGGAGAGAAGCGAGCAGCTGGAGGAGGAGGGGTGGATGATGGGAGCAAAGAAATGGAGCTTCCAAATAAGGCTGGAGGAATCTGATTTATACAGTCCAGGAAGACAGTGTGGCTGATTGCTCCCACCCCTCAACCCTCATGCTTATCCTTTTAAATTAATGGGCATATGCAATCACAATGCAGAGTAATGCTTGTGCAACTCGTTACTAGCCGAAGACTAGCTCTATGGTAGGTTGTTGACTAACATTTGTAGTTACTTTGGCCATCTGCAGTCTTTCCCCAAGGGACTACCACCCTGTCAGAGTAGTGGGAAGGCAAAGGAACCTTCTTGAGGAGAGTTCCACCCCAGAGGTGCCATGGGAACATGAATCCTTTGGCTAAACATACTTTAGGATGGAGTCCAAAAGAACTGCACAGCAGGGTCTGCCAATGTAGAACAGCAATGTGAAGACAGAGAGAGCTGATGGCTGATGATGAGTGATAGCAGACTGAGGCATGACTTCTAGCCAAGTGAGAGAATGGCAGGATTGTAGGAGGAGGCGGGTCACCCTCTGACCCAAACTCACAGTGGAATTTCTAATACTGGGTAAATGGTACTAAACAATTACTTTATGGTTTTTGGCACTCAGGAGAGGAAAAAAATGCTAGGGAGGAAACCTCTGGGGATCCGTGGCCTCGGCCGCCATCCCTCCTGGTATGGGTAATATTATGAGGCTCACTGTGCTAAACTGGAATTCCAATGCAGAGGAAACTTTTGGATGGATACTTCTCACTCAATCCCTCTATTGGGATAACATTATGGGAGTGCTGTGAGTAGATCTCGAGGCTCAGCAAGGTACCTTAGGGAAGGAGGTCCCCCAAAACAAGCACTGAGGACAGAATGACTGCAGAAAGGCTACCACATAGTTTAGATACCACGAAGAGGCCTAACTCTGAGTGAAAACTAAAGGAAGAAGATACAGAATGAGACTAAGTGGACCTTAGGCAGACACAATGCGAACAGCTTTCGGAGGTGCTGCTGAAGTGGTCTGTACAGCTAAAGGAACCCATGTGGGTTTAGTGTCCCACCCTCCAGCAGCTGAAGTCTTAAATACTACACCTGAGGTTCCGATGAGTGGGGGCCTGCATAGCTGAAGCTTCCCCCTAAACGGTGGACCTTCTCACCAACTGGTGGGACTGCCAGGAGGCACCGCAGGAAACAAGCAGCCTGAAAAGGACCCCTATCCGTGACAAGTGACTCACCCTCACGATGCAGACTTCAAGGGTGGTGTGTGAGCATGGCTGATGATGACCAATAGGAACGCATTCATACAGCCTGATGAAATGATGCAGGAAAGGACTGACTGGTGAACAGTATGATGGCCGACACCCAACAGTAGAGTTAGCAGTATGCTGTGGCTGACAGGCCAATTGTCTGGCTGAAGAAGGACCAGTATGACAGAAACTGAACTAAATGACAAGATACTGAAAATATGAACACGTATCAAAAGTCATTATGTTGGAATACACTAAGCCATGAGCAGCAATACATAAGCAGGAGTACAATGAATTCGAGGAAAATGCCAAAACAAACTGAGAAGGCTGGCTGAAATCACTGAGTTAAGTGGCTGCATCTGTTGGCAGAGCCAGGTGGAATGACTGAATGTACAGCATGCAGAGGAACTGAAGTGAAATGTTTGCAAGTATTCCTTACGATGAACAGCAGATGAGTCAGTGAAAAGGTAGCAAGCATTTGATATGCAAAATAGGTAAACAGATACAAAATACTGCAGTATGACAGAGGCAGGACATAGAATTGAGTAGGCATGGCCAGCCCACTGGTGCAGGGGCAGGTTGCCTACCTGCAACGCCGGTGACCCAGGTTCAGAAATGGACCACAGAAGCCGGAGGGTCGGCCGAGGGAGAAAGACTGAGCATCCGATAACTGCTCTCCTTCTCCAGGGGGGGGTTGGGGGATAGAGTACTTATTGGGATACAGACACCTAGCAGAGGCTGGGTGTACCAATCACGCCAACACCAACGTAGCTCAGGGGGGTGGGGCGGACGCTGGACATCATTGTATGTCCCCGCCCCCCACATACTTGGAAAAAGATGCTGCTGGCCACCCTTCATGAAGCCCACCTCGGCTTCTATCAGCTCCCAGGCCAGCCCCTCAACCTATCCTGTCATCTGCGGCACTGTAGGGGCCTGTTTCCACAACTTCACCCGGTGGAGGGTAAACCAGAGGGTACTGAGGGGTCGAGGCCAATGTGGGAGTGGAAGCAGGGGTCGGTGACCAGGCAGAGGCACCTGGCAGCTGGCGGTGGCAAAAAGGCATAATAAAAAAATTAAAAAAAAAAAAAGAATCGAGTAGGCACACTGAAAACACACTGCAAGTAAGCACTGAGTTGCACGAGGACAAAAAGCAGCAGAATTGACTGCACTAGAAAGGGACAAAGTAGAAAGCTACAGCTGAAGGAGCAAACAAAATATTAATCCAGAGCTGCAGAATGCAAAACTGAAATAGAAAGGCCCAAAACAACTGAAAGAAAACAGCAACCACAGGGGGAGCACACCCTCTGGCTGCAGCAAAGAAATTGAACTTCCAAATGAGCTGGAGGACGCTGGTATATATGGCCCAGAAAGGGGGGTGGCTTGCTGCTCCTACTCTTCAAACCTCAGGCTTTACCTTTCATTTCCCTTCCTGGGGTCTTAACTTGACTATGGCCATCCAAATGCCGGCTGGCCTCCTCCCAGCTGATATCAAAACACAACCTCTTGCTGTGACGCTGCCGCATGATCACCCAATGTTGCTCCAGGGATTATATGACTTTCTGCACATTGTAATAGCTGCACCTTAAACTTTGATGATTCATCTCTTCCTACTTTTTCTTTTTTTACATGAGCAATTATGATAACCCCCATCCAATTTCTCTTTCCGTAATGGAATTTTAGCTTATCTCCCACCTCCTGCTGTCCTACTAGGGGTCCCACACTGTGTGTGATTCTTGAGCAGTGCTTTAGTACTTTTCCCATGTTCTGACTAGTTTTGCTACCATGAAGGTACTAACTACAATTCTTAGGATTTCACAATAATGTCATTAAACTTTAAGGATAGTGGGGTGAATTGTTGAGGGACCAGTGCCTGCCTGCTTGGCAAAACACCAATACCTTCCTGTTCTAGCTCAAGCAAGGCACCACCCAACTAGCAGTCGCACACTCCCAATTGTGCACCAAAGCCCTGCCAGCACTTCTGCCCATACAAGCGATCATTCCTTCTAAGCTGGGAAGCGGCAGACTTCAAGGTGCCAACTGCTTCCGGTCTCCTCTACCGTGCTGGAGACAGATCTCCTACCTTGTCTGACAGCTTTTCTTCCTACCATAGTCTCATCTGCATCAACAAGTGCTGAGTCGTCTGCATGGGCACTTATCCAGTTTTGGGACCATCGAGTTGTCTCCCTTGAGCAGAAGCCCCCCCGGTTCTGACATCCTCCTGGTGATACCAGTACATACTTTCCCACTACAGGCGAGTTACCATGAAATGCACCCAGATCCCTATTTATTTATTTATTTAAAATTTGGTAACCGGGAAAGGCACACTGAGCTGAGGCTTGTTTCCAGGTGCGACCTTGTGGAGAGGATAGGGGGGTTTACAATGGTGTGAGTAATACAACAGTTTAGACATTTGTTGATACAGTTGAGCAAATACAAAAATTACAAAGTTGGCAAACATACATTTCATTTCAGTTGCAGTTGCTAAGGTAGCATTATTGAAAGTGCAAGTACATGTACATGTGAGTCAATGTAAACAGCGTTTCCATTGTGTATAGGTCATTTTACAATTTACTATTTACTGTTCTGTGGATCTGTCTCAGACTCTGAGTGCTACACCTTTTTGTCTGTATCCAAGGAGTATCCAAGAGTCTCAATGTCTCCTTCACCTACTGGCACAACGTGGGCATCCTCCTTTTCATTCTAAGCCCAAGCTATCCCATCAGACTGATGCCAGACAGTCAGACCTAAGTCTGGGCTCCCACAGCAAAACAACTATCTTCCCAGACTGGAAGGTGGGGGCTGCTACATAGTGAACATACTGTTTCGCATTTACACATATGAGTTTTGGCACTGTTATAGCTCCAGCTCCAGGGTGTGAAGTGCCTTGTTGTAGCCATTTTCCACATATCCATATGCAAGAACTATGGCACAGTGCAGAAACCAAGGAGTATTGCAGGCAAACCTGACCCAACTCCCCACTCCCATTTTATTTAAGGTGATGCATTTTGGAGCCAAAAACCCAGGATACAACTACTGGATGGATGATATCAAACTGTCCACATCCAACGAGGAGAAGGATCTGGGGGTGCTAGTGACCAGGTAATTAAACCACTTGGCCCAGTGTAGGAAGGCAGTGGCTAAGGCTAACAGAATGCTAGGGTGCATAGTAAGGGGGATTACATCCAGATGTAGCGAAGTCATATTGCCCCTGTATAGGTCCCTGGTGAGGCCGCACTTGGAGTACTGCATGCAGTTCTGGTGCCGTACTTGAAAAGGGATATCAAACTACTGGAGGCTGTGCAGCAAAGAGAAACAAAGATGATCCAGGGGTTGGGGGATAGAACTTACGAGGAAAGACTAAAAGAGCTCAACATGTATAACCTGGAGGACAGAAGAGAGAGAGAGGGGACATGATTGAGACCTTCAGGTACCTGAAGGGGATGAACAGAGTAGGCTTCCATGGTGGGTTCACTCTCCAGAATGGAAGAGATACTAGAGGGCACTCCCTGAAGTTAAAGGGGGGCAGATTCAGGAGGGAAAGGAGGAGGGACTACTTCACTGAAAGAGTGGTAACAAGGTGGAATGCACTGCCTGAGCAACTCGTATCAGTGCAGACTGTGGGGTGCTTCAAGAGAGGGTGGGACAAATTCAAGGGGAATGTACATACCAGAGGGGGCAGTTGGGGGAGGGAAAAGTTAATGGGGGGGGGGCAGCTGCAGTCTAATGGACTGAAGTGCTGCACACTCGAGCAGACCAGACAGACCATATGGCCTGTATCTGCTGGCAATTTCATATGTTCGTATGTCTCTCTGCTGGCTTCCAAACCTGCATGTGCAACACTGCAGGTGGTGTGGAATGCCCACAAAGGAACTGAAAACTCTTGCATGGTTTCATCTCCCCACCACTACAGAGTTTCACAGTAGTTGAAATGGATTGGCTCACAACACTCCTAGATGTGTCCACACTCATCCTTTGGCGGCGGATCTACTACTCTGTAGCACTCACATCAGTGCAAAATGTTGAGTGTAAACCAGCCTCAAATGTGGGCGGATGGTAAGTTCTTCTGTTCGGGGTGGCATCAGGCATGAGGCAGATCCAAAATTTGGTTTGAGATGGGAATTGTCTCCCAGTTTCAATTTAAACCTGTTCTGCTTTGAACATAAAAAGGTTCTAAAAGGTTACTGTTACTTAATCTCTTTATGAACCTTGTACTTTGTATATTTCTGCATATACTAGTTTGCATTTCAAATCCATCAAATCTTTTTATTTAAACAAGGTTCATTTTGATTCAAAATGTTTGAACCGGCCTGGGTCTGCCCCCACTCCCACCTGAGAACAATCCAGACAGGCTGTCCAGAGCCCTGTAGGTGGTGCATGACCTGCGAAGACCAGGGACTTTATCCTGCCGCAGTTGTCTTGTTTTCTGTTTTTCTCCCCGCCCACCTCCCCTGATGTTAGGTGCAGCCAACAACCAGCCTCAACATGCTGCTGACATCCCCTGGGGAGGAGTAAGCTCCCTGGCCCACCGCAAGGGTTGCTAGAGTGGCAGAACCTGATGCCAACCATCCCCGGGCTGGGAGCACTGCCACACATGAGCTACTCCCCAGTCCCTAGGCTGCCCGTCGGCTCATTAGCTCATTTCCAAACTCATGTCGCCCACGTGGGAGGATATAGTGCTACCCACTGAGCCATCGGGCAACCCTGATTCGGTCCATTTTTTAATTCTAAGAGCTACAAAAACAGATCCCTAAACTTCAGTGTGTTTGATTCAACTGTTTCCGCTGTACGAATAGTTTTTCATAAATGCTGTCTCCTTAACTAAGAACGACCTTAGATGAAGTTTTTCCCCAAAAGATTTTTTTTTGTGACAAGTTAAGTGCTTATGAAAGATGTCATATACTTCTCAAACTGGGGCCTTATTGGCCTTCTTTTACTTTCTTGGATGCTAGCCATAAATTTCAAAGGACAGCAAAGTTTCCAGCAGTCATGGTGAACGAGGTGCCAAGACTGCAAGATGACATTTCCTTCCTGAGTACTCTAACATGGAGAATATGTCATTAAATTCAACTTCAGACGGGTAAGGAGACATGGTAAAGGGCTCACAGGATAGCCTTGCTAATGTGACGATAAATGGATGGGTGCACGCTGCACTAAAAACAGAGAACCACAAAATGGCAAGTCCTTTATGAACCATGTTCAAAATTAATAACTACATTAAAATTGAGCAAGGAGAAGGCTGGGTCACTAGTGCAATGACTGCACTACCACTTCAGATGCCAACAATCTGGTTTGGGAATGAGCAAAGGGCCAGCTGGGAGAGGAATTGGAGGATGCCCTTCTCTGGGGAGAGAGAGAGAGTGTAGCAGGCATCACTAATTGGCAACCACCTGGGTGAGCAGAGGAGGTAGTGCAATAACCATGGCCTGCCTGGGGAGGGAGACACAAGGCGCATGGTCCACTGCAAGAATGTTTTGCATGCTTATATGTGGGGCACTATGTGTGTTCATGGGACAAAAACAAAGCATGTAAACTCTGTTGTGCAGCAGCATGAAGCCTGGCACTCATGGACCCCCACACAACTGACTACCCACTGCCCCATGGGCAGGTATTCCTGTGGGGGAACATACAAACATATAAAATTGCCGGGAGAAAAAGGCCCACAGGTCTATCAAGTCTGCCTGATTGTGCAACTCTTAGTTTCTTATTACTACACTGACCTCCAAAGGCCCTAATATCGGGAGAAAGCTGTGGGAACTGAGCAGGCTAAGAAGCGGGGGGGTTCAAGGGGATTCAGACTGAGTTATTTTCTGAATATGTTTGCTTGACCCTCCTTAAAACTGCAGTTGCTGCTCCAGCGGTGAGATGAAGGCATGCCAACATCAAGATATTTTCTTCTCAGAGCGCCAACAGCTGTACTGACACCAAGCTATGTCTTGGTCCTTTAAAGGCAATGTGTACAATTCCGCAGAAGATTAATTCAACAATTACTACAGTTATCCAGACATTTGTTTGCTAGGTCACATTTAGCAAATAATTAGTAAAACACTTTCTAAACCAGGATAATGAGCCATCCATTCTGTGGACAGGAAGTGTGTTGTAATAATGTCACTGCCTCAGCAGTCTTAGTGTGCACTGCAGCAGGTCAGAAAAATTGGGCTGTGCCGACTGGGGTCCTCCTACAATGTAAAGAAAATCCTGTATGCTTGGAATGGTGAAACAGTGGAATCCAGGGCTTTCCCTCACAATATGACATGATCACTGTCTGTAGGGACAGTTTGCTTTAACCTGATTCACTGTGCACTATAAGAGAGGGTGTTGGCAGTGACGTCATCACAGCACCCCTCCTGTCCACAAACGGGAGCCTCCACATCACAGTTTTTAAGTATTTTTCTGTTTTACTGATTGCATTTGCCAACTATAACCCAGCAGTTTACATACAATAACTAACCTTTACAATAATTATATAGGGAAGCACATTCCCTTTCATACTGCTGTATTAAACCAAAACTCCATTTACTTGTAACACAAATTGCTAGACTACCAGTCTAATTGCCGCCATCTGTTGAAGATTTAAATAAAAGGAATCTATACACAATTCCTCAAAACCACAGAAACATAATGTCTGATTGCAGTAAAAGGCCTAGCGACTCATGCAGTCTACCCACTACTTACTTCTTCTAAGTCGGCCCTCCCTCTTCTTTAGCTTTGCCCCCTCCCCAACTCTATTACAATGCTTAGCAGCACGCACCCTCCTTTCTGCTTCCAGACCATCACTTATAAAAAAGTGGAAGGCATACTACTAACCCTTGACACTAAAAAGAGCACAGAGGCAGACAATTTGGAACCATTTAGTCTTAGAATTGGGGCCCCCAGTGTTAAAAGTGCCTATAGCACACCTGTTGCAGCTCTCCCTAACTAGCCATGAAATTTCCGTACTTTGGAAAACAGCTCACCTAATTCCACTGTTCAAGGCTAGTGATAAATCTATGGCAAGTAACTGCTACCAGCCCATATTGCTCTCGTCTGTCCTAGTTAAAGCTTCAGAAAAGCTAGACAATGAATAGGTTTAGGAGTATCTCGCCAGTAATAATTTAATTACCTCATTCCAATCTGATTTCTGGACTCTACATAGTACTACTTCAACTGAGCTTACCAAAGTAACAAAAATGATTGATTCATTACCTTTGACCAAAAGCTTGTAACAGCTGCCATTTTTCTTGACCTGGCTTTTGATGCAGTTGACTATCAAATACTTCTGTATGTCTTCTATTGGTATGTGTTAGCACCCACTGCCCTGATTCAAAAGTATTTTATGGGTAGACAACTTCAACCTGAGGGTCTGTTCTCCTCCTGCTCTCAAATCTCCAAAGGACTTTCACAATTGTCCATCCTTGGACCACTATTATTCACCATACTGTATATACAAATGATTTTGGAGACGATACTGGGGATGTCACAACACACTGCTATGCAGATAACACAGTACTTTATGAAACCAGACCTAATGTGCCAGACATTTTACAAGACCTCCAGTCTGCTTTCAGTATTTTTCAACTGAAACCACGAGTTTCTAAACTCCTTATTTATGCTGCCAAAATGAAATACATAGATTTTGCCCCTAACAGCAAGTGGCCAACTGCCCCCCAACCCCCAGAATCCTTCCTCTCCTAGGTAATAAACTGGAGCTAGTAAAGAATTTCACATCTTAGAAGTATGGCAAAATAGTAAGTTTTCTTTTAGTAATCACTTTGAAAATCTATGTAGGAAGCTGAAGCAAAGGCTGAGCTTCTATTACAGAAACACATTCAACCTACCTTTGAATGACAGTAAAACCCTAGTCAGGGCTATGTTTTTACCCCTGCTTGATTATGGAGACTTAGTGTGCAGAGGTGCTGCAGCTGGCCAACTTTCCAAATTGAATGTCCTTTATCGCAGGACACTGAGATTCATCACTGGGTTACCCACATTAACCCACCACTGTACCCACTATGCATCTGTTGGTTGGCCTTCCCTCACCACTAGAGGATGGAAAAACCTATTAGTTATGGTCCTACAAATCTCTTATACACAAAGTACTGCAATATCTCTCTGACTAATTCTGCAAAGTCTCTAGTTTATATAACATGAGAGCATGTAACTGTATTTTGCTTGAAACTCCCAGAATTGCATCCATATATGGCAAAATGGCTTTTAGCTGGCTTGCTCTGACGTACTGGAACAAACTTCAGGCCTCCCTCAAACTGCATATGATTGTGAGCCTTCATTCCTTCAAACTATTTATTGATACCTATTGCGCAGATAGTTGTACCTGCTCCTAGGCCCTCTAGTGCTATTCACTTGGGAACTCAAAGCAGCAGGCTGGTTGGACAGAGGTCTGGGGTTATATTCTGTTTTAACTGAAATATTTGAATAGTTTGTAAGTGAAATTAGCTCTATGTGGTAAAAATTATTACCTTGAGTTAGAACTGTTACTTGGGCTGTGCTATTGTAACTTTGGAGGACTGGGGACTGTTGTTTGTCAGGGTTAATTAGAGGGAAATTTAAATGTGTTGTTTGCCTGGTGTTAGGGGGAAGGGACATTAGCTGCAATTACCTTGTCTTTAAACAGGAATTACCCTGGCCTCCATTGTTCACTTGGGAACTCAAAGCAGCAGGCTGGTTGGACAGAGGTCTGGGGTTATATTCTGTTTTAACTGAAATATTTGAATAGTTTGTAAGTGAAATTAGCTCTATGTGGTAAAAATTATTACCTTGAATTAGAACTGTTACTTGGGCTGTGCTATTGTAACTTTGGAGGTTTGGGGACTGTTGTTTGTCAGGGTTAATTAGAGGGAAATGTAAATGTGTTGTTTGCCTGGTGTTAGGGGGAAGGGACATTAGCTGCAATTACCTTGTCTTTAAACAGGAATTACCCTGGTCTCCATTGTTCACTTGGGAACTCAAAGCAGCAGGCTGATTGGACAGAGGTCTGGGGTTATAGTCTGTTTTAACTGAAATATTTGAATAGTTTGTAAGTGAAATTAGCTCTATGTGGTAAAAATTATTACCTTGAATTAGAACTGTTACTTGGGCTGTGATATTGTAACTTTGGAGGTTTGGGGACTGTTGTTTGTCAGGGTTAATTAGAGGGAAATTTAAATGTGTTGTTTGCCTGGTGTTTGGTAAGAGCCCTCCCACCCACCGTGTTCTGTAGGCTTTCTTAAATACTGAAAAACCACTGGGAGTTGGGATTGAAGGGCTGAGTATTTCTGTTTTAGGACTGAAATTCGAAGCAACAGGAGCTGGTGGGCCTGTGACATCATATGGTACCTGATGTCTGCTTACACACACACTGTTAGTGGGAACCTACACACACTGGACTGTATGTGGCTGTGAGACTTTGAACTTTATTGGTGGGGTTGAAATTGGGTTTGTAAATAACTGCAGTCAGTATAGAGAGAAACTGTATTCCAGGGGAAAGGGACTGAGAAAAGGGGGTGTGCCATTATAAACAAAGGGGGATAAACAGGGTGGCCATATTCCACTATGGCAGGCATCTTCAGAAGGGTTGTAGGCTGCACAGGCTGTGGGATGGCAATAATTCTAAATTGGGCCTGGAGAGACGGAGGCTGCCCACTCTGTAGACAGCTATCTTGTATCAGGAGTGAGGTATATTGGTTAAGGAGTAAGCTGGGGAGCTGGGGGGATGTCCAAGGATAAGGGGTGTGGATATGGGCAGCAGAAGGGTGGGGCTTGAGGGGCTGGGGCAACGCCTGAAATTACAGGACGTTATGTTACAGCAAGCAGGAGGGGGGATATTAGGGACAGAGGACCCTTAGATAGGGAAGTTGATGCTAAGGGGAAAGCGTACGGGGTGAACATTCTGAATGCAAAGATAGTGGAGGGGGAACAGTCAGGAGCGGCTGTTGTGTGGAAGCCTAAAACAGCAGACTGTGGGAAGGGAGCTCCTAAGGTGAACAGAGCAAGAGGGGAAGAAGAGGGATAGTTTAGAGGTACAGTCAGGGGAAACTCGAGTTACTTGATGGAGGTCGACATAGAGTGTCACAATAAATTTGAGCTACTAAGCAACCTAGAGGGGGAGGAAGGGGTTGGTGGAAATGAGGAAACTTATACAGAGGCGGGTGGGAGGGAGTCTGATACCCACAGGGCATCACAGACCGGCTATGGAAAGGATAGAAATAGTCCCAGATGGAGAAGGGGAAACATATATGTTAAGCAAATGGGGGAGATGCAACATATTCCAGACATGAGAGAGGAGACCATGATTGGAGAGAAACTGGGAGACAAGGAGGTGGGAGAGGAGCCCCCCTTCAGCAGGGGGGTCAGTACCAAGGATGGGGCCCTAGCTAAAGGGGACCCATAGAGAGCCTCTGGAGGCAGGGGTACTGTTACAAGGGGGGAGGATGGCAGTGTGGGGGAAGGAGAAACCATCAGGGCCAGGATAAATGGTTCGGATAAGAGAGGGTTAAAGGGGACACCTATTCAGAGGAGTTTGAGTTAAGTGGGCAAAATAGCAGGAGGCAGAAAGGGAGGGTGACAAGGGGTCTCTAATAAGGCAGGAAGACTCCCTGAAATTGAGATCATGAATAAAGGGGGAAGGGGGCTGAGAGGGCATAGTGGAGGTAACCATAAGGATGATGGCAGTGTGTTAAGGTTCTGTTATTGGGAGACCCGATGATTAGGGTATCCAGTGGGAGGACAGGGGTGGATGCCATAGCCAGGTGAAGGTAGTGAGTATCTCTGGGCTGACAGTGCACAGAGCAAAGTTCATGGTGTATGAAATGGTTAGGGATTGTGGAGGAAACCGGATTTCCTGTGCATTTGGGAACTAATGATCTAGAGGGAAATAGCATTTTGAAATCCAAGCAAGGTTCCAAGAACTTGCCAGAGTCTGTTGGATAATGGATGCAACATTTCCTTTTCGGAGATATTGCCAGTACCAAAGGCCTCAGTGGAGAAAAATGAAGCTCACAGAGGTTAATGACTGGCTCAGGAAGTGGGGTGAAGAGAGTTGGGTGTTAGGGAATTGGAATGGAGTTTGGGAGGATAAGGACTATATGCCAAGGACAGGTTTCATCTTGCCCCATTAGGGAAGGAAGTCCTTAAACAGGGGATGGCTGACTACATACAAGAAAGGTGGGGTTTAAACTTGTGAGGGGGAAGGGATAAGGGAGGGGCTGACCAGAAGCCCTCTCCTCCAGATGAGGGGAGTAGCCTTCACGCCCAAGGGGGAGGGGAAACAGATTGGGGATGGAGGTTTCAGGAGGAGCAGAGGGAGGATGGAAGTATAAGGAATCTGGGTGGGGTTCACAAAGAGGATCAGGGATAAGGGTGGGTTGGTGTTAGTAAATGCCAGGAGCTTGAGAAACAAGTTGCCAGAGTTCCAGGCCATGCTGTTCGGGGTGGATGTGCGGTCACGGAAACGTGGGCCAATAAAAACCATGACTGGGACCTAAACGTACGGGGGTACACTATGCTCAGGAAGGATAGAAAGAAGGGCAGAGGGGGTGGAGTGGCTATGTTCATTAGCGATGACATAGAAATTGCTAGGGTAGAAGAGGCAGAGGAAAACGTGGAGGCCTTATGGGTCACCTTACGATCCTCAGCAGGAGCTAAGGTCAAGCTGGGTGTAGCATATAGGCCCCCCGGGATGAGTGATGTTCTAGAGGATGGTTTGCTGGACAACATCATTGCCCAGTGTGGACCAAAAGGGGAAGGAGGGTGTTGATGGGGACCTTAATATGCCAGGTACAAACTGGGGAACCATGTCCTCTAAGGTGGCCAAGGAGCAGAGGCTGCTGGATGGCTTCCAGGATGTGTTCTTAACACAGCATGTGATGGAGCCACAAGGGAGGGCATGTCCTGGATGTGGTTCTGGCAGATGGGGATCTGGTAAGGGACATGGTTGTACAAGACCCCCTGACTGGGAGCGACCACAATACTGTCTGGTTTCAAATAAGCATGGGGGTGAGATCTAGGACACTGGCAGTGGACTTCAGGGGGGCAGACTTTATGGGCATGGGAAATATTCTCAAGGATCACTTGATGGGGATTACCTCAATGACAAGTGTGGAAAGGAGATGGGGGGTCATAAAACAGGGACTTCATGAGGCAGTCAGGATCTGCGCTAAGTTGAAACGTAAGGGAGCAGGGTCACATAAACCATGCTGGTGGTCCAGTGGGGTACAGGTAGCAGTCAGAGAAAAGAAGGCGGCCTACAAAAAATATAAAACAACAAGAGGGGATATGGATAAGGAAATGTACCAGCTTGCATCTAGAAAAGTCACCCGTATGGTGAGGGGAGCAAAGTCCAGTAAAGAGCAGCGGCTGGCACAGGGGATACATGGAGGGAAAGGGTTCTTCCGACATTGGGGAGCGGAGAAAACTAAGGGCCATCTCAGCAGATTGAGACTGAAGGAGGGTGGGTGGAAGAGGCTAGGACCAGGCAGAGGTATTTAACAGTACTTTGTCTCTGTGTTCACTAGGGGAGGGATGGGATATCTACAAAGCAAGGCACGAAGGGGATAGAAACGTCAGTAAGTGGGATCAGGGGAGCAACAGAAATGGAGCAAGAGGGAGAGAGAGGTACCCCAAGGGTGTCACATCTGGGTAAGGATAAAAGGCCAGTAAGGTAGAGGGCGATGATGCTATCTCCGCCAAAAGGGTGTGGTTAGCCTCAAGGCCCTAAAGAAAGACAAATCTCCTGGCCGGATGGCATTCTATCCCAGAGTACTATGGAATCAGGCGGACATACTGGCTGCACTTTCATGAGCTTTTTCAGCAGGTCACTTGAGACAGGGAGGGTACCTAGGATTGGCGAGAGGCACATGGTACCAATCCATAAAGGGGGTCGAGGAAGTACCAGGTAACTATAGACCCATCAGTTTGACCTCGTGGTGGAAAATTAATGGAGAGTATACTAAAAGAATGATTGGGGTGTACTTGGAGGAGGTGGAAGGTCTGGATAGTCGCAACAGGGGTTTGTGCCAGGTAGATCATGTCAAACCAACCTTGTGGAGTTCTATGAATGGGTAACATCAGAACTGGACAGGGGTAAGCCTGTGGATGTATTATTCTTGGACTTCAGCAAGGCTTTGACTCTGTCCCCACAATGGTCTGGTGAGAAACTGATGGGGTTAGGAGTAGGTCTTTGATGGTCAGATGGATTGAAAACTGGCTAGCTGGACGTACTCAGAGAGTAGTGGTCTGGGGAACTCGAACCCTAGAGAGGTTGGTATTGGGGAAATTTAGGGCTCGGTCCTGGCACGATCCTGTTTAATGCATACATATCGACATCAGGAGGGTAAGGTGTGAATGAGTCTCTTTGGATGACTCCAAGATGGGAGCAGTAGTTGAGGGAGAAGAGGGAGGTTGGCCCTGCAAGGGGACCTGGACACCCTGGAAAACTGGGCTCACACATAGAAATTAATTTCAATATCACCAGTGCAAGGTGTTGCATCTGGTCGGGGAAACCCTAAACACAGGTACACCCTGGGAGGGAGGCGCTGGAGGCCTCATTAGGGGAAAAGACCTAGGGTCATGGTGGATGCATGTATGAATAACTCTGAGCAGTGCAGGAGTGGCTAGCAAGGCAAACAGGATGTTGGGATGCATCGTGAGGGGGTCACCCTAGAGCAAGGAAGTGATTCTGTCATGTACAATGGACTGGTTAGACCACACCTTGAGTACTGTGTCAGTACTGGAGACCACACTTGAAGAGGGACATAGCTCCTGGAGAGGTACAGAGGAGGGCAACAAAGATGATACGAGGGCTAGGATTTGACGATGAGGACAGACTTAAGGAGCTCTGCCTGTTTTCAATGGAGGAGAGGAGACAGGTGGGACATGATTGAGGTCTTCAAGTACCTCAAGGGAATAAATAGGTAAACATGGAGGATCTTTAGACTAAAGCAGGAGGTATCACCAGAGGGCATGGTTTGAAGTTGGAAGGTGGAAGGGTGAGGGGGAAAGAGAGGAGGTTTTTCACTGAGAGGGTGGTGGACCCTTGGAATGCACTGCCTGGTGAGCTAGTTCAGAGATCCACAGTGGAGGGCTTCAAGAGAGGATGGGACAGACACAGAAAGTGGATGTATCAGATGATGGCCTGTCCCAGGGGGGTGGGGATGGATGATACGGGTTTCTGGAGCACAAGGGATGGGAGGGTCTCGGCACCCAACTAAGGATCTAAAGTTCGAGCAGACTCGATAGACCATAAGGCCTAATCTGCTGGCAAATAGTATGTTAGTACTGCAAACTGACTGCTGCATGAAAAGCTGTCGTGGCTGCAACAACCTTGATATCTTATTATATTACGTTGTATATTACATTTTATTTTTAGTGTTGTATAGCATTATTTATCAGACTATACAATGCTTGTCAAATGTGTTTTTCTATTCCTGATCTTGCATCCTTGTAATCACTCTGAATTTTCTGTACTGCCCTAATCAGGACCTCTTTGCAAACGAGCTTTGTTCACTAGAGCTTTTCCTGGTAAAACAAACTAAAAACTGAAATGAAATGGCCTTGTGCCTGCCCCACCTTTGTTTGACTCCCCCAACTGTTTCAGCCAGTACAATTTCCTTTAACCATCAAGCCAAACAATTTGAATAGTTCTCTCCTAGCATAGTTTCAAGGCTTCTGTGTTCTAAATGTCTGATGCTTTGGATTTCTGACTTGGTACTTAGTAGCAACAATTGCTACACTACACTGAGGAGTTCCAACAGGATGAAACACATGTCTGTTGTGTTAGGAGACTTATGATCCTACGTGTTCAAAGTTTGCATTATTGTCAAGTATACCTTACCTGTATATATGTACTGTACTTTAATTTTTTCTTCTTCTTTTTTTTTTTTTCATCTTTTTGGCTTGTATAAGTGTCCAGGGCCACTTTGAAAATGAGCTTGCTCAATGGTGTATTCGCCTGGTTAAATAAAGTGATTGATCGATTTATTCTCAGCCTATACTGGCTCAGATGTACAAGCCAGTTTCAAAGGCAATGTCAATGAACACACAAGCACAGGTTGAAGTCCTTCTCACCACGACCGAAAAGGTACTGAAAAGTAACTATGGGGCTATCTTTTGCCCCCAGTTATGCCAGTATATACTTGGGAGTTTGGGATGGGCACACAGTGCGGTCACCTGAGTATAATCCCTATGTGTCACTGGACCATCTGTAAGATGCATATAGATGACAGATTCCTGGTATGGAATGGTGCACCTCAAAGGAAGTAATCAGAATTTCAGGTTCTCTGTCACTTGTGATCTTCCGGAGATTAATTTCTTGGATGTACATATTTTCAAGGATTTCTTCAGTTGTCACCCCCACCACACTGTTAAAAATCTTCCCAATGGTCAATTTCTTTGTGTCAGGAAAGATCCAGAACAAAAGAGATGATCTGATACCTTTTATTGAATCAACATAGATGTTACTGTTATTTTTCTGATGAAGAATTCTGTGTAATTTTGAAAGCTCAAGTTCCTATTTTCTTTTGTAACATCTATGTTGGTCCAATAAAAGGTATCAAATCATCTCTTTTTTTCTGGATCTTTTGTCACAAAGACCAATACGGCAACATAACACATTTTCTGTGTCAGGAGAAACTGCAGTACAGACATGGATTTTGAAAATAGAATTACTGAACAGGAGGGTCAGATTTCGGGAAAGAGGGTGCAGTGAACAGTGTATTACTAAAGCAGAGATGAAGGGCAGAGGCTACAGTAGGAGTCCCTTTAGATTCCTGATGTTAAAAGGGACCCTGCTGACCGGTTCATTTCCCTAACCTTTGTCACTACCTTCCCCCCCCCAGGCCTACAAGTTGAAGCAGAGTCCGGCCAACACTGGCACGCCTTACAGGCTGACAAAAAACTGGAACCATTAACAAAGGAACCACTATATATTGTCTTCAGGAGAGGTACAAATCTGAAGGACATGCTGGCTCACAGTCAGTAACCAAAGGAATAACCCCCAAACAGTAATGCTTGCATTGCATCCATGGGTAACTAACCATGTGGTGACTGTTTCTGTAAACAAATCATCCGCAGCAAGCAGTTTACAAGTCCTAATACTAATCGCATTTTTGAGTTAAAGCAACTGAGTATTTGCAGTACAGAGTCTGTAGATTATAGGGACACATGCATATATGGCAGTTTTTATATGGGTAAGACCCTGAGACCTTTTAAACAGACGATCAGTGAGCATTTCAGAGCCATTGAAAACAGAGAGAGAAATGATAGAGTAAATGCATTGGCAGTACACATTAAGAATGAAGGTGCACTGTACACCACAAGTTTAAATTTCAGGGCCTGGAAAAAGTCAGCTTGAGACCAAGGGGTGGTGACCTTGATAGGTGTCTACAAGAGAGACATTGGGCAGTACACTCTATGTGCCAATATCCCACCGGGCCTTAATGAATTCTTCCAGCATAGCCCTTTCCTAAGGGACTAATGGCATTTCTACTGCTGCTAGAAAATAATGAATTCCAGGGATAGTATGATTTTGGTTCTCAGCTTCAAGTAAATGTGCACTGTGTTTCTTGCAACTACTGTGCAACATATTTTGGGTAATTTTCCATATAGTTAGAAAGATGCATTCCTTTCAACCATCCTTTACACCCCCCACACTGTCATCTTTTTCCCAGTCAAGTCTTTTCCTAGTGTTCTTTCATTATCCCTTCCCAGCCTTTGTTCACTGCTTTCCCATATCTACCTATTATGAAGTACCTATTTGATCATTATACAGTGGTTTTAAGCACTTAAATGCACAGATGCATTTTTATTGTTCATGTTGCTTCTGGAAATAAGCCATCTGTATGTTAGTCAGCCTGTATGCATTATGATCTGCACGATTTGCACATACTGGTGTCAATCAATCAATCAATCTTTATTTAACCAAGTGGAGCACCATTGAGTAAAACTCATTACGGTTCACAATCAGTACAAATTAGGGTTGTCAGAACTAGTTCGGAAAAGATTCGAACCCATCACGAGCCCTGGTGTTCAAGTTCTAATTCAGAACTCAAACACTAGTGGGTTCGCAAACGGGTTCGAATCTTTATGCCTTAAGAAGCCGCAACCACAACGCAAGCTTGCCTAGCCCTATAGTCAGTGTCGGCTCCGAAGGGACGGGATGGAGAGAGGTTGAAGGAGCAGGATGGGATTGGGAGGCAGCACAGTGCCACAGGAGGCAGAAAGGAGGTGGAATGAAGGAAAGGGTGCATGATGGCAGCATGCACAAACTAGTGGGGGCTGAATGGTGTGGACTGCACTGAGTTGGACTGCGCGCCTGCGTACTTCATCCCCACAGTCCGTGTTACCACCTGACCATCTGCTCTGCTCTGCGGTCAGGTGGTGGATGGTAGAGACGTAAACCCTGGCAGCGGTTGCAGCTCGTTCATTTACCCAGCCAGTGCCATAAAGGAGTTGCAGGCTGCAGCAGCTTGTGCTACTCAAGCCCTCTGTCTGGGCTAGTTCTGCTCTCTGGCTCTGCAATTGCTTCAATTAAAATCACGTGGTGTGTATTGGGCAACTAAAAAAATAAATAAAAAACCTAAGGGTGGGTGGGGTAAAACCAAGGTAGGGGCCGGGGACTCAGGGTTGGGAGTGGGAACCGAGGAAAAGAAAGGGCCTGAACTTAGGAACAGTTGGTGAGAAGCTCAGCCTCAGGATGAGACGGACAGAGAGAGGGAAGTTAAAGTTGCTGAGTATTTGAGTGAAACTGAGAGAATTTTATCATAGTCTCAAACAACAGTTCAAAAACTTTATTTTCTGCATGGCGTAGTTGTTTCACACTGGGAAGAAGGAGCGAGCATCAGATGGCTGGGGGAGGGGTGAAGAAATTAAAACAAACAGATTGTAACTCGAGGAAAATTAAGTTTAACTTTAATGTGTGAGTCTTTGAGAAGTTGAAACATTTGAATTTGATGGCATTTTTTTTATTTTTTACTTACTACTTTATACCCTACTCCACAAAACAAAGTAAAATAATCAGGAGGACAGGGAGGGGAAGGGATTCTGTGGTACTGTGCTGCAGAGCGTTCTTCTATTCCACCCTATAAAATTCCTGATAGAACAACACCAGGCTGTTTTTATTTTTTTTTTACACAGTACTCCCTACTTGTGTGTTGTGTGTGTGACTCCACTACACTGTATCTCTCTACTCTCCTGTGGTGTTCCCATCACCCTGCTGTGGCTGCTGACTGTGTACCCTACCTATTGTGTGTTACTGCAAGAAGCCCATTGTTGGGCAGTCGTGTGGTGGCATTATCCTTAAATACATGACAGAAGCCTAGAAATATATTTCCCTGTTGGGAGAAGAGACAGAAAAATCTCTTTCCTTGGGTTGTATATGTGTGTGTGACTCCTTCTCCTGAGGTCAGCCAATCTGCTGTGTGCCTTTTGACTGCACTGTACCCTACCCAGTGTGTGTTACCGAGAGAGGCCCAGTGGCTAGTTGTCGTGTGGTGGCATTATCCTTAAATACATGACAGAAGCCCAGAAATATATTTCCCTGTTGGGAGGAGAGACAGAAAAATCTCTTTCCTTGGGTTGTATATGTGTGTGTGACTCCGTTTCCTGTGGTCAGCCCATCTGCTGTGTGCCTTCTGACTGCATTGTACTCTACCCAGTGTGTGTGTTACCGAGAGAGGCCCAGTGGCCAGTTGTCATGTGGTGGTATTATCCTTAAATACATGACAGAAGCCCAGAAATATATTTCCCTGTTGGGAGGAGAGACAGAAAAATCTCTTTCCTCGGTTTGTGTGTGTAACTCCGTCTCTTGTGGTCAGCCCATCACCCTGCTGCTGTGCGCCCCTTCACTGCTATGCGTATGCCTATGCCCAGCAGCCCAATCATTCTGTAAGCCTTGAACCTGGGATCCTTTAGTTGCAAACCATCATATTCTTCAATTACTTCACTCCATTGCATCACAGTGTCACATAGCCAAAATAAAATTTTGGGTTGTAGCCAGTGATCATAGATCGCGTTACTCTTACACAGGAATTGTGTGGGTGTATTCTCTGCAGTATATTGGTTCTGTTATGGCTGACACCAACATAGATGAAGCATCTAGCGCTGGTGTTGGAGCAGGTGTTGGTGGTAGTGGTAATCCTGGTGCTAGCAGAAATAACCAAAATGTTTCACGTGATAAAAATTCAACAAACAGCAAAGAGCAACAGTGAAGTGTGGTAAGGGGACCTTTTAAGAAAACCTGTACAGCTGCTGGGGTCACATGGAGAGGCACCATAAGGTATGCCATTCATGCTGTTAAGATCCCTGTGACTAGCAGCAATAATGCAAGTGACAGTGAGTCCCTCTGACTCAGACAGTAGCTCTTGTCTCAGTCCGACACTGTTGTGTCTCACGACGAATCATTACTTCCTCAACAAAGTGAAATGAGCAAGTCTGCTGACAACGAATCAGGTAGTGCACTTGCAAATACATCCAGCACTGTTGACAATGAAAAGGACATATCCATTGAATCCACCACTTCTGTGTTGGCCAGCAATGAAAATCCATCAGAGTCTTCTGCCCACTCTTCTAGCACCAAGGAGCATATCCCAGGTTCTGTTAGTACAGGTGAAAAGACACAAACAGTCTTTGGCTATCTTCCTAGCACTCAAACAAAATCTGTCACATCTGAGGTGTGGAATTATTTCTCTGTCAGTAAAACTGATCCATGCAGAGCAATTTGTTCCCTGTGTAAACAGAGTGTAAGCCATAGTAAAGTTGTGTCATGCCTTGGCACTACAGCTCTTAAACGCCATCTGAAAAAGCATTCAGTTTTGCTTGATCATCCAAAACCCATGTCCTCCATCTTCCAGACCGCACTTGAGAAGGGTCAGGAATCTGAAATGGATATTGAATTGTCAGAACTTGATGCGGCAGAACCACTGCCAGCCCTAGGATCACTGTTACCACCAATGCCAACACCATTAGTACCAGTTGCACATCCAGTGGCACTGAATGTATAAGTCCTAGTCCACCATCTCCACGTCCATCTGCCCATCGAAGCACAGTGTATAATAAACCAGCAGGGACATGTTGTAAACAGCTAACACTGTCTCAGGCATTTGAAAGGAAGAATACCTTTACTAGAAATCATCCAAAGACCCTTCATCTTAATCACAGAATTGGTGAACTGTTAGCCGGAGCCCTTCTCCCATACTCTTTGGTAGATCATGAGGATTTTAGGGAGCTCATGACATTAGCAGAGCCTCATTACAATGTTCCTCATCGAAGGTACTTTTCCTATGTTGAACAAACATTTATCAGGCTTTAAAAGCTACAGTGATGCTTGCACTTAAAACTATGGAGGGTGGGGTTATTCATGTCACAACAGATATGTGGACCAGCACTCAAAACACAGATTACATGTCCCTTACCGCTCATTGGTCCGTTTCTTGTGCTTCTTCAAAATAAAGACACCCCAAAAGATGCGCTGCTGCATATAAAGAAGTTTGGGCAAAGTCATACTGCTGCAAACATCTTGCAGGAACTAAATGACCTTCTTGACTAATGGGTTTATTCTCACGGTCTAAATGTGGCTTCATAGTAAGTGACAATGGAGCCAACATCTTGAAAGCAGTACAGGATGGAGGATTTCGCATGCTTCTTGCTTTGCACATTGCTTACATTTAATTGTCACGGGATTTCTCAGCAATGAAACACAAGTGGATGGTATGATTGCTGTTTGCAAAAAATTGACTCACTTTTCACATTCAACTAGGCTATAGGACATTGTCCGAACTGCAAAAAAAACACAAGCTGCCCCAGCAAAAGCTGATTCAAAATGTTTTCACTCGTTGGAACTCAACGCTTTATATCCTGCAGCGCCTCTTGGAGCAAAAGCAAGCTGTACATGAGTATTGCTCCAGTTACATTATTGGAGATGGCATTATGCTGTCTGTGCTGCAGTGGAAATTAATGGAGACAGTGTGCTGCATCCTAGCTCCTTTTGAGACAGCTACAAGGGACATGTCTTCTGAAGGCGCATCTGTGAGTCAGGTTATCCCACTCATAATGCTCATTTCACATCATCTTAGTGTTCTAAATCTACAAATAGAAAAAGACAGATCTGAAGCGCAGACAACATGTTGCCTGTATCATGGGAATCTCGTAAAGAGAATGAGCGAGTGCTTCAAAACCAATGACAAATTAGTTGCAATGATGAAATCAAAACACTATATCCTTGCAACTCTCTTAGATCCCAGGTTCAAGGCTATACATCTTCCAAAAACAGATGATATAGAGCAGTACAAATGTCTGTTGCTAGATGAGCTGCAGCACTCACAGGAGTCAAACACAGACACGCACAGTACCCTCAGGTTGTCATCACCACAACATGCAGGTTCATCTTCACAAAGGGATACAGAACTGGAAAAGTCACCAAACATTAACAGTAGTTGTTCCACAACTGCCACTTCTTCAACCCTTAGTAGCAAGCTAAATCTGTGGCAAAACCTTTCCCAAATTGCTGCCATACCAGCTTCTGCTGATTCCTCTTCTGAGCGGTCTCTGTCCATCATGGTAGACAGTTACCTACAAGAACTGCCTATTCCTATTGATGCATGCCCTTCTGAATACTGGAGATCAAAAAAGTCAATTTGGACAGAGCTGTATGATGAATCCTGTAAATTTCTTGGTTGTCCTGCAACAAGTGTCTCTTTAGTTTAGTACAGCTGGCAATATTGTGACAGACACCAGAAATAGGTTGCTGCCAGAAAATGTACACACATTAACTTTTATTAAAGTTAATAAGTCAAGATTTTCGTATCCCTACAAGAGTATACAAACTGATCCTGAAGTGATTGATGTTGTGGATGTTGATGGTGATGACAACTCAGATGGTGGTGGCTGGTAAATACTGTGTGGAACAGAGTCTCTCTGCAACAAAAAGGAAACTTTTACAGACTGTGATGACTTTGGTTGTCTCTCTCCTTTCTCGATCTACTACCTTAGACTACATACCCCCCCAAAACTTTCACCATTTCATGGCAAACTGCTTTGTAGCTAGGGTCTAAACTAAAGTCAACAAGTTTTATATATAGAATTTTAACATATGTGAACAGCCCAAATTTGGCATAAAAGGACACTGTCACGTCAATCCTTTCTTATCATATTATTTATAGTTAAAGTGAAAACATATATTTTTGGATTTACCTTCTGTGACTTTGTGGGGCATCAGTATGGGCTGGGACGGGGCGGTCTATTTTTCAATTTTAAAGAGGACAAAACAATGAGTTCTAAGTGGTAGCTGTTTATTATTTTTTCAATTACAGAAATGTTAGCCATAAACCAAAAATGGATGCTAGTATATGGGTGAGGGTTGTGGGTTGGTTTTAACATGGGTGTAAGGGTGCTATGGGTGCTACTGCACAGATGAGGGTGGTGGAAGAAAAGTGGAATGGGTGATGGGGTGAAAGGTGGGTGTTGTTTTAGTCCTTTCATTTACAGATTCGTGATCAGCTGGGGATGGTGAGGAAAAAAATGATGACAGACCGAACCTACTGTACATATATATATATATATATATACACACATTTTCTTATTAAATACATTACAAACTGCTGCCACCTAGCACAATTGTCCTGTCCCCTTTAAAAAAAGAATAAAGGAATCAGAAATAAAAGAAAATCTGCATCAGCAGTTTTCACAGAGTGTGACCTATCATAAAATATTTTTGCTTTACAAGTAGTGATAATTTGATACATAATGGGGTTAACAGACACTGTCCCTTAAACATCACATGCCAACTGCTGCAGCTACATTAAATGTTCCTTAAGTTAGTATGTGGTGAGGAAACCACTTTTTTTATTTATGTGACTGAAATACAGATTTTATTGAAGTATCAGCTGCAAAAATGCATCATCTTAGAAAGTTGTATATATTACTTCAATTTGCCAAAAAAAATGTTGGTATATGTATGCATTATCTTAGAAAATTGCATGCATTTTTGCCAGCAACAATGACTGGCATATTTTTTATTCAAATGTCTTGACTGACTACGTTATGACATAATATGTTTTGCAACAGTTCCACATGCTGCTGCTGTAGTACTTGGCTTGACTTTGTTATAAAAGCTTTCTTTTAAACATAGCAACTTTTGATTTACTCATTTAAAACAGAAAGCAGCAAATAGCTGAGATTAGGCAATATCAGTTATTTTTTCTCATAATTCATGACTGTAACCCCCCTGCAAATGGGGGTTCCCAAAAGACTTCCAGGAGCTTGCTTGAATGCTCCAAGCCTGAATGGTGTTTGGCATTTAAGCCATTTATCAGTGAGTGTTTTTAGAGCCTCTGGTACTGTCTCTTTAAGAGCTGTCTGCTTGCAGACATAATTAGTTTGTATGGGGGACTGTGTGCTTCTCTGAGTACCACTCGAGCTGCTGCCAATTCACTTCATTTTGCAGTCACTAGGAGTGCAAAGGAACCTATCTGAAAGATGTAACTGTTTGCCAGAAATTATTTAGAGTAATAATGAAATTACAGTTTGTCTAACCTGCTTTCTTTGCAGTCAGAACTGTGTCTGCTAGTTCCCCATTCTAGTTTTGAACTGCTGAACTGGACCAATCAGTGTGGGGTAGCTAGCTCTAAAATGGTGCCTTGACGAATCAGAACTTGGGACTCATAAACTGGAGCCACAAGAGGATTGTATGGGCAGTGACTCTGGGAGATGTAGTTTAGACTTCAGTGCATTTTGGACCAACAGCAGCAGTCTATTGTGAGTGACAGCCAATCCAGTCAAGAACTGGGAGGAACTCAAAGGAAGTGCCCGGTTTTGTCGGTTGGAGTTTCAGTTGAGTTTTGGCAGTGAAGAAGGAAGGGCCCTGTGCTTTTCAGTGTGCAGTTTTAGTCAAAAAAGCGTGTGTAAGGCCCAGAGTTCGGTCTGCAGCTTGTGTAACAGCTTGTTAGGACTGAATCCGTCCTGTGAAAAGAATCAAAGGATCTCTGAAGAGTAGAAACCAGGCTCACCCTGTAGAAGACTGGGAAGAATTGCTGAAAATTGCACTCGGTCTGTCAGGAACTGAATCTGCTGTGTGTTCTCCCGGTATTGTGCAGTAATTGCGATCGGGATACAGATGCAGCCTGCCTGGTATAGTGCTTTCTTTTATATGGATGTGTGAAGAGGTTTGTGTACCTCAAGTGAGCCCTGCTGACATTGAAGGACCCTATCTTATTTGGAGGTCGTGAGTACTAATTCAGGGTCGCTCCTGTTGAATTGCCACATTAAATCCAAATGGAATTACTGTACTGCTGACTGTTTAATTCTCCTTTCTCTGTGGGAGGAAAGGGCCCCTACCAGCTGCCACTGGTTTGGACTAGCCACTAGGGCTTGGGTACCCAGGGACAGTAACTGATAGGGATAGGCCTGTGCACAGAGCCATAGGTAGATTATTAGAGTGATAAGCTAATTAACCTGATTTCCCCCAGTCCTTGTTATATCCCCCTAAATAAATCAGAGCTGCTTGTTTCAGCAAAGTTATACTGCCTGAGGTATTTGTCTATGTTAAAGTACTGTACTGTGATTGTTGCACTGTATCTCATTTCACAGGAGGTCCCAGTGCCGGAACCAGACCTGGGGTAAGTGTATACTGTGAAGGTAATTTGATATATTGTGTGGGCCACTAGTGGAAGAATGGGGTTGCAGTGTCCCAGAGGGCTGTGACCAAGTTAGTTTAACTATTGCAAACCCTGACCTCTGGGTGGAGGCACCCGACATTGGATCCAGGCCCCTCAACCTGTTAGTGGCAAATCAGGCAGGGGTAGTAGCCCCTGGGATAACGCCATTTAGGGGTTACATGACTATGAGTAAATATAACTGAGTACATAAATGGCTAATGTGCCTCTTTCTTTCACTAAGGAACTATGATGCAGCTGCAGCAGGAAAACTTTTAACATATGGGTTGGTGGGTGGGCTTCTTACTTATTAAGTTGCTGGCTTTAGCAAACAGAAGAAACCATAGATAAACCTAGTTGTATTCCTATCAATGTCACATATGATAATTTCTCTCCCCCTTATATTGAACTGTTTTTCCTTTACATGTATTTTATTACTATCTTCATTACTGGCAGCACAATAAAAAAAATAGGGTTCGAGTTCTAAAAAGTTCTAAAAAAGATTAGAACCCTAGAACTTTTTCAAAAGTTCTAGACTAGAACTAGAACCCAGAACTTCAGAGGGTTCTGACAACCCTAGTACAAATGGACAAATTTACACAATACAAATAATCTTGTCACAGCAGGGGGTTGTTACAAGGTACAAATAATGCAAAAAAGTAGACGATTATGATAAACCAGTAGATAAACCTGACACAGCAGGATGACTTTAAGAGGTACCTAATATAAGGGTAAATGACTACAATGTATACTATAAAGAAATTAACAATGCATGTATAATGAATGCTAAGGCAAACAATGATCAGTTTTACCAGACAAAAAATTGCAAGGAATGATAATGGCAAAAGTGGGACATCATAAATGGGGATGGGGCAATGAGTGGAAAGGGTATAAGTTCAGAAAAAAGGGAGAGGTAAAGTAGTAGGAGGGAAGGGCAAGAATTAGGCATAGTAGGAGTGATAGTGTGAAGGATGGGGATGTGGGTGGAGAGAAGGGAAGGAGAGAAAAGAAAGGGGAGAATGCATGCAATGAGCAACGGAGGGGCTTATGCATAAAAGGTACAATCGTCCTGCAAGGACTGCCCAATGAGGGTTTTGAACTTTGCAAGACTGAAAAAAGAAGTAAGTTTCAGGGAATTTTGTAAGTTATTCCATAATGTGGGAACAGCATGGCTTATTGAGTGAGAACCAAGACGAGTTCTGATACTAGGAATCTGTAACAAAATAAAAGAGTATTTTCTTAGTGAATAGCTCCTGCTAGTTGTAGTCAGTAACTTGCTAATATAATCAGGAAGTTTATTTGTTAGAGCTCTGTAGGGCCAGATTGCACACAAGCGCCATTTTGCATACAGCTGTGTTTACACATGCTTTGTGATCATTTTGCCTAAATGTTTCAATATTACTGTAGGAGTGGTATCACATTATAACAGTGAACCAAAAAGAGTGACTCATTTTGGGCGCTGTTATTGGGGGCAACTGTGCACAATATTCCCTGGATGGGAACGCAACCATGGGGAAGGGCGAACAGAAGTGAGGAATAGCGAGGGGGAAGGGGAGGGACAGGGAAGGGGTTTGGGGGGATTGCTGTACCTGCTGTCGCTGAGCTAGCTGTGTGGTGTGGTGGTGTGGGTGACTAGCTGAGGCACTGCAGGTAGGGGGTTTGAGACTGGTGAGCAACTACATTTTGCCACAGCTACAAGCTGCAGCACTTAATTTTTCGAGACATCCAGATTTTTGCCCCCTCCCTGATATTCACCCCCCTGGAGTTGATAATCTTAATTCAGAGAGGTGTGGGGGGCAGAGCCCCTTGAGAGATGGGGGGGCATAGCTTCCCCGCAAAAACACTTTTTTACAATCCAGATGTCAGGTTGCCTTTATGTGTATATCGACGATGTGCTTATTTTGGTGATATACACTCACCATAATAGCGATCGCTGTTTTTTCGATCGCTCTTATGACATGTAACCATAGGAATTAATGTACCATATCATGTGACTGCCATCCTTAGTTTCTTCTCTTTAGTGGATTGTACTTGTACCCATAATGCTTCATTCTTACCCTCTGCCTCTTCCTCTTTGGTACAAGTTATTCCCTCCTTCAAGAACAGAGCCTCTACCCCCTTCCTATCCTATTATTCTATCTGTACATTTTATACTTGGGAACTGCTAGGTCCCAGTCATGGTTTTGTGTAGCCCAAGTCTCTGTTCTGGCCACTATGTGTACTTCTCCCTCGGCCAACAATGCCTGTAGTTCTGGCATTTTATTCCCTGCCTTCTGGTGTTCACAGACACCACCCTCCAATATGACTATGGACCCTCTTACTCCTAACCTGCCCCTTCCAACCCTCTTCCTTTGGTCTCTCCCCCCCCACCCCTCCCATCTAGCTCCTCCTCATGCTGTCCTGATTGGGAGGGGGGGTCTCTTGTCCTCCTCCACCAGGTGATCAAGGGTGCTGTGCACCCTGCTGCCCCCCATCAGTTTAAATTAAGATTTGTTATCATGAATCACTCAATCAACTTTATTTATAAAAAAGCACCTTTCCAAAACCAAGGCGCTTGTACATAATTCATTAAAATAAATCAAACAATTTATTAAAACCAGAATAAACAAGTTAAAACTCATGGTTGCAGCATTAAAAATCAGTATATGCCAGACTAAAAAGAAATGTCTTCAATGCTGCTTTAAAACTTTGGACGGTTGGGCAATCTCGCACCTGACGAGGTAAAGAATTCCACAGGGTTGGGGCCATAAAACAACCTGGCCCCAGATGTCTTTAAACGAACCCTGGGAATCTCTAGCAATCCCTCGCCAGTGGATCGGAGAGAGCGGAGGGACAGTAGGGATGAAGGAGATCTTGCAGATAACTATATCCTGGCCGCAGAAGGCCTTATAGGTCAGCAAACCCACCTTGAAGGTGATCTGCCACTGTACTGGCAGCCAGTGCAGTCCATGAAGCACAGGCATTATATGACTGGTCCTAGATGAACCAGTTAATAGCCTGGCTGCCTATTCTGCACAAGCTGGTATGGTAGATATCAACCCCCATTAACCCAAGTTAAAGGGAGTTGCAATAATCAAGATGGGAGGTAACGAAGGCATGGACCAAACTTGGAAGATTGTCGAAAGGAACCAGGTGCTTCACCCGGGAGATATTCCTCAGATGGCAGAAAGAGGTTTTGACAGCTGCCGACACCTGAGATTTAAGTGTTACACAGTCATCAAACATAACGCCCAGGTTCCGCACCCGGTCTGAGGTAGTTAGCTGCACACTCCCAAGCCATAAACCTGAAGGTGATCCAGCCAACAAACCCACCTCCTGACGACCTGGGTCTACAACCAACACCTCAGTTTTTTCTGGGTTTAACCGTAGCCAACTCCCATTCATCCAATCCTGGATTTCGACGAGACAGTTGTTAAAAACCGAAACAGCAGCATCCTGGCCAGGCACAAAGGACATGTATAGTTGAGTGTCATCTGCATAGCAGTGAAAACTCAAGCCATACCGCCTAATAATCGATCCCAATGGCAGCATGTACACAGCAAACAACATGGGTGCCAAAATGGAACCCTGCGGCACCCCACAGGATAGGGGGAGTGATGCCGAGGAAAAAATCCCAGACACCACCCTCTGAGACCTACCCTCTAGGAAGGATCGAAACCATCTGAGGACCATACCAGACAATCCACAGATGAACCACAGGTGCTCCAATAGCACACCATGGTCTATAGTGTCAAATCAGATCAAGAAGGACCAAGATGGAATGGGTCCTTTGATCTCTCACTAATAGGAGGTCATTAAGTAAATATCTGGGTATTACCTTGGATGCATCGCTGTCCCTTAAAATACATACCACCGATGTCTCCAAATCTCTGAACCAGCACCTTGAACTGCTCTACAGGATTCACCCTTTTTTATTATCTGGTTCCTGTCTCAAGAGTTCCACATCGTCCCTTATGCCTCTCCTTACCTATGGTGCGCCCTTGCTGGTCTCTCTGTCTTCCTTGACCCTGTCTACACTCTCCAAGACCTATCATCAGCTGGGTAGGTTTGCTTTAGGGGTTAGCTCCCGTCAGCACCACTGTTCTGTCCTCTGCTCTAGGGTGGTTACTCTTTGCATCTAAGTTACGGTACCATTTCCTTAGTCTCCTGTTTAAACTGGTGCACAAATTTACCCCTCCCAGCCTCAGGGAATTAGTATGCCTGAGACAGGCTCCTCGCTCCCTCACATCCGCCACACTACCCCTACTAACTATGCCAAAAATGCACATTGCCACTGCACGCAAGTCTTTCTCCTTTGCTGTGATCTCAGATTGGAACTCGCTCCCACCCTCTGTTCTATCTTGCTCCTCTCTCCCCACATTCCAATCCACCTTACATGCCTCACTCTCTGCCTCCATGAACTGTTCTTGTTACACCTAATCTCCCTTCTCCTACACCTGCCTCCTTTTCATTAGATTACTGCCTCAAGAGTGAGTTTGTCATGCATGGGTGCTATGACTTCCAAATATAATTCTGTATATATGTTCATACCAGCCTGTACTTCGTATAAAATGTTTTGTGTCTTAATGCTTAACTCTCCTGCTAGCCTGCCTCTGCATGCTGTAACTTTTACTTCTGTACTATACTGCCTGACATGTTTTGAGGCTGTTGTATATAATGTCTCCTTATTTGATATTGTCTAACCTATGCTTTGCATCGTTTGTTTATGTACCTAGAACCGCATATTTTAATCTGCAACCTTACTTCTATACCTTGTATAACTTATCTATTCTTACTGCCTTGTTTTCTACCTTTCCCGGGTCGTCCCTGAAAAAAGGACTACAATTGTCCCAGTGGACTTACCTGGTTGCCAAAATTCAAATAAATAAATAAAGTACCCGGACAAGGGCTGTCTCGGTACTATGTCTCTTCCTAAATCCATACTGGAGAGAATCACAGACATTGTGGCTGGTCAAAAAGATCATCCAGCTGCAACACAACCACCTTCTCAATAACCTTACCCACAAAGGGCAGGTTAGAGACAGGCCTGTAGTTAGCCAGACAGTCTGGGTCCAAGGAGGATTTTTTAAGAAGGGACCGAACCACAGCCTCCTTCAGAGGATCAGGGAAGATCCCTTCTCCAAAGACATCCAGACTATCTCAGCAAGGACCAGACCGATTTTATCCACACAGCCCATTACGAGATGTGTGGGGCTCAGGTCCAAACTACAGTGACTGGATGATCATCACATTGTCACTGATCATGGGAAGGTTGAAGTCACACCACACAAACTGGGTGTCCGACATCTCCTGCCGACCATCACAGCTCCCATTAGGGAGGGTTAAGTGGATACCGGACCTGACTGCGGCAACCTTATCTGAAAAGAATCAAGCAAACTCCTCACACTGTTCTTGAGAAAAAGCACTTCCAGGCTGAAGACATATTGGATTGCACAATCTGTCCACAGTGTGGAAAAGCTGAGCTAGTCGATTCTGTACAGCAGCAATCTCCCTGGACAGGAATACTGCCTTCTTATGGGTAATTGCTGATTGACAGACCACATAATGGTCCATCAAACTAAGTCTGTCACACTCCAGGCCGAACTTCCGCCAGTGCCTCGCTAGCCTTTGTCCCACTCTCCTCAACTCCCTCAAAGTGTCATCAAAACAAGGAGACCTGAGGCAAAGAGTGAGGGGGACGAACACAAACAGGAGCAGTGGAATCCAGGGCCTCTACCACCACCTTATTATAGGCATGTACCAGGTCCCCTGGATCCATGCATTCACTCGGTCCAGTACCGCCATCAGGCCATCTGGGGAAAAAACCCTCAAAGAGCGATACCGGACCATCTCCATAGGGGCTGGCCTACTAGGTGTGGCCTCGAAACTGAACCCAATGGTGTGATGGTCAGACCACCCGACTGGTTCCACCACCAAATCGAATATCTCCATCCCCAGGAGAAACACCAAGTCCAATGAATGACCACTAATATGGGTCGAGGAGGAAATAACCTGTGTGAAATCCAGCAAAGTCATTAGCTGGAGGAAGTCCTGACCAAACTGTGACAGTTCATCATCGACCCAGGCATTGAAATCCCCCAGAACCAACCATCTGGGGGATCCCAATGTCAGGTCAACAATGAAGTCCGTGACATCCCGCAGAAAAACATTCCTGTCTCCTGGTGGACTGTAGGCAAGAAGTATCCTGCACCCCACACCCTTACCCATGATACATTCAAAGGAGTTAGTAGTTCCCACTGGTACCTCCATTAGGCCCAGATCGAATCTAAAACAGATGGCAACACCCCCGACCCTACGATCCATCCTCGGGTGGTGTATCACTGAGTACCTGGCCGGAACTGCTGATGCCAAAACTGGACCAACATTTTTATCCAGCCAGATCTCGGTGATGCAAGCCAGGTCAGACGATCCAACAAGATCTGCTATTACAGCGGTCTTGTTCTTAATAGACTTGGCATTGCTTAACACCACCCGAGTAGGATGGGAACCCGAGGAAGACTGAGTTACCTGCCTGATACAAGCACAGCCCTTGGGTATGGGAACCAGACAAGGAGGACCCCTTTCCTGGACCCATTTCACCCCAGGGCGTCTCCTTGTCTCCACTATTACTATCCGCCCACTCCTTTCCATTCCCTCTCCAGGCCCAGCCCTCGTCCTCCTCCTTCTTCTAACAATCCCCAGGGCACTACACCGTCTATATACCTCTGGTGACAGTGGAGGACAGGAAAAAGGCCGAAGGTCCCTGAGCCTGGAGGGGGAATAATACCCAACCATCCTTATGCCTTCCCAACACATCTTCACAGATCCGACAGATACCAGACCTAAAAAGAACAAAATATAAAAATACAAGATCTAATAAACTAGAGTCCTCTCACCTCTCTAGTTTTGCTGTCCAAAATAGATCACCCCCACTATCTCTCACGCAGTGGGGGAAAATCTACCAACAAAGGAAAAAACAAAATGAAGGTTAAATAATAACAGTATTACATTTTAAAACATTCAGTCACATTTAGTCAAATCCTCTAGCTTACCCTTCGGGACACCTATGCCCTTCCTACTTATTTATTTGATAACTGGGTAAGTACACTGGTCCGAGGGACCATTTTAAGGTATGACCCTGGCCATCTAGATAGCACACACAGTACAGCCAAAGCAACATACAAGTCAAGGTGGTACATACAGTACAGTCAAGACTCAAGCATAGTAAATAAGTCATACAGAAACAAACAAAAACAGCCAAACAGCAAATGCATTTGGTTGGGCCTCCACACAGGTACATAGGCAGGCAGAGAGAATGAATAAACAAACAGGAAGACCGACTTAGTCTAATAAGCAGCAGCACAGCTCAAGAAAAATAGACAATGAGTCTATTAATTGAATAAACTGCTTCAAGAAATGAGCAGCAAATTGGAACAGATATGGGAAAATTACCCCACCCCATGTCAGGAGGGGCACTTAAAAACTATGGTGGTTAATTAAGACAGCATTTGTAAAATGTGTTTTGAAGAGAAGGGAAGTGCCCAGTGAATGCCATGGGGTCGGTATTCCATTCTAGAGCCTGGGGCAGCAAGAGAGAAAGCTTGGGAATGGCTTACCGGCCACACTTCATTCACTGGCCATTTCCCACCTCTTCAAGGGAGGTTAGGTGTAACCTGTCCAGTGCATACAGATCTTTGTTGTCTCACTCCCCCTCCAACTACCAATGCACCCGTACTCTTCCATCTCACATCACCCTCTAAGCCATCCATTAAACTTGTCAATCCTTACCTTCCTTGCTGTACTAGCCCTCAGGACCTGAAGCACCTCCACAAAGACTACTGACTTCTCATTCACCCTGCAAATTTTACCCACCTCCCTGAACCTCTCTTGCACCACACCCACCTCACATACTGGAAGGTCATTCGTACCGAGGTGTACTATAATATGAGATTTCCCTCCTCCCTGTTCCATGCAATGTGCTACGAGAGGTCCCACCCTCCCTGCCATCATTTCTGGCAAGCATTCTACCCTTCTGTAGTTTTCCCTGGATCCATTATTCCCATCTCACCCTCTTCACTATCGAATCCCCCAAGATCACCAGCCTCCCCCCCCCCCATCCTGGGCCCTCCTACCCTCCTGCTGTCCACTCTCACCTAACTCCTTCCTCCTGTCCCTTTGTAATCCCCCAAACTGCTATCCCACCCCATCCTCCTAAATCTTTCATCCCTTGCACCCCCATCTTTTCCTTCTCCCCGCCAAAGTTTGTTGCTTCCCTTTGTCCCCCATCATACCCTTTGTTTTCCACTGCACACCACCTCCTTCTCTGCTCCACCTATCCTCCCCCTCTTGCTTGTACTCACTTCCTCCTGCCCCTTCTCCCTACTTGCCCTGGCATCCCCCTACCACCTCTTATCGCCACTTTCCCCTCCTCCCCCAGTCCAGTGGAAGGAATCAGTTCTGCGCCAACAATTCTGGAGATGCTCCCACAGAACCCCCTCCCTTTCCTGCCTTGCCTTGCCCCTTCACTGTTTTCCACTCCCCCTCCTTGGACCTCCCTTCCTGCTGGATGAGGGGGACCCTGTCTAATATTCTGTTCCCTCCTACCCCCTTCCCGCTTGGCCAACCCTTTGCCGCTTACCTATCTCCAAGCCCTGCAGTCCCTCTGCCCCTCCAACTGTTACCCTAAGAACTCCCCCGACTAGAGCACCTATCTCCTGCCTCAACTGCAATACCTCTGCCCTCAGCTGCCTAATATTTCTACAAACCAGGAACCCCCACCTCCCAGAGAATTCCTAGAAAAATGCCTGCCCCCACCCTTGTGTCCCACCACTCTACCCACATATCCTGCCCCCACTGCATGCCCCCTCTCCACATATTAACGTTTTAGTCCATCTGTAATTTTGTGCACAGCTATCCCTATAGCTGGTCCAGGGGAAGGAAACTCATTGTCCAGGCGTTCCAACTTTTACAATCTTCTGTGGGTGCTCATGTCTACTAGGCAGTATTTTTCATTTGGCCAGGTTTCTAAATAGTCCTTTTTTGCAGGTTACTATCAAAACATTGAGGGTCCTTAAGTCAATTTTGTGGGTGCTTTAGTACCTGAGCACCCATGGAGTTGGCACTTATGTCATTGTCCCAGGGTAGGGAGACACAGGACTGAGGGGTGAAGGAATGGGGTAAGAGGGAGACAACCCACTAGTACAGTATGTCAATGGAGCGAGGTAATATAGTATGGGCAGACTTACTGGACCCTCTGTCCTCTTCTGACACCAGATTTTGTTTCTGTTTCTTCCTGCACACTGCTTCTTCAGAATGTTACCTCTAAATGTACTAAATACCTTTTACACAATTCCTAGATTAGACTAAAACATCACCCAAGTGATCCACTACGTTTGATAGGTTACTTTGAGATGTTCCATTATGCAATTTTACTGTTACCTTGTTGGGGTCACAAAGTGTTACTCTATAGTGGTCTCAGACTTCCTTGTTGATGAGAAGGATACTGGTGTTTTGGTTTCAAGACAATGCCAACTCTCAGGTGGGTCATCATAACTTCAGCATGTTAAGGCCAGGGGCCAAGAGATATTCTAACTGAAGAAGCATTTTTTTTATCCAGTATTTGCATCCCCAGAACCTGTCACGTCTTCTGATCAGCAACCTCTCAGTCCTATCACCATTTACCCACATCCCCCACCCTGCCTTCTCCCACCCCAATGACAGGGTTTTCAGAATGCCCCTCCCCACATGGGGAGTTATTAGATTACAGAGTAGGCCTCATGACTATAGCTCTGAGAGTTACAAGTTATCATCTAAACAGTGCTGGGGTAATTTTCCCCTTGTATATGCTTATCTTGACAGCCACTGGTGTGTGCTCCATTCTTATCTTTAGACCTTGCTGCCGCCCGAAGGATAGTGTGCACCATAGGTAGGCAAGGTGACTGAACCTGGTCATGGCTTCCTTGTTCAGTATCTGATATCTTTTATTTCCCATATGGACTTACTGCAGTTACTGGAATTAGGAGCTGTCAGAACAAATCACTTCTGGGTCATAGAAACACAGAAACATAGAAAAAGTGGGCAGAACAAGACCATTGGTCCATCCAGTCTGCCGTTTCCCCATATCCTCCCACGGGACCCCTGCCCTACTGCTATCTGCCCATGCTGCACAGTCTCTAGTTTATCTTTTCATAGATGGGGGCTCAGAACCAGGTACAGTATTCCAGATGTGACCTCACCAGTGATCTATAAAGAGGCAATACCACCTCCTTCCTCCTGCTGTCAAACCCACTCCCTACACACCTCAACATCCTGACTACCTTGTTATAGACCTTTCACAATGACTAGATTGTTTTAGAGAGTCACTTATGATGACTCCCAGGTCCCTATCATTAATGGCAGTGCCTAGTTTAACCCATCCCAACCAATGCTCCATCCTGGGGCCCTTATTTCCTATGTGCATCACCCTGCACATCTTGGTCCTGGATTTCACTGCCAAACTTTGGACCAGAGTAACACCGGCACCATAAGATCTCTGTTACAGTGCAGATGCTGGTGGTGTAGCTGAAAAAGTAACTTTGAAATTCCATCCACCTAAAATTGTATAGGATAGCACTTCCTAAAGAGCAGGTTCTTAGTTATGCAGTTCTGCTGTGCCCCCCCCAACATATAACGAAGCTTACCTGTCTCAAAATGCATTGCAAAATAAAGTTTAATTTATTTGTGTCGGCAGTATTCACAGAAAGAAAAGATCATATTACGCTCCACATTGCCCACAGCTAAAGCAGACACTTCCTTATTTGAGACACGTGCCTCATGTTTTTGTGGATGTCGTAAATGAAGCGTATTAATTGTCAAACTGGCTCTCAAAAGTATAATAAAAGCCTTTTAAAATGCCCTCATTGTAGTCTGTGGAGCGCCTCCTGTGCCTTTCTTACCGTTGTCACAAAATGTGTTAGTGTGGCGGGGTGTCTCCAAATAAGGAAGTGTGGACCATTTTGGCTGCAGGCACCACTGAGCCTGTTTTCAGTGAATACTGCCACAAATAAACTAAATAAACTACACTTAATTTTGCAATCCATTTGGGGACAGGTAAGTTTTGTTATATGTGTCGGGGAGGGGACTGAATCATGGAGCTGCTCTTTAAAGGCAGTATAAACCAAAAATCTTTTGTCTGAGTCTCTCTCAACTAAATAACAATCTCTTTATCATTAAACAAAACACTACTCTCTTTTTATGTATGTTCCTGGCACTTTAAACTCTGCATCCTGATGTTGTAAGCTGCATCTCCTCTTTCTCACAAAATGAAGAGCAAGCACATTTAGTCTTAACAGGTGCAACAAAATAATACATATTGTTCCTCCTATTGACAATTCTGCCAACATGCTTCTGGCGGTCAAAATGTATCTCAAGGCTAACCCCCTATATTATAGATTGTTATTTTTTTAAAAGAAACCCAAACAGCTTTCTGCAATCATTTTAACAAAGTGTGTACAACTCAAGGGATCCACGTTTAACATAAAGATGCATATAAAAATATTTTTAACAACAGAGAAGCAAGGGGAGGAAGGAAGGAGGGAGACAACAGGGGGCATTATGGGACTTGGAGTGGCCAATTACTAGGTGCTACAAGAAAATCTGACTAAGCAATCAGACAAGCAAATGGCAAAATAGGAGAGGACAAAACAGACCCTTGCTTTCAACCCTATCTGCATAACAAATGGGACAAGGTACTACTGAACCCTGTCACACAGTGGTAGTAGTACCCAACTTCACTCCACCCATCCAACCAATACAGCTTCTCTCCACCCATCCAATACTCCGTCCTGGGGATTGTGTTTCCTATGTGCATTACACCTCTTGGCGTTGAATTTCAACTGCCAAACTTTAGACAGAAATAACACTGGTGCTCTGCCTACAGTGCATTTTGGGACTCTTTTCCATCTTTCACAACCATACGATCTCTGTCACAGTGCAGACACTGGTGGTGTAGCTGAAAAAGTAACTTTGGAATTTCATCCACCTTTCCTGGGAAAATAAGTAAAATAAAAACAGTTTTGTGCAAGATCACAATTATGTGATCAGACAAGGCAAACTAGACTGGCATCAGGGCAGCAAGGTGAGAATGCAGAGGCAATCCTGGATCAAATTACTTAGGGCAGCACCATCACCCAATTAGCACCTCTTCTAGCAGCACCTGGTTAGTTTGCTGGCAGTGTGAAGGCGATGCAGTTGTGAGCAGACAGATGCCCTTTCTCTGTGTGACACATACCTCTCAACTGTACCACATTATGAGGAACGTTCTTCATTTTACTTCACAAAAGCTCCCTGTTCCACATTGTGAGGACTTGTCCCACATTAAGTGTTAACATTTTAAAGCAAAAATCTATAGTAAATGATGCAAAAAATATATTATTCAATTAATAACAGACTTTCTGAACATAAATACAAACATTTGAACAGTGTTCTGAGCTTCTAAGGTAAAGATTTGATTAAGTGTTCCACATTTTGCTCCTTTGTTCCACATTTTGAGAGGCAATGTTCCACATTTGGGGGAAAAAGGTTGAGAGGTATGGTGTGACAATTTTCTTGGTGTGAGCAAGATAAACAATTTACATATTTAAAAAAAAAAGCTGATAATCAAACTGGGCTTAAAGTGAAGTGGCTTTAATGAAAGTTAAAAACTGAAAAATAAGCAGGGAGAACTGGCAACATTACTGACTTTATTTTGGCTCTAAAATGCATGAAATGCAATACTTACAATGCCTTTAAACATTTTCTAGAAAACATGCCCCACCACCACCACCACCACTGCAAAGTCTGGCTAGTTTTTCAAAGCTCCTGCCACAGGCACAAGTCCCAATTTTGGGGTGCAGCTGTGCCAGGACAAATGCTGCAAAGTGTTTGGTTGATATTTTCAAATGTTTTTGCCACATTTATAGCTTTTGTCATTGTTTCCAGCAAAATAATGATGCATGCTTACATACTGAGGTAGGCATCCTTATAGGGCTCCTGTTTTGCTGCAGGCCGCAGCACATGCGCACAATAGTTCGGCCACCTTTTAGGTGGTCTAACACATCAGCACAAGGGTAGGGGATGTCAGACAATCATGCAGCAAGTCCTCAACATGCAGCTGAAAATTCAGCCCTCTATCCATTATGTTATTGACCCGCCCTTGCTTATGGACTCTGTGCAAGCCTCTGGTGGGCACAGCCCATTATGGACCTTATGTGATAGCAGCAGCTATGCCAAGGTGGCCCCTCATGAGGACGCAAACTCCCTGACCCAACTCAAGGGGTGCTGCTGAGATGTAGCGCCATCCTCTCCAGACTGGGATATGTGCTGCCTGCTGCAGCATGATTTTCAGTCCTAATGACCGGATGCAGGTTCTGGGGTTCACTCTGAAACCCAGGTCGACCACTTGAAGGTGTGACGTGCTTCCAGGTGGCTCTGTCAAACACTTCTGCTGACTTGTGGGAGAAAAACAAACTTTGTTTGTGTGACCAATCACTCTTCCAAAATTCACAGCTGTCTTCAGTAAAATATTTAAAATTCCTTTAAGGCAGTCATACACCAAAAGGGGGTTAATGGGTAGGGCCTTAGTTTTCCATATAAACTGAAAAATTGACAAAACAAATTGAACTTAAAGCAGTAATGCAATGAAGTTCGGCCAAAAAATGTAGCCTATTTTTTCACCATAAAAGATTCCAGGTGTCTCCCTGCTTTATTTGGCGGTACAATTTTCTAATGCCACTAAAATTTGAGTATTTTATGAAATTTGTTTTTTCTCCTTCCCCTGTCCCCAGACCGTCCCCTCCTTCAAGCTGCACATTGTTGGCCCCTGTTGCCCACCAGACTGTACTCACTGCCATCTCCTCTGCCCACAGGCTTATCTGCACTTTGGAAGTCCTGCATATCCCCTTCCCAGAGGGCTTCCCCTCTCTGGGGGAAGCTAGGAAGGGATGAAAAAAAACATTTCACAGCCTTTGAGAGCATGGGGGGGGCAGAGTGGTGTGCTGAAGGGTTATGTAGCAAGGGAGAAACTTGGTGGCCAGCATCAGGACAGTCAGGTGGTCGTTTTTCCATTTCCTCTGTTGGGGCCCCACCCACTCCCACAAATGCATGCAGTCACTCACAGCATCCTGGGATAGGGGTGTTCGGCAGCATGTGGTCGCCTACACTGCCACGAATGCCTCCACAAAGCCCGACCAGAAGATACTGCTGGGCGGCGTGTAGCCCCGCCGGGAGGAAGCATCAAAGGATGAGCGGAATCTTGGGGGTGACAGGTAGAAGGAGGGAATGGGCAGACTCGATGGGCCAGGAAGGCCCTTTTCTGCCGTCACATGTCTATGAATTTATGAATCTATGAATCTATGTTCTGAATCCCTCACTGCTGGCCTCCACTACTGACACCTGGGCTTGGGGCGTGAACTTCAGTTACCATCGTGCCAGAACGATGCCCTGTTGCCTGGCACCACGGAGCTGGCTTTATAAATGTTTTTAATTACGTCTTCTCTCAAGAAAAAAAATGACTGCCACATTTTGCAAAGAAATAACATTGTAGACCTGGCAAGGGTTAGGAAAATAATATAAGAATCAGTGTGCACAGCATAAGAGGTACGCTATGCTTCTGATGAAATTACGTTACTGGTAGACAGGATGGGTAGCATAGAACATGCCAGCAGAAAAAGACTATTGGTAGATCCTATCTTCACTCTTTTACCCCATTCTACCACAAGACCTAATGTCTAGTCAGGGGTTATTGCCTTCACCCCATACCCCTTCCCCTTCCCTACTGCTTTCCTCCAGTGTAACTATTAAGCATTTTATTCTGAGTCAGCCATGTTTGAAACCATTATTGGTTCTTGCACCTGTGACCCACCACTTCTCCTGATTATGCTGTTTCATGATGACATGATACAATCACAACCTCCAACCCTCACATGGACACTAAATGAAAAACATCTACTTATGCTGACATGGAATTGGACCCTTCTGAATTATACGAGAAGATAGGGATTTGGTTATGTAACTCTGCCGGAAAAAGATCCAGTGTCTTCTTAACACTTAAGGAAGATCCCTGTCAGCGTGAGCAATCTGCTCATACCAGTCTTCTTCATCTGCATGCTGCCAGGGCTAGAAACATAGATTCTGTCAGCAGAAAAGGACCACAAGGCCCATCCAATCTGCCCTAACCCTACCTGCCCTACGTGGTGGCACAAGGTCCTATGTGGCCCCCCGCTTTCCTCAATCTCTTCGGATGATTCTTCCTTTTAATGATACCCATGTGCTTGCCTCATACATGCTTGAATCTAGTAATTGTCTCTGCCCCCACATCCTACCAAAGCAACTTGTTCTATCTATCCACCACCCTTTCCATGAAGACATGCTTCCTCTCCTTACTCTTGAAACTTCTCTCCAACTTCACTGTGTTTCCTCTTGTGACCATGTTTGTGTTCAACTGAAAAAACTCCCTGCACTCCATCCTATGTATCCCCAGAGGTACTTAAAAGTCCCAGTCATTCCTCCCTGCCACCCCCCCCAACTCTCCTGTTCCCTAAGGAGTACATGTTGTTGAGGACTGCACACATCTCTCTCTGCTATTCTACAAAATGGATGCCTTCAAGAGACTCCAGCATTACAGGTCTAACATTTTTTTCTGTGTTTTTATTCTAAGCCATTAATTAAATCATGCATGCTTAATTCAATTACAAATCACTACAGTGATGTACAACAATCAATTAGGAAATGATACTGAGTTCCTCAAAGCACCAATCCTGTTCTTTTGCTTGTTTCTACAGAGATTTTTCTACTTGTCCAGACACTTTCTTTCTCTCCGACAGCAACTACCCAGCCCTATTAGCCCCATCTGCCACTTGACTAACTAGATCACAGCTGCCATCCCCAACAGTGGCAGTTTTTTTGGGCAAGGGGCTGTCCTGCCCTACTAACTTCACAGTAGCCAGTGGCAAGTGATGGGTTCCATGGAGTGTGGTCCTAGTGCACCATTCTGCTGTCATCCAGATGAAGGCTGGGCTTCTACTCCCCCTTTGGTTAACCTTCTCACTACACCGTATCATCCACCCAGACTCCAGGGACCTTGCAGATAAGCAGTTTTTTTTTTTTTCAATTTCAATTTTTTTCTCCTCCTTCCCCAGCCTGCCATCCCCGACCCATCAGGAAATCCTTGGCAGACATCCCTCTGCCTTTCACCCTACCCGAACGACCCCTGGATCCCCATGGAGCTCGCCCCCCCCCGAGCAGGGATGAGGAATGGCCCTGAACACTCCATTACTTACGTTTCATCGGTCTGGGGCCATCGGGCAGGCAAAGGCACATTGAGGGCACGTCTCTGGAACTCCACCTCCCTGGCGATGGCAGGCTTTTTTCCTCTTTTTCTCCCACCCCTATAGCATGCGATCCCTGACGTCAAGGTGCCAGAAGCCGATGTATCCGCTGTGTAGCGGCCGTCTGTCCTCTACCATTGGGGGCTTGCAGTACTCCGAGCCTCCGCTCAGAGTCAGGCAAGTCCACTCCCGAACCCAGGTTGCCAGCATAGAATGAGGTGTGGTGTCCAGTGCCTCCACCCTCAGCGCCACCGGGCCAGCAGACAAGTAGTTTTCCCTGCAGGTGGAAGGTAAAC
This sequence comes from Neoceratodus forsteri, assembly GCA_016271365.2. NCBI lineage: Eukaryota > Metazoa > Chordata > Ceratodontiformes > Ceratodontidae > Neoceratodus > Neoceratodus forsteri. The sequence goes on along the minus strand of CM057451.1, from coordinate 897,964,208 downwards.
TTTCCAGGGCCCTACCACAGGGTTTGTGTCTGCCCTGGAAGTGGGTCACCAACTCTCCTGATGTGGCAAGTCTTACCCCTTTGTTTTCATTTTTGAAAATGTATCATTTGATTCATGTTTTAAAAACTACAAAAACATGGACTCAGCATAGCATTTCTTCTGTCATGCACTGACCTTTCATGTAAGTGTACATGACATTTTTTTCCAGCTCTGTTTTTGACCCCAAGCCCATTGGGCCACGACCGCCTTCAGCCTCTGACCATTTATCTAGGCCCTGTTACTTGTATGTCCTTGGACTCCTCAGGCCATCCATGACACACCACTGCATTCCTCCTAGGATTTAGTTCCCAACATGGGGTCGGCCTTCAATTGCTGTGGCAGCTTCAACCATACCCAGCTGTCCATGGTAGAGGTGAAGCCTGGGACTGGACCAGGAGCTGGGGAGGGGCATCAAACATTGGACATGGGGGGGGCAGGCAGGGTGTCATCAGCCCGGCCAGAGGCCCTTTTTATTCATCTTTTCCCCCATGGGTCACAGCCATGGTGTGCCATACAAGGCACACTCCTGTGCATGCACAGTCTGGCTGACATTAGCTGCATCCCCACCCTCAATCTGCTGACCCCAGCTGCACTGCCACCCAGCCTTTGTTAGGTGGCAGTCAGATGGTAGGTCTTGCCAGCTTCCCATTCCCCTTCAAAGGAGGAGAACTGTGGAACAGAGCATCAGATGTGCAATACTTCTTCCCACGGTAAGCCCCTGAATTTGGGTTGCTGGTGTAAACAGTGGTAATGCCATCGCTGTGCTACCAGGCCACCTTACGGTGTCTCTTATGATTATAAAAGTGTCTTCTTAAGTTCTCTGGGTGACAGAACTGCAAAGCGAAGCTGAGCTGTTCTGGCACACAGAGGACAGAGAAGAAACTCTTATGACCATAACAGACACAGGAAATGTACCTATAAATGTATTGTAAATCATGTTACAAAATGTTTTTTTTTTATTTCCTGGCATCTCATTGGCTGGTTCCCTTACCAGAGGGACACATTAACTTACAACAGATGCTCAGGAAATAAAAAGTCCCAGCCTGCAGTGCCCCAATGCCAAACTGGTATCCTTGTGCTAGTCTGAATTCAAAATTTACTCGTTGCAATTTTTATAACACTCAGTAGGTGGATGGCCGAGTGAGCCAACCCCCCCCTTCCCAAGCAAGAAAAGGGCCCCCCAGCATGATTCCCCAAATACGTTTTTTAATCACAAAGTGTCAGTAATTCAGCAAAAAGGAAAGAATGATGGTTAAAAAACATTACTATTTGGTGGCGGTACAGAGCACTGTTAGCTCTGATCGCAACTCAGTCCCTCCTCATCGAACAAGCCACCCACTTGCTTAAAAGCCAAAAGCCAAAAGCGCATCTCCATCAGCAGGAGACAAAGTGAAGGATACACCATTCCCGTCATTGTGGATCAAGTGTAACAGTGCGGCACTCACTCGTCACCTTCTTGCTTACAGCCACATCTTCCTGCAGACTTTAAAATAATAGACACTCTTAAAAGAAAAACATACATATTTTAGGCTATACACACTTGGAAGAAAAATAAAAACATATAATGCTATCGCACAGTGATAACACTTGGAGTGGCAGTCAGTTTTATCACATAGCAAAAACCTATGTCTCGGTGAGGCAGGCATGTATGTTACAAGCAAAATACCTGTCAAACAGTGCAGTGCCCTCTATTGGCAGATATACCAGTAGAGAGACTACTTTACCCAAAAATGAATAAAGATTGTTTTATTTTTTTTAATTTTACTGTTTTGTTAAGCATTATTTTATTTTAAAAATGCTATAAAAAATAGGACATATATCCCATTTTCTAAGCAAAATAATACCTTCCAGGTTGGGCAGTATGGATGCCCATTTTCACATGCAACAAGTAAAAAAACAATAAATACATATACAACATTAAACATAGAAACATAGAATCTGACGGCAGATAAGGACCGCTTGGCCCACCCAGTCTGCCCATTTCCCTACCTGACGGATAAGCTGCAGATTCTAGTTAATCAACAGCTTACTTCCTCCTGCCCCCCACTAGAATTGCCTTATGCCTGTCCCATGCATTCTTGAATTCTCCCACTGTTCCTGACTCCACAACCTCCTCAGGAAGGCTGTTCCATGCATCCACAACCCTCTCTGTGAAAAAATACTTTCTAACATTACTTCTGAGCAGTCCTCCCTCTATCTTCAAATTGTGCCCCCTTGTTCTTGTACATCTCTTCTTCTGAAAGATACTACCCTCTTGTACCTTGTTAATTCCCTTGAGATACTTGAAAGTTTCTATCATGTCCCCCCTCTCCCTCCTTTCCTCAAGGGTATACATATTAAGCTGCTTTAGTCTCTCCTCGTATGTCTTCTGGTGCAGACCTTGCACCATTTTGGTTGCCCTCCTCTGAACAGCCTCCACTCTATGTCTTTGCGGAGATGGGGTCTCCAGAATTGCACACAGTACTCCAGATGGGGTCTCACTAACTGTCTGTAGAGAGGGATAACAACTTCCTGTTTTCTACTGTTGATGCCTCTCCCTATGCATCCCAGTATCCCCCCAGCCCTCCTTACTGCCTTCTCACATTGCTTGCCCACCTTTGGGTCATCTGATATAATTACTCCTAGGTCTCTTTCGATTTTGTTGTTATTAACTCACCCCTATTGTGTACTCTTCCCTGGTTTTGTTTCCCAGATGCATTACCTTGCACTTCTTTGCATTGAATCTGAGCTGCCACATATTTGACCATTCCTCCAGCCTTGTCAAGTCCTTTTTCATTCTTTCCACCCCTCCTTGTGTATCAACCCTGTTGCAGATCTTTGTGTCATCTGCAAAGAGGCACACCTTTCCTTCCAGGTGCTCTCCAATGTCACTTATAAAGATATTAAAGAGGACCGGTCCCAGTACCGAATCCTGCGGTTCCCCACTATTTACCCTCCTTTCTTCACTGTGGACTCCGTTTACTATTACCTTTAGCGTCCTGTTGTCCAGCCAGGTTTTTATCCAGGCTACCACCTTGGGACCCACTCCAAGGCTGGTAACTTGTATATTAATCTTTTGTGTGAGACTGTGTTGAATACCTGCTAAAATCTAGGTAGGCCATATCCACAGCCCCTCCCTGGTCTACTACTTTGGTCACCCAGTCAAAGAAATCTATTAGGTTCATCTGACATGACCTTCCTGCTGTGAAACCATGCTGCCTTGGGTCCTGTGCCCCACTGGCCTCTAGGTACTCAACAATTCTTTCCTTCAGAAGTGATTCCATCATTTTCCCTACCACTGAAGTCAAACTAACTGGTCTGTAGTTTCCTGCCTCTGCCCTGCTCCCACTTTTGTGAAGTGGAATCACATGTGCCCTCCTCCAGTCCTCAGGTACCACTCCATCCTCCCATGATTTGTTAAAGAGAGTAGTCAGTGGTGTTACTAGTTCTACCCTTAGTTCTTTTAGTATTCTTGGGTGAATCCCATCAGGCCCCATTGCTTTGTCCACCCTTAGTTTAAAGAGTTCTTTCAAAACCCTTTCTTCTGTGAATGAACTGGTATCGACCCCCCTATTCAGAGTTTCCCCCTTGTTTGGTTTAGGCACCTCTCCTCCTCATCTGTTAGGAATACTGAGCAGAAATATTCGTTCAGCATCCCTGCTTTTTCACTGTCACCCTCTGCCCACATTCCCTCCCCTTTATTAAGTCTCTGTATCCCTCCCTTGGTCTTTCTTCACTCCCTAATGTACCTATAAAAAGTTTTATCCCCCTTCTTAACAGAGTTGGCTATCTTTTCCTCAGTTTGTGCCTTTGCTATTCTGACTGCCTTCCCTGCCTCCTTCTGCTTTATCTGATAGTTCTCTGTCCTGCTTCTTCTGTGTTTCCTTATATTTCCTGAATGCTATCCTTTTCTCCTTAACCGTCCCTGTCACCTCTTTTGAGAACCATAGTGTTTTTTTCCTTCGTTTTGTTTTATTGATTTGCTTCACACAAAGGCTTGTTGCCTCTGCAATGGCTGTTTTGATTATTCCCCATTGTTCCTCCACCCCTTCCTCTTACCCATTTGCTAGTGCTTTTCTAAGGCACTCTCTCATTTTTCCAAAGTCAGCCTTCCTAAAGTCCAATACTCTTGTTTTTGTATGGCTTGACTCTATGGATGTGTTTATTGTGAACCACACTGTTTGGTGGTCACTTGTTCCCAGATGGCTACCCACTTCTAAATCTGAGATCCTTTCTCCTTCCCTATTTGAGAGTACCAGGTCTAAGATTGCTCCCTCCCAAGTGGGTTCCAACACTAGCTGTCTGAGGCATGCCCCCTGTAGGGCATCAAGAATGACCCTGCTCTTGGATGTGCCTGCAGCAAAGGTACTCCAGTTAACATCTGGCATAGTCAGGTCCCCCATCAACAACATCTCCCCTTTTTCTGCCATTTTAAGGATGCCTTCTATCATTTCCTTGTCCATTTCCTCCCCCTGAGATGGGGGTCTGTACACAACCCCCATGCGGATTGTGGTGCCATTTCCTGTCTCTAGGGTGACCCATAGTGACTCATCAACTTCCTGTTTACTCTTTAGTTCTGTCGCTTTAATCTCTTCCCTTATATAGAGAGCTACTCCTCCTCCTCTTTTACCCACCCTGTCCCTCCTGTAGACTGTGTATCCTGGTATGTTGACTTCCCCTCCATGGTTCTCTGTGTACCATGTTTCAGTGACGCCACAATATCCAGGAATCCCTCTTCCATTAAGGCCACTAGTTCAGGGAGCTTGTTGCACAGACTATGGGCATTGGTACTCATCACCTTCCATTTATTTTTTATGGCCTTATCCCTTTTAGCCCCATCCCTGTCCTCAACACCTTTTTCTGCATTTATCCCTGTCCTGCTCCCTACTGACTTCTCTGCCTTGGTGTTTACCTCTCTAACTACTGCGCTTTGTGGGGAGGCTGGGATTTCCCTGCTCCTTTTCAGTGCCTCTCCCCTTGGCTAGTTTAAATGCTTGCCAATGAAGCATTTAAACCTGTCACCTAGGATCCTGGATCCCCCCCGGACAGATGCAGACCATCGCGCCAGTATAAGTCTGCATCCCTCCAGGTGGCTCCCCAGTCCCCAATGAAGCCAAAACCCTGAGCTCCACACCAGTTTTTCAAATATTCATTGAATCCCATGATGCGGAATACCCTAGCATCATCCTTGCCATAGACAGGCAGCACCTCCGAGAAGGTTACCGTACATGCTACTTGTCTAAGGCCTCTCCCCAACTCCACAAACTCCTCTTGCACCGCTCTGATCCCATTTACAGCCAGGTCATTTGTCCCTAGGTGGACAATGACATCCAGCTCCCTCCCTCGTGCAGCTGCTGCCGCGATCCTGAGGATTCGCTTCCTGTCCCTCCAAGCCGTGGCGCCAGGCAGGCACCTTACCTCCCTATCCCCTTCCTCCCCTACGTCTACCCCCTCAATGATTGAATCCCCCACCAGGAGTTGTTTCCTTCCCCTGTGGGGTCTCATATCACCCTCCTGTGGGTCTCCTTCGTGGAGGTTCCCAGCATCCTCCTTGGTCTCCACTGCAGGTGCCTCCATAGAGGAACCACTTTTTGCCAGAACAGCATATGAATTGTGGAGAGCTACAACTAGAGGGATGCACCTCTATTCCACCACCCTCTCCCTCCCTGAGCCCACCTTGGTCCAACTGTTCCTCTTTCTTGGCAACCTCTGAGGAAACGGTGGTGGCCCTAGTGGTCCCTGGGTGGGGGAAGAGGTTTCACGAATCCTAGCCAGGTCAGCCTGGAGACGGGCAACCTCCTCCCTCAGACCAGAGAGGTGCCTCTTTTAACTCTGATATACAGTGCAATAACAGATTAAAAAGACATACAAACCTACAATATAACAAAAACACTTCATATACTATAAGTTACATGCACATTCCAGTTTAGCCTTCAAAAAATGAATTTGTTTCTTTTTAAAGTTAAAAACTGTTCTACAGTTTATCATTTCTCCCGGCAGGCAGTTAAAAAAAGAGGGGCACAACAGAGTAGAGATCTCTGACCAATAAGCTTCCTAAACAAAGGAACCTTAAAAGTTATTCTTTTCTGAGATCTGGTACCACAGTTGTTAACCAATCGTGAAAACAAAGTCTAAATTGAGTTTGGGAGAAAACCAGAGATACTTTTAAATATAAAAGTGCCCATTCTCAGTAAAACTCTGTTGTCCAAAGACAATCAGACTGTCTATATAAAAGACAATGGTGTGTTTGACAGGGGGCATTTATCATAAATCTATTTATTGCGTCATATGTAACCCGAAGTCTGTCCAGTAACTTAATACTGGTTGCTGAATAGACAATAAGGCCATAGTCCAGTACACTCACTAGAAAACTATCTGCTATTATACAATGGGGTATGAAAATCCTGAAACCTCATTGGTCAAAACACATCACATGGCTGTGATAAATCCTCCAGTATACCCACTGTGAAAGTGTGATAGCACTATAAAAACAAAAAAACAAGTTGAACATTGTATAATAGCAATATACCATGGCAGGGAGAGAGAGGGTATATGGGTGGATTTACCACTTCTGGTGTGGTTAAGTCACTCGGCTGCGCCTCGTGACCGAACCACACCAGGTGTGGTAAATCCACCAAAATACCCACTCCCTGTCATGGTATATTGCTTAAATAGATGTCTGGTTTCCCTGGATAGAAAATATTTACTCTGACTCTGTATAAGCCTCCCAACCTTTGATGTATGATCTGCCTAACACTATTTATATGTAATTCAAAAGATAATTTAGCATCCAAGACTAATCCAAGAGACCTAAAGTTTTCAGCCATTTCTATAACACTCCCACTGAGGTCTATAACTGAAGGTAGAGCTTTATATTTTTCATTATTCATAAACACCATTGCCTTTGTCTTTTTGTGGTTTAAAACCATACAGTTTGAAATTAGTCAATTTTGTAAAATATCAAAATCAGCCTGGACCTTCTCAAGGGTACTTTTGGGACTAGCACTTATCCCATACAATACTGCATCATCTGTATACATAATCAAAGACATCTGGGCACATACTCTAGGTAACGTATTCATGTAGAGTGAACAAATAAGTGGCTCTAAAATCGACCCCTGTGGAACACCACAGAGGATCGGTTTAGGCAAGGAGGATCCTCTACCAATGAAAGTAACATGAAACCTATTCCTTAGATAATCAGAAAACCAATTAATGACATCCCTTGAAAAATATAAATTCTGTAAAACCCGACAGTTAACTATGCTCAACCAAATCAAAGGCCTTGGTGAGGTCCACAAAAACAGCTGCAACAGAGTACCCCTTATCTATGGCACCCTGTGTGCAGCTGGTGAACTCCACCAAGGCTGTCTCCGTGTTATGTTTGGCTTTAAAGCCATGCTGCTGTTCTGATAGCAAATTAAATTTATTCAAAAACCCTGCTGTTGATTACAATACTACCCGAGAGAAGGTAATTATACTACCACCCTTGAGGGTAGTATTATTGCTTAGAAATGGGCAATTGTAAAAAAAAAAAAAAATTAATTAATTAAAATGACTTTTAGAACATTTTGAAATAAAATAGTTCCTCCGCCTGCTTTATAAGAATGGTCTGAATTGTTACAAAATTGGTAGATTGCAGCAGATTCTTTATTTGTTTTTTTTGTTGTTGAAGAGCCCTCCCCCCACACTCTGCCCCGCACACACACATATAATAGTTGTTTTATGTACTGGTTTGTTTTATGTTGAGAGGCTGTTTTGTGTTGCTAATGTTTTTTTTCAGACAGGTCAGAGGTTGCGTGGGGTAGGTCAGAGGTTCGCGTCGATGAGGCAGGAGGCGCCCGGTGTGGGAGAGTAAGGTGATTGTAGTCAGGAGCCAGTTGTTTTATTTTTTAAACATTCATGGTCCTCGGTGCATACTGTGAAGGGGAGTATCTGTTTTACCTAGTGGGATTGTGAAGGCGCTTGTATTTCAGAAGGAGTCAGCGAGCGGGCGACCAAGCGACCGAGAACCAGCAGGGCCAGTCTTTAACCGTTGTGGGAATGGCGAGACTGCTGCCAGTTGTGTGAATGTAAGTCAGTATCGGGGATTGCAGGGCACTGTTGTAGCTTCATTTTGATGACAGGAGAGCGGCAGGAGGCAGATACAAGCGCAAATATCAATTCATTAAACCAGCATTTCTTTTCACCACTCCGAGTTTAAATTGGTTTGGTGAACAGTTGGTGATAAAGCTGCAAACCGCACTGCAGTTTATATAAAAAAACTACCTGAAACTGAGTGAGCGGGAGGCAGCAGTCACTTTTGTTAGGAGGGGAAAACAGAGGGATTGGTTTAAAGCTGGCAAAACAAAAAGTATGATTTTTTTTTCTGGTTACTGGCTGCTGTGTCATTCAAGTAATGACTGTGTGTGTGTGGTGGTGGTGTGACTCGCTAAATGTTCAAAAAAATGGCGGTAGTTTGACATTTTGTGCCCAGTGCTTCAGCCAATGATGAAGCAGGCTGGGCACAAGGATACTGCACAAGCATACAGGTTTTATTAGCACTTTTATTTGGTAGGCATCTATTGAAAGTTAATGTACCCCTGTGGAATGGGTACCAGCCAATCAGATGCCTCCAAATAAAAAGCCCATTTTCTAATCCGATATAATTTTTTCTAAAATCTTTGACAAAAGAGAAAGAAGGGAGATAGGACAATAGTTGGAAACCAAACTAGGATTTCCACTCTTAAGGATGGGCAAGTTTCCACTGACGAGGGAAAATTCCAAGACAAAGAGAAGAATTAAATATAATGGATATTGGATAGAGAAACGATTTTACCCCCAACTTTATAATCCTAAAATCTATGCCATCATAAGATACAGAAGGTCAAGGGTCATTTCCTTGGAGCTACTTCGCAACTATTTCAGGAGAGACCTTTTTAAAATAAAACTTTGGTAATGTACAATCATTGTCTACAGGGGCTATAAGGCCCTCCACCTATGGCATCGGGACTCATTATGCCCCTTGGTGGTCTGGTATTGCCCAATACCGCCCACCCTGTCGGGTATTTGCTTAAAAATGGAATTTGAATTTAAAATCAATTTTTTTTAACTTTGCTGAATATTAGAGAATCTTCTTTGTGGGAACGGACTGTGCCAATTGAACTTACAATGTTAGAACTACAGTATGGGCATGAGACACCCTCTTATGGTTATAAGAGTACCTGAATGTTTAAAAATAAACTCCTGATTGGCTAAGCATAATGTCATGATTTATGTGTTTAAAAACACTTTAGAGAACACGTGGTGCTCTTAAAAAGTTGTTGCTCTGTCAAAGATTGTTCCCATAGCAACTGCTCCAGGATCAACTTACCAGCCAGTACAGGTGAACTAATCTGGAATGCACCATTTAGAAATGATTCTTGAGAGGTCCTCTTTGGGGCTAAGTCTTCCCACACATGTTCAATGTCCAAGGAAACTTTTTTTTTTTTGTAGATTCTAGTCTAACTCCATCCCGCTATGGATCACCACAGAAGTTAAATTATTTTATTCTTTGTAAATAATTAAGTCTGGTGCTGCACAGTGTAAAAATATACAGTAGTCGCCAGGATTCAAACCCTTGTCTTGAGCATGGCTGGCTCTGACTTCCAAAGCGCCAATACTGTTCCTGTCCTCTAGTGGTTTTCCTTCTCTGACATCTATACTGTACTGTACTCTGAAGTCCCCCAGGAGCAGGTGCCTTTTGGGTGTGTCTTGGGAAACATTTCTATACAGTGCCATCAGGAATCAAGTTACTATGGGAATACTTCACAAGCTATTCTTTATTGAATTTAACTCCCCCAAGTATAGATTTACCATTTCAAAACCATGCCACCATGGATCACCACACTGAAGAATTTGGGGGAAACGAAGGGTTTACAATTTATTATAATTTTAATGGGATTCAGACCCACATCTCCCTTCTCACCACCATGTGCCCTGACAACTATGCTATGCTGACTGCTGTTTTGCAAGCCTGTGGTTAGGCACGTATATTTTCTTTTTTATTTTACAAGTTATTTACCCAGCATAGCCCAGCTGAGATACAGCCTGTTATTTCCACTGGATTCCACTTCAACCCATTTCTGCAACAGGGTACAGTGGAGCACTGGGAGGGTAACTGACTTGCCCAAGGTCACACAGTGAATATCTGGCTTGAGTGTGACTTGAATCTGTGATCTCCTGGCTCCCGAGCTGGTGCTATAACCTAGACCACACTGCCTCCACCTCTCTCACGCAAATAGATCTAGGCTCAGTTCATCTGGTAAGCTTATCCTAGATCATTACAGTGGGTAAATTCAACCTGGAAAAGTTGTTATGGGCATAATCTGCCTACATCATTTAGAACCCATCTCCTCTGCCCCCTCCTACTTTTCTGTGCAACAGTGTCACCACTCTTAGTTTGTGTCATCATAGTACTGACCTGGACATTAGTTATGTATTTTTCAAATTATTTGGCAACCAGCTAAGGCCCACTAGGCTCAAGGTCTGTTTTCAGGGGTGAGCTGAGAGCACACAGGAGGTTAAGTGATTTGCTCAGGGTCACACAATAAGCAAGTGGAGGTTGTGAGAATCAAATGTAGATCTGGTAGATGTACCAAGCTCATTCACAGCTTGTTACTCTAACGTCTAGCCTGAAAGAGTGGTGGATGCTGGAACAGTCTTCCAGAGGAGGAGGAGGAGGTGGTAGGGCGAAAACAGTGGTGGGCTTCAAGCATGCATGCATGGGAGAGGCACAAGAGAATCTTAGCTAGGGAGGCGGGGGGGGATCAAGTAGGGTCTGCATTGACAGGATAGGATAGGCAGGAAAAAATAGGCAGACTGGATATGGCAAGCAGTCCTTATCTGCCATCAAATTTTATGTTTCTCTAGGCTATACTGCCTGCCCTACATTTAAACAATACCTTTTGTGGTGCTCACTCCACAAACGTAGAAGGACCCTTACCTGCTCCCAAATTAAAATCTACATTAAGTAGATTTTTTTCCTCCTCTGATTAGGAAGGGAATGGATCATATTTTGGCTCTGTGTAGCTGAGCCATCAATCCCTTCCACTTCCCGGTCCTGAGCGCCACCCATGCACTATTGTTAACCGGGTAAGCCCACTGGGCCCCGGAGGTTCCTTTTTTCAAGGAATCGACCCGGAGTTAGTTACATAGAGTTGAACAAGTACAGTTAATAGATACAGTGGTACATTGCATACAAGTGTACAATGTTTTTATACAATATTTGGACAACAACAGTCAATAGATACAGAGTAGTACATTGCATACAAGTGTACGATGGTTTGTAACACCACACAGCATCCGTAGCAGCTGTTAGGTTGAGGGCAGGTAGTACTTTAAAAATATACAAGCAAAGCGGTATATGTCTTTTAAAGGTGCAGTGATTACAATCGGAGTTGCTAGCTTTATATAGGAGAGGGCAACTACAGTATTTACAGGGGGTAATACCCTAGGTCAGCTGTGGTAATTAGATGCCGGGGGCGTGATTTAGCTAGGCTTCTGGACATACGCGGGAGCTGAGATTTTGGAGGTGAGCATGTAACCTCGTCTGAAAAATAGCTGGGGAGGGTGCTTCTTGTAGTTGACAGGGGAGCTTGTTCCACAGTGTGGGTGCTATATGGGCGAAGGACTTAGCTCGCATGTTAACTAGCATGTTTTGTGACATAAGATGGAGAGCGCAGGGGGCATGCACAACAGAAAGTAATGGAGATGGTTTTTTAAACTTGATACTTCAGTACTTAAGACGGTTAATACAACCAAATCAAGACCACTGCTCAACTAACAAGGGCCTTGCTTGTTGAGTGGTGGCCTTGATTTGGTTGTATTGACCATCTTAACTCTTGAAATATTAAGTTTAAAAAATGTCTCCATTACTTTTTACTGAGCACGCACCTGCACCCTCCATATTATTACATCACAAACCATGCTAGCGCAGGGGCGGTGCTCAGGACCTTCCCTTCCTAACTAGTGGCAGAAAAAAAATCTACTTAATGTAGGTTTTAACTCAGGGGCAGGTACGATTCCTTTTATGTTTCTGTGGGGCAACTAGTAGAAGAGCACTAAAGGTGCTCTTAAAGCAACAAAGTCTGAACAAGTGGGCATTTCTTGGGGTTTAACGCCCAGCTGTGGGTGTTAATGAGCAAAGGGCTTTTAACCCCAGCAAGGTGTTAAACCTAAGATTTTGCAGTTTATGAGAGTTTAATTTAGAGTATAGGGATGTCACTGTGCTCATAAATCTAATCTCATATGTTTAAAAAAAACACATGACTTATTTAAAAAAGAAAAAAAGCTCTTAAAACTGCGCACTGCCCGGAGCTATATTGGGCATTTATAAGGGATCATTGCCCAAGACAGCAGACAATTTGAGTGCATGGTGACCTCATGAATAATTAATTAGATAATTTGTAGTCGCACTCTGAGAAAGCAGGTAGGAGAAACAGGCTGTGTGGAAGAAAACTCCCCATAAACACAATCACTGTCAGCAAATGAGCTACTATGTAAAAGGAGCTGCCTCCTTGGCAAAGGGATTTGTTTTTCAATGTTAGTTTTTTTAAAGATCTACTTGAGTGTTGAAGAGTATTTCTATTCCTTTAACAGCTATGCATCTAAGTAAGGTTGCTAATCTTACGACACTGACCTGAGTGACATGGAAAAAATAAAAACGAGGAGATTCTGTGCATTCAAAATGTATGGCGAATCTATTCCATGAGAGACACTGCTTAAGGCTGCAGCCACAAACAAGCACATAGCTAACCCTCACAATGCACAAGAGCTGTCAGGTATAATTTAAGTGGTTTCCACGGCATTTCCTCAAACCCACTCATTCTTTCTTTACTTAGTTATCTGCATGCTTAGAGGGTAGCAATTATCTCAAAACTTAGAATTTCTTAATAAACTCACAAACACACAAACACTAAAATCACAATGTAATTTTGCAGTACGGAAACTGGACTTTAACTGTGAGTCTGTGAAATGAGTACAAGCAGTGTCATTTTTCAGCTTTAGCATGAATACACTCACCTTTGGCAAGAGTACGTGAAATTATTTACCTCCCAATTTTGACTGGGGATTGTCAACACATGAACCATCACAACTTAACATAGAAACATAGAAACACAGACTTTGACGGCAGATAAGGACCGCTAGGCCCATCTAGTCTGCCCATTTCCCTACCTACAGGATAGGCCGCAGATCCTAGTTAACAAACAGCCTATATCTTCCTGCCCCCCACAAGAATTGCCTTATGTCTGTCCCATGCATTCTTGAATTCTCCCACAGTTTTAGACCCCACGACTTCCTCAGGAAGGCTGTTCCATGCATCCACTGCCCTCTCTGTGAAATAATACTTCCTCCATTGCCCTTGAACCGCCCCCCCCTCTATCTTTAAATTGTGTCCCCTTGTTCTTGCAAGTCTCTTTTTCTGAAAGATGCTACCCTCTTGGACTTTGTTGATTCCTTGAGGTACTTGAAAGTTTCTATCATTCCCCCCTCTCCCTTCTTTCCTCAAGGGTATACATATTAAGCTCCTTTAGTCTCTCCTCATATGGCTTCTCTTGCAGACCCTGCACCATTTTAGTTGCCCTCCTCTGGACTGCCTCTATCCTGTCTATGTCCTTGCGGAGATGGGGTCTCCAGAACTGGACACAGTATTCCAGATGGGGTCTCACCAACTGTCTGTACAGAGGGATAACAACTTCCTGTTTTCTGCTGCTGATGCCTCCCTATACATCCCGTATACCCCGGCCCTCCCTACTGCCTTCTCACATTGCTTGCTAACCTTAAGGTCATCTGATATGATTACCCCAGGTCCCTTTCCTGTTTTGTTGTTGTTACTACCTCCCACCCATTGTGTATTCTTCCCTGGGTTCTTGTTTCCCAGGTGCATTATTTGCACTTTTGCATTGAATCCTAGCTGCCATACGTCTGACCATTCCTCCAACCTTGCCAAGTCCCTTTTCATCCTTTCCACGCCTCCTTGTGTATCAACCCTGTTGCAGATCTTTGTGTCATCTGCAAAAAGGCATACTTTTCCTTCCAGTCCCTCTGCAATGTCACTGATGAAGACATTAAAAAGGACTGGACCCAATACTTGAACCCTGCGGTACCCCACTGGTAACCGCCCTTTCTTCAGAGTGGACTCCATTTACAATTACCTTCTGTGTCCTGTTGTCCAGCCAATGTTTTACCCAGGCTACCACCCTGGGACCCACTCCCAGGCTGGTTAATTTGACTATCAATCTTTGTGTGAGACTGTGTCAAATGCCTTGCTAAAGTCTAGGTAGGCTATGTCCACAGCCCCTCCCTGGTCTACTACTTTGGTCACCCAGTCAAAGAAATCTATTAGATCTGCTCTGATGACCTTCCGCTGTGAACCCATGCTGCCTTGGATCCTGTGCTCCACTGACCTCTAGGTACTCAACTATTCTTTCCTTCAGAAGTGACTCCATCACTTTCCCTACCACAGAGGTCAGACTGACAGGTCTGTAGTTTCCTGCCTCTGTCTTGGTCCCACTTTTGTGAAGGGGAATCACATCCGCTTCCTCCAGTCCTCGGGTACCACACCATCCTCCCATGATTTATTAAAAAGAGTAGCCAGTGGTTTCACTAGTTCCTTCCTTAATTCTTTTAGAATTCTGGGGTGAATTCCATCAAGACCCATTGCTTTGTCCACCTTCAGTTTTAGGAGTTCTTGCAGAACCCTTTCTTCTGTGAAAGGACTGGGATTGACCCCCCTATCAAGAGTGCTTCTGTTAATTGGATTAGGCACTTCCCTCCTCTTTGTGAATACTGAGCAGAAATATTCGTTCAGTATTCCTGCTTTCACTGTCCCCCTCTGCCCACCCACCATTCATTCTATTCAGCCTCATTATCCCTCCCTTTGTCTTTCTACGCTTGCTGATGTACCTATAAAAGGTTTTATCCCCCTTCTTAACTGAGTTGGCTATCTTTTCCTCAGTTTGGGCCTTTGCTATTCTGACTTCCCTCCCTGCTTCTTTCTGCCTTAACTGGTACAGCTCTCTGTCCTGCTCCTTCTGTGTTTCCTTATACTTCCGGAATGCTATCTTTTCTTCCTGACTTTCACAGCCACCTCTCTTGGAGAACCATAGTGGCTTTTTCTTTTCGTTTTGATTTGTTTATTTGCTTCACACAAGGCTTGTTGCCTCTGTGATGGCAGTTTTGATAATTCCCCATTGTTGCTCCACACCTCCTTCTAGCCTGTTTGCTGAGTGCTTTTCTGAGGCACTCTCCCATCTTGCCAAAGTCAGCCCTCCTAAAGT
This sequence comes from Neoceratodus forsteri, assembly GCA_016271365.2. Classification (NCBI taxonomy): domain Eukaryota; kingdom Metazoa; phylum Chordata; order Ceratodontiformes; family Ceratodontidae; genus Neoceratodus; species Neoceratodus forsteri. Next base: position 897,948,891 of record CM057451.1, on the reverse strand, counting down.
CCAGTACCCTCACTTTTGTATGGCTTGACTCTGTAGCTGAGTTTAACGTGAACCACACTGTTTGATGGTCACTTGTCCCAGATGGCACCTGCTTCTAGATCTGAGATCCTCTCACTGCCCCTGTTTGAGGAGTCGAGGTCTAAGATTGCTCCCTCACGAGTGAGTTCGAAACTAGCTGTCTAATGCTTGCCACCTGTAGGGCATCAAGAATGGCCCTGCTCTTGGATGTGGCTGCAGCAAATGTGCTCCAGTTAACATCTGGCATATTCAGGTCTCCCATCAACAGTATCTCCCTTTCTGCCATTTTAAGAATGCCTTCATCATATCCTTGTGTAACCCCCTGCAAATGGGGGTTCCCAAAAGACTTCCAGGAGCTTGCTTGAATGCTCCAAGCCTGAATGGTGTTTGGCATTTAAGCCATTTATCAGTGAGTGTTTTAGAGCCTCTGGTACTGTCTTTAAGAGCTGTCTGCTTGCAGACATAATTAGTTTGTATGGGGGACTGTGCTTCTCCTTGAGTACCACCTCTTTGCTGCCGCTAATTCACTTAATTTTTGCAGTCACTAGGAGTGCAAGGGAACCTATCTGAAAGATGTAACTGTTGCCAGAAATTATTTAGAGTAATAATGAAATTACAGTTTGTCTAACCTGCTTTCTTTGCAGTCAGAACTGTGTCTGCTAGTTCCCCATTCTAGTTTTGAACTGCTGAACTGGACCAATCAGTGTGGGGTAAGCTAGCTCTAAAATGGTGCCTTGGACGAATCAGAACTTTGACTCATAATCTGAGCCAGCACAAGAGGATTGTATGGGCAGTGACTCTGGGAGATGGGGTTTAGACTTCAGTGCCTTTTTGACCAACAGCAGCAGTCTATTGTGAGTGACAGCCAATCCAGCTGGAGAACTGGGAGGAACTCAGTAAAGGAAGTGCCCGTTTTTGGTCGTGGTTGGAGTTCAGTTGAGCTTTGGCAGTGAAGAAGGAAGGAGCCTGTGCTTTTCAGTGCAGTTTTAGTCAAAATACGTGTGTAAGGCCCAGAGTTCGGTCTGCAGCTTGTTAGGACTGAACTGTCCCTGTGAAAAGAATCAAAGGATCTCTGAAGAGTAGAAACCAGGCTCACCCTGTAGAAGACTGGAAGAATTGCTGAAAATTGCACTCGGTCTGTCAGGAACTGAATCTGCTGTGTGTTCTCCTGGTATTGTGCAGTAATTGCGATCGGGATACAGATGCAGCCTGCCTGGTATAGTACTTTCTTTTATATGGATGTGAAGAGTTGTGTACCTCAAGTGAGCCCTGCTGACATTGAAGGACCCTATCTTATTTGGAGGTCGTGAGTACTAATTCAGGGTCGCTCCTGTTGAATTGCCACATTAAATCCAAATGGAATTACTGTACTGTTGACTGTTTAATTCTCCTTTTCTGTGTGAAAGGGTCCTACCAGCTGCCACGTTTGGACTAGCCACTAGGGCTTACGTGACTCAGGACAGTAACTGATAGGGATAGGCCTGTGCACAGAGCCATAGGTAGATTATTAGAGTGATAAGCTAATTAACCTGATTTCCCCTGTCCTGTTATATCCCCCTAAATAAATCAGAGCTGCTTGTTTCAGCAAAGTTATACTGCCTGAAGTATTTGTCTATGTTAAAGTACTGTACTGTGATTGTTGCACTGTATCTCATTTCACAGGAGGTCCCAGGACGGAACTCAGACCTGGGGTAAGTGTATACTGTGAAGGTAATTCTGATATATTGTGTGGGCCACTAGTGGGAAGAAAGGGGGTTGCAGTGTCCCAGAGGGCTGTGACCAAGTTAGTTTAACTATTGCAAACCCTGACCTCTGGGTGGAGGCACCCCATTGGATCCAGGCCCCTCAACCTGTTGGTGGCAAATCAGGCAGGGGTAGTAGCCCCTGGGATAAGCGCCATCTAGGGGTTACATCTTGGAGGCTCACCAGCTGGGATTGTGTGTCCTCTAGTGGCCATGTTCTCGAACCACTGTTAAGAAAAAATGGGTACCCGACGAAGTGGCTGTGCACCGGCTGGTGGAGTGGTGTACTGGGGAGGAGATCGACCTCAAAATGCTATGCTTATCCTGGACATCCCCTGGGTATCAATATGGACACTGTGCAGGAGTACTTTCCAAGGTGGAAGGTTTACAAAACCCTGTGGTGGTGGGTCGGCATGCTAATCTGCTCACCCACACTTTCCTGGCCCTAGTAGAGTTTAAGGATCCCATAGATAGCTCCAAAGTGCCACAGACCATTACCCCAGAGGGAGCCCTCACTGCTTGGAGAGTGATAACTAAGGACAGTAAAGACCGGGGGAATCAGCCTCACCACTATCTGAAACTTTTGAGGAGAAATTTGCTGAATGGTTGCTGGGAGAGGGAAACTGTGGAGACTTGAAGAAACTATTCTTGCCACCTGGGGTGTTCTCCCAACACCTCTCCTGCTCCAGTGCTCGTAATGGTGGCTGAACCAATGCAGACTCCTATCTCTGCACCTGCCATTAGTCACGACTCTTACCGAAGTTGAGGATCTCGCTGGCACCTCCCCACCCCCCAAGGGGAGGATGACTGGGAGACCTGGATAGACTATGTTGCCCCAAGTGCTAGAATGGCAATGCTCGGAAGGCGAGCTAAAGAGGGTTAGTGAGAGCCTCGAGGTCCTGCCCCGGCTACTATCCGTACATCAAGCGGGCCAGTAACCCTTGTGCGACTGCACAGGCCTATCTTGAGGCCTTGGAGAATGTGTATGGGAGCCCAGATTCTGATGAGGACCTATGGTGGAGAGTAAGAGATGCACAACAGTACCAAGGGGAGTTGTTGTCTGTGTATGTATCTCGGCTGGAAAAATTAGTTGCAAGAATGCCTCAGAAAGGTAGTTTGCCAGCGATTGAACTGGACCGAACCAGGCTGGACAGGATCCTTACGTCTGCCCCTTCTCAGAACTGCTGTTGCTTCAATTCACGCCTGGCAAGTCGGCTGGAATCCCACCACCTCACATGATGAGTTAATGTGAGAGAATTTGAGGAGTTGGAGAAAAGACTCACCCGGGAGGGACCTGCACCAATAGCTGCGGCTAAGTACTTCGGTGACTGAGGTGACCCATCAAGTGAAGTTCAGGGGCAGAGGTTGGCAGTCAATGAGTGCTCTGACAAGGAAAAGATATGTCACAATGGGCCGAACTGTTGAGAGAGATCCGGAATTCAAAACAGTCCCTTTTATGAAGGCCACGCCTGCAAGCACGGGCCTCTGACCTATATCCGACTGCATCTGCTATGGGGGTGGGGGTACTCACCCATGTATCTCCTGCTGGATAACAGTCTAACCCGGATTCCTTGACCATGGAAGTGGAGAAACTGACAGATGTCTCCAAATGCTTATCACGCCCGCAGACAGAGATGGCACCTAGGTTTCCAGTTAGTACCCCCGCCTGGCTCCCAGTGTGGCTACTCGCCAGCTCAAACTCCAGAAAGTATGTTTTGCTATAATTGTGGGAAAGATGGGCAGTGAAGAGGGAATGCCAGTCCTCAAAAGACACTGACAAAGTTGCATATAGGCTACAAGGAGAGCAGGAGAAGAAATCAGTGGCTAAGAGGTGCCTGACATGATCCCAGTGAGGGCACCAAAATGCTAGTCACGTCCTTTTGTGGCAAGGTCAGTTGCCCAGGCCTCACTACCGCTTCTCTCCAGACTGGTCCTTAATAGTGGGTCCTTCCATGAGACCACTAAAGGTGAATGGAGTGTCTACAAGAGCTGTACTAGACAGTGGCTCCCAAGTGACAATTATGTTCCGGATTGGTATCAGAAGCATTTGTCAGACGCATATCTCTTACAACCATTAGAAGGACTGCATGTATGGGGGGTTAAGTGTGAAGGCCTCACCCCTATTCGGGTATATCCGAATTTGGCTGTCTTTTCCCACCTCCAGTGGCTGGAGTTTTTGGCCGAACAAGTAGAGACCCTAGCCTTAGTGTGTGTCCCCCCACTGGACTGTATGATGGTGTCCCTTTGTTGATTGGAACAAATGCTCATATGTTCGAAGGCTGGCACAGTTGTGTTATGAAAAACAGGGGTCAAAAGACTAAGTAGAGCTTTAGAGTTCCGGCTTTAATTAAGAAGGCCTATGAGGCACAGAGATGCTGAAAAACAGAACCAGAGGAACCGTCGGAATTGTATGGAAGAAGGATCCTGAGTCTCTGATCCTGGCGCCAAATGCCCAGTGTACCTTACAGGGAGGTCCGTAGATTGGAAAGGATGTTAAGAATAAAATATTAATGTTGGATGCACCAGGCGATGGAAAATTGCCAGAGGGACTGCTGGTCAAGCCTAGTATTTTGCCCGCTAGAGCCCATGCTTATGCCAGAAGGGTAATGGTCCAAGTTCATAATGTGTCTGAAAGAGACATTCGAGTAAACAGAGGTTGCATCCTGGCTAATGTGCATTGTGCAGACACTGCAGTGCTACCCAGCAGCAAGAGTTCAAGGAAGAATGATGAGAGTGAACGCCTGACTTGTTTGATTTCGCGACTCCCCGCTGCCAGCTGAATGGAAAGTGAGGATCAGTGAGAAGCTTGCCCAGAGAGACCAGGTGTTTTCCTTTAAAGGAATGGGATGTAGGATCGTGCAAGGAGCTGAGCATAATATCCGGCTGTATGGCCGAAAGGCCATTTCGTGAGAGGTCTCGGCGCCTGGCACCTGCTGACATAGATGATTGAGACGGCATCTGCAAAGATGTTAGCTGCTGGTGTAATATAAGAATCCAGAAGCCCTTATGCTTCCCCATTGTGGTAGTGGGAGGAAAAGAATGGAACAGTAAGGATGTGTGTGGTTATCGCACCTTAAACCGGCGGACTATCCCTGATCAGTACACAATGCCCCGCATTCAGGATGCTGTTGACTGCCTAAATGGGGAGCAAGTGGTTCTCTGTGCTGGATCTCCTGAGTGGGTACTACCAGATCGCATGGCCCCAGAGGACCGTGGAGAAGACTGCCTTATCTGTCCACTTTGGCTTCTATGAATTCATGAGGATGCCTCAGTGATTTCAGGTGCCCCAGCCACTTTTCAGCGATTGATGGAGCGTGCAGTGGGGGGACATGAACTTACTAGAGATTGCCTGGTATACCTAGATGATGTTATTGTGTTTGGCAGCTCACTGGAGGAACATGAGAGCAGATTATTTAAGGTATTGGACCGACTGGAGGACTTTGGCCTTAAACTGTCCATTGATAAGTGTCAATTCTTTCAAACATCAGTAAAGTATGTGGGACACATAGTATCCACCGAGGGAATAGAGACCCGACCCAAATAAAGTTGAGGCCTTGACCACCTCATTTTGTTCAAAAATCTAAAAAGAACTGCAAGATTCCTGGGATTCTGTGGTTGTTATCGGCGCTTCATCAAGGACTATTCAGAGAGTGATCCGCCTCTTAACCTGCCCAAGGGTATCCCAACCCACAAAAATACCAAAAGTCAGCCCCTCAAGACTGAAAGAGTGTATTTTCATCCCAGTGAAGTATTTGGAGTCCGCTGGACTCCTGATTGTGAGACTGCTTTTCATGAGATCATATATCAACTACCCATGCTCCAGTGCTGGCCTATGCCGATCCAAGAAAACCTTACGTCCTGCACACTGATGCTAGCTTGCAAGGGTCGAGGCTGGTTGTACCAAGAGCACGAGAATGGCTCTGAGACCAGTGGCCTTTGCCAGAAGCCTGACCCCATCCGAAAAGAACTATCCTGTACATAAGTTAGAGTTCCTAGCTTTGAAGTGGGCTATTGTTGACCAATTCCATGAGTACTTGTATGGGGCTAAAATATAGTAAAGCTGACAATAATCCTTGACCTATGTGCAGACCTCAGCTAAGTTGGATGCCACTGGCCATAGGTGGCTTTCTGCATTATCTACATATGACTATGCTCTCGAATACCGAGCAGGTCTGAACCACAGATGCTGATGCTCTCTCCGGAGGCCTGTTCCCCAGAATGATTGGGTCCGATTGGCAGAACCTGAGTATTCGGCACCTGCTGTCAGTTTGACAGGGAGGAATAAATGTCCACGGACGGAGTGGACTGCATGTTGGATTGCTTGGAGCCTCTGAGAATTGGTATTACCTGCTGCTTATTGCCACTTTTCTGCACAGACATTGGTGCACTGCCCCGCTGGACAATGACAGTATTCGCGGCTCAATCCCGGGCGATCCCATGATCGAAGCAGCTTAGAAGCCCTCTATGGGAAAAGATGTCCAAATTACGCCCACTGATTTGAGCACTACGTTATTGAATGAAGTCCAATTGATACTGATCAATAAACTGTTATACAGAGAAACAGTAGACAGAGGGGACAAGTAGACAAACAACAACTAGTGCTGCCCACTGCCTTCGGGACTCAGTACTGAGGTCCTTGCACAACCACATGGGGCACCTTGGTATAGACAGAACACTTGACTTGGTGAGATCCAGATTCTATTGGCCTGGGATGGGGCCCGATGTGGAGCACACATGACTAACTTGTAGTCGCTGCTTACAGAGGAAAGTTTATTCCCAGAGGGCTGCCCCTTTGTTAACATCACCACCAGTGCACCCATGGAGCTGGTCTGTATTGATTTTCTGAGTTTGGAGTCAGATCAAAGAAATATCAGTAATGTGCTGGTGGTCACTGACCATTTCACGAGATATGCCCAAGCTTTCCCCACCAAAGACCAGAAAGCATCCACTGTGGCCAAAGTACTTGTAGAAAACTTTTTTGTTCACTATGGGGCTCCACAAAGAATCCATTCTGATCAAGGGAGACTTTGAGAGTCGCCTGATCAAAGAGATGCTTTCTGTGGGGAGGCGAAAGTCCAGAACCACTCCTTACCACCCCAGGGGGACCCACAGCCTGAACGCTTCAACCAGCACTTTGCTAGATATGCTAGGCACCCTGCACCCAAAGGACAAGCCTAGATGGAGCCAACAAATTAGCACCCTGGTACATGCTTATAACTGCACCAAAGTGATGCCACTGGATTCTCCCCTACCGCCTGATGTTTGGAAGAGAAGCTCGACTACCAGTAGATGTGTGTTTTGGGGTCTCTCCTGATGGGGTTCAAGCTGACAACTATTTACAGTATGTGCAAAAGTTAAAGGCCCAGCTAACTCATGCGACTAACTGGCTCAAACCATGGCTGCCAAAAGAAATCTGGCCAACAAAGAAAGGTATGATAAAAGGTGAAAGCACAGGAACTCCAGGAGGAGATCGGTATTGCTAAGAAATCTGGGACTGCATGGCAAGCACAAGATTGCTGACAGATGGCACCATCTCCCTTACATTGTAGTGGGCAAACTAGATGATCTGCCAGTGTACAAAGTAAGGCCTGAGAATAATTCAAAAGATGTAAAAACAATGCATAGAAATCATTTACTGCCCATTGGACAAATCTTAATTGAGTCTGAGCCCCTAGAAGATGCCCCTCTGGACCAGTGACTAGAGCTGCTGCTAAGAAAGATCAAGAAAGTCTGCACCTACAGAAGCAAAGTTAAAGTGTTCCCTCCACAAGTCCCAGTTGAGCATGACTGTCAGTCCATATCGGAAGAAAGTGAGAGTGACTTTGAATACTATCCTTCTTACGAACTGAGTCAATTGTTTGGGGCAATTCCCTAGTCAATACTGGAGACAAAGCTGGGCCTTCTGGACTGTCTAAGCTCTCAGCTTCATCCCTGGAGCCATTGCTCCCCAGAAAGTGAAGTGCAAAGCATCAGATCAGATGAAATGGGATCATTGTCATGGTTGAACTGTTTGAGTTTTCAGGGAGGAAATGATAGATTGGGGCAGACTGGTGATACAACGGAACAAGAAGAGTATTTTGAGTGCCCTGACAGTCCACTGCCAGTGTCCGAAAGCTCTCCATGTGAGCCAAATGTTGTGGACTCAGAAACTTCAACTCCTGGAGCTGAAAGTGCCCCCAAGTTCTAGCCTCTCTACCCCATGGAGACTCCCCTGACAAGTGAGGACAATGCTGAAAATGAGGCTCAGAGGTGCAGAGACTATAACAGTTCCCCCAGAAAGACTGGTTTGTGCTGTAAAGCCTGTGTGGTGCACCTCAGTTATGAGATTCACTTGGGAGGCCTGTGGACTTGCCTCTCAATGTTGTCCATTAAGGAGTGTATGTGTCCCCGAGCTCATTGCCCAAACTGAGCATCAGTGCTAACTCCAAGTTACTTGTGGTTGCCCTCTACATGGTGCCCCTGCCCCATCCAGCCCCAAGGTAACTGATAGAAGGGCCCCTCTTCAGGTTTCATGTACAAGAGGTAATAACTTGAGTTATGGTACAATGTATGTAATACTGTGTAAAGAGTGACGATCTGCAATGTTTCAGAAATGTGTTGTAAAATGATATATTGACTGATGATTACATGTGCGAGCCTAATGCAAAATGTATATGGTTGCAGTTGAAACTTATGGGGTACTTGCTTGACGCGATCGCTGCTTTCCCAGGCTAGGAAGGGTGTAACCCCCTGCAAATGGGGTTCCCAAAAGACTTCCAGGAGCTTGCTTGAATGCTCCAAGCCTGAATGGTGTTTGGCATTTAAGCCATTTATCAGTGAGTGTTTTTGAGCCTCTGGTACTGTCTCTTAAGAGCTGTCTGCTTGCAGACATAATTAGTTTGTATGGGGGGACTGTGTGCTTCTCTGAGTACCACTCGAGCTGCTGCCAATTCACTTAATTTTGCAGTCACTAGGAGTGCAAGGGGAACCTATCTGAAAGATGTAACTGTTTGCCAGAAATTATTTAGAGTAATAATGAAATTACAGTTTGTCTAACCTGCTTTCTTTGCAGTCAGAACTGTGTCTGCTAGTTCCCCATTCTAGTTTTGAACTGCTGAACTGGACCAATCAGTGTGGGTAAGCTAGCTCTAAAATGGTGCCTTGGACGAATCAGAACTTGGACTCATAATCTGAGCCAGCCACAAGAGGATTGTATGGGCAGTGACTCTGGGAGATGTAGTTTAGACTTCAGTGCCTTTTTTGGACCAACAGCAGCAGTCTATTGTGAGTGACAGCCAATCCAGTCAAGAACTGGGAGGAACTCAAAGGAAGTGCCCGGTTTTTGTCGGTTGGAGTTCAGTTGAGCTTTGGCAGTGAAGAAGGAAGGAGCCCTGTGCTTTTTCAGTGTGCAGTTTTAGTCAAAAAACGTGGGTAAGGCCCAGAGTTCCGTCTGCAGCTTGTTAGGACTGAATCTCGTCCTGTGAAAAGAATCAAAGGATCTCTGAAGAGTAGAAACCAGGCTCACCCTGTAGAAGACTGGAAGAATTAAGGAAAATCGTACTCGGTCTGTCAGGAACTGAATCTGCTGTGTGTTCTCCGGGTATTGTGCAGTAATTGGCGATGGATACAGATGCAGCCTGCCTGGTATAGTACTTTCTTTATATGGATGTGTGAAGAGGTTCATGTACCTCAAGTGAGCCCTGCTGACATTGAAGGACCCTATCTTATTTGGAGGTCGGAGTACTAATTCAGGGTCGCTCCTCGTTGAATTGCCACATTAAATCCAAATGGAATTACTGTACTGCTGACTGTTTAATTCTCCTTTTCTCTGTGTGAAAGGGCCCTCACCAGCTGCCACGGTTTGGACTAGCCACTAGGGCTTCATGCACTCCAGGGACAGTAACTGATAGGGATAGGCCTGTGCACAGAGCCATAGGTAGATTATTAGAGTGATAAGCTAATTAACCTGATTTCCCCTGTCCTTGTTATATCCCTAAATAAATCAGAGCTGCTTGTTTCAGCAAAGTTATACTGCCTGAAGTATTTGTCTATGTTAAAGTACTGTACTGTGATTGTTGCACTGTATCTCATTTCACAGGAGGTCCCAGTGACCGGAACCAGACCTGGGGGTAAGTGTATACTGTGAAGGTAATTCTGATATATTGTGTGGGCCACTAGTGGAAGAAGGGGGTTGCAGTGTCCCAGAGGGCTGTGACCAAGTTAGTTTAACTATTGCAAACTCCTGACCTCTGGGTGGAGGCACCCGCCATTGGATCCAGGCCCCTCAACCTGTTGGTGGCAAATCAGGCAGGGGTAGTAGCCCCTGGGATAGCGCCATCTAGGGGTTACACTTGTCCATTCCTTCCCCCTGACATGGGGGTCTGTACACAACCCCTGTGCGGATTGTGGTGCCCTTTCCAGTCTCCAAGGTGACCCACAGTGCCTCCTCTCCTCCCTGTTTACTCTTTTGTTCAGTTGCTTTTATCTCTTCCTTTACATAGAGAGCTACTCCTCCCCCTCTTCTCCCCTGCCTGTCTCTCCTGTAGGTTATGTACCCTGGTATGTTAACATCCCAGTCATGGTTCTCTGTGTACCATGTTTCTGTGACTGCTACGATATCCAGGCATCCCTCTTCCATTAAGGCCACCAGCTCAGGGAGCTTGTTGCCCAGACTATGGGCATTGGTACTCATTACCCTCCATTTCCTGATGGCCTTACCCCCTTTTGCCCCATCCCTGTCCTTCTTGCTTTTGTCACTTTCTCCATTTACCCCTGCCTTTCTCCCTATCGACACCTCCATGTTGGTGTCTGCCACACTTACTACCGTGATTGCGTTTTTTTTTTTAAATAAACTTTTCCATGCATTCAAGAGGACAAGGAAATACCCTGAGGCAGTTTTAAATCAACAGAGCAATCAAGCAGGATGGGATCGAGCAATCAGGAGATCATTATAATCCCAGGTGGTACACAGGGCACTGTAGCTGGATGTGAACGACACAGAGAACACTGGCTGAGCAACCATGCACAACCAGCCTGTGCTGCCACAGAGGGGTTCTGATTATAGCCGGCCTTGAGAGCAATGCTGGAGAGGTCAAGTGTAATCAGAAGCCCAAGGTGCAGCACAGGCTGGTTGGGCATGTGATTGCTCAACCAGTATTCTTATAGTTGTATAGTTTTTTTTTTCTTTTTTTAAACAAAAGTGTTTTCACAAAGAAATTAATCCATGAACCCGTTTTGGCAGCATTTCAAGAATGCCATAAGACTGCTATATGCCGTTTGTGGTGCTATGCAAACAAATATGTCTGCCATTGCTAAACCCCCCAAAACCTGTGATGCAATGTGACTGCTACTGACCAGTCTTCATGTTGAACCAAGACGAAGAATCCTTCCCCAAAGCCAGGTCTTTGAAGACTGGGTCCCCACTATATGCTCTACCCCAGCAACACATATACAGCTGTGCGTGCCAGTCCCTAACTCAGTTACAAGCTCATCCTCCCAATCCACATTTCAGTTGCCTTGTTTACATGCACACTTGAACCGGGTTCAAACTCCAATTTCAGTGGAATCAATGCTGCATTCCTCAATTGGAAGCTCATGTAAACTCATTCTGAGTTGGGTTCCTGTTTCAGTTGGAACCAGGTTCAACTGCAGTGGTTCAAAAGCATTGATTATTTTGAACCTGGTTACTTTGTACATGTAAACCTGATTTGTGAATTGATTCTGCTATATGTACTGTTGAAACTGATGCAAAGGGAATATTTATTTATTTATTGAATTTTGTTGACCGGGTGAGCCCGCTGGGCCCCGGAGGTCCCTTTTTCAGGGGCGACCCGGAGGAAAGTTACATACAAATCAATGGAGCAGTACAGGTAATAAAGTGACAAGTTGGTAGATAAATGAGATCCATAGGGTTACAATCAGGTAGGAGGTAAAGGAACATAAAGACCGTAAGAACATGTGGAAGTGGATATTTACAAACATTGTACATGCATCAATCTTGTGGACCCTGGAAGAGCACGAGGTGCTAGCTAGTTTGCCTAGAGTCAGGGTCCCATCCTGAGGAATCAAAGTAGATGGGGGGAAGGGTGACCATAGGGCATGCCTTCAAAGTTAGGAGAGGCAGTGACGAGTGGTCAGGTCCTAAGGCATTGGCAGGTACTCCTATTGAGCAAGTGTGCTTTAAGTTTAGAGCGGAAGCTAGGCCTGTTCCTGCCTCTCGTACCCCTAGTGGGAGGTTGTTCCAGGTGGAAGGGGCTGTAAACGCGAAGGACCTGGACCCGGCTTTGGTCCTAGTTTTAGGAACCTCGAGGAGAGTTTGTCCTGAGGTGCGGAGACACCTCAGACTGGTTTTAGGCTAGGGGGAGGAGGGGAGGGGCCCAGTAGCTTAAATGTCAGGCAGAGAGTCGGGTAGATGAGGCGGGCTTCCAAAGACGGCCATCTGAGCCTTGCTTGGGCCTCGCAGTGGTGGGTTCTAGGGTGGGACATGGTAGCAAACCTGGCAATCTTGTTGTAGAGGGTCTTTAGCCTGTCAAGTTCTGTAGTGGCCACACCTTGGAGAACCGGGGCTACATAGGTGAGCTTGGGGAGTAGGACGCTAGTGGCAATGGCTACCCTGGCTTCAGGGATAATCTGGTCCTTTATTCTATAGAGGATGCCGAGTTTCACATGAATGGCTTTGGTTAGTAGGTCGACATGTTGTTTTAGAGTAAAGCTTTGGTCTAGTGTTAGACCGAGGTACTTAGTTGAGGTAACCACTTCGAGTTTGACTCCCCCTCTGGACTGCAGTTGAAGGAGCGTCGACCTATCAGATCCCAGGGATCTTGGCCCAAACAGCATCACCTTGGTTTTGCTGGTGTTTAGTACCATTTTGTTCAAGGCGGAGCCAATCCTCCATCTGGAGGATGTCATCTTGAAGGGCTCTCTCCAGTTCTTTTACATTGGGGAGGCGCGGTAGATGACCACGTCGTCAGCATATTGGATGACTCTGCTGCTCCCACAGTGTAAGTGCGGGTCATTTATGAACAGAGTGAAGAGAAGGGAGCCAAGTATAGACCCCTATGGTACCCCTTCTTTAAGCGGTGCAGTCTGGGAGACATTGTCCAACCACCTGATCCTCTGGGTACGGCCAGAGAAGTAACTCGCAAACCAACCTAGTGCGTGGGTGTCCAGGCCAAGAGAGCACATTTTGTGCAAAAGGAGGCTGTGGTTGACCAAGTCAAAGGCTTTTGAGAGGTCGGTGCAATCAGATTCAAAATCCTCGGTTCCTGTGTGTTTACATGCAATGGGAATCAGTCACCTTGTTATCAATTCAGCTTGAACGGATTACAAGATGACTGATTCCCCTTACATGTAAACACACAGCAACTGAGGATTTTGAATCGGGTTGTTCATCCTAATCAATCCAACACCACGTAAACCAAAAAGGATTACAATCTGAATGAAAAGAACTGATTATAAAGTAGCTGATTTCCACTACATGTAAACATAGCAAGTATTTACTAGTATACTAGTCCACAGGCACCGCAATATCGTACCAGATATAATCCATTCTGACCAAATGGGTGCGACAGTATCTTGCCAGATATAATCGATCCTGACCAATTGAGGTTTATCAGGAACCACCAAACAAAACCTTACTACTGATAGACCATGCAACCAGACACAAAAATCCTCTCCTAATAGTAAGTTTGGATGCCCAGAAGGCATTTGATCGAGTCTCTTGGGTCTTTTTAGTAGTAGTAAAAGTTTTATTTATACAGTATAACACCATTAGGGCTATGAAATGCCCTGTTTACAAGGTGAACCTGTGTAAACTATTACACTAAATAAACATCAAGTACAAAAAACAGTTACACCAAAATACAACATTCTATCGTCAGTTACAAAACTTTTACATTGCAATTATATTCATATATAAAACAGCACACAGATCCAACATACATAAAATATCACAATGTCAGTGCTTTAAAATTTCCAGACCCTTTCTAACAACATTTTAAGCAAATTCCACAGCTTAGCTTGTATTATTGCACTTACATCGAAGAGAATATTCCTGTTTTACAGCGGCCTTAAACCTATTCCTTGTAAATACCTGGTTTCTTAATTGCAGTGGAAGTGCATTCCAACTAGTTGTTGCTTTATATTCAAAAGTCATTTTACTAAAAGTGTTAGTTATTTTTGGTTGAATAAATTCCCTAGCTGTTTTTAATCTCAAATTCAAACCATGATCTGGTCTATGCAGTTTTTCCTTTATGTGTAACAGGGCATTGTTTTTTATTATATCCCAGACTTGATTTATCCAGATTTTCTTTCTTCTTTGCTCTAATGTATTCCAACTTAATGCACTATACATAACACAGTGATGTGCGGTAAATTTACAGTTTAACATATACCTTGCCAATCTATTATAAGAATGGTCCAGTTCAGTTAACTGTTTTTTTATCAGCATGCCAATATATATTTATCTACTTATTTATTTAAAATTTGATGATCGGAAAAAGCACAATGAGCCGAGGCTCGTTTCCAGGTGCGACCCGGGTACAGTACGTACAGGGAGTAACAGAAAGTACACAGATAGTTATCACAATTATAGAAACATAGACTTTAGACGGCAGATAAGGACCGCTTGGCCCACCTAGTCTGCCCATTTCCCTACCACAGGATAAGCTGCAGATGCTATTTAACCAACAGCCTATTTCTTCCTACCCCCTACAAAAATTGCCTTATGTCTGTCCCATGCATTCTTGAATTCTCCCACAGTTTTAGATCCCACAACCTCCTCAGGAAGGCTGCTCCATGCATCCACCACCCTCTCTGTGAAAAAATACTTCCTCACATTGCCCCTGAGCCATCACCCTCTATCTTCAAATTGTGTCCCCTTGTTCTTGCACATCTCTTTTTCTGAAAGATGCTACCCTCTTGGACTTTGTTGATTCCACTGAGGTACTTAAACGTTTCTATCATGTCCCCTCCCTCCTTTCCTCCAGGGTATACATATTAAGCTCCTTTAGTCTCTCCTCGTATGGCTTCTCTTGCAGACCCTGCACCATTTTAGTTGCCCTCCTCTGCACTGCCTCCATCCCGTCTATGTCCTTGGGGAGATGAGGTCTCCAGAACTGGACGCAGTACTCCAGATGGGGTCTCACCAACTGTCTGTACAGGGGATAACAACTTCCTGTTTTCTGCTGGTGATGCCTCTCCCTATACATCCCAGTATCCTCCCAGCCCTCTCTATCGCCTTCTCACATTGCTTGCCAACCTTAAGGTCATCTGATATGATTATCCCCCGGTCTCTTTCCATTTTTGTTGTTGTTACTAACCCCCACTCCATTGTGTAATCTTCCCCTGGTTTTTTGTTTCCCAGGTGCATTATTTTGCACTTCTTTGCATTGAATCCAAGCTGCCATACTTCTGACCATTCCTCCAAGCTTGCCAAGTCCCTTCTCATCCTTTCCATGCCTCCTTGTGCATCAACCCTGTTGTAGATCTTTGTGTCATCTGCAAAGAGGCATACTTTTCCTTCCAGTCCCTCTGCAATGTCACTTATAAAGACATTAAAAATGACTGGACCCAGTACTAAACCCTGTGGTACCCCACTAGTAACCCCTCTCTCTTCAGTTGGACATTCTCTCTCTCCCCCCCGAAGTATCATAAGTCTCCTTGGTTGGCTACTGGATCAGATAGACATTTTGTAAGCAAACCGGACTTGCATAATATAGAGGCAATGATTTTCTGTTTTGAAAAAATGGCCAATTCCGTTTGGCAAAATCTTAATCAGTTTTTTCCCCTACAAAATTGGGGGGGGGGTCAGCATTTTTATTTAGTTATTTATTTATTTAAACATTTGGTAACTGGGAAAGGCACACTGAGCCAAGGCTCATTTCTAGGTGCGACCCAGGGACAAGGGTAACAGGATTATAAACGCATGAGCTATATATACACATACATATACAATATATAAATATAGAGTACATATATACACAAATGGATACATATAATTGCAAAATAAGATTGGCTAGAATTAATTACACAGTACAGTACACATATCAAGATGTAACATCTGGTCATTTAGGAGTGTGAGAGAGGTGAGGAGAGGTCTATTGGGGTTGAGTGGTGCCTCTGTAGTGCCTTTGGACCATTTGAGCACGTAGGACAAAGCGGGTTGGGTAGGAGCCTGAGGAGCTGGGTAAAAGCCAAATAAGAATGGGCCATGCGAAGGTCGGAGGGCAAAGAGTTCCAGATAAGGGGGAGGCGGTACGAGAAAGCGAGTTGGCTGGAAAGGGTGCAGGGGCAGGGGAGGTGGAAGATACGAGGGTCCCTGTGGCGAAGGGAGTAGCTAGGGGGGAGGTCTGGTTGAGCAGGGACGCGAGGTATGGGGGGAGACCAAACCAGAATTTTGCTAAGAGGGAGGCGCAGTGGATGGTACGCCTGTGGGAGAGTGGGGCGTAGAGCAGGTAGTGGTGAGTGAGAGGGGGAGAGGCAGTGGCGAATCGGCAGAAGGTGTTGAGCAGGATATCAAGTCTGGAGAGGGAGGATGTTGGGGACGTACCATAGACTAAATCTGCATAGTCTATAACTGGCAAGATTGTTTTGCGTATGACTTCACAGCAGGTGGGGATCGGTAAGCAGGATTTGTGGCGGTAGAGGATTGAGAGTTTTGGTCAGAGTTTAGTGCAGATTGTCTCGATATGAGTGGAGTAATTGAGGTGACAGTCCAGCCAAACACCCAGGTATTTGAAGGCTGAGACTTGCTCACTGGTGAGCCGCCCAGGTGGAGGCGCTGGGGGCTGGGAGGGTAGCCAGCTTCTGTCTGGAACCAAAACCATGGAGACTGTCTTTTTTACCACTAAGAGTGAGACGGTTCTTGAGGAGCCAGGATTGGACTCTGTTGAAGTCTCTTTAAAGAAGGGGGAGGACACTGTCTTGGGAGGGGCCCAAGGCAAAAATGACCGTATCATCTGCGTACAGATGAATGTTGGAGGAGAGGCAGATGGAGGGAAGGTCGTTTATTAAGAGAGAGAAAATGATGGGGCCCAGGATAGATCCTTGGGGAACGCTGGATAAGATAGGGAGAGGAGAGAAGAGGAGAGAGTGTCGCCAATTTAAACTGAGTGTTGCCTATTGTGGAGGTATGAGTGGAGCCAGGCAATTGTTGGAGGGCCGAAGCCGAAAGTGCAGAGTTTGCGGAGTAGCAGCAGGTGTGATACTGAGTCAAACACTTTAGCCAGGTCTATGAATATGGCAGCAGTTATTTGGCGTTTATCCAAGGCTGAGAATATGGAGTCAGTTACACTTAGAATGGTGGTGATGGTGGAGTGGTGTTTTCGGAAACCAGACTGGACTGGAGAGAGGAAGTTGTTCACTGTGAGGAGGATGGACAGTCTGGATTGTATAAAGGATTCCTGGACTTTGGCAAGGAGGGGAGGGTGAAATGGGTCTGTAGTTTCCTGGTAGGGAGGGGTCTCCACCTTCGTGGAGGGGGATGACTTTGGCCGATTTCCAGGCAACAGTATCAGTGGCAGTGGATAGAGAGAGGTTCAGTATGTGAGACAGGGGGACAGAAATAGCTGCTGCAGTGATGCGGAGCATTTTAGGTTGGATACCGTCAGGGCTAGATTTGGAAGAGTTGAGGGAGGAGAGAGCGTGGTATACTGCCAGGGGTGTGGTGGGAGGAAAGACTAAGCCAGCGGCTGTGCAGGATGGATCAGCTGAGAGTGGAGAGGGAGGGCTGGGTGAGTTGGGGATGGCACAGGAGACGAAAAACTTGTTGAAGAGGTCTGCCACGGTGGCAGGATCTGATACAGTATTGCCGTCTAGTTTGAGGGATATACATGCCTGTTTCATGGGAGAGGGGTCAAGAAGGGAGTTTATCAGCTTCCAGAAAGAAGCATTGGGATTTTGGTTTTGCATGAATGCACTTTAAAGTAGGAAGATTTAGATTGCGGACAGAGGTCTATTAGGTATCTGAGGGTTTATATAGACCAACATCTTACATTTGCCTATAATATCACAGATTTGAATTTTTTTTTTTTTAACTTTCTTTTTATCCCCTCCTAACGTCCCGTTGTTCCACTCCTTCGGGCTCACTCATGCTACCCACCCAACACTGAGTCTGCCCCCTCCTCCTGCCCCCTGGATCCCCTCCTTTTGCAATTGGTACAACCCAAGCCAGCTTCCAGCTGTGTGGATAAATCCCCTCCCTCAGACTCTAGTTTATTAGGTCTCTGAGTACTGGGGATATCTCCACAGCTGATTCCCTTAGTAGTTTATTTTCTGTACCGTCTGCTCCACTAGCCCTATTGATCTGCAAGTTACCAGCTATCTTAATAACTTCAGCTGTAGTTACTAAACGGAATCAAAACACTGAAATGTTTTGTTGTTCCAGAGTCTCATTACTTACCCTCCTTTTTGTGTCTAACTTTACTACCTTAAGGTCTGGCAAAGTTACAAAATAGGTGTTTAACATGTCAGCAGCATCTTCTTTCTGTTGCAGTATTCCATTTTCCTTAATTCTTATCTCGGGGTAATTTCTTACGAGATTCATGAGATTTTTTTACCAGGGTCCAATATTCTTTAGGGTCTGTTGTTATTCTAATTTTTTTGTTTGTAATAATAAGCTTTTGAGTTCCTTATTTCTGTAGAAATCCTATTTTTTTAACTGTTTATATTTTGTCCATAGTTCAGGGTCCAACAGTTTATTAGCCCTTTTCCATAGTTGTTTCTTTTTCGTTATTAGTTTTTTATTTTTAAGGTAATCCATGGTAGGTATGTTTGCTTATATTTCAGCCATTTTTTGGGTCCAAACCTATCACATGCATCTAAATACATGGCAGTGAATTCTTCCACTGCCATGTTCAGGTCTGGTATGAGAAACACCCTTTACCATGGCATTTTTATCAAACCACAGGGTTCAGTGCTGGGTCCAGTCCTTTTCAATGTCTTTATAAGTGACATTGCAGAGGGACTGGAATGAAAAGTATGCCTCTTTGCGGATGACACAAAGATCTGCTAAGATCATAGTAATAGTTACGAAGATAGATTAAAAAAACTTAACCTATTTTCTGTAAAATACAGACAAATAAGGGGTGACTTAATACTGGTATATCAAACCTTAAAAAATGATTATTTAAGAACCACAATTGGACTTACTACTGCCTCCAACGTCAAATCAACTAGGAGTCATGGTTATAAACTCATTGGAGAAAAATGTATATCCACTAGAAGGAGTCTATTTTTCACACAGAGAGTTGTGGGTTTGTGGAATAACTTACCTGTAAGTGTCGTTAATAGTGATAATTTAAATACCTTTAAGCAAAGATTGGATAAACATATGGGAAACAAAAAATTTGATTTCCACCCATAGGACATATGGGTGGCGAGCATACAATGGGCATCCTTACATATGCCTTCATTGCTCGTACACTTCTATGAAGCTATGAAGTGCTAGGTAATGCACCTGGGAAACACAAACCCAGGGGAAGAGTACACAATGGGGGGTGAGATACTAACAACAACTAAAATGGAAAGGGACCTGGGGATAGTCATATCAGATGACTTAAAGGTGGGCAAGCAATGTGAGAGGGCAGTAAGAAGGGCTGGAGGGATACTGGGATGCATAGGGAGAGGCATCACCAGTAGAAAACAAGAAGTTGTTATCCCTCTGTACAGACAGCTGGTGAGACCCCATCTGGAGTACTGTGTGCAGTTCTGGAGACCCAATCTCCACAAGGACATAGACAAGATGGAAGCTGTCCAGAGGAGGGCAACTAAAATGGTGCAGGGTCTGCACCAGAAGACATATGGAGAGAGACTAAAGGAGCTTAATATGTATAGCCTCGAGGAAAGGAGGGAGAGGGGGGACATGATAGAAACTTTCAAGTACCTCAAGGGAATCAACAAAGTCCAAGAGGGTAGCATCTTTCAAAAAAAGAGGTGTGCAAGAACAAGAGGGCACAATTTGAAGATGGGGGGCGTGCTCAGAGGTAATGTAGGAAGTATTTTTTCACAGAGAGGGTTGTGGATGCATGGAACGGCCTTCCGGAGGAGGTTGTGGAGTCAAAAACAGTGGTTGAATTCAAGCATGCATGGGACAGTCATAAGGCAATTCTAGGGAGTGGGGGTAGAAAGAAGTAGGCTGCTGGTTAACTAGGATCTGCAGCTTATCCATTAGTTAGGGAAATGGGCAGACTGGGTGGGCCAAGCGGTCCTTATCTGCCGTCAAATTCTATGTTTCTATGTTTCTGCAACAGGGTTGATACACAAGGAGGTGTGGAAAGGATAAGAAGAGACTTGGCAAGGTTGGAGGAATGGTCAGAAGTATGGCAGCTTGGATTCAATGCAAAGACGTGCAAAATAATGCACCTGGAAAACAAAAACCCAGGGAAAGATTATACAATGGGGGGAGGTAGTAACAACAACAAAAATGGAAAGGGACCTGGGGGTAATCATATCAGATGACCTTAAGGTTAGCAAGCAATTTGAGAAGGCAGTAGGGAGGGCTGGGGGGATACTGGGATGTATAGGGAGAGGCATCACCAGCAGAAAACAGGAAGTTATCCCTCTGTACAGACAGTTGGTGAGACTCCATCTGGAGTACTGTGTCCAGTTCTGGAGACCCCATCTCCACAAGGATATGGACAGGATAGAGGCAGTCCAGAGGAGGGCAACTAAAATGGTGCAGGGTCTGCAAGAGAAGCCATACGAGGAGAGACTAAAGGAGCTTAATATGTATACCCTTGAGGGAAAGGGGAGACATGATAGAAACTTTTAAGTACCTCAGTGGAATCAACAAAGTCCAAGAGGGTAGCATGTTTCAGAAAAAGAGATGTGCAAGAACAAGGGGACACAATTTGAAGATAGAGGGGGGCAGTTCAGGGGCAATGTGATGAAGTATTTTTCAACAGAGAGGGTGGTGGATGCATGGAACAGCCTTCCTGAGGAGGTTGTGGGGTCTAAAACTGTGGAAGAATTCAAGAATGCATGGGCAGACATAAGGCAGTTTTTGGGGGGGGGTAGGAAGAAATAGGCTGTTGGTTAAACAGGATCTGCAGCTTATCCAGTAAGTAGGGAAATGGGCAGACTAGGTGGGCCAAGCGGTCCTTATCTGCCTTCAAAGTCTATGTTTCTATGTTAAAAAGATGTATGTTAAACGTTGCATAATTTCTCCTATATTTAATTTCCTTTTTAGGAATGAGTATGGTTACTTGCTCCATATCTATATTGCAGTGAACAACATTATGATCACCCATATTCGGACAACAAACCCTTGTATCATCAACCCTTAAATCAAGAGAGACAAAAATTAAATCCAACGTACTACCATTACTATTTAAAGTACTCTTCCTAGTAGAGGAAGAGATTATTTGAGTTAAATCTAAACTTCACATTAGATTATCCAATTTCTTCTCTCTGCCCCCACCCACTGCGTTAAAATCTCCCATAAGAATTATTTTCTTGTGACTTATATGATTTGTTAACACGTGACAAAAATTGTCAAAGTGGACCATTTCTACTTTTGGTGGTGAATAGACAGCACCTATGACCAGGCTTTTCGACTCCAAACAAACCAACAGACACTCTATACCTTCCACTTTCTCAGAATATAGAGGTTCTGAGTGCCCCAATGCATGCTTTAAATAAATTACAATTCCACCTCCCCTTGACCCTCTATCCTGTCTATAGTGGTAATAGTCATCCAGATTAATTTCTGCTTGTTGTATCCTCTCCTGTATCCAGGTTTATGACAAAATTATAACACCTGGGTTTTCAACAAGAACCCATGGTCTGAAGGAATCCATTTTGCCAATCAGACTCCTTGCATTGTCATGTGCAAAGCTGATGGAATTTCCCTCAGGGCCGGGGTTCAGCTCGACATCCCCACATAACACCAGAGATAGCCAAGGCACATTTCTAGCTTCCAAAAGTCTATTAGGTTTGAATACAAAAGGCACTATGCCCTAAACAAATGTGCTTTTTTACAGAATTTCTGCAGTCTTTTAACAGGCCTCAACACCTCTCCAGAAGTCATGGTAATGGCCAATGGATCATACTCTGACAGATTCCCATTACAGTGAGTACCATTCCACGACTTGTTTGCCATTTACACAGAACCCTAAGCTCAATACATGTGCCAAAATAATGAGATCCAAGAAAGTAGCAACCAGTATCCATAAAGTGGCATATTATTCTCATGATCCTCTCCTATACCTTATCATGAACTCAGAATCATCATTACCTGCCCTTTTCCAAAGCCTCTGTATAGTGGAGACACTAATAGACTATAAGAGTAACACCACTAAAACTGAGGCTCTACAAATAGGATTCCAATTGTCACCAGAACTGAAAGCCAAACATCCCTTTAATTGGGGAAAACCAACCATTAAATACTTAAGAGCACACATACCAGATGACTGGAAGATGTTATATACCTATAATTACCCTCCCTTAACCCTATCATTAATAAACCAAATTCAGTCAGTCCAAATGAAAATCCTTCCTCTATATTTATACTATTTTCAAACTGTACCACTCATATCCTCTCAGACAGAATTTCTAAGTGGAACAAATCCATTTCTAGATCTCTCTGGGAGGGCAAAAGACCCTGAATAGCATTTAAGAAACTACAATTATCAAAACAAGGAGTTCTACCTCCCTGACTCACACTTGTATACTATCGTGGCACAGCTAAAACATGTTATGCGCTGGCCCGGTGGCACTGAGGGTTGAGGCGCTGGATGCCACACCTCGCTCCACGCTGGCGACCTGGGGGAGAACGGCTTGAGTGTCCCACGACAGCTCGCCGTCTCCAGGGGCGTGGGGTGGGAAGGCTGATGCCCACCGCACTTGTGTGACTCTCAGGTGAAAGCTCGGGGGGAATGCAAGCCCCGATTTGAAGGGGACAGGTGGCCCTAATGTACAGTGGATGTCGGCGCCTAACGCCTTGACGCTGTGGGTGTGCACTGTGCTGGGAGGAGAAAGCAGCAGAAACACACCTGTCAGCTCTGGGATGACAGGCCCCAGCACGCCCGACGGCCACTGCTCACCGACTGCCTCAGTCCCAAACGAAATGAAGGATTACGCAGCTCCTCCTTATCCCCACTCGGGGGGCAAACTGCAGCTACATGGGGGACTGGAAGGTAGGCACTGGTCAGCAGGTGGCAGGAGGATGACCCACTGGATGCTCTGAAGGGCACGCAAATGCTTAACTATCAAATTTTGATTGCCACTACCTTTTATACATATTCTGTCTACTATTATGCTGTTCACTCTCTGTTTCTTGCCTCCTGTACATACTATTTAGAGATTATTTATCACTGTAATTATAAAACCTTGTACATATTGTATGTAACCTATGTAAATTTTGCTGTTCTATAATTTCTGTATGTTTACTTGTATGTACTATCCCGTTCCCTCTACCCCCAGGACGCATCTGGAATCGAGCGGTAGTCTGCTCAGTATGTCTTTCCTGATAAAACTTTTAAATAAATAAATAAATAAGGGTCGGAGTCAGCAGGCAGTAGGCAGGAAAAAGTACAATTAAAAAAAACAAACATGTTATGCATTTGATACAACCCCCCCAACACACACACACACACACGCCAACCCACAGTGGGTACAACTGGAAAAAGATACGTTTCCCCAAGAACTAGAGCTGCTCTCCTTTCTCCACCCTGTGAGTGATAGCAGCACTCTCCCACCTCCCTCCTCTACCCTAAATGTATTTACAACCTGGTACAAGTTTATTACAGCACCACCTCACAAGCTAGGAGAACAGTGAATGAATGTGCCAGCCATGGATTTCACATTCATTCCAGCCAAAGGGGATCACAAATTTAAAAGATAGGCAAGACAGGGCCTATGCTACATGTATCAGTTCTATTCAGAGGGAATATTCAAGTCATTTGCACAACTATAAGCAGAATTCTAATTAGATAGGACAGATCATTATCAATACCTGCATATATGGGGATATCTTGAAAAGAAAGCAGACAAGCAAATCATCCCAACTGTCTTCTCTTTCATAATGCAAGTTGCCACAGAATCTACCCCTCCCCCCAACATTTAATATCAAAATGCTGTCAGGCATTAATAACAAACTCCCCTACCAATATGGACACTATCAGATTAAACTGGGAAGCCAAACTCAGTATAGAAATTAACGACAAGGAATGAACCCAGATCAGGCCGCAACAACATAAAGTCACCAAC
The DNA here is from genome assembly GCA_016271365.2 of Neoceratodus forsteri. NCBI lineage: Eukaryota > Metazoa > Chordata > Ceratodontiformes > Ceratodontidae > Neoceratodus > Neoceratodus forsteri. The sequence continues at coordinate 897,924,946 of CM057451.1, read as the reverse complement.
TCTTACCAATGGAGATAATACAGTTGGAAAATAGTAGATACCTCCGAGCACCATGCATGGTGCTTCCTATTGGTGTAAATGTGGACACACAGAGACCACCCATACCCATATATTATGGTTATGCCCTGTTTCTGACTTCATACTGGAAAACAGTGGAACATACTCTCCATGATCTTAGGTCCTCTCACCTCAGCCATGGCATTCCTACCCCACTATCCGGCCACAATAAAAACAAACATTTTATATATATATAGATATATATCTAGACTATGTCTGCAAGTTATTCCCCCTCAACCCACACAATGGGAAGGCATAATGCTTGAGATTTATATATTCAAAAAAACATGATCTTATCCTCCAGTAATCATATGCAAGCAGATCTAACGAGAGGCATAGGACCGGACAGTCATAACCTTAACAGGCCTAAACTTAATTTATGCTTGCAAATATGGGGAACTGGCTTACACATCCCCAGTAACATTTTAAACTATCCACATAAAAATCTAAGTACACATGCTTGGGACTGTACTCTAGTGGAATTAGATAAAAGATGATCATTGTAATATAGCTGACAATGTTGCTGAAGCATGAACAATTATGGAATTGTGTAACAAAACTTTAAATAAAAACTACATTTTAAAAAAGTGTTATCACAGTGCTCTGCGGCAGCAGCAAATGTGCAGGTGGTTTCAAGTTCAGAACTGCAACTGATCACTGTGCACATGGCAGCGCCATGAAAAACACCGGCTGCCTCAAGGATTTCCGATCAACTGTAATGTTGTTGCACCACAGAAGGATACAACCGCATGCCAGGATCTTTGAACTGTGGTGCAACAAGGTTTCGGCTGAAATGGAAATCCATGCAAAACAAACCCTCACAATACACTGCATATACACAAGAGCTGCTAGTGTAAGACAGAATGCACCATACTATTCATGGGATACTCCTGTGAGTGGGCATTGGTCTTCACCTTGCCACCTTTTAAACAGCTGAGGGAGGACTTGTAGCAATAAAACAGCCAGGGAGGAGCAGAGTCAAATCTTCACTTTTAATTAGAACTCCACAAAGGCTCTCATGTTTTAACCTCTAATTAGAACTCCACAAAAGCTCTCATATTTTAACCTCTTTTTGCACCTAGTAATTTACATGGAATATGTTTATTAGGTTTTGAGTATCCATTTGCATGTCTTAATCACTAGAACACCTTTTTTTTTAAAGGCTAAATAAATGCCTCAGGGAGAACATTCACCTTTAGATGCAGTTCAGCTCACATTTCATTAATTTTGCCATATTTAATAATATCTACCTACATTCATGATTACAAGGAGCATTCGCTAGCAAAAACAGAATAATCTGCTCCGACTGCTTGACAAAAGATAATGTCATCGTTCCCCGCCTGTGTCATCATTATGATTTCCCAGTAACAGATCTGTGGTCATGGACAGAGGATGACATCATGTGAAGAGGACAAGCAGCAGGAACTGATAAAAGTCCAAAGGAGTTTGCTTCCATAGGTATGTCCATAGTCATCATGTTATTCTGATTTTACTTTACCATAACTGTGAACTGTGTCTGTGCAATGTATTTTGTAACCCCTCTCCCCTTCCCCAGGTCACATCTGGAAACGAGCCTTGGCTCAGTGTACCTTTACTGGTCACCAATTTTCAAATAAATAAAATAAATAAATTAATAGTAATGAAGGAAGTGGGAAAAAAATTAATAGGAATGAAGGAAGTGGGGAATGCAAATACATACATATTAATACAGAACAGGGTGCGGTATATCATGAGATATCCTCATGCTTTAAGTGTGTTGTAAGGCACGAGGCAGTGCCAAGTGTCTAACTACCCATTAAGTGATGATATTGTGAAATATGAAACTGAACTGTATCTAACCATTGTAATCTAAAACATGATCCCACATGTTTTATTAACTCTTTAAGGGAAGCATTAACATCACAGTTCTAAATGTTAAAACTGGACCTGTTCTAGGGGGTCTTTTAAATGACTGTTTATACTCCAGAGGACTGGTGGGGGAAGGGAAGATGTCTGAGCCTCTAAGCAGAGGCTCACCTCCTTTAAGTGGGTGGGTGGAAGTACGGGATTCACTGTGTGCACATCTTTCAGCATCCTTAGAGGGCATAGCCACTAGCAGCTGAACAAGGGCAAGGGAGGCAGTATAGTGCAGTGGATTAACGCTCTGAGCTGCAAATCTGGAGACCTGGGTTTGAATCCAGCAGCCCCCCACTTGCATACTGTGTGACCCTGAACAAGTCACTCAACTTCCCTGTGCTCCCAGGTTGCACCTGTAAACAAGCTTTCAGCTTAGTGTGTCTCACCTGGTTAAACAATTGGGAAAAAAAAAGGGCAAGCTGCTCAGAAAGCCTCAGCTCATGCCTGTTGTATGTGCACAGTGGAGGCACACTGACCCAGTGTTCCAGGGAGGTACAGTCTTGGGGTCATAATATCGCATACACAAATGGCGCTGCACTATACCGCGCTGTCAATACAGCGGGTATATTGCCAGCGCTCTGTGATAACACCGAAAAGAAACAGCAGTACAACAACATATATCCTTGATTTTTCCTAGGGGCTCAGCCCCCCCGCACTCCCTGGTACGGGGGCTGCACCCCCCCATTTATATAATCAATGCCAGGGGGTCGCAATACCAGGACGGGAAGAAACACGGGTGGGGGGAAACCATGACTCGCACAAGACTTACAAAAAAAGATAAAGCACAAAAAATCACACCAGTAGTCTGGGACTGGGATTGAAGCCCTGGTTTACAGACTGGCTGCTCATCCCTCTGAGCCATGACAGCTGAGCAGCAGACTGTCATCAAGGCACAGGTCAGGAAGCACAGGAAAACCAGGCGCAATTGTAAAATTCACAAGTAGCGTTTTATTATTAATAACAGCAAAATTAAAAAAATAAAAATTGTTCAGTATATTTACAAAGGCAGCACAAACATAGACAGCAGAGTCCTTCTTCTGAGTTTTACTTCTCAACTTCCAATCTCAGTCTCTGTTTCTCTCTCTTGCAAAACACTGCAGCTCTTTTTATAACAAGTCTTTGCAGGGAGCTTGTTAAGGAGAACATTCTGCTTCTCACACAGTGTTCTTGTCAGTTTCAGTAGGTAAAACAAAACAGTACACTGTGACCCAGAATTGATCTTGTTTACATCTCTGCAAAAGGCTTAAAAACTGCATTTCGGGTTAAACCCTTGAGTTCCAAATAGCTTTTTGCAAACATTTCAACAGTAGAACTATATACAGTTTTAAACAAAGGGATCTCAGTATCAGTTACATTTCCACATATAGATTCACATATATTTTTATACCCGCAGATATGCAAGGTGGAAGAAAAGACAGAACAGCAAGTGAAGGCAGAGAGAGAGGCAGAGAATTCTGAAACTGTCGGAGTAATCAGTTTCTAGGTCTCACAAGAAAAGTTTGTTGCACAACCAGATAAACAAGACAGAAAAAGAGAGGGTAGAAGAGAATCCCTGCACTTAACTCTTTCTGCATAACAAATGGGACAGGGCCTTATTCAACCCTGCCACACGGACCACCCCCCAGCAGAGGTCTTAACCTCTGCATCACTGCCTCCCAGGCATTAGCCATAGGGTACAATACTGTGCCTGCACCGTTTCATCTTTGCAGCATCTTGTACCCTCTAGCCATTTTCTCCAACACTCTTTCTGCTGCACGTTTTTCACTGCGACGTTATTTAAATCACATATTGACCCAGTGCCCAACTGTAATGGGGGAAAACCCCAACCACTACACAGGATAACATCAGATGACACCAAGCCTTACACTGTTGATTGGGAACACCCCCAAGACTGGATTTCAAACTCCTGTCAGGCTTCATCCACACCGAAAGCCCTGCAGTGAGTAATAAGCCACTGGGGCTCTGTTGGCATAAAGGTAAGTCCCAGAGAAGGCAGAAAATGGATCTGGGTATTGGGCTGAAGGGAGCTGAGTGCTGATGTAGAAAGATAATTTGAAATTACAAACAAAAAATTACTTTCTACCCACCTCTAAAAGCAAATTTGATATTCAGTTTATGACAGAACTTCTGATAAGAACATTCTCGCTCCTCTGAGACAGAGAAATATAGGATACCTGTCAGTCGTCATTTACTTGGAGATAAAACCAAGTGGGCAGACTGCACTTTCAAAAGAGCAGGAAGCAAATAAAGAAAAAGACTTCAATTATTCACAACAAGCATGTTAAATATAAGACTTTTAATAGGGGTACTTGGATTTGCCGAAATCCATTCAAGCAGGATGTTTGAATACTTTGGAAGTTCTCATTTCAAACTGGAATCTGAAAAATTCTTAAAGTCCTAGCAGACAAGTACAGGTTTGCACTTACTGCATACAATCAAACTTGGATTTCAGAGTCTAGAACAGGATTTGAGAATCGGGTTCCGAGCTTGAATTAACTGTTTTTAGGAGTTTGGGGGTTTTCGTCTTTAATTCCAAAAATCCTAAATCACCCCAAAAAGGACTGGAATCTGGAATCTGAGGAATATGATTCCATAACTGAATTCTGTATAACCCTGAAGGAGACCTGACATCGTCATACAGAAGATATAGCTGTAAGAGTGTCATTTTTTGAGTCATTTAAATGCCAGAACAACTCGCCCTGCTCCCTCACCCTAAGAACGTGTGCTACTCTTACTGCCACAAGAGACTGACATATTTCCCATATAAACAAACAATAGCTTATGCATCCCTAAATCATGTTAAGTCTTGTGTAACACAAATGAAAGCAGACAGTCACTTAACATTTATATATAGGGAGTATGCAATAGCCTGACTCAAGATACACAAACAGAACCATAACTCACGAGTGGCAGAGCCACAAGAGAGTTATTAATCAATTCAATTCAATTCTTCATTTGTAAAAAGGCGCCTTTCTAAAACCAAGGCACCTGTATAAGAACAATCAAACAGATTAATAAATAACAATACAAATTTAAAAATAAACACAACAGCAGCTTTAAAATCCGAAAATGCCAGGCTAAAAAGATACATTTTCAGTGCAGTTTTAGAGCTTTGGACGGTCAGGCAATCTTGCACCCGACGAGGTAGAGAATTCCACAGGGTCAGGGCCATAAAACTAAATGACCTTGCTCCAGATGTTTGGAAATGGACCATGGGAATCTCTAGCAATCCCTTGTCGGTGGATCGGAGAGGGTTGAGGGGACAGCAGGGATAAAGGAGATCTTGCAGATAACTGAGTCCCTGATCGTGTAGGGCCTTGTAGGTCAGCAAACCGACCTTGAAGGTGATCTGCCACTGTATTGGCAACCATTGCAGTTCGCGGAGCACAGGCATTATATGACTGGTCCTAGCGGTATCAGTCAAAAGCCTGGCTGCTGCATTCTGCACCAGCTGCAAGTGGTGGATATCAACCCCCCGGTAGCCCAAGGTACAAGGCATTGCAATCCTGCTACCACACAAGTGATGATCAACTGCATATTTTGAGTCAATCCATTGCATATTCGATTTATACAACTTCAGTTTCCTAGTTTAAGTTTTAATTCTGCTGTTTATTTAATGTTTTAACTGTGTCTCTTTGTTTTCAACCGCTGGCTTCTGTGCTGAACTAGGTAACTGTGATGCTGTCAGTATTATGAAAGCTGCTCTCTGCTTTGTTCAGTGTTCCCCTGCAATGATACTAATCTTCAACATATCCACTGTGACAACAGTAAAAGCAAAATATTGTTGATATCTTGCTGTTATTGTTGTCATCATCAAAAGATATTGCATTTATTTTGTCCCTTTTACACCCACTCCTGCTGTATAATGTGTACATGCGTATGTGTGTGTATACATGCACTTAACCGCTTTGGAATGAAAACACTAGTAAGGAATATTAGCTTCTGCATCAACACTCCTGAAATAAAAGAGATCTGATTAATCCTGGTCACTAAACTGAGGGAGATTTCCACAAGGCACTCATTTATGTGCCTCAGTATGGGATGGTAAACATTTGGTGGTAGACTCATTTAAAGGAAATAGGAACTGTATTTCTTGGAGTCTGATGATTTGGGGGCAGTTTGCAATGATGACATGAGATGCAGGGGATGTAAAAAAATGGTACGACTCACGGATTCCCTGCAAAGTGAGAGATTTGGAAGGGTATGATATTTGAAACCTGTGCCACTGAGTATTATTATACTCTAACTGCCGCCCCCACCATCTCATATTAAACTGTAGCTTGTTCTATTACGAACATACAAACATACGAAATTGCTGGCAGAAAAAGGCCCACAGGTCTATCAATTCTGCCCAATTGTGCAGCTCTTAGTTTTAAATCACTACCGCTTCCCCACCATCACCCAAACCTCTCTCTTCCTCATCTTTTCCGGTCCTTTCCCCCTTTGTGTTTTTGTCTATACTAACCCTGCCCTTTACTCTATCCCATCCCCGCTTAAAGCTATCCACTGTCCTTTGAGTTATTAACTCCTCTGGCAGTGCGTTCCAACCTGACACCACTCTTTCTGTGAAGTAGTACCTCCTTATCTCCCTCCTAAACCTTCCCCCTTCCAGCTTCAGACTGTGCCCCCTAGTGACTCTTCCCCTTTAAGTGGAACAGTCCTCCCTCCCTCACTTTGTTTATGCCTTTCAAGTACTTAAAGGTCTCTATCATGTCCCCTCTTACCGTTCTGTCTTCCAGTAAGTACATGTTGAGCTCTTTCAACCTTTCCTCATATGGCAACTCCCCTAGTCCCATGATCATTGTTGTAGCTCTGCGCTGCACCCTCTCCAGTAATCTCACATCCTTTTTGAGGTATGGGCACCAGTACTGTACACAGCATTCCAAGTGTGGCCTCACCAGTGATCTATACAGTGGCAGGATGACCTCCCCCTTTCGAGAGGTGATCCCTCTGGCAATGCACCCCAGCATCCTATCTGCACTTGCTGCAGCCCTCCTACACTGTGCAGATACCTTCATGTCCCCTGTGATTATTAACCCCAGGTCCCTTTCCTCCTCTGAAGCGATTACCTGCACTCCCCCCAGCCAGTAACTGTTCTTGGGATTTCTGTCTCCAAGTTGCATGACCTTGCACTTCTTAGCATTAAACCCCAACTGCCACTCCCTAGACCACTGTTCGAGTTTAGCTAGATCTTCTCTGAGTGCCTATCTCTCTTCCTCATTGTCCACTTTTGCACAAATCTTAGTGTTGTCCGCAAACAGGCAGATCTTACTCTCGACCCCCACTGCAATGTCACCAGTGAAGACATTGAACAAAATGGGGCCCAGCACTGAACCCTGCAGTACTCCACTCATTACTGACCATGGCTTGGATGTCTCCCCCTTACAACTACCCTCTGTTGTCTGCCCTGCAGCCAGCTCTCAACCCACTCCACCAGTTTTTCCCCTGCTCCCATGTCCCTCAGCTTGCTCATTAACCTCCTGTGCAGCACAGAGTTGAAAGCCTTGCTGAAGTCCAGATACAGGACATTCACAGCGTGGCGTTCGTCAGCCACCCTAGTGACCCAGTCGAAGAAGTCGATCAGGTTAGTTTGGCAAGATCTTCCCGTGACAAACCCATGCTGTCTCTGATCCTGCACTATCTGCATAATGTCACTGCAAAGCCTCCCAGAACAGTGCTTATTGCCCTCTGCAGAAAAATAAGGCTCTATTCCTTCCCACTTGAGTTTGTCCCTGTTCTCCAGTCTGTTCTTTCCAAGTAAAGGCACTTCTATGAAGTGGTACCCACACCCTTTCAAAATTGCACCCCCCCAAAAAAAATTTTTGATAAAGCATTGATCACAAGCCCGACCCTTCACAATTCTGATGGTGTGCATTGCCCAGAGGGTTTGAGCCGAGGCTGCCAATTCTAATTTAGAGAGGCACAACCCAATAACAGGTTCTACCACAGCAGAAATGCAAAAGGGATTAGTCTGTTATCCAAGGCTTCAGATCAGTGCTTTTCATCAGAAGTACAATAACTTTATATAGGTCAACATTCAGAAGTATTCCCATGTTTAGTCCCAAGTCATAATGTAGAAAATAGAAGTACTGTAAAATAATTCCACTAGGGATATTTTGAAAGATTTTCATAACTCGGAGAACTTCCACAATTATATTAATCTCAATCCCAGGTTCCTTTCCTTCACCTTTTTTGTTCCATAATGTTGGGATCACTGCTGTGTTTGAAACGAACTAGCCCCCAATGAAATAATATTATCAATACACTGGATCTGGACTTGAACTACTAGTAGAAAGTGCTAATAACGTAATAATGGCAGGTTATTTCATATATCCTACTGACATTTGAAGTCTCTCCTACCTTTGTCACATTAACACTTCCTACCGGCAGTGAACTCACATTCAAGGTCACGTATAATGGAAGAACAGACTAAGAAATTGGAGGGATTAGACACAGCTTTGAATCAAAAAACGAACTCTAAAGCGCATATTGCTAACTGGTTCTAATTAAATACTCCACAGTCAGTCAGGAGCATGGATGGCTGCCCAGGAGTTTTTCTTCCTTTTTTTGATCTGTGCCGTCCACCAACCCTCCTGCTTTCAAGTTAATTAGACAGTTAAGACCTCTCTGGTTTGCTAAACGCACTATGGAAACTGTTCTCAGGGGTTTCTTTAATGAACAACATTTCAAAGGGTTTCAGTACAAGGTAGGCTTTTGTACCAGAAGGAGCATTCAACAATTAAGACTACATATTTTTGTTTTCATTATTTTCTTCCATGTATCATTTCTTATTTTTTAAAGTTTTGCAGTTAATCTTTTTGTTGCAATTATTGTGATTATACATACAAATACACTGCATTCTCCAATATACACTTACATAAATTCTTAATGAGAGAAGGACAAAACATGTCTGAAGTATTATACAATGATATTAAAGGGGAAAACAAATGTTGAGAAAACAATATGTAGTAGTACAATCTGTATGATAGAGAGAAAATATGTCAGTTTATGGTTCAAGGGGTAAAAGGAGTAGATACAAACAAGAAATATGAGCAGTCGTGATTGTACTTCTAGTATGTTGTAATTTAATATAAGTATGTGTAATATTGTATAAAGGAAGAACATAAAAAAGAGAAGAATATCTAAGAAAGTAAACAAGAATGAAGAGGGAAAGGGAAGAAGAAGAAAAGAAGATAAAAATATAAAAAGAGAGGAGATGAAAAAGGAACGAAAGAGCTAGAAGCGAGATTCCAATTTTCTTTAAGTTTTGGACTAGTTGATAGCTACTTATGGTGACTACTTTATTAGTCCATTTCCTTCTTGATCTGACAGTATCTCCACTCTCCATTTAAGATATTCCCTGGTCATCCCCCATCAGAGTCATGATACTAGCTCACCATGGTTCCTACTTAGATCACCGCCACTAGTCCCTCACAACCCACACGGCCCCCTTGTAACCAGTTTTCTGCAGCCTACTTTGACAGCACATGTTCATAAGAGATGGGGTGGGGGAGAAAGGAATGGTCCAAGACCTTGATGATGTTGGAAACCAATCAGAGCCTTTCATGTGCCAGCAACCAGTAGTTTTTTGCCCATTTAAAACGCCACCCACCACCCATGTAATTAAGGCTTTACAAGGTGCCTGACATATGGGAGAGTAGCTAACGTCCCCCAGCCACTGATGGGAGTCAGTGCTGCTGCAAACCCACCATAGGAAATACTCAAACAGCAAGTGAGCCTCAAGCCTCCCCCTGGAATCCACAGGAACTGCCTCTGCAGCATTCTTTTTTTAATTTAAGTTTTTTACACCCTATTTTATCCCCATTTTCTCCCCGTACCCCTGTCCTGGCCACGCATGTGCATGTGGAGGTACATGCATGCCGTGATACTGGGACAACTCCCACTGTCTGTCGCCCACCCACCTGCACTGTCCTCGGAACTCCACCCAGGGGCAGTGGAACAACGGTGTGGTTGAGTGACAGAGTCCTCCCTGGGAGAGGAGAGCTGCCTTTCCGCTGCTCAGTCCTGCTCCGTCCCTCACTCCTTCGTGCCTTCTCTCCGATGACTCGAGCTCATTCCCAAACCTGGGTTGCCAATGTGACATAAGGCAAGGCGCACAGCACCTCAGCCCTCACCGTATGCAACATTCTAAAGGCATAACTAGTCTGGGATGGGGACTGCTGGAGTCAGGATCATAATGATACAAACCAAGGTCTCCCAAATGGTACTTCCAAAAGCTACTGCCAGCACCACACTAGACCAAGATGGCGCTAAGCGTCACAGCAAAAACTCACTATGCTGGGTCATTCATTTAAATATTTGAAATACAGATAAAGGGGCAGAAATCTCAAAAGTCTTTATTGATGCAAATCCAATGTACAGGATTTGCATTTACAAATATGGATTTCGCAATCCCTCTGCCAAAGGGATGCTCATCGCTAGACCATTCCTTTTGGAATAACACGTGTCGCAGTTGGGGTCATTTGCATTCATCTTTAAAACACTTGTGTCTAAACTGAGATGCAAGCAGCTGCAAAGCATATCTAATTAGTACAAAACCAGCTGCTGTACTAAACATGGATGCTTGTGTTTGAGAAGACCCAGACACAACATCAGCACTTATGGCTGATGGGGGATTTTCAAAAGGCTCTGATAAAGATAAAAAATGTATATTTATACCTGCATCTGTCCAACTGCACCTGCACTCTGAAGCCACATTTTTTATAGGGTCCTCAGTTTTGCAGCAGTTTCTACCATTTATTTCAGACACGTCAAAAAATGGTGCATGCATCCAAAATGCAAATAGTTTATGCACAAAAAGGGATGCATGCAAAAAAGTGAGCATGCGTCAAAAAGCAGTGCATACTTAAGAAATGGTATATGCCTTGACAAAATGGTGCACGTCTCAACCAAATGGTGCATGCATCACAAACATGGAGCATGCATCACAAAAAATAGTGCATGCATCACAAAAAATGGTGCAATCATCACCCAAAACCGTGCATGCATCACAAAAATGGTGCAAGCATCACACAAAATTGTGCATGCATCACAAAAAATGGTGCAAGCATCACACAAAATCATGCATGCATCACAAAAAATGGTGCATCACACACAATTGTGCATGCATCACAAAAAATGGTGCAAGCATCACACAAAATCGTGCATGCATCACAAAAAATGGTGCAAGCATCACACAAAATCATGCATGCATCACAAAAAATGGTGCATCACACAAAATTGTGCATGCATCACAAAAAATGGTGCAAGCATCACACAAAATCGTGCATACTTTTGACACATAATGCATGTATTACTAAAATGGTGAATGCCAAAAATGGTGCGCACATAATTTTTTTGATGCAAGATCAATGTTTTGCATCCAAACTGCAAGACCATCATGGTCTAAAAGTACAGATGGAAAGTCTGCTTTGAAAATATAGATGGACAGATTCGACTTGAAAATCTTGCCCTGTGCCTATAGATTCACCTGTGTCAGTGGGCATTGCACCTGCAATGAAACATTCTGTCTAAGGAGTAAATCAGGGCTTCATCTAATCTTCTGGAATATACAGTTTCAAAAGTTCAGAATCTACCCACTGAAAATAGTGCAGTGGATTATTTGTTTCTCACACTATGCACTGTCCACTGAAAATAGTGCAGTGGATTATTTGTTTCTCACACTGTGCACTGTCCACTGAAAATAGTGCAGTGGATTATTGTTTCTCACACTATGCACTGTCCATTGAAAATAGTGCAGGGGATTATTGTTTCTCACACTATGCACTGTCCATTGAAGATAGTGCAGGGGATTATTGTTTCTCACACTATGCACTGTCCATTGAAAATAGTGCAGGGGATTATTGTTTCTCACACTATGCACTGTCCATTGAAAATAGTGCAGTGGATTATTTGTTTCTCACACTATGCACTGTCCACGGAAAATAGTGCAGGGGATTATTGTTTCTCACACTATGCACTGTCCATTGAAAATAGTGCAGGGGATTATTGTTTCTCACACTATGCACTGTCCATTGAAAATAGTGCAGGGGATTATTGTTTCTCACACTAAGCACTGTCCATTGAAAATAGTGCAGGGGATTATTGTTTCTCACACTATGCACTGTCCATTGAAAATAGTGCAGGGGATTATTGTTTCTCACACTATGCACTGTCCATTGAAAATAGTGCAGGGGATTATTGTTTCTCACACTATGCACTGTCTATAGGAACAGCCCCAACAACACTCTCCTCAAAACTCCACTCTCTCTCCATGTTTTCTTATTATTGCTGATACTACTTAGTACTCAACTCCTGCTCTACACTGCCAAATGTTACTCTCTCCAAGTGGTCCCCACTGCAAGAAAAGCAACTATACACTTGGTTGGTATTATTCCTAAATGTTTCTGTTTGAAATTCCATCCTTGTTCATTTGGGTCTGAGAAACATGTTTCCTCCACTAATAAACTTTTGAAAACTTTCTCTAGGAAACTTATCACGCACACCATTCTCTCCATTAAAAACACAGCTGATCTCTGTGGATAAAACTATTCAAAGGCAAAAGGATTTCCTGCAGTGAACGGCTCCACATAACCTTCCTTTTATTAAGCACTGCATCCAAAACCTTAACTCCACTCTCTTTCAGTTCCTCAAGGACACCAAATCTGCAAAACTCCAGTCTCTCACCCAGCAGATCAGCAACCAACATGAGCGCTCGATTCAGACACAACCTAACAATTTGGTATTTTGTATTCCTCCAGACCTTCCCCTGACACAAGATGAGCAATCACTCCTTTGCAAAGGTCTCTCTTTTGTGCCCACACCCAGATATCTTGACGCACCACAGGTTCAAGTTGATTTGCAGTGCTTCTATCATAGAGTATGCCTTACAACTCATTTTTCTAATGAGACTCCTCTTTCCGCAGATGATGACAGTATCACCAGAACAATCAACAATATCAATCCCCAGCGAAGTGCATGGACACCCCTGCCAGGACGTTTTGCTGCTGTTAATTATTTTGTTAACCAATGCATGGAAAACACCACTAACCTCAATCTTCATTGCAGGCACAACCATTCCAACCTGACACCTGGTGAGCTTGCAGCCCTCAGATCCCTGCAATGTAATAATGACATTGTTATCAAACCAGCTGATAAGGTAGGTGCTGTTGTGGTCTGGCAAAAGGAGCCACACAGCAACTCTCTGACACCTGGTTTTATTCTTCTCTTCCACAGAACCCCACTGCTGACTATCAGACTGAGGTCACCACCACCATCACCTCTGCTATTGAAAACAAAGAGCTCCCTGCTTCTCCTAAGAGATTCATAGTTCGGCATCCCCAGACATCCAGGTTTTATATCCTTCCTAAAATTCACAAAACAGGTAACCCTGGTCATCCTATTGTGTCTGCCTGCTCCTGCCCCACATCCCACATCTCTGCTTTTTTGGACAGCCTCATGAGACCCCTCGTTGAGTCCCTGCCCTCCTATGTTAAAGACACTAACCACGCTCTCCAGTTATTTGACAGGTTCAGATTCAGTGACTCTCATCAGCTCATATCCATCATGGACATCAAATCTCTTTACACACTGATCCCCCATGATGATGATCGGAGAGCTTTGCAGCATTTCTTGAATAAGCGGGAAGTGCAGCAGCCACCCACACACACACACACACCAACTCGTCTGGCAGAACTTGTTCTTACACTCAGTGCTTTTTCTTTTAATAGAAGTTTTTTTTCAGCAGGTCAGTGGAGTTGCCATGGGTACCAAGATGGGCCACAGCTTTGCTATTCTGTTTGTGGGTTGGGTGGAGGCACGTTTTTTTCTTTCATTCACAGGGACTGTGCCTGAACTGTACAAACGCTACATAGATGACTGTGTGGGGGCCTCCTCCTGCTCCAGTGAGACCCTCCAAGTCTCCCTTGACAAGTTTACCACAGCCCATCCTTCCCTTCAATACACTGTTGAAGTATCCTCCTCTGCACTACCTTTTCTGGATATCCAACCGTCAGTACAGAACACTGGTCTGAAGTCATCAGTTTATTACAAACCCACTAACTCTCACAGTTTCCTCCTCCACAGCTCCTTCCATCCTAAACATGTCAAGAATGGCCTGCCTTATTCACAGTTCCTTAGACTTCATAGGTTATGCAGTGAAGAGGATAATTTTGCTGAGCAGACCCAAATAATGCGCAGTTTTTGTTATCAACAGGGGATACCCTAACAGCACAGTGGACAGAGCACTCTCCCGGGTCAGTAACATGCCCCGTAACCTTGACCCCCGCAGGAAGGATACTGTCACACAAGAACAATGGCGAATTCCACTAGTGCTTCCTTTCCATCAGTGCACACCTTCTCTTCACAGGATCATCACCAGTAACTTTCCCATTTTGCAAACTGACCCTAACATTGATGCTTCCTTGACAGAACCACCTATTGCCTCCTACCACCGGCCACCTAACCTGCGGAATCTCCTGGTTAAAAGCAGCCTACCTACTCCTAACAGTTCCTCCCTACCAAGTACCAAACCTTGCAACAGGATTCGATGCTACACCTGCAATTTTATTTCCAGTGTGACTGAAATTCGGGGGCCTACAGGTGTATTTCACATCACCAAGGAGTTCTCATGCACCTCCACTAATGTGGTATATTGTATTCTTTGCAGGAAGTGTACAGCTATTTACATCGGACAGACTGGTAGGCGTCTTGCTGACCATTTCAGGGAACATTGAAGAGCAGTCAGGAATGGTGACACTGCTAAACCCATTGTATCTCACTTTATCTCCAGGGACCACAGTGTCAATGACCTTTCTCTTTGTGTCCTTCAGCAGGGTTTCTGGGATTCTGACCATAGAAAAAACATGGAAGCCAAGCTGATCATCCACCTTGGCTCCCAGCAGCCCTCTGGTTTAAATGATAGACTTATTTTCCACTAACATCTTTCAGCCACCCCTTATTTTCCCTAAAGTCTGTTTGTATCTGTACACATTTAATTTCTTTTTCATTTTCACCACAAGTCTCCATCTCTGTCTCCTTCCCACAAATGTGTCACCTTTTAGCCTTCTTACTAGGTCCTGTTAATCAGTCCCCACCTGGGGACTTCTCTAGCTCTTTCACTCCTATTATGCTTTATCTTTCCCATCATCACCTTTTTGTTTCACAGATTCTCTCTTAATCTTGCCATTTATCACTTCTTCTCCCTCAGCCTCCTCTTTTTTCCTTCCCCACATATATATATATCCCTCATTTTACCTCCTCTCTACACTAACTTTGTTTTTTTCTCTTTTAGATATTTCCTGAAGAAGACCTAAGGTCAAAATGTAGATTTTTAACTCCATTTTCTACTTTCAGCGTGCATTTAATAATACCATTTTGTTTTGCTTTTAGACCACGTGCTGACGCATTGCCTTGTTTTTGTTTTATACACTTGGCTGTATTTAGACATGTAGCACAATAGGGCTTCTTGCCACATTCATCTAAATGTGGAAGGAGACACAGAAACATAGACATGAACACACATAAAAAGACTTAAGGTCCATCTTGTCTGCACGGCAGGTGCAGTATGGGCAGATACCAGCACAGCATGCATTATACATGCCATATTTTACAGAATGTGTTGTCAATATTTTATAAATTGAACTGAATTGAGATTACTGAGAATTTGTAACATCACCAGGTATAGGCAGCGGTGGTTAGACAGCTTCCAAATGTTCACATGGTACAATTCTGAGTTATCGTGGACTGTTATTTTAAAAACGTTGCACGTTAAAAGCACTGTATCTCTTCTAAGATGAAAGGCACATGATATGAGGCTGCTGGTCAAGTCGCACCAGTGTCAGTACTTCACCTTCCAGCACCCCAACAGTAACCCATGCTGTCCAGTGGGAAGCAGAGCAAACAGTGACAAACAAAACTGCACAATGCACCTCCTCTGTGGCCGCAAATGCTCTGGCTTTATCTCTGCCATGCAGCTCAGCTCACTGATTTACTGGTCTCTCTCTCTCTCTCCCCCGTCACAAAAATTTGAAGAGGTTGCATTTGCTTCAGAATCTTACAGAGAGAAACACACACACACACACACACTACAAAGTCAGATATTCTTGCTTTGCATTGCCTCATCAGAAGAAAATACTGTATAGGCAGAGTCAGCTCTAGGATTCTGGGAGCCTCCAGCAAGATTAGTCAAGATACAACCCTATCTAACCCATCTGGACATGATTTTTACTCATTTTATTTATACACGTCAGTTTATTTTCTTTATTTTTTTACAGTTAGTTTTTTTCCCTCCCCTGGCTCCAAGCAGCCATCCGGATGCCAGACACCCCACCCCCATCTCCCTGATTTTCCAGCAGGGCGTACATCACACGAAGGCAGCATGGCCTGGATATTCATCAGATGTAGGGTAACCAGGTGGTTTTTCTTCCTTGCAGAGTGGACATGCAATGCTGGCCAAACATCTCCATGCATCCTACTGCATATGGGACATCAGCAGCCACCACTCTGCTCCCCCCCAATCCAGACAGTCCATAGCTGCCTTACCCCCACCCAACGCTGTGGTCCAGGCTAAAGCCAGGCATGGTAACCCTCCCTTCCCAGCACATCAATCCTCCAGACGCTCTATCCTTTTCCACCCCAGCTGCCCCCCGTCCCAGGTACATTCCCGAATCCGGGCCACCAGTGTGATGGCAGATGAGGTGCTCAGTGACTCAGCACTTTGTGCCACTGGGTCAGAAGATACACTAGTTTACTTTCAACACAATCACTGGCAGATTTATTTATTATATGGGGAAGTGGCACATGACAGTCCTTAGGGAGCCTCTACCCACCCCATCCATTTCTAGTCATCTGTTTTTCACTGACTGGGCCATTCCTTGGCTGGTAATCCCATGACATTATGATGGCACATTCTAAGGCCTGGTGCATCCCAGAGGTGATGGCCTTTAAGCAGTTTCAGCAAGCCAATGATCGAAAAAATAAATGTTCGCCAACTCCATGACGCCGAGCAAAGGGGTTTGCTCGGCATGCTGGTGATCCAGGTTCATGCCCCAAGCTTGGGTGCCAGGAGCAGAGGCTGGCAGGAAGGGATGTATAAGCATCCACTGGACGCTTCCCTCCCAGGGTGGCTCTGCCTTGGTCCCTCTGGGCGATTTGGGTGCGTGCTTGTGGGGATGTGCAGTCTTGACATGCCCCCAGCATGCCCCCACCCAAGGACGGCCGCCACCATAGGCTGAGAACGTGGTGGGAGGGGTGGAGAAAACCAGGAAAAATGGTGCACTGGCCAGTGGGATGATGGCCACCTGGACCCTCGCCGCAGGAGCTCCCGGATCACTGATGGCCGCCCCAGCAGCACCCAGGGCCAACAAAGCAGGCCAGTAAGGCTAATTCCCTCCACAGGGAGGGGAGTCACCCAATGCAAGGGATACATCAGGTTACCCTTGTGTGGGCTGCGATGTGGGGTGGTGGGTGGATGGGCGTTGCCTGGGCTGAGTTCAGTCCTTGGAGACCTGAAGGAGAGATCGGCTAGTGCGAGCGGGTGAGAGCATAAACAAATACAAAAAAACAAAAAAATTAAAAATAAATGTAACAGTTAAAAACTGTTACTGGCAACCCGGGAATCAGGAATGATGTCAGATAGTCAACGGCCAGCAGGGGGAAGAGGTTTGAGCATCCCAGAGGACGCTTGCCACCTCTGGGGGGTCCCATTCTCCACCGCAAGTCTGTAACCTATGTAACCACAGGTGGCGGTGATTGGTAGATGGAGAGTGGGTTTGGGATGTCACTGACGTCAGCAGGCAGACACATGCATGGGCACACTCAGGGCTTGCACTGACATCCTTACATGCAACGTCCCCAGGGGTGGAACGGAAAAAAGGAAAAAGGCCCTGGCACCTCCCACTATGAAGGCCCGTGGGAGCTCCCCAGGCCCTCATCGCCTGCCGGTTCATGACATGCCCCGAAGAAATATGGAATTTCAGGGGAAAGCCTCCCCACCCTTCGTGACTGGAGGGGTTTGGGAACTTCCCGCTGGGCCTGAGGGGTCTTCAGAATGGCTGATGATGAAGGGGGCATAAAATGAAATTGAAAAAAAAAGTAGCAAGGTACAAGGGCTCTGGCTGCCCTGCCCATGAGTAGAGGGCTATGGTGACAGCAGAGATTGCTGATGTCTCAAAATAGCTGTGAAATTCAGAAGCACTACTACAGTTCAAAACACCAATGTTCTTGTGTGAATACTAGTACAGTGCTTGAAGCCTTGGGGCACAGAGTTAATCACACCTTTATGCACCAACTTCCCTGAAGAAGGATTATGAAAACAGGTTTGTAAATGGTGAATAAAGTGTTCCCTGTCAGGTTTCAGTCCTGATCTGGCTGACTAGACAGAACAGGTAAAAACAGGGTTTTACCTATACCACCACAAGTTTTGACTGGAACACAAGCAGTTATTATTTAAAGGAATCAACAGTCAGCCAGAGCGGAGGCTGGCTTGGAGGGTTTCTGAGTGTCTTTGGCACACTTTCCTCATGGGGGGTGCACTGCACCACACTGTTAGAGGCCTCTTGAGGATGCATGATGGTGTTCTTTTAGGCAGCACGGTTCGCCACATGCTGTCACTCATCTCCTCGCTAGCCTCCCCCCCCCCCACCAATATCACAGTTGCACACTTGAAGGCAGATGGGACCAGCAGAACAGAAAGGGAAGGTTCAACCAAGCATTCTGGATGATGCCCACTATGTTCTTCTACACCATCCAACCCTCCTGTGGTGTTAGGTTTGTCCCCCCCCCAAGCCACACACAGTGTCCGGACACCGCTTACTCCTGCTTGATGGTAGGAAGAAGGGGTGGGCCAGGAAGGGAACAACCTGGATCGGTGAAGTGTAGAGGAACTGGTGAGTCTGGAGATGAGTGTCGGTAACAGTAGGGTGAGTCTGTTCAGCAGCAGGGGAGCTTGGAAGGAACTGAGGGACAGAAACGTTGGGGGCTAGGAGCACAGAATAATGAAACAGAAAAAAGGACTGTGATGCAACATCTTGTTTTCAGTGGGATCCTGCTTCTACCATGGTTTAACAACTGGGGTGGGGTTAAGGCACAGGGAGGTCAAGTGGCCTGCTCAAGATCACACAGTAAGCCTGTGTCTGTGCAGTAAAATGAACTTGGATCTCCTAGATCACAGGTCAGCACTCTCACCACTGGTCTAGGCTGACTGTTCTCTTAAAGCAGCACTGCAATGTAAAATGTTTTTCCAGAAAACTAGTTTTTGCTACAATTAATAAAAATAGCATACCGTTCAAGTCTGTTTTTCAAGGTACCTCCTATATTGCGCTCTGTGAGTTTTTTAATTTCTCAATCTGTAGATCTTGATTCTTGGAAATAGGCAGGGATGGTCGCCAAAGACCAGTTAGGGTCTGTGAAGACAGATTAGGCAGGGAACATCCAGGCAGACTGGGTGGGTCAAGCGGGCCTTTTCTGCCAACAAAGTCCATGTCTATGTTTCTATGATCCTAACCCTTTTCAGGCCTACAATGCTATTTCCAAGCCAAAATTTAATGGCCATTTTTTTCTTGAGGAGAAAAAAACTAAATTTAAAGATTTCTAAAATACTCAAATTTTGGTTTAACTATAAATTTGTACTACCAAATAAAACTGGAAGAAGCCTGGAATGTTTTATAGTGAAAACAATGTAGAATCATTTTTTTTACCCAGTTTTGTTGCACTGCTGCTTTAATAAGCACTATTGTATTCAAGCTGCAGAACAGGACAACTCTTTCCATACAAATCCTCAAATATTCTGACTCAAAATACGTCAGACAAATATGGATTGTAGCCCAAACCAGAAAAAGCTTTTAAATGAGTTCTCCTGCCTCAACAAATATTTAGTTAAATCTTTGAGTCACCTTTTAGACCATGTCTTTTCTCTTGGAAGAAGACAGCCACGGGGGTATCATTGTGAAGAACAAACAGAGCTGACCTTTTGCGGTCCATATTAATTTTTCATTTCTGGACTTTGGCAGAGGCAGGTGCAATCTTCTTATTCCATTACGGTGGTGTTAGTCGAAGGAGACCATTTTGGAGACGAGCACTACTGTGCAGTGACATTTCTAAACAAACATACATTAATGGAAGTTTTCGTTTTCGGTGCCACTGACCTATAGGCAGCTCATGGGGATTAGCGTGTGGTTGTACACATGGTGCCTTTCCACCTACCTAGAGTAAAGGTTTGGGCACAGACAGCATAATTCAAGCAATGGTAAAGGGTAGTGGGAGGTGAGCTGGGTAGGGCCAGACTGTGGGGCAGAGGGCTCACCTGCACTGTTGGTAAAGTGGGGGACCTGAAAAGTTTCAGTACTACTGGAGTCCAAGAGCAGACACAAACAAATAAGCACATCACTTCAGTTTGCTAGAGTAGCTTTGTATGTGAACGTGGTAGTAACCTATAAAGGTCAGCGAAATTTCACTTACTCAGAAACAGATGTGATCTGAAAAAAATGTTCAGTGTTTACAACGTGGGGAGGTTTACAGACACTTGTGATCATGACAGATTACTATCCAGGCCTTACCCTGCACTTGAAACTTTTGTTATGCCATGTAAACACACAATGCTTTCTAATACTGTACACTGTATATAGCAGTATTTATGTCTGTAACATGGTCACTTGTCAACAGACATTTTGCCTTAAAAGGACAGCATTGTAAAAGAGCTCTGCTCAATGTTTTTATCCTGAGCAACATTCAATTGAATATTAATTTCAGCTTCTGAGTGTACTTAGAATGGAAGACAGCATTCTCTGAATGTGGGACATAGTGAGTGCCAAGAAACATGAAGTGAGATGAAACTAATGCAAGTACAGGATATCCGAGTTAATCACTATTATAATCCAATTTCCATGTTCACGTGGTCAACCGGTCCCTGTATATGTTTTTTGCTAACAGCAGCTATATTCAATTTAGGTAACGAAAAAGCAGACGTATCCAGTGAAAACAAGAAACCTTGAACGCTAATCACCTCAGCATATTCCAGAAACATATTTTTTGGAAAAACTGTTTTTTAAGAATGCTGTTTTGTTTTCATACTTTACTTTTTGTACTTTATATTCTTCCTCTCCCTCAGCTGGTGGCAGTCTTTCTCGGTGCTTCAGGCAGCCCCAACCCCATCATCCCCTGCCTTCTCCAAGGGTTTACCTTATGTCCAGGAGTGTGCCCTGTGGTATCCCTTCCCCACAGTGGAGGTTCTTGGGCTGGACCAGGTCCCTCAGATAAGCCATTTTTGGTGTTCCTGAAGTGAGCCTGGGTTGGCAGGGTGTGGGGTCTGCAAGTTGCACTGGAGCCATCATGGTGCACGGTTCAATTTTCTTGTTTTCTTCTCCCCCCAAGGATGCTGGCTGACAAGTTTGCTCCTGCAAGGCATGATGCCCATCTAGCCATTCAGCTGTCGCCAGCCCTTGCTGCTACACTTCGTCTGCACCACTACCCATGGTCACCCAAGTGGCGGTTGTGCGGCGAGAGTGATCCCCCCGGAGGACAGCATCCTGTGGGATGCTCAGTCCTCTTCCCCTGGCCGGCCCTCTGACGATCCAGGCTCGTTCCTGAACCTGGGTCATTGGCATAATGAGCAGCAGCACTACCACTGTGCCAATAGACCAGTTCTGTTGTCATACTTTATAATATATTTCTCTTTCCATGTTCTAGATAATTAACATGTGTCACCTTTTGAAACTGAAAGATCAAGGAAAGCAGTGATGACGTTGTTTACTGACTGACAAAAACTATATTCCTGTATGACCTTTCAGGGTCTCCTTGGTCGCTTCCTCAAGTATTGACAATGCAAAGATGGAAGATGTATAATGCAGCGAAAACCATGAAATGGAAGGATCTAGCCAGTACAATATGCCTCTGGGTATTTTAAAATGACCAAGACACTGAAGAGAAAAATGAATTGTGTGAAATATGAAAAAAGTCTGAATGTCAGTACTCATATCAGTGTATTCTGCCATGCCACAAAACAGAAGGACAAGAGGGACCCGAAGTCCTCTTGATCTGTGCAAAATACTGAGAGCTGGATTTTTATAACTTGTGGCACAGGACTTGAGGCAAGTATTCCAGATGTACCTGTGGCTCTCCAGATGCACACATACATGTGCACCCAATTTTTAAACAACATGCGGCATCTGCAGCACGTCCCTCACTTTACAGTAAGAAAATGACACATGCGTCACTCTACATGTGCAACTTTCAGCGAAAACACAGAACGCATTTTATGTGGTGTAACAGTTTTGCTGCAAGTAGTGCAAGTGTGCTACGCAAGCAGCACGAACTTTGAAACTCCAGTCCTATGTTACTAAGTTATCCAGCACCGGTTTAATTTTTTTTCTCGCACAATCATGTCATAGCTTATAATCCTGCAACCTATCAATAAATACTCTGTGAATGATGTAGCTACACAAAGAACATAATCATTCGCAGTGGGTCAGATTTGATCTGTGGACTTTGGCATTTACTGGAAAAGCAATAAGGAAAGATTAAAGCCCCCATTGCTTAATGTATTAGTCTCTGTAACTCCTAACAGTATACAACTTGTCTTTCAGGCAGAAAATCAACATGGCACAGGAGCCTTCGTGAATGAATAAATTATATTTAATAATAATCTATGAAAACCAGCACATAATGAATGCCGTGTCATCTAGTCTGTGAAGCACGGCAACATGCTCTCCTTACTTGTTTGTCTTTTGTAAAATAAAAGTGATATGTGCTATGCACACAGCTTAGCTGCCAGTGACAACAATCTCTTTTACAACAGAGCTTTCAGAGTGGCTAGGTGAGAGCAGTGAGAAAACTCCACCACTACTACCGTCATCATTATCATCTTGGACAGTGAATTCTGCTCCAGTTTCACTAAACCCAACAAACACAACTGAACAGTTTGATGCTCTCCTAGGCCACAAGGGCTACCGTGCCATCATGCCGTGATTTTCAGTGTTGATGATGGAAAAGTAATTGTCTTCTGGATAGAGCACCAAGTCAGTTCACTGAAGCAGGCTCACCTGTCTAGAAAACAAAGTATATGCATTATACATGATTGAAAAACAAAAACTGCACCCGAGAGTCACAGAGTGTGACCTAGTGCTTAAAGCATTCCATGAAGCACTTTATTCAAGACAAGTACTAGAGGACTTGAATGTCCCAGTGCTTTGTCCTGCTATATAGACAGTAGGTCCTGCGTTTTTTAGGGTTTGTGGACAGACTGCATAGACCAGTGGTCTTTTTGTGCTGTCTTTTTCTATGTTTCTATGTTACAGAGGATGCTCAGTGCTTTTGAGTGCAGTTTAGTTTTTGACGTTGTGCTGGGGTTGGCTGCCCTTTACTGCACCGCTGCTGGAGTTCCTGGACCTACCACTACAACTGCATTTCCATTATACATACTTGAGCATGCTCACTCAGTTAAAGAGATGCACTGGCTGATACAGCTCTTTGGAGGAACGAGAGCATCAGAGCTGCCAGCTGTGCTGTTAAATGCTCACCAGGCAAACAACACCTCCATTTTACATGGCATCTTTAGAACAGCGCCTTGTATGCCCAGTTTAGGTTTGGCAAGGTGTATAACCACACATTTCCTCACAGCAAACTGAATCTATGGCCTTCTGAACCCAACGCAAGAGAATTATCCACTGAGGCACTGATCTGCCTGATCTCCTTCCTCCCTAGTCTCTTCTTTATGACTTTTCTTTTCCTACCTGTAAGTGTCTATGACATTCTCCTCTTCTTACTCCTCTTAATCTAGCCTTGCCCTGTTCATGCTGTCCCTTTATTTTTCCCTTCTATGCTTACATATGTTACATTCAATATGCATTCATTTACTAATTTGCCTTTAATATTTATGATTCTGCCTGCAGTACTATACCACTGTATTTGAGTTCTTACATTTTTTAGTAATTTTGTTTAGCTATCTCCCTATCACCTCTCCCCAAGGACAAATCTGGAAACAAACTTTTATCAGCTCAGTATGTATTTCCTGGTAACACTTTTAAATAAATAAATAAATCCACTGAGCCACCCATATCCCTTGCAGTATTTGTGAAAATGGAATGCACAGTACTACAGACCAAAGTACCCAATGTATCTACAGACTGCACAGGTAGAGTTAATGCACAGTAAGGTCTTCCGCACTGCATCCCCCAACAGACCTTAAGCCTTACTCGGAGGGATCGCCCTCTGTGCAGTTGTGAAAAGCAGCCTGGAAGAGCTAAATATGCAGCTCAGGAACAGCAGGGCCTGAATGAAAGAAAGCCTTGTTCTTCAATCGAATGGCCCAGTGATGTCTCTTAATAGGGCACCTCTTGGTTTACCACCAAGGACTGATGTAGACCTCTGTTTTACATCTCATCTGAAAGACAGTATCTTACGTTAAGCAAGTAAATAACAGTGTTTACAGAGAAATTTGATTAAGCTATGCTTCTCCTCAGGGTGCCAAAATACTGGCAGCCCCTCATGTACAGGCATAACCACTTGGTATACTGGCAGACTCAATGAGGGTAAGGAAGTCAGACAAACGGCCAGAATGAAATTCTCATTTCATTAAGCAGGATGATGAACTTTAAATATATGCAGCTCATACCTGCTCTGTCAAAGGAGCCTTATCTTGAGCTGGTTAATGGCCACTCATGCAGATAAATTAAAGTGTAGTTATATCTCCAGAGTTATATACAGCTAATGTGCCAGCAAAAGCAATCTCTTCCCTGACAGCAGCTGACTCGAACTGATGATACAGAGAAAGACCATCATTATGCAGAAATGCTGGCATCCACAACTGCCAGTTACACAACAGCCCCTCTAACTTGGGCAAATGTTAGTTGGCCAACAAGTTGCAGGAAGTGAATATTTTCTTAAAGAAAGGGATCATTCTCCAGAACTGCGTCAGAGACTGGCAACTGCCCCATGAGTACAATTAGATATTAAACAGGTTGAGAGCATTGGAGTTGCATTCTGGGTAAAACTGAATAATACTGGGTGAAAAAAACTAAAATAGCCACTGACTCCTCTTCTGCGGAGTTCACATATCACAATCCTATATGGTGCAGATCCAAGCTTTAACCTGAATAAAAGGAACCTCTGATGTCACCTGAAACCACTAGCTAAGTAATGGATGATGATGGCTTAAGATTCCTCTGACATAATTAATACATAAGACATGATAGAGTAAGTAGAATGCCATGCCACATGGTCAGCAAAGAGCTTACTGCCTACTGATGGCATCACCCAGTCTCTTGGATCAAAGCATTCCAGCACAGAGAAAAAGCAGCTTCATTTGTTGGATATGGTTGGGTTGTTTATTTAGAGATTTTTTTTCTGTCATTTGTTTTTTATGCAACTTTTTTTCTGTTGGTGGGGATGTCAGTGTGACTAACTTTGAATTTTTTTCAGATTCATACTGTATCTCTGTGAGGTTCATACTGGGAGCTTTTATTTTTTTTTCTGTTCTATTTCAATTCAACGGGCAGCTGTGCTGTAAAGTATGTTTGCTGAATTGCATTTTAGTTCAATATTTTCTTGCTCATTCAGTTGTATTTATTTTGGTGTGTGGTTTTGTAGTGTTAGATTTTGTAAGCGATTTTGTTATTTTCCCATGGATGAGGGGAGTGTTCATTTTTTACGATATTCTGGTTCCCCTGTTGAAATTATCATAAACTGTTCAAGAAGGTTCACATATTAAGGGGATACGTGATGGCAAGGAGCTTGATACATGATATATCTGAACTCGTGGCAAGTGAGTATGAGGAATATCATGAGTGGCGGAGTGTAGCAGAGCCACAAGTGATTGTTCCCCAAATTCAGCTGCTATGAGTTCAGATATATCATGTATCAAGCTCCTTGCCATCACATATATGTTTTATGCCGGCCCAGTGCCGCTGAGGATTGAGGCGCTGGATGCCACACTGGCGACCAGGGTTCGGTAACGGCCCTGGGTGGCTGGGGGTCGGCGGGGGCAGGAAGAGACTGAGCGTCTGGAGAACAGCTGTCTCTTCCTGGGGTGGGTTAGGGCTGTGGATCGCTCAACGAGCACCCTCTGGCAGAGGCTGGGGGGTGAGCCGAACGTAGTGTCGCAGGGTGTACGCCACGGGTGGAGCTACAGCTCCAAGAAACGTAGAAAAAATAGAAAAAAACCCTTGCCACTGATAGACGAAGACGCCTTCCCTCCGCATTCCACACTCCCATAGTCGGGCCTGAAGTCCTTTCCACTTTCCTCCCCTCTCCGGCCCGGTGTCTCAACCCTAATAGAAAGGGCGCTCTGGGCGGAGGCGGCCCTTCCCTGGACAGTAGACCGGGGGGGAGATGCCCGGTGCCGGGGAGTAGCGGTGGAGGACACAGTAGGGCCACACAGGGAGGTAGAGAGTGTGGCAAGGTAGGATCGCTGAAGAGAGTTCAGTGGTGTGGGAGAAAAACAGAGTTCAAAAAAAAAAAACATATACGTTTTATACAATAGGGGTTGTACTTTTGTGTCAGTTTATTGGCTTTGTTTTTTAATTTATTACTTTGTTTTACCTGTAGGGTTGCTTTGTTTTGTGGTGTTCTTCCGCGGTCTTGGGACTGGTTTTGTGAATGGGGGTTTGTAGTAATTTTTTATTGGTTGGTTTTGTGAATGAGGTGTTTTGCTGCTGTGTGATTGGGTGAAGTATGTGATATGTCAGTGTGGTAGTGTCTTTGATTGGTTCCTTAGTGTGATATTTTGGTTGGTCGGTTGGTTTGTGTGCTGCTTTGTGATTGGATGTTATTTGTTGTGGTTTGTTGTGATTGGTAATTCCATCGTGTGTGGTTCCGGTCTCTGCATGAAGTCTTTCTGTGTTTTGCTGATTTTTGGGTTGAAAATATTATTTATTGTGAATCTAGTTGCTTAATTTTGGGATTATTCCTGTTTTGTCTGGTTATACTGATGTTTTCTATACATATATTTTGTTACGTTTTAATGTGTATGCCATGGTGTCCAGTAGTGTGTCCTTTGAAGTTCTCAGTCCCTGTTTTCGGTAAGCTGAAATTTTCCTTTTTAGTATTTTACACATCTTGGGTTCCTCTTCAGGTGTTTGTTCTGGCTCTGTTTGCTTTCATTTTTAGGCACACTATGCACGAAGAATGCTCTTGGGGTTTCACATTAATTGTATTCACCTGGGCAACTCTTTTCTTATTAGGCTTAGAAATGTAGTTTGGCATGTTACCTTTCTGACGTGTACACAGTGGCGATACTGCTTAGTGACGTGTACACCACATAGATATCTAGAAGTTTTTTCCACTGGGTACACATCACATTTGTATTATCAGTCTGGGGTACTGATACTGCAATTTAAGTAATCACACATCACGTCACCCCTATTGTATAATATGCATGAACATTATATGACACTCCTGTGTTCATAAATGTTCATGAAAAGTTCATGTTGTTTTATAGTACGCTTCACTCCGGGTCACCTACAACAATCAGCGTTTGTGCTCTTGGGTTTTACCTGGCGATCAAAGAAGCATACAAACACAAAGATTCACGACAGTTCACCTCCACTAAATTTTAATGGACACAGACTGTCAATATTTTTGGTGATCGTTCTTCTCTAAGTTTCAACTCGTTAGGATAATGGGTTACATTTCCAGTGTTTTGCTGGAACTGCTTTGTTCCCTGTAGGTTCATTCTTTTTCTTTCTGGGTGTAACCCCCCTGCAAATGGGGGTTCCCAAAAAGACTTCCAGGAGCTTGCTTGAATGCTCCAAGCCTGAATGGTGTTTGGCATTTAAGCCATTTATCAGTGAGTGTTTTTAGAACCTCTGGTACTGTCTCTTTAAGAGCTGTCTGCTTGCAGACATAATTAGTTTGTATGGGGGACTGTGTGTTTCTTTGATTGAGTACCACTCAAGCTGCTGCCAATTCACTTCATTTTTGCAGTCACTAGGAGTGCAAAGGGAACCTATCTGAAAGATGTAACTGTTTGCCAGAAATTATTTAGAGTAATAATGAAATTACAGTTTGTCTAACCTGCTTTTGCAGTCAGAACTGTGTCTGCTAGTTCCCCATTCTAGTTTTGAACTGCTGAACTGGACCAATCAGTGTGGGGTAAGCTAGCTCTAAAATGGTGCCTTGGACGAATCAGAACTTGGACTCATAATCTGAGCCAGCCACAAGAGGATTGTATGGGCAGTGACTCTAGGAGATGTAGTTTAGACTTCAGTGCCTTTTTGGACCAACAGCAGCAGTCTATTGTGAGTGACAGCCAATCCAGTCAAGAACTGGGAGGAACTCAAAGGAAGTGCCCGGTTTTGTCGGTTGGAGTTTCAGTTGAGCTTTGGCAGTGAAGAAGGAAGGAGCCCTGTGCTTTTTCAGTGTGCAGTTTTAGTCAAAAAACGTGTGTAAGGCCCAGAGTTCCGGTCTGCAGCTTGTGTAACAGCTTGTTAGGACTGAATCCGTCCTGTGAAAAGAATCAAAGGATCTCTGAAGAGTAGAAACCAGGCTCACCCTGTAGAAGACTGGAGGAATTGCTGAAAATTGCACTCGGTCTGTCAGGAACTGAATCTGCTGTGTGTTCTCCCGGGTATTGTGCAGTAATTGCGATCGGGATACAGATGCAGCCTGCCTGGTATAGTGCTTTCTTTTATATGGATGTGTGAAGAGGTTTGTGTACCTCAAGTGAGCCCTGCTGACATTGAAGGACCCTATCTTATTTGGAGGTCGTGAGTACTAATTCAGGTCGCTCCTGTTGAATTGCCACATTAAATCCAAATGGAATTACTGTACTGCTGACTGTTTAATTCTCCTTTCTCTGTGTGAAAGGGCCCTACCAGCTGCCACAGTTTGGACTAGCCACTAGGGCTTGGGTGCCCAGGGACAGTAACTGATAGGGATAGGCCTGTGCACAGAGCCATAGGTAGATTATTAGAGTGATAAGCTAATTAACCTGATTTCCCTGTCCTTGTTATATCCCTAAATAAATCAGAGCTGCTTGTTTCAGCAAAGTTATACTGCCTGAGGTATTTGTCTATGTTAAAGTACTGTACTGTGATTGTTGCACTGTATCTCATTTCACAGGAGGTCCCAGTGCCGGAACCAGACCTGGGGGTAAGTGTATACTGTGAAGGTAATTCTGATATATTGTGTGGGCCACTAGTGGAAGAAAGGTTGCAGTGTCCCAGAGGGCTGTGACCAAGTTAGTTTAACTATTGCAAACCCTGACTCTGGGTGGAGGCACCCGCCATTGGATCCAGGCCCTCAACCTGTTAGTGGCAAATCAGGCAGGGTAGTAGCCCCTGGGATAGCGCCATCTAGGGGTTACATCTTGGAGGCTCACCGCTGGGATTGTGTGTCCTCTAGTGGCCATATTTACTGAACCACTGTTAAAAAAAAATGGGTACCCCGACAGAAGTGGCTGTGCACGGCTGGTGGAGTGGTGTACTGGGGAGGAGATCGACCCCAAATGCTATGCTTATCCTGGACATCCCCTGGGTATCAATACGGACACTGTGCAGGAGTACTTTCCAAGGTGGAAGGTTTACAAAACCCTGTGGTGGTGGGTCGGCATGCTAATCTGCTCACCCACACTTTCCTGGCCCTAGTAGAGTTTAAGGATCCCATAGATAGCTCCAAAGTGCCACAGACCATTACCCCAGAGGGAGCCCTCACTGCTTGAGAGTGATAACTAAGGACAGTAAAGACCCGGGGAATGAGCCCACACCACTATCTGAAACTTTTGAGGAGAAATTTGCTAAATGGTTGCTGGGGAAGGAAAACTGTGGAGGACTTGAAGAAACTATTCTTGCCACCTGGGGTGTTCTCCCCAACACCTCTCCCGCCCAGTACCCGTAATGGTGGCTGAACCAATGCAGACTCCTATTTCTGCACCTGCCATTAGTCATGACTCTTACCGAGTTTAGGATCTTCTCTGGCACCCTCCCCACCCGCCAAGGGAGATGACTGGGAGACCTGGATAGACTATGTTGCCCCCAAGTGCTAGAATGGCAATGCTCGGAAGGCGAAAAGCGAAAGAGGGTTAGTGAGAGCCTCCGAGGTCCTGCCTGGCTACCATCCGGTATAAACGGGCCAGTAACCCTGAAGCGACTGCACAGGCCTATCTTTGAGGCCTTGAGAATGTGTATGGGAGCCCAGATTCTGATGAGGACCTATGGTGAGAGTAAGAAATGCACAACAGTACCAAGGGAGTTGTTGTCTGTGTATGTCTCGGCTGGAAAAATTGTTGCAAGAATGCCTCAGAAAGGGTAGTTTGCCAGCGATTGAACTGGACGAACCAGACTGGACAGAATCCTAAGTCTGCCCCTTCTCAGAACTGCTGTTGCTTCAATTACGCCTGGCAAATCGACTGGAATCCCCACCCTCCTATGATGAGTTAATGAGAGAAATTCGAGGAGTTGAGAAAAGGCCTCGGGAGGGACCTGCACCAACAGCTGTGGCTACGACCAGTGACTGAGGGTGACCCATCAAGTGAAGTTCAGGGCAGAGGTTGACAGTCAATGAGTGCTCTGACAAGGAAAAGATATGCCACAATGGGGCGAACTGTTGAGAGAGATCCGAGAATTCAAAAACTGTCCCTTTATGAAGGCCACACTGCAAGCACAGGCCCTGACCTATATCCGACTGCATCTGCTATGGGGGTGGGGGGTCCACCCATGTATCTCCTGCTGATAACAGCTCCAAACTCAATTCCTTGACCATGGAAGTGGAGAAACTGACGAGATGTCTCCAAATGCTTATCACCCGCAGACAGAGATGGCACCCAGGTTTCCAGTTAGTAATACCCCGCCCTGGCTCCCAGTGTGGCACCTCGCCAGCTCAAACTCCAGAAAGTATGTTTTGCTATAATTGTGGGAAAGATGGGCACATGAAAAGGGAATGCCAGTCCCCAAAGACACTGACAAAGTTGCATATAGGCTACAAGGAGAGCTTGGAGAACAAATCAGTGTGGTTAAGAGGTGCACTACATGATCCCAGTGAGGGCACCAAAATGCTAATTCATCCTTTGTGGCAAGGTCAGTTGCCCAGGCCCCCACTACCCTCCAGACTGGTCCAGAATAGTGGGTCCCTCCATTGAGACCACTGTAAAGGTGAATGGAGTGTCTACAAGAGCTGTATTAGACAGTGGCTCCCAAGTGACAATTATGTTCAGGATTGGTATCAAGGCATTTGTCAACGTACCCTTACAACCATTGAAGGACTGCATGTGGGGTTAAGTAGAAGGCCTACCTATTCCGGTATATCCAATTTTGCTGTCTTTCCCCACCTCCGTGGCTGGAGTGTGAACAAGTAGAGACCCTAGCCTTAGTGTGTCCCCCACTGGACTGTATGATGGTGTCCCTTTGTTGATTGGAACAAATGCTCATATGTTCGGAAGGCTGGCACAGTTGTGTTATGAAAACAGGGTCAAAGACTAGTAGAGCTTTAAGAGTTCGGCTTTAATTAAGAAGGCCTATGAGGCACAGAGAGATGCTGAAAAAACAGAACCAGAGGAACCGGTCGGAATTGTATGGAAGAAGGATCCTGAGTCTCTGATCCTGGCACCAAATGCCCAGTGTACCTTACAGGAGAGGTCCGTATCAGAAAGGATGTTAAGAATAAAATATTAATGTTGGATGCACCAGGCGATGGAAAATTTCCAGAGGGACTGCTGGTCAAGCCTAGTATTTTGCCCGCTAGAGCCCATGCTTATGCCAGAAGGGTAATGGTCAAGTTCATAATGTGTCTGAGAAAGAGACATTCGAGTAAAACAGAGGTTGCATCCTGGCTAATGTGCATTGTGCAGACACTGCAGTGCTTCCCAGCAGCAAGAGTTCAAGGAAGAATGATAGAGTAACGCCTGACTTGTTTGATTTACGACTCCCGCTGCCAGCTGAATGGAAAGTGAGGATCAGTGAGAAGCTTGCCCAGAGAGACCAGGTGTTTTCTTTAAAGGAATGGGATGTAGGATGCGTGCAAGGAGCTGAGCACAATATCCGCTGCATGATGAAAGACCATTTCGTGAGAGGTCTCGACGCCTGGCACCTGCTGACATAGATGATGTGAGACGGCATCTGCAAGAGATGTTAGCTGCTGGTGTAATACAAGAATCCAGAAGCCCTTATGCTTCCCCATTGTGGTAGTGAGGAAAAAGAATGGAACAGTAAGGATGTATGTGGATTATCGCACCTAAACCGCGGACTATCCCTGATCAGTACACAATGCCCGCATTCAGGATGCTTTGGACTGCCTAAACGGGAGCAAGTGGTTCTCTGTACTGGATCTCCGCAGTGGTACTACCAGATCCCGATGGCCCCAGAGGACCGTGGAGAAGACAGCCTTTATCTGTCCGCTTGGCTTCTATGAATTCATGAGGATGCCTCAAGGGATTTCAGGTGCCCCAGCCACTTTTCAACGATTGATGGAGCGTGCAGTGGGGGACATGAACTTACTAGAGTGCCTGGTATACCTAGATGATGTTATTGTGTTTGGCAGCTCACTGGAGGAACATGAGAGCAGATTATTTAAGGTATTGGACCGACTGGAGGACTTTGGCCTTAAACTGTCCATTGATAAGTGTCAATTCTTTCAAACATCAGTAAAGTATGTGGGACACATAGTATCCACCGAGGGAATAGAGACCGACCCAAGTAAAGTTGAGGCCTTGACCACCTGGCCACAGCCCAAAAATCTAAAAGAACTGCAAAGATTCCTGGGATTCTGTGGTTATTATCGGCGTTTCATCAAGGACTATTCAAGAGTGATCCGCCCTTTACTTAACCTTACTCAAGGGTATCCCCCAACCCACAAAAAATACCAAAAGTCAGCGTCCCTCAAGACTGAAAGAGTGTATTTTCATCCGGAGTGAAGTATTTAGGCCCACTGGACTCTGATTGTGAGACTGCTTTTCATGAGATCATATATCAACTTACCCATGCTCCAGTGCTGGCCTATGCCGATCCAAGAAAACCTTACATCCTGCACACTGATGCTAGCTTGCAAGGGTTGGGGCTGTTGTACCAAGAGCGAGAATGGCCTGAGGACCAGTGGCCTTTGCCAGTAGAAGCCTGACCCCATCCGAAAAGAACTATCCTGTACATAAGTTAGAGTTCCTAGCTTTGAAGTGGGCTATTGTTGACCAATTCCATGAGTACTTGTATGGGGCTAAAATACTAGTAAAAACTGACAATAATCCTTTGACCTATGTGCAGACCTCAGCTAAGTTGGATGCCACTGGCCATAGGTGGCTTTCTGCATTATCTACATATGACTATGCTCTCGAATACCGAGCAGGTCTGAACCACATAGATGCTGATGCTCTCTCCCGGAGGCCTGTTCCCCAGAATGATTGGGTCCGATTGGCAGAACCTGACATTGGGCACTCTGCGGAAGTTTGACAGGGAGGAACAAATGTCCACGACGCAGTGGACTGCATGGTGGATTGCTTGGGAGCCTGAGAATTGCATACCTGCTGCTTATTGCCACTTTTCTGCAATAGACATTGGTGCACTGCCTCAGCTGGACAATGACAGTATTCACATGGGCTCAATCCGCGATCCCATGATCAAAGCAGCTTTAGAAGCCCTCTATGCAGGAAAAGATGTGTCCAAATTACGCCCACTGATTTGAGAACTGCACTGTTATACAAAGAAGGTCCTAAGTTGAAACTGATCAATAAACTGTTATACAGAGAAACAGTAGACAGAGGGGACAAGTAGACAAACAACAACTAGTGCTGCCACTGCCTTTCGAGACTCAGTACTGAGGTCCTTGCACAACCATGGGGCACCTTGGTATAGACAGAACACTTGACTTGGTGAGATCCAGATTCTATTGGCCTAAGATAGGGGCTGATGTGGAGCAACACATTCGAACTTGGTGGCTGCTTACAGAGGAAAGCTTTGCCCCAGAGGGCTGCCCCCTTGTTAACATCACCACCAGTGCACCCATGGAGCTGGTCTGTATTGATTTTCTGAGTTTGGAGTCAGATCAAAGAAATATCAGTAATGTGCTGGTGGTCACTGACCATTTCACGAGATATGCCAAGCTTTCCCCACAAGACCAGAAAGCATCCACTGTGCCAAAGTACTTGTAGAAAACTTTTGTTCACTATGGGCTCCACAAAGAATCCATTCTGATCAAGGAGAGACTTTGAGAGTCGTCTGATCAAAGAGATGCTTTCTCTGTGGGGAGTGCAAGTCCAGAACCACTCCTTACCACCCCAGGGGACCCACAGCCTGAGACGTTTCAACCGTGACTTTGCTAGATATGCTAGGCACCCTGCACCCAAAGGACAAGCCTAGATGGAGCCAACAAATTAGCACCCTGGTACATGCTTATAACTGCACAAAAGTGATGCCACTGGATTCTCCCCTACCGCCTGATGTTTGGAAGAAATAAACTACCAGTAGATGTGTGTTTTGGGGTCTCTCCTGATGGGGTTCAAGCTGACAACTATTTACAGTATGTGCAAAAGTTAAAGGCCCAGCTAACTCATGCGTACCAACTGGCTCAAACCATGGCTGCCAAAAGAAATCTGGCCAACAAAGAAAGGTATGATAAAAGGTGAAAGCACAGGAACTCCAGGAGGGAGATCGGTATTGCTAAGAAATCTGGGACTGCATGGCAAGCACAAGATTGCTGACAGATGGCACCATCTCCCTCACATTGTAGTGGGCAAACTAGATGATCTGCCAGTGTACAAAGTAAGGCCTGAGAATAATTCAAAGATGTAAAACAATGCATAGAAATCATTTACTGCCCATTGGACAAATCTTAATTGAGTCTGAGCCCCTAGAAGATGCCCCTCTGGACCAGTGACCAGAGCTGCTGCTAAGAAAAGATCAAGAAAGTCTGCACCTACAGAAGCAAAGTTAAAGTGTTCCCTCCACAAGTCCCAGTTGAGCATGACTGTCAGTCCATATCGGAAGAAAGTGAGAGTGACTTTGAATACTATCCTTCTTACGAACTGAGTCAATTGTTTGGGCAATCCCTAGTCAATACTGGAGATGAAGCTGGGCCTTCTGGACTGTCTAAGCCCCCAAGCTTCATCCCTGGAGCAATGCTCCCAGAAAGTGAAGTGCAAAGCATCAGATCAGATGAAATGGAATCATTGTGCATGGTTGAACTGTTTGAGCTTTCAGGGAGGAAAATGATAGATTGGGCAGACTGGTGATACACCCGAACAAGAAGAGTATTTTGAGTGCCCTAACAGTCCACTGCCAGTGTCCGAAAGCTCTCCATGCGAGCCAAATGTTGTGGACTCAGGAACTGTAACTCCTGGAGCTGAAGTGCCCCAAGTTCTAGCCTCTCTACCCTCATGGAGACTCCCTGACAAGTGAGGACAATGCTGAAAATGAGGCTCAGAGTGCAGAGACTGTAACAGTTCCCCTAGAAAGACTGGTCGAGCTGTAAAGCCTGTGGTGCACCTCAGTTATGATTCACTTGGGAGGCCTGTGGACTTGCCTCTCAATGTTGTCCATAAAGAAGTGTATGTGTCCCGAGCTCATTGCCCAAACTGAGCATCAGTGCTAACTCCAAGTTACTTGTGTTGCCCTCTCATATGGTGCCTTGCCCCATCCAGCCCCAAGGTAACTGATAGGAAGGGCCCCTCTCTTCAGGTTTCATGTACAAGAGGTAATAACTTGAGTTATGGTACAATGTGTATGTAATACTGTGTAAAGAGTGACGTACTACAATGTTTCAGAAATGTGTTCTTGGTAAAATGATATATTGACTGATGATTACATGTGCGAGCCTAATGCAAATGTATATGGTTGCAGTTGAAACTTATGGGGGTACTTGCTTGACGCGGACGTCAAGCTTTCCCAGGCCAGGAAGGGTGTAACCCCCCTGCAAATGGGGGTTCCCAAAAGACTTCCAGGAGCTTGCTTGAATGCTCCAAGCCTGAATGGTGTTTGGCATTTAAGCCATTTATCAGCGAGTGTTTTTAGAACCTCTGGTACTGTCTCTTTAAGAGCTGTCTGCTTGCAGACATAATTAGTTTGTATGGGGGGACTGTGTGTTTCTTTGATTGAGTACCACTCAAGCTGCTGCCAATTCACTTCATTTTTGCAGTCACTAGGAGTGCAAAGGAACCTATCTGAAAGATGTAACTGTTTGCCAGAAATTATTTAGAGTAATAATGAAATTACAGTTTGTCTAACCTGCTTTCTTTGCAGTCAGAACTGTGTCTGCTAGTTCCCATTCTAGTTTTGAACTGCTGAACTGGACCAATCAGTGTGGGGTAAGCTAGCTCTAAAATGGTGCCTTGGACGAATCAGAACTTGGACTCATAATCTGAGCCAGCCACAAGAGGATTGTATGGGCAGTGACTCTGGGAGATGTAGTTTAGACTTCAGTGCCTTTTTGGACCAACAGCAGCAGTCTATTGTGAGTGACAGCCAATCCAGTCAAGAACTGGGAGGAACTCAAAGGAAGTGCCCGGTTTGTCGGTTGGAGTTTCAGTTGAGCTTTGGCAGTGAAGAAGGAAGGAGCCCTGTGCTTTTTCAGTGTGCAGTTTTAGTCAAAAACGTGTAAGGCCCAAGTTCGGTCTGCAGCGTGTAACAGCTTGTTAGGACTGAATCCGTCCTGTGAAAAGAATCAAAGGATCTCTGAAGAGTAGAAACCAGGCTCACCCTGTAGAAGACTGGAGGAATTGCTGAAAATTGCACTCGGTCTGTCAGGAACTGAATCTGCTGTGTGTTCTCCGGGTATTGTGCAGTAATTGCGATCGGGATACAGATGCAGCCTGCCTGGTATAGTGCTTTCTTTTATATGGATGTGTGAAGAGGTTTGTGTACCTCAAGTGAGCCCTGCTGACATTGAAGGACCCTATCTTATTTGGAGGTCGTGAGTACTAATTCAGGTCGCCCCTGTTGAATTGCCACATTAAATCCAAATGGAATTACTGTACTGCTGACTGTTTAATTCTCCTTTTCTCTGTGAAAGGGCCCTACCAGCTGCCACGGTTTGGACTAGCCACTAGGGCTTGGGTACCCAGGGACAGTAACTGATAGGGATAGGCCTGTGCACAGAGCCATAGGTAGATTATTAGAGTGATAAGCTAATTAACTTGATTTCCCTGTCCTTGTTATATCCCTAAATAAATCAGAGCTGCTTGTTTCAGCAAAGTTATACTGCCTGAGGTATTTGTCTATGTTAAAGTACTGTACTGTGATTGTTGCACTGTATCTCATTTCACAGGAGGTCCCAGTGCGGAACCAGACCTGGGGGGTAAGTGTATACTGTGAAGGTAATTCTGATATATTGTGTGGGCCACTAGTGGGAAGAAAGGGGGGTTGCAGTGTCCCAGAGGGCTGTGACCAAGTTAGTTTAACTATTGCAAACCCTGACCTCTGGGTGGAGGCACCCGCCATTGGATCCAGGCCCCTCAACCTGTTAGTGGCAAATCAGGCAGGGGTAGTAGCCCCTGGGATAGCGCCATCTAGGGGTTACATGTGTGTGTGTGGGGGGGGGCCTGTCTGCCTGGAGGTGTGGTTGGCTTGTCATATGGGAATTTGTCAGGGGCTTATGTCATCTGCATAATGATCTTTGCCTTCTGCAATATTTCTCAGGTAATATGCCTTTCAGAACATTTTACAGATCTCTGACCAATGAGGAGACAGAACTGGTTAAAAAACATTTGATAAAGTGCTGCAACACTTTATAGTACGGACAGCTCCAGAGCTAGAGCAACACACATTGCTATTAAAAATGGTGGACTCAAGAGCCATCCTGATGGCCTGGATGGCTGAGGCATCAAATGTCTCACCTCTTGCCACAATGACAGCCTGTGTTCGAGACAGAGCATGCAAGGGTGACAACTTTCATGAAAATTTGCAGGTGTTCACTGCCAGTAGATAGAATTTTTCCTGTGGCCAGTTTCCCTAGTAATCCTTTTCTGCATGTTGCTGTCAAAACACTGAGGGTGCTTAAGTACCCCAGCACCTATGGAGTTGGCACCTATGAGAGCACGGGTTGCTGGGGTCAGCTGGGTGGGGAGAGGATCAAGCATCCCACAGACTGCTCTCCTCTCCTAGGGTGGGAGGGCATATTGGCACTGTTGCAAGACTGCCACCAGGTGGAGGCATGGTGGTACTGCGAGACAGGACTGGCAAGTAAGGGAAGGGAGCTGGGGGACTCTGCAATGTGCATGCAACCCAACTAACATACTAAAATGCCAGCAGAGTAGGCCTAACGGTCTTTCGTGTCTGCACATTTGGTCAGCCCCCACCCTGGGAGCTGACCATGCTGTCCCCCCCAGCCACTCAGGATTTTCCATTTCCCATCCAAGATATTCCCCTTGTATTGGACTTTGCCAGCACAACCTGTCCCCTATACCTGTCCCAACCCCTCTTGAACCCCTCCACTGTCTCTGCCTCCATTAGTCCCTGGAAAGTGCATTTCATGATTCCATCCTCTCACTGAACTAGCACCTCCTTCTTTCCCCCCGAGTCTCCCCCTCCAGCTTCCACCCGTGCCCTCTAGTTGCCTCCTCCTTCCTTTGCAACACCCCAACTGAGCCTCCCCTATTTATTCTCTTCATGTACCTGAAGACCTCTATCATATCCCCTGTCCCTTCTCTCCTCCAACGTGTATACATGTTGAGCTCCTCGAGCCTCTCCCCATAGGTCCTTTCCTCCATGTCCCAGATCATTTTGTTTGCCCTCCTCTGGACCTTTTCCAGGAGTGCAATGTCCCTTTTAAAGTGTGGCCTCCAAAACTGCACACAGTACTCGAGGTGTGGCTGAACCAAGCAGTTATACAGAGGGAGCATCACTTCACTCCACCTGGAGATAATCCCCCGCCCCTAGCAATGTATCCCAGCATCCTGTTGGCCTTGGCTACTGCCCTCCTACAAGTCTGAGAGTTGTTCATCTTGACAACCACAACCACCCCCAGGTCCCTCTCAGTCATCAAGACATGTAGCATTTCCTCCCCCAGGGTATACACTTGGCCTGGGTTTCTGACTCCTAGGTGCAGAACCCTGCATTTTTCTGCATTGAACCTCAGTCCCCACCTCCTTGACCACCTCTCTAGAGCATCTAGGTCCCCCTGCAGGGCCACCCTCCCCTCCTCCCCATCCACCACCGCTCCTAGCTTACAGTCATCTGCAAAGAGACTCATTTCACTCCTGATATCCTTTCTTATGTCAGAGACATAGGCATTGAACAGAAAGGACCCTGGGACCGATCCCTGAGGGATCCCACTGATGACCCTCCTTGGAGATGAGACTAGCCCCCCCGACAACGACTTTCTGGGTACACTCCAAGAGCCATTTCCTATCCATCTGATCATCCGTTTCCCCACCCCCATTTCCCCCGGCTTATCCAACAGATCCCCATGAGGAACTGAGTCAAACGCCTTGCTGAAGTCAAGAAAGAGGACATCCACTGGCCTAACCTGGTCCAGGGCACTCGTCACCCAACCACAGAACTCCACAAGGTTTGTCTGTGGGGATCTGGGAGAAAAACAGAGGAAAATGGATGGCATGGCAGGCAAGTACAATGCTCTGAGCATCAACGCTCCACTCATGCCACAGCCGAGACCCCTGATGGTTGATATGTATGTGTCTCTGGAAGGGGGAGGATGGTCCTCCCCCTCTAGGCCCCAACATGGGGGTAGTTCATGGGGAATACAGCTGACAAAAGTCCAGAGGAGGTGGTCGCCAGCGGGGGGTAGGGGACAAAAGCCGAGGGCAAGCAGCTTGCTCCTGGCCTGGCCAAGGAGGATAAAATGCATATAGAAAAATTGTGGATTCCAGAGAATGGGAAAGCCCCGGGATGTCTGGAAGTGGCAATCAAATTAACATTAAGAGCTCCACTGCAATCCAGTACTGAAACAACAATACTACATACACCAGCATGTCTGATGGCAGCTGATGTCAAACAACCTTTAAATAAAGTTATTTTACAGCTGCAGTTCATGTTATGGAATATACTTCTTAC
Organism: Neoceratodus forsteri; assembly: GCA_016271365.2. Classification (NCBI taxonomy): domain Eukaryota; kingdom Metazoa; phylum Chordata; order Ceratodontiformes; family Ceratodontidae; genus Neoceratodus; species Neoceratodus forsteri. The sequence continues at coordinate 897,885,077 of CM057451.1, read as the reverse complement.
ATATACTTTTTTGTGCCACTTTAGCTGGACCATTTTCTCCTTTGTTGCCTGAAGCCCTTGTCTGTCTTTTTGTCTGATTTAGAATTTATTTTGCATGTCAAATTATTGGAGTGCCAGTATATAGAGCCACCACAGGTTCTCATCAATATTCACAGCTGTATTTAAACAATCACTGTTTATACATAGATACACAGACAGTGTCAAGTAGATAAGGGCCTACGGCCCACCCAGTCTGCCCATTTGAGCTTGTAAGTTCACTTTATGTTTTCCTAGAAGTCTGTTGCCCCTTACACCTGACCTCCAGAATTCCTTTATGTCTATCCCATGCATTCTTAAATCCTGTTATTGTTTCAGCCCCCACCACTTCCTCTGGCAGGGTGTTCCACTTGTCCACTACCCGTTCTGTGAAGAAATTCTTCCTCATGTTTCCTCTGAATCATCCTCCCTCCAACTTCATCCCATGCCCTCTAGTCCTGGAACATCTTTTTAGCTTACAAATACTGTATTCCTGCACCCTGTTCCTCCGTGTAAGATACTTGTATGTCTCTATCATATCCCCTCTCTCCCTCCTCTCCTCCAGGGAGTACATATTCAAGTCCTTCAACCTGTCCTCATAGGACTTGTGATGCAATCCATTTGTTGCCCTCCTCTGAACCTTCTCTACCCTGTCTATGTCCTTACGTAGGTAAGGTCTCCACAACTGTACACTGTACTCGGGGTGGGCCTCACTAGTGTCTTGTACAGTGGAATTATGACCTCCTGTTTAACTTTGTTTGCCTTGTAACTACACTAAGCTAGCATGCAACAGAATCTGCTCCTTAAACATACGTAGTACAGGTGATATGAGGACTTACTAGAGCCACAATAATTAATTAAGTGTAACAATAACTCATTCCATGGTTTGATGGCTGTGCTCTACTAAACCACAATTAGGGGTGCTTGAAACCATGCAGCTGCTTCTTGTGGCTCCAACACTGTTGTGGTTTACAGTCAAGGCCTCTGGAACACTGCCATTCTGTGGCCGCAGAATTTCCAGCAAGATTTCCATCATGCCGCAAAACATACACTGTGCTGCAGAGATCATTGTTTTTGGTTATTTTTCATTCAAATACTAGGGCTGGGCAGGGAACAAATAGTATTTTCTGAATACCATGAACAGTAGGGCTCCTGAATATTCTGGAGCCCTTCCTGAATAGGTGACTATTAGTTCCCATGTGAAAATAATAATAATTATACAAAACTAAAAAATATCTCCCCCCACCCTTATCTCTGTTGTTCCACTCAGCCAATAAACATTTACCCCAGGGCCAGCCTGCCAGAACAGAAATAGTGCTACTGCTTGCGTCGCCAATGACCCAGGTTCAGAAGTAAGCCTACGGTGTCAGAAGGTCGGCAAGGAGGACAAGGCTTGAGTGTTCAATGGACTGCTCACTTCTCTGGGGGAGTGGGGGGATAGGGATCCATCCTAGTTGGTCAACAAATTTGTTATCGACCGACGTTACAGTGACACCTTTATGTCGGCCACATTTGCGGTCGACATAAAGTCAGTCACTTCGGACTGTGTTTTCTTCAGGGGGCTTTGCCTCCCAAACCCCCCATGTGGGGGCTCTGCCACCACACCCCCGTAACTAAAATAATCAACTCTGAGCCAGAGTTGATTTGGGAAGTGGGTGCAAGGTCCCAGAAAGCAGTGCTGGGGTCCCACGCCAACGCTACAGTGACCTGTCATTGTTGCCAATGTGGTGTCGGTCGCAGTTAAACTGTCACCGTAGCGATGGCATACGGGGTAGATGGCTCCAGCGTATATTATACCTACTGGTGGTGGTTAGGGAGTATTGAGTCGATTGCCCTCAGCACAATGAGATGATGAGAAGCAGCGGATATTGGTGTGGCATAACCAGGAGGAGCGTGCATGTCTCTCCTTGAAGCCACTGCATGTCCACTCTCATTGAAGGGGTACTGCACAGAACAATGAAAAAACCCACTGGCTAGCTTGATAATGTTGCTCTACAAACCCCACATCCACCACAGGATCCTAACCTCCTGGATCCCATTACCCTACGATCTTCAGTTCCACCAGCAGGCCACTGGATATTTGTAAGGAAGCACTGAGAAGCAGAAAGCAGCCCTACCCCAGGGGGCGCAAGCTCAGGGGTTGCCTGCAGGTGTGTCGCAGGTGGGTCAGAGGACCAGGGTCTCAGGTAGGGAAGGTTTCAGGCAGGGTGGAAGCAGGCTGGGTGTCGACCGAGGGATGTCTGGTTGTTGGTGACTGGAGGGAAACAGAATTTAAATAATTACCCCATCCCCCCGCCCTTTGTCTGCACCCAATCCCACCCTCCTTTCAGCACCCACATAATATGTATTTTTTTTAAATAATGTAATTTTTCGTCCCACAGTGGATGGCCGGCACAACCTGCCCACCTCTATGGCTGGCTGCCCTGTTGTTCAACAAAAAGCTCTTGTTTGCACTATGTAGAAATATTCCCTAAGTCTTCCCCGTTCCCCCACCCATGCAGCATCCTTATCCCACCCTGCCACCCCCCAGCACCCAAGTAACAACACTCCAAAAAGGCAACTGGCACAACCAGTTGTTTAATCTCTCCCTGGAATCGGGGAGGGTCCCGAGAGACTGGAAAAAGGCAAAGGTGGTACTGCTATAAAAGGGAGGGAGAAAGGATGAGCCTGCAACTACCACCCAATCAGTCTCACTTCAGCTGTAGGAAAGCTGATGGAAACACCCATAAAAGAGAGACTGGTAGGGTACCTTAAGGAGGGGGGTTTGATGGACGACAACCTGCATGAATTCATAGGTGGTAGGTGTTCTTTGAAGGGGTTACAGAAGCTTTTGATCGGGGGGAAGCGGTGGATGTAGCCTATCTGGATTTCAAGAAGGCATTCGACTCCATCCCCCACAAAGGGTTGATAAGCAAGTTGAGCAGTCTGGGTGTGGGAGCTAGTCTTACAAAGTGGGTGGAGGATTGGCTAGATGGAAGGACCCAGAGTGTAGTAGTCAACAGGAAGCACTCCAGGGAATGGGGGGTGTTGAGTGGGGTATCACTGGGGTCGGTGATAGGGCCCATACTGTTTAATGTGTACGTAGGGGACTTCGCAGAGGGTCTAAATGGGAAGGCGTGTTTGTTTGAAGACAACACGAAGATTTATTTTCAGGGTGGATGCTCCTGGGGGAGTGGGGAGGATGAGGCAGGATCTGGCCAGGATGGAGGAGTCGGCAGAAAAGTGACAATTACAGTTTAATGCAAAGAAGTGCAAAATAATGCACATAGGGAGGAATAACCCAAGGACCACCTGCTGCCTCGGGAAGAGGGGGGGGGATCACTGCCGGTCACAAAACAAGAAAAGGACCTGGGGATCTGGATAGAAATCAAGTGTGAACGAGTACCTGGGAAAGCAACAAGGGTGTTGGCATGCACTGGGAGGGACTTCACTAGCAGGAGGAAGGAGGTGATCATGCCACTACACAAAACACTGCTCAGACCACAGCTGGAGTGTGGGGTTCAATTATGGAAGTCCCATTTTCAGGGAGGTAAAGACAGGCTAGAGAGGGTAAAGAGAAGGGTGATCAAGATGATACAAGGTATGCAGGGGAGACCATATGGGGAGAGGCTGTAGGAGTTCGGTCTTTATACACTGGAGATGAGGCAGGATAGGGGGGACATGGTGGAAACCTTCTCAAATACATGAAGGGTAAAAATAATGTCAAGAGCAATAGCAACTTCAGACTGAGTGAAAACAAAACCACCAGAGGTCATGCATTTAAAGTAGAGGGGGCAGATTTAAGGGGAATGTGAGGAGGTGTTACTTCTCAGAGAAGGTTGTACAACCATGGAACAGGCTACCAGAGTAGGTGGTGGAGGTGGATACAGTGGAGAAATTCAAAAGAGCATGGGATAGCTATATAGGACTAGGAAGGGGAGGTGGGGGAGGGGGCAGGGTGATGGAGGGCTATTGGGCAAACTCGATGGGCCATAAGGTCCTTTTCTTCCAGCACAATTCTATGACTCTATAACCCCGCCTTCTAATGAATGAACATGGTCACTCTGTCCCCCCCGGCACCCAGCTGATCACATGATCAACTTCTCTAGAATTGTTCATTGTCCCATGCATTCATGGACAGGGCAGGATTAGGGCTATCAGTAGGATTTTCATTTCAAGTGTCCTAGACTCCCAGTAGAAAAAAACGGGGAGTCACAGGAGAAGGTTTGAGAGTCTCAGCTAATTATCTGAGGGTCACCTCTCCATTAGTTTTTAGTTCAGGAGTGTGCACTTGAAGTAAAAAGTGCCTAATTTTGTAAAAATAATTGCTGCAATTTAGCACTTTTTATTACAAGTGTGGAAAAAAATGACTGCAATCAAGGGAAAAGTGCCATAACCGAAGAATATGTTATCACAATTTGGTATTTTTTAATTGTAGGAAATTGCTCATCCTACCCTCAATGTCCAGCTGGGGCACCTGTGTGTCTTGTAGACCCACACTGGGGGAAGCATACGTATCCTGAACTGTCGGCTATGCATACAGTGCAAGGGTCTCTGTGCCCTCGAGATCTCTGAGAATGTCCTGTGATTACCCACGATGCACAACCCTTCCACAGAGTCTAATGCTGCTACCCGTGCACTGCCAAGATTCAACCAGTCCGTAGCTGCTACTTGGTATCACAACATGAGCCTCAGTACTACCGCTGGTGCCACGTGGCCAGCAAACACAGACTATTTCTGAAATGTTTGTATGCTTTTAATCTGTGGTGATGAGGCTTGGAGGAATTATCTTGGCACACCGATTTTCAGCCAATCAGGCTGTATGCTTTCAGGCCATGACTTTATAACTGGAGGATAAATAGCCCTCAGATCCTAAACTCTTCATTCAAGGAATCTGCGTTGAATAAATATAAAAATGACTTTGCTTTATGCAAGCAAGATTTAATTTGTTTTTCTTGAGTCTCCATTAGCATAAAGCAGAAATTTCCAAAGGGGGAAATCTGACAGATTATATTTATAAAAAACGAGCAGCTCGTTAAGTATATTGAATTGAATTAGCCATCAGAACAAATAACCATCAGGCAAAATGTGCACTTGTATGTACTTTTTAAATATTTAAGCAGCAGTCATTGAAAAAGTATAATTAAATCATTTTCAAGCAGTACCTTGTTTTACTAGTGAAAGTGTTTATTGCCAACAGCATGAGAACAGCTGGTTTTCAATTGCGTTATTTAAATAATAAAAATTAAAGCAAATAGGAAGGTGTTTGAAATATGTATTCCTCTAAATATACTCTTCTGGATGGTACCCCATTTTATAATATGCTTGGCTGAGAGTTTTTTTTTTTTTTTTTTACTGTCACTGCATCTTTTTTGTGGTCTCCACTTTCACGCTTACTGCCGTCCATTTCAGATTCCTGGACACTCTGTGACGTTAGTTCCAGCTCAGTGAACAGCACTAACTAGAGGAACTGCCATTGCCATCCTTGAATGTTTGGGATATGTGAAAAAACAAACAGCAATAAACAAGAGACGGATTAAGATGGACAAAGTGACAGTATAAAAAAACAGAAGTAACAAAAAGGCATTCAATAAAAAGAAAGAAACTAAAGCATCTCACAAAACCATATACCGTTGAAAGAATGACAGAAATGTTATTTAAAGGTGTTTAAAATCTTTTCCAAGCAGATAAAAAAAGAATCTGGTCACAGATCTTCTGTGACACTTGTAAAGTCTCTTCTATGCCACTGGTCACTAAATTTTGGCACAACCATTAAGGCATCAATAGAATTCCTGAAATTCCAGCAGTCTCTCCCAGAACTTAGACTGTACCTCGTAGAACACCAGTATCCTGAACTACTGCAGGCGAGCCACACTGCATCCGAGATGGAGCATTCACTGGCCTGGCGTACCCTGCTTTCCTGGGTTCGCCGTTGCATTTTTCCATTTTTATGCCACCTAGTGCTGCCATGTAATCTGAGCACAGCACCCACATTGATGCAACCCAACAGGCAAGTCTCGGGCTCTGGGCCAGGTGGGAAGACTGTAAAAACACCAGAAGAGCCACAAGATTGCTGCAGGGCTGCTGTGTGTGTAAGGAAACGGCAGCGGCGGCGCAGAGTGGAGCGGGTGGTTGTAAACCGCAGTGGTACTGAATAGGTCTCCTGTGTAAAAGGGGCTATTGTCTCCTCTTTCTCAAGCAATATACCTCACTATTTATATGCAAGGGGAAAAGACTATCAAAGAGGATAACCCAGATGCAACTCCCAAAGTTGAGTTGCAGGTACACTATCCCAAAATGCATTAAAATGTCTGTTTGCTGTTTGCAAACATTTTGATACATTTGTGACAGTTTTGCTGCTTTACAACAGCTTGTACCAAAAACAGTGAATCATGCATCACTTTCTGGAAAGAACTGGGACTCTGAAAGCCACAACCTACAACAGCTGTGACTGAAAGTTAAGATCACATTTCAGGTGGTTTAGCTTTCACAAACAATTTGTAGTATAGTGCCAAAAACATGGTACAAGTTTAGGGGCTAGTTTTAAAAATCTGTCCCGAGGTATTTATTCAATAACCAAATAGGCAGCCCGCTAGTAGATTTAGAAAATATTGGAATTCAAGATGTGTATAGAGATCTGTGGCTTAGCAAGGGTTTTAAGCAATCACAAATACCATAGCATTTTGGGTTCTGGCTATTTAAAGGACCTCCTGTTGCCACACAACCCAGTCCCACACTTACGCTCTGCTAAAGCCAGTCTGCTAACTATCCCCATTCATGATCAAAGCTGTCAGGAGACAGAGCTATTTCTTTCAGGAAAAACCTTTGAGCATACAAAGTGCCCTTTTCCAGAGATGTCCTGGGTCATACAACACATACTGTATACCACATGCCTACAAATGTGCCTGTCAGTTAAGCAATAATGCATGACAGGGTGTGGGTTGTGCTGCTGGGATAACCTCACGCCTGGGTGGTTGGGCACGAGGCCGCAGGTTGAGTGCGTCCAACGTCCAAGAAGTGAGGTTATCTCAGCACAATCCACAACCTGGCGTGCATTATTGCTATTATACAATGGCTCGTTGTTGTAAAATAAAAAAATGTTTTAGTAGATTTTTAGTGTGGCAGTATATCTCTGTTTCTTACATGTATGGCATCCAACTCATTATCCAAACGATTATCATCTAAGGCATCCAAAGCAATACAGTGATGTTGTGCTGGGATAACCTCACTGTGCCAGGGACACACTGACCAATCAGAGACCAGGAAATTTCCCTGCCATTGTATAATAAGAAATAATGCCCATACAACTGGTCATTTCCCAGGGATTAACGCCTGGCTGGGGGGATTAATGACTTGAGGTACAGTCAAGTGCCACTAACCACAGAAGGTGTGATAAACCTGTTAAAATGCCTACTATAAAATGGACATGGAGAATGATGGAAGCTGATTGGTCAGACTGGAGCTTTAGCCATGTGTAAACCTCACAACAAACACACAGCTAAAGTTCCAGCTGACCAGTGCTGACCTGATCACAGGTAAATAAGGTAACCAAACATTGGCAACCTTGAAAACTGCCATTTGTTTCACAATAGTTTGTATGGTTAAAAAGAAAAAAAGATGTTTTTCTTAACAATCAAACGATCGTAGAATCACATAGTGAAACAGAGACCCAGAAAGCAATTTAAAATGGCGTGTACCTTCCTTGACTTCTGCAGTGGTTCTGTGGAGCCGTTTCTGAACAGTTTTTGTGATGGTAGCCCCGATCGCAAAGTCACCCTAATGACGCCGACCGACCACGGAAACAACTGTCTGGGACAATCAGCAAGCGACAGCAAAGACGCCCTTCCTCATCCTGTTCAGTGGCGACTGAGTCCTCCCTCCCGCACTGCCTCAACAGGAGGGGCTGACAAGGGGGTAGGTAGTGCTCCAAATTTATTTGCAGGCCCTGCCTGAGGTAAGGTCGACTCCACCCCCACCCACAGTCTCAATGGATGATATGAGGATGACACTTTGTACAGTGTCAGTGACTCAGTAGGTAGCACACTCGCCTCTGAGGCTGGGAAATCAGAGGGCTGTGGGTTCAGTTCCCACATCTGGCACTTGGGTTAATATCCCAGTACTGACACCGTAGTGCAGCATGAGAGGGGTGCTGCACTTCTGAGGTGCCGTCTTTTGGATGAGGCATTAAACTGAGGTCCCATCTGCCTGGATTGGTGGTAGTTCAAGTGGATATTAAAGATCCCATGGCACTTATCGAAAAGAGTAGGGGAATTTCCCTGATGTCCTGGCCAAATTTCCCTCATTCACTAAAAATACCACCAACAGCTTAATCTGGTTCAAGGTCAGTTGGCATTCATCTGTATCCCCCTCCCCCGGGTCGTGCCAGAAAACAGGCAGGATTTGTCTAGTGCACTTACCCGGTCAACAAAAACTAAATAAAATAAATAAATAAATAAAATATCATGAATGGGCAAGCACTGAAATCAATATGCAAGCACCTCCTACAATCATTCCAGCTCCTCACACCCACAACATAACCGTGCAGGAACCTCCTACTTTGACACTTTCTCCTACTCAAGCCACATCAATAGAAAGTGCTGTTCACAAAGAGGAGGGACAAGACATTGCAATGCAAAACCCTCCTGTAGTGACAGTCACCTCACATAATTTATGCACAGAAACACTGTTTGTTCTTGGTTGTACAGTGACTTATTTGTTCCATACTGATGCTATATGAACACCTTATATTTCCTAAATTAATAAATACATTGTTCTGTTACCTACTTATGACATATTGATGGGACTATTTTAGCATAGGCGGATGAACAAAATCTTGTGTTTCTTGAAATTAATACAGATATTGATTTGTTCTCAATAAAAAACACACTTTGTTTCTTAATTCATTTTATAATAGCAATAATGTACTCTAGGGGGCGTGTCGTTGTGAGATTTACACATGCCTTGGGTGGTTTACAGCATTCACCCAAGGCATGTGTAAACCTCACAACAACACACCCCCTGTTGTGCATTATTGCTTAACTTTTTAAGGGTGTTATTGTGACTGTAAGTCTAATCATAATAGTAAGAGACCCTGTGAAGAGGGGAAACAATTACGAGGAAGCTTCCTTACCTTGCTGCTTTCTAAGGCTCATTTTACATGGCTGTAGGAGTGCAAAAAGAACAGGATAAGTGGATAGCCAGTGGTTTATGGTGATGGTGTCTTTTAACTCTATGTTAATAATTCAGATCTGATTATCGGCCAGTAAAACAGAAATCAGTTTCATCTTAAGGCTGTTTGATGACAAGCCAGCCTAGTAGTGTAGTGGGTTGAGGCGCCTTACGACTTATCTCTTACCATGCTGGTGATCCAGGCTCAGCAGCAAGCTCAGACCATTGGGGGTAGGCCAAGGGGACATAGGATGAGCATCCGACGGACAACTCTCCTCCTCGGGGGCTTGTGGTTCCCTGTCTATGAGCAATACTCAACAGAGGCTGGGTGTGCAGCAGATGGGGCCATGCAAATCTGGGTGGCAGTAATGGTAGACATTTGTGGACCAGGTGTGGGCATGCGCCCAGATCATGCTGATGTCATTGCACGTCCGCACCTCCAGAGCAACGCAACCAAGAAAAGAGGAAACACCCCCGTGATGCCTGAAGGGAAGACGTCGTTCCACTGCCAGCACTCCCAATGCTGGACTCTACCCTCCTGGATCTCACTCACCATCAGCTGCCCTTTGCCTGTCAGGTAATTAGACTGATGTTTTGGAGCACTGAGGAGTGGTCCTGCCCCAGGAGGCAAAGACGAGGATCGGGTGTAACCTGCGGGCGATGGATGGTAGAGTGGGGATCACAGGCTGGGAGGTTTCAGGCTGGGAAGGATCAAGTGGAGAGTCGACTGATGGGACTCCAGAAGTCGACGACCAGAGCAAAGAAAGTTTACAAAAAAAAAAAGACTGTTTGATGACCTGCATGAATGGAGCTCTGTTGGTCTCAGTCTAGCTACTGGTCAACCAGTGTCCACAAATCACAAAACCACGAATAGGACAGACCCAGAATTTATAATTTGGGCTTACTGCTTTACATGGAGGGTGAGATGCTGCAAATTCTCTACAAGAATAAACAGGAAGCAGGTTTTTTTTTTGTTATTTGTGTGTTGTGTGAAAGTGAATATTCTAGTAACTTTAAAAGCCACAAATTTAAGTGGTAAGATGCACTGTAGGGGGTTATCATGAGATAATCTAACCCCCTGTGTGCCTAACCACATGAGTTAAAGGAAAGTATTGTTTGCCGTGGGGGTGGAATTACCCATCAGTAACTCACCTGTCACCTTATAGCTATTATGAAAAGTAATTAGATGTTTTAACAGCATTTGAAAAAGAAAACTTACAATGAGTATGTAATGGCAGGGCACAGGTGAGCCATGTGGATATCTTGTGGTATTTTACGGGTCCTAGCTAATCTGAAGGTTGAATTTCTTCCTCCAGTTTTATAATTCCATTTTACACTTTGTGTGTGGTGGATGTAAAAATTATGAAACACAAACTTAAAGAAAGAAATAATAGGAAGCAAACACTCTCTTTTCCTATAGCACTTTTTCTGAATTTCCATACCCCTCCCTCAAGTGATACAGCAAAGTACACAAAACTGGAATTCTGGAGTCTGCCCATAACCATTAGCTCTACCTGGCACCTCTTCTGGCAATTTAAGACTAGAGCTCGAGGACTGAATGGACACAGAGTCTGAATGAGGGGCAGGCAAACCTTCTCAAACGCTAACCAAGATGCTCAGATAATCCAGTGGGATTTTCATGTATACCCCTGGATTTCATAGTCTTCACCTGGAGTGGATAAATATGTCAGATGTGAGCTCCACACCATGCTGGAGTGGACACAGATACATTTTACAGAGTGGATTCTTGCTATCTGGAAAAATGTCTCTATCCTGAACAGCAATATTTTGTAGATCAAAGAGCCAGTAGATCAAAGAGCCAGTAGACTGTTCATTTGGGAATATAAGCAGGAGGCTGGCAAGGACAGAGGTCTGGGTTTATATTCTGTTTTAACTGAAATATTTGAATAGTTTTGTATGTGAAATTAGTTCTATGTGTTAAAAATTACTACTTTGAGTTAGAACTGTTACTTGGGCTGTGATATTGTAACTTTTGGGTCTTGGGAACACTTGTTTGGCAGTGATAATTAGAGTGAAATTTAAATGTGATGTTTGCCTGGTGTTGGTAAGAGCCCTGCCACCCACCCTGTTTTGTAGGCTTTCTTAAAGGAAACATAAATAAGGGTGCCCGATCTTAGCCCAAAAACCACAGCAGCGTCAGTTACTGTTTTTACTCACATAACGCTGCAGTCTTTTTGCTTATGAAGTCTGTCACTCCCGGGTCGCTACGGTTTAAGCATCGCGGCACAGTGTAAACAAATCCTCGATCTGCACTGAAACCAGCCGGTCCTGTAGCCTCCTAAGATGGCGGCTACGTCTGTGCGCAATGATGTAATGTTGCCGAATGGGACTATAGTATATGATATCCCACAGGGTTGCTGCATCATTCCCACTGCAGGTGACACCTTATCACACCTGCACAGTATAGGATTTGATGCAGCAGCGCATTTTTAATGAAGTTATCATATATACTTTATAAGGTCCCCATTCAGAATACAGTAACTCTCAGGAACGATGTCGCTTACATTACATCATCGCGTACAGACGTAGCCGCCATCTTAGGAGGCTACAGGACCGGCTGGTTTCAATGCAGACCGAGGATTTGTTTACACTGTGCCATGATGCTTAACCCGTAGCGACTCGGGAGTGACAGACTTCATAAGCAAAAAGACTGCAGCATTATGTGAGTAAAAACAGTAATTGACGCTGCTGTGGTTTTTGGGATAAGATTGGGCACCCTGTTTATGTTTCCTTTAAATACTGAAAAGCCACTGGGGGTTGGGATTGAAAGGCTGTGTATTTCTGTTTGGGACTGAAATTTGAAGCAACAGGAACTGGTGGTCCTGTGACATCATACGGTACCTGATGTCTGCATACACACATTGTTAGTGGGACTGGACACACACTGGACTGTATATGTTTGTGAGACTTGGGAACTTTATTGGTGGGGTTGAAATTGGGTTTATAAATAACTGCAGTCAGTACAGAGAGTAACTGTATTCCAGGGGGAAGGGACTGAGAAAAGGGGTGTGTGCCATTATAAACAGAGGGGGACAAACAGGGTGGCCATATTCCACCATGGCAGGCATCTTCGGAAGGGTTGTAGGCTGCACAGGCTGTGGGATGGCACACCTCAATTGGGCCTGAGAGAGGAGGCTGCCCACTTGTAGACAGCTATCTTGTATCAGGAGTGAAGTATATTGGTTAAGGAGTAAGCTGGGGAGTTGGGGGGGTGTCCAAGGATAAGGGGTGTGGATATGGGCAGCAGAAGGGTGGGGCTGAGGGGAGGCTGGGGCAACGCTCTGAAATTACAGACATTATGTTACAGCAAAAAGGAGGGGGGATATTAGGGTCAGAGGACCCTTAGACAGGGATGTTGACGCTAAGGGGAAAGCGTACGGGATGAACATTCTGAATACAAAGAGAGTGGAGGGGGAAGAGTCAGGAGGGGCTGTTGTGGGGAAGCCTAGTAGAGCAGACATTGAGAAGGGAGGGGCTGTTGTGGGGAAGCCTAAAACAGCAGACTGTGGGAAGGGAGCTCCTAAAGAGAACAGAGCAAGAGGGGAGGAAGAGGGGCAGTTTAGAGGTGCAGTCAGGGGAAACTTGGGTTACTTGATGGAGGCTGACATAGAGTGTCACAATAAATTTGAGCTACTAAGCAACCTAGAGGGGGAGGAAGGGGTTGATAGAAATGAGGAAACTGATACAGAGGCCGGGGGGAAGGAGTCGGACACCCATAGGGCATCACAGACCGGCAATGGAAAGGATAGAAATAGTCCCAGAGGGAGAAGGGGAAACATAAATGTTAAGCAGATGGGGGAGATGCAACATATTGCAGACATGAGGGAGGAGAGCATGACTGGAGAGAAACTGGGAGACAAGGAGGTGGGGGAGGAGCCCCCCTTCAGCGGGGGGGGTCAGTACCAAGGATGGGGCCTTAGCTAAAGGGGACCCACAGAGAGCCTCTGGAGGTAGGGGTACTATTACAAGGGGGGAGGATGGCAGTGTGGGGGAAGGGGAAACCATCAGGGCCAGGATAAATGGGTTGGATAAGAGAGGGTTAAAGGGGACACCTATTCAGAGGGGGTCTGAGTTAAGTGGGCAAAATAACGAGGGAGGCAGAAAGGGGAGGGTGACGAGGGGTCTCTAATGCAGGAAGACTCCCAAGGAATTGAGATCACGAATAAAGGGGGATGGGGGCATAGTGGAGGTAACCATAAGGATGATGGCGGTGTTAAGGTTCTGTTATTGGGAGACTCATGATTAGGAGTATCCAGTGGGAGGACAGGGGGTGGATGCCATAGCCAGGTGAAGGTAGTGAGTATCTCTGGGCTGACAGTGCAAGAGCAAAGTTCATGATCTACGAACTGGTTAGGGATTGTGGAGGAAAACGATTTCCTGGTCATTTGGGAACTAACAATCTAGAGGGAAATATGCTTTTGGAAATCCAAGCAAGGTTCCAAGAACTTGCCAGAGTCTGTCGGGATAATGGATGCAACATTTCCTTTTCGGAGATATTGCCAGTACCAAAGGCCTCAGTGGAGAAAAAAATGAAGATCACAGAGGTTAATGACTGGCTCAGGAAGTGGGGTGAAGAGAGTGGGTTGGGGGTGTTAGGGAACTGGAAAGGAGTTTGGGAGGATAAGGGACTGTATGCCAAGGACAGGCTTCATCTTGCCCCATTAGGGAAGGAAGTCCTTAAACAGGGATGGCTGACGACATTCAAGAAAGGTGGGGTTTAAACTTGTGAGGGGGGGGGAGGGATAAGGGAGGGGCTGACCAGAAGCCCTCTCCTCCAGATGAGGGGAGTAGCCTTCAAACCCAAGGGGAGGAGGGGGGAAACAGGCTGGGGTGGAGGTTTCAGGAGGAGCAGAGGGAGGATGGAAGTATAAGGAACCTGGGTGGGGTTCAACAAAGGGGATCAGGGATAAGGGGTGGGGGTTGATGTTAGTAAATGTCAGGAACTTGGGAAACAAGTTGCCAGAGTTCCAGGCCATGCTGTTCGGGAGGGGGGGGTGTGGATGTGGCGGCAGTCACGGAGACGAGGGCCAACAAAAACCATGACTGGGACCTAAACGTACGGGGGTACACTATGCTTAGGAAGGATAGAAAGGAGGGCAGAGGGTGGAGTGGCTATGTTCATTAGAGATGACATAGAAATTGCTAGGGTAGAAGAGGCAGAGGGAACGCGGAGGCCTTATGGGTCACCTTACAATCCCAGCAGGAGATAAGGTCAAGCTGGGTGTAGTATAGGCCCCGGGATGGGTGATGTTCTGGAGGATGGTTTGCTGGACAACATCATTGCCCAGTGTGGACTAAAAGGGGAAGGAGTGTTGTTGATGGGGGACCTTAATATGCCAGGTACAAACTAGGGAACCATGTCCTCTAAGGTGGCCAAGAAGCAGAGGCTGCTGGACGGCTTCCAGGATGTGTTCTTAACACAGCATGTGATGGAGCCCACAAGGGAGGGGCATGTCCTGTATGTGGTTCTGGCAGACAGGGATCTGGTAAGGGACCTGGTTGTAGAGGATCCCTGACTGGGAGGCGACCATAATACTGTCTGGTTTCAAATAAGCATGGGGGAGATCTAGGACACTGGCAGTGGACTTCAGGGGCCAGACCTTGTGGGCATGGGAAATATTCTCAAGGATCACTTGAAGGGATTACATCAATGACAAATGTGGAAAGGAGATGGGAGGTCATTAAATGGGGACTTCATGAGGCAGTCAGGACCTGCGCTAAGGTGAAACGTAAGGGAGCAAGTTCACATAAACCATGCTGGTGGTCCAATGAGGTTCAGGTAGCGGTCAAAGAAAAGAAGGCGGCCTACAAAAAATATAAAACAACAAGAGGGGATAGGGATTAGGAAATGTACCATCTTGCATCTAGAAAAGTCACCCGGATGGTGAGGGGGGCAAAGTCCAGTAAAGAGCAGCGGTTGGCACAGGGGATAGATGGAGGGGAAAAAGGGTTCTTCCGGTACATTGGGGAGCGGAGAAAAACTAAGGGCCATCTCAGCAGATTGAGATCAGAAGAAGGGTGGGTGGAAGAGGCGAGGGACCAGGCAGAGGTATTTAACGAGTACTTTGCCTCTGTGTTCACTAGGGAAGGGGATGGGATATCTACAAAGCAAGGCACAATGGGGATAGAAGCAGCAGTGAGTGGGATCAGGGGAGCAATAGAAATGGAGCAAGAGGGAGGGAGAGTTACCCCAGGGGTGTCACATCAGGATAAGGATAAAAAGGCCAGTAAGGTGGAGGGGATGGATGATGCTATCTCCGCCAAAAGGGTGTGGTTAGCCCTCAAGGCCCTAAAGAAAGACAAATCTCCTCTGGATGGCATTCATCCGAGAGTACTATGGGAATTGACAGACATACTGGCTGCACCCCTGGTGGAGCTCTTCAACAGGTCACTTGAGACAGGGACAGTACCTAGGGATTGGCGAGAGGCACATGTGGTGCCAATCCATAAAGGGGTCGAGGGAAGTACCAGGTAACTATAGACCCATCAGTTTGACCTCGGTGGTGGGAAAATTAATGGAGAGTATACTAAAGCAACGATTGGGGGTGTACTTGGAGGAGGTGGGAGGTCTGGATAGTTGGCAACATGGGTTTGTGCCAGGTAGATCATGTCAAACCAATCTTGTGGAGTTCTACGAATGGGTAACATTAGAACTGGACAGGGAAAGCCTGTGGATGTATTATTCTTGGACTTCAGCAAGGCGTTTTACTCTGTCCCCACAATGGTCTAGTGGAGAAACTGATGGGGTTGGGAGTAGGCCCTTTGATGGTCAGATGGATTGAAAACTGGCTAGCTGGACGCACCCAGAGAGTAGTGGTCTGTGGGGAGCTCTCGAACCCTAAAGAGGTTGGTAGTGGGTACTGCAGGGCTCGGTCCTGGGTCCGATCCTGTTTAATGCATACATATCGGACATCAGGGAGGGTATAGGGTGTGAAATGAGTCTTCGCTGATGACTCCAAGATGGGAGCAGTAGTTGAGGGAGAAGAGGGCAGGTTGGCCCTGCAAGGGGACCTGGACACCCTGGAAAGCTGGGCTCACACATGGAAATTAAATTTCAATATCACCAAGTGCAAGGTGTTACATCTTGGCAGGGGAAACCCTAAACACAGGTACGCCCTGGGAGGGGAGGCGCTGGAGGCCTCAACAGGGGAAAAAGACCTAGGGGTCATGGTGGATGCATGTATGAATAACTCTGAGCAGTGCAGGAGAGTGGCTAGCAAGGCAAACAGGATGTTGGGATGCATCGTAAGGGGGATCACCTCTAGGAGCAAGGAAGTGATTCTGCCGCTGTACAATGGACTGGTTAGACCACACCTTGAGTACTGTGTACAGTACTGGAGCCCACACTTGAAGAGGGACATACAGCTCCTGGAGAGGGTACAGAGGAGGGCTACTAAGATGATATGAGGGCTAGGGGATTTGACGTATGAGGACAGACTTGAGGAGCTCTGTCTGTTTTCATTGGAGGAGAGGAGAGACGGGGGGACATGATTGAGGTCTTCAAGTACCTCAAGGGAATAAATAGGGTAAACATGGAGGGGATCTTTAGACTAAAGCAGGGAGGTATCACCAGAGGGCATGGTTTGAAGTTGGAAGGTGGAAGGGTGAGGGGGGAAAAGAGGAGGAGGTTTTTCACTGAGAGGGTGGTGGACCCTTGGAATCCACTGCCTGGCAGCTGGTTCAGAGATCCACAGTGGAGGGCTTCAAGAGAGGGTTGGACAGACACAGAAAGTGGATGTATCAGATGATGGCCTGTCCCAGGGGGGTGGGGATGGATGATAGGGGTTTCTGGAACACAAGGGGGGGAGGGCCTCGGCACCCAACTAGGGATCTGAGGTTCGAGCAGACTCGACAGACCGTAAAGCCTAATCTGCTGGCAAATACTATGTTAGTATATTTAAATAACATTCTGTTAGCCGGAGTATACAAAGGAATAACCAGCTGAAGTGGATGATTAAATGCTGAGGCCAAAAGCCAAGGTGTTTAATCAACCACTGAAGCCAGTTATTCCAAGAATACTCTAGCTAACTGAATATTATTACTATTACATGACTAGAAATGTTGAACCCAGGATTTTAAAAGTGCTGTGGTAATTTGTTTGCTTATAGTCAAACAGTATGCAAGTGGGTGCTTTCAGATTCAAACCCAGGTCTCCAGGTTTGCAGCTTAAAGCTCTTATCCACTGCATTAAACTGGTTCACAGGAAACAGTGGAAGAGGAACATGCCTTTGTTCCCCCTTTTTTGTCTGTGGATTAAATGGGTAACCTACTATGGGCATGTCTGAAATGTGGATCACCTACTGTGGGCGTCGCCAGAATGCGGATTACCTACTGTGGGCATCACCAGAATGTGGCTAACCTGCTGTGGGCGTGTCTACAGTGTTGGGTAAGTTACTTTTAAAAAGTAACCAGTTATAGTTACTAGTGACTTTCAAATAAATGTAATCAGTTACAGTTAGATTACTTTTGTATAAAAAGTAATTAGTAACCGTAACTGTAATGCATATTACTTTTCATATTACTTTATATTACTTTTGATAACAGGGTTGTATTTACTCATTGAACGTAGCTATGTGCTCATGAAACCCAAAGAAGTCTATAAAAGAAATAAAACAGATTCTAAAGACAATGAATATGATCATTTATAACACAGTATCCATCTGACATTGCCAGGCACAACATCCCTTTACATTTCCATAAATAAGAGCTCTAATAAAAAAAACACTGAAACACACACACCCTGCATCTACTGCTGCCCTCCGCAATATCCCCCCCCCACAGCTGAATCCTGATTTTGCCAGCCACTGCTGTCCTTGATCATTTTCATTTCCATAACACCCAAACTCACCCTCCAACACACACACACACCCTGCATCTACTGCCAGTGCTCTTGGTGATCTTTCCCACACAGCTGTATATCCTGACAATGCCAGCCACAACTACTGTACCCCCTTGCATCCCACCCTTACCCCACCACACACACACACACACACACACCCTGCTGCATCTTCTGTACTTGGCAATCTTTCCCACATCTAGCCCGTATTCTCCTCCTGACTATGCCAGAGCCACAACTACCCCATTAAATTTCCATAATAAAATCCCACCCTCACATACTGTATAACCCCTTATTTCAGTGTACCCTAATTTCCGCGGGAGCCCCCTCACCCGACATATCAGTGCAAATATATATTAGCGCTGACAGACCCCAAACCGCAAATGAGTTCAGTCTTCAGTCGGGCTGCCATTTCAAAAGCCCACACTTGCTTTTTAACTGACAGATCCAGCTGACAATGCTAATACTGCAGCTGCAATACATGCAGTACAGCAATGAGTCGGAATCATGTCTGCCTCAAAACAGATCCCAAATCGCAGATGAGTTCAGTCTTCAGTCGGGCTGCCATTTCAAAAGCCCATACTTACTTCGTAACTGATAGACCCGGCTGACAACATTAATGCTGCAGCTGCAATACGTGCAGTACAGCAATGAGCGTTTTTTTAATGTGTCTAATTTCTGAAAAGCTGTCATTTAAATCCAAGGCTCTGTGGCTAGGAAAACACATTCATCCCGAGGTGAGAAATTTTCAGACCAGGCTGACCACTGCCGTTTGTGCCCTGAGATAAGTACCAAAGCAGACAGATTAACCAAGCAAGTCGAGCAGACTGAAGCCAAAACATCGGTCAGTTTCTTTTTTCCTAATAGTCCCCTTTATTAAAGTGAACTTCTTAATCTGCTGAACCCCTTCATTGTGCTGGCTGCCTGTTGTTCTGTGTTGTCAGGTCGATATCTGTTCAGTCTGTCTGGTCTCCTTGCACTCCCAACACAATGTGGGTTTTGGCGTTCTTGTCATTTTAAATCAGCTGTAAATTTATTTCCGCGGCACTGAGTCTTCCCGCAAATAAAGCGGAAATAAATTTACAGTGAAAATAAGGGGTTATACAGTAGCTCCCCCTACACTCACACACATGCACCCTGCAGATCTAGTGCCCATCCTTGCCATGGTGATCTTTTCTCATTTCCCCACAGCAGCCTGAATCCTAACTTTGCCACTGCCAGCCACAGATCCACCCATCACATACAATTAATTGCACCAGCACACACCTGCTTACCCCTACACACAATTTAAACACACTTTCCCACGGCTGAACCTTGACTTGCCACTGCCACTGAGACACAGTTATAATTATAAAAAAGTCTGCCATGACTATTATGCCACTGCAAGTTTGCCACAACTGAAGTCAAACAGTGTCACTAAAAATCAAATTATCACACAACACATTTGTTGCACTCCAGTACATACCCCATCAATAAGGATTTTCTTTGAGATGGGTCGGGTGATGAAGATAGACCTGGCAGGTGGGCAGGTGGACGGACAATCAAGTGGCCTGCTGTAGCAGTTCGGTGCATGCAGTGTTGGTGGAAATAGGCCCTGAACCCTGCCTGCACACAGACTACTTGCCTTTTTCCCTACAACAACTATGCTGGCCCTGATTACCTCAGGGTTCACAATGGCTACTATAGAGGGCCATGACTGATAACATGCAGAGGTGTAGCTAGCTATCCATAAATTGTACACCAACTGGCCAAGCTGTTGCCCCTCAAACAAGTTTCATCAATTCCTATAGCAATTTTTATCTGTACCATAAGTAGTATAATTTGTATATCAAATGTTGCAAAATTATATATTTAATAATAGACAAATAAAATGGTGTTTTCTGAATTTTATTTTCACAGCACATATTACAGATATAGAAACATAGAAGTTGACGGCAGATAAGGACCGCAAGGTCCATCCAGTCTGCCCATTTCTTTTTTTACCTTATGAATGTGCCATAGGCCTTTGCTCTGTCAATGGCCTATCTATTCATGTTCATCTATATTGCTCACTAATGCCTATCCCATGCCTGTCTGAAGCCCTGCACTGTATTCATATCCACCACTTCCTGAGGTAGGCCGTTCCATGCATCCACCACCTTTTCTGTGAAAAAGAACTTCCTCACATTACCCCTTAATTGGCCTCCCTCTAATCTTATGCTGTGTCCTCTTGTCCTGCTATTTTTCTTATATTGAAACATGTTAGACTATTTCACCTTGTTAATGCCCTTAAGATGTTTGAATGCTTCGGTCATATCACCTCTCTCCTCCTTTGCTCTAGGGTATACATATTGAGCTCCATTAATCTGTCCTCGTAAGTTTTCTGATGCAGTCCCTGCCAGGGGTGTAGCCAGGGATTTCTGATCTGCACACCAAGTGGACTCACTGCTAACCCCTCCTTGCTAGGGTGAGCTACCCCCAGTGTGGCCACACAATATGCAAATGTACACCAGGACCGTGTTTGTTGCCTCATTTGGCACAATAAATACAACTTTTGTAACTCATGACAATAATTGCTGCCATGCGTGGGTAAATACAAATGTCATGCATTGTTCCCCAAGACACCCACATACCAGCCCAGAGCCTGTAAAGTTGTCTTGTCCTTGGGATGCAAAGAGACTATTAGTGACCAGTCCTTCTAGTTTTGACTCCTATGAATAAAATTACAGAAAGGTTCAGTATTTTCTTTGTTAGTTTTCATGGAAAAAGGAAGCAGTTCAGAGCCTATTTGCTACCCCCTTAAATAAAATCGCACATCATGGAGTGCTTGGAGTATGCCTGCCTACACCCATGGTCCCTGCACTATTTTGGTTGCCCCTCTCTGGACTGCCTCAGTTTGGTTAATGTCCTTGTGAAGGTGTGGCCTCCAGTACTGCACGCAGTACTCAGATGGGGCCTAACCAGTGTCTTGTAAAGAGGGATTATTACCTCCCTCTTCTGACTTGTGATACCCCTACTAATACACCCCAACCTCCCTCTAGCCTTACCTACTGCTTTAGAGGTCTGCTTGGATGATTTCAGGTCATTGGTGATGATGGCTTAAGTCTCTTTCTTCCCTTGTGACAGCCAGCAACTCCCCTCCCAGCCTATAGGTGGCTTCAGGGTTTCTCTTCCCTATGTGCATGATCTTGCACTTCTTTGTGTTAAACCCCAGTTGCCACTCTTCTGACCATTTTGCTAGTTTATCCAGATCTCTTCTCGTTCTGCCCACCCCATCTGGATCATTTACTCTGTTGCAGATCTTGGTGTCATCTGCAAACAGATAAACCTTTCCCTCCAGTCCATCTGTAATGTCACTGATGAAGATATTGAAGAGGACTGGCTCTAGGACTGATCCCTTGAGGTACTCCACTTGTGACTTGCATCTCTTCTGACTGTATACCGTTTACCAGCACTCTCTGTTTTCTGCCTGTCAACCAGTTTGCCACCCAGTTGACCAATGTCTGACCCACCCTGAGCCTACCCAGCTTATTAATCAATCTTCTATGTGGAACAGTATCAAAAGCTTTGCGGAAGACAAGGTAGGCAACATCAACTGCTCCCCCTTGGTCCACCACTCTGGTTACCCAGTCAAAGAAATCTATGAGATTAGTTTAACAGGACCTTCCTTTTGTAAACCCATGCTGTCTTGGATCCTGTGCTCCTATGGATTCCAGGTGTTGCACTATCCTTTCCTTAAGGAGTGTCTCCATAATCTTGCCCACTACTGAGGTAAGACTGACTGGTCTGTAGTTCCCTGCCTCCTCCCTGCTACCACTCTTGTGGAGCGGGATCACATGAGCCCTTCTCCAGTCTTCTGGGACCTCTCCTGTGCTCAGAGACTCACTAAACAGTTCTGATAATGGCTCTGCTAGTTCCACCCTTAGCTCCTTTAGTACCCTGGGATGTATGCCATCAGGTCCCATTGCCTTGTCCACCCTGAGCTTATCGAACTCTTGTAGGACCCTTTCTTTTGTGAAGGACTAGTGCACACCTCCCTCCCACCTGTGTCCATGATGCAGAGCTGTGAGCCCTGCCCTACCTTCTCTTCAGTAAATACTGAGCAGAAGTATCTATTTAGGATAGATGCTTTTACATGGTCCTCCTCCTTACACGCCCCCTTATCCCCTATGATCTTAGAAAAATTGTAAAATTAAATGCATGCTGAAAAACTGAGTTAGAATCAAAGTTTCAACCATAGGTCTTCTTCAGGAATTATCTAAAAGAGAAAAAAGAAGGTAAGGGAAATAAGAGAAATATATGTGAGGAAAGAAAATAGGGAGAGGCTGTAGGAGAAAATGTAATAATATGTAAGGTAAGAATAGAATAGAATCTGGAAATGAAAAGGTGATGATAGATATGAATAGGCACAGTAGAAGTGAATGAACTGAGAAGTCAAGTGGGAACCAATTAACAGGACCTAGCAAGAAGGCAGAATGGTGAAAGCTATGTGTGCACACTCATTTCCAGTAGAAGTGAATGAACTGAGGAGTCAAGTGGGAACTAATTAACAGGACCTAGTAAGAAGGCAGAACGGTGAAAGCTATGTGTGCACACTCATTTTCATGTCCTACAGATCAAAGAAATACTCAAACTGGAGGAGCCAGTAATTTACACCAGATCTGTGACAACTAGTACAAGGACACCCAATGCAATGACACCTCACCAGAGCCATTCAGCCAAACAACATTTTCTATAATGAGACAACTGGCAAAAACAACCCCTACACTCACCAGCAGTGAGACTGCAACCATGTAGAAAGCAGTGATGAGATAAATGAGGCTACCCTGTAGTCGTAGCCGCTGTGTTACAGCAAAGAATTTTAATTGTTTGGTCTGGCTGTATTTTTAATGATGTTAACTGTTTTAACTGTTATTATGTACGGCGCCTTGACATTTGAAAGGCGCCCTATAAATAAAAATTATTATTATTATTATTATTATAAGATCACTGTGACTACACAAACCTGAAAATCAGCAAGGCTACAAAAAATGGCACCTCACAGCTATGAAATGTTGCCTAAACTTGTTTTTATTGTGGAAAAAAAGGCAAACAATGGTAGGCAACTTGCATTCAAGGTGAAGATACTGGGTGCTCACACAGTGCTTGTCAGAAGGCATTTTTTTAGCCTGATGTAATAAATCGAGCATGCAGTCAGCTGAACAGTCTTTGTTTACACTGAAACCTGAATAGCAAAAGACACCTGCACAATCTCCAGATTCCTGTGATGTCATAAATCTCTTGAACTTCACTCTTGAGATTTATGAAGTCACAGGAACCCCTTGATGGATTACAGTAACCATAACAGATGGATGACCATCTGTTATTCTATTGATATTACAGTAACTAGTTACTTTTGGGAAAAAGTAATATCCTTACAGTCACATTACTTTATTTTAAAAGTAACACGGATCCATTACTATTCCTAATTACCTAGAAAAGCAATCAGATTATAGTTACTAGTTACAAGTAACTAGTTACTCCCCAACACTACATGTCTAAAATGTGACTGAAGTAATTTGTGGGATAATAACTGACAGTTTTCCTGTGTTCTGATTGGCTTAGAACAGATACTTGTCATATAATATGACATACTCTGTGTTACAGAAACCTGGCTATCAACCAATATCCCTGACTCCACCCTCTCTAGCACCAAGTTTAACTTTTTTCATAAGGATCAAGGCAAGCAAAGACAAGATGGTGCTGAGGGTTGAGGCGCTGGATGCCACACCTTGCACCACACTGGTGACCCGGGCTCAGGAACGGACTCGGGACACTGGGGGTTGGCAGGGGAGAGGAAGGATCGAGCATCCCACAACTACTCTCCTTCCTCAGGGGAGGGTTGGGGTACTGCAGCGCACTGCAGCGACAGCTGGCGGAGGTCAGCGGCACAAGAGAGAGCAGCAGAATGGGGGAGAGTAAGGCAGGTGTCGGCACATAGTGCCCCGACGCCATTGCATGTACAGCTCTCGGCGGAGAAAACAGCAGAAAATGGCAGAGTGCAATCTCAGCGGCTCATGGCCACGCCCGGTGCCCTCTGGTACCTGAGAGGATCCTGCTACAGGGCTGCGTGACCGATTAAAGGCTGGCCCTGTGGGGGTGCCAGACCAGGCACGGGGGGGGTGCGGGTGATGGCGGCTGGGGATCGTGAAGGATCCGCTCCACAAGAAGAGGAACATAGAGCTGATATAAAAAGACCGAGGCAAGCAGGGTGGTGGCGTTGCCCCGTATGTCAAACAATTTCTCTCCTGTTCCATTACCTTCAAAGAGACCCGTACTTCCTCCCATGAAGTAATTATTGCACTAGTATCCATCCCTTCCTCTGCCCTGCTCTATATAGCTGCACGTTATGCCCCACCTAAAATGACAACTGACGCCCTAGTATCTATCATCTCTTCTATCTCCTCCCTCATGGCAAGCTGCGAACTGCTGCTTCTTGGTGATTTCAACTTAGACTGGCTCTCCCCCTCCTCCAGGTCTACCCTCTTTAAAATCGAAGCTCTCAACCTTATTCAACTGATCTACGAACCCACCCACATAAACCCCTCTCCCAGAACCACACTTTGCTTGACTGAGTATTATCTCCCACCTCCACTGTATCGCTGCAGCTGGGACACTGACAGATGTCACCAGTGATCACTGCATTACATTCTGCAAAACAAAGATTCACATTCCCCGTGCAGCCCCAAATACATTTGGTCCCACTTCCTCCACAATCTAGACATCACTGCCCTTCAACAAGATCTCTCAGCGGCAGACTGGCAACCCTTCTTTTCTACTGTTGATGTTGACTCTGCCCTATCTTTTTTCTCTAACCTCTTCCACATTTGGAATGCCCCCCTAAAGAAATCCAGAGTAAAAAGACATCATCACTCCTGGATATCTACAGACCTGTTGGCCATTTGCAGAGCCAGGGACAAAGCTTGGCACCACTATAAGGAGACCCTGTCTCAAGCGGACCTCCAAGCTTACAAAGCCCTTAGGAATAACTGCACTAAGGCCATCCGCCTTGCCAAGGCTACCAGGCGCCACCTGCAGCAAGAAAAGCACACTCCTGTGTCATTTTGGAAGATACTCCACTCTCTCCTTGACTCCCTGCCCAACTAGCCTCCCCAGTTCTCAATGTTGATGGCTCCCCTGTTTCTGACCCTGCTTCAGTCACAGAGATTTTCAACATATTTTTGCTACTTGCCCTCTCCCCAATATCCACACCCCCGAAACCCCTTTGGTCCTACTGGATGCTCCAGATCAACCTCCTAAATTCCAATTCTCCCCTTTCTCTCCGCTTGAAGTCTACACAGCCCTCCTCGCCCTTAACCCTACTAAGTTCAGCCCTGACGGTCTCCATTCCAGGCTTCTCCACATCTCTGCCTCTGCCACAGCTGCCCGCTCACCTACATTCTAAACCTCTCTCTCACCACCTCCTCCATTCCTAAGGCCTGTAAATCTGAAACGGTCCTACCCCTTCATAAGGGATGTGATCCTTCTGCTCCCGGAAACTATAGGCCAATTTACAGTACCTCCTCCCCCCTCTCTCACCAAACTGCAAGAATTCCTTATTCACTCTAGGCTGTCTGATTTCCTAGCCAATACAAATACTCTCTCACCAGTGGGTAAAAGTATCCAGGGGAGGATTACATGATGGGTGGGGAGCTATTAGCTGCCACAAATCAAATTCTGTTCTTCTCTATTTCTGTGTGCATCCAGATCCCAAGCCTCTGCTATTAACTGCCTGATGCATGGACTATGTCGGGGTATATCCCCTCTAACTTGACCCCACCTGGAGGGGGGCTATCCAGGGCACAATGGAGGCTAGTAATTAAGGGAGAAAGGCATGTGGGTTTGTGGTGTGCCATGGGGCTCATGAAGGAGCGTCCTCAGTCCTGAATCAGGAAGAAACACAAGCAAGGGTATTATTTCTAAAGTTGGGTTCTACATTTAATTCTTTCCAGCAACACCGATGCAGAACTAGCCCTTCAGCTGTTGGAGCATAGCCCACTAGGGAGGCTGTCACTGTGTGGAAACCTGCAGTAGTGCTGCAGTTCCACAGCCACCAGTGGATGTCACTGTGCACCAGGGATGTGGAGCTACTTCAGAAGAAAAACAGACAGGGCAATAAAAAAAGAAAGAAAAAACTGAGAACAGAAGTGTGTGTGTGTGTGGGGGGGCAACTAAAGAATATCTTAATATTAACTACTCATGTTAAAAATACTTTAATATTGCTGACAAAAACTGTGCTATTAAAGAAAAGGTGTCCTTTGTACAGCACAGGAAAGGATGACAGAAACACTGTTTAAGTGATTAATAACTAATGCAAAACTCGCACATGATTTATACGATCTGTTACCTTCTGATGGGATGCAGAACTCTCGTCACTGTGAGGTTTCTGTCACTTAAAGTTATAAGGATAATTCATAACTAAAAAAAATGCACAGGACATAGGTCACCTTTAACTAGAAGGTGACATTCACCAGTCACTACAAGCATTTTTCTTGTGCGGGGGTCGGCTTCCTTGTCCTCTGGTGAATTAGTGTTGTAGTCTGGTAAGCAATGCAGTTTGGGAGTTGGGGATTAAAAGAAAGCTGGAAGGACTGGCATGACAGCTCCTTACTTGTGTAACCCACAGCTAGGTACAAGCCATTCCTCTCAACTGTCCTACATTACGAGGGCCATCCCTCATTTTGTCACTCAGAATTCCTCAGTCCCATATAGAGAAGGAGTCTCACACTGTAAACTCAAAACTTTGAAGCAGAAATTTGTAATATGTGTAATGCCCCAGAGTTGGGGGAGGCTACAGAAACAAAGCCAGTGACCCCTGGGGGGCATAGCAGGGGAGCACAGTAGGTGCTTGGGACCCTCATAGGGCCCTTACAGAATCCAGGCCGGCACAGTGAAGTCAGGGAGGACAGACATATTTATTTAAGGAAACCACAGAACATGTGTAGATGGGTCCATGTGTTTTAAATAGGGCTTGGCCCAGTTTCTTGATCAGCCTGCTGTACCAGTTCCCCAGTAAGCACCCCTGCAGTGCCCCAGTAAGCAAGAATGTCTTCAGCATTGGCCAGTAAACCCCAAAAAGCCTGTTTCCACAGTACAACAGCCAGCACAGAAAATGTCTCCCTGCATCCAGCTCCCTGCTCAGCCCTGGTCAGGGTTATATTTAAAGCCATTGTTTGCTTATTCTGCTCTCTGTCCACCTCTTCTCACAACCCCCCAGGCAGTGTGAGCCATCTGCCATATGCCAGGACTGCTGCTCCTCCCTTAGCACAATGGCGGTTTTGAAAAGAAGATCCATCTGTGGCTTGAGCTCAGGGTTCGAACAATGTAACCCCCAAGCCTTTAATATAGAAACATAGAAGTTGATGATAAGGACCGCTAGGCCCATCCAGTCTGCCCATATACCCTACCTGTATCATCAGCCACTGACATGGTCATCGGCTTTAGCTTCTCCTTCACACCTCTAGGGTTCCCTCACGCCTATCCCATGCATGTTTGAATCCTGCCACTGTGCCCGTTCCTACCACCACCTGGGGCAGGCTATTCCATGCATCCACCACCCTTTATGTGAAAAAGAACTTCCTTACATTATCCCTTATCCTGCCCCCCTCCAATCTCATATGGTGCCCCCTTGTTTTTGTACCTCTCCTGTACTGAAATATATCTTCCACTTGCACCTTGTTTATGTCCTTAAGATACTTGAAGGTTTCTATCATATCTCCCATTCCCTCCTCTCTTCCAGTGTATACACATTGAGGTCTTTTAATCTCTCAACATAAGTCTTCTGTTGCAAGCCCTGCACCACCTTAGTCACCCTTCTCTGAACCACCTCCACCCTGTCTACGTCCTTATGAAGATGCGGCTTCCAGAACTGCACACAGTACTCTAGATGAGGTCTTGCAGTGGTTTGTATAGTGATATCACCACCTCCCTCCTTCTGCTGGTGATACCCCTTCCTATGCACCCCAACATGTCACTGGCCCTCCCTACAGCCTTTATACTCTGTTTCACCACCTTGAGGTCATCTGAGATGATAACCCCCAAATCCCTTTCCTCCCTGGTAACTGTCAGCAACTCTCCTCCATCCTGTAACTCTTCACAGGTTTTCTGCATCCCAGGTGCACGATTTTGCACTTCTTCACGTTGAACTTCAGTTGCCAAACTTCAGACCATTTTCCAGCTTTCCTAGGTCCCTCCTCATTTTTTCCACCCCATCTGGAGTGTCTACCCTGCTGCTGATCTTGGTGTTATCTGCAGGCAGGCAAACCATCCCTTCCAGCCCTTCCGCAATGTCACTAATAAAGACATTAAAAAGGACTGGCCCCAGGACTGATCCTTGAGGTACCCCACTGGTCACCTCTCTTTCCTCAGATTGGATTCTATTTACCACCACCCTCTGCTTCCTGTCCCCCAACCAGTTTTTAACCAAGTTCGCCACCTTGTGGCCCACACCCAGGCTTCCCAACTTATTTACATGTCTTTTATGTGGAATGGTGTTGAAGGTCTTGCTGAAATTTAGATAGACAACATCTACCACTACCCCCTGATCCACCTCCTTCATCATCCAGTCAAAAAATCCTATCAGATTTGTTTGACATGACCTTCCTGCTGTGAATCCATGCTGCCTTGGATCCTGTGCTCTGCTGGATTCTAGGTGTTCCACAGTCCTTTTCTTAAGCAGTGCCTCTGTAATCCTACCCACTACTGAGGTGAGGCAGACCAGCCTATAGTTTCCTGCTTCCATTTTTGAGAAGCGGGACTACGTGTCCTCCTCCAGTTCTCTGGAACTACTCCTTCATTGAGCGACTCACTGAACATGGCAGCCAGTGGCGCTGCTAGCTCCATCCGTAGTTCCTTTAGTATCCTGGGATTCATGCCATCTGGTCCCATTGCCTTGTCGACCCTCAGTTTTGAGAGCTCCTCTAGGACTCTCTCTTATATAAATGGACTGGTGTTCACACCCCCCCCCCCCCGTGTATCTGATGCCTAGCTGTGGTCCCTGTCCCTCTCCTTCTTCATTGAAAACTGAGCAGAAGTATTTATTCAGTATTGATGCCTTTTCCAGGTCTCCCTCCACTCTGAGCCTTACAATCCCATCCTCTGGCCTTCCTTCTCTCACTGATGTAAGAGGCTGCAGAGAGCAGCTGTTGGGGTTTTAGCGAGGACCGGTGAGTGAGAGGGCAGGGAGAGTGACAGGGACCAAGAAAAGGTTTATCTCATCGGGTTAAAGCAGTCTCATCAGCGCTGCCTGGTACCTCCTCTCCAGTCATAGTCAGCGGTGGCTCCCTGTTCACTTCCTCTTGGGAATGTGTAAAGTACAACGATATAGCGCAGTTTCGACCATGCTTTTTTGGCAGTCAAAGTCCAGTTCCCTTCCCTTCTCCTCCCTCAGCGGTATCTGTACCAGTGTCTTCAGCAGCCTAGGGGCAGCGGTCACCCCAGGACTCCTCCAGCAGCATGACTCAGGTCACGGTGGTGAGTGTGCTCGTGACACATCCAAGCAGTGCCGGCCGCTATCAAAGGTAAACAAAGTTTTTCTGAGGTTTTTTTGTAACTAAATCAACAAACCAGTGCTGGTCAGCACAGTAAACAGAGAAGCTGAGTCTGTGTGGGTGGGCAGGAGCAGCCCCAGACCCAGAATCGCCCATAGGACAGAGGAAAACAAAGAACTCCATAGGTTCACTGTGGGGGCAAGTAAGGCCCCATCCCTCAGACCACCTTTAGGGCAGGGACAAGTGAGACTACGCAGGGAGCAGGCCTTAGGGTTTGGGCTCAGACAGGCACTGGAGCCGACCCTAGGGTGGGAAAGTAAGCACTCCAGAAGAGCTAGTGGCTTTGGGGAGAGGGCTCATGCACCCTGGAGAGTACCCACAGGGTGGTAAGGAGAGCTCCATAGGAGCTAGGGTTGAGGGGAAAGGTTTAATTAATTGTTGAATATTTACATGCCTGCAAATAGAACTGTAGTTAAGGTGACAATGTACCTGTTTATACAGACTGCATTTAAAGCAACAGTGTACTTGCTGCCCAAGTGAACTGCCTAATTGTGTGGTGCCCTACTAACTGACTGCCTAGCTATCTGTTCATTGGATGCCCTGAAAGTGAACTGCCTAATTGTGTGGTGCCCTACCAAATGACTGCCAATCTGCCTGTTCATTTGGTGCTCTGGAACTGAACTGCTTAACTATGTGGTGACCTACTAATTAACTGCCTATCTGCCTGTTTGTTGGGTGCCCTGAAACTGAACTGCCTAATTGTGTGGTACCCTACCAATTGACTGCCTGTCTGCCTGTTACCCTATATAGACCACCTTATGTCATGAAAGACTGCCTAGTTACTGATACCATGTGCAACTAATCTTTTGACTAATGTAGAGACTACCTATCCTTCAGTACCAGTTGCACAACCTGTAAGTAACTTCTCGGAACATGCTTGAACTCTGCCTAAAAGGGTGTAAAAGAGAATGTCCTGTGCGTACCCAAGAAACCAAATCAGACTTGTCGAAGAGACTTTATTTAAGCAGCTACTTCATCCTGCATCAGTCTGGGTGTGCACTCGTCAGACCTAGGACTGGTTACTGAGATAATGTAGGGTGCTAATCAAGTCAGGTCACCTTTGCTATGTCTCTATACCTGCAGTCCAGCCCCAACAGGAAAGTAAGGAAGGGTAGGAGCTGCACTGGCTTGCTAGTTAAGGACTTCGGTTACGCAATGGAGTTGGGGTTTCTTTTATCTAGGTTCCACATCCTTCCGGATCAGCATGAGTCAAGATTACTGCTCCTCATCCTGCATCCTCTACAGCAGCTTCTATCCCAGCGGCCCATTGAGGGTCCAACAGCACACGCCTGCTGGAGTTTCCTGTCCTTTTCATCTTGGCTCTATAGCAGCTTTTGTCCCAGTGACCCACTGAGGGTCCAACAGCTAATGCTTTGTGGATTCCCTTTCTTCTTGCCTTTGGATCTACAGCAATGTTTCTCCTGGTGATCCATTGGAGGTCTGACAGCCGACACCTTGTGAATTCCTTTCCTTCTTGCCTCTGAATATACAGCATCTTTTTCCCCGATGACCCATTGGGGATTCAACAGACGAGACCTTCTGAATTCCTTTTCTTCTTGCCTTTGGATATACTGAAGCTTTTGCCCCAGTGACTCATTGAGGTCCAACAACCAATGCCATTTGGATCCTCTGTGCTGCTGGTCCTAGTGCTCAGTCACATCTTGTCCGGCGATCCATCTGAAGAATCAAGTAACTGATGCCTGATGACCCTTTGTTCTGATCTCAACCTGACAAACCCCCTTCTGACACAACATCTCATTCTGACTAAACCTCTTGACAGTTCACACGTGTGAGACTTCAGCTGGGTACCCAGCTATCAATTTGCCTATTCTTAGAGTTTACAATTGATTAGAGTTTAATAAGTGGTTTCATATACTAGAGTAATTAGTAGTACAACCTGACCAATTATCAGTAAGCTCATGCAGTAATATGTTTACCACAACATGGAGTTATTTGTTAACACAGTCAAACCTTACAGCGTTAGAGAACCCTTACAATACCATAGGTAATAGCACCTGTAGAAAAGTAATGTATTTTAACTTAGTAAAGTGCACATTTTAGTCTTTATTTATTGGTTAATAATTACTGGGGAACTGATATATCAGTCAGATTACTGGCGTCATCAAATGCCGTAACAACATGATTTCAGGTTATTACACTCCAAAATGCCGTAATAACCCAAAATCCAATTGATACGGCATTTCCCTAAGCAGCAATACAAACAGCAGTGGCCGCGCAGTACTGACAGCATGAGGAACTTCAGGAGGGTACTCATGATTGTCTCTTCAGGCCCCTGAGGTACTCACACATTATCTCCTTCTAATAAAATTGTGCTATATGTAACCCCCCTGCAAATGGGGGTTCCCAAAAGACTTCCAGGAGCTTGCTTGAATGCTCCAAGCCTGAATGGTGTTTGGCATTTAAGCCATTTATCAGTGAGTGTTTTTAGAACCTCTGGTACTGTCTCTTTAAGAGCTGTCTGCTTGCAGACATAATTAGTTTGTATGGGGGACTGTGTGTTTCTTTGATTGAGTACCACTCAAGCTGCTGCTAATTCACTTCATTTTGCAGTCACTAGAATGCAAAGGGAACCTATCTGAAAGATGTAACTGTTTGCCAGAAATTATTTAGAGTAATAATGAAATTACAGTTTGTCTAACCTGCTTTCTTTGCAGTCAGAACTGTGTCTGCTAGTTCCCATTCTAGTTTTGAACTGCTGAACTGGACCAATCAGTGTGGGTAAGCTAGCTCTAAAATGGTGCCTTGGACGAATCAGAACTTGGACTCATAATCTGAGCCAGCCACAAGAGGATTGTATGGGCAGTGACTCTGGGAGATGTAGTTTAGACTTCAGTGCCTTTTGGACCAACAGCAGCAGTCTATTGTGAGTGACAGCCAATCCAGTCAAGAACTGGGAGGAACTCAAAGGAAGTGCCCGGTTTTGTCGGTTGGAGTTTCAGTTGAGCTTGGCAGTGAAGAAGGAAGGAGCCCTGCTTTTCAGTGTGCAGTTTTAGTCAAAAAAGCGTGTGTAGGGCCCAGAGTTCCGGTCTGCAGCTTGTGTAACAGCTTGTTAGGACTGAACTCGTCCTGTGAAAAGAATCAAAGGATCTCTGAAGAGTAGAAACCAGGCTCACCCTGTAGAAGACTGGAGGAATTGCTGAAAATTGCACTCTGTCTGTCAGGAACTGAATCTGCTGTGTGTTCTCCGGTATTGTGCAGTAATTGCGATCGGGATACAGATGCAGCCTGCCTGGTATAGTGCTTTCTTTTATATGGATGTGTGAAGAGGTTTGTGTACCTCAAGTGAGCCCTGCTGACATTGAAGGACCCTATCTTATTTGGAGGTCGTGAGTACTAATTCAGGGTTGCTCCTGTTGAATTGCCACATTAAATCCAAATGGAATTACTGTACTGCTGACTGTTTAATTCTCCTTTTCTCTGTGTGAAAGGGCCCCTACCAGCTGCCACGGTTTGGACTAGCCACTAGGCTTGGGTACCCAGGGACAGTAACTGATAGGGATAGGCCTGTGCACAGAGCCATAGGTAGATTATTAGAGTGATAAGCTAATTAACCTGATTTCCCCTGTCCTTGTTATATCCCCTAAATAAATCAGAGCTGCTTGTTTCAGCAAAGTTATACTGCCTGAGGCATTTGTCATGTTAAAGTACTGTACTGTGATTGTTGCACTGTATCTCATTTCACAGGAGGTCCCAGTGCCGGAACCAGACCTGGGGGTAAGTGTATACTGTGAAGGTAATTCTGATATATTGTGTGGGCCACTAGTGGGAAGAAAGGGGGTTGCAGTGTCCCAGAGGGCTGTGACCAAGTTAGTTTAACTATTGCAACCCTGACCTCTGGGTGGAGGCACCCGCCATTGGATCCAGGCCCTCAACCTGTTAGTGGCAAATCAGGCAGGGTAGTAGCCCCTGGGATAGCGCCATCTAGGGGTTACATCTTGGAGGCTCACCGCTGGGATTGTGTGTCCTCTAGTGGCCATATTTACGAAACCACTGTTAAGAAAAAATGGGTACCCGACAGAAGTGGCTGTGCACCGCTGGTGGAGTGGTGTACTGGGGAGAGATCGACCCCAAAATGCTATGCTTATCCTGGACATCCCCTGGTATCAATACGGACACTGTGCAGGAGTACTTTCCAAGGTGGAAGGTTTCAAAACCCTGTGGTGGTGGGTCGGCATGCTAATCTGCTCACCCACACTTTCCTGGCCCTAGTAGAGTTTAAGGATCCCATAGATAGCTCCAAAGTGCCACAGGACCATCACCCCAGAGGGAGCCCTCACTACTTGGAGAGTGATAACTAAGGACAGTAAAGACGGGGAACTCAGCCCCACCACTATCTGAAACTTTTGAGGAGAAATTTGCTGAATGGTTGCTGGAGAGGGAAAACTGTGGAGGACTTGAAGAAACTATTCTTGCCACCTGGGGTGTTCCTCCCCAACACCCTCTCCTGCTCCAGTGCCCGTAATGGTGGCTGAACCAATGCAGACTCCTATTTCTGCACCTGCCATTAGTCCACGACTCTTACCGAAGGTTGAGGATCTTCTCTGGCACCCTCCCACCCCAAGGGAGGATGACTGGGAGACCTGGATAGACTATGTTGCCCCCAAGTGCTAGAATGGCAATGCTCGGAAGGTGAAAGCGAAGAGGGTTAGATGAGAGCCTCCGAGGTCCTGCCCTAGCTACCATCCGTGCTAAACGGGCCAGTAACCCTGAAGCGACTGCACAGGCCTATCTTGAGGCCTTGGAGAATGTGTATGGGAGCCCAGATTCTGATGAGGACCTATGGTGGAGAGTAAGAGATGCACAACAGTACCAAGGGAGTTGTTGTCTGTGTATGTATCCGCTGGAAAAATTGTTGCAAGAATGCCTCAGAAAGGTAGTTTGCCAGCGATTGAACTGGACCGAACCAGGCTGGACAGGATCCTCAAGTCTGCCCCTTCTCAGAACTGCTGTTGCTTCAGTTACGCCTGGCAGATCGACTGAATCCCCACCTCCTATGATGAGTTAATGAGAGAAATTGAGGAGTTGAGAAAAGACGACCTCGGAGGGACCTGCACCAATAGCTGCGGCTATGACCCGAGTGACTGAGGGTGACCCATCAAGTGAAGTTCAGGGGCAGAGGTTGGCAGTCAATGAGTGCTCTGACAAGGAAAAGATATGTCACAATGGGGCGAACTGTTGAGAGAGATCCGGAATTCAAAAACAGTCCTTTATGAAGGCCACGCCTGCAAATACGGGCCCTGACTCATATCCGACTGCATCTGCTATGGGGTGGGGGTACCCACCCATGTATCTCCTGCTGATAACAGCTCCGAACTCGATTCCTTGACCATGGAAGTGGAGAAACTGACAGATGTCTCCAAATGCTTATCACGCCAGCAGACAGAGATGGCACCAAGGTTTCCAGTTAGTAATACCCCCGCCTGGCTCCCAGTGTGGCGCCTCGGCCAGCTCAAACTCCAGAAAGTATGTTTTGCTATAATTGTGGGAAAGATGGGCACATGAAAAGGGAATGCCAGTCCCCAAAAGACACTGACAAAGTTGCATATAGGCTACAAGGAGAGCTTCGGAGAAGAAATCAGTGGTTAAGAGGTGCACGACATGATCCCAGTGAGGGCACCAAAAATGCTAATTCACGCCCTTTGGCAAGGTCAGTTGCCCAGTCCCCACTACCGCCTCTCCAGACTGGTCCAGAATAGTGGGTCCCTCCATGGAGACCACTGTAAAGGTGAACGGAGTGTCTACAAAGAGCTATATTAGACAGTGGCTCCCAAGTGACAATTATGTTCCAAGATTGGTATCAGAAGCATTTGTCAGACGTACCTTACAACCATTAGAAGGACTGCATATGGGGGTTAAGTGGAAAGGCCTACCCCTATTCCGGTATATCCGAATTTGGCTGTCTTTCCCCACCTCCGTGGCTGGAGTGGCGAACAAGTAGAGACCCTAGCCTTAGTGTGTCCCCCACTGACTGTATGATGGTGTCCCTTTGTTGATTGGAACAAATGCTCATATGTTCGGAAGGCTGGCACAGTTGTGTTACTTAAAACAGGGGTCAAAGACTAGTAGAGCTTTAAGAGTTCCAGCTTAATTAAGAAGGCCTATGAGGCACAGAGAGATGCTGAAAAACAGAACCAGAGGAACCGGTCGAATTGTATGGAAGAAGGATCCTGAGTCTCTGATCCTGGCGCCAAATGCCCAGTGTACCTTACAGGAGAGGTCCAGTATCAGAAAGGATGTTAAGAATAAAATATTAATGTTGGATGCACCAGGCGATGGAAAATTGCCAGAGGGACTGCTAGTCAAGCCTAGTATTTTGCCGCTAGAGCCCATGCTTATGCCAGAAGGGTAATGGTCCAAGTTCATAATGTGTCTGAAAGAGACATTCGAGTAAACAGAGGTTGCATCCTGGCTAATGTGCATTGTGCAGACACTGCAGTGCTACCCAGCAGCAAGAGTTCAAGGAAGAATGACAGAGTAACGCCTGACTTGTTTGATTTGGCGACTCCGCTGCCAGCTGAATGGAAAGTGAAGATCAGTGAGAAGCTTGCCCAGAGACCAGGTGTTTTCTTTAAAGGAATGGGATGTAGGATGCGTGCAAGGAGCTGAGCACAATATCCGGCTGCATGACAAGAAGCCATTTAGTGAGAGGTCTCGACGCCTGGCACCTGCTGACATAGATGATGTGAGACGGCATCTGCAAGAGATGTTAACTGCTGGTGTAATACAAGAATCCAGAAGCCCTTATGCTTCCCCATTGTGGCAGTGAGGAAAAAGAATGGAACAGTAAGGATGTGTGTGGATTATCGCACCTTAAACCGGGCGGACTATCCCTGATCAGTACACAATGCCCGCATTCAGGATGCTTTGGACTGCCTAAAGGGAGCAAGTGGTTCTCTGTGCTGGATCTCCGCAGTGGGTACTATCAGATCCCGATGGCCCCAGAGGACCGTGAAAAGACACCTTTATCTGTCCGCTGACTTCTATGAATTCATGAGGATGCCTCAAGGGATTTCAGGTGCCCCAGCCACTTTTCAACGATTGATGGAGCGTGCAGTGGGGGACATGAACTTACTAGAGTGCCTGGTATACCTAGATGATGTTATTGTGTTTGGCAGCTCACTGAGGAACATGAGAGCAGATTATTTAAAGGTATTGGACCGACTGGAGGACTTTGGCCTTAAACTGTCCATTGATAAGTGTCAATTTTTCAAACATCAGTAAAGTATGTGGGACACATAGTATCCACGAGGGAATAGAGACTGACCAAGTAAAGTTGAGGCCTTGACCACCTGGCCACAGCCCAAAATCTAAAAGAACTGCAAAGATTCCTGGGATTCTGTGGTTATTATCGGCGCTCCATCAAGGACTATTCAAGAGTGATCCGCCTTTACTTAACCTTACTCAAGGGTATCCCCAACCCACAAAAATACCAAAAGTCAACGTCCTCAAGACTGAAAGAGTGTATTTTCATCCGAGTGAAGTATTTGGGGCTCAGCTGGACTCCTGATTGTGAGACTGCTTTTCATGAGATCATATATCAACTTACCCATGTTCCAGTGCTGGCCTATGCCGATCCAAGAAAACCTTACGCCCTGCACACTGATGCTAGCTTGCAAGGGTTGGGGGCTGTTTGTACCAAGAGCACGAATGGCCTGAGACCAGTGGCCTTTGCAGTAGAAGCCTGA
Source organism: Neoceratodus forsteri (assembly GCA_016271365.2). Lineage (NCBI taxonomy): Eukaryota > Metazoa > Chordata > Ceratodontiformes > Ceratodontidae > Neoceratodus > Neoceratodus forsteri. Next base: position 897,847,785 of record CM057451.1, on the reverse strand, counting down.
CCCCATCCGAAAAGAACTATCCTGTACATAAGTTAGAGTTCCTAGCTTTGAAGTGGGCTATTGTTGACCAATTCCATGAGTACTTGTATGGGGCTAAAATACTAGTAAAACTGACAATAATCCTTTGACCTATGTCAGACCTCAGCTAAGTTGGATGCCACTGGCCATAGGTAGCTTTCTGCATATCTACATATGACTATGCTCTCGAATACCGAGCAGGTCTGAACCACATAGATGCTGATGTCTCTCCGGAGGCCTGTTCCCCAGAATGATTGGGTCCGATTGGCAGAACCTGACATTCGGGCACTCTGCCGGAAGTTTGACAGGGAGGAACAAATGTCCACGGACGCAGTGGACTGCATGGTGGACTGCTTGGGAGCCTCTGAGAATTGCATACCTGCTGCTTATTGCCACTTTTCTGCAATAGACATTGGTGCACTGCCTCAGCTGGACAATGACAGTATTCGGCGGGCTCAATCCCGCGATCCCATGATCAAAGCAGCTTTAGAAGCCTCTATGCAGGAAAAGATGTGTCCAAATTACGCCCACTGATTTGAGAACTGCACTGTTATACAAAGAAGGTCCTAAGTTGAAACTGATCAATAAACTGTTATACAGAGAAACAGTAGACAGAGGGGACAAGTAGACAAACAACAACTAGTGCTGCCCACTGCTTTTGAGACTCAGTACTGAGGTCCTTGCACAACCACATGGGGCACCTTGGTATAGACAGAACACTTGACTTGGTGAGATCCAGATTCTATTGGCCTAAGATGGGGGCTGATGTGGAGCAACACAATCAAACTTGTAGTCGCTGCTTACAGAGGAAAGTTTTGCCCCAGAGGGCTGCCCCTTGTTAACATCACCACCAGTGCACCCATGGAGCTGGTCTGTATTGATTTTCTAAGTTTGGAGTCAGTTCAAAGAAATATCAGTAATGTGCTGGTGGTCACTACCATTTCACGAGATATGCCCAAGCTTTCCCACCAAAGACCCAGAAAGCATCCACTGTGACAAAGTACTTGTAGAAAACTTTTTGTTCACTATGGGCTCCACAAAGAATCCATTCTGATCAAGGGAGAGACTTTGAGGTTGTCTGATCAAAGAGATGCTTTCTCTGTGGGGAGTCGAAGTCAGAACCACTCACTACCACCCCAGGGGACCCACAGCCTGAGCGTTTCAACCGCACTTTGCACTAGATATGCTAGGCACCCTGCACCCAAAGGACAAGCCTAGATGGAGCCAACAAATTAGCACCCTGGTACATGCTTATAACTGCACCAAAGTGATGCCACTGGATTCTCCCCTACCGCCTGATGTTTGGAAGAGAAGCTCGACTACCAGTAGATGTGTGTTTTGGGGTCTCTCCTGATGGGGTTCAAGCTGACAACTATTTACAGTATGTGCAAAAGTTAAAGGCCCAGCTAACTCATGCGTACCAACTGGCTCAAACCATGGCTGCCAAAAGAAATCTGGCCAACAAAGAAAGGTATGATAAAAGGTGAAAGCACAGGAACTCCAGGAGGAGATCGGTATTGCTAAGAAATCTGGGATTGCATGGCAAGCACAAGATTGCTGACAGATGGCACCATCTCCCTCACATTGTAGTGGGCAAACTGGATGATCTGCCAGTGTACAAAGTAAGGCCTGAGAATAATTCAAAGATGTAAAAACAATGCATAGAAATCATTTACTGACCATTGGACAAATCTTAATTGAGTCTGAGCCCTAGAAGATGCCCCTCTGGACCAGTGACTAGAGCTGCTGCTAAGAAAAGATCAAGAAAGTCTGCACCTACAGAAGCAAAGTTAAAGTGTTCCTCCACAAGTCCCAGTTGAGCATGACTGTCAGTCCACATCGGAAGAAAGTGAGAGTGACTTGAATACTATCCTTCTTACGAACTGAGTCAATTGTTTCGGGCAATCCCCTAGTCAATACTGGAGACAAAGCTGGGCCTTCTGGACTGTCTAAGCCCCAGCTTCATCCCTGGAGCCAATGCTCCCAGAAAGAGAAGTGCAAAGCATCAGATCAGATGAAATGGAATCATTGTGCATGGTTGAACTGTTTGAGCTTTCAGGGAGGAAAATGATAGATTAGGGCAGACTGGTGATACACCCAGACAAGAAGAGTATTTTGAGTGCCCTGACAGTCCACTGCCAGTGTCCGAAGCTCTCCATGCGAGCCAAATGTTGTGGACTCAGAAACTGTAACTCCTGGAGCTGAAAGTGCCCCAAGTTCTAGCCTCTCTACCCCCATGGAGACTCCCTGACAAGTGTGGACAATGCTGAAAATGAGGCTCAGAGTGCAGAGACTGTAACAGTTCCCCTAGAAAGACTGGTCGAGCTGTAAAGCCTGTGGTGCACCCTCAGTTATGATTCCCTTGGGAGGCCTGTGGATTTGCCTCTCAATGTTGTCCATAAAGGAGTGTATGTGTCCCCGAGCTCATTGCCCAAACTGAGCGTCAGTGCTAACTCCAAGTTACTTGTGTTGCCCTCTAAGTATGGTGTCCTCTGCCGTCCAGCCCCAAAGGTAACTGATAGGAAGGGCCCCTCTCTTCAGGTTTCATGTACAAGAGGTAATAACTTGAGTTATGGTACAATGTGTATGTAATACTGTGTAAAGAGGACGTACTGCAATGTTTCAGAAATGTGTTCTTGGTAAAATGATATATTGACTGATGATTACATATGCGAGCCTAATGCAAATGTATGTGGTTGCAGTTGAAACTTATGGGGGTACTTGTTTGACGCTGGACGCTCAAGCTTTCCCAGGCCAGGAAGGTGTAACCCCCTGCAAATGGGGGTTCCCAAAGACTTCAGGAGCTTGCTTGAATGCTCCAAGCCTGAATGGTGTTTGGCATTTAAGCCATTTATCAGTGAGTGTTTTTAGAACCTCTGGTACTGTCTCTTTAAGAGCTGTCTGCTTGCAGACATAATTAGTTTGTATGGGGACTGTGTGTTTCTTTGATTGAGTACCACTCAAGCTGCTGCCAATTCACTTCATTTTGCAGTCACTAGAGTGCAAGGGAACCTATCTGAAAGATGTAACTGTTTGCCAGAAATTATTTAGAGTAATAATGAAATTACAGTTTGTCTAACCTGCTTTCTTTGCAGTCAGAACTGTGTCTGCTAGTTCCCCATTCTAGTTTTGAACTGCTGAACTGGACCAATCAGTGTGGGGTAAGCTAGCTGTAAAATGGTGCCTTGGACGAATCAGAACTTGGACTCATAATCTGAGCCAGCCACAAGAGGATTGTATGGGCAGTGACTCTGGGAGATGTAGTTTAGACTTCAGTGCCTTTTTGGACCAACAGCAGCAGTCTATTGTGAGTGACAGCCAATCCAGTCAAGAACTGGGAGGAACTCAAAGGAAGTGCCCGGTTTTGTCGGTTGGAGTTTCAGTTGAGCTTTGGCAGTGAAGAAGGAAGGAGCCCTGTGCTTTTTCAGTGTGCAGTTTTAGTCAAAAACGTGTGTAGGGCCCAGAGTTCGGTCTGCAGCTTGTGTAACAGCTTGTTAGGACTGAATCCGTCCTGTGAAAAGAATCAAAGGATCTCTGAAGAGTAGAAACCAGGCTCACCCTGTAGAAGACTGGAGGAATTGCTGAAAATTGCACTCTGTCTGTCAGGAACTGAATCTGCTGTGTGTCTCTCCGGTATTGTGCAGTAATTGCGATCGGGATACAGATGCAGCCTGCCTGGTATAGTGCTTTCTTTTATATGGATGTGTGAAGAGGTTTGTGTACCTCAAGTGAGCCCTGCTGACATTGAAGGACCCTATCTTATTTGGAGGTCGTGAGTACTAATTCAGGGTTGCTCCCTGTTGAATTGCCACATTAAATCCAAATGGAATTACTGTACTGCTGACTGTTTAATTCTCCTTTTCTTGTGTGAAAGGGCCCCTACCAGCTGCCACGGTTTGGACTAGCCACTAGGGCTTGGGTACCCAGGGACAGTAACTGATAGGGATAGGCCTGTGCACAGAGCCATAAGTAGATTATTAGAGTGATAAGCTAATTAACCTGATTTCCCTGTCCTTGTTATATCCCCTAAATAAATCAGAGCTGCTTGTTTCAGCAAAGTTATACTGCCTGAGGTATTTGTCTATGTTAAAGTACTGTACTGTGATTGTTGCACTGTATCTCATTTCACAGGAGGTCCCAGTGCCGGAACCAGACCTGGGGGTAAGTGTATACTGTGAAGGTAATTCTGATATATTGTGTGGGCCACTAGTGGGAAGAAAGGGGGGTTGCAGTGTCCCAGAGGGCTGTGACCAAGTTAGTTTAACTATTGCAAACCCTGACCTCTGGGTGGAGGCACCCGCCATTGGATCCAGGCCCCTCAACCTGTTAGTGGCAAATCAGGCAGGGGTAGTAGCCCCTGGGATAGCGCCATCTAGGGGTTACATATAAATGTAAAAACTGTAACAAAAAAAAAACAGTAACTTTTGACACACTTCCTAACCTTATTTTTTCACTCTTACAGATCTCCAGCTCAAGAAACAACCCTTCAACCCTAAGAAAACACTTCTTGATTTCTGTTTCCGACAAACAAGATGAACTGCTCATTCCAGGAAAAGTTTTAAATAAATATACGTTAATGCTATAAAAAAGTTGTTTCTCTTGCAACCGCGAACCACGCTTGGACTCTTATTTCTCAGATTACCGCAATCCACCAAAACAGAAGACAGTTGGACTTTTATCAACAACGTGGTATTTATCATGAACAATTGCAGCTTTAACAGTTACATTCTCGTAAAAATTGTTCAGTACTGTTGCTATTCAAGTGTTGTTCGGTGCTGCATAGTTGCTTCGCATATTTGTTTAACTGCTTAAACAATAAACCAGTGTCATACAAATACCTCTGTCCTCCTTAATAAACATGATAAATCAGTTCCCCAGCAATTATAAAAAACAAAGGATACGTGAGTGTGTGATCATGGATTTTTTCACACACTCTCAGTGTGTGATGACCACATAAACCTCTCGAGCTTTGCTCTTGAGGTTTATGGGCCATCACACACCTCGGGTGTGTGAAAAAAATCCATGACACACACTGACCTATCCATTATTCTCTATTTCATTCAGCTATTTAGTCTCTCATTATGTACTGATATTGTGTGTTGTTGTTGATGAAAATTTGCCTCTGTGACTCTTGCCAAGTTTCCTGCTAAATAAAACTTTTTGTTAGATTTTGACCTGTGAGTACAACTCTGCCTCTCATTGCTGGATGACTACCTCTGCACTATCTGAGAGCCTTCAGTACACCTTGCCATAAGACATGCCTGAGTTGGCAGTCATGTCCATGAGGAAGAGCTTGTTCCCACTTCACGACCCAACTCACGAGAGCACAATATGTAAAGGTAAATCAAAATTGCATTTTGTATACAAATAAAAGCATTTGTTTCTACAGTGCTTTACAGCACTTATGTCCATAATTTGATAATGTGTCCTACATTTTGAAGTCAAATATCACACATTTCCCCACATTTGAGTGTCATTGCCTTGTATCTCCATGACAAAACTTACAGCAGTATGGTGGAAGTTTAAATAATTTTTTGAAGAGCTTCTATGTCTGTGAGATGATGCCTAAAAATGTTATTAATTTCCCAATGCAGACACTGTACTGTTTTCATTTTCAAAGCAGTGTTATATTCCCCTTCATGCCTCATAAGCAATGTGACATCAAGGACTACGACACCATAAGAAATAACAGAAACCGCCACTCCTTTTCCTGCCTGTTTTGGTCAGCTGATGTTACAGTCAGTGATGGCACACTCCTGATAAGGAGCGCCATCACCAGACTGTAACAAGCAAAATGCCGCCCTACACACACAGCTTCTGAATTTATTGTTGCCACGAGTCCTGCTGTAGTTGGGATTGTCCCACTTTCTGTTGCGCATTTTCTCCTTCCTGAGCTGAGTGCGTTTTGTCCCAGCAAACCTATCCTGCTTTCCTAATTTACCCAATAAATGAAATCACACGGCCAAACATAAAGAACAAATGCCATTCGCAGTGGTCTCATGGAGGGTGCTGTAACTGACACTGCAAGGTATAAACTTAAAAACACAGGGAAAGCCACCACTGTGCCCCAAACAGATTTTCACGAGGGAACATCCCCATGATCCCCTAAGAACAGCTTCCTATTTGCCATCACCAAAAGGAGGCAAGCCTACTGTCAATGAGAAAACCCACAGCACTAGCATAGATGAGCACTTCAGAAATAAAAGGAACTACTACTACTTGTCTTTTTATTAAAGTTTTTCTGCACTGAGGCAGTGGCATCTATCAGATTCGCCACACCATCTCCTGGAATCTGCCCTCTCATCCCCAAAACAACCCATGGCTTATACCCCATGGTGGGGGTGGACCCAGGTACTCAGTGCGCACTGCCATCTTGCCCCCAGCCTCTTTTTCTTCCCTGTTTTCCATTCCCCAGACCCAACTGCATAACGTGTTCAACTGCAGTGCTGACGTGAATGTTCCTTATCTCCCAGCCAACCCACTAACTCAATCTCAAATGAGCGCCAAACGACAGCGGCCGGCCACAGAGGCAGGCAGGTTGCACTGGTTGCACATTTGGGAATTTTTTTTTTAAATATACATTAACAGCAATCAAACTGTGGGTGCTGTGGCGGGCTGACTGAGAGTGGGAATGGACTTCTAACAGAGGGTGGGGGACAGGAGTTGCATAAAGTAAAGGACTTAGGCTGAGGAGGAGGGTGGAGGCTGTTTTTTTTTTTTATTATTATTACCCAATTAAAAATACTGAATACCCGAATATTTGGGATAAGGTATTCACACACCCCTAATATACAGGCAAAACATAGTTTATGCCGGAGCTGTTCACTCCCTGAGTGGAAGTGCCAGAGACCTGCAGTTAGATAATAAATGAAGCGCTACAGTGTCTGCAGGCTCCAATCTCTCACTCCTCACAAGGGTTAAATGATTTAAAAATAAGTGACCACTGGTACTATTGTACAATGCTATATGTTTGAGACTATATGTACTGTTTTTAATACTTTTCACCACATGCCTGCTAAGGTTAGGCATCACCTATTGGCCCAGCAGGTTGTATGTTGTGCTCCCATGCCAGCGACCCATGTCCAGAAGCGGACTCGGTAACAAGGCTGGGAGTCTGAGGGGGTCAGGGCAGTGCTGCCATGTGGCAGGTCTCCCAGGTGGGAGGGATGGTGCTGTGATTCAGCCATTGCACTAGTCCCTCTGGTTGGCCAGGGAACCTGTCCCCTCTGCATGGTGCTGTGGCATGCACGTGTGGACTGACAGGGCACTGCCCAGTGTCAGGAGGTGGAAGGGTCATGGGGTTGGGAGAAAACACACAAAACCCATGACTCCCAAGAATACTTGTGTGACAGCCACTGGTTCGCTTGTGCCCCGCTCCATGTGGATCCCTCCAGGCTCCACCAGCGGGGGGAAGTGGCAGATAAGGCTTGGAGGTCACCAACATAACAGCCAGAATGTACTGCAGAGATGGCAGTGCAAGAGCAAAAATCTCTAGCAAAACCAAAGAACTTTACAGTATATCATATTTTGCTTGTCTGAGAGTGTATGATGGTGTCCACCTTGCTGGTCCATCTTTGTTCATGAGATTGTGGTCTCAGGGGATCATCATGATCACCCAGATGAATACTTAGCAGCATCAACAAAGATATGGATGGACACAGCAGCTTACTTTGGTACCAAGAGGAGACGATTTATCTTCAACCTGCTGAAAATAAACTGCGTGATCTCAGCTAAAGAGCAGTACATCAAATACTGCATTCAGAATGTACTCCAAGTCTAGGATCTGATGCAGCACTTAGAACAAAACTAGTCTGAAAGAAAATGGACCCACAGCACTGCACTCTGAAAAAGTGTCCATGTTGAGTATCTGCGATCCCCAAAAGTGTTAATTTTGATTCAACTTATTTCAAGTTCACTGACACGGATATCAAGATATTTTTTTCCCTTAATTGCTATGCTTCTCTTGTACAGGCTCTATTATCCTGGTCTGACCCCCACAACCCCCAGCATCCAAGGGACTTAATCTGACCTCCATTCTTCCCCCACTGCCCTGTGGCAGGGTCGGCATGCCCCTCTTGCATGCAGCATGCTGGAGAATGGATCTGGTTTATGGAAGGAGGGACCCCTATTGCCAGTGTGGTGCCTGTGAGGGGGTCAGACCTCTCTTCATTGCTCTATCCAGGATTTTCCCTCCAGATTTTTCTCCCCTCGGATGCTGCGATATGCAACCTCGCACGCAAGCGTGGAGCACATCACCACTGGCATCCCCCCCCCAGTAAGTCCATCAGAGCATACTGCTGCATTTGGTCACCTAGGTACCTAGGTGGCAGTACTGTGCTGCAGTATAACTGCCCACCCTCTCCAAAGGTCAGCGTCCACTGAGATGTTCAATTTTCTTCCCCCCCCTGGCTGGCTCACAATGACTCAGGCTCGGTCTTGAACCCAGGTCATTGGTATGGCATCCAGCACCTCAACTCTCCATGCCACTTGGCCACAGGCATCAGGGTACTGACAGGGAGTGGGATTTGTCCCCAGTTTTTATTTATTTATTTATTTATTAGGGTGTTTTATTGATGTTCTGTTCACTGGGCCTAAGTACCATTTTTAGTGAGTTTCTGTTCAAAAACATAAAGAGTGACCAGGATAATAAAGAACAGCAACATGTAGAGTGTGTATTCAGTTTATACAAAGTAAGACCAATGGGTAAAAGGGATTACTGAGGAGGAATGGGATCAGGGAGTGGTGATTTCTAGCAACTTTAGATCATCAGCACAACATACAAAATGATACAGAGGGTAAACAGAATGATGGGATGAAGCAGGAGGGTGCTTCCACAGCTAGAGAAAAGAGGAAATCTTGCCCCTGTGGAGAACCTTGATTCGACCGCACCTAAGTATTGTGTGCAAGTTTGCAACTCTCACATAAGGAAGAACATGGACACAGTGGAGAGGAGGGTGACCAAAATGATACATGGTCAGCAAGGGAGGATGTACGAGCAGAGACTGGAGAGTCTTAACAGGTACTCTGAGAAGGGGGGGAGACATGATCGAAATGCTTAAATACCTGCACGGTATAAACAAAGTAGACACACGCTGTTCACAGAAAGTGGCAACTGGCAGGGCATATGTTTAAAAAGGACACTAGGAAGTACTTTTTCACAGAGCAGGGGGTGGATAAATGGAACAGACTACCCAAGGATCCAGTCAGTGCAAGAACGATGAATGGATTCACGAGATGGTGGTACAGACGTAAAGGGCTGGCTATGGGAGCTGAAGAGGGTGGTCGGGAGGAGGGAAGGACGGTCACAGACCCCAAAGAGAAATGCACCACTGCACAGGGCAGACTGAATGGACCATCAGGCCTTCTTCTGCCAGCAGTCTTCTGTCATGTTTCTATTAAATGTACTCGGATAGACAATATATGTAGTTTGAAATAAATAAAATTCACTGAATTAAGAAGGCAGCTCAGTTACTCCATGTTTGGTTGCTTTTCCTCAGAAGTATGGTGCAGTCCACATTTATCTGTTTTTTACTTGATGAGTTCAAAGTCTGGAAAAATCAAAACATTTCTAATTCACTGCAGGGGACGTGGAAATGCACAGAACATGCACTGCTAAGAAATTATATGTCATTCACATAGAGAGGGAGAAACTGGCATGACAATGCAGCTCAGTGCTGGCTGGTTTACAACTCACTTTTACTCTGCCAGCACCTCACTTACAGCCTATACATGCAGTCTTTGTGCCTTGGAAAGAGAGTAATACAGACAGTACTGAAAATCTGTTATTTTTCTCTAGCAGTGCTACGTTACATATATCAGGAATCATGGTCATACCAAATCATTATATTATGGCAAATATTCCAAGAAGTGCATGCACACAGATTTGGAATAACACAGTTTAACACCTCGTATGTGGCTGGCATGTTTTTTCAGCGTTTCCTAGACTCTACTGCTTACAGTTGTTAAGCCTCTTTCCTGACATCTAATGGCCAAATGTCATTTACTGAATGACAGTTGAGTGGCATTTTGAATGTGTCAAACCCAGAAATCAGGTTTTGTGACAGTACGTTAGAGCTAAAAATATCAGAAAGAACTGCTGAGTCCAGAGGAGTCACTATTATGGAAAAACAGTGTTTTTCAATGTCTTTAGTTTAATTGTTTGTGGTTCTGTTCATTTGTTTTTCATTGTGTTACACTAATTAATTAAAACACACACAACAGTTCTGTTCCGCACAAGGATGGTGGTGCTCCCACGACCAAAGAAGTCAATTTTACATATTAACAGTCGGACACTCACCCCTCCAAGAACAGGCACACTAGTAGTTCGATTTCAGTCCATTTATTTAAAAAGGTAAAACGCGCAGAGGTCAGAACCAACTGACGTTTTACAGATCACATGATCCTTTATCAAAGCTGATAAAGGGTCATGTGATCTGAAAAAGGGTTATGTGATTTGAAACGCATCAGGCAGTCCTGACCTTTGGATGTTTTACCTTTTTAAAGAAATGGCCTGAAATCGAACTACTGGAGTGCCTGTTCTTGGAGGGGTGAATGTTTGACTGTTAATGTGTTTAATTTAAACATAATATATCTTGATTTTTGCCATTCTAGTACTGTTTTACTTATGTTGTTAGTTTTTGTACCTACTAACATTATTTAATGTATAAAAACTAAGAGCAAAACAGCTACAGCTGCTAGAAAGGACCGTGCACAGTAACTTGTGACAAAAGAAAAAAATCAAACTGGCACTGCACCATTACTGATAGTAAAAACAGGCTTTTATTGAATAGTTTAGCACATAGTCCAGTGAGGGTAAGCTCACAGCAGGACGCACAGCAACCCCAACCGGTTTCGCACTCAGGGCCCCTAATGCGTCATCCGAAACTGGTCGGGTTACTGTGCGGCCTGCTTTGTGGAGCTTGCCTCACTGGGTATGTTGCCTTTTTAAATGTATTAAATAAAAGTCTGTTTTTACTATCAGTAATGGTGCAGTGCAAGTTTGATTTTTTTTTTTGTATTTAATGTATACTGTTTAGCATGCCATTCATTTTATATTGTACTCTGGCTGCTGTATATTGTTTGTATCCCCCAGTTACATCTTTAAACGATATCTTCCTGTATCACTATATGTTTACCTGTTGAAGCAATTTTGTAAACAGATAAATGGTAATAAAAGGCAGAATTCTATCACATGAGCTCCTGTTTAATTTAAAAGAGCAGAATCTACCATTTTCTGTCCTTAAAGGACAACATATGTCCCACCACCCCCACACAGCCCCAAACTAAAACCCCCCGATTAAACTTTTAAGACACAGAAATAATTTTCTAATTACCTCTATAACTTTATATGTGATCTGATGTAACAGTCGTAATGTAAATGGTACTGAAGCAGCGCAGCACCATTTCACATTTTATTCTCAGCTTATGCGTTATTAGGTCATAAGTGCCACAACTCTAATAGCAAGACGAAGTAAAAGACAATAAAATGCTGCACTAAGAAATAGCTATACCCAGTTTGATGATAACCGCATGAGTGCTCCTCGAGATTGAGCCTGAATTGTGAAAAAAAAAAAAAAAAATCAATGGCCACTATTTATGTATACCCAGGTCACTATGGCCAAGATGGTAGTAGCCTGTAGAAGTTATATCATGGAATGTGCCCACCAACTTCGGTCATAATTGGACCAAAGGTTCTAACTCCATGAAAAGCAGTGGCGGAAAATTATAAAAAAATGACTCAAGATCCACCCACTGCAAGTTTGAAATGGCAAATCCACCCGAACTGTCATATCATCAATTAGATGCTATAACAACATTAAAATGTTACAGCAACTGCAGCCAAAAGGAGACACAACTATGGCAAAAAAATAAATAATGACGTGTCACATTTACTTCCAATTTTTTTCTATCACAAATAGTTTACCTTTTGTCAAAAATAGACATATCTTTTGAAACCAGTCATGCAAACTCAGACACATGTGCAACAGGCATCTGAATCCACTTCCCACCCTTTTGCAAATCCTGCCCTTGGTATTCCGAAAGGTTTTGGGGGTAACATCAAGAGGATTTTAAAAGTCAGCCAGAGCACTACCTCATAACTTTAGCTATTCTACGACAATATTAATATCAAAAAAAGAAGGCAATGCATTAAACAGGCTACAAAAATTCATAGTATACTAGCAGCTGTTAACAAAGAATTTACGCTGTCTGGCTGTGTGCTTAGGAGCCTGGTATTAAGTGCTGTACTGTGTAGTAGGGCAGTTCTGTGCTTGCTGTGCTGAACAGTAAAAGGGATTGTGCAGCGAAGCAGTTACATTGTCAGAATGGTTAAGTCTATGGTCTTGTCTTTTCCTGGTGAGCTGATCTTATGGTCTGACCGTGTTTGACAGCATGAAGGGCAAAAGGTCAGTGTAGCAGGCCTTTTCAGATTCAAAGACAACATGCTCATTTTTGTATGAACACAGCTACTGGAGAGTCTGATGGATTCTTTCCACAGTCCCCTGAGCCAAACCTTGCCTTGTTGTCTTAAGTTGAGAGCAGCTATGGGAGATCTACGGTTGGATGACTCTGCTCTGTATGATTCCCTGTGCCCAGTTGATTAGCAAGCAATCAATCTGTGTTAAAAACAAGAGAGACAGATCACGAAAACATTCAGAACATCAGTTAAGTATACTAAAACTTACTAAGTTCCCATATTAACATAAAATGTATACACTGTGTGTTCTGTGTACACACTTAAAGAATTTTATCATGAACTTAACATTCTCCACACATCCATGAACCTTTTCCTTCAGTACCCTGACATCAGCATCTATTTCCTTGACTCCACAGTTACCATCAAAGACGGAACCTTGCAGACCTGTATCTACAGGAGACCAACAGACAGAGATACCTACACAAAAAACGCTATTAGCCTAGGAACACATTAAAAAATCTGTAATGCATAGCCAAGCGCTTCAGTACCACTGGATCTGTTTGAGTGAGAACAAGGATAACACCTTGTCTCACTGAAAAAAAAATGACTTAACAGGGACACTCCTTGATAGAGCTGTGGAATGTGCCATGCTTATGCCAAGAGAACAACTACTTCAGTATAAAGAAAAGACCACCAACAACTAGGCACCCTTGGTTTTTACATATAACCCGGATATGGAGCCCCTACGTAAAATTATATAAGACCTACAACCAATATTCAGTGAGGACAACACCTTAAAATGTATTTTTCCCAGAACCACCTTCACTGTCTTTCAACCACTTAACTTATCCAACCTGATTGTCAGGAGCAAACTTATACCTGACCAAAACAATAGAACGCTAGCAGTAGAACACTAGGAGGTGCTACACCCTGCAGTACTCCCAATGTATAACATACTGTATGAGGACATTTCCTCTTCACACTTTAGCAACATGCCCAGAAAAAAGCAATTCAAACGACAAGGGAGTTATACTGTATATGTGGATCTCATAATGTTGTCTGTTACATCCAGTGCAAGAAGTGCCCACATACAGGCTATGTGGGGGCAACCAGGCAACACCTTCAAACCCGAATGAACTCACACAGGCACAACATAAAGGAGAAAAAGACTGATATACTAGTGGGACAACATTTCTCTTGGGACATTTCTCCCAGTCTGATCACCCCATCTCTGACCTCTGTCCTGGTTCTCAAAGAACACTTTAAAAATACCCATGAAATGTGACCATATGAGCTCAAAGTTATTCATCCTCTGGATACTAAAAAATAATGGACTGAATATAAACCTCAGTTTCATGACCTATTACAAATTTTAACTGACAACTGCTTTCTTCTTGGTTCAGGTGCATGTGAATTTCCTGTGTATATATTTATATACATTATCTCTTACATTTGAAATATTTTTAGTGTGCCTTACACATCAACAGGTTTTTTTTTTATTTAGCATGCTTTTTGGGTGTTAATCCTCCGAGAGCACAGCCCCTGACTCCTCCAATCTCCACCTTATGTTTGATTATATTTTTCATCTACTATGTTCTTGTGTGTTTGTTTGTGCAGCACAGATATATACATACATGTTTTTTGTCACCCCCACACACACACGCACATATATGCACAGTCTGTTTTTAAGGAGGCTCTTAGAATATAAACACCTAATAATTTATAGGCCTCCTGCTGTCATATTTCATCCTGGGAGACGGGTCTGCTTCCCCAAATCTGATTTATAACCACCTAGAAAAAAAGAGATGATTTGATACCTTTTGTTGGATCAACAAAGATCTTTAAAAAGAAAATTGGAGCTTGAGCTTTCGAATTACATAGAATTCTTCATCATAAAAATAACAGTTGGTTTGAAAGAGTACACTTTCTTAAAGTCCAAATCATGCATGAAAAACAGATACAAACTGTTAAAATCGCATTGGCTTAAACTGCTTTCAGTTATAACCATAGAAACATAGACTTTGATGGCAGATAAGGACCGCTTGGCCCACCCACTCTGTTCGTTTCCCTAGCTATTGGATAAGCTGCAGATCCTAGTTAACCAACGGCCTACTTCTTCCTAACCCCTGCCAGAATTGCCTTATGATGGTCCCATGCATTCTTGAATTCCTCCACTGTTTTTGACCTCACGACCTCCTCAGGAAGTCCATTCCATGCATCCACCACCCTCTCCACAAAAAAATACTTCCTCATGTTGACCCAAGCTGTTCCCCCTCTATCTTCAAATTGTGCCCACTTGTTCTTGCACATCTCTTTTTCTGAAAGATGCTACCCTCTTGGACTTTGTTGATTCCCTTGAGGTACTTGAATGTTTCTATCATGTCCCCCCTCTACTTACTTTCCTTGAGGGTATACATATTAAGCTCCTTTAGTCTCTCTTCATATGGCTTCTGGTGCAAACCCTGCATCATTTTAATTGCCCTCCTCTGGACTGCCTCCATCCTGTCTATAGCCTTGAGGAGATAGGGTCTCCAGAACTGCACACAGTACTCCAGGTGGGGTCTTACCAACTGTCTGTACAGAGGGATAACAACTTCTTGTTTCTACTGGTGATGCCTCTTCCTGTGCATCCCAGTAACCCCCAGCCCTCCTTACTGCCTTCTCACATTGCTTGCCTACCTTTATATAGAAACATAGTTGATGGCAGATAAGGACCGCAAGCCCATCCAGTCTGCCCATTTTTTCTACCTTATGAATGTGCCATCGGCCTTTACTCTGTCAATGGTCTATTTATTCATACCCATCTCTATTGCTCCCCTATGCCTATCCCATGCCTGTTTGAAGCCCTAGTTGAAAGTGGCCAGTGGCCAAAGTTTAGTGACCAATGACCAAACTTTTATCAACAATATGTAACTGGCTAACCAAAAGGCTGAGGAGATAGAAAGGTGTAAAATGGCTAGTGTAGAGGCTGCAAAGGGCTAGTAAAAGGTGATGGTGGCTAGTAGATGACTACGTGATACCAACATGTAGATTGATGTGCCTTGTAAGTGCAGAGGTGTTTGGAGAGTAATTGTTGAAATCATGCAAATAATGAAACCACTGTGCAAATTGATGTCTGTGTAGATGCCCAGGTTCAAAAGGTGTTGGGGCCCTTTAAATAACTGTAGAAAACAAGTAAAGAGCATAAACCGTGTTTAAAAAAATAAATGTTTTAAAGAAAAGTAGCTTTGCTCTGCTCAGTAGAGATATTTTGTACAAAATCTTCCTTCAACCCAAGGTCACAGCCAAATATAAGGTCCAGCTACTTCAACCCACTGCAGCTTAGATACAGTTCCTCATTTTATAATTTCTTGTGTTCAAATAAAATGTGTAACAGAGAGTTGATAAGAAACAATTATATCCTTGTTTTTGCCACTGTCTAGTCAGCAAGTTATTAAAAGTGAATGTGAAGTCCCCTCATATGTTTTCTGTATCCTAAAGTGAGTTATTTTTGATATATGTAAAATCCCCATATCACTTGTTTTTCCATCTAAGAATGACCACATGTCTTGGCAAAGTGTCAAATGTAGCTTATGACCGAGGTATCTCATGGCCACTCTATTTTTCGAACCCAAACCTCAGGATGTATCAGATGACCTAGTGTCTAGACTAAAATGTGCTGTAGTAGGCTTTGGAAATTTCCACCATGCATTTTTGGGGTATAAATACAGGACCTAAATGTCATGGCCAGCGTGTGTTTTTAGAGGAATAGCTACGGCTGCTATAGATGCTAAAACACCCAGAAAAGGGAGCAGTTCACTCCACTTTTCTGTACCTGTAGCCCTGGTGGTAAAAAGCCATCAGCTGTTTAGATTTGATCATGTTAGAGGTAAAATTGTTAGGGCTTATTTGGTATTAATAAATTGCAACTGATTTAAAAGAACACTTGGTGTCAGGTGGCTTTATTGGATTACCAGGGACCACTAGCCAAGAACCTTGTGTTTTTACACCCTGCACTGTATTCATATCCACCACTTCCTGAGGTAGGCCGTTCCATGCATCCACCACCCTTTCTGTGAAAAACAGGTCCCCTTTAGATTGTCTAATATGACTACCCCCAGGTCCCTTTTCATTTTTGTTGTTAGTACCCCCCCCCCCCATTGTGTACTCTTCCCCTGGGTTTTTGTTTCCCAGGTGCATTACTCTGCACTTTTTTGCACTGAATCTAAGCTGCCATACTTTTGACTATTTCTCCAACTTTACCAAGTCCCTTCTCATCCTTTCCACCCCCACCCCGTGTGTATCAACCCTGTTGCAGATTTTTGTGTAATCTGCAAAGAGGCATATTTTTCCTTCTAGTCCCCCTGCAATGTCACTTATAAAGACATTAAAAAGGACCAGCCCCAGTACTGAACCCTGCAGTACCCCACTAGTAACCCCCCTTTCTTCAGAGTGAACTCGGTTTACTATTACCCTCTGTGTCCTGTTGTCCAACCAATTTTTTACCCAGGCTACCACCTTGGGACCCACTCCAAGGCTGGCTAACTTGTTCATTAATCTTTTGTGTGGGACTCTGTCAAATGCCTTGCTAAAGTCTAGGTAGGCCATGTCCATAGCCCCTTCCTGGTCTACTACTCTATTCACCCAGTCAAATAATTCTATTAGATTCATCTGATATGATCTTCAAGCTGTGAATCCATGCTACCTTGGGTCCTGTGCCTCACTGGCCTCTAGGTATTCAAGAATTCTTTCTTTCAGAAGTGATTCCATCATTTTCCCTACTACTGAGCTCAAACTAGCAGGTCTGTAGTTTCCTGCCACTGCTTTACTCCCACTTTTGTGAAGGGGAATTACACCCACCCTCCTCCAGTCCTCAGGTACTACACCATCTTCCCATGATTTGTTAAAAAGGGTAGTCAGTGGTGTCACTAGTTCTCCCCTTAGTTCTTTTAGAATTCTGGGGTAAATCCCGTAATGCCCCATTACTTTCTCCATCTTTGGTTTTAGGAGTTCTTTCAGGACACTTTCTTCTGTGAATGGACTGGTATTGAACCCCTCAATCCAGAGTGCTTTTATTGATTGGTTTAGGTACCTCCCTCTCCTCTTCTTTTGTGAATACTGAGCAGAAGTATTCGTTCAGTAACCCTGCTTTTTCACTGTCACCCTCTGCCCACCCACCCTCTACTTTATTAAGCTTCACTATCCCTTCCTTGGTCTTTCTCCACTCCCTAATGTACCTATATAAAGGTTTTATCCCCCTTTTTAACTGAGTTGGCTATCTTTTCCTCAGTTTGGGCCTTTGCTATTCTGACTGCCTTCCCTGCTTCCTTCTGCCTTAACTGGAACAATTCTCGGTCCTGCTCCTTCTGTGTTTCCTTATACTGTACCTCCTCAATGCTATCTTTTTCTCCCTTACCTTCCCCGCCACCTCTTTTGAGAACCATAGTGGTTTTTCACTTCATTTTGATTTATTTGCTTCACACAAAGGCTTGTTGCCTCTGTGACAGCAGTTCTGATTTTTCATCATTGTTTCTCCACCCCTCCTACTTGCCAATTTGCTAGTGTTTTTCTGAGGAACTTTCTCATTTTGCCACAGTCAGCCCTCCTAATGTCCAGTACCCTCGCTTTTGTATGGCTTGACTCTACAGCTGTGTTTATTGTGAACCACACTGTTTGATGGTCACTTGTTCCCAGATGGCTACCTACTTCTAAATCAGAGATCCTCTCTCCATCTCCATTTGAGAGTGCCAGGTCTAAGACTGCTCCCTCCCAAGTGGGTTCCAAAACTAGCTGTCTGAGGCATGCCCCCTGTAGGGCATCGAGAATGACCCTGCTCTTGGATGTGGCTGCAGCAAAAGTGCTCCGGTTAACATCTAGCATATTCATGCCCCCATCAACAATATCTCCCCTTTTTCTGCCATCCTAAGGATGCTTTCTGTCATTTCCTTGTCCATTTCCTCCCTTTGAGATGGGGGTCTGTATACAACCCCCGTGCAGATTGTGGTGCCATTTCCTGTCTCCAGGGTAAAACACAGTGCTTCCTCTCCTCCCTGTTTACCCTTTAGTTTAATTGCTTTGATCCCTTCCCTTGCATAGAGAGCTACTCCTCCTCCTCTTTTACCCTCCCTGTCCCTCCTCTAGACTGTGTACCCTGGTATGTTCACATCCTAGTCATGGTTCTCTGTGTACCATGTTTCTGTGACTGTCACGATACCCAGGCATCCCTCTTCCATCAAGCTCACTAGTTCAGGGAGTTTGTCATCCAGACTATGGGCATCGGTACTCACTGCCCTCCATTTTTGATGGCCTTTCCCCTTTTAAGCCCCATCCCTATCCTTACTGCCTTTTTCCTTTTTCTCCATTTACTCCTGTCCTTCTCCCTATGGACTTATCTACCGTGGTGTTTGCCTCTCTAACTACACTGTTTTGTGCGTGGGGGGGGGCTGGGATTTCCCTGCTGCTTTTCAGTGCATCTCCCCTTGGCTAGTTTAATTGCTTGCCAGTGAAGCATTTAAACCTATCACCTAGGATCCTGGTTCCCCTCCCAGACAGATGCAGACCATCATGCCAGTACA
Organism: Neoceratodus forsteri; assembly: GCA_016271365.2. Taxonomy (NCBI): domain Eukaryota; kingdom Metazoa; phylum Chordata; order Ceratodontiformes; family Ceratodontidae; genus Neoceratodus; species Neoceratodus forsteri. Next base: position 897,828,798 of record CM057451.1, on the reverse strand, counting down.
GGCCTGTATCCCTCCAGGTGGACCCCCAGTCTCTAATGAAGCCAAAACCCTGAGCTCTGCACTAGGTTTTCAACCACTCATTGAATCCCATGGTGTGGAGCACCCTAGCCTCACCCATGCCATAGATAGGCAGCACCTCCAAGAAGGTTACCATACATGCTACTTGTCTAAGGCCCATCCCCAACTCCAAAAAACTCCTCCAGCATTGCTCTGATCCCATTCCCAGCTATGTCATTTGTCCCTAGGCGGACAATGTTTACCAGCTCCCTCTCCCATGCTGCTGCTCTAGCGATCCTGAGGATTCACTCCCTATCCCTCCAAGCCATGGCACCGGGAAGGCACCTTACCGCCCTCTCCCGTCCCTCACCCAGTTCTATCATTTTAACAACTAAGTCCCCACTAGGAGTTGTTTCCTTTCCCTGTGGGGTTCTGTGCCACCCTCCTGATGGTCTCCTTTGTAGAGGTTCCCAGCATCCTCCTTGGTCACTGCGGGAGCCTCCATAGAACAACCACGCTCTGTCAGAACAGCATATGAATTGTGGAGAGGTACAGCTGGAGGGATGCACCTCTGTTCCACCACCCTCACCCTCCCTGAGCCCACTGTATTCCAACCGCTCCTCTTTCTTTGCAACTTCTGAGGCAGCAGTGGTGACCTTGGTGGTCCCTGGGTGGGAGAGGAGGCCCCCTGAATCCTGGCAAACTCAGGCTGGAGACGAGCAACCTCCTCCCTCAGCCCAGGGAGGTCTGCAGATGGGACAACACCACATCCTTCAGAATGTCTTCCGGAAGACTGCCTCTCCACAGCCACTGCACCACTCCCATCATGTCTTACTTGTGGCCTCTTGTCTGTTGCTTTGTATGCTTACACTTTCTTCTTTCTGTTTCCTTTTATTTTTTGTGTTGTTTTGTTTTGTGTTTGTTTCTCCCTACTTTCCTACTGCCTTCATGCCCTTACAACTCCTGCCCTTCCTGCTCTGGGACAGGAAGTTCTTGTATTCCTCAGTAGTCTCCTTCTTACTTGTTCAGAGTCAGACCTCCAGCAGCTGGGAGGGGGAGAGGGAGAGAGCTACTCTTGTCCAGCAAGGATGGTGAGTCTGTTGTGCCTCTGTGAGGAGGCAGTATAGCACAATGGGTTAAGGCTCTGAGTTGCAGATCTGGAGACCTGGGTTGGAATTCCACTGCTGCCTAGGTGCATACTGTGTGATCCTGAGCAAGCCACTTAACTTCCTTGTGCTCCCAGGTTGCATCTGAAAATAAGTTTCAGCTTAGTGTGCTACTGCTGGTTAAACAATGTTCCCTTTCCCTGTGTTCACTCCCTTCCTGCTCTCAAACAGGAAGTTCCTGTTATCAGTCAAATCCAGTGCCTATGAAAGTGGAACTGGCTAAGGGTGGGGGGGCTATATAGTCCCAGTAGTAGAGAAGTAAAGTTCTAGCAGCACCTCCTTCCTCTTGCTGCTCTGCTAAAAGCTATCTAGGGCAGTTTTAAATGCAAACACCTGGTTTTCTGCTGCCTAAGCCACACCACTATGGTTCTCAAAACAGGTGCAGAAAAGGATAGCATTCAGGAACTATAAGGAAACAAAGAAGGAGCAGGACAGATAACTTTATCAGTTAAAGCAGAAAGAGGCAGGGAAGGCAGTCAGAATAGCAAAGGCCCAAACCGAGGAAAGGATAGCCAACTCTGTTAAGGAGGAGGATAAGACCTTTTATAGGTACATTAGGGAGCAAAGAAAGACCAAGGGAGGGATACTGAGGCTTAATAAAGGGGAGGGAATGTCGGCAGAGGGTGACAGTGAAAAAGCAGGGATACTGAATGAATATTTCTGCTCAGTATTCACAAAGGAAGAGGAGGAGGAGGTACCTAAACCAAACAAGAGAAACACTCTGGATACTTCTGGAGGGTCGATACCAGTCCATTCACAAAAGAAAGGGTTCTGAAAGAACTAGTAAAATTGAAGGTGGACAAAGCAATGGGGCCTGAAGGGATTCACCCAAGAATTCTAAAAGAACTAAGGGTATAACTAGTGACACCACTGACTACTCTCTTTAACAAATCATGGGAGGATGGGGTGGTACCTGAGAACTGAAGGAGGGTGGATGTGATTCCTCTTCACAAAAGTGGGAGCAGGGCAGAGGCAGGAAACTACAGACCAGTTAGCTTGACCTCAGTGGTAGGGAAAATGATGGAATCACTTCTGAAGGAAAGAACTGTTGAGTACCTAGATGCCAGTGGGGCACAGGACCCAAGGCAGCATGGATTCACAGCGGGAAGGTAGTGTCAGATGAATCTAATAGATTTCTTTGACTGGGGACCAAAGTAGTAGACCAGGGAGGGGCTGTGGACATGGCCTACCCAGACTTTAGCAAGGCATTTGATACAGTCTCACACAAAAGATTAATATACAAGTTAGCCAACCTTGGAGTGGGTCCCAAGGTAGTAGCCTGGACAAAAAAATTGGCTGGACAACAGGACACAAAGGGTAGTAGTAAACTGAGTCCACAGTGAAGAAAGGAGGGTTATTAGTGGGGTACTGCAGGGTTCAGTACTGGGTCCAGTCCTTTTTAATGTCTTTATAAGTGACATTGCAGAGGAACTGGAAGAAAAAGTATATCTTTTTGCAGATGACACAAAGATCTGCAACAGGGTTGATACACAAGATGGAGTGGAAAGGATGAGAAGGGACTTGGCAAGGTTAGAGGAATGGTCAGATGTATGGCAGCTTAGATTCAATGCCAAGAAGTGCAAGCTAATGCATCTGTGAAACAAAAACCCAGGGGAAGAGTACACACTTGGGGGGTGAGATACTGACAACAACAAAAATGGAAAGGGCCCTTGGGGTAATTATATCAGATGACCTAAAGGTGGGCAAGCAATGTGAGAAGGCAGTAAGGAATGCTGGGGGGATACTGTGATGCATAGGGAGAGGCATCAACAGTAGAAAACAGGAAGTTGTTATCCCTCTGTACAGACAGTTGGTGAGACACCATCTGGAGTACTGTGTGCAGTTCTGGAGACCCCATCTCCGAAAAGACATAGACAGAGTGGAGGCTATCCAGAGGAGGGCAACCAAAATGGTGCAGGGTCTATACCAGAAGACATACAAAGAGAGACTAAAGGAGCTTAATATGTATACCCTTGAGGAAAAAAGGGAGAGGGGGGACACAATAGAAACTTTCAAGTATCTCAAGGGAATTAAAGTCCAAGAGGATAATATCTTTCAGAAAAAGAGATGTGCAAGAACAAGTGGGCACAATTTGAAGATAGAGGGGGATGGCTCAGAGGTAATGTGAGGAAGTATTTTTTCACTGAGAGGGTTGTGGATGCATGGAACAGCCTTCCTGAGGAGGTCATGGAGTCAAGAACTGTGGGGGAATTCAACAATGCATGGGACAGACATAAGGCAGTCCTAGTGGGGGGGTAGGAGGAAGTAGACTGTTGGTTAACTAGGATCTGCAGCTTATCCATCAGGTAGGAAAATGGGCAGACTAGGTGGGCCAAGCGGTCCTCATCTGCCGTCAAATTCTATGTTTCTATGTTACCCTCTAATTTACACTTCTCTTCTTCACCTAGCTAACTGCACAGATAACAGTTCCCTTCACCCAACTCAGACAAGCACACTAACTCTTGTTTTTTTTTTGTTTGCTTGTTTTTTACTCTAATTGAAGGTCCCAGTAGCAAAGTTTTAGTTCTTTAGTCCCAGTAGTAGAGAAGTAAAGTTCTAGCAGCACCTCCTTCCTTTTGCTGCTCTCTGCCAAAAGCTCAACCAGCTAGTTTTTCAAAGACTGCCTTTTTTGTCTCTGCATACATCCAATCATTTATTGTTTTCTAGGTATCATACCTCCTTATCAACAGACCGGTCACAACCATGTGTAAAAGTTTATTTATTAATAGACTGCTCTAATCCAAAGTATTAAAGCTCATTTTCTGTAGAACCTGCTATATCTGAAGAAGGGCTCTGTGCAGCCTGAACGTTTGTGTTCTGTAAATTTCTTGTTGGTCCAAGAAAAGGAATCAAATCACCCACTTTGTTCATGTTTTTGTACAAGGATCAACACAGCCACTAACAATGCTCTGTGTAAGTCTACTTGGGCTGAGGTTGGAGTGCATTCCCTACTGGACACCTACAGAACAGCACAGCTCAGCTCTGGAGGTAGCTGACAAGGATCAGTGGCAATACTGCTACAAAGGTTTCCTAGTTGTCCTTTTGACAAGCCTGACTCTGTGGATATTCCAGAATACCAAAACAGAGAGATTAAAGAAAAATACAATAGAGCTGTAAACACTGAGTGGGGACACTGACATAGCAGTATGGTCAGTGGAGTTGTAGATGTTATGTGGTAAATATTGGTGGTAGGGTAGTTTATTGGAACTTTGGGTGTTGGGGTGACAGATAATGATGACAGGGTGGTTAACTGGAGCTGTAAGTGTTGGGGTAACAGATGGTCGTAGGGTGGTCAACTGGAACTTTAAGTGTTGGGATGACAGCTATTGGTAGAGGTTAGTTTACTTGATCTGTTGGGTGGTAAAAATTCTGGTAACTGGCTGGTTGACTGGAGATGTAGGTGTTGGATGGTGACAGATATTGGTGACTGGGTGGTTGACTGGAGATGCAGGTATTGGGTAGTGACAGATATTGGACATAGGGTGGTTGACTGGAGCTGTAGGTGTTGGGGTGACAGATATTGGTAAATGGGTGGTTGACCTGAGATGCAGGTGTTGGGTGGTGACAGATATTGGACACAGGGTGGTTGACTGGAGCTGTAGGTCTTAGCGTGACAGAAACTAGTGATTGGGTGGTTGACTGGAGACTCAGGTGTTGGGTGGTGACAGATATTGAAGGTAGGGTGGTTGACTGGAGCTGCAGGTGTTGGGGATGACAGATACTGGTAACTGGGTGGTTGACTAGAGATGTAGATGTTGGAGAGTGATTGATATTGGTGGCAGGGTGGTTGACTGGAGGCCCTGCAGCTGTTGGGGGTGACAGATATTGATGATTGGGTGTTTGACTGTAGATGTAAGTGTTGGGTGGTGACAGATATTGGTGACTGGGTGGTTGACTGGAGATGTAGGTGTTCACTGGTAACAGATACTGATGATAGGGTGGGTGGCAGTGGAGCTGTATGTGTTACGTTGTAACAGGTACTGGTGGTAGGATAGCTGACTGGAGTTGTGAGTGGTAACAGATACTGGTGGTGGGGCAGCTAAATGTTAAGCTGCAGGTAATTTGCAGTGACAGGTATTGGAAGTTGGGAGGAGAAGTAAGTCCTCTCAGGATGTTCCTATCTGTGGAACTGTCCTGATGTCTTGCTCTCTGTGAAGAAGTACTTCCTAACCTCCTTCCCAACTTAAGACTGTGCCCCTCAAGTTTCAGTTGCTACTTATCTTCGAAAGACCCTCCTTATCCACCCTATATATCTCTTTCAAGTACCTGAAGGTCTCAATCATGTCCCCTCTCTCCTCTCCTCTCCTCCAGGGAGAACATGTTCAGGGCTCCCAACCTCTCCTTGTATTCTTTACCCTGCAGACCCTCGATCATATTCACTGCCCTCCTCTGGACTGTCTCCAACAGGTTAATGTCTTTTTTAAGATGTGGACACCAGTACTGTACTCAGTACTCTAGATGTCTCACCAGTGACCTGTACAAGGGCAGTATAACCTCCTCTCACATACTGTTGATCCCCCTGGCTATGCATCCCAACATCTTATTTGCCCTTGCTGCTGCTTTCCTGTAACTGTGTGGAGTGCTTCAGGTGGCTAATGACCATCACTCCCAGATCCTTCTCCTCCTCTGTTGCTGTCAGCCGGACCCCTCCCAGGTTGTATTCCATCCTGGGATTCTTGGCTCCAGTGTGCATAACTTTGCATTTCTTTGCACTGAAGTCAAACTGACAAATCCCAGACTACCTCTCAAGTCTTTCTACATCCTCCTTTAGGTCCTGTATCCATTTAGTCATGTCCACCCTCCCACAGATCTTGATGTAATATGTGAAAAGGCACATTTTGTCCTTGCTTCCATCCCCAATATTATTAATGAAAACACTGAACAATTCTGACCCTAACACTGAGCCCTGCGGGGCTCCATTGGTGACCTCCCTGGTGCTAGACCACTCTCCCCTCAAATCCCCTTCTGAGTCCTGTTCTCCAGCCAGTTTTCTACCCATGTGGCAGGTGGATGGAGAGGTTACCCATGTTGGGCATGGCTTGCTGACCACAGAAGGCAGTCCTGGACATGGCTAGTGTCACAAAACTTAAAGGCTATAAAATTTAAAATCTGTTATTCAGAATACTGGTTGCCACAGTTTCAAAATCCAGTCATTTACTGGTTTTAACTTGTGACCTCCTTGGAGCTCCCTGTTTGGAAATGCTGCTTATGCTGGGAATGAAAGGGAGTAAGCTGGATTTGAGTCCCACTTGCCATTAAAGTGAACACAAGGGATACTAAGCCACTATCAACTCTGCAATCAACTACACTGCAATCCTCAAACTGTGAAAAATGGTGACAGTCAAGAAGGAAGGCAAAACAGGAACCAAACCACTGACAGACTGTGATGAACTGATTCATACAATTCTTTCCAATAAACTATTTGAAGATGTCAGTAATACAACTGTACATTTCCAGCAGGCTTTAAGATATCTAGTAAATAAAATCTTTCAACAGCATTCCACTTGTATGATGAATTCTCCTACAGCTAAATTTCTGAGACAGAGAATGTCTGACAAAGAAAACTTCTTTAACTGTATTGTAATGGACAAATTATCTCCTTTATAAAGAATCAGTAAAGTGTATGGGAAGGATAACAGGATGTTAGGATGCATAAGGAAGGGCTTCACCAGTAGAGGGGAGGTAATACTGTCACTGTACCACAGGTCACGGGTTCTACCACATCATATTGTATGCAGTTCTGGAGCCCACATCTGAGATGGGACAGAGATAAGTTGTAAGCCACACAGCAAAGACCAACCAAACTGATCCAGGGACAGCATGATAGATCTTGTGAGGAGAGACTGAAAGGTCTCAATATGAACTCTCTGAGGGACAGAAGGGAGAGGAGGGGTATTGACATGAACATTCATATACATACAGGGGTTGTGTCAAACTGTACTCAGCCTGCATCACTGTTACCAGCATTCTTGAACCCTTCAAATGCATGCAGGGGCACTCAGCAGCTGCCACCACTCAGCATATGCACTCTCTTGTGGTTTTGCTAGGTCTGAATCCCTCCAGAGCCACTGCTCACACAGTACAGCATTCCTTACTCAAGGGCAGATGACCTGCCACTCTCTGTCACAGTTGAGACTCCTTTACTGCAGAAACATATTATGGTAACTGCAACCTTCTCTTCAGAGGCAGAAATGCAGTTATCAGTTATAAATTAGTTATTGTCACAAACACAATCCGCAGGTCAGGCCCTCTGCTCCCACAGTGCCAACCTGAGAGTACAATAGTGTGAACAGGTAATAGACAGGGTAACCCTCCTGTCTGCTTTTGGGTCCTAATCACCTTTAGTCTCAAGTTCTGGGGGGATTCAAATTGTGACCCGTATGCTAGCGTACGCAATGTACATGCTCAGATACGTACCCTCTTCGGGGATTGCGGTACAATCTTTCACCAAGGCCAGGCTTCCAAAATGAACCCTTTCAACTCTATAAGAGACCTTAGGTATATTCTTATCTTTTTACTCAAGCTCAGTAACACCATCAAGCTGTTAAACCGTTTTGTCAGACGTAACCCTCTATACGTCACATGCAAAATGAAGTGGCAGACACCCAGGCAGTCTTTTTCAGAAAAGGTACTTTACTAAAGATGATAAAAATATGAAGAATGTAAACACAAAACAATATGCCAAAGAGCATCACAATCACATAAAAGAAAAACAAGGAAAACTACAGAACAAACTCCTACCAAAATAAATTTAGACCTTATCTATCTAATGTATTACCTCTGGAAGTGCTTAAGTTATACAGTATCAGAGAGCTGTGTCTTTCTAGAGTCCCAAGATGGTATATCTCTCAAACAGTTCAGACACAAGTATTAGTTTAACTCTGTCTCTCCATACCCCTTCTGTGAGTCATCTAGCTCCTCCCTTTAGAATATAAAGAAAATACAAACATGATGTCCTATCAGGAGGCATAATAAATAAGGTTACATCAGCAAAAACTAATTTCCCAAATTATGAGTCTTTGATCCCCCAGTTCCTTTGAGGTTTACAACCCTGCAGTCCATCACCTAGGTGCAATATAGCCAACAGAAATCAGCTGAATGATGTCCTGTCCTGTAATAAAATGAATATTTTAGTTTCCCAACTTCAAAGCAGGAGGTCATAAAAAGGCCATAAAATGCAATTTCTCAAGGAAGTTAATTACATTACAGAGATCTCCTGGTCAGTTTCCTATCCTGTAGCTTCACTAAAACCTGGGGGGGGGGGTGCACCCATGAAAGGCCAGGCTGTCTTATGTGAGACAATCACATACTTTATTTTTTATATTACAAATATCATACAATAATCACAACTAGCTGGCCAAGCATCACAGTTATCTGTACCTTAAAGGACTCAGTCACAGAAGCAAGAAGTATATAGAAAAATAACACCTTAATACTTACAGATAGGTACAAATATACGACAGGATACCACACAAATACAGTGGGGAAAAGTAATTCTACAGAAATGAAAAGAAAATGTATGCAAACAACAGGTTTCACACATGAAAACCTCTCTCTCTCTCTCTCTAGCATGACTGAATGGCATACCACACATGACACTTTGGTGAATCAGGGCAGACTCAAACCCTTAGATAGCAGCTTATTTTTCATAGTCTCAAACCTGACTGACTCTTTCAGCTCTGCCAGACCTCAAGAAGCTGCCCCCCATGGCACGTCATGCAGTATGTCACTGTGACATTATAGATTCAACATTCTTTGTGTCTTGAACTGGACTGGAAATCTGGTCTGATCTGGAACTGGACACAGTACTCCAGGTGAGGCATCACCAAGGATCTTACATACTAGACACTCGCGTATTAGATACTTACAAAAGGCCTAGCTGATATGAAAACAAATAAACATAGGAACATAAAAAAAAAAAAATACAGAAAAGTTGTTACAGGGGTGCAGTGAGGTGTACTCCACTAAGTTTTTCAAGGTAACATCCTACTAAGGGGCACAATCCCAACTTGAAGGGAGGGAAATTTAAAAAGGATATTAGAAAGTATGTTTCCACAGAGCAGGTGGTGGATGGTTGCAATAGTCTACCAAGCAATGTGGTAAATGCGGGGACTATAGCCGGGTTCAAAACTAAGTGAAACACCTTTATGGGGGCTAAGGCAGCAGTGTGTGTTACTGCAAAAATGTTGATCTTTAGTGTTTTTTATTCCATTTTAGATTACCCCTTATATCCTGCCTTTTATAATATCCTTCTTTCACCATTATAAATCTGATTTAGCACTTTGTTTCACATATCAAATAGTAAAAAGCATACACCTTTTAATATTGCTCCAACCAAGTTTTCATCATTATTCTCGGCTGTTTTGTACACCGATTGACCCATATGATCAGGCTGCACAGTCTGCTCTATGCTAGTTTGTTGTAGTCACAAGAAAAGTGTTGCTAAGAATGTGTATTTAAAAACAACAAAAAACACAGATAAAAACCAAGACCAAGTCATAAAAGGAATGTTCCTTTTAATAACTGAAATGTAACATGAAACGCTAAAGCAGACTCAAAAAGGGGGAAAACGGGTATCATACAAGACAACAAGTAAGGGACCATCGTAATTGGAATAAAACCTGTAGGCCAAAATATTAACCATAACAAGTACTGTTACTTTAAGAAGTAATGTGTCATAGCCAGTTTGCCAGCACTATGCCTAAACTGTCCCTGATTACAAGGGACATCCCTCACTGTATGCACCAAAATTGTTCAGTCCGTCATCCATCCTCATGGTAAAGGTGCTTCCCACACAAAGAAGGTGCTGTAAATTCAGACTTAAAAGCAGCAATTCATAATATTCTAACATGTTAATCAAAAATAAACCTTGTACGAGCAAAGGCAATGGTTTCCACAGTATTCTGAGCTTGTATCTCCATGCTTTAAGATGTGTCCTTCATTATGAGGGTCAATGTCCCACCCTGGCTCTCATTTTTATAGCCCATATCCCTCAGTGACAAAGTGTGAGAGGTATGGCACGGCACAGTGGCAGAGCTGCCATTTGAGGCGCCAAAGATCTAAGTTCGAGAACGAGCCCGAGACATTAGCAGGTTAGCAGCAGGAGGGAAGACTTAGCGTCCAGAGGATTGCTTTCCTCTCTTAGGGAGGGACAGTCAGGTATCCCACTAGGTGGCTGACACCTGGTGGAGGCAAGGTGTCAGCACAGTTGGGAGCCTTGGAAGGAGGCCAGAAGTAATAAATCTTAGGGCTTCAGGACAGACTTGATGAACTTAATGTCATTTTGTGTCTTTGTTCTTCTGTGTTTCTATCATTCCCCCTCATAATGTATTTTTTGGGAGCAGGGTAGTTGTATACAGTGGTAGCTGTACAAAAGCTTATCAGTAGTGCAGTATGATGTGCAGTGTGGTGCAACGTTAGCAACCGCAAAACGTCCTGCACTACTGCAAATGTCACACTGTAGGTCAACTTTGGCACAGCTACCACTGTACATCACTTTTACAGTGTGTTTCCTAGTGGCTTTAGCCACCTAATTAAAAATAGAAAAGGGATGCCAGCCTACCGGCGCAGCAGTTGGATTTCCGCTTGCGATGCCAGCAACCCAGGCTCAGGAACGAGCCCGGGAGCTGGAGGGGGAAAGGACTTGGCGCCAGGGACTGCTCGTCCTCTCCGAGGGAAAGTGCCAGAGCTCGACTCTTGTCTGGCCCGGGTGGAGACCCGAAGTACAGCAAGTCCAACACTCAACAGAGGGGCGACGTGCCAGACGTCGGCACTTCAGCGCCTCGACGTCCAAGGACATGGCACGCCGTGAGAAAACCAGAAAAACCACGCAGCCTCCCAGTAGACGGAGCACCTGGGCCCCGACCTTCAATGCCCCTACTGGCCCGGAGACAGCATTCCGATGAAACGCAGATGTATCGGGGTGTAAGGCCCACCCGTATCCGCCTGGGGGGGGTACAACCACGGCTCCATGGGGAATGGTCTGCACCGGTCTCCTGGTAGTTGAGCGAGGGCTGAAAAGGCCATATGTGTGTCTCCCGAAGAAGGGGAGAGCTGCGTGGAGGGGGAGTTAACAACAAAAAAAAAAAAATAGAAAAGGGAGGATTTTATAACAGACACATTTGTAGTATTTCTTTATCAGTCATTCATGCCCAGTAGTGGGTTATTGATCACCATGGTTGATAGCTGGGATGCTCTCTCACATCATGTTTAGCACACAAATCAGTTAGCAGCTTCCCTCTGAAAGAGTGAATCCCCTGTAGAGACATTTTTTTTTTCTCTTGGTAAACACAAAAACACCAAGTCATACAAATGGGGGAGGAAGCAGTGCATAGGCTTTGTTTTAGTTTGAAAAACTGAATGTAGGCCCCCTAACTAGGAAGTGTGTCAGTGGATTCCAATTCACAATCTAAGGCATGACCCCACTTTTCTTCAGTGCACACTGTGCAACTCCGTTGAGTATGGCTCAGAGTCAAGCCATTCTCTTGCATCCATCCAGGGCTCTCAGGGATGTGAGTACCTGTATCAGTTTGCACAGCTGACGGTTCAGGGTGAGGGTGCTTCCCAAATGTGCATCCCTGAGACACACATAATATCCTGCAAAAGCAGTAAACATGACAAATTGTGGTAATAGTTTTTCCATATTTGCAGCACTTCTTCCCTTGTGCTTGCAATAACCCTTACTGCAACTGTGGTACATTTGGCCACAGTTTGGTGAAAAACCTTCTGAACTGCAGCATTCAGTACTTTGTACCACAAATGTACCCCCCTGGACTAAAATAAAACAGAGAAGGGACCATCAGACAATTTGCTGGGACTCACAGTCTTTTTCTTGAGACCCCAGTATTTTCTACAAGGAGTCTAGTACCCTCAAAATGAAAATTCTACAGAGCTCCTTGCTACCACAAGCATTGTAGGTGCTCAGTACTAGAGGCTGAAGGCTGCCATTCAAATGGCCTGCAGGCCCGGCTGCACACCACTGCAAATGGTCCCATTCACCACAGCAAGTGTGCAAGCCGGAGCAACTGGCAGACACCTGTAAAGAGGATGGTTTATGTTCTGGGAACCACTGAACCATCTGGACAAATACTATGCAAGAGGTGGTGGCACTGCTGAACTACCAACATATGCTATTACAAGGGGGGTGAGGGGAGGGCAGAGGGAAGATCATGGCACCACCAGGGAATTTTTGCAATGGGGGAAGAGTAGGTGGGGGAATCAATGGACAACCAGGAAACCTTTGAATGGAGGGGGACACTAGCTGGCCAGACAACTGTGTGTCCGGTGCCAGAATACTAGCGCAGCATTTGACCAGTGCAATGCTACACTGTCCTGCACTTGCAAGCATACTGCAGGATGTTAGCAGGTGCTTAAAGGGACCCTGTCAACCCTTTTTGAGTCATATTATTTCCAGCTGAAGACCTATATTTTATGACTGCTCACCGTCTCTAAATTCATTGATGTTGCTTGTCGTTTTATCTGCTTCCTTTCTTAGTAGAATTGAAATGCATGCTAATGGTGTAATCATACCCAAACATGTTTTGTTTCAAATTCTTTGATCTACTCATTCTTTCTGCATACTTTCTGAACATTACGAACACCCCCAAACAGTGTAGCCATTCATGTAATAGTCTACTGTCACTGCATCTTGAGTGCCTAGAGTGTGTTGGGGATATTCCCAAGTCCAGAAAAGATGCAGCAGGAGTTGATCAATAACTGCAATCAAACATGTTTTTTGTGGTAACACCAGTATAGTGTGCAGTATTTTTTCACTTTTAAAAAGAAAACAGGAATCAGAATCAAATTACCAGCTACATCAACAATCTGGAAATTATAAGAGACACTTTGAGGCCCAGCAGGCTAGCTAGTGGGGTTGACAATGTCTCTTTAATTCCTTGACTACATTCTCTAAAATCTGGAATGGTTATTGGATAAGCTGGCAGAAATGGGGGTTGGGAACCAGATGATCAGATGGATAGGCAATTGGCTCCAGGACCGGACCCAGAGGGTCGTAGTTGGCAGGATAGCCTCATCCCCAAGTAGGGTCATTAGTGGGGTCCCACAAGGATCAGTCCTTGGGCCCCTCCTGTTCAACGCCTATGTCTCTGACCTAAGCACAGGTATCAGGAGTGAGATGAGTCTCTTTGCAGATGACTCAAAACTGGGGGCAGTGGTGGATGGGGAGGAGGGGAGGATGGCCCTACAGGGGGACCTGGAGGCTCTGGAAAGATGGTCTAGAAAGTGGAAGCTGAGGTTCAACGCAGGGAAATGCAAGGTACTGCACCTGGGGGCCAGAAACCCGGGCCAAGTGTACACCCTGAGGGGGGAAATGTTACAAGTCTCGATGGCTGAGAGGGACCTGGGGGTGGTGGTCGATGTCAAGATGAACAACTCGGAGACCTGTAGGTGGGCAGCAGCCAAGGCCAACAGGATGCTGGGATGCATCACTAGGGGGATCACCTCCAGAAGGAGGGAAGTGATACTCCCTCTGTATAACTGCTTGGTGAGGCCACACCTCGAGTACTGCGTACAGTTTTGGAGGCCACACTTAAAGAGGGACATTAAACTCCTTGAAGAGGGTCCAGAGGAGGGCAACCAAAATGATTTGGGGCTTGGGGGACAGGAGCTATGGGGAGAGGCTCGAAGAGCTAAATATGTACACATTGGAAGAGAGAAGGGACCGGAGTGACATGATAGAGGTCTTCAGGTACATGAAGGGGGTAAATAGGGGAGGAGCAGTCAGGGTGCTTCGAAGGAAGGAGGAGGGGGCAACTAGAGGGCATGGGTGGAAGCTGCAGGGGGGAAGATTCAGGGGAGAAAGGATGAGGTGCTACTTCACTGAGAGGGTGGTGGAGCCATGGAATGCACTGCCCAGGGGGCTGGTGGAGGCAGAGACAGTGGAGGGGTTCAAGAGGGGGAGGGACAGGCACAGGGGAAGGGTTCTGGAAGCAAAATCCAGTGCAGCGAGAATATCCAGAACTGGGAAGGGAGAAGCCAGAGAAGGCGAAGGGGGGCAGCAAGGTCATCTCCCAGGGTGGGGGCTGACCAAACCAGCAGACATGAAAGACCGTTAGGCCTATTCTGCTGCCATTTTGGTATGTTAGTATGTTATTTGTACTACACCCAATTCAAAGAAGGGGATCCCCCCAATGATGTTGTCCTGCACTAAGCACAGCAATTCTGGTCAGCAGCACAAACTGCTTATTTTGTGTTGACCCTTAATAGCCAGCTATCACTCAGAATCTGACCCCTGACGTTTTACTGCTTGACTCTGGATGACCCAATCAGAAGTCTGTTGTAGTTACGAGTGGGCTATTTTGTTTGCTACAAATCTGCAAATTAAGGCAATAAGGGACGTTTTACTATTAATTTATTTAAAATTTTGTTGACCGTGTGGAAAAGCACTGGGCCACATGGCCCATTTACAGGCTTGACCTAGATATTTTTTTAATTTTTATGGGTTGGGGAGGTGGTGTTCACTATTAAATTTGAGTCGTTTAAGTAAACTGAAGCTGAAACAGCCCTGGATTCTCTTAGGCAGGAGCAACAGTGAAAATGTCTACTGCCTTTTAAGTGAGGAAATGGCTGTTTGGTATATGGGAGAGGCAAACCAACTCAGAATCTAATTAGAACGCAAAAAGGTTCTAAAACATTCTTGTTTTCAAATCTAGTCATTTGTATCAGTTTGCATATTAATTATACATTATGTATATGCTAATTATTACTCATTTGCAGTAATTTAAAAAACTGTTTTTCCCATCCCTAGTTGACGCTAACAAAAATCGACTGTTTTTTTTTTCACTCAAACGACACTGAAGCTACAATGGCAAAGAACAAAAATAACCTATAATACTTCACATCTAGTAAAAGACAACATGATAACAAAAGTGTTCAACACGGCCACACAGCTGTCTTCTTTTTGGGATTTGATTTATTACTTCTCGAGTTACATGTTTGCCCAAAGGCATTTCTCACAAGGTATATCAAGGGTGCTGCAAATACAACTGCAATGCACATAGGAAGTATCATTTTGAACATGTTTACAAACTTCATGCTTAACAGCTTCGGAATTAACAGAAAGTGTGGTCAGACCTACATAGTAATACAGGTGCCATGTTTTGATCAATAGTTGTTCACCTTTTTTTGACCTGAGCTGTGAACTCTTGTAATCTCACACTCACTCAGCGGTGACAGATGCTGAGCGTTTGGATGTCAGACAGGTAGCGACGTGTACCTGCTCCGGTAGGTACATGAAAAGCCTTCTGTTGTTCTTACAGCTCTGTCAATAGATCCTTTGTCACAAGCTGGCATTCTCTTCCCTTGATGTCATAATTGGTCTGAAATACTGAACACTACAAGTAGCTTAATCTTCCTCAGTCTAGCCTTCCTACAATAGATCATATACTTCCCATACAAGTCTAGGCTTTGGTGTTCTCTGAGATTTCATTTTTATCCCCTTGCTAGTAATTTGTAACCAGGAAAGGCACACTGAGCTGTGACAGCTTGTTTCCAGGTGCATCCTGGGGGTGGGTTACTAAAACATGTTTCATTGACAGGAATGTTGGCCAGAAAACCAGAGAAAATCTCCTACTCTTACACTAAGTCCCATGGGATTTTTAACTTCTACTTGGACAGCCAACAGAGATGGAATGAAGGGACCTCAGTCTTAATGGTTCAGCTGAGGGATGGCATGTCAATGGTGCAGCACCACCCCCTATCCCCAGTGCTGCACTACAGTGCCAGCATTTGATATTTTCCTAAGTTCCTCTGTGTTTAACTAGAACCGATAACCTTCAGATCTTCTGCCCTAGAGGCGAACCTGCCAGCTGCGAAGTCACTGACACCATGTGTTATGATAATTTAATGATCTGAGTAGCATTCCGCATGCCTTGTGTTGTAAGACTTCATAATTACTAACAACAATAAAATCCTGGGCTGGTTACTGAAGCCCGCAGACAATACGAAGCTGATAAGGAAGAACACAAACAAAGGTCTGAAGAATGATCTCATCTCAATACACCTACTGACCTATCTACAGATTCCTAAAGTAAAATGGAATTTCAGTTACCCATGTTAAAGCAGCAGTACAACGAAAAATGTTTTCCAAAAGCTAGTTTCAGCTACAGTTAATAAAAATATTAGTATACCTATCAAACTTACTTTTCTATGAACCTCTTATGCTGCACACCATGAGTTTTTGCTGTTTTCTTCATCCTCTCCCTTACCAAGTCTTCAATGATATTTGTAAGCCAAATGTGGTGGCCATCTTTTGTTCTTGTGAAAAAACTAAATGTAAGCATTAATAAAATACTTTGGAGGAACTACAAATTTCTACCACCACATAAAACTGTGAGATGCCTTGAACCCTTTTAGAATGAAAAAAAAAAGCTGATGTGATGGATGGTCGCCATTCAGAGTTGAGAGATGTTCTGAGTGGTTGATCCCAGGAGTCAGTTATGAGTGGTAGACCCCAGGAGTAATTTCTGAGTAGTGGACAGTAGGAGTTAGTTCTGAGTAGTGGACCCCAGGAGTCAGTTCTGAGTAGTGGACCTCAGGAGTCAGTTCTGAGTAGTGGACCACAGGAGTCAGTTCTGAGTAGTGGACCACAGGAGTCAGTTCTGAGTGGTAGACCTCAGGAGTCATTTCTGAGTGGTACACCTCAGGAGTCAGTTCTGTGGAGTGGACCTCATGGGTCAGTTCTGAGTAGTGGACCCAGGAGTCAGTTCTGAACAGTGGACCTCAGGAATCAGTTTTGAGTAGTGGACCACAGGAGTCAGTTCTGAGTAGTGGACCTCAGGAGTCCTTTCTGAGTGGTAGACCTCAACAGTCAGTTCTAAGTAGTGGACCACAGGAGTTATTTCTGACTGGTAGACCTCAGGAGTCAGTTCTGAGTAGTGCTCCTCAGGAGTCAGTTGTAAGTCCTATGCTTTTTAACATATTTATAAATGATCTGGAGGAAGGGAACAGCAGCAGGCTGTAAGATAGCCGATGACACTAAATTGACAAATCTAGGGAATCTAGAGGAGGAATCTGGGTCCCTTACACTTTGTGTGATTCAACCATGGGCAGCACAACTGACAGGGACTTTGGGGTAATTCTGTACAGAAAGGGCAAGTCAGGCAGGCAAAGTGCTGCTGCAGTCAGAGCAAATGCAATGATGGGATGCATTAGGTGGCGGTGCAAGTCAAGGGAAGTGATCCTCCCTCAGTAAAAGGTCGTTATTAGACCACACCTGGAGTACTGCATCCATTTCTGGTCACCGCAGCACAGAAAGATTTTGAGAGCTGGCCCGCTGGTGCAGCAGTAGTGCTACCACTCGTGATGACGGTGACCCAAATTTGGCAGTGAGCGTGGGTCGTTGGACGGCCTGCTGGGGGGAGGAGGATTGAGCCTACAGAACCTGGTGTACACCTGGCCCCCAGCAGACTGCTGGGTGGGGGGCACCCAGGACTGCTTCCAAGGCAGGCAGACACTGACGTGCAGCACGTGGGCACACGTGGCGCATGTCATGGCATCACTGCATGCCTGCTGCTCTCGGAAGAAAAAAGGGAACATGGATGCCGATGGCAGGATTGTGCTGGGACATCTACAGTCCATGCACCTGGCTAGTTGGTGCACACTGTTCCAACTACAGAATCCAGTTCATGGTGGGACTGGAGGACCTACCAAACCTACGGGGGGGGGCAAGCCCTTGGGGTACTGGTCGGCAGTTAGTCCTAGAGGATGTCGGGGTGACAGGGCTAGGATGTTAAAGCTGAGCAGTGCCACCAGTAGGAAGGAAAACAGTAAATAAAAAACCAAAAAAAGAGTTTAAGAGGGTCCAATACAGGACCACCAAGCTGATCAGCGGCTTAGGGCACACAAGCTGGGAGAAGATATTGTAGTGAACATAATTGTGTTTTTGTATTGTTTTTTGTCTAGAAAAGAGAAAGCTGAGAGAGATAGCTGCCCACAGCACAGAGGTAGCACTACCACTTGAGACGCTGACGACCTGGGTACAGGAACGATCCCAAGTCACCGAAGGGCTGAGGGGGGGATTCACTTCTCCTACATACCAATATGTACCTATCTTTAAGCTACCTACAGTAGTGACTATTTAAACTCATCGCCTTTGACTTGAAATCTGTGTCTGCCGACCCAGAATTAGCAAGTAAAAAAACCAAGAGAATGAGAAATTTACAATCAACCCTGGAAGCATTACAAATCTAAAAGTCATCTTCGGTCTCATGGACTCAAACTGAAGTGGTAGTGCACAGGTCAGGTTTTCGTTTAGCAAACCTCTATCACCTGCTGTATGAATGACAGAAACAGAGAGAGAGTTGTTTGTAGCCATCTTAGTCCTCGTACAAAAAGATGAACTAAGTGGGTGATTTGATACCTTCTAATGGACCAACAAGAGATTTACAAAACACAAGCTTTCAGGCCACACAAAGCCCTTCATCAAGTATAGGCAGAATCATCAAAAACAGAAACAAATACATTGGGTAGAACTAATCAGTACCATGGGTGTAGGCAGGCATACTCCAAGCACTCCATGGTGTGCAATTTTATTTAAGGGGGGTAGCAAATAGGCCCTGAACTGCTTCCTTTTTCCATGAAAACTAACAAAGAAAATGCTGAACCTTCCTGCAATTTTATTCATAGGAGTCGAAACTAGAAGGACTGGTCACTAATACTTTCTTTGCTTCCCAAGGACAATACAACTTTACAGGCTCTGGGCTGGTACGGTATGTGGGTGTCTTAGGGAACAATGCATGGCAACAACCAATGTCTTGAGCTACAAGAGTTGTATTTATTGTGCCAAATGAGGCAACAAACATGGTCCTGGTGTATATTTGTATATTGTCTGGCTACACCCGGGGGGGGTAGCAGTGAGTCCACTTAGTGTGCAGATCTGAAATCCCTGGCTACACCCCTGATCAGTACACTTTTACACATGGGTGTGACGGTTCTGTTGATAAGGAAGTAAATAACTGGATATGTGCAGAGACAAAAAAAAGCCTTTGAAATCCTAGGTGGTTATAAATCTGAATCATCCAATTAGAAGAGCAGGCTACTGTTAGCTGAGTGGTGGCCTTGATTTTTCTGAATGCACTGCAAATAAGGGAACTCTCCTGCATACAGTGTGCTGTAATATTCTGACAGGAATATGGAATTGCTAAAAGGCTGCCTGGGCAGCACTATTTACCACTTCCATAACCCTCCCCCAGCAGAAGAAGCTCTATACCACAAAAGCAGGTGGGCTTACTGAAAAAAAAACAAAGTATGTATTGGTCAAAAATAATGGGCTAAATTAAGGAAAAAAATCTACACTGGAGCTGCCCCTGTCTCCCTGCACTGATGCCTCGTATTGACTTGCGTAAACGTCTCCCCACCTGCCCTGAACCTCGCTGATGAAAGAAATAATAGCACTGTAATGCTACATTTACATAACAGAAGTTATTTTGGGTTTGAGACTTCAGTGTGTGTGTGAGGGTGGTTTGTAGAGACACACGGAAACCAAACAACTTGGATATTTCTTCTTTCCTTGACTCCCTCACAGATTACACATACTACTCTTCTTGCATCCTTTATGGATCCTACACACTGCTCTTTTCACATCCTTTATTGCTCACTGCATCCTTTACAGATTCTACACACTGCTCTTCTTGCCTCCTTTTTTGCTCACCGCATCCTTTACAGATCCTACACACTGCTCTTCTTGAATCCCTTATTGCTCACTGCATCCTTTATAGATTCTACACACTGCTCTTCTTGCATCCTTTATTGCTCATTGCATCCTTTATGGAGCCTACACAATGCTCTTCTTGCATCTTTTATTGCACACTGCATCCTTTATGGATCATAAACACACTGCTCTTCTTGCATCCTTTATTGCACACTGCATCCTTTATGGATCCTACACACTACTCTTCTCGCATCCTTTATTGCACAATGCATCCTTTATGGATTCTACACATTGCTGTTCTTGCATCCTTTATTGCACACTGTATCCTTTAAAGATCCTACACACTGCTCTGCTTGCCTCCTTTACTACACACGGCATCCTTTACGGAGCTTATACATTGCTCTTCTTGCATCCTTTATTGTTCACTGCATCCTTTATGGATCATTCACACTGCTCTTCTTGCTTCCTTTATTGCACACTGCACCTTTTATAGATCCTACACACTAC
Organism: Neoceratodus forsteri; assembly: GCA_016271365.2. Lineage (NCBI taxonomy): Eukaryota > Metazoa > Chordata > Ceratodontiformes > Ceratodontidae > Neoceratodus > Neoceratodus forsteri. Next base: position 897,808,461 of record CM057451.1, on the reverse strand, counting down.
TCTTCTTGTATCCCTTATCACTCACTGCATCCTTTACGGATCCTACACACTGCTCTTCTTGCATCCTTTTAACCTCACTGCATCCTTTATGGATCCTACACACATTGCTCTTCTCACATCCTGTATTGCTCACTGCAACTTTATGGACACTACACACTGCTCTTCTTACATCCTTTATTGCACACTGCATCCTTTATGGATCCTACACACATTGCTCTTCTTGCATCCTGTATTGCTAACTGCATCTTTATGGATGCTACACACTGCTCTTCCTACATCCTTTATTGCACACTGCATCCTTTATGGATCTTATACACTGCTCTTCTTGCCTCCTTTATTGCTCACTGTATCCTTTACAGATCCTACACACTGCTCTATTTGAATCCCTTATTGTGCACTGCATCCTTTATGGATTCTACACACTACTCTTCCTGCATCCTTTATTGTTCACTGCATCCTTTATGGAGCCTTCACACTGCTCTTCTTGCATTCTTTATTGTACACGGTATCCTTTATGGATTCAACACACTACTCTTCTTTCATCCTTTATTGCACACTGCATCCTTTATGGATCCTACACAATTCTCTTCTTGCATCCTGTATTGCTCACTGCATCTTTATGGATGCTACACACTGCTCTTCCTAAATCCTTTATTGCACACTTTATTCCTCACTGCATCCTTTATGGCTCCTACACACATTGCTCTTCTTGCATCCTGTATTGCTCACTGCATCTTTATGGATGCTACACACTGCTCTTCTTGCATTCTTTATTGCTCACTGCATCTTTTATAGATCCTACACACTGCTTTTCTTGCCTCCTTTATTGCTCACTGCATCTTTATGGATGCTACACACTGCTCTTCCTACATCCTTTATTGCACACTTTATTCCTCACTGCATCCTTTATGGATCCTACACACATTGCTCTTCTTGCATCCTGTATTGCTTATTGCATCTTTATGGATGCTACACACTGCTCTTCCTACATCCTTTGTGCACCTGCATCAGCATAAAGTGTACTATAAAAGGGATGTAGGAAAAAACAGTGTCAACATCATAAGATCTGATAGCTATCACTAGATGCAATAAAAACAGCTGTAGGATCCATAAAGGATGCAGTAACAAGGACAAGGAGAGCAATAGCGAGGCAAGGATACAAAGGATACCGTGCACAATAAAGGATGCAGAAGAGTAGTGCAGTAGGCTCCATAAAGGATGCAGTGAACAATAAAGGATTACATAATGCATTCTTTATGGATACTACACATTGCTCTTCTTGCATCTTTATTGCATGCTGCATCCTTTATGGATCCTACACACTGCTCTTCCTGCACCCTTTATTGCACACTGCATCCTTTATGGTATGGATCCTACACACTGCTCTTCTTGCATCCTTTATTGCACACTGCTCTTCTTGCATCCTTTATTGCACACTGCATCCTTTATCGATCCTACACACTGCTCTTCTTGCATCCTTTCTTGCACTCTGAACCCTTTATGGATGCTACACACTGCTCTTTTTGCATCCTTTATTGCTGACTGCATGCTTTACGGATCCTACACACTGCTCTTCTTCCATCCCTTATTGCTCACTGCATCCTTTACAGATCCTACACACTGCTTTTCTTGCATCCTTTATTGCACATTGCATCCTTTATGGATCCTACACACATTGCTCTTCTTGCATCCTGTATTGCACACTGTACCCTTTATGGATCCTACACACTGCTCTTCCTGCATCCTTTATCGCACACTGCATCCTTTATGGTATGGATCCTACACACTGCTCTTCTTGCATCCTTTATTGCACACTGCATCCTTTATGGAGCCTACACATTGCTCTTCTTGCATTCTTTTTTGCACACTGCATCCTTTAAGGATCCTACACACTGCTCTTCTTGCCTCCTTTATTGCTCACTGCATCCTTTATGGATCCTACACACTGCCCTTCTTGCATCCTTTATTGTAAATTGCATCCTTTATGGATCCTACACACATTGCCCTTCTTGCATCCTGTATTGCACACTGCACCCTTTATGGATCCTACACACTGCTCTTCTTGCTTCCTTTATTGCAGACTGCATCCTTTATGGATCCTACACACATTGCTCTTCTTGCATCCTGTATTGCTCATTGCATCTTTATGGATGCTACACACTGCTCTTCTTACATCCTTTATTGCACACTGCATTCTTTATCGATCCTACACACTGCTCTTCTTGCATCCTTTATTGTCCACAGCATCCTTTAAGGATCCTACACACTGCTTTTCTTGCATCCTTTATTGCACACTACATCCTTTACTGATCCCACACAGTGCTCTTCTTGCATCTTTATTGATCCTACGCACTGCTCTTCTTGCATCCTTTATTGCACACTGCATCCTTTAAGGATCCTACACACTGCTCTTCTTGCATCCTTTATTGCATATTGCATCCTTTATAGATCCTACACACTGCTCTTCTTGCATCCTTTATTGCACACTGCATCCTTTATGGATCCTACACACTGCTCTTCTTGCATCCTTTATTACATGCTGCATCCTTTATGGATCTTACACACTGCTCTTCTTGCGTCCTTTATGAATCCCACATACTGTTCTTCTCGTATCCTTTATGGATCCCACACACTGTTCTTCTTGCATCCTTTATGGATCCCACACACTGTTCTACTAGCACCCTGAATGGACCCTACACACAGCTCTTCTTGTATCCTTTATGGACCCCACACCCTGCTCTACTTGGAACCTTGAGGGATCCTACACACTGCTCATCTTGCCAACTGCTTCTTCAGTATGCTACCTCCAGGTTAACTAAATACCAGCATGTAGTCATTTAGACATCACAAAATGAATTTAAAGAATAGTTATAAGCCTTACAGAATGTTCAGCTGGGAATCCCACATTCTGATTAGTCTACCAGTGATCCTTTCTTTATTGGAAAGGGATAACTAGTGTAAACAGAACCTGAAACCCGCTGCATACACGCAGCGCTACAGCTATTATTAAAATAAGGTTTTCTTGTCTTAATTTTAAAAAACATTGGGAGGTTTATAATAACAATAAGGTCCTTCATATTGGACTGTACCAGTCAGAAGATGTCCCAGCCTGGTATGCATCATCATCTGCAAATTGATCACTTCCATACCATCCCAGAGCATTAATCTGACAGGTATGGCCTTCTCTGTGTCAGGCCCTATTACTTAATTCTTGAAAATCTAAAATGTTGCTACTTGTTGCATGTTTAACCCTTTACACTGTTTAAGATGCATGTAAGAGTAATATGGGGAAGCCTGCACAGGGCACGGTTGTAGCACGCTACCCTGGCCTGGGATGCAAACAGGACCTTCATTTCCAAGGCTCACAATCCCTCAGTTTTCACAATCTCTGAAATTGATTACAATATAAGTAGCTCTGGCATCCTGTTATTTTTGCTGCCGTGAAAATTGCATGCTACTTCACAGCCACGACATCAACACATGTAGGATAACTGAGTGTATGCAAATGTCATGGCTTATTCTGACAGCTGATAAGCTCAATAATTAGAACAGCAGCAGGACTGTGAATGGCAGGAGCTATAGTCTTTCTCCTAGCCGTGGGAGGAGAGAGGGAGGGAAATTGGCACTGAATTCTCTGAAATCATTTCTGCTGGCATCCTGTTATGATACAGACAGCTCCATATGGTTAGCAAATCCCAATAAAATACAGTTTTATCTTGCATGGTATCTGTTGTAAAGAATGCCTCAAAAATGTTTCACAGGTTTAACAAAAATTTAACATACTGGGTAGAGGAGCCCAAGATAAAAATTATGAAAGATGCGCAACCCCGGAAGCAATGTGCCAGTGTGCTTGTAAGGCTGGGAGTCGAAGATGAAACAAGAGATAAGATATGAAAACATTAGAGAACTGCTAAAATGATCTTATATTTCAGGCAGACAACTCATTCCGGGAAGATGCCTGCCAATTTGCTAAATAAATTATTTTCAAAACTTTTTTTCCATGGTTCAGTACTTAAATTTTAACTTACAATGCCCGTTTCGGACCTTCTGTGTATGAGCCAAACAACTATACCAGTGCTAAAATCCCGCACTGAAAAACAGCTTTTTGATGACCTGAGGTATAGAACAGGGCTGCAGGCGGGCTATGTAGGGAGTAGTAGCATGGGAATAAGATCGGGGAGGGGGGCTGTCTAACTGTAATGACATTCTCTTTGTTGACAGTTCTGCATGTATGGGGCCAATAGCTATAGCCCCATACATGCAGAACTGCCAGCAAAGATAATGCTACCTGAAAATAGGCAAATGTCTTGTCTAGTGCACTTCCCTGGTCAACAAAAGCTAAATAAAATAGTACAGTTAGACAGTCCCCCTCCTCCAATCCTATTTCCATGGTATTTCTCCCTACATAGCACACCTGCAGCCCTATTTCATAACTCAGGTTATCAAAAAAACTGTTTTTTGGGGCAGGGCTGCAGCGTTGGTACAGCCACATGGCTTGTACATGGAAGGTACGAGCCAGGCATTAAATGTTAAAATTTAAGCCTTTAACTATGGAAAAAAAGTTTTAAAAACAGTTCATTTAGTTATTCAGGCAGCAACTTCCAAGAATGAGTTGCCTGCCCCAAGCATGTTAGCAACTATTTAAGGGAGTCAATGATGGAGATGGGAGAGAGAGAGAGAGAGAGAGAGAGAGAGATTCCCTAGTTAACTACATTCACTATGGACACAAAACCCTTTGCTGCCAGCTTTCCATACCCACCTGAGTCTACAGACAAGGGCCAATGCAGTCCCTTTGAAAACTGCCCTAGGTGCATCATGGGCTTTGGTACTTGGAAACCCATCCCAGAGTGTCAAGTATGCAGAAAATAACCTAGTAATATTCCATCGAGGAGAACTACAACCTTTTTCTGATATTTTTCCCCATCTTGCATTCTCCCAAATTCATTTGCTACTTTCCCTGTTTTAACCATCTCCCTGGTGAACACACAGCTGCCCAATCCACTCCTTCTACCACCTCTGTGGAGAGCTATTGAGGGGCACACAGGCATCCTTCATATTTGCATTTTTCTTGGTAAGTGCTGTGGTTGTATTGGCTCTAGTGGCCTGGTCACTTGCACCCTTAGCAGTGCACTTAACGGCATCAATTTTTTTTTCCAACATGAATCTGTAACTGCAAAAGAATTGCCCCTCCCTTCTGGTCCATTTTATTTTTATTTATTTTGTCTAGGATTACAAATACCTTTGAGCCAAGGCTCTTTTACAAAGGTTCCAGGACAGTTCCATGGCTTGGACCATCTTTAACACAGCCTGCAAGGCCCCTACCACTCCCCACCAAAGGAGTCTGCTCTGAGCTGCTGTCCGTGGGGCCTGCACTTTGTGTCTGCTGCTGCTCTAAGTACTTGCTTGATGTTGTGCCTTTAGGGCACCCAATTGTTATCAAAATGATCAGAGGGCTTCTCCAACATCTAAGCCTTTGATAACTATAAAGATATAAGGAAAGAGTTCAATAAAAGTATTTTTTAATTATAAATTGTAGTTCACAAACTGGAGAGAACTGGAAACACGTCTCACATGAGCACTGCACTCTCTGTCACAGATGTTTTACACAGAGCTTGGTTTTGAGAGTGGCTATTACAAATGTTTTAAAAAGGGCTGGTGTTGATATGGACTACTACAGATGTTTACTTACAGGCTGATCTTAAGGCTATCTTGTGCAGGTGTTTTACAAGAGACTGGTTTGGAGGTTAACTAATGCAGATGTTTTACACAAGGTTTGTTCAAAAGCAAATGCAAGTAACATTCTGGGCTGGCTGGCATTTTTGTTTTCTTTTTTCAAAGAATTTAAGGCAAAACTTAGCCAATACACTTATTTACCCAATAAATAAATGTATGTCTCAAATGCTATGTATGTCTCAATGTGACGAGGTACCTTCGGAAACGAGCCTCTGGCTCAAAGGTTGTAAACCGATTCTCACAAATAAATAAATAATAAATTAAAAAATCATTTTTTTTAAAAGCCACTGGATGACAAACATGTTTTCCCTTAGCGAAGAGTCCATGCATCCCCGGAACTTCCTTAGCTAGAGCAGAAACCTGGCACTACCTGAACCACATATTTCATTTGTCTCACTGGTCTAAGAGAGGCAGAAGCCTAATCACTCAGTCCCTCCATTAGGCTGTCAATCCTTTACTGTCAGTGCTCATGTCAATTAGTTTAAACACCGTGCAACCCAAGTATTCACCCAGCGCAGTGGGAATACTCTACAGCGCAGCTGGGCAGAACCAATTCTAAAATATGAACACACACACACACACACCTGGCTGTAAAATTAAGGAGAAAAAAACTTCTAAGTCACTCGAAATGCAAAGAATCAATTAGAAAACAATGAATATACAGTATATTATTAATATGTTAATATGAGCAGATTATAATAGGTTTGAAAAGAAGTTCCAAAATGAAAACCTTTGAGTCCTGTTTGGGATTCTAATAAGAACCAGAAACAGATCATAACCCCTACTCTAAAGCACTTATTGTAAGGAAATGTAAAATTACATAGACACCACTGTGGCAAGACACCATGGGTTAACCTATAGCCTAAAAATATTACTGCTTACTGAGGAAATCTCAGGGTACCCTTGATGATTTTTTTTTTTAGTTTTTATTGACCGGGTAAGTGTACTAGACAAATCCTGCCTATTTTCAGGCACGACCTGGGGGAGGGGGATACAGATGAATTCCAACTGACCTTGAACCAGATTAAGCTGTTGGTGGTATTTTTAGTGAATGAGGGAAATTTGGCCACGACACCGGGGAAATTCCCCTACTGTTTTCGATAAGTGCCATGGGATCTTTAACATCTACCTTAACTACCACCAATCCAGGCAGATGGGACCTCGGTTTAACGTCTCATCCGAAAGACGGCACCTCAGAAGTGCAGCACCCCTCTCATGCTGCACTACAGTGTCAGTACTGGGATATTAACCCACGTGCCAAATCTGGGAACTGAACCCACAGCCCTCTGATTTCCCGGCCTCAGGGGCGAGTGTGCTACCTACTGAGCCACTGACACTACCTAATCGAGTGGGCAGGGGGGGTCCTTATAAATCCTTATAGATCAGTACATGCTCAGCACCTATCCATGTTTGGCAGCGAACCCGGGACATTGGAGGGTCGGTCGGAGAGAGGAGGATCAAGTGTCCATGGGACTGCTCTCCTCCTCCGGGGAAGGAGGGCTGCTGCGCCTGGTGTACTCTTGATCCCTAGCAGCGGGTGAGGGTTGGGCACCCAGGAACAGCAAATATAGGGTGAGAAAAGCGGGCGATGCCGACATCCTAGGTGCAGGAGCATGCAAAGGAACGTCTAGGCAACACTGGACATCTGCCCTTCTAGAAGTAATGCAGTAGGGGAAAAAAACAGCCAATATGATGGACTGACCCCTTGCAGGATCCACACCTCATTCAATGATGTGCCTCCCATCGGGGTGAGTTCATGGGGACGGAAAGTCCATACAGGGTTGTGGTGAGGGGGAATGGTGGATCAGTCCCTGATGATGGGACCAGCCAATGGCAGAAGAAATAGCACTAACAGCAAAAAATAAATGAGTACATGTTTCCTACAGCGTATGTATTTTTCCCTTCTTATGAACTAGAAAGGGGGTGGACATGATGGACCTCGAGTCCCTTCCGAACTTAAATTACAGTATTATTATGTATATGCAAATCACTAAGAAGACATTTAGGCTACATATGCAAGTAAGAAGTTTGCTAAGTTTTGCTTTTTAAGTGACATAGAGGTTCCTATGGGAGCAATATAAAATATCAGCCCCCTCCCCGGTTTTTTAAAGTAATTTATACTTTGTTAAAAATAAATCTGTCAATCCTAAACATGAAAGCAAATGAGCATGACCCTGCAGGAAATGCACTCCCCTCCCAACCCCAAGCATTATCACAGTGAGAACTCTGAGTCGTAGAGAGGGGGTGATAGTCTAGTTCCAGCAGCAGGGCTTGGGGTATTCTTTTTTTTTTTTTTTTAACTTTCATTCTTTATTTTATAGAGATACATAGACAAACGCTTTTATATTACTTAACAAACATAAGGAGAACACATAAAAATACATAAGAAACTTAAATACATAAATTTGGAAAGAAAAGACAAAAAGAAGACATTATCGTGCACTATAGTCTAGCAGTCTTTCAAATTTCATTTGTTGCCAACAATAATAGGTATCAGACACAGAATATTTCCCAGTTGATTTTCTTAACAAATTTACCCCGGAAGGTCGAGGTTAGCTTAAGGTACAAAATCTGTCTGGATAGGAGCAATGTATAAAACCCATTTTCTCCACACACTTCCGAAGGCACTTTGTGATTTGTTAAGTATGGCGGTGAGTCTCTCCATCTTATAAATGTCTATCATTACTTGTTGCCATAAGTCTAGAGTAGGCGGTAAGTGGGAATTCCATCTCTTTGTAATAGCTTTTTTGGCAGCAAGAAGAGCCAGATTAAGAAATTTCCTGGAAGGAGCGTCAGTGAGTTCCAAGGGACTATCACTGAATAAGAAAAGCCGGGAATCCAGGACTAGGTTTGGGGATATTAACTGTTGGAGAGCCTCCCTGATGTGTGAGAGGAACAGCTGAAGGGCCTTACATGACCAGAAAATATGACCCAGAGTGGCTGGAGAAAATCCACACTGCCTCCAGCAATCTGCTCCAGGATGGATAGTATATTTCTGGATCACTGTCGGGGCCCTAAAATACCTTACAGTAAGTTTCCAGGCAACTTCCTTCCAGTTACCTGAACTGGTACCTTTATACATTTTCTTCAAGTGACTTTCCCACCGGATAAGGTTATCTCTGTCTCTTAGTCCCTTTCCCAAGCCAATCTGATTTTTTCTAGGGGCTTACTCTGTAACGTGTGAAAGCTTTTATATAGGGTAGAGATCAAATGCAGTGGGGTCAGTCTTCCTTCTATGGCTGCTATTAAGACCAACAAAAGGTCAGGAAGAGGAGATCCTCCTCACTGCATCTTCCCCAGTGAGCTAAGGTAATTCCTAGTCTGAAAGTACCTGAATTTGTCTAAGTATGAAATATCATACTTTTGAGTCAGATCTGTCAGTGACAAAATTGTGCCCCTGGGCATAAAATGGTATACCAGATGCAACCCTTTCCTTAGCCACTTGACATACCCTTTGTCCATCTTGCCTGGGGGGAAAGCGTCCAGATAAGGCAGTGAGAACATAGCAGGCCTCCAAGATTTAAATTCCCGTGATGTCATAACCCTTTGCCAGCTTTTAAGTGTAGATTGAGTATATGGATTAACTATACTTTCTGCTTTGAATACCTGGGGAGCGGAACGTAGAGTACAATAAATATCCGCAAACTCCTTCCCCTGTCCCTCCACCAATTTCCATCTGGATATATAGCTCTTATCAAGCCAGTATAGAGGTATTCTTATTTCGATGCTTGGTGATATAATCTAAAATTTGGCAGGGATAAGCCCCCTTGGTGTCTAGGAAGCTGTAACACTGCAAGGTTAATTCTAGGCTTCTGGTTTGCCCAAATGAAAGAAGAAATTTTCTTCTGTAGAGTTCTGAAAAATACATCTGGGATCTGCGTTGGAAGGGTTTGTGCCAGGTAAAGAAAACGAGGCAAAGTCACCATCCTGATAGATTCTATTCGTTGATGGAGGGACAAGGGGAGGGCTCTCCATCTCTCAAGATCCGCTGAGGTCTTAGACATGAAGGGAGTATAATTCAGCGAGAACAGGTCATCATATGAAGAACCAATGTGGACTCCTAGGTATTTAATGTTTTCCAAATTCCATCGGAAACCGTAAGTTTGCCTCAGTTCAGCATGTGGGGTAAAATTCCAGGCCAGGACTTCAGTCTTGGTTTCAGTAATTTTGTATCCTGATATTGTCCCAAATCTTTTCAGTTTGTCCGGAGAGGCTTCAGGGTCAGTCAAGTATATTAAGAGATCGTCTGCATATAATGCCAATTTGTGGGTTATTGAGTCAACTTCTATCCCTGCCACCTTTTCCTCTTGTCTCAAGGCCTGAGCCAAGGGCTCTAAATACATTGCAAACAACAAAGGAGAAAGGAGGCATCCCTGTCTGGTGCCACGGGAGAGAGTGATGGGGCTGGAGAAAGAGCCATTTATTCGAATATAAGCTTTGGGGTCTGTGTACATTGATTTTATTAGCTCTACAACCGACTGTGGAATTCCAGCTCTCCCCAGTACCTCCCACAGGAAAGGCCACTCGACCCGGTCGAACGCCTTCTCTGCGTCTAAAGAGAGAAGGAGGAACGGGGATCCAGCATTCTTCACCCTCTGCAACAGGTGCAGGGTTCTCTTTATGTTGTCCTGTGTTTGGCGTCCTGGGACAAACCCGGTTTGGTCTAGGTCTATTATTTCTGGCAGGAAAGTTTCAAATCTTTTAGAAATAATAGATGCGAATATTTTGTAGTCAATGTAAAGAACCAAAATAGGTCTGTATGAGGAGCAGGATGTTGTGTCTTTGCCTGGCTTTAATATACTGGATATATATGCATAGCGCCATGAGTCAGGGATGGGTTCACCTAGTTGTATAATCCTGCAGGCCTCCAACAAGGTAGGGGACAAATTCCCTCTAAAAACCTTATAAAATTCACCGGTATATCCATCCGGTCCGGGGCCTTTATTTGTTTTGAGAGCTGCCATGACCTGCTCTAGTTCTACCGGGGAAATTGGCCTTTCCAGCATCTGTTTTTGTTTTTGAGAGATCTTCATAAGGTTAAGCTCCTTCATAAAGGCCTCCATTTCCTGAGGTCCCTCCTTACATTCTGTTTTATACAGGCCGCTGTAGTACTTCTGGAAAGCCTGTTCAATTTCCCGAAGGAGAGTGACTAACTTCCTGGAACCTGGATCTCTAATTTGAGTAATGTTAGATCTAGATTTATGTTGTCTGAGTCTGTGAGCTAACAGACGGGTGGCTCTTGGGCCCCCTTCATAGTACTTTTGTTTAAGAAGCTGCAGTGCTTGCTCTGTGCAGATATCTAAGATTGCCTGAATCTGTTGTTTGGTGGCTTGCAAGAGAGGGTATACCCCCTCATCCCCAGCAGCATGCAAAGTCTGTAGACTATGGAGTTGCTGCTGCAGAGTATCTAGGCACTGCTGTTGTTTCTTTTTATAATGTGTTGCATATTTAATTATCTCTCCCCCTAAGGACTACCTTGAGGGTATCCCACAATACTCTCATCTTAGTCCCCTGTCTTTTGTTGTCATCTAGAATCAGCTTTATTTTTTGGTGTATCAGCTCTCTAAAATCCTCAAGATTCAACAAGAAATTGTTAAACCTCCATAAAGTATTAATTTTTTCTCTCTCCCAGGACATGTTTAAAGTAAGGATCGAATGCTCTGATAATACAGCCGGGGTCTGCGTGCAGCTTTGCATTCTATATAAGTGCTCTTTAGATACATGCAGATAATCTATGCGGGTATACACCTTGTGGGGCAGAGTAATGTGTATATTCTCTTTTGCTGGGGTGCAGATTTCGACATAGATCTACCCAGTGTGCTTCAGAGAGATAAGCTTGCATTGCACGATGTGCAGGGGATTTCTTAAACGATTTCCTACTGGAAGTGTCTAAGTAGGAGGTAGTTAGATTATGATCCCCCGTTACCAATATCCCTCTGCATCTCCATAACCCTCTGAAACAACATTTTTTCTCACTTCCAGCCCTCCTGGGACAGACAGACAGGGTGAGCTCCTGCTCCTCCAGCCGACCCACTGCCACAAAGGCGACCCTCTGGGTCCGAGTAGAATTGGTCAAATGGAAGGAACATTTTGGGGATCAAAACAGCGACTTCTCTTTCCTCTACCGTATGTCAAGCCACTATTGTAGAAAACCAAATTTAGCAAGTTTTTGGTGTTCCCATTTATCTAAATGCGTCTCCTGCAACAGGAGAAAAGAGGGTTTCAGCTTTTTAAGAGAGGAGCTCACCCTGTTCCTTTTTATGGGGTTGTTCAACCCATTGACATTGTGTGAGCAAACCTTAACTGAAGGGATTTTATCCATTAGACAGCGCTATGAAACCCTGGGCTGATCGGAAAGATACAGTTGAAAAGATTGTAAAAATATTCTGAACTCTGTCTATAAATGCCAGAAGCGAGACTCTATTAATTTTGACCAAATTCTGCGTGGCTATATGATAAGAGGCTATTCCAGGTAGCAGGATTATCATTCCTAAACCACTGCTCAGGAAAGTGAAAGACAGCTTGTGCACATTAAAAAAAATAATGTAATAACTAACTCTAGCATAATAACCCTCCATTAACCTATTTACAATCAATCAATCAATCAAAATCTTTATTTATTCAGGCGAACATCATTGAGCAAAGCTCATTTACAAGATGGACCTGAGTGGTCATACAAATGAGGATACAAGTATTATTGCATAGACAAGAATAGAATAAATAGCAATACAATGGCATGAAATGATTATATACAACAATTTACATATATACAAGTAACAATAGAACCATTTAGCCTGTAGAAAAAAGAGGACAAAGGGTATAGCAGTCCTAAAATATAAGTTATATGGTCTAACTAGTTTTTAAGTGAATATAATAGGTGATTCGGAAGAAAGAAATTGAGTTAATATAATGGATAGAAAAAGGGAGGTTTAGTTGGGTCAGATAGGTAGGGGATTATGCTTTATAAAAGCAATTGCAGAGCTCTGGAAAAAGGCGGAGAACAATCTTTGAAGGATGCCAGAGGTAGTAGGCTATCTAGCTTCATGGATTTTGGAGAGAGTTCCATGCAACTGCTAAGGAATAGCTGAAAGCAGCCCTCCCATACGGGTGCAGGCATTGGGGACCTTTAATGTGATGAGTTTACTGATCCTTAAGGTGTATGGCCTGGTTGTAATTTGGTAAAGCAATCAGTGATATAGGTCGGTAGTTTGCCTGTTAACGCTGAATATCCAGATAACAGCATTCCTATTTCTTCTGTGTTGCAATGATGTCCAGTTGACTGCCATATAAAGGAGCAATGATGGGTGTTGGAGGAAGGTCAGTAATAAATCTTATGGACCTGTGATACAGGGTGTCCAGCTTATGTAAGAGATGACTTGAACAATGGCAGTAGAGAAAATCAGCATAATCAATGAGGGATAGGAATGAGGCCTGAATTAACCTTTTTGGAATCACTGTTTAGGTAATGTTTTATTCTAAAAATAGTCCGAGCCTCTGTCTTAGCTTTTAAGTAACTCTTCAATATGGACAGAATAGTCAAGCCTGTTATCTATCCAGACTCCAAGGTATTTGAAGTTATCAACAAATTCAAGTTTCTCTCCAAGTAAGGTGGATATATGTAGGGTGTTGGATGCTGGGGTAGTGGTAGTACAACTCTTTGTGGTAAAGAACATAGCTTTTGTTTTTTGCATTTAAAGTAGTTTTTGTCAAGTAGATTGTGCTGCAGAATGGAAATTGGATTGTGAAGTTCACAGGCTTTGAAGGTGAGGGATTGCTGACATAAATACAGTATCATCAGCAAACAGATGAATGTTAGATTGAGTGAGGTTGGCATCAATATTGTTTATATAAATAGCAAAGAGGATAGGGCCAAGAATAGAGCCTTGTGGTAGCCCCTTAGCAGAGGTTTTGAGGTGGATAGGTAATTTCCATTTCTAACCAGTTCGACCTATCTGAAAGGTAATCCTTAAACCAGTTGAGTGATAGGAATCCAGGCCTAATGAGTTAAGGGAGGTGAGTAATAAGTCATGATCCACTGTGTCAAAGGCTTTACTCAAATCCAGAAACACAGCACAGGTAAAATTTTTTGTCCAAATTAGTCTGCCAATCGTTGGTTACCTTGGCTAAGGCAGTAATGGTGTTATGCTTTGATCTAAATCCAGATTGTGCAGAATTTAGAAGGTTATTGTTATCCAGATAGTCCCTTAACTGAGAGTTTACTAGTTTTTCGAGCATCTTAGATAGTACTGGTAGGATGGAGATAGGTCTGTAATTGTTGAGATCCCTAGTATCACCAGATTTGAGTAATGGAACTACTTGAGCTGTTTTCCAAGTAGATGGAATGGATCCAGTAGTTAGGAAGATTGAAGAGATGAGTAAGGGGCAGATAAGACATGTGAAGCAATTTTCAGGAAATAGGGATCCAGGAGTCTGCACCTGCACTTTTAGTTGTGTCTAAATTAGAGAGATCTTCCACTTCTTTCACGGATATTGGGATGAAGGAAAAAGTTGAAGTGGCCATTTGTCCCACAGTAGTTTGCAGGTTCAAGGAAGATCTCAGGATATTTGCAGGTGATAAGTCAAATGCTAGGCCAGCAGTGGTGAAGTGAACATTGAAGGTATTTAAGATTTCTTGTTTACCTGTAATTTCTGTGTCATTTAGTAGCAATTTGGTGGTTAAGGCAGGAGTAGAATTCTGGCCCAGAAGCAATAGCACTTCCAAAACAGGAGGGCATAGAAACTACCCCTCTGGAGAAAGAGGGCCCAGACCTGGAATCAGGAAGGGGCCCCGTGGGAGGAATTGTGACCTCCAACTTGGTCAGGCCTCCCCGACCCCTCAAAAACTCAGGGTCGACTATTAGGAGCATCAGCCAGGAAAGGGAGACCATCAGGGCAGCCACCTGATGGATGTCCCTAGGATATGCCCAACAGGGGCATAATTGGTAACGCTGCATAGGGTTTTAGATGTTAGGCATTTGCCAGCATAACCCACCTCTGAGTAACAACTTGAGAGCGCTCTAGAGATTCTAAGGCGAAAGAAAAATATATGTCCCTTCCTCATTAGTTAAGTTCTCCACTTATTTATGGTAAAGAGGCTCTCAGAGTGACCAGATAAATAATTAATAAGTGACTAAAGCCTTTACACAGGGGAGATGGAGTTAAAGAAGTAATTCGGAAACAGAAAAATAAACACATTATCTTTTATCTAACCCTGTTGTTGCCTCAGTCCCATCAAGATAGCGAGAAAAACCTCAGTCTCCCATAGGGTGATTAATTCTTGCCAGAGACTCAAGTATTTGAGTCACGGGTGTCCATTTCTAGTTCTTTAGGAGGGGGATGCTTCTTCCCGATGAAATCTTTAACTTCCTGAAGTGAGCGAAATCCTCCTCGTTTTCCTAAGCCTCTTCGGATGTTCGTGGAGCTTTGCCACCAGGAGCGAGGGGGACGCTTTTCCTGTTGCACTGGACCTACCGCCTGGAAACTCCATCCTCTCTTTTTTAGTTCCGGGGAGCTTTCTTCGGGGCTGGAATAAACTTCATTTCCAGAGTCCCAGAAAACCCGAAGTTTAGCAGGGTAAGGCGTTTGGAATCTAATTCCTTTTTCTTTCAGTAATCTCAAGATTGGTGCATATGCCATTCTTTTCTTCATGATGTCTGTGGGATAATCATTGTCAAAGAGCAGCCTGGCAGAATTGTAAGTAACGTTCTTTTTAGACCACGCTGTCTTCAAAATCAATTCTTTATCTCTGAAGCTAGAAAGCTTTAAGACAACTGAGCGAGGTCTAGCTGCTGGATCCGTGGGTTTTCGAGACAGGGCTCTGTGTGCTCTTTCAATTTTGAATAGGAATGTTGGGGGTAGGTCTAAAATGTCTTTAAGTATGTCGGTCAGGAAGTCTTGCATTCTGCCAGTTTCGAAATCCTCGGGTAAACCGTATATACGGAGGTTGTCCCTTCTGGATCGAGCTTCTAAATCAGTGATCTTGTCCTGCATGATTTCGTGTTGATCCACTAGGAAATCAACCGCATTATGAAGACGTTGGGTTTCTTCAGCGACCTCCCCCGTAGCCTCCTCAGAATGATCCAGTCTCTCTTCTACCTCCGTGAGCCTGTTTTGTAGCTCAATAAACTCTCTTTTATTTTCAGCCTGGAACGCTCTTATCTCAGCCAGGAGCATTTCGTAGCGGGATCGGGATAGTCTTTCACTCTCTCTCTGTCAGTATCGGGGTCTTGTTCTCTGGCCATGCTACTTGCTGGGGAGACGCTGCGGCTGTGGGTAGGCCCCCTCTCGGATCCAAGTGCATCTGCCTTTTGTTGGTGTCTTCCAGAGCGCGATTTCACCATATTTTTACTCCCTGTCATCTTATTTGTTACAGGTCTAGGTTTTTAGGTTTTGCTTTATCAGATTAGGGAGAAAATCGGTGGGGTATCCTGGAGCTTCTCCTCTATGCAGCCATTCCAATTGGTGACGTCGCCTGAAGTCCCGGCTTGGGGTATTCTAACCCCAATTCCACTACCCCAGAGGAATCTAATGATGAAATGGCAGCCAGAACAGTGGCCCGCAGAGGGAGTCGGAACTTACAGAAGCAGTGATACAACTTCATCAGTGGCTACAAACGACCCGCTCTTCCTGGCATGACATCATCAGTGGCATCCTGGAGCTGCAGTTTTTATAGCCAGCTCCACGAAGCCACTGGAGCACAATGCTGATTACATTTTTTATTAATTTTATGCATGCCTCACATGAGGGACTTCACTACAGGAGATAGAAAGAAAGTAATTTAAAAAAAACAAAGGAGTGAATTTGCAGATATATTGGTACTGTACCTGTAGCAGCAGTACAGCTTCAGCTTCATCCATGTAATAATGCCAGAATGTTTGCAGATGATTTTCAAACATTCTGGATGCTTTTATAATGATGTACATGTCAAACATTTGAAGCATATGTCATTGTCAGTGCAAAACCTGCAGCTCTTGTGGCAAGATGGTGTCAGTGGCTCAGTAGGTAGCACACTCGCCTCTGAGGCCGGGAGATCAGAGGGCTGTGGGTTCAGTTCCCACATCTGGCACTTGGGTTAATATCCCAGTACTGACACGGTAATGCAGCATGAGAGGGGTGCTGCATTTCTGAGGTGCCGTCTTTCGGATGAGACGTTAAACCGAGGTCCCATCTGCCTGGATTGGTGGTAGTTCAGGTGGATGTTAAAGATCCCATGGCACTTATCGAAAAGAGTAGGGGAATTTCCGGTGTCCTGGCCAAATTTCCCTCATTCACTAAAAATACCACCAACAGCTTAATCTGGTTCAAGGTCAGTTGGTATTCATCTGTATCCCCCTTCCCCGGGTTGTGCCTGAAAATAGGCAGGATTTGTCTAGTGCACTTACCCGGTCAACAAAAGCTAAAACAAAATAAAAAGATGTTACATCACGTTTTCTGTGGTCTGCCAGTCCTGTCTCAAGTACTGCAAGTGCAGCTGAAGTATGTCGCAACTGGCTAAAACTCTAGCCCAAGAACATTAACGCAATGCACTGAAGTATAGGTTATTCAAAAATCGCATTATCAATAAAGTATTAAAAAGTACAAAACTACACATATACCCAAATGCCAAGCACATTACGCATTACATGCAAATTGCAATGAAGGAATTTAGGATGACCATGCTTTAAGCTAAGATAAAGAAATAGCCCCCCACCCTCCTCCCCAGACCATATCCTTTCAAATATGCAAGCCCCCCATCCCTCCACCCTCAGTTTAAACCCCAATCCCACCCTCCTCCCTCCAGCACACACAATTTGATAAAAAGTCCAGTGAGGGCGACTGGTACAACCCACCCACTTCCTCAGCCAGCCACTGTCTTTCAGCGTTTGTTGCCCTAAAACAAATATGTCCCCCACCACACCACCCTGACAGCAGCACCCTCCTCCCCCTAATGCCCATATAATGAAACACAACCCTCCTTCCCATCCTCCCCCCAAACATACACATCATGAATCATTACTGGATAAAAGAAACTAAAAGACAACTGACACAGCCCTCCCTCCTCCACAGCCGACTGCCCTATAGTAAAGCGCTCTCACACTTGCTGGCATAGTAAAACAACTGATCATGTGATCAGCTGTTTTACTATGCGAGCAAGTGCGGGAGCGCTTTCCCTCACTAGAAGACGATCGGTCATGGAGGACGGAGGGCTGTGTCGGTCACCTTCTAGCTTCTTTTATCCAGTCACGTTTCATGATATGGGTGTTGGGGGGAGGAGGGGAAAGAGAGTACTGCTGCCAGCGTGGGGGGTGGGGAGTCATATTTGTTTTAGGGCAACAAGCACTGAAAGACAGTGGCCAGCCAAGGTGGCAGGCTGGTTATGCCAGTCACCCAAACTGGATTTTTTTTTTTAATCAAATTGTGTGTGCTGGAGGAAAGGAGGGTGAGACTGGGGTTCAAACTAAAGGTGGGGGGACTGGGGGCTTCTATATTTGAAAGAATCTGGGCTAGGGAGGAGTTTGGGGGGACTGTTTCTTCAACTTGTTTAAAAAAAAGTATTTCCTGAAAAAACAGACATGAATAGTGCCACTAGTCATTATTCAGGATCTGAATAACGATAAATAGTGCATTATTTGTGGTATTCAGGAAATAATATTCATTACTCACACACCCCTACTGGCAACAAAGCCAGTGTTACATGCTATTCAGTAAAAAATGGCAGGAAAAAATTCCTGAAACCTCACTGGCTGAGACACATAACCTGACAGTGCGTTAAAAAGATAGTGATGCATAGTGAGGTGCCGTATCTCAATACTAAGGCAAAAATCTTCACTACCTACAAAATCAGGGACTGCTTTATGTATAGAATTTCGCCAGTTAGACAAATGATTTTATGTAAAGAAAAATATTAAAAATGCTTCACTTTGGCTGGCCTGGTGGCATACAGGACAGAGGCGCTGTAATGCGCCCTTTACCTCTCCCATTCCAGAGACCAAAGTTTGAGAATGAGCTTGGGTTTTTGGGGGATGGACCAGAGAGGAGGGGCTGGGAGAGGAGCAGACGGCCACCAAGCAGTTCTCCTCTCCAGGACTGGGGAGGCAGGCCATCCCGGCTCTTTGCTACCACCTGGTGAAGGTCCGGTGGTAGTGCCAAGATTCATGTGGCTGGCAGTATGCTGAGTTGGTAGAAGGAGTTTGGTGGTTCTAGAGGGTATGCATGCCTCCACATGCATGCGCTATCTGTGTTTGCCATAGCCCCGGAGGGGGGTGAAAACTTAGATGGAAAATAGACCAGGCTCATGAAACCCTGCATGAGGTGCCATGGCCCGCCCTACCACTGTGAAGGACATCCGGATGAAGGAGTGGAGAGAGGTAGCAGCTGACCTATGGCACCCGGGACAGGGCTGAAAAAGCTGCCTGGTCCTGCCAAGAAGCATAAAAACCTTAATAATAATGTAAAAATTTTATTTTTACATATAATAAGCAGTGAGCCATTTGCTAAGCACAATAAGTCACTCCAACATGTACACTGAAGGATCTGAATGCACTTCCCAGGGGTATAAGGGCCTCTGGAGTTCAGCCTCGTGCCTCAATCCCTGAGGTGTGCATTAAAATCCTTTAATACAGATTCTGTCATGGCTTATTGTTTACATACAGTAGGATAAAAACAGTGACCCAAATCTCATAAGTCTTTAAACTGTTGTGGTGCTCAGGCATGTGGGGCTCCTGACTTCCTCTCTATGGATGGGGCATGTTCCAGCAAGCTTCAACTACCATCCAGTCACGTTCACCCAGAGGTGTGAGTCCAGGGCACAACAGGAGATCGGCAGTGGTTGGCACCCTAGCTGGAGCCTGGAACTCAGTAGTAACTGCTTCAGCTTACATGGGAACATCGCCTTTTGGAGGGATCAGAGAGCATCATCCACCAGGAGAGAAGGAGTAGGAGGGGCATAAGCGTTAAATAAACAAACAGAGAAAAACATTCCCTCCTGGGAAAGGAATGCACTGAACACTGTGGGTCACCAGGACAATGTATAGACCATCTGCCAGGCTCACTCAGGAATGCGGACTGCTGTAGATGCCAAGTGTGTTCTGCCAGGAGCCTACCTGCTATGGTCTCAGACAGCTTACCTAGTTTCAGCACTGAGAAACCCTGTCAGTGACACTATGCACCATGATAAGGACCAGGATTACAGATTTAATTTTGCACGTATAGGTAAAACTATCAAGCGTTGGAAATAATGTTCAGACATCAACTTGTCTCGAAATTTGGCATTGTGCCAGGGAAAGCAAGAGAACGCCACTATCCGCATTCCCATTGGGAATGCACCACCAAGACCTTCTGCTGCAGCTACTTTCACGCCTGTCATTTTAATGTATTTGCGCCTTTTCTCCAGACTGGCTGTTGGGTCTGCAGTAATTTGTTTTAATCACCAAACCAGCTGGAATTTCTTACTCTCTTGAAATTCATTTCCTGAGCCTCAGTTAATTACCCAACTTGTCTAGAAAGTAATATGACATTTCCAAGTGCAGTAACTACGCAAACCATGTACTCAAGTGACTGCTCCAATAATTGTCTATCTAAACTTGCACAAAGGCACTTCAAGTTGTTGGATAGGGAAAAGTCACGGAGGCCTGAATGAAATCACCAAGCAGCTGCCGGTGGGGAGCCAGTTACTGTACTTGGAGATGTGTAAAAGATACAGGAATGTAAATCACACCCTGCTAAAGAGCCATCATCTGCACAAAACTCCCCCGGTAAAAACCTGCTGATTTTTGGAAAGGGGCAATGTTTTCCTTTTTGCTTCTGTAGCATTTCTCCTCTTCCAGGAAGATCCAAGTACACAGATAACGAGGGCAAGACTTGTTGACTCACAGATATATTTACATTTTCTTCAAACTACGCGTTTTTTATTTTGTTTCATATTTGGCAATTAATTTACACTGGACAGCCCACACAAAATGTAATATTTCCTATCAGGGGTCCTTGCTTCCCCCTGTTTTTCTTTTTTGTTCTGTTTGTTATTGAGCTGGGCAGTCTAAAGCACAGGGAAGTCATGATGAGTAAGGGGCTGTGGTGGAATGCAAACCCTGGATTTCCAGGTTAAGAAAATACCACTTTGCCATCACAAATGTGTAATGAGGGAATTGGCAGGTATCTGGCTTATACAATGGAAGAGATGCCTCCCCTGCTTTAAGGTTACAGAAGCACCCTGATGGGT
This sequence comes from Neoceratodus forsteri, assembly GCA_016271365.2. Classification (NCBI taxonomy): domain Eukaryota; kingdom Metazoa; phylum Chordata; order Ceratodontiformes; family Ceratodontidae; genus Neoceratodus; species Neoceratodus forsteri. Next base: position 897,787,532 of record CM057451.1, on the reverse strand, counting down.
TTGCACACTTTACCAGTATTTTTTTGTGCAATTTTGTTACCCAGTGTAACCCCACTGAGATGCAAAATCTCGTTTTCAGTGGGGTCCTACACTTTTAGGCATTTTACAACTGTATAGACTGAAGCAGTAAGAGGTTGAGTGCCTTCCTAAGTGTTGTACAGTGAATATGAAACTTTCATAGGATTTGAACCTGGGTCTCCAGCTTCTCAAATCCACTGCTCTATTCACTAGAGACTAAGCTGCCTCTTAAAAGTTACTGTCAGATTTTTCATAGCAAGCTATACCCAGCAAATGTCAGGCAGCATCCAAATCTACAAGTAGCACCGGAAAAACAGTGCAGAGAAACAGCTCTTCCCTGACCACTTCCGAAGGCATCCACTCTGCTAATGTGCCAGGATGTCCTTGCCAGTGACATTTTCCAGGAACAGAAGAAACCAAGGAGGAAAACACAGTCTGTGAGCAGGATAAAGCCATCGGCCCTTCTCAGCCCTGCCCACCCAACTTCAAGCTGTCCTACCATACCTTTCTGACCTGCAGAGGTCTGCTGCCACACCCAATAGGGTCTTTCTCTCTGTGGACCCCTGAAAGACAGGAACAGGAAGTGGCCAGGACAGAAGGAGGGCAGCTTCAGCGCAATGGAGATGAGCAGAATAATAACTAAATAAAAAAAACCAAAAAGTTGTTTAAAGTTAATTACACCCCATTATGGTAGGAGGCTTTGTAAGGCATTTCTGGTTGTCTGTGTTGATGACCAGGCCCCCTCTCCCCTTTGGGTTCTAATTACAATGGATTTTAAATCTAATTACCACAGGAAACGTTATGGCCATCCAAACTCAGCACAGAATTGGCAAAGTTAGTAAAACAATGCACAGCAGCCCTGTTGACACTGGCCCTAGAATTGTACACATGTGTAGTGTGTGCACATGCATGTGCATGCTGTGCTGGTGTGTGTGTGTGTGTGTGTGTGTGTACATATGCATGCATGATGTGCTGGTGTACTGGTTCATGTCTGCGTATGCGTGAGTGGTGTAGTGCACATGTGTGCACACTGTGCTGGTGTATGTGTGTTTCTGTGTGTGTTGTGTTTCAGTATATGTGTGTGTGTATGTATGTGTACGTGCATGTCTGTGTATGTATATGTGCGGTATGTGTCTGTGTATGTATGTGTGCGTGCAGTGTGTGTGTCTGTGTATGTATGTGTGTGTGCAGTGTGTGTGTGTGTGTATGTATGTGTGCATGCAGTGTGTGTGTGTATGTACTGCATGTGTGCGCGCAGTGTGTGTCTGTGTATGTATGTGTGCATGCAGTGTGTGTGTGTGTCTGTGTATGTATGTGTGCATGCAGTGTGTGTGTGTGTGTCTGTGTATGTATGTGTGCATGCAGTGTGTGTGTGTGTATGTACTGCATGTGTGCGCGCAGTGTGTGTCTGTGTATGTATGTATGTATGTGCAGTGTGTGTGTCTGTATACGTATGTATGTGTGCATGCAGTGTGTGTGTTTCTGTGTGTGTGTGTCTGTATGTGTGCATACAGCGTGTGTGTGTGTGTATGTACTGCATGTGTGCATGCAGTGTATGTCTGTGTATGTATGTGTGCATGCAGTGTGTGTGTGTCTGTGTATGTATGTGTGTGCAGTGTGTGTGTGTGTGTGTCTATATATGTATGTATGTGTGCATGCAGTGTGTGTGTGTGTTTTCAGTGTGTGTCTGTGTATGTATGTGTGCATACAGTGTGTGTGTATGTGTGTGTGTCGCTCTCTACTGGTCTGTAAGTTAACCTTGGAAAACCAGCCATGGTGACAAGGGTGGTGCCCTGAAATGTTGGAGCTAGTTATTTAAAATTTATAATTTGTTCTAAAAGAACATTTTTATTTCAGGTACATTTTCTTTAGCAAATAATAAAGGAAATAGGAAACAGGGACAACTTACCCAGATTTATAAAATAAATTATATTATCTATTGTTGTAAGCACAGTTGTTAAGTCACCCATGACCCCACCAAGTACCATGGTTCCGTATTCCTTTGTGGTGGTACATTTATTTCAGACCCAACTGACTCTTGGGCAGCAATTCATGGCCATGTGGGGTTTAGAATAGTAAATCTACACTTTCACTAAGTTGATAGTGTGCCCTCATGTGCAAGAGTGTGTGTGTGTGTGTATTTGAGCTGAGCTGCATGCTTGGAATCTGAATTTCTGTGGAGAGGTCTTCCACTGGAACTGGTGGTGAAATGCCTAATTCAAAATGACATGAGCTTTAGGCACAATCAGGTCAGCTGAGCTTCATACCACTGGAGTTGGCCAACTCAGTTTTGTTTTGTTTTATTCTCTGGTAACTGGGGTAAGGCCCACTGCACACAAGTCCCATATACAAGGATGACCTGGGAGCACAGGGAGGTTAAATGACTTGCTCAGGTCCACACAGTATGCAAGTGGAGGTTGTGGACATCAAACCTTGGTCTGATGGATATACAAAGCTTGTTCACAGTTCGCTGCTATAACCTCCAGGCTGTACTGCCTGCACGGTTCAGGCCAGAGGTCAAAAGCTGTGCCCTGCAAACTCTTCCTACCAGAACCCCTTCAAGCAAAAGAAAACAGTTCTACCAGAAAATGGAAAAAGTGTACCTCAAATTACAATTCCAGCATCCCTTGAGGAGTTCCCCACCCTTTGCTCTTAAAACTAGTGACAACCGAAAATCAAATCTCTCAGATTCTAGTAGGAAATAATAGACACTCTGATCTCCTCCAGGATAAAATTGATGCTGACCCTCTATGCAGGAAAATTGATTGCCCATTCCAAAGGAAGACTTCTGGGATCATGTTTTAATGTATTTCATAGGATCAATAATGCCTCCCATACATACACAGACACGCACCCAAAGCTGCTTCTAAAAAATGGACTTGCCTTAATCAGCAGAAAAAGGTTTCTCAGATTTATCAAACTGCAGACAATGTTGAAGATGTCTGGTTCAAAGTAAACATGAGGCTTGCTTCATTCCTCCTGCTAGGGAGGTCAGGCTCACTGGGGACTTTTGATGTTTCAGAAATTGTAATGGCTCCACAGCTGCTGCCCCCATCAAAAGAAGAGGTAAAGCAATGCTTTCATAGGAGGAATTGACAAGCGTATCCTTTGGATCCCCGTACTGTACTGCAGCCAGCACAGGCCGGTGTTTTTGTATAGGCTTACTCATCAGAGCAGTACACATTTCCATGTCTGAGGTGACTTGCCTAGGGTCATACAATGAATCAAAGGATAAGCTAGGATTTGAACCTAGCTCTTATGGCTCCTAGCTCTTTTCTCTTACCTTTAGATCACACTGGATCTGAACCTCTCGCTCGCCTCTGAACTGAAATGAGTCCTTCTTGTATCTACAAAGGTAGAAACCAAGGAGTGCATTAACTTCCAGACGGCTCCTTGACATTTACCTTGAAAGCTTACTGTCTGAACTCCCTGCATACTGATGTCCAGAAGGCAAGGGGCACAAACCTGGAAAAATATGCCCCAGCATGACAGGCAATGGACCCTGGTACATCCAGGTCCCCCACACCACCAGTGGTGTTGTCTGACAACTCACAAACTCAGGGTTATCCTTGCCTGTTGCTGTCCCTGATCCAAAGCCTAGCCTCACGAGAGCCAGAGGATAATAAAACTCAAACTGACAAATTGCAAAAATACTCAAATCTTTATTACTGAACCCACAGAAGACAGATGGTTAATCCCTTTACTCCACGTTCTTCTGTGGGGATACTAATAAAGATTTTGTTACTTTTTTAACTTGACTGTTTGGGTTTTTAGTATCCTGTGGCTCCTCGAGTGCAGTGCCTTAAATTGTGGAGTTTTCAATAACAGGCTGGCTGTTGTGCCCCGCACCCCTGCATCCTTCTTAGATGTGTTGTTTCCATGAATTACTATTCCCATCCCTGGGGGGGGGGGGGCTTAAGCCAAGGCTCTGAGGAGGGCAGGGTCCCAGACTTTATTTATTAATTTGGAACAACACCAACCAGGACAACCCCATGAGATGAACCATCTCATTTTCATGGGGGTCCCATGAAGGACAGCAGCAGTCTACAGGTTAGCACACACTGCGGCAGAAGCAGTTACATACAGGCTAAAGTAGACACGGGTAAAAGAAGACTGTAAAGGTAAATACATCCAAACAGTAATCAAAACAAAGTAACAAACGGGTCACTGCAGACAATGAGCAGGAACAGTGTGCAACTGGCTCCGCAGGCCAGCAGCAAGAAAAAGGCAAAGGAGGGCACAAAGCCACTGGTCAGAAACAGCCTACTCTGGTACCTCTACCCTCTAGACACAGAAGACCCTCCCTCCACAACACATGATAGGAATGCAAGCAGGAATGGCAGAGCGCTAACCAGGAAGAGACGAGGAAGAAGCTTATGCTGTCTATCCTTCCAGGATCCAAAAACAGAGACAGACTCTGCCGGCAGCAGTCACAGGACCCAGACAGGCTAAAGAAACAGGATCAGCTTTTAAAGTGGGCTATGTAGCTGGACTTGATTTTGGTTTATAAGTTTCTTTTTATTTATTTATTTATTGAAATGTTTCACCAGGAAGGCACATGACAAGTCGCTAGTCTCCCGATGTGACCTGGGGGGAAAGGGGTACATTAGTAATGAGACATTAAACATTCAAGTTATAAGTTCATCATTTTTTTTTAATTTTTTATTTATTTGTTCTAGGATTACAAATACCTTTGAGCAGAGGCTCTTTTACAAAGGTTCCACGTCATTGGTACAATTGAGACAATCATAAGCAAAGATAACAGTTTATAAAATTAAAAAAAAAAAAAAAGACACACAGTCCTGTAGATGAAAAAAGAACAATAAGGTGAAACTTTGGGGAAGGGAAAGGAAAAGGAGGAGGGTGAAATCAGGGAGACTAAGTGGATGGGAGAAAAGGGGAGGTAGGTTAGGGGGGACAGAGAGAGGAGGCGGAAGGCGGATAGAATAGAGGTAGTGCAGCTGAGTGGTATTGTCATGGGCCAGCAGGGAGGTGAAGATGGGGGGGGCTGGCAAAGTGCAAGTGTACCCCCTGCAAATGGGGTTCCCAAAAGACTTCCAGGAGCTTGCTTGAATGCTCCAAGCCTGAATGGTGTTTGGCATTTAAGCCATTTATCAGTGAGTGTTTTAGAACCTCTGGTACTGTCTCTTTAAGAGCTGTCTGCTTGCAGACATAATTAGTTGTATGGGGACTGTGTGTTTCTTTGATTGAGTACCACTCAAGCTGCTGCAATTCACTTCATTTTGCAGTCACTAGGAGTGCAAAGGAACCTATCTGAAAGATGTAACTGTTTGCCAGAAATTATTTAGAGTAATAATGAAATTACAGTTTGTCTAACTCTTTCTTTGCAGTCAGAACTGTGTCTGCTAGTTCCCCATTCTAGTTTTGAACTGCTGAACTGGACCAATCAGTGTGGGGTAAGCTAGCTCTAAAATGGTGCCTTGGACGAATCAGAACTTGGACTCATAATCTGAGCCAGCCACAAGAGGATTGTATGGGCAATGACTCTGGGAGATGTAGTTTAGACTTCAGTGCCTTTTTGGACCAACAGCAGCAGTCTATTGTGAGTGACAGCCAATCCAGTCAAGAACTGGGAGGAACTCAAAGGAAGTGCCCGGTTTTGTCGGTTGGAGTTTCAGTTGAGCTTTGGCAGTGAAGAAGGAAGGAGCCCTGTGCTTTCAGTGTGCAGTTTTAGTCAAAGTGTGTAAGGCCCAAGTTCGGTCTGCAGCTTGGGTAACAGCTTGTTGGGACTGAATCGTCCTGTGAAAAAGAATCAAAGGATCTCTGAAGAGTAGAAACCAGGCTCACCCTGTAGAAGACTGGAAGAATTGCTGAAAATTGCACTCGGTCTGTCAGGAACTGAATCTGCTGTGTGTTCTCCCGGGTATTGTGCAGTAATTGCGATTGGGATACAGATGCAGCCTGCCTGGTATAGTGCTTTCTTTTATATGGATGTGTAAAGAGGTTTGTGTACCTCAAGTGAGCCCTGCTGACATTGAAGGACCCTATCTTATTTGGAGGTCGTGAGTACTAATTCAGGGTTGCTCCCTGTTGAATTGCCACATTAAATCCAAATGGAATTACTGTACTGCTGACTGTTTAATTCTCCTTTTCTCTGTGTGAAAGGGCCCTACCAGCTGCCACGGTTTGGACTAGCCACTAGGGCTTGGGTACCCAGGGACAGTAACTGATAGGGATAGGCCTGTGCACAGAGCCATAGATAGATTATTAGAGTGATAAGCTAATTAACCTGATTTCCCCTGTCCTTGTTATATCCCTAAATAAATCAGAGCTGCTTGTTTCAGCAAAGTTATACTGCCTGAGGTATTTGTCTATGTTAAAGTACTGTACTGTGATTGTTGCACTGTATCTCATTTCACAGGAGGTCCCAGTGCGGAACCAGACCTGGGGGTAAGTGTATACTGTGAAGGTAATTCTGATATATTGTGTGGGCCACTAGTGGGAAGAAAGGGGGGTTGCAGTGTCCCAGAGGGCTGTGACCAAGTTAGTTTAACTATTGCAAACCCTGACCTCTGGGTGGAGGCACCCGCCATTGGATCCAGGCCCCTCAACCTGTTAGTGGCAAATCAGGCAGGGGTAGTAGCCCCTGGGATAGCGCCATCTAGGGGTTACACAAGAATAGATGTGGATCCAAAAAGGGGCATCTTCAGCTATGGAACCAAAAGACATGTTTAGCCACAACAGTCACAGAGGTTGGAGGCAGTCAGTGTTAGGCGGAGACGAGTCTTAAAAGTGCTGAGCGATAGTGAGGATGAGATGTCGCTGGGAAGACCGTCGTACCAACTAGTGGCCCGGTAAGCAAAGGATCTTTGGCCTTGTGTTGTGTGGCAATTCGGGACTTGCAGAAGCTGAGGTTTCGATCCCCTGGTATGCCGGGTGTGGATTCTCAGTTGTATGAGGGCACAGACTCCAGGGTGGGCAAGACCCAGCAAGATTTTCTTAGTAGTAATACAAGTTTGGTGTTTTATTCAATTGGTAAGATTCAACCATCCAGTCTGAGAATAGAGGTCACAGGTGTGAGTTAGGCGTTGGGAGCCAGTGACAAGTCGACAGGCCTTATTGAGGGCGGTGGATAAACGATTGAGTGCAGTGGTTGTAGCACAGCCGTAAATGATAATGCCATAATCAGTGATGGATATGATGGAGCTCTGGACGGTGACAGCGAGGGCTTCAGATGACAGGTGTTTCCTATGATGGAATTGCAGGCCTAGCCGGGAGTTAGCAGCTTTGGCGACATGGTCGATGTGGGCAGTGTAGGAGAGGTGAGGGTCAAGGGTGATCCCGAGGTATTTAAAGTTTTTGACCTGATCCAGTGCAGCACCTTGTCTGGTGATAACGGAGAGTTGGAAGTGCTTATGTTTATTATGGGAGCTGCTGAAGATCATGGCCTTTGTTTTTTTTTTGATTAAGGATCAATTTGTGCTTTGTAAGCCAATTCTCAACCGAGGAGAAGCCAAGTTGGAGATTTGCTTGCAATTTCTTCGGGTCCTTGTGTGTGGCAAGGATTACTGCATCATTGGCATACAGGGTGATATGTTCAGTGCAGGAGTCTGGTAGGGTGTTAAGGAACAGGCTGAAGAGTAGGGGGCCCAGTATTGAACCCTGGGGGACTCCAGAGAGGACAGGTTTGGAATCAGAGTGCACATCTCCAATTTTTACACGCTGGGTGCGGTTTTCAAGATAGCTTTTGAACCAACAGATTGAATCATTGGAGAAACCAGCATTTTTTAGTTGGCTCAGCAGGAGGGAGTGGTGGACAGTATCAAAGGCTTTGGTCAGGTCGATGAAAATAGCACCAGTTAGTTGTCCATTGTCAAGGGAGCTGTGAATGGAGCTGGTGAATTCGAGTAAGGCAGAGGATGTATTATGACCTTTTCTAAAGCCATGTTGCTGTTTACAGAGAATATTATAACTGTCCAGAAGCTCGGTAAGTTGGTCCGCTACTATACGTTCCAGTGCCTTCGATAGGGGAGGTAGAATGGAGATAGGGCGGAAGTTCACATGGTCAGCCTTATCACCACTTTTGTGAATCGGGGTAACAGTGGCCATTTTCCATTTGTCTGGGAACTGGCTAGAGGAAAGAGAGAGATTAAAGATCTTGGTGAGAGGCCCAAGTATCTTGTCAAGCGTTAGGGCCAGTAGCTTGAGGTCAAGTGTGTCATTGCTTGTTCTAGATTTGCTGATGGCTTTGGCAATGTAGTTTTGGACTTGATGTTTCTTTAGTGCTTTAAAGTAGAAAGGTGGGTGACAGGCATGGGTGGAGGAGTTGGGGGGGATGGGAGTTGACACATCTTGGAAGAAGTCGGGGGAGAACACTGCTAAGGTCTGTGAAAGCATTGTTAAAAGTGTTCGTAATAGTTTTAGAGTTGAGTGTAGTGTGCCCATTTATGCTGAGTATGTTCGGCGAAGATTTTGACTGCTTCCCAGTAACATCTTTAATGTTTTTCCAGAAATCCCTCCCATTTCCCCAGGCGTTAATGAGGGCATTTTTATAGTAGTCAGATTTCTGTTGCCGAATGGATTTAGTGCAGTTGTTCCATGCCTGTTTATAATTCTGGATGTCGAGTTGCTTACTGGAGTTTCTAGCCAGTTCCCAGAGGTGGTCCCTGGATTTAAGTTTTTTTAGGAGGTCTCCAGACAGCCAAAGGTTACTGAGTGATTTAACTTTACGCTTTTTGAGGAGGGCAAATTTATTACAGGCTTCATTGAAAATGTGAATAAATTGCTCCAGTGCAGTATTAGTAGTATCTGTTGCCTTGAAGATGGGGGGACCAGTCCTGCAGACTGAGGTGCGATTTGAGGTGGGGTAGTTGACCACGGGGTAGGACTCTGCTGGTGATGATTTTTGGAGGGGGCTTATAGAATTTGTTTGACCAGGTACAGCTGATGGGAGAGTGGTCACTGAGTGAGTCAGGGAGGACTGAGGTTTTCGTGATCCGAGAGGGGTGGTTGGTTAGGATCCAGTCGAGTAGGGTGCAGGTCCCAGTTCTGTAGTTCTTTCTGGTTGCATAGCCGACCATTTGAGTCAGGTTAGCAGATATAATGGAGTCCTTAAATGACCCACCTTCAGCTGAGAGCCAATTAATGTTAAAGTCACCAAGAAGGATGATTTTGGAGTCCAATGGGTGGGATTTGACAAAGTCAAGGACAGCGGTTAGACCAGATCCCTGTTCTTTAGGAGGTATGTAAACAGTGACAACTGTAAGGGCCTTATTGTGGGTGCTTAATAGGAGTATGATGGGAAGAATCTGAGCAGGTGTTGCTGGAAGATTGGAGTCAATTAACATACAGTTGTAAGGCAGATGTTACAAACAGTGTTACAACAGTGTTGCACACGATAGGTAAAAATAGTGTACAATAATAAGTTACTAAGTAACAAGTGCTTACGTGAAAGAAAAGGGGGAAAAGAGAGGCAGTGGTGAGGTGGGTGGGGAGGGGGAAGAGTCGTGTCCCTAAAGACCACTTCAGGATGCAAGGAACCCTGCAAGGGGGCTGGTGGAACCAGAGGGACGGGATTAAGGAATTATCCCAGAGAGACCCCTTCAGGATGGTGGGGGAAGGGAGTAGATGAGAGATACAAGCCCCTTTTGGGGATAGGAGAGGGACCCATGGAGACCATTAGGTGGCCCTTACATTCTGTGAGAGATCAAGGGAGGCCAGTAAGGGGGAATAATTGGGGGGAAGGGGAAGAGAGCTAAGAATGTGGGTGGGTGTGCACAGGATAAAACGAAGGTGACGGTAGAAGGGTAGGGTTTGCCCAGGGCTTAGAGGAGGGAGTTAGGTAGGGACATGGCAGGAGCAGCTAGGAGGAAGGTAATTAGTGAGGGCAGAGCTGATGGAGTAGGAAGAAGATGAGTTCTGGATCCGAAGGGAGAAGGAATTACAGATTTTTGGGAGGTGGTGAGAGTAACCGGATTGGCCGATTTGGGTGGATCTGTGGGGGACTACCAGGGTGCGAGAGTCAGTTGATCTAAGGGAATGAGAGGGTGGGAGGGTTGTAAAGAAGGAGGTGAGGTAAGAAGGGAGCTCACCCAACCAGTGCTTGGAGGTGAATTTAACACAGTGGGAGAGCCACCTATTTGCAAGAGAGGAGAAGGATAGGGCATGATAAATATCACAGCAGTGGGTGCGAGGGGGGGGGCATCCAAGGCAAAGCGGCATAAGGAATTGAAGAGGATGTCCAGTCTGGCCAGGGAGGACTTAGGGGCAGCACCACAGACTATGTCACAGTAGTCAAAAATGTGCAGTATCATCTTCTGAACAAGTTCACACCTAGCCATAGGAGGGATGCAACTACGGTTCCTGAACAGGGCACCAAGCTTGTGGCACAGTTTTTTCTGGATGGCATCAATATGTCCAGAGACGTTTAGGTGTTGGTCCAACCAAACACCTAAGTACCTGAAGGAGGATGTGTCCTCAAGTAAAGTCCCATCAAGGGTGTGGAAAATGGGTAGGGAGGGAAGCCTTGAGAGTCCCTGTCTTGTGCCAAAGGTCATGGAGACATGGAGTCTTCCTGGCATTGAGGAAAACTGATGGTTAGCAAACAGAGCTGAACCTTGTCAAAGTCTTGCTGCAAGCAGGCTGTAACCTCATCAGGACAGGAGCAAGATGCATACAGATGTATAGTGGAGAATGGGGAGCAAACTGAGGGAAGGTCATTTAAGAAGATGGAAAATAGGAGGGGCCCTAATACAAAGCCCTGGGGGACTCCAGTGCCAATTGGGAGGGGAGGAGAAGTGGCGTCTAAGATTTTAACTGATTGGGTTCTGCCAATAAGGTAGGCCTTGAACCAGTTTGTGGTGGAGGGAGATAGGCCAGCTGCCGGGAGTGAGTCAAGGAGAAGGGAGTGAGAAACAATGTTGAAGACCTTGACCAGGTTGACAAAAGTGGCAAAGGTAATTTGGTCATTGTCTACCCTGGTTAGGATGGACTCTGAGCTGTAGGAGAGATGTGGAGATTGAGTGTTTTTTCCTGAAACCAGACTGGAAGGAGGTGAAAAAGGAGGTGTCAAAGAGAAAAGAGGTGAGTTGGGACAGGACAATGTGTTCTTGAAGCTTAGCAAGAGTAGGGAGGAAAGAAATTGGGCGATAGTTGCCGGGGGATGAGGGGTCACCTCCTTTGGGTAGAGGACAGACCACTGCATGCAGTAGAGAATGAGAGATTTAAGATTATTGAGAGGGGGTAGGCAATGACTGAAGCAGAGAGGGAGAGGAGTTTTGGGTCAAGGTCGTCAGGGGAGGCACCTTTAGAGGGGTTGATGGTGAGGAGGGCACTTAGGGCATCATTTGGGGTTACAGTAGCAAAAGAGATGGGGAGGTGGGAAGGTGATGATGGGGCACACCGGTGGGAGGTGGGGAGGGGAGGAGGATGGGTAGGAGGAGGGTTTCAGTAGCTGGGTGGTGCAGGAGGTATAGTAGGAGGTAAATTCCGCAGCTACGGCTGGTGGGTCAAACACTAGTGAGCTATTCACTTTAAGTACCGGGGGGTGGGCAAGATGAGGGGATAAATAGGGCATAGACCACCTTCCAGAACTTTGAAGGGGCATTTATGTTGGTGATGAAAGCAGATTTGAAATATTCGGACTTGGATAACCTTGTAGCCCTGGTGCAAGCATTTCGGAGCATGCGGTAGTTCACAAGGTCACTTGGATGCTGGGTAGCTTTATGACACTTCCAGGCTCAATCTATAACCCTGAGGCAGGCCAGAAATTCAGGGGTTATCCAAGGTAAGTGGTTACCTCCGACTCTGATTTGTTTGAGTGGGGCAAAGGCGTTCCAGTTTGCAAGAAAGATTTCTTTGACATAGGCAAGGGCCTTTTCAACTGAGGAGAAGGACGTTGGGAGCAACCAGTCAGAAGTGACAAGGTTACTCAGGAGAGGTTCGAGGTCAAGAGACTTGAAATAGTGTAATTGTATGGTTTTGTGTGGTGATTTAGTCTGTAGACTTTCCTAACTATGTATACTGGGTTATGGTCACTGAGAGCATCTGGAAGGATGCCAGAGGTGATAATGCGGTGGGGTGGGAGATAAAGGCCCAGTCGAGTAGTGAGTGTTGTTGTGTCATGTGGTTTTGACGGGTGGGTTCAGAGATCAATTGGGAGAGGTTTAGGGCTCTGATTTCATTTTTAGTTTTGGTAGTTTTAGGTGACAACCAATTTATATTGAAGTCACCTAGGATGAATCGTTCCTCAGAGTGAGCAAGAGAAGTGATGGAGGTTAAGAGGTCTAGCGTGACCGAAGGATGGATATTTTTTGCTTTTATAGTACTTTACCTTATAGTATTCTAATATTTATGCTCACTAATTTGGTTAACACATTCATTTTTAGTGGCAATGGCATCTGACAGTAGGGGAAGGGATCAGTGCAGAAGAGGGGTATGGCTACACAGAAAATGGTGAAGCTTTAGTAGCCTAGTTTTTGGCCAAATCAAAAGTGGTAATTCTGTTGCACTGCACAGGGATGGGTACAGGACCTGAAGAGCCCCCAGGGTAAACTTAGTTTCAGCACCCTCCCACCCCACCTAGGTCCACCCATTTGGTGGGCAATGATAACTGATAAAAAGCATGGAATTTATTGATTTACTAACCCTCAGAATTGGTGTCGCTATGCTGATGCCCATCCCCAAGGCCAGCCCTTACAGCCACATCCTCAACTGTGGGCTGGCACACAGGGAGCTCTAAAGGGGTAAAAAATGGGGTATACGGGAAAAAAAACATGAAAACAGAACTGAAGTAGCTGTGAAGGCAGTTACCATGATAAAACTATATGCTCCAAACTGTGTAACAGCAGAGGCACAGAATGTGGTGGTACTGTTGCACAGGACCATACACACACATGCACTCCCGCTCTCATATTCTTTGCACTCAGGCTTGCCTCAAAATGTCACATGTCCAAATGACGTTGACTTGCCCAAGAAAGACAATATAAGATGCTTTTAAATGGAGAAAAAGGAATGGCTCAGATACAATATCAGTCTTCCAAATGTGCACTAATGAACTGCAGATCCACTTGCAGTGACAGACTTAAGGGCTGGGGAGAGAGAAAACGACATTGAAACGCTACTGTACTGGAAGCCACCCAATAGCCCAGTGGGTGAGTGCTATGCACACCCACACAGGCAACAGGTTAAGTGAGCCCAGGAAACCAGCAGGGTGGCCCCAGGGCAGGGGAGGTGCTGCTGCATGGCAGCGCTCCCAGAGGGGGGATGGCATCCAGGCTGGTGACCCCTGTTATGGGACAGAAAGCTTCTCTCCACCGCACAGGGATGCCAGTGCATGCGAGGTCAGGTGTGGACATCAACATCTTGGGAGGAGAGTGAGGTTTAGGGGAGAAAATACTGGAGAAAAAGAACCTGATGGCAGGATGAGTCACCAGCTATCCATGAGACCCGCATCAGTGATCAGGCTGTGCTCCCTATCTGGATGTGGACTCCGGGGGGGGGGGGGGACCTCTCTCTCCTGGTGACACCTTGGAGGGAAAACCATGTGGGATTACTGGAGCAGGCAAGTCCTGGGGCAGGTGGGTGATGGGGTGCAAAAGAGATGGGAGACACAAGGGTAAAAACCGCTAGAGAAAAAAACAAAACTTCAGTTGTACCCAATAAATTGGCCTTTTTTTTTCTTCATTGCTATTGCTATCTTTGGCAGAATCCAGTATCCAGTTAACTTTCCCTCTGACCTACCCTCCCCCCCATAGCCAAAGAAGCATATACCTCAGTGTGATGAGCTATTCTAGCAACAGAGTAACAGAAGTGAATTGCACTGTGAGTAACTGCCCCCGACTAGACCCCTGAGGCACCCCACTAGTTATCTTCCTGACATCAGAGAATTTTCCTTTCAGAACCACTCTCTCAGTCCTATCTAACAACCAATCCAGTCCAGTTAGTTAACCCTTCCTGAATCCTAGGCCCCCCCCCCCAATCTTCTTCAATAGTCTCCTATGTGGCAATGAATAAAAGGCCTTACTGAAATCCAGGTATAGGATATAGACTGCTGGGCCTCTATCCACCATTTGTACCACCAAACTGAAAAAAATCAAAGTTTGTTTGACAAGTCCTGCCCCTTGTGAACCCATGTTGGTTCCTACCAAAGTACCAATATGCCCGTTTACTTCCAAGAATTCAACCATCTCCTCCTTAATGACTGCCTCTAGTAGCCTGCCAACTATAGATGTGAGGCTCACTGGTCTGTGATTTCCCAGCTATATGGTGGGCAAACAAGTACCAGTTTATAGGAATTCCCATCCACTCTACTACCCAGGGCGCCCCATGACTTCCCAGGTAACCCAAAATGTGTGCAGGCTAACCTGGAGGTGCATTTTAATGAGGGTTTGCTGTTCTGCTTGCAGCACTGATCAGAGATCTTCAATGAATCTGGTATACAGGCAGCACTATAACAGTAGCTGTTCAGTATTCCCCTGGCACTGCTCTGATTTAATAAGAGACAAGCCTTTCCCACACAAGAGAAGCCAAGTGCAGCCGATACTAGCTCACTAATTGTCTTGGTACAGAAAAGTAGACAAGTTCATCTTGTATATAATTAGGTACGCTGCTGCCAGTGTGACACCCAGCTATGAGCTACTGCGACTTGAAATTCAGCAGTGAACTATGCCAATGTTTTTTTCCTTTCCTTAAAAAAAAACCTTTTGGGACATTTTAAAGGTTATTACATTGGACTGGCTTAACCCTTTAAGACCCAGATCAACCCAAACAAGAGAGCTTAACATTTCTCAAGGGGAAATAATGAAAATGCTAAAAAACAATGTCCCTCAAAGAGAAAACGTTCGGGGTTTGCAATCTAAACTGAAGTCCAGAACTACACTGACAAGGGCCACCGCAAAGACTGAAAGGGGCCCCACTTACCCTCATTTGAGCTCATAAAATGCCCTTGTTAGCTAGAACTGCAATTTGTACTGTTAAAATCTATTAAATATAAAAAACGCCACCCCAATTCCATGTAAGCAGACCCCTACTTGCTCTGTAGACACATTACCTGTTGATAACATGCGGCACAGCTAGATGGCTCAAACTGACACCACTGTCAAAAAAACATCCTTAATCCAGTTCCCTAGTCTTCAAAGTCCATATTTAACCCATTATCACTTTTTTATGTTGAAAGTATCATTGTTGTGCAGACCCGTTTCTCTCTGTATCTTACTCCCTGGCCACGTCTATCAGGAATATATTCTGTTCCTAGGGATATACCCTGTTCTGGCACATGAACCCCCACTTCTGCCCCCCCCCGGTCCTGCCCACACCATTTTTCATGGGTTGCCCCTCTGCAGCAGAGGCTCCACTGTGTGTACTAGCAGTTAGCGCCAGTAGGCACCAGGAGTCAGGCAGTCCAGTCCGTCATATACAGTGACATGGGTTTGTCTCCCAGATTTTCTCATGACTCCTTCCACCTCCACTGTTGTGGATGTAGCCCATCAAGTAGCCTCAGATGCGTGCAGTGATGTCCTGCAGAGTGAGCAAACTCATTTGGCACACCATAGGGGTCGCTGCCGACCAGGGCCTAACACCATCCCTCCCCTACTGCAGCGCAATTCCCAGAGGCAGCTACTGCGGTCTGGCCAGCCTCCCAACACGGCGGCTCAAACTCACTCCTGAATATAGGTTACCTGCACCATCAGGGTGGCCCCAAATCAATGCTATTGTAATGTAAAAATTGCAATGACTCATTTAAAGGGAAATACTCAAGTAGAGAGCCCACCATAGACTGAAAGCCCATAACAATCTCTTATCAAACAAGGTGTTCAGCTCACCTGTAGCTGACAGCAGTCCAGAGATGGACGTGATGTAATTCTGTTCGGTACTGATTCCACACTGTCACCATTTTATGGAGTTTTGTGATGTCATGCAGGAACTAGCTGTGCTTGACTACATGTAATTAGCTACAGCTTGTTCCTCCATGACATCACAATGTTCCTCAAAATGATGGCAATGTAATATTACTAATGAAAAGATTTAGTCATCCATGTATCTCTGACTTGCTTCCAGCTACAGGTGGGCTCGATACTTCATTTAAAGGGGAACTGTCAGCAATAAGAGCCTCACACCCCAGTGTGAGGCTGATCCTAATTAGCCCTTTGTGTGCAGCAACACTTTTAGTTACTTACTGATTACTGCAGTGCAATAAATTGTATCAGGCTAATTTCACTGACTTGTAAAATGCCATTTCGTGTAACCAGACATCCCAGAATCCCCTGCTGTTGATATCAGAGGAGGGCTGCAGCAGTGGGAGATTCAATAACCTGCAGTGAATGTCAAAGTTTTTTGTAAGTTGTAATCTTCATTTTGCTGGCCTGCTGTTCTCCTGGGGCTAGGTACATTCACAGAGGACTGTACTATGCCCTATGAGTACAGCAAGACCAGCAAATATCTGATTTTAGCTTACAAAATCTTTAACATGTATACTGAAGGCTACTGAATCTCCCAACTCTGCAGCCCTCCTCTGATGTCAGCAGTAGGGAATTCTGGGATGTCTGGTTACATAAAATGGCATCTTAGAAGTCATCAAATTTGCCTAATGCATTCTACTATGTTGCAGTAAACAGTAAGTAAAAATAAATATGTTTGTACACAAAGCGCAAATTGGCATCAGCCTCACACTTGGATGTGAGGCTTTTATTGCTGACAGTTCCCCTTTAAAATAACTTTTCATGGGCTTTCACTTACCAACAGCCACAGTGCATGACTGTTTACCTTTAAACAATTTTTTTTTTTTTTTATTTAAAGAGTTTTTAATTTAGTCCAGACTTGGGACCTGCTAATTGTGACACAGAAACAGAGCTTCTGCTGCACAACTACATTAAAGAATCCAAGACCCCCCCTCCCCCCGAGGATTGACAGGGGACCCACTTAAGTTTTTAGGAGTCATGCTCAAGGAAACAACTTATTTAGATATGAACATGATGCAGAGGACCGTCACTAAGATGGCTGAAGTGAACATGACGGTGCTTCATTGGACCCTCTGCCTGCCTGATCAATAGCCTTAAGGAAAAATCAGTGCTCCCTATCCTGGGACCCTTCCTATGCGGTAAGCAAAAGCTCTACTCCTGGAATTCAATGATGCTGGTCAAATGTTGACCCAGCTACATCAGATGACATTTATACCTTATTTTACACAGTACCAAGTAGAAGCTTCTATCACAGTGGCTTTGAAAGGCAGCATAGCCTAGAAGTTGGAGAAATGAGCTGTGAACGAGCCTGGTACATACAGGAGACCTTGGTCTGATTCCCACAATCTCCATGAGCATACTGTGTGACTCGGAGCAAGTCATTTAGCCTGCCTAGTGCTCCCAGGCCCCCCTGAAAATATGCACTTGTGCCTAGTGGGCCATACCTGGTTACCAAAGAATTAAAATAAAAAAGCAAGTATTTGGGTAGAACACACATTATATATCAAAGAAAATGTTCCAGGGAACTAGTATTGTTGGGATTCCTGCCCAAAAATACACTGCTTCCTTGTCATTTCATGTTTTTTTTTCTTTGCATAATGACTTTTGGAAAATGATGCTACCCATTCGAAATCTCAGTAATTCAATGTTGTAGCTGTAGAAAGTTTGCTACTTTGCTACCACTAATCTTATAGTGCCTCAGCCAGTGTTTAAAAAAGGAAATGGCAGTGCTGTTACTAGTGCTACATAATCCCATCATCTGCAACCATCTAGATGACCGAGGTTCCCAGCTGAGTGTTTTGTTCCCTCACCCGCAGCCAGAGGACAACTGGCAGCATGGGCAAGTGCAGCACAAGGGGAAGAACTGCCCACAAATACCTGCACGCATGACACCTCTGCACAAATGTGTGTGTCACTGCATGCTCATGCTCTAGGGGAACAAATGCCCTGGCCCTATTTAGCATCCACCCCAATATAGCCAGCATTTGGCCAACATGGCATGCCACCACCATATGAGGTCCTGGTCAAGTGGTAGATAACCAATAATTTCATGGAAGGTCAGTGATGGGGCTGAGGGGTGTCAGAAACTCAGCCACACAAAACAAACATATGTAGCTATCTTCTATATTTATTAATGATAGTTATCTGGGGTCACCCACTCCGAGCCAAATATTTCACCTTCGTCAGACTTCTCCAGGGGAAGACAGCTACTTCAGTCCAGATTGCCATTATTTTTCATTCCATAATTCTTCATTGCTCTATGCAATTACCATTTCTGGTGTTAGCATGACTCAGACACTTTTGTCTTCTACTAAACTAGCCACATAATATGTTTTTTGACTTAACGTGAGTTTCCTTTCTCTGGCTTCCTGGTAATGAAGAACTGTGAGGCAGTACTGCGTAGTGGTTAACAGCACTGAGCAGCAAACCTGGAGAACTGTGTTTGAATCCCACAGCCACCACTTCTATACCATGTGACCATAAGCAAGTCACTTAACTTCCCTGTGCACCCAGAACGCACCTGGAAACCAGCCTCGGCTTAGTGCGTCTTTACTTGGCAAAAACTGTAAGAAAACACAAAAAGAATGATGGACTAGGCCTTGATCAGCCCCAAACCTACATGAAGCAGACAGAACTACCACAGAGGATACCTGGAGGGATTCTGATTTTCTGATGTGGGAGTGGGGAGAGAGAATGACACAAGACCAAAGGATGAAGAAAGAGAAACAAATGATGGAAAATAATTCTAGTGGCCTGGCCCCCCAGTGGTCCAGCAGTAGCATACTGCACTACAGGGCTTGTTGCCAGGCAACCAGGGCTGGGAGATGTAGTGCTACTGGCAGTATTCTCCTGCCAGAAGAGGGAGGTGCTAATGCCCACTACCATAGCAGTGCCTTGCAGTTGGGCCAGGGAAGAGGTAGCTCTCTTAGAATGGGCTGACTTTGATGCCGTCGCTGCAGAAAGGTGAGATCCAGATGGACTTAGGACCTGACCCAAAATGACACCCCCTAGATGTGTGCAAATCATACATACATAGGGTATGTGGACCCACAACCATTGAGGTTGACATCCATGATCCACGGCCCCCCTGGAGTCACACATCATGTGCCATGTGGAGGGGCCCTGTTGGGTTTGGAGATGGTGCTGTGCCGGATCACTGACATTCAATCCAATCCCTAGGCCAGCTGGCCACAAGACCCCTGGCTCCAAACAGAGCAGGGATGGGAAGAGTATGGCAGTTTCCCAAGGGCTGCCGTAGAGTTGTCAGAAAAAGTAAAATGTAACAAATGTTGCCAGCTAGTACCAGTACAGACTCCAGTCTAATGTGAAGGCTCTCAGGTCAGGTGGAGGGGGAATGCAGATCAAACTCAAGAAACTTACTGTGGCCATTCAGAGGTGAGTGCGCACACACTACCCTCCACCGGCAATCCTGAAAGCGGACATTCTTTAATGAATGGGGTGCATGCCCACTGTGCTCATTCCTGCAGCTACATGTGTAGGAGCATTGGCAGTTAGGGGGCGAGTGCAGAAGGGACATACACACAGAGGCTGTGAATGTGTGGATGCTTGTGCAGAGCAGGACCTCTGCACACAACACAGCTGAGTCAGCACCCCTCTGCAGGTGCAGAAGGGATTATTTTTGTTTTTTATTTAGTATGCTTTCTGGCTCTGCCTGACCAGTATTACATCAGTCATATTCCCTGCATCAATGCCCTCACCCCCAACCCCAGTCACCCCTGACCTACCTCAACTCCTGGGCACCCTGGCTTGCCCCCCCCAGTGTGGGGCCACCAGGGGGTGCTCTAACTCTGAAGGAGACTAGGTCGGTATGTAAAGGTGAGGAGTTTACGGTCAGCAGCATGGAGCCTGTGGCACAGGACAGACATCAAGGTACACGGTCAGATTGTTTTTCCATCTTTTTTGCCCCAGGGGAGGCATGGCATGCAATGACATAATGGTATGTACGTTGATGCCTCCCAGCATGGCCTAGCTCTGGCTGTCGGACCCCTAACCTCCACCAAGGGTTAGAGTAACTCCAGCAGCTTCCCCATCCTCCCTGCCAGCAGGAGCAGTCCGTGGGCTGCTCGATCCTCCTCCCGCCGGACGGCCATCCGATCACCCGAGCTCATTACTGAATTTGGGTCACCAGTCTTGAGAGTGGAAGCCCTACTGCTGCACTGATGGGCCGGCAGGTGGAAGGGATTATTGATCTGGCCCTAAGTGTGGTGCCTGGGTAGGGGGGAGAGTCAGACTGCAAAAAAAAATTGCAAAAAAAAAAAAGAAAGGGGAGAAAACACCACACTGCTGTCAGCATTTTTTTTAAATTATTGTACAATTTAATAACCATCCTTGAAAATGTTTTACAATGCATATAGATGCACTTCAGCTTATATTTAATGTGTTTTATCTGTTTGTATCACCTCCTTAAGTGCCATATGTACTGCTACTGTGTCCCTTTAAGAAAATCCCTGTGGCTACAAAGGATAGTATGTATGTCAACTGAACCTCACTAACATAACGGTCACTGATATTTCTTGCAGATATTCGAAAAGAAGTAATGACTAAAACAATTAAATATCTTCCTAATTTGCTTCCTGCCTCTGGAGCTTGGGGAAAAAACTGCCTCCAGCGTTAAAAACCTCTTTACTTTGCTTTATCTAGCTCGATTCAGAAATGTACCAATGAACACTGTGGGAGATTGCTGAATCAGGTTATTAAAGGCTAAGTAAAGTGGTGCCAACTCTGGAGGAAATGTTCGTGACTATAGCCCAGTGTCTCTGTGAGGACATGCGTTAAGTGAAAGGAGTCAAGAAAGCCACAATTTGTTACCTCAACAGAGTGAAAAAACACTTACAAGCAGATTGGACACCTAAGCACTTTACACGAGTCAAGCACAAAAGGGAAAAGAATAGTTAATCAAGGAAACAAATGTGGTGATGATGAGGAGGAGGACTCTGTTACAGTTAACTTGACATAGGTGCTCTGCTAGGAATTCTGATTTGTACCAGCATGGAAACAGCGACACAGTCCCATTTCAACAGATCCCTTCACTTAACAAAAGCTCATTTATAATATTAAATCAGCAGTCCATGCCAACCATACAATTTAACTGAATGAAAATAGGTACCCGAACCAAAGGTTAAAAGTATTGAACTTACAGTCATTTGTATTTAGAGAAACAGTCGCAAAAGCTCTTCCTTTACAGAAGCTTCTATGGGAGTTTCCCCAAGCATACTGGGCCCCAGATTCAAAGCTCACCGTGTGTGCCATGCAAATAATAGTGCTGCATGGGAGACAGCGCACAGGTGGCTTGCGGACAATATTTGGACAGTAAGTGCGCTGCAACCGGAACACTCTGTCTGAATATGGGGCAGTGTCAACACAGCCCAGAGTGACTATACACTGCACTTACAAAGCCCCCTACTGAACATGGTCCACTGGGATCAAGTGGAGACAGCGTGTCCCAAATGGGATAGCGCCACGACTCCTGGGAGCCACATTCAGGCCAACCATGCTAATGACCCCATAGAGCATGCAAGGTGCTAATGCTGCCCCACAGACACACAGGCACTGTGCAGTGCTGTGCAGCAACCCACCCCCCACGATCGCTGCTCCTGGTGACCTGTGGGGGTGCACTGTCCACCAATGAGGAAAGTGCCAGCGAGGGGGGGTTGCCCACCAATGTGTGCAGGGATAAGGGTAGAATTCTGGCAGCCTTAAATAGCACTGCAACAGAGGCTGTTTACAAAACAGGGTATTAAATGAGAAAAAGACCGAGGTAGAAAGGTCAGTGGGGGATGCTGCAACAGAAGGTAAAGCCATCAAGAAATGGAAAGCAATGAGTACCAATGCCCGTAGTCTGAGTAACAAGCTTCCTGAATTAGTGGCCTTGATGGAGGAGGAACATCTGGATATCATGGCAGTCACAGAAACATGGTTCACACAAAACCATGACTGGGACGTAAACATACCAGGATACACTATCTACAGGAGGGACAGAGAGGGTAAAAGAGGAGGAGGAGTAGCTCTTTACATAACGGAAGAAATCAAAGCAACAGAACAAAAGGGAAAACAGGGAGGAGAAGAAGCACTGTGGGTAAATCTGGAGACCGGCATTGGCACCACAATCCGTACAGGGGTTGTATACAGACCCCCTTCTCAGGGGGAGGAAATGGACAAGGAAATGATAGAAAATATACTTAGTATGGCAGAAAAAGGGGAGATATTGCTGATGGGCAATCTGAATATGCCAGATGTTAACTGGAGTGCAGTTGCAGCAGCCACTTCGAAGAGTGGGGTTATTCTAGATGCCCTACATGGGGCATCCCTTAGACAACTAGTATTGGAGCCCACTCAAGAGGGAGCAATCTTAGACCTGGTTCTCTCAAATGGAGATGAAGAGAGGATCACAGATGTAGAAGTGGATAGCCATCTGGGAACTAGCGACCATCGAACAGTATGGTTCACAATAAACACAGCAATAGAGTTAAGCCATACAAAGGCAAAGGTACTGGACTTTAGAAGGGCTGACTTTGCCAAAATGGGTGAGTGCCTAAAGAATGCACTAGCAAATGGGCAGGAAGGAGGGGTGGAAGAACAATGGGGAATAATAAAAACTGCCATCACAGAGGTAACAAGCCTCCATGTGAAGCAAATAAACAAAACTAAACGATGTAAGAAACCACTATGGTTCTCAAAGGAAGTGGCAGTGAAGGTTCAAGAGAAAAAGAAAGCTTTCTGGAAGTACAAGGAATCACAGAAGGAGCAGGACAGAGAACTGTATCAGTTAAAGCAAAAGGAAGCTGGGAAGGCAGTCACAACAGCAAAGGCCCAAACTGAGGAAAAGATAGCCAACTCAGTTAAGAAGGGGGATAAAACCTTTTATAGGTACATCAGGAGCGAAGGAAGACCAAGGGAGGGATAGTGAGGCTTAATAAAGGGGGAGGGGCAGAGGGTGACTGTGAAAAGGCAGAGATACTAAACAAATATTTTTGCTCAGTATTTACAAAGGAGGGGGGGGGTACCTAAAACAAACAGTAGAAACACTCTGGATACAGAAGTTGATACCAGGCCATTTTCCGAAGAAAGGGTTCTGAAAGAACTCTTAAAACTGAAGGTGGACAAAGCAATGGGGCCTGATGGGATTCATCCCAGAATTCTAAAAGAACTAAGGGTAGAATTAGAGACACCACTGACTACCCTGTTTAACAAATCATGGGAGGATGGGGTGGTACCCGAGGACTGGAGGAGGGCAGATGCGATTCCTCTTCACAAAAGTGGGAGCAAGGCAGAAGCAGGAAACTACAGACCTATTAGTTTAACCTCAGTTGTAGGGAAAATGATGGAATCACTTCTGAAGGAAAGAACTGTCGAGTATCTAGAGGCCAGAGGGGCACAGGACCAAGGCAGCATGGATTCACAGCAGAAAGGTCATGCCAGACAAATCTGATAGATTTCTTTGACTGGGTGACCAAAGTAGTAGATCAGGGAGGGGCTGCCGACATGGCCTACCTAGACTTTAGCAAGGCATTTGACACAGTCCCACACAAAAGATTAATATACCAGTTATTTAGCCTGGGAGTGGGTCCCAAGATGACAGCCTGGGTAAAAAATTGGCTGGAGAATAGGACACAGAGAGTAATAGTAAATGGAGTCCACTCTGAAGAAAGGGGGGTTACTAGTGGGGTACCGCAGGGTTCAGTATTAGGACCGGTCCTTTCAATGTCTTTATAAGCGACATTGCAGAGGGACTGGAAGGAAAAGTATGTCTCTCTGCAGATGACACAAGATCTGCAACAGAGTTGATGCACAAGGTGGGGTGGAAAGGATGAAAAGGGACTTGGCAAGGTTAGAGGAATGGTCAAATGTATGGCAGCTTAGATTCAATGCTAAGAAGTGCAAGGTAATGCACCTGGGAAACAAAAACCCAGGGGAAGAGTACACAATGGGGGTGAGATACTAACAACAACAAAAATGGAAAGGGACCTGGGGGTAGTCATATCAGATGACCTAAAGGTGGGCAAGCAATGTGAGAGGGCAGCAAGGAGGGCTGGGGGGATACTGGGATGCATAGGGAGAGGCATCACCAGTAGAAAATAAGAAGTTATTATCCCTCTGTACAGACAGCTGGTCAGACCCCATCTGGAGTACTGCGTGCAGTTCTGGAGACCCAGTCTTCGCAAAGACATAGACAGGATGGAAGCTGTTCAGAGGAGGGCAACTAAAATGGTGCAGGGTCTGCCGGAAGACATATGAAGAGAGACTTAAGGAGCTGAATATGTATAGCCTCAAGGAAAGGAGGAGAGGGGGACATGATAGAAACTTTCAAGTACCTCAAGGGAATCAACAAAGTCCAAGAGGTAGCATCTTTCAAAAAGAGGTGTACAAGAACAAGGGCACAATTTGAAGATGGGGGGCGGCTCAGAGGTAATTTAAGGAATATTTTCACAGAGAGGTTGTGGATGCATGGAGACGGCCTTCCGGAGGAGGTTGTGGAGTCAAAAACAGTGGTGGAATTCAAGCATGCATGGGACAGTCATAAGGCAATTCTAGGGGGTGGGGTAGGAAGAAGTAGGCTGCTGGTTAACTAGGATCTGCAGCTTATCCAGTAGGCAGGGAAATGGGCAGACTGGATGGGCCAAGCAGTCCTTATCTGCCGTCAAATTCTATGCTTCTAGCGCTATGAAAAGCACTGAATATACCGCTGTGCCCTATATGCAATGGGGATCCCTCATTAGCATAGCTGTAGCAGTATATTCCGCACAAATTGCTCTGTCACATTAGCGCCATACACCGATGCCCCTGAATATAGCCCCCGCCTTGTCAGATAGTGCTATTCTCAGCACTGCACTAACTCGGTTTGCACCGTGCCAATCTTCTGAATATCAAAGCAATTACCTATTATTAGGGTTACAAATGCTATTCTGTGTTAAACCGCAATCTTTGCAGTTTCATACCACAACCATCCCTAGAAGCAATATCTGACATATGGCATGTACGTTCTTGGACTCAGGATCTCCAGATCCTGAACATTTGGTAACGACTGGGTCAGCAGTTTAAAGGGTCTAGAAGGATAAAAAATGTGAAAAAAAACCTCTTTAAGGCTTTGCCTGTTCACTGATAGTGCAAAACCAGCTAGGAGTTCAACCCTGAAATTTTCAGGTTAGTTAGTATTTGGCCCAAGAATGATTCTTTGATAGGTGGATTTACTCAGAACTTAGTAGTTTTTTTAAATATTAATCAAATAAAATGCTATTTTCACACATGTGAGTTAACTGTTTCATGAATCTCACATAAGGTATTTTCAAGGCAAGGGCAGTTTCCATGTTTGTAAGGCGAAATCCATTTTTGTGAGATACTTTCATTTTCATGAGTGTTGCCAGTGGGTAAAAGAAGGGAAAACTTTGCATATCAGGAACAAAAACAATTCTTGGACCCATAGGCTGAAACCTGTGTTGTTAACAGAGAGGTGTGTAAGTCTTGAGTCTTCAGCTGTTGTATTTTTAAATCAAAAGTAGCTTTCAAATTATTAATGTAGCCCAGGCACTGTGTGCCAGTGGGCTACTACCCCTGCCTGTTGACTAGCACACAGGTTAAGCGGCCTGGGTTCTGTTGCAGTGTTGATTGGGGGTTCTATCCCAGAATAGAAAGAAAGTAGCACGGTGCCTCCACCCAGAGTAAGGTAACAGTGGGCCAGGTGTTTGACTGGTACAACCCCCAAGATGTTGTACCTACCCACCTCCCCTTCCAACCACCCCACACACTGGATGCCATGTTGTTCACCAATACTGTACACCACATATACTTGACAGCTAATACCAACAAAATGCCAGCCACACAGGAAATGAACAAACAAACCACAACTTTATTTTGGGGAAGGGCTAAGAAAGGGGGTACCGGGGACAGGATTGCTGTTAAGAAGAAAATATTGATTATTTGAGTTATCACAGCCCGTGGGCTAGAACACATACAATTCGCACCACCAGTGGTACCAGTGCAAACCCCTTATGTCCTGAACAGACCTAGCATGGTACCCAGCCTTAATGCAGGCCTGCTAGATGCCGCGGGTTGGCTGGTGTTGGGGCCCTTTAAGTAATTTTTCCTAGGATGCTAACACTCAAGCTTTTTTTTTCCCTCCCTTTATTTGCAGGGCAAGACCTGGGTTACTCAGAGTCCTGCAGCCCTGGGATTCAGCTACTGGCACAGTGGGTTCTGGAAGTCCAAGGATCACTCCATCAATCACACTGAGGGCAGCAAGCAGATGGGGCAGAATAATGTTGGTCAACCTTAGACATGCTTGAAGACTCCTGCAGCTTGTCACTTCCAACTTGCTTGAAGATTCTTGCAGCTTGTCCCCTTCAGCCTACTCACCAGGCCAGATCACAAAGCCCAGACACAAGGCCTATAAGGCCACAAGGAACCCAGACCCAGGAGTGACTCCACAGTTCGGCTCCCGTAATGAGGCCAGAGTTCCCTAGCACTCAAGCACGCACCTGAGGCCCCCTGCAGCCAAGTCTGCCTCACTCGGTAGGGGTTTGCAGGTTCCCTATCTGGCTCTCAGATGCAGCTGTGAATGACTTTCAGCTTTCACTTTCCTCCTGGGCAGGAACAAACAGCTCCGGTGCGCAGCAAACAAGTTCTCCGAATTTCCACCTTTCCAGTGGCCTTTGGCTAGTGGCTTGCAGTCTCTGGATCAAGCCTCAGCCTTTCCACAGCTGACTCTCAGTAACAACAGCAGGCTTCTGACGCTGGATACCTGCAACCCTTTTTCTTTTCAAAGTCCTCAGATTCAAGTACAGTGTTAACCTTTAGCTCTGGCACACACACACACACACAGTTCCAAACTACCTTTTCACTGGCTCAGGGTTTTCTTCTTCCAACTGATGCGGGCTCACTGCAACTGCAACACTTGATCTCCACTAACGCCAGACTTGATCTCCACTAACACCAGGAGCTTTCACAAAGTACCTTGTCCATTTAACTGTAACACCACAGTCCTTTTCTTCAAACAAATCCTTTTTTCAAATCCGTAAACTATGCACCATTCGACCATTCGAGTCCTGTAAAAGGCCTCTTGTATCGACAACTCACAGCACTGAGCCTTGACTTGAGCAGAGCCCAGAGCAGACTGTGCAAACTGCCCCAAATCCCAGGGGTTTCACCTGAAAATCCCAGCATCTGATTGACTGATTCCTGCTGACAATCACAAATATTAATAAGCATAGCCCCTCTTCGATCACTGATTGGCAAAGGGTCTTTGGCGCCTAGATTTAGTTTGCACCTCTCCCATAAGTCATTTCACTGTCTTTCTGGGTGGCTAAGAAGCCAACTGGCTATCCATAGGGGTCACAGTATCAAAGATTGCTGCTTCTGTTTACAATCCCACAGAGTCTCACAGCAGTCCCAGTTTTATTACCTGAAGCACCCAAACAAAACAGTTCATATATTTGTTTGCCCCATTGTTTTGTAGCTGTCCTTATTCTCTAGTAAGCAACAGCACTTTTTTAGCTTGACTCCCTCTGGTTTCCCCGTCACTTGCTCCAATCTACACAGTCCCCCTGGAGTAGTGACAGCCTGATTAATATTTATAGCCCCCTTATTAATAGTCATTTAGGTCTTAAGTTCTCTAGCGCTATTGGCACCTTTAAAAAGTACGGTAGCCACTTCTCAGCCTCCCCCTACAGGTGTCCGACCCCCCTCCTAGCCTGTCTGGGGGGTCCAGAGCACTGGGGAGGCATTTATTAAGCCACCACATCGAGAAGATCAAGAAGCGCTACCACGCATACACGGACCCTGCTAGCCCTTTAACAGTGCTAGGGCAGCAGCGGTCCTGTGATCTTTGCCTCCTCTGGCCCCAAAGGATTTAAAACAACACTGGAGCTGGTTGGAACTTAACTGCAACAGCAGGGACCCGGACTGGTCGCAGGACACAGTGGGAGGAGCAGGAGCTGGAAACGGAGCCCCTGGGGGCAAACAGGTAAGCCCCACCATAAGGGGGGGGGTTACATTAATGAAATTGATCTGTTGCAAGTTGTTAAAACAGGACCTGCTGTGTTGAAAACCTATTCTCCTGACTTCAAAACCCATTTTCTTGAGTGTTAGTGAGCACAAAAGTGGGTAACAAAAAAAGAAGAAAGATTTGTGCAGTAAAAACAAAACATTTCTGTAGCTGTGGCCTGAAACATTAGTCGGCAGAGTGGAGTCTATGCCGGATTCTTCAAGAGTTCTTTTTACTTTTCAATGACATGAGGTTGTCCAGCGTCAGAAAAAACAGGGCCTGTTTTCATGACTCACAAACACATTCATGAGATACAACTTCTGCTTTTAACATATTGAGTCACAAAACAAGAAAATAAATGCATGGCTTTGCAGGGCCACATGCAAAGCAAGCGACAGATCTGAGGCAATGCGTGTGATGATGCAGCTGTTTTGTGAGTAGCCTACATGCCCACTCGTTAAGTCCACTACAGGTCTGGCACCATGTGCGGAATGATGCAACTGCTTCATGAGTGGCGCATAGGGCCATTCGCAAAGTACAGTACAGGTCTACACAGTGTGTGATACAGTTGCTTTGTGGGCCCTCATAAAGCAAGCTACAGGTCTAGCGTACTGAGCGTCTCGATGCAGTGTTCATCATGGCATGCAAGATAGGTGTAAGCCAAGGGTATCAGTTGTTACGTATCTTTTTTTTTTAAAGTAAGGAAATAAACTGAAAAAAATCTAAACTTAAAAATCATTTGTTAATGGCAAATGTTTTCTTGCAGTATGATAGAGCTTTAAAGGGAACATAAACAATATGCAATTTAAATGTGTTTATTTATTTAAAAGCTTATTAACCAGGAAAGGCACACTGAGCCAAGGCTCTTTTCCAGGGGTGACCTGGGGTGGGGGGAGTAGACAAACAGGCAAAATGCAATAATCAGATAAGCAATAACGGCAAACAGAAGTTTAAAAACTCAACTGACAACAGTGTTGTGCAACAGATATACATGGGTTACAAATGATCTAAGAAACTCATACTAAACCTTGTAGATACAAAATCATGTAGATGAGATTGGGTGAAATTTTCCCACCCGAGAAAGTCAACTGAGAGCAGGAGTCCAGGGACTCTGGGAAGTAGGAACCTTTGAGTAGAAGGGAGTATGGAAACTGCAGTGAGGCATGGAACACAGGGATCAGGAAGAAGGATGCCATATGCGAGGAGAGGGAGAAGAGAGGGGGACAGATGAAAAAGATATGGGAGCAGCTTCCACAGGGAGGGAAGCCAGTAGGAAAAAGCTTCTTGGCTGGTATATGAGGGTGAGGTATAGAAAAGATGTGAGAATCCCTTGAATGTAATGAGTAAGTTGGGGGATATAGGTAAGAGGGATGACAGCCAAACCAGTATTTGGCAATGAATGTGGTGCAGAGGTACTGGCAACACAAATCAACTATTTATGGTGTTTTCGCTTCATTACTGACAGCCGTTAACATATTTACCACTATTATATTTGCATTCTGTGTGCTGGGTGTCCCCCACCCACCCACTTTTTAGTGCTTTCAAAGAGACACTTTCCAGACTTCTGGCTGTAACTAGGGGAAACCACTAAAAGTGGAGAAAAAAAAACACAAACAGGGACAGACAGTGATTCTTGATGTTAGAAGTGTTCAGACTGCCGGGTATATGACAGTGAGTGGTAGGGTGCTTTAGTTTGTTGATTTATATAGTTTTTTGTTGACCAAGAAAGGGCTAGGCAATTTTGCCTATTTTCAGCCTCATCGGGGGAGGTGGGAGCCTATGCTGGTCCAGTAGCATTGAGAGCTGAGGCACTTGACGCCACACTTCACTCCATGCTAGCGACCCATGTTTGGGTGCCAGCGCAGGTTGTCCGGGGGTGGCTGGGGAGGGAGAGGACAGAGGGTCTGGAGTACTGCTCTCCTCTCCCAGGGTGGGTGGGTTGCTGCTCCCCACTGAACAACTGCCCCTAGGTGGAGGCCTTGAGGGTAGTGCGGGACAGGAGAGCAACATAAAGGGAGGGTGTTGCGGGCGGCAGCGTGTGAACACCTCCACATGCGTGCATGCACACCTGCAACAAGGGGAGGGGAGAAAACTGGAGGGATGGAGCTGGCAGGATCCGTGGTGGCCTGGCCGTGTCCCCAGTTCTGGCTCATCTGGCTTATGGATTGTACTCGGGGGCTGGCATCCTTCCTCAGCCCTGCCACAGGGGGAATCCTGAATCCATGGGGGAATTGCCAGACAAGAGCTGGACTGGGGGCAGCTTGGCTCAGACAAGCCTTCTGAGAGGGGGCTGGAGCTGCCTGTCAGTCCTCTCGCACTCTTTATCAGATTCCCCCCAAGAAATATTAAGAAGAATTACCTGTCCTCCAATCAAATGCTGCTAATTTTTCCTTTTGTAACTGCCACTATTTAAGAAGGGAAGGGATCGTATTTTGGCTCCGTGGAGCAGAGCCGTGCCAATCCCTTCCACTTCCTGGTAACTCTGCAGACTGTGATCCACCCTCGATCCACCCCCACACTACCGTGGTTTGTGAAGTTACTACATGGAGAGTGCAGGGGTGTGCTCCATAGATATGAATGGGGCCATTTTTGAAAGTTACATTTTCGTACTTTACCTTGTTAGTTAAGCGGTGGCCATGATTTGTTCTGAATGGCCATCTAAAGTACGAAAATGTAACTTTCTATAATTACTCCATTCATGTCTATGGAGTGCGCCCCTGCACGCTCCATATAGTGACTTCAAAAAACGTGGTAGCATGGGGGTGGATCTGTCTACAGATGTACCAGGATGTGGAAGGGATTGGCACAGCTCAGCTCCATGGAGCCAAAATATGATCTCTTCCCTTCCTAAATAGTTGTAGTTACGAAAAGGACAAATTAGCAGCATTTGATTTAGGGGCAGGTAAGGCTTCTTTATGGCTCCTGGGGGCAGCACTGGGAAAGTTGCTCTTTAAGTGGAGATGTTTTTAGTGAGTGAGGGAATTCAGCCAGGACACTGAGGAAATCCCAAAACAGGCAAACACCTGCTCACAGCAGAGAATGGGTGCCAACCAAAAATGAATACAGAGGCACAAGGACGGTTGCATCCAGTAAAAAAGTGAGAAATTTACTTACACATGTAGGTAAATGCCATCAAAATTATTTATTTCAGACTGACCTGAAAATGCAGCAACAAATTCCCCTGCTCTGTCTTGGGCAATTGCTATGGGATCGTTAATGTCCAACTGAACCACCAGAACAGGCAGATGGGACCTTGGTTTAATGACTCATCCAAAAGACCACACATCAGGAGTACAGTGCTACACTGCTGTGCCAGTACTGGGACTTACCCCAAGTTCCTTATTATTCTACTTATTGTCATGCTGGTGATCCAGGTTCATTTCCCAAGCCTAGGACTCCAAAAGCAGAGTCTGGCCAAGGAGTGAGCACCTAATTAGATGCTCTTATTATCATGGCATGAGCTTAGCATGTTCCACTCGTTAGCTGCCTCCTAGCATTAGAAGAAGGCAGCATGTAGGGATACACTTAACCAGGACTAAGGTGCAGCAGACAGTTGGCACACGGAGGAGTGCACTGAAATCACAAGCCAGACTGGTAGAAAATATTGGGCCAGTCCCACAGAGAGATAATAGCTACCAGCTTCCCCATGACAATGAGTCCATGTTCAGCAGCAGGGATCAAATTTAGCACTGGCACTTAGCAAACTGCCATATAAAAATGTCATTTTGCCAGTTGTCAGTTGCTAGTAGTAGCACATAGTTGCCACATTATTAAACAAAATGGTCCTGTATGGATGCATGCATTATACATATCTTTAGAGGACATGCAGGGAAGTTCTGGCAAAGACTTGCTTTGTGCGACATAGGGACGGGACTAGGGTAACGTCTACCATCTACACCACATTTCATCCCCTTGCCGCAACTGATCAGAAAGTGAAATGGCTGGTTTCTTAGAAAACAGCCAGATAAGCTAACAAATCTGTGATTTTGAAAGAGGCCACAAATGGTGGCTAAAAAAGCTGAGGTGTGCAGGACTTTGGCTGGCCTTAGAAAATCTGAACCAAAGAGAAGGCACAAAGCTAGCTGATGAGACCGCACTTCTGTGTTGAGTGTTGCTGCTTTGAACTGAACATGGATTTTTCTTCAAAAATAAGTTACAGACTGAAAGTTAAGATCATTCTCAAAAATATGCTCACATCTGAAGAGACCCAATGTCTTCAAGAATTGCTTGACTACAAGCTGTCAGTTCTGGCACTTTGTGTAATGGTTCTAATGAAGAAGCTCTCCTGACAATAGTCAGTAGAAATTCAGACATCTGTGTTTAAGTGGAGACAGTTCAAAAAGCAGCATGGCCCTGGCATGAGCCAGAAATCATCAAAGTATTGCTGGGTGAGAAATCATACAGCTCCTTCCAAAAGGAGCAAAGACAGCCTGCTTATTACAGATGCTTACTAAGTATTCCACTCAGCAGCATCACCGATGACCACAGGGCATTTTTTTGCTGGCTCTGTATCACTCATCTGTCTGACACAGACAAACCTCCGACTCTTCCTCCGCTGTACATCTTTGCTTTGCCTCGGAGTTACTGGTGTTCTCACCACCTGATCTTCTAGTTTCAGGGCAAAACCTGGCAGGAGGAGGAGGAGTTCAGAAATAGTACAGAGTTGCTGGGATTTTCACAGTGCCTTTCGTGCACTCAGGATCTGAAAAGGGACCAGAAACACTGCAGCACTCCCAGTTCATGTTTCCTGTACTCTTTCCATACATATCTGTTTTCTGCCTCACCCACCTTTAAATGACATGGAGAGAGAATGAATGTTGGCTACGGCTCCATGGTAACCCACTTAATACTTTAGATAAAGATCATTCACATGGAAAGTCATGAGAACACAGAAGGGACCTCAGTGAAACGGTATCCTCCTCATACTTCCATACTGTATCAGTGAGGGGTACAAGCCCAAGATCTACCTCCACCATATATGAGATTCAAATCTGTGACATTCTGGCCCAGAAGAGTGCATTACCGATGAGTCAGTGTTCATCTGGACCAACAGAACTTGCTGGCATTTGGTGAATTGGTCCAATTTGTTTACTTAGTAAGAACATTTAGTGAGTAACTCCCCAGGTGTACAAGTAGTCCATTTTCAAGGTGGCACTGTGGCGATGGCACTTCACATGTAAAGCAACCCATACCAGTGACACAGTTAAATAACACATTCCCAGATATACAGTACTGGGTGAACCCATGGCCCAGCAACAGCCTGTCGGGCTGCCATGCTTACGATCCGGGTTCAGAAGCAAGCCCAAAAGTCATGTCGGAAAGGCAAGCCAAGGCTGAGACAGCAGCCACTCAGTAGTGCGTCTTAGCCAAGGAGGCCTGGTGGTGGGTTCCGTCACCACAGCGACCCCTGCAGCTGTGCCAGGCAGTCTGCTCCTGCCACAGGCTGGACTGTAGTTGTGTGAGCCCGCTAGTGGCATCATCGCACCCCACCAGAGAAGGAAGGGAAGGGAAGAAAAAGAAACGGAGAAAAACCCGGCAGCCGTCTACATGATGGCCAGGTGTGGTCAAACAGGGGAATATCACTGCGAACAGGGTATATCCCTGGGGATGTGCAGTCAGCTGGGACACAAAAATCTAGATGGAAAAATAATAAATAAATATGACACTATGTATATTATGAGATCTAAGAATGTATATACAAAATATGGACACTAGTTACATACAAACAATAAACAGTTACTGCTGAGAAATGCTAATATTACGGGCTTGTAACATGGGCTCTTGTGCTACAGATGTTAGATACATAGACAGTGTCGGCAGATAAGGGCCTATGGCCCACTCAGTCTGCCCATTTGAGCTTGTAAGTTCAGTTTATGTTTTCCTAGTAGTCTGTTGCCCCTTAGCCCTGACCTCCAGAATTCCTTTATGTCTATCCCATGCATTCTTAAATCCCGCTATTATTTCAGACCCCACCACTTCCTCTGGCAGGGTGTTCCACTTGTACACCACCCATTCTGTTAAGAAATTCTTCCTCACGTTTCCTCTGAATCGTCCTCCCTCCAACTTCATCCCATGCCCTCTAGTCCTGGAACATCTTTTTCGCTTAAAAATAGTATATTCCTGAACCCTGTTCCTCCCTGTAAGATACCTGTATGTTTCTATCATGTCCCCTCTCTCCCTCCTCCACTCCAGGGAGTACATATTCAATTCCTTCAACCTGTCCTCATAGGACTTGTGATGCAATCCATGTACCATCTTTGTTGCCCTCCTCTGAACCATCTCTACCCTGTCTATCTCCTTATATAGGTAAGGTCTCCAGAACTGTGCACTGTACTCCAGGTGGGGCCTCATTAGTGTCTTGTATAGTGGAATTATGACCTCCCTTTTCCTGCTGGTGATGCCCTTGCCTATGCATCCCAGCATCCTATTTGCTTTTCCTGCTGTCTTGTCACACTGTTTCCCTACCTTGAGGTCATCAGAGATGATAACCCCAAGACCCCTTTCCTGCTTGGTGCATGCTATATCCTCACCCCCCAACTGATATATTGTGCCAGTGTTTTTGTGCCCTATATGCATTATCTTGCACTTCTTTGCATTGAATTTCAACTGCCAAACCCCTGACCATTCTTCAAGTTTCTGCAGGTCCTTCTCATTCTGTCTACACCCTCTGGTATGTCTACTCTGTTACAGAGCTTTGTGTCATCAGCAAACAGTGAAATTCTGCCTTCTAGGTCCTGGGCAATGTCACTGATGAAGATGTTGAATAGGACCAGTCCCAGCACTGATCCCTGTGGTACCCCACTGGTCACTCTTCCCTCTGTGGAGTGACAGCCATTTACCACCACCCTCTGTGTCCTGCCGCCCAGCCAGTTACCTATCCACCACACTACTGTCCTGCCCACACCCATATTCCCCAGTTTGTGTAATAGTCTTCTATGTGGCACAGTGTCAAAGGCCTTGCTGAAGTCTAGATAGGCCATGTCCACTGCCCTCCCCGATCCACCTTCCTAGTCACCCAGCCAAAAAATTCAATGAGGTTGGTCTGACATGACCTCCCCCTGGTGAAACCATGCTGCCTTGGGTCCTGTAGTCCACTGACAACCAGATGTTCCACCAATCTCTCCTTCAGTAGTGCTTCCATGATCTTCCCCACTATCGAGGTGAGGCTACCTGGTCTGTAGTTCCCCGCTTCCTCTTTGTTCCCACTTTTGTATAAGGGGACTACATCTGCTGTCCTCCAGTCTTTGGGTACC
The DNA here is from genome assembly GCA_016271365.2 of Neoceratodus forsteri. Lineage (NCBI taxonomy): Eukaryota > Metazoa > Chordata > Ceratodontiformes > Ceratodontidae > Neoceratodus > Neoceratodus forsteri. Next base: position 897,752,346 of record CM057451.1, on the reverse strand, counting down.
TTCCCTGTTTCCAGTGATTGGCTAAACAGGCTAGCCAGAGGTTCAGCCACCACCTCTCTTAGTTCTTTAAGGACCCTGGGGTGCATCCCATCTGGCCCCACTGCTTTATCAACTTTTATTACTTCCAGTTCCTTCAGGACCCTTTCTCATGTAAAGGGACTTGTGTCCATTTCCAGATGTTGTGTAGGTCAGTGCAAGTAAGACAGTGGTTATCACCACACTGCTATCATCCTGGGACATGACAAAGAGCATGCTCTACTGCTATTATTGGCACAGACAATGGTGCACACAACTATTTCCTTCACATTAGTTACGTTTCTAATTCATGAAGGGGAAAAAAAACATCTTTGAATCTGGTATAGATAACTACTTATTCAAATTAATGCCTCAGTCTTACCGCCTTAGAGCTTGATCCCATAAGATTTCTGAAACTAAGCTGGGTTAGGCACGGTCAGTAGTTGGATGTACTGTACAATCTCCAGTGAGAACCAGGTTCTGCAGGAAAGGGTGCTAGTAGTTCTCTAGAGTGTACTCTACTGGTTATAAGTAACCATACCAATCCTCCAGCATAGTGCCCGTGGGACACTGTGCTAGCTTGAGGTGTCATCTTTTGGGGGAAGACATTAAACCAAGGTCCAGTGTGCCTCTTCTGGGGATTGTTCAGGAGGATGTTAATGAGCACCTGACACCATCTGGAAAACTTTGAAAAATATCAGATTTAGACACATTTCGGTTTATATTTCCTGTAGTTTCTGTAATTCTTTTTCCCTTTGTTTATTACGAAGGACATGTGTATGTAAACAGGATCACTGGCCCCTACACTTTATCTGCTCTGGATGCTTGTCTACATCTGATGTCATAATTCCCTGTTCATGACATACTACTTATCTCAACAACAGCAGACTGTGATGTCATAAGCAGAACTGCGATGGTCGGTGTAGACTGGCAGCCAGATCATAACAGTGCAGAGATGCTGTTTTCAAGCAAATGTCCTTAATAATAAAATAATAAATGTAAAAATTACACATAAAAATACAAAATATAAGCAGAACTGTGTCTAAATATTACTTTTTATTTTCAAAGCTGCCCCAAGAGTGTCTGGGCAGAGTAAGGGAAGTTCCCCAGTTTCCTGGTTGAAGTTCTCATTCACCAATCACCAAAAGATTACCCTAGTTCAATTTCAGTTGGTTGTCCTCTGGGCACAGATAGTCAGAGAGCTAGTGTGCAGGTACAGAATGGCTGCTGCTTTTCACACCACCCGCAGCTGCACTTCAGTGCTTGGTTGGCATGCAGCTATGTGATGAGTGTTAAGTGCTCTCCCGCTACTCCCCAGATTCTGCATTCATACTTTCCTCTCATTCTTTTTTTTTTCTTCTTTCTTCTACTATGCCTTCATATAGTACCGCACTATTCCCCCCTGTCATGTTCCTCACTCCTCCATCACCGGCTTCCATCCTCCTTCACTGCCTACTTGCACCCCTTCCCTCTCTCTTTCTCTATCACCGCTGCCAACAGCCTCTGCTAAGGCCATCAATGCCGTCTATCTCTCTTGCCACCCAGCCCTACTTGTAATAACCCACCGACTTACCTCTCCCCGTAGAACCACCTCCTCATCCGCCCAGACCGCGTACCATCCATTCCCAAACCTCTGACAAACCCCCTTATACCTCATACTTTACACCTCAATCCCCACATATTCTCTCTATGACCAAACTCATAAGCTGCCTGTTCCTTAATCCATGTAAATATGTAAATGATGTTAATAGTTTTTGCACAATTTCTATGTATCTATGTATTGGTACCCACGATGCTATTATATCCTGTATAATCTGTTTCCTCGTTGTGTTGTGTTCATTGAATTGTACTATATCTTTTATGTAACTGAACCTTGACCTTACCAGGTCCATCTTCCAAATGAGCTTTGCTCAACGATGTTCACCTGGATAAATAAAGATTTGATTGATTGATTGATTGAAGTGCATTGAGACACTTGCATGTAAAATGGCAGGGCATGATTAATGACCCCTGTCACAGTATCTAGCCCTACAACACAGCATATTCTAGTAACTGCATTTATAACACAATGGTGCTTTTTATGTGTATTCTAAATGCAAAAACACTCTACAGGAGAGAGGTGTTGCTTTAATAACCACATGTTCCAGGTGGCTAAAGACCCAAAACATACAATTAACTTACCTAGAGTGTGCCATTATTACTGCAGCCCCATGCACCATGTCACGTGTTAGTGCATGCACGAGTCAGGGCTTTTTGGTAGGATTTTCTTTTTTGAGCATCCTGGACTTGAGGCAAAAAAAAATGGAGGAACCAGGAAAATGTTGAGGGTACCAACAAATTCCCTGAGGGTTCCAATCATTCATACCCATATCACGTTAGTCACACACACACACACACACCTCAGTCAGAATTTACTTTCTCCACCCTCACCTTGCACAGAACACTCACCAGAAGCCAACACCACAGAGACTCATACTGACTTCAGACTGATCTTACAGCCTCTACTGATCACTCTCCCTGCCTCCACAGCACAGACAGTGATGGAGAGTAATTTGATGCCAAACAGTTATTTAAATGCCTGAGGATACAAACTTATGGATAAGCCACTGCTCACAACAGTGACTCCCTTCAGGTATGGACACATATCTGCTGCAAAATACATTCCAAAACCTGGAAGTCACTACTGGGTGCCGAACCTTCTCTGTACTTGCCTCCTTTCACTCATTGCCTTAGAGCCAAGTCAGCCAGAAATGTGCAGAGTAGCCACATTCTATTCAAGGACTACGCCAATGTGTTCTGCGATATCCACATTTTACATATGGCCAATGAATCTATGCATGTCAGGAATGCATGCTGAGGAAGTACCCACATCATTAACTGCAGACTATGTGTAAAGAGCATGGGAACCGATTCCCTCCGCACCCCCACCCCAAGAGCCCTGTATAAGACTTCATGCATTACTACTTACTGTACGAACTATGTAGCCATGTCTGTAATATTAAATGTAACATGTTGCTTTCCTAGCAGGACTCTCACTAAAAGAAGACCTGCATCTCATGATGCTCTCCTGATGAAGATAACACATTACTGTGGTAGTAGGAGGACTCAGGAACAGTTGTTTGTCTTTCCTACTGCTCAACAGTGACTATACCTAAATGTAAATACTGACAAACGTATTCAAGCTTAATGGGGACAGGAAATTTGTGCCTACTTTACTGGTTATCCTCCAACTGCTTGGCCTGGCTCCATTTAGAGTACCACCCCCATCAGCTACCATGTCCAAGACTTACCCTTCATCCTGTGAGTATCCCCATAGATTGCCACACCAATGGCGGGGTGGTCGAGGCACCCCAACTCCCCTCTAGAAACTGAATCCAATGAGGAGGAAGACCCCTGTTGGCAATCTGGTGCCTACAGGTGGCGCTTGGCAGCTATTTGTAAGGTTACAGTTTACAGAAATGAAATTCATTCCTCTACATGTATGAGCTACTAGCTACCCACAAGGAAGATTTTCGAGGTAATAGAGTCCTTTGCTTGGAAACCCAGGGATACCTGATAGTCCAGCCAGTGAGACTAAAACCTGGTGGGGACTGAGCATTTTCAGTTGCTGCTCCAAGTCTCTGGAATACTGTTCCGAGATCGATCTGTTCTGCCTCTTCGTTTAAAAGGTTTAAATCTAAATTAAAGCCCCAGCTTTTTCAGGAGACTGACAGACAGTATAATTATGAACTGTAATTCAAGTTCTGTGTTTTGTATGTATAGTGGCATTTTGTAATGATTATTATTTGTTCAATTTGTGAAGTGAAGGCTTCGTGCTCTGCAAAGGAGCTTTAATTGAACTGGAATAAATACTAATGTAAAAAACTGTTTTCTGGTATACGATTCAGTGTTTTTGTGAATGGAAATCCATGTACTTCTAGATAATACTATACCACAGCAGTGACATCAGAATGCTGCTGTACAACAGTAGCAACGTCAGAATGCTGCTGTACCACAGCAGTGATGTCAGAATGCTGCTGTACGACAGTAGTGATGTCAGAATGCTACTATAAAACAGTAGTAATGTCAGAATGCTGCTGTACCACAGTATGGATGTCAGAATGTTGCTGTATCACAGTCGGGATGTCAGCATGCTGCTCTACCACAGTAGAAACATCAGAATGCTGCAGTACCACAGTAGTGATGTCAGAATGTATGCTACATCAGTGATGTCAGAATGCTGCTGTACCACAACAGGGATGTCAGAATGCTGCTGTACCACAGCAGGGATGTCAACATGCTGCTGTACCACAGTAGTGATGTCAGAATGCTGCTGTACCACAGTAGGGATGTCAGAATGTAAACTACATCAGTGATGTCAGAATGCTGCTGTACCACAGTAGGGATATCAGAATGCTGCTGTACCACAGTAGGGACATTAGAATGCTGCTGTACCACAGTAGTTATGTCAGAATGTATACTACATCAGTGATGTCAGAAAGCTGCTGTACCACAGTAGGGATATTAGAATGCTGCTGTACCACAGTAGGGATGTCAGAATGCTGCTGTACCACAGTAGTGATGTCAGAATGTATACTACATTAGTGATGTCAGAATGCTGCTGTACCACAGTAGGGATATCAGAATGCTGATGTACCACAGTAGGGATGTCAGAATGCTGCTGTACCACAGTAGTGATGTCAGAATGCTGCTGTACCACACTAAGGATATCAGAATGCTGATGTACCACAGAAGGGATGTCAGAATGCTGCTGTACGACAGTAGTGATGTTAGAATGCTGCTGTACCACAGTAGTGATGTCAGAATGCTGCTATGCTGCAGTAGTAATGTCAGAATGCTGCTGTACCACAGTATGGATGTCAGAATGTTGCTGTATCACAGTCGGGATGTCAGAATACTGCTGTACCATAGTAGAGACATCAGAATGCTACTGTACCACAGTAGTGATGTCAGAATGTTTACTACATCAGTGATCTCAGAATGCTGCTGTACCACAGTAGTGATGTCATAATGCTGCTGTATCACAGTAGGGATATCAGAATGTTGCTGTACCACAGTAGGGACGTCAGAATGTAAACTAAATCAGTGATGTCAGAATGCTTCCGTACCACAGTAGTGATGTCAGAATGCTGCTGTACCACAGTAGTGATCTCAGAATGCTGCTGTATCACAGTAATGATGTCTGAATGCTGTTGTACCACAGTAGTGATGTCAGAATGCTGCTGTGTGACAGTAGTGATGTTAGAATGCTGCTGTACCACAGTAATGATGTCAGAATGCTGCTATACCGCAGTAGTAATGTCAGAATGCTGCTGTACCACAGTAGTGATGTCAGAATGTTGCTGTATCCCGGTAGGGATATTAAAATGCTGCTGTACCACAGTAGAGATGTTAGAATGCTGCTGTACCACGGTAGTGATGTCAGAATGTATACCACGTCAGCAATGTCAGAATGCTGCTGTACCACAGTAGGGATGTCAAAATGCTGTTTTACCACAGTAGGGACATCAAAATGCTGCTGTACCACAGCAGGGATGTCAGAATGTATACTACATCACTGATGTATACTACATCAGTGATGTCAGAATGCTGCTGTACCACAGTAGGGATATCAGAATGCTGCTGTACCACAGTAGGGACATCAGAATGCTGCTGTACCACAGTAGTGATGTCAGAATGCTGCTGTACCACAGTAGAGATGTCAGAATGCTGCTGTACCACAGTAGAAATGTCAGAATGCTACTGTACCACAGTAGTGATGTCAGAATGTTTACTACATCAGTGAACTCAGAATACTGCTGTACTACAGTAGTGATGTCATAATGCTGCTGTATCACAGTAGGGATATCAGAATGTTGCTGTACCACAGTAGGGACATCAGAATGCTGCTGTACCACAGTAGTGATGTCAGAATGTATACTACATCAGTGAAGTCGGAATGCTGCTGTACCACAGTAGGGATATCAGAATACTCCTGTACCACAGTAGAGATGTCAGAATGCTGCTGTATCACAGTAGTGATGTCAGAATGTAAACTAAATCAGTGATGTCAGAATGCTTCCGTACCACAGTAGTGATGTCAGAATGCTGCTGTACCACAGTAGTGATCTCAGAATGCTGCTGTATCACAGTAATGATGTCTGAATGCTGCTGTACCACAGTAGTGATGTCAGAATGCTGCTGTGTGACAGTAGTGATGTTAGAATGCCGCTGTACCACAGTAATGATGTCAGAATGCTGCTATACCGCAGTAGTAATGTCAGAATGCTGCTGTACCACAGTAGTGATGTCAGAATGTTGCTGTATCCCGGTAGGGATATTAAAATGCTGCTGTACCACAGTAGAGATGTTAGAATGCTGCTGTACCACGGTAGTGATGTCAGAATGTATACCACGTCAGCGATGTCAGAATGCTGCTGTACCACAGTAGGGATGTCAAAATGCTGTTTTACCACAGTAGGGACATCAAAATGCTGCTGTACCACAGCAGGGATGTCAGAATGTATACTACATCACTGATGTATACTACATCAGTGATGTCAGAATGCTGCTGTACCACAGTAGGGATATCAGAATGCTGCTGTACCACAGTAGGGACATCAGAATGCTGCTGTACCACAGTAGTGATGTCAGAATGCTGCTGTACCACAGTAGAGATGTCAGAATGCTGCTGTACCACAGTAGAAATGTCAGAATGCTACTGTACCACAGTAGTGATGTCAGAATGTTTACTACATCAGTGATCTCAGAATGCTGCTATACTACAGTAGTGATGTCATAATGCTGCTGTATCACAGTAGGGATATCAGAATGTTGCTGTACCACAGTAGGGACATCAGAATGCTGCTGTACCACAGTAGTGATGTCAGAATGTATACTACATCAGTGAAGTCGGAATGCTACTGTACCACAGTAGGGATATCAGAATACTCCTGTACCACAGTAGAGATGTCAGAATGCTGCTGTATCACAGTAGTGATGTCAGAATGTAAACTAAATCAGTGATGTCAGAATGCTTCCTACCACTGTAGTGATGTCAGAATGCTGCTGTACCACAGTAGTGATCTCAGAATGCTGCTGTATCACAGTAATGATGTCTGAATGCTGCTGTACCACAGTAGTGATGTCAGAATGCTGTGTGACAGTAGTGATGTTAGAATGCCGCTGTACCAGCAGTAATGATGTCAGAATGCTGCTACCGCAGTAGTAATGTCAGAATGCTGCTGTACCACAGTAGTGATGTCAGAATGTTGCTGTATCCCGGTAGGGATATTAGAATGCTGCTGTACACAGTAGAGATGTCAGAATGCTGCTGTACCACGGTAGTGATGTCAGAATGTATACTATGTCAGCGATGTCAGAATGCTGCCGTACCACAGTAGGGATCTCAAAATGCTGTTTTACCACAGTAGGGACATCAAAATGCTGCTGTACCACAGCAGGGATATCAGAATGTATACTACATCACTGATGTATACTACATCAGTGATGTCAGAATGCTGCTGTACCACAGTAGGGATATCAGAATGCTGCTGTACCACAGTAGGGACATCAGAATGCTGCTGTACCACAGTAGTGATGTCAGAATGCTGCTGTACCACAGCAGAGATGTCAGAATGCTGCTGTACCACAGTAGAGATGTCAGAATGCTGCTATATCACAGTAGGGATGTCAGAATGCTGCTGTACCACAGTAGGGACATCAGAATGCTGCTGTACCACAGTAGCGATGTCAGAATGTATACTACATCAGTGATGTCAGACTGCTGCTGTACCACAGTAGGGATATCAGAATACTGCTGTAACACAGTAGGGATGTCAGAATGCTGCTGTACCACAGTAGGGATGTCAGAATGTATACTGCATCAGTGATGTCAGAATGCTGCTGTACCACAGTAGGGTTAACAGAATGCTGCTGTACCACAGTAGGGATGTCAGAATGCTGCTGTACCACATTGACGATGTCAGAATGCTGATATACCACAGTAGTGATGTCAGAATGCTGCTGTACCACACTAGGGATGTCAGAATGCTGTACCACAGTAGGGATGTCAGAATCCTGCTGTACCACAGTAATGATGTCAGAATGCTGATATACCACAGTAGTGATGTCAGAATGCTGCTGTACCACAGTAGGGATGTCAGAATGCTGCTGTACCACAGTAGCAATGTCAGAATCGCTGTTGTAACACAGCAGTGATGTCAGAATGCGTTGTGCCACAGTAGTGATGTTAGAATAAGCTGCTGTAGCACAGCAGGGACGTCAGAATGCCGCTGTACCACAGTAGTGATGAGAGAATGCTGCTGTACCACCGTAACTGATGTCAGAATGCTGTTGTAATAACTTGAAGGGATGTCAGAATGCTGCTGTACCACAGTAGAGATGTCAGAATGCTGCTTTATCGCAGTAGTGATGTCAGAATGTATACCACATCAGTGATGTCAGAATGCTGCTGTACCACAGTAGGGACATCAGAATGCTGCTGTACCACAGTAGTGATGTCAGAATGCTGCTGTACCACAGTAGAGATGTCAGAATGCTGCTGTACCACAGTAGAGATGTCAGAATGCTGCTATATCACAGTAGGGATGTCAGAATGCTGCTGTACCACAGTAGGGACATCAGAATGCTGCTGTACCACAGTAGCGATGTCAGAATGTATACTACATCAGTGATGTCAGACTGCTGCTGTACCACAGTAGGGATATCAGAATACTGCTGTAACACAGTAGGGATGTCAGAATGCTGCTGTACCCAGTAGGGATGTCAGAATGTATACTGCATCAGTGATGTCAGAATGCTGCTGTACCACAGTAGGGTTAACAGAATGCTGCTGTACCACAGTAGGGATGTCAGAATGCTGCTGTACCACATTGACGATGTCAGAATGCTGATATACCACAGTAGTGATGTCAGAATGCTGCTGTACCACACTAGGGATGTCAGAATGCTGTACCACAGTAGGGATGTCAGAATCCTGCTGTACCACAGTAATGATGTCAGAATGCTGATATACCACAGTGGTGATGTCAGAATGCTGCTGTACCACAGTAGGGATGTCAGAATGCTGCTGTATCACAGTAGCAATGTCAGAATGCTGTTGTAATAACGAAGGGATGTCAGAATGCTGCTGTACCACAGTAGAGATGTCAGAATGCTGCTTTATCGCAGTAGTGATGTCAGAATGTATACCACATCAGTGATGTCAGAATGCTGCTGTACCACAGTAGGGATATCAGAATGCTGCTGTACCACAGTAGGGACATCCAAATGCTTCTGTACCACAGTAGTAATGTCAGAATGCTGCTGTACCACAGTAGAGATGTCAGAATGCTGCTATACCACATCAGTGATGTCAGAATGCTGCTGTACCACATCAGTGATGTCTGAATGCTGCTGTACCACTGTAGGAATGTCAGAATGCTGCTGTACCACAGCAGTGATGTCAGAATGCTGCTGTACCACAGTAGTGATGTGAGAATGCTGCTGTACCACAGTAGTGATGTCAGAATGCTGCTATACCACATCAGTGATGTCCAAATGCTGCTATACCACAGTAGTGATGTGAGAATGCTGCTGTACCACAGTAGTGATGTCAGAATGTTGCTATACCACATCAGTGATGTCAGAATGCTGCTGTACCACATCAGTGATGTCTGAATACTGCTGTACCACTGCAGGAATGTCAGAATGCTGCTGTACCACAGCAGTGATGTCAGAATGCAGCTGTACTACAGCAGTGATGTCAGAATGCTGCTGTACCGCACTAGTGATGTCAGAATGCTGCTATACCACATTAGTGATGTCAGAATGCTGCTGTATCACTGTAGGGATGTCAGAATGCTGCTGTACCACAGTAGTGATGTCAGAATGTTCCTGTACCACATCAGTGATGTTAGAATGCTGCTATACCACATCAGTGATGTCAGAATGCTGCTGTATCACTGTAGGGATGTCAGAATGCTGCTGTACCACATCAGTGATGTCCGAATGCCGCTGTACCAGAGTAGGGATGTCAGAATGCTGCTGTACCACAGTAGTGATGTTAGAAAGCTGCTGTACGACAGTAGTGATTTCAGAATGCTGCAGTACCACAGCAGTGATGTCAGAATGCTGCTGTACCACAGTAGGATGTCAGAATGCTGCTGTACCATAGCAGTGTTGTCAGAATGCTGCTATACCACAACAGTGATGTCAGAATGTTGCTGTACCGCAGTAGTGATGTCAGAATGTTGCTGTACCACAGTAGTGTTGTCAGAATGCTGCTGTACCACAGTAGGGATGTCAGAATGGTGCTGCACCACAGTAGGGATGTCAGAATGGTGCTGCACCACAGTAGTGATGTCAGAATGCTGCTATATCACATCAGTGAAGTCAGAATGCTGCTGTATCACTGTAGGGATGTCAGAATGCTGCTGTATCACTGTAGGAATGTCAGAATGCTGCTGTATCACTGTAGGAATGTCAGAATGCTGCTGTACCACAGTAGTTATGTCAGAATGTTGCTATACCACATCAGTGACGTTAGAATGCTGCTATACCATATCAGTGATGTCAGAATGCTGCTGTATCACTGTAGGGATGTCAGAATGTTGCTGTACCACAGCAGTGATGTCAGAATGCTGCTGTACCACAGAAGTGATGTCAGAATGCTGCTATACCAACTACATCAGTGACGTTAGAATGCTGCTATACCACATCAGTGATGTCAGAATGCTGCTGCATCACTGTAGGGATGTCAGAATGCTGCTGTACCACATCAGTGATGTCCGAATGCTGCTGTACCAGAGTAGGGATGTCAGAATGCTGCTGTACCACAGTAGTGATGTTAGAAAGCTGCTGTACGACAGTAGTGATTTCAGAATGCTGCAGTACCACAGCAGTGATGTCAGAATGCTGTTGTACCACAGTAGGATGTCAGACTGCTGCTGTACCATAGCAGTGATGTCAGAATGCTGCTATACCACAACAGTGATGTCATAATGTTGCTGTACCGCAGTAGTGATGTCAGAATGCTGCTGTACCACAGTAGGGATGTCAGAATGGTGCTGCACCACAGCAGTGATGTCAGAATGCTGCTGTATTGCAGTAGTGATGTTAGAATGATGCTGTATGACAGTAGTGATGTTAGAATGCTGCTATACGACAGTGGTGATGTCAGAATACAGCTATACCACAGTGGTGATGTCTGAATGCCGCTTTACCACAGTAGTGATGTCAGAATACTGCTATACCACAGTGGTGATGTCTGAATGCTGCTTTACCACAGTAGTGATGTCAGAATACTGCTATACCACAGTGGTGATGTCTGAATGCTGCTGTACCACAGTAGTGATGTCAGAATGCGGTTGTATCACAGTAGTGATGTTAGAATGCTGCTGTAGCACAGCAGGGACGTCAGAATGCCGCTGTACCACAGTAGTGATGTCAGAATGCTGCTGTACCACTGTAACGATGTCAGAATGCTGCTGTACCACAGTAGAGATGTCAGAATGCTGCTTTATCACAGTAGTGATGTCAGAATGCGGTTGTACCACATCAGTGATGTCAGAATGCTGCTGTACCACAGTAGGGATATCAGAATGCTGCTGTACCACAGTAGGGACATCCAAATGCTTCTGTACAACAGTAGTAATGTCAGAATGCTGCTGTACCACAGTAGAGATATCAGAATGCTGCTATACCACATCAGTGATGTCAGAATGCTGCTGTACCACATCACTGATGTCTGAATGCTGCTGACCACTGTAGGAATGTCAGAATGCTGTGCCACAGCAGTGATGTCAGAATGCTGCTTTATCACAGTAGTGATGTCAGAATGCGGTTGTACCACACCAGTGATGTCAGAATGCTGCTGTACCACAGTAGGGATATCAGAATGCTGCTGTACCACAGTAGGGACATCCAAATGCTTCTGTACCACAGTAGTAATGTCAGAATGCTGCTGTACCACAGTAGAGATGTCAGAATGCTGCTATACACATCAGTGATGTCAGAATGCTGCTGTACCACATCAGTGATGTCTGAATGCTGCTGTACCACTGTAGGAATGTCAGAATGCTGCTGTACCACAGCAGTGATGTCAGAATGCTGCTGTACCACAGTAGTGATGTCAGAATGCTGCTGTACCACATCAGTGATGTCTGAATGCAGCTGTACCACTGTAGGAATGTCAGAATGCTGCTGTACCACAGCAGTGATGTCAGAATGCTGCTGTACCACAGCAGTGATGTCAGAATGCTGCTGTACCACAGTAGTGATGTGAGAATGCTGCTGTACCACAGTAGAGATGTCAGAATGCTGCTTTATCACAGTAGTGATGTCAGAATGCGGTTGTACCACATCAGTGATGTCAGAATGCTGCTGTACCACAGTAGGGATATCAGAATGCTGCTCTACCACAGTAGGGACATCCAAATGCTTCTGTACCACAGTAGTAATGTCAGAATGCTGCTGTACCACAGTAGAGATGTCAGAATGCTGCTATACCACATCAGTGATGTCAGAATGCTGCTGTACCACAGTAGAGATGTCAGAATGCTGCTTTATCACAGTAGTGATGTCAGAATGCGGTTGTACCACATCAGTGATGTCAGAATGCTGCTGTACCACAGTAGGGATATCAGAATGCTGCTGTACCACAGTAGGGACATCCAAATGCTTCTGTACCACAGTAGTAATGTCAGAATGCTGCTGTACCACAGTAGAGATGTCAGAATGCTGCTATACCACATCAGTGATGTCAGAATGCTGCTGTACCACATCAGTGATGTCTGAATGCTGCTGTACCACTGTAGGAATGTCAGAATGCTGCTGTACCACAGCAGTGATGTCAGAATGCTGCTGTACCACAGTAGTGATGTCAGAATGCTGCTGTACCACATCAGTGATGTCTGAATGCTGCTGTACCACTGTAGGAATGTCAGAATGCTGCTGTACCACAGCAGTGATGTCAGAATGCTGCTGTACCACAGTAGTGATGTCAGAATGCTGCTGTACCACATCAGTGATGTCTGAATGCTGCTGTACCACTGTAGGAATGTCAGAATGCTGCTGTACCACAGCAGTGATGTCAGAATGCTGCTGTATCACAGCAGTGATGTCAGAATGCTGCTGTATCACAGCAGTGATGTCAGAATGCTGCTGTACCACAGTAGTGATGTGAGAATGCTGCTGTACCACAGTAGTGATGTCAGAATGTTGCTGTACCACAGCAGTGATGTCAGAATGCTGCTATACCACATCAGTGACGTTAGAATGCTGCTATATCACATCAGTGATGTCAGAATGCTGCTGTACCACAGCAGTGATGTCAGAATGCTGCTGTACCACAGTAGTGATATCAGAATGCTGCTGTACCACAGTAGTGATATCAGAATGCTGCTGTACCACAGTAATGATGTCAGAATGCTGCTATACCACATCAGTGATGTTAGAATGCTGCTGTATCACTGTAGGGATGTCAGAATGCTGCTATACCACATCAGTGATGTCAGAATGCTGCTGTATCACTGTAGGGAAGTCAGAATGCTGCTGTACCACAGTAGTGATGTTAGAAAGCTGCTGTACGACAGTAGTGATTTCAGAATGCTGCAGTACCACAGCAGTGATGTCAGAATGCTGCTGTACCACAGTAGGATGTCAGAATGCTGCTGTACCATAGCAGTGATGTCAGAATGCTGCTATACCACAACAGTGATGTCATAATGTTGCTGTACCGCAGTAGTGATGTGAGAATGCTGCTGTACCACAGTAGGGATGTCAGAATGGTGCTGCACCACAGTAGTGATGTGAGAATGCTGCTGTACCACAGTAGTGATGTCAGAATGCTGCTATACCACATCAGTGATGTCAGAATGCGGTTGTACCACATCAGTGATGTCAGAATGCTGCTGTACCACAGTAGGGATATCAGAATGCTGCTGTACCACAGTAGGGACATTCAAATGCTTCTGTACCACAGTAGTAATGTCAGAATGCTGCTGTACCAGAGTAGAGATGTCAGAATGCTGCTATACCACATCAGTGATGTCAGAATGCTGCTGTACCACAGTAGAGATGTCAGAATGCTGCTTTATCACAGTAGTGATGTCAGAATGCGGTTGTACCACAGTAGGGATATCAGAATGCTGCTGTACCACAGTAGGGATATCAGAATGCTGCTGTACCACAGTAGGGACATCCAAATGCTACAGACCACAGTAGTAATGTCAGAATGCTGCTGTACCACAGTAGAGATGTCAGAATGCTGCTATACCACATCGGTGATGTCAGAATGCTACCAATACCACATCAGTGATGTCTGAACTGCTATACCACTGTAGGAATGTCAGAATGCTGCTCTTCACCACAGCAGTGATGTCAGAATGCTGCTGTACCACAGTAGTGATGTCAGAATGCTGCTGTACCACATCAGTGATGTCTGAATGCTGCTGTACCACTGTAGGAATGTCAGAATGCTGCTGTACCACAGCAGTGATGTCAGAATGCTTCTGTACCACAGCAGTGATGTCAGAATGCTGCTGTACCACAGTAGTGATGTGAGAATGCTGCTGTACCACAATAGTGATGTCAGAATGCTGCTATACCACAGCAGTGATGTCCAAATGCTGCTATACTACAGCAGTGATGTGAGAATGCTGCTATACCACATCAGTGACGTTAGAATGCTGCTATATCACATCAGTGATGTCAGAATGCTGCTGTATCACTGTAGGGATGTCAGAATGCTGCTGTACCACAGCAGTGATGTCAGAATGCTGCTATACTACAGCAGTGATGTCAGAATGCTGCTGTACCACAGTAGTGATATCAGAATGCTGCTGTACCACAGTAATGATGTCAGAATGCCGCTATACCACATCAGTGATGTTAGAATGCTGCTGTATCACTGCTGGCAGGGATGTCAGAATGCTGCTATACCCACATCCCAGTGATGGCCGAGAATGCTGCTGTATCACCGTAGGGATGTCAGAATGCTGCTGTACCACAGTAGTGATGTTAGAAAGCTGCTGCACGACAGTAGTGATTTCCAGAATGCTGCAGTACCACAGCAGTGATGTCAGAAATGCTGCTGTACCACGGTAAGGATGTCAGATGCTCTTCAGCCTGCAGCAGTGATGTCAGAATGCTGCTGTGCCACAGCGATGATGTCAAGTCTGCTGTACCACACTAGTGATGCCAGAATGCTGCTATACCACATTAGTGATGTCAGAATGCCGCTGTATCACTGTAGGGATGTCAGATACTGCTGTACCAGTAGTGATGTCAGAATGTTCCTGTACCACATCAGTGATGTTAAGAATGCTGCTATACCACATCAGTGATGTCAGAATGCTGCTGACATCACCGTAGGGATGTCAGAATGCTGCTCGTACCACATCAGTGATATCCGAATGCCGCTGGCACCAGAGTAGGGATGTCAGAATGCTGCTGTACCACAGCAGTGATGTTAGAAAGCTGCTGTACGACAGTAGTGATTTCCAGAATGATGCAATACCACAGCAGTGATGTCCAACGCCGCTGTACCACAGCAGGATGTCAGAATGCAACTGTACCATAGCAGTGATGTCAGAATGCTGCTATACCACAACAGTGATGTCAGAATGTTGCTGTACCGCAGTAGTGATGTCAGAATGCTGCTGTACCACAGTAGTGTTGTCAGAATGCTGCTGTACCACAGTAGGGATGTCAGAATGGTGCTGCACCACAGTAGTGATGTCAGAATGCTACTATACCACATCAGAGACATTAGAATGCTGCTATATCACATCAGTGAAGTCAGAATGCTGCTGTATCACCGTAGGGACAGAATGCCGCTGTATCACCATCAGGGATGTCAGAATGCTGCTGTACCACAGCAGTGATGCCAGAATGTTGCTGTACCACATCAGTGATGTTAGAATGCTGCTAACCATCAGTGATGTCAGAATGCCGCTGTATCACCGTAGGATGTCAGAATGTTGCTGTACCACAGCAGTGATGTCAGAATGCTGCTGTACCACAGTGGGATGTCAGAATGCTGCTATACCAACTACATCAGTACGCTAGAATGTTACATACCACATCAGTGATGCTGAATGCTGCTGTATCACCATAAGGATGTCAAGAATGCTGCCGTACCACATCAGTGATGTCCAGAATGCCGCTGTACCAGTAGGGATGTCAGAATGCTGCTGTACCACAGTAGTGATGTTAGAAAGCCGCTGTAACGGGCAGTAGTGATTTCAGAATGCTGCAGTACCACAGCAGTGATGTCCAGAATGCCGCTGTACCACAGTAGGATGTCAGACCGCTGCTTGCCATAGCAGTGATGTCAGAATGCTGCCATACCACAACAGTGATGTCAGAATGTTGCTGCACGAAGGTGATGTCAGAACGCCGCTGTACCACAGCAGGGATGTCAGAATGGTGCCGCAACAAGCAGTGATGTCAGAATGCCGCTGTACGAAGCAGGATGTTAAAGAGCTGTATGACAGTAGTGATGTTAGAAGCTGCTATACGACAGTGGTGATGTCAGAATACAATATACCACAGTGGTGATGTCTGGTGTTGTGTGCCACAGTAGTGATGTTAGAATGCTGCTGTACACAGTGGTGATGTCTGAATGCTGCTGTACCACAGCAGGATGTCAGAATGCGGCTGTATCACAGTAGTGATGTTAGAATGCTGTGCACAGCAGGGATCAGAATGCAACATACCACAGTAGTATGCCAGAATGCTGTACCACTGTAACGATGTCAGAATGCCGCTGTACCACAGAAGGATGTCAGAATGCTGCTACCACAGCAGAGATGTCAAATGCCGCTTATCACAGTGATGTCAGAATACGTTGTACCCATCAGTGTCAGAACGCTGCTGTACCAGTAGGGATATCAGAATGCCGTAGCCTACAGCAGGGACATCAAACGCTTCGGTACCACAGAAGGTAAGTCAGAATGCTGCTGTACCACAGCAGAGATCTCAGAATGCTGCTATACCACATCAGTGATGTCAGAATGCCACAGCAGAGATGTCAGAATGCTGGTTTATCACAGTAGTGGACAGAATGCAGGTTAACACATCAGTGATGTCAGAACGCTGCCGTACCACAGTAGGGATATCAAATGCGCTGTACCACAGTAAGGACATCCAAATGCTTCTCACCACAGTAGTAATGTCAGAATGCCGCTGCACCACAGCAGAGACGCAGAATGCTGCCATACCATCAGTGATGTCAGAATGCCGCCACATCAGTGATGTCTGAACGCCGCTGTACCACTGTAGGAATGTCAGAATGCCGCTGTACCAAGCAGGGATGTCAGAATGCCGCTGTACCACAGCAGTACGTCAGAATGCTGTACCCACATCAGTGATGTCTGAATGCCGCTAAACACCGTAGGAATGGCAGAATGCCGTACCACAGCAGTGATGTCAGGCGCTGCACCACAGCAGTGATGTCAGAACGCCGCTGTACCACAGTACTGATGTCAGAACGCCGCTATACCACAGCAGTGATGCAAATGCTGCCATACCACAGCAGTGATGTGAGAATGCTGTACCACAGTAGTGATGTCAAATGCTGCTGTACCACATCAGTGATGTCCGAATACCGCCGTACCACCGTAGGAATGTCAGAACGTTGCCACCACAGCAGTGATGTCAGAATGCTGCCATACCACATCAGTGACGTTAGAATGCTGCTATCACATCAGCATGCCAGAATGCACCGTATCACCGTAGGATAAACAGAATGCCGCTGTACCACAGCAGTGATGTCAGAATCCTGCTGCACCACAACAGTGATGTCAATGCTGCTGTACCACAAGAGTGATGTCGATGTTGCTATACCACATCAGCGATATTGAATGCTGCTGTATCACTGTAGGGATGTCAGAATGCTATACCAAAACAGTGATGTCAGAATGCTATCACCGTAGGGTGTCAGAATGCTGCTGTACCACAGTAGTGATGTTAGAAAGCCGCCACGACAGCAGTGATTTCAGAAGCTGCAGCACCACAGAAGTGATGTCAGAAATGCTGTACCCACAGTAGATGTCAGAATGCTGCGTACCATAGCAGTGATGTCAGAATGCTGCCATACCACAACAGTGATGTCAATGTTGATGCACACATGATGTATCAATGCGCTGTACCACAGTAGGATGTCAGAATGGTGCTGCACGAAGCAGTGATGTGGAGATACTGCTGCCACAGCAGAAGTCAGAATGCTGCACACATCAGTGATGTCCAAATGCTGCCATACCACAGTAGTGATGCGAGAATGCCGCTGCACCACAGAAGTGATGTCAGAATGTTGCCATACCACATCAGTGATGTCAGAATGCTGCAGTACCACATCAGTGATGTCTGAATACTGTGCACCGTTGAACAACAGAAGTACCACAGCAGTGATGTCAGAATGCGCTGTACCACAGCAGTGATGTCAGAATGTGCTATGCCACACTAGTGATGTCAGAATGCTATACACATTAGGCATTCAAGATGCTGCTGTCACTGAGATGTCGAATGCTGCTGTACCACAGTAGTGATGTCAGAATGTTCGTACCACATCAGCGATGTTGAATGCTGCTACACCACATCAGTGATGTCAGTGCTGCATCACCGTAGATGTCAGCGCTGTACCACATCAGTGATGTCCGAACGCGCTGTACCAGGCAGGGATGTCAGAATGCCGCTGTACAGTAGTGATGTTAGAAAGCCGCTGTACCACAGTAGGATTTCAGAATGCTGCAGCACCACAGCAGATGTCGAATGCCGCTGTACCACAGCAGGAGGTCAGAACGCCGCAAAATAGCAGTGATGTCAGAATACTACACCACAACAGTGATGTCAGAATGCTGTACCGCAGCAGTGATGTCAGAATGTTGCTGTACCACAGTAGTGATGAATGCTGCAACACCACAGTAGGATGTCAGAATGGTGCTGCACCACAGAAAGCGATATCAGAATGCTAATACACCACATCAGTGACATTAGAATGCTGCTATATCCATCAGTGAAGTCAGAATGCTGCTGTATCACCGTGGATGTCAGAATGCCGCTGTATCACTGTAGGGATGTCAGGAAGCTGCCATACAGTAGTGATGTAGAATGTTGCTGTACCACATCAGTGATGTTAGAATGCTGCTATACCATATCAGTGATGTCAAAATGCCGTATCACTGTAGGATGTCAGAATGTTGCTGCACCAGATGATGTCAGAATGCTGCTGTACCACAGTGATGTCAGAATGCCTACCAACCACAGTGACGTGAGAATGCTACCAACATCAGTGATGTCAGAATGCTGCTGTATCACTACAGGGATGTCAGAGATGCTGTACCACCGAAGATCCAATGCTGCTGTACCAGAGTGAGTGTCAGAATGCTGCTGTACACAGTAGTGATGTTAAGCTGCTGTACGACAGTAGTGATTTAAGAATGCGAAACCACAGCAGGATGTCAATGCTGCTGCACCTGCACAGGATGTCAGACTGCCAAAACCACAGCAGTGATGTCAGAATGCTGCCATACCACAACAGTGATGTCAGAATGTTGCTGCACCGCAGTGATGTCAGATGCTGTACCAGTAGGGATGTCAGAATGGTGCTGCACCACAGCAGTGATGCCAAATGCCGCTGCATTGCAGCAGTGATGTTAGAATGATGCTGCATGACAGCAGTGATGTTAGAATGCTGCTATCAGTGGGGATGTCAGAACACAGCTACAACAGTGGTGATGTCTGAATGTGCTGTACCACAGTAGTGTGTCAGAATACTGCTACCCAGTGGTGATGTCTGAATGCTAACAATACCGCAATGATGATGTCAAGAATCTTGATTTGTATCCACAGCAGTGATGTTAGAATGCCGCTGTACACGCTAGGACGCCAGAATACCCACCACAGTAGTGATGCAGAATGCTGCTGTACCACCGTAACGATGTCAGAATGCCGCTGCACCACAGAAGGGATGTCAGAATGCCAAGGTACCAGTAGAGATGTCAGAATGCCGTTTATCACAGTAGTGATGTCAAATGCGCCGGACCACATCAGTGATGTCAGAACGCCGCTGTACCACAGCAGTAATGTCAGAACGCTGCTGTACCACAGAGGATGTCAGAATACACCATACCACATCAGTGATGTCAAATGCTGCTGTACCACATCAGTGATGTCTGATGCTACACCCCTGTAGGAATGTCAGAATGCTGCCGTACCACAGCAGTGATGTCAGAATGCTGTACCCACAGTAGTGAAGTATTGAGAATGCTGCTGTATACAGTAGTATTCAGAATGTGCTATACCACGTGGTGATGTCCAAATGCTGCTATACCACAACAGTGATGTGAGAATGCTGCTGTACCACAGTATATCAGAATGCTGCTATACCACATCATGATGTCAGAGAATGCTGCTGTACCACTGTACCACAGTAGGGACATCAGAATGCTGCTGTACCACAGTAGTGATGTCAGAATGCTGCTGTACCACAGTAGAGATGTCAAATGCTGCTGTACCACAGTGGGAAATGTCAGAATGCTACTGTGCACAGTAGTGATGTCAGAATATTTACCATCAGTGATCTCAGAATACTGGTACTACAGTAGTGATGTCATAATGCTGCTGTATCACAGTAGGATATCAAATTTTGCTGTACCTGATAGGGACATCAGAATGCTGCTGTACCACAGTGATGTCAGAATGTATACTACATCAGTGAGTGAATGCTACTGCCACGCGAGGATATCAGAATACTCTGCACACAGTAGAGATGTCAGAATGCTGCTGTATCACAGTAGTGATGTCAGATAAGCCAAATCAGGATGTCAGAATGCTTCCATCCCACAGTAGTGATGTCGAATAACTGCTGTACCACAGTAGTGATCTCAAATGCTGCTGTCACAGTAATGATGTCAGAATACTGCTGTACCAATAGTGATGAAATGCTGCTATGTGACAGTAGTGATGTTAGAATGCGCGCCACAGTAACAATGTCAGAATGCTGCTATCACGGTAGTAATGTCGAATGCTGCTGTACCACAGTAGTGACATCAGAGTATTGCTGTATCGATGAGGATAATAAAAATGCTAACAGCACCACAGTAGGATGTTGAGAATACCTGTACCACAGTAATGATGTCAGAATGTATACCACGTCAGCGTATCAGAATGCTGCTGTACCACAGTAGGGATGTCAAAAGCTCTTTTACCACAGTAAGGACATCAAAAATGCTGCATACCACAGCAGGATGTCAGAATAATACTACATCACTGATATACTACATCGATATCAAATCTTCCTCTACCACATAGGGATATCAGAATGCCCTTGTACCACAGTAGGGACATCAGAATGCTGCTGTATCACAGTGATGATGTCAGAATGCTGCTGTACCACAGTAGAGATGTGTAAAATGCTGTACACAGTAGAATGTCAGGAATGCTATACCACAGCAGTGATGATGTCAGAATGTTTACTACGTAGTGATCTCAGAATACTGAACAACTACAGTAGTGATGTCATAATGCTGCTATGTCACGAGGGATATCAGAACTTGTACCACAGCCGGGACATCAGAATGCTGCTGTACCACAGTAGTGATGTCAGAATGTATACTACATCCAGTGAAGTCAGAATGCTACTGTACACAGTGGGGATATCAGAATACCCCAGCACCACAGTAGAGATGTCAGAATCCTGCTTATCACAGTAGTGATGTCAGAATATAAACTAAATCAGTGATGTCAGAATATTCCATTACCACAGTAGTGTCAGAATGCTGCTGTAACAGTGAAATCTCAGAATGCTGTGTCACAGTAATGATGTCTGAATGCTGCTGTACCACAGTAGTGATGTCAGGAATGCTGCTGTGTGACAGTAGTGATGTTAGAATGCCGCTGTACCACAGTAATGATGTCAGAATGCTGCTATCACGGTAGTAATATCAGAATGCTGCTGTACCACAGTAGTGATGTCAGAATGTTGCTGTATCAGTAGGGATATTAGAATCTACTGTACACAGTAGAGATGTCAGAATGCTGCTGTACGGTAGTGATATCAGAATGTATACTATTCAACGATGTCAGATACTGCCACCACAGTAGGATCTCAAATGCTGTTTTACCACAGTAGGGACATCAAAATGTAACATGCCACAGCGGGGATATCAGAATGTATACTACATCACAATTACATACTACATCCATTCAGACTCTTCTTTAATACTACACAGTAGGGATATCAGAATGTGCTGTACCACAGTAGGGACATCCAAATGCTGCTGTACCACAATAGTGATATCAGAATGCTGCTGTACCCACAGCAGAGATGTCAAGGAATGCTGCTGTACCACAGTAGAGATATCAGAATGCTGCTATATCACAGTAGGGATGTCAGAATGCTGCTGTACCACAGTAGGGACATCAGAATGCTGCTGTACCACAGTAGCGATGTCAGAATGTATACCATCAATGATATCAGACTGCCTGTACAGTAGGATATCAGAATACTGCTGTAACACAGTAGAGATCTCAAATGTACAGTACCACAGTAGGTGTCAGAATCATACTGCATCAGTGATGTCAGAATACAGCCCACATAGGGATATCCCTGAATGCTGCTGTACCACTGTAGGAATGTCAGAATGCTGCTGTACCACAGCAGTGATGTCAGAATGCTGCTGCAGCCTGCAGTAGTGATGTGAAGTGCTGCTGTACCACAGTAGTGATGTCAGAATGCTACTATACACATCAGTGATGTCAAATGCTGCTACCACAGCAGTGATGTGAATGCTGCTCTGCCACAATGTGATGTCAGAATGCTGCTATACCACATCGGTGATGTCAGAATGCTGCTGTACCACATCGGTGATGTCTGAATACTGCTGTACCACTGTGGAATGTCAGAATGTTGCTGTACACAGCAGTGATGTCAGAATGCTGCTGTACCACAACAGTGATGTCAGAATGCTGCTGTACCACACAGTGATGTCAAATGCTGCTATACCCATCGGTGGCGTTAGAATGCTGCTATATCACATCAGTGATGTCAGAATGCTGCTGTATCACTGTAGGGATGTCAGAATGCTGCTGTGCCACAGCAGTGATGTCAGAATGCTGCTGTACCAGTAGTGATATCAGAATGCAACAACACGGTAGTGATATCAGATGCTGCTGTACCACAGTAATGATGTCAGAATGCTATACCATCAGTGATGTTAGAATGCTGCTACATCACTGTAGGATGTCAAAATACATAATACCACATCAGTGATGTCAGAATGCTCTGTATCACTGAGGGATGTTAAATGCTGCTGTACCACAGTATTGATGTTAGAAAGCTGCTGTCGACGATAGTGATTTCAGAATGCTGCAGTACCACAGCAGTGATGTCAGAGATGCTGCTGTACCACAGTGGGATGTCAGTATACTTCTACCATAGCAGTGATGTCAGAATGTGCTATACCCACCAAGTGATGTGTAATGTTGCTATGCCACAGTAGTGATGTCAGAATGCTGCTGTACCACAGTAGGATGTCAGAATGGTGCTGCAGTAGTGATATCAAGTGCCTATACCACATCAGTGACATTAGAATGCTGATATATCCATCAGTGATGTCAGAGAATGCTGCTGTCACTGTAGGGATGTCAGAGATGCTGTACCACAGTAGTGATGTCAGAATGTTGCTGTACCACATCAGTGACGTTAGAATGCTGCTATACCATATCAGTGATGTCAGAATGCTGCTGTACCACAAACGATGTCAGAATACTGCTGTACCACAGCAGTGATGTCAATGCCGCCACAGAGTGATGTCAGAATGCTGCTATACCACATCAGTGACGTTAGAATGCTGATACCACTCAGTGATGTCAGAATGCTGTATCCTGTAGGGATGTCAGAATGCTGCTGTACCATGATGATGTCCAAATGCACTGTACCACGTAGGGATGTCAAGTGGTGCTATACCACTAAGTTCAGTGCTGCTGTACACAGCAGTGATGTGAAAACTGCTGTACCACAGTGATGTCAGAAGGATGTTTTATGCCACAGTAGGGATGTCAAATGCCTTACCACAGCAGTGTCAGAAGGCTGCTGTACAGTAGTAATATACAATGCTGCTGTACCACAGTAGCAATGTCAAATGCTGCTGTACCACAGCAGTGATATCGAAATGCTTCTAATCCCATACTACTGCTGTACAGTAGTGATGTCAGAATGCTGCTGTACCACAGTAGTCTCAGAATCTTAACAACCTCACAGTAGCCAATCTCTGAATGCTGTTGTACCCACAGTAGTGATGTCAGGAGATGCTAACAATGACAACAAGTGATGTTAGAATGCTGCTTACAGTAATGATATGAGATATATATACATGGTAGTAGTATCAGAATGCTGCTGTACCACAGTAGTGATGTCAGAGAATATTGCTACCATATCCAGTAGGAATATTAAAATGCTACTGTACCACAGTAGAGATATTAGAATGCTGCTGTACACAGTAGTGATGTCAGAATGTATACACGTCAACAATGTCAGAATGCTGCTGTACCACAATGAGGATGTCAAATGCTGTTTTACAGTAGGGACATCAAATGCTGCTGTACCACAGCAGGATATCAGATATACCACATCACTGAGTATACTACATCAGTGATGTCAGAATCACTAACTGTACCACGTAGGGATATCAGAATGCTGCTGTACCACAGTAGGGACATCAAATGCTGTATACCACAGTAGTGTCAGAATGCTGCTGTACCACAGTGAGATATCAGAATGCTGTGCCACAGTAAAATGTCAGAATACTACTGTACCACAGTAGTGATGTCAAATATTTACTACATCATGATCAGAATACTGCTGTACTACAGTAGTGATGTCATAATGCTGCTGTATCACGTAGGATATCAGAATGTTGCTGTACAGTAGGGACATCAGAATGTGCTGGCCACAGTAGTGATGTCAGAATGTATACTACATCAGTGAGTCAGATCTGCTGTACCACAGTAGGATATCAGAATACTCTGTACCACAGTAGATGTCGATGCTACTGTATCACAGTGATGTCAGAATGTAAACTAAATCAGTGATGTCAGAATGCTTCCATTACCACAGTGATGATGTCAGAGATGCTGCTGTACACAGTGGTGATCTCAGAGATATAACATATCACAGTAATGATATCTGAATGTAGCTACAGTAGTGATATCAGAATGCTGCTGTGTGACAGTAGTGATGTTAGAATGCCCGCTGTACCACAATATGATGTCAGAATGCTATACCGGATAATAATGTCAGAATGCTGCTGTACCTGATAGTGATGTCAAGTGTTTACTTGTATCGGGTAGGAATGGAAATGCTGCTGTACCACAGTAGAATGTTAGAATGCTGCTATACCAAGGTAGTGATGTCAGAATGTATACACGTCAGCGATGTCGAATGCTGCTAAACCACAGTAGGATGTCAAAATGCTGTTTTACACAGTAGGGACATCAAAATACTTATACCACAGCAGGATGTCAGAATGTATACACATCACTGGTCTTGCTACTACATGATGTCAGAGATACTACTGTACCACAGTAGGGGATATCAGGAGAATGCTGCTTTCTTACAGTAGGGACATCAGAATGCTGCTGTATCACAGTAGTGATGTCAGAATGCTGCTGTCACAGTAGAGATGTCAGAAGCGCTGCTGTACCACAGTAGAAATGTCAGGAATGCTACTGTGCCACAGTAGTGATGTCAGAATGTTAATACATCAGTGATCTCAGAGTGCTGCTACTACAGTAGTGATGTCATAATGCTGCTGTATCACAGTAGGGATATCAGAATGTTGCTGTACCCACAGTAGGGACATCAGAATGCTGCTGTACCACAGTAGTGATGTCAGAATGTATACCATACAGTGAAATTGACGATGCTACTGTACCACAGTAGAGATATCAGGATACTCCTGTACCACAGTAGAGATGTCACAAATGCTGCTGTATCACAGTAGTGATGTCAGAATGTAAAACTAAATCAGTGATGTCAGAATGCTTCCGTGCCACAGTAGTGATGTCAGAATGCACTGTACCACAGTGAGTGATCTCAGAATGCTGCTGTATCACAGTAATGATGTCTGAATGCTGCTGTACCACAGTAGTGTCAGAATGCTGCTGTGTGACAGTAGTGATGTTGGGAAATATGGCTGTACAGTAATGATGTCAGAATGGCCGCTATACACGATAGTAATGTCAGAATGCTGCTGCCACAGTAGTGATGTCAGAATGTTGCTGTATCCGGTAGGGATATTAGAATGCTATATGCACATAGAGATGTCAGAATGCTGCTGTACCACGGTAGTGATGTCAGAATGTATACTATGTCAGCGATGTCAGAATGCTGCCCACAACAGCAAGGATCTCAAAATGCTGTTTTACACAGTAGGGACATCAAAATGCTGCTGTACCACAGCAGGGATATCAGAATGTATACTACATCACTGATGTATACTACATCAGTGATGTCAGAATGCTGCTGTACCACAGTAGGGATATCAGAATGCTGCTGTACCACAGTAGGGACATCAGAATGCTGCTGTACCACAGTAGTGATGTCAGAATGCTGCTGTACCACAGCAGAGATGTCAGAATGCTGCTGTACCACAGTAGAGATGTCAGAATGCTGCTATATCACAGTAGGGATGTCAGAATGCTGCTGTACCACAGTAGGGACATCAGAATGCTGCTGTACCACAGTAGCGATGTCAGAATGTATACTACATCAGTGATGTCAGACTGCTGCTGTACCACAGTAGGGATATCAGAATACT
The DNA here is from genome assembly GCA_016271365.2 of Neoceratodus forsteri. NCBI lineage: Eukaryota > Metazoa > Chordata > Ceratodontiformes > Ceratodontidae > Neoceratodus > Neoceratodus forsteri. The sequence goes on along the minus strand of CM057451.1, from coordinate 897,725,530 downwards.
GCTGTAACACAGTAGGGATGTCAGAATGCTGCTGTACCATCAGTAGGATGTCAGAATGTATACTGCATCAGTGATGTCAGAATGCTGCTGTACCACAGTAGGGTTAACAGAATGCTGCTGTACCACAGTAGGGATGTCAGAATGCTGCTGTACCACATTGACGATGTCAGAATGCTGATATACCACAGTAGTGATGTCAGAATGCTGCTGTACCACACTAGGGATGTCAGAATGCTGCTGTACCACAGTAGGGATGTCAGAATCCTGCTGTACCACAGTAATGATGTCAGAATGCTGATATACCACAGTAGTGATGTCAGAATGCTGCTGTACCACAGTAGGGATGTCAGAATGCTGCTGTACCACAGTAGCAATGTCAGAATGCTGTTGTAACACAGTAGTGATGTCAGAATGCGGTTGTGCCACAGTAGTGATGTTAGAATGCTGCTGTAGCACAGCAGGGACGTCAGAATGCCGCTGTACCACAGTAGTGATGAGAGAATGCTGCTGTACCACTGTAACGATGTCAGAATGCTGTTGTAATAACGAAGGGATGTCAGAATGCTGCTGTACCACAGTAGAGATGTCAGAATGCTGCTTTATCGCAGTAGTGATGTCAGAATGTATACCACATCAGTGATGTCAGAATGCTGCTGTACCACAGTAGGGACATCAGAATGCTGCTGTACCACAGTAGTGATGTCAGAATGCTGCTGTACCACAGTAGAGATGTCAGAATGCTGCTGTACCACAGTAGAGATGTCAGAATGCTGCTATATCACAGTAGGGATGTCAGAATGCTGCTGTACCACAGTAGGGACATCAGAATGCTGCTGTACCACAGTAGCGATGTCAGAATGTATACTACATCAGTGATGTCAGACTGCTGCTGTACCACAGTAGGGATATCAGAATACTGCTGTAACACAGTAGGGATGTCAGAATGCTGCTGTACCACAGTAGGGATGTCAGAATGTATACTGCATCAGTGATGTCAGAATGCTGCTGTACCACAGTAGGGTTAACAGAATGCTGCTGCACCACAGTAGGGATGTCAGAATGCTGCTGCACCACATTGACGATGTCAGAATGCTGATATACCACAGTAGTGATGTCAGAACTGCTGTACCACACTGGGTATGTCAGAATGATGCTGTACCACAGTAGGGATGTCAGAATCCTGCTGTACCACAGTAATGATGTCAGAATGCTGATATACCACAGTGGTGATGTCAGAATGCTGCTGTACCACAGTAGGGATGTCAGAATGCTGCTGTACCACAGTAGCAATGTCAGAATGCTGCTGTAATAACGGCGGATGTCAGAATGCTGCTGTACCACAGTAGAGATGTCAGAATGCGCTTTATCGCAGTAGTGATGTCAGAATGTATACCACATCAGTGATGTCAGAATGCTGCTGTACCACTGTAGGGATATCAGAATGCTGCTGTACCACAGTAGGGACATCCAAATGCTTCTGTACCACAGTAGTAATGTCAGAATGCTGCTGTACCACAGCAGAGATGTCAGAATGCTGCTATACCACATCAGTGATGTCAGAATGCTGCTCGTACCACATCAGTGATGTCTGAATGCTGCTGTACCACTGTAGGAATGTCAGAATGCTGCTGTACCACAGCAGTGATGTCAGAATGCTGCTGTACCACAGTAGTGATGTGAGAATGCTGCTGTACCACAGTAGTGATGTCAGAATGCTGCTATACCACATCAGTGATGTCCAAATGCTGCCATACCACAGTAGTGATGTGAGAATGCTGCTGTACCACAGTAGTGATGTCAGAATGTTGCTATACCACATCAGTGATGTCAGAATGCTGCTGTACCACATCAGTGATGTCTGAATACTGCTGTACCACTGCAGGAATGTCAGAATGCTGCTGTACCACAGCAGTGATGTCAGAATGCAGCTGCACTACAGCAGTGATGTCAGAATGCTGCTGTACCGCACTAGTGATGTCAGAATGCTGCTATACCACATTAGTGATGTCAGAATGCTGCTGTATCACTGTAGGGATGTCAGAATGCTGCTGTACCACAGTAGTGATGTCAGAATGTTCCTGTACCACATCAGTGATGTTAGAATGCTGCTATACCACATCAGTGATGTCAGAATGCTGCTGTATCACTGTAGGATGTCAGAATGCTGCTGTACCACATCAGTGATGTCCGGAATGCCGCTGTACCAGAGTAGGGATGTCAGAATGCTGCTGTACCACAGTAGTGATGTTAGAAAGCCGCTGCACGACAGTAGTGATTTCAGAATGCTGCAGTACCACAGCAGTGATGTCAGAATGCTGCTGTACCACAGTAGGATGTCAGAATGCTGCTGTACCTATAGCAGTGTTGTCAGAATGCTGCTATACCACAACAGTGATGTCAGAATGTTGCTGTACCGCAGTAGTGATGTCAGAATGTTGCTGTACCACGCAGTGTTTGTCAGAATGCCGCATGTACCACAGTAGGGATGTCGGGATGGTGCTGCACCACAGTAGGGATGTCAGAATCCTGCTGTACCACAGTAATGATGCTGAATGCTGATATACCACAGTAGTGATGTCAGAATGCTGCTGTACCACAGTAGGGATGTCAGAATGCCGCTGTACCACAGTAGCAATGTCAGAATGCTGTTGTAACACAGTAGTGATGTCAGAATCGCGTTGTAGCCACAGCAGTGATGTTAGAATGCTGCTGAGCACAGCAGGGGACGTCAGAATGCCGCCTGTACCACAGTAGTGATGAGAGAATGCTGCTGTACCACTGTAGCGATGTCAGAATGCTGTTGTAATAACGAGGGATGTCAGAATGCTGCTGACCACAGTAGAGATGTCAGAATGCTGCTTTATCGCAGTAGTGATGTCAGACTGTATACCACATCAGTGATGTCAGAATGCTGCTGTACACAGTAGGGACATCAGAATGCTGCTGTACCACAGTAGTGATGTCAGAATGCTGCTGTACCACAGTAGAGATGTCAGAATGCTGCTGTACCACAGTAGAGATGTCAGAATGCTGCTATGTCACAGTAGGGATGTCAAGAATGCTGCTGTACCACAGTAGGGACATCAGAATGCTGCTGTACCACAGTAGCGCGATGTCAGAATGCATACTACATCAGTGATGTCAGACTGCCGCTGTACCACAGTAGGGATATCAGAATACTGCCAACAACAGTAGGGATGTCAGAATGCTGCTGCCACAGTAGGGATGTCAGAATGTATACTGCATCAGTGATGTCAGAATGCTGCTGTACCACAGTAGGGTTAACAGAATGCCGCTGCTACCACAGTAGGGATGTCAGAATGCTGCTGTACCACATTGACGATGTCAGAATGCTGATATACCACAGTAGTGATGTCAGGAATGCTGTATCCACACTAGGTATGTCAGAATGATGCTGTACCACAGTAGGGATGTCAGAATCCTGACTGCCACAGTAATGATGTCAGAATGCTGATATACCACAGTGGTGATGTCAGAATGCTGCTGTACCACAGTAGGGATGTCAGAATGCTGCTGTACACTACAGTAGCAATGTCAGAATGCTGTTGTAATAACGGCGATGTCAGAATGCTGCTGTACCACAGTAGAGATGTCAGAATGCTGCTTTATCGCAGTAGTGATGTCAGAATGTATACCACATCAGTGATGTCAGAATGTTGCTGTACCACAGTAGGGATATCAGAATGCTGCTGTACCACAGTAGGGACATCCAAATGCTTCTGTACCACAGTAGTAATGTCAGAATGCTGCTGTACCGCAGTAGAGATGTCAGAATGCTGCTATACCACATCAGTGATGTCAGAATGCTGTGTACCACATCAGTGATGTCTGAATGCCGCTGTACCACTGTAGGAATGTCAGATGCTGCTGTACCACAGCAGGATGTCAGAATGCTGCTGTACCACAGTAGTGATGTGAGAATGCTGCTGTACCACAGTAGTGATGTCAGAATGCTGCTATACCACATCAGTGATGTCCAAATGCTGCTATACCACAGTAGTGATGTGAGAATGCTGCTGTACCACAGTAGTGATGTCAGAATGTTGCTATCCCACATCAGTGATGTCAGAATGCTGCTGTACCACATCAGTGATGTCTGAATACTGCTGCACCACTGCAGGAATGTCAGAATGCTGCTGTACCACAGCAGTGATGTTCAGAATGCAGCCGTACTACAGCAGTGATGCTTGGAATGCTGCTGTACCGCACTAGTGATGTCAGAATGCTGCTATACCACATTAGTGATGTCAGAATGCTGCTGTATCACTGTAGGGATGTCAGAATGCTGCTGTACCACAGTAGTGATGTCAGAATGTTCCTGTACCACATCAGTGATGTTAGAATGCTGTTATACCCATCAGTGATGTCAGAATGCTGCTGTATCACTGTAGGGATATCAGAATGCTGCTGTACCACATCAGTGATGTCCGAATGCCGCTGTACCAGAGTAGGGATGTCAGAATGCTGCTGTACCACAGTAGTGATGTTAGAAAGCTGCTGTACGACAGTAGTGATTTCAGAATGCTGCAGTACCACAGCAGTGATGTCAGAATGCTGCTGTACCACAGTAGGATGTCAGAATGCTGCTGTACCATAGCAGTGTTGTCAGAATGCTGCTATACCACAACAGTGATGTCAGAATGTTGCTGTACCGCAGTAGTGATGTCAGAATGTTGCTGTACCACAGTAGTGTTGTCAGAATGCTGCTGTACCACAGTAGGGATGTCAGAATGGTGCTGCACCACAGTAGTGATGTCAGAATGCTACTATACCACATCAGTGACATTAGATGCTGCTATAATCACATCAGTGAAGTCAGAATGCCGCTGTATCACCGTAGGGATGTCAGAATGCTGCTGTATCACCGTAGGAATGTCAGAATGCTGCTGTATCACCGTAGGAATGTCAGAATGCCGCTGTACCACAGCAGTGATGTCAGAATGTTGCTGTACCACATCAGTGACGTTAGAATGCTGCTATACCATATCAGTGATGTCAGAATGCTGCTGTATCACTGTAGGGATGTCAGAATGTTGCTGTACCACAGCAGTGATGTCAGAATGCTGCTGTACCACAGAAGTGATGTCAGAATGCTGCTATACCAACTACATCGGTAATGTTAGAATGCTGCTATACCACATCAGTGATGTCAGAATGCCGCTGCATCACTGTAGGGATGTCAGAATGCTGCTGTACCACATCAGTGATGTCCGAATGCTGCTGTACCAGAGTAGGGATGTCAGAATGCTGCTGTACCACAGTAGTGATGTTAGAAAGCTGCTGTCACGACAGTAGTGATTTCAGAATGCTGCAGTACCACAGCGGTGATGTCAGAATGCTGTTGTACCACAGTAGGATGTCAGACTGCTGCTGTACCATAGCAGTGATGTCAGAATCTTCTTCATACCACAACAGTGATGTCATAATGTTGCTGTACCGCATGATAGTGATGTCAGAATGCTGCTGTGTACCACAGTAGGGATGTCGAATGGTGCTGCACCACAGCGGTGATGTCAGAATGCTGCTGTATTGCAGTAGTGATTTAGAATGATGCTGTGTATGACATTAGTGATGTTAGAATGCTGCTATACGACAGTGGTGATGTCAGATGCACAGCTATACCACAGTGATGATGTCTGAATGCCTTTACCACAGTAGTATGATGTCAGAATACTGCTATACCACAGTGGTGATGTCTGAATGCTGCTTTACCCACATTAGTGATGCATGAATACTGCTATACCCACAGTGGTGATGTCTGAATGCTGCTGTACCACAGTAGTGATGTCAGGAATCTGGTTGTATCACAGTAGTGATGTTAGAATGCTGCTTGCTTCAGCAGGGGACGTCAGAATGCCGCTGTAGCACAGTAGTGATGTTCAGGAATGCTGCTGTACCACTGTAACGATGTCAGAATGCTGCTGTACCACAGTAGAGATGTCAGAATGCTGCTTTATCACAGTAGTGATGTCAGAATGCGGTTGTACCACATCAGTGATGTCAGAATGCTGCTGTACCACAGTAGGGAAATCAGAATGCTGCTGTACCACAGTAGGGACATCCAAATGCTTCTGTACAACAGTAGTAATGTCAGAATGCTGCTGTACCACAGTAGAGATGTCAGAATGCTGCTATACCACATCAGTGTGTCAGAATGCTGCTGTACCACATCACTGATGTCTGAATGCTGCTGTACCACTGTAGGAATGTCAGAATGCTGCTGTACCACAGCAGTGATGTCAGAATGCTGCTTTATCACAGTAGTGATGTCAGAATGCGGTTGTACCACACCAGTGATGTCAGAATGCTGCTGTACCACAGTAGGGATATCAGAATGCTGCTGTACCACAGTAGGGACATCCAAATGCTTCTGTACCACAGTAGTAATGTCAGAATGCTGCTGTACCACAGTAGAGATGTCAGAATGCTGCTATACCACATCAGTGATGTCAGAATGCTGCTGTACCACATCAGTGATGTCTGAATGCTGCTGTACCACTGTAGGAATGTCAGAATGCTGCTGTACCACAGCAGTGATGTCAGAATGCTGCTGTACCACAGTAGTGATGTCAGAATGCTGCTGTACCACATCAGTGATGTCTGAATGCAGCTGTACCACTGTAGGAATGTCAGAATGCTGCTGTACCACAGCAGTGATGTCAGAATGCTGCTGTACCACAGCAGTGATGTCAGAATGCTGCTGTACCACAGTAGTGATGTGAGAATGCTGCTGTACCACAGTAGAGATGTCAGAATGCTGCTTTATCACAGTAGTGATGTCAGAATACGGTTGTACCACATCAGTGATGTCAGAATGCTGCTGTACCACAGTAGGGATATCAGAATGCTGCTCTACCTGGTAGGACATCCAAAACGCTTCTGTACCACAGTAGTAATGTCAGAATGCTGCTGTACCACAGTAGAGATGTCAGAATGCTGCTATACCACATCAGTGATGTCAGAATGCTGCTGTACCACAGTAGAGATGTCAGAATGCTGCTTTATCACAGTAGTGATGTCAGAATGCGGTTGTACCACATCAGTGATGTCAGAATGCTGCTGTACCACAGTAGGGATATCAGAATGCTGCTCTACCACAGTAGGGACATCCAAATGCTTCTGTACCACAGTAGTAATGTCAGAATGCTGCTGTACCACAGTAGAGATGTCAGAATGCTGCTGTACCACAGCAGTGATGTCAGAATGCTGCTGTACCACAGTAGTGATGTCAGAATGCTGCTGTACCACATCAGTGATGTCTGAATGCTGCTGTACCACTGTAGGAATGTCAGAATGCTGCTGTACCACAGCAGTGATGTCAGAATGCTGCTGTACCACAGTAGTGATGTCAGAATGCTGCTGTACCACATCAGTGATGTCTGAATGCTGCTGTACCACTGTAGGAATGTCAGAATGCTGCTGTACCACAGCAGTGATGTCAGAATGCTGCTGTACCACAGCAGTGATGTCAGAATGCTGCTGTACCACAGTAGTGATGTGAGAATGCTGCTGTACCACAGTAGTGATGTCAGAATGCTGCTATACCACAGCGAGCAGTGTCCAAATGCTGCTGCACCACAGCAGTGATGTGAGAATGCTGCTGTACCACAGTAGTGATGTCAGAATGTCGTACCACATCAGTGATGTTCGGAATACTGCTGTACCACCGTAGGAATGTCAGAATGTTGCTGTACCACAGCAGTGATGTCAGAATGCTGCTATACCACATCAGTGACGCAGAATGCTGCCATATCACATCAGTGATGTCAGAATGCTGCTGTATCACAGCAGTGATAACAGAATGCAGCACCACCAGCAGTGATGTCAGAATGCTGCTGCACCACAGTAGATATCAGAATGCTGCTGTACCACAGTAGTGATATCAGAATGCTGCTGTACCACAGTAATGATGTCAGAATGCTGCTATACCACATCAGTGATGTTAGAATGCTGCTGTATCACCGTAGGGATGTCAGAATGCTGCTATACCACATCAGTGATGTCAGAATGCTGCTGTATCCTGTGGGGAAGTCAAGTGCTGCTGTACCACAGTAGTGATGTTAGAAAGCTGCTGTATGCGACGGTAGTGATTTCAGAATGCTGCAGTACCACAGCAGTGATGTCAGAATGCTGCTGTACCACAGTAGGATGTCAGGAATGCCGCTGTACCATAGCAGTGATGTCAGAATGCTGCCATACCACAACAGTGATGTCATAATGTTGCTGTACCGCAGTAGTGATGTCAGAATGCTGCTGTACCACAGTAGGGATGTCAGAATGGTGCTGCACCACAGTAGTGATGTGAGAATGCTGCTGTACCACATCAGTGATGTCAGAATGCTGCTATACCACAGTAGTGATGTCAGAATGCGGTTGTACCACATCAGTGATGTCAGAATGCTGCTGTACCACAGTAGGGATATCAGAATGCTGCTGTACCACAGTAGGGACATCCAAATGCTTCTGTACCACAGTAGTAATGTCAGAATGCTGCTGTACCACAGTAGAGATGTCAGAATGCTGCTATACCACATCAGTGATGTCAGAATGCTGCTGTGCCACATCAGTGATGTCTGAATGCTGCTGTACCACTGTAGGAATGTCAGAATGCTGCTGTACCACAGCAGAGATGTCAGAATGCTGCTGTACCACAGTAGTGATGTCAGAATGCTGCTGTACCACATCAGTGATGTCTGAATGCTGCTGTACCACTGTAGGAATGTCAGAATGCTGCTGTACCACAGCAGTGATGTCAGAATGCTGCTGTACCACAGCAGTGATGTCAGAATGCTGCTGTACCACAGTAGTGATGTGAGAATGCTGCTGTACCACAATAGTGATGTCAGAATGCTGCTATACCACAGCAGTGATGTCCAAATGCTGCTATACTACAGCAGTGATGTGAGAATGCTGCTATACCACATCAGTGACGTTAGAATGCTGGTATATCACATCAGTGATGTCAGAATGCTGCTGTATCACTGTAGGGATGTCAGAATGCTGCTGTACCACAGCAGTGATGTCAGAATGCTGCTATACTACAGCAGTGATGTCAGAATGCTGCTGTACCACAGTAGTGATATCAGAATGCTGCTGTACCACAGTAATGATGTCAGAATGCTGCTATACCACATCAGTGATGTTAGAATGCTGCTGTATCACTGTAGGGATGTCAGAATGCTGCTATACCACATCAGTGATGTCAGAATGCTGCTGTATCACTGTAGGGATGTCAGAATGCTGCTGTACCACAGTAGTGATGTTAGAAAGCTGCTGTACGACAGTAGTGATTTCAGAATGCTGCAGTACCACAGCAGTGATGTCAGAATGCTGCTGTACCACAGTAGGATGTCAGAATGCTGCTGTACTATAGCAGTGATGTCAGAATGCTGCTATACCACAACAGTGATGTCATAATGTTGCTGTACCGCAGTAGTGATGTCAGAATGCTGCTATACCACATCAGTGATGTCCAAATGCTGCTATACCACAGTAGTGATGTGAGAATGCTGCTGTACCACAGTAGTGATGTCAGAATGTTGCTATACCACATCAGTGATGTCAGAATGCTGCAGTACCACATCAGTGATGTCTGAATACTGCTGTACCACTGTTGGAATGTCAGAATGCTGCTGTACCACAGCAGTGATGTCAGAATGCTGCTGTACCACAGCAGTGATGTCAGAATGCTGCTGTACCACACTAGTGATGTCAGAATGCTGCTATACCACATTAGTGATGTCAGAATGCTGCTGTATCACTGTAGGGATGTCAGAATGCTGCTGTACCACAGTAGTGATGTCAGAATGTTCCTGTACCACATCAGTGATGTTAGAATGCTGCTATACCACATCAGTGATGTCAGAATGCTGCTGTATCACTGTAGGGATGTCAGAATGCTGCTGTACCACATCAGTGATGTCCGAATGCCGCTGTACCAGAGTAGGGATGTCAGAATGCTGCTGTACCACAGTAGTGATGTTAGAAAGCTGCTGTACGACAGTAGTGATTTCAGAATGCCGTACCACAGCAGTGATGTCAGAATGCTGCGTACCACAGTAAGATGTCAGAATGCTGCTGTACCATAGCAGTGATGTCAGAATGCTGCTATACCACAACAGTGATGTCAGAATGTTGCTGCACTTCAGTAGTGATGTCAGAATGTTGCTGTACCACAGTAGTGATGTCAGAATGCTGCTGTACCACAGTAGGGATGTCAGAATGGTGCTGCACCACAGTAGTGATGTCAGAATGCTACTATACCACATCAGTGACATTAGAATGCTGCTATATCACATCAGTGAAGTCAGAATGCTGCTGTATCACTGTAGGGATGTCAGAATGCTGCTGTATCACTGTAGGGATGTCAGAATGCTGCTGTACCACAGTAGTGATGTCAGAATGTTGCTGTACCACATCAGTGATGTTAGAATGCTGCTATACCATATCAGTGATGTCAGAATGCTGCTGTATCACTGTAGGGATGTCAGAATGTTGCTGTACCACAGCAGTGATGTCAGAATGCTGCTGTACCACAGAAGTGATGTCAGAATGCTGCTATACCAACTACATCAGTGACGTTAGAATGCTGCTATACCACATCAGTGATGTCAGAATGCTGCTGTATCACTATAGGGATGTCAGAATGCTGTGTACCACATCAGTGATGTCCGAATGCTGCTGTACCAGAGTAGGGATGTCAGAATGCTGATGTACCGCCAGTAGTGATGTTAGAAAGCTGCCGTACGACAGTAGTGATTTCAGAATGCTGCAGTACCACAGCAGTGATGTCAGAATGCTGCTGTACCACAGTAGGATGTCAGACTGCTGCTGTACCATAGCAGTGATGTCAGAATGCTGCTATACCACAACAGTGATGTCAGAATGTTGCTGTACCGCAGTAGTGATGTCAGAATGCTGCTGTACCACAGTAGGGATGTCAGAATGGTGCTGCACCACAGCAGTGATGTCAGAATGCTGCTGTATTGCAGTAGTGATGTTAGAATGATGCTGTAGACGGTAGTGATGTAGAATGTGCTACCACAGTGGTGATGTCAGAATACAGCTATACCACAGTGGTGATGTCTGAATGTTGCTGTACCACAGTAGTGATGTCAGAATACTGCTATACCACAGTGGTGATGTCTGAATGCTGCTGTACCACAGTAGTGATGTCAGAATGCGGTTGTATCACAGTAGTGATGTTAGAATGCTGCTGTAGCACAGCAGGGACGTCAGAATGCCGCTGTACCACAGTAGTGATGTCAGAATGCTGCTGTACCACTGTAACGATGTCAGAATGCTGCTGTACCACAGAAGGGATGTCAGAATGCTGCTGTACCACAGTAGAGATGTCAGAATGCTGCTTTATCACAGTAGTGATGTCAGAATGCAGTTGTACCACATCAGTGATGTCAGAATGCTGCTGTACCACAGTAGGGATATCAGAATGCTGCTGTACCACAGTAGGGACATCCAAATGCTTCTGTACCACAGTAGTAATGTCAGAATGCTGCTGTACCACAGTAGAGATGTCAGAATGCTGCTATACCACATCAGTGATGTCAGAATGCTGCTGTACCACAGTAGAGATGTCAGAATGCTGGTTTATCACAGTAGTGATGTCAGAATGCGGTTGTACCACATCAGTGATGTCAGAATGCTGCTGTACCACAGTAGGGATATCAGAATGCTGCTGTACCACAGTAGGGACATCCAAATGCTTCTGTACCACAGTAGTAATGTCAGAATGCTGCTGTACCACAGTAGAGACGTCAGAATGCTGCTATACCACATCAGTGATGTCAGAATGCTGCTGTACCACATCAGTGATGTCTGAATGCTGCTGTACTACTGTAGGAATGTCAGAATGCTGCTGTACCACAGCAGTGATGTCAGAATGCTGCTGTACCACAGTAGTGATGTCAGAATGCGGCTGTACCACATCAGTGATGTCTGAATGCTGCTGTACCACTGTAGGAATGTCAGAATGCTGCTGTACCACAGCAGTGATGTCAGAATGCTGCTGTACCACAGCAGTGATGTCAGAATGCTGCTGTACCACAGTAGTGATGTGAGAATGCTGCTGTACCACAGTACTGATGTCAGAATGGTGCTATACCACAGCAGTGATGTCCAAATGCTGCTATACTACAGCAGTGATGTGAGAATGCTGCTGTACCACAGTAGTGATGTCAGAATGCTGCTGTACCACATCAGTGATGTCTGAATACTGCCGTACCACTGTAGGAATGTCAGAATGTTGCTGTACCACAGCAGTGATGTCAGAATGCTGCTATACCACATCAGTGACGTTAGAATGCTGCTATATCACATCAGTGATGTCAGAATGCTGCTGTATCACTGTAGGGATGTCAGAATGCTGCTGTACCACAGCAGTGATGTCAGAATGCTGCTGTACCACAGCAGTGATGTCAGAATGCTGCTGTACCACAGTAGTGATGTCAGAATGTTGCTATACCACATCAGTGATGTTAGAATGCTGCTGTATCACTCTAGGGATGTCAGAATGCTGCTATACCACATCAGTGATGTCAGAATGCTGCTGTATCACTGTAGGGATGTCAGAATGCTGCTGTACCACAGTAGTGATGTTAGAATGCTGCTGTACCACAGTAGTGATTTCAGAATGCTGCTGTACCACAGCAGTGATGTCAGAATGCTGCTGTACCACAGTAGGATGTCAGAATGCTGCTCTACCATAGCAGTGATGTCAGAATGCTGCTATACCACAACAGTGATGTCATAATGGTGCTGTACCGCAGTAGTGATGTCAGAATGCTGCTGTACCACAGTAGGGATGTCAGAATGGTGCTGTACCACAGTAGTGATGTGAGAATGCTGCTGTACCACAGTAGTGATGTCAGAATGCTGCTATACCACATCAGTGATGTCCAAATGCTGCTATACCACAGAGTGATGTCAGAATGCTGCTGTACCACAACAGTGATGTCATAATGTTGCTGTACCGCATGTAGTGATGTCAGAATGCTGCTGTACCACAGTAGGGATGTCAGAATGGTGCTGCACCACAGTTGTAATGTGAGAATGCTGCTGTACCACAGTAGTGATGTCAGAATGCTGCTATACCACAGCAGTGATGTCAGAATGCTGCTATACCACAGTAGTGATGTCAGAATGCTGCTGTACCACATTAGTGATGTCAGAATGCTGCTGTATCACATCTAGTGATGTCAGAATGCTGCTGTACCACATCAGTGATGTCTGAATACTGCTGTACCACATCTTGTGATGTCAGAATGCCTGTATACCACATCAGTGATGTCAGAATGCTGCTGTATCACTGTAGGGATGTCAGAATGCTGCTGTACCACATCAGTGATGTCCGAATGCCGCTGTACCAGAGTAGGGATGTCAGAATGCTGCTGTACCACAGTAGTGATGTTAGAAAGCTGCTGTACGACAGTAGTGATTTCAGAATGCTGCAGTACCACAGCAGTGATGTCGAATGCTGCTGTACCACAGTAGGATGTCAGAATGCTGCTGTACCATAGCAGTGATGTCAGAATGCTGCTATACCACAACAGTGATGTCAGAATGTTGCTGTACTGCAGTAGTGATGTCAGAATGTTGCTGTACCACAGTAGTGATGTCAGAATGCTGCTGTACCACAGTAGGGATGTCAGAATGGTGCTGCACCACAGTAGTGATGTCAGAATGCTACTATACCACATCAGTGACATTAGAATGCTGCTATATCACATCAGTGAAGTCAGAATGCTGCTGTATCACTGTAGGGATGTCAGAATGCTGCTGTATCACTGTAGGGATGTCAGAATGCTGCTGTACCACAGTAGTGATGTCAGAATGTTGCTGTACCACATCAGTGATGTTAGAATGCTGCTATACCATATCAGTGATGTCAGAATGCTGCTGTATCACTGTAGGGATGTCAGAATGTTGCTGTACCACAGCAGTGATGTCAGAATGCTGCTGTACCACAGAAGTGATGTCAGAATGCTGCTATACCAACTACATCAGTGACGTTAGAATGCTGCTATACCACATCAGTGATGTCAGAATGCTGCTGTATCACTATAGGGATGTCAGAATGCTGCTGTACCACATCAGTGATGTCCGAATGCTGCTGTACCAGAGTAGGGATGTCAGAATGCTGCTGTACCACAGTAGTGATGTTAGAAAGCTGCTGTACGACAGTAGTGATTTCAGAATGCTGCAGTACCACAGCAGTGATGTCAGAATGCTGCTGTACCACAGTAGGATGTCAGACTGCTGCTGTACCACAGCAGTGATGTCAGAATGCTGCTATACCACAACAGTGATGTCAGAATGTTGCTGTACCGCAGTAGTGATGTCAGAATGCTGCTGTACCACAGTAGGGATGTCAGAATGGTGCTGCACCACAGCAGTGATGTCAGAATGCTGCTGTATTGCAGTAGTGATGTTAGAATGATGCTGTATGACAGTAGTGATGTTAGAATGCTGCTATACGACAGTGGTGATGTCAGAATACAGCTATACCACAGTGGTGATGTCTGAATGTTGCTGTACCACAGTAGTGATGTCAGAATACTGCTATACCACAGTGGTGATGTCTGAATGCTGCTGTACCACAGTAGTGATGTCAGAATGCGGTTGTATCACAGTAGTGATGTTAGAATGCTGCTGTAGCACAGCAGGGACGTCAGAATGCCGCTGTACCACAGTAGTGATGTCAGAATGCTGCTGTACCACTGTAACGATGTCAGAATGCTGCTGTACCACAGAAGGGATGTCAGAATGCTGCTGTACCACAGAAGGGATGTCAGAATGCTGCTGTACCACAGTAGAGATGTCAGAATGCTGCTTTATCACAGTAGTGATGTCAGAATGCGGTTGTACCACATCAGTGATGTCAGAATGCTGCTGTACCACAGTAGTAATGTCAGAATGCTGCTGTACCACAGTAGAGATGTCAGAATGCTGCTATACCACATCAGTGATGTCAGAATGCTGCTGTACCACATCAGTGATGTCTGAATGCTGCTGTACCACTGTAGGAATGTCAGAATGCTGCTGTACCACAGCAGTGATGTCAGAATGCTGCTGTACCACAGTAGTGATGTGAGAATGCTGCTGTACCACAGTAGTGATGTCAGAATGCTGCTATACCACATCAGTGATGTCCAAATGCTGCTATACCACAGCAGTGATGTGAGAATGCTGCTGTACCACAGTAGTGATGTCAGAATGCTGCTATACCACATCAGTGATGTCAGAATGCTGCTGTACCACATCAGTGATGTCTGAATACTGCTGTACCACTGTAGGAATGTCAGAATGTTGCTGTACCACAGCAGTGATGTCAGAATGCTGCTGTACCACAGCAGTGATGTCAGAATGCTGCTGTACCACACTAGTGATGTCAGAATGCTGCTATACCACATCAGTGACGTTAGAATGCTGCTATATCACATCAGTGATGTCAGAATGCTGCTGTATCACTGTAGGGATGTCAGAATGCTGCTGTACCACAGCAGTGATGTCAGAATGCTGCTGTACCACAGTAGTGATATCAGAATGCTGCTGTACCACAGTAATGATGTCAGAATGCTGCTATACCACATCAGTGATGTTAGAATGCTGCTGTATCACTGTAGGGATGTCAGAATGCTGTAATACCACATCAGTGATGTCAGAATGCTGCTGTATCACTGTAGGGATGTCAGAATGCTGCTGTACCACAGTAGTGATGTTAGAAAGCTGCTGTACGACAGTAGTGATTTCAGAATGCTGCAGTACCACAGCAGTGATGTCAGAATGCTGCTGTACCACAGTAGGATGTCAGAATGCTGCTGTACCATAGCAGTGATGTCAGAATGCTGCTATACCACAACAGTGATGTCATAATGTTGCTGTACCACAGTAGTGATGTCAGAATGCTGCTGTACCACAGTAGGGATGTCAGAATGGTGCTGCACCACAGTAGTGATGTCAGAATGCTACTATACCACATCAGTGACGTTAGAATGCTGCTATATCACATCAGTGATGTCAGAATGCTGCTGTATCACTGTAGGGATGTCAGAATGCTGCTGTACCACAGTAGTGATGTCAGAATGTTGCTGTACCACATCAGTGACGTTAGAATGCTGCTATACCATATCAGTGATGTCAGAATGCTGCTGTACCACAGCAGTGATGTCAGAATGCTGCTGTACCACAGCAGTGATGTCGGAATGCTGCTGTACCACAGAAGTGATGTCAGAATGCTGCTATACCACATCAGTGACGTTAGAATGCTGCTATACCACATCAGTGATGTCAGAATGCTGCCGTATCACTGTAGGGATGTCAGAATGCTGCTGTACCACATCAGTGATGTCCAAATGCTGCTGTACCACAGTAGGGATGTCAGAATGGTGCTATACCACAGTAAGGATCTCAGAATGCTGCTGTACTACAGCAGTGATGTCAGAAGGCTGCTGTACCACAGTAGTGATGTCAGAATGCTGTTGTACCACAGTAGGGATGTCAAAATGCTGCTGTACCACAGCAGTGATGTCAGAAGGCTGCTGTACCACAGTAGTAATGTCAGAATGCTGCTGTACCACAGTAGTAATGTCAGAATGCTGCTGTACCACAGCAGTGATGTCAGAAATGCTTCTGTACCCCATACTGCTGCTGTACCACAGTAGTGATGTCAGAATGCTGCTGTACCACAGTAAGGATCTCAGAATGCTGCTGTACTAAAGCAGTGATGTCAGAAGGCTGCTGTACCACAGCAGGGACGTCAGTGTGCTGCTGTACCACAGTAGTGATGTCAGAATGTGGTTGTATGACAGTAGTGATGTCAGAATGCTGCTGTACCACAGTAGTGATATCAGAATGCAGTTGTACCACAGTAGTGATGTCAGAATGCTGCTGTACCACAGTAGTGATGTCAGAATGCGGTTGTACCACAGCAGTGATGTCAGAATGCTGCTGTACCACAGCAATGACATCAGAATGCTGCCAGTGGCGGCTCTACACCAGGGCCCGCCAGGGCACGTGCCCCAGTAAAAAAATGCTGTGCCCCAGTTGGTGCCCCATATGATGCAGAGCTTCCCCCATAGTAACAATATATAAGTGCCCTGGCTGCCATTTGTTGTGCCCCAGCTGTGCCCTGGTAACCATTTGTGGCTAGAGCCGCTAGTGAATGCTGCTGTACCACTGTAATAATGTCAGAATGCTGCTGTACCACAGCAGTGACATCAGAATGCTGCTGTACCACAGTAGTGATGTCAAGAGTGCTGCTGTACCACAGCAATGACATCAGAATGCTGTTGTACCACAGTAGTGATGTCAGAATGCTGCTGTACTGCAGTAGCAATGTTAGAATGCTGCTGTACCGCAGTAGTGATGTCAGAATGCGGTTGTACCACAGTAGTGATGTCAGAGTGCTGCTGTACCACAGCAGTGACATCAGAATGCTGTTGTACCACAGTAGTGATGTCAGAATGCTGCTGTACCACAGTAGCAATGTCAGAATGCTGTTGTACCACAGTAGTGATGTCAGAATGCTGCTGTACCGCAGTAGCAATGTCAGAATGCTGCTGTACCGCAGTAGTGATGTTAGAATGCTGCTGTACCATAGTAGTGATGTTAGAGTGCCGCTGTAGCACAGCAGGGACGTCAGAATGCTGCTGTACCACAGTAGTGACATCAGAATGCTGCTGTACCACTGTAGCGATGTCAGAATGCTGCTGTACCACAGTAGTGATATTAGAATGCTGTTGTACTGAAGTAGTGATGTCATTCTGAGAAATGCTCACTTTATGTACTTTATTCATCCTCTTGAGGTAAAGGTCTCTATCATGTCCCCCTTCTCCTTCCTCTCTTCCAGCGTGTACATGTTTAGATCTCTCAGTCTCTCCTCACAGGACATTTGGTGCAGCCCTTGCACCATTTCTGTTGCCAACTGGGTTGATGTTTCCATCTCAGGGTAACATAACATGAGAGTCCTCACGAGCATTGCTCTCACAGTCTATGTCATCTTACCTCTCATTGGAAACACAGGCTGTTGTGTATGGTCGCCCATGCATTATTTTATATGCACTGTTTTCTTTTTATTGACAACATTCTATACAGTTCTCTTCCTGGAACCAAGAATTTGGAGTTTTCACTATGGCATGGTTTGTGTGCAAAATACTAAGGTGGCAAATAAGATATGGGGGAGGAGTATTGTTCAGAAGAGAAGGTGCACAAGAACAAGGAGGCATGCAATGTAGCTGGAAAGGGGGAATTTAGAAGGGATGTGGGAAAGTACTTCTTCATTGAAAGAGTGGTGGACACCTGGAACAGTCTTCCAGTGGAGGTGGGGGCGGCAAAAACAGTGGTGGGCTTCAAGCATGAACTGGAAATGTACAAAGGAATCTTGGTAGAAAAGCACAGGGGAGGGTACCGGAAGATCAGTTGGGGTCTGTGTACAGGCTAGCACAAAATGGGCAGACTGGGGGGGGGTGGCTAGCTGCTGACTGAGAAAGGCACCTAACACAAGAGCTCCCATTTACAGGCTTAATTTTAACAATTTTAAACTCCAAAACTTAATTTTCGGCACCCCACAAGGCTTACTTTATCTCTCCTGGTGACCTACCACTGGAAAATATAACTATAGTAAGGAAAACAACAATTTCACCAGCTTTATTGGAGGTAACATGGGGAGATCTAAGAACGCCCAACAACAGGGCCCTGCACAAGGCTCTGACAACGAACCTTTCAACACGGCTGTCCTAAAACCACTT
Organism: Neoceratodus forsteri; assembly: GCA_016271365.2. Lineage (NCBI taxonomy): Eukaryota > Metazoa > Chordata > Ceratodontiformes > Ceratodontidae > Neoceratodus > Neoceratodus forsteri. The sequence continues at coordinate 897,706,745 of CM057451.1, read as the reverse complement.
AAGGATCTGGAGTCCTTCATTAAGGAGCCTGATAAAAAAATGGATTGCTTTACTTCGAGGGTAACCACTGTGGAAACTAAATTGGACATGGTAGCCATGCAAAGTAAACAATCGCACTTGATGGCTGAAAATGCCATCATGGCCACTGCAGGTTTGGAGAGTGAGAACTGCTTACTGCGCCAACGTTTAGAGAACCTTGAAAATGGAGCCCGCCTAGCGAACGTGCAGGTATTAGGGGTCCCAAAGAATCTTGAAGGCCATAACCTGCTGGACTTTATGGTTTCCTTGGTGCAGTCTATGCTTGGCATCTCTGTGGATGGGACTCTCATGCAGACCTACCGGATTACCCCACGGCGGCCGACCCTTGCAGGAAGGAACTCCACGGACTATTCTCATGGTTACGGCAGGTCCGACCGTTAAAGAACACATTTTGCAGGCTGCCAAAGAGAAGGGTTAGATTCACATGTTAGATGGGCCCAGAATATATTTTTTCCCAGACCTCTCCTATGCAACACACCAGCGACTCAAGGCGTTTGATGCAGCACGATCGGAGCTGCGTCAGCTGGGGATTGCTAATGTCCTGTTATATCCTGCGAAGCTGCGTATACAATATGCAGGTGAAACCTTCCTTTTTAATAATCCAGCAGAAGCGGGGAAAAGAGTGGACAAAATTAAATCAGACTTTGAAAGGCGCAAGGAAACTGAAGACTCAGAGACTGAGGGAGACTGAGGGGGGGGCTAAATCCTAAACATAAATATGGACCAGTTGCCTGTTTCAGGGCTACAAGAGCTATATAGTTAAATGCTGGGACTGGTAATGTACTCTACCTTTGGATATAGTGGAGCTAATTTGTGCTGTTACAATAGCTTACAGCTAATTTCTTACTGTCTTTGCTCATCCAATGTTTAGTGAGTTAAAGTTGCAATCTTATTCTCTGTAAATACAGGTTACTCACCTGTAACAGGAGTTCTAGGAATGGTATATGTTGTTCATCCACACTTATTGGCAGGTTCCTTGCCGCTTTAAATCTTGCCGGAAGGTCTTCAAGCTGGCTCCTCCCACCCACCCGGGTGGTAAAACTCTCGGCTCCGCCCCATGACGCCAGATCTGGCCCGCTGGAAGCTCAGGTTGTGCGTCAAGCCGGGAGGTGGTGGAAGTAGGATGAACAACATATACCATTCCTAGAACTCCTGTTACAGGTGAGTAACCTGTATTTAGGGACATGGATATGTTGTTCATCCACACTTATTGGCAGACTCCTAGCAGTTCTCCGGGAGAAGGGAGGCAAGGCGCATACCCCTACTTAGGGAATAAAGACTGGAGAACCGAGGCCCCAAAACCAGCATCCCGGCGTGACTCAAGGTCGATGTGGTAATGGGTAATGAAGGTGTGTGCTGACTTCCAGGTAGCAGCCCTGCAGATTTCCTGGATAGGGACGTCCCTGGAAGCAGCCACCGATGCAGCAGTATGACGGGTAGAATGAGCTCTTATCCTCTGGGAGGCTCCATGCCCGCCAACTTATAGCAGCGATCTATGCAGGAGGTGACCCACCTGCCTATCGTCCGCTTGGCTGCAGGTCTGCCAGATGCGGCTTCAGCGTAGGTGACAAACAGCTGGCGAACCTCTCCCCGAATTTCAGCCGTGCGCTCCTTATAATAAGCGAGCGCCCTTCTAGGGTCCAGAGTATGGAGACTATATTCGGCCTCCGAGGTGTGACTGGGGTAGAACACCGGCAGAGTCAGCACCTGGTTAAGGTGAAACTCTGACACCACCTTCGGAAGGAATTTCGGGTGGGGGCGCAGGACAACCTTGTCCCTGTGGAAGACCAGGTAAGGAGACTCGCTGCAAAGCGCCTGGAGCTCTCCCATCCTTCTGGCTGACGTGATAGCCACCAAGAAGGCGGTCTTCCACGACAGGTGAGAGAGTTCACACCTGTGCATTGGTTCGAATGGCTTGCCCATGAGCTTTGCCAGTACCAGCAGTAGACCCCACAGAGGTGGAGGTTCTCGCACCGGAGGAAATGTGATCAAGGCCTTTGAAAAGCTACTGACCACCTTTTCCTGCCACCGACTGCTTCGCCCACGCCCGTAAGCAGAGATGGCTGCCAGATGCATCTTTTAGGGTCACAACCCAAGCCCTTGACTAGAAAGGGACCATAAATAGTCCAAAATGCTTGCCACAGAACAGGAGGAAGGGTCCAAGCCCTTGCTCCTGACACCAAATGGAGAATCTTCCATTTGAAGGCGAGCATTTTCGGTCGATTTCACGGGACGCCTCAACAACATTGAGGACCTCGTCGGAAAGACCCAAGGCCTGGAACTGTGCCAGCTCAGGAACCAGGCCGCCAGGTGCAGGGATTGAAGGTCTGGATGGAACACCTTCCCTGATTGACTGAGAGCAGGTCCGGGCGAGCTGGAAGCTGCCTCGGGAGCCTGGAGCTGAGGCTGAGGAGATCTGGGTACCAGAACTGGTGGGGCCAGTCTGGGGCTATCAGGGATCACCTGCGCCTTGTCCCTCCTTGCTTTGAGAAGCACCTGTGAATCAAGGGAAATGGGGAAAGGCGAGAAGAGGCCTGGGGTCCACAGCTCGAGAAGGCATCCCCGCAGCGAGCCCTGCTGAGGGGGCGGGCATGAAACAGCCTCAGCCTCGCTCTCCCTGGAGGCAAACAGGTCCACCTGAGGTGTGCCCAGTGGAGAACAGATCTTGTACTACCTCCAGCAGGAGAGACCACTGTGAGATGCAGCCCCTATCCGCTCAGGGCATCGGCCAGGGTGTTGGAGGCTCCTGCCACATGAATGGCTAGGAGATCCGCCTCCAGGCTGCTCACGAGTGACCAAATGCGGAGAGCTTCTTGCATAGAAGCATGGAGCGCGCCGCCTGGGCGGTTCAGGTAGTACATGGTCGGGTATTGTCCATCTGACTCGGACCACTTGACCCCGGAGAAACGGAGCAAAGGCGGTGAGAGCTAGAGGACCGCCTCGAGCTCCAGCAGGTTGATGTGGCATCGACTCGCTGGGACCAGAGGCCGCACTGGTGTTCCCCAGATGGGCACCCCAACCCATCAGAGAGGCATCGGTCGATAGAGAGACCGTCGGCTCGGGGCGGACAAACGGGATGCCCTCCTGCAGATGGAATGGAATGGTCCACCACTGGAGAGCGTTCCACATCTCCTGGGTCACTATCACTAGCTGGTCCAAAGGATCGCAACGCTGTGACCACTGGCTGGCCAGTCCCCACTGAAGGGGGCGCATGTGCCAGCGGGCCCAACGGACCACGCTGGTACAGGCCGCCATGAGACCCAGAAGGCGCAGGAAGTCCCGGGCAGGGCGCAATTGCCCAACCAGAAATGACTGGGCAAAGGAGGTAAGAACCTCGCCCTGTCCGCCGGGAGCCGTGTTGGCTCAAGAGAGTCGAGCTCTGCCCCAGTGAACAGGATCACCTGCTTCGCTCGAGTTCGACTTGGCCTCGCTGGATGAGAAGGCCAACTCGAGAGCAAACCTGGAGGGCCAGATCTCTGGACCACTCCACCTCCGCCTGAGGAGGCTGCTATCAGCCAATCGTCCAGGTAAGGGTACACCCAGACCCCTCAGCGCCGCGAGGAATGCTGTCACCACTGCCATGCATTTGGTGAAGACCCTGGGAGCTGGAGATGTAAGGGCATGGCTCAGAACTCAAGAGGGATCCTCCGCCAAAGCGGAGGAATCTCGGTGTGACGGACGGATAGGGACGTGAAAGAACGCGTCCTGTAGGTCCAGAGAGCAGAACCACACGCCGTGTTCCAGAGATGGTATTATCTGTGCCAGAGTGACCATCCTGAAGGTTCAAGACCTTAGGAACTTGTTCAGGTCGTGTAGGTCGAGAATGGGCGCCAGCCCCTCCGCTTCGGAACCAGGAAATACCTGGACACGAACCCCGGTCTGAAGGGGGTCCTCCACCTCCGTGATCACCTCTTTTGAGGAGGAGTGATGTCGGCTCGGCGAGCCGCCAGTGAGGCATGCGGACCCCGAGGCCCCCCGAGGTGCGACGGCTCTGAAGGGCGGGGCCTGCTCGAATTCCAGAGGTAGGCCTTTTCCCACCACCTCCAGTACCCACCTGTCCGTGGTAACAGCGGACCAGGCGGAAAGGAAGTGTCTGAGCCGCCTCTTCAATGGGGAACCAGGGGTGAGGTGACAGGGATGGGGGCGACACCCCTCAGCCCGTCACTGGGCAGGCTTGGAGGAGGGACCGGCTGAGGGACCTCCTGGGTCTTTACCTCCCTGCTTCCTGTTGGAGGAAGCTGACGGCTTGGGATACCAAGGTCGAGCCTGCTGGCCCTGACGTTGCTGGGCCGGGCGCGCCGCGGGCGCAGAAGGACGAAAGGGCTTAGGGTGTGGCTTGTGGCCTTTGTCCTTCTGAGCGGAAGAGACAGAGTCCAAGGTAGCATTGGACTTCTCGATCCTCTGCAGGTGACCTTCCACCCCAGGGCCGAAGAGGTCAGTCCCCAAAAAGGGAACATCCGCCAACTTGTGCTGGGTATCTGAAGTAAAGGTGGATATCCTCAGCCAAGCCCGACGACGCATGGCCACTGCGGCCACCACAGACCTGGCACATGAGTCCCCGATGTCTAATGCAGTCTGGAGCTGCTGTTTAGCCACTGCCCTGCCCTGGTCCCGCACCTGCTTGACGGTAGTCTGCAGATCTGCGGGAAGATGAGGGACAACCTCATCCAGGGAGCCCAACAGGGCGTGAGAAAATGTGCCATGAGGACGGGAACTGGCCTGACGAGGCCGAGAGAGGACACGAGACGTGACTCCCGCATAATCCAATTTCTGGATTCCTGTCGGAGGTTTGTCTACATCCCTGGCGTTCGGCACGCTGAAAACGCTGTCGGTAACCAACCCCTCGGCCGAGGGGTGTTCCAAAAAACTGGACAGGGAACCGGTAGGGACCGCATACTTCCTGGCCATCCTGGCCGAAGGCGCAGGGCAGGAAGCAGGACGCTGCCAAAGTTCCAAGGCCGGACCCACTATGGCTTCGGCCACCGGAAAGGCCTCCGTAGGAGAATCCCCTCGGTCCAGAATCTCCGTGAGGGGATACCTGGCCCATTTAGAAACGGGTTCGAGCTTCATCCCGGTGGACTCCGAGATGAGTTGAAGCAACCCTAAGAAGGACGAAGGGCTATCGTCCACTGACTGCCCTCCCGAGGACTCCAAGTCCATGCGCTTGGAGAAGAGGGAGGAACCATCATTGACTCGAAGAGTCCTCAAAGAGCTGCCTCGGCCTGAGTCACCTCCACCTGCCGAGGTTTATCGGGAGGGTGACAGGACAGCCCATGGGGCAAACCCAAGGCCAACCGAGAATTTTTGGTCGGAGCCCCAACTAATGGCTGTGGAGGCGGAGGTTCCACCAGAATCGGTGGGCAGCTGAATTACCAACAACCGCCTGGGAACAGGCCTCGGCTACAACGAGGGTTGTTTCGCCGCCCGTGACAGCCACTTAATGGCCGGGAAGACGACTGAGTCGGCTTATTCCCGTCAAAGGAGCTGTTGCCACATGAGTTCCTCGTACCTCCGGCGCAACTTGCGGCGAAGCCCCTCGTCCGAGGAAGAGCGGTATGTTGGCCATCATGTGCCGAGACCGACCGCCGCGATGCAAGGGATCGGTCGGACTGCCAAGATGTCCGAGACTCGAGACCGAGAGTCTCGACTAGGCCGAGGAAGGCGAGGAGAAGTGTCGGGAACCGGCACTCCCCTCAGCTCGGACGATCCCACTGAAGGCTCCGGAACCGGAGGCACAGACGAGCCAACGGGATCCTCAACTCTCACCAGGGGAACCAGGGAGAGGGGATTCTCAGCTTCTCCTGCCGACAACCCGTCTAACGGGTCGAGAAAAATCTCAACCGCGTCGTCGAGAGTCTCGTTCAACTGACCTGACGGGGACACCGTGAAGCCAGTGGCCGAAGCTGAGGGGTCGACCGAAGTCGACTGTCGACAAGGGAGGGGATTCTTCCGCCTCCCAAGAGCGCCGACGGAGAGACTTACTTTTGCTCTTTTGACCTGGAAAAGGTCCCGAAGAGTTGGACCCTCAACTTTCGGCCGAGAGGGTCAGACAAAGCCCCTTAAAAGAAGCAGAGCACGAGGCACCGAGAGAGCGGACAAATGCTCAGAGCCGAGGTAGAAGCGGCTCCGCGCCGCCTCTTCGAGGGTGATCATCTGCTCGAGCTGATCCGCACGAGCCGCCGCCATGGACACCGCCAACCAGGCCTCTTTAGATTTCACCGTGAATTCTCTTCAGGGCGCCCAGTTGTAATCGGGCAGCACAGTCTTCAAGGACGAGGCTCAAAAGAAGAGCACAAGTCACAGGCCTGCGGGTCGCGTCAAGGCCCAGGCAGTAGACGCACGTGGAGTGCAGATCCGTCTAGACATCTTCGCTCCGCAAGGGCACCTCCGAAACCGGAGTCGATCGGTCCATCGCAGTCAGCGAGGAGAAGAAGACCAAAGTCTTTTAGCAAAAACTTTGATTTCGAACTTCCGAAGAATTAGGAACCAGTCTTAATCGCAGAGCGTTAAGGAGGGAACCTGAGCTTCCAAGCGGTAAGGAAGATCTGGCGTCATGGGGCGGAGCCGAGAGTTTTACCACCCGGGTGGGTGGGAGGAGCCAGCTTGAAGACCTTCCGGCAAGATTTAAAGCGGCAAGGAACCTGCCAATAAGTGTGGATGAACAACATATCCATGTCCCTAGAACTACTGTTAAAGGAGCGAATGTGTGATTAGAAGTCTCCCTTACATCTTCGGACAATTATTGATTTTACACGGACTTGTGAGCGGTCATACAGATCACTTCAAGAGTGTTTCACTCAGGGACTTTTCCACTACAGATATTTAGTGCAAGGTCCATGGTCTTGGCATGGAAAGCCATTTTCAGAACTTATTTAGCATTTATAGGTTTACAAATTGAAACATAGTCTTATACATGTTAACCCTCCTGTGTGGTAACAAAGGGTGATATGATGAGTATCCTTTGTAGAAGGAATGTATGCTGTAACTTTCTAAAACATGGAACCAAGTATTGTATATTGAATGTGTACTTTGACATACTCAATGAATAAACAGTATAAAAAAATGGTCAGACTGGGTGGGCCATTTGGTCCTTATCTGCCAAACAATTCTATATTGTTATGTTTCTGTGTTAGGCAGGAGCCAGAAGTGCTCTGAGTTCTGTGCACAAACTGTTACATATACCAGTAGTTAAAACTCTGAATTACGGATTACATGTAGAGTACTATAAAAAAAAGGTTGTCCATCAAAATAAAGCAATACAAAATACAGTTTTCACATCTGCTTTTATTCAGCTACAGTTAAATATGAACCATTTGGGGGTATGAATATAATTTATGACAACAAGAACATTACAAACAGCTGCCAATAAGAAATAATTTCCTGTCCAGTTTAAATGATGGAATGTTATTTGTATTTATACTGTGTAACTCTCCGTTATGTTTTCCCCTCAGGAATCTGTCTAGTCCTGCTCTGAAAACCTGACCAGAGATTGGTAGCTTCCACAACCTCACCAGGTAGGCTAGTTCACATGCTGACAGCCCTCCTGTAAAATAAAATACACTGTGAAAAAGGTCTGTGGTTACCTACGGGCAGGCATGTGTACTCTCACGTCTACCCATCTATATTCACTGAGTGGACATTTTTACTGCAACCGCAATCTGGTTATGAAAACCCTTAATGGTGTGGATTCCCAGGAACAGCATTTACGGACATTCAGAATTAACTGGACTAATCTAAAATAATTAAGATGAAATTTCCGCTCTTAGCCTATGCATATCTTTCACTGGAAAATCACCAACACTTTCATGCTGCAACCCAGAGGCTGTATCTGTGACATGGATCTATGAACTTCATTAGTGTGAGACTTCTTGAGTTGAAGCGGACAACAGCAGCTATCTAACTTTCAACTGTCTGGGAAGCCGAGGAGGCCTATCACAACCAAATATTAGATCTGTAGGAGTATTTACCCCCGCCATGTGATGGTAGAACATTTTTCCTGTTGTTTCTACAGTTTCACCTCTGCCTTCAGCAGAGTCAAATTATAAAAGAAACTCAGAATATGTCTGGAAACTAACAGAACGCAAAATTAGCAATCATACAAGCATTTGTCAATGCCGAATGTTTGCCATTTACACTAGTGTCATAGGGGCTGTGTGGTGCTGATACCAGTGAAAGTGACATTGACAATTGCTTCAGTAAAGGAATCATTTTTATTAACATTTAAGAATACAACAAAGACATGATGATGTTGAGCACTTTAACTTTCTTGTTTGTTAATACTTGTGGCCCAGATTTTCAATATACCCTTCTTATGACCCCACCTCATGAACAAGAGCAGAGAAAATGTTCAACTCTTGGCCGAAAAGTGACTTCGGTCAGCGACTGCGAAGTCACCTTTCAGGATGCAAAAACACATTTTGGCAAGGATCTGAAAAATAACAGCTGTCACATTCATGAGGTGCTGTGAAGAAATGGCTGTGTTGAAATTTTGGGGTCAAAATATTGAAAAGTACCAAAGTTACAAGCCTGCGTTCGTAAATTTCAATGTAGGCTCATAACTTTGATTTTTGTTAATATTTTTGCCCCCAATTTTCAGCATAGCCTTCTTATCATTAATAAGTGCAGAGAAAATGTTCATCTGGCCGAAAGGTGAGTTCATGAAGCGACTGCAAAATCACCCTTCAGGATGCAAAACACATTTTGGCCAGCATCTGAAAAATGGCAGCTGTCACATTCATGAGATGCTGTGAAGAAATGGCTATGTTGAAAATTTGGGGTCAGAATATTGAAAATTACCAAAGTTGGGAGCTTGCGTTTGCAAATTTCAATGCAGGCTCATAACTTTGTTGTTTTTTAATATTTTTACACCAAATTTTCAACACAGCCTTCTTTTGACCGTGCCTAATGAACAAAGGTGGAGAACATTTTAAACTGCTGCCTGAAAGGTGATATAGTATATGGTGGAATGCCGTTATGCATGGAATCTCACTCTCACTATCTCTTCAGAGCACCAGACAGTGCTGGTTTGTGTCGGTCCCACATGAGATATCAAAGGCAACTTGGCTGGCAAGCAACACAATTTAACACCATTTAGACACTTAGTAAAATTGTGTTCAGTGTTCCTGCTCTGTGCTGTGGAAAATCTTGTTTTCTCAAACTTGTGATAAATTCTGCAGTTTAACTTGGGCTACAACTTTGCAAACTGCCCTGCTATGTCATCTTCACAGACTGCTCAGCTCATGTAGGGCTTCAGTGGGATGATTACTTTTATTCATTGTGTATCAGAATCTTGTATTTTGTTAGTACAAGACCACTGATGTGCCTTATATGGACTGCTTTATATGATAGTCTCGGCTATTTATTTATTTATTTAGTTTTTGTTAACCAGGTGAGTGCACTAGCCAAGACTTGACTATTTTCAGGCACGACCCAGGAGAGTACAACAAGTAAAACAGACAGGTATCAATTAAAGAGGGCAATAACAATTACATACAAGGGAAGGTCAAGCCAGTATAAACAGGTAATACAAGCTGCCAAGGAGCGAATTGGTAAACATTACATAAGAGCAGGACAGTTGCAAAAAGGGGTAGGTCAGAATCAGCATAGATACACAATAACATAGGTAGAACAAAACAGTAAAACATAATGCATGGCTTCAGGTAAACAGTTACACACTGATATAAAAATAACCACTGATTTATGCCGGGATAGTGTTCAGCAGGGGTAGTAAAACAAGGTGTCGAACATGTATGGAGAGAGAGTAGGCAGAAACCTATAAGGGCAGGTAATATACGATAGTACAACAATGATAGACAGAAATGGAGTAAGATGAGAAAGATGGGACCAAACTAGAGGGAAGTAGGGATGGGACAAAAGTAGGAGAGGGTTGAAATGGGGAGAGTGGAGAGAGGTAGGATAATTAGCAGAAAGGAGTGCAGGGAAGCTATGAACAGCAGCTTCTACTAATGTAGTAAAAATAGTGAAATTAGTGATAATTAAGAACATGTAATAAAGAGTCCAAGAAGGGAATTGAGACTGGCAAATGATTAAGGGTTTACAGTGTCTGAGCATGAGCAGAATAAAGCAGGCAGCAAGCCAGACATTCCACTCATTCCAGTCTGACTTTAACAGATCAGCTTGGCTTGCTGGGCAGCATAGAGCAAAGCGAATAGCTGATTCTTATTTGGATAGGCTATTCCATTTGAAGTTCGTACCATCTCCACCCACCGAACTAAAACTCCGCCATAGCTATCCTGGCTGATGATTGAAGTGAGACAACTGGCCCTAAAACACTGCTGTGCATTGGGACGAATGTTGTCACACCCATCAAAAAGCAGTTCTACTGCAACATTTTCACTTTGCGCTTGCACGCATGGCGAAAATAAAAACTGAAACCACGCAGTGTAATTATGTAATGGTGTATGGGTCATTTGGTGATTATTTAAACCTTGGCTTTGTAACCAATGTGATTTTTGCATAAGAATTTTCATTGGTGTGCGTATCTTATTAATATGAAACCATGCGAGCCGGTCCATCAGCGCAGTGGTAGGTCTACTGCCTGTGATGTCAACGATCTGGGTTTGGGCACAAGCCAGGGTGATTGGGTGCCAACTGGGGGGGGGGGGAATTGAGCATCCCAGTGGATGTTCTCTGCTGGGGTAAGAGAGAAATGGTTGTCACTATGCGAGCACTACCTGGATTCCCACAGGTGGAGCCGCAGGCAGCGCTATTCGACAAAGGAGGGGATGTCAGCTGGTGTTGCACTATGCATGCTTGCATGCACACACATGCATGCCCTTGCCGCTGATGTTCTGGAAGACTGGGAAGAACAAGGGAACACCCAAAATGGCAGGATGAAACCTGCCTCCCGCAGGCCTTGCACTGGCAACCAAGGCACCTTATCTACATGATCCATATCTTCGCAGAGGTTTTGGCAACCCTGACAACCCTGCTATGGGGGGGGGGTAAATCAGAGAGCACAGAGGTGGGGTATGTCTGAGAGAAGGTGAGTGATGTAGCTGGGAGGGGTCAGCAGAAGAGGGCAAGTCGTTGAAAGGGAGCGCATACACACACACACACACACACACAACCACAGTTTTCATTGCATGTCTAGTAAACACATTTTTTGTGGCACCCACCCCATGCTTTTCAGCCATGTCCTCTCAAAACCACGCCATCCAAAACAGCATGGTCAAAACCGCGCCATCATAATTGTGCAAGATGAAAAAAGCGAAAAGATAAAATTAGCGAATGCATTTAATCAACAAGTTATACAACACGCAATTTGGTATGAGTGCATGTTTTGGCACACCCAGATTTTGCCTCAGAGATTTTTTTCCTTGACACGGTTTGTAATCTTGCTTATGTGCTTCATTCTTTCACCTTACTGATTGCGCTGTTATGGATCATACTGTCTTTGCGTAGTCTTGACATGGAACCATGCTCAGCTGGGGGTATAAAAATCTTATTATCTACACTCAGAATTACTTTATATGCACTTTACTTTTAGGTTACTGAAGTGTTAAGTAAGGGAACTTAGCAACTCCTTTAATGATTTGCAAACAACATAGTAGTTTTTGGTTACAAGTAAGACAAAGTGCTGTTTTTATCTGTGATTTTTGGTGCACAGAATTAAACATGCCACCTCCCCTAATTAGTTTTTAAAGTTATGTTGGGTTTTATCCAGTGCTGAAACAGAAAGTCAGCAGACAGTGTACAGTACTATGCGTTTAGTTACTCATTAATTCTTTCCTTGCTTTTAACACAGTCCATGATGGTGTAGAGTAGGGACGTCATAGTAAGATGGTTTCATGGTAGATTTGTATCAGAAGTCACTGTACTGATACCATGGGCAACTACTGAGACAGCAGTAACTGCGGTTCATGGTATACCATGGCTTTTAGGCCTTTCAACTAATTTCTGTTTACTTCTATGGACTGTCTCTTCCACAAAAACTCTCCCTGACACAAAAGTTTGAGGAGACTTCTTTTATGTACAAAAATGCAAAGGCCCACGTTATGACAGTCAAGGTATAACAGGTAACACTTATCATACCATCAAAATGCCATATCCTGCTGGCACATTTCTTATGATAAACAGCACAGCACCACACCAAGATGTTTACTGTTGTCACGCTGGGTATGGTAAGAGAGCAATGATTTGCAAATACTTCTAAACCACACAACACAGTTCAGAAATGAACTAATATGCAAAGAAAAATGAGTAGATTGAAGTTTTTTGCCAGAATTGCATCATTGCTAAAAAAAAGTGAAATGCTTAGCATTTTTGCTGGCACAAATACTGCTTTAATTTTATTTGCTTGTAGAACGCGCACAGTCCTACATCAGCACCCTATACACACACGCTAAGGTTGCTCAGAATCCGCCAGACAGAATCAGATTCATTGGATTCTGAGCCAGTTTTTGGATTTAAGATTTTTGGAACTGCAGTCCAAAAATCTCCATTCATAAACTGAACCATGAAACCTATTTTAACAGAGGAAATTTGGATTTACGATTTCAAATCTGAATCAGATTCTGATTTGAAAGCCCTTTCAGGAGTTGAATCAGATTAGGATTTGGAAATTCCTATACCTGAAAATCGGATCGAAAATCAGCCAATTCCAAATATCTCCAAAAACGTTCATGCTCATGCACAATTCCATTTAGAAGCAAGAGGGCAGTTCAGTCTAAAGTATATAGGCAAGCATGCTCAGTGTACACATTTGTTTCCCTAGGTATAGTCTCGTGCCATGTGCACCTTTATTATCCTGCACTGAGCCGATGTTTAATGACAGTTCTTGGGAAGGAGAAAATGCATCTTTACTAGCAGAAGCAAATGGTTTGATACCTTTTCTTGGTCGGAAGCTTTCAAGGAAGGACTTGGTTGGTCCAAAAGTTTAGGCACTTTGTTTTTTTGTGTAACATCTATGTTGGTCCAATAAAAGGTATCAAACCATTTGCTTCTGAATCTGTTCTTACTGGGACCAATACGACAACTAGACTAAATCAGTTTGTCTTTACTTGAAGGTGATGTCAATTTATGATAATATATGCTAGGATATCTGATATCAAGCTTCTGTGATGATTAAACGCTGAGGTGTTTAATCCCCACAGAAGCCGATTATTGCGAGTATACTCCACAAAACTTAATGTTATTACTATTATACCACTAGAACATGTATTTTTTCATGAAATATTTAACTGAAATTGGACTGCACATAATGTGTGCTTCCACACGCCTGTGAACTGTAGTGGCGCAGGAGCAAGTAGAAACTCGTTTATGGGTAAATTATGTTTTTGGGGTCTTACCTGTAAAAACAGGAAAAATCAACAGTTGGTAGCACTTTTATTAGTTAAAGAGTCCTGGTCGAAGCGGCGTTGAATCTTTTTTATTTTGTGTTATCAATCAAATCCTGATTCTGGACATGCGCAGTACTGGCTTGGGGTAATGCACATGTACTGAATCACAGATTTGATTTTGTAACAAAAATTAAAAAGTTCTAGCACTCGCTTTTCGACAGGACCAACTTTCAAATAATTAGTGTGCCACCAGCTGCTGACTTGTGTTATTTTTACAGGTAGGGCCCGAAAAGCATAGTTTACCTGCTCCCGCTCAACTACAGTTCATGGACACACGCAGCACATATTACTTGTGGTTGGATTTTAATTTGATGTTTGGTGAAAAAACAAAACAAAACAAACTAGCCCTGCTATAAAAATTGGGGGCTGGCTATACATTTTATAAATGCATACTGTGCAGAACACTCCTTTACTGTTAGCCTTTCAAAATCTGTACTACAGGCTGACAGTGTCCCTGAATGAAAATCAGTGTGTGGAAGAATGTGAGTGGACATGCAGAGAAGGTGATATGGATACCCCCCAGCACCGGGGTTGTTATTTCTTAAAAATGCCCGGTAAAAAACAAGTGCCAATTCAGTGTCCCCATTAAGTAGAGGATCCTAGGGCCACCCAAATTGCAAAACGTGCCAGCTGCCATGTTCTCCCCGCTCGCTTTTAGCGACATTCACCTCACTACACAGTATACCATGAGTCAAACTGCACAGCTAAAAACAAAGAGCAGACAAAAATTTTTCAAAAGAATAAATAAATAAAACACAAGCCTTTCCCTAAAATCCAGCCTGGTGCCTCTCTCACTCCAAAAAACCCCCCCAAAACAACAGGAGGTTCCTTGCAGCGCCTCTTGTGCTCACGCTATTGCTTACCCGCCCCTTCCCCCTGTTCAGCTACACTGTTTCCTTGGAAACAAACCAAAAATACAGAAGCAACACACAAGTGTTCATTTTTTTTAAATCGTGTGCCTTTCCTTTACTACACAGAACACCCCCGTTTGTTTTCTATGTCACTGACAATATTCTCTGAACCTAGCACGTGAAAACTGCACCACCTGCACATCTGAATGAAAGCCCATAAAAAAACAAACAAAAAAAAAAAAACACATAGAACCATAGAGGTTGATGGTAGATAAGGACCGCAAGGCCCATCCAGTCTGCCCATTTCTTTTTCTACCTTATAAATGTGCCATTGGCCTTTGCTCTGTCAGTGGCCTATCTATTCATACTCATCTGTATTGCTCCCTTATGCCTATCCCATGCCTGTTTGAAGCCCTGCACTGTATTCATAGCCACCACTTCCTGAGGTAGGCCGTTCCATGCATCCACTACTCTCTCCGTGAAAAATAACCTCCTCACATTCCCCCTTAATCGGCCTCCCTCTAATCTCATGCTGTGTCCTCTTGTCCTGCTATTTTTCTTATATTTAAACATGTTAAACTCTTTCACCTTGTTAATGCCCTTAAGGTGTTTGAATGTTTCGATCATATCACCATACCTCTCAACTGTCCCTGATTTTCAGGGATGTCCCTGATTTTGCCTCAAAATTTTACTCTGTCCCTCCTAAAAATTGTGTTTCTGTGACTAAATGATGGGGGTTATAGGCACAAAATAATGTCAAACATTAAAGTTACAAACTTGTTCTTCCTTAGAAAATGCATTTTACACTAAGCCCTTTTATTCCACCAGCTTCCTGAGTGAATATCTCCAATTTTGAAGAAGTGTCCCTGATTTTGGTCCTTTGTCCCTGATTTTTTTAAGCCTTGTCCCTGATTTATGAGGCAGGTGGTTGAGAGGTATGCATATCACCTCTCTCCCTCCTTTGCTCAAAGGTATACATATTGAGCTCCGTTAATCTGTCCTCATTTGTCTTCTGATGCAGTCCCTGCACCATTTTGGTTGCCCTTCTTTGGACTGCCTCAATTTGGCTAATGTCCTTGTGAAGGTCCGGCCTCCAGTACTGCACGCAGTACTCCAGTTGGGGCCTAACCAGTGTTTTGTAAAGAGGGATTATTACCTCCCTCTTATGACTTGTGATACCCCTACTAATACATCCTAACATCCCCCTAGCCTTACCTACTGCTTTAGAGGTCTGCTTGGATGATTTCAGGTCATCGGTGATGATGATGCCCAAGTCTCTTTCTTCCTTTGTGACTGCCAGCAACTCCCCTCCCAACCTATAAGTGGCTTCAGAGTTTCTCTTCCCTATGTGCATGATCTTGCACTTCTTCGCATTAAATCCCTGTTGCCACTCTTCTGACCATTTTGCTAGTTTATCCAGATCTCTTCTCATTCTGCCCACCCCATCTGGATCATCTACTCTGTTGCAGATCTTGGTGTCATCTGCAAACAGACAAGCCTTACCCTCTAGTCCATCTGCAATGTCACTAATGAAGACATTGAAGAGGACTGGCCCCATGACTGATCCCTGAGGTACCTCGATTGTGACTTGCATCTCTTCTGACTGTATACCATTTACCACCACTCTCTGTTTTCTGCCCGTCAACCAGTTTGCCACCCAGTTGACCAACTTCTGACACACATACCTCTCTTCGCATCCAGTCTCCAAATCAGCACACCAGGCTATACATTACCTTGTTCCCACTGGCATTTACAGAAGAAATCTAAAGTGCTCTACTCTTCTGTGTGTGTGTTGGGGAGGGGGAGTGTAAGGAGGCCATCTTAACCCGGACAGCATCCTCACGCAAAGGAAAAAAAAAAAAATAGCAGCGCCCTCCAGTGGTGATTCCACTAATACAGGAACTACTTTACCACAACAGTTACTTTTAATACTTTTTTTTTTACATATTTTTTTATTCTTTTATGTTATATAAAAAAAAAACTTCACATATAGCCCATTTTCTACGTGTAATAATACCCTCCAGGGTGGGTGTTATGGGATATAACGGACCTTCCAGGGGCTATAAGGCCCTCCGCCTGCGGCGTCGGACCTCACTATGCCCCTGGGCGGTCTGTTATATCCCGATAACGCCCAACCTGTCAGGTATCATTACTTACATAAACTACAGTGGGAAGTTGAATAAACTACTGTGGGCATGGTAATAGGTGAATAAACTACTGTGGACATGTAGGTGGTAGTTTGTGGGAGAATAACTGCCAGTTTTCCTGTGTTCTGATTGGCTGAGACTAGATACCTGTGGTATAATTACATTTAGAAAAAGTATTCTCTTATACCTTTTGTTTATTATAAGCCCTCAGACAGAGTTCAATCATTTATAATAAAGTGAAGCCTGCATTCAGTACACACTGGATAAGTGCATATCCCACTTAAACGCACACTTTCTCAATTTCCTGTTTTCCCCCATGTTATTCTCATTAAATAGCAATTTTTTTTTTATCTTATCTCTATTTTTCCTCCTGCAGCCACAGTCCCTGCCTACCTCCAGCCACCACTCCTCCTCGCCGCCGACCCTGGAGTTGTGCATGCCCAGCTGGCATACGCAGCTGTTCTGTCGAGAGGGGCCCCTCTAATGCCCCCGTGCCCGGCCAGGATCCATTAGTGGCACACGCCTCTGTCCAGACATTTGCCGGCTGGTGAAGCTGCGGCTATCAAGCTGCCACGGGCTTTGTGTTGCCGTTTTTTCTCCTCCTTATGTGATCCCCTGGAGTGTGAGCGTGCAATGACATTGTGAAGTGCCGACGTCTGCCGCACTCAACCCCTCTTCTGCACTACTCTAGTAGTGCCCACAGTTTTCACTAGGGGACGCTACAGAGCAGTGCTTCCTTGGATCCCTCCCTGGGATGAGAGAGCAGTCCTCCAGACGCTCAATCTCATCCCTCCCCTGCCATCCCTGGCTCGCGTCCGAACCCGGGTCACCAGCATGACGCGAGGTGTGGTATCCAGTGCCTCAACCCTCAATGCCACCAGGCCGGCTCTCATTAAGGGTCCTTGATAAATACACATAAAATTGCACATCCTGCTTTAGTGCAAAGCAGGAACTGTCAGAAGATGATCAGTTCATGTTTAAGTGCACACTAACAGAATGGAGTGGAGTGTTCATTGGCGTTTTATCACATTCTGATGTTTACCATTGCTCCTAGTCACAAACAACCTTTACCTGGGACGTTGTTTGTTCTTTGGCGTACCAGAGTTGAACAGGCAGGTGGCCCAGGAGTTTGAAGGGAGAGTTGGAGGGAGCCTGAAGAGTGGACTACGGCAGCATGGGACATGGAAGGAGTCCCAAGACCTGAGCTGTCTTTTCCCTGTAATGGACAGCACAGCAGAGTAGGAGATTAACTGGGGCCTTTGCTATGGCAGACTGCATGCAGTTCCAGAGGTGACCCAGTGTTATCTGTGTAAAGAGAACGTGCATACAACAACTGTTGTTTCCCATGAACTGGCACTTAACAGGGCTCCTCTATGTATTTGCTAGAGAGTCTCATACCACTGTAAAAGTGTCACCTCTTGTATCCCAAGGGTGCTAGAACCACTCACCTTTGGTTCATGGTTCACACACCCTAACAACCCACATGAGGTCACTGTTATAACTGCAAAGGACTTTCCGGTGCCTGCATAAATATCCATTCTTGAATCATAAGAGACCCTCTTAGCAAAATACAAAATCTTAGACTATTCTGAAATGAGCAATCCTGACTGAATACAAAAATTCCATACATTAACTTCTAAGTACTGAAGAGTCCCACTGCTGAGAATTCCACCAGCAACACAAAATGAATCAGGGCTCTCAGGTACCACTTGGTGCCCGGTTTTGCAAGCCACAAGTCTCACAAGGCCCTGAGAATTGGGCTCTAGATGCTGATTTCCACACACTGACAGTTTCATTTCAACAAGATTGAATATTACATTTGATACACAGCTAAAATATGTTTTCTTTAAATTCTCTCTAATCCTAGTTAAGGCAAAGCAAATTTTATTCATCAGGCTTTCTCGCAACTAGAGGCTCAACACGCCATACAGTCAGAGATATGAAACACCCATATTTAATTACAGAGATGATTACAAAACAATCAACCAATATAAACAGAGTGGGGAAGACAATTAAAACCTTGCATGAATAAATGAGATTTTAAAACACTCATAAATCCGGAGATGGAGAGAGCCATTCGGAAGTTCCATGGGAGAGCATTTCAGCACTGCAGACCCTTAACTGCAAATGGGCAGTCACTTAAGGACTTCAATCTCAAGCTAGCTAGATGGCACCAGAAGCAGATTCCAGGGCATGAGGAAGTATTAGGGAGGCAGTATACTGTAGTGGTTAAGAACACTGAGCTGCAAACCTGGGGAACTGGGTTCGAATCCCACAACCACCGCTTGCATACTGTGTGACCATGAGCAAGTCACTTAACTTTCCTGTTCTCCCAGGACACACCTGGAAACAAGCCTCAGCTTAGTTCTTTCTTGGCCAAATATTGTAAAATAAAAATAAATAAATTAGGGGAGGCAAGCTCAGACTCATGTAAAACAGTTTCGTATCAATTGCATTGAATATACCCATATTTCAACATTTTTATTTTTCATACAGCTTATGTAAAACAGTTTCATATCAATTGTATTGAATATACTCATATTTCAACATTTTTATTTTTCATATAGCATATTCTGGCCTTTCCTGCCATTGTTCAGAGAATATACCCTGTACTCGTCAGCCAAGTGGTGCAGAGGGCTGAGGCGCTATGCACCTTATCTCCCACCATGCTAGCGACCTGTGCTCGGGGAACAAGCTTGGGGCGCTGGATGTTAGCTGGGGGGTGGATGATTGTCTGAAGGACTGCTCTCCTCTCCTGGAGATGGGGAGGGATGTTGTCTCACTCCTTGGCTGCCATCTGGTGTAGGCCAGATGACAGCACCAAAGTCTGAGCGCCGTGCAAGGGACGGGCTGTGGTTCCGTAGCATGCATGTGCCTCCACGCGCACATGATTACATGCTGCTGCAGCAAGGGGCAAGGGAGAAAAATGGAAAAAGGGAAAGTGCCAGCTTTGTGAAATCCTTCCTGCCCTCATTTCCACATTGCCACCTGACCACTGCCCCCAATTCTGGATGAGAGTCACCAGGTGAGGGGAGGGGAAGATGGCCCTCCCCTTCCTGCCCCTTCCACAGAGCGGCAATCCATGGGGAAATTCTTGGAGTGAGGTGTGTCAGGGGGCTGGGTGCCAGACGGTGGTGGCGGGGACAGGGCTAAAATGCCTGTTGCAGCTGACCAACCGGGGAAAAAAATTGTTTTAACAAAAAAAAAAAAAAAGAATATACCCTGTATTCAGGGATGCACCCTGTGCAGGCCTTTAGCTATCAGAGGTTCCCCGTTTTCTTTCTCCCACACCTTCCCTTCTCCCCTTTGCTTGGCAGTACCTCTATTGGCCGGGCACACACACACTTCACCGCTGTGATAAGAACAAACTCCCTGGCCTGATCACACAGGTCACTGTGGCACAGGAATCTGATGTAACCTCTGCCTGGCCTGCCTCTCCGATGCAGCAACCACAGCTCACTCCCAAACTTGGGCCATCTGCACGGCAGTGCACAGTGCTGCCCCTGGGCCATTGGAGCGGACCATATCCTAACATTCTAAGAACAAGAAATGGAGCAACTACAACTATGCTAGTCCCTGCAAGAAAGCAGAAATGTTCTGCTTGGAGTATCACAGGGATCTGATGCTCTTGATATCCTGGATGAGGGAACCAGAAACAGGGTGCTGATGATTGCTGATAATACTATATTATCTATTATTTGTTTTTAATTTTTTTTATTTTTATTGCACATAAGATCCTTTGTGCAGGAGTCCATTTTGAAAGATTCCAGAGTTAAGACAAACAACATAGACAAGGAACAGTATAAAGCTACCTTGTACAAAAAGCATAACATTTACAAACTTTTGCAGTTTAACAGAACTGCAAAGTGGAAGGTTTGGCCCTCGCTCATGGCAGAAACAGAGCTCTGGTGTTGCCGAGGGTTTTTCCCCAAAACTGACAAAGCAACCCTAAGGTACAGCATACTTCTGAGAGGTTCTGAATTAGACATTACGTCAATTATATCAGTCCAAACACCATGGCTGGTTGCAGAATTGTAGTGATTTACTGTAACACAAAGCAGCATATCAGTATAGCACTATGAAGGTGCACTGGTGCTTCGGTCAGTGGACCTATGTCAAGAGGCTGCCTTTCAGAAGGACGCCATAACTTAGAGATGCCTGATGACAGAGCAGTATGACATTTCCTTAAAGCATTTCATAGATTCACATTTTTTAAACTTTATTTATATGCAGTACAGCAAACAGATTGTAGGCAGATATTTCAAGCACCTCGTATCATAATACCATAGACTGAGAGTATATTTTTATTACAGTAAGGGTATCTTATGCCCCAAGCTAATACGTTACTGGAGGGGTATCTGAAATTTACTACCATGCTACTGCACTAACTGATTTCTAAAAATCAAATTCTACTTAACAGTTGTTCGTAAAAATCATGCCAATATCTAATAAAATGCAATAATATGAGAACAAGCATAGATACAACAACGGAGAGGGGGGTGCAGTAAAATACAATACAGTGGTTCCTGCACAAAGTAGGGGTGTGGGCCAAGAGATGTGGACTTAAGTTTTAAAATGGGAAACAGCAAGGTAGTACACCAAGGAGTGAGGAATTTGGCTCACACATACGTCCTGAGTGGTGCACAAGTGGACAGCGCAACCAAGGTAAAGGACTGAAGGATGACTGTGGACAGTAAGCCAAAGCCAGGCTGGCAATGTGCTGCCACAGTCAAGACAGCAAATGCAAGATTGGGATGCAGCAGGAGGGGCATGGAGTAAGTCAAGGGAGGTGATCCTTCCCCTGTACAAGGCCTTGGTTAGAACACACCTCAGGTACTGTGTCCAGCTCTGTAGCATAGAAAGAACACTGAAGTGATTGTGAGGGTCCACCACAGGGCCATCAAGCTGATTAGCAGATTAGGGGGGCTTAGCAAGCATAATTAGAAGCGACTGGGCATGCTCAAATTAATAAGCCTAGTGAAAAAGACTGCATGAAAACATGATCAGTATGGTATACCAAGTACTAAAAGGGACAGACATGGTCAAGTATACAAGGATGTATACACGAATGTCAGAGCAAGTGGGTGCACGCAGAACTAGTGGACATGCAAATACACTCAGTGGGGAGCAGGTAAGGGAAGATATTAGAAAGCATTCCTTCACTGGCCTAGTGATATGGAGGGTTGAGGTGCAAGACACCATACCAGCCATCATGCTGGCAACCCAGGTTCAGGAGTGGACTCAGGATGCTGGGAGTTGGTCAGGAAGGGAGAGGATGGAGCCTCAAGAGGACTGCTCTCCTCTTCCTCCTGGGGTAGGGGTTATGGCACCCTGTGGAAGCACAGCCCCCAGTAACAGCTGGTGGCATGGCAACCAGGGACTGTCATGCAGAAAACAGGAGGAGTGGCAGGTCCCGAAGTCCTGTGCATGGAATAGTGCACAGGGACGTATTGGGTGGCACTGCATACCCACTCCTCCTAGGGAGGAAAAACTAGGAGGAAACCAACTCTCGGGCTGACAACATCACTCTACCCACCCACTGGCCCTGCAGTGGAAGAGCACCTATGCCACACTGCAGGTGCTCGACTGTAAGTCCTAGAGAAAAGTTGGAGGGACAGGGCTGGGGTGGGGTGGCTAGCAAGATGGAAGGGCCACCCGGACAGTGGGTTTAAGAAAACAAAAAAAGAATGCATTACTTAACACAGAAAGTAGCTTGTGGGTGGGTGCTAGCACTGTTCTGTGTTTCTTTCCAAGCAGCACAAGGCAGGTTCCTGAGGACAGACTAACACTGAGGGTTACACAACACTGTAAGTGTTAGCATTCCAACTGATAAGATTGGAGGTGTGTCCATACTTAAACTGGGTATATAATGAGTCAGTAGTCAATAACTATTAAAGCCAGCTTTCAATTGTTTCACTGAAGTGCTCCCTGTTAACTTTAGGCTGTGGTCCTTGCCCTCGTTCCAGTATTAAACGGCTTAATTTTCTCTCATTTATCTCACTCTTCTAAAATGCTAAATACTGCCATCGTAGCCCTCATTTTTCTGTTCTCTTGTGTAGATTTCCCGAGCTGCTGAGAAGAGAATGGATCTAGTATTCACCCCTGGCTCCAGCAGCACTCGACAATAAGGCTGATTCGTGAGAAAGCATTTTGTATGAGAAACACTGAGTTCGTGGTCACCATGGTGGTTGTTTTCACCCATATGGTTTGCGCCACTAATAAAGAACTTACACATTTGGAACTATATCCTGCTTAAAGGAGTAGTCCACCCAGAATTTTCAAAAAACATATGTTATGCAGAGTGTTTTGATAGGTATATTAAGTCCTAGTGTGTCCTTCCCTCTGTCTGCTATTAGGAGTTTTTCCTAAATTAGCCTGCTAGCTGTATGGTAGTTTTACAACCCCTGGGGATCTCCATCACAAACAGGTTTATTGGCTTTCTTTCTCCTATGATGCACCCTGTTTCATGTGACACTGATGTAGCCATGCCCTTAGATTTAGCATGTGCACCGCTTTAAAATCAGTTTACAATCAGTTCACAACAGCAGGTAACTGTTCTTATCCAGGGAGCACAAATGGCAACAGTTAGTTTAGCAGATACCTGAAAGCAAGCTAACTGGGGTTTCTGTAAGACAACAGCTACTAAATAGCTCTAATTCACTATTTTTGTTTTCTATGTGCATCAGGTCTAGCTAGCAGGAGTGCTTTAATTTTAAAACTTTTAATTTTATCAAATTATACACAACCATAAAAGCACAGAAACTGACCAGCTCTTCAATGCTACCTATAATTAATAAAGGCTCTAGCTGTTTTGTTACAGAAACCCCACTCAGTTAGATGTTAAATATTTGCTAAACTGTAAATGTAGGTATCAGCATTCTATTAGCAGTTAGTGCTGATTTTGCTCTGTGACAAGATTTTCATATTTATTTATTTATTTTTACAAATGAAGTGTGTGGTATGAAGCTGCAGCCTAGAAACTGCAAAATACTTTGAAGTCAGCTATTCTCCTGCATGTGGTATGGCATGAAAGCAACAGGATGACAGGGACTATTCCAGCTATACATCTGATTCCATTTTACAATGTTTCACTGCACTACACATTTAGTGTATCACACTTTTTCAAATAATAAAACAAATATTCTCCAAACTAAATAACTCACACATACATATTTTTATACTTTATTAAAAAGACACTTCATATTTGTAACAAAAAACAAACAAAAAAAATGAAAGTGATGTCACAGAGCAAAATCAGCCCTAACTCCCAGTTCCTTCTAGTAGAATGATGGTACCTACATTTATGGTTTAGCAAATACTTGAGAACTGAGTAGGTGTTCTGTAAGAAAACAGCTACAGACTTTACTAATTATAGCATTGATGATCTGGGGCAATTTCTGTGCTTTTTATTGTTGTGTGTAGTTTGATGAAATAACATTTTAGAATGAAAACACTTACTACTGCTAGCTAGACCTGACACACACACTGAAAACACAAATAATGAATTAGAGCTATTTAGCCGCTGTTTTCTTACAAAAACCCTAGTTAGCTTGCTCTCAGGTATCTGCTAAACTAACTGTTGCCATTTGTGCTCCCTGGATAAGAACAGTTACCTGCTGTTGTGAAGTGATTTTAAACTGATTTTAAAGCAGTGCACTTGCTAAATCTAAGGGCATGGCTACATCGGTGTCACATGAGACAGGGTGAATTGTAGGAGAAAGAAAGCCAATAAACTTGTTTGTGATGGATATCCCCAGGGGTCGTAAAACTACCATACAGCTAACAGGCTAATTTAGGAAAAACTCCTAATAGCAGACAGATGGAAGGGCATACTAGGACTTACCATACATCTCAAAACACTCCGCATACCATATGTTTTTTGCAAATTCTGGATGGACTACTCCTTTAAATGCTGCCAGATTGTCAAGTGCTGCTGAAGCTACTAAGGTGAGTGCTAGATCCTTTCTCTTCTCTGAACACTGATCTTTCTGTTAGGGTTATACGAATGTGCGAATATATAAATTTAGTATTCACCGAACATTCACCAAATACTTCTGAGCCTGCAAGTATTTGACAGTATTTGTGTATTCAGAACATTTGAGGTAATACTTCGGTTTAGGACAGCAGAAGGGTTAGGTCCATAAATGCTACCCTACTGCTCAGTGGTGGTAACCTTCAATGTTACCTTCTAGTATGTATTTGTCCAACCTTGTCTTACAGTTGGACACATTCAGTGCATCTACAACTTCCCACAGTAAATGATTCCATAGTCTTAGTGCTCTAGGAATAAATGCATACTTCCAAAGTTCAGTTTTGGATATGACGTCCACCATTTGTGCCCCCTCAGATCATGTTTACAATCTTTGTATCCTAAACCTAGATCTTTCATCAATTCCAGGTCATCCAGTACCTTAAAGAGATGTAACATGTCTCCCCTAGTCCTTCTTAAGACCATAGGCCTAGGTCTTCCAACCTATCCTCATATGTTTTACCTTTGCAACGTGGGATGAGCCTGGTAAACTTTCATTGTGTTTTTTTTTCCAATTAATTTTACATCCTTTTTAAGGTGAAGACTCCAGACCTGAGAGCAGTTATCTGTGTGAGGCCTGATATACGTTTTGTACAGAGGCAGAAGAACTGAATCAGATCTGGAGAAGAAGGATCTGAGGATACAGTTGATTAAATGGTTGGTTTTCATGGCTACCTGCCTGCAATGAGCACTGTACTTGAGGTCATTACTGACTTACAGCATACTCCCGGGTACCTTTCTGCATTCACTACTTGAAGTTTCCTCCCATGATAGGGAGAATATGAAAATCTCAAGGAAGAGTCTGTGGGGATTTGAACCATGTTATTGCAGGCCCATGGGAGAAGACAAAATCAGGGTTACAAGACTACCCTGAAGAAATTACAATTCCTGGATCGCCCTCCTTTGTGTAACAACCAAAAAAGGGTTCTCATTTGGTTACAAGACTCGAGACTGGTATTGTACCCTTATCCAGAGTAAAGAGGGAGCCCCGGGGCCTCGTGGTGGGTGTTCAGCCATTTAGGTTATTTATTTAATATTGGAAAGATATGTGAGCAAAATTGCCCATTTTCACAAACGTCCAGTTTTCAAACAGTCAAAATAAAATATACATGTTCAAATACAGAAATGTAACAATATGTAGCGAGAGACATCAGTGACACCTGACTTGGACAACTAGGTCAAAAATTCATATATACACAGATAAAATAAGATAAAAGCCTGAGAGTGCAGAGGTTGGGACACCTTGCAAGCAGAGAGACCTTATTATCATACATTACTATACTTGGTCCATTACTAGACTTGGTAATGTAACTGGGTAATAAAATTACCTTTCTCAAGTTCTTGTTGGAATGGCACAAAGGAAGAGATAACAGACAAGTGGTGCACATGTAATAAATGCAATTTACTACAGGTAAATGATAATACAGGCGTACTACCAACAGTGAATACACTGGGAGAGCTTCCAGTTTTCCTTACCTACTAGATGCAGTCTCTAGTCTCAGAGAAGTTATGTGCTGCAAGGGGTCTTATACCCCGATAATACCATGGTTACTACTGAAGAAGACACTTAAAAAGTATACAGTTGGACAGCAGCAGGTGGCATAAGTAAACATCCTAACTAACATAAAAAGTTGCTTAGCTTGCAAAGATAGCATGAACAATGGGATCTCTGTAAGTCTCCTAGGTTACTTGCAGTTACAGTGATGCACAAGCACTAAAGGTGGCACTGTTGCCTAATTTATGATTATACAGTAAAATATAATGGAAAGCATCTCCCAGTACTAAGATACATTTGTGAAACAAAATGGAGCATAATATGCATTAGTAAAATACAGTAGAACACAGATCCTGACACCAATGCTTGTACGCTAAGTGTCTCTGCCCTAAGGTTGTACATATACCTATATATATTGCTGTCCACGAGGTGAGGGTATGATCAGGGGTGCTGGACCATGGAAAACATTCCCCCCTTGTTGTCTTCAGAAGAAAAGACTACATACAACCACAGGAAAGCAGTGGGATGGAGCTAGGTTTACAAGCCCGAGGCACGAGCCTTGTAAAGGAATTTGAGTTGTTCTCAGTGTTGTCTTAGAGTACGTCGCAGACAGCAAAGGGTTAATATCAGAAAAATAGTCAAAAATGCTTGGATAATAAAAGCTTTGAAAGTCAATTCTAACCAAGTATTGGACAGAGCAGTGCTTAAATCACCACCATGAATAAGATCAAGGGCATCACCAGCCTTAGAAATTTAATTGCTAATATAAATCAAGTGCAAATCTTTTCTAGCTAAAAGACATTTAAAGAAGGGTCACTGTGCACATTAAACACGGGCAAATATTGAGACACGGCAAGCAAGTATTGCGGATCGGGATCAATAACATCTGATTCAAGGAGAGCAACAGAAGTAATTACTGTGTGACCAATAACTGTTTTCTTCTGTGGAGTAAAACAGAAGTTAGGAGCGGAAATAACACATGATTTTTGACTATAAGCAAAGGATTTATGATTTGTCACTACACAACACTGCCCATCGGAATTGTAAATAACTCTTACAGTTGGAACCCTCCAACGCTGTAGACGTATAGGACAAGAAAAAGACTGGTCAGTGAGCCGTGAAATTAAGTGATGTACCTCTTCCAGGTAGCTTCGGGATGCAACTGTTTCGGCAACAGGCGCTGAAGCTGCAGCTCGTGGAGATTCGGATTCATCATCCTCATCAACACCAGTCAGACTGGACGGCAATTCATCACCCCAGGTATAAGCCCAGTCAAGATGGTCCGTTGAGTACTCACACACAGGTTTCACAATATCGAAGACATCACAGGGGCACAGGTAGTAGTAACCCTTCTTGGTGCAACAGTTCGTGTGGGGCGCCACCCATGCGTGGAGCACCGAATGATAAACCAATAAGGAGGGAAGGTCAGTTCTTTCTCGATAGATGTTGTCATCAATGTGTCCAATGGTATTTACTGCAGCCAACTTGTCAAAGGCAGAGGTTTCAGGATCAAAGCGTGGTAATGACATGGTAAAGGTAGTAAACATATTATCATGTATTGAACAAGTTTTAGTAAAGTAGCAAGGTGCTTGATTTGGATATTGTGAGACATACCCAAGGTTTCTAGCTGTTGACATGGAAATGTTAACAGAATTTGCTAAACAAATGGTAAGGCAGCCATTAGATTTGCAATGAGGACAATACCATTTAGCCATTCTCCTCTCTCAAGCCCTCATTTGTATCACTCCAAATATAATTCAAATATGCCAACTGCTTCTTATCATATTTCAACAATTCACAATCATATCTTAACATACAAATTTCTCACTCAGAGACTTGAGCAGTACAGTGCAATAGTCTGTTATTGGAATCGTGAAGCGACTGTGTCTCCTCCGCCAGTTTCTGTTCCTTTTTCTGTAACTCTGATGCTTGCAAGCCCATCTCTTTTTATAGAGCGGCATTTTGCAGTTCAAGGGAGGCACACTTCAGTGTGAGACCCTCAACAGCGGTATACAGAGCTGCAATCAAAAGACCTTTGAGGTTGTATTTCTTGGTTGTGTGTTTTGACTCTATGTATTGGTCGGATATGAGCAGCAAAGGTTTTTCTGCAGATTTTGCATCCGGCGCGAAATCTGTCCATCCACCATGGGATGTGAGGTAGTTCAAGACATCGAGTCTCAGTTCTGTGCAAAGTTCAGACATGACAAATAAGGGGTAGACAAACAAAGAAGCAGTTGGAAAACTGGACAAAATCCTTGGCTCTGTCACCAACCACTTTCCGGTCCCTGGTGGGTGAACAGTGATGCCAAGGTGGTACGCTGTCACTCGCAAGACGGAGTGTACAGAGGTCCGGTGTGGGTCTGCCACACCAGAGACCAAGACAGAATGTGCCCACCACAATCGTTACCACTGTAAGGAGGAGTAGGTCCAAGGAGGTGAAAGTTGCCCTACACTACTCGACATTCAAAATAAACTGAATGGAATCTTCTTTTGCACCTTCCAACCTGCACACGGTTGCCAAATGTAACTGGGTAATAAAATTACCTTTCTCAGGTTCTTGTTGGAATGGCACAAAGGAAGAGACAACAGACAAGTGGTGCACATGTAATAAATTTAATTTATTACAGGTAAATAATAATACAGGCTTACTACCAACAGTGAATACACTGGGAGAGCTTCCAGTTTTCCTTACCTACGTAGATGCAGTCTCTAGTCTCAGAGAAACTACGTGCTGTAAGGGGTCTTATACCCTAATAATAACCATGGTTAATACTGAAGATACATAAAAAGTATACACTTGGACAGTAGCAGGTGGCATGAGTAAACATCCTAACTAACATAAGAAGTTGCTTAGCTTGCAAAGATAGCATGAACAATGGGATCTCTGTAAGTCTCCAAGGTCACTTGCAGTTACAGTGATGCACGAGCACTAAAGGTGGCATTGTTGCCTAACTTATGACTACACAGTAAAAATATAATGGAAAGCATCTCCCAGTACTAAGACACATTTGTGAAACATAATGGAGCATAATATGCATTTGTAAAATACAGTAGAACACAGATCCTGACACTTATGCTTGTATGATAAGTGCCTCCGCCCTAAGGTTAGTAGATATACAGTACCTACATATGTATTGCTGTCTGAAAGGTGAGGGTATAATCAGGGGTGCTGGACCATGGATAACAGTAGGGAACACATAGGTCAAGCCAGTCGTGACCTTGGCGAGCATCCTAGAAGGACAGGGGGAGCATATCTCTGTTTTCCCCCTCCCTGTCACGAATTGCACTTAGGGGTGGGCACTGTGAGCTCAGTGGATCTGACCCTCAGGAGTCAGTTTGTGACAGTCCTCAGGCTCTAAACTATGTAGCAAATCCTTTCTGCCCTCGCCACTTCGTCTGTCACAGCAGACACACGCTTGTCTCGACACGCATTACCGCACATGCCGTTGTGCGCTCACCCCGCTTGCTGAGGGGCAAATCTAAATATCACATGACCTGGAAGTGACTTCCCAGGTCATGTCAGGCCCAACGTTCAGCAAGTATTTAAAATTTTGTTAAAATAATAAAACTACTCAATAATAACTTGCTGCTGCTTCCCTGACGATGTTGGATGACACAGCAAAAACTAAAGCTACTGACAAGGGTTAACCTTCATGTCCCGTAGGTCCTGAGGCTCGCCAGGAACCACCCCTTGACCCTTCCTGCCAATTAAAGCTGTTGTCTACTTACAGACAACAAGGTCCATCCTCGGTCATGAACTCCTTTGGTTTTATTCAATATTTAGAGCTTTCTCCATTGCCTTGTGCTATTACACAGCTTTAGGCTGTCCCATAGCAGCAACTCAAAAGTATTCAGCTCCACCAAGCCATTTGTTTAATAACAAAAAAACTAAATTTTAAATGACCTCTACCCATGTAGCAATATTGCACACACCCCTTCCACCAACCCTGATCACCCAGAAATATACTCCCAACCCTCCACCCTTGTAGCACCACATCACCCTTCCCCAATTCCAGGTGCAGTACTAATGAATAAATAAGCAGTAGTAGTAGTAATTGTTTAGTCTTGAAAATCAAGAAAAGGACAAAGCAGTTGAGCCAAGGCTGATTTACAATGGGGTCTTATTAACTCAGTACCATATGTATTCATTAATACTGCACCTGGGATTGCTGACTTACAAATCAAGCAAATTCCCGGCTGCCAGTCACCACCTACTGTCTGAAAAACCCAACCTCTCCAACCCATGCCAGACCCTTTTAAAACAGATGCCCTCCTCCCACTCAAATACACACACACACACACACACACACAGAAAGGCAGTCCTATGGCAAGTGACCCCTCTAGCTCAGCCATCCATCATCTACTGAATGGAACTGGGATCACACTTTGTAGCAATCCCTGATTGGCTCCCTCTGGATTTTTTAAAATACACAGTAGGTTGGGGTCCTTAAAAAGACTTATCCATGCTCAAAAGTTAGAAAATAAGTTTACTTGCAAAACTGGAACAAGACTACAATTTCTATCTATTCAACATATACGCGCCACCAGTTGTGCTCTCCTGCAATGGGCAATGCATTGCGGCCTGTAACCAAGGCACTAGAGGGATGTGCAAATGGCATGCCTGTACATTATCAGTACAGGCAATCTGAAGCACTTTTTTTTATATATAGATTTTTCTCAGCTTTTTTCCCCCTTTTCTCCCTGTCCCCGTGCCTCGGCGTGTGTGTGTGTGTGTGGAGGCATGCGCACATCTCGCCACAGGGTGCCATCCCACTACACTGCCGCCCCCTCCCACCTACACTACCCACTGGACCTCCACCAAGTGGGAGCAGAACTGTGGTGGAATGACAACTGCCCCAGGAGAGGAAAGCTGCTGTTCGGCTGCTCAATCCTGCTCCTCCCTGCCCACCCCTCATGCTAGTTCTCTGATGACCCAAGGTCATTTCTGAACCCAGGTCGCTTGTGTGGCATGAGGTAAGGCATCCAGCACCTCAACCCTCAGTGCCACCAGGCTGGCTGAAGCACTTTTTTGAAGTTCATCTGGATTTTATGAGAATAATGAATAAAAAGCTAAATTAATAAAATACTAGGAAACTGGGAAAAGTCATCTGAGTTGACTTCAGAGCCTTTAAGAATTGTATTAGAAGAGGACAGAAAGAAATGTAGCTCATTCCCCATGGTGTAGCAGAATCTTCTTTGATAACATAAGCATCAAAATATTGCTTTTGGCCAAATGTTCCCATTGACATGACGCTGTAATCTGGGTGGAGAGAACAGTGATTGAACAAGGATTCTCATTAATGAGATCCATTCCTATTAACAAGCTTCAACTATAAGCCAAAGTTTGGCGATGGGCCAAATCCAGCAGGTTGCAAGAGGAACTGTTCTTGTAGCAGCTGTTACCTGGGTGCGAAGGTGATAAACAGCCAAACCCTCCTACAGATCTAATTATTTGAACTTCACAATGCAAGGTGCAAGGTGAGACTACGGCTCTATTGCACATTAAAAAACAAACAGAAAAACAAAAATAAGAAATCAAGCCAGCTCCATAAAGAATCTCTGCAACATCAGATAACCTGGTTCCCTGTCCTGAGCCTGGGATGTCTGCTTCTGACCGGTTACTCCTTCTGCCTTGAACTCCTCCTGCCTTGGAGAGAGAGAGTACCTCCATCTGCTGCACAGTACCACCCCCTGCTGGCTCAATGGGAGGAGATTTCATACATAAATATGTGATCCCTTCCAGAGCAACCTTGTGTTGTTACACACCTGTTCACCTAGTGTGTTACCTGGAAGCATTGCACACTTAGCGCAGGGGGATGCCAGGAGGGTTCCAAATGAGGGGTGGGGCTCTCCTGTCCCTCCAATAGTCCTGATAGGCAGAATGTCAGTAGCTCTACAGCAGAACACACTGTGAACTAGTGGATCCAGCTAAAAGAAGAAACATGGGTGAGCATCAGGAAATACTCTTGTGTTGCTGCTACTGGTGAACTAGAACCAGAACTAGTACCAGAACCTGTACCAGCACCAGTGCCAATGTTCGTATGACACAGTAGGAGTACTCTGTTTTTATAATGGTGTATAGTAGAGTGTTATAGTATATGGTTAGGGCTTATAATGAATAGAAAGCCGTGGCTTTCAAAATCTTGTTGTAGGACAGTTCAAAGGTCAAAAAAGTTGTACTATCGGTCTGACGTCACATCGATAGTACAACAACTTTTTTTGCCTTGCCCTGCAACCTGATTGTCTTACTTAGCAACGGTCTGAGAAGAAAAAAATGTGGAATATGGCGGCGCGATTAAGCGAGCGCCGGTCGGAGGACCCTCGTCTTCATGACACGGACAGCCTCACAAGGCTCTGTGTCACTAAAGTGAATCGCCGTTTTTTAAACTAAGTGCTGCCAAGCTAGCGGGACGGGGTGAAGCCGACCTGAGAGCGGGATGAGTCGGAGCGGGAGCAGCATAACACTATGAAGGTAACCGTCAACCTGGGGAAGAAATGAAAAAAGAAACACAAGCCAGGAACCATATACTATAAAAAATAGTGGATGGGTAACCATCCACAACTATGGCTGTGTTTCTATTTCGGTTGTTGAAGACATCATGGAGACCTCTCGAGCTTCGCTCTCGAGGTCTCCATGATGTCATCAACAACCTCGATGGAAACACAGCCTTGTTGTGGATGGTCACCCATTCACTATTCTATATGTTCTGTATAGAATTTCAGCCCTTTCAAAATGCTGTTGTGCCACAGTTCCAAAGGTCATAGAATGTGATTGTACCCCACTGTAGTAGAACAGCAGTCAAGAACCTCTAGAGACTGCATGAGTCAGTTTCATTTTGAAAGGAAAAGAACTCATGCACACATATTTCACACAGTACTATACACTATAAAAATACAGGATAAGCAACTCTGTGCACAACCAGTGTGGTTTGCCACCTTGGGGTTCTGATTCCCATGGACCTCTCGAGCTTTGCTCTCGAGGTCAGAGGGAATCAGAACCCCCTGTGGCAGAACACACTGGTTGTGCATAGTTGCCCATCCAGTATTCTCTATGTTATAGAGCAGATCTGGAACATGTTGGCCTAATTTAAGCGGTTTTACTATAAGAATAATTTCATATACTGTAACTAATACACATGAACTGTATGAAACAACATGTTTATCATTTCTCATCAGAAAGGTTCATTAGAAATGTCATGACAAGATTATTCTTCTCTTTACCCAGAACAAGCAAAAAGCAACATAACTATTTTATATGTCTAGAAGGCATAAGCAAAATAACTATTTCATATGCCTGGCTGTCTTTTCTGCAACTCAAACTTTATTTTTTGTACTTATTCTTTATTCCCCCTACACACCAGTCTCCCCTACCACTCAGGACCACCAGGTACATCCCAATCCCTCCTACCCCCTAAGCATGGCTACCTACCTCCATGGAGCCTTGGCTTCTCCCTCAGGCAGGGTTGGGGGCTGTCCCCTGGACATCTTGTTGCATCTGGTGGGGCTCGTGCTGGCGAGGCAGGGGACCTCGATTTACTGGCGGACCATCTCTGTTGCAGAGGTGCTGGGGTTGTGGTCATTTTTCCCATTACTGGCCCCTTAGGGACATCGCGTGCAGGATGTCAAAGCATGTGCATGCGCACTATGTATGCATCTGTACACCAACGTTATGGCATTCTTCCCTCCCTTCCTTCTGTCTCCTGTCGTACTGCCACCTGTGGTCACCCAGGGGGCAGAATCGTGGCGCAGCATGGAACCCTCCTTTCCTGGAGGAGGAGGAGAGCATTCTGTGGGATGCTTAATCCTCCTCCCCTTGGTCGGCCCCCAGTGATCCAGGCTCAATCCTGAACCCGGGTTACTGGCATCGCGATTAGTAGTGCTATCACTGCTTCGGCTTGCAATTCAGACTTTTGAATCTAGGGTGCCAGAAAAACCTTTCCTAAGTGAAGTACATACCTACACATTACACATACACATAGAACAACTGCGGCACGGGATCATAATGTTGCAAAACATTATGCCTCATGGCAAAATCACACTGCCAATACAGCATGATTTCTGGCATGAGGCATAGAGTCTTTTCTGTGGGGGCTCCACCCCAACAACCCCGTTACGAGGGCTGCGCCCTCAACCCCCCCCCAAGATTCTCAACTCCGGAGTCAATAAGCACACAAGTCGAAATAAAATAAAAGTTTCTAGGACCAGGAATCAAACCTGGTCCCAGACACAGCACCTGGGTTCCTACTGCTGTGGCTCAGTCCTGTGAGCACGGCAGCTGCTAGATGGAACCCGCTACCAGCAGAGGTCTTATCCTCTGCCTGGGAAGGTGCTACTGGTGCAATACCGCATGCAGCAGTATACGTGGTATTGCACCCGTAGCACTAGCATCCTACGCTGTACAGGGTTAGCCATAATGTCGTACACTATTACGCGTGTGACATTATGACCCGGTAGGAACAACTGCCACAATGCTTGCATATATATTATAATCAACTATCCCCCAAAACAGTCTTTAGTGGCTTAGCCTTATGACTATTAGGTTTGCATGAGAGGACTGTCAAATATTAGAAGCAATTAACTGATCCCAATTTCTTTCCATTCTGGGGCCCATCAGCTAGTCCAGCAGATACCCGCTAAGAGCAGTCTCTGGCAGCCATGTTTCAAGGGCTTGCTCCAGACTGTCCTCCAGTTTGCAGAAAGACTTGGATATTTCTTGTTTGTTCAGGGGCGGGGTGGGGGAGGGTTAGGCTGGAGTAGCCCAGAGGAGGAAAACAGAATTTACTACTAGTGGTTATACTGAGAAATGGTCTCATAATTTCTAGTAAATAGTAGCATAACAACATGGTTATTTCCAAGTGTCACCTCGTAAGAAAGGTGTTGTCATGGTAGCTGGTGATTTCCACAACACTATTACGTAAAATGCTAGACGTGTGAGACTAAGGTGTTAGATGTGTAAAGAAAAAATTATATGTGTGAGGCCTAGGTGTCAGATGTGGGAAAAAATTTCTGTGTGAAAATGCAAATATGCTAAGGCGACCTCTGAGTGCGTCTGTAATATATCTGTTTTTTATACTTTTAGAAATTAGATTTAGAGAGATTAGGCCCTGTTCATTTTCAAGGTCCTCTGTTAGCAGGCTTTGCCAAGAGTGCTTTGGCCTGGCCTACCTGTACCCTGACTCAGGTCATGGGGAAAGGTTTACCAGTATCAGTGCTGAATCAAAACACAAGCCATAGTACAAACACAGAGAATATGCACCCAGCAGATACAAATATGACATAGAAAGCAATAAGCAAATGTATAGTCTTACCATCATTTATTAGAGATTGGTGTTCAGAATAGAGTGAAAAAACATCCAAGAGGAATGTGTAGAACACACACCCATAGTGTACGTATGATGTCATCATCGGGTGACGATGCTTCTCTTTCTTTGTGCTACAGTGGCGTGAAAAAGTATTTGCCCCCTTCCTGATTTTCTCTATTATTGCATATTTGTCACATTGGATGTTTTCAGGTCTTTAGACAAAATATAATATTAGATAAAGGGAACCTGAGTGGACAAATAACACTTTTTTTTTTTACTTATTTCATTTATTTAATGAAAAAAGTTAACCAACACCAACTGGCACTGTGTGAAAAAGTAATTGCCCCCTAGTTAAATCAACCCAATTAAAGGGATAATTAGAGTCAGCTGATTGAACACAGCCAGGCTTGATTACAGCCAGCCCTGCTCAATATAAACCTCACTTATTTTGGCCCTTACCATCAGAGTCACATTGTCAGGACAAAGATTCAACAAGCACATTATGCCATGATCAAAGGAAGTTCCTGAAAAGATCAGAAAAACATTTTGTTGCCCTCTATCAGTCTGGAAAGGGTTACAAAGCTATTTCTAAGGCTCTGGGACTCCATCGAACCACAGTGAGAGCCATAATCTACAAATGGAGAACACTTGGAACAGTAGTGAACCTTCCAGGAGTAGGCCTGCCAAAAATTACTCCAAGGCGCGATATAAAAATCATCCAAAGAAGACTCAAAGGATCCTAAAACAACATCCAAAGAACTGCAGGCTTCTCTTGCCTCAGCTAAGGTCAGTGTTCATGACTCCACAATCAGAAAGAGACTGGGCAAAATGGGCTTCATGGAGAGTAGCAAGGTGGAAACCACTGCTAACCAAGAAGAACATAAATGCTCATCTCTCATTTGCCAAGAAGCACCTGGATGATCCACAAGCCTTTTGGGAAAATGTTCTATGGACAGATGAGTCCAAAGTGGAACTTTTTGGACAACATGGATCCCATAATGTCTCGCGTAAAGCAAACACAGCATTCCACAGTAAGAACACCATACCAACAGTCAAACATGGTGGTGGTAGTGTGATGGTGTGGGATGCTTTGCTGCCTAAGGACCTGGATGACTTGCCATAATTAAAGGAACCATGAATTCTGCTCTGTACCAGAAAATTCTTAAGGAGAATGTCCAGTCATCCTTCCATCAGCTGAAGCTGAAGTGTAGTTGGGTCATGCAGCAAGACAATGATCCAAAACACAAAAGCAAGTCCACATCAGAATGGCGAAAAAGAAGTAAAATTAAAGTTTTGGAGTGGCCTAGTCAAAGTCCAGACTCAAATTCGATAGAGATGCTGTGGCAGGACCTGAAACGAGCAGTTCATGCTCGAAAACCTACCAAATGTTACTGAATTAAAGCAGTTCTGCGAGGAAGAGTGGGTTAAAATTCCTCCACAGCGATGTGAAAGACTGATATTGAATTATAGGAAGTGTTTGGTTGCAGTCATTGCAGCTAAATGTGGCGTAACCAGTTATTAAGTGTAAGGGCAATTACTTTTTCACACAGTGCCAATTGGTGTTGGTTAACTTTTTTTCGTTAAATAAGTGAAATAAAAAAAACAAACAAGTGTTATTTGTTCACTCAGGTTCCCTTTATCTAATATTACATTTTGTCTAAAGACCTGAAAACATCCAGTGTGACAAATATGCAATAATAGAGAAAATCAGGAAGGGGGCAAATACTTTTTCACACCACTGTATATATCAAGCTATGTAGCAAAGCAGCACCTGCTATCCCTTTAGGCCTGAAAACAGTAGACACAGGAACATAGACAATGATGGCAGAAAAAAACAAAGGCCCAGTTAGTCTGTCTGTAGTTCTCCATTTGCCTCAGGACCTATTGTTCATGTGGGGTTCTATCCATCCCTGTCTACCGCTCTGCTCCTCTCTATACTGTTACCAACCTCGGTAACCACCAAACCCTTCATTCTGTCCCAGCCGTGCTTGAAACCATTTATGGTCTTGGCGCCCACCACATCTACTGGCGGACTGTTCCACGGCTCCAACACCCCTTCTGTAAAGCAGAACTTCCTCACATCCCTCATAAGCCTTTTGTCGTCGAGGCACAGTGAGTCAGGAAGTACAGAGAAAACCCAGGAGCAGTTGTAAACATCACCAAAACTTTATTTATTGTAGCAGTAACATAAAATAAACCTGTTCAGAATAACTATGTACAAAAGCAAAAATAAAATCTTTCTTGTAAAAAAAAAATCTCCTTTGCAGCTCAGCTTAGCTGTTTTTATAGGCCTTTTTCAACCCCCATCCTTTGCAAACATCCTGTCCTTTGTAAATTTCAGGAGCTGCTAGAACACTGAGAACTTCCTGAGCTCCCCACAGCAACTGCAAAAGGCTCAGGCATTTGCACCCAAGTAACCTCTAGCTTTTTACAGTTATCTCAAATTATAAATATATACATTTCAACAGTAACACAATTTTCT
The DNA here is from genome assembly GCA_016271365.2 of Neoceratodus forsteri. Lineage (NCBI taxonomy): Eukaryota > Metazoa > Chordata > Ceratodontiformes > Ceratodontidae > Neoceratodus > Neoceratodus forsteri. Next base: position 897,669,039 of record CM057451.1, on the reverse strand, counting down.
AAACAAAAGTGATCCCAATATCAGCTACATTTCTCGCTGGGAGCCTGGACACGGCTCCTTTGTTCTGAATTCAATTTTTGGCGCCTTCTGTTGCTTTGACTCTACGACTCAGCTGTACTGCTCGGTGGTCGTGAGAGCCCGCTGCGCTCTCCCTGGACTGGACTGCGGAACCCCGAAGTCAGAAGGTCGGCCTTGCGCTCTCGCTGGGAGCCTGGACACGGCTCCTTTGTTCTGATTCAATTTTGGCACCTTCTGTTGCTTTGACTCTATGACTTTGCTGTACTGTGATAGTCGTGAGAGCCTAACAAGCTCTCCCTGGACTGGACTGCGGACCCCCGAAGTCAGAGGTCGGCGCCGCGCCTCGCTGGGGAGCCTGGACACGGCTCCTTTGTTCTGAATTCAATTTTGGCGCCTTCTGTTGCTTTGACTCTGCGGCTCGCGCTGTACTGCTCTGCCATGGTTCTGGCCCCGCCAGCGCTGTGCGCCGGCTCCCCACCGCACCCCACCACCACCCTTGGTCAGCTCTCAAATTTATAGGCAGCTGCAAGGTCAGGTGACTCTGCCAAAACCTATCAGCCCACTTTCAGGTTTGCAGGTTATCATTTCTCACCAGTAGAGGCCACTACCACAAACTACAGCTTGCTCTAGCATCCTCCACTTCACAAACATGATCCTCTACCTACTAGCAGTGCTTACCACTGCCACGCCTCTCACCTCTCTGCCCCGCATAAACATGCCTTTAAACAACCCAGACTGCTACAATATACTCTCGCCCTCACCCTCCCCCCACCCCTTCCTACCCCCAAGGACTGGCAGTGCCACACAACCACCCTTCCGTGGTTCATAAGCCCCTCAGTCATTCCCCTGTCCTTCCCCGTAAGCCTATCAGTCCTAAGTAACCTAGGTGCTGTTATCCCTCCCCAATCCCCACACTTGTCCCGTTCCAGTCCTAAGCCAAGATTTGCATGGTGTAATGCTACTAGATATCTCACCCTGCTGCTTCTCATGGCAGGTGATATAGAAACTAACCCTGGCCCGTTGTTCGACCTCAACCACGTAACTCTTCCAAGGGACTTAGCCTACTCCACCTGAACATCCGCAGCTTACTAAATAAAATCCCGGAGCTGCAAGTCACTACCCAAACCCTCCAACCGGACATCTGCATCATATCTGAGACATGGCTCAAACCTCACCATGCGGATGCCACAATAGCCATCCCGGGGTATACTGCAATCAGGCAGGACCGCCTAGGACCTAAGAAAGGCAGTGGCATAGCCATGTATATATCAACTAGGCTTAACTACACCCCTGTCCAAATCACAGGTCTGTCTCCCCAGACAGAAACTAAGCTGATTAAACTCCTGCTGCCTCACACCTCCCCAGTATACGTTGCTGGTATTTATTGCGCCCCGACTACTCCTGGAGATACCATCATCAATCATCTAGCCTCCCTAAAAGCTACGGCTGTCACAGGTGAACTCTATATCCTAGGTGACTTAAATCATAACTGGCTAGCACCCGCCTGCGCAAAACTACGCAGCAGTGTCAAATCCCTAAATCTCTCCCAACTAATAGAACAACCCATGCGCCTAAATCCTACAACACGCAACCACTCCCTCCTGGATTGGGCTCTCACCTCATACCCACACAGAATAATCAAGGCTGGCATCCTTTCTGATTCCTTGAGTGATCACCACATGGTCTACATGACTAGGAAAGTGCACAGACCTACAAACCACCTCCCTCCAAGGATAATCCTTACAAGAGCTTATAAATCCCTCTGTCTCCACTCCCTCTTAAATGACCTCTCACTTGCCGACTGGTCTTTTATTAAGCTAGTGCCCTCAATTGACCACGCTTTTGATTTGTTTAGAAAGCAGCTCCTTACCATATGGAACTATCACGCCCCCATAAGAAAGAAAAGAGTCAGGGATTACCATCTCCCCTGGGTATCTGCTGACATTATTGGTAAAAATATTGCTAGAGACCAGGCCTGGAAAAAACATAGGCTACTAAACTCCCCTGCATCTCTACAATACTACCGCACCCTCCAAAATAACTGCACTAAAGCCATAACGGAGGCTAAAAACAACTATTTCCGAAACGCTCTCACCACGAATCTAAGTCACCCCTCCAAATTCTGGAAAACCGTTAAAACCCTGTTCTCTCCCCCGACCCAGCCACCTCCCTACCCTAAACCTACAGGGCAATATTATATCAGCCCCGAGTTGCCTCTGCTTTCAACTTCTTCTTCTCTACTGCAAAACTCTTCTAGACTGCCAACATTCCATAACATGCATACAACCATCTCGATATACCCGCACGACTCCCAAGCGTGCCTCTCTCTCTCCTTTCGATCGTCTCCCCAGCTGAAGTTTTAGCCTCACGCCCTTGACCCACAAAGCAAGTGCCCCTCAGGATTGGACGCCAAACTCCTCTTCCTATCAGCCCCCAATAGCCACCCGCTTAGCCAACCTCCTAAATCTCTCTTTCTCCACGGCAAAAATTCCAGTAGCCTGGAAGGAAGCAGTAATCATCCCACTACCAAAAGGAGGTGATCCATCCGAGCCTGGCAATTACCGCCCGATCTCTCTCCTACCGGTTCTGGCCAAGCTTCAACAGCAGCTTGTACTCACCCAACTCACACAGTTCCTCGACTCCACCTCTTTCTTCACACTGTTTCAGTCGGGCTTTCGTAAAAATCACTCCACCATCACAGCACTGTTAAGGCTCACAAACGATATTTTCTTGGTATGGACAAGGGCCACGTCACCTCCGCTATTTTTATTGGCTTGGCCAAAGCCTTTGATACTGTGTCCCACTCAAAACTTCTCACAAAATTGCAACACGAGGCTCTCTCATCCGCCACCAACTGGTTCCAACCTATCTGTCAGGCAGGATGCAGGCTGTAAAACTGCCCTCACATCTCCACCTCACTACCTGTTAACATGGGGTTCCCCCAGGGTTCGGTCCTGGGCCCCCTGCTTTTCTCCATTTTTTTAAACGACCTGCCTCAAGTCTGCTCCAACTCAGCCTTACAAATGTACGCGGATGATACAGTACTGTACACCTCCGGCCCCTCTACCGGTGACACAATCGCTTCTCTTCAACGTGATTTTGATGCTGTTCAAACTTGGCTTAGGTCCAACCAGCTTATCCTAAATGCTAAGAAAACCGTCTCCATAACTTTCGGCACCCATCCTAAACTATCCCGGCTAGCAGCCCCCCCTGTCTTCCACACCCTGGATGGATCCAACCTAGAATCCTGCACCTCCTTCAGGTACCTGGGGGTCTGGCTCGATCAACACCTTGATTTCCATGCCCACATTGAATCACTACAGAAAAAACTTCACCCTAAATTAGGCGCACTGTACCGCTACAAAGGCAACCTTCCTACCTCTGTCAGGAGGGAGACAGTCCTCAAAATGATCCTCCCCATTTTTGACTATGGTGACGTGGTCTACAGCGCAGCCCCTCCATCTACCTTGGCCAGCCTGGACCCCCTCTTTCACTCTTTCTGCCGGTACGTCCTTGACTGCCCACCTTCCACCCATCACTGCGACCTGTACAGCACCCTTTCCTTCCCATCACTGGAGTCTCGGCGTAAACTACATTGCAAAAATCTCATTTTCAAATACTAGTCAAATGCCCTCCCCCCCATCTCAGCTGTGCTGTAACCCAACCCCCAGCTTACCCCTCAGAGCTCGATTCAAAACAGCTTCAAGTCCCTTTTTATGCGCACCTCAAAGGGCCAAATGGCCTTCAAGCATCGACTGCCCAAACTATGGAATGAGTTAACAGTAGATATCAGGCTCTCCTCCTCCCACTGGCTTCTCAAACCGCATCTGCTTACCCACTTCTCAGATGTATGTAAATGTCACCCACAGACTAATTGTTACCCTAAAACTAGTTCTACCACAAGGGGCATCCAACTGGATCTAAATAATAACCTAAGCAGCTAGCCCAGTTTTCCACTGGGCCAATTTTACCTCACTGCTCTCACCCAGTTAGTGTATGCCTAACAATTGTCACAACAAACTATGAGCACCAAACCTAGAAATTGTATCGGCAATCAAGCTGCACTTGCTGTACCTACAAATCTCGCCCTGTATAAATCCACTCTCACCTGTTGCAATACCACTGGCCACTTTCTCTCCTTGCCTTTGTATCCACTTTCAGCTGTCTTATATACCATTTCAATTATAATGTCTACTGAACCTGCTGTCTATCGCACCGATGTACTGTGATTGTAGCTATTTTAGACCTATGTAACCCCAGGTCGCATCTGGAAACGAGCGGTCCCCGCTCAGAATGCTTATCTGGTAAATCTCTTAAATAAATAAATAAATTTCCATACATTGATTCTCTTATATTTTATATTAGCAGATATAGATATACAAGGAAGAAAGACAACAAGAGAAAACTGAGAGACAGTGAAAGGCAAAGGATTGCGAGACTGGTCGAGCTGATCAAGTCCGAGGTCTCACAGGAAAATTTGGTTGCGCAACCAGACAGAAGAGACAGAAAAGGAAAGAATACAGATCCTTGCATTTAAACACTTTCTCCAAAACAAATGGGACAGGGTCCTATTCTACCCTGTCACACCTTCCCCCTGCCAATTTCTACTAGTGACCTTGGCTTTTTAAATCTTTACTCCAGCTAAATAGTTTCCCAAGGTTTACCTTCTTTATTCCCTTCAGGAATTTGAAGGTCTCTATCAACTCCTCCCTTTCTCACTTGGCCTCCAGTGAGTACATGTTCAGTACCTTGACGTGATTCTAAGACCTCCCCAGTTGACCCTGAATCATCATGGTCACCCTGCACTGCACCGACTCCAGCCTGTCCCTGTCCTTCCTTACGTGAGGACTCCAAAACTAAGCACAGTGTAACCCCTGGATGATGCTATCCCCAGTGTTACACCCCTGCCTACTACCCTGGACATAGGCTGAGGAGATGGGTTTGCTAACTGATAACCATATTCTTAAGCCTTTGCTGCAGTGCCTCCACTCAGGGTGCTTTACATGGGTAAGTTCATAATGGGTGTAGCCCCTTGAGATGCTACACCACCCACGATGACCATTTACCTTTCCCAGACATGCGCCAATAAACACTTCCCCACACTTTAACATTTTGCATTTAAAGGCTCTCTCTAATAATATGCTCACGCCAAATATTTCAACAAGAGAGTTATTTAGGGGTATAAGGAGTTAGGAATGGGGATGTGGAGCAGAGGTTATTTGATCACTATTTACATATGTACACAGATTGTTTGGCTGTTGCTGGTGAATCCTCCAGCTGGGTGGCTACATACTAACAGGTAGAAAGCAATCACAATTTACCATTCGACTTATGATGCCCAGAGCCCTGGCTATCTAGCTGCTGACAAATCAGATGTTACAAAAATAATGATCATTATTACCTACACTGGTACCAGTCCCAGAACAATATGAAACTCCGCAAACTCATACCATACTGGACAAACAGATACCACAGTCCAAGATGTTGCAGGCCTGATGGACGTCGCAGCTGGTCGAGTTGGCCAGCTATTGATTTGAGAGAGAGGGCAAATTGGAGACAGATTCCTGCAATGACTGCATACACTACATACAATAAAGGCAGTGACTGCCCTGCAATTAGCAGATGAGCAACAATTGACCCTGCTGGTCACAAAGAGCCAGGGATTGCCCTGCGCATTATAGCAAGACAGGGATTGCCCTACATTTACAGCACTCCGAACATTTTAGGACCAGCTACTTGGATTTAACATCCTGAATATTCGGCACAATATTTGAAAGTCCCATCCAATATAGATAGAAACCATTACTTTTGCCAAGCATCCAAATTTCCTTGAAACAAAGTCACATCCAGTACATTTACATACCCAAATAGGCATCCATCCAGTTTAAGCAGACAGCAACACTTTTAGCAATCATCCTATTTTCAGTTACTTAAAGTCACATCCAGTACATTTATTATACCAAAGACAACATTCATAGACAAAGTCTCATCCAGCATGTCTAGACCTTTTTACACTTATGGCAAGCGCTCTCAGAACGACATCCGGATAAGACCACAGTAGATTCTCTTCAGAATAAATCAAACACTATGTGTTGTAGGGCTTCCTGTCCCGTGAAGTGGCAAACGCGGCTTGGCAGTCAGCTCCACAAAGGCAGGACTCTAACCCATAGGGCAACGACAAATTATCACACATTTATATGATTCGCTATTAAGGCACCTTGCTGCAGTTGCGATGTAGCCACTTGGGCCACAGACAAGATGCATCCATATCAACTTTGAACTAGACAGTCTCTGATGGGGTTAGTAGCCCAGACTGATAGCTTCAATACCTCAGAATCGACAGAACATATCTGGTAGTGGGGCTTAAGGCCCCAAGATTACTTTTAAAGTTTCTCCCTCGCACCGGGGGGGGAAGGTACTCACTCAGGTCCTCCACGGGTCGCATCCGCAATTGAAGGCTTCCTGAATTCTCTTCAGCTCTCTCACAACTGAGGCAGAGAAGATGGTCTTCTTTGTCCACATCTTTCCCTAATGTGGGAGGGAGGGCTAGCCTCTGGAGGACATTTCTGGCAACCTCCAGACTAGCAGTTGCAGAAACTCTAATTTTACTTTAACTTTTAAACTAGATACATAAAGTAACACACACCCCCAATGACTAGAGGGGCATAGCTAAGTGGCCCAAGCCTGGTGGCATGGCTGGGGCTCTCGGCAGGCTATTCTCCTTCTTCTTACTCTGGCTGATTTCTGAGCACAGAAGACTGGAGACTGGAGAAGGACTCATGTGATCCCGCTCCTCAAGAGTGGTAGCAGGGAGGAGGCAGAGAACTAAAGACCAGTCAGTCTTACCTCAGTAGTGGACAAGATTATGGAGGCACTCCTTAGGGAAAGGATAGTGCAACACCTGGAATCCATAGGGGCACAGGATCCAAGACAGCATGGGTTTACAGAAGGAAGGTCCTGTCAAACTAATCTCATAGATTTCTTTGACTGGGTAACCAGAGTGGTGGATCAAGGGGGAGCAGTTGATGTCGCCTACCTTGACTTCAGCAAAGCTTTCGACACTGTTCCACATAGAAGATTGATAAATAAGCTGGGTAGGCTAGGGTGGGTCAGAAGTTGGTCAAGTGGGTGGCAAACTGGTTGGCGGGCAGAAAACAGAGAGTGGTGGTAAATGGTATACAGTCAGAAGAGATGCAATGCATCAAGTGGGGTACCTCAGGATCAATCCTGGGGCCAGTCCTCTTCAATATCTTCATAAGTGACATTGCAGATGGACTAGAGGGTGAAGGCTTGTCTGTTTGCAGATGACACCAAGATCTGCAACAGAGTAGATGATCCAGATGGGGTGGGCAGAATGAGAAGAGATCTGGATAAACTAGCATAATGGTCAAAAGAGTGGCAACTGGGATTTAATGCAAAGAAGTGCAAGATCATGCACATAGGGAAGAGAAACCCTGAAGCCACCTATAGGCTGGGAGGGAGTTGCTTGCAGTCTAAGGAAGAAAGAGACTTGGGCATCATCATCACCAATGACCTGAAATCATCCAAGCAGACCTCTAAAGCAGTAGGTAAGACTAGGGGGATGTTAGGGTGTATTAGTAGGGGTATCACAAGTCGTAAGAGGGAGGTCATAGTCCCTCTTTACAAGACACTGGTTAGGCCCCATCTGGAGTACTGCGTGCAGTACTGGAGGCCACACCTTCACAAGGACATTAGCCAAATTGAGGCAGTCCAGAGAAGGGCAACCAAAATAGTGCAGGGACTGCATCAGAAGATGTATGAGGACAAATTAATGGAGCTCAATATGTATACCCTTGAGCAAAGGAGGGAGAGAGGTGATATGATCGAAACATTTAAACACCTTAAGGGCATTAACAAGGTGAAAGAGTCTAACATGTTTAAATATAAGAAAAATAGCAGGACAAGAGGACACAGCATTAGACTAGAATGAGGCCAATTAAGGGGGAATGTGAGGAAATTCTTTTTCACAGAAAGGGTGGTGGATGCATGGAATGGCCTACTTTAGGAAGTGGTGGCTATGAATACAGTGCAGGGCCTCAAACAGGCATGGGATAGGCACAAGGGAGTAATACAGATGAGTATGAATAGATAGGCCACTGACAGAGCAAAGGCCGATGGCATATTTATAAGGGAGAAAAGGAAATGGGCAGACTGGATGGGTCTTGCGGTCCTTATCTGCTGTCATCTTCTATGTTTCTATGATCTGATGAAACAAATGGCAAACACTGTCTCTTATAGGGCTCCTAGTTCGACTCCCTGACTGACAGCAGAGATAGGATGACAGGTCTCTAAATGGCTGAGGGACCTGTCAATCAGAATACTCGCGGCACACTTGGGTTGGAGATTTGGTGCCTCAAATGAGGTCCTTGTAAGCCACCATGAGTACTTGGGTGGTTACCCATGAGGTGCAGTGAATGTCCCACAAGTCCTGGCTTTCTATTTCTGGCTCCCAATTGGCTGTGACTGCTGGCAATGGCTGCTTAACTCATTGTCCCTTATAGCAGATCAGATACAGTCCTGAATAATGTCCTGATGCAGCCAGAAAGAAATAATTATTTGCCCCAATGCCCCACAGTTCTGCAGCTCAGAAGTTGTACTTGTAGTCGCTGCACAGATGAAGGGTGTGGCTCCTTTTGTTTTCCTGTCGCTGTTGCACTTAGTAAGGCTCCCCCTGCAGCAGCTGACAGGCTGACACATAGAGTCCTAAAAGTCTGGTAAATCTAGGAAAAAGTATTTATTTTAATTTAAAACACTTCTCCCCACATGTACACTAAATCCCCCAACAGACAGTAACAGTTGCAATGGTTAAAACACTTTCTTTCTTCTCTTTTCGGCTGAAACCTTTTAGGTCTACCCTGGAGGCAGCCAGACACTCAGTTATTCATTATTCATGGGACAGGGGCCCGGCTCAGGCATGTTTCCCTGAGTCCCGGTCAAACTCTTTCAGTCTTCACCAGAGCGGCCCCGCAGCAGGCTGTCCATGGTCACCGGGTCCCAATTAGGTGGAATGGATCTCTGGACCCACGGCACAGTCCCCAGGATGACCACAAAATGAGTGGTTCACTTGAGGGCAATTTTCACGGCATCGCAAGTCCCACTGCCCTGGAGGCAGCACTTTTACTATGGGCACTTCACAATGCAATTTCTGCTGCCCTGGAGGCAGCACTTTTACAGTGTTGCTCGCGAGTGGCGTTTTTTAAGCCCCAAGGGGCTGGATTTCAATCGGGCTGCAGTCTGGGGCACTAGAGGGGCAAAGCAGACCATTGGGAACAAAAAAAAAATTGGTGGCCAAATCCGGAGAAGCCCGGGAGACAGCAGGAGGAGAACAGGAGAACAGATGTGCAGGGCTAAGGTAAGCCCAGGCAGACATTTTTAGGAACCCCCATTTGCAAGGGGGTTACAACAGTATTCTAGGTGTGGCCTTACCAGTGACCTTCTGTATACAAAGTTAGTAATATCTCCATTTTCTTGCAGTCAATATACCCCTTCAAATACACCCCACCATCCTATTAGCCTTACTACAGGCCTTGTTTCATTGGCTTGAATGTTTGAGGGAGTCACTAATGATCACTCCTAGGTCCCTTTCTTCTGCCGTAGTGCTCAGTTTTACCTCTCATAACCAGTACTCTGTCCTGGGGGTTTTCTTCCCTAAGTGCATTCCTTGTACGTTATGGCACAGAATTTTAACTGCCAAACTTCAGACCACCTCTCAAGCCTTTTTAGATCCTTCTGCTGTTTACAATCCTGTACACGGTTGCTGTCTAGGTGGTGCACAAGGTCCTCTCAGACCAGTGACTCTATCAGCTGAACCACTACAGAGGTAAGGCCAAAAGGTCTGTAATTCCTCAGTTTCTCCTTGTCCCCTCTTGTGTAGCGGGATTACACCCACCACCCTCCAATCTTTTGGAACTACCCCTCATCTAAATTAGTAGCTAATTTGGGCCTAATGTGAGTTTTAAAAAGGGAACATTTTACATTTTGGGGGAAGTGCTAACTCCTTGGAAAAACAGGCACCACATTGAAAAAACTCTAGATCCACCACTGACCCTGTGAGAGGGATAACTGGTAAGGTTACAAGTTAAATGGGAAGGCAGACATGAGACAGATGAAGTCTCCTAATCCAGTCACCCACCTGGGCTGCCTGTTCTGGTTCCAGTAAGCCACTTCGACAACAAAGTTGTCTAAATCCGTCATAGCAACAGGCACAATGCCGACAATCGGCATTATTTGTGCCCATCAGAAAAAAAAACATTTTTTTTTTTGCTCTGCCCCCTGAACCCCCCGATTTTAAAATAATCAACTCCAAAAGGGGCAAAACACCGGGGCGAAGCAGCTCTGGTGTACAGTGGGACCATTACAGCGACCATACTAAATTTGTTGCTGTAATGGTCTTCGCTTAAAGTTTTCGATATTTCAATGGTATACCGCCTGACCCGCCTTTTCCTCCTCCTTCTGGCTCCTCCCTCTGGTCTCCAATTTAACTGAGCGAATCATGTGCTCAAAGGCATGGTGCCCCTCCGAAGTCCTACCTGTGGGAGACAAACCCCAGGTTACTGGTCCGGGGCCAGAAATAGGAGTGATCAAAGGCAGGAAAGAAGTCTTGATCTGCAGGGTACTGCAAGGATGAGCAAGGGAGCATGAGGAAGGTTTACAGTGTACCACGGGCCAGGTCCAAGACAACAAAACAGAAAGTATTAACAAAAAAAAAGAAGAATCTACACCAAATAGGCACTTTTCTCATCATTCAGATGAGACATTAAACCAAGGTCCGGTCTGCCTGTGCTGGTGGCTGTTCAGTTGGACATTAAAAATCCTATGGCACTTCTCGAAAAGAGATGGGGAATTTCCCTCATGTTCTGGCCCAGGTTCCCCCAAATACTGATGCTTAACCTGGTTCCGCATCAATCAGCACTCCCCGTACCTGCCCCCCCCCCGAGACAAGGCAAAAAAATATATATTTCATAGCTCTTCTCTCCTAGTCAACCAAACCAAATACCTAAACTCTTCCTCCAGAGTTCTTGAAGTAGGATCCTCTGTTACCCTGACACTCTTACAGAGGTGTCACATCTCATAGGGCTATCCATTTCAAACAGACAAGCTTTCTAATCAAAAGAGTCTGGAATCAACTTAGCAGATTTTCAGATGCCCTACACAGATTTTTAGGAGTTCCATTCTGACAGTATTCCTTCTTATCTCTATGGAAATGATGTTTTGGAATTTCAGTCTGGAGTACTGTGTCCAGTTCTGGAGGCCTCACCATAGAAAGGCTATTGATAGGTTGGAGGTGGTCCAGAGAAATGCAACAAAGATTATACATGGCCTTCACGGAGTCACCTATGAGGAGAGGCTAGGGGCTTTGAACATGTATTCACTGGAAACTAGGAGGGAAAGGGGAGATAAGATCAAAACCTTCAAGTTACTTAGAGGCATAAAGAAAGTGCTGCATACTGTACTTTTCAGCAGGAACACCAGTTCTATAACACAAGGGCACGAGTGGAAATTAAAAGTTGGGAATTTCAGGAGGGACATCAGAAAGTATTACTTCTCAGAGAGGGTGGTAGAGCTGTGGAATAGACTGCCAACCAAGGTGGTAGCTGCAAAGTCAGTGTTGAGTTTCAAGTGCATGTGGGACAAGGCTTGGGCACAATCACACAGAACTGGCGAAGGTTAGGCTGGACATCTCGAGGGACAGGACCCCGATGTGACAACAGGTCCTGGGAAACCATGTTTGGGCAGACTCGATGGACCACAGGTCCCCTTCTGCCATCATTTTCTATGTTTCTATGTTTCAATCTGTAACCCCCCCTGTTACCCGGGGTTACTGGAATCCCAGTAAGACCTAATGGTAGACAGGGAAGGCAGCTTGTGAAACTCCAGTTAAATGGATTTCACACTGTCTCACTCTGTTCTCAGTCTCAGCTGAGACTGAGGGATGACATCATTTTAGAACTGTTGCAGCTGCATTAGCCACACTGGAATGTTGCAGTTGGAGGTTAGAGTAGAACATTGGAGAATTTGAAGCCAGTCTGTGTGCAGCCTCAGAGAGCGACTGTAGTGCAGCAGAGTGTGTGCAAGCTCTCAGAGCTTTAAGCTCTGTTTCAGAGCTACTTTTGTTCAAGGTATGTGTTTCCACCTGAAGAGGAACACAGGAACTGGTAATTAAAGTGGTGGAGACCGCTCTCAATGGTTCAGAGCCCCATCCCTGAGGGGATGGGTGGAAGGTGTCTGCCTGTTTTCCAGGGGCAACCCCTGGGTCTGACTAAGGAAAGAAGCTGCCTGTCTGAGTTGTGCTGAGGTACCAAGCTCTGTAAGAGATTCCTTGAGGAGGAAACGCCTGTGGGGCACCTGCAACCAAAGGGTGAGTTCGCTCTGAAAAAGGGCCATGTGTTTTTACCTGAAACAGAAGGAAACTAAAGGGACTGTTACTGTGGGGTCAGGAAAAGACAGCCAAGTACAGTTGGAAGATGTGGGGATTGGACTGCTTAACTCAGTGGGGGGTCTAGAGTAATGGACAAAGCCACTTATAAGTATGTTCAAGGCCAGCACAAAATGGAAAGAGATGTGGGGATTGGACTGCTTCACCTGTGGGGGGTCTAGAGTAATGGACAATGCCACTTATTTTTAAGTATGTTCAAGTCCAGCACAAATGGGAAGCAAGACAAGTAGATTGAACATGAAATACATTTAGCAAGAATCTACACAGCAGAGTGCTAAAGGATGAGGTGTTTAGAGTCCGAAATGGCTGGTATGAACTGTGGGAGCGAGTGGAGACCCCCCCCCCCCCATCAGCAGTAACCAAATTCACTTCTACGGATTTGTTCTGAGACACCTGTTGCTTTCCCTCAGGTACTTGGCCAGTGCCTGAGGAAAGTACCCAGATGTGGAATTAAAGAGGAAGATTCCCTGATGGAGCCGAGGTGCTCTTAGGTGGTTTAGGGAGCCACCAGAAAATGTTTCCATGAAGTATGGAAGGTGTCCAAGTGACTGGCAAGGGAGCCGAGCCAGGGAAAATCCAGAGCAGTGTACAAGTTCGGGCTGTGTAACCCAAAGCAAAGTGACACGCCCGGCTGTGTGCCCAGTGTGTTGTAGAGCCTGAGGGCTAAAGTGATGAGATGTGTTCTGCTCTCCTTAATCTGCATTACCAGGAGCGTAGCCCCGTGGGGGTCCATCTATGCTTTGTTTATTCTGTTTGGATGTGAATAAAAGCCACACTTTAGAATCCCACTTCTGGTATTGGACATTACAGTTATTGCTTCGTGTGTCTGGAGTTACTTGGGTGCCCCCGTGCAGAGTAGCCAAACCTAGCCTATGTGCCGAGTGACCTATTCCTGCCCGAACCCAGCCCACCTGGTATTGCTGTCAGATACAAACGGCATACCAGCCTGGGGTTACAAATCTAAAAATGTTCAAGTTAAAAAAAGCAGTGCAGCTTTTAAAACCTCTGCACTGCTGATCAAGAGCACTGAGCAAATGTCAGGGGTCCCGAGACCCTTATTGTGGGGTTCTCAGAAGCTCTAATAAATACAAACTACACCATAATAATAATAATAATACTTACACTACAGTTACACCTGGACAGGCTGTTGCTGTAAGTATTATTTTAGGTGTCAAGACCCCTGTGGAAGCGATAAAATAAGTATATTAGGTTCCAGACACTGCTGTACAGTCACATCAGTCGTATTATTTACTTCACTAAATAGGTGGAATGTCAATCAAACCTTGCGCACACTCAATCGGTACCCATGCAGCACTTCCGGGTTCAGAGCTAAGTTTCTGCAATGTTTTAAAATATACACATTGCTCTGATAATGTTCATTATAGCAGCCACTGACTCCGTGACTGCATCAATAGGTATGTGGGGGACGGGAGTGGGCTGCGATGTAACTTTGCAGGTCACCTTTAATTCAAAGCCCTGTGTTTTGGCACTGAGATAGCAGGGTAGTTAGCATGGCCAGAGAGAGATTATTGAGGGCTTGGCAAGTGAAAGCGCATAGGAAGATTCTGGTCTGATTACTTTTTAATTTTTTTATTTAAAAATCTCAAAATACACTGACACACAAGAGTAAACAAGAAAAAAAACACAACACTTGCTGACAGTTTAGCTAACCTGTCACCATGCCTCACACTCAAAAGTAAAGAAGCCCCTCGCCACACTTCATTGGCTAGTGTGCTTGATTGGTTTACAGTACAGTAAACATGGAAACCATCCTCCTTTAAAACAGTATGAGACAGAAAGCAGCAATATTTCCTGATTGAAAATATTTTTTTTTCTCCAAATAAAATAAACCAAAAAAAAAAGGGACACACAACGTTAACTGCTTTCCTTTAATGCCAAGTAGGACCCTCAAGAATACTCTGGAGTTTATGCTCATTTCACTGACGCCTCAGGAGCTGCTCAAACACCAGTAATCACCTGCACAGCTGCCAGTCCATTAAAAAGTATATTCTTTTCTACTCTGGTAAGCAAACATAATCATTGCCATTCTCCCATTTCTCAGTTCGTTAAAAAACACTCATGCTGTTTCTGCTGGAAATAATAGGCTTTATATATCTGCTGTATTAGCTAGAATCATCTGGCTAGACCCTTCAATTTTCAAAGATCTGATTGCTTTGTCATTTTCTACATTTGCCGTCAGTGCTTCAGGGGGAGGCCCTGCAGAGATGGAAAGCAAGCAGCTGCAACCAGTATGGTGGTTCTAAGCACCAGCCCAACTCAAAGATGATCCATGGCGCCTAGCATTCTGACAGGTTCCTGTACCAGTGTTGCTGAATGCGGTGGGACCTAACTTCCTACTCTGGGGCAGCAAGCGTATGGGACAGCTAGGCGGAGAATTAGGTAAGGGTGCGCGAATACAGTTTCTAAAATTTAGAATATTAGAATATCACAAATAACAAGGTCTTGTTATCCAGATCCCGAACACCAAATGTCTTGCTATTCATATTCAAAACAGAAAACTATTTTGTAGCATATCTACAGCTCAATACGCTCCATGTGGCTACAGCCAGCCCTATAGCATCCCCCCACATACGAAGCCATCCCTAAGCCCTCTCCTCCCCTCAAGACCCTCCAATGGTATCAAATTAAGCATATATATTTATCTAGTGTTCTGCCAGTCCCCCTCCCAACTGACATCATTTTTATGAGATCCCCCTCCCTACAACCCCTGATTTTTGTGAGGCAAAAGTCCCCAGTCCACGGCCTTCATACCTCTCCCCACCCCAATGGGTCGGAGGATGAATTGGTGGGAGGCCAGATATATGTATTTACTATGTACGGCAATGCTGGAGAGTTCAGACAGGGGGTGAGTAGGAAGTGAGGTAGCCATCGGACAGCGTTACCCAACTAGGTGGAGAAAACTATGTTGTGCATCAAATTCTGGACCAGCCTCAGGACTCTTGCACACAGCACCGGTTACTGGTGAAGGGCA
The DNA here is from genome assembly GCA_016271365.2 of Neoceratodus forsteri. NCBI lineage: Eukaryota > Metazoa > Chordata > Ceratodontiformes > Ceratodontidae > Neoceratodus > Neoceratodus forsteri. Next base: position 897,653,572 of record CM057451.1, on the reverse strand, counting down.
AGTGCACTTCTCTGCTCTACAGAAGAGGGATTGAGTTCATCACTCCTCAGAGCTGCCTTGTGCAGGATTTCAGAGTGGGACCCAGCAGGGTAATGTGCTTCTCAGTGGCTATATCCCTTTAAGAAACCATCAGTCATGTGTTTGGTACAACACTTATGAATGAGTGAACCTTCTGTATTGTGTAAGTTCAACCCGGTTCAAATTTGAACCCTAAAATGTTGGAGCACTGCAAGATACTGAAGCACCCAATCGCTCTAAGCAAAATGTTCACTCTACAACACAGGGCCTGGGTGCAATCATGACTGATGGCTAGTACTACAATCTACAAGCATGTGGAATATCCCAGCCATTTGAGACCTTGACTGAAGGCTCTTGAGGTGCTCAAAGGGTTAACATTTTCTTGTTTTGTGGGCGGGCTTGGTGATTAGTAACTTTGGACCCGATTCCAGAAGGCATGTCAAAAGTCGCCGTCAAAGGTGACTTGCGACATATGCCGCTGCGACATGAACCCTGTGCCCCGATTCTGGTATGGGCAGGGTCCCTGCAGCTATGTTCTGTGAGTTGCGGCACCCCCAGTGATGCGCCAAAGGAAGGGCGCACCTGAACAGGTGCCGCAAGCTGCCATTCATGTCGCCGACAGGGGCATAGCTACCACTACCCCCAGCCCAATGACCCAAAATGAGCCTGCAAGCTCGGTGGGGCCATGTGGGGTTGGCAGCAGTTCACCAACACGGGGAGGGATGGCATCGCATTACCAGGAATCGGCAGGGACCCGTATTACTGGGGATCAGGATCGGATGGGGGTTCCTATTATGCATTTGAGGGGTTCTACAGCAGTGTGTGGAGTCGGGGCTTTGTTTGGGGGGGGCATCAGGTTCCTGGGCATGGCAGCTGGTGGAGTACGTACACCAGCACATATCTGGTCTAACTGTACATTGCCAGAGCTCCTCCTCAGGACCTTCCAGAATAGCAATTTTGGGTTACGGCAGTCGCCCTTTCAGAATAGGGCACATATGCTGCCATAATCCCCCCTTCCGCCTTGCCACTGGGCAAACGGGTGGCGTAGGTCCACCTAGCCTGCGACATGTCACAGGCTGCCTCTTGGAATTCCGAATGTTGGAACACATGGTGCAAAGCGCTACTTGTGCCATTTGTTTTGGCACAAGATACATTGCGCCATGTGTATCCGTTCTGAAATCGGATTCCTTAAGTCTAATGCAACTAACATCTAGGAGGCAAAGTTTGCCATTGCCCCTTGCTTCAAGTTCTTTTACAGACTGTGGCCCAGTTATTTACATCAGTGCATAAACTGAAAATAGGACAGTTGCTCTAGGCTGAGTGGCACTGAAGTGTTAATAATACACTGGAAAATTGAGTGCACACACACAATGCTATGTTTTTTTATTTTTTAATTAATGTTTCTGTTTTTGAATTTCTGGCTGGAAAGGCACACTCAGCTGAAGCTTGTTTCCAGGTGCAACCCAGGAGCGCAGGGAGGTTAAGGGACTCTCTCAGGGTCACACAGTATGCAAGTGAGGGTTGTGGGTTTCAAACCCACATCTGATGGGTCTCCGGGTTTACAACTTGCTGCTTTAACCCTCTGGGCTTTCTGCCTCACTATGTTAAAACTATTTTACTAAAATGTTTGGAAAGGTTCTCTTTTACAAATCGTCTTTCAAACTCTGTGAAGGAAAACATGAGGCCACAACAGATTTAGGTAAGGAAGCCAAGGTTTACAGCATTAATGTAATTCTGATAACCTTTCTGACCCAGTCATCATTCCTCACTACTCCTCTCATCCAGCACTGGCTTTCAGCTCACCAAAGCATCATTTTAGTTAACTGACTCTGTGGCACAGGTCCTTATGATGCTCTAGTTATGTAAAGATTATTTTTAGTTGCAGTTGAACGTTTATTAAATATTCCAGTAAAACTAGTTATGTACAGATTATTTTTAGTTGCAGTTGAAAGTTTATTAAATATTCCAGTAAAACTGTGATCATGGCAGCAGGCCCTGACAGGCAGTTGGCTAATGGGGCAATATGTAACATCTAAGGGTAGACTAGGTGGACTTTTTTCTGTCTTTGCTATTTATGTTTCTGTACTTCTAAGTCACTGTCAGTACTTTTAGAACCACTACAGAGTAATTATATGGGCTGAAAAAACAGACAGCACACAAATCCCCACAACAACAACAACAACAACAACAACAACAACAACAACAACAACAACAAAAACATTCAAAGTCATATGGGGAAAGGATTTTGTCTTTACTTGGTTACTTGGTAGAATGGACAAAAGAAGGCTGTAGCCCATCGAGATTGTCCTCCACAAGTGTGGATCATTGTATATGGGGCTTTCCTAATAACCATATATCAATTTTAGTTTTGAAAGTCATAATAGTAGGAGAATCAACAATATCTTGTGGTAATGAATTCCATAACATTGGGGTTCTAATAGTAAAGAAATGTTGTCTTTTATTTGTATTACATTTTTTTATGTCAATTTGCTTATTATGTATCCTAGTAACAATTTTTCCGTTGGATAATGTTAAGCCACATTGTTCCATTAGAATAGGAGTTTTCATCATTTTAAATATCTGTAAAAGATCACCTCTTATTCGTCTCTGTTTGAGTGAATATAGGCCGGTCTTCTGTAATCTGGTGTCATAATCTAAATTTGCATAACGTGGAATTATTTTTGTCGCCCTATGTTGAACTTGTTCGAGTCTATTAATGTCTGATGCTAAGTAGGGACTCCAAAAGGAGGAGCCATAATCCAGGTGAGGTCTGACATGGGATCTGTACAAGGTCATAATACACTGCTCAGACTTTGAAACAAATGTACTGTTGATCTTATGCAGAAGAGCATTAGTTTGGATTGCTATTTTATTGCAATGGGAAGATGACGAAAGTTTATTATTTACTAATACCTCGAGATCTTTTTCCAGAGAGGATACTCTAATGGTTGTGTTATTTAAGGTATATACCTGTCTGGGATTATTTTTTCCCATATGTAAAACGGCACATTTTTTTACACTGAAGTGCATTTTATTTATAGCGGCCCAGTGTTCGATAGATGCAAGGTCTGACAGTAATGTTTGGATATTGTTGGCGTTGTTAACCGTGCCACCTAATTTGGTGTCATCAGCAAATTTCGTAAGTATATTAGGGGAACAAATTTTCATATCACTGATGGATAAGTTAAAAAGTGTGGGGCACAAGACAGAGCCCTGAGGAACTCCGCTCATTACTTCCTAAGTCTGACAAAGCACCATTGACTCGCACCCTTTGAGTGCGGTTACTCAGCCAGCTATTGATCCAAGAAACCAATGGTAATGAAAATCCTAGGTGAATAAGTTTTTTAATCGGAATATCATGTGACAATCTGTCAAATGCTTTACTGTAGTCCAATAGAATAACATCAGTTGGTATGTTTAAATCGAGCTTCATACTAATATAATTATAAAATGAAAGCAGATTTGTAGTACAAGAAAAAACAGTTTTAAATCCATGCTGGGTTGTATCAAGTATTTTCAGGGTTTCCATTTCTATTTCAAGAAGAGATTTAATTGATCTTTCCATTAATTTACAAGGAATAGAAGTTAAACTAATTGGACGATAATTATCTACTCTAGAGTGAGAACCTTGTTTAAAATTGGGAGTCACTATTGCTGTTAACCAATCAGAAGGTACCCTAGATTCGTGAAGTGATTTATTGAAGATTATAGTAAGTGGTAAGTCTATAGTTTCTTTAACTCCTAGTAGAAATTTAGCACATATGTCATCTGGACCAGGACTGGTAGTTCCCTTTAAAGTTAATAATAAATCATAAACCTCATTCAGTGTAATTGAAGATTTTATATGACTAGGAAAACAACTATCAGGAAGAATTTGAGGTGGATCCTGAATGAAAACAGATGAAAAATAATTATTTAAAGCTATGGCAATGTCGGAGTCTGAAGTGATTGTCGTATTGTTTATAATTAATGGCCCAATTTTTCTGTTCCCTTTTTTACTGTTTAGGCAGGCATAAAAAGCTTTATGGGAATCCTTAGTATGTGCAATACGAAATTCTAGATTGTGTTTTGCTAACAAAATTGAATTTTTTAATGTTCTAACCGAATCCCTATATTTAATTAATATTTCATCTTTTTGTGTTGGTGAGCATTTTTTTAATAATGAAAATAATTTTTGTTTATGGGTAATTTGTTTTTTATGGTTCTGTTAAACCAACGGGGGGATTTTACCTTTGTTATTGTATTTGTGTTTTACCGGAACAAACTGATGTTCAAGATCTTGGATTTGTTCTTTTAAAAATTCCCATGCTTCACTGATGTTAAGAGGGGAAAGAATATCATCCCAATTTAATGCTCCTAAACAATGGTTTATTTTTTGAAAATCGGCCCGGTTGTATTGTTTGATTTTATACTTATTCCCTATAAGGGGTTGAGAGAAAGGGATAGTAAGGAATAAAGACAGATGGTCACTATTCCCAAGTGGTTCTAATAATAATAAATTGTTTACTGGAACTTCAATGTTGGTTATAACAAGATCTAAAATGTTATTACCCCTTGTTGGCTCTTTAACCAGTTGGTAAAGTCCTAAATCGATAATGGTTTCGAGAAATTTTTGGTCCTGATGGCTTGAGCCTGTTAAAGTATCCCAGTTTATACTGGGAAAATTGAAGTAACCTAGAATTAAAACTGAACCACTTTTTGCTAGTTGAGATATTTCATTGGTCAGCTGTAAATTTTGATTGTAGTCCAGTGAAGGTGGACGATAGCAAGTCCCAATCAAAATCTGGGAAGAACCTTTAGGTTGTATATATACCCAGACACTTTCAGACAGGACATTCATAGAAGATTGAAAAGAAGGGATGCTATCTCTGACATAGAGGCAGACTCCACCACCCATTTTATTATCTGGTCTATTTTTGAAATAACGATTAAATCCTGGGATTTCAGTTATCCAGGTTTTATCTGTATTGCCCCAATTTTCAGTTATAGCTATTACAGATAAATCAAGGTTTTGTGCTTTAAGCTCCAACTCTGCTAATTTGGCAATGTTTAGAGAGCGAGCATTAAGAGACAATATATTTAGTTGTTGTTGATTTGAAAAGTGAGTACCAGTAATAAGAGAATTGGTATGAGTCCCAATCTCCCCCTTTGTCATTAGTTTAAATGGGACTGAACGAAAGTGGCAATTTTGCGGCCCAGTATTGTACTTCCTCGCCTGCTAAGGTGTAAGCCATCCCAACAAATGAGTGATGGATTTTGATGGAATTATTCCCAGTGTGTCAGACAGGGAATACTTTGTCTGAGACACCATTTGCGAAGCCATTCATTTAGGGCTTTTATTTTAGCTGTAATGTGTAACCCCTAGATGGCGCTATCCCAGGGGCTACTACCCCTGCCTGATTTGCCACTAACAGGTTGAGGGGCCTGGATCCAATGGCGGGTGCCTCCACCCAGAGGTCAGGGTTTGCAATAGTTAAACTAACTTGGTCACAGCCCTCTGGGACACTGCAACCCCCCCTTTCTTCCCACTAATGGCCACACAATATATCAGAATTACCTTCACAGTATACACTTACCCCAGGTCTGGTTCCGCACTGGGACCTCCTGTGAAATGAGATACAGTGCAACAATCACAGTACAGTACTTTAACATAGACAAATACCTCAGGCAGTATAACTTTGCTGAAACAAGCAGCTCTGATTTATTTAGGGGATATAACAAGGACAGGGAAATCAGGTTAATTAGCTTATCACTCTAATAATCTACCTATGGCGCTGTGCACAGGCCTATCCCTATCAGTTACTGTCCCTGGGTACCCAAGCCCTAGTGGCTAGTCCAAACGCGGCAGCTGGTAGGGGCCCTTTCACACAGAGAAAAGGAGAATTAAACAGTCAGCAGTACAGTAATTCCATTTGGATTTAATGTGGCAATTCAACAGGAGCGACCCTGAATTAGTACTCACGACCTCCAAATAAGATAGGGTCCTTCAATGTCAGCAGGGCTCACTTGAGGTACACAAACCTCTTCACACATCCATATAAAAAGCACTATACCAGGCAGGCTGCATCTGTATCCCAATCGCAATTACTGCACAATCCGGGAGAACACACAGCAGATTCAGTTCCTGACAGACCGAGTGCAATTTTCAGCAATTCTTCCAGTCTTCTACAGGGTGAGCCTGGTTTCTACTCTTCAGAGATCCTTTGATTCTTTTCACAGGACGGATTCAGTCCTAACAAGCTGTTACACAAGCTGCAGACCGAACTCTGGGCCTTACACACGTTTTTGACTAAAACTGCACACTGAAAGCACAGGGCTCCTTCCTTCTTCACTGCCAAAGCTCAACTGAAACTCCAACTGACAAAACCGGCACTTCCTTTGAGTTCCTCCCAGTTCTTGACTGGATTGGCTGTCACTCACAATAGACTGCTGCTGTTGGTCCAAAAAGGCACTGAAGTCTAAACTACATCTCCCAGAGTCACTGCCCATACAATCCTCTTGTGGCTGGCTCAGATTATGAGTCCAAGTTCTGATTCGTCCAAGGCACCATTCTAGAGCTAGCTTACCCCACACTGATTGGTCCAGTTCAGCAGTTCAAAACTAGAATGGGGAACTAGCAGACACAGTTCTGACTGCAAAGAAAGCAGGTTAGACAAACTAATTTCATTATTACTCTAAATAATTTCTGGCAAACAGTTACATCTTTCAGATAGGTTCCTTTGCACTCCTAGTGACTGCAAAATGAAGTGAATTGGCAGCAGCTCGAGTGGTACTCAGAGAAGCACACAGTCCCCCCATATAAACTAATTATGTCTGCAAGCAGACAGCTCTTAAAGAGACAGTACCAGAGGCTCTAAAAACACTCACTGATAAATGACTTAAATGCCAAACACCATTCAGGCTTGGAGCATTCAAGCAAGCTCCTGGAAGTCTTTTGGGAACCCCCATTTGCAGGGGGGTTACAAATGTATTCTGAGGCTCGTGGGACTGGTAGAATTTCAGATAAACATATATCACAACCTTTTTCAACTAGTAAGTTACAGAGGGATACATAGTCTTGTTTTAATTGCTGCAAGGATTGTTTAGTAATGTCATTAGTTCCTACATGTATAACCACCAGTGGATTGATACCGGCTGATTGAAGGATAGGTGTCACCATAGAGGTGATGTCAGAAATCCTTGCCCCCCCCGATAGCTGGAATAAGTATGATGTTCTTTGTCTGGGTTACAAATCACACGGTCGATATATTTTATGATCGAGTCTCCCAATACAAATACTTCTTTTTTAGGTGCTGTCTCAATGGTAGGTACAGGGTGGAAGTTATGAGAATAGGTCTGGGTAATAAGTAATCGCCTGCTCGAATTATGGATAGAATTTGCTTTATTTTCATTGTTCTTAACATGAGCTGGACTCCTTGACACAGTTTCATTTACCACTTGTGATAATTGTTCAAAAGAGTTGTGAGTCGGGATCTGAAATGTTGTTGGAAGGGAGGGGTGTCTTTTATAGTTTTTTTCAGCCCTGTTTGGGGTACTGCAGTCCAGGAGTCAACTTTGCTTGTTTTTAACTGTTGCCAACTAGCGGCTGCAGTTAAGGGTGTAAATGTAATGATTTGATGTTTTAATACAGGGGCTAGCGGTGTATCTAAATAAGGCTCTTGATAGTTAGCTTCATCCACATTTTTAGTTGGAGATTTATTTGTTTCTACCAAAATACATTTGGTCGATATAGTCTTCTAGTGCTTTTATTTCTGATTTGGAAGACATTTTGGGCTGTAGTCGAGTGATTTCCATTTGTAACGCATCTACCAAAACACATTTTTCACAGATGTAATTAGGTGTTACTTTAATAAGGGCATACATCTTGCATGTTGAGCAGTATTTATTAGCTTTTTTCATTTTTAATACAGTGGATACTGCAAAATACTGTCTGAAAGCAAAAGTAATAATTTACCTGTTTTGATTTATGATAAATAGGTCCCAGTATTTACCCCTTGTCCCTTTGTTCCCGATGGACATGATAGACAGACGCAAGACACGTTCTGTCTCGCATGCCATCTTCGCAGCCGCCCCGCCGCTAGAGCAGTTCTTATATGCAGCTGAAACTGAACAATAGATTATATTTTAGCCCACATATATTCATCTGGGTAATACAAGGTTGACAGATTATAACATCATTTTGCTAGTGACCACATCGTGCAAAATCCCTGTCAACCAACTGTCAAATGTTAGAGTGGACAGCTGTGTAGCATTCCAGTACACCAAGATTACTCAAGCTGGACAGAGACACCACAACAATCCCATTTTATGCACAGAGATTGGTAACTTACTGGGCCAAGTTTAGCATATTTGCTGTGGAACCCTCTTAAATGCATACCCTATGTGCCAGCTGAGAGTATGCATTTAAGCAGGCTATGCATTTGAGAAATCGTCTGTATATTCTATTGAAAGAAACAAAACCATATGCATTTACATTGTTAAAAATGGGTTCATTTATTAAGGTACTCACTGGGACTCCATTGCCTCGATCAGGTTAGTGACTGTGATTAGGAGTGACTGTGTGCTTCACTGGCACTGCAGTAAACACATACCAACAGCTGTTAATCACTGAAACACTCTTTTTTTAACTCAATATTTTATTGAAGAAAGTTTTGGTACAGAGTGTACAGAACAAATACAGTACAGAGCAAAAGAGGAACAGATGGTGTTACATAGATCGAATCATTATTGAGCTACATTCACGTAAGCATTTTAATCAAAAACATTTTGTAGGATAAGATAAGGCCCTTCCCGAAATAGGCTCCCAAATTATAAACGTTTTGAACTGATACTGTGGATACTTGTTGAAGGCCTTGCAAGCCATTCTTACAGAAATTATCGGACAAATTCCAGGTCCATCTACAACAGATGGATCACCCACCTATGCCAGAACTCCTTAGTTCCATGTCATAATGGCAACTTCAGAACGGCAACCTGTGAAGAGAACGCAAATCCCACAGCGCGATGACTTGGAACAAAGTCTTTTTTCTGGGGGACTTTGCCATTCAGACCCCCCTTTATTTAATATACTAACTCCAGGGGGGGCATACCTCAGGGATGGGGAAAACTGCTGGTCACCCAAAAGTGTCGGTGCTGTGGTTCCGTTACCCTCTTCACAGGTCGCCATTCCGCAGTCACCGTTTTGACGTGCTACCGAACTCAAACTCCTCATTTTGTACCCATATACCCTGGATAGAGGCAGTCAAAGTTTCCATTCTATAGATATTGCTAATCATTTCTATCCACTTAGATTTCATTGGTGGGGTTTTCAACAGCCACAGACTAGTGATAACCTTCTTGGCTGCCAATAAGAATACTAATAATAATTTCAATGTCTGGTCCCTTACACCATCTAACAGAATTGAGAGCAGAACCACAGAGGGATTGAGAGCAGGACTACAGAGGGAATAAGTAAGTCTTGATCTGTGAAAATTCTATTAAAGGTATCATGGATATCCTGCTAATATGTAGTTAGCGTGATACAGGCCCAAAAAATATGCGTGTGATTAGCACTTCCTTCCCCGCATCCTCTCCAACAGCTCCGTATGTGGGGACCCATGTAAGTGATCTGAACTTCTGCTGTTCAGAAATATTGTGTAACCCCCCCTACAAATGGGGGTTCCCAAAAAGTCTTCCTTGAGCTTGCCTAAATGCTTATTGCCAGCTGGTGTCTGCCGTTTTAGCAGTTTAAATGTGATTACCAGAGCCTGTATAGCCTCTGTGTACTGTCTCTTTAAGAGCTGCCTAATTTGTAGTTATAAGTACCCTGAGAGGGAGCTCTGTTGAAAGATGTAACTATTTGCTGAAAATTATTTAGAATGATAATGATAATGATAATGTAGTTTGTCTAACCTGCTTTGTTTGTAGCAAGGACTGTTTTGTTGGTCTCCACTATCTTGGTCCTGGACTGCAAATTGAACCAATCAGTTCTGGTGGGACCTAAAATGTAGCTGGACTACAGGAGCTGTCTGAATTCAAAATCTTTAGGAACTGTAGTTTGGGGTTTTTTAGCGCCTTTTTTTGCAACTGAAGGGGAAGCTCTTGTTTTGACTGATAGCCAAATCAGCCAACCAAATCTTTTGGATCTTGGTGAAGTCCCGGGCTGCTTGCAGTTTTCAGTTAGTTCTGAGCTGAGAAGTGAAATGAGAGGAGCTGAAGTGATTCTGAGCAGCAACCCTGAGTGGATTCGCACTGGAAAACTGTGAAAGGGCTGAGTTTTTGGCTTGCATGTCTGCTACTGCTCCTGGGAGGGAGAGAAGAGAATTATTTTGGACTAAATCCAAGTCTGTGTGACTAAAGTCAGCTACTGAAGTGGGCCAGGCTCAACCTAAAGAAGACCGAAGATTTTGCTGAATGTGAGTGGCCTGTCAGGAGTTCCAGCTACCCCTAAGCTCCCGGTGTGTGCAGAGACTTTGCGATTGTGTCTGGGGAGTGCTTTGCCTGGTACAGTAGAATTCCCATACATGTAAATTTGCTATGAGCTACTATTGGGTTGTGAGTTAGTTCCCCACCGTGTGAATTGTGTTCTGCTTGCTGGAAGCTGTATCCAGCCCAAAACAAACTGCATCCGAATTTGTCTCCATGCAGTCTGGGCCTTGCCAGACTGGCCCAGCCAGACTACCCGCTGCACAGAGAAGCCATCGACAAGAGACCTGCCTGGGGATCAGCCCCCTGCTCCATGCTTGAGCAGGAACGACACCTCTGCAACTCGTGTGGGCCCTGCTTCTCCTGGCATTCCAGATTAACCACCTGCAGTCTCAATTTTCATCCAGCCTGTGTCTAGTCTTGGGTATCGTGAGTAAATACCAGGGTAGCTCCCTGCAACAACAGCTTAATCTGAGTATGTCATCTGATCGTCTTGTTGTTTCGTTTCCTTTACGAACTGAGCCCTCTGGCTCTGGATTACAAATATTGTGTACTGTGCATGTTGTGTTTTCCATTACAGGGCCCCAACCAGCTGCAACCCCAGGCAACAGTCCTGGCTAGCCCATCTCTTCTCCACCTGGGTAACCAGAGGTGTGACTGTGTGGGGGGACTCAAAGCGCATGCATAACTGGCTGATTGATATAACCTTTAAGCTAATTAACCTGATTTTGCCCCTTCCTGGTTCAAGTCCCCTGAATAAATCAGATCTAACTTTTTCTGCATGTAATCTGACTGTGGTTCCAGTTTGCGCTCAAAGTACTGTACTGTTGCTATTTGCTGTGCATAACCTTGTTTTACAGAGGGTCCCCAGCATCGAGCCAGAGAAACCAGCCCTGGTGGTAAATGTAAACCATGTGGGTACTTGTGTGGTATACCAGGGGTATTGTGAAAGTGATTATTGTACAGTGTTTAGGCCACTAGATGGGAAAGAGGTGGGGTTACAGTGTCCTGGAGGGCTGTGCCCAGGTTAGCTTGACCACTACCAACCCTGACCTCCAGGTGAAGGCACCCATTTCAGAACTCAGACCTCTTAACCTGCTACTATCCAAGCAGGCAGGGGTAGTAGCCCTTGGGATAGTGCCACCTAGAGGTTACAATTGTATATGACAGTTCCAGGAAAAATCTCTTTACTGTGTCAAAATAGTGAGCCTATAATTATGGGAGGCATATTTAATCTATACCTCTGTAGTATGGTCTAACCGAAGTTCCGCATTCCACAGATCCAGAACTGACGCCATGGAATTAGGGAGCAGATCTATTAGTCCCCTGTATAAATTACCAAACAAGTGAGACCACATTCTGCCTTACTGGTGACCCTTCAAGAGGTTATATATTTGTTGGGGGCCTTATCTGGCAAATGTTTATACATGAAGCCCAACCCTATAAGATATGATCTAATTTGTAAGTACCTAATGGTCCGTCCTGAGAAGATCAAATTCCTGTTATACGTCTTGAAAGGGTTAGAATCCTTGCTCTGTGTATGGTAAAACTTTATTTTTATACAGGAAAAGAAACATGCCATTTGGACTTTAACAGTTCAGTTTACAAGACAGTCCTGTTACACTATCTTATTAAAGTTCCATAAATTATAAAATACAAATACAACAAGTGCACTTACAATAATTCACAAACAATGAATTATAATAAAAAATGTATAAAAATACATGTGTAAAACTGGTACGCATATTTCAAACCTCTAACCCCAAGTATGAAGTTTGGAGTCTCTGATATTTTAGAGGAATGGTTATGTATCTCGTAAAATAAGGGAAGGGGACCATGGCTAGTGGATTAGCAAAAAAATATTTATCAATATCAAAAAGGTAATTTAGTGTAAAATCTATTGTTTTCCAATGCACCTGGTTAAGTTGGCATAAACCAGCAACAGATAACCCCCTCTTAGGCTGCTATGGCATATAGAAACATAGAAGTTGACAGCAGATAAGGACAGCACGGCACACCCAGTCTGCCCATTTTTTCTACCTTATGAATGTGCCATAGGATTTTACTCTGTCAATGGCCTATCTATTCATACTCATCTGTATTGTTCTCTTATGCCCACCCCATGCCTGTTTGAAGCCCTGCACTGTATTCATATCCACCACTTCCTTAGGTAGGCCGTTCCATGCATCCACCACCCTTTCTGTGAAAAAAAATTCCTCACATTACCCCTTAATCAGCCTCCCTCTAATCTCATGCTGTGTCCTCTTGTCCTGCTATTTTTCTTATATTGAAACATGTTAAACTCATTCACCTTGTTAATGCCCTTAAGATGTTTGAATGTTTCAATCATATCACCTCTCTCCCTCCTTTGCTCTAGGGCAATAGTTCTCAGACTTTGTCACAGTGAGCCTCCCCAAATCCATGAAAAAGATTTTGAGCCTCCCCTCAAAAACTGAAATAATCTTGGGCCTCCCCAAAGAAAAATAATATGCTGTACTTTGCGCAGTACACCATGACTAAATTGAAACCCTTTTGAGTACTTGGCTCACATTCAGTTCTTTGTCTTATACTGACGTGGAATCTTTGAAAAAGAGCTCCTGTGCTCAAAAGCATTATCTGAATGACAAATAAATAAAACAAATAAATGTAACCACCCACAGTTTACAAGCCAGCCTACTTGCTCCACTATTTTTATTCAACTATTGTTACCCTTGTTGCAGTACCTTCATGGGTCAGACTACTTTCTCTTTTCCTCGCTATACAAAATAACCTTCCTACATACTTTGCCTCTCCCTGTCCTTCCCTGCTCCTAAGCAACTTCTCAGAAATTACTTTGTTCCTTTCTGCTATTGCTCTTAGCACTTCTATGTTTAACCCTTGTATTTGGGCTGTTCTGCCATCAAGCTACAAATTGATCAATTCCCACCACTCATTATTAGTTTATTGTTCATATTTGTTTGCACTATTGCTCATTGTGTATTTCTTGATTGCTTTGTAGTTACCTTTTGAAATGTATCGACTCCCTACCCTTCCCCGGGTACACCTGAAATGAGCTTTGGCTCATTCACCTTTCCTTGTCACCTATTAGTAAATAAATACATAAGATTTACCTACTATTATCCTCTTTCAGTTTGCTTCACCTCTTCACACAAAATATATAAAACTCAGAATTTAAATACAGTACTTTTTCAGACTTGCTTGAGCCTCCCCTGGAACAGGTTGGGGCCTCCCCAGGGAGGCTGGCCTCACCATTTGAGAACCCCTGCTCTAGGGTATACATATTGAGCTCTGTTAATCAGTCCTCATATGTTTTCTGATGCAGTCCCTGCACCATTTTGGTTGCCCTTCTCTGGACTGCCTCCATTTTGTTAATGTCCTTGTGCAGGTGCGGCCTCCAGTACTGCAAGCAGTATTTCAGATAGGGCCTAACCAGTGTCTTGTAAAGAGGGATTATTACCTCCCTCTATGACTTGTGATACCCCTACTAATACACCCCAACATCCCCCTAGCCTTACCTATTGCTTTAGTGGTCTGCTTGGATGATTTCAGGTCATCGGCGATGACGATGCCCAAGTCTCTTCCTTCCCTAGTGATTGCCAGCAACTCCCCTCCCAACCTATAAGTGGCTTCAGGGTTTCTCTTCCCTATATGCATGATCTTGCACTTCTTTGCCTTAAACCCCAGTTGTCACTCTTCTGACCATTTTGCCAGTTTATCCAGATCTCTTCTAATTCTGCCAGCCCCGTCTGGATCATCTACTCTGTTGCAGATCTTGGTGTCATCTGCAAACAGACAAACCTTACCCTCCAGTCCATCTGCAATGTCACTGATGAAGATCTTGAAGATGACTGACCACAGGACTGATGTCTGAGGTACCACACTTGTGACTTGCATCTCTTCTGACTGTATACCATTTAGCACCACTATTTGTTTTCTCCCTGCCAACCAGTTTGCCACTCAGTTGACCAACTTCTGACCCATCCCGTTCCTACCCAGCTTATTAATCAATCTTCTATGTGGAACAGTATCAAAAGCTTTGCTGAAGTCAAGGTAGATGACATCAACTGCACCCCCTTGGTCCACCACTCTGGTTACCCAGTCAAAGAAATCTATGAGATTAGTTTGACAGGACCTTCCTGTTGTAAACCCAAGCTATCTTGATGTATGAATATAAGTTAGGTAAATTAAGCCCTCCCTTTTCAGTTGGTAATTGGAAAAGTTGATATCTGATACTGGAGCGACCCCTCCCCACAAAAATTGGGAGATCAAGGTATTCCAGTGTTGGAAACAATCACTAAAACACTCAGTTAATCATGAAGTACTACACTGTCCTATGGAGCTATATCTATGCACTGAAAAGTGCAAATCCATTTAACAGGTCCAAGTTACGTTAAGGAGATCTAAATGGAATAGGGACTTTAGAAACCTATGTAGTGTTTAAGAGGTCAGTGTTTATGTGGGTTTTACTGTACTTCACGGCAAGGGTGAATGCTACTTTGCCTCTTAGATGTTTGTTGTCTGATCCCTATAGTCACCAATCAAGATTCTTCCAAAACAAACGTCATCCCTGTCATGTGTGTTGCACCAGCCTTTAGCCAAGGTCTTAGCCAGCTGGGACACATCGTCAGCAGGTGTAGCATCCAGCACCTAAGATGTGCATTGATCATGAATGTTGCTGGAGAGTATGCTATTGCTTAGGGATTAGGTGCTTCAGTTCTCTGATATCATATTAATGCCTGAAATGTGGAAAATCTACTTTCAGAAATGTCAGCATTTTCACTTTCTCAGGTACTAAGTTTATTCATTGTTCAGTCATATCAACACCAGCAGTAGAAAGACATTTGTTCAGAGTAAGCACAAATCAGTAGGCGAGATGTTAAAAATGGCACCTGTAAGTTATGTGTCTAGGTTATATCTGTTTAATTTCACACTAAATGTTTCAAGTTCCATTTTTTCAACAGAAGTCGTTAACATGATTTATAATATGCATATATCAATATGTGATATGCAGGGGGCGCCTGTGGGATAACCAAGTTATTTGTACAGTAGTCTGTGACCTCGAGTAACCTCGTGAGTGGCGAAGCCACGCATATTTGATTTATGCAACAGGATGTTTTGGGTTCAGTTTTGTTATATTTTAGTTTTTTCCTAAGTTCCTTTCCATGTTTTTTCTCTGTGTCTGGTTGCTGTGTTTGGTTTGCATAATTGCTATGCTGGGAATGAGGAAACAATTGCTTTTTTTCCCCTTAAGAGTGTTTTCATTTAAAATGTGGTTCCGGTTTGGGGGGGTTGGTTAAACTGACACATAACTTCCGTTATCTGAGTCACTGTGTGGATAAATGGGTGGGGATGTAATTACTATGAGGATAACTTCTAAGTTATCCCCGTAGTGATTACATCACCACCCATTTATCCACACAGTGACTACGTCACTAACCACCACCACCACCTGTGTTGCCTGCTCAGCAGTATTGCCTCCCAGTTTCACTTTCACCTTCTCACAGTGCTCTTTACAACCCAAGCTATCACAGTCCCAGAGACCCACAAAATGCACACCCTAACCAACCCCAACCCACCCAAACCGGAACTACATTTTAAATGAAAACACTCTTAAGGGGAAAAAGAGCCATTTTTTCCTCTTTCTCAGCACAGCAATTATGCAAACCAAACACAGCAACCAGACACAGAGAAAAAACATGGAAAGGAACTTCAGAAAAAAATAAAATATAACAAAACCGAACCCCAAAATTCCTGTTGCATAACTCAAATATGCATGGGGCGCCTGTGGGATAACCAAGTTATTTGTACAGTAGCATGTGACCTCCTGTAAATCTCACTCGTGGCTTCACCACTCATGAGGTTACTCAAGGTCACAGGCTACTGCACAAATAACCTAGTTATCCCATAGGTGCCCCCGCATATCCCATATATATGATCACTGCATATTTTATTGTTATAAGGGTGCTTCCTCTAGTTCTTTGGGTGTAAAAATCGAGAAGCAGAGCCCCTGCAGCACACCAAAGGCTTGACAATAGGAGGTGCAGTGACTGTTCATTCATATACAGTAGGTATATACAAATAATGTTACTGTCTTCATTAAAAAAATTGGAAATTAAATTTGAAATGAAGTGCTGCTTTTTTTTGTAATTCATATTTTATTGAGATATATATATATTATATATATATATATATATATATATATACACATATATATATATTAGTTATGCAACATATAATTCCTAGCCGTTTCTCCCTTCTGGGACCCTTGGAAAGACACACTGAATCCCCCAATGTCCCCACTGACCTAAATGGGCCTCACAGTCTACCACCCCAGCATTCTCTGACACAGAAAGACCTCTATCTGCTAGTCCAACAGTGTGCCAGAAAGGTGTTAAAGCACCATCTATAGGAGACACCTGCCCCACATCCCCAAAAAGGGAAGAGCACAGCAGCATGATCAATGATAATCTTATCCAAAATCTCAACCTTAATCATTTGCTGCCCTCCCCCTGCTGTGGCCAAGATCAAGGTCAGTCTACTATAGGTGTCATGCATCAATGAATTGTGAGTACAGTCCCTCCCAGTTGAGTGCCCCAACCACCATGTACCCTCCAATCCCACCTCCGCATGTTCCATGGTCCCCTAGGAGCTTAGATCCATCAAGTCATGAACCACCAAATTCATGTCCCCTACCAGAAGTACCTTAGGAGAACTCTATTACGCCACCAACTGAGCCAGCCACACAAAAGGAAAAAAAGGTGGTCTCATCTGGGGCATAGATCCTTCATACTGTCAGCTGTTCCTCCTCTAGCCTACCCTTCACAAAGATCCACCATCTTTCTTTATCCCTACCCATCTCCTCTGTGACCCAGTTAGTTCCCCTCGTAAACAAGATTACTACCCTCCTTTTTTTGGAAGAATATGGTGACCCATACACCTGCCCCCTCCCATGCTCATACCCTTTAGAATATGCATTTCCTAAAGCATCACAGCTCTTGAGACCTTAACATTTTCAAGGGGTCAAGACCTTCTTTCTATTAATTGGGTCACTGAAAACTCAGACATTCCTTATAACTATGTTATGAGCCATCCCTCCACCAATGCCAGTTCCTCCTCCGACCCTGCCACTGAACACATTTGTGCACATGCGTGCTTGCACACCCTCACCGCTGATGTCCCAGGAGGCAACGGGAGAAAAGCAGAAACACCCGGGCTGGCTAGATGATGTCCGCAGACCCTGCACCTGGCTACCCGGGCACCACCTCCTATAACCGGATCCCAGGCCCTGCACCTAGCTACCCAGGCACCACCTCCGATAACCAGATCTGTTCCACAGCACAGACTGGGGAAGTCTCCACTGCCCCCACCAGAGGGGGACAAGATCTGGGGGAACAAACAGAGGTGAAGGTAAGTCCAGAGGACACCAGGGTGACAGGGCTGAGGTGGCTGAGCAGATGGGAGCCAACTGGAGAACGGGGGCGGGGGCAAACAGCATTACTGGAAAAACTATTTCCTTTGTGGAAAATTAGAGAAATCCAAGTGTGGGAAATGGACTATACAAGTAGAACACATAACTTAAGAATTCTGAAAATGGAGTGAACTTCACAGTTCTCTCACCCAAAGAACTTGAGAAGGCACTATTATAGCCATGCCAGAATTGTACAAACATATAGATTAGCAAATGTTTGAAAATAAGTATATATACCCCCAAACACATCCCTGGTGCCTAGTGTCCCCCACCCACCCACCCGTGAAGCCCCACCACCCGCTCCCCCTCCCCAGACTGTGTCTTTATGCAGTATGGGCTGCCGCTCAGTGGCTCTTGCTCTGCACCAATGGGCGTGCAGCCCTACTGGTAGTCAGTCGCGGGCGGCAGGCGGGTGGATAGCTGCCGCTCGCTGGGTGCCGGGGAGCGGGTGGTGGGCTTCATGGGTGGTGGGTGGGGGACACTAGGCACCAGGGATGTGTTGGTGGGGGTATTTACTGCATACATGCCGCGATCGGGAGTTTCGGACCACTGGACCACCAGGGCTATGTTCGGGAGGAGGGGGTTGTTTTACACTGATACAGCCCGCGATCAGGCTTTTCGTCCACTGACCACCAGGGATATATTCGGGGAGGGGGGCGGTTGTTTTAACTAATGCAGCCCGTGGTCGGGCTGGTTGGGGAGCATTTCTGCTGTTGCCCGCGATCGGGCCAGTGGGGGTGGTGGGGGATTTTCACTTTTGCCCACGATCGGGCTGCAGGCGCCGGTCCCGACGGCTGCCTGGCAGGGCGCCAGGCGCTAAGTCCTGGGGATCGGGCACACCCGCATGCTAATGGCATGTAAATGGGGATATAATCAGATGCAAATGGCCCCCAGCCTTGCATGAATTATGGCCCCATTTGCATGTCACCTTTGAATATGGGGATTTTGTTGATGGCGAATGGTACTTGCGCCACCGCGTTGTATGCTCCACTCTGGACATCCTGCGGGCGCAGTTCCATCATGGGCCATGCACAGTGGCTGTGGTTGGTGGTGATATTCAAAGGAGTTGCTCAACAGCGAACTCCTTTGAATATCGCTGCCACACCCCCGCGCAACTATTTTGCGCAGCGCAAGGGCTTGCGCCTAGGAATGGCGCAGTTTGAATATCCAGCCCTACATGTCCTGATTTTATAGTAGAAAAAAATATTTTCTAACTTTCCAATCAATGTTGCAGAAAACTACAATACTTGAACTAAAATACCCTAAAATGATAAGAAACAACATAAGCCACTAAGAAACTACAATACTTAGCCTTAATTCTGATTATATAGAGAAAACAAGTCTGTTGCATTGGTCGAGATTATGTACTGTCCTGCGAAAAATCATGTTTCAGTAAGAAATGTCTCACTTTTGGGCTTCTTGAAAGGTGGTAACCCTAGACTGAGATAGCCAGGAGTAAGCAGCCAGTAAGACAGACTGACGAGGAGGATCAGGCAGCTCATGCCCTGCCTCACTGGAGAGATTTCAAGCATGCTGTGCCTTGCAGCTTCAGCTGATAGCAAAGAGACTTTTAAGCATGTGTCAGACAGCATGGTGAGATTACACTGCCTTGACGTTAGCATGGTGCTAAATCATTTGGTTCTGCTGTAACTGCATCAGTAAAGTGCCACAGCTTTGGCTTGGTCTCCTTCCCCACTCCATGTTAATAACATAGTAATGTGTGTGTGGGGTGGGGGGTGGAAAGGACTTCAGTTCCATCTTGTTTGTACCTCCTGCTGCACACAACGATTATACCCCAACTTGAGCATAACACTGCATAACCAAGCTTAACTGCTGGAATGCTACTCCTACTCATGCTGTGTACTCGCAGTAATATTTTCCCTCAGTAAGCGGTCTAATCCTCCTTTAAAAGACTGAGCAGGCCATCCTGATGGCTCAGTGGGAGAGTGTTGTGCAGTCATGCAGGTGACCTGAGTTTAGGAATGAGCTCAGGTCGCCACATCAGGGGGCAGGCCAGGCTGAGATAGCTGCTGGGTGGCAGCGCCCCTCAGCTAGGGAGGGCTGGAAACAAGTTCTGCCACCACAGGAAGCCCTGTGACTGGGCCAGGGAGCTTGTTCCTAATGCAGGGTTAGCTGTGAGCGTGCAAGGACACTAGGAGCTGTTCTCACATCAGGGGAGGACAGAGGGTGATCCCTAGACAGACAAATGAAAAATCCCACTGCCATCTGAATGACAGACTGAGCCTAGGGGGCTCCTGAGTCCTAGTGCCTGCTGGCAGTGGGTCCTGATACACACACGTGTGTGTGGACTGCCTATTGGGAAGGGGGAGAGGACAACCATTCCTTTGGAGCCCCTACCAGGGAGGGCAAGTCATGGGGTAGCAGTTGGGCTACTGAGATCTGGGGGGCCAAGGAGACTCTGGACCTGACGAGGGTACATCCCTGGGATCAGGGAAAATCCCTGGAAGAACAGCTGTGGTAGGGAAAAAGAACTGCTGTGGAGAGGGAAAAAAAAAGTTTGCAAAGTGCATGCTTCCACTATGCCCCCCCCCCCCACCGTATCAACTATTCAACATGCTGATCACCCTCTGTGTGAAATAACACGACCCAATATTTCCCCTTGTCTTACACCCATGCCCTCTACTTCTGCTTACACTCACCAACTCACACACAGCAATGGTTGTCCAACCCTGTCTAAACCTGCTAGCTTATAATGTACCTTAGAAAACAGATTTGTGACATCATGTAACAAAGGCTTGATCTCAAATGCCCTGCACAGCTAACTCCTATGGATTCAAACTACTACAGAAATGACGTATGACATCTGAGTAAACGACACAGAGTTCTAAACCTTCTGCTATAATGGCATCTGGTATAAATATTTGGTCGGGTGTCAAAACAGTATGTTTTATTAGTACTGATATGAAAGTTACAGATACAGTCCTATGTTTCAGACTGATAAACACCAGGTACAGAGATGTGCACGACAAGAGAGAGAGCACATAAGGATAAAAGTAATTATTGTTAGAAACACTGCGGAGGAAATAAGAGCACTGTAAAACTGACAGTGTTTTGAGAGTACTGGGAGGCTTCATTATTCCAATCTATTCACACTGTGTGACTGAAATGTGTGAAACTGATACTGCCCGTACTTAATTTCTACACATAAAATGGCCTTTGGGTTTAGGATGGGTTGGAATGATTATCAACCCGATTAAAATGTGCAGATATAGTAGTCTTGAGGGGGTAACAGTATGTGTGTGACTGTTGAATCTTCTTCTGAGATATATGTGTACTCTGGCCCCCAGGCTGTTTGTATGTACAACACTTACAAGTAATGAAGTAATGTACCTGCTTTCTAGCACACTTGAGGTTTGCTTTGCTCTTATTCCTATTAAATAGGTCTGAAAAGTGCCACTATTCAGACACCATAGGCATGTAAGATATGATGACAAAAAAAAAGATTAAAGGTCCACCATGTTTGTCTCCTGCCATGATCCAAGCAGCTGTAGCACTCAATATAATGTGAACCAGCTGAAGCCATTGCCTGTGAAATGTTATCAGTAAATGTCATGGACTTTGGGACCCTGTGGTCTAGTAGGTAGCACACCTACTTGGAAACCAGGAGACTGCAGGTTCAAACCCCACTTGAGCCAAATACTCAATGTGTGACCTACGGCAAGTCACTTAGACTCCCAGTGCTCCAGTCCACCCAGCTACAGAAATGGGTAGACCGAGGACACCACTGGAAACAAGATGTTGCATCTCTGCTGGCTATCCTGGGTATAGAAATTGTGAAAAGAACTATGAAGAGGAAACTCATTAGTGACAGAAACCTCTGAGAACCAAGGTCAAGTGATATGCCTTTCCTTCCGAGCATACTAATTCCACCCCATCCCCTACCCCAATTCTTGTTTATGCCCCCTTTTGTGTCTGGCTTTTGTTTCCCTCAGGATCACCCGTGGTGTGCGTGATCACCCTGTACCACGTACCTCAGATGCCTGGCCTCCACGGAACCTTGGTTCTGCTCCCACCTCCCCCCCCCCCAAGCCAGGCTTACAAATTAGGGTGGGGAATATACAATACCATGAATTTCTACATTGCCCGACTGTATCCATGTAGTGGTACTGAGTACGGATATACCAGGGTCCACCATCTCTGAAGCTAGGGCCATCTTCTTCTGGGTTTCTGTCCCCTGATGCATCATGTGTGCTGACGTCAGCACACTAAGCATACCTGCAAGTCAACGTCTGTGGCAGCTTCACTGCTTCCTTGGTCATTTAGCTGCACTACCACCTGTGGCCACCCAGGTGGCAGTGCTGCAGCAGAGGATGTAACTCACCCTCCCTGGTGGAGAAGGAGAGCATCCGAGATGCCTCCTCCCAGCCAGCCACCACCACCACCTTAGAATATTCATTTTACTGTGAAATACACTCCATGTGACTCTCCATTCCCTGATGAATTAAATGCTGGACCCAGAAATGTCACCCTACATGAAGTAATCCAACCTGAATTTAAATTAAAACCTGATACAATTTGTTTTTACTATGACTCATGATTTGTGGTGTTAGTGCAACTTTTTGGGACTCAAAGGTTTTAGTGGATATGTCGTTTGAAGCCAGACCCTGTATATGCAGTGGTCTCTCAGTGTATCATTACTCACTGCTGCCCTCTGCCTCCAGAAGGCACTCCAACACATAAATACAGTGCTAACTGCAAGGGTCCACCAAACAGCAACATCCTGAATCAGCTGGTATCCAGGCAAGGACACTATTTGACTAAGATGTCAGGTGCCTTTGGAAAGTGACTAAAGTAACCCACAATTACTTCTGTAAAAACTTACCACAGTGCTGATTTTCTCACTCTCTCAGACTAAGGCAATGTGCAAGACAATGAATACTGTAAAAGAAGCCTCTCCTCAGGGCCTTCATTATATAACTTCAGTGGAGATAAAAACACTTTGAGATGTAAGTCCTTAGCTTAAATTTATGCGTTACCAGGCTTGCCACTATAACAGATGGCTGTGGAGTACAGTATTTCACTAAACTGGATGATACTGGTGCTAGTGATGAGGAAAACGAACTTGTGAGCTATGATGGTTGGGTATCTACAGCTTGAGTATGGGCCCACTTGTCCATTTTACAGGTGAGGTGACCCACCCTCAGCTTTAGCACATATTGTCCTCAGCTGATTAATTATAAATCAGTGAAGCGAATTCAACCTATAGTGGTGACATTTATTAACCCTTGAGGACAACTTATGCACAAGTTTAAAAAAAAAACTGGTTCATTCTAGTTTTCAAGGTAGAGAGAATGTTGTTACATTTTGAAACGTGTTTTCAACTTTTTTTTACTTTTATCATTTTTTGTCAATCTGACTAAATGTGAACACCAAGTCATTTCCACATTCATAAAGGGTGTCAGCTCTTGTGCCCTCAGGGTATCAAAACCACAAAAAAAGGCATGTGTGAAGCAGCACCCTTGATGAGTACAGAGAAAGAGATCAGGCAGTGGGCGTGACAAAAAAACAATGGCCAGGACCCTGAATTCCACCCCCCTTAAAAATCAACTCATTAGACATGGAGTAAATGGGGGAATGCATAAATGTCGAGGGTTCCAATCATGACCTGGGTACGATGGATAGTGACTAAGATACTTTTTGCCAGTCCATGCTAAGAAACATGCTTTGCTTTTTCATAAAACTGTTTACCATGTGACTGTGACTATCTGAATCCCATAAGGGCTACCAAATTCAGGTCGGAATAGAGTACATGCGAATTGTGATGCCACCTCTAAAAGGGACTGCAGCAATCTCGGTGCTATTTAAAAGGATGAAGCCAGAGAGTAAAGTGAATGAATATCACGCAGTACATTTGAGAGACGAAGAACATTTTGTATGGTATAGATCCAACCCCTAAGGTTCTTTCTACAGGGCACCTGTATGAGAATGACAGACTAGTTACTTATTCTCTTTTTCAAATTCTGAACATCTGCTGGCCTGCCAGCACAGCACTAGCACTACAGCTCGTGACCAGAGTTTGAGAACAATTTCAAGCTGTCTGGGGCTGGGGGGAAGAGAGTTAAGCATCCCATGACTTCAACATGCCGGATACAGATTGGTCAATACCAGCAGGAACATCTGCCAGAACTAGACTCATAGTGGATTCCCTGCAGGGGGGAGGGCATCAAACAACTGGTACAGCAACCCACAAGAGACAGGGCTATCCTAGATCTAGTACTGACTAACAAAGAAGGGATCACAGATCTCCAGGTAGAAGGTCACCTGGGAGCCAGTGATCATCACATGGTACGGTTCAATTTGGCTACTACATCTAAATCATCCCATTCCAAGGCAAAATATGGGACTTCAGAGGAGCTGACTTTGATAAGATGGCCAACAGAGTTAAGCTAGCCCTGGCAAAAAGAAACACAGGTGAGGGGGTACAGGCAAAGTGGACAAGCATTAAGGATGCAATACTTGAAGCAACATCCCATTGTGTTAGACAGAAAAGGAAGTGCAAAAGAAGAAGGAAACCACTTTGGTTCTCAAATACAGTAGCAGAAAAGGTCAGAGCCAAAAGGCTGGCCTTCAGGAAATATAAGGGAACACAGCGGGATGAAGATAGGGAGGCATACCAAACTGCCCTAAGGGAAGGCAGGGAAGGCAGTAAGGCAGGCAAAGCCCCAAACTGAGGAAACACTAGCATGAACAGTAAAGAAGGTGACAAGACTTTCTATAGATATATTAGTGAAAGGAGAAAGTCCAGAGGGGGTACTGCTAAGCTTAATGGAAAAAAGGGAGCATGTGAGGAGGAGGACCCTGTAAAGGCATCTATCCTAAATAGATACTTTTGCTCAGTATTTACTGAAGAGAAGGTAGGGCAGGGCCCACAGCTCAGCATCATGGACACAGTGGGGAGGGAGGTGAGCACTACTCCCTTCACAAAAGAAAGAGTCCTACAAGAGCTTGCTAAGCTCAGGGTGGGTAAGGCAATGGGACCTGATGGCATACATCCCAGGGTACTTAAGGAGCTAAAGGAGGAACTAGCAGAGCCATTAGCAGAACTGTTTAGTGAGTCTCTCTGAGCACAGGAGGGTCCCAGAAGACTGGAGAAGGGCTCTTGTGATCCTGCTCCACAAGAGTGGTAGCAGGAGGAGGCGGAACTACAGACCGGTCAGTCTTACCTCAGTAGTGGGCAAGATTATGGAGGCACTCCTTAAGGAAAGGATAGTGCAACACCTGGAATCCATAGGGGCACAGGATCCAAGACAGCATGGGTTTACAAAGGAAGGTCCTGTCAAACTAATCTCATAGATTTCTTTGACTGGGTAACCAGAGTGGTGGACCAAGGGGACAGTTGATGTCGCCTACCTTGACTTCAGCAAAGCTTTTGACACTGTTCCACATAGAAGATTGATAAATAAGCTGGGTAGGCTCGGGTGGGTCAGAAGTTGGTCAACTGGGTGCAAACTGGTTGACGGGCAGAAAACAGAGAGTGGTGGTAAATGGTATACAGTCAGAAGAGATGCAAGTCACAAGTGGGATACCTCAGGGATCAGTCCTGGGGCCAGTCCTCTTCAACATCTTCATTAGTGACCTTGCAGATGGATTAGAGGGTAAGGCTTGTCTGTTTGCAGATGACACCAAGATCTGCAACAGAGTAGATGATCCAGATGGGGTGGGCAGAATGAGAAGAGATCTGGATAAACTAGCAGAATGGTCAGAAGAGTGGCAACTGGGATTTAATGCAAAGAAGTGCATAATCATGCACATAGGGAAGAGAAACCCTGAAGCCACCTATAGGCTGGGAGGAGAGCTAGCAGTCACAAAGGAAGAAAAGAGACTTGGGCATCATCATCACTGATGACCTAAAATCATCCAAGCAGACCTCTAAAGCAGTAGGTAAGGCTAGGGGGTGTTAGGGTGTATTAGTAGGGGTATCACAAGTCGTAAGAGGAGGTATTAATCCTCTGTACAAGACACTGGTTAGGCCCCCATCTGGAGTACTGCGTGCAGTATTGGAGGCCACACCTTCACAAGGACATTAACCAAATTGAGGCAGTCCAGAGAAGGGCAACCAAAATGGTGCAGGGACTGCATCAGAAGACATATGAGGACAGATTAACGAGCTCAATATGTATACCCTTGAGCAAAGGAGGGAGAGGTGATATGATCGAGGCATTCAAACACCTTAAGGGCATAAACAAGGTGAAAGAGTCTAACATGTTTAAATATAAGAAAATAGCAGGACAAGAGGACACAGCATGAGATTAGAGGAGGCCGATTAAGGGGAATGTGAGGAAATTCTTTTTCACAGAAAGGGTGGTGGATGCATGGAATGGCTTACCACAAGAAGTGGTGGCTATGAATACAGTGCAGGGCTTCAAACAGGCATGGGATAGGCATAAGGAAGCAATACAAATGACTATGAATAGATAAGCCACTGACAGAGCAAAGGCCAATGGCACATTTATAAGGTAGAAAAAGAAATGGGCAGACTGGATGGGCCTTGCGGTCCTTATCTGCCGTCAACTTTTATGTTTCTATGTTTCTATCCCAGACAACACTCTCCTTCTTCAGGTAGGAAGGGATGTGACCACAACTAGAGATACAGCGAAGTTCAACTTCACTAGCATAGTAGAGGCAGAGTGGCCCACTCCACCTCGACACATAGCTACGCAAAGTGGCCACTGAAATGCAGTACTTCACCACTTCGCGTCATAATCACTTCGCGTTATGATGACTCTGCCTTACTTCTGTAACCCCCCTGCAAATGGGGGTTCCTAAAAGTCTTCCAGGAAATTGCCTGAATGCTCCAGTCTGGGCGGTGTTCGACATCTGAGCTGCTTAACTGTGGTTGCAAGTGAGTGCTATTCGAGCCTCCACGTACTGTCTCTTTAAGAGCTGTCTGCTTGCAGACTTAATTAGTTTGTATGGGGGGACTGTGTATTTAATGCTCGAATCCCGCCTGAGCTGCGGAGTAATCGCTCCATTTTGCAGTCACTGAAGGTGCAAAGGGAGCCCATGTGAAAGCTGTAACTGTTTGTCTGTAATCATTTAAAGCATTAGCAAAATTGTAGTTTGTCTAACCTGCCTTTATTGCAGCTGGGACTGTGTGTGTGTTACCTCTCCATTTTGGACCTAAACTGCTGTGCTGGGCCAATTGGGCTAAGGGAGTCCTAAAATAGAGCCTGTGGACGAATCAGAACTTGGACTCTTAATTTGAGCCAGCCACAAGGGGACTGTATGGGCAGTGACTCTGGGAATTGTAGTTTTGACCTTGGCGCCTTTTTCTATTGACAGAGGGAGTCTTATTATGAGTGATAGCTGAATCAGCCAACAGAATAGTGTGGAGCTGAAGGAAATGCCCTGCTCTGTGACTGGAAAGATCATATCAGTTGTGGCAGTGAAGACAGAAGGAGCTGTGTGCTTCAGCGGTGTATAGTTTCGTGCGGGAAGCGCGTGTGAGGCCCTGAGTTTCGGTCTGCAGCCTTGTGAGTGCCAGTTTGGACTGAATCCGAGTTGTGAGGAGAAAAGCACTAGAAGTGTGGAAACCAGGCTCACCCTGTAGAAGACTGGAGAAATTGCTGAATCGCGCTCGGTCTGTCAGGAACTGAAGCTGCTGTGTGTGCTCCTGGGTATTTTACAGTAATTGCGATCGGGATCAAGGAGCAGCCTGCCTGGTATAGTACTTTCCTTTTACATATAAATATGCATAGAGCTTGTGGGGAATCGCTATTTCAAATCCCCTGTACAGTGAATTGTGTGCAGAAGCTGGAAGTAAACCTCAGCTTAATTCGGACTACATCCGTTTGCTATCAACTGCAGTGGGGTCCAGTCACAAGGACCTTGTCCTCATGCCCTGCTCTTCTGGCAATCCAGAGGGACATTCTCCATCTGATCCTCAGCTTGGGTGTTGTGAGTACAAATCAGGGTATTTCCTGCAGCTTGTTTTTCAATTACAAGTGTGTCATCTTTCACTGTTTCATGGACCGAGACCTCCGGCTCCGGATTACAATTGGGTGTTGTGCATATATTTTCTTCTACAGGGCCCTATCCATCTGCAGCTGCCGGCCAACCCCAGACAATGGACCTGGCTAGCCTCCCCCAACCTGGGTACCCAGAGTGCGACTTTTCAGACGCTGTCTGTGTGCACAGTACTGTGATTTGAATATTTCCCAACCAAATCAACCTGATTGCCCCCCCTCCTTGTTACTGTCCCCTAAATAAATCAGATTTGTTGTTGTTATACTATATACTGTCTGTGGTGTTGGTACTTATGGAAACAGTATTGTGTTTTGTTGTGTATGTTGTTTAACCTTACTTTACAGGGGGTCCTCAGAGACGTGCTGCAGAAATCAGTCTCGAGGGTAAGTGGTATCTATATGAGTGAACAGTGTGTATACGTGGGGTATTGGGGCTGTAACTCCGGTGTACTGTGTGAGCCACTAGAGGGAATAAAAAGGGGTCTCAGTGTCCCAGAGGGCTGTGTCCAAGCTAGTCTAACCACTACAAACCCTGACCTCTGGGTGGAGGCACCCGCCATAGAACCTAGGCCCCTCAACCCATCCGTAGTCAAACAGGCAGGGGTAGTAGCCCTTGAGATAGCGCCACTTAGGGGTTACACTTCGCTTTATTTTCTTTTAAAGGTAGAGTGAGTTAGCATTGTAACAGCCCACGGATCACATGGCACACAGTCTGCAGGTCACATGCTTCAGGCAGGAAGTTAGTCATGGAAGATGGTGAAAGACTTTCACTTTTGCCTTACCTAGTGTGGAAGAAAGAGCTGTGTTTGAGAGAAGACAGAGAGATAGCAAAAAATATACCTCCATTTGAGAGGAGACCAGAGAGATAGCAAAAAATATAAATATTAAGGCAGAAGGAAGCAGGGAGGGAAGTCAGAATAGCAAAGGCCCAAACTGAGGAAAAGATAGCCAACTCAGTTAAGAAGGGGGATAAACTCTTTTATAGGTACATCGTCGAGCGTAGAAAGACAAAGGGAGGGATAGTGAGGCTGAATAGAATGAACGGTGGGTGGGCAGAGGGGACAGTGAAAAGCAGGATACTGAACGAATATTTCTGCTCAGTATTCACAAAAGGAGGGGAAGTGTCTAATCCAATTAACAGAAGCACTCTTGATGGGGGTCGATCCCAGTCCTTTCACAGAAGAAAGGGTTCTGCAAGAACTCCTAAAACTGAAGGTGGACAAAGCAATGGGTCCTGATGGAATTCACCCCAGAATTCTAAAGAATTAAGGAGGAACTAGTGAAACCACTGGCTACTCTTTTAATAAATCATGGGAGGATGGTGTGGTACCGAGGACTGGAGGAAGGCGGATGTGATTCCCCACACAAAAGTGTGACCAAGACAGAGGCAGGAAACTACAGACCTGTCAGTCTGACCTCTGTGGTAGGGAAAGTGATGGAGTCACTTTTGAAGGAAAGAATAGTTGAGTACCTAGAGGCCAGTGGGGCACAGGACCCAAGGCAGCATGGGTTCACAGCAGGAAGGTCATGTCAGACGAATCTAATAGATTTCTTTGACTGGGTGACCAAAGTAGTAGACCAGGGAGGGGCTGTGGACATGGCCTACCTAGACTTTAGCAAGGCATTTGACACAGTCCCACACAAAAGATTAATAGTCAGATTAACCAGCCTGGGAGTGGGTCCCAGGGTGGTAGCCTGGGTAAAACATTGGCTGCACAACAGGACACAGAAGGTAATTGTAAATGGAGTCCACTCTGAAGAAAGAGGGGTTACTAGTGGAGTACCGCAGGGTTCAGTATTGGGTCCAGTCCTTTTTAATGTCTTCATCAGTGACATGGCAGAGGGACTGGAAGGAAAAGTATGCCTTTTTGCAGATGACACAAAGATCTGCAACAGGGTTGATACACAAGGAGGCGTGGAAAGGATGAGAAGGGACTTGGCAAGGTTGGAGGAATGGTCAGAAGTATGGCAGCTAGGATTCAATGCAAAGAAGTGCAAAATAATGCACCTGGGAAACAAGAACCCAGGGGAAGAATACACAATGGGGGGAGGTAGTAACAACAACAAAAAAGGAAAGGGACCTGGGGGTAATCATATCAGATGACCTTAAGGTTAGCAAGCAATGTGAGAAGGCAGTAGGGAGGGCTGGGGGTATACTGAGATGCATAGGGAGAGGCATCAGCAGCAGAAAACAGGAAGTTGTTATCCCTCTGTACAGACAGTTGGTGAGACCCCATCTGAGTACTACGCCCAGTTCTGGAGACCCCATCTCCAGCAAAGACATAGACAGAATAGAGGCAGTCCAGAGGAGGGCAACTAAAATGGTGCAGGGTCTGCAAGAGAAGCCGTATGAGGAGAGACTAAAGGAGCTTAATATGTATACCCTTGAGGAAAGAAGGGAGAGGGGACGTGATAGAAACTTTCAAGTACCTCAGTGGAATCAACAAAGTCCAAGAGGGTAGCATCTTTCAGAAAAAGAGATGAGCAAGAACAAGGGACACAATTTAAAGATAGAAGGGGGCGGTTCAGGGCAATGTGAGAAGTATTATTTCAGAGAGGATAGTGGATGCATGGAACAGCCTTCCGAGGAGGTTGTGGGGTCTAAAACTGTGGGAGAATTCAAGAATGCATGGGACAGACATAAGGCAATTCTTGTGGGGGGTAGGAAGAAATAGGCTGTTGGTTAACTAGGATCTGCGGCCTATCCTGTAGGTAGGGAAATGGGCAGACTAGATGGGCCAGGCGGTCCTTATCTGCCGTCAAAGTCTATGTTTCTATGTAAGAACTAATCTCCTTTTGGGTCGAAATTAAGGACTTATACAGCGAACTACATAAGGATGTGATGCAACTTGAACAGCGAGCAGATGATTTAGGAAGGCAGGGTACAGCAACAGAAAATCGGGTATATGATCTCAAGTCGGAGGTGCAAATGTTGAGAGAACAATGTGAGCAAATGGAAGCATGGTAGGAGGACTCGAGAACCGTGTGAGGAGGAGAAAAAAAATACAGATTTACAGTATTTTGGAAGTATCAGAGGGAGGCAATATTAAGGAATTCATGGACGCTTTGCTGCATATTGCACTGGAGTTACGTAAGGACTTAGACCTACAACTTGAAAGGGTCCATGGAGCATTAGCGCCTAAATCAGCTAATCCAAATGCACCCCCGAGGTCTATCATTGCAAGATTCAATAACTATGCCATCAAAGAAAATGTTCTCCTTACAGCATGGCGTAAGCAAAAAATATTCTATGGACAGACATGTTTTTACATTGATCACAATTACGCCCTTAAAACAATGCACCTCAGAAAAGCATACCTTCCATTACTGCCTGTGTTAAAAGTAGCTGGCAATAAATTCTCTACCCCGTACCCTGCCTGGCTCGTGGTACATCTGCCTGAGGGAAAGAGAGAGTTTGCCACAGCATTGGAAGCCAAAGTGGAACTTTCTAAAATGTGACTGAAATTTCCAGACAAAACGCAGGAGCAGCGGGATCCCTCCATGAGGCCCTCACGCTGGCAGTCTAACCAAAACAAACAGAAGAGGCAACAGAACAACATTGGAGAAGTGCAGAAAGCCCTGGCTGTGTACCGCAGAAACAACCTTACTGCAGCGACCTGAAGGGAAGAGACGCGTGTAATTTTTTGGACATCTCATATCATATTACAGGTGGGAGCTCAGGGAGGTGGGGTACTCTCAATAGAGAGTTTTCCTCTTCTTCCACTGGATCCCTTCCTTGGCGGCTCGACTCTAGGCTAAGAGCCGTCCCTCTAATTTTTGGGCCTGCATTAAGCTACTTGTCGGCTGTACGGAGAGGAGGAGACCAGGGCCACCTCCCCACCCTCCCACTTAGCCTTTAAATAAGGCCTATCAAGCCTACAGAATTGTGGTTTAAGAGACGAAAAACTGTACCAGACCTCAGATGAAAAAAAAAATTATTTGTCCTTGCTCTTTAAAGGAACTAATAATTCCGGATATTTACTAAACAGTCTTTCTGTATTTTAGGTTTTATAATCTGGGACTATTCTGGCAACTGAGCAGGACTATTTCTTTGGGGCCTCCCTGCCATCTGTTCCCCACTCTAACATGGCTTTTTTTTTCTCAGCCCGCATGGCAACTATGAAGTAATGGTATTGGGGGGGGGTGAGAAATGAGGCAAGATGTGGAGCCTACTCCGGGGAGTGCTATCCTTCCCTAAATATGTTTTTTTTTAATTATTTTGGTGTGTCCTTACTTTTTTGGATGCACTTATTGGGTATCCTGGAGGCTACAGTAAGCTATGATCTGGGACTACCTCCATCTTCAGGAAGAGCTCAACAACTACATAGGGTTCTCCATGAGGGTACAGGGAGGAACTTATATACCTCCCCACTTATGGAAGTCACTGTTCTTAGTAATGACAAGGTTTTTCTAATCAATGTCATTTATAGTGTAAACAGTTTTATTTATTTATTTAGTTTTTGTTGACCGGGTAAGTGCATTACACAAATTCTGCCTATTTTCAGGCATGACCTGGGGGAGGGATACAGATGAATGCCAGCTGTCCTTGAACCAGATTAAGCTGTTGGTGGTATTTTTAGTGAATGGGGCGGGGAGGAGGGTTGGGGGGGTTGTATTGAAAGTCAGGCTGTTTACAGACTTATGGTTATGTGTAAGATTTAGATTACAAGATATATGGGATACCTGGGAAATGCAT
Organism: Neoceratodus forsteri; assembly: GCA_016271365.2. Lineage (NCBI taxonomy): Eukaryota > Metazoa > Chordata > Ceratodontiformes > Ceratodontidae > Neoceratodus > Neoceratodus forsteri. The sequence goes on along the minus strand of CM057451.1, from coordinate 897,621,000 downwards.
GGACATGCTATTCAACACAAACGGATAAGTAACAAATATGATTTACAGGAGACTGTTAGAAATATAGATTTGTCTAGGCAGAGCAATCTGACCTTACCACAGAGGACACCTAGTAAGGCCCAGATTTCACTTAGAGGCCTTTTGATTACAAGCCAGCAGAGAAGATGGCTACCTTGTGCAGCCTGGGTAGAGGATGTCAGACTGTGTCCTGTCTACCAGAGGGAGCCTTTTCCTTTTTTTAATCAGTTATGATGGATCCTTCAATATAGCTTTTATCGTTGAACATTAATGGTATTAATAACCCTATTAAGTGTTCCAAATTGCAGCAGTACTTATCCAGCACAGACTGGATCTTATATTCTTTCAAGAGACGCATTTTCACATCCAGAACACCAGAAACGTTCTGCTGGTCACCGGTACTCTGTAATAGCCTCTTGCAGTAAGACTGGCAAGTGTAGGGGCACTGCCATACTGATCCCTGCTGGAACACCCTTTTTAAAAGAAGCTGAGAGGATTGGTTCTATTGGCCATTTCACCATTGCTCAAGAATGCCTCTATGACTCGGCTGTTACGTTGGCGAGTGTATATTTTCCCACAGGGGCCCCTCCGGTCCATATGAAAAGGTTCTTCAACCAGTTCATAGATATTCAGCAGGGTATAATTATAATAGGGGGTGATTTCAATATCACCCTGTCCCCCCATTTAGATGTCTCTCATCCCCATAAGCACAGAACTAGCCCTTCTCAGAAATATCTCAAAGCCTAACTGCCTGTACCGGGTCTGACAGATGTATGGCGGCAATTTTTCCCTACAAAAGGAGGTTTTACTTATTTTTCCCCCAGACATCATGCCTCCTCTCGCCTAGACTACTTTTTTCCTCTCTCCACAGAGCATGTTGAAAAAAATTAGAGATATTAGGCTAGGAGCCCGTCTCCTATCTAACCACACCCTGATTATATTAAAAATAGAAATTGCAGCACCTAGGAAAGCTACCCTCTGGAGGCTGAACACCACTATCTTGAAAGACCCTGAGTTTAAGACATTGATGGAAGACTGGCTCCCCCAGATAATCCGAGAAAATTAATCCCCAGAGATTTCCTCAACAGTGTTATGGGGCACGGTGAAGGCTGTCCTCAGAGGAGAGAGAATTTTGTATACAGCCCGACGGAGGAGAATTAGAGAAACTAGATACAGGCAACTGCAAGACAGGCTAGTAGAGCTTCAAAAAGCTAGAGAGGAAGGGCACATAACTCGGACTACAGAACTGCGGAAAGTGCAGGCTAAGCTCCAAAAAATTCTGGACCTGAGGGTTCAGGCTGCACTTTTATATACTACAAGCACTTTTTATGAGGGAGGACCCAGGGGAGCTAGGCATTTAGCAAGACGAACAAGAATGTTCAAGCAGAATGCTACAATCATCGACCCTCAATCTGGTAGCCTTCTCCATCGAGGCCCTGAGATTAGAACAAGTTTTTCAAAAATTCTATACAGAATTGTACTCTGAAAGGCATCCCCCCCCCCCCGAGATTAAAACTTTTCTGAGTAAGTCACGTATTCCTAAACTCTCTGCAGCACAACAAGCTTCACTGCTGAGTCCGATTACCAGATAGGAAATCTCACTGGCTATTAAAAAAAACAAAACTATGAAATCTCCAGGCCCTGATGGCTATTCTGACAAGTGGCACAAGGCTTTCTCCCCCTTGCTAAGCCCCCTGCTGCTACAAGTTTTTCGAGATGTTCAGAATGGTGAACCACCTCCAGACTCCTGGCACTATGCTGTGCTTTCAGCCATACCGAAACCGGGAAGAGATCCCCAATCCCCAGAATCATATAGACCCATATCTGTACTCAACTGAGATTACAAGATATATACGTCCATATGGGCCCAGCACCTTGATCATATTTTACCAGAAGTAATCCATATGGATCAGGCAGGCTTCTTACGGCAGAGGCAAACTGCGGGTAATACCCTCAGAACATTCCATCTGATGGACCATATGACCCATAGCTCTCTTCCTTCAGTATTAGTGAGTTTAGATGCCTTTAAGGCTTTTGATAGGGTCTGTTGGGAATTTTTTGGGAGAGTCTTTGAGGTCTTTGGATTCCCAGAGCAATTTGTTACATGGCTTAGTCATATATACTTCTGCCTCCAAAGCCTTTTTAAAAATAAATGGAGCAGTTTCCACCCTGATTACCCTAGAGTGAGGCACTCGACAGGGATGCCCTCTCTCCCCATTATTATTTGCAGTTTATATTGAGTCTTTAGCCCTGGAGGTCCAGCAATCGGATGATGTGCAGGGAGTTAAAGTGTTAAAGGGTACCTTCACAATAGGCCTATATGCAGATGACATCCTACTGTCTCTGTCAGATCCAGAACACTCTCTTTGAGCCCTCTGGAATATTATTGCTCAATTTTCACTAATCTCAGGGTATAAGATAAATTCTACAAAAACAGAGGTCTTGACTTTCTGCTTTTCCCCTTCTCCACCCCTTCGAGGTTATTTACCATTTAAGTGGCGGGGGACAAAGATGAAATATCTGGGTATACAGCTACCCCAGAATATTGATCATACTGTCCTGATAAATTATGAACCCCACATTCAGACAATAGAGAATGACCTTCACACTTGGTCACAATTGTGTCTCTCCTTTTATTTGAGGATTGACCTAATTCGAATTAATATATTGCCCAGACTACTATATTTGTTTCAAACTATTCCTGCCTCCCCCTTTCTATATTTTATTTCCTGGAATAGGGCCTTAGCTCGATTTGTCTGGGCTGGCATGAAACCTCACATTCATTGGTCCATTCTATAGCTCCCAAGGGACAAAGGAGGGTTGGGATTACCTGATTTAGGTAAATACGCACAAGCAGCTGTCCTGGCTAGGATACTGGGGTGGATTGATCCAAATTATAGAATACCTTGGAAAAAGCTAGAGATTACACTTAACCATATTCAAGATATTAAAAATGTTTTATTTGATCAGGGGGAACCCCTTCCAGTGCAGACTGGCTATCACAGAGGAATGCAGAGTAGTCTAACAGTCTGGGACAAATTCAGAGCCTCTCAGGAATTTGTCACGGTCTTTTATTTTTTACGACAACTTAGGTCAGAGGCGAAGCATTTTCAGGTCCCCCTAATTGAGACCCTTGATGTTTGGCATAATAGATGCCTAACTTTCATTTTTCAGATATTAGACAACCAGGGCACCTTACCCTTTTCCACATTAAGAGACACCTATTGGCTACCACCAGAAACTAATGTAGCTTATCAGCAGATGCAAGCTTATTTGGCAGAACAAAGAGAAGCTGCCTGACGCTCACCCTCCAAGCAAGGGGACAACTCTGCCCTTTCGGGCTCTCTCCTCTCAAACAAACTGCATTCTGCAGCTTGGTAAGCAGAACAAAGAGAAGCTGCCCAACGCTCACCCTCCAAGCAAGGTATGGGTTGGAACCCTGAATTTTGGCATCTACCCCTGGAGGAATATCACTTGCCCCTGTTTGCCAGTGTTTCTCACACTTTGTGCAGCAATCCAGAAGTCTTCTAGGAACTGCTGCCAAGAAATTAATGCTAGGACTGACCTCTACTTGACACGTTCTTGATTTCTCACTTTAAGTAATGTTTAGTCTGATGTAGAGATTTCTTAAGAGTTGATTTAAGTTTTGAGAGGGATCTTAAGGTACTGTGATTTTGCTATCTGCCCGAAGTGCTGTGCCCCTTCTCTTAGAGCTGTAAGTCTGTGGGCTGCACCCTTGACCTTGGTGTCCCATTGAGGCTGCTGCAGTGGCCCCTCCTCCAAAAAAAAAAAAAACTTGCTTCAGAACCTCCTTGCCTGTTCTTTTTTTTTTTGCTGACTTTTCCATTAGCAGATTATATCCTTTAGCCACTAGAGGGCCCAGTTATAAGCACACTTACCCAATCCAACACACTATAGTTCCTGTCTCATTGCACTTATTGTGTGGTCAGTCTATCACTATTCATCTGTCTTTGCCCCTCCCTCTTCTACTGATTGATTCTGATTTTTCCCATTTGCAGCTTATAGTCTTTTCGCCCACTAAAGGGGTTTCCCCCCCCCAACCATTCCAAAGCTGCTCTACATCTCCTTACTCTCTACTACTCCTGGCACTCTTCCTTTACTGCTCAGCTGCTATGGGTACCTATACTCCATTACTAAGTCTGCTCTCCTTCACCCTCTTGGTACAGACCTCACACAGACTGGAGCACCTTTCCTCCACACTAGGCACCTCATCCCCAGATTACCCCACAGTGACTCGGCCCTCCCCCACCCTCGACACACCCATGACCCCCCAACACTCCCACCCTGCCAGCACCCCCATTCCCTCCACCCTCCAAGGCCTGACCTGGACCCAGCTCTCCCCTGCCATTCCCACCCTTCGCACTTTATCTATCCCATGCACCCTGATTCTAAAGTCCTCAGCTGGGTGTCGACCCAAGGGTCTCCATCGCCACAGGCCACTAACCAGAATAATTACACTGCTATTATTATTATCTGGTAATGTACACCCAAACCCAGGACCTATTGCTTCCAACCCTTCTAAACCCTGTACTGCAACTGGCCTCCGCTTTGCATCCTTAAACATTTGCAGTCTCCTAAAGAAATCTGCTGCCCTCCAGTGCTGGGTCGTTCAACATCAACCTGACATAACTGCACTGGTAGAGACTTGGTTCTCCAAATCCACCCCTGACTCCGCTATCACTACACTGGATATACCATCTACAGGGAAGACTGAGTAGGCAAACGCGGTGGTGGTTGTGCACTACTCGTACGGGACTCCCTTATAGGTCAGGCACTCCCAGCTCCTAAACTTGATTATGGAGCCCAAGCCCTCACCTTAAAAATCACACCTGACCCTGCCCGAGGCCCTCTCTTCCTCATGGTCTCCTACGGACCCCCGAGGAATCAAAACCAAGTGATCCAGTCCCTCACTGACTATCTCACATCTCTCCCTCACAAAGTGAAGCAAGTCATCCTAGGTGATCTCAATGTTAACTGGCTTGCCTCCACTGCCTCCTATATAAGGGACTCCTTTACTGCCCTGGATATGTCCCGGATAGACACCCAGCCCACCAGATTCAACCACTCTACTGGCACCAGCACTCTCCTAGATGTTGTTAGATCTAACCACCCCTACAAAATCCGGGATGTCACTGTCCTCCCCAACTCTCTTAGTGATCACTCCCCAGTCCTCTGTCTCTGGTCATCCTCCACTCTGAAGCCAGTGTCCCAGGCCATCTACGCCGCCGTTTACACCCCATCGGCCTCAGAAAATTAAACTAATATGTAGCCCAGCCAGACTGGTCCCCTATCCAGTGCATCCCTGACATTGACTCAGCTCTTGACCACTTCACAAATGCCTTCTGTAAGGCTTGTGACCTTTTCTCCCCCCTCACCAGGATCCGCTCCAAAAAATGCAATGCCCCATGGATCACCCCACCCCTCCTCCAGAGACTCAAAAACAGAGACAATCTCTGACATATTGCTGTAGAATCTGGAAAGGCATCTGACAGACAGGCCTACAACGTAGAACGCAATAAGTGCACTTGGGCCATTAGGCGGGCCAAGGCAGAGCACTACCAGACCACCCTCACTTCCACTTGGGGTTCAGCCCGGACCTTCTGGGATAATATGAAAGAGCTAAATGGAAGTCCCACTCCCCCCGACCATCTCAGCTCTCCATCAATGGCACCCCCACCACAGATCCACTCCTCATAGCCTATTGCCTTAACACTGCCTTCTCTGACCTAAGCTCGGTCCTCCCCAGCAGCTTCTTTGACCCAATCCCCACCTCTCTCCCTCCGGTTCTGCATCACCCACCATTCTACCTGTGCACCCTATCCCCCCCAAGAAGCCAGGCTGCACCTGCTTAAAAGCCTTAGGCAGCAATAACCCCAGCAGTGACCCCCTTAACTCCAGGATCCTCCATATGGTCTTGGACGAAGTCCTAGTCCCCCTGACTGACCTTCTAAACCAGTCTCTATGCCTGGGTCAGTTCCCAAGTGCTTGGAAAACTGCTGAAATCATACCCATACATAAGAGTGGGGACCGATCCACCCCCAACAATTACCGTCCCATCTCCATCCTCTCCCCACTCTCTAAAGCTCTTGAAAAAGTGGTGTTGATCCAGCTCTCTGAATACCTAACCAAGTATGACATTATGTGCCCAGAGCAGCACAGTTTCCGCCCAGGGCACAGTACAGCCATGGCTCTCCTGGAATTCTCCCAACACCTGCATGCTGCTCTCGACTCTGGCAGCCTTGCAGGAGCAGTGTTCATTGACCTCTCCAAGGCCTTTGACACTGTCTGTCATCCCCTTCTACTCGACTCTCTCCACCAACTTGGCTTCTCTGGTGGTCCCACTTCTTGGTTCTCTAGCTATCTCTCTGCTAGATCCCAGCATGTCAAAATCAGCGGCTCCCTCTCCAGCACTCTTCCCGTTCGCTCCGGGGTCCCTCAGGGTTCCATCCTGGGTCCAATACTTTTTAGTCTCTACCTCAATGCCCTCCCCAGCTCATGTACTGGTAAAATGCTCCTCTACGCCGACAATGCAGTCCTTGTTGCCTCACATCCCAACCCCACCTCCCTCCAATTATCCCTCCAGCAAGCTTACAACCAAGCCGAAAGGTGGGTCGAAGACCGCAAACTGGTCATTAACCTAAAGAAAACCAAATCAATGCTCTTCTCTCACCACCAAAATAAAGCTAAAAATACCCCCTCTTGATTATCCACAGCACTCTGCACCCGCTAGAACAAGTGACCACATACACGTACCTAGGCATCACATTTGATACTGCCCTCTCCTTCCACACCCACATTAATGCCCTGTCAGCCGATATTAACTCTCAGATTGGCCTGCTATACCAGCACAGGGACTGCCTGCCTCAGGCTGCCCTCAGGCTGGCCATTACCTCCTCAGTCTTGTCCCTCGTGGACTATGGCTTGCCCATCTACACTGCAGCTGACAACACGGCCCTCTCCCAAATCCTACTCTCCATCAATAAGGCCTGTAGGCTCCTGACTGGTGCCCCCAGCCAAACTCACACCTGCGTTCTCTATACTACCACCAATCTTCTCAACTTTGAGGAGTGACTGCTCTACCAGACCTGCCTTCTCGCTAAAAAATCTCTGCTAGGACTCTCCCCCCAGGTGTCTCTACCTCCCTACAGCAGCCATCTTTGTCCAGTACCACCTGTAGCTCTGTTAAGGCCACTTTCAAGGTGCCCAGAACCAAGACCTCTCTTGTGCTGAGAGCCTTCCTCTACCGAGCCCCCACCTGGTTCAACTTCCTCCCTAGCTGCATCTCCAACATGCCAAAAATTAGCTCCTTCAAAACGACCCTTCAGAACCATATCTTTAATACCCGCTGTTGTGTAGGTGCAACTAACCCCTGTTGTAACCTGTGGTTCCCTTCTGCCCCTGGCTCTAATAACGTCCACTGGGATGTCTCCTCCTCCCCAGACCTACCCCTTCCCTACTAGGTCCAAAAAGGGATGTAACCCACTGTCTTCTCTGAGGACCTACTATATCCATGAGTGTAACTCACAGTTTTGTAACATTATGTAACCTAAGTAACATACAAACTACTACATTATATAACCCAAGTGTATCTATGTTAAATGTTCCTTTTACTGCACTTGTAATGTTATCCTCTGTTTTATTCTGCACTGTAATAACTGTCTTGATGTCTGCCCCACCCCTGTGCTGAGGTGCCTTTGTAAATGAGTCTCTGACTCAAAGGTTGTAACCCCGATTTGTAATGAATAAGGCTCCTCAATGGAACCACCTCCCTTCCCATCTCCACAAATATTGATACTGATTATATCTTCTATAAAAGGAATAACCTCACCCCACTTGGTTGGAGCACTGTATGAGGACTACAGGAGGTTACTAAGGACTCAACCTTGGGGGTCCTGACTGCCTGGAACTGGAAATTATTGGTGCCGATGTCAGTAGATCTTTGATTTAAACATGGTAAAGTTATCTCGAGGAATATCTCTAGCACCATACTAGCGGGAATTTGCTTGGAAAATCAGGCTTAGATTTTTCAATAACCCAGCTAAACTGGCAAAATTTGCAACTGAACCAGTGGGAAGCTGCTGGAGATCTTGTGGGGAAAAGATGGCTGGACATGTACACATTTTCTGGTCATGCCTGGTGCTCCGACCATTTTGGGGAGAGGTGGCGGAAACTTTGGGGGAGTTGGTGGGAGAAGAGGCTGTCCTTACTCCTGAACTGGCCTTGCTTTTGATACTTCCTGCAGACCTCCGTATTCCAAGGGGATCTCTCTAGTTGATTACTTATATATTGATAGCAATTAAGAAAGCAATTACCAGATTATGGATCCGGACCTCGCCTCCGACCAGAAATGACTGGTTTACAGCTATGAAAGAAGTATATTACCTGGAAAGACTGGCAGACAGCCATTTAAACAGAAAAGATAAACTTGAACTCCAATGGAGGAAATGTGTCTTTTATATGTCTGTACAAGATCCTCATTTTGTTCCATAATGGGTAACAAGATATTTGATATGATGGTGGGAAGGGAGAGGGAGAGTATCAAGGGGAAGATTTATTATTTTAGTACTAGTATACAAGGCTCTCTATCAGGGTAGATTTATCTATGGCTGTATATGATTTTTGGTCTTGTGCGCTCAACTGTAATGCATCGTATGTTGCTTGAGCTGTGCTTGATTGTATTATGTGCTCTCCACAATGTACTGTATCCCATTTATCACTTACATATTTAAAAACAAATAAAAATACAATTAAAAAAAAAATCACTCAAAGGGCATGTGTGAGGCCACCCTCTTGATGAGTGAAGAGACAGGCATCAGGCAATGGGCATGACTGAAAAACAATGGCCAGGGCCCTGAATCTGCAGCTAAAAATCAACTCATTAGACATGGAGTACATGGAAGGAATGCGTAAGTGCTGAGATTTCCAATCACGACGTGGGTGCAATGGATAGTGACAAAGATGACACTTTTTGCCAATCCATGCTAAGAAACATGAACTGCTTTTTCATAAAACTGTTTATCATGTGACTGTGACTATCTGGATCCCATAATGGCTACCAAATTCAGGTCGGAATAGAGTACATGCGAATTGTGACGCCAGCTATAAAAGAGGCTGCAGGATGTTCAGTGCTATTTAAAAACATGAAACCAGACAGTGAAGTGAATGAACATCAAGCAGTACATTTGAGAGACTAAGAACATTTTGTATGGTATAGATCCAGCCCCTAAGGCTCTTTCTGCAGGGCACCTGTGTGAGAATGGCAGACTAGTTACTTATCCTCCCTTTTTTTTTTTTTATTAATGTTTTATTGAAAGCTTGGGTACAGGTGAAACATTACTTACAAACAAGTAGTACAGTAACCATATAGTTCAATTTCCAAACATCCAGAGGCAATAGTGTTCAGCATCTTCAGTTATAATAGCAGCATTTCCCACGGTAGTTAGACAGACTTCTCATTACATGTAATGGCATTTGAGTAGGCATGTATTAATAATATTCTCTGTATGGTTATAACTTTAACCAGACCAGGGTGAGTACTTTAATCAGACCAGGGTGAGATTGCCCTCCTTTTCAAATTCTGAACATTTGCTGGCCTGCCAAAACAGCGGTAGCTCTACAGCTTGTGACCTGAGTTTGAGAACAATTTCAAGCCGTCTGGGGTTGGTGAAAGAGAGTTACGTATCCCAGAGGATGCTCTCCTCCTTTGGGTATGGAGGGATGTGACCACAACTGCTATACTGCCACATGGGAGACCATGGGTGGTAGTTCAACAGGGACACAAAGGGGACGGGAGATGATGGCTAAGCTTTACATATGGAGCTGCTAGTGTACCAATGTCCTGAGGGAGTGAGAAGGGAACCGAACGGTGAAAAGTCCCAGAGCAAGTGGAATGATCTCAGGGATTCTCAGGCCCTGCCTCCTGCTACTGGCTGCCCTCTCCACCCAGAGGTTTTCTGCCTCTGCCCCCCCCCCCCAGAGGTGTTAGTCGAGTACAGCTGGGTCCCCCACAAGTGGCAAACCTGTAGGGTTGCAAGGAGAGGTGTAAGCACCAGAAACAAAGAGGGGCAGGGCTGGGCCTGACACTGAAACACAGACATAGACAATGATGGCAGAAAAAGATCAATGGTCCATTCTGTGTGCCCATAATAGCCTATCATGCCTCAAGACCTTTTCCTAATATGAGTTTTTTGACTACACTATCCACTACCTTGTTCCCTGTCTTAGTATCTTAGTACTAACCCCCCCACCGAGTAACTACTAAGTCATTAACTCTACCAACTGTGCTTAAAGCCATTAATGGTTTTAGAGCACGCTACCTTCACTGGTAGATTGCTCCATGGCTCAATTACTCTCTCTAAAATAAAATTGTCTCATGTCCCTACTCAACCTCCCCACTGCCAGCTTCCACTTGTGCCCTTGTGTTCTAGAGTCCCTACTACTACTGAATAGTTCCAGACAATTCACATTGTTCACTCTTTTCAGGAACCTGAAGGTCTCTATCATATCATATCACCTCTCTTTCACCAGGCCTCAAGCGAGTACATGTCTGGTGTCCAAAGCTGATCCTCATAGGATCTGCCCTGCTGGCCCGGGATCATTTTGGTTACCCTACACTGCACTGTCTCCAGCATGTCCTTGTCTTCCATAGGTGAGGACTCCAGAACTGCACAGTGATCTATAGCAGGGGTGTAGCCAGGCATTTCAGATTTGTACACCAACCTGCCACACTGCTACCCCTCCCCCACTGTTGTTCATGCCTGCCCCCCCAAGACTCGAGTCCAAGGTTCTGGGCTCCAATCAGATGATTCCCACACTAGACCTGCTGTCTGTCTGCACTGCTAGTGTGGTGCTTGCTGCCCACTGGTAAACACCACTGACAGCATCACGAATCCAAGACTGTGGCAGAAATTTCTTCTCTCTCCACCGCAGGCAGGCAGGTTCACTCCACTTGCCACTCCACATGAAGTCTTCATTCTTTTAGCTGGCTCCGGATCTGTTCTTCCATCTGCTGCTCTTCAGTTCTTCTGCTGCTTCTCTCGCTCCCAGTACAACTGAACTAATAGTATGGCTTCTAACTTTGCTGGGGCATCTAAACTCGCCAAACCCAGACTTGCCACATCCCCTACCAGCTGCCACAGCCAATTACTATGCAGGTGGACCATGCAGACCTAATTGAGACCTTCAGCTTCAAAGTCCATGCCCCCCCCCCAAAAAAAAACAACATTGAAAGAGAAAAGAAAAAGCCTGTGAAGCCAAACAAAGAAATTTAAATGCGATGGACTAGAGAGGGCAGAGCAATGCTGACGAGCTTGTTTGCTACCCCCTGCTACTAAACTTGGTACGCCATGGCATACCTGGAGTATCAGTAGCTATACCCTTGATCTATAGAGATTCAGTAACACTGCTTTCCTCCTGCTGTAAAACTCCCTCTTAAAACACCCCATTATCCTGTTTGCCTTACTGAAGGTTTTGTTACACTGGCTACATTGTTTAAGGGAGTCACTCCTAGGTCCTTTTCCTCAGAGGTAGTGCCCTGCTTAACACCTCCCTGCTTAACACCTCCCAGTCAGTACTCCGTGCTAGGGTTCTTGATACCTACATGCATCACCTTGTACTTGTTAGCACTGAATTTCAACTGCCAGACCTTAGACCACCTCTCTAACCTCTGAAGGTCCCGCTGCATCTCCCTTACACCCTCCTCGCTGTCTACCCTACCACAGACCTTAGTGTCATCTCTGAAGTGACACATCTTGCCCTGAATTCCGTTTTATATGTCACTGATTAACATATTGAAAAGGCCTGGACCCAGGACTGATCCCTGTGACACCCCACTAGTGACCACCCTCTCCACAGATCTGACTCCATTTACCACAACCCTCTGCGTTTTCCCTTCCAACAAACATCCCACTGCTCTAACTATGTCCTTCACTACATCTAGATCCTCCAGCTTCTTCGTTGACTGCCTTGCTGAAGTCGAAGTTGAGTAAATCCAGTGCATAACCCTTACCTTCTGTCCTACTTACACAGTCAAAGAATATTACCAGGTTTCTCTGACAAGAACTCACTGCCACAAACATGTGCTATTTACTATCCTGAAGCTGTTTTTTTCTCCAGGTAGTCCACTAGGTCCTCTTTGACTAGTGTCTGCATCAGTTTACCCACAACAGAGGTAGGACTGACAGGTCTGTAGTTACCAGGCTGTTCTTTGTCCCCACTCTTGTCAAGCAGAACAAAATCTGCTACCCTCAGGTCTTTCAGAGCCTCCCCTATCTGAATAGAGCTACCGTTTAGCCCTACCAGGGGTTTAGCTAATTCTGGTGCCAGTTCCACGAGCACCCTCGGCTGCATCCTGTCCAGCCCTGGGGTCTTATCTATCTTCATGGCTGCTAGTTCTTTTCTGACCTATTCGCTAGTGAATACCTGCTGCCTCATTTTTGGGTTCCCCTTTCTGCTGCCTTTATGTGGCTCTGTGACAAAAGCCCGCTTTCCTCTCTAGTGAATACTGATCAGGATTATTCACAACAGTTGCTTTCTCTTCGCCCTCCTCTATTACCCTGCCTCCCTCTTTTAGCCTAACAATTCTCTCTCCTGTCTCTCGTTCCCTTACATACCTTAAAAACTGTTTTTCCCTGACCTTGACCCCCTCCACAATATGAAGCTCTGTGCCTGCTTTTGCATCCCTGACTGTCCTCTTTGCCTCTTTAGTTCTCACCTGGTACTAACCCCCATTCTTCCCCCTCCGTTTCTCCTTGTACCTGATGAAAGCCCTCTTTTTGGTCCCCTCTGCATCCCTGGCCTATTCAGAGAAACATACTGGTCTCTTTACCTGTTTCTCTTGGTAACCATTCTCAAGCATGACTATGTTGCCTCGAGAATGTCCCCTTTTATTTCTTCCCATCCTTCCTCCACTCCCAAGATACTGTCCACACCAATTAACCTGTCCCAGACTAAATCCCCTAATCTGGCTGAAGGCTGCACTTCTGAAATCCAGAACTTCAGCCTTTGACGGGGGCTTACTGGTACCAATGGCCAGCTCAAACTATGGGTGTTATGGTCGCTGGACCCTAGTGGTTCTCCACCCTGCAAAATGCTTACCCTTTGAGTTGGTGAGCACCATGTCGAGAATGGCAGTCTGGTGGTGGTGGTGGTGGGGGGGGGCATGATTAGCAGCAGAGCTGAAAGCAGCACTCGCTTATCGCTCTGCACCACCGAGAAGATAAATCGACAGATTTAATAAGAAAACTCCATTAAAACAGCAACAAAATGCTACCATTGGATCTAATAGCATTTGCAGATCACAAATATACCAAAATCTCCTGCTGGCACCATGGGAAGAACAAAAACAATGACCGGAGGAAACAGGGTCAGGCAGAAAGATATCCGAACAGGCCCAGACAAGAAAAAGGAGCCTCCTGACAATAACCCCAATCAGCCTACGAATGCTGCACTTCTAAAAGCCATTCAACCCATCGATAAAAAAATGGATGAATTCACAGCCCCGCATCCAGGTTGTGGAAACCAGGCTAGAGTAGGTAGATCAAAAGGCTCAAGGGGCATCTCAAACTGCAGAAAAAGCACTCACAGCCACCTTGGGCCTGGTAAATAAAAACCTCCACTTCAAGCGTAGACTGGAGAATCTTGAGAATGGGGCACGGGCGTCCCACATCCGAATCTTGGGACTGCTGGAGGAAACAGAGGGGGACGACCTGAACAGCTTTTTGGAACAATGGCTCCAGGACTTTTTGCACCTCATCTTTCTGGTAACTATCTTGAGGGCTTACCGAGTGAACACCTGAGGTCCCTGCTTACACTCGGATACAGCACACCCAGCGAGTCAAGCAGTACTGGTGATTTTGGGCTCGGTCAAAGAGGGAGACTACATTCTTCAGGAAGTGAGACGAAAATGACCATCGCAGTGGCAAGGAGCACCTGTACACGTCTTCCCTAATCTCAGTTTTGCCACGAGGCAACGTTGCAAGGTCTTTGGAGTGCGCTCCAAGCTCCACCAACTGGGGATTCATCATGTCTTTCTGATGCTGACGACCCTGAAGATCACATATGGTGCTAAAGCCTACCATTTTGCTGACTCAGTAAATGCTGCTAAGCTGCTAACTAAAATCAAACTGTACTACACAGCAAGGGGTTCTTACTCTGATTCGGAGGATGAGGGCAACACTTGAAAGCCACAGCACTCCAGCCCAAAAAATTTCAATACTGAGCTAAGCTCCCTAATAAGACGAGGACTTACCCACTTCTTATAATGACTTTGCAAAAGTTTCAGTTTTAATACTATGTTTGCATTAATAGCACTGTACCAAATTTGCTATAGAGTTTTTTTCCTGGTCATAAAGATCTGGTGGGTACTAGTGTTAAGCACAATGACACAGATTCATTTTTTGTCTTTTAAATAATAGGGTAAATGTCCTGCTGAAATAGGAATTCTAAATATTTTCAAATTTTTGAAAGAGCTGATGAGCCTTACTGACCAAGAACAGTTTTGGTGTTGTTTAATTTTAAATCTGACAGTTTAATTTTAACAATCTGAAAGTTTATTAATATGTACATTAGGCCTACTTTAGGCCATAGTTAAGAAGTGAGTGGTGTGGAGGGGGTGTGTTCATTTTGTTCCTCGATAGTGGACATAGGGGAAGTTTCACCTATTAAAGAGGTGTCTTATAGCAATAAAATAAAATGTTTCTTATTACTGTCTTTCCCCACTCATAGCAACTTTTAGATTGCTCTATTTTGTGGATGTCACATAAGGATAGCCTCTTGACGCTGCAACAAGTTAGGAGCGCCAAAGTTACTATATGTATAATGATATTTAATTTGTATTTATAGTGTGCACTGTCCTTTGGGCTATACGTGTACTTTGTTGTGTCAAAATCAATAAATATAAGTTAAAAAAAAAGAGAGAATGGCAGTCTGCTTTGTGGGTTCCTTGACTATTTGCATGGGCATGCAGTCCTGCAATGTATCTAGCAAAGTGTGACTTCTGCGGCTCCTAGCTGCTGGACCTCGGGGGTAGGGGCCACTTCAGTATGGGTGGATAATCAACTGATTTAAAAAAAATAAATTCTGAAAATGTATCCTCCCATGCAACCAAATCCAGCTTCTGCCCCTGTAGTGCCCCAAGGCATCTTTACTTTGCAGACCGCCAAAATCTGTAACTCCCCCTGGCCCCTCTCCAAGCCTCCCTCCTTCTCATTCTCCTAGACTCAGGCACTTATCTCTGTTGTCTTGACAACCAACAACCCAACACCCAGGCCCCCCTCCGCAATACTGAATGTGACAGGGCCTCTCTTCTGCCACCACCTGAGCTACTGTGATAACTGGAGCTGGCAGTGCATGAGTAGAGTGTGGTGGGATTTGGGGGTTGTGGTGGGCAGGGATCCTTCGGAATGTATGATCTGATTCGACACGCCACTACATCCCTGTCCGCTACATCCCAGAGTTTACTATGGTTCACTGCACTCAAGCCATCATCAATTGCAGTACCATCAGCACTAATTATTAAAACAGCTTGGGTAGCAAAAGGAAACCCTGTGCCCATTTATGTCAGGTGACCAGCTTTAGAATTTAGATGCAGGCAGGGAATACAGGCAGACTATGGACCTAGTGGTCCTTATTCGCCATCAACTGCTATGCTACTAGGTACAGGTGTGAGGGGGGACGCTGGGGATCAGTGCCAGAATTGCGGGGGGGGTGCAAGTTTTATCAATAGCAGTTACCCCCAAGAACTGTAAAGCAGCACCCCAGGCAGCTGCCTCATTTGCCTAGATGAAGGCCAGCCCTGTGTGCAACAGTGGAAGTTCCAAGGAGCTGGGTTTATGGTAAAAAACAACATAATTCAGTGCATACACTTCCCCCACTCCACCCTATGGCAAATCTTTCAAATATTACCATTTTCTTTCTGCCTGAATTGGCTACTTACTTATTTTATCTCCAAGGGGAGTGGAGGCCACTTAGTGTTCATTTCAGAGCTCTGACATGAATGAAGCCCAGTCACCAAACATTATGGTGGACTACCTATTAGCTGGGTCCATATTGTATAATGTAACTGCCTGAACAGGCTTCTTTTAAAACAGCTGCACTGCAGGTGATTGGTGGGGAGCCTGATAATGTAGACAACCATACATCTGCCAAGCATTACGCAAGCTCAAAATAAGCAGCTCAACCCTTGCTAATTCACAAACATTTAAATCACTTTTCTCATCAAGGGTGTTACTGGCATGGCACATAACAGTAAAACAGAATTCAGTGCACACTCTCCCCCACCCCATGGCAAATCTTTCAGATATTACAGTTTTATTTCTACCTAAATTGGTTACTTGCTTATTTACGAGGAGGTGGACTTATGGTAACTGGGGAAGAGGAGGACAGTCAAAGCTGCCCAATCAGAAGCCCCTTTAGTGGCTAAAATAGACCAATGCATCAGACATACTGGGACCTGAGAGTAAAATGCTCTGCCCCAGAAAACTGTGGGAAAAGCAGCTGAACCATTAAATTTCTGTAACAGTCTTTATCCAATACAAATGTACCTTTTTAAATCCTCAGTTTCGCAGTTAAGACAAAATAGTAAAATCCTGAAAGCATCTTTTAAAGCCTCCTCAGGCCTTCCAGAATAAGTTCACGGTGCTCACCATGCTGGTTGTTTTCTACAAAAGGATGCACTCTTTCAGGTACCCAAGTGTAAGTTCAAATTTCCAGATTTGAATCCCAGCACAGCTACAGGCTCCCTGGGTGACCTTGGGCAAGTCACTTGCCCCTCTGCCACACTGCAGTGCTGCCAGCTATGAAACTGGATAGGTGGCGGATCCCAACTGTGAATGAGATGAAGTATTTTGGATGACCTACCCTGGGTAAATAATCTGTTTACAAAAAAGAGTCTGAAAACTGGCTTACCATTGATGCAAGATGAAACATTAATAAAGCCGAGATCCATTGCATTTCACAATATAGCAGGACAAATGCCTCTTACCAAATTCAAGTTTACAGCCCAACTAGAGATGACTGGGCAAGGCAAAGGGAATAGTGTTGGACTGTCAAAATAGATCATTCTCTTAAAGACCTGCGATGCTCACTTCCATGGCAGCGAATGTTAGAAAAAATCTCCAACTGAAGTTCAGATAAAGCCCATTTCAAATTGGTCTCCTCTGATTCCCAGTAAAGCAGCTCAAGTGTAAAACAAGAAGACAGATATAGCTCAAAATTCATCTACGCAGTGAGGAAAGAGATGGCCTTGACAAGTTGCGCCTGGCCTTTTACTAAATGAGACGGTTTTCAGCTTGTCATTCATTGTCAAAACCAGTAACTGCATTTTCATCTCTGCTCAGAGTCATCAGATTCTTAGAGAGTTCCTTAGTCCTACACACAAATGATCATTTTTTTTTTAATTTGTTCATTTTATCTGTTCTACCAGGAAAAACTCCATTGAGCAAAACTCATTTGCAAGGAGGTCCTTGTTAGGACAGTTCAGTACAGACAAATCTCAGCAGTTACAAGGATGCAAAATAAGGAACAGAACAAAATTTACAAGTGGTGTGTAGTCTGATAGATCAATTAAAGATATACATCAACAAAATGTACGAATACATAAAATGAAACATAACATAAGATACAGTAGGAAGGTTGTTACAGTTGAGATAGTTATAAAACAGCAATAAATCTGCAATGAATAGTAACAGAGGGCCTAGGAGCAGGTACAGTGCAATAGGTATTGATTAATACCGTGAAGGTATGAAGGCTCACAAATGAGTTCAATTTGAGGAAGGCCTGAAGTTTCTTCCAGTATGCCGGAGCGAGCCAGCTAAAGGCTATTTTGCCATATACGGATGCAGTTCTGGGAGTTTCAAGCAAAATATAGTTGCATGTTCTTAGGTTATATAAACTAGGGACTCAGCAGAGTATGTCGGAGACATATTATGGTACATCGTGCCTAAGAGAATTGTAAGATCATAAATATAGATTTTTAGTCATCTAGTGGCGAGGGAAGGCCAACCAACAAACACATAGAGGGTACAATGGTGGCATGAAATTGCCCATGTTTAAGTGATCTTCCCCACATTTGTGGATCCTGTGGGTTTGACCTTGTGTGGTGTGTGTGTTGCCTGACTGACAGTTATCAGGCAGTGGGTGAGCTGTGTACAGGAGTGTTTGGGGCTTTTGGCTTAGGGGGGGTCTTTTAAGTGGGAGTGCGCAAAAAACTTGTACATAAAGGTTGTGGGTTTGGGGGCTGCTAGGCACCTAGAAGCTCACAGATTTTAGATACTCTCTGGTACATTTGGGGCTCATACTTGAGATAAATCATTCTTATATTTTTTTCCCTCCCCAAG
Organism: Neoceratodus forsteri; assembly: GCA_016271365.2. Classification (NCBI taxonomy): domain Eukaryota; kingdom Metazoa; phylum Chordata; order Ceratodontiformes; family Ceratodontidae; genus Neoceratodus; species Neoceratodus forsteri. The sequence continues at coordinate 897,602,626 of CM057451.1, read as the reverse complement.
AAATATCATAATTCTTTAACTGATCTGTTGTAGCTGGGGCCAAGTGGAAAAGTTAGCAGGGGATCTGGGATGGGCCTGTTCCCCCAGAAAATCTTAAAATTCTAGATGCTCAGATATGCATTTTGCTGCATGTTAAAATGGCAAAATGAACTCCAATTTGAAAAGCAACATTTGAAAAGCAACTAGAAAAATAAGCAGGCCTGAAACTCCAGTGGTGACAAGGTGGCTGATACAGTGGTTAGCTACCTGATAGGTGGAGATGATGCAGCTACACCAATCACAGGGCTATTGTTAGGGGCAGAGCTGCAGCGTTCAGTGGCCGCTTGGCTCAAACTCACAAATTGCAAGCCAGGCAAACACATTTAAGTTTTACTTTTATTACTGCACCAAACAATTCTATTGTTTGCTAAATTAGTTCCTTGGACAGCTCCTTAGTATGAGTTGCCAACCCAAGACTCCAAACTTGGGCAGCTGCTCTTTAAATCCAATGGCCCTGCACATAATGAAGTAGCCCAGCAGGTGCAGAATGCTGAAATAATGGGGGCATCTGTCAAGCATTTTATCAAGGTGACACTGTCATCCAACCAGAACTCTTCTACACCAGACACTGTGTGGCAGCAATTCCCTGTAAATAAGTGAAAGTAGCAAAGGGTGGCAGAAAGCACTCTGAATATGGTAATTAGTAGAAATGCACTCTTGAATATCAAATGACTCTTGAGTATTGCAAATCAGTTTATGACCAAAAGTTCACTTCATAAAGGTTCTGTCAGAAATAAAACTGTACAGAGAAATGGCTTAAGCTTTGCAGTTCACTGTGCTGTCAGAAACTGACAAGCTGTTTTAAGTTAACAAAAAAAAAAAATTTGTTAAAGTTTCACTGTCCACTTCTCGCCACTCAATACAGCAGCAATAATGTGAAGTGCTGGAGGATCAGTCCCCCCCTCAGGAATAATGACACTGTAGATAAAGGCTTCACCTTCAGCCTCCATCTTTATCTACAGCAGCCAGCGCCATTAGTGCTCACCAAGCACAGTATATGTAATCAACAGCAGTCTTAAGTGCAGTACCAGTTTTGATTATATGTACTGTGACTGAAGAGTGTTTCATCTGTTTTTTGCCTATCACTCATTATGGAGCTGCTGACTCCTGTGGAGCAGCTGCTCCCATTTCTTTGCATGGCCCTTTTATTGTGTACAGTGGAACGATGTTGTGTATGGAAAGCCATACACCATAAAAAGTTGCCCTGCTGCAGTAGTGACATTCACACTAACGCAGAACAACTTTTCATTCTGCATTAGTAAGGGCGTCACAATGTAAGCATCCCCATCAGCACTGTTGTTAGGGCTAGTGGTGGTTGAATGGCGCAAGTGAGCTGTCCGGTGGGCGGTTGGTGGTGAAGCGCGGGCTACTGAAAGCAAGGACAGTTTTGTGGACCACAAAAAAGTAAGTGATTTGTTTGTTGATTTCACCATAAACTATATACAAAAGTGTATGGTAGCCCCCATAACACAACCATGCTATTCTTACACCTTGTGGTTACCATGACATCAAAGGAACCTCTTGAGCTTCGCTCTCGGAGTCCTTGATGTCACAGTAACCACTCGGTGTAAGAATAGCGTTGTTGTGTATGGGCTACCATACACTATCCAATATGTTGTTTTCCCAGTGCCATTATTCCCCCCTACACCTGTAAATGCCTCACATTATCCCCATAATGTAGGCATGACAGGTACCAGTCTTAGTTCTCTGATTTTTCTCCCCGTCTCCCCCTCATACTTTTTCCATGTGCTCTTCATGTTCTCGCTCTCTCTCTCTGTGCCTTGTTTGTTTTATTGTTTTACCTCTGTGGTCCCATAGTTACTGTAGCAGTAACACTGGGCTCTGCTTGAAACATAGGGGAAGCACTGTACTGCTCCAACAGCATGGAGATACTCCCATGAATGAATTCTGTACATTAGAAGAACCACTGGTGTATTTATCGCAATTTTACTTCCTCCAACAAGGTAGCAAGGCTATCCAATAAAACATTTTACCAGCCCAATACAAAATTCACCAGCATTTGACCTATGCTGATTTCAGACATCTAAAAAGGTTCACGTGCTCTCTGAATTTGATTTTGAAGAATGCGTGGGATAGGTATAAAGGAACCTTACTGGTAAGGCACGGGTTGGGGGGGCAGAGCTGGTGATCAAGTAGGGTCTTCGGTGCTACACTAGGTAGGGAAAATGGGCAGACTAGGTTGGCCAAGCAGTCCTTATCGGCCATCAAATTCAATGTTTCTGTGTTTGATTTGCTCCCTCAGACCTGCTAATTAAAGGACCATCTACTGTCTATGGGGTTTATGGTATCAGGCAGATGATCAGCCACAGCCCACCAAGATAACTCGCTGAAGAGATCTGTTGCACTTGCAAATGTCTTGTTGACCCATGAGGATTTCATTATTTACAGTATTACTCTTGCTGCCATTTAAAGCACGCTCATGAGAAAATCAGCAGCTGCTAACATGCCACCATGTTACTTGTGTTACCTTTCAATTATTTTTTTTTTTTTTTTTTTACAGAAAATGAATTTAAATGCTGTATTCAAAAGCAGAATATTTCATGAAACCAGTTTGTTTGAAAGGAGACACGCTAAAATGAGAGAGGGAAAGTGCTGGAGTTCATGCCCCCTTTGACCGACTTTTAGTATTGCTCAGATATTGCTTTTGTGGATCCTACCACTATTTGTCAGATAGCACTGGTATCCTGCTTAGGATCCTACCAGAAATCCTACCAAAGACAGATGTAGGATCCAGGGTTAGATAGCAATGGATCCTAGTTAGGATCCAGGGATCCTAGGTCATATATGGGGATCCTAGGTCAGATAGTTAGGATCTGGGGTCAGAGAGCGATGGATCCTGGTTTGGATCCAGGGATCCTAGGTCAGATAGTTAGTATCCGGGGTCAGATAAAGATGGATCCTAGGACAGATAGTTAGGATTCAAGCTGGATCTGTTGCTATTATGACTATGTATACTGTCCAGGTCCACCTTGAAAATGAGCATTGCTCAACGGTGTTCGCCTGGTGAAATATAGATTTTGATTGATTGATTGTTTTTTTGCAAGCATCCACAGGATCCACAACATTTGTAGGATCCATGCACTGGATCCCAGAGGACTGTATCCATGGTCAGATAGCACTGCTGTCCTACCACAGCAACTATCTGGCCAAATGGGAGGTATCTGTTGGTATCCTAGTTTCTAGGATACTATCTGAGCAATACTACCGATTTTTATTTCCTGTACCTAAACCGACTGTTAGGTTTACCTGTTGTTTCTCTCAGTGTGCAAGCTTTGCCACGCACTGCAATCTCTGCCCTTCATCTGCAGCTTCTACGTTTCTCTCGCTCTCCCTTGCCTTTGATGGGCTGCCAAATGTTTGACTGGGCTTGCAAATGCAAATGAAGTTCTGATACAAGGAGTTGGAAAAAAGAATTCTCGCTGCTACTAATTCAAATCAACCCCCTCTCCCAACTGGGGAGACAGGCAAAGACAGGAGGAGGGGATGGAAGGTTACCGCACAGATTTTCCCCAAACCAAGGAAGTTTCAGCCCTAGCTTTAAAGTCTGCAGCATGACTGGTCCCCAAAAATGGATACCCCCTTCACAGAATTTGCTTATATTTTGCTATACAGTTTATTTTCACCAATATTTGCAACTCTCACTCTCTGTGCTGAATTAAAATGAAGCTTGATGGGCAGATGTTCCACACAGGGGAGGGCCGGGGGGACTCATTACACTCCACTCTGTTCACTGGTCCTGCAGACTGGGTTCCAACCGCTAGACTTTGAATAGGGTGGACGCTGCAGAGTGGAAGTTGTAGAGGAGGGAGTGAAGGAAGGAGGGGGGAGTCACTTCAGTTTTCACTGGCACTGGAGATAGGATCCCAAGCACCTGACTTCAAATTGGGTGGATGACACAGAGTGGGGAAGGAGATTCATTCCACTGAGCTCACCAGTCTTCGCTGGTGCCAGAGATGGACTTCCAGGTGCTGGATGCAGAATCAGGTGGATGCTGCAAAGAGGAGAGAATCAGTCCATTTAACTCACCAGTCTTCACAGGCACTGGAAATGGACTTCCAAGCACCAAACTTCTAATCAGGTGATGCTGTCGGGGGGGGGAGTTGGGACTCACTCTACTCAGCCCTGCATATGAATGCTGTGCAACAATCTGGTCTTTAGCTGGGCATCGAGCCAACCAGCTAACAGGGAACTACTTACAATCATGCTCAAACTGCTGGTAATTGGGGCTTCGTGGGTGCAGCCTCCCCCAACATCTGCACCCTGTAGAAACAGCCCAGCAGTGACAGAGCCAGAAGGAACATAGAGAACCAGTTCCCAGTGAGGAAGAACCAGAGAGGAAATGATCCAAAGAGAAGCAGAAACAAAAAACAACAGATGAAGTCAGCAAGCGTTTTAGGATTGTTCTCACTCAATCCCAGTCCATACCAGAAACTGCTACCTGCTGCCACCACTCAACCAATTCCCAAGCTCACAGAGCATGCTACCCAAGCTGTCTTCCGCCCCTTCCCCCTAACCTATGCCCCAACCCACAGACTGTGCTGCCTGACCATCTTAATGAGATTCCCCATGGGAGAGGTGTTGAATCCACAATTACTGTCCATTAAGCCTGTGGTGGAGCACTGCGGGGCTGCAAACTCGAGCAGACTGGATAGGCTATAAGGCCTTTTTCTGCTGGCTATTTTTGTTCGTTTGCATGTCTTCTGACTCAGCCACCCAAACCCCAAACTGATCACCAGGCCAACAAACTGTACTGAACTGTCCCCCAGGCTGCCTGCCCAGTCCCTTGGCCTACAATCCTGCCTGTAAGGTTTCTGCCCAGTCATCCACCACCCATCCACCCCCCCAACTATCCTATCCCCTGGGCCATAGACAGTCCTGCCCATGCTATCTCCTGGCCCCCTATCAATCAATTCCCCCCAGCTTGCAGGCATTCCTGCCCATACTGCCTCCCGGTCACTCTAACCAATACAAACAACAACAAAAACCCAGTGATGCCTGTGACTGGCAATAGAAATAGATTAAATGACAGAAAGTAACAGTTAGAAAGGAGAAAAAGGAAACAAATAAAAATTAAACTAAATTACAATCACACTTTTTGTTTTTTCAATTCTATTTTTGGCTCCTGTATTCATGACGGGGGAACTGCTCCCCCAATCAGCCCTGTTACGTGGGGTCTTGTACCCGCCATCCGCCAGCCTCTGACGCAACCTTGGAGAAAGCAGGGAGAATCGTGGCTTGTCCCACATGGAGGGGCCTTCCCCTGGAGGGGATGCACAGGGGGGAGAGAGACTGCGTCACCCTTTGGCCCCTGCCCCTTGAGATGGGCATTATTTGGAGGTGGCTGGCAAGACCCCATTGGAGGCATCATCCTGTCGTGAATGGGGGAATTTTTCTTGTATGGTTCCCCCGGGATGCAGACATGCAATGACACCTGCACACATGCAGTGCTTATGTCCGCCACGTCCCACCCCTTATTATGGCTCTGCTCTTGTAGTGCCACCGATCTCCACTGGAAGCCATTACAGAGTGATGCTGCCCCAGGAACCCACCCCAGGAGAGGAGAGCAGTCCTCCGGATGCTCAATCCTCTCCTCCCCTGCTGACACCCGAGTCCTTTCCTGAACCTGGGTTGCCAGCGTGGCACAAGGTGTGGCGTCCAGCACCTCAACCCTCAGCACCACCAGGCCGGACCCTACTATCATGCTTGTTAAACTCAGATTTCTACTTGAAAGGAAAAGCAAGGTACAGCTGCTGCAGTCATTCATTTTACTATGCTGCTTTTGATAGTATTTGTGTAATTTTTATAGTGATCAATCAAGTGCTTTAAGATTCAGATTTGTAAAAGACAGGGTAGGGCTGCTGACTCATTTTCATGTAGAGTTACTGAGGGTGGGGAGTGGACAGTAGAGTATGAACCAGTACAAGAAATGGGTCTACATAATGGAGAGAGAGTGTTGTTGCCTAATTAACAAGAGGTGGACCACAGGACAGGTGGGCAATAACTATTAACATCCTGTTGTTCATATAGTGGAGCTGCGGCTGAGTTGCAGGGTGGAGAGTGGCAACAGCCTCAGACATGCTGCTACAGAGTAGAAAATACAGTATTGCCACCTGCCTGTTTTTTTACCAGACAATCCGGTTTTCTGGTGCGTGCTCCAGTTGTCTGGTTTTCCCGCCTCCTGCTCTGGTTTTCTCTGTGGCAGTGCTGGTGTGTGAGCAAGTCCTCCTCCTAGCTGTAAGCAGTATGGCAAGCTGTCTCCCCAGTCCCCAAACTAAACTCACACCATGGCGCTGGTCCCAACTCTGACACCTGATGATGCAGGTAGCTGCGGACCACACAGTTCTTTTGAAACAAAAATAATGTATATTTCACACAGTGCCAGTTGGCGGTTGTTGACTCACACACCCCATGCCAGATGGATCCTTCATCATCAGCAGCCGTTCGAGCTTGGATCACTCGCTCCATGATCGTGGGAAGGGGAGTCAGGTAACAGCGGGCAGTAGAGGGCTCAGCTGATAGAGCATGGGGCTGTAAGACAGCAATATCGGGTCATGTCTGTGTTGCCTCCATTCCTCCAGGCAGTACGCTGCACACCAGAGATTGATGACTGGGACCAGGGAGATGGCTGCTAGACACCAGGGAGTGCTTGACAATCGGAAGGGGGGAGGGAGCTAGATGCCAGGGATTAAACACAACAGCGGACCCAAGGATGACCCAGGTAACTATAGGTCAGTCAGCCTGACCTCAATAGTATTTAAACTCATCGAGATCATACTAAGGGAAAGACTGGTGAGGTACATAGAGGAGAATGGTCTACAGGATGAAAGCACAGATTTGTGGCAGGTAGATTGTGTCAAATGAACCGGATCGAGTTGTTCGATTAGGTCATGATGGCAGTGGACAAAGGCCAGGTGGTGGACATCATATACCTGGCCTTTAGCAAGGTCTTTGATTCTGTGCCATACAGAAGGTTGATAATGAAACTGAGGGATCTAGGGGTGGGGAACAATACGGTAAGATGGGTTGAAAACTGGTTGGGTGGTAGAATACAGAGAGTAGTGGTTTGGGGTGAGTTCAACAGCACCAAGGAGGTCACCAGTGGGGTCCTGCAGGGATCAGTGCTGGGGTCAGTGTTGCTCAACGACTTCATAAATGACACCGGGGAAGGCATTAAAGGTAAGATTTGCATGTCTGCACATGACATCAAACTCTGTAGGAGAGTGGACACCAAGGAGGGGATAAAGGACCTGAGGGAGTACCTTGCCAGACTAGAGAGATGGTCAGGAATCTGGCAACTTAGTTTCAATGCCAACAAGGGCAAAGTGATGCACATAGGGACCAAGAACCATAGGACAGAGTATTACATAGGAGGAGTTCAGGTAACTGCTTCCGAAGAGGAAAAGGATCTGGGGTAGTGACTAAGAGTGACCTGAAACACACCTCTCAGTGTAAAAAGGAAGTGGCAGAGGCTAACAGGATGCTGGGGTGTATTGCAAGGGGATACAGTAGTAGGCAGAGCAAAGTTATTTTACCATTGTACAGGTCATTGGTGAGATCACATTTAGAATATGGGGTGAGGTACTGGCATTTTTACCTTAAGAAGGACATCAGCATGCTGGAGGGAGTTTAGAGGAGAGCAGCCAAGATGATCAAGGGGTTACAGGATAGGTCCTATGAGGTGAGGCTGGGAGCCTTGGAGATGCACTCCCTAGAAGAGAGGAGGCAGAGGGGTGATATGATAGAAACCTTCAAGTACCTGAAGGGAATTAACAGCGTGAAAAGGGAGGGTCCCTTTAAAATTAGAGACCGCAACACCACTAGGGGGCACAGCTTAAAACTGAAATGAGGAGGGGATTCAGAAGGGATGTAAGGAAGCATTTCTATACAGAGAGAGTGGTGTCCACCTGGAATGAGCTGCCAGGGGAGGTAATATTAGCAAGGACAGTGGGAGCATTCAAGAGAGCCTGGAACAAGCACAAAGGGAACCCATGGGACCAAGGAAGGGGAGAAGGGGGAGAGGGAGAGATAGTTGAGGGGGCACATTGAGGGGGTGTACATTGTAAGGCCAAACCTTGCATCACTTACTGAGCAGACATGATAGATCGGGTGGTATTCTTCTGCTGGCTCTTTTCGTATGTCCGTAAAAAAGGTTTTAGTGAAAAGAAACTCAGCTGATCGGACTGCCAGCATTTCCACCTGCCAGCAAGAACTGAGAGAAAGTGAGTAAGAGAGAGCATGCTATACATGCAAGTCAATGCACAACACAGAAATAGGTTCACTATCAATGCCAGAAACTGCTTTTGCACTTTTTATATTAGTTCCATAGCCGCTGGAGCAATAACCCCACCAGATCAGAACTGGAAGATCAGTGAGAGGAAACAACCAGCTTGTTCTGCCATGGGAGACAGAATGAGTCTGGGGGTGAAGAAAGAAATGCCAATCCTGGCGTGGGGAGGGGAGGGGAGTCCTGGGTATCAGTGACTGTAAGAATGGGGGGCTGATTTATTCAAACGAAAGAAGCCAGCCACTATGTTAAGAGAGCAGTTGGTTCCTTTGAACTATGAGAAGTTTCAGCCCCACAAACAAAAATTAAAAATGACGCATCATGATCAGACTAGCTGATCATTGGGCTGTCAGTGCCGAGCCCCTTGCAGCCTGAGTTGCATTGGACCCGACAGTGACACATCTCTGAAATGTAGTTCATCGTAACAAAATGTTTACTACACAAGCACACGCAAGCAACTAAAAAAATAAAGACAAATACATGAATACAAATTTGTGTGATCCTTTGTGTACACTGTATTTTCAGTCCTTTTAAAAGTATATTTGTCAGTGTTCAGGGGAGAATGCTGGATTCATGATACACATAATCCATGACTGCCAGATCTCCGTCCATTTTGGAAAATGGTCCCAAATGATATGTTAATTTGTGCATATGGTATATCTTGTTCACTATATATATACTGTGTGTATATATATATATATATATATATATATATATATATATATATGTACACGATACAGTGACAGGCCTCTCCCTTAACCACAACTGTGTGACAGCCTTATGGGCCAGCAATATTAACATAAGTAAGAAACAATTGCTCCTCACCCTACATCCCCTTGGAAGCACCACAGATGATTCTAAATTTGGCAACTGTGAAAATATCTCTTTCAGTTGCGTCTGTTTCAAATCGGCAAGAGGTCAATCTTGTGCAGTCCCAGAAAATATGGGCCTGTTAAACCATTCCCTCCCCATATTTCTTCCAACACTGTATCCAGGTTTCCCCCATATACCTTGCTTGAACCACCAGGGTCTTAAAAAAAACAATTCCGGCATTTCCAGGAGAACTCTCTCCAATCCAAATTGAGCTTTTAAAAAACACACAGAATTATATCCTAACGTAATGCACTCTGGGTAATATATGCAAATTACCATGAACGAGCTTGGACTGTCTATACTTCCAGCAGGACCCGAAATGGAAATTGTGACTTTTAAAGGGAAAGTCCACTCAGCCTATTTGATGCATACCTGTGTAGTTTGTAGGCAAGAACAATGATTCCCTCTCTTGCATCCCCCTAATGTCATCCTAATTTAAATATACATGAGGCTGCTTCACTCTGTTTTGTCCTGGTGTGAAAATGTGCTTGTCTCCATTCCAAATGTCATGATCCCACTCATGCAAGGCATCATGGGAGTTAATGTGTACATGCACAAGCCAGCAGAAATTATACTCTCATTCAGTCCTGTTACGTCTTGTGAAGTCCCTCTATTCTCCAGTAGCATTTTTTTCTAACTCAGACACACTTTAAACTTAAGAAATAACAGGGTACTTACTATACCTTGTAAAGTTTCATGGCCAGCATAAGACAAGAACATAGGGACTACAAAGGACAGCAACAGCACTGAGCAATACAGGGTAACTACTGCAGGCTTTAGCACCAAAACATCATAAAATTCCAGGATGCCTTAGATGAGTCACTTCATGACCTTTGCAATGAAGTCAAGCACCTTTTCACACCAGACAAGTACTTTCATTGACATCTAAATCCTGATTAAATTAGGCGAGTGCAATAGAGGCAGTCATTGTGTATGCCTACAAACTACATAGGGAAACAATAAAAGGCTGAGGGGACTTTCACTGAAAAATACAACAGTCACAAATCAGCTTGTATTATATAGACTGTAGTTCGCTTCTCCTTGCTCTTCTTTATTAGGTTAATTTGCATGGAATCTGGATCCTTGTCCCTTAGAGTTCATCTGCCTCTGCTGCTTTACTGTCTTCTGAAGTCACAGTCCTCTGTGACCTCACAGTGTGTCACTGTGAAATGATAATGCCACAACAGAAGATTGTGACGTTTGCAAAGGACAGAGCAATTAACTCAACTACAGGGAGATAAGGATTCAGTTTCCATGTAAATTAATTAGCATAGTAAGACAGAATAGAAGGAAGGAATGGACACACCAAAAAATCTGGCTACAAAGATACATGGAAAGATACAGGCAGAAAAAGACCACAGGTCCATTTGTTCTACCCAAGAACCCTATCAATAAATGTCATATCAGGCGCCGATCTTACATTAATCATCTTGAGGACAGCTCATTTCATTTCATTTATTTCAGTTTTATTTTTTATACTGTACCTGGAAACAAGAAGAGATACATGGCCCTTTTTCACATGTGTCCAGCTATACACAAAAGCACAAAACAGACATACTTCAAAATAAACACAGAGCACAAAAACAGACAAAGAAACAAATGGGTAATGCGAAAAGCTCATAACTGCCCCTTTGCCAGCCCTGTTTGTTTTTTTGTCATTGCATTTTTACTCAAAGGTTCAAACCCACTGAGTCAAGGCTCATTTGCAGTGGTGACCTTGTATCTACACAGTACAAGCTACACAAAAATCATACAAAGATACAGCACAAACCCTGCTCTCCGCTCATATTCTACACTCTCAGCCCCACATAGCCTAGCTATTGATTTAATATTAACACAATTTAAGTCATTCCAATTATCAGTCATCCTCTCAGTAAAGAAGTACTTCCTCATATCGATCTCTTTTTGTTCTTCATTTGTTTCTCTGCCTGCATCCCTCCCCCCCCCCTTACACAGAGCCATATCGACAGGCTGCCAGCCAAGTAGGGTCATGCAGTGCATGCGAGGGATGCCGAGCGAGTTGAGGCACTTTCCGCCAATTTCTCCATGGGACAACCACAGTGGCACATCACATGCACATGCATGTGTGCTGTGTCAGCATGTATCCCCCTCATCTACTAGTCCCACTGGTGCTGCCTTCCAGCCTCTGCTAGATGGCAAGCAAGCTGCGAGACTCAGGATCCCCCCTCAACAAGGGAGGAGAGCTGTCCAGGATGCTCAATCCTCCCGTACCCAGCCAGCGCCTCGAGCGACCTTGGTCTGTGCAAGTCCACGTTGGTTGAGACTGTTGTCTTATAGCTTATAAGCTTTCCTGCCAAGAGCCGAGCCTACCCAGAAGAGGTTTCCCTGTCTTCCGGCATCTGTATGAGAAAGAGGTCTCCAGTGCCAGAGTGTGCAGAGAAGCTGCCACAGCCAAAAGTCAGCAGAACCAGGGCGGCAATTAGAGATGCAACGAAATGTAATTTCACCAGTGAAATTGTGGTGAAATCGTAAATTTTGCCACGCAGAATATTTCTAGAAACTCACGCATTCTGTGAAATATTTTAGGGGTGCGAAATGTGGAATTTTGCCCATGAATTGCAGAATTCTGCTAGCAAAATGCAGAATTTCACCCGCGAAATGCTGAATTTCACCCACGAATGGCGGAATTTCACACACGAGTGGCGAAATTTCACTGTTCACGCAGGTGAAATTCTGCATTTCGCTCTTGCAAAATATTTCGAAAAATGTGCAAATTTCACTTAAATATTTCGCATAACGAAATTTGCGGATTTCACCCATCTCTAGTGACAATCCACAGCACAGAAAGATTCTCATTATTTCTTACATCATGAAGACAAATCCAACTTTTGTACAAACGCTAAGTGTCTAAGTATTGCTTTAATATTTTTATATATCTTTAGTGTAGCTTAGGAAAGGGGTGGTTGCATAAGGAGAAATCTTTTTTTTTTTAATCGTACTATTTTTTATTCACCTCTCCTGTGGAGCAGACCCCCACAATCTCCGGTCGCCAGCACCTATACCCCCGGACCTGTTCTGGCTCAGCCCCCCTTCACACAGGGCTAGCCTTTCATCACTCCGCACCCTGTGGAAGGCGCCTCTCATGACTGGGAGTTCAGGGCGCGGTCATCAGCCGCCAAGATCGCACCGCTATTTTCCACCTGTTTACTTTCCCCCAGGGAGCCGGATGTGAAATGGCATCAGACCGTGTACGTGCTGACACTTGCCATGCTCCTTCCCCCCACCGTGCATGCTACTGTACTGCGGCTGGCCTCACTAGAAGGAGAACAGTTGTGGGATGCTCAATGCTTCCTCTCCCCTGCCAGCCCCGGCAGCCTGAGTCCGTTCCTGAACTTGGGTCACAGGCGTGGCTTTGTTTGCCTTGTGTTATTTTTGCTTTGTCAATATTTACCAGACTTGATATATCTATGCAATAGTTTTATTAGCTTTATTGGTTTATATTGTACAGGAATAATGAATTCTATTTTTATATCACTCTGAGGTTGCCACATGCCATGTTCATTGACAAATTTTAAGAACTTTTTATGCAGTACGTTGCGAAGGAAAACCTGAGCCATTTTCCACTGTTTTGTATGATCTATAAAGCCAAGGCTTGAGCCAGAGCTAAGGGGTCATAAGTAACTGATATTCCAGCCTACTGTTCTGACAAGTTTGTTCCTTAACCCGAGTCGTCAGCATGGCAGGAGGTAAGGTGCTGGTGCCTCAGTCCTCCACGCCACTGGGCCGGCTCCTCATATCCTTCTTATACTTCATCCCCCAGCAACTTATTTTATTTATTTATTGCACAATACAATATATGGTAACCATGTGGATGCAGGATGCGCTGTGTCACATGGTCCCTTTACAGTGTACAGTGCCCTTTACAGGCACGACAGGGACATGAAAGACAGAGGCAGTATAGCACAGTGGTTTATGACTCTGACCTGCAAATCTGGAGACCTGGGTTTGAATCCCACAGCCCCCACTTGCATACTGTGTGACCCTGAGCAAGTCACTTAACTTCCCTGTGCTCCCAGGTTGCACCTGTAAACAAGCTTTCAGCTTAGTGTGTCTCACCTGGTTAAACAACTGGGGGAAAAAAAAAAAGCCAAGACATACTTTTGTACAATACAGAAAACCTGGTTAATAACCTTGTCTATCTGTAAATACCTCATACCTAACCTGCCATTAATAAATATAATGCTCTAGTAGAATCAGAAGGATTAAAATAGTACACAATAAGACGAGAAACCAGGGAAGAAACAGTTAAGAAGCCTACATCATACACTTAAATGATGCCGTATTCATATTTGAGAGCAGAGACAGTTCATTGCATTGTACAAGTGCTGCATGTAAAGTGCATAAAACTGTGTCCGTGTGCTGGCCCACTTCACATCTATTGGTATGGTGTTCTAGATTTCAGATATACTGAAGGTAAAGGATTTTTGGCCCATTGTGGTCCTGAACTAGGCAAACAACCAACATCAGTGCATCTATCACGCTAGTCTGAATTTTAATAATATTTCTAATTAAGCCCTTTTGCAGCCAAGTGCTTGTTTAATGTGAATAACTCCCAACAGTCCACCCTATAAACCGGATTCAAAAGCTTCTGTGTCTCTGTCATAAAATGCCCTTCTCTCCCTTCCATCCTTCAGTCAGTACATATTTAGATTTGTAAACCTTTCATTAAAAGACTTTCCCTGCTGACCTTGTATCATTTGTGTTGCTCTCCTCTGGACTCTCTCAAACCTATCCCTGTCTTTTCTTTTTGTTTCCAAACAGCTTTTTCTGCCCCCTTCCCGTGCTGCCACCCTATGGATATACCCAGTGCTCTCTTCAGGCATTTCCACCATCATTCTGGCAGTACGGGTTGGGTTTACTGCCTGGTTTTCTCCCGTAGGTCCTACCTCCTCCCCATGGAGTGGGCATGGCGTCTCTCAGTCTCATACACACACAGCATCCCTGCGGCGAAAGCACACTCCCTGGATCAGCTGAACAAATTGCTGCAGCACTGGAACCTGCCGCCAACTCTCCCTGACACAGTACTCTGCCATGCAACAGCAACCTTAGCTTGCCTCCCCATGGGGTGACGTGAGCTCATTCCCAAACTCGGGTAACCTGCACAACAGTGCGACGTGCTGCCAGTGGACCATTAGGGTGACCCTACCAGTGATCTACCTACACATCCTCGCTGGAACTTTTCTGATTGTTAGAGTGATTTCTCTTTCATTTTTAGGGTGTCAGACTCACACCCTCAAAAATGCACGAGGAGCCAACCAGGTGGCACTGAGGGTCGAGGTGCTGTACACCATACCTCGTGTCATGCCGGCAACCCGGGTTTTGGACCGAACTCGGGTTGCTTGAGGGTTGGCAGGGGTGAGGAAGGATTGAGCATAAGTAGACAGCTATCCCTCCTTGGGGAGGGGGGGACAGTGCTGCGCACTGTAGACTGACACCCAGCGATGGCTGGGTGGTGGCAGAGGCACGCTGCCAGAATGGGGGTAGGACCCACGTCCAGGGCATGAGGCTGCCTCCGTGGAGGTGGAGTCCAGCCATTCTCCCATTGCACCTTTGTGGGCCCTGGGGGGAAAAATGTTGAAAATGGAGCAGGCAGCTCCATGATGGCCCGGCTGTGCCCACACCGACCTCCTAGACTCTAGACACTGGCTTTCCAGGGGAGGGGGGAAGTCAACATTCCTCACCCCGGCCCTGTCACAAAGGGGGGGCAACCCATGGGGGGATCTACTGGTAGGGACTGGTGCGGGAAGCCAGTGCCAGAGAGGATAGCCCCTCTGAGGGAGGAGCTGGAGTCGCCTGCCAGCCCCACTGGATAAACTGTAAATTTAATAAAATAATAAAAATTGCATGAGACCCTACTCTTAGAGTACTGGCAGAACAACTGAAAACTATATAGTAGAGCTGGCCCGGTGGTGCTGAGGGTTGAGGCGCCAGATGTCACACCTCGCGCCACACTGGCAACCTGGCTTCGGGAATGAGCCTGGGTCATCGGGGGTCGGCGGGGGGTGGCTGGAAGATGGACTAACCGGCCGAATGGCAGCTCTCCTCTTTTGGGTGGGGACTCAGTTGTGCCTGCTGCAGGGCTGCCCACAGGTGGAGGCCCGAGGGTAGTGGAGACAGGAGCGACTAGACTAGGGAGAGTGTTGCGGATCGCTGCATGCGAGTGCTTCCACACGCACCCAAGCATCCGTGGCAAGAGGGGAGAAAAGTGGAAAATGGAGCTGGCAGGCTCCATGGTGGTCCCACAGCACCCGCACCAGCCTCCCGGAGTCTGGATGTTGGTCGCCTGGGGAGGGGGGGGAAGTCGATGCCCTTTGCCCTTGGTCCTGTCACAAGGGGGGTAACCCGTGGGGAATTACCAGGAGGGTCAGGTGTGGGAGAGTCGGGCCAGAGAGCAGACCTCTTCTAGGGATAATAATATAATAGTAATAATAATAATAATAATATTTATGTCGCGCCTTTCTCAAACTGAAGGAGCCTTACAATAATTACAGATAAAACAAATAAAACATCAATCTGAGCTCATAACATCCCAATAATCAATTAAGATAAATCTTAGACCATAAATACATCTTTAAGGCATTTTTAAATTCCTCCATGGACGTACACTGACAAAGTGGACAGAGTAGAGAATTCCAGAGGGCAGGGGCAGCATACATAAAAGAACGAGCCCCTGAAGATTTTAAAGAAACCCTCGGAATCTCTAGCAACCCCACATCTGCTGAGCGGAGAGATCACTTAGGGCAGTAGGGGACCAGAAGCTCTTTCAAGTAGTCTGGGCCCTGTCCGTGTAGGGCTTTGTAAGTCAAAAGACCAACTTTAAAGGATAGGCCAGAGCTGTCTGCCAGCACTGCCGGAGGAGGAAAAAATGTATATGGAAGAGAAAAAAGGAAAAACAAAAAAAAAATGTGAACTATATAGTAGATGAGGAAGTGTGCAAGGATTATGACAGTGAATATGGTTCCAACTGTCCAACAGAAAGTGTACTGCAGAAATTAACAAAAGGTGGTTCAGTAATAAAAAGGCACGGTCACATTTTTGATTCATAAAACATTACAGTGTGATCAAATACTATAGTGTGAAGACCATCAAATATGTACACGGCCTCTACTGCCTGAGCAGTACATTTATTGCATAGAGATTTATATTTCATTTTGCGGTGACCGTGTACATAGTTCCACTAAATCACTCCTGACAGCCACTGCGCCATCAGACTTTGCTTGCAGAGAATATGCTACCATCAGGATACTAATAAAGGGTTAACAGTTCAGACATAAAAGAACTCTTATCAATCACAGAATTGTTGCCCCTTTATGGCCTACCCCTCTCAAATATGTCACTGCTTCTTGAAACAGCCACTGCATCATAGGACTATACCTGCACAGAATATGCTGCCATCGGGATACTAATAAAGGGGTCACAGTTCAAACATAAAAAACTCTTATCAATCACAGAACTCTTGCCCCTTTAAGGCCCATCCCCCTCAAATATGACACCGCTTCTTGAAACACCAAGCTAACCATAAAAAAGATAAAAAGAGGAAGATCATTTTGTATTTCATTGACATTAACGACATTTTAATATTCAGTAAAAATAAGGTGCCCTCATTTTCCACTTTTACAGCTTCCTTTGTAATGGCACACTATCATTCCCCCGGCCACATTGGCTAACTGCGGCCCTTTTAAACTAAAGGCGAGATTAAGAAAGTCTTAAACACTATTTAAAATGCTCCGTTTCAGATCTCTCAACAAGGTGAACAGTAACTTTTTAATTACTTTTAGCACAGTAGTGCTACAGCAGTAATTGGCATCAATTACATGCTGGGACCACACGTAATACAAGTGAATGGAGAGCCTGTGTTTTGGTGTTACCACCACAGTAATAAGATGCGCTGTGTTTTTTTTCTTAAGATTTAAAAAAAGCTGGAAATTGTTTGTAAGTCTTAAACACAATTTCATTTTGTGTTTAAGACACTATCAACCCTCCCCCCCCCAAAAAAAAAACCACACACATTATTTTAAAAGGACCTCCATTGGCCTCTGGGGTGTGGCCAGTGCTGTTTTACAGTGGTGTACAGTACAAACTACAGTTATTGGAGTTTTTAGCACCTAAATGGGATCCTGGGGGGATAAAGTTTTCAGTATGAAACTCCCCACTTTAAAATTAAACTATGGCCTTCACCATATTTATTTAATTCAATGTATTTATTGTTTATTTTTTTTATTTTATATCTAATTTACTCAGAACAGTCCAGCTGGTTGATTTTGTATCATGCCAGTAAAAATTCCCCTTTCTTTTCCATTAACTGTCCCTGCTTACTTGTAGAAGAGCAGATGGGTTTCAGTAAGCACATTAGCTAGGCTCGTCCAAAACTCTGTGGCGCCAGTCCATTTTTCGGTTCTGTAGCCCTTTTGGCTAGTTGTTGCAAAACTTAATTTTCAACCCCTGTAGCCATGTTTTAACAACCACAGCCCATGCAATTCCTGCTTCTAAACAGTCCAACGTATCATTGCAACTGGGAAGCCTGCTACACGTTTTCTACCCTGATCATATCATGACCATTTATATCATGTCATTCACTTCATTTGAATAAGACAGTCTAATTATAGCTCTCCATTTTCTGTTTATCAACATAGTCTATATGCTCTGTTATTAGCACAGTGCGAGGGAGAGCTCTTTCAATAATCAACGGGCCTGCTTCTTAAATGACCTAGATTAACAGCAGTCACAATTTCAAGCTTTCTGTTTTTTTCTTCATAGACACCAGCTGTTTGCTACAATAAGTGGAGAGACATGCAAGTCTCAAAATTCATATACTTTAGGTATCCTAGGTCAGGAGTGTTTGGCCTCAGACATCTACTTTTCAATTATGCCTGACCAGTGGGGCACCTGTTTCCAGATCACCAGAAAGTACCAATTAGTCTAAGTCCCCCCCCCCATTGCAAAAAAATTTTCTGCAATTGTCTTTGTCCACCAAATTATGTAAACTTTTTCTCACAATTAACCCTGTCCCCCAATTATGAAAAATGTGTTCTGTGACTGCCTAAGTACCTCAATTTGGATGAAGTTTTTTCTCTTAAAACCTCTTTTAAGAACTGTCTGTAAGGCATTCATTTCTAAATTTCTTGGAAGGGCTGTGAGCAGCAAATACTTGCAGGTAAAAGCCCTTTCATGGCCATAAAAACTTGTTTCAAAAGTCTTTTTAAGGGCTGAGGGCTACTGTACACTTTTAACAATGTGGGGCAAGTAAATCAGATTATGGGCATTTGAGAGGCAATGCCTGGGGTTTGGTGGGCAGCAGGCAATGAGTGCCATGCTTCTCATCAAGCACTACTTCAGAATGCTCACCCCCAGTGTCCTCTGCATGCCCATCTTCTTGCAGCGGGCATAAGGCTGCTGCCTTCCTGCCCATCCTCCTTAACTTGCTGCACTGCCACGGGTGTCCTTTCTTTATCCAGCCCACTCCTTCAACCCTGTTGGTTTGGCGCGCCATTGGAGCATTTGGCAACTGCTTCCCAACTCTCCACCCTGCCACACTGACCCATCCACTTCTGGGTTCGCGATGATGCCACTCCACGGTCAGTGCTCCTGCCATGGCTCCCTGTTGCTTTGGCACTACCTGTCAGGACCTTTCTGTCTGCAGTAAGTGTGGGTTTCTGGCATCCCCATCCTCTACTCTTGGCCTCCTGCCTTCTCCTCCTGCTGCTTCTGACTCCCTGCCTTGCATTCCCCCTCCTCTGCCTGGTCCAGGGGTGCTGGTTTGGGCTGGCTTCTCCCTGCTTGCTTGTCGTCCCCCATCTGCCATCTGTGTGTGGTACTATGGTCTAGGTTGTTAGCCTCTGGACCTATTTGGCTGTAACTGTGCTCATGCTTCACTGCTTGTTTCTTGTGTAAGGCTTCGTGCTGCCCTTTGGCTTAGGTATTCAGCCTGCCTCAGCCCTCCTAGGCTCTGTACACTGCTGGTAGACTGGCTTACTCCAGATATCCCTTCAGCCTGTGCTCTGCTGCTCCATAGCTCCACGTCCTGCCCAGTCAGCTGTCCCGTCTTCTCCTCAGGGCTCACTTTTACCCCTACCATGTAACATTACCTACTTTCAGGTAAGTGCTTCAACAATCATCAGGCACACACCCTCCTACAACCAAGCATAAGCCCACTCTCAGCCCCTCCAGGGCTCAGTACGCTTTCACCTCTCTGGCTTCATACTGCAACACTAAGTATACCCTCACCTCTCTATGGCTTCATGCTGCAATGATCAGTGTGCTTTCACCCTCAATGGCTTAATGCTGCACCACCCAACCACACAAGGGATTGGCTTCTGGCATCAACAAGCCCTGCCAGGAGTAGTTTTGAGCTGCAAGGCCTGACGTAGTTGTTTCTGATCTTCTCCTTTTTATTTAGGATATTTAAATTCCAATGTTCTAGGCATGGCTACAACCATGCCCCAGATGGCAAGCCTTCAGTTCCTCTGTGGAAGAAGACCTGTCAGAAGGGGAAGCTTGCATCCTCCTAGTATGTAGTGGTTCTTGCAGACACAACTTATGCCTGGGTTGGAAATAGTTAATCTGACGCTATATGGATGTCAACCTGAGGCCTTGATACCCAGAGGTTTCCTTCACTGGGGCGGGGTGGGGTGGGATCCTCTAAACCGTATGACAGTCATAAAAGCAGTCAGATTCCTAGGGTGTAGTTAGGTTTCTTCTGCCAGACTGGTGGAGACCTGGATAGTTGCTCTACTCCTTTATGAGTTGCTTTGCTTTGTCGCCCTCCCTCATTCCTTTGTGGAAGATGATCTACTGACAGTTACATTACATGCCTTCAACTCTATTTTTGGCTCCTTCCCTATGGTACCTTTAGCCAGAGGACTGCATCCTGCAGCACTTCTAAGGGGAGGAACCCTCTTCAAAAGGGTTCCTGTGCCTCCGGTACCCCCAAAAAAGTGTAGTTCTCCACGAAAAGAGAGCACAAAAGGCTACACATACCACCAGCTATTCAAGCTTGCAATCCATATGTTGTACAAGCACAAACTTCTAGCAACCAACTGCACAACCTACTCCATACATAATCACCAACTACACAACCTACTCCATGCATAATCACCAGCTGCATAACCTACTCCATGCATAATCACCAACTACACAACCCACTCCATGCATAATCACCAACTGCACAACCTACTCCATACATAATCACCAAATGCACAACCTCCTCCATACATAATCAACTGCACAACCTACTCCATACATAATCTGTTATGATGTGTAGTACAGCTTTAAGAAATGTTTGAGACAGTACAGCTTTAAGAGAATGTGCACTTCCTGTAAGTGTGCCTGTGTTTGAGCCCAGTCTGCTCTTGTAGGTGCTGCTGAATGGAAGTAAAAAGAGAAGGCCTAGATTTCAGTGTGGCATGTTTTTCCTACTACCAAGACCCTTGTGTGTTAAGGTACTTATTTTCGGCCACCAAACACAACATGATCACTAACTGCACAACCTACTCCATACATAATCACCTACTGAGCAATAAGTTGAAAGACAATGCCTGAGGTTCGGTGGGACAGTGGGCGACACACACCATGCCCCCACCGAGTGCTACTTAAACGTACTCACCCCTAGCATCCTCCGCATGCCTGTCTGCTTGCTTCCACCATCCTCCCCCCCCCCAGCGGCTCACCTCTCTCCTTCTGGGCTCCCTCCCTGAGGTACATTTAGCCAAAAGACTGCATCCTGCATTATTGGGTTAAGTGCGCTAGGACAGAAACATGCCCATTTTCAGGCACGACCCATGAGACTACAGTTACAAGCACAATGGCATATAAATGCAGTTAAGAAGTAATGGCATTAGAAATATTACAGCTCCACAATACAACACATGAGTGGAAACATTACAATACGTGACAGAGGTAGCAAGGAGACAGTACAATGCAACAAAAAAACAACAGGCGCAGAAGGTGTATCAGTAACAAGGTGCATCAAAGATAATTAACAAATTCAGCCAATACTTTCTTAGCACGAATAAAGTAAACTGCACATAGGCATATTATACAGATAAGTGCTCTTAGCTCTGTAAGTGCTCTGAAATGTGAATTACAGTATTACACACTTGGTATACAGTATTGCACACTTGGTATAAAATAAATGTGGTTATATACCTGTGGTAATCCTGTTCATTGCTCTGTAGTGGTTCTGCCCACTACCTTCATTAATTTTGCCTTATATGTTCACCCTGGAGAAAAAGAGGTGGGAGGGTTGGTATGTCTGATCTGGTGTGCTCCAGCAGGACACAGGGACACACTGGAGTTCAAAGGCTAGGAACAGCCTATCAACGGAGGCACTGGATATGAAGAAACTACAGAACTTTAAGGTAAGCCTGTAACTTTCTGCTCACCAGGGGGATCACAGTGTACCCAGGGTATGACATCTCTATAAATCAGTACATGTCTGAACAGCACGCATGTTAGTAGTCCCTGCCTATGAAGTGGGGTAAGGGGAGGACATGATGGACCTAGAGTCCATTCTCACCTAAATTTACTATAGTACCATGATTTGGTATTTGAGGCTTCCACCATAAAAAAGTAAATCGAATACCACTAATGTCTTCCATGTCAAAATGTGTGTGAGCTTGGGGGTGGGGTTGTTTCACTTGAGGCATTGATTGCATTTCCATGCTATTCATCTTGTTCTGTGTCCAGTCTAGAAATACTTGCTCATCTTATAAAATCCACTTCCCCGCAGACAGTTATAATGAAATGGCTCAGAGCAATGGAGTTCAGCAAGTGTGCAGTACAATGTACTTTGTAAGCTGTCTACATCCTTTATAAGCTTGGCAACCAAACCTGCAGAGTTTGTAGCCTGGTTGGCAACCACCAAGAAAAAAAAAGTACTGGTATCTACCCATACAAAAAAGAAATAAAAAATCAGAAACCATGTGACATCAATTGTGCAGAAGCTCACAGTACTGAACAATCACAACGCAGCAGTGCCAGGACATAAAAATAAACAGCAGACTTACTTGGTTTGAGACCAGCAGCACATACACCACGACACAAGCCAAAAGTTTCCAGTAGTGTCCAAAACCAGTTTATTGAATTAAATACAATACAAATGCCCACTTCTCTGCAGCAATAGTAAATCAGATCTCCTCCCATTACTCACCAACACTTCGCACCTTTTGTGCTTTTCATAGAGAATGGACATAGGCAGAATAAAGGGTATTTAAACCCCGCTTTCCTTACAGTGCCAGCACTCTTATTCAGTCTATATGCAAAGTTCATACTATTTTACAGTGCCTCTTGTATTACTGAAAAAAATACATTCAAGCCAAATCAATTAGTAGGCAAAAGGGGGAAAAGACAGGAAGAGGAATGGAGAAGGAGGGAGGAGGAGACCAACAAAAATAAGTATGGTGGTGAAAGGTGAGGGGAAGGGGAAAAAGAAGAGGGATGGACGATACGTCACATAAAAGCGCAACATTTTCAGCAACCTGTAATCTAAAAACATGGGTATTATCATTTTCCATAACATGAACAGCTAATGTATTTTCCCTACACCTTTTTTCTATCGCCCTTAAATGTTCAACAATGCAATTTTTAAAAAAACTTTCTTTATTGATTTTATGTGAAAAAGCACACATCAAATTCACATAGAGATCTGACATACAGAGAAAAGGGCAGTCTCATAAGTAGGAACTCTGCAGACCCTTCCCTGTTTAATACACGGGGGGGGGGGGTAACAAAAATAATATCTCATATCTAATCCCTTATAGTAATAGCTGCCACAAGTAATGCAAATTTTATACATGTGTTTAAATTTTCCTAAACAAAAGGTATCTCTCACACACACACACACAGACACACACACGTACATACACAGCTGATGTAGTGCTGCATGTTACAGAATGATAGATTTTATAGGTACAATTCACACTTTAGCTACTGAAAACATTGCCAATTTTTATGCTAGGGAAATCATTACCGTTTCCACACAGGTGGCTCTGACTCACAGAGTTTCACTGCAGGACTCCACTCACCCGATGACCTAATCAGTAATTATAAACATGGAAGAAGCAACATCAAATTAAAACCCCAAACGAAAAAACAGGAAGATTTGAGCACAAAAAAGGAAAAAGCACAGTGGGGAGGTTAAGGAGGTGAACCACAAGCCCAAATATCCAATTATTTTAAAGAAGGTCAAGCCAAGGTTTATGTTCCCTTTAATATGCTGCATGACCACCGGTGGGGAAGTTTTGATTGATGGCTGTCTCACAAATGGTTCTGCACATCCAGCTTAGAGATGTAAAGATGATCTCGCCAAATGTGTACTTTTCAAGAACTATAAAACAATCTTTTCTTTATCCCACAAGTTTGCACTAACGCTAGCAAAAGGTACTTCAGCTACTTTGCTCCATATTTTGGAAACAGGTCACCCCTGTGCTTCAAATACGTGCCTACTGTGTAAATCAGTTCAATGACAGGGAGGGCTCCTTCCTGAAGGGGGCTTGCTAGAAAATACAGGGCACCCTTGAAAGTAAGATTTGATCAGAAAGAGTCAATCCTGTCCCAAACTTTGAATAAATGAATAAATAAACACACAAATACAATAAATTGCAAATGCAGTCATTGCCAAATATTTAATCTAAAAGTACTGTTTTATTTCAGAGGGGATCTCATCAAACCCAGGTCACTGCAGATTTACGGACTCAATGTCCTTATTGTGTATCTTTCATAAAGTTGCCCTTTTTATGTCCGAACTATGATGTTTGTGACCACACTGTAAACAAGGACAACATCCCTGCGAGCAATGATAACCACCTGGGTAATCAGATGCAGTATAAATAAACCAAAACGGTCAGAAGCTGATAGGCAAGGCCATCCTAAGAGAACTCTGACACCATCTAGTGCTACAAAGGGGAACCATACTTCATGGAAAAACCTTCAGCTAAAGGCCGATCCCCTCAGCTCATCAGTAAAACAACTTCTGACCTACAGTAGTCAGAAAAGGAGAAGCTGCACTGACCTTTTTTAGCTATTTGTGTACCTCTGTGCTTTCAATACTGCTTCCCTATAGGCAGGTTTATTGAAGGTAATACCATATGCAGTTTGTAATCTGATTACTTTTTTAATCAACTGACTATAATTGGGGATTACTTTAAAAAGTAATAAGCCAGTTCTATGGCACGAAGCAGTAAGGTGCCTCCTGGGCACACAGAAATACAGAATTTGTCAGCAGACAAGGACCGCTTGGCCCACCCAGTCTGCCCTGAGGGGCCCTGCCTAATTTATCTCTGCAGACCATAAATGGTCTCTGGCGAGCCTCCCTCCCACAAAGACAACTTGAGTTCAAGTCCCGCACTCGGGATAATTAGAGTGGAGGCTGACGAGAGTATGATGGAGTTTCCACGCAGATACTCTCTTCCCAGGAGGAGGAGGAGGAGGCAAAGTCAGGTACACACCGGTAGAACAGCTACTGTTGATGACCCAGCAAAGATGTGCTTGGCAGCAAAGCTGAACACACACTACTTCACACCCCACCCCTGAATACTGTAACATGCACATCCCTCAGTTAAGTGGGGTTGGTTGGATGATGCCCCACAGGCCACCTATCATCCAGCGCAGTGATGTCACTCCCCCAATGGATGTCTCATGGTCTCATGCACAAGGGCCTACTCCCCACAGGCAGCCTGGGAGAGGCCCTCTGACAGAGATCTGGCTAGCCAGAAGACAGAGGATGAACTAGGGAGTCTGCCGGTGGTATCTAGCAGCGAAGGGTGATCATCAGATGGACAGCATGAGGCAGACCAAAGAAGTGGTGTGTCATTCATTCATTTAAATTTTTATTAAAAATGAAGGCCTATGGCCAGAAATGTGCCCATTTTCATAGATCAAATACATGTAAAACACATTTATACAGACTCATTCAGCCTAGACAAAACAAGTACAAAAAATGTAGCGTGTTCAATATGACGTCAGAGTTTGTGCAAACTGCAAGTAAGAATTCATATAGGTGATTTTATGAGGTAATGAATTCCAGAGGCAGCCTAATCTGTAACAGAAGGAATCCTGACCTACTATATCTTTTTCTACAACGTGGTAGTTTTAAGCTAGCCTCCTAGATGATCTAGTAACAGTGGAACTTCTGTAGTTCTGCCTAACCAACTGACCCAGGTTTTGAGGTACCATACTAGAATTAATCTTCCAGGCCCAACATCCAAGTAAATAATCTGTCAGCTGGCTACAAATTGGCAGATTTGCAGTGGAATAAACTGTACGTGTATGACAATCCACTGGTAGGTTACTTATAAGCAAACCTACAGGCCCTATTCAAAAGTATTTCAACTCTATGCAATGCAATCTTACTAGCAGAAGAACATAGCACTAACCCATACTCAATTATTGGAATTACATGGGTCAAGATAATTTGTTTATAAGCTTCTGTTGCTAATTTGATTTATTCCAAAACAGAACACAGAATTTCGTATTTACAGATTTAACTAGGGCATCTATATGCTGTCAGTATGATAAACTGGAATCCAGTATAACTCCGATATGTCATTAAGAATCTATTTGTTCCAACAACTGACCATTGAGGGTCCTGATTTGTAAAGACCGTTACACTGAAATATTCCTTTTGCTGTAAAACTGCATGCATTTAGGTTTTTTTAAGCTTAACTTCATTCCCTCAAATCATCTCTAAATCTTGTCAAAGCCCCTTTGTGATATATAGAATAATGCATGGGTAGGTGTGCGTAACAAGAATATAATTAATGGCTTCCTCTTTTTTCCATAAGGAAACCATGGCGTAATTTGCCGTTATAAAGGAGCATTTATAACGGCAAACATGTGTACGGTTTCTCCCTCTGCGCATGCACCTGCTCAAACTCTTCGCTTGCTTTTTACTTCCCGAACCGCAAACCCAACCTGAAGAGAAACTGCCACGGACACTAGGCAGTAAGTAAAATAAAATTTAAATTAACTGTACCACATCACTACTGGATCGATCCTCCCTCACAATACTGTCGGAAAAATAAATGTTTTAAATAAGAGAAAGCCAACCGGAATCAGACGGCGGCGGCAGTGGCACAGCAGCCTTTTTTATTTTATGTAATTGCTGAGGTGAAAAAGAGAAACGCAACAATTATATAAAATAAATATATGGTCTGGGTGTGTGTAAACTCAGATTTACACACACCCTCGGGGTTAGATGCTTCACATAAATCCCTTGAGCTTCGCTCTCGAGGTTTATGTAGCATCAAACATCTCGGGTGTGTGTAAATTCTCGTTACACACCCAGACCCATACTTTATCCTATATATAATAACTGGCGACCACTTTTTCCCATAGGGGAAGGGGGTTATAATTTTCCATTATAACCCGTGGGTTATAACGTGTGTGAGCATTTGCAAAAAGCATTCTTCCAGTCCTCTTCACCACACAGCATGCCGCAGATCGCCGCCAGTTGGAATCAGCAGTAAGTTAATTTAACTGTATTTTATATAATTGTTGAGGTGAAAAAGCGTTCCCCAGCAATTATATAAAATAAAAGCTGGGGAGGTATGTGAAACTCGAATGTTAGACACCCCCTCGGTGCGGGATGCCTGTACAAACCCCTCGAGCTTCACTCTCAGGGTTTATGTGGCATCCCACACCTAACATTCTCATTATGACCACCTCCCCAGCCATTATTATATATTTTATAGACACTTGAGGTCGCTCAAGGGGTTTATAATGGCCTCACACAACGAGGGTGTGTACAAAATTCAAATTTTGCACACCTACCCATGTCTTCTTTTAAATAATTGCTGGTGACTGTTTTCTCACTCCCAAGTTTTTTCTTTTTATATACTGTTTATCTCCTGGTTCACCTCCATGGCGGCCCCCCTTCTGACTGACTCAAGCCCCGTCACTCGGCTCCTCTGGGGTGTACTTTTAACTGTCATCCTCTGCCACAGGACTTCTGGTTGTGCCCAGCCACCAGTGTGGGGCCTGCAGGGGGTTGGTTGTTCATCCTGCCACCTGGGGGGTATTTTTCCCCCATTGTCTCCCCTGGGCCCATGTACGTTTAATGGGCATGATGTCCACTCTCAGCCACCGCGGAGACGGCCCCGGTGCCCTGTACAAGGGTTCCCTTCCCTGTGGTGACGTGCATATACTGTCACCCAGCCATCGCTGGGTGGCAGGCAAGCAGCACACCACTCTAATCCCCCCATCCCGAGGAAGCAGAGCTGTCTTGGGATGCTCGATCCTTCCTTACCCCACCGGATCCCGAGCTACCCGGTTCTGTTCCTGACCCCGATTCGCCAGCATGGCAGGAGGTAAGGCATCCAGCGCCTCATCCCTTCATGCCAGTTGGCCAGCTCACTCCAAGGTTTTCAATGTTTAAATAGAAGTTACTAAAAAAAGTGTCGCTGTCTTATTTTATTGCTCTAAAAATAGGCTTAGTTCATACTGTCTTAAAATAGACAAATCACTGCATTTACAAAGGAAAAAAGCATAACTTTTGAACATTAACAGAAAGTTAGCACAATAAATGAACGCTGTATTTCTTTCGCTGCTTAGCTATTAACTGTAAACGTATCTGGTGAAAAACAACGTTTCTTATATAGAGGCAACAGATATGTTGATAGTCAGCAGAAAGTTAGAAAAAAATCAGTTGTTCCTCTGTTTCATTTTTTTTTTTTTTTTAAGTTAGTTCTTCGGTCTTTTTCTGTGTTTAAAAAAACTGGGTAGCCGTGGTGACATCTGGTCAGGCTGAGAGTCAGCCTACTGTAGAGCGTGTGCACTTGATTGACAAAGGGTGACACGGGGCTTGCGTCAGGCCTTGCGTCAAACTCCTCTGATGCAACTGCACCTGGTTTTAGTACATTGAGCACATTTGTGACAGTTTCCTCAATTCATGGCAGCCTGCACCAAAGATTTGGTACAAGCCCAATAAAAAGGGTCTCCTAGATGGTGCAAGTTAAACCAGGGAAAAGCTAGTCTAACTTGTGGCATCTGGTGCTCAGGATTGAAAATCCCGATTGCCAGCTGGGAGAATGAGGCAAGCCCCACATGCCAAACGACTGGTGCACCAGGGGCCTGCAGCATTCATGGTGCTTTGAAAATCAAGCCTGTGCATGAGAGAGAGACAGACAGACAGAGAAGCATAGTTAGGGAGTGTCACTGAAGTGCTAAAAATGCAGTGCAGTTTTCAATACTACTGCATTGGAATTGCAAGTAATTAGAGATGGCCTCATTAGTAAGAATTGCATCTATGAAGGTAGAATTTTGTTCTTACGTTAGTCACCATCCACATTATTTGGGACTTTGGATTGAGGTTCTCTTTTTCGGCACTGTTCCATGAAATATGTTGACTTTCACTACCTGCTGGAAGAAACAGTTCCGTTGTGGCCGAAAACAGACTGCTGAGTCTGACTTCTTCTATCTATTTTTACTGCAAATAGCCTTTATCAATTCAGTGGCAGTCTGAAAATGACAGTCAATAGAATGCAGGTGACAAAACTGTGACTGGTCCATGTGGATTTAATTAATGAAGAGGGAAAATCTGTGTCAACTAGGGCTGTGAGGAAGAACACTGTGTGGGTTCAGAAAGGAAGGTAAGCTCCTGAATGCCGTTGCAACCAGCTGGTTATAATGGCTAACTACACCCAGCTTTCTCCATGGGAAAAAACAATCGCCATTTATTATACATCATTTACAGTAGCAAGATTTTTATCCTTGACAAACAGTGCGGTATCATCTGCATAAAGCAGAATTTGAGTTGGTCCAACAATACCCAGGGGATCATTCAGAAATTAAATAATAACGGACCTAAGATGCAGTGCTCCCAGATTTATGGGGATTCTCATATTTTGTGGGATTTAGGCACCAGAAATGGGATATGAGAAGGAAAAGTCAATTTGCACTATTCTACAGGAAAATCATGGACATTCAAGTCGCTTTTTAATTTGGACACTTGTAAGGACTGTGTTACTCACCTGTGAAATGGTGCAGAATTCTCACTGTGAGAATTCTGTTTCACCTCCTGATCGATGTACGGCACCTTATGACTCCTCAATACTCTTCAAGCACACTGGCCTGTTTGAAAATTGTGCCTGAGCACTCTTTATCTGGCGCTATAAATGTGCAGCAAGCTGGAATTTTGGTCCTATTATTCCTCCAGATCCACAGTGGGCATCATAGCATTTGCTTCAGGTCAGCATTCGGTGCAAGTATTCTAGCATTTAGAATGTGCGGCCAACAGTGTGTTTGTGATCTGGATTGAGCACAGCACAGCAGCAGCAGAACCGGGTTAAAGTCATAAGCACTTGGAATATCCTGAAACAGCACAGGCTCCTTTCAGAATTGCTTATTAAGCCGCTTACATGTATTTATTTCAGAATTTTGGAGGCTCTGTGGCTGGTCCTGACATGGTGGAAACTTGGGAGTATTTTTAAGAGTGGGGAGCCGGAGTGTGCCAGGCAGGCCAAACTTTAAAAAAGTTGAGTAGGCTGTTGCTTAAAAAAAATTGCTGATATGTGACACTTGACTTTGCGGGTGCAGGGGCTAGACAGAAAAACAAACTGGCTTGGAGGAAAAAAAAAAACTTCCTGAAGAGGGAGCTCCTCTAACTGAAGTCAGAAGTGCGTTCCACATAGCTGGGGCTGCCACGCAAAAAGCTATGTCTCCCACAGATTTTAGTCGGGAGCGTGGAACCATGAGAAAACCTGCCTCAGAGGAATGAAGAGGGTGGATGGGAGTGCATTTGCTCAGAAGGTCTTTCAGATAACTACGGCCTAAATCCTGCAGGGCTTTGTACACCAACAAACCTATCTTGAAGCTGATGCACCAGCTCACTGGCAGCCAGTGCAGTTCCTGTGAAGACTCCATGGCAGTTTTTTTTTTTCAATTCAATATACTTTATTGAATAACAACAACAAACAAACAAAACATCAGGCAACAGTTGTCTCACTACAGGTATCTGTAGGTCTAATACAAATACAGAAGGCAGTAAACATGATCAGGACAGTAATGACAATAATAACTAACTTGCCAATCCTCCCCCAAGCCAGACCCCCAAATCCTCTACTCCCCCACCCAGAACACAATAAGGAGCGATAACCCAAAAGGAAGAAAACAAGCTAAATGGGGAAAAAGAGAGGGGGGAAGGTAAGGGAGCCTACTGCCACCCCCTTCCCAACGGGAGAGGAAGCCATACTCACCTCCACCTTCAACTAGCACCCCCTAAGAAACCTGTAATATGGGAAGAAGGGCTACCAGCAGGCCCCATCTCCTCTGAAACCCCTCCTGACGAGCCTGCTGGTGGGCAATATGTTTCTCCGTTTCGAGAGCTTGGAGTATTTCTGAGTGCCATTCTCTAAGGGAGGGAACTAAGCCATCCAGCCAGTGTCGGATGATAATTAATATAGCAACACTCAAAATCATAGAAACAAAAGCCTTATGGCAACCAACCATGTCCATCAGGAAGTGGCCCAATAGCCAGATCTCTGGGGTAAAATAGGGATCCAGTCCCAAAAGCGGATCTAAAGAGTTCTGGATTGCCTGCTAGAATGGCATTACCAGGGAGCAATCCAAAAGAATATGTATGAGGGTCCCTTCAGAACACCCACACCGAAAACAAGTTGGGGATATGGACCTACCCATCCTATGTAGCCTGGAGGGAATGAAATACAAATTATGCAAAATACAGTATTGTAAGAAACGAAGCCAAGCTTGCTTAACATATCTGTACAATTGCTGCCAGCCCTGCCGCCATGCTTCCTCTTCCAGGTCAAGTGCCAAGTCCTGTTGCCAATAGGAGCAGATTCCTTTGAGGTGTCTCAGATCCTGCTGCTGAAGGATATCGTAGAATTTGGAGACAGGGTGAGAGTGAACCGCAATATCTGTAAACATTTTTAGCAAGGAGCTAGTATCCCCTCACCAAGGTGGGGGCCCCAGAAAGATGAAAGTGCCCTAACCAACTGCAAGTGTTTGAAAGGGTGGTAGGCGGGAATGCCAAAGTGATCTTGTAGCTCACTTGCAGAAAGAGGCCTACATTCTTTAAGTAAGGAATCCACCAAAGCTCGTTGAAGTGGCGGACAGGAAGTAGAGGGTATAGGATGGTTTGCTATATGAAAGTGCGGATTACCCATAAGCGGTTGAGCAATATCTTTACTGGGATCCAAGCACAAATGGGAATAAATCTGATGAAGGGCTTTAAGGGACCAAAACACAGGGGAGGCCCGAAGCAGTTTAGGAAGCTCAGACGGCTTAGCATACAGTAAACTACCTAAGATGAGACCATGCAGGTGGCAGAGCCGCTGCTCTAAAGACAGCCAGCAGCAGTTGGGGGGAATATTAATGGCAGTACCACACTGAAAGAGTTTACTACAGTGTATAACACAACAGTATAACGTTAGGTGCCCGTAGGCCCCCAAGCTCTTTCCGAATGGTAAGCTTATAATAGGCCCTACGGACAGCCTTTCCATTTTCACAGAAAGTTGGAGAGATAACTCTGAAGACATGAGAACCATATTTTTGGGAGGTAGGGGCCAATCATACCCAGTGGGTATAAGATCTGGGGTAATACATTAATTTTTATCACGTTCACACGCCCCCACAAAGAAAGGGGAAGAGAGATCCATCTCTGCAGGTCCAGCTTAATGTCTTGACAGAGAGGGGAGAGACTGAGCTTGACCAATCCAGAAATAGATATGGATATCTTGATCCCTACATATGTAAGAACCTTAGGTTCTCAGGAAAGACCGACTCCATCTATCCATTGTTTACACACGTGTGCACTTAGCGGCATATCCTTGGATTTATCGATTTAATTTGTAGCCCACTACCAGGGAAAATTTATCACTCTCCTCCAATGCAACCAGAATGGACATCTGTGGGTCTGCCACATGCAAGAGGAGATCATCAGCATATGCAGACATTTTATCATTTTATATTCTAACCCCACCCTCCCACCCCCACACTTGAATACCTCTGATACCGGGTTAAGTTGAATCAAGCGGAAAAAAGGCTCCAGATATAAATTAAACAAAAATGAAGAAAGGGGAAAAACTTGCCTCATGCTACGTAGCAGAGAGAGAGAGAGAAAGGAAGAGAACACTCCATTACAGTGGATTCTGGCCAAGGGGTAATGATTCTGTGGCAGTTTTTGAAAGCAGCTGGAGGTATCCCCATTGCCCTCTCCAATGCCCCCTCTCTCAATGGACCCTATATGGAGTATGCCTCACAGGATAAATGTGTGACTGCTGTGCATGGAGGGGCTGCGGGACCACCAGAGCATGCACGATGCTACAGGCCGCATGTCCCACGCATCTCCTTCCTCAGATCCCAGCTGGTGTGCGTATCTCCACGCATGGCTGGGCTGGGGCATGGTGAAGGGACTGAGCACACAACTTGGGATCCGCAAAGCCACCTACTGTATGTGTGGTGAAGGGCTGTGGGGACGTGCACAAACTAAGGCTAAGAGGCACCTGCTGTAAGTGCTTCTGCACCCCCCACCTCCTTTACACTCAGAACGGACACTGCCAGGCACGTCCCCACCATATGTGTGGGCTCGCCCAGGCTTAATGTATGCCACTGGCTCACCTGTTCATAGGGGAGGCATCCTGGCGAAGATTACTGTACACTAAGCCACACGGGGACCCGCATTTGTAGTGCATAGGGTCCAATAAGAATGGGTCTGCAGTTGTCTGTGGCTGTGTATGCATACTCTTGTGCTCCTAATGGCTGCCATGTTTTTGTAGTTCTCACACTACCAATTTCTCACGCAAGGATTCAGAAAGCACTTTTGAGATACAGGGCTAGATTTCACAAGAGGTTTGTGCAGTTTCCATAAAAATGTCTTCAAGTGAGACTCATTTGTTCTTTTTTTAGTGTTTACCAACCCAGAATAGCCTAACTGAGCTGCAGCAGTTCATTTTCAGTTCCATCCTGTTTTCATCCATTGGGTAGATTGTAGAAAAGGGAGGCTGAATGTCTTGCTCAGGATCACACAGCACATTACGGATTCTGGTGGGATTTGAACCTGGGTCAAAGTGAGTTCTCTCACGAAGCGCCAGGTCATTCAGTCCACCACCTCAGTGCTCTAAATTTCATCTGGTAAGCCAGTTAAGAGACAGTGTCACAAGTCTGTAGAAACTGAATTTTCGGACATACTTGTAGTGAGTCTTCACTGAAGTTTTTTATTCACAAGTGCAAATTGTGAGTTCCCGCTGTATTTATACGTTTTCACAAGCAATGCAAGTGAAAGTTTTTTCTTAGCTGCTATGTACAACTGTGTGGAGTGCTTTTCTGACATGAAGATTTGGAGTTCATGAAACGAGTTTAGCACCACCCGTTTGGAGTGCTCCTAAAGAAATTGATGTGGTTGTCCGGTCTCCTGGTTCTAAACCTGTGCTCTAATAACCACTACATGATATTGCCTCTCAAAGTAAAGCTTTCTGCCCCAGTTAAGATTATGTATGTAACATGGAACATGTCGGCAATTTATAATTTTTTATTATCATCCCCCCCAACAACCCCCATGGATTCTAAGTCCCCTTAACCTTGCCCCAACTGCACCCTTCCTCCAGATGTAGGGACAATGATTTCTCCATGTTCAATGTGAAAAAGTGTATTTATTTTTAAACCAGCATTTGGCATGAATTTTTTAAGAAGAAACTCTATTTACACCACTTTACCATGCAGACCCCCCTTCACACCAGCCTTATGTGCAAAACCTCCCATTTTTAGCCACATTTTTGTACAAGACATGCCAATCTGCCCCAAATTTTGCTCGAAAAAAAAAATAAAACTGATTTTAAGATTTTGTCAAAAGGAACTGGCCATTTTTGAAAATGGAAAATCACTGGCACTCCAGATGGGACAGCACCTACCTTCAGTGGACACTAATACATCTCTATGATCAGCCAGCAGAGAGGTGCGTGAAAACTGAGTGTCTCACACACTCCCTTCCTCCACAGCAGCAGAACACCACACCTCCACAATGTGCCCAACTCTCAGCCTTCCTCAGTGTGGGATTCCTGGACCATCTGCATCATTTTCACCCAGGACAGACTGAGATGGACCATCTCACTGTCAGTGGGCTCTTCCTTCCACTCAGTTTCACAGCTTTATGGATTGACCCACAAAATGGTTGAGTATCTCATTCGAGGTCACACAGCAAGCAAATGGTGGGGCTCAAACCAGGTTCACATTTCTGTGGTCTAAACCCCAGATCACACCGTCCCCCAAAGGTTCACAGTAACAGAGCTGAGATAACGTTGGAATTCTCAAGAGAAACATCCCTGAGTAGGCATTCTGCAGCCAAGGCAAAATAAAAGAGCTGCTTTTGGCAAATAAAAGCCTGCTTTTGGCTTCGCTCTCTGTGGCTAGCCTTGTCTAACAGCCCTGCACATTTAACTCTTTTTCAGTATGGTAAATGACTTAAGGGGAAGAGGATGCAGCAGTTGTTCTGCATGTGAGGGAGGGTATCAGGGCTATGGAAGTGCAGTGGAACCTAGAAGTGAAGGATGGGTTGGAGGTGCTGTGAGTCACCTTGGAGGCAGGAGCAGGGGCATCTATTTACCCCGGGGTGATACACAGATCTCCATTACAGTGGAGGATTCGGACAAGGCCTTAAATAAAACCATCAGCAGGATGGTGAATAAGGGAGAGGTGTTGCTAGTTGGGGACATCAATCTGCCAGATGTGGATTAGAGCCTTCCAGCTGCAGCTTCAGCTACACTCATAAGCCCACCCTGGGAAGTTAGCAGGCTTTAAACCTCGTTTGTGCCCAAACATCTATGCTGCCAATTTACATTACACTGCTGTCATGGCAGGGACTCTTTCCCCCTTGAGATAAGGTGACTAAATTTCAGTATGGCAATTTCGGATAGCGACACAGTGGGTTTCACACCAGGGATGCTCGGAATTGTCCGATTCTCATAGGACTTTTTTAGGAATTTCAAATTAAAAATTCTATTCCTATTCTGAAAAGGACATCAGAATCAGAATCCTGATTCCTAAATTCCAATGTAAAAAAATGTTTTAGCCATTATTGTTGAAATTAGGATTTTTGGACAACAATTCCGAAACTCCGGTCCTAATCCAATTGTGTGGCTCAGAATTCAGGTAACCCTTTTTTGCACCGCTCCCAGCTGCAGCTAAGAATCAGTCCAGTCCCTAGGTGCCATCACCTGCCTCTACCTTCTTCTGCCAAGAATTCCTGTGGAGGAATGATGTAATATGTTTGTCTAAACTGAATGTTTCAAGATCTGAAGTTGTTGCGTGTGTGGTTTTATTTTCCATCCCGCATTTTATACTCCGCCTCCATTCTCCTTGTTGGTGGGTTGTGTCCCTCCAGCGACCTCTCAGCCCTGACAACTGCTACTGCGACGAAGTCACTGCGACAAAGGTCCCAAGAGTACTGTCAACCAACATCTCAATGCAGGTGCAGGTCACTCCCCCAGTTTTCTTCCTTAATGACTTCTGCAAGATAAGTAAAAGGGGCATGAAATGTTCCTAGGGACTTTTCCTTCCTGCACAAATGATTGTTCTCAACTAAATTTGCTTTCTATATAATTTACTGTCCCAACTCCAATTGTGATGGAACTGCACTCTGTCGAAAATCCAGCAGAATTTTTTTTTTTAAATAAAATATACAAGTCCCTCATAGGATCTGAACCGTGGTCTCTTCCTGAAAATACAAATGGTTGTGCATCTACCTGTATTCAAAGTCCTTGTTCACTAACCCAGAAAACATCCTGTGTGCCACTGAGCTGCACTGAAGTGAATGGCTACTCCTATGGTAGAGAGGTTAAGTCACAACCTACAGTATAAAGCAAGCAGTCAGGGGTCTAATCCTCGTAGGAGCTTTTACACAAAAAGATATATAAATACTCAGCGAACTGGATTGCCAAAGAATTGTGGCACAATTTTGCCGCAACTGCAGAATTTGTAATATCACTGTTCGAACATAAGCGTGGTCTAACTTCACATTGCAAGTGCCACAGTTTGAGTATTAAAACTGACATGTGTCAAAGAAATCCTTTTTCTGCCATGAAGCCAGCAAAGTGACACTAATGTGTCAACTGACACTAATGCATCAAAATGTTTGAAAATCACATGCAACCATGTTGGTGCATGCGGCTGTTGCAGAACATCTGTTGCAAGTCCTGCATCCAAAGCTTTGACAATGCAGGCCTGAGTGTTCTTCATAGGAACATTTTATGCAACAAGTACAACATGCCCTACCACCACCTGAGGGTGCCGATTATGCCAAAACAGCCTTCACTGCTGTAGCAACCCTGTAAAGCAGATGTACTCCAGGTCAGTCACAATGGTTGTTGCTGGTGCAGCACCAAGCCCTCCCTGGTTGGAGAAGCACTGCCACCAGAAGCACCCCAACCTCAGCCACCTGCTCAAAGGCTTTGCAGGCTCACAGCCAAACTCAGGCTGCCAGCACAGTAGCATGATATCGTGCCACTGGGCCAATAGCTAACCCCACTCTTGCCCTTTTTTTGTTGTTAAACTTCAGACAAACGTTTTTACTCCATAAAATGAAATGCTTGGCAGAAGCAAAGCTTGATACTCTGAAGTGAAAACAGTCATTAATTAATAAGAGCTGATCCTTTGATTTGAATTAAAATTAAAGCAGACTACTGCTGGAGTTGCAGCACGTCTGAAATTTATCAAAGTATTCCCCACAGAAAAACTTGCAAATCTTATATTTCAATCTGCAGTTGTCAAGGGAACCCTTAAAATCAATTATTGAATGAAGTGTTTAAAAAAAAGACTTTACTTTTTTTTTGTATGGTGAACTGTGAAAAAGCTGTGATTATATTCCATCATATAGAACTTGCATTTCTGAACAAGAAAACGGCTAAGGACCTCCTGAAGCTCCGGATTAGACTGTCATTCTCTCATCCCTGCCCCACAGGGGGGACGCCAATGAAGCAAGCAAAAATAAAACATCAATCATACTATAAGAATGAACCTGCTCTCTTTTTCTTGTGCACATTTACAGCTGATGGTTACTGACTTGGTGACTTTGACAAGTGGCTTGCTGTGCAAAGACGTGGTTGTTTCAGGCACAGTGCAACCCCCCACTGGCACTCCAGAAATTCACAGAATCATGGTATGTATTGTAGTACTTACAGTTTAAGGCAGTACCCATGATTTTTTGCTCTTTGTAAACCCTGCTTGCATTGACTAGCAAGTCCCACCCTACATAAATTAGAAAACACATGAGGAGACTATTGCATTACTGGAAACTCTTAAAGGGAAACATTCATGTACTGTACAGTGGCTGACATAGTTTGGAAGCCCATTGAAAAGCTCTTTCAACAAAGGTTATTAGGCTCAACTGCAGTTACTAGTATCAGAGATATAGATGACAGAGTCTGTTCAATATTAATACTACTGTGCAGCCATTTGTAGTACACTGTAATGTCACTGAGGATGAAACTGTACTTAAAGAGCAGCTTCCTACTGCTACCCCCCCCCCCCAAACATTCAACAAACCTTACTGGCCCCAAATGGACTGCAGTAGAAATTTTCATTTTTTTCTTCCAATATTCAAAACAGCAAACAATTGTATTTTGCTCTGTGGAGCCAAAAGCCAAAACACTAACACTTCCTGACTGTGAGACATGCCCCCACGCTGGCACATTTTGTGATGTCAGTAAATGGAGAGCACGGAAGCATGCTCCATAGAGTAAAATATGGACTTTTTTTTAAGTGCTGTTAATTGCAATTTAGAATTCCGATTATAACAAATCAAGGCCACCGCTCGACTTCTGGCTCCACAGAGCAAAATACGATTGCCTGCTATTTTTAATACTGGAGGAGATAAGTGAAAATTTGTACTGCAGTCCACTTGAGGCTGGGTAAGGTTTATTATACATTTGGGTTGGGCAGCAGTACAGATATGAAGCTGCTCTTTAACTCAGTATAGTAAGGCACAACTTGTTCCTTGACGGAATCATAATGTTCTAAAAATGGCTGAAATGTAGTATTAAAATTGAACATACTTAGCCATCTGTATCTCTGACATGCTTCCAGCTACAGATGAGCCCAGTACCTCGTTTGAAACAGCTTTTCACTGGCTTTCAAATGCTGGTGGCCATTAGGCATGCATGTATCCTTTAAGCATGGAAAAGAAAAAGTAAACCCAACACTGAACATTAGGGCTGAATATTATATCTGGGCCCCCAAATGATGGTATATCCATATTTGTACTCATTATTTAGGAGACTGTTAAAAGAAAAAGAAATAAAGAAAAAGAAACAGCCCCCCCACCCTCCTCCCCAGCCCAAATCCTTAAAAAAATTATACAATCCCATCCCCCACCCTGTTAGAATCCCAATCCCTCCTCTCCCCTCCCAGCACCCACAATTTGATATTAAATGTATATTTAAAATTAAAAAAAAAACTCCCACAGTGAGTGAGCAGCAGAACCTGCCCGCCTCCATTTTCGGCCGCCATCTTTAAGCACTTGTTTCAGCAGCGTGTGTGCTTCTGTTTTGATCAAATATGCATGCCAGCCATATTCCAATTGAACTGATTTTTGCAGTCACACTCCTGTAGCTTTGTCTTGGTTTTGAGTGACTGTTTCTAGCCTGGTCATACCTCAAGTGCATTCGTCCTGTGCCTTCCCCTCTTCCAACATACCAGAGGAGTCGATCAGAAGATTTAAATGTGCAAACATCTGGGGCCAGATATTCAAATATGCACAATGTGGAGCACAAAATGTTGCGCTGCATCTTGCACTTGCCTGGGTGCCCAAAGATGCTATATTCAGTTGAACAGTGCACCGGCGCTATTCTATTAATTATAGGGCCATGCTGGCCCAGCTCTAAGCCACATAGCACTCCCACAACAAGGTTCCTGAAATATGCCACCACAATAGAGAGCGCCAAAATGCCATTTCCAGTATTCAAAGAGACCCATGCAAATGAGCCCATTGGGCATGCAAGGCACTAAAGGGCCATTTGCATGCCCATAATCAGCTCATTTGCATGGGTAGTGAGGCAGGCTAGCATGACACCCCCCCCATTGCCCGATCCTACCCATGTATACATATCCCTTGTGCTAGTGGTTCCCAACCCCCACCCCACTGATCGCCGGTCCGTTCTGAAAATAAAACTATCCCTGGTGCTAGTGGTAACCCCTCCCTCCAATTGCCAGCCCTGGCTGAATGTCTAATATCCCTGGTGCTAGTGGTAACCCCCCTCCCTCCGACTGCCAGCCCTGGCTGAATGTATAATATCCCTGGTGCTATTGGTAGCCCCCATCCCTCTGACTGTCAACCCTGGCTGAATGTATAATATCCCTGGTGCTAGTAGTAACCCCTCCCCCGATTGCCAGCCCTGGCTGAATGTATAATATCCCTGGTGCTAGCGGCAACCCCATCTCCAATTGCCAGCCCTGGCTGAATGTATAATATCCCTGGTGCTACTGGTAGCCCCCATCCCTCTGACTGTCAACCCTGGCTGAATGTATAATATCCCTGGTGCTAGTGGTAACCCTTCCCCCGATTGCCAGCCCTGGCTGAATGTATAATATCCCTGGTGCTAGTGGCAACCCCATCTCCAATTGCCAGCCCTGGCTGAATGTATAATATCTCTGGTGCTAGTGGTAACCCCCCCTCCCTCTGATTGCTGGCCCCGGCTGATGTATAATATCCCTGGTGCCAGTGGTACCCCTCAGATTGCCAGTCCTGACTGAATGCATAATATCCCTGGTGCTAGTGGTATCCCCCTTCCCTCCAAGTGCCAGCCCCAGTGGAATGTATACTATCCCTGGTTCTCGTGGTAACCACCCTAGCGCTGATTGGCAGCCTGAAAGTAAAACAAAAAAATCCCTGGTGTCCAGTGGTCCCCACAAAGCACTGGACATACCCCCCGATCACCTCTGTAATATCCACAGTACCCTGGGAGCATAAGGCGACTGGCACAGCCCTCCTCACACCTCCTTGGCCAGCCACTGTATGTACAGGCAGTGAGTGCACCTCTTATTTATAGGAAACCATTTTTTTTTTTTTTTACTTAAGAAGCATTTTTGCTTATTTCATCACACTTCATATCAGTATTGAGACCTCTGTCATTCAGACTTTACCAGTAAAACCCATCTGACATAAGGCAAGCGGCTCTTGGACAGTCATGATGTCAAGGTCGGTGAGGTCACAATGCTGATAATGTACGAGGAGGAACAGAATTAGATACTTCAGCTGTCAGGTAGAGTACTGTTCCACACATCACACCTAGTACTTTCAGGTAGAAAATCTTGTAAAGGGAAAAGAGTGCATCTTATATAAAAGGTAGCACATAGGTAATTTTGAAAATATTATTATTTTTAGAGGGTATACTATGTCTTTTAACACAACAACTGGACAGTTTGTAATATCTGAGGCTCTTTTTAATATTTTGTTTTCCTGTGTGTGAATTTAAGTATTCATTAAAGGTGTTGGAGTGACAGCACTGGAGGGCCTCTGTTCATCCACATGACAGATATAGAACGGGCAATCACAGTGCAAGCTTTCCCATACTGCCCCGCCAATGTGCCTCAATCCTGTCATGGAGGGACCACCATGTAGATGAGTGGTTAGTTCAGACTCCATGGCCATTCAATACTTGGCCTCTCAGGTAAGACAACAAACAAGGGGACCAATTAGAGCCAATTGTGTTGGTTATTTTGTGATGTGGACACCTGCCCACTGGGAACTAGACTCAAACTACCACAACTCACTCACATAGGCCACTGAACAGCCCTTAGGTGATAATGGTGTCTCACCACTCTCAATCTGGGCGGGATCTGAAGCAGTGGTCAAGAGGTGAAAGGCTCCTTAACCTACTACCAATCCACTGAGCCATCCAGTTTCTACAGACTGACCCATGAGGCCCTTTTTATAATCTTAATCACACTTCCAAAAAAAGGTGGGCAAGCCAGA
Organism: Neoceratodus forsteri; assembly: GCA_016271365.2. Lineage (NCBI taxonomy): Eukaryota > Metazoa > Chordata > Ceratodontiformes > Ceratodontidae > Neoceratodus > Neoceratodus forsteri. Next base: position 897,561,473 of record CM057451.1, on the reverse strand, counting down.
GAAGGCAAGAGCCTGGCTCGAACTTAGTGCCTGGCTCAGCGCGACGTCTATAAGCAACTGACAGCCAATCTCAAGCCAAGCTAGTTATGCTCGAAGAAAGCATTTTTGTCAGCCTCAGCAGTTACTGTACTGTCTGAAACATTCAACTTCTATGTAGAGGATAGCCTGCAGTACTCAGGGCTTGGCTTATGTTTTGGCTCGTAGAGTCAATCCAGACCTCTGGCGCAGCTCTGGCTTAGCTCTAAGTGAAGAATTTGTGGCTTTGCCAACCTCTACCCCCCCAAGGCTAATGGCAAAGTAAGGTCTCTGACAGGCTGTCCAATTAACAGGCTGAGCTCTCTGTTAATCAGAAGTCAGTAGGCTGAGCAATGTCAGAGACATGGCTGTTGTATATGTAAGATGCACTGTGTGAGCAGAACCATCTAGAGGGGAGGCACTGTGATGACAAGAGCCTTACATTGTTGAGAAACTGCGGCAGCAGCACCCTCTAGTTGCGAGAGGCTGAAGGAACAAGACAAGGAAATGCCCTATCAGCTTTCTCAGATAATGAAAATCTTCTTTCAGCTGAATGGTTAGAACTGTTGCCCTTGGGATTCAAAGTCACAGGTTCAAGTCTCATGAAGGGCTATTGGTAAGCATGCACACCAGATGGGACAGGTATAATATGGGGCCACGATGTTGCCTTTTACCTAATTTAATGACCCATTATTGCTGTACTATTGAGGTCCTATCCTTTGAATGAGATGTTAAACCGAGGTCCCTTCTAACCATCTCAGGTCACTGTCCAGCTGGAAGTAAAAGATCCTATAGTACTTATTGAAGAAGAGTAGGAGGGTTTCCCCAGTCTCATGACAAACACCCCTCTCCCTGTCAGTAAAACAGGACCATGTAACCCATCCTTCAGGATGCGCCTGGAAACAAGCTACCACAACTTAGCGTGCCTTTTCTGGACAAAAATTACAAATGAATTAAAAAACAATTTCCATATGACTTAGATTACCTGAAGACACAAACATCTCAAAGCCTGCATCACACACCATACAACCACTACTATGTAGGGCCTGGAAGAGGAGGACAATCGATCAATCAACCAATCTTTATTTCACCAGGTGAAACATCAACGAGATAAAAACTCATTTCTAAGATGGACCTGGACAAGTAGACATTACAATAAGTAACACTAACAATACATATAGGTTTAGAAATATAACATGGGACAAGTTGTATAGCAGTAATCATAGTACAGTAAACAAAAACAATAAGCCCAGCACAATGGGTAATGTTGGGAAAACAGGCAACATATACAATATATAGAAAACAAATATTCACACACGAATAAGTGCAAGTCCATAGAGTGGTCAATAGCAGGGGACAAGGAGGTAGAGGTAGGAGTGTAGTAGGATGGGGGATGAGCATGGCGCTCTCTTCTGCAGAGCACGGCTTAGCAATTGCAAGACTCTGAGAAGGAGCAGGCGAACAAGGATTTGAAGGTAGAGAGTTGGACAAAGTAGGTTAGCTTCAGTGTTTTCTGTACTTTGTTCCATATGTGGAGGAGGGAATAGCTTATGGACATTCGGCCATAATGGTTTCTGATCTTGGGAATTACCAGGGATATATACGAAAGACTTCTAAGTGTGTTGCTTCCAGATGCTATTCAACAAGCCCCACTGGTATTAATCATCTACATTCCAGCAGTGGTACTATATATATATATAAATATATTTGCAAAGTGATATGCATACAGTTGCTGAATCATGGGAAAAATGCATAATTACAACTTACATTTATATAACATGTTTTATACATCTTGGATCTCAAAGCAGCCAAGAAAGCAAAAATTAGGGGCCTGTGTTGCAGTGGCTATACGCAGGCACAAAAGGACAGGCAATAGATGCCGTCAACATTGCACACATAGATGTGGACAACGAATTGCATTAGTGTCCTGTTATGGAGTAAGCTATTACCGTTCAGCCAGGGCACAAAATGGTATCCCCATCTCTTTTGGAGAAGTTTCTCTTTATTTATACAGTAAATTTAGTTTTTGGTAACCAGGTAACGACACACACTTGAACAGGTAAGCACAGTAGACAATAAAGTGTCTACTTTCAGTAAGGACCTGGGATTGACAGAGCAAATAACTGGTAAAAAAATATAATGATGAATAATGTGACATGATCAATACAAATCAATTGCATTATGACTTCAGCAGCCAGTGACACACTAGCTCAGTGACAAGTAGAAGTGAGCAAATTATGACTTCCGGTTGCGTCATCAACCTACATGGCGGCTTGAACTGCAGGCTCTGTGCCCAAAACAACTATCACCCCTGCAATAATAACTAATGGCCGGCAAATACCAAGTAAAATATCAACGCCAAAGGGGAACAGACACAGAGGACACTCACAAATGGAAAAACACTCGCGGAGATGGAGCCAGAGGGAGTTGGATTGTGATCCGAGGCCTCAGACTCTGAGCAATCCCAGGCCTCAGCCGATATCAACCACCCAGATTCTACATCTCAAACTCTGGGCAATGTCCACGCTCCGAGAAAGCGAGTTAAATTAGATACTAAGTTTTCGAGCAGAAATGAAGCAACTTTATGGGGAGATTAAGAAAGATGTAAAGCTTCTCGTACAATGAGTAGATGACTCCGAATGACAAATAACTGTTGCTGAGAACAGACTTGATAATCTAGAACAAGTTATTCAAAATATACAAGACACCCAACTCCAAATTCAATGCTGGCAGGAAGACTCGGAAAATCGTGCTCGCAGGAAAAATATAAGGGTTTATGGTGTGCAAGAAGGGGCAGAAGGCCAGTATATCACAGATTTTTTATCTATGGTGCTGCACATGGCTCTTGAACTCCCCAATGACATGGAATTGAAATTTGAGAGGGTACACAGGACTCTTGGACTGAAACCAAACAAACCAGATGCGCACCCATGTTCCATCATAGCACGTTTCCTTAAATTCACAACTAAAGAACGTGTTCTTCTTACAGCCTGAAGAAAACCAAACATTTTCTATGGCCAGGACCAAATATACATGGATAATGACTATGCCCCAGATACCGTCCTGGCCCGCAGAGAATATCAGCCTTTTTGTGCCCCCCTTAAAGAGAACAAAATTAAATTCACCATTCCTTACCCTTCCAGGATGATCATACAATTCCCTGAGGGCAAAAAAGAGTTTGCCACTCCAGAAGAAGCCAGAGCTGAAATCCTGAGCCACGGCATACAGCTTTGGGATAGAGCACCGGATCAATCTAATACGCAGAGAGCGGAGAGATGGCGAGATGTGTCTCAAACCAGAAATAAGAGAGTGGAGCCCAAGAGTCTCTCTAATGCTTTGGTTAAAACGCTGGCTTCATTTCGCCATACTGTGGTGAATACCTGAAGGCATCTCGGAACCTTAGAAGCAATTTGGGTGAACTATGTTCTGAAATCAGGTTTGATTTGTTTTCTGACTGTTAGTGTCTCGGAGCCCTAGATCACATGGGGAACCCCAGTATTTATGAGACATTCCATCACAGTCAGCCTGCAATGAAGGGAGCTGAAATCAGCCAGATTCTTTTTTGTACTGTAAAACGCTTGAGAGCAGCATCGCTCATGAGGATTTTGATTCCAGGACAGACGAGGGGGTGCCCAGCCCTGATAACATTTTACTTTATTCCCTCAGTGTAAGTCTCTTTTGGATCCCCATCATGCAGTATTTACCACTGACCCAGAGAGACTATAAATCAACACCTGTTCTAAACTAAAGTGGGACAACCTGGTGTTAAAACTAAGAACTCAACAACTGCTTGATGGGCAAAACTTTACAGCTGAGTAATCTATAGCTTATGGGGGGATTACATAGGAGGTCTGTGTCTATTGAGGGGTATGTTCCCTCAGTTAGATGTGTTAAGTTAATAGGGGCAAGACCTCTTGCTTATGAGTGTGATCTCATAGCTCTGAGACCTCTCTATATACAAGTTCTTGATGTATTAATACACCCCTCCATCTTGAACCCCGGGTTAAAACGGGAGACCTGTCGAGGGTACTTCCAAGCAAAATAATCCACATACCAGAGTAGTTACTCCTCTCCTTTACTTTTAATGTTGAGCTGCAATGTCGTCTTGGGCTCTGAAGCCATGTTTGGAAACATCCTGATGCCTTTATTTCACCCTCCCCCAATATTTTTGTTATTGTCCCTGGGTCTGCTGAGTACCAAATTTTTGTCTGGGCTGACAGCGGAAAGACCCTCCCCCAATGAGTCTCATCTTATTTGTCCTAATTTGGGGAGTGATTGTAGCCTCTGGGAGGCCCATCTGGCCATGCTAGCTGGTTTACCTCCCCTCTAGCGGTTGCATATGTTACTGCACCAGGTAGAGGAGATGTTATACCTCTCTTACTATCCTTGGAAGTCAAAACACCTCTTGTAAATAGTTCACCTGAAGAAATGCAGGTTCTTATCGGGACAGCCCAGTTGGACGTCCGGTATCTGCCAATTTTTACTAATCGGTTGGAGCATATAGTTCCAGCATTCCTTACACCACTCATCCCTCGCACTTTGAGGTGGCAGTGTTTTATATTTTTTTTATACTGCTAAATATACATGGACACAACATTAGCTTTATAATTTGGCAGACAATTAAGTGGGAAACTTGTGATGTGATTCTTTGGAAGTTAATTATGGCTAGTAGAGGAAATGGGTTTTGGGTAGGGTACTTGGAGACATGGGGAAATAGCAAAGGGATATGGCTCCTGCCATGAGGGAACATGAGGACTTGAATTCAGACCTGGTCCTTTTTAAAACACCCTAAAAATGGATAGGTCATCATTGATATTTTCCCTAAATATTAATGGGATCCACTCACCCATAAAGAGATATCGCTTGCATCAGTTTTTGAGACGTGAGAAGCCTGAGATAATGGCTTTACAAGAGACTCACCTGTTTCAAACATAACATTTAAACTACAAAACCAGAGTTATGCCCTCTTGGCCTCGGCCTCAGCATCACAAAGCTCGAGGAGGAAAAGGGGTATTGCATTATTAATTGCTAAAACAACTAGTTGGATGGAAATAGAAAGGTATGAGGATACTGAGGATCACAATCTCATTGTCACTGGTCTTCTGTACAATAGGGGGTAACCTTTGCCTCAATGTATTTCCCCCCTGGCTCCCTGAAACCAGTGGCTCAGAAATTTCTATCAGATTTGCTGTCAATACATAAGGGCCAAGCAGTAATGGGGGGGGGGGGTCTGAATATCATCTTAGATCCTGCTCTTGATGTCTCCAGGTGACTTGCTCATAGAGTTAACCCATTACAAAAATACTTTAAGCTCAATATGGCAAACCTGGGCTTTGTGGATGCGTGGAGGCACACCTTCCCTGCTACTGGGAGTTTCACACATGTCCCCCAGTATGGGGGGTTGCTGCGAGACTAGATTATATTTACACAACTATTGAACATTATGATTTATTTTCAGATATCTGGCATGGGCCCCCCCCGCTGTCAGATCATTCTCCGGTCTATCTGAGGGTGTGCTTGGGTAATCTATATAAATTCAGTCATTGGCGTTTGACTGTCCAACATCTACGAGACCCAGAATTTAAACAGAAAATACTAGATCTGATACCAGATATTATAAGAGATAATCAGAATCAGGAAACCTCCCCCCGGGATCCTCTGGGAAACCCTTAAGGTGGTCCTTCTGGGATTGATTATTAAACTTTCTACTAAAAGGAACCGGGATGGGGACAGGAAATATGCTGAGTTACAAAGTGAATTAAATACCCTCCATATGATGTGGGAACAGGGAGACCTCTCTGTTAAACCCGCCCTCCTCCGGGTAAGGCAGCAGATCCAAAATTGTCTAGACCAAAAGGCAGAGCAACAACTATTTTTTCTTAAACACTGAGGGAAGCCCCAGAGTGGCAAGAAAACTGGCGAGAAAACTTAGAGAACAAAAAGCCAGAACCGCAGTCTCCTCTCTATATGACCCAGTTAGCAGGGTCTTGCACACCCAGCCCTCCAAGATCAGACAAATCTTTGCTGACTTTTATCAGCACTTATATGCCCAAGACAGTTCCCTCTCTTTGGCTGCGATTTCAGCTTACCTGAACTCCCTCACCCTCCCTCGCCTTACTACTCAACAGGCTCAGGCAATCAATAGGCCTATTACCAGAGCAGAGGTTGATCATGTTATTTCAGGAGCAAAAACCCTGAAAGCCCCTGGAAATGACAGCTACCCTGCTGAATTTTATAAGGCTTATAGGGACACCTTAGTCCCCATTCTTCTTCCGGCCTTGCAAGCAATCCAGCAGGGAGAGGACCCCCCCCCCCGGCAGTTTGCCACCACTGCAGTGGTTCCAAAACCTTTTAAAGATCCAAAACGCCGGCCCGGTGGTGCAGAGGGCTGGCGCTGGGCCCACCTCAAACCACGCCAGCATTCGGAGTTCGAGAGCGGACTCGGCGCCAGGGGTCAGCAGGGAAGGGGTAGGATCGAGTGTCCATAGGACTACTCTCCCTGGGGTGGGTTAGGACGCATGGTCGTTTGCAGCTGCCCCGTGGAGACCGGCACAGCAGAGATCGCATTAAGGGGGAACACCAGAGAAATGGAAATCCTGCTCTGGGACTGGCCGGATGACGGCTGCCAGCCCTGGACACCACCGAAGACTCCCAAGAAGCTACGGAAAGCCTCAGCAGCGCTCGGGACTGAGGAAAAATAGTGTGCTGGTCTTCTCCCCTGCCGGTGCCTTTCCTCTCAGAAGAGAGGAACCCACCCGGTATAGGGTTACACCGGGCTACCCCGAGGATGGCTGCAGATCTGAGGTAAGGTGGCCTGGGGGAGATAGTAGGAGGGTGTCTGAGGGTCATGGCAGCCCGAAGAAGAGGCAGCTCCAGAGCATGATGGGGGTATAAATAGAATATACAAAGAAAAAAAGATCCAAAACAGGCTGTATCTTACAGGCCCATATCTGTGTTAAATCTTGACTATAAGGTCTACATGGCTATAATGGCCCATAGACATGTAGATTTGGTCCCCACCCTAGTAGACCCGAATCAAGTAGGTTTTATTAAAGGGCATCATGCTCATGATGCCATCAGGAGCACATTCCTACTGACTGAATATGCCACAGTCCGACATATGCCCTTTTGTCACCCTGAGCCTTGATGCGGAAAAGGCGTTTGACAGGGTCGCCTGGTCTTTTCCCTGGGCGACCCTGTCTCACTTAGGCTTCCCAGAAGCTCTGGTCCAACAGCTACAGAAAATGTACCACTCCCCTAAAGCTTACGTGCGGCTAGATGGAACTCTATCAAATACAATTACCCTTTCAAGGGGTATCAGACAGGGCTGCCCCCTCTCTCCCTTGTTATTTGTACTGTATTTGGAACCTCTGGCTGCAGTGATTCATCAGGCTGAAGGGGTGGAGAGTGTCCTTATTGTAGGTAGAGAATTTAAGTTGTCTCTGTTTGCAGATGACATACTGCTAACACTTACAAACCCTGACCAGTCAATCCCAGAGGTCTGGAAACAACTTCGCAGATTTGCAGCCTTGGCAATTTACAAGGTTAATGAGCAAAAAAACTGAAGTCCTCCTTTATAATTATTACCCCACACCCCCCAATTAAAACTATCATACCCTCTGAAATGGAACAAAGTCACAGCAAGGTATCTCAGGGTGAAATTGGCGACCAATTTAGAAGTCATTAGCATAATAAATTTTGAACCTCTTACTTCACAATTGGCTCTTGATGTGACCAGATGGTCTCATTCCCCCTTAAGCTTTTTTAATCGCATAGAATCTATAACGAAAAAATGTCCTACCCTGCATATCGTTTTTCCTGCAAACCCTGCCTCAGCCTCTGACCAACTTTTACTTTACAGCCTGGGATCACTTGATTTCTAGATACACTTGGGCTGGAAAGCCCCCACAGGCTAGAGTTTCAGTTTTGCAGCTCTCAAGGGACAGAGGGGGTTGTAACCTTCCCTGCTTCCAGAATTACCATAAGGCTGCACAGCTCCGTGTTCTTACGGGATGGCTTAACCCACAATACACAGCCTACTGGAAACAAATAGAGATGGTTTATAATGATTTAGGGTCCCTTCCTGGATTGCTATTTGCTAATCCCCCAGCTTGCAGCCCTCTGAGTAGATACTCCCCTTATGCTAGAGAGCTCATGAGGGCGTGGCTTTGGATGCATACCCATTACTTTACCCAACAGGAACTGCTTTTCCTGAGAGCAATAGCCTCAGATAAATCCTTCCCCCCTAACCTGGTGGGTGGCAGAACCCAGGTCTGGTGGGTTAAAGGTTTAAAATATGTCCATCAAATGGTGGGACCCACTGGTCTGATTCCGTTTACAGTTCCACAAAGGTCATATGACCTCTCGGCCACCGAATTTCATGGGTACATGCAGTTAAGATCATACCTATTGAGACAAGAGAATTCGCTGGCAGACCTAGCTGAAAAAAAACCTACAATGGTCCAGCTAATGTTACAGTATACTAGGGGGAAACAGTCTTCCCATGAAATTAGTACCTTCTAGAAGGCATTCCATGAAAGACTTAATGATTCTATGGAAAGCCAGAGGATAATTTGGACCAAGGAGATACAATTGGATATTCTGAGCTTGGTTTGGGAGAGGTCAGCTGGCCCAGCCACTAGAGTGGTCCAAGCCCTGTACTGGAGAGAATATATTTAGAAACTCAGAACCCCTTACTTCAGGACCCCCTTGGTGACCTCCAAATATGGTAGGGAGCTGGCGGGAACCTGCTGGAGAGGGTGTGGGACTTGTCATGTGGGACAGACTCATGTGCTGTGGTCTTGTCCCCTGCTGCAGGATTTTTGGAGAGAAGTAATAGGAGAGTACAGGAGATTTATGCAATGGGAGCATTGGACCATCCTGTGTTCCAGTTGACATTTACCCTCCCTCAGGGGTTTAAAGTTGATCTGGTCACCCATAAGCAGACTGTCTGGTTGGTGGCTGCTGCTCATAAAGCGATTACCCGCCTGTGGCCAACCACAACCATGCCCACTAAAATGTCCTGGGTGGGAACTGTTCGGGAAATTTACTCCCTGGAATGCCTCTCGGCTAGCCTTCTAGATAAAAAAGAAGCTTTTGAACTCCGCTGGCAGAAGTGGGTTATTCACCACTTAGCACACTACCCGAAGTTTGTGCCTGATGCCCAATATAATCCCTAGAGATTTTCTGTGTTGTATGTACTTATTCTCCTTTGTACCTCCCAAGCAATTGGTTGTTTTCTTTTTTTTTTTTTCTGTCTCTAACCATATTGCACTGCTTAGATCTCTATTTGCTTATATACTTTGCACACAATGCTCTTGATGGGCCTGGTTAGGGCCTATCCCTAGTAGATGTACTTGAATTGTATGAACTGATGTATGTTGTCGTGTCTCAATAAATACAAAATAAATTAAAAAAAAAAGTGTGCAAATTATGGCAGTGCTTGAGGAGGACCACTTTAAAGTGACAGAGTGTATCTGAGTAGCTGACCAGGGGAGGCTGACAATTTCAGAACATAAGAGCAGAGACTTAAAAGACAAACAGACCCATATCAGTAGTGCACTGAGGTTCTTGAGAAAGCAGGACATTGCTAGAGTGAAGGGTGTAGGTTGTTCCCCACGAACCTCAACAATAAATAAAATACCCCCAGGAGACATTTGGAAACACATCATCTACAACTCTGTAGGACTCCCCCAGTAAAACTCTTTCAATAAGTAAATAAATAAAATGAACAAAAGAAACCTTGGCTCAACAACTCCTCATCTGAAGGGTTGGTGAAAAAAATATAAAATCCTCTCATTTCCATATCCAGCAGAGATCAGAATTTGGTACAAAGGCCTATCTATACAGCTCCAGTGAATAGAGTGACTTGAAGGCCAATTAACCCCGTATTGTTCAGATAATCACCGTAGCATAGGTCAAATCTTGGACTGTTTGAACTTCAGCATAGCTTTTCTGAAAGTACAGAGCAGAAGTACTCAGTGACACCACAAGGACAAAATCAAAGCTCGTTCGGCTCGCTAAGAACAGAGCATCAAGGCAGAACAAAAAGGAATGATTAGGCTACTAACTGTGTTAATTAGTGTAGAACAAAACTATGAGGCAGGATAGAAAGGCCAAGTACAGAAACCTGGTAGCGATAACTGAACAGCAGGTAATAAAAGATCAGGAGATAAAAAGCTCAATTTTTTTTTTTTTTTAACAAAGAGTTTCTGGTTCTTGTACCCAGTTTGGGGAGTTCTGTTTTTACAGGATGGCCAGAAATGAAAAGGTGGTCCACCTTCCCTCTATAGGTCTCTTAAAGCTAGTACTGTTTGGTGGAGCACAGCTATCAGTCACTATTCCACAACAATGGAATGCTTTCCTCTACTACTCCAGCTCTTTTGTTTTCTATGTAGGTTTCTACACACTCACCCTGCCATTGGCCCCAGTGATATACCCTGTAACCAGGGATATACCTCACAGCCTAACTCTATGAACTGTACTTATACTGTACTACTTGTCTGATACTTGATATTGCTTGTATTCTCTGCCTCCCACATTGTACTCTTTGTACCCGGGTCGCACCTGGAAACGAGCCTCGGCTCAGTGTTCCTTTCCCGGTCACCAATTTTAAATAAATACCTCACACCGTTTTCCTAACATTTGCAATGCCCTCCCTCCCCCCATCCGTCATGCTGCCTTCTCCCATATCCTCAACTCCCTCCTCAAGGACCATTTTCCCCCTTCCTGCAATTGTGTTTAACTGTTCAATTTTTACCCTTACCTTACTTGCCTCTATACTCATTTGCAAATTAGCACCTATCCTATATTATTATAAAACTGTTGTTCAAATTAGTGTTGTTGTTTATTGAAATAGGTACATAGGTACATAGGTACATGTAGGTGTAGGTTTCAGGTCCAGTTAGCTACTAGACCCATGTAAGGGCCTGCCACTATCAAGTGATCAAAACTCCCATTTCATGTCCCCTATGTGTAGATCAAGCTGTCTCTTAAAAGTTGTCAGGTTGTCAGTGCTTACTACCTGTATGGGGAGTGCGTTCCAGGTGTTAACGACACGCTGGTTAAACCATCTACCCCTTTTGGTGGTATTATACTTCTCACCTGGTTACTATCCTTGTCTTACCTGTATTGCTATGTAATAACTGGGGAGCATTTTCTCCCGTAGAGAAATGCGGTTATAATTTACCATTATAACCTGCGGATTATAATGGTGAACACGCGCTGGGTTTCTCTCACGATGAGGGTGCGCAGCAACCGCTCCTTCACTCCTCGGTGCCAGGCACTATTCCCCAGCTCTGCACAGGTTGGCGCAGTGGCAGTAAGTCATTTTTAAAATAATAAACAACTGAGCAGCATTTTTTTACATTACCTGGCTAAGGAGGAAAAAACTGAAAAAAACAAAACAAAAAAAGAGCAACTGTTTTCATCAGAAGCTGCGGACCGCACTGAAACCCAACCGGTCCGTGACTCCATATAAATATCTTTATTTTATATAGTTGCTGTGGCAAGCGAATGCTCCCCAGCAATTATATAAAATAAAAGCTCAGTAGGGGGTGTAAAAGTCAGATTTTACACCCTCGAGTGGGATTCCTTGTCATCCACCCCTCGGAGTGTAAAATCTTATTATAACCCCCTACCCAGCCATTATTCTATATTTATTTTTGCTTATACTGTGTATGCTTGCATTCTAATTTCCATTATGCACTGTCTTGACTTTTGCTGCTGTATTGTTGTGTATCCCTTTTCCCCTCTACCCCAGGACGCATCTGGAAATGAGCATATCTGCTCAGTATGTCTTTCCTGGTGAAACTTTTAAATAAATAAATAACTATACCCTGTTCAGCTGATGTATGCCATCATTCAGACCGGAGGGGGTTTAACCTCCCTGTTTCTTTCCCTCCCTCCCTCCCTCCTCTCCAGGTGGGGGCAGTGTTTGCGTCAGCCTCATCAACTGCAGCTCAACCTGCAGCAGGGGGCAAGCTCCTTGGCCCAGCAGTAGAGTTGTTGCAATGGCAGAACCCACCACCAACCCTCCCCCAGCTGACATGCACTGCTGAGTGGCAGCTGTCTTGGCCATGGCTTGATCCTTAATGTGACTTCCCAAGCTTGCTTCCAAATCTGGTTCATCAGCACAGCAGAGCAATGTGCTACCACTGGGATATTGGGCAGCCTTATTCCAGCTCCTCTGGATATGTTGGCAGCTTTTATTTTCATAGTACAAACATATTTCTTCCCTGACTTCCTCATATTTCAAATCCCGACATCAGGGTCACTAAAGCCACCATTTATAATCTGGCCAGGAGGATGAGTGAGAAGTTGCCACCACAGCCAATGCTGATACTGCTCCTTGGTCAGCCAGTACAGGGGGTGGGGAGGGGAATGCAAACACCAGGCAGCCCACCTCTTCCGTATCTGGAAGATCAGAGCCTCTCCTTGGTGATGAATCGCAGCACCTGGCTGGTATCAGGCTAGGAGTGGGAACCCGAGTCTTCTCCTGAACCCGGGTCTATCTTCAGGTCAACACGGGACAAACCAGTTTGTGAGCTGGCAGTCAGTTTGGCACTAACTTCAAAATCTGTTAGCCAGATCAATATTTTTAGTGACCATCATTTTTCAGTGCTCGAAAATCGCTTTGTGGGAGGGTAGCCAGTTGGCCAGTAACTGATAAAATTTGGTAGGTGATTTTTTTTTTTTTTTTTGGCCATTGGCCATCTGGCTACCTGAATTGTCTCACGCTGTCCCATGTGGCAATACAGAGCACTACCACAGAATTTCACGGGGCAGAGAGGCAGCTACTGTACTGTATAGGGATCTGGACTGTATACTGTCTGACGTTGTAGTCAAATACTTTTAAAACAACAGTAGCTACTGGCTTAGCAAAATGTAGGTGACGTTTTATGTGTTGTTGCTGTTGTTGGTTTTGTTTCCACGTTGGTTGGAATTCCCTGCCAAATTAAGTCAGAAACTTAACACTGTGTGGCTGCTAGGTTGCAGTTATCTCCTTATGTGGAATATAACTGTGTTAAAACTGTGTATTATGTACTTAAGATGCACAGTCTAACTCTTGTCTTTGTACTGTAATCAGATCATACCTTACCTTGAATACTACTGGAGACTTTTGTAAATGAAACCTTGACTCAGTGGTGTATCCGACTGTCACAAAGAAAATTATGATTATAATTATCATTATTAACAATGCTGTTGCACGATACAGTCTCTGCTGCAGACATATTGAATAAACTACGCAGATACTTCTCATGTATTACGGATCTGTTATTTGTCATTTTAAAGAGCACCAACGTTGTTACTGTTCAAACTTACATATTCATTCCTTACCTCCGTGGGAGCTCTGATGCAAATGTTTTGCAATTTTGTAAGATGACCTGTGGTTTTGATCTGACCCCAGCTGGGCCTCCAGAAATATAAAAAAACAGATACAACGAGCCTGAAAAAACGTTTTTAAGTACTGCATCCCAGTGCCCTCCATACACCTCACAAACTGTCGGAGTGCAGGGCCTGTGGCAAATCTAAACATTTTTCAAGGGGGCAACTGTTCTGTTTTAAGAGCTGTGCTTTCCTTGAAAGATGTAAGATGTTCTCTTTTAAAGCCCCAAATTAGGCTCAAAGAACTACTGCTACTGCTAGCTCGCCTAAGGAGGTAGCAAGTTCTACTTCACTACATCGCTTGATCTGATAGTGCACAGGGGCACCTCTGGCTCATCAGAAGGGGAAGATATCAAGTGGCCAGCTGCTTGGGGCCAAGGTATGATTCCTTTCATGCCTTTCTGCACACTTTGAAAAAGAGCACCCACACAGGTAAAGAAACTTATGGGAGTTTGAAGCAATTTTTTTTAATAGGGGTGGGCCAAGGCCCCAATCCCCTGAGCTGCTCTGAACTCACACGGCTCGGTTTCAGCAAGCCCTTAACTGAACACTACTTGCTCAGCTTGGATTTGCTTTTTCTTTTTTTGTTTAAGAGATGTTCCAACACCAAACAAATGGGTTTTTAATGCAATAACCCATTGCAGTATGCTGGCGATAGTCTTGTTATGCAAGAAAGTAATGTATTTAGTACATCCACTATGGGTGGGAAGGGACTGAAAGTTGTGCTGAACAAATGGCCAGCCAATCACTTACACTTCCTGGTCTGTCGGCCCCACCCCCACGCTCAGACATCTAACCAGAGAGAATGCAGGGGTGCCCACATACAAGTGAATGGGGGAATTTTTCAGAGCTGGAGGCATCAAGGATCAGTGCCACTGGGCGGGCCCGGTGGCAAGGAGGGCTGAGGCAGTGGCACCTCACCTGCCACCACACCAGGGATGTTGGCCAAAGGAAGGAGGACTGAACGTCCCATGGTAAGCCTCCTCCTCTGGGGAGGAAGGCAATGGACTCCACTGTGACAGTGTCATCTGGGTGTCCACAGGTGGTAGTGCAAGCAGAGACACAGGGAATGGAGGGACACCACCTGACTGGGACACATGCTGTGTGTGTCCGCTCAGTCCACGCCCATGGGACACCCAAGGGAGGGGAGAAAATGGCAGAAAATGCCAAAACCACATAGAATGAGTCCACACTCCCCTATAGGCTCTGCACTGTCCACTGGGCTGTCCACTGTCACTCATTCATTACCTAGCCAACTCCTGGACTTGGGGAACCTGGGAGGCCCACCACTGGGAGGGGAGGGGATCAAAAGGACACTGAATGGCTGTGAGAGGGAAGATACAGAGATGACGTGTGACAGGGCTGAAGGAGTGCCAGGCAGACGCGGGTAGTCGAGGAGGTGGGGGGGAAAAGCAAAAAGGATCAGTGCCCCTCAGTATCAGGGGATGAGGAGGCATCAAGGATCCATTCCCCTCTGTATCAGGGGCTGAGGGGGCATCTGGGATCAGTGCCTCTCAATATTGGGGGCTTACGGGGCATCAAGGATCCATACCTCTCTGTACTGAGGGCTGAGGGGACATCAAGAATCCATGTCCCTCTGTATTAGGAGCTGAGGGGGAATCAAGGATCAGTAACCCTTAGTATCAAGGGCACACAGGGCATCAGGGATCAGTGCCTCTCAATACCTTGGGCTGAGGCTGCATCAAGGATCTATGCCCCGCAGTATCGGGGCTGAGGCGGGGCATCAAGGATCAGTGCTCCTCAGTATCAGGGCTGAGCAGGCATCAGTGGTGTGCCCATCGGTATCAGTGGCTGGGGTATCAGGTATCAATGCCCCTTAGTGTTGGGGGCTAGGATTATCATGGATCAGTGCTCCTCAGTATCAGGGGTGAAGGTTATCAGGAATTGGTGCCCTCAGTATTAGAGTCTTGGGGCTAGGGGGCACCACAGATCAGTGCTCCTCAGTATCAGGAGCTGGAGGGACATCAGGGATCAATGCCCCATGATATCAGAATGGGGGACATCAGGAATCAATGCTCCTCTGTATCGGGGGATGGGGCTTTAGGATGCACTGACCCTAGCTGGCCCAGTAGCACAGTGGTAGCACTGCTGCTACCTACACTGGGGACCTGTCTTCAGGAAAGGACTTGAGTCACTCGGGGCTGACCAGGGAGGGAGGGAGGGCTGAGCATCCCTTCAGCAGCTCTCCTCCCTCAGGAAGGGGGATTATCATGTCCCACTGGTCGGGTGACCCCTGGAGAAATCTTGGTTGCAGTGCAACAGCTCTGCATGTGAAGGGTTCCCACACCAAGACACCAGGGGCATCTCTGCGGAGGCGTCACACACACACATCGCATCACTGCATGCGTCTGGCCCCAAGGGGAGAAAGTTTAGGAACAATCACTGACCATGGCCGGATGATGGACTGGTCCCTTGCACGCCTCACACCAGTGACTGGGCACCTCCTACAGCTCCTGTGGCAGTGGACACCAGAGTGAGAAGCACTGTGATGGGGCTGGGGGTCCAGATGGGGGCAGGTTGGCTGATACAGTAACAGACAGTATAAACAAAAAAAAAAAGGGATCAGTGACCTTCAGTACTGGCAACTGGGGGAATCAAGGATCACTGACCTCAATATCCAGGGCAAGCAAGTCAACAAGGATCAGTGACTCTAAATATTCAGGTACACAGAAAAACAGAAACAGAATTTGTTGGCAGAAAAGGACCACATGGCCCACCCAGCCTGTTGAGATGTTTCTTGCTTAATCTGTCTCCGCAGACCCTAAATGGTCTCTGGCGACCTTCCCTTCCCCTCTCTATTTATTAATATTCCCCTAGATCTATCTCAGGCATGCTTAACACCCCCCCCACACACACACACACACACACTGTTTTTGCCTCCACCACTTCTGCTGGCAGTCTATTCCAGGTGTCTACCACAATTTCAGTGGAGCTGTACTTCCTCACATCCCTCATAAACCCCACACCTCCAGGGCTAGTGGGTCATCAGGAAACAATTACCCTCAATATCCAGGGCTAGTGGGCGAACAGGGAACAGTGCCCTTCAGTATCAGGGGCTAGCGAGGCATCAGAGATCAGTGTTGCTCAGTATCGGGGCCTTGAAGCTAAGGGGCATCAGAGATCAGTGCTCCCCAGTTTTGAACCTAAGGCCGCACCAGGAATCAGTCCCCCTCTGTATTGAACCTGGGGGAACAGCAGGAATCAGTACCCTCTATATCGAACCTGGGGAACAGCAGGAATCAGTACCCTCTATATCAAACCCGGGGGCAGCAGGAATCTGTGCTCCTCTATATCAAACCTGGGGAACAGCAGGAATCAGTGCCCTTCCTTATCAAACTGGGGGGGGCAGCAGGAATCAGTACCCTCTATATCGAACCTAGAGGTGCAGCAGGAATCTGTGCCTCTCTATATCGAACCTGGGGGGGAACAGCAAGAATCAGTGTCCCTCTATATCGAACCTGGGGAGAACAGCAGGAATCAGTCCCCCTCTGTATCAAACCTGGGGGAACAGCAGGAATCAGTGCCCCTCCATATCAAACCTGGGGAGAACAGCAGGAATCTGTGCCCCTCTATACTGAACCTGGAGGTACAGCAGTATCTGTGCCCCTATGTATCAAACCTGGGGGGACTTCAGAAATCAGTGCCCCTCCATATCAAACTTGGAGATACAACAGGAATCAGTGGCCTGTGAAGGTTAGTGGGTGAGACAGGTGCACAGACTCAGGTAAAAGGTTTAGTATGCACTTTGTGGTATTTATTTTCCAAAATAAAATAAACATACAGAAAGGAATTAGGTGATTAGTCCTTCAGTTCTGCAAAAACAGTGCACAATTCCCTCAGTGCACAACTTCCAGGCCTTATTCCAGCCAAATAGATTCCTGGCACATGAAAACTTGCATGTACTATGAGAAATAGTGAACAGTTCCCTCAGTGCACAACTTCCAGGCTTCGTTCCAGCCAAACAGATTCCCAGCACGTGAAAACTTGCATGTACTATGAGATGCTTCCTCCACAATAGTCAGGTCTTCACTGACTGACTCATCTGGCTCATCTGTTTTGCATCTCAGGAGGTAGGCTTTTATCCCTCCCTACTGATGATGTCAGCACCATGATGTGAGCTGTCTGACTCACAATTCTCTAGGTAGACACAGGCATGCAGACTCATCCTAAATAAGCACATTTCTGTAAGTAAACACATGCAGGCCTGACTCATCCTAAATAAACACAGACAGGCTGACACATCTGATCTTTACGCTCCTCTGCTTCACCTAGGAAAGACTGTTTTGTTTTTTTGGCTTCTTGAAACCCAAAACAGTCGACACAGAATAAATCACAGAGTGCAAGGCTCTGTGTTTCAATTCTTTCTCATTACTTATATTCCCTCTGTGTCTGCATCGAGTACAGCACAAGAGAAGGTAAGCAACTCATTGCCTCTTGTCTTACTTATATGTTCCTTATACTGTACTTGTTGGGGGGGGGGGAGAAACTACAAGACTGAAAGTGGCCAGATTTCAGCCTGTAGCTAGAACAATAAACTTACAAGAACAGGACAGTGTACAAGAAAATGCAGCACAAATTCAGACAGGGGCTCTGGCCCTATCACATGCCCCTCTATATCAAACATGGGGGGACATCAGGAATCAGTCCCCACCTGTATCGAACCTAGGGGAACAGCAGGAATCAGTGTCCCATTATATTGAACATGGGGGGACAGTAGGAATCAGTGCTCCTCTGTATTGTACCTGGGGGGAAATCAGGAACCACTGTCCCTCTCTGTATTGAACATGGGGGACATCAGGAATCAGTGCCCCCTGTATCAAACCTGGAGGCATGGCAGAAATCAGTAATCCCTCAAATGGGTTATTATTTCAGTGCTGGCTAGACACACACAACAAAGCCCAGTAATAAAGAACACAGGCTGGTTTGGTAAACTTAATCAAATGTTAAATAAGAATGGTTTACCATATAACAGCATGCTATATGAACAAACAGAGGTAGGGACTTTTGCTGAATTAGCAAAACAAAGAACTGTTGACACTGCGATGTAAAAAGATATTGCAGATATAAAGGATGCATGAAAATATAACACTCACATTTTCAAGTGGAAAAATACCTTCTGTTGTGTGAAAATGTTGAACACAGAAAGGCTTTGACCAAATTAAGATTTGGTATATTGTCTAATAAATGGTGCCTAGGTAACTACAGACAACAAGGTTACCCAGGTATTTGTTCAGAGAATCATACTGTGAACACAAAACGTCTGGTGTTGGAATGCAATAAATTGCAGGACGAAATGGAAAATATTTTGCACCCAGTTTTTTGAAACCTCAAAAAATTAGATATTCACATTCAATTGAAAGTAATTCTAACAACAGACACCAGAGTGGGGTTATTTGCACTTGCAAATTTTGCACATAAAGCTCTGTTAAATTTAAAATTATAATATTCCGGGTGTTTAAATATTAAATGTTACTACATGTTAACAATGTTATGTTAAGAATTCTAGTAAAACTGGGCAGAAAAGGGATTGCACAGGGCTGAGGAGACTGGAGAGAGGGGAGAAGCTGGGATGGAGGACAGTCCTGATCAATGCCAGGAGTATGAGCAATAAAATGCCTGAACTTCAAGCTATGTTGGCTGAGGGAACAGCGGATATGGCAGCAATTACAGAGACATGGGCCAATCAGAGAAATGAGTGGGACCTAATCTTGGAGGGCTACAAGGTATTCAGGAAAGATGGGGAGTTGCACTGATAGTCAGAAATGACATAATGGTTAGTGGAGTGGAGGAGGCTGGAGGGGGTGTGGAGGCGATTTGGGTAACACTGCAAACGAGGGGAGGGAAGAAACTGAAGACAGGGGTGGTATACAGGCCCTCTGCAATAGAGGAGGCTCTGGAGGATAAGTTGATTGAGAACATCAAGGCTCACTGTGACCTTGAAAAAGGAAGGGTGGTTGTCATGGGTGATCTTAATATGCTGGGGGTGGACCGGGACACCATGACATCCTCTGTAACCAGGGAACAGAGACTGATGGATGTCTTTCAGGATGCCTTCCTGGTTCAGCAGGTGGGGGAACCTACCAGAGAAGGACGGATATTGGACGTTGTTCTACGGGATGGTGAACAAATTAGGGGCCTGGAGGTGTGCAGTCCACTGGCGGGTGGAGACCATGCCACGGTTTGGTTCCTGCTGTATCTGGGGGGGGGGAATATCACACTCATACGACAGTGGTTGATTTCAGGGGAGCAGACTTCGTGGGTATGGGTAGGGTTCTAAGGGAGAGTTTGGACATGGTTAGACCGGATATGGATGCTTGAAGATTGTGGGAGACCATTAAAGAAGGGGTACAAGAGGCTACTAGGTCCTGTGCTAAAACAAGGCGTAAGCATGGTAGAACCAACAAGCCATGTTGGTGAACCAAGGAGGTACAGGAGGTGGTGAGGGATAAAAAGGCTGCCTACATACGTTTTAAACGTTCTAAGGGGGACAAGGAGTGAGGGGAATAAGTACTATTGGCCAGGAAGGTCATGCTAATGGGGGTTCCAAAAAGTCTTCCAGGAGCTTGCCTGAATGCTCCAAGTCTGGGCGGTGTTTGGCGTCTGAGCTGTTTAAATGTGGTTCCAAGTGAGTGCTATTTGAGTATCCGTGTACTGTCTCTTTAAGAGCTGTCTGCTTGCAGACTTAATTCGTTTGTATGGGGGGACTGTGTATTTAATGCTCGAATCCCGCCCAAGCTACGGAGATATCACTCCGTTTCTGCAGTCGCTAAGAGCGCAGAGGGAGCCTAAATGAAAGATGTAACTGTTTGCCTGAAACCAGTTAAGAGTGTTAAGTAAAATGCAGTTTGTCTAACCTGCCTTTCTTGCAGCTGGGACTCTGTGTGTGTTACCCATCCATTTTGGACCTAAACTGCTGTGCTGGGCCAATTGGGTTAAGAGATCCCTAAAATGGAGCCTGTGGACGAATCAGAACTTGGACTCTTAATTTTGAGCCAGCCACAAGGGGACTATATGGGCAGTGACTCTGGGAAATGTAGTTTTGACCTTGGCGCCTTTTTCTACCAACAGAGGGAGTCTTATTGTGAGTGACAGCTAAATCAGCCAACAGAACAGTGTGGAGCTAAAGGAAATGCCCTGCTCTGTGACTGGAAAGATCAGATCAGTTATGGCAGTGAAGAGAGAAGGAGCTGTGTGCTTCTGCGGTGTATAGTTTCACGAGGTAAGCGAGTGTGAGGCCCTGAGTTTTGGTCTGCAGCCTTTGTGAGTGCCAGTTTGGAATGAATCTGAGTTGTGAGGAGAAAGAAGCACTATAAGTGTGGAAACCAGGCACTCCCTGTAGAAGACTGGAGAAATTGCTGAATCGCGCTCGGTCTGTCAGGAACTGAAGCTGCTGTGTGTGCTCCCGGGTATTTTGTAGTAATTGCGATCGGGATTGAGGAGCAGTCTGCCTGGTACAGTACTTTCCTTTTACATGTAAATGTGCGTAGTGCTTGTGGGGAATCGCTATTTCAAATCCCCTGTATAGTGAATTGTGTGCTGAAGCTGGAAGTAAACCCCAGCTTAATTCAGAGTACAACCGTTTGCTATCAACTGCAGTGGGGTCCAGTCACAAGGACCTTGTCCTCATGCCCTGCTCTTCTGGCAATCCAGAGGGACATTCTCCATCCGATCCTTAGCTTGGGTGTTGTGAGTACAAATGAGGGTATTCCCCTGTAGCTTGTTTTCAATCACAAGTGTGTCACCTAATTCTTGTTGTTTCACTGTTTCATGGACTGAGCCATCTGGCTCCGGATTACAATTGGGTGTTGTGCATATATTTTCTTCTACAGGGCCCTATCCATCTGCACCTGCCGGCCAACCCCAGGCAACGGACCTGGCTAGCCCCACCCCAACCTGGGTACCCAGAGTGTGAATGAGTGTGACTTTTCAGACCCTGTACGTGTGCACAGTACTGTGATTTAATGCCACCAATTAACCTGATTTCCCCCTCCCGTGTTACTGCCTCCTAAATAAATCAGATTTGTTGTTGTTATACTATATGCTGACTGTGGTGTTGGTACTTATGGAAACAGTATTGTGTTTTGCTGTGTATGTTGTTTAAACTTATTTAACAGGGGGTCCTCAGAGACGTGCTGCAGAATCAGTCTCGAGGGTAAGTGGTATCTATATGAGTGAACAGTGTGTATACATGGGGTATTGGGGCTGTAACTCCGGTGTACCGTGTCAGCCACTGGAGGAAATAAAAGAGGGGTCTCAGTGTCCCAAAGGGCTGTGACCAAGCTAGTCTAACCACTACAAACCCTGATCTCTGGGTGGAGGCACCCGCCATAGGACCTAGGCCCCTCAACCTGTCCGTAGTCAAACAGGCAGGGGTAGTAGCCCTTGGGATAGCGCCACCTAGGGGTTACATGTAGAAAGAGTGGACAATAACAGAGCCTTGGCTCAAAGGTACTTGTAATCCTAGATTTAAATAAATAAATAAAATAAGTGCTTGGTTAGTAAGTATTCAAATGCTTACGTGAAAGAAAAGGGGGAAAGGAGAGAATGGAGGGATGGTGGGGGAAAGGGAGTGAGATGAGGGATACAAGCCCCGGGGTAGGAGAGGACCCATGGAGAGCATTTGGGGTTCCTTACATTCTGTGAGAGATCAAGGGAGGCCAGTAAGGGGGAAAAATTTGGGGGAAGGGGAGGAGAGCTAGAAATTTGGGGGACGGGTTGCACAGTTTAAAATTAAGGTGAAGGTAGAGGGGTATTGGTTTATCCAGGGCTTAAAGGAGGGAATTCGGGAGAGACATGGTAGGAGCAGCTAGGAGCAAGGTAATTATTGAGGGCAGAGCTGATGTTTAAACAGCTTTACTTGATTAGAATATACTTGATTTTATTACATATTTGATATGACCCCCTGATGTTATATCTTATAACATTTGATGGTATAACTTAGTATATTAAGAGGAGTGGCACCCTCCTGGTATTAACAAATGGACATTTGTAATACTGAATGTTAACAATCATAACTATATCTTTGTGTTCATAAACAATAAACATAAAGTTTAAAAAATAAACTTGGGACATCAGAAATCAGTGCCCCTCTGTATCAAACCTGAGGTACAGTAGGAATCAGCACCCCTCTAAACTGAATCTGGGGGGGACTGCAGGAATCGCTACCCATCTGTACTGAACATGGGGGGACATCAGGAATCAGTGCCTCTCTGTATCAAACATGGGGAGACATCAGGAATCAGTGCCCCTCGTATCACACCTGGGGTACAGCAGGAATCAGCACCCCCTGTATCGAATCTGGGGGGACTGCAGGAATCACTGCATCTCTGTATCAAACCTGGGGCACAACAGGAATCAGCAACCCTCTGTATCGAATCTGGGGGGACTGCAGGAATCACTGCCCCTCTGTATCGAACATGGGGGGGGGATATCAGGAATCACTGCCCCTCTATACTGAACCTGGGGGGACATCAGGAATCAGTGACCCTCTGTATCAATCCATGGGGTACAGCAGGAATCAGTGCCCCTCTGTATCAAACCTGGGGGGAGGTATCAGAAATCAGTGCCCTGTGCATCAAATCTGGGGAGACAGCAAGAATTAGTGCCTCTCTGTATCAAACCCGGGGGACTGCAGGAATCAGTGCCCCTCTGTATCAAACCTGGGGGGACTGCAGGAATCAGTGCCTCTCTGTATTGAACATGAGGGGACATCAAGAATCACTGCCTCTCTGTATTGAACACGGGGGACATCAGGAATCACTGCCTCTCTGTATCAAACCTGGGGTACAGCAAGAATCAGCACCCCTCTGTATCAAATCTGGGGGGACTGCAGGAATCACTGCCTCTCTGTATCGAACATGGGGGACATCAGGAATCAGCGCCCCTCTGTATCTAATCTGGGGGGACTGCAGGAATCACTGCCTCTCTGTATCAAACATGGGGGAATATCAGGAATCACTGCCCCTCTATATCGAATCTGGGGAGACTGTAGGAATCAGTGCCCCTCTGTATCGAAACTGGAAGTACAGCAGGAATCCGTACCCCTCTGTATCAAACCTGGGAGAACATCAGGGAATCCATGCCCCCCCTGTACTGGGGACTGAGCCATTTGGGATGGATGACCCTCCATATTGGTGGCTGTGGGGTAACAATGATCAGTGCCCCTAATTGACAAGACCTGGGGACATCAGTGATTAGTACTAGTATCTGGTGTGGATATCAGGGATTAGTGCCCCTTGGTATCATGGGCTGTGGGCATCAGAAATCAATATTCCTCTGTATTAGGGACTGGGGGCATCAAGGATCAGTATTCCTTAGTACTGGGACATGGGGAACATCATGAATCAGTGCTCCTCCATAATGGGGTATCTAATCAGTACCCTTTGGTATCTATCATTGGGGCATCATTAGGTGTAAGTGCTCCTCCCTATGTCAGACGGCTAGCCCTGACTTTCTACAGCTAGGGTGATGGGATGTCATGGTTCAGTGCCCGACTTGTGGAGGAGGAGAGGGGGTAGGGATTCAGTGGGGTGCTATCAAGTTTGTCAAGGGGTACCACATGGGACTAAGCCCAGACCAAATAATGAAATGGTGAGGGGGGGGGGGTTAAGAAAATATATGAGACCTAAGTTGAATTATGCCTGAAACCATGCGTTGTTCAAAATTGTTCTGATGGCATTTGGGGCTTTTTAAACTGCTGTTTCTATGTTTCACATGCAGGACATTTTGTATAAACTGATGACTCAGGGTATCATACATGGCAACACAGCACCCCTGTAATGACCCAGAATCTGATGTAGTTCAAGTGAGCAATTTTAACAACAAAAAGATTCCTCATCAGCTCAGACCATGAAACTCGCCCATGCCCTACACCCACTGTCACTGACAAAATCCTCTTACTCTTCATAAAGCCCACATAATGATGGATCACCTCTTTTAACAGATTAATGTTAAGCAATCTTTTTTAAATTAGCACCAGGAAACTGTTCGGTGTCACTAATCCAATCTCCCTATCATTTAGAAGACCTAAGGATATGGGGGCAGGGAAATGTTTATTTCCTTTTTAAAAATGATTGCAATAAATCTTTGACCAGTACTGGCATAGTAAAGTAAAACAAAATTGCACCAGAGAATTATGTTATTAAAACAACCAAATAAAATCAGTGACGTATACATAACCAATTTCTGCTGCAATGTCAAAATGAAGGCTTTTAGCATTTCCCACAAGCCCCTCTTCTCGTCCCTGTGGTGTACAAATAACATACACATATGACCTGCCACTCAATGACTAGACAGCGCTATAAATATGTTAGTAAATATTTGAGACATGACACTTAGTACACTTGGAGGAAGAATAATAATCAGCATTTATATAGTGCTTTTCTTACTCACTGTATCCCAAAGCATTTTACAAGCAGTGCAAGACTGGTAATGAAGTGACTGAATGTGTAGAGGCAGCCATTTCACACATTCACACCCTCACACAGCCCTGAACTGAATGAATGGGTTTTACGGGAAGGGGATTGTTGGCCAGGACCCCAGGGGAACATCTCATCTAAGGTACGGAACATCCCGACAGTACAGCACCCGCTAGTACTGCACTTGGGTGCAAGCATTTAAGGTATAAGCCCAGTCTCTGTGTGGGTGTAGAACCCATGACCTTCTGGCTGAAAGGCAAATGTGCTACCGACTGAGCCACGTTGACATGCTCTGCTTGCTGAAGAGGCAGTTTGCAAGAAGAGCAGTGCACAACATCCTTAAAAGGATACTAGGAGAGAAGAACTATCTAGTCTGTTTGGTTTCTGTGTGTAAGCCCCCGTGGGACTTACTAGACTCTAAACGGTTAATTTCTGACGTTACCTGGGGCCGCACGCCTGGGGCATACATGTGCATCTCTCCAAACCA
Organism: Neoceratodus forsteri; assembly: GCA_016271365.2. Classification (NCBI taxonomy): domain Eukaryota; kingdom Metazoa; phylum Chordata; order Ceratodontiformes; family Ceratodontidae; genus Neoceratodus; species Neoceratodus forsteri. The sequence continues at coordinate 897,536,147 of CM057451.1, read as the reverse complement.
CATGTCTACACTCTAAAACCTCAAACCCACTGCAAGGCATCATGGGTATGCAAATTGCATCAGATTAACTCTGGACCCCCATTTTTTCTGTTTGTCAGCAGCAGCACGGTGCTTGCAGAATCACAGAACTAGAATTGCTTGAATGGGTTTCAGGAACCATTCCTGCTGCTGCTTGCTGGGTGGCTCCACTATGCTACCGTGGAACCTTGGTTGCAGATGCATTCCTGTTCTGTGATTCTGCAGGTGCTGGGTCTGCTGCTGACAAAAAGGAAAATTAGACTTGATCTGTTCTGCTTCTACGTGCATTCAGGTTCTGGATTGATTCCGGGTTTTGCCATCTGACATATCTATGCTGTTGAAACAAGAAGTACAAAGCAAATGCTACACTGGACCTTCCCTTTAGGGCTCTCTGTTATAACACTCTCCTTCTAGTTGACATATACTGCCACACACTGGGTCCCAGTTACACCGAAGCTCATGGAACACATACATACCTCTCTCTATATCACTCAAAAGGCTCAGCAACATACAGAATAGTGTACAGGCATCCATATACACAACAAGGCTGTGTTTCCATCAAGGGGATGAGATGACATAACAGGACCACGAGTGCAAAGCTTGAGAGGTCTCGATGTCATTTCAACCCCGAGATGGAATCACAGTCCTTGTTAGTGCATGGTTGACCGTATACTATTTTATATAGTATATGGTTTAAAAAGTAGTCTTTTTGAGTGAGTGAGTGAGTGAGTGTGTGTGTTAGTGAGTGAGTGAGTTAGTGAGGTGAGGTTCTTGGACTTCAGGAGGGCCAATTTTACAGAGATGGGGGAATGACTCAGGGGTGCCCTGGCGAAGGGGGGATCTGGGAGGAGTGGAGGAACAGTGGGTGAAACTAAAAGGGGGGGGGCAGTGAAGGCAACAAACCTCTGCATCAGGCAAATAAGCAAAAGCAAGAGGAAAAAGAGACTACTATGGTTCTAAAAAGAGGTGGCTGGGAAGGTAAGGGCAAACAAGTTAGCATTCAGGAGGCATAAGGAGACACAGAAGGAGGAGCATAGGGAGGTACATCAGGAGAAGCAAAGAGTGGAGGGATAGTAGTCAGGAGCACAAAGGCACAAATGGAAGAGAAAATAGCCCAGGCAGTAAAGAAAGGGGGCAAGATATTTTTCTGGTATGTAAGCAAAAAGAGAAAGACCAGGGGAGGGATTGTAAGGATAAGGAGGGAAGGGGGTGTGAAGGGGGGACCAGGAGAATGCATACATCCTAAACAAATACTTTTGTTCAGTGTTAACAGAGGAAGAGGAAGGGGAAGGCGAGGGACCATAGATAAGTGACAGGACAATCAAAGGAAGGGGGTGGACACTAGTCCATTTACAGAGGAGAGACTGCTGAAGGAACTCGCAGATCTGAAGGTGGACAAGGCAATGGTGCCAGATACGATACATCCAAGGAGGGAGCTCAGAGAAGTGCTGGCTACACCTCTTACAGTCTTGTTCAACCACTCACAGGAGACAGGAGTGGTTCTGGAGGACTGGAGGAGGGCAGATGTAGACCCACTTTGCACAAATGGTAGCAGGGAGGAGGCTGGCAATTACAGGCCAGTCAGCCTGATTTCGGTGGTGGGGAAATTAATGGAGTCACTACCGAAGGAAAGGATTGTGAAATATCTTGACTCCAGTGACTTACATTATCCAAGGCAGCATGGATTCACTACAGACTGCATGTGATATCAGTCGAAATATTAGTACGCTGCAGTGTCCAGTGAGATCATGCCTGGTCATCTTATGAGGAAGAACATTTCACGGCTCAAAAACCACTTCTGTGTTTACAAATCAGGGGATCATCCTCAGTCACATAAAAATGTAATATTCTATTAGAAGCCTTAAAAAGAAATTATAAACAGGGTTTTCCTTTTTTTGTTCTAAATGGAAATGTGGGCAAGTGTGTAGCCAGTTTATCCTCTCTACTGAGCTGATTAATTGTTCAGAACAAGTCTTATTATTTTACCTTTTTAATAGTCCTTTGTTGCTGCTGCCGCCCAATGGCTTGATATTAAGTTTATACTTGCTAATCCAGAACTCAGTGACATCAGTGAGTAAAAGCCTACAGTAAAAGTGTCACATGGAGCTTTTACTCAACGGATTTTCACTGGGCTCTGAAACCCATAAGTAATTCAAAAATTAATACAACGTGATGGAAAAAGTAGTACCAACAGGGGAGCAGAAAAAAAAGTTTATTCAAATTGAATAGAAGAAAGCATACAATACAGAACAAGTTTATTAAACAAAAGTCCAGATTATGTTCCTTCTCCACATAACACACAAACATACGAAGAAGCCAGAAGTAAAAGGCCATTTAGTCTCTCTTGTCTGCTCGTACAGCAGCATCCTCAACTTAGGTTACTGATCCTGACCCCAATCCACCCTTCCCCCTCCTTTCTCCCCTCACTTGATCCTTACTTTTCCCCCCAAACTCTATCCCAGCTTCTCTTGAAGCTGCCCACCATTTTCGACAAAGTCACTTCTTCTGGAAGCATATTCCAACTCACCACCACCACCCTCTCCATGAAGAAGTACCTCCTAGCCTCCCTCCTGACCCCCCCCCCAATCTGAGACTGTGTCCCCTTGTGTTTTTTGTTTTTTACTTGCCCGGCTCCTTGGCTTCAGAGGGGGGCCTCGTAACCCCTCCTACTCCATCCGCCAGGTCCCTGCCACCAGGCTCCTCCTGGGCTCACACTGCTCGTACAGCCAGGGATGTATTCATTTTTCTTCCCTATCCCCTGAGGACGCTGGTGCAGAGGACATTCATCCAGACAGATGACGGTCTGGCACATGCCATCGTCAAGTGCCTGACAGCATCCTCCCTCCCCTGACTCCAGAGAGCCGAGTGCCCCTACCGCCCATGCTTCCACAGGCAGAGAGGCTACGGGTGCTTAGAGCAACCCGGTAACTCACCCCTGGAGGAAAATAGCATCCATTGGGATGCTCAATCCTCTTCTCCCCATCCAACCCCCAACAGCCCAGGTCCGTTCCCGAATCTGGGTCACTGGCATAGCATGAGGTGTAGCATCCAGCGCCTCAGCCCTCAGTGCACTGGGCTGTCCCTGTCACCTTCTGTTTTGGTATTCATGTAGCTTAAAGAGACCCTCCTTATCTACGCTATTTATTCCTTTCAAATTCTTGAAGGCCTCAATCATGTCCCCTCTCGCCTCTCCTCCAGGGAGTACATGTTTAGGGCCTCCAACCTCTCCTCAAATGTTTTACCCTGCTGACCCATGATCATCTTCGTTGCCCTCCTTTGGACCATTTCCAGCAGGTTAATGCCTTTTTAAGGTATGGGCACCAGTACTATAAACTGTAGCCCAGAGGTGGCCTCACTAATGACCTGTACAAGGGCAGTATTACCTCCTCTCACCTGCTGCTGATGCCTCTGGCAGTGTAGCTCAACATTTTATTTGCCTTTGCTGCTACCTTCCTACACTGTGTGGAGAGCTTCATATCACTGGTAATTATCACTTCCACATCTTTCTCCTTCTCTGATGCAGATACCTAGACCCCTCCCAGACTGGACTCCATCTTGGGGTTCTTGTCTCCAATGTGCATAACTTTGTATTTCTTTGCATTGAAGCTAAGATGCCAAATTCCCCAACCACCTCTCTAGTTTTTCCAGATCGTCCTTTAGGACCTGTATCCCTTCTGTTGTGTCCACCTTCTCAGAGAGCATGGTGTTATCCATGAATAAGCACATTTTGTCTTTAATGCCATCCCCAATATTATTTATGAAGACGTTGAACAGCACCAGTCCTAGCACTGAGCCCTGTGGCACCCCACTGGTGACCTCCTTTGTGCTAGATGGCGCATCCCCCACCAACAGTATCTGGGTCCTTCCCATAAGACAGTTTTGCATCCATCTAGTAATCTTCTCCTCAACCCCAACTTCCTGATCAACCTCTTCTGGGGTATAGGGTCAAAGGTCTTGCTGAAGTCCAGTTAAAGGATGCCCACTGCTTGGCCCCTTTCCACTGTTTTGGTGACCCAGTCATTCAAAGAAGTCAATCAGATTCATTTGATACAACCTCCCTTCCATAAACCCTTGCTGTTTCACATCCCGGAGACCATGCTCATCTAGAAACTCTAGCAACTTTTTCTTAAGTATGGTCTCCATGAGCTTGCAAACATCTGAGGTCAGACTGACAGGTCTGTAATTCCTTGAGTCATCCTTGGGACCATTCTTATGGAGGGGCACTGCATGTGTCATTCTCCAGTCCTGCGGTACCACACCTGACTCCAGTGAACTACTGAATAGGGCTGGCCAGTGGATCCGCAAGATCCTCTGCCAGCTCCCTCAGCACCTTTGGGTATATGCTGTCCAGGCCTGGGGATCTGTCCACCGTCAATGCTAGCAGCCCTGGTACAGTTGTGGGGTTAAGTGGAGATGCGGTTGTCCTGGTACTGGGGCACCATGGACCTCGGGTTTTAGGTTATGTACAACAGATTGACTTAGTATCTCTGTTTTTAGAGCTATTATATTTGCTTGTCTTGTATGTTTATGACTGGAATTTAAATCCTCGGAGTTTCTGTTTTAAATATCCCTTTTGTGAACTGTGATACATGGTGGAATTTTGTATTCTGTACCTTTCTCTGAGATATTAAATAAAGAATAAAAAAAAGCGCTAGCAGCCCTGTCCTCACCCTATCTTCATCTATCACTACATCTGAGCCCTCCGCCCCCTGCTCCTCTTCTCCCCTCAGAAGTACTCATTCAGTGCCTCTGTTTTGCCCCCGTACTCCTCCACCCACCCATCCCCTTTCCTTAGCTTGACAATTCCATCGCCCTTGTCCCTTTTCCCACTACTGTAGTGAAAAAAGCCTTCTCTCCCACCTTAATTCCCTCAGCTAGCTGCACTTCCTTCTGAGCCTTAGCCCACCAAACCACTTCATGTGCTATGCTAGTCAGGTTCAGGTAATCCTCCCTGTCTTCCTCTCTCTCTTGGTCCTCCTGAATTTCTTGTAGGCTAACCTCTTGTCCCTTACTGCCTGGGTGACCTCAGTACTAAACAAGCTGGGTGCTTTGGCCCCTGAGTTCTTCCCCCTGAGTCTAATGCACTCCTCGGTGGCAACCGCTATTCTCTCCTTGATAATGGACCACCTCTGGTACACCCCCATATCCCCTCAGATGCTTGCCAGCTGATTCCTTAGCAACATACCCATCCTTCTGAAGTTCTCCTTCCTAAAATTCAGGATTCTAAACTTAGTGAGGGCCCTTTCCTTGCCCATGTCCAACTGGAACAACACTGTGCAATAATCACTACCACCCATGGGCTCCTCGACTGATACATCCTGGACGTGCTTCCCATTCGTCAGCACCAGATCAAGGATTGCCACCTTCCTAGTGGACTCTGTGATGCCCTGACTCAGGAACCCACTTTGCAGCACATCTAGGATCACCTGACTCCTGGCGCAGGTTGTGGCCAGTACCCTAAAGTCCACCTTGGTCAGGTTGAAGTTTTCCACTGTTACCACCTCTCCCTTCCCTGCAGCAGTCAGTATATACAGATTACTCACCTGTAACAGGAGTTCTAGGAATGGTATATGTTGTTCATCCACACTGTCTGTCAGGTTCCTTGCCACTTTAAATCTTGCCGGAAGGTCTTCAAGCTGGCTCCTCCCTCCCACCCACCCGGGTGGTAAAACTCTCAGCTCCACCCCATGATGCCAGATCTAGCCCACTGGAAGCCAGGTTGTCGCGTCGACGCTGGAGGGAAGGAGTCGGGTGGGATGAACAACATCATACCATTCCTAGAACTCCTGTTACAGGTGAGTAACCTGTATTTCTAGGGACATGGATATGTTGTTCATCCACACAGTCTGGCAGACTCCTAGCAGTTCTGGGAGGAGGGAGGCAAGGTGCACACCCCCTACTTAGGGAATAAAGACTGGAGAACAGAGGCCCCAAAACCAGCATCCCGGCATGACTCAAGGTCGATGTGATAGTGGGTAATGAAGGTGTGTGCTGACTTCCAGGTAGCAGCCCTGCAGATTTCCTGGATAGGGGACATCCCTAGAAGCAGCCACCGATGCAGCGCTATGGCAGGTAGAATGAGCTCTTGTCCCTCTGGGAGGCTCCATGCCCACCAACCTATAGCAGAGATCTATGCAGGAGGTGACCCACCTGCCTATCGTCTGCCTGGCTGCAGGTCTGCCAGATGCGACTTCAGCGTAGGTGACAAACAGCTGGCGAACCTCTCCCCGAACTTCAGCCATCCGCTCCTTGTAGTAAGCGAGCGCTCTTCTAGGGTCCAAAGTATGGAGCCTATATTCGGCCTCCGAGGTGTGATTGGGGTAGAACACCGGCAGAGTCAACATCTGGTTAAGGTGAAACTCCGACACTACCTTCGGAAGGAATTTCGGGTGGGGGCGCAGGACAACCTTGTCCCTGTGGAAGACCAGATAAGGAGACTCGATGGAAAAGCACCTGGAGCTCTCCCATCCTTCTGGCTGACATGATAGCCACCAAGAAGGCGGTCTTCCACGACAGGTGAGAGATGTCACACCTGTGCATCGGTTCAAATGGCTTGCCCCTGAGCTTAGCCAATACCAGCAGTACATCCCACGGAGGTGGAGGTCCTCGCACCGGAGGGGATATGTGATCAAGGCCTTTGCAAAAGCACCCGACCACCTTCTCCTGTGCCACTGACTGCTTCCTGGCCCGCGCCCGGTAAGCAGAGATGGCTGCCAGGTGCACCTTGAGGGTCGTCGCCCGAAGCCCTTGCTGAGAAAGGGACCACAGGTAGTCCAGAATGCTAGCCAAGGAACAGGAGGAAGGGTCCAGGCCCTTGCTCTGACACCAAATGGATAATCTCTTCCATTTAAAGGCATAGCATTTCCTGGTCGACTCCTTACGGGACCCCTCAACAACATTGAGGACCTCGTCGGAAAGACCCAAGGCCTGGAACTCTAGCCACTCAGGAACCAGGCCGTCAGGTGCAGGGATTGAAGGTCCGGATGGAATACCTTCCCCTGACTGACTGAGATCAGGTCCAGGTGAACTGGAAGCCACCTCAGGAGCCTGGAGCTGAGACTGAGGAGATCTGGATACCAGAACTGGCGGGGCCAGTCTAGGGCTACCAGAATCACCTGTGCCTTGTCCCTCCTCACCTTGAGAAGCACCTTGAGGATCAAGGGAAACAAGGGAAAGGCGTAGAAGAGGCCCGGGGTCCATGGCCTCAAGAAGGCATCCCCTTGCGCGAGCCCTGCTGAGGGGGCGGGCATGAAACAGCCTCAGCTTCGCATTCTCCCTGGAGGCAAACAGGTCCACCTGAGGCATGCCCCAGTGGGAGAACAGATCTTGTACTACCTCTGGCAGGAGAGACCACTCGTGGGACGCAGCCCCTATCCGGCTTAGGGCATCGGCCAGAATGTTGGAGGCTCCTGCCATGTGGATGGCAAGGAGATCTGCCTCCAGGCTGCGCACGAGGGACCAAATGCGGAGAGCTTCCCTGCACAGAGGCATGGAGCGCGTCCCGCCCTGGTGGTTTAGGTAGTACATGGTCATGGTATTGTTCGTCTGGACCTGGACCACTTGACCCCGTATAAACGGAGCGAAGGCGGTGAGGGCTACATGAACTGCTTGAAGCTCCAGCAGGTTGATGTGGCATCGGGACTCTCAAGGGGACCAGAGGCCGTGCACTCTGTGCTCCCCCAGATGGGCACCCCAACCCATCAGAGAGGCATCGGTCGATAGAGACACCGTCAGCTCGGGGCAGACGAACGGGATGCCCTCCTGCAGATGTGCTGGAATGGTCCACCACTGGAGGACGTTCCACCTCCCCTGGGTCACTGTCACTAGCTGATCCAAGGGATCAGAGTGCTGTGACCATTGGCTGGCCAGCCCCCATTGAAGGGGACGCATGTACCAACGGGCCCAATGGACCATGCTGGTGCAGGCCGCCATGAGGCCCAGCAGGCACAGGAAGTCCCAGGCAGGCACAGTTGCCCAACCTGAAATGATTGGGCAAAGGAGGAAAGAACCTCGGCCCTGTCCGCCGGGAGCCATGCTACGGCTTGCAGAGAGTCGAGCTCTGCCCCGATGAATTGTATCACCTGCTTTGGCACGAGTTCCGACTTGGCCTCGTTGATGAGGAGGCCAACCTGAGAGCAAACCTGGAGGGCCAGATCCCTGGACCGCTCCACCTCCATTCTGGAGGAGGCTGCAATCAGCCAGTCATCCAGGTAGGGAAACACCCGGACCCTTCGGCGCTGCAGGAATGCTGTCACCACTGCCATGCATTTGGTGAAGACCCTGGGAGCTAGGGAAAGGCCGAAGGGCATGGCCTGGAACTCGTAGAGGGATCCCTCTGCCCTGAAGTGGAGGAATCTCTGGTGGGACGGACGGATTGGGACGTGAAAGAACGCGTCCTGGAGGTCCAGAGAACAGAACCACATGCCTCGTTCCAATTATGGAATGATCTGAGCCAGAGTGACCATCCTGAAGGTTCGAGACCTTAGGAACCTGTTCAGGTCGTGCAGGTCTAGAATGGGGCGCCAGCCCCCCGTCCGTTTCAGGACCAGGAAGTACCTGGACACAAATCCCAGGTCTGGTGGAGGATCCGCCACCTTCCTGATCACCTCTTTTTCGAGGAGCAGGGCAGTGTCAGCTCGGCGAGCTGACAGAGAGGCTGCAGACCCCGTAGCCCCGGAAGGGGCAACGGCTCAGAAGGGCGGGGCCTGCTCGAACTCCAAAGGCAGGCCCTTTCCTACCACCTCCAGCACCCAGCGGTCCGTGGTGATAGTGGACCAGGTGGAAAGGAAGTGGCGGAGCCGTCCCCCCAAGTGGAGAACCCAGGAGGGAGTGAAGAGGCTGGGGGCGACACCCCTCAACCCATCACTGGGCAGGCCTGGAGGAGGGGCCGGGCGAGGGACCTCCTGGGCCTTTTCCTCCCTGCTTCCTATTAGAGGAAGCTGCAGGCTTGGCTTTGGGATGCCAAGCATGAGCCTGCTGGCCCTGATGCTGGTGTTGCTGGGCCGGATGTGCCGCAGGCGCAGAAGGGCGAAAGGACTTATGTTGCTGACGACGGCCCTTGTCCTTCTGGGCGGAGGTGACCGAGTCCAGCATAGTGTTGGACTTTTCGATCCGCTGGAGGTGGCCTTCCACTCCAGGGCCGAACAAGGTCAGTCCCCAAGAAGGGGATGTCCGCCAATTTATGCTGCATATCCGCCGAGAAGGTGGATATCCTCAGCCATGCTCTGCGGTGCATGGCCACTGCGGCCGCTACTGATCTGGCACAGGAGTCTCCAATGTCCAGAGCCGTTTGGAGCTGCTGTTTCACCACCGCCCTTCCCTGATCCCGCACCTGCTTGACCGTGGTATGCAGGTCGGCCAGGAGATGAGGGATCACCTCATCCAGGGAGCCCATGAGGGCGTGGGAGAAGTGTGCCATCAGCACGGCCGAGCTATCCCGGCGGAGGCCTAGGAAGGACGCAGCGTACACCTTGCACCCAGCATAGTCCAGCTTTTTGGACTCGTTGTTGGGGGGCTTATCCACATCCCTAGCGTTCCCGGAATGCCGGAAAACGCTATCAGTGACTAACCCCTCTGCAGAGGGGTGCTCCGAAAAAACGGACAAAGAGCTAGTAGGGACTGCATACTTCCTGGCCAAAGGCGCAGGGCAGGAAGCTGGCTGCTGCCAGAGCTCCAAGGCTGGGCCAACAATGGCTTCAGCCACCGGAAAGGCCTCCGTGGGCGAATCCCCTCGGTCCAGTATCTCCGTCAGGGGATATTTGGCCCGCTTGGATACGGGCTCGAGCCGCATCCCTGTGGACTCCGAGATGAGCTGAAGCAGACCCATGAACGATGATGGGCTCTCGTCCATCGACTGCCCCCGGGAGGACTCCAGGTCAAGGGACCTGGAAAACAGGGAGGAGTCGTCGTCAGACTCCGAGGAGTCCGCGAAGAGCTGCCTGTGGCCTGAGCCACTCTCCACCTGCCGAGGACGGTGAGGGTGACCGACAACTTGTGGGGCAAACCCTGGCCCGACCAAGAGTCCTTGGTCAGCGCCCCCAATTTCGGTTGTGGAGGCAGAGGTTCCACCACAATCGGTGGGGCAGCTGGTTTCGGCCGAACAACCGGCCCAGGCCTGGGCACCTCGACTACAGCGAGGGGTTGTTTTGGCCTTTTGGGTGACAGCCACTTGATGGCCGGGGAAGGCAACGGCGTTGGCTTGTTCCCAGACAAAAGTAGCTGCTGCCACATTAAGTCCTCATAGCGTTGACGCAATTTGCGCCAAAGCCTCTCCTCTTCCGAGGAGGAAGACAAGCAGCGGCGACGCCGCTACCGGTGTTGAGACTCCAGACCGCTGATCACGGCGGGATCGGTTGGACCGAGATGAGGTCCAGACCGACCCTCGGTGTTTCCAAGGGCAGGTCTGGGAGCAGGGGACACCCGCTCTTCCCTCGGCTTGGGAGCCTTGACCAGGGACTCCGGCACAGGAGGTGCAGGCAAGTCCTCGGTCTCCACCGGGGGAACCGGTGAAGAAGGGTTGTTGGCTTCACCAGTCGACAGCCCGTCCGACGGGTCGAGAAAAATCTCAACCGCATCGACGGGTGTCTCAGCCGGCTGACCTGACGGGGACACCGTGAAGCCAGCGGCCTTAGCCACAACCTCGACCGAAGTCAAGGGTCGACTGTCCGGGGAAGGGGACCTCTCCAACTCCCATGAACGTCGATGGTGGGACTTACCTTTTGAGTCCTTCTTTTTGGACCGAGAAGAGTGTCCCGATGGCACCTCTCCCTTCGTGGAAAGGGATTGGCAAAGCTCCTTAAAAGAAGCTGTGCAGGAGGATCCCAGAGAGAGTGGGATAAATGCTGTGACCGAGGAAGATGAGGATGCAGCCTGGGCCGCCTCCTCCTCGAGGGCAATCATCTGCTCGAGTTGCTCAGCCGAGCCAGCCACCACGGACACCGCCCAACTGGCCTTTTTGGACTTCGCCGATGGGTAGCACTTCTCGGGGCGCCCAAGCAGTAACCAGGCAGCGTGGTCATCTAGGACGTTGGCCAAAAACAATAGACATAACTCGCAGGCCTGCGGGTCGTGATCTAGGCAGGAATGAGCACACGTGGAGTGCAAGTCCGTCCTGGATATCTTCTGCCCGCATGGGCTCCGCCGAAATCCGGGAGTTGATTTGTCCATCACAGCCACGAGGGAGTAATTGGACCGAAGTCTTGAGAACTTTAGAATTATTTTCGGGTGAACTGAAGAATTAGGATCCAGTCTATATGCAGAGCGTTAAGGAGGGAACCTGAGCTTCCAAGCAGTAAGGAAGCTCTGGCGTCATGGGACCGAGCCGAGGGTTTTACCAGCCGGGTGGGTGGAAGGAGCCAGCATGAAGACCTTCCAGCAAGATTTAAAGCAGCAAGGAACCTGCCAGACAGTGTGGATGAACAACATATCCATGTCCCTAGAATTATGAATTCAATTCCCTGTCTCTTTCCTCCTGCTGGTTGAGTGCTCTGTAAACCACTCCCAACCTCACCTTCCTCCTTCTATTAGACAGTAATGGGATCCACACAGCTTCTGCCTTTTCCTCCTGATTCCTCCCTCATACATGTTATACCCTCCTTGATGAATACCACCACCCCTCCTCTTTTTCCTACTGTTCTTTCCCTCCTGTGTCATTTATACCCAGGGATCGAGAAGTACCAAGTCTCAGTGATCACTTACAATGCCCACTCCCCTCTCTGCCAACAACGCCTGCAGGTCATCCATCTTGTTTCGAAGACTTTGTGTATTCAGGAACATCACCTTCCATCTAGATTCTGAGCCTCGTTTACTTCCCTCACCCCTGCCATTCATGTTTCTCCCTGTTGCTTGTCCCCGCAGTCCCCCACTACTAATCTCTATGCTCCCCTTCCACCCTGCAGTCCCCTTCTACTGGTATGGAGGGAAGTCTGCTGACCTCCTTCTCCCAAAGTCTTGGGGCCTTTAGGCCCAGTTGCCTCCCCTCTCCAAGTAATTTAAAATTAGTTTATGGGTTATATAACCCCCCAGTCTATCCTTGAGGACTCTCAAGCCCTTACTGCTGAGGTGTAGTCTGTCTGGTGCAATAGTGTTTTATCTGACCAGATCTCCTCCAAGCCTCCAGTATAGTTATACCATTCCTCCTTGCACCATTCCCTCTGCCAGTCACCGAATTCCTCTATTCTTTTCTTCCTAACCATGCTGCTGTCAGTACTGGCAGGTTCCATGTCATATTTGTGCATGACATAACAGTGCAGTGAAGTACAGTGCAGGCAATTAGCCGCAGGTCAAAACCGTGCATAGCAAAGGCAGTGTAACTGACAGTTCAATGCACAGCCTACACACAATGTTCCCGCTGGTGTTAGTGGTACCCTCTGACAGCTGGAGGAGAGGAGCAATCAGTTCAGGAGTCTGGGATTAACCGAGAAGTGATCTGTTGGCACAACCTGAAGCCTTTTGAGCAAATTAAGGGTGGGGAAACTCTACTAGCTTCAGTGTACTCTCTCCCCCCCCCCGGTGTATAATTATTTTATTTGCAGAAAGGAATCCATGTTTCGTGTCAGGGAATGTATGTGTGAAATACCCGAGCGGAGTTTGTTCAGGACACAAGGGATCGAACTCCCAGCTGAGCTCCTAGCAGCCCTGGGAAGAGCTGGGTCTGCTGCCTGCTGAACTGAGAGGGAGGGAAAGGTGATACTCCCCACCATCCCATGTCTATTCATGGTGTTTAATGGCAGCCACCCACCCACTGATCAAGTCTCTCCTTCCTCATGCTGTTACTGCACAGGGGTGAGCTTGTCTATACTCATTCTCCTTCCAACCAACATAGAACATTTTTATAGCCTCTTGGAAAGGGAGACATTAGAAGCTGAATGTAGTTTTTAATCTGTAATTGGATTTTTTATTTTTTTGCTGTTTGCAGTAAAGAGCACATTGCTATTTGCGGTAAAGAGATGGCAGAGTGCTATTTGTGGTAAAGAGATGGCACATTGTCTGGGAACGTCTACAAATCCATATGTTTTGTCTTTGTGCAACTAACCCAAGTGACTGGTTGTCATAACGCCGCACAGCATCCTCTTGCTGTTTTAAGATGCTGCATGCCACAGTGGTAGTGGATGCTATGCAGCGTTATGGCATTTAGCCAAAATTGATGCTTGGCGGTAATTGCTGAGTGCTGTAAATGCTGCGCTAAATTGCTCGTGCTGTATTTACTGTGCAGTATTGACATGATACCATACTGGCAACACCTCTGAAAATGCCACTAATCTGATTACCTCCCTGCAGGTCCTCCCTACTGCCTTGAATCTATCCTCTACTACCCCCTCCTCTTTCCTGGCTAGGTCGTTGGTACTTAGGTGTATAACTATGAGATTAGTTTCCTCCTACTCCCTTCACTGACTCCTCAGTTCTTGGACACACCTCTCCACTGCCATCCCTGGCATGCAAACCACCTTCCTACCTGTATTTGTGTCTCCCTTCCTTTCCCAGTGAATACCTTTAATTATGGAGTCCCTCAGAATTACCACCCTCCCGCCTCTTTCATTTCTGCCTCTCATCCTTTCCTTCCCTGACTGCCATACAAGCTCCTCCTCCACCTAATTTCTCTCCTTCCACCCTGGCTGCCATCTCACCCTTACTTTCCCCAAGCCTCACTTGCCTGACACCTCCACAACCTTTACTTGTCCCTTTGTCCGTTTTGCCACCCCTCCTCCATGTCCTTCTTTTTCTGGCCACCCACACACACCGTCTCCTTCCCCTCTCCTCCTGCTAATCTACTCCCTCCTTCCCACCCACCCCCTCACCTACTCTCCATATTCCCTCTTACCTGCCCACCTTGACTACCTTGTACAGTCCTAACCCTCGTCCTACCTCCCCCGACCCCACTGTCTTAAGCCAACCTGATTCCTTAACTCTTGCAGTTAAATGCTATAAACATGCTATCTGGCCACTAGCCCTATGAAAGCCTCTGAGTGAGCCTGCCGTTTGAAGTAAAGGTTTAACAAAAGTGCAACAGACAGGAGTAATGGTAAGCTAATACCTAATGCGAGACATAGTTCTTCCCATTTAACTTGTAGGCATGGGATAAAGGTTGAAATTGTCACAGGCTTCATCAATTTTAGCTCTGAAAGGCAGCACATTCCACAGTCAAGGTTGAAACCGAGAAAGATTGCATGGACACACGGTTGTCAGCTGCAGCTCTGAGTGACAAGCGCGACAGTCCTGCAAATTTCACTGAAAGCTGAAACTGACAAAGACAACATCTGTCATTGTCAATGCTGTTTTTTAATGAAAAGGTAGCGAGGAGCACACTGAAAGACAGCAGGGCACAGTGTCCTCTTGGAACACCAGCAAACTGAATAATAGCAACCACAAAGAACAAGTCCTTGATGCCAATAAGAATTAACTGATCACAGGACTACTTCATAATGATATGGGGTTTGAATAATAACAAATTGGGAGCAGCAGAAAGAGGTGTACAATTTGTAAGTGGTTAATTTTGAAAGAAAAACAGTGGAAAAGGAAGACGTATGCTGTTTGGTTTTATTATTTTACCAGAATAGCCCAACGGAGATGCAACATATAATTTGCCATAGCATCCTACCTCTCTAACCCTCTTTACAGCTGAAAGGACTGGAACACAGGGCGGTCAAATGGTTTGCTTAGGGTCACACAGACAGCAAGTGTCTGTGATTGGATTTGAACCTGTGATCTCTGGTTCCACAGTTCAGTGCTCAAAGAACAGCAGCAACACAATATGACATAAAAGAAAGAAAATAATAGTTCTGGGTTGGGAATATTGTTGAAAAAAATGTACACATGGTAATGTGGACAGATCAGCAATTGTAAGTGTTATGTAAGTTTTGTTTTTCTTGAGTTTTTGGTTTTTGTTACTAGTTTTGCTCCTTCATTTAAGACCTCTCCATCAGCTTTCAGCCACCTCTGGCTCTGCACATCTTGCACTCCTCCTGCAGGCAGCTTTACCGATTTGGCGAGATCACCAGGGTACCACATGCTTCTCTGAAGTCCATAAAAATATGTGGTGGCCAGGTGGACACTGCAGGGCCAAGAGTACCACAAACCTCATTCTTGGGCCTAGGCACTTCCCATTTTTTTCCCTCCTGTGGAACGTCAGCAGCGAGGATTCCTGAGCAACGCACATAAGAGTACAGTGTGGAACCAGCCAACATCTCCCCCCTCCCTGCAGCGTTGCTTGAGATACCACCTGTGGTCACCCAAGTGGCGTTTATGCAGTGGAGTCAGACATCCCCCCATCCCAGAGGAAGTGGGCGTCCTCTGGAATACTAGAGCTTATCCTCTCCCCGTTAACCTCTGACCTGCCAGGCTCATTCCCAAAGGTTTCCGAGTGGCAACCCTGCCGTTTCACCGATGGTACAGTGCCTCTGAGTCCATTTCTTTTAACAGAACTGAATTCTAAACATGGTATTAAATTACTATATGCCAAACACTATAAATGACAAAGTAAAAATACTGTTTTATGAAACCATAAGAAGAAAATTGTGCTAGACTGAAACGTACATGTCAGCGTGGAACTAAATTTCCAAATCTGGCGTGCAAGCCATCTCTGATGGTGGAGATGTTGATAAAAGTTTTATACAGGACATTACACACCAGAGTGACCTCTATTTACGTTAGCAAGCTTGTTCTGGTAACATACAAAAAATTAAACACATTTAACAGACAAGTTAAGTACACGTCAAGAGTAGAATTTTTTGATATACAAGCAACGAAATAAAAATATCTTAAAAACAAATACGCGTGTGTCGTACTACATTTTCAATCTCTGCCTTAAATATACTAGCTGAACTTGATGTACAGGTAACCATAGAGATTCAGCTCCAGGAGCCAGCAGCACTAGCTGTAAGGGAACTGGAGCCAAATCTCGAATTTCGTAGGCGTCTGCTTTATGTTCTTCATTCAAAGAGTTGACAAGATGAAACAAAGAGAGGGACATTTATAGTCCGAACCAAGCAAGGGGCATTGACTGACTGCCTTGGAATGGAGGGACGTTTTGGAAACTGTATACTTTCAAAGTCAGACAGACTACTCTGCCAGAGCACAGGGGTAGCCACTTCCTTAAGTATTGCTCCACCCCAGCAGTTGTAAAGGTCATACATAATCTAATTTTTCCTAACACTGCTAGTAAACAGTCAAACATTAACGACATTTTATAGGTAGATTAGTATTCTTTTTTTAAATCTGTTGTGAAATTAGTTTTTTTGCATTTGTTTCTGCACTACAAAAAACGTATAAAAAAAAAAAAGAAAAGTTATCCAAGGCTCATTTTTTATTCATTTTTAAAATGTCTCTCGTGAATTTAGTGCTACTAAAATTGCTGGATTGACTAAGCTGGAGATGGTTGACCCATATCATTCATGATGGGTACAGCATGGGTAGCCGCGGTGCAAGCTTCCCAACCCTACCCCTCATTGTGCCTCAGTCTTGTAATAGACGAAATGCCTCGCAGGTGAAAGAGTACTTCCTCGATGGTGCCCTTGCGATCCTTGACTTCTCGTGTGAGACAGCAAACAAGGATGCCAATTAGAGTCCGTTGTGATAGTATTTTATTTTGTGTGATGTAGACACATAGGGCCGGATATTCAAAAGGGTTGCGCCATGCGCAATAGGGTTGCGCATGCGCAAGTCTGAAAGTGTGCCATTCTGCGATATTCAGCAGGAGGCAGTTGCGCCACCGAAAACAGGCTGAGCAACAGCGCAATGCAAATGACGGCATGTGCAACCGAAGGGGGTGGATCCCTGAGTAAAGAGCGCAATGCGATATTCAAAGGGTTGCGCAATGCGCAACAGCCGGAAGTTGCGCCACAGCGGAAATGAGCCAAAATAAAAAGGCTCAAGGAAGAGGCACAAGAACGCTACAGAGATGCCAAGCGAGACAGACAGTGATAGTCCAGAACAGGGCAGGCAAGGGAAGTTGTGTGGACCATAGGCTGCAGAGGCCAACGGGGGTACCCGGTGCAGTGGAGGTAGCAGTCAGGACAGCGGGGGTAACAGAGCAACATCAGCCAGCGGGGTCACAAGCCAGGGAGATGGACAGTGCCAGCTTCCACATGGAAGCTGTAATGAGGGGGGTGAGAATGCATGCTGCAGGGGGATGTGGCCATGGAAGGGCCCGTCGGCGGTGCGCCCAACAGGCAGTACCGTGCCCTCATCAGCTTTGAGCTGTACACAGATGTAGAGATCGTGGGCCGGTACCACCTGAACAGGGCAATACTGAGACGGCTCTGTGAGCTGTGCAGTGATGTAATGCAGGCACCCTCACGACGGAGTCACGCTCATCGGTGGAGACCAAGGTGACAGCCTGCATGTGCCTGCTTCCACGGGCACCTTCCAGAGGCCGACAGGGGACACCACAGGCATCACACAGTCGGCCACGTCACGCATCCTCACCCAATTCCTCAGCGCACTGCTGCCACATGCTGCGGAGCACATCCAGTTCCCCAGCACCGCGGCAGAGCGTACAGCAAACATGCAGGAGTTCCACAGGGTAGCACGTATGCCTGGCGTGCTAGGGGCCATAGACTGCACCCATGTGGCCATTCGCACGCCACCTGACCCCGATGGGGCTGCATATAGGAACAGGAAGGGCTATTCCAGTGTCAACTGCCAGGTGGTGTGTGATGCCACTGGGCACATAATCAATGTCTGTGCCACACACCCTGGCGGAGCACATGATGCCTTTATATGGTATCAGTCCACACTGTGCCATCGATTCGAGAGTGGGGACATCCCCACAGGCCATCTAGTGGGTGAGTATGCATGTAGGCATTGCAAACGTGGGGCAAGGGTGGGAATGCCACAGGTGCTATGGTAGTGGCACACAGGGATATTGGCAATATGGACCTGAACATGATACTCATCTCCACCATCTCCACATAGGTGACAGCGGATACCCACTCCATCCCTGGCTGCTCACACCATACCGGCACCCCATGACCCCATCGCAGCAACGCTATAATGAGGCGCATGCCGCCACACGCAACATTATCGAGCAGGTGTTTGGGATGCTCAAGGCACGCTTCCGATGCCTAGACACCTCCGGCGGTGCCCTACAGTACAGCCCCTCAAAGGCCTGTGGGATATTCCTGGCGTGATGTATCCTGCACAACATGGCCAAAGACTGTGGGATAGCCATTCAGGTCGAGGAGGGGGACAGCGATGGGGACGCCAGCGGCGCCGGTGATGATGGTGATGAGCAGCCCCCCCTTGGACGGCGGGACCCCCGACTGATCCGGCAGACCCAGCTGCACCAGGACACCATCACGGAGGAGCATTATGCATGACAAAGGTAAGTCAAGGGGCCATGTGCAACCAACACTGTCCTGGCGCAACCCACAGGCACACAGAGTAACACACCAGGGGTGCATGACGGCAAGGGGAGTGGAAGGGACCAGGCACACAAACACACCATCAGGGAGGGGTGAACAGTCATATGGACACACACACACCCCAGGCACAAAGCGTATATGGGCAGGTGCACAGCAGAGCAGGAACAGGCATGGCAAACACACAGATCCACAGACCACACCCACCACCTGTACTGTCCAAGTACGTGTGTCAGATGCTGGGCACCCTTGCACCTTGGTGTACAGTACAATGCAGGCATCGTCATGCACACGCACCTGTGGACAGCAGTCGGGATGATGTGCAGGTGGTCCGTATGTCGGCGTGATGTGCAGGGCACCCACCAGTGCACTGCCCACCATGACGCATAGTGCACACAGGGCAGCACCAGACAGGGCCCGCACTGGGAGACAGGTCATTCATTCTGCACCGTTCCACGGCCACCGCAGATGCATGGGCGGCCCCACCGTGACCCAACAGCACTGGTAGGCTGAGCAGGGGCCACATGGGGTGGCACCGATGGACCACCAGGGGTCCCACTGCGCGATCACGACCTTGTCCGCACTGGGGTCTGTAGTATGCCAAACATACCTGCACCAGGGGTGCTCAGGATGCCCACAGCAGAACCCGGCGTCGACAGGCTGGGTGTCACACGACGCCGGGACGGGGAGTGGAGAGCGTACTGTGTGGGGTGCGCGGTACAGGGGCACCTGCTTGCGTGCCCAATGCAGCCACAACAGCGACCAATGCCTGGGTCTGCTGTCAGTGGCGGTGGTCACATCCATCCGCATATGGACCATCTCTGCAAGGTTCAGGCACAGTCCCTGCTGTGCTGCTCCACAGCCATGCACAGTGCCTCCACGGACGTTGTAACCGCCTTTGCTGCTGTACTGATTCCCGCAGCAGGCGGTGTGCTCTTCAAATGGGTACTCTGCCACAACGGCATCCTGTCCCCAGGGTATGGAAGGTCCTGATGCTCAACACCCTTGAGGGTGGGCGCTGTTCACCAGGACCAGGAATGGGCATATCAAAGGGGTGGGCATGTGCCACCACTGGACACTGTACCCCCAGACCTGGTGGGTGACTGCTGCTGCTGCCTCAACCGCTGTGCCCCAGGGACCACTCGTTCCACTGCTGTGGCCGCAACAGTGCCAGACACCTGCACAGCCACGGTGCTGCCCCACGGTGCTGACAGGCACAGCCTGGGACTGTGCCGACATGCTGGCACACACGTTGGAACTAGCTAGGCCCAGGGGCACGTGCTGGCCTGCTGTGTGTCCATCATGGGACACACACATGTCACTGCCTATTGCAGTCCTTGCATCATCAATGGTGCAGGTACGTGCTACAGCCACAGTCACAGCGTGCTGGCATGCTTGCACGCCAGACTGCTGAGACACAGGCTGTGCACCCCCCACACCTGACTCACCGACACCAGAGTTGGCAGCCCGGCGAGCATGCTGGTGCAGTGCATGCTGGCTGGTGACAGAGGTGGATGGACCCTCCTCCATGTCCAGCAGGTCTTCCTCACTGCCTGGACCCACCACCACCGTCCCCTGAAGACCGAACAGGATCTGTAACAGAAAGTGAGGACATGTGAGTGCATGTGAACAACCCCCCAACACCACCACCATGTCATACCGCAGTGATGGGCTTCCACCTGTCTGGAATCCACCTCCTGGTACGCCTCAATAGCACTCCACTGCATTGATGCAGCCAGTCGGTCCTCAGCCGGGTCAGCTCGCCACCGCTGGCTGGCCCCGCCTGTGCCAGCCATCGCGCCCTGAGGGCTGCCACCTTCTCCTTCACCCTCCTGCGGTCTGTCCCCATCTTCTTTTGCATTCCTGCACGGAGCGCTGGTGCTTCCGTGCAGGTTCACTGCCCGAGCTACCCCCTCCCATGCAGCCACACGGGCCTGAGGGGTGCCCCGCCGTCCACTCAGTAGTGGCTCCTCCTCCAGGTAGGCCTGGAAGAGGGCCTCTGTCTCCGCCGTGGTGAAGTTGAGCCTCCTCCTCCGCCCACCATCCTCACCCTCACCTTGGCTCTGCTCGGTCATGTCGACTCTGTGGGTGGAAGTGGACACCTGTCACTGTGCAGTCTACAGCATTATCCCATGACCATTGTCCAGAACATCACACAGCATGCAACCCACCTCTCACCTGCAGTAACGAATCTGGCCAGCGAGCCCAATGCGCATATTTATAGCGCAATGCATGCAAATTAGAGTGGAGCAACTGTAATGAGATGCAATCGCGCCACCGCGCCTTTGAATGGCTGATCAGATGATCTGCATGTGTCGGCTGAATATCGCGCCGTTACGCTTTGTGCAATACGGTTGAGCCGGCTGAGCCAATGGCGCATATCTGTGACTGTGTGGTACACTGCACTGCGCATGCCCAGGTAGCTTACACAGGCGTCTGCCGCGCTGATGACGTGCTGTGCGCGATCAGCAAATCAGGCCATGGCCACCAATGTGCCAATGGCGCTACAGCGCTGGTCACCACATGGCGCAGTGGCAGTACTGCACAATAGTCCACTGTGGCACTGGCACTTAGGTGTCCGATCACGCGGGGCGTGTGGGCGTCCGATGGCGCTGTGCATGGCCTTGCGCCACTGACCATGACCTTGTCCACGACCTTTGCCCCTGGCGCCGTCGTCTGCCATGTTGCGGCTCTGCTCGCGCTGTTCGGTGACAGCGCGATGTGGGACCAACGGCACTGTCCGAACAGCGCGATAGGCAGTGATGGAGTTGTATTGCGCAACATTTCCACGGGGTTGCTGCGATTGCTGAGCACCATATTGCCACTGTACAGTTTGACAATGGCACGAGGAGAGCACCACAATGGGGCTTTGGAGTTAGCCAACCTGGTGGCTGTGGTGGACCCACTATGGCTCACTGTTCAGGGTGCCCTGCAGGTGCCACGCACCCATGTGTGGCAGCAGTGCGCCGCTGCCCTGGAGCAGGCCACTGGGCGGAGGAGGACCCGCCAGAACAGTGCAGGCACCGCTATGGTGACCTGCAGAGGGAGGCGTGCTCTGCTCGCGCCTCAGGTCGCAAGCCAGGAGGGGCATTGTGCCCAGGCCAAGTGGGTGTGCTGTGTATGCACCGGTATTGTCTGCATGGGTGACTGTGTAATGTAATCTGCGCATGGGTGTGGGTTGGGCTGTGGTTTGCTGTGAGGGTGTTTGCAGGTGTGTGCTGTTTGGGTCTGGATGTGTGGGCAGGCACACTCAATGGGGCAAGGGGCTGTCTGCTTTGGGATCTCACTGATGTTTTTCTCTTCCTTTGTCTCCCACAGGCGTGGAGGAGCGGAGGCAGGCACGGGCTGAGGCATGGGATGGCGGTGCCAGGGTGGCTGGCGGAGGAGGGATGCAACAGCCACAGCAACAGCAGCAGCCGCAGCACCTGATGCAGTGGCTTGATGAGGGTGAGTGTCATTACAACATGGATGCTATTGCATGCTGTGGGGGGCACGGCCACCATCCATGGACAACACTGCCATGCACGTGACGTGTGACAGTCAGCACTGTCCAGTGGCACTGCATGTCTGTGAGTGTGTCACTGGTGGTCCATGCATGCACTGGGCACATGGCTGTGGCACTACCTTCCCACGACATAGCCACGTCACTGGACAGCCTTGGTTGTGCTGTGCTGGGCATGGGTGGGGTGTGTGTGCAGTGGCACACATGGCTGTTGCTGCCTGGTTGGGCATGTCTTGTGCACGGTCACTGTGAGTGGGTGCAGTCCATCACAGGGTGGGGCACTTGGCTGTATGCCATGCATGTTGGGTGGGCTTCAGGGTTGTGGACAGTCACAGCCATTGATTCTGTTCCCTTGCCCTAGGTGTCCGGGTCCTGCACAGGATTGAGCGGGCTGTCCACTGCCTGCTGGAGGTGTCCACGGCGCCCTATCCATTCTGCAGGAGATGCACCGGGGGTGTCAGTCAACGGAGGAGGCCACGGACCAGGGGCAACCTGCTGCTGTGCAGCCTGGGGACAGTAGCTGTCCCACACCTACCTTTACCCTTCCCTACACCCCTGCCTTCCCTCACCAAGTTCTTCACCCCTGCCCTTACCCACCCCTACCTTGTACCTGTACCCCCACCCTTTTCTTGTATATATCTCTCTGTACATAGTTTATTGTTGTGTGTTCGTGTTGATATTCTTTTATAAATCTATTTTGTATGAATACTGTAGTGGTCTCTGATTTGCAGCTGGCTATGGGTGCTCAGTTGCAGTGGTGTGCATGGCATCTGGTGTGGTATTGTCCTGGGATTGTGTGTGTGTGTGTGTGTGTGTGTGCGCATGGGGGGGTACATAGATACATAGACAGTGTCGGCAGATAAGGGCCTATGGCCCACCCAGTCTGCCCATTTGAGCTTGTAAGTTCAGTTTGTTTTCCTAGAAGTCCATTTCCCCTTACCCTGACCTCTAGAATTCCTTTATGTCTATCCCATGCATTCTTAAATCCAGTGATTGTTTCAGCCCCTACCATCTCTCTGGCAGGTGTTCCACTTGTCCACCACCTGCTCTGTGAAGAAATTCTTTCTCATGTTTCCTCTGAATCGTCCTCCCTCCAACTTCATCCCATGCCCTCTAGTCCTGGAACACCTTTTTTCGCTTAAAAATAGTGTTTTCCTGCACCCTGTTTCTCCCTGTAAGATACTTGTATGTCTCTATCATACCCCTCTCCCTCCTCTCCTCCAGGGAGTACATGTTCAGTTCCTTCAACCTGTCTTCATAGGACTTGTGATGCAATCCATGCACCATCTTTGTTGCCTCCTCTGAACCTTCTCTACCCTGTCTATGTCCTTACGTGAGTATGGTCTCCAGAACTGTACACTGTACCCAGGTGGGGCCTCACTAGTGTCTTGTATAGCGGAATTATGACCTCCCTTTTCCTGCTGGTGATGCCCCTGCCTATACATCCCAGCATCCTATTTGCTTTACCTGATGCCTTGTCACACTGTTTCCTACCTTGAGGTCATCAGAGATGACAACCCCAAGATCCCTTTCCTGCTTGGTGCATGCTATATCCTCACCCCCAACTAATATATAGTGCCAGGGTTTTGTGCCATATGCATTACCTTGCACTTCTTTGCATTGAATTTCAACTGCCAAACCCTTGACCATTCTTCAAGTTTCTGCAGGTCCTTCTCATTCTGTCTACACCTCTGGTGTGTCTACTCTGTTACAGAGCTTTGTCATCAGCTAACAGTGAAATTCTGCCTTCTAGATCCTGTGCAATGTCACTGATGAAGATGTTGAATAGGACCGTCCCAGCACTGATCCCTGTGGTACCCCACTGGTCACTCTTCCTCTGTGGAGTGACAGCCATTTACCACCACCCTCTGGGTCCTGCCACCCAGCCAGTTACCTACCCACCACACTACTGTCCTTCCCACACCATATTCCCCAGTTTATGTAATAGTCTTCTGTGGCACAGTGTCAAAGGCCTTGCTGAAGTCCAGATAGGCCATGTCCACTGCCCTCCCCTGATCCACCTCCCTAGTCACCCAGTCAAAAATTCAATGAGGTTGGTCTGACTGGCCTCCCCTGGTGAAACCATGCTGCCTTGGGTCCTGTAGTCCATTGACAACCAGATGTTCCACCAATCTCCTTCAGTAGTGCTTCATGATCTTTCCCACTACCGGGGTGAGGCTGACTGGTCTGTAGTTCCCTGCTTCCTCTTTGTTCCCACTTTTATATAAGGGACTACATCTGCTGTCCTCCAGTCTTTGGGTACCTCCCTGTTTCCAGTGATTGGCTAAACAGGATAGCCAGAGGTTCGGCCACCACCTCTCTAGTTCTTTAAGGACCCTGTAGCACCCCATCTGGCCCCATTGCTTTGTCAACTCTTACTTCCAGTTCCTTTAGGACCCTTTCTCGTGTAAAGGGACTTGTGTCCATTTCTGCACCATTCTCACCCCTTGTACTCCCTTCAGACCCATTACCCCCCTCTTCCTCAGTAAAGAATGAACAGAAATACTTGTTCAATATGTCAGCTTTACTGTTGTCATCCTCCACGCGACTCCCATCCTCCCCCTTCAGTCTCACTATCCCTCCCTTTGTCTTTCTTTTTTCACTTATGTACCTGTAAAAGGTTTTGTCCCCTTTAACCACTGATTTTGCAATGTGTTCTTCTGTCTGAGCTTTGGCTTCCCTTACTGACTTCCCTGCCTCCTTTGTTTCTCCTGGTACTTCTCCCTATCCCCTTCTGCCTGTGTCTTTTTGTATTGCCTGAATGCAATCTTTTGGCTTTACTTTCTTTTGCTACCTCTTGGAAAACCATAATGGTCTCCTCTTCCTTTTCCTCTTGCTAACCTGCTTAATGCATAATTATGTTGTTCTTATAATCCCCATTTTAAATACTGCCCACTGTTCCTCAACCCCTGATTCCTGTCCCATTCCCTAATGCCTCTTTTAAGTATCTCCCCATTTTCCCAAAGTCTGCCCCCTAAAATCCAGGATCGTGTTTTGTGTGGTTTGGTTCTGCTCTTTCTGTGATTTCAAACCACAATGACTGGTGGTCACTGTTACCCAGGTGCTCCCCACTGTTACCCCCATCACACTGTCCCTGTTTGTAGCAGAAGGTCCAGTATTGCCTTCTGCGAGTTGGTTCCATGACCAGTTGCTTGAGGAAGGCACCCTGAAGGGAGTCCAGGATAAATGTGCTCCTAGTTGATGCTGCTGCTGGGATGCTCCAGTCCACGTCTGGAATACTGAAGTCTCAACCAGTACTACCTCACCTTGTCTGCCATCCTTTGGATGGCTAGCATCAACTCCCTATCTGTTTCTTCCTCCTGGGCTGGTGGTCTATAGACCACACCTAGCGGATGGCTGGCCCCATTTTCCTTTCCAGCTTTACCCACAGTATCTCTCCCCATTTTGTTCCTCCTGGATCTCTGTGGCCTTATGTCATTTTTCACATACAGTGCCACTCCTCCTCCTTCCTGCCTGCTCTGTCTCTTCTGAATATGTTGTAGCCAGGTATGGCCATCTCCCAGGCATGGTTATCATTACACCAGGTTTCAGTGATGGCCACAATGTCCAGGTCTGACTGTACCATGACAGCCTCAGATCTTCCATCTTGTTGCTAAGGCTCCTGGCATTTGCACACATGGCTTTCCATGATTTGACCTCCTAGACTGCTTCACTGTTCTACTCAGCCCTTCCTCTTGGTTGTCATTTATCCCTGGTTCTCTTGCTGGCTGCCCTTCTGCTGAATTTTGCCCTTTTCTGCTTATCCACCTTTTGGACACTAATCTTCATCTTTTTGCACACTGCTTTGCAGAGATAGCCACTCCTCTGGTTCACTGGTTCCACGCTAGCTGTGGGGGGTGAGCAAGTAGGTACCCTCCTTGCTGGCCTGCCACCCCCCTTTGCTAGTTTAAATGCTTGTCAATGTAGCATTTAAACTTATCATTGAGTGCTTGAATTCCCCTCCAGGATGGATGCAGGCCGTCAGGCTTGAACAAACCTCCATCCCTCCAGGTGGGTCCCCAGTCACCAATGAATCCAAACCCTTCCTCACAGCACCAGTTCTTCAACCATGAGTTAAAGTTCCTAATGCATGCACTCCTATGCTCTCCCTTGCCTCTCACAGGTAGTACTTCTGAGAAAGTGACAGAAGTAGCTACTTGCTTGAGACCCCTCCCCAGTTTTCTAAACTCTTCCTGAACTTCCTTTGTCCCCATTTTCCAAGTCATTAGTACCTAGGTGGATAATGACATCCAGCTCACCCTCCGTCTTGCCTTCCAGTGATCCCCAGTATCTTCCTTCCAGCCCTCCATGCCGTGGCACCTGGTAGAGCACCTCACCTCCTGTCCTCCCCCTCCTGTGTTCCTAGCTGGATCCCTCTTACGATGGAGTCCCCCACCAGGATTCGCTTCCTCCTCCTCTGGGGTCCACTGCTTTCCCCACTGAGGCCACCTCCTTGGCTAACCTCCACATCCTTTCCTTCCACTTCTCTGGGTACCTCTATTTGGTTGCCCTCATTTGCCAGTGTGGCATATGAGTTCTTGAGAGGAATAGGATCTGGGATGTGCCTCTGCCTGACTGCTCTAACCCTCCCTGAGCCCACTGTCATCCAAGTGCTCCTCGTTCTCGGCATCCTTTGAGGCAGCTGCATTGGACTGGGTGGTCCCTGGATAGGGGTGATGGTACTCCTGACGCAGTTTACTTCCGCTCTGAGTCTGGTTACCTCATCCCGTAGTCCAGAGAGATGCGTGCAGATAGGGCAGCACCTCAGTGTCCAGAAGGTCTGCCTGAATATGGCTGCCCCACAGCCACTGCATTGAACCACTCCCCACATTATACTGCAATTCCATTACTTGTCTGCTACTGAAACTCTCTTAGTTCTCTTTTTATTAATTTACAGTACTAAAAATCCTGTAACTGATCCTCAGATTTTTTTTTTTTTAAGGAAAAAGAAACCAATAAATAAATAAATGAGTCAAAACACTTGTCGTGCTGAGGGTGGGCTTCTTCCCCCTTATGCCCCTCCTACTTCACACCTCTTACTATACCCTGTGTTTAGCTCCTGTCAATCAGATTTATCAGGGCATATAATTAAGAGTTGGTGGAGGGGGGGCGAAAATTGGCAGCAATTAAAGACAGCACAGAATTACACCACCACTATGTTTTAAATTTTCAACAGCCCAAAAACAATTATAAGTAAAGACAACAAAGAAAGTATAGTGTCACTACAAGCCTACAATCTAAGTTTAAAAGAAAAATACCAATTACCAGTTACTCTAAAGCACTGAATTGAATATGTTTCCTTCCTTCTCCTTCTGGCTTCTGTCCCTGGTGTGGTGGTGGCTTTCAGCCGGACTGGCCGTGTGCTGCCACACACCGCTGGGTGCTCCTGGTGGGTCTGGCTTGTATGGTTCGGTGCTACACATGGTTGCATTGTGCCAGGGGGGCCTGGGGAGTCCTGCAGTAGCCAGTCACAGTC
The DNA here is from genome assembly GCA_016271365.2 of Neoceratodus forsteri. Lineage (NCBI taxonomy): Eukaryota > Metazoa > Chordata > Ceratodontiformes > Ceratodontidae > Neoceratodus > Neoceratodus forsteri. The sequence goes on along the minus strand of CM057451.1, from coordinate 897,508,795 downwards.
ACTGCTCATGGGTGTGTGTCTTGGGGTCACAGTGCAGGGTGCTTTGCATACGGGGGGCTGCTGGACACTGGGTGGTCCGCCTTTGTGTGGCAGTCTCAGCTTGCCAGTGGGTGCGCCTGCAGTAACACGCCGGATGTGCTTTCTTTGTTGTCCCCATGGGCCGGTTGATATTCCGTCCCTCCCAGTTATGCTGTTCTTGGGGTGTGGGGTGCATTGTTAGTTCTGCAGTGTGTCCCTGTGCCCATCTGTGGCATAGTGGTGGGCCTCTGCCTACCTCCCTGGTTGTGCTGTTCCATTGCTATGCTGCTGGGGGTGTCATTGCTTGCCCTATGGGCCTCTGGACTGCTCAGCTGGGCTGGCCTTGTTGCGCTATGGCACATCATATCTGCTCAGCTTCCCCTTCCTGGTTGCGCTATGGCGCATCATATCTGCTCAGCTTCCCCTCCCTGGTTGCACTATGGCACAGTTTGTGCGATATTCAGACATTGGCTGTTTGCACAATTGGCCTTGCTCCATGTTTGAATATCGCAATGATTGTGCATGTGCGCAAGTGACTTGCGCTTGCTCTTGCTGTTGCGCACTTTTCGGGCGCAGTTTGAATATCTGGCCCATAGTTGCAATCAGCATCCGCAAAGTGATCACAAGGACCAGACCATGGAAGAGGGCAAACTTGCACCCCCATGTGGTATGCACAAAGAGAATGCAAGGCTTTTCTTGCCTAGGTACAGTGGATGCTGCACCAGCGCAGGGGAAGGGGTTAGCCTGGTATGCTAATGAAGCACTGTGCCATGCACACAGACTGAGGCCTACTTGTTTTGACTGAAGGTGATACCAGCTCATGAACACAAAGCCTAGTCCTCCCTGTCAGCCACAGTACGGTTCCCTTCAGTGCTTACAGTGTTTTCAGCCACATTTTGCTTCTTTCTGACCATGCCACTGTAGTGCCATTTTCTCTTAAATATACCAAGCAAACCAGCTCAGTGGTATAGAAGGCTGAGCACTTCACCTCCTCCCATGCTAGTGACCTGGGTTCAGGAATGGACGTGGTTTGCTTGGATGCCAGCCAGGAGAGGGAGGATTGAGCATCCCAAGGACAGCTCTCCTCCCTCAGGGTGGGAAGTGCATCCTGCTAGGTGGCTGCCATCTAATGGTTCTAGGTGGCAGAGTAGTGGGACATCAGGGAAGGTATTCTGCACACTTGACACCAGGGAATGTCTCTGTGAAGGCAGAGTGCATACAATGTAAGGTAAGGAGAAAAACAGCTGCCTTTAGGAAGTACAAGAAAACAGGGAGGGAGGGGGGAGGACAGGGAGGAGTACTTGACAGAATTGAAGGAGGTGACAAGGGCAGTAAGGGGAGTCAAAGCATCTACTTAACTCAGGCTGGCACAAGGCATTAAGAAGGGGGAGAAGGACTTCTTTAGGTACATCAGGGAAAAAAAGAGCTGTAAGGACCACATAGTAAGGATTAGGAAGGAGGGGGGTTGGGTGGAAGCAGGGTGCGATAAGGCAGAAGCACTAAATGAGTACTTCTGCTCAGTATTTACTAAAGAGAAGAGGAGGGTGACACACAAGGGGAGAAATGGCAGAAACGGGGGAAGGGGTGACAGATGGGGAAATCATGGAGGGCAGAGTTCGGGAGGGTTTGAAGGCACTGAGGGTGGACAAGGCGCCAGGCCCAGATGGCATCCACCCCAGGGTACTGAAGGAGCTGGCAGAGGTCCTTGCAGGACCTTTGGCAGACCTATTTAATGCCTCACTACATTAGGTGTGTACCTCAGGACTGGAGGATGGCTCATGTGGTGCCCCTCCACAAGAGTGGCCCCAAGGATGAACCGGAAACTACAGACCAGTGAGCCTCACATCCATCGTGGGTAAGCTAATGGAGACTATCCTGAAGGAGAGGCTGGTGGCCTTCTAGAGGCCAAAGGACTACAGGACAGCAGACAGCATGGCTTCATACAGGGCAGATCCTGCCAAACCAACCTGGTGGAATTCTATGACTGGGTAACTAGGCAACTGGACAGGGGCCATGCAGTGGATGTCCTGTATCTGGACTTCAGTGAGGCATTGACCGTGCCACATGGAAGGCTGGGAAGTAAATTAGTAGGCACAGGGGCAGGTGCAAAGCTGGTGAGATGGGTAGGAAACTGGCTTCAGGGAAGGCAACAGAGGGTGGTGGTGGGTGGGGAGCTCTCACACCAAGGGTAGTAATGACGCGGTGTTCCACAGGGCTCGGTGTTGGGACCAGTGTTGTTTGGGATATTCATTGCAGACATAACATGGGACATCAAGAGCAAGATCAGTCTGTTTGCTGATGATACCAAGGTAGGAGCGGTGGTGGATGACCTAGGGGGATGGCAGGGTTGCAGGATGATCTGGCAAAGCTTGAAACCTGGTCAGACACCTGGCAACTGGGGTTTAATGCCAAAAAGTGCAAGGTGCTGCATTTTGGGATAAAGAACCCAAGGAGGAGTTACCAGCTGGGGGAGTGAAGCTATCCCAAACAGAGGAGGAGAAGGATCTGGGGGTGCTCATTACAGGGTCAGTGAACAACTCGGCACAGTGTAGGAAGGCAGCTGCAAAGGCCAACAAAGTGCTGAGTTGTATTGCAAGTGGTATATCCTCGAGGAGGGAGGAGGTGATTCTGCCACTGTATAGGTCATTAGTTAGACCGCACCTGGAGTACTGCGTGCAGTACTGGCGCCCGTATCTGAAGAGGGACATTAAGTTACTGGAGGGGGTGCAGCGCAGGGCGACAAAGATGATCAAGGGGCTGGGGGACTTATCATAAGAGAGGAGGTTGAGGGAGTTGAACATGTACTCACTGGAGGACAGGAGGGACAGGGGGGACATGATTGAAACCTTTAAATACATGAAAGGAATAAACAAGATGGGTACAGAGGGGCTGTTCAAAGTGGGGGAAGGGTGGAAGGGAGGGGAGGGACACCAGGGGCCATGATATGAGACTGGAGAGAGCAAGGTTCAGGAGGGAGATGAGGAGACACTTTTTTACAGAGAGGGTGGTGGCTGGGTGGAATGCGTTACCTGCAGAAGTGGTATCCAGTAGAACAGTGGACTGCTTAAAAGGGGATGGGACAGGACAAGGGGGAGGGTTAATGAAGGGGAAGGGTGGAAGGGAGGGGAAGCTGCAGAATAAGGGGTGCTAGCTGCACATTTGAGCAGACTTGATAGACCTCTAGGCCTTTATCTGCTGGCAAATTTCGTATGTTCGTATGTGTCACTGTATGCACCATGGGCCCAAGGAAAAAAACATAGGAACCCCCCATGGACCATAACAGGATAAAAGCCCGTTCCCCCACAGAACCCAAACCAGTGAATGGACTCTCTACGGTTCTCTGGCACTGGACAGATAGCAGCAAAAGGGTAAGACCCAGAGACGCTGCCTGATGATGCTGGGGGACCAGATCAGAATAGGGCTGGTCGGGTAGTTAATAGGAGATGAAATAGACAAACCAAGCAAATAATTCGTAGCCGAGACCAAGAGCTTTCCAATTTTGTCCAAATTACAGTATATACTGCAATAATATGTATTGTAATGGGCATCATTTGTAGAAAAATAGTGCTAAAATAGGAGGCAGTATAGTGTAGTGGTTAAGGGCTTTGAGCTACAAACCTGGAGACCTGGGTTTGAATCCCATCAGCTCTCACTTGTATACTGCGTCACCCTGAGCAAGTCACTTAACTGCCTTGTGCTTCCAGGTCACACCTGGAAACAAGCTCTGGCTTAGTGTGCCTTTCCAGGTTAAACAATTTCCTCTTCCCTTCCTTTCCTAAAATGGAAGTGATCTAGTGCAGATTCCAATATGGGCAGTTGACTGTACTCTCTGTGGATATTTTGGAGAGCACAGGTTGCAACTGCCTCAAAGAATTCTGTTTCTGACTGGCAACTGAGGTGCAATTTTTCTGAGAGTGTGTACTCCCATCCCCCATCCCTCAGCAATTTATGCTTCCATACAAGATTCATGTACATCTCTGCATAAATGGGAACACCGAACAGTGACAAACAAAATTACCTTCAGGGTCTTTATCCATTCATTTCACATCTCGTCCATTAAGTTATCACGTTGATGCAGCTTGTACACGGTCTGTTTGGTTAAAAGGAATCTGTGGCTTGCACAGGCTACAAACACTCCACTCATACTTTGAACTTTCAATACAACAACATAGAATCACCTCTAATTCCATGCTGTACCTCCATATTTAACTGACTGACTGATAGCATCACCACTGCATAACACCAACATAAGGTCTCTGGCTCCCCAGAGAACTTAGGGCCCGATCCACAAAGGTGGCCCGGGATATGCTCAAAATAAGCATATCTTGATTGTGGTCCTGCGCCCCCAATGCCTGTCAACACTGGATGGAATCCTCAAAATGCATTCTCTGCACTCCGCTAGTGCAGAGTCGCGCACTGATATAAGGGGTTGCTGAAGTGGGCAGAGATGTTCCAGACCATGGGTGTCCAAACAGATGGCCATGCCAGTCCTGATAGTGGATCCCTGCATGAGCAGGGAATGCTGGGTACAGCAGTTCTCCAGGACTGCATGTCCTCACCAGAACAGAAAGAATTTACAAAACCACAGTGGCCAGTGCTAGTATTGCCTTCAGCCACTGCGGAGGCTCCTAGGGCTGGAGAAGTGAGGACAGAACAGGCCTAAAGACAGCAACTGTGGCTGAGGGAAACAGGACATGTAGCTGCTAATGCAGCCCATAGGGCTGAATAGCCCCCCAAATGGATCTCTGCACTGTGGAGAATGTTTTGAGAATTTGGCACATTCCCACTCAGGCCCTCTGGTGTGCTCCGTCTCGCCCAACTGCTCAGCCTCGTGCACAGGCCACCCCTGATAGTCTCAACCCTAAACTCCATTTTTCTGCTCCAGCTGTTACTGGCTTCACCACTTCCCTTCTAAACTGCTCTTTCAGATTCTGTGGCCAGTGTTCCCCCTTCCATAAAGAGGGCGAACCCTCCTTCACAAGAAACTACCATCCCATCTCTCTGCGCCTTGCACAAGTCAGTGGGCAAGATAAACTGCTTCTCTATATTTCTCTACCCATTCATGTCTGGTTTCAGGAAATCCCATTCCACTGTCTTCTCCCTCCTACAGCTCACTGACTCTGTCCTGAAGGGGAAGTATCAGGAGCTTTTCACATCTGGATATCTGTCATCCTTGCCAAGGCATTAAGGTTAGGGTTAGAACTTTTCATCTCTGCATATTTGTCATCCTTGCCAAGGCATTCAGCACTGTTTTCCAACCCCTCCTACTCAACAATCTTGCAGGGGATGGTCTAACTACTAGACTGCTACCAGTCAGTCCACATAGGTGATGCCCCCCCCCCGATCCCTTCAGGTGATCCCCAAGCAGGGACCCATCCTGGGACCAGACCTGTTTACCATTCTTCTTAATGACCTCCCCTCAGTCTGTACTTCCACACACATCTACATGTATGCAGATGATACTCTGCCTTAGAGCCTCAGCCCCTGAGCTGAAAACCATGCAGCATTGCTCTGACAATATCCAAGAGTGGTTCAGCTCAAACCAGCTCTTGTTCAAGTCCAAGAAAACAGTTCGCTTGAATTTTGGCAGCAGGAAGCATCTAGCCAGGCTGCATAAAACCCTAAGCTTCATGGGCTCGATTTTCAAAGCCCCGAGAATGCTGCAAGCCCTTGGTGCACCAACTGTTTGGCGCTTAGGGCATTCTCCCGGCCATTGATCGGGATTTTCAATCCCAAGAGCCAAATGCCGCAAGTTACATCAGCTTTTCCCTGGTCGAACTTGCACCATTTGGAGGACCCATTTAATGGGGCTTGTGCCAAATCTTTGGCACAAACTGCTGTAAACTGAGGAAACTATTGCAACTGCGCCTTATGTACCAAAACTAGGTGCAGTTGTGTCAAAGGTGTTTGACGTAGCTGTGCCAAAAAAACGGGTGCGAGGCAGGGCTTGACATCACCCCTCTGTCACCCTTTGAAAATCGAGCCCCATGACTTTGGATGGCTCCTTCTGTAATAAAGTCCCACATTTCACATTATCATGGGGTATGCAGCAGCATGAAACTGTGGTAATGATGAAGAGAGGTGGGAAGGTTGGGGCAGCTGCAAGTTGAGGAGCTAGCTGTACAACTGGGCAGATTCGATAGACCGTGAGACCTGTTTCTGCTGGCATTTGTGTATGTTCATATTTTTCCTCCCACAGTGACTGCATCCACAGAATGTTCCTCCCCACCTTCAGCAACCTGAAACACAACAAATCCTGCCTTTCACTCAGGGTCTCCTGTGGAAACATCATTGGGCTGATCCTCCCCGTGTTTGACTATGCAGATGTGAATGTGATACAAAATGCTGCCCTGAAATCTACCCTGAACAGACTGGACTACCTCTTCCATTCCTTCAGCTACTTTGCTCCGAACTGTCCCCCAACCCCCAGTGTGCCCTCTACTTCAATTTCTCCTACTGTTCCCCCTTTCTGTCCAAATCTGTACTGCTCAGATGGTATCTATCGAAACCGGATACCATAAAATACCACTGATTTTTCTCAGATACAGGACAGCATCGGATACCATTCATATCCAGCTACTAGACCGTATCACCTAGGTTCCAAATGGGTACCAACTATCGGATGTGATTAACCAGGATCCAGGGCAGACACCTGACTTTAGATTCCACAACCTCACCTCGGATCCGGAGTCAGATAGATGGACTATCTGTTTGATCTTATTAGGATAGACAAAAGCACTGTCTGAGTATCTTACTCCAAGTTCTGGTTTAGCCCTCTTTTAGTGCAAGTAACTCCAACTTGTGCACAGGGTAGTTTCGGTCTGATGGGGTCAAGCTCCTACTGGCAAAAGCTACTGGTCTCAGGCTATCTTCATGGTCTTGATACAGCACCGCTCCTAGACCCTGCAGACTAGTGTCCATATGCAGCACATAGGGTGTGGTGGGGTCAGCATAGGCGAGGATGGGGGTACGGGTGAGCTGGTATATGATCTCATGGAAGGCTGCTTCACAGTCCGGCATCCAGCGGGGCCCGAAGTGTTCATCTGGGTGGAAGTATACTTTTTCTGGTTCTTTAATGGCCCCTTTTTTGTATTTATGATTGGTAGGAGGGTAAACCTGGATAAGGTTCAAGAGTGGGCGAATCACCTTGGAACAGTCTTTTATGAACCTGTGGTAGTAGCCACAGAACCCCAGGAAACGTTGTAGTTCTTTCAGATTATAGGGCTGAGGCCAAGTAGTCAGTGCTTCAACCTTACTAGGATCAATCTCTATCCCTTTTGTAGATACTATGTGTCCCACATACTTCACAGAGGTTTGGAAAAACTGGCACTTGTCAATGGACAGCTTGAGGCCGAAGTCTTCCAGTTGGTCTAGGACTTTAAACAGTCGGTTCTCATGCTCCTCTAAGGTGCTCCCAAACACAGTGACATCGTCCAAGTACACCAGGCATTCCAGCAAATTCATATCTCCCACAGCAGGTTCCATCAGTCGCTGAAAAGTGGTCGGGGTGCCCAACATCCCCTGTGGCATCCTCAGAAACTCGTAGAACCCCAATGGACAGATGAAGGCTGTTTTCTTATGGTCTTCCGGGGCCATCGGGATCTGGTAGTACCCGCTGCGAAGATCCAACACCGAGAACCATTTGCTCCCATTCAAGCAGTCCAGGGCATCTTGTATATGAGGCATAGTGTATTGGTCTGGGATGGTCCACTGGTTCAGGGTTCGATAATCAACACACATCCTCACAGACCCATTCTTCTTACGCACAACCACAATGGGAGAGGCATATGGGCTCCTGCATTCTTGCATCATGCCAGCAGCGAGCATTTCCTGCAGGTGTCTTCTCACATCATCTATGTCTGCTGGGGCTAGGCATCGGGACCTCTCACGAAATGGCCATTCATCGTGCAGGTGTATGTGATGCTCTGCACCCTGGACACATCCCATTCCTTGTTGCTGGGCAATACTGCAGTGTCTGCGCAGTGTACTGCAGCTAGGATGCACCCTCTGTTCACCCGGCTCTCCTGATCTGACACATAGTGAATCTGGACCATCACTCATCATGTATAGGAATGGGCACGAGCAGGCAAGATGCTGGGCTTGACCAATAATCCTTCTGGCAATTTTCCATCGCCTGGCGCATTCAACATCAGTATTTTGTTCTTGACATCTTTCCAGAGGCGACCTCCCCTTGAATGGTACACTGGGCATTAGGGCCAGTACCACTGAATCAGGATCCTTCTTCCACACAATCCCCACCGGTTCATCCTGGTCTACTTCCTCGGGTTTCTGTTGCAAATCATAGGCCCTCTTGATCAGAGCCAGAATTCTCAGGGCCCTCCCAGTCCGTCATAGAAACACAGAAACATAGACTTTGATGGCAGATAAGAGCCGCTTGGCCCACCTAGTCTGCACATTTCCCTATCTAGAGGATAAGCTGCAGATCCTATTTAACCAACAGCCTAGTTCTTCCTACCCCCACAAAAATTGCCTTATGTCTGTCCCATGCATTCTTGATTTCTCCCACAGTTTTAGACCCCACAACCTCCTCAGGAAGGCTGTTCCATGCATCCACCACCCTCTCTGTGAAAAAATACTTCCTCACATTGCCCCTGAGCCGTCCCCCCCTCTATCTTCAAATTGTGTCCCCTTGTTCTTGTACATCTCTTTTTCTGAAAGATGCTACCCTCTTGGACTTTGTTGATATCATGTCCCCCTTCTCCTTCCTTTCCTCAAGGTTATACATATTAAGCTCCTTTAGTCTCTCCTCGTATGGCTTCTCTTGCAGACCCTGCACCATTTTAGTTGCCCTCCTCTGAACTGCCTCCATCCTGTCTATGTCCTTGCGGAGACTGGGTCTCCAGAACTGCACGCAGTACTCCAGATGGGGTCTCGCCAACTGTCTGTACAGAGGGATAACAACTTCCTGTTTTCTGCTGGTGATGCCTCTCTCTATACATCCCAGTATCCCCCAGCCCTCCCTACTGCCTTCTCACATTGCTTGCCAATCTTAAGGTCATCTGATATGATTACCCCTGGTCCCTTTCCATTTTGTTGTTGTTACTACTCCCCCATTGTGCAATCTTCCCTGGGTTTTGTTTCCCAGGTGCATTATTGCACTTCTTTGCATCAAATTCAAGCTGCCATACTTCTGAACATTCCTCCAACCTTGCCAAGTCCCTTCTCATCCTTTCCACGCCTCCTTGTGTATCAACCCTGTTGCAGATCTTTGTGTCATCTGCAAAAAGGCATACTTTTCCTTCCAGTCCCTCTGCAATGTCGCTTATAAAGACATTAAAAAGGACTGGACCCAGTACTGAACCCTGCAGTACCCCACTAGTAACCCCTCTTTCTTCAGAGTGAATTCCATTTACAATTACTTCCTGTGTCCTGTTGTCCAGCCAATGTTTTACCCAGTCTACTACCCTGGGACCCACTCCCAGGCTGGTTTATTTGACTATTAATCTTTTGTGTGGGACTGTGTCAAATGCCTTGCTAAAGTCTAGGTAGGCCATGTCCACAGCCCCTCCCTGGTCTACTACTTTGGTCACCCAGTCAAAAAAATCAATTAGATTCATCTGACATGATCTTCCTGCTGTGAACCCAAGCTGCCTTGGGTCCTGTGCCTCACTGGCCTCTAGGTACCCAACAATTCTTTCCTTCAGAAGTGATTCCATCACTTTCCCTACCACAGAGGTCAAACTGACATGTCTGTAGTTTCCTGCCTCTGTCTTGGTCCCAATTTTGTGAAGGGGAATCACGTCTGCCTTCCTCCAGTCCTCAGGTACTACGCCAGCCTCCCATGATTTGTTAAAAAGGGTAGTCAGTGGTGTCACTAGTTCTCTGCTTAATTCTTTTAGAATTCTGGGGTGAATTCCATCTGGCCCCATTGCTTTGTCCACCTTCAGTTTTAGGAGTTCTTTCAGAAAGTACAGTTACGTAAGAACTTACCGTAACAGTAGATCTTCGAGAACAGCTCTTGCAGCAGGTTACACCATTAGGACCGAAGCCGCCAGGCGCTAGGACCACGGAAAAATTCTAGCTATTAACTTCGCTGGGGACACGCCTCGACGTCGGTCCGCCTCCGACGTCAGGCGTGGTACAAAAGGGGCGGTCCCGCCAGATTCCCCAGTTCTCCGCCGAGAGACTTCTTGCCGCAGGCTGACATCAAAATGGGAGACCTAGGATTCGCCGTCAGAAGACAGAAAGATAACAATTCCTGCTCAGAAAGACTGAGCCATGCTTCCTCCAAGGGGGAAGGTGGGCGGGAAGGTACCTGCTGCAAGAGCTGTTCTCGAAGATCTACTGTTACAGTAAGTTCTTACGTAACTGTACTATCTTACTTCAAGACACAGCTCTTGCAGCAGGTTCCCATTAGGACTGATTCCCAAGCAGTAACGCTGTCATCAGAAAATCCGGGAGGAAAATAAAGGATAAAAACCAGGTCCTGAACCTAGGACAGGAGACCCTGAAATGCAGCCAAACCAAAACCAGCCCTTACGCGAGAGGCGTGTCCAGGCTATAATGCCTGATAAAGGTATGCACAGAACTCCAAGTGGCTGCAGCGCATATAGCAGAAGTGGAAACGTTTTTGAGCGCTGCAAAGGAAGTAGCCACCCCTCTAGTGGAATGACCCCGGACTGTACCCGGGAGGGGCTTTTGTTTGATACCATAACAGTGAGAAATACACTGGACAAGCCAGCGAGAAAGGGACTGTTTGGATATTGATTGGCCCATCATTCTCTCAGAGAAGGAAATGAAAAGCTGCTCAGAACTACGAAAGGACTGAGTTCTGTTGAGGTAAAACCTCAGGCTGCGATGAACATCCAGGGTATGGAGCAGAGCCTCTCCTCTATTAGAGTAGTTCGGGAAGTAGACCGGAAGGTCGATATCCTGGTTCAGAGAGAGTGAAGAAACCACCTTAGGCAAGAATTTAGGGTTCGTCCTCAGGGATACTCTGTCCCGGTGGAAAACTAAATAAGGCTCTTTGCACATGAGAGCGTGAAGTTCAGAAATTCTTCTTGCCGAGGTAACAGCAACTAAAAACAACGTTTTCGACAGAAAAGCGTAGCTCGCAATCCAGCGGCAGGTTCAAAGGGAAGCGTGAGCTGTTCAAGGACAAAAGCAAATCCCATGGAGCACAGGGTCTCTAATAGGAGGCCCTAAGTGCAACACCCCTAAGAAATTCTCGAGGCGTCCACCTGAGCCACTGTACGATTTCACCGGGAGGTGGTGTTCTGAAATGGCACAGAGGTGCACTTTAATAGAGGAGTATGCTAGACCCGAATGAAAGAGGAGACAAATATTCTAATATTACTCACAGGACAACCTAAAGGGAAAGGTTGCGTGCTGCGACCATACACAAAGCAGCCATTTCATGGCGTCGTCATGCGTTAGCCGGCTTTCTGGCTGCAGAAGGACTTCTGCAACCTCTTGCGAGACCCGTGACTTAAAATTGCTATGTCTCTAGGAGCCAAGCATGCAGGTTCAAGGAATGTAGGTCCGGGTGGACAAGTGAACCCTTCTCCTGAGACAGTAAGTGGGAGCTGGCGCAGAGGGCGGGGTTCCCGAGATAGTTGAATCAACAAAGGGAACCAAATCTGTCTGGGCCAAAATGGGGCCACTAGGATCATTATTGCGTGCTCCCTGCGCAGTTTGAGAAGAACTCTCTGGATCAGCGGGAAAGGAGGGAAAGCGTGGAGAATCTGTTGGCCCAGGAGAGGATATAGCGTCTCGCCAGAAAACACCAGGCCCTGGATCTAGCGAGCAAAAATTGGGCAGTTTTCGTTGGATGGGAGGCGAACAAGTCCAGATCTGGAGTTCCCCATCGAAGAAACAGATCCTCTGCTACCTCTTGAAGGAGTTCCCATTCGTGGACTCTGGCCAAAGCGACTCAGGCCGTCTGCAACCGTGTTGTCCACTCCGGGCGAGTGCACAGTGATCGATTCATGCCGTGTCTGATTACCCAATCCCACACTCTCATGGCCTCCCTGCAAAGAGTAAGAGTGTCGCCTCCTTGTTTGTTGAGGTAATACATCACGCAGTGTTGTCTGTCTGAAGTAGAAAGTACATGGTGGGATGCAACTGACTGAAAGGCCTGCAGGGCATAGAGGACCGCTCTCATTTCCAGCACGTTGATGTGAAGGTGAGCTTCCATCTGGGTCCACGTACCCTGGGACTTTACCCCGTCCAGGTGTGCCCCCCACCCAAGACCGGAAGCGTCTGTGGTGAGGGTGACCTCCGGGGACGGCGCAATGAACGGGACGCCTGATGAGAGCGACCCTGGGGCTAGCCACCACTGCCAGTCTTGAATCACTGAATTCGTGAGTCTGACCGGATGCTGCAAGTGGTCTTGCCTTTGGTCCCATTGCACTTTGAGCATCCACTGAGTAATGCGCATGTGGAGTCTTGCGAAAGGGACAGTAGGAATGGCCGCAGCCATGTGTCCGAGCAAGCAAAGGACCGGACCTGGCGGTACAACCATGCAGTGATAGGTCCTTATGAGGGGATCTGATGCGCTCCGCTCTGTCGGCCGGAAGAAAGGCTCTTCCCGAACAGTGTCCAGAACTGCTCCTATGAACTGCAGTTTCTCAGGACGGTACCAGGAGAGACTTCTCTAAATTTATGAGGATGCCCAGGGATCGGAACAGATCCTGGGTGCTCTTGATTGCAAGAAACAGCGTCTCTGGAGGCGCCATGAGAAGCCAGTCGTCCAGATGCGGAGAACACGTGAGTGGCCCTGTCTCCTCAGAGACGCTGCCCACGACTGCCATGCGCATGGTAAAGACCTCGTGCGGAAGACAGTCCGAAGGAAGGGCCGGAACTGAAGGTGGTGGTAGAAACTCGAGCGCAGGAACCTCCAATGCGCCTGAGCCATAGGGATGTGCAGGTAGGCATCCTGCATGTCTAGAAACGCCAAAAAGCGTCCTGTTTGAGCATGGGGATAAGACCTGGAAGGGTCACCATGCGGAATCTCTTATAGTGACCCGCACATTGAGGTCGCTGAGGTCCAAGATTGAAGGAGGTCCCCCTGTTTTCTTGGGAACCAGGAAGAAGTGGAATAGTATCCTAGTCTCTCTCTGGTTCTCTGGGGCGCGCTCTATCGCTCCCTTTCGTAGTAAGCGCAGTACTTCTTGCCAGATCAGGCTTTGTGCTGACCCTGATACCGGAGAGCAAAAGGAGGCCTCGAGGGTGGCTTTCCTGCGAATTCTATAAAGTGGCCTAGACTGACCAACTGAAGAACCCACCTGTCGGCTAATGGCCCTGCCAACCCGGCAGGGAAGTTCGCAATCGACCCCCGACTATAAACTCCGGGCTGATCCTGAGGCGAGGGGCCGAGCAAGGAGTCAGGCTGTGGCGGCAGATGGACCCGCTGGCTGGGCCTGCCTAGGAAAACGCTGGCCTCGGCTGGCGGGGTGTTGCCCTGGGCTCTATGAAAACCAGAGCCCCTCTGAGGTGCAGCGGAGTGGGTCTGTTGCCTCCCGCGTCCGTACAACAGCGGCTTTGGTTCCTGCGAGAACCAAGCTTAGGAATCGATACATGGCCTGAACCGACCTTACCGCCTTCCGACCTCTTGGAGTTTGTGAAGGATCTTTTCTGTAGGATTACCAAGCAATACTTCTCCCTCAAAAGGCGATCAAGATATTCTTTTAAGGCGTCCAGAGCCGCTTTCGGAGGCAACATGACCAAGAGTGTCTCCCGAGACCGCCGCCAAAAACTGCTGCTCGGGCCGATGAGTCAGCGAGTCATACAGCGGCTCTTGCCGCAGGTCCCCGTCTGAACCCGTGCGGAGGCTGAGCATCTCCTCCTCCTCACCTTCGGGCATCTTTTCAGCGCTTCCAGACCCTGTTCCCAGCGTTCTAGAACGCTGAACCATGTGGGTTAAATAGTTCAGGGATCTGATGTAGCATGGTGGCGGAGGCTATCGTGCGCTTCTGCCAATCGTCCAGTTGTTTGGACTCTGGGTCCGGTGGCAGAGTGCTCAAATGTTGGGGCCTCTGTGACCCGGTCATGTGAGGCTGTGATGACCAGAGAATCGGCCTGAGGATGCTACGTCAAGTACTGGTGGATCATAGGAGCCTGGCAGGCGATCAGCTTTCTTGATCTCGCCGGGAGGCAGTGTGGGCAGCTTACTGCCCAGCCTTGGTGGCGATCACAGTATCAACCAAGAGTGGTACCACCACAGGCTTGGGGTCCTTTGCGAGATATGTTGGCGAGTCGCACTCTTTGGGTCTAAGTCTGGCACATCCCATCCCATGTTCTCTTGTATATGTCTCATAATATCGAGCAAGGGATCATCAGGAGAGATCTAGGCATCAAGTATATAGGTGCGAGGAGAAGGGATGGAGAGTGGAGATGGGGATCTAGAGGTGGAGTAATCTGATCCCGTGTCCTCAGTTGAAGCGAGCATCCGGCGTCTCCTGGGTCTCTTAGGGCTGGGTGGTCAGAAGAGGATTTCGACGGAGGTCTCCGTTTATCAGGTCTCCCCCTGGGAGAGTTCTAGGCTCCCGGGAGGAGGAACTACAGCCTGCCGACCCGATGGCGAGGGGCAGGAACCGAGATGAGGAGGAATAGGAGGAGGAGGGAGGGCATGTCTTTTAATAGTATCCCACCAGTGGGTGAACAGGATGCTCACCTCCACTAGAGAGGCCCGAGCTGACGGCCCGGGTGCGGTGGGCGGTCGTCGGTCAGCGTCGGCTCACAAGGGCTCTGGTAATGGCGAGGGAGCCCTGGGAGGTACCCTACGGGACCGGAGTCGCCCGTCCTGGTCTCAGGCTGCTCTAGGTCCTCCTCGATGAGGCTCCTGACCCGATGTCGGTCGGAGGCTGGGGCCTTCTTCTTTTCAGGAGGGCGGGCGTCGGTCCCCCCTGCGGCGTCCGCTGGGATGTAATGGCGGCGTCGGGCGTCGGGCGGCAGCGCTCCAGGAAGAAGGCGCCACGGCTGACAAGCTGTCGAGCCCGGCGTCTGGGCTGAGCCTTTTAAAGCGTGAGCTCCAACGTCTTAGTGGAGAGCACCGGCGAAGACCTGACGTCGGGTACCCGAGGCGGGAACCCGACTGCGGTGGTGATGGTGTCTTTCCCGGACCGCCAAAGGCCTGGAGGAGGAAGGCCTGGCGGTTCTCCTCAGGTGAAGGTTTTTGATTGCGGCGGGGAGATTTCGAACGAACTACGGGACTCGAACCCCTAGAAGGGACCTGGAAGGGCCTTCTCCCTTCTCTTCTCCGGCGTGCTTGTGGACCCTGGAGCTTTCCCCTTGGAGACATGGTCTTCAGTTGTTCCTCAGAAGAAAGCATACAAAAGCCCTCTGGCGCCCGGATCCGATTTTGACTATTGAACCCTTGGCAAGAAGGACAGGCCGGTATGCGTGGTCTGGGCCTAAGCACCGGACGCATGGCGGTGTGGGGGTCATGAGCGGGATCTGCTTTCCACAAGCGCACTTGAGAAGGATGGCGAGTTGGTGATGACATCAAGATCTTGTGAAGAGGATTCTGAAGATTTTTCAAATTTTTATCGAAAGGAACTATTCACAGCGTCCGCGCTAGACGATGGTAACGAAGGGGTCAGGTAGCTAAGTCGGCGGCGGAAAAGAACTGAAGAATCTGTGCGGGACAGCCCCCTTTTATTCTGCGCCTGGCGTTGGAGGCGGGACCCGGCGTCCGGGCGGTCCCGCTGATTAATAGCTAGAATTTTTCCGTGGGGTCCCTGGCGCCTGGCGGCTTGGTCCTAATGGTGTAACCTGCTGCAAGAACTGCGTCTCCAGTAAGATCCTATCTTCTGTGAAAGGACTGGGATCAACCCCATCAGAGTGCTTCCTGTTAATTTACTTAGGAACATCCCCACTCCTCTTTTGTGAATACTGAACAAGTATTCATTCAGTATCCTGCTTTTCACTGTCCCTCTCTGCACACCCATCGTCCATTCTATTCAACTCACTATCCCTCCCTTGTCTTTCTCAAGCTCCTGATATACCTATAAAGGTTTTATCCCCCCTTCTTAACCGAGCTAGCTATCTTTTCACTCAGTTTGGGCCTTTGCTATTCTGACTACCCTTTACTTCCTTCTGCCTTAACTAATACAATTCTCTGTGCTGCTCCTTCTGTGTTCCTTATACTTCCTAAATGCTATCTTTTCTCCCCTAACATTCACACACACCTCTTTTGAGAACCATAGTGGCTTTTCCTTTCATTTTGATTTGTTTGTTGCTTCACACAAGGCTTGTTGCCTCTGTGATGGCAATTTTAATATTTCCATTGTTGCTCCTCCTCCTTCTGCTTCTGTTTGCTAAGGCTTTTCTAAAGACACTCCCCATCTTGCCGAAAGTCAGCCTCCTGAGTCCAGAACCCTCACTTTTGCATCAAGCGACTCTGTAGCTAGGTTTATCGTGAACCACACGGTGGTGACTAGTTCCCAAATAGCTACCCACTTCTAGATCTGAAATCCTCTCACTGTCCCCATTTTGATCACGAGATCCTAGATTGCTCCCTCACGAGTGGGTTCCAAAACTAGCTGTCAGAGGCATGCCACCTGAAAGGGCATAGAGATAGCCCTGCTTTTGGATGTGGCTGCAGCTTAAGGTGCTCCAGTTGACATCTGGCATATTCGGGTCTCACATCAACAGTATCTCCCCTTTCTCTGCCATCCTAATCATGCCTTCTATCATATCCTTGTCCATTCCCTCCCCTGACATGGGGGTCAGTATACAACCCTGTGCGGATTGTGGTGCCATTTCCAGTCTCTAAGGTGACCCACAGTGCCTCCCTCTCCCTACGTTTACTCTTTTATACAGTTGCTTTTAATCCCTTCCGCGCACATAGAGGCTACTCCGCCCCTTCTTCTCCCTCCTGTCTCTCCTGTAGGTTGTGTACCCTGGTATGTTAACATCCAGTCATGGTTCTCTGTGTACCATGTTTCTGTGACTGCTACGGTATGCAGGCATCCCTCTTCCATCAAGGCCACCAGTTCAGGGAACTTGTTGCCCAGACTACAGGCGTTGGTTCTCATTACCCTCCATTTCTTGATGGCCTTACCCCTTTTTGCCCCATCCCTGTCCTTGTTGCGTTTGTCACTTTCTCCATTTACCCCTGTGCTTCTCCCTATCGACATCCCTATGTTGGTGTCTACCTCACTTAGTACCCTGATTTTTTTTTGGGAGGCTAAGTTCCTCACTCCTCTCCAGTGCACTCCCCATAGCTGGTTGTATATAGCTTACCAATGAAGCATTAAACCTATCACCTAGGATCTGGGTCCCTCCTGGACAGATGCAGACCATCACGCCAGTATAGTACTCATCCCTCCAGATGGACCCCCAGTCCCAATGAAGCCAACTCACTGAGCTCTGCACCAGTTTTCAACCACTGATTGAATCCCATGGTGTGGGCACCCTAGCTTCCTCCACCATGCCATAGACCAGGCAGCACCTCCGAGAAGGTTACCATCAAGTGCTATTTGTCCAGAGCCTCCCCCATCTCCACAAACACTTCTTGCACTGCTCTGATCCCTTTCTTAGCCAGGTCATTTGTCCCTAGGTGGACAATGACATCCAACTCCCTCCCGGTGCAGCTGCTCCTGCGATCCTGAGATTAAGCTCCTGTCCCCTCAAGCCGCATGGTGCCAAGCAGGCACCCACCCTCCCCTCTCCCTTCCTCCCCCAGTTTTACCTTCCTAACAATGGAGTCCCCCACCAGGAGTTGTTTCCTTCCCCTGTGGAGTCCCATGCCTCCCTCCTGTGGGTCTCCTTTGTGGAGGTTTCCAGCATCCTCCTTGGTCTCCACTGTAGGTGTCTCCATAGAGGAACCACACTTTTCCAGAATGGTACAGAAATTGTGGAGAGGTACAACTGGAGGGATGCGCCTCTGTTCCACCACTCTCACCCCTCCCTGAGCCCACTGTGGTCAAACCGCTCCTCTTTCTTGGCAACCTCTGAGGCAACGGCAGTGACCCTGGTGGTCCCTGGGTGGGAGAGGAGGTCCCACAAATCCTGGCCAACTCAGCCTGGAGATGTGCAACCTCCTCCCTCAGCCCAGAGAGGTGCCTGCAGATGGGACAACACCACATCCTCCAGAATGTCTCCCGGAAGACTGCTGCGCCACAGCCACTGCACTGCACCACTCCCATCATGTCTTATTTCTGGCCCCCTAATTGTTATTTGGAATACTTACTCTTTCCTCTGTTTCTTTTTTTTTTTTTTTCTGTCCCTACTTACGTACTTTCTCTGTGCCCTTTTAGCTCCTGATCTTCCTGTTCTCCCGTCGCCCTTGTTTCACGTGACAGAGTTGTGCCAGTCTCCCAAACATATGGGCGTTTGTCCCGATTAACAGGGGACCCATCACTACTACAGATCCAGTGGGGGACACACTAGGGCCAGTGTCTCTACTTGCTCCTCTATGCCAGTGACAGTTGCAGGAAAAAGACAACCAGAGGTGGGCATATCCTAGATATGGATAAGACTAGTTGCTAAGCCCCCACACATGTAGGCCTTCCAGGGATTGTAAGGGCACATCAGATAATTGTTTGTCATACCAGTCCTGAAACACAATGGTCACTTACGACCCACTATTAAGCACAGCCCGAGTAGGAATACCATTCATAGCCACATTAGTCTCCATTGAAGGGCCCACTATCTTGGACCAGTCTGGAGGGACAACAGCAGGTGCCTAGACAGACAATTTAGCCACAGAGGGGTTTGAGTTAGGATGGCTGAAAGCTTTTACTGTGGTCATTTCGTGCACCCCTTGAACACTGACTCATTTTCTGAAGCTCTCCTTGAAGCAGGTTCACCACTTTCTCTAAGTCCTTCTGAGACTAGCATTCCCTTTTCATATGGCCATCCTTACCACAATTGCGACAAATGACATGCTCTCGGAGCATCCTTGGGGAAAACATAGCAGGGGATACTGGAGCATCAACGGGAGATTGTGATCGGACTTCTGCAGGTAGTGTACCATGTCTCAAAAGTTCCTTTAGGGCGGCAGTCAATTCCTTGAGCTCAGCTGAGAAGCCACCCCCAGTACAGGATGCCTGATGGAGCACCCCCATCCCCCATAACAGTTACATTCTGACAGGGGCCAGGGTTTCTATCAGAAGGCATACCTCAGTGAACACACTCGGTTGTACTTTTCTGACTTCCTTCAGCAACTCCTCCCCCCCACCGTTTAGCCCATGGTGGGACACTCTTAGTGGTCTCCATTTTGGAAGGGCCTTCTGGTGCCATGATCACTTGGGCTGCACTCACCCCATAATTACAACCTCCCTCTTCATCTTCTACCTCCCGGAGTTCTTTTATCAAATCACAGTAGTCAGGTGGGTTACCTCTCCTATCCTGGAGCCTCAACTGGATGATCTGCAGTTTAGAATGCTTGCCATGTTGCAGTATGTGCTCCAATCTCACACGGTTCAAATCACTAGCGGCTACCCCACCTTTTCGGTAAGCTTTCTGCAGAGCTCTTTCTAGGCGAGTAACATGCGCAGACAAACTTTCCCCATTCCATTGCTTGGTACCTTGGAATTTCCACATCAAAGTCCCCCCTGACTCAGTGCTCCAAAAATTGCCTTCAAGTACAGATTGGTACTTCTGAGCAGATGCATCAGGGTTCGTAGACCTCAAAAATGTAAAGGCTTCAAGGGCGGGGCCCCTCAAACTTTCTATGATTCTTTTACACTTCTCAGCCTCCGCACACTGCCACTCGGGTACCAAGGGGGCAACACAGTCGATCCAGGTCTCCCAGTCATCCTCCCCCTGGGGGGGAGGGTAGGGTGCCCAAGAAGATTCTCAGCCTTCGATAGGAGTTGTGACTAAAGGCGGGTACAGATATAGGGGCCAGCATTGGCACAGGCACAGAAGGCGGGGCAGTAACAGGTGCTGGAGTGGGAGGGGGTGTAGGGGAAGGAACACCCCCAGGTGGCAGGAATAGTTTCTTACAGTCCTCTATGGTTTTCCCTTCCTCCAGCAACAACTTAGCAAATTTCTCCTTAAAAGTCTCAGATAATAGTGGGAGCTCATCCTCCCCGGGGTCTTTACTGTCTTTTGTTATCACTCTCCAGGGAGCTGGAACCCCTTCTGGTGCAATAGTCTGTGGCACTGTAGAGCTGTCCACAAGGTCACTACACTCTACTAAGGCTATGAAAGTTTGGGCGATCAAATCAGCCTGTCGACCCACCACCACAGGGTTTTGTAAACACTCAACACTGGAGAGTACTCCCTCTTCAGTGTCCTTACTGGTACCCAGAGGAATATCCAGTAAAAGCAGAGCATTTGGTGGGTCGATCTCCTGCCCAGTACACCACCCCACCAACTGGTGTACAGCCATTTCTACTGGGGTAGCCATTAATCTTTAACAATAATTCATAATTGTTGGCCACTAGAAGGCACAAAATCCCAGCGGTGAGCCTCCAAGATGTAACCCCTAGGTGATGCTATCCCAAGGGCTACTATCCCTGCCTGCTTGGCTAGTAACAGGTTAAGGGGCCTGAGTTCTGAAATGGGTGCCTCCACCCAGAGGTCAGAGTTGGTAGTGGTCAAGCTAACCTGGGCGCAGCCCTCCGGGACACTGTAACCCCCCTCTTTCCTTACTAGTAGCTGGAACAATACACAATAATCATTTTCACAATACCCCTGATACACCACACAAGTACCCACATTGTTTGCACTTACCACCAGGGCTTTCCTCTGGCTCAACCCTGGGGACCCCCTGTAAAACAAAGTTATACACAGCCAATAACAGCCGTACAGTACTCTTGCACAAACTGGAACCACAGTCAGAGTAAATGCAAAAAAGAGTTAGATCTGATTTATTTAAGGGACTTAAACAAGGGAGGGGTGTAATCAGGTTAATTTGCTTAAAGGCTGTATCAATCAAACAGTTTTGCATGCACTTCAGGGTCCATAAACAGTCACACACTCTGGGTACCCAGATGGAGAACAGTGGTCTAGCCAGGAACGTTGCAGCTGGTTGGGGCCCTGTGATGGAAGAAAACAACATAAACAACAAGACAATCAGATGACACACTTTTAGATTAGGCTGTTGTTGCAGGGAGCTACCCTGAAGACTACTCACGATATCCAAGACTGGACACAGGCTAGATGAAAATTGAGACTGCAGGTGGTTGATCTGGAGTGCCAGGAGAAGCAGGACCCACATGATTCGCTGAGGCATCTTTCCTGTTCAAGCGTTGAGCTGGGGGCTGATCCCCAGGCAGGTCTCTCGTTGATGGCTTTCTCTGTGCAGCAGGTAGTGTGGCAAGGCCCAGGCCAAATGGAGACAAATTCAGATACAGTCCATTTTGGGCTGGATTCAGCTTCCAGCAAGCAGAACACAGTTCACACAGTAGGGAACCAAATCACGACCCTCTAACAACGCACAGCACATTTACATGTAAGGAAATTCTACTGTACCAGGCAAACCGCTCTCCGGTCATGATTGCAAAGTTTCTGCACAAACCAGGGATTCAAAAGCAGCTGGAAATCCTTACAGGCCGATTGCATTCAGCAAAATCTTCGGTGTTCTTCAGGTATGAGCCTGGTAAAAAAATCAGCGGCTTACTTTGTTCTCACAAACTTGGATTTGGTCTGAAATAATTATTTTCTCTCCCTCTCGGGCAGCAGGCAGACATGTAGGCCACAACTCAGGCCTTCCACAGTTCTCTCCCAAGACAAAACTACTTCAGACGGCTGCTTGACTGTCTCAAGCTGTTGCCTCTTCAGCTCCCAACTTAGATCTGACTCAAATGCCAGCAACCCTGGACTTTCCCAGAATCCAAAGGTTCGGTTGGCTGATCTGTCTGTCCAGTCACAACAAAGGCTCCCATCCAGTTGCAAAAAGGCGTCAAAAGCCCAAAACTACAATTCCTACAGATTCTGACTCCAGACAGCTCCTGTCGTCCGGCTCCATTTTAGGTCCCACCAGTACTGATTGGTCCAATTTGCAGTCCTGGGCCAAATGATGGGGATTAACAAAACAGTCCTTGCTGCAAAGAAGGCAGGTTAGACAAACTACATTATCATTATCACTCTAAATGATTTTCAGCAAATAGTTACATCTTTCAACCGAGCTCCCTCTCAGATTACTTATGACTGCAATCCAGGCAGCTCTTAAAGAGACAGTGCAAGAGGCTATACAAGCACTCTCTGGCAATCACATTTAAACTGCTAAAACGCAGGACACCAGCCTGGCAGTGAACATTTAGGCAAGCTCAAGGAAGACTTTTTGGGAACCCCCATTTGTAGGGGGGTTACACCTGTATCATGCCCATTGTACCCATCCTTCTTGCTGTAACTCCCTCCACCAGGTCACAGCTGGAAATGAGTCATGGCTAAGTGTGCCTTGATCAGAAAAAAACTCTGTGCTGAAAACTGACTAAGGAGAAGCAGGTTTAGGATTTTAAGAGGGTAGCAATGTAGCATTTTCCCAGAAAACAGAAAAAAATCTAAATGTTCCTTTGTAAAACTCAGCTTTGGCAAAAACAGCTACTGTTTGCTGGCCTAATGGGGGGTGGTGTTAGTAGATGCTCCTTTGCTACACAGCTGGATTTGCTGTCTTGCATGTGCTCTTCCAGTTCAGAGTGAGATGCTGCATGGAGAGTAGGAAGTGGGTGGACAAATCAGGGGATTACATGGCAGACAGTTGGAAACAACCAGGATAGAGAGGTCGGGAAAACCTAGAATCCCCACGGCGGTGAGAAGCTGAATAGCTACTGTCAGGTGTGAGGAACCCAAGACATATGCCCCAAAGGCGGAAACAGGATAGGCAGAGAGGAAAACTTATGGTAGAGGAATGGGGGTTGTAGGGATTCTGTATTGCTTTATCCATGTATGTATTTAATGTTGTACAGCCTTATAAGTAGTTCTCCTCCACCCCACCCCACCCCATTTCTCCATATTAAAACCCTCTCTTCTCCCAAGTCACACCAGGAAGTGAGCTATATGTTGAGTGTGTTCTGCTAGCCAAAACTTGGAAATGAATAAAATAAAATAGCCTGTGTGACTGAAAGAAAAAAAACTATTTTTACTTGTAAAGCAAAGACTTAGGAAAGGCCATCGCTTCTGGTTTTGAGGCAAGGAAGTGCCGCTGCAGGTGCAGGGAAGCAAGCCAATTCCGTCACAGATCGATCGGGTCAACCTGGCCCAGTCCTGTCTGCTCACAGCTACCATTGATTGTCGCTGTACCCCCAATTATCTCACTGGGAAGTTGGCAGGACAATCAATAGTCATCAAAACATGAATAATAAACTAATTGCACCTAATGAGTACACTTAATCACATCAAAAACACATAAAAAGTGGCGCTGTATCTGTTATGGAAACTAGGACTCTTAAAACTTGGTATTGATTCAGGGTAAATAACAAAAACTTTTGGAATCTGAGATACTGGACTGGAATAAAGAACCACAGGCAGCAGCAGTATGCAGCAGCAGAGCTCAGAGTGATGGTTTGTGAGCTAAAATAACCTGTCAGGTCATCCACACAACCGCAATGCAACAGGACTGAGGTCACCAGCTTGTTCAGGTTTTTTTCCTTTTTCTCTTTCAATTGATTTTCAGAGCCTCTTTTGCTGTAGCTCACAATGGACAAACTGCAACTGTTGCCTAATTTATTTATTTATTTTTTTGCATTATTCATTTAAAGGGGACAGGACGTTTGTGCTGACTGGCAACTTTATAATGTTCTAATTTACAGAGATGAAATAAATACATGCAACTGTTTATAATGTTCCAATTTACAGAAATGAAGTGCATACCTCTGAACGATCCATAGGAAACCATAGCTGAATAAGCACTGATGTTCTCAAATGCGGTGTTTCGTATCACTTTCTTTTCATGAGCAGCATTCTGTTCAGTGCATTTCATGGGAGCAGAAATTCTGAGCTATCATTAAGTCACAGTATCACAGTTTGTGTACAGAGTGCTAAGCATGAGCTGTTGACATACCCACAGTTTACAGTACTGTACACAAACAGTGAGATACTTAAAACTCCCAAATTAATTGTTCCATCAAAGGAACCGTGCAGAACATTGCCCGTAACAACAAAACAATGCAAAATACAGGCTTTCAAATACACAATAATATTCAGGCACAGTTAAGTTTGGATAATTTGGGGCCAAAATGTAATTTCTGAAACTTGGAACATTACAAACAGCTGCTGATTACGAATAATGTCCTATCCTCTTTACTATAATTTATTTATTTAATGATTGATGATTGGGAGAGGCACACTGAGCTGAGGATCATTTCCAGGTGCGACGGGGGGATGTTACAGAAGGAAGAAGAAATAAAAGCATTAAGAAACAATGAAATAATCTGTCGTGACTGTGCATAAAGATACTTGGTAATAAAGAGTATGAAAGAATAAATGTGAAGCACAGCAGCATTAAAAATTCATAAGTTCATATTGCTTAATACCCCCTCCCCCCACACCCATTCTCCTTCTGTGTATATCCTTTTCTGTCCCTCAGTCTTAAAGAAGTAAATATCATGCTTAACGTAAAAACAAATTCCCCCTCCTTTAACAGGCACAAGTGGTAGTCCTGGGATTCTTGGCAATACTGGAGCCAAGAATCCCAGGACAGAGCACTACCTGGGTGGAGTCCGAGTATCTGCATCAGAGGAAGAGAAGGACCTGAGAGTGATGATCACTAGTGACCCGAAGCACTCCACGCAGTCCAAGAAAGCAGCAGCAAAGGCAAACAAGATCCTGGGATGCATATCTAGGTAGATCAATAGTAGAAGAGAGGAGGTTATACTGCCCTTGTACAGGCCACTGGTAAGGCTGCATATAGAGTATGGAGTTCAGTACTGGTGCCCACAACTCAAAAAGGACATTAACCTGCTGGAGAAGGTCCAGAGGAGGGCTACAAAGATGATAGTGGGTCAGCAGGGTAAGGCATATGAGGAGAGGTTAAGGGCACTGAACATGTACTCCCTGGAAGACAGGAGAGAGAGGGGACATGATTGGGACCTTCAAGTACTTGACAGGGATAAATAAGGTTGATAAGGAGAGTCTCTTTAAGCTGAGTGGCAACTATAACACGAGGGGGCACAGTCTTAAGCTGGAGGATGGGAGGTTTAGGAGGGAGGTCAGGAAGCACTTCTTCACACAGAGGGTGGTGGACACTTGGAATGCGCTGCCAGAAGAGATCATCTCGTGGAAGACAGTGGGCAGCTTTAAGAGAGGCTGGGATAGGCATAGGGGAAGTAAGGATCATGGGTGGGGAGAATGGAAGGAGTGGGAAGGGAGGACAGGGACAGTAGTTTAAGCTGTGGACCCTGCAATACAAGCAGACTTGATACACCAAATGGCCTTCTTCTGCTGGCTTCTTGTATGTTCGTATGTAAAGCTGCCCAGATAACAGGTAGGGAACTATGCAGTAGGAGGCAATAACATTATCAAGAGGTTCTGGTGCCACGTGAACCTTGAGAGGGGAACTGGATGGCTTGGTGGATTGGTAGCAAGTTAAGGAGACTCTCACCTCTAGGTCACTGGTTCAAATTCAGCACAGGACGGAGTAGTTAAAAGCCATTATCACCTGAGGGCTGTTTGGTGGCCTAAATGAAATGAGTTGTGGTGGTCTCAGTCCAGTTCTCAGTGGGCAGCTGTCCACATCACAAAATCACCAGCACAACTGGCACTAACTGGCACCCTTGTTCGAAGTCTCACATAAGAAGCCAAGGATTGAATGAACACAATGAACTACCTTTTCATCTATGTGTTGGTCCCTCCCTGGCAGAGTTGAGGCACACTGGTAGGGCAGTGTGGGGGAAGCATGCAATGTGATCAGTCGTGCCGTAACTGTCATGTGGATAAACAGAGGACATTAAGATTTAGTGCTGTCATTCTGGCACCTTTCACGAGCACTCAATTCAAACACACACAAAAAAAAACCAACTAAAAAAAATCGTAAAAAAAAAAAAAAAAAGTGGTTCTAGTGCCAAGTGAACCTGGAGAGGTTCCAACATGTCACCAGAACCTTGAGATATTTTTC
The DNA here is from genome assembly GCA_016271365.2 of Neoceratodus forsteri. Classification (NCBI taxonomy): domain Eukaryota; kingdom Metazoa; phylum Chordata; order Ceratodontiformes; family Ceratodontidae; genus Neoceratodus; species Neoceratodus forsteri. The sequence goes on along the minus strand of CM057451.1, from coordinate 897,482,805 downwards.
TTAAAAAAATGTTTTGCATACTTCCCTATTTGTTATTTTTTGTAATATACAAATCTATGATGTGTATCTCCCACAGTACTCCCACTTGTGTTTACACTGGCCCACTAGCCCCCCCGCAAAGTACAGATACGTAAGAACTTACTGTAACAGTAGATCTTTGAGAGAATCTCTTGCAGGAAGCCACCTATGGAACTATAATTGTCAGGCACTAGGACCACATGAAAAACTTTGTACCTAGCTGTCAACTAGGGGCCGCCCATGATGATGACGACATCAGCTGATGTCGTCCCTCCCATATAACTGTGGATGGCCCAGTGCCCTCTTCAGTTCCCCAGCCAGAGACAGAGACCATATACAGAGGACCTCCTCCTGGAGAACCGATGGAGGGCCAAGGTTCCCGCCACAATGAAATGTGAAACAGAAGGTATACCATCCTGCAGAGAGAGAGAGAGAGAGACAGGAATGGAGAAGCAAAGGGGGATTTGGGGGGGGGGGAACGACATAGCTTGCTGCAAGAGATTCTCTCAAACATCTACTGTTATGGTAACTTCTTATTTAACTGTATTATCGTTAATGATATCTCTTGCAGAAGGCACACCTATGGAACGAGTGCCAAGCAGTTCTGGTATCGAAGCAGTCTAGGCGGCTCGAGGCAACAGCCTACAGGCCTAGGAAAGAAGGCATTGAAACACAGCTAGGCCAAAGCCTACCCTTCTTCTAGAGGCAATGTCTAGACTGTAATGTTTAGTGAAAATGTAGACAGTACTCCAAGTGGCAGCAGTACAGATGTCGGTGGCAGACACATGCCTCAAACAGGCAACAGAAGTGGCAATGCCTCTGGTACAGTGGCCATGGACAATGCCAGGCTGTTCCTTACTGTAGTTCCTGTAACAGAAAATAATATAGTTGGCCAACCATTTGGACAGGCACTGTTTAGAAACCAGTACACCGCAAAAAAAAACAAACAGCTGCGAGGACTTCCTGCAGTCCCTCATGCAATGAACATGAAATCTGAGAACTCTATGTACATCTAAAGAATGGAGCAATGTTTCCCCTGGACTGGCATGCTCTGGGTAATACACAGGCAGGTGGATGGCTTGATTCAGGGTAAACTCAGACACCATCTTTGGTAAAAACTTAAGACTGGTATGCAAAGACACCCTGTCTTTGTGGAAAGCCAAATAAGGAGACTTGCACATCAGAGCCTGAAGCTCGGAAATCCACCAAGCAGAAGTAATAGCAACTAAAAATAATGCTTTCCATGACAGAAAGTTTAGTTTGCAGGTCACAGCTGTCTCAAAAGTAGCCAAAGTAATTCTCTAACTAGAAATTTAAGGCCAACGGCAGGACTGGGTTGCAGATGGGAGGCTTCCGGTGAAGAATGCCTTTAAAAAATGTACGGAACACCTCCAGTTGTGCCACCGTACGGCCATCAACAAGCACATGGAAGGCTGAGATAGCAGCCAGGTGCACCTTAATGGAAAAGTATTGCAGACCATAATCTGAGAGACACAGCAAGTACCCCAGCATCTGATTCACGGGGCAAGTGAACGGATCCAGATGATGGGAAGGCACCCATACAGCAAAATGCTTCCACTTCATAGAATAAGTGGCCCTGGTGGAGGGCTTCCTAGCAACCACAAGGACATCAGCCACCTTTTGGATACCCCAAACCTAGCCATGGCTATGTCTTCAGGAACCAGGCATGGACGTGTAGGGACTTGAGGTCCGGATGGACTAGTGTGCACTGCTCCTGGGACAGCAAGACTTTGCACAGGGGCAGAGGTACTGGAGGTTCCGTGGCCAACTGCTGCAGTAACAGGAACCAGCTCTGACAATGCCAGAAGAGAACCACAAGGATCATTGTTACTCCTTCCATCTGAAGCTTGATCAGCGCCCTCTGAAGTAGTGGGAAGGGAGGGAGGGAAGGTGTAGAGGAAACTCCCTTTCCAAAAGAGGGACAACGCGTCTCACCAGAAAACTCCAGGCCCTGGAGTGAGCAAGCAGAAAAGCAACAGTTTTACATTGAGAGAGATGCAAAAAGGTCCAACTCTGGATGCCCCTACCTGTCGAACAGGTCTTCTACGACTGAGGTCAGCAGCTCCCACTCATGCATCCTGGACTGCAACCTGCTTAATTTGAATGCCAAGACTTTTTGGGTTCCTGGAACATGGGCTGCCAACAATTCTAGCCCGTGTTCTAGAGCCCAGTACCAGACCCTCATCACTTTCCTGCACAGGGTGTATGAACGAGTTCCCCTGTGCTTGCTGATGTAGTGCACTGTGCTGATGCTGTCCATCTCTGCACTAGGAGAGGGCCTGGGGACAGGTAGTCCTGAAACGCTTGTAGGCTGTACAAGACGGCCCTCATTTCTAGGATGTTTATGTGGATTGAACTCTCCACTGTAGTCCCAAGTTCCCTGGGTCTGGTGAGGGCCCAGGTATCCGCTCCAGCCCATCCCCAGTATTCACTCACAACCAAGTTATACTACTTTTAAAATTACATTAAGACAATTTTATGTGGAGTCCTTGAAATGTGACTCTTTTAATTGTTACCTTGTATGTTTTGTACTTGATGTGTATGTAACATCTTGACTATTGTACGGTCCCAAGTCGCTTTGGAAAAAGGGCCTTCGGGGGCATGGCCTGGCTGTGCTAAAGATGGCTGCTTAACTTTTCATCTCCCTGGGACTACCATTAATCATCATCCATCCTCCTGCTCCCAGACCACCATCGAGTGTCAGCAACTTAAATCTAATTTTTCTAACATCACAGAACAGCTCTGGTAAACTATTTTTCATCATACCATAAGCTATAGATATATTTTCTCACATCTATACTGCTACTCTGTGCAGGCCTACAACAATGGCCGAGCAACCTCTGCAGAACACCTTCCTTAGCAGAGTGGAGTCAATGTTTCAGCAACTTATCAATGAGGTTAATGACTTAAAAAATAGCCTCTCAGCAAAACTGCACTAATATGCAAATGCTTGATCATAAAATTAATTATACCAAAATTAGAGTAACTCAAAATGAGAGCTCTATCAATGACCTATGAGCCACCATCAGGGAACAGAACAGAACTATCAGAATTCTACAAGATAAAATTGGTGACATCGAAAATAGAAACAGGCGCAACAACCTTAGATTCCTGGGCTTTCCTGAAGGTGCAGAACTTGGGGGACACTAATGTGTTTTTACTTCATGTGTTACCAGTCATGCTCATGCTTAAACTTCCACCTGGCCAAGGCCTCACTATTGAGAGATCTCACCGCACCTTGGGTCCGAGGTCTGGTCTGAGTCAAAAGCCCAGGCCTATCATCGCTTGATTCCTAAACTATGCCCACACCAAACTAATCATCTGCTATGCAAAACAAATGAAATCGCTTATATGGCAAGAACATAAAATATCTATTTTCAGGGACTTCTCAAAAGATCTAGTCAACAAACACAAAGCTTTCAACCCCATCAAAGCAGTGTTGCACCAACGTGGGATTAAATTCGCACTGCTATACCCGGCCGTCATGCACCTATTTCTGGGGGGACTCATCTAAAGACTTTAATACCCCGATGCACTTGTTACTTTCCTTGGTGAGCCCCTGCCATTAATCAACAGATCTGACAATTCCGATTCAGCCCTCCACCCCACCAGCATTGCAAGCCCACAAGCAAGTCAACACATCCACGTTGCGGCTACAAATCCTAAACGCCCTTAGGAGCACGCAACATTACCAGCCCCTACAGCACCTCCTGTTCGGATTTCAGCTCGTTTGCAAGACAAAAAGGTCTAAATGCTCACCCCTCCAAACATACCTGATGTGAGGATACCACACCTTCTAATTCCTCCATGCAAACTGGGAAACAAGTAGACTTTTCATAGCCGCTTACCCTCTCCAACAAATTCTCCCTACTGCAAGACGACTCGCACTCCTCACAAGAAGATCCCTGAGTTGCCATTATGGATCCCACTACCAGTGATCCCCAAGATTCACTGCAATCTACTAAGTCCCCTGATTCCTCCTGGGCCGAACAGGTTACTAGCTCCCCCTTCAAATCTGCAGAACCTCCAGAAAAGAAACGCAAGGGGAAGCTAAAAAATAAATCGATGGTTGCCTCATTCAACACACACAAGCACAGCAGCTGCAAGTGATGACTGGGCACTTATTCATGTTGGTACCTCTCAAGGTTAGAGCCTTTAGTTGACCTCAGCTCTCTGATCATTATCCGGATTCGTGTGCCCTGTAACTGCGCAGCGGTTTCCTTGTGTGTGCATACTATCGCAGCCAGCTGGTTTGGAATGTGCTAAGCTGTACATCGCGGCTACAGGCTTCTGGTTTAAATTCATGCCATATTATTTAGGCATCATCTTATGACAGTCTAAGAATTTTCTGTCTCAATGCAATGTCTTTTATATTACATATCTAGTTATTTATGCATATATTATTCATGATGTCAGTCTCTAAGTATCCCTAATGTTGGGCTATGTTCTATTTCTAAAGGGTCATTACTCACACGATGTTAAACTGATTCATATGTGCTCAATGTTTTTTCTATACTCATTAAGAAGTGTCAGTCAACTTTTTTGTTAGCATGTCCTTCTCACATAATCATTATGAGTGGATGCCCGCTTAATTAATCAGTGACCCAACATCACCCCACACATTTGTTACCATATATAAGTTAATTAAGCAATAATGCCCGACAGGGTGTGCGTCGTGCTGGGATAATGTCACACCTCAGGTGGTTGGGCACAAGGCCGCAGGCCGAGTGTGTTCAACAACTGAGGTGTGATGTTATCCCAAACGACACACACCCTGGAGGGCATTAATGCTATTGTACAATGGCTCGTTGTTATACAGAATTAAAAAAATCATTTTAAAGATGTTTTTGTGTGGAATTTTTTTTTTAAGAGAATATGAAACAATCAAGCAAATTATCATCTACAGGTTCACAGTGAGGCTGAGACGAGACCCCTGATGTTGTGCTGGGACAACACCATGGGTCCAGCCCAAGACTGACCAATCAGAGTCCAGCATTTTTTTCTTGCCATTGTATAATATAAATTTATGGCATGTTGGTGACATATTAATGAGGTCCTCAACTATTTATTCCCATTTTCCACCGCTACATCCTAGATTAACATCCAACATTTTAATATTTCCTATGCTCCCCTTCCTTCCTTCCTCAAGCCACCCTCATCTAACTTTCCAACCCCTCTTTTCAACCATGGTATACCAACTCCTTGCATTGTTCTATTTATTCATCATTAGTTTCCAGTTTTACCCTACAATTAGGCATTGCATGCTATTTTCGAGGTGTCTCACCTTTATTATTTTACTTAATGGGTTACAATTAATAACATCTAGCATAATCGGACTCGAAGCCCTTAAAATATGGTCTTTTTAAGCCTGTGTTATAATCTCATAGCTGAGTTCACTCGACCCTCTCCAGGTCTGGTCATCTCACTATATTAAAGTATTTTCCCTTTTCTAAGGGTGATTTTTGTGTCTGTGCTATTACTAAATACCTAGTACTTATCATTAGTATATGCAGTCCCCTGAAGCCTGAACAAACTCGAATCCTTACAGATGTTATATTGCCAAGGTGACTACGTATACCTGTTTAATACATGATTTTCACTTGTAGCATACCCTTTCTATACAAATTGGATCTTGCAATGTTTCAGCACCATATAAATCCTTGTACCACCTGGACCCTACATCTCCATTTTACCTGAACATCCCCCTTATATAAATGCTTCTGTGTCTAACCATTATGGTTATGTGAGAAAGTACATAGCAGATGGCACAAGTACAGCTGATGTTGTAGTTTTAGGACCTGGCCAAACCATGCTGGCATATTGTTCATATTGCTGTAATACTGTTTCAGCCTAGTTCTTATCCTAATTCAACCTAGGTTCAAGATATATTATTATATCTGGGATTGCACATATTTTCTGTAATCCCCTTTTCATATATGGTAAAATGTTTATGGTTTCCCCAAGGGAATTATTATATTCACTTTAGTACTAGTCACAGTTACAACTTGACAGAAATAATTGCTTACAGTTTGTATCTTGGGTTTAAGATTACTTTCTCCCAAGATTTACTTACTATTTACATGCCTTGTAGTGTAGCGAGAGAGTCTAGGTGTTTTCATCGACTCATATCTTGCTATATTACCTAAGGATTTAACAGTGTGCTATCATAACTCACATAGGTTTTGTTTAGCAACTATATATATTTACTGTATATATATATATATATATATATATATATATATATAAATATGACTTCTATATTCTCTTTACTATCTCTCTTCCCTGCGAGACCCAATGGATATACTCACCCAGGATTTAAGTATCTCCACAACCTAATTATCCTGCACGCATTTGATTGTGTTAACCCTCTCCCTTCTGAGTCTGTAACATCCTTTAGCTTTTTCAATATGAGTCCCTTACTTCCAATTTGTATTTTCCCACCCATCCCCTCATTAACATGAGTGATCTAATTCTACATTCATGGAATGTTAAGGGACTCAACTCACCTTGTAAACGAAAGCAAATATTTTCTTATCTCAAAAAACATAAAACGCATATTGCTTTCTTACAAGACACAAAGCTTTTATTAGAGGATGTCAACAAACTCAGAAGGGATTCGGTCGGTCAAGTGTATGCATCCTCTTCTTCTAAAAAATGGTGGGTCGCTATTCTATTACATAAATCCATTAACTGGACTCTTATCAAATCCATCTCCGATTCAGATGGCAGATGGATTATAGCCCATTTAAATACCCCTGCAGGTCCCCTTATGTTAATCAACGTCTATGCCCCTAACGCCGATTCACCCGAATTCCTTCACAATTTGGCCCAACAAATTATTAACAGTAATATCAACAACTCTCCTATACTTGTAGGTGGGGATTTCAATGTAGCTTTGGAGGTGCAATTAGACAGAAGTAACTCTTTGTGTGATTCCCAACCCAGAAGTATTTCTGCACTCTCAATGCCAATGAAAAACTTAGGTCTTACCGATATCTGGAGACTACACCATCCTAGACAGCGCGACTATACCTTTTACTCCCCGCTTCATAAATCTTATAGCAGAACTGACTGCTGGTTCTCATCCCCATCCATCACCGAAAAAACTATCAACACAACTATCCTCCTGATTACTATAATCAGACCACTCCCCTATAAAATTACATCTTATGGCCAGCCCAGTGGCACTGAGGGTTAAGGTGCTGGAAGCCACACCTCGCACCACACCAGCGACCCGGGTTCGGGAGTGAGCTCAAGTCACTGGGGGTTGGCCGGGGGGGGGGGGAGGAGGCTGGAGCATCTGGTGACAGCTCGCCTTCTCCAGAGGGAGGGAGGGCCTTCCAGACCGGCAAGCGGTAACCCCTGGCAGAGGCTGGGGGCGCAACAGCAAGCTGGAGTCACTGGGGCGCGACTGATCAGGGGCGTAGGCCTGGGACCAGTCGGCTCTGGGGGCAGCTCCTTCATGGAAGGAGGTGGAGGGACGTTGCGGGTGTTGGCATGTGCACCTTGACTCTAGGGCATGCAACATCCCATCGAAAAAGGGAAAATCACCCTCCGGAGCCAGGTAGATGGAGCGCCAAGCCCAGTCCTGATGTGCCACTGCCTGCCACTGGTCCGGGGACTTGACAAGACACTAAAGTTCAGGGGGTGTCCTGCCCCACCCGAGGCAATCCATGGCAGGATGGAGAGATCCGAACAGCAGGCGAGATGGTGGCAGGGATGGGTTCCATTGGCATCTCCCAAAGAAGCAGCTCCAGTTGGGACGTAGGTGGGAGAAAAAAAAACAAAACTACATCTTATTTGGGGCCCACGCCCATCTAAATCCCCCTCCTGGCATCTAGATCCATTCCTATTGAAGGACCCCGATTTCTTACCTTGGCTTAAATCCCAAATCCAAGAATTTCTTTCCTTTAACAACACTCCTAATATATCTCAAGGGACCATCTGGGAAGCACTTAAAGCACCAATTAGAGGGAAAATCATAAGCTTTGCAGCACACAGGAAAAAGCTAAGAAAACAGCAACTGGCCGATTTAGAGAAATCTCTTAAAGAAAAAGAAATCCAATATTTAAAAAAAAAAAATCCAGATAATAATTCATAGCTTCCTCTTGAAATTCTTCAGCTTAGAATTAAAATCAACTAATTAATATCCAGGAAAGCTGACCTCGCTCTCCTAAAACTCAAACACCGATATTGGGAACAAGGGGATGAATGCGGGAAATTGCTTTCCTATCAACTCAGGGATCAACAGATGGAGAGACATACTGTTGGTTTTAAGGACCCTTCAGGCATAATCCATACAGATAATCCCTCAATTAACCGCATCATGCAATCTTTCTACCAATAATTATACTCCCACCCCACCTCGACACAACCCGAGCATATACAACAATTTCTGGACAATTTACAGTTACTACACCTCTCCCAACAAGATATGGCTATGCTAGACGAACCCTTTACCCTAAAAAAGATACAAACAGCACTAAACTCCCTAAAATCTGGTAAAGCTCCAGGGGGTGACAGTTTTCCCATAGACTTTTACAAACCTCTAGCTGATGTCTTATGCCCCTTACTTTTCAAGGTCTTCAGGGAGGCATCTTCACAAGGTAAACTTTCCTACTCTATGACAGACGCCATTATAACCGTCTTACCAAAAAAAGATAAAGACCTCTCTCACTCCCATCCAGTTACAGACCGATATCACTACTCAATACGGACGGAAACATTTTTGCCAAATTATTAAATACCCATTTAGAATCAATAATTTCAAAACTTGTCCATATCTCCCAAGCCGGATTCATCAAAAATAGAACTGGCTCTGATCATCTCCGCTCGTTATTTAATTTAATTTACAAAGCAAAATCTCTTAAATCACCAGCTGCAGCTATAGCCATTGATTTTGAAAAGGCATTCGATTCTCTCAACTGGACTTGTTTGTACCATGTTCTATCCCACTTTGGTGTCACTAATAAATGTTGCACATGGATTCAATTACTATACACCCTTCCCTCCGCTCAGGTTCTTATTAACTCTACCCTGTCCTCATCCTTTCATCTGGCAAGAGGTACCAGGCAAGGTTGCCCCTTATCCCCCAACTTATTTATTCTGGCTATGGAACCCCTATCAGCCTCTCTTCGTCAATCCTCCATGATCCAAGGTATCCCTATCAGTAACTCCCGCTACACTTCACTGTCTTACGCTGATGACAGCTCGCCTTCTCCTCATTCTACTCAAAAACCTTGAAATTTCAGGACCACCTTTAATTAAGTTACTTAGTAACGTCATTTCACTTTCTGGGCTCGCTCTGAATCTAAACAAATCAGAAACAATGCCACTGAACAATTTCTGTAAATCTTTTATGAATACAATATTAGGTTTTCGCTGGGCCCCTCATGGTATTTCTTAACTTGGAATCCAGATCACTTCGAAACTAGACAAGATATGGGATGCCAATCTTTCCCCTTTATTAGCAAATATTAAAAACACTCTCAACAGATGGAAACTGCTTAACCTCTCTTTTAATGAGAAAATCTCTGCTATCAAGATGTCAATAGCTCCCAAAATACTATATCTATTCTCTAATATCCCTGTAATCCTCCCTACCATCTTTTTTGTCAAAATTGATGATATAATTGGCAATTTTATATGGGAAGGCAAAATTCCCAGATTTAGCCGTAACAAACTATGCTCCCACTGGTCCAAAGGGGGCTTCGGACTCCCCTGTTTCCAAGCATACTTTTGGGCCTTCCGCACTGCCCAAACTGTCAAATGGTTTAATAAAGCCAGCAATAAATCACCATTGTGGGTTAATATGGAAGCAACTCTATGTCTCAGCAATGTCACCACTTCAATCTTTATAATCCCCCCCCCCAATTTAAAGTCTCGCCCTACTACAGCAGCATCCATACTCTATTGGAAAATGACTCATAAATGCCTTAAATCCAACCCAACCCCTCTTATATATGCCCTGTTTGGGGCAATTGTAACATTACTCTTGATAACCACCCAAGTTTCTGTCGTAATTGGAAAAACAGGGGCATTTCTTTCTTGGGGGATATACTTAATACCCCAGACTTTCAAATTAAAATCCTTTTCTGACCTGCACAAACAATGGAATCTTCCCTATCACGATTTCTGGAAATATCTACAGTTACACATGGCATGGAACCTCTACCTTCCTATTATTCCTCATCAATCTTTATGTGATGCTTTCATTTCTAAATGGATTAAAACAAACTCTAACTTAAACGGCGCTATTTACAAAAACATCAGACACACACTTCCAGATCAATCTATCATTGCAAAAAATAAATGGAGTACTCTTTTAAACTATAATATAAACAATATACAGTGGAGTAGCTGCTGGCTTTCCTGCCAGAAATCTTTCAAGGATAATCATAGTTCGCTTATACAAACTAAAATTCTACATTCATGGTACAGAACTATTGCGATCTTGCAAAAAATGGACTTACTTAATTGTTGGCGCTATAACTCCCCTAATGGCAATTTGCTACATATATTATGGTATTTCCCTCTCATATATAATCTCTAACGTCATATTCATCTCTTTGCAATGAAAGTCATTGGTCTACCCTCTGCATTAGATCCAAAACATTGCATACTTGGTATTTTCACTTATACAATATATCCCATTCCCAGAATAGGTGGTTATCCCTACTATTCCTTCAAGTTAAGCGCCTTATACTAATGCATTGGCAATCCAATATCATTCCCACCCTCCCGGATATTCTCAAACAACTATCTCAATATGCCACCCTTGATCGTAAGTCACATTTAGCATCTGACCAACTCACTTTCTACAATAAATGCTGGCAGACTACTTTAAATATTTAAACACATCTACACCTATCATCACTTAATCTATGGGTTGTTATATATTCACATCAAAATCTCGCTTCTAGTTATTTTCTATTCTTTTTTCCTCCCCCCTTTCTTTCATCTCCTTTTCTTCTTCCTTTTTTCTTTCTTTCTTTATTCTTGTTCACTTTCTTAGATATCTTTCTCTTTTTTTATAACCATCCTTTATACAATCTTGCATATACCTGTATAAAATGACAGTATAATACTGTACAATCATGACTGCTCATACCTCTTGTCTGAATCCAATTCTTTAACCCCTTGAACCATAAACTGTCTTATTTTCTCTCAATCATACAGATTATACTGCCACATATTGTTTTTTCAACATTTGTTTCCCCTTTTACTACCATTGTATAGTACCTCAGACAACATGATATTTCTTATCTTCCATTAAGAATTCATGTAATTGTACATTGGAGAATGTAGTGTATTTGTATGTATAATAACAATAATAATAATAAAAAGATTAACTACAAGAAAAAGGGCCTTGGCTCATATTGCTTACCCGATGAACAAATGTTTAAATAATAAAAAAAACTCCCGAAAGTGTCAGTGGTAAGGATCTGATGAGGAGAGGCAATCAGGAAAGGACCCCCCCCCCCCCGAGAAGATTGCTGGGTTCCATCCACCACTGAAGCACTTTCCTTACCAGTGAAGTGACTAGAACCTTCTGTTCTAGATTCTTGGTGTGCTGATCGCACTGGACTCTTAAAGTCCATTGGGGAATCCGCATATGAAACCTCGCCAGAAGGACCATGACAATGACTGCAGCTATGAGGCCCAGCAGCCACAGGACTGTCCTGGCTGTGACGTACCAACTGCTGTAAAGGAACCGGGTTTGTTCTATCAGGTGTTCTACCCTGTCCTGGGGCAGGAAGGCCGCACTCAAGGCCATATCCAGTATTGCCACATATACACTGGAGACATTGATAGGGGGTCAAAACTGACTTAGACAGGCTGACCATACTCCCCAGAGTGTGAAACAGCCGTCGGGTACATGCTAGGGTTCAAGTGAGTTGCTCCACGGACTGAGCTTTGAGCAACCAGTCTTCCAGATAAGGGAAGACATACAGTCCCTCCCTCCTGAGGGCTGCCACCATGACCGCCAAGTGTCTGGTAAAGACTCGTGGTGCAGAAGACAAGCCAAAGGGCAATGCTCTGAACTAGTAGTGCTCCCCTTGGAAGAGGAACTTGAGGTACTGCCTGTGGGGGAGCACAAATCTTTATGCACAGGTATGCATCCCACATGCCCAGGGAGCATATTCAGTCTCCCGTGTGCAGTAGAGGCAGCATGCCTTGGAGGGTTACCATCCTGAACTTCTTGTATTGGATGTAGAAATTCAGGTTTCTTAGGTCCGGGATAGGTTGCAAATCCCCTGTGGATTTGGGAACTAGAAAAATGTGGGAATAGAACCCTCTGTTCCTCTGGAACTGGTTCGAATGCCCTCATCTGCAGCAGTGTGTGAATTTCTTCCAGCAACACTGGAATGTGATCTGGTGGGTAGCTTGAAGGAACTGGAGAAAGATCTGGAGGGTACTCCAGGAGTTCTTGTGTGTGGCCTTGCTCTGTGAGCTGCAGGACCCAAGCATCTGTTGTGATCTCCCTCCACCTGTCTAGATGGAGAGAGAAGCGACCTCCTACCACCACGTCCTGCAGTGCTGGAGGGTGGGGGTCTGACCAGGAGTCATGCTGAGGTAGGGCCCATGGCTGGGGCTGCATCTCCACCTTTAGGAGCCTTCCCAGTGGCGAGGTAGGGGTGGGCAGGGCTGTGGCTGCTTGGTGCTTGGCTGACTGTCAGGCACCTGGCTTGGGTCTGTGGGAGGCCCAATGAAAAGGCACCTTCTGACCACCTCTTGGCTATGTATGGTAAAGGGAATGAATCAAACGCAGGGTTCTCCCTGAGGCCTGTAGGTCAGAAAGGAGGTCCTCTACATCTGCCATGAAGAGCTTGTAGTCCCTGAAGGGGACATTCAAGATAGACTGTTGAACACCAGCGGCAAAACTGGACACCCTGAGCCAAGAATGCCATCTGAGACAGATACCCACTGCAGCTGCTCTAACAGAGGCATTTGCAGCATCACAGGCCACCCTCAAGAGGTGCTTGCCCACATCAGCCCCTGACTGAAGGGCCTTAAGCAATTCCTGTCTCTGGGACCCTCAGGAAGGGCTTGAGCCACAGCCCTGCCCATCTTACAGAGAGTATTGTGGAACCTGACCATATGGGCACTGTAGTTAATGATCCTGAAGGTCAATGTGGAAGAGGTACAGTCCCGCTTACCCATAAGGTCCAGCTTTTTGGACTCTTTATCCTGGGGGAGGGAACTGAGGTGCAGAGGTCTCTTGGACCTATCATGGGCACTGTTTATTACTACTGACTCTGCCCTTGGTTGTTCTGTAAAGAAAGGCTTCCCTGAGGGAGCCTGGCACAATCTGTCTGCCTTTCTGGGCATCGAAGGGATCATATTTGGCCTGTACCAGGCAGCCATGGTGGCATCCTGAAAGGCAGCCAGCAGAGGAGGAATGATCAGAGGCGAGAAGCTGGCATTTCCAGGTATACTGTCAGATTTCTCCTGGTAACGTCCTGTTCCTCAGCTTCAACTCCCATAGCTGTTTGCAGCTGTCTCATCACTGAGATGAAGGAGGGATCGGTGAGGGGGCATTTGGGTATATTTAGTGGAGTCCTCACTCACGGCAGAAACAGCAGAGATAGATGAAGGGCTCCTAGGATCCCTGGCCTCATCCTCCTGGGAGGAAGGAGATCAGGATTGTACTCATCCTCATCCCCTGGCTCTGACTAGGGCACAGAGGATGGCGATGACTGACAGCATGAAGGGTGAATTGCTGTGGAAGATGTCGGCACGGGAGCTGGCCTGATAAGCCCCAATGTTGACAGGCCGGGGGGGGCAATGCAGTGCATGAACTCCCAGAAATAGGAGAGCATAGTCTGGACGTCGATGGTAACTGGTGTTGTTGGAGCCCCAGCGGTGTCTATGGGTTGGGGGGGTCTGGGTCCCTGGCATTGCAGCATTGCAGCCTGCAGCATCAATAAGAGAGGCTGATGCCCCAGTGTCAGAGATATGGCCTGCAGCTTTGTTGAAAGAGGCTACAGCCCAGGCGCTGACAAGGCTGTCTGGGGTGTCGACAGGGGAGGCTGGAGTCCCGATGTCGACAAGACTGCCAGAAGCATCGATGATGGATAGATAGGTCATTGACAGTGTAAAGGTGTGTGGCACATTCATAAGGTAGAAAAAATGGGCAGACTGGATGGGCCTTGCGGTCCTTATCTGCCGTCAACCTCTATGTTTCTGTGTTTCTATGAGGGAGGGTGAATCCCTGATGTTGACGAAACAGTCAAGGGTGTCGATGGGAGATATTAAAATCCTAGCATCAAGAGGCCAACGCCAGCCAAGAAAGGACTGCCAGAACACCCTGATGACTGCCCCTGAATCTGTATGGGCCTGAACTAGAAGGGCTGAACCATCGACAGGGGTGTCAGAAGGCCCAACGTGAATGAACTGGCACCAGCCAAAGAGAGGCTGGCGGGCAGTGCTGCCAAATCTGACCCTGTAGAGAAGAGGGTGTGGGAGGCAGTAGGGGTCGCTGCTGAAGCAGTTGATGACCCAGCAATGGCCAGCGCTTGAAATGGTGACTGAGAGCATGCCGGGGAGGTCTTGTCCCTAGGCCTGTCCCTGTGCTTGTGTTTGCCAGCGGATTTGTCCTGGGCCCTGGAGGAGTGGGAGCCCATGGACGAAGCTGGTGAGGCAGAGGAGCTTCTTCCCTGGAGCACCTTTCTTCATGTGGGCGACCTTCTGTTCCAGGAGGAAGGCTTCTGGGGCTTTTTGATGGTGTCGTCGAGTGGCCTGGTTGAATTTGTGGCAGATCCTGCAGGACAGTGGACGCATGCATTGTGGTTGTCCTTGTCAGTGAACTTGTTACCACACCTGAAAAATCTGAAAAGTTTCTCAGAAGCAGTAGACATAAACAATGGGAGGAATCAATTTAAAAAGTAAAGTGATCACTAACTAGGGTGAGAAAAATAAAAGAAAGGGAAAATTGAAGATTTGGTGGTCAACTGAAGTGGTGGTGTTCTCCGTGGAGTCCGATGTGCAATGGTCGACAGCAGGAAAAGAACAGAGGAGGACGCAAAGTCAGCATCGTTTATGGGGGAGTCACGACGTCAGCAGATGTCATTGTCATGTGGACCCCTACTAGACTGCTAGCTAGAAAGTTTTCCATGTGGTCCTAGTGCCTGAGAGCTATAGTTCCATAGGTGTGGCTTGCTGCAAGAGACATCCTCAAAGAAGATCTTCCACTCACATGAAATATCACCACTGCAACAGCCCACTGACACAACTCTTTTTCCTCCCCCCCACAGCTGTCCCCATCCGTGCGCTGTCCCAGCTCCCAGTTCCCATCCCTGTCTTTTCCCTTGCCCCCTCCTACCTATGGACTTGTCCCTGAGAAGTGGGGCAGTAGAGAGTTGCCCAGGCTTCCCACTGACTACACAGTTCTGGGAGGCGGTGAGGAGTCAGCAAATCGGGGCACGAGAGGCTGGCACACATCATCCTGCAATGCTTGCAGGCTCCGTTTTCCACTTCTCCTGACCCTGCTCATTGGGAGACACTAGGTGCGGCTAGACACAGATACACATCATGGCCACACATCCTGCTAGCCCACTGGTGTCTCCTTCCACCCGATATAGTGTCTCTGCCTGCACCTCCACCTGGGAGCTCCCAGGTGGCGGGTTGCACTGCGGCAACACAATCCATACTTCGCCGGACGAGACCATGTTCTGGGAAGCTCAATCCTCCTTCCCCTACCCACTCAGCCAGCTCTCAATGAACCACGATCGTTCCTGATCCTAGGTTGCCAGTGTTGCATGTGGTAGGGCTACCACTATACTGACTGGCCAACGTTTTTTCTTCTTTTTTAAAAAAAATACCTCTTAGAGAGCACAGTTATCCTTCTTTATAGTCCATGTAAGCCTTTGAAGAGTTACCTGTTTTTTTTTTCCTGTAGCAGAGCACAAAGCGAAGTGACCTTGGCATGCACTGTTTAGAAACATTTGATCCCATAATAGCAGTGTTATGATGTCACAATGATAGAAAGCTCAGTGAGATGACGTCACAAAAATGGTATTACAGGATCTCTGATGCCACTTTTTCTCTATGTGAAAAAAAAATACCATTCAAATATCACAATCAAATAACATTTTCCAGGACAGTATTTTAGGAAAGAAAGGGTTTGTATTGTGGCTCCATGGAGCTGCCAGCCCAACCCCTTCCACTTCCCAACTTGAACACCCCATCCAATCGACATAATGTAATTGTTTCGAGAGCACTCCAGTCCAGCAACATAAGTTAAGGGGGGCATCTTTTCAGGTACATTTTTTTTTTTTTTTATTATGTTTTAATTTTTGTCAATAAAGGTTTTTCTACCCACTGGCTGCATGTCGGGGCCCCTTCTCCAGCCAGGATAACCACCCAGCACTATCTGATACTAACCACTCTGCTACCTCATCCTGCAGCTTGCCCCCTGCATTAGGGTCCCAAAGAGAGAGCCCTCCTCCCCTTGGCACTCACGATCCATGTGGGTGGAAGGCTGCCCAGTGTTTGGCCTGAGAGTGTCGGCAGTCAGGTTTTCCTCCCTGTTTTTTCATTCCCTCCCATCTTCCCTGACAGTGGGTGCACCATCCACTGGCCATGAATGCTGCAGTGTGCATTGAGCATGAGCATCACCCCTCCTAGGAAATCAGGAGATGAGACTAGCAGGGAGGGTACAGAGCACCCTTTGGAAGCTCTCCTCCTGGGGGAAGGGAAGCTTGCCGCATCGCTCTTCAGTAACTCCTGGTGGTGGTGGTGCTGCAGAGATGCCTTTGACACTATGGTTAAACATGCACTGTCAGGCCCCCCCCAATGCCAGCTGCAGCATGCGCAAGAGTGAGGGAGGGCAGGAAGAAAACTAGTGAAAATGCCACACTGGTATGCATTTAATTTTTTGTTTAGAATGTTTTCCTAGTCATATATTAGTAATAACATTCAGTTTGCTGAAGTACACGTGCAATAACTGGCTTCTGTGAGTGATTAAATGCCTCAGCCTTCAGCCTCAGGCATTTTAATCACTCACATCAGCCGGTTACGGCTTCATATACACCAAGAAATGGAATGTTATCACTTCAATATAAAAATCCTAGTCTAGAATTCTCTAGTGCTCTGTGTCCACAAAACCAGAACAAAATTAGAGTCCGATCTCAAAACTTTAACTCTAAAGTACAAGAAAAAATATCAGACACATAATGCTTTCCAACAGTCGCTTTTCCCTAGGGTGCCTGCAATTATGTGCTTTATTCTTTGTACTACCGACTAGAGCATAAAAGAAACAATGTCATCAGTGTTTTGTTTCTTTTTACTGACAAATGATTTCTTCTGCTGGACTGCAGTTTTATGAAGCATGCACAATTTTGGTGGGGGAAGGGGTGTTGTAACAACCACCTACAATCAGGTTTAGTAACTCGTGTGTGTTACTCAGACGGATTAACAAACAAACTTACCAGGAGAGCACTGTGTTCTCCAACAAATGATCAGCAATGCTGTGAGAACCTGTAGGTGGGGACACACTGCTACAGAGATCTGTTGTTGTGACTTGGTGGGGGGGGGGGAGTTGTTGCATTACACAGTGTTTCGTATGGCAGATTTATTTCCAGTGGGAATTTAAATGTTGAAACATAAAATGGGTTCAATGAAGGTATGGCTGGGTTAGTGGGTTTGCTTGATCAGTGCTCTGAGCTAGAGTTATCACCTTTTAAGATGCTCAAAGTGTGACATTTCTTACTGAAACACATGATTCTTTTCACAGGACATTATGTAATCTCGACTAATGCAACAGACTTCGAATTAACACTAAGTGTTTTTTTTTTTATTATTTCTGTTGTTTCTTATCATTTTTTTTTTTTTGGATGTTATTTTTCTCTCCTCGGAGCTCCGGCTACAACCCCCTGCATCTGTCTTTCCCCGCGCCATCCCCGGACATGAGACCCTCCTTCTGCACCCCGCGACTTACCCTTCGCTGCAGAGTGGTGGGGAGTGACTCAACCCACCCCAACGGATCCATGTCAGGGAGGCGCCCTCCAGGAATGGCGCCGGGGAACGGCATCGTGCTGCCGGTCTCCCATTTTCTTTTGTTTTCCTCCCGGCGGGCATGGCGTGCAATGACGCCAGCGACTGAGTGCACGCACGCTCCTGTGCGCGTGCTAGTCAAGCGTCTGCCATGTCCCGCCCCCCCTTGGCTTGTGGCTGCGTGCTGTCGATCCGCAGCCTCCGCTAGGGGTCAGGCAAGCACCGGCCGCCCGATTCCCCCCACCCTGGAGATGGACAGCAGTCCTCCGGACGCTCAATCCATCTCCTCCCCGCCGACCCCCGGCAACCCATGCCCGTTCCCGAACACAGGTCGCCGGCGTGGTGCGAGGTGTAGCGACCAGCGCCTCAACCCTCAGTGCCACTGGGCCGGGCGTTTCTTATCATTTTAAAATATTTTAGCTAAAGTGTTATAGTTTACTGCAACATTTAGAGGAAAGTTAGAAAATAATTTTTCTGCTATAAGGTCAGGTTATATAGTGTTTTTCATGTTTTTCGCAGGACACAGCTGCCCGGATCAGGACAGTCCTGAGAAAATCAGGATAGGTGGCAACCGAAGTGCTCTCCACGGTTGTACAATAATCGGCATGAAACTTCATAACTAAACTCAAGCTGACTGTGTTCAACCTTTTTTCAAAAGCATCTTAATGACTTTTTAAACAGCAAAAAGGTGCTTCACGGTGGAAGATACATCAACTACCTAGGTGAGTCATAGCCAAAATATGAAATAAAATGCTGAAGGCAGTATAGCACTGTAGTTTAGGGCACTGAGCTGTAAACCTGGAGACCTGGATCTGAACCCCACAGCCCCAACCTGCATACTATGTGACCCTGAGCAAGTCATTTAACTTCTTGTGCTCCCAGGTCACCCCTGAAAAGAAGCTTCGGCTGAGTCTACCTTTCCTGGTAGGTTAGTCACAATTGCTAACGAACTGACATCACAACGGAGTAATATTTAATGGCTGCAGAGCTGGCCTCCTTTCACCATGGCGTGACAACGAAGCAAAGGTACTGGCCCCGACTGTGTTGCTGAGTTGACTGCCATGCTCACTTCATGATGTGAGACACCTATGATGTTGCGACACTGCTGAGTATCCTTCCCATGTGACAACAGAGTGAACGCAGACTGTGACAGTTACACAGCTTCTTGTAAATCCCCAGCATATCTATACTGACCTTCAGTCAGACAGATTCTGTGTTTATTCAGTGTGAGAGGCACTCTTAAACTGTGAAGAGAGTGTCTTGCGCACAGTGTAGAATCGGCATAGCAGCTGCTCCAGCTGTAGCACATAACTGCAGCGCTAAGTTTAATTTAAACAGGTCTTTTTTTGGATCCTACAGAGATGTTCTGGAAGAAGAAATTTGTATTTATAAAAATGATAATCTGCTCCTCAGAGGAACGCATATCAAGATACAAGCGGTTTCTCATTGCGTTCTCTGTGTACCAGAACAGTTCGGATTCACTTTGCTGTTATCACACCCGCAGAATGCTTGTAAAACCAGTCATATACTGTACAAGCAGATGGGTTGCCTGAGATATATCTCTTGGCTAATCAAAAGTGTCCTCTCGAGACACCTTCAATTTCGAGAACTGTAGTGCGAAGTGAAAAAGATGTCTCCAGATTATGCTCCTGATTAGCCAAGAGACATCTCGGACAACACATTCATTTTTTTATAATGCATTTCTTTATTTACTTATCAATTAGTATTTGCTGAGTCGGCCTGCTAGCACAGCAGTACAGCTACCACTCATGGCGCCGGTGGCCTCAAGTTCGGGAACAAGCCTGGGCCATTAAGAAGGCTGGCCGGGAGGAGGATCATCGAGCATCCCACAGGACACTCCCCTCCTCCGAGGAGGGAGGATGTCATGTCCCGCTGCATTACTGCCACCTGGGTGACCATAGGTGGTTGTGCAGGGACTTTGCAGCTTACGTGGAAGGACCCTTGGAGTGAGATTGTGGGTTGGCTGTATTGGACCTTGCCAGCAGTCAATCATGGCGTGCGCTCCTTGAGGGTGGGTGGGACAGAAGTCGGGAAACAGAGGTGCAGGACTGGGAGACTGAAGCCTCTGCCTGACCACCATGTTTGCCACTGGATCTAAGCCACCTTCTGCCAGGGATACTGTCAATCTTCACCCCGTCGCCATGGGTGGCCAGATGTCTGCGGGAAAGAAGTGCCAAAGGAGCCGAAAATGTGCCCAGCCCTGGTGGGTAAGCCAGGGGAAAGCACAGCGGTGTATCATGGGTGTGCTGCCGGTCCCGAATGAACAGATGGCAGGATCTCAGTAGGATGGGAACAGGGCACCTGGCAGAAGGTGGAAGGAGGTCCCTACCTGACTCAGAGCAGGAAGATAAAATATGTAAAAATAAAATAGTATTTGGTGGTTGTTTGGTGTTACTCATTGTTTTGGGCTCCTGGTTTGGGATTATGAAGCCACTGAGCGGCTTGCCCGCTGCACAATCTGTGACCCACTGTATGATGATGGAACTCTCGGTTCTTGCATAAGTTCAAGGCACTGTTATGTCATTTATCAAGACCAGGTTTTTTATGGTTACCTTTTTTGGTTAGTTTAATGGCAGATACTCTGTTGGTGTTTGTCTCATATGTTTTATATTTTTTAAAGACTGCTGAGTGGTGGGGTACAGAACCTGGAGCAGAATTATGTGCACTAATTAGAAAAGAAATCTCAACTCAGATTGGCTGATTACTGCTTACATATAGAAAGATGGCTTAAAAAGTTTACTATGTAACTTCCTGGTTATGTATTATAATTTGTTTGTGGTTGGTTACATTTTGTAGACAGTGTGGTACTGCCGGTTGAAGTGAACTACACAAAGGCCAGCTGTGCACTTTGCAGCAAGTAGATGTTTGAAAAAACAATCTAGAATGGCCTGATCAGTGTCAGCATGCAGTCCCATTATTACCTCTTGGCTATGTAAGAGGTATTTATGCTCTCCATCCTGTCCCGTTCATTCCAGTGGAATAAAAAAAATGCATTATAATCTTGATATGGGGTGCCTGCAAGAAGTGTATTAACCTTTAACTTTCTCCCATGGTGGCATCACAACACAATCTGAGAACATGATGACATGGTTACACAGATGAACCTCCTCCATGATACCACTGCACTGCAAGAGAGAGCTGTGAAACTGTTACTGCATTGCAAGAGAGAGAGAGAGCTGTGAAACCATTACACAGCGGAACCTCCTCCATGATACCACTGCACTGCAAGAGACAGCTGTGAAACTGTTACTGCATTGCAAGAGAGAGCTGTGAAACTGTTACACAGAGGAACCTCCTCCGTGATAATACTGTATTGCAAGAGAGAGCTGAGAAACTGTTACACAGCAGAACCTCCTCCGTGATAACACTGCACTGCAAGAGAGAGCTGTGAAACTGTTACACAGCGGAACCTCCTCCTCCATGATAACAATGCATTGCAAGGGAGATGTGAATGAAACTGTTAATGTGGCAGGGCCCCCTCCATGATAACACCAGAATGGAAGAGAGAGAGAGAGGAGGGATGTGAAACTGCTACACAGCTGACCTTCCACTCATAGTCCTCAGTGTTATAGAGCTTTGATAGGGTTGTTCAGCTTATTCTCTACTTGCGATGGCATCGGAGTTCTAGAGCTATGACAGGGTTACACAGCTTAGCCTACTTCTGGAAAGTGGATAATCCTCCTCCTCTTCTCCCAGGAACCCCAATGACTTGCTTGACCTTCTCAATGCACAATACAGTATCTGTCAGTCCAAGGTGCCGCCATCAAGGCACCCATCATTTACAAGTCAGCAAGTGTGACTACCATGAGGTATAACTACAGTGACAGCGTGTCTAATATGCTGATCCTTTGCTATAGTCAACACGCTATAACTCACTAAAAGTAACGCTGGAAACAGAAAAGGCAAAATATATAGAAAAAAAACTTACGTACTTCATGCTATATTCCACGCTCAGTGACAGAATCCCTATGCTTAGGAAGAAATGTTGGGATTGTTTGACCTTAGTATCCTGGAATTTCTGCCTCTAGTAGTGCTTCCCCCTTCTTTATACCAAGTTTAACAGAATCAACTGGTTATGCTTCCCACTGTCCAATAACGTCTCATATAAATGAACGTGGTAGTTTCCTGGATGGCAGGAAGACAACACAATAAGCACTTGCTCTGTCTTTTTAAGCCATTTCCCCATGTTTCTATAAAAATGTTAATAGCTATACTGGTCCTTGCAAAAACACACAGACAAAGTATGTGACTTGCTACCTTTTTTGTTGGACGACCCAAAAGGTTTCAGTACACAAGCCTGTAGGCCTACATGTGGCCCTTCCTCAAGTGATGCCATTTTTTTTCCACATAGTTTTTCCCCTCCATCCATCCCCATTCCTGACAGCATCCCCCCAGCCCCATCACTGACACATCTCTTGGACTTACTGGTTAACCACCACTTGCACAGAGCCATGTTTGGCGGGTGGCTTGCCATGTAGGGTCGCACAGTACCTGCAGTGGGCACTGAGCAAGCCAGGGTTTTTCCTCCATTTTTCAACCCCTGGATATTTGTGTCGATGCAGCTAAGCTAAAGCATGCTGCTGCAGTTGTGTCCTACATCAGCAGACTCATCCCCCACCCATATCTGCTGCTCCCACTCAGCACTTACTCCTGGCCTCTACCAGGTGGCAAGCAAGTGGCGGGTACCAGGAACCCCTTCCCCGTGGAAGGAGAGTGGCCTTGGGATGCTCAGTCCTCCCTCTTTTGGCCAACCCGAGTAGCCCTAGTCCAGTCCTGAACCCAGGTCGCCAGTGTGGCAGATGGTAAGGCGGCTCACACCTAAGCTTGCCACATCACATCACTCGGCCAGCCAGTGATGGCACACTTTACTTGTAAAATCTGTCTTCATGTGAAAAAGGGTCCTTTGTTAGACTCAATGCTTGAGCACCAAAACTTCTGGTGGTTCAGTGTTAAAATCCTCTATTTGGGCCATTAAAGTTTCTATAAAGAAGAATATACCAATAAGAAAGCAACTCTGCAGTTTTCCAAGATTTATTTGTAGAGTATTAAGGAGATGATGGCTATAAGCTCATACTACTGCATTTCATTTTAATTGGTTGGCACTGTTTTAGGGTCATTTGGGAGAAGCATTGTTTTATTTGTTCTTTTCAAACCAGTAGTATGGCAGAGGCAGTACAGCGCAGTGGGTTAAGGCTCTGAGCTGCAGATCTGGAGATCTGGATTTGAATCCCACAGCCACCTAGGTGCATACTGTGTGATCCTGAGCAAGTCACTTAACTCCCTTGTGCTCCCAGGTCGCATCTGGAAACAAGCTTCGGCTTAGTGTACTACTCCTGGTTAAATAATGTTCCCTTTCCCAGTATCAGAAGCAGACCTCATCAAACCCAAATGCAAATTTATAAATTTGCCTCTGCCTTCTTGTTGGTTTTCAAAGTTTTACTCAGTGAGGCTTTTGCAGTGTGTGCGCGCGGCGTGTGTGTGTGTGTGGCTCCTTGGTCAAACTTTGATGCACACTAGCTTCGTCTCATAGAATTATGTCCAGGCATCCAGCTTTGCAACAAAAGAAAACGAAGTACCCAACTGTCAGTGTGATCCTTGTAATATCAATGCTCACTGACAAGAAAGATATTAACTAGGTTACTTTGCAGGAAATGTTATCTTAGCCCCCACTGTCCCCCCCCACCGTCTACAAAGAATTGTAACTGATTTCATTTGCTAACGACTTCATATTGACAGGTCTGTCTCGTACTAGTTATGTCTTACATGCATGGTGTTTATCCCAGTGGGGAATGGCCAGCTGGATGCCATTTAAGTTGTCAGGATGTTCCGAGTGCCATGTAAATAATGACATCATTTCACAGTACACTGTCCCCTTTGCTGGGACCGAACAAGGCCTTTGTCATACAAGACTGCCTTTGGAAATCCTCACTATACGAGGGATATCTCTAAATAAAAGATGCCACTGTCTGGTGTTTAACATCACACTTCCCCTCATTAGCTGGGTGTCAGTCATATCACGCTCTCTAATGGCCCCATTATGCACTAGTGTTCTCACTACCACTCTACCGCTAGGATTTTTTATTATTCTCTTGCTGGAGCTAAATTTTTTTTTTTTTTGCTAGTCAATCTGACTTTTTGGCCATCAGCTGAAATATTTTACCCACTTATCCAAGTCAGCTGGCATATGTTGCTTTGCTTTTTGCAGTGCTATTTCTTCCTGAAACCCTGCCAAGTGTAGCTCTGATTTAAAAGACACACCATCAACCCTTTTTAGGTCACTTGATGCAGCTGTCTTATCAAACTTCATATACAGTACTTTATGTTTTTTCCGTTTTACAAAGGAAAGACTATCTCAGAGGACTGTACTTAGCCCTGGGAGAACAGCGGGATCAGCAAACATCTGATCAGAGCTCATAAAAGCTCTAACATGCAATGCAGGCTATTGAATCTCTCCGTGCTGCAGCCCTCCTCTGATATCAGCTGCAGGGGATTCTGGGATCTGCAGTTACAAAAAATGCCAGACTGTAAGTCAGTAGAAATCTGTTATGAGCTACTATACTACAGTAAACAGCAAATATAAAAAAAAAAGTGTTTACACACAAAGTGCAAATTCGGGCATAAATTATATGACTGACTGTTCACCTTTAAATAAACACATACATAGGAATGGGGTCAGCCATTTGTTTTGTTTATACGAGTTACTTACCCACCACCCTGCCCAGCTAAGATGCAAAATCTCATTTTCAATCGGGGCCTGCTTCTGTCCAATTTTACAGCTGGGCAGAGTGAAGCCCTAAGAGGTTATGTGAATGCTCAAGGTCACACTAAGGCCTGAATCTCATCTGCTAATGGAAGCAGTGCAAAACAGGCACTCTGTGTCAGCTCTGCTGCACCATCACCCGAAAGGGGTATACACAAACCTGGCTGACTGCTGCAGACAACAGAAGTCCAGCCCCACGCCCGCCCCTTCACAAGTATTTTCAAACTGTCTAGAATGGCAAAAAAACAAGGGTCACCTCAGAGCTTTGCCACCCGGCACCAGTCGAACTTTGCAAGATGCTGTTCAGCCCCACCTCATGAATAATCAGCTGTCCAACAAGATACCAGTCTAAATGGGGTGAGTGGGGGGGAGGTAAGGACATTTGTGACAGACAGTTCCCACAAACATTAACCCAACTCCAAATCAGGCACTGTAATCAGTGAAAACCCAAATTACAGCTGTTAGTCCCAAAAGACTCCAGTTGCATTTGTTTGTGTATGAAATTACAATTGCCTTTGCTAACTATTTAGCAGATATATATATGGGAGAAAAGTTGATTAGGGAGGAATTGGTTGCATGCTGCCAGAGGGAGTTGGTGCTTATTTACAAAGATTAGAATAACAATAACCAAAATGAAGAAAAAAAAGAGCAACTCATGTTACTGTGGAGGGTGATAAAAGAAGGATTAGGATCTCAATGTAATTTTACGCTCTAACAAATTAAAAAACTAAAAAGGGGGGGAGGCAGCGTCAGGCATTTTGCTGATTGGAAGTTAACATTGCCTTGTGAATAGTTTAGATGAATAGAGAGAGAAAATAAAATGTAAATGATGTACCCAGGCACATTTATAAAACAAAATCAGTTCCAGACTCAAAACAGATACCACAGGGGTTGATGTTGCTTGTATATGCCTGAAATACTGCACAAAAACAACAAAAAATTAAACACATTTGGGCCAGACATAGCTCAAGTGCAGTGTGGCGCTATTACAGTCCTCACTGAGCACTATCTGTCTCTGTCTGGATGTGAACAATAATCTAAACTGCTGAGGACATTTCCCGTCCTGGGTGACTGGTTGGTTATTTTCCACTGTGCTCTTCTTCAAGACGGAATTATATCTGAATAGAAGCATAGACTTTGACAGCAGATAAGGACTGCTTTTTTTTTTTTTTTTACCTTTGTTTTACCAGGAGAGACACACTAAGCTGAAAGTTTGATTACAGATGCAACCTGGGAGCACAAGGAAGTTAAGTGACTTACTCAGGGTCACACAGTATGCAAGTGGGGGCTGTGGGATTCAAACCCAGGTCTCCAGGTTTGCAGCTCAGAGCCTTAAACCACTGTGCTTGGCCCACCTAATCTGCCAATTTCCCTACCTATTAGATAAGCTGCAGATCCTAGTTAACCAACAGCCTACTTGTTTCTACCCCCCACCAGAATTGCCTTATGTCTGTCCCATGTATTCTTGAATTCCCCCACTGTTTTTGACCCCTCAACCTCCTCAGGAAGGCCATTCTATGTATCCACCACCCTCTTCATGAAAAAATACTTCCTCACGTTACCCCGAGCCGCTCCCTCCCATCTTCAAATTGTGACCCCTTGTTCTTGCACATCTCTTTTTCTGAAAGATGCTACCCTCTTGGACTTTGTTGATTCTCTTGAGGCACTTGAAAGTTTTTATCATGTCCCACCTCTCCCTCCTTTCCTCGAGGGTACACATATTAAGCTCCTTTACTCTCTCTTGGAATGGCTTCTGGTGCAGACCTTACACCATTTTAGTTGCCCTCTTCTGGACTGCCTCCATCCTGTCTATGTCCTTGCAGAAATGGGGGTCTCCAGAACTGCACACAGTACTCCAGATGGGGTCTCACCAACTGTCTGTACAGAGGGATAACAACTTCCTGTTTTCTACTGGTGATGCCTCTCCCTATACATCCCAGTATCTTCCCAGCCCTCCTTACTGCCTTCTCACATTGCTTGCTTACCGTTAGGTCATCTGATATGACTACCCCCAGGTCCTTTCCATTTTTTGTTGTTAGTACCTGAACACCCCCCCAATTTAGAACTCTTCCCCTGGGTTTTTGTTTCCAGGTACATTACTGCACTTCTTTGCATTGATCCTTCCCCGGTCTTCCTTTTTTCACTGATGTATCTAAAAAGGTCTTGTCCCCTTTTTTTATTGTCTCAGCTATCCTTTCCTCTGTACTTGTTTTGGCCCTTCTAACTGCCCTTCCAGCTTCCTTCAGTTTTTCCATGTATGTTTCCCTATCTTCTTCTCCTCCCTGTGTTTCTTTGTATTTCCTGAATGCCATCCTCTTTTCATTCACCCTCCTAGATACTTCACTGGTGAACCATAATGGTTTCCTCCTTCTCTTATTTTTGCTTACCTGCCTGATGGACATCTTACTAGCTTCTTTAATTGCCCTCTTTAGATTTGCCCATTGCTTGTCCATCATCTCCCCTCCCTCCCTTCCCTGTAATACCCCCATTAGACATTCCCCCATCTTTGAGAAATCGACCCTTCTGAAATCCATGACTTTTACCCTTGTGTGGCAGGAGTCCTCCTCTTTTTCCACTGAAAGCCACATTGTGCAGTCGTAACCCCTAGGTGGCACTATCCCAAGGGCTACTACCCCTGCCTGCTTGGCTAGTAGCAGGTTAAGGGGCCTGGGTACTGAAACGGGTGCCTCCACCCGGAGGTAAGGGTTGTTAGTGGTCAAGCTAACCTGGACACAGCCCTCAGGGACACTGCAACCCCCTCTTTCACCTCTAGTGGCCTGAACATTATACAATAATCACTTTCACAATGACCCTTATTCACCATGCAATTACCCTCACTGTTTGCACTTACCACCAGGGCTGGTTCCTCTAGCTCTACCCTGGGAACCCCCTGTAAAACAAGGTTATGCACAGCAAATAGCAACAGTACAGTACTCTTGGCACAAACTGGAACCACAGTTAGGTTAAATGCAAAAAGAGTTACATCTGATTTATTCAGGGGACTTGAACAAGGGAGGGGCGTAATCAGGTGAACTGGCTTAAAGGCTAAATCAATCAGACAGTTATGCATGCACCTCAGAGTCCCTACACAGTCATACACTCTGGGTACCCAGGTAGGAAAAAGGTGGGCTAGCCAGGACCATTGGCCTGGGTAGGCTGGTGTCACAGCTGGTTGGGGCCCTGTGATGGAAGAAAGCAACATGCACAACACACACTATTTGTAATCAGGAGCTGAAGGGCTCAGTTCATGAAGGAAAAGACAACAAAGCAATCAGATGACAACACTTTAGATTTAGCTGTTGTTGAAGGGAGCTACCCTGATATTTACTCATGATATCCAGTACAGGACACAGGCAGGACGAAATTGAGACTGCAGGTTGTTGAGCTGGAGAAGCAGGGCCCACACGAATCACCGAGGCGTCATTCCTGTTCAAGGCAGGGGCGTAGCTACAAGGGTGCAGGGGGTGCAGTGGCACGTGGGCCCACGAGGTTTGAGGGGCCCAAATCATAATCTTGATGTTTATTTAAAACTAGGGAGGGGCCCTGTAACATTGCCTTGCACCCAGGCCCTCTGGGAATTTGCTACGCTACTGGTTCAAGGCGTTGAGCAGGGGTTTGAGCCACAGGCAGGTCTCTCGTCGATGGCTTTCTCTGTGTAGCGGATAGTCTGGCTGGGCCAGTGTGGCAAGGCCCAGGCCAAATGAAGATGCAAACGGATTTAGTCTATTGGAGCTGGATGCTTCCTCCAGCAAACAGAACACAGTTTAGCACACAGTGGGGAACCAAATCACGACCCACTAACAGCATACAGCGCATTTACATGTAAGAAATTCTACTGTACCAGGCAGATTGTTATCCGGTTGCAATTACAGAGTCACTGCACAAACTGGGAGTTCAAAGGTGGCTGGAAATCCTGACAGGCTGATCGCATTCAGCAAGCCTTCAGTCTTCTTCAGGTTAAAGCCTGGTCACAATTCTGTGGCTTAAATCATCCTCACAATTTGGATTCAGTCCAAATAAACTTCAGTTTCCCTCTCAGGGACAGCAGGCAGACAGGCAGGCCAAAATGAAGCCCTTTCACAGTTCTCCCCTGCGAATCTATGCAGGATTACTGCTCGACTATCCTGAGCTGTTACTCCTTCACTTCCCATCTCGGATCTGAACTGAAACTGCAAGCAGTCTGGGACTTTCCCCAGGATCCAAAAGGTTTGGTTGGCTGATTCCCCTGTTAGTCACAACAAGGGCTCCCCTTCCAGGTTCATTTAGGCGCCAAAAGCCCAAAACTACAATTCCTACAGAATTTTGCTCCCACAAAGCCCCTGGGGACAGGCTCCATTTTAGACTCCCCAAAGGTACTGATTGACCCATTTCAGCAGTCCAGGACCAAGATGGTGGAGATAAACAGAAATGTCCATGCTACAAAGAAGGCAGGTTAGACAAACTGCAGTATTATTACTATTCTAATAAATGATCAGCAAACAAGTACATCTTCTAACAGAGCTCCCTCCCAAATTAATTATGACTGCAATCCAGGCAGCTCTTAAAGAGACAGTACACAGAGGAAATACAGGAACTCTCTGGCAATACATTTAAACTGCTAAAACACAGGACACCAGCCTGGCAGTGAGCATTTAGGTAAGCTCAAGGAAGACTTTTCGGGAACCCCCATTTGTATGGGAGTTACACAGTGATTACTGGACCCTAGATGGCTGCCTACCTGCACATCTGTAACCCTGTCCCCACTGGAGAGAACCAGGTGTAGAATAGCTCCCTCCCTGGTGGGCTCTGTCACTAACTGATTGACTCCTGCCCCTTGCACAGCTTCCAGGATGGCCCTGCTCCTTGCTGTGGCTGCAGCATATGTTTTCCAGTTGATGTCAGGCATATTGAAATCCCCCACGACTAGTACGTTCCCTCAATCCGTCATTTTGTATATGGATTCAATAGTTCCTTATCCATTTCCTCCCCCTGTCCTGGAGCTCTGAAGACCACCCGTTCAGACTGCCATCCCCCTACCTGACTGCAGTGTTATCCACAAAACCTCTGCCCCTACCTGACCTTCCTATATCTCCTTAACGTACACAGCCACACCTCCCCCTTTTTTCCACCCTTGTCTCTCCGGTATAGATTATACCCTGGTATTTCTACATCCCAGGCATAGCTCTCCGAGTATCATGTCTCGGTGACAGCCACAAAATCCAGCTCCACCTCAGCTGTTATGGCCATCAGGTCCAGGATTTTGTTCACTAGGTTACAGGAATTAGTATACATGCCTCTCCAAGATCTGATTCCAATCTTCTTAGTGTTCCCCCCTTTGCCCTTGTCTGAGCTCTTCAGCTGCAACAACAAATACAAGTTAACACCTTTACAACAGGAACAACATTAAAATACAGTACAGCTGAATAAGGAGCAAGCACATACTATAACCTCCAAGATGCGGAACCAAAGGCTTCCAACCGAAATCTGAGACGCAACTTTATTTGTTTACTGAAATATCCTAGCCAGGATAAATACCTTGTGATGAAGCATCTCATTTTCAAGAAAGTACGAGGGAGGGAGCATCAAAATACAGACCCGTGCTACTTTCATGTTGCACATTTCAACATCAAAGGTTCCCCAAGTGCTACAGAAGTGACATCACAAGGCAGTAAGAGACTGCATTCATTGAAACATCACAGGCTATATGATGGGGAATGGGTTCTCAGCTCTTCTTTAAATGTCATTAGGCTGTAGACTGTACATAATTAATAAAACAAACAAACTGTGGCAGTTCTATAAGTCTCTGCTGCATGCTGCAGAAAACCAGTGAATGGCACAGTTCAAAGGATCCCACCAACTGAGACCTACGATCAGAGGCTGGCGCGATATTTAGTGGCCTTCGAGAAACGAGCTCCTACTGTTGAACATTTTAAAAGGTTAACAAAAAAATCATTTTCACCTGATCTAGTTGTTGCACTGAGCTAAAATAAGCTTTCTGCAAATAGCTGATGTGCAAAATCATGAGAAATGTGGGTTGAGGAAGGTTTGACACCTCCTGCAAGAAAAGACCAGGTGCTAGCTAGTGCCAGGCAGGCCACCTTTAGGTTTATTTACACGTTTTCTCCAGGAAGGCAAGCTGATCAAAACCTTGTTTTGAGGCTAGCTGCAACCTGGATGGGGGGTTGGGGGTCCTTTACAAAACACGAAATTTAAGCACCCAATAATAATATACTATAGATACATCTTAGCAGCTAAAAAATTATAGGATATTACAGATAAAATATATATATATATATTACAGCACAACAGCATCCAAGGCCAAGGCAAAAGTCATAATACAGCCCAGTAAAAGGGAACTGGGGAATCAGTCCTAAGACCGAAATACAGGGGGAAACAGGTGTTAGAGCCAGGAAGAAAGGGGTTGTTGCTGGAGTGAGAGGAGAATTCATGGAGATGGGACTTTTTTCCTTTTTTTAATTTTTGACTGGGAAAGGCACAGAGCCGAAGCCTGTTTCCACGTGTATCTCAGGAGCAAAGGAGGTTAATTGACATGTTCAGGGTCTCACAGAATGCAAATGGGGACTGTGGGATTTAGACCCAAGTCTTCTGGATCTCCATGTTCACAGCTTGGCGGTCTAATTTCTCGGCTATACTGCCTACTGAAAGGAAAAGTAAGAGAAAGTGGCCTGTTTCCCTCCCATCTTAATTCAAAATTGTTCTGGCTCCCACAAGCTCTCCTCATCAGACCTAACTGTAATAAAAAAAAAAAATTGAAACAAACCCCATCAGAATGCCCCTATAAAACAAAAGAGTCTAAGCAGTTAAAACAGCTGTTGCAGTGTCTCTAGCCAGGTACCAAGGCCTGCATGTTATTCTGTAAAACACTGTAGCCTTTGTTTACCACTTTGCATGGTTAGATGACAGCGACACCGCCTGGACTGATCGACTGTGTCATAAATGTGTGTAGGAAATCGCTTCATATGCTGAGTTCACAGATCAGCCATTCTCGTTAATAAAGAGGCAGTGGGGGCATGAGGGACACATCAAAAGAACATAATCAAGCTATAAACTCTTTTTAATTTCTTTTTCTTCTCCCAGACACAGCTTGCCATATGCCTACAGGGGTTACTGCCTAACACACTACGCTGTCTCCTGCCCCTGTCGTAGAGAGGGTTCCCTTTTACCCACCACAGAAGGGCATGAAGCCAACGTCAGTGGTAGGGGGACACGTAGGTGCTGGGTAAACAAGCAGCGTGGCATCCAAGAGTTCCAATGGGCCACCCTGCCTGGCTATAAGACATTTCCTTGCCATGGTAGTGGCTCCACCCCTCAGACCTTGGCTGTTAATGTGTGCAACAAGTGCATGCAACGAGCATGAGTCGGATGTGTGAAGCCTGCTGCATCTCCTCGCCCCTTGCCATCTCAGCAGTGTAGCTCTACATGTGGGCCTCCAGGGGTCGCTCCTGCTACAGAGATAGAGGTCAGTCTCCCACCTCAAGGAGGTGAGAATCTTGTGGGATGCTCAACCCCCCCCCCACCAGCCCTTCAGTGCCCCGGGCTCACTCCCGAATCTGGTTCATAAGCTGTGCCAACAGGCTTACTGTAGACAACACCCCTGAATCTGGTTCATAAGCTGTGCCAATAGGCTTACTGTAGATAACACCCTTTTCTGTCTCCTACTATGGTTATGCTGGCCACATATATGTGGGCCAGCCACTGAAGATGATCTGATGGCTTCAGCTGGGGCCAAATGTGGTGACTTGGCTCCTGACTACTGTATGATACACAACATCCCCCTTAAGGGGTGGCTGGCTCCCTCTCCCTGGGCTAAGTCACAGATATGGCACACCGATGAGTACAAATGAGGATGAAACACATGTATGTGCCTGCTGTTCTTAGCCTTTGCTGATTGCACTGTGAGGCCTTCTGGTACCATGCAATTCTGCTAAAAGTAGAGCCAGTTCAAATTCTCTCACAGGGATTTGCATATGTTTCCCATGATGCTTTGCATTATTGGGGTATGTGCAATTGTGTTTACTGTATGATAAGTCACTAACTTCAACAATCTTCTGCTAAGGGACACGTGCTGGCTTCTAGTAGGTGTTCAATCAACTCTGTGTTTTTATAAATGGACATGGCCCTAAATAAACTGCCACCTGCATATCTCTCTCTCCTATCTCCTGATCCCTTACATCCCAACAAGTCCATTTTGGTTCCAGGAACAAAGTCTGCTGACTGTTCCTCAGTTCAAAGCCATAGCGGGCAAAACTAAGCAACCGTAGGGTATGTGCCATGTTTTTGGGAACAGCTCGTTCGGTTCCAGTTCATTTGGCCGTATCCGTTTTAGCCAGCAAGGCACAGGTTAAGTACTACTCATTAAATAAGGTTGCTACGAGTGTTCCGTAGGCTGTCAATAATGGTTCAGGTGCAAACTGCTGTGATAGTGTGTCAAGCAAAACAGTACATACAGGAAGAAAAAAATGAGGAACAATCTTTGAGAATGTTTGCTGATTCAGCAATTGTATCCAAGCAAAATGATACAGAGTTGACAAAAAAAAGAACGATGGAGGGGGGGGCTGTTCCAGTTAGTGAGCTGTGCTCCACCGCCAAGGTTCTTCAGACATGAATGCACATGGCATCTGTTGGAGAATCTGTTTTATTTTAACTAACAGTAGAAGACTGCTTGCACCAAATGACAGTTTCTCATGTGTTTGCAAATGTAAAGCCCACCTTCTGAGATTACACAGTTTGTACACTACTGCCTCTGTGTTGCGGCTTATTGTAACACAATGACTGATGACAGTAAGACACAGTGCTAGCAAGTTTCAGAATGTCTTGAAGAACTTCATCAGCCCAAGCAGTGGCTAGAAAAGAAAGAGCAGGGATCCTGAGTAGGGATCATGACCCAGTGCAAAATCACACATATCCCCCAGTGCAACTCATTATGGGTAACATATGCAAAAATTTATCTCTTATGCTGAGTAGAGACAGTGGCTACACTACATACATGAGTCCTCAACAAGACAAAACTTGTGGTGCCATTTCCTGTCTCCAAGGTGACCCACAGTGCTTCCTCTCCTCCCCGTTTACTCTTTAGTTCAGTTGCTTTGATCCCTTCCCTTATGTAGAGAGCTACTCCTCCTCCTTTTTACCCTCCCTGTCCCTCTTGTAGATTGTGTACCCTGGTATGTTGACATCCCAGTCATGGTTCTCCATGTACCATGTTTCTTTGACTGCCACAATATCCAGGTGTCCCTCTTCCATCAAGACCACAAGTTCAGGAAGCTTGTTACCCAGGCTATGGAAATTGGTACTCATCACCCTCCATTTTTTGATGGCTTTACCCCTTTTAACCCCATCCCTGCCCTTACTGCCTTTTTCTCCATTTACCCCTGTCTGTTCCCTATTGACCTCTCTATCTTGGTGTTTACCTCGCTAACTACCCTGTTTTGTCAGGCAAAGCTGGGAATTCCTTGCTTCTTCTTAGTGCCTCCCCCCTTGGCTAGTTTAAAAGCTTGCCAAAGAAGCATTTAAACCTATCACCTAGGAGCCTGGTTTCCCTCCAGGACAGATGTAGACCATCGTGCCCGTGCCAACCACTACTTGTAAATATGTCTATATATATACACTTGTAATACACTGTAAATACAAATTGTTAGAAATGAAATGTCCCGATGTTCTTCTAATCATCTGTTCTAGCAACAATTGTTACTTTACTGCTTACTACTATGAAATGTCCTTATACCGTACTATTCGTCTGAAACAAAATATTGTTTGTACTTCTGTGCCTTCTAACAGTGTACACCTTGTACCCGGGTTGCACCTGGAAACAAGCCTCGGCTCAGTGTGCCTTTCCCGGTCACCAATTTTAAATAAATAAAATAAATAGGCCTGTATCCCTCCACGTGGACCCCCGGTCTCCACTGAAGCCAAATGCAAGTGCCAGCAGGAACTTGGTGCTGCAAGTATGCAGATGATCGCAAAGTGGGTGGTATCATCCATAATGATGTAACTGCAAAAGCCTTTCATGATAGTTTGCATCACTTGACTCGTTGGGCACCTGAGCATAAATTAGTTTTTAACAAACAAAAATGTAATGTTATGCACCTCGGAATACAAAATTTAAAATATCAATACAGTATTAACAATGTTGAGGTGGAGGTATGTACCGATGAAAAGGATTTGGGCGTCTGGATATCTGACAACCTAAAATTTGACTTCCACACTGACAAAACTGTCAGGAGATGCAATCAAACTACACATTGCATCCTGAGACCAATAAAAAGTAGGGACTCTGCGGTTATTCTTCCAATGTATACAGCCCTTGTACATCCACACATGGAATAGTCACTTTAGTGCTCCTTACTCCGTGAAAGGAAAAAATAGAATAGAAAGAGTACAA
Source organism: Neoceratodus forsteri (assembly GCA_016271365.2). Taxonomy (NCBI): domain Eukaryota; kingdom Metazoa; phylum Chordata; order Ceratodontiformes; family Ceratodontidae; genus Neoceratodus; species Neoceratodus forsteri. The sequence goes on along the minus strand of CM057451.1, from coordinate 897,447,607 downwards.
AGGAAAGCAACTAAACAAATATTAAAGGTAAAAGGATTACAATATCACGATAGACTACAATTTTTACAATTATACTCAATGGATTACAGACATCTAAGGGGAGAGTTATGTTTGATTTTTAGGACCTACAATAACCCAGAATTATTTGAGCTCATTGGTCTAAATAAAAATACATTTCATCATAAGAACACGAGGTCACACAATTTTAGACTCATAGGAGAAATTAATAACACGGTTAAAAGGAGTCAATGGTTTACCCAGAGAGTTGTTAATGCTTGGAATATACTGCCAAGATATGTGGTTGAGAGTGGAAGTATGTCAGTTTAAAAAAACAACTTAGACATCTTTATGGGTGACATAAAATTCTTATGATCCGCCACTGTATGGTGGCAAGTTCATTTATGGACGATGATCTTCTGAACCTGAAACTAGAAACATAGAATTTGGTAGCAGATAAGGACTGCTTGGCCCACCTAGTCTGCCCATTTGCCTACCTAACATATAAGCTGAAGATCCTAGTTAACGAACAGCTTACTTCCTCCTACCCCCGACTAGGACTGCCTTATGTCTATCCCATGCATTCTTGAATTCCCCATCTGTTCTTGATTCCATGACCTCCTCAGGGAGGCTGTTCCATGCATCCACAACCCTCTCTGTGAAAAAATACTTCCTCACATTACCTCTGAGCTGCCCCCCTCTATCTTCGAATTGTGCCCCCTTGTTTTTGCACATCTCTTTTTCTGAAAGATGCTACCCTCTTGGACTTTGATGATTCCCTCGAGACACTTTAAAGTTTCTATCATGTCCCCTCTCTCCCTTCTTTCCTCAAGAGTATACATATTAAGCTCCTTTAGTCTTTCTTCGTATGTCTTCTGGTGCAGACCCTGCACCATTTTGGTTGCCCTCCTCTGGACAGTCTCCACTCTGTCTATGTCTTTGCGGAGATGGAGTTTCCAGAACTGCACACAGTACTCCAGATAGGGTCTCACCAACTGTCTGTACAGAGGGATAACAACTTCCTGTTTTCTACTACTGATGCCTCTCCCTATGCATCCCAGTATCCCCCCAGCCTTCTTTACTGCATTCTCACATTGCTTGCCCACCTTTAGGTCATCTGATATAATTACCCCCAGGTCCCTTTCCATTTTTACTGTTGTCAGTATCTCACCCCCCATTGTGTACTCCTCTCCTGGGTTTTTGTTTCCCAGGTGCATTACCTTGCACTTCTTTGCACTGAATCTGAGCTGCCATACATTTGACCATTCCTCCAACCTTGCCAAGTCCCTTGTCATCCTTTCCACTCCATCCTGTGTATCAACCCTGTTGCAGATCTTTGTATTGTCTGCAAAGAGACATACTTTTCCTTCCAGTTCCTCTGCAATGTCACTTATAAAGACATTAAAAAGGACCGGTCCCAGTACTGAACCCTGCGGTACCCCGCTAGTAACCCTCCTATCTTCACTGTGGACTCCATTAACTGCTACCCTTTACGTTCTGTTGTCTAGCCAATTTTTTATCCAGACTACCACCTTGGGACCAACTCCAAGGCTGGCTAACTTGTGTATTAATCTTTTGTGTGGGACTGTATCAAATGCCTTGCTAAAATCTAGGTTGGCCATGTCCACAGCCCCTCCCTGGTCTACTACTTTGGTCACCCAGTCAAAGAAATCTATTAGATACGTCTGACATGGCCTTCCCATCGTGAATCTATGATGCCTTGGGTCCTGTTCCCCACTGGCCTCTAGGTACTCAACAATTCTTTCCTTCAGAAGTGATTCCATCATTTTCCCTACCACTGAGGTCAAACTAACTGGTCTGTAGTTTCCTGCCTCTGTTCTGCTCCCACTTTTGTGAAGAGGAATCACAACTGCCCTCCTCCAGTCCTCAGGTACCACCCCATCCTCCCACGATTTGTTAAAGAGAGTAGTCAGCGGTGTCACTAGTTCTACCCTTAGTTCTTTTAGAATTCTTGGGTGAATCCCATCAGGTCCCATTGCTTTGTCCACCTTCAATTTTATTAGTTCTTTCAGAACCCTTTCTTCTGTAAATGGACTGGTATCGACCTCCGTCTTCAGAGTGTTTCTCTTGTCTGGTTTAGGTACCTCCCTCTTCTCTTCCTTTGTAAATACTGAACAGAAATATTCGTTCAGTATCCCTGCTTTTTCACTGTCACCCTCTACCCATATTCCCTCCCCTTTATTAAGCCTCAGTATCCCCCTTTGGTCTTTCTTCGCTCCCTAATGTACCTATAAAAGGTCTTATCCCCCTTCTTAACAGAGTTGGCTATCCTTTCCTCGGTTTGGGCCTTTGCTATTCTGACTGCCTTCCCAGCCTCTTTCTGCTTTAACTGATAAAGTTCTCTGTCCTGCTCCTTCTGTGTTTCCTTATATTTCCTGAATGCTATCCTTTTCTCCTTAACCTTCCATGCCACCTCTTTTGAGAACCATAGCAGTTTTTTCCTTCGTTGTGTTTTGTTGATTTGCTTTACACAAAGGCTTGTTGCCTCTGTGATGGCTGTTTTGATTACTCCCCATTGTTCCTCTACCCCTCCTTCTTGCCTGTTTGCTAGTGCTTTTCTGAGGCACTCTCTCATTTTCCCAAAGTCAGCCCTCCTAAAGTCCAATACTCTTGCTTTTGTATGGCTTGACTGTATGGCTGTGTTTATCATGAAACACACTGTTTGGTGGTCGCCTGTTCCCAGATGGCTACCCACTTCTAAATCTGAGATTCTTTCTCCTTCCCCATTTGAGAGTACCAGGTCTAAGATTGCTCCCTCCTGAGTGGGTTTCAATACTAGCTGTCTGAGGCATGCCCCTTGTAGGGCATCAAGAATGACCATGCTCTTGGATGTGCCTGCAGCAAAGGTGCTCCAGTTAACATCTGGCATATTCAGGTCCCCATCAACAATAGCTCCCCTTTTTCTGCCATTCTAAGGAAGCCTTCTATCATTTCCTTGTCCATTCTCACCCCCTGAGATGGGGGTCTGTATACAACCCCCATGCAGATTGTGATGCTATTTCCTCTCTCCAGGGTGACCCAGAGTGCCTCATCTGCTCCCTGTTTACTCTTTAGTTCTGTTGCTTTGATACCTTCCTTTACATAGAGAGCTACTCCTCCTCCTCTTTTACCCTCCCTGTCCCTCCTGTAGATTGTCTATTCTGGTATGTTAACATCCCAGTCATGGTTCTCTGTGTATCATGTTTCTGTGACTGCCACAATATCCAGGCAACCCTCTTCCATCAAGGCCACTAGTTCAGGGAGCTAGTTACACAGACTACAGGCATTGGTACTCATCACCCTCCACTTTTTGATGGCCTTACCCCTTTTAGCCCCATTCCTGTCCTTACTGCCTTTGCCTTTTTTTACTTTTACCTCTGTCCTGCTCCCTAATGACTTCTCTGCCTTGGTGTTTACCTCTCTAATTACCGTCTTTTGTGGGGGGAGGCTGGGATTTCCCTGCTCCTTTTCAGTGCTTCCCCCCTTGGCTAGTTTAAATGCTTGCCACTGAAGCATCTAAACCTCTCACCTAGGATCCTGGTTCCCTCCCTGGACAAATGCAGACCATCGCGCCAGTATAGGTCTGCATCCCTCCAGGTGGCTCCCCAGTCCCCAGTAAAGCCAAAACCCTGAGCTCCACACCAGTTTTTCAACCATTCATTGAATTCCCTGGTGAGGAGTACCCTAGCATCACCCTTGCCATAGACAGGCAGCACCTCCAAGAAAGTTACCGTATGTGCTACTTGTCTAAGGCCCCTCCCCAACTCTACAAACTCCTCTTGCACTGCTCTGATCCCATTCCCAGCCAGGTCATTTGTCCCTAGGTGGACAATGACATCCAGCTCCCTCCCTCGTGCAGCTGCTCCCACGATCCTGAGGATTCGCTTCCTGTCCCTCCAAGCCATGGCACCAGGCAGGCACCTTACCTCCCTCTCCCCTTCCTCCCCCATTTCTACCCCCTAATGATTGAGTCCCCCACCAGGAGTTGTTTTCTTCCCCTGTGGGGTCCCATGCCACCCTCCTGTGGGTCTCCTTTGTGAAGGTTCCCAGCATCCTCCTTGGTCTCCACTGCAGGTGCCTCCATAGAGGAACCACTATCCACCAGAAGAGCAAATGAATTGTGGAGAGGTACAGCTGGAGGGATGCAACTCTGTTCCACCACCCTCTCCCTCCCTGAGCCCACCCTGGTCCAGCCTCTCCTCTTTCTTGGCAACCTCTGAGGTAGTGGCATTGGCCCTGGTGGTCCCTGGGTGGGGGAGGAGGTTTCACGAATCCTATCCAGGTCAGCCTGGAGACAGGCAACCTCCTCCCTCAGACCAGAGAGGTGTCTGCAAATAGGGCAGCATCTCAACCTCCAGAATGTCTCCCGGAACACTGCCGCCCCACAGTCATTGCACTGCGCCACTCCTATCATGTCTTATTTTGTGTCCCCTCTCTTGTTTCTCTGTATGCTTACTCTCTCCTCTCCTTACAACTCTCACCCTTCCTGTTCTGGGACAGCAACTTCCTATATTCTTCAGTAGCCTCCTTCTTCCTTGCTCAGTGTCAGACCACCAGCAGCTGGGGGAGAGTGAGCTACTTTTTTTTCCTTTAGGGTTGACAAAACCAATGTTTCTCTATGATCCTTCCCTTCCTACTGCCAAAGAGGAAGTTCCTGTTGTCAGTCAAATCCAGTGGCTATAAAAGTAGAACTGGCTTAGGGTGGGTGAGATGGAGGGCAATTAGTAAGAAAAAAGGCTAGCAACAGGAAGTTGTAATTTGAGTCACCTGCTTTTATATTGTCTAAGCCACACCCCCAATTAAGCTCTCTCTCCTCCTACTAATTTAGCAAAGTAAGTTGATACAGTACCCTTCCCAGCACAGAACACACACTGACTTTCTTTTCTTAACCCTAAATAACACCCCTTCTACTTCTAATAAAGTATCTGTCTGCTTAATCTCAACAGACACTGACTCCTGCTGAGATATGTGTTAAATTAATAACAAAATGTAGCTTCTTTTTTTGTTAGCTGCTTTCTGCTCTACAAGCAATGCTAACAACAGCTAGCTGAAACTATGAAAACCCTGTGCTCTGCACCAGTTTTTCAACCATTCTTTGAATCGCTTGGTACAGAGTACCCTAGCCTCACCCATGCCATAGACAGGCAGCAACTCAGAGAAGGTTGCCATGCATGCTACTTGTCTAAGGCCCCTCCCCAACTCCACAAACTCCTCATGCACTGCTCTGATCCCATGCCCAGCTAGGTAACATGCCATGGAGCACAGCCAGCAATTATTAGCAATATGTGGTAAAGTGCTTGACTATTATCAGCAGTCCTGGGTATTAGTATAAGGCTTACTGAACAGTACATCACCCTTCCTCATCAGAAGAGTCCTCCGGGGTGTACAATTTTTCAAGTAACTTCTTGGCAAAGGCAGCCACTCTAATTGGATCCATGAAGAGGTGCAGCTTAGATTCATGCTGGATTTGTAGCCTTGCTGGGTAAGTGAGCTGCGCCTGAATACCATTTTTCAGGAGATCCTTCTTAATAATCTGAAGCTCTATCTTCTGATTTTACGTTTGGGGCAAACAGCTTGGGGAAGAAAGTCAAGAAACAGCCCTCCCAGACTATATCTTTTCTAGATCGAGTGGCTTGTAGCAAGGGTATCCAAACCTCTGGTGGTAATAAAGTAACAATGGCAGTAAGCGGCCTTTGCATTGGGTCCCGTCATGGTCGAGGCCTCTGCGGTATCACAAATACTCTGAGGATTTTAATATCGGGGTTCTGAGGTAAAAGTTCCAGGTCTTGAAAGATCACTTTTGATACTGCATTCAGGATATCTGTTCTCCCAGCAAACCGGGGTGGGAAGCCCACAACTCATACGGCTCGTCTTTGAGTATTCTCTAGGCTCTCGATTTTGGCCTTCATGAAGTTTAGATCCCACACACATATGTGGCACTGCAGTCGGTTTGTCTGGCATGTGCTTCGTTAAGATCCTTGATAGCTGTAGTGTTTTGTTGAATTCTGGTCTTATTCTCAGTAAGTTTGGTCTCCACTGCAGCCAGCCTTTTATTTGTTTCCTCTCCATTTGCCTGTATTTTAGTGAGCACGGTGAGGATCTGTGCTGATGATAAGTCCAGCGTCACCATCTCAATAACTGAAGTCGGCCCCTAGCTTTTAGAGGAGCCTGCCGGAGACAGGAAGACAGCAAGACTTTGGGAAGCATGTTTACTATCTCTTTGGGTCCCATCTTGTATCAGGTAATCTCAGGCAGATATCAATATACTTTTTACTGTATCTGAATAATAGAAATAAAGGGGCCAATTCTAGAAAGGATACGCATATTGCAAAGTGACTTGCGCCAACAGGAATGGCACAAGTAGCACATTGCGCCATGTGTTCCAACATTTGGGATTCTGGACAGCAATCGCAGGCTGCTTGCACCAAACTGGGGTTACACCACCAGTTGCACCAAAACCCACTCTGTGACATGACACAAGGGGGTTTATGTCAGTAGTTGTGCCCTGTTCTGCAAGGGCAGCTGCCAAGACCGCGATGACAGTATTCTAGAACAACCCCTGGAGGACATCCATCAAAGTACACTTGCACCAGCTATTAGCTGGTGTAAGTGTGCCATGCATCCACCGGAGATTGCACCAATGTGCCAACCCATCCCCCAGTACATGTAACCCCCCCATCACCGAAAAATGAATACAACTGGCCCTACAGGGCTATGGCCCCTCCCCCCAGTCCTGCTCCTAGTAAATATACAGAACTTGTCCCGCAGGTCTATCGCCCCCCCAGTCCCGTTCCTGGTAAAATGAAAGATATTTGCCATGCAGGGCTATCGGATCTACCAGTCCTGCACCCGGTAAATTCACAGAACTTGCCCCGCAGGGCTAGTGGAGCCCAACTGCCCCAAGCCCCGATCCCCGAACTGCAAGTGTGGGCGGTAATGCAAAATAGTAAAATACAAAATAAAACACAGCTCCATTATCCCTGGTAGTCTAGTGGCCCCCACCTGGCAGTGTCAGACCACCCCACCCACCCGACCCATACCCAGCCGGCGACTGGCACAGCCCACCTCTCACCACTACAGCCAGCCTCTGAATGAGCTCTGTATGAGTGTGTATTACTGTACATAGTATGTGTTCAATGACCTGGAAAAAATACAAGCTGTCCACCCTACCTGCTGACCTGTTGAGCTACAAAACTCTCAGAAACAGGTGTAAGCTGGCTATCAAAACAGCCAAAAGGGAGTATGTCACGCAACTTCAGAAAAAGAATCTAGGAAACCCTAGACTTTTCTGGGCACACATAAATGGGTTATTAAAGGGGAACGTTAAGACCGAACACAGCCCCATCAAGGTAAATGGTCAACTAATAAACTGCGACCCCCGCATCGCTATGGCACTCAACCACCACTTCACGAACCTTGACTCCTACAAGGCTAGACTACCTCCCCTCCACCCGGACCCTAACGGGCGGTCACTTCCTAACCTTGACCGCCCAACCTTCCATCTCAGACTGGTAAAACCAAAAGAAGTTCTCTCATTATTAACGACTCTTAAAACCTCTGGCTCTGGGGGACCTGATGGGATTCACCCCAGGCTACTGAAGGAAGGGGCCCAGTCCCTAGTCAGACCCCTGACCTGACTCTTTAACTGATCCCTAAAAGAGGGCACAGTCCTTGAACAATGGAAACAGGCCTACGTGGTCCCAATCCACAAGGGAGGCCATCGGGAGTCCACTAGCAATTACAGGCCTATCTCCCTGCTTTGCACCCTGGCAAAGATACAAGAGAGGCTGATCTACGGGCAACTCCATGAATACCTAGAGTTCCATCAACTTCTGGCACTCTCCCAGCATGGCTTCAGAACCAGGTATGGGACGGACACTGCCCTCACCAAATTCTCTGCTGACGTTCTCAGAGAACTGGATAAGGGGACCCCTACTGGTGCGGTCTTTATCAACCTATCCAAGGCCTTCGACCTGGTGAATCACAATCTGCTGTTGACTAAGCTGGGCAATGTAGGCCTTGACAGCCATTCCCTGACATGGTTCGAAAGCTACTTAAATGGACGCTCACAGAGGGTAAAATGGAAAGACTCCTTATCGGAGCCGCTCCCATTAATAGAGGGAGTGCCTCAAGAGTCGATCCTTGGCCCCCTCCTCTTCTCCCTTTTCACCAACGAACTCTTCGACCACTGTGGTGGGAGCTCTGTGGTCCAGTACACGGATGATGCCATCATCTATCAACCCTCCACTAATCTGGGAGACCTCAGCCCCTGGCTACAAGGAGACCCGAGTTCCCTCAAGCAATGGCTTGTTAACAACAGAATGGTCCTTAATACAAACAAGACCAAGGCCATGTCGCTTGGCCCAAGATCCCTTGGACATGATAGAAGCCAACACCTACAACTGACTTCTACGTCAGGCAGTAGGCTAGAGGTTGTGGCATCACTAAAATAACTTGGCCTCAGCCTGGACCAGGGCTTCATCCTCAAGGACCACGTGGATCAAGTTACTAAAAATGTACATGCGAAACTCAGCACCCTCTACCGATTGAAAGACCAGCTGATACCTGAAGCAAGGTCTTCACAGCCACCAGCGTCCTCCTCCCGACAATTACCTATGCGGCCCCAGTGGTCCAGGGAGTAGCTAGACTTGAGATAAATAGACTCCAAGTTCTATATAATAAGGTGGCTCGGTTCGACGCCCAGTCAAACCCCAGGAACCATCACTGTGACACGCTATCCCAACTAAATTGGCCCTCCTGGGAAGCCCGTCTCCAGTACCCCTTGCTTTGCCAAACCTTTAAATTAATCAGCCCAACCCCCCCCCCAGCCTCTCAGGACTTATTGCACTAAAGAATAACCCTCGGCTCCTCCACACAACGGATCGCACGCTCCTAACCATCGCAAGAGTCAGAACCAAGGTAGGGGGCAAGTCCTTCGCTCACACGGCACCCACCCTATGGAACTACCTCCTTCCCCGAGTGCAGGAAGCTCCCTCCATCAAAAGTTTCCACACAAGGCTTAAGGCTCATATTATGGCTACCTCCAAATGCAGCTGCTAGAGATACGGGTCCACCACATGGACACCTAAGCCTCACAGTCTGTTACTACCTACTGTGAGCAACCTGTCTCTGCAGCCAGCAGTGAAAGTGTGCAGCGAGACAGATGCTGCAAGGCATGCATAGCAGTGTGCTGGTACAGAAAAAAAATTTCTGCTACATACAGAGAGAGAGATACAAGTTAGCATGTGTTAGCGGGAGAGTGCAGTGAAAGACCCAGACAGTCCATAACATGCAGGTTCACACAGATGCAACCTGCTAAAAGACAGACATGAGTAGAAGTACAGCGAGAGAGACCAGGAAGGCTGTTTTGGTAAGTTAATTTTTGTCTCTCTCAACCAAACTTAAGTTATACTCCTTGTTTCATAGGTACTTCTGGCAAAAATGGATATTTCTACTTTGGGTACTTTTTGTTCCTGTCAAGCCACATTGCCAGTGATTTTTATCGAGGGGAAAAATGGCTGATGATTGTTTTTCTTTTACATGTGTAGGGGTGTACTGATATGTGATCAGGCTAACTACCAGGATGACAGTGCATTAGACTAGTACACTGCATGGTCATGTGATTTGTGTCTACCACTCAAGTTACGTAAATTAACTAGCAATTTTATAATTAATTTCAGTCACAAGAAAAATGATGTTAAACAATTATTGTAGAAAAGCAACACAAAATACCGATGAAAACCTAGACTTATCCACGTTAAAAGGAACGCACCTTTTTGTCATTTCAGATGCACAACAAAGTGGTAAAGCAGGCTGAAAATGGGGGGGGGATCATAGAAGACAGGAGATAAAGGTTAATCTAAACAGAACAAAAAAGCATGTCAAAATATTCACTTCTAACATGCACGGCTGTTTTAACCTTGCCAAATTGGTTACAGTTAAAAAGCACAACTCTGGACTTGGCCAGAGAGAAATAAGTCTGTAAAACATTGCCAACCAGCTATGCTTAGATAGTACTTTTGCTTATCCTGAGGGAATGGACAGTTCATCTATCCGACTCCAGATCCGATCCAACCTAATTCAGATTTTAGAACCGAGGCTTGATAGGTTGATTTGAGGTCAGATAGTGGGATCTGAGGTTGAATATCTGCCTAGGATCCCGGATGGTCACATCAGATAGTTGGAGACTGATTGGATCCTAGGCAATAGGATCCAGCAGCTGGATACCAACAGCATCCGATACCATCTGACGGTATTATCTGACAACAGAAACAAATAATTTGACTTAAATTCTAAACCTCTTAAGGTCAACAGAGCAGAACTCCATCATACCTATCTAGGTTTTCCTCCCTACCTACTTTCCACACCCCTGATGGGACCTTGCTTGAGGACACATCCTCCTTCAGGTACTTAGGTGTTTGGCTGGACCAACACCTAAACTGCTCTGGACATATTGACACCATCTAGAAAAAAATGCACCCCAAGCTTGGTGCTCTGTTCAGGAACTGTAGTTGCATCCCTCCTACGGCTAGGCGTAAACTTGTTCAGAAGATGATACTGCCTATTTTCAACTACTGTGACGTAGTCTATGGTGCTGCCACTAAGTCCTCCCTGGCCAGAATGGACACCTTCTTCAATTCCTTCTGCCACTTTGCCCTGGATGCCCTCCCTCGCACCCATCACTGTGATCTTTATCTTGCTCTATCCTTCCCCTCTTACAAATAGGTGACTCTTCCACTGTACTAAATTCACCTCCAAGCACTGGTTGGGTGAGCTCCCTTCCTACCTCGCCTTCTCCTTTATAACACCCCCCACCCCCCCATTCCCTTAGATCAACCGACTCCTGTACCCTGGTTGTCCCCTGCAGATCCACCTAAATAGGCCAATCCGGTTACTCTCACTTTCTCCCAAAAATTTGGAATTCCTTCCCCCCTCAAATCCAGCACTTATCCTCTACCTACTCCATCAACCCTGCCCTCAATAATTACCTTGCACCTAGCTGGTCCTACCATGTCCCTCCCTAATTCCCTCCTCTATGCCCTGGACAAACCCTACCTCTCTATCCTCACCTTCATTTTACCCTGCACACACACACACACACAAATCTCTAGCCCTCCTTCCCCCAAATTGCTCCCCCTTACTGGACTCCCTTGATCTCTCACAGAATGTAAAAGACCCCGAATGCTCTCCATGGATCCCTCTCCCTATCCCCCCCCCACAAGGAGCTTGTATCTCTGATTTACTCTCTTCCCCCACCATCCTAAAGGGGTCTCTCTGGGACACTGCCTTATCCTCTTCTCTCTGGTTCCACCAGTCCCCTTGCAGGGTTCCTTGCATCCTGAGGGGGTCTCCAGGGACACGATTCTTCCCCTTCCCCCCACCTCACCCCTCGCTCCCCTTTTCCCCTTTTCTTTCACGTAAGCACTTGTTTACTTATTAACCCAGCAAGTATTATTGTCTACTCTTTCTACATGTTATGCCCAACACTGTTGTAACACTGTTTGTAACACCTGCCTTACACCTCCATGTTAATATTGATCTTGTAACTTGAATGTTTAATGTCTCACTCCCATTATACCCATTCCCCCCAGGTCGCACCGGGAGATGAGCGACTTGTTGCTCAGTCTGCCTTCCTGGTGAAACAGTTCAATAAATTAATAAATAAAATACCAATCTCCTTCTTCCAGAAAATTTCTGTAAAAGGCAGCTTTCCACAATATTTCCATCTCCGCCACTCTTATTTGATTCAAATTGGTCCTCAGCCAGTTAAAAAGAAAAAAACAAGCCAGATTATAGCTAAGGACATGGGGGAGGTTTTCCAGAGAAACTCTCACAATAAAGTGTACCATTCTGGATGAAATGCTAAGTGTAGGAAAATCAAAGGCATTCAGTGGAAAAGAGGAGCTTGTTTGAGTATTTTCAAACCCTAAACCTAACTGCATGACTGTTCTTACCAGAAAATATTCTGCCTCTCAAGAAGAGAGATCTGAGAACTTTCTGAGCTTAATCTGCAATGTATAGTGAAAGTGCAATAAACTTGCCATCTGTGCCACCTGTCGAACACCAAAACTGCTCTTTTTCTGTTTGCTTGCACGCATGTGCAATAAACATAGTGCCATCATCTGAGTTTCTGGAGGTGTGGCACCCGTCTCTCAATTCAGTCAGTGCGTTTGCAGGCATGGCCGCAGTTCTCCAATGAATGCTGCAGCTGTCTATGACAACAGTTGAAAATGCAGTGGCCGTACAGTTGAAAGGGAGAGCTACGCTTCAGTGAGCAGCGATAAGATATTGCGTGCTCATGCATGCTCCCCCCACATGCACGCATACTGCATGCTCGTGCTCCCCCCCCCACGCACACACTGTATAGCCGACGGGGGTGCCCAATCCCACGTCACCTGTGCTGCGCTTCCCCCCAACAGAGTTCCAGATGCCACACTGGGAGCCCACCCCAGTGTGGCAACAGATCATATGGCCGACGGGGGTGCCCAATCCCCCATAGGCTCCACTGTCCCCCCCCAAGAGACTACAGGGTGCCACGCTGGGAGCCCACCCCAGCGTGGCAACAGATCATATGGCCAATGGGGGTGCCCGATCTTCCGCTTCCAAGGCTGCCCCAAACAGCCTTCCACCAGCCACGCTGGGAGCCCACCCCAGCGTGGCACAAGTCCCATGCTGCCTAAGTTAAAAAAAAAAGAAACCTGAAAGAAAAACCTTCCCTTGCTGACTGTCCTGACCCAATCTCCCCACCGCTGCCCACCCTCGGTGCACTCTGCCTCCCCACACCCCCTCTTCACCCCATACTTACCTCCGGAGCACGGCACGATGATCTTCGGTGGACCGGGAACACGTCTGCACTCTTCAAAGCCAACCGCAAACTGAGGAAATACCGGTAAGCTGTATAATGTAATAAATAGGGTTTTTTCAACTTTAGTGCATATCTCGGGCATTTTGGGAATTTTTTCACCAAATTTTCAACATGGGGTTTTTGGGACCCCACCTCATGAAATCTGTCACTGTCATGGCGTTAATCGGCCCTGAAAGGTGATTTTGCAGTCACTGCATGGAACCACCTTTCGGGACCGATTTACGAAATGATAGTGTCACAGTTCATGAGGTAGGCCCCCCAAAACCCTATGTTGAAAATTTGGTGAAAAAATTCCCAAAAATGACTGTTTTATGAGCAAGTGTTGCGCTGTTCCTACGCACGCTCGTAAGTTCGCGAATTTTCAATATGTTCACTCCAGATTTTCATCAGTGCCATTTCAGCATACCTCCTTATGAGCAGTATAGCTGTCATTTCTCACATCTGACCCAAAATGTGTTTCCATGCATGTAGCACACAATGGCGCAGTCAGTGTGTAAAATCAATGTTCAGGACAGATTAAGAAAATCACAGTGACACTGTTCACGAGCAGAGGTGTTAAAATGGCTATGTTAAAAATTTGGTGAAAAAATTCCCCAAAATTACTGTTTTATGAGTATACATTGTGCTGTTCCTACGCACGCTTGAAAGTTTGCGAATTTTCAATATTTTTACTCCAGATTTTCAACATTGTCATTTTACCACACCTCCTTATGAGCAGTACAGCTGTCATTTTTCACATCTCGGCCAAAACGTGTTTCTGCCCATGTAGCGTACAATGGCGCAGTCAGTGTACAAAATCAATGTTCAGGACAGATTAAGAAAATCACAGTGACACTGTTCATGAGCAGAGGTGTTAAAATGGCTATGTTAAAAATTTGGTGAAATATGTCCATAAAATAACTGTGTTATGAGCAACCATTGCGCAGTTTCCTTGCACCCTCGTAACTTCATGGATTTCTAAGATTTTCAGTCCAGATTTTCACCACTAGCATTTTTCCACCCTTCCTTATGAACAGTACAGCTGTCATTTTTCACACCATGGCCGAAATGTGTTTTCGCACTTGCAGCGCAGAAATGCGTGGTCGCTGTGGGAAATCACTGTTCGGGACAGATTAAGAAAATCACAGTGACACCGTTCATGAGCGGAGGTTACAAAATCCCTGTGTTTACAATCTGCTGTAAAAAATCCCCAAACTAACTGCATTACGGGTGTGCGTTGCGCATTTTCTACGCACGCTCGTGACTTCACCAGTTTTTTTAATATTTTCACTGCAGAATTTCAGCATTGCCATTTTTTGCACCTCCCCATGAATAGTACAGCTGTCATTTGTCACATCCTGTTCGAAATATGTTTTCGCACCTGTGGTGCCAAATGGCATAGTCGCTGTGCGAAATCAGCTTTCAGCTAACAAACTGATATTGCTACTGTTCATAAGGTGGGGGTCACAAAAAAAAAAACATGTTGAAAATTTGGAGTGAAAATGCCAACGAACGCCTGAGGCATTAGGGTTTCCGATCATAACGCCCCAGCCTGTAGAGATCGAGAGGCATCAGGGGTGTGACTTGGGATTCTCGCTTGTAATGCTCATACCATTCCACACCCAACAGCCAGTGAGCAGCATCGAGGTGTGCCTTGGCCTCTTCGGCCCCAAAGTTCACCCCACTCTCCTATACAGGACCCATCTCACCATTTTTCCTGATGGAATGGGGTGAGCGTAAGGACCAAAGACCCCAATGCACACCGTGACACTTGTCAGTGTCTGCAGGGTAGGGTGTGGTGAAATGGTGTGGCCGTTATGCCTGACGACCCAAAGGCACACCCCAATGCCTGTCAGTCTCTGCAGGGTGGTGGTGGGGTTGGCTTCAGTTCAATATTTCACTGCCATTCCTATTATGCAGCTCTCTAACTCCTACACTATCAATACCAATGCCAGCAAGCAAACATTCGGCACTGACAAATGCTTGTTTTAAATGGCTTCCCTCTTCTACCTAATTTCACAGCTGGGAGGGAGAGTCCATAGGGCGCTCAAGTGACTTGCTAGGTCATGCAGGGAGCAAGTGGCGGTGGTGAGATTCGAATCTGTGATATCCTGTTTCACAGGTCTGTTCTCTAACTGCTATGACTGGGCTAATATTTCCCAGTTCTACTTGTAGCTCCAAAATGGTTCTGAATGGTTCTTACTTCAGAACCTCTTTTTAAACCTAGCAGTTGTCATACATTTGCTAACTGCATGCTGTGCTGTTTGCATTCAGAACAAGTCAAATTGTTATTTTTATTTTTTTTTTTTAAAGAGCTTATATTGGAGGGGCAGGGTGCTGCCAAACTACGCCATAGAACAGATGTGCTTCAAATCAGCTCTCCCTGTTCAGCACCTTCAAATTTTAACATTAGTATTGAAACCTAGGGACTTTCGAACTTCAAGACCAGAACTCGATACGGATTGATCTTGGGCATCTACAAACTGAATTCCAGCAGAATGGGTCACCCGAAAGCTGCAGGAGGAGCAAGCCAAAAATAGGGCCCACAACAGCAACAGGCCCCATTGGCAGTGCCGACTAATGCTGATGCCACTGGTCCAGAGGAAATGGGGGGAGTCTCCCTACTGGGACTCAGTATGAAGGCAGTATGTGAGATGGACAAGAAAACAGAGTGCATCTTTGAGTGAATGGGCACCCAAGATAACAAAATAGAAGCAGCAGCTACATTGAGGAAAGATGTAGACAAGAGGTCTAGAAAAACTGTGCCGGATTGCAGCAAACTAGACACAACAAAAGCTCTCATCTCTGGGCCCAACTGTAGTCCTCTGGAAATGGGGCCAGGTCTATGAATGTCCACCTGATTTGACTCCCTGAGTGTACAGAAGAGGACAATATCCTAATTTTATGAAGACCTGGATAGAGGCAAGGTTAAACCTGGCAGAAGTGTGGGACAGTAAGGAACTTTACTGTGTCTACCCCCAATCCCTGCACCCTGCAAAGTAAAAGAGTACAGCCTCGCATAATCATGCGTATCACCTCGGGGATGGAGGTACTGGATTTGAGCCTTACAGCCACTAGAAACTCTCACCCTTTGCAGCACAAAGGGCAGGATGTTCCCCTTTTTCCAGACTGGGTGTTTGCCACACACAACTAGAAGAAACAATCTGACTCAGTGCGGCAAGCGTGGGGATTGTTCACTCTCTCTTGGCTCCAGCACGACTCCAGGTGACTTATGGCGGTAAGTTTTGTCAATTTGGGGACCCCAAAGAAGCTGGTAGATGGGCTGTAAAGGTAGTGACTCCATTCTGGAGGGCCCCAGAAGATGAGGGAGCTGAAGAATTGGATGTACATGGAGACGAAGAGTGAATTTTGAAAGACTGAGTTTTTTGCTTTTTGTTTTTTTGCCCACCACTTGATCAGCCAAGTCTGAAATTGCTGGGACTTGTCTCTTCCCTGTTTGACTGATATCTGTTTTCCAGCTACATTTACACTGGTCATTACAATTAATTGTACTCTTTTATCTTAACAGGTTAAAATCACTGAAGAACTCAGTCAGTCTCACTTGTTCTAATATGGTGCCTGCAACGTGGCGGAGACTGAATGCGATGGTGTCATGTGGTTTGCATCTTGTGCGGGGGGGCCGTAATGTTATGACCGACTTGAGCCCTGATATGTTGTTCCTACTGAAAATGTTTACTGCATCCTCCGTCATATCTGACCAAGATTTATTTTAATTTTTATGTACAATTTTTCAAGCAGTACAACTCACAATATCACACAGAAGGACAGCAGCTGATGGCATTCATAAACTACACTTACCAAGGATTAATTGGAACCCTTCTCCTTAGTTACAACATTTGGGGGCTTCGGAAAGAAAATAAGTAAACACTATTAGTGCAACAACCATAGGTATACACCTCAGAGCTCTACAGTGGTATTGAGTGGTAACCCAAATTCCTGTTTGCTGTTTGGGCTATAACGCCTCCCAGTCCCCCTCATATACTAAAACACTTGCTATAACAAGGTTATACTATGTACCCAAGAGAGATTCATTTGAAACTGACTGTAGAACATTAACTGCTGAAAAAGAAAAAAGGAAAAAGCTGTGCACTCAATACATTTGGACTATGCAACTGCAAAACTATGCAATGACTTATATTGCAGGACATTCAGAATTGTACTGTATGTTCCTCCTCCTCTTCGCAGCAAATGGTAGTAAGATTACTGATCTTACCCAATGTAGAAACCACTTCTAAAATTTCCTCTTGCTGTCATGAGGGAGACCACAGAGAGTGTGTTATGCAAGGAGGACTGCGGTGGAAACCCGCCATATTGACCATGCGGTGTTCACCTCCAACTAATTAAAGAACAACATATGCTGTACAAACTGTGGCCTCATGCCCCCTCCCAGCTCCTTCACTCATTCTGCAGATAAGTTGTAAAAGAAGGCCAATTACACAAGGCACACAACATTTTTACGAGAAAGGTGCTTCTATTTCAGAGTTCGAGATGTGCAGTGAACGAACCAAGATCAATCCATTTGCTGTAAATTGGGGGAAAAAATATCCATATCAGTTTTAAGTAACAAATGTCACAAAGCTGTTAGAAAAGCACGGTCATTCATACAAATGTCTCATAATAAACATAACAAAGTCCATCCTCTTCCTCCAGGCATTTTAATCCAACCTTGAGACTTCTTGCTGAATACTTAGTCTGTCTTCAGTTTACTGTACTTTCTTGGTGCCCTTGTGGGGATTGCTGAATATGTAAGTGTGGCCATTCCACACCACCCAAAGCTTAGCCGGACAGAGAAGCTGGTGCTGCATTTTATGCAGTCTCAGGGAACTGGTCACCCAATCCAAGACTTTGTGACAAATATGGGTACTGTAAGCCAAATCGGGAAAGATCGACTCAGTAACATCACCATATTTAAGGGTTTTCTGGCATATGGTAGTAGCTAGGATTCTATACCGATCTCCAATCCCAGTACAGACCACTGTCATCGTCGATGGTATGCTAGGGTCAGCCAGAGCTCATTTCAGTGTCAGACAGTAAGCTTTCTCTAGGGATAGTGGAGCCTCTTATTGGTTCTATGTGATAACGGTGACTGCCAAAGGGCAATCATCATTACGGCGAAGTCAGAGCACCAAAAACCAATTTTGGCGCTCTGACTCCCTGGCGCACAACAATATGGCACCGGGGCTTGCATTTTTACATCTACGCTGGGGACGTGCTCCCGTACTCCTATTTAAGATTCTCAACTCCAGGGGTGCATGTTAGCGGCGAAAAATTTTTATTCGGGCCAGGTACAACAAAAACTAACCTGCGCCCCAGACCTGAACCCAGCACCCTAGCTACCAAAGCTGCGAGCCAACCCGCTACACCATGGAGCCGCCTCGGCAGCCTACTGCAGCGCCACCTTCAAATCCTCCTCCCCCCTTGTTGAGCATGCTCGCTTCCCCACCCCTGCCAAGACATACCCAGTATGCTCACTCCCACCCCCACGATGTACCTGTAGCGACTTCCTGTCGCTATGGTCACCAACCCACCCCATCTGGTCACTGTAGCTGCCCAGTAGCCACTGTGCCATATTCTGCAATTGAGTTGCCCTTTCGGGGGTCGCTCAATCGTGGTTGCACACATCATGGTATACCCTCTTCTTCTGTAATGCTGAGCAGTTGTGGGAGAAAAGTTTTTGCAAAGTCCAGGGCACTGTTTCCTGTTACAGATTCAGGGAGCCCCACAAATCTTAAAGGGAAAATCCCCTCAACATTTTTTCTGTTTGCCAGTGTAGTGCATAGGCATGAAAAATTAGTCTCTCTCTCTCTCACAACCCCCTAATTTCATCCTAATTTAACTTTAAATGAAGTTGTTTCACTCTGTTCTGCCCTGGAGTGAAAACTTTTGTTTGACACCATTGTAAAGGACATGACCCCACTTATAACAGGAAACATGGGAGTTGATAATGTGTGTCTGCACATCAGAGAGACTGGGAGTAAGGAAAGAACTCCTAGCACATACGAATTTATTAGCTGAATAACACAACTTTAAAAGCACCAGCATCCTTTCAACTGCATTCTTCCAACTCAGACACATTTTAAAGGGATTTTCTAATGTTTCACAGATGCCTTCTTCACATAGTATGCCACTGCCGCCCATGCTTCAGATGTTGAAGCTGCAATTTGTTTTGTAAAAAAAATCTGTCATAGTCATCTTATTGTTATGTTTTATCAGCGCTTTGTTTCTGGCTGCCTTCTAGTTTCCCTGTGTGGCCACACCCCAGAGTGATGTCATACCAGGGAGCTGTCAATGTTTTACATATAGCAACAAGGAATTCTGGGGAATTTATAATGCTGACTTAAATTTGCTTTACTCAGAAGTACAGTCCTCTGTGTTGGTAGTGGTGAGTAACTAATATGTAAATGTCCATAGCAAGCCATTGTGGGTACAATAAGAAGTTGATTTCCAAGATCCTTACTGTGAGGTGCATTCTCATATTTCCATAGTGGCATCAACAATAGAGGCTCTTGTATGTTTATTTTCAAAACAAGGCATTGTGCGTACAGAATCTAGTGACAAGACTTCTATACTGAGAGATGTAGTCTCCTATTTCTGCAGTGAGCACAGAAATATAATAGCCTGTATACTAATTTAGATGGTAAGGCATTGTGGGTACAGTAAATAGCTGATTTTCTATCTAAAGCCACAAACTGACAGTGTCCCTTTAATAATTTAGTTTCCCTGGTATGATGTCACAGTTGGGAGTTGCAGCACTAAGAAAAACAAGCATTTGTTAATGCTGAATGTTTGCTTACTGGCATTGACACTGGTAGTATAGGAGTTAGAGAGAAGCATAATAGGAATGGCAGTAAAGCACTGAACCGAAGCCAATGGGCGATAATCCCAAGTCACATCCCTGATGCCTGTCAGTCTCTATGGGGTGGTGGGGCATTATGGTCGGAAACCCTACCACCCCAGGCGTTCGTTGGTATTTTCACTCCAAATTTTCAACACGTTTTTTTTTTGTGACCCCACCTCATGAACAGTGGTGTTAGCCGAAAGCTGATTTTGCACAGCGACTACGCATTTGGCACCACAGGTGCAAAAACACATTTTGAACAGGATGTGAAAAATGACAGCTGTACTTTTTATGGGGAGGTGTAAAAAATGGCAATGTTAAAAATCTGGAGTGAAAATATAAAAAAACTGGTGAAGTCACGAGTGCACGTAGAAACTGCACAGCGCACACCTGTAATGTAATTAGTTTCAGAATTTTTTACAGCAGATTGTCAACACAGGCATTTTTGGACCTCCGCTCATGAACAGTGTCACTGTGATTTTCTTAATCTGTCCCGAACACTGATTTCCCATAACGACCGTACATTTCTGTGCCGGAAGTGCGAAAACACATTTCGGCCAGGGTGTGAAAAATCACAGCTGTACAGTTCATAAGGAGGTGTGGAAAAATGGCAGCGTTGAAAATCTGGACTGAAAATATTACAAATTCGTGAACTTACGAGGGTGCATGGAAACTGCAATGCACGTTCGTAACATAGTCATTGTATGGACTTCTGTCACCAAATTTTCAACATAGCCATTTCAAGACCTCTGCTCATGAACAGTGTCACTGTGATTTTCTTAATCTGTCCCAAACATTGATTTTGCACACTGACCACGCCACTGTGCGCTACATGTGCGAAAACACATTTTCGGCAAGATGTGAAAAATGACAGCTATACTGCTCATAAGGAGGTATGGTAAAATGGTAATGTTGAAAATCTGGAGTGAAAATAATAAAAATTCTTGAAGTTATGAGTATGCGTAAGAACTGCACAATGCACGCTCGTAAAATACAGGTTACTCACCTGTAACAGGAGTTCTAGGAATGGTATATGTTGTTCATCCACACTTATTGGCAGGTTCCTTGCCGCTTTAAATCTTGCTGGAAGGTCTTCAAGCTGGCTCCTCCCACCCACCCGGTGGTAAAACCTCGGCTCTGCCCCCATGACGCCAGATCTAGCCCGCTGGAAGCCAGGTTGTGCGTTGAAGCCGGGGAGGCCGGTTGGGTCGTGTGGATATACCATTCCTAGAAATCCTGTTACAGGTGAGTAACCTGCATTTCTAGGGACATGGATATGTTGTTCATCCACACTTACTGGCAGACTCCTAGCAGTTCTCTGGGAGGAGGGAGGCAAGGCGTACACCCCCTACTTAGGTATAAAGACTGGAGAACCGAGGCCCCGGCCAACATCCCGGCGTGACCCAAGGTCGATGTGGAAGGGAAAACGGTATAGCCTGCTTCCAGGTAGGAGCCCTGTGGATATCCTGGACAGGAGTATCCTCAGAAGCAGCCACCAATGCAGCGGAAGGGCGGGTAAAATGAGCACTTATCCCTCTGGGAGGCTCCATGCCCGCCCACCTACAGCGGAGACCTATGCTGGAGGTGACCCGCCTGCTCGTCGTCCGCTTTGCTGCAGGTCTGCCAGGTGCGGCTTCAGCGTAGATGACAAACAGCTGGCGGACCTCTCCCGAACTTCAGCCCTACACTCCCTGGGTAGGCGAGCATTAAATAGGGTCCCAATGGATCCTATAAACGGCTTCCGAGGCGTGAATGGGGATGAACCTCGGCACAGACAATACCCGGTTAGGGAAAGACTCCGCCACCGCCTACGGAAGGAACTTCGGGTGGGGCGCAGGACAACCTTGTCCCTGTGGAAGGCCAGATAGGGAGATTCAAAGGAGCGCCTGGAACTCTCCCCTCCTTCTGGATGGCAGAGAAACCCCAAGAAGGTGTACTTCCACAACAGGTGGGGAAACTCGCACCTGTACAAAGGTTCGAACGGCTTGCCCGTGAACAAAGCCCATGCCAGCGCAGATCCCACAGAATGGGGATACTCTCCCCGAAGAGGAGGTGTGATCGAGGCCTAGAAAAGCGCCAGACCACCTTTTCTGCGCCACCGAATGCCTTCCAGCCAGCGCCCGGAAGACAGGGGTGACCAACTGAAGCACCTAGAGGGTCGTCGGCCGAAGCCCCAGTTCAAAAAGAACAGACCGCAGATGGTCCGGAATGCTCGCTGAGGGACGGAGAGGGGCCCCAGGCCCTATCCCAACACCAAATGGAGAACTCTTCCATTCGAAGGTGAGCATGCTAGCTCGACTCCTGGCAGGACGCCTCGAAACGCCGAGGACCTTGCCGGAAAGAATCCCAAGGCTGGTCCCTAGCTGCACAGGACCAGGCCTCAGGTGCAGGGATTGAAGGTCCAGATGGAAAACCTTCCCTGAAACAGAGATCAGGACCGGGCGAGCTGGAAGCCGCCTCGGGAGCCTGGGGCTGAGACTGAGGAGAGCTGGATACCAGAGCTGGCAAACCAGTCTGGGGCTACCAGCATCGCCTGCGCCTAGTCCCTCCTTGCCTTGCCCGTGGATCAAGGGAAATGGGGGAGAGGCGTAGAAGAGGCTCGGGGTCCGCGGCCTCGACGGCATCCCCTACAGTGAACCTTGCTGAGGGGGCGGGCATGAGACAGTCTCGGCCCCGTATTCTCCCTGGAGAGAAGGACGGAGAAGATCCTGTGCTACCTCCGGCAGGGGAGACCACTCGTGAGGCGCAGCCTATGTCTGGCTTAGGGCATCAGCCAGGGTGCTGGAGGCTCCTGCCATCGAATGGCTAGAAAACCGCCTCCCGACTGCACGAAAGACCCAATGCGGAGAACCTCCTTACGCAGGCAAGGGGCTCGTCCGAACCTGGTGGGGTAGGTAGCACATGGTCATGGTGTTGTCCGCTTGGACTAAAACCACTAGACCCTGCACAAATGGAGCGAGCGGTGCAAGCAAAGCGGACCGCCTGGAGCTCCAGCGGGTAGGAAAGACATCGGGACTCCCGAGAGGACCAGAGGCAGAGCACTCTGTATTCCTCTAGATGGGCACCCCACCCATCCGAGAAGCATCGGTTGGAGAAGACCGTCGACTCAGGGCGGACGAACAGGATGTTCTCCTGCAAGAGCTGGAACGGTCCGAGGGAGAGCGTTCCCCTAACTCCTGGGCTGTAGTCACGAACTGGTCCGAAGGAACGCAGCACTGTGATCGCTGGCTGGCCAGTCCCCACTAGGGGGACGCATGAACCAGCGGGTCCAAACAGACCACGCTGGAGCCAGCCACCGCGAGGCCCAGGAGATGCAGGAGGTCCCAGCAGGGCGTAATTGCCCAGTCAGATCTGACTAGGTAAGGGAGGAAGAACCTTAGCCCTGTCCACCAGGAGCCGAGCTCGGACTCAAGAGTCGAGCCTCGTCTCGAAGAAGGATCACCCGCTAAGACACGAGTTCCAACGTGGCTCCGATAAAGGGAGACCAGTCTGACAGCCAAAACTCTGGATCGTCCCCTTCCGTCCGGAAGGGTTGCAGTCAGGCCGCCATCCGTGGGGTTACGCCCGGACCCCTCGATGCCGCAGAAAGCTGCCGAGCAGAGACCGAAGGGCCTGGCCTGGAACTCGTAAAGAGATCCCCCACTTAAGAAAGGGAGGAGTCTCCCCAGAAACAGATGGAACAAAGTGTAAGTACATCCTGGAGGTCCAGGAAAGAAGCCACACGCCTCGTTCTGAGGATGGGATATCTGAGGCAGAGAGACCATCCGGACGTGCGGGAGAATGGGGCGCGAGCCCCCCGTCCGTTTAGGACCAGGAATACCTGGACACGAACCCAGGGTCTGAAGGAGGATCCGCAACCTTCCTGATCGCCTCTAATTAGAGGGTTAGTGCGCTGGCTCAGTGGGCCGACAATGAGGCTGTGGGACCCAAGACCCCTGTGGGGAAACGGCCAAAAGGGTGGTGCCTGCTCGCAATCCCGAGGCAGGGCCTTCCCCTAGCACCTCCGACACCCAGAGGTCCGGGAAAGTGGACCAGGTGGAGGAGGGGCGGAGCCGTCTCCCCACGGGGGAACCCGGTTAGGAGCGACGGGGCCGGGGACAGCGCCCCTTAGCCCGTCACTGAGCAGGCTTGGAGGAGGAATTGGCCGAGAGAGCTCCTGGGCCTTTACCTCCCTGCTTCCTTTCAGAGGAAGAAGACGCTGGTTTGGAGACAGGACGCCCAGCCCAAGCCTGCTGGCCCTCGTGCTGGGCCGGTCAAGCCGCAGGGGCTGGGGGGCAAAGGGGCTTACGCAAAGGCTACCGGCTGCCCTTGTCCCTCCAGGCGGGAGTGACCGAGTCCGGAGTGGCATCGGACTTCTCGGTCCCCTGGAGGTGTCCCTCCACTCCAGGGCCGAAAAGGTCAGTCCCCAAGAAGGGGATGTCCGCCAACTTGTGCTGGGTTTCCAATGAGAAAGAGGATAACCTCAGCCATGCCCTGCGGCGCATGGCCACTGCAGCCGCCACCGACCTGGCACAGGAATCACCTAAGTCCAGAGCAGTCTGAAACTGCTGCTTTGCCACCACCCTACCCTGGTCCCGCACCCACCGGACCGTGGTCCGCAGGTCAGCTGGGAGATGAGGGAGCACCTCATCCGGGGAGCCCACAAGGGCGTGGGAAAAATGTGCCATCAGTGCAGCCGAGCTGGCTTGTCGGAGGCCTAGGGAGGACGCAGCGTAAACCTTGCGCTCGACATAGTCCATCCTTTTGGACTCTTTGTCAGGGGGTCTATCCACATCCCGAGCGTTCCCAGAACACTGGAAAACATTGTCGGTAACTAACCCCTCAGCCGAGGGGTGCTCCGAGATACCGGGCAAAGAACCGACAGGGACAGAGTACTTCCTGATCATCCTGGCCGAGGGCGCAGGTCAGGAAGTAGGCGGCCGCCAGAGCTCCAAGGCCAGGCCCACAATGGCCTCGGCCACCGGGAAGGCCTCCGAGGGTGAACCCCCTCGGTCTAGAATCTCCGTCAGGGGAGAAGGAGCCTGTTTGGACACAGGCTCGAGCTGCATCCCGGTGAACTCCGAGATGAGCTGAAGCAGACCCATGAAGGACGATGGGCTGTCGTCCACAGATTGTTCCGGAGAGGATCCCGGGTCCTCCCGACTGGGGAACATAGATGAGTCAACTTCGGACTCTGAGGGGTCTACAAAGAGCTGCCTCAGGCTTGAGTCACTGTTCGTCTGCAGAGGGCGGGCGGGAGTGAGGGGGACAGACAACCTGCGGGACAGGTCGTGACCTGACCGAGGTTCCACCGAGGGCGGTGGGGCAGCAAGGTTCGGACGAACAACCGGCCCCGGAGTAGGCACCTCGACTGCAGCGAGCGGCTGAGTCAGCCGATCGGGCGGCAGCTAATTGCTGGATGGGGAATGAATCGGTGTCGATTGATTCCCGGACAACAAAAACTGCTGCCACATGAACTCCTCGTAACGTTGACGCCATCTGCAACGAAGCCACTCCTCATCTGAGGAGGGAGACGAGGAAGAACGGTAATGCCATTTAACTCGGTGCCCCGACCGAGAACGCCGAAGTCGGCGTGAGCGGCTTGACCGAGAGGAGGACCGAGACCCGAATCCCTGGGGAAACCGAGGGCGGGCCTGGGAAGGAACGGGACGCCCGCTCCTCCCTCGGCTCGGAAGAAAGGGCCGAGGCCTGTCGACCCGAAGGTACCGGCAGAACCTCAGCCTCCGCCAGGGGAACCGGTGAAGGGATGGCGGCCCCAGCAGAAGACAGCCCAGATGACGGGTCGAGAGACTTGACAACGTCGACGGGAGTCCTGGCCGGCTGACCTGACGGGGACACCGTGAAGCCAGCGGCCTGAGCCGGCACTCCTCGACCGGGTGAACGTCGGCCCGGCACGGAGGGGAACTCCTGCTCCCTCCAGCGCCAGCGATGGGACGAGCCCGCGACTCCTTGACTTGGGCGAGGTAGAACCTCAAGGTCCCTCCTCGAGGAAAGGATCACGAAGCTCCTCGAACGGCCGAATGGGGAGAACCTGGTGAGAGCGGATAAGCGCCGCAACTAAGGAAGAGGAAGGGGCAGCTGCCCCCTCCTCGGAGGAAGGAAGATCGAGCTGCTCAATCGAGACAGCCAACGAGGACACTGCCTGACGAGTCTCCAAGGAATTTTCCGAAGCGGGAAAAATTTCAGGTCGCCCGAGCCCCGAACGGGCCGCACGATCCTCCAGAAAGCTGGTCGAAAGGGCACAGCAAAAATCGCAAAGTTGCAGATCATGATCCAAGTCAAGGCAGTAGACGACGCGGAGTGCGCGGGTCTTTCCTGGAGGATTAACCGGCGCCTGAGAGCCGGAAAACGACTGAGTCATCGCCAGCGAGAGAAGAAGATCAAGTTTTAGAAAACTTCCACCAAATTCAAGACCGAAAATTTCAGGAACCAGTCAAAACGCAGAGCGCTAAGGAGGGAACCTGAGCTCTGCCGTAAGGAAGATCTGGCATCATGGGGCGGAGCCGAGTTTTACCACCCGGTGGGTGGGAGGTGCCAGCTTGAAGACCTTCCGCAAGATTTAAAGCGGCAAGGAACCTGCCAATAAGTGTGGATGAGCAACATATCCATGTCCCTAGAAACAGTCATTTTGGGAATTTTTTCACCAAATTTTCAACATAGGGTTTTGGGGGGCCTACCTCGTGAACTGTGACACTGTCATTTCATTAGTCAGTCCCAAAAGGTGGTTCCGCGCAGTGAGCACGAAATCACCTTTCAGGACCGAATAACAAAATGACAGTGGCTAAATTCATGAGGAGGTGTCCCAAGAACCCCATGTTGAAAATATGGTGAAAAAATTCCCAAAAATGGCCGAGATACACACCAAAGTTGAAAACAAAAAACATTTATGTCATTATATAGCTTACCGGCATTTCTTCAGTTCGCGGTCGGCTTTGAAGAGTGCAGACATGTTCCCGGTCCACCGAAGATCATCGCGCCAACCTCTGGAGATAAGTATGGGGTGTGGGAAGGTGGGGTACGCAGTGGATGGGCGTAGGTTGGGGAAGGGGGCAAGACAGTCAATGAGGGACCATTTTCTTTTGTTCTGGGTGTTTTTGTTTTTTTTTCTAAAGATGACGTGGGACTTTGCCACACTGGGGTGGGCTCCCAGCATGGCACCTGGAAGTCTGTTGGGGGAGCAGTGGAGCTGACGAGGGATTGGGCACCCCTGTCGGTCATACAGTGTGCAGGGGTGGAGGGGAGTGCATGAGCACACTGGAGTGGGCTCCCAGCGTGCTACCTAGGTGTTCATGGGGGAACAGAACTAGATCCGACGGGGATCAAAAACGAACTGTCTGTGACAGTTCAGATGCTGATTTTGCGGTATTTTTCTCAGAACTGTACGGCACTGCAGCTGAATGGCTGTCATAGACAGCTTGAACATTCATTGGTGCAGTGCGGCCGTGCCTGCAAAAAGGAGCAGAGAATTGGAAGTGGGGGTGGCACACCTACAAAAACTCGTATGGTGGCACTATGTTTCTTGCACATAAGTGCAAGCAAACATAAAAAGGGTTGGGTTATGCAAATGAAGTAGATCACAGAAATTAAATAATTTTTTCCATGGAAAACAGCACTTTTTGGCCTTTTGAATGGTAGGATACTGATTCACACCTCCTACAGGTAATTATTCCCATTTGTTATGGCAAACATCAGAAAATCACTTTAAACAACAGAAATCATTAGGGAACTTACCTTGAAAAGTCTGATGGCTGGCAGAAGACAAGAATACATGGACTTCAGAAGACATACAACAGACCTGACTGACAACAGCACTTCTGCTGACTTGTGCATGTACACATCAACTCCCATGATGCCTTGAATGAGTGGGGTCATGATCTTTTCAATGGCATCAAACAAGTTTTCACACCAAGGCAGAACAGAGGGAAGCAACTTCATTTAAATTAGGATGAAATTAGAGGAGTGTAAGCGCAAAAATCATTGTTCATGGCTACAAACTACACAGGTATACAGAAAACAGGTTGAGCGGACTTTCCCATTAAGTTCCCATTTTCAGACTTGGTTTTCCAGTATTTCAATGAACTGCCGAAGCAGCTAGTTTTCCCACGGCAGTGTCTTAGGTCTTTGAGCATGACCCCTCTGTTCACTGGATTGCCTGCTCCATCATGTCTACCTTAGTTTCCAAGGAGGAAGGTGTGAGGGAGTCAATTTTATGGTCCATATCCTGAACCGATTTTATCCGTTGGCTGAGTGTCTGATTCGCAGTATGAATGGTGACCTCCTTGGCTCCTGGTTCTTCCACAGAATGAGTAGCAGCCTCGTGCTGTGGTGGCTCAGGGCCTTTGGATCTGGATGGCTTTGGAGACAAGAAGTCTTCTGGTGGTGCTACAGATCCCGATTTTCACATTCTTCAGTCAGTAGGTGCTGGTCAGTTATTTAGATGTCTTTTCCTATCAAAATTTTTTTTCAGATCTGAAGTCAAACACATCTGCTCCTGTCTGGTGCTAAGCCACACCCTCATATTTTATTAAGTTTCTGACAGTTTGACTGATATTTACTGGTAATCCTGGTACGTAACGGTTTGTTGACGTCTCAATACTTATGAATGGAGGTTTGCACCTGGAAGGGGTTGTTACTGTGAAGCCTAATAGACATTAGAGGGCTTGTAACTAGGTTAATTGTTACCTCTACTTGTATACATCTTCTTATTGTACCACACATGTTGTGAGGCTCAGCTCATGTGTGAGCATTTGAGGATACATTTTTATGCTTAACACATTCATATTACCCCTGTATGTGGTATCACCACTGTAAATGGTCAAATCCTGATGCTAAAATGACCATACCTGTACAGTTTCTGTAACAATGTATGGCATCTATTTACAACTGTATTATGCTATATGACATGTTTTATTGAACATTCAATAAATACTAAGTTATAAAAAAGTGCTAATATACTTCCTAAAAAGTAATATTAATTTTTAAAAGTAGTCAACTATTATATTTTTTTATAACTGAAGTCCTTTTCCCTTTTACAAATTAGAAGATTTCCTACCATACAGCACTAAGTGTGATTTGTGGAATAGTGCTCTACCTGGAGGCTGACAGACCTAGTTCTGTTTCGCTTTGTACCTGCTCAGCACTGTGACCTCACTCACTGTGACATCCTGACTGATCAAGAAAAGTCACTAAGCTGTGTCCAGATTGGTCCAGCGATGATGCGATAAAAATGAGAACAGAATTAGATATGTCCGGCTCCCGGGTCAGGCTCCGGGTAAAGTACTGCTCGTCACATCAAAATTAATACTAAATTGGTAAAATCCTAATAAGGAAAGAGAAATTACTTCACAAATAAAAAGTGACAACTGGCTACTTCTTAACATGAATAATACTTTCTGCCTACGCGTTTTGGTGCTACTAGCTTTTTAAGTTCTTTTTTGTGTCTACATATTAGCAGTAACACAATTCTCAGAGATTCTTTGTTTCAAGAATTGGTTAAGCTTGTCCAAACAAACCACTTGAGACACTGCCAGTATCTGCAGGACATTCATCAAACAAGCAGCTGTAAAGTGATCAAAACTGTTGTAAATACTGTGCTTTTTTGAAATGTTACTGTATAGAGCAGAAGAACTGCAACAGTTTCATCCATGTTTAAAACTTCCACCCATAAAGGGGAAGTCTACCATAGTTTCACACCAATATTTTCCCAGCTCCTTATGTGTAACTGTTGTATGCCTCCTCCAGTTGCCACCAGTCCTATTGCTGTCCAACTCTAGATTATAAATAAAAATATACAGCCCCTAGAAGTTATTAATGTGTTTGTCCTTCATTTTACCATCAGTGTTGCTGGAGGATGATATCATCAGAACAACAGATAATGGTGCTGCACTAAATGTTGTTCCACCAGTAAACCAAACCCACACTGTTTGGTTCCCCACTTGAGTAATGGAGGAACCCTTTAAGTGCTGTGCATATCCTGAAGTGCAGGTCTAATAAGGACTAGGACCATATAAGTGTGATGCAGCACTGATTGGAAGTACATACAGTATTCATATAAGGAAGTGCCTGTATGTGTTGTGTTACTGTTTCTGTTAGCAAAAACAGTTTACCCAATAAATGACTCTGGGTGCAACAAGAGTTTTAAGTGGTATTATACAGCTGTTGTATTATGTTGTGTGTCTTAGCATTCTCTGTTTTGATTGACACAAGCAGTGAGAAACAATCTTGCAAATACGCCCCTTTCCCTTTGTAACTAGGCAGTCAGTTATTGGATGGCTGCTGTAAAGCAATAAAGAATTCAGCTATAACAAGGAATAGGTTGCCAGGAAAGCATCTGTTGCAGCATATGCAAAAAGGGTAATCTAGCGGTTAAAGCACAGGCACAAGCACTGGGGGACTCTGGTTCAAATCCTACTAGAGTCCCTTACTCTCTAACCCTTAAGAAGTTCCCCTAACCTCCTTGGAAACTGTGATGGCCCCTCAGGTCCATGACTTTAAAAGCATACCTCTCAACTGTCACACATTACGAGGTACGTCACTCATTTTAACCCTCAGAAATCCTTTGTCCCACATCAAGGTAGTGATATTCCACATTTCTCACAGAGGTTTTAAAGCAGAAATTCATAATTATCTATTGTGTTCAATTAACAGCAAACATTATGAACACGAATGCACTGATAGCCATAGTGTTCTGAGCTTGCAGTGCCGTGTTTGATGATATGTCCCACATTTTGCTCATTTGTCACACATCTTGTCACACATTTTGGTGAAGAAAGGTTGAGAGGTATGTTTAAAAGTGCCCCAATTCCCATTATAAATCATTAGCAGTGATGTGAGAGCTGCAGCACTTCATTTTCAAGGTACTAAGGATAAGCTGTGGCAGCCCCCCCCCGCTTTGTAATGCCAGCATTTGAAGTAGGATGCCCCTCACAAATCAGATGCTACACCTCAGCTATTGTAGGTAAAGAAACTAATCAGTCTCAGTGTTTGTAGTGCTTTGTATTTGCTTAGCTCACTCCTTCCATATCATATGCATTCTGTGTCTTGGTATGTCCAGTCAGAAACTCAGATTTAAGGAGTATTTGAAATGTAAAACAATACACTTTATAAAGTAAATGATCTAGATCTCCACTTTCAGGCTGTTGAAAGGGGATGTGTATAATTCAATCTTTTTTTTTATTATATTTTTATTGCTTTACAAGTAAAACAACTTCATACAATTATACTCGTGCAAGAAATCACATTTGTTCTTCACAATACATCCAATGTAGAAGGTATGGTATTCTATGCAGTCTGATTTTCGGATGCAGGGGTAAATCCATTTATTTCTATCAAATAATAACCATGATAAGCTGTACCCCACAAGACTTTTGAGAGACCTAAGCTGTACCCCACAAGACTTTTGAGAGACCTATCGCAAAAAGGAAAATTATACTTGACATTAAACCACAACATCTGTGTTGTTATGGTCCCCATACCAAACATATTAAATCCTCAGATTTTTAGTGAATACCAGCATTAGGCTCACCCTCTCCAGCCAACCTCTCTCTCCCAGACTTGCTGATTTTGATTGTACACCACACATTAAGTGAGTTAACATGCTCACTAAAACAAAGTGGCGGTTTTCCAAAACATTTCTGGCCCTCCTTCTATTCGGAAGGCTAATTAACCAAACTACTGGATGACTCCCAGCAATAGCATTAGTAACAGTAGCAAATATATTTTAACAAAAACGGGCATATAGCTTAAGCATCACAACTAGCGTTCTGGCATTTAGTATCAAGTCCAAACCATAATATTTAGTCCATCTCAAGTCTCTATCTCTTCATCCGACTCCAAATTCACCCTGTTACTGTCCTGATTAAATTAATTTGCAATAGCTGCAGCTTTCTTACTAGCTTCCTCAGGGTCCGTATATTGAAAAGTGTGGCCTCCATAGTGCAGTCGGAGTCAGGCAGGCATCAACAGCGAGGGGGTACTCTGAGACTGTGAAGCTTTGCTCTCACCCCATCGAACTTTTTGCGTCTGATTTTGGTTGCATATGAGAGGTCTGGAAATTGGTGAATCATGGCTCCATGAAAGCAGAGCTTTTCAGTGTCTCTTGCCGCCTGTAACATTCGGTCCCTGATCACCGGGGCTGGCAGTAATCAGAAGGACTATCCTGGGTAATTCACCCTGAGCTGCTGCAACACGAGGGAAGATTCTATAAGCACGGATGAGGCTCTCTTCTCTGAGCTCCGGGTCCAAACTCAAGGCATCTGGCAGCCAGGATCGAAGAAAAAACAGAAGACTGACCCCCTCACAATTCTCCGGTAAGCCAATTATACACACATTCTGGGCTCTTTGGCTGTTTTCGAGGGCCTCCAGACAGTATCGAAGCTGTGTATTCTCCTGAGTTAACTTATGTGTTGTAGTTAACGCTTTAGTCACCATTGATTCGGCTGTGGAGGCCGTTTTGACTGCATGCTCTATTTTATTATTTGGTCAGCAAACCTGGTCAGAATCGATTCAACTTTAGCATCGATTGCCTGCATCGATTTCTGTAGTGCTGACCATGGCGGTTCACTCTCGGGCACAGATTGCGCAGTATCTTCATGTTGCTCCAGTTCAGAAGGCCTGATTTTACTGCCGCCTTGGGGTCTCTTATTTGTTCGTCCCATCTTCCAAGTTTGGTATCAAACAGTGCGGCACATCTCATAGAATCCGTTCAAAGGTATAGAAACTCACTTTTTTCAAGTTATATTGTAGTTTTATAGTTTGAAAAGTCAGCTGAGTGAGGAGCCGAGCTGAGTCACATCTGGTCGGTAGGTGTGTTCCACAGCACCCCTGTATAATTCAATCTTTGTGATACTTTGGTAAACTGCCCAGGCTCACCTTCTAATGAATCTTCTCAAGGGTGTTCACCTGGTTCAATAGAGAGTGACTGACTGACTGCTCGATTGATTGATTGGTTGATTTACTGATTCAGTCTACTGCTCTCTACAACATGTTCCAACTGTCTCACAGAGAGAAATGAGCAGTACAAAGAAACAGATTTCGTTTCCTGTGAATGTAATACTATTAGATATTTTATTTGCTCTCTACATACAGTATTAAGGCTACAAGTACTACTCCCTGCGTGAGTTGTGTAACCCCCCTGCAAATGGGGGTTCCCAAAAGACTTCCAGGAGCTTGCTTGAATGCTCCAAGCCTGAATGGTGTTTGGCGTTTAAGCCATTTATCAGTGAGTGTTTTTAGAACCTCTGGTACTGTCTCTTTAAGAGCTGTCTGCTTGCAGACATAATTAGTTTGTATGGGGGACTGTGTGCTTCTCTGTTTGAGTACCACTCAGCTGCTGCCAATTCACTCCATTTTGCAGTCACTAGAGTGCAAAGGAACCTATCTGAAAGATGTAACTGTTTGCCAGAAATCATTTACAGTAATAATGAAATTACAGTTTGTCTAACCTGCTTTCTTTGCAGTCAGAACTGTGTCTGCCTAGTTCCCCATTCTGGTTTTGAACTGCTGAACTGGACCAATCAGTGTGGGGTAAGCTAGCTCTAAAATGGTGCCTTGGACCGAATCAGAACTTGGACTCATAATCTGAGCCAGCCACAAGAGGATTGTATGGGCAGTGACTCTGGGAGATGTAGTTTAGACTTGGCGCCTTTTGGACCAACAGCAGCAGTCTATTGTGAGGACAGCCAATCCAGTCAAGAACTGGGAGGAACTCAAAGGAAGTGCCCGGTTTTGTCTGTTGGGAGTTTCAGTTGAGCTTTGGCAGTGAAGGGGAAAGGAACCCTGTGCTCCTTCAGTGCACAGTTTTAGTCAAAAAACATGTGTAAGGTCCAGAGTTCCGGTCTGCAGCTTGTTAGGACTGAATCCGTCCTGTGAAGAGAATCAAAGGATATCTGAAGAGTAGAAACCAGGCTCACCCTGTAGAAGACTGGAGGGAGGAATTGCTGAAAATTGTACTCGGTCTGTCAGGAACTGAATCTGCTGTGTGTTCTCCGGTATTGTGCAGTAATTGGCGACTGGATACAGATGCAGCCTGCCTGGTATAGTGCTTTCTTACCATATAAATGTGTGAAGAGGTTTGTGTACCTCAAGTGAATCCTGCTGCCATTAAGTGACTTTTGCCTGTGACTGTTTACCATATAAATGTGAGGAGTCTCTTGGAGCTCAAGAGTAGCCCTGCTGACATTGAAGGACCCTATCTTATTTGGAGGTCGTGAGTACTAATTCAGGAGTCGCTCCTGTTGGTTGCCACATTAAATCCAAATGGAATTACTGTACTGCTGACTGTTTAATTCTCCTTTCTCTGTGAAAGGGCCCCTACCAGCTGCCACCGGTTTGGACTAGCCACTAGGGCTTGGGTACCCAGGGACAGTAACTGATAGGGATAGGCCTGTGCACAGAGCCATAGATAGATGAGTAGAGTGATAAGCTAATTAACCTGATTTCCCCTGTCCTTGTTATATCCCCTAAATAAATCAGAGCTGCTTGTTTCAGCAAAGTTATACTGCCTGAGGTATTTGTCTATGTTAAAGTACTGTACTGTGATTGTTGCACTGTATCTTATTTCTACAGGAGGTCCCAGTGCCGGAACCAGTCCTGGGGTAAGTGTATACTGTAAAGGTAATTCTGATGTATTGTGTGGGCCACTAGTGGGAAGAAAGGGGGTTGCAGTGTCCCAGAGGGCTGTGACCAAGTTAGTTTAACTATTGTAAACCCTGACCTCTGGGTGGAGGCACCCGCCATTGGATCCAGGCCCCTCAACCTGTTCGTGGCAAATCAGGCAGGGGTAGTAGCCCCTGGGATAGCGCCATCTAGGGGTTACAGTTGCATGACAGAACTGCCTTAAGCCATTGCAAAGCTTAAACTAAAATCAGGCTAGACAACACTGATACCCTTATGTTTTGTTCTGCACTGTTGCTGCAGTGACATCAATGAATGGGAGGGGCTGTATTACAAGTGACTCATTTGCATGTGAATGGAGGCTTGCTTGACATTTTACTATCTTGGGTCAGAGCCTCAAACTCTAGATATGTGTTGCAACAGAAGAAATGACTGATCTCTTATTGACATATGTACTACTTGATGTAATATATAATAAATACATCAGACATATCCAAATCATAAATATACAGGAGACTTCTCTAGAAGACGTCTACAAATCTTACATCACAAACACTGCCACAGCTGCAATACAGTGACAATTCAGCCAGATCCAGGCACTATATGCATATGGTCCACAAAATGAAGCTTCAAGGAGTTTCAGAGTTAGATTTTTCAGCTTAGCAGACAAACAGTTAACAGGATGGAGAGATAGGTATTCATTCTAGAAATGTGATGAACTAGGTCCCAACAAAAATCTAACCCCACCCCACCTTCAAATTGGACTGGCTCCGGCATTCAGAGGTGAAAATAACTATAGTTGCTGGTAAAATCCATTTAAATTTCTGAATACACCTGGATTTTATGATTTTTGGCCAGAGCACGTAATACAAATGTAAGTAGATCCACACTGGTATAACATGGATTCCTAGTTCTACAACAGATACTCACCAGTATCTGGCCAATTCTGTATAAATCCCCTAGATGTATGCCAGTTTATTTCATAGGCCATTTTTCCAGTGGGGAGCACTGAGCAACCAGTCTGGCCCTTCCACCTATACTCTCCTTTGGCTGGATATTGAGAGTGCCTTAGCCCTTAAAGTGGGTTGTTCTGTTGACAGCTTGCTTTATCTCAAGCCCTCGCAGCGTCCTCGTATCCTACGCTCCACTCCCCTAGAGTGGTCCCTTAAAGCTTGGGTGCAGCTTCAGTCATATTTATGTTTGTCATGGTCATGGACGATAGCTGCCGCCCAGCCTGTGTTCAATAATCCTCATTTTAAATTAGTCCACTGCCCCATTCCGAACTCCTTTTGTCCCCAACTGAGTGCCTGTTAACTGGCCGACAATTTTCACGAGGATGGGGTTGTTCCTTTTCAGGTGTTGCAGGCCTATTTTCATTTAACAAGCAAGGATCGGTTTCATTTCTTGCAGGTTAAAGGTGCAGCGACTGCTTTTCTGGGGCCTAAGCCCTGGCACCTGATGTAGCTTGAGGGGGTAGACTCCTTCTTGAATTAAGCTGTACAATCTCGTCAGTATCTGTACTATGTAGGCATTTCCAGTCTTTAGATCCACATCTCCCTACTGGGGTTTGTTATTACTGGGTACCCACATTTCAACTGCCAGATGACAAGAAGTACTAGAAGGTTCCTTGGTTAAATTTGTACAGCTATATAAAGCAGGATTGGTTACGCCTCATACAATTTAATGTCATACACGACCTGTATTTCACCCCTCAAAAATTGCACAGGATGGGTAAACTACCCTTTCCATTATGCTCCCATTGCCAAGAGACTGAAGGTTCCCTTTATCATATGTTATGGGATTGTGTTAGGATTCAGCCTTTCTGGAGCTCCCTTAAACAGGCCTTGGATCTTCTTTTGGGGCTGGACGAGCTTTTCACCCCTTTGAGTTGTTTACTTGGTATCTTACTGCCTGGTACCCCTAATATCAGAAAAGCCCACTTGTCTCTTGTGGCTGCCACAGCCAAACTTGTTATTTTACAGCATGGAAGGATGTTTCTCCGCCATCCTACTTGGAATGGCGTCATGAGATCCTTTTGGCCCTCCAGCTGAGGAAGCACATAGCGTCAAAGCGGAAGAGACCTCAAATCATTTGCCAGACCTGGGAATCTCTTTATACCCTTCTGTCTCTCAGTGGGTCCAATAGCCCAATTTGACTATTTCCTAATCTTCCTGCCCCTCATTACTTGTGAGCTGTTGTCTGTGCCTATCCTGCTTTGGGGTATTGTAATGAAGCAGAATTCGCAGATGAGGGGTGGAGGGGGTGGGGTGGGGTGTGTGTTTTTGTTATGTCATGCTCCACTTCAGATTTTCCACACATTTACTGTATTATGTTTTGTGTTATGTGGTTGTACTTATTTTTTTTTTTTTTGCTGCATTAGATGTTTTGTTGAAACATTTTAATAAAGTACACTGAATAAAAAAAAAATCCTCCAGATGGACAGTCCTGGATTCTTCACTAGGATAATGACCAGGGTACCTACTGACAACCTTCTCTGGACAAATAAATATGTACCTAATACTGTAATTAGTCAGGGTATCCAAGCATCCTATGATGGACAATGACCCCAGAAAAGGATAATTAATTCCAGATATAGTAAAAATGATCAAGAAAATCTTCCCCATATTGGATGTACCTCAAATAAGTTTATCTTCTGAAGTGTGAGTGGTACCGATAATCCACTATCCAAAAAGAACCATCTCTGAAAAAGGACTGGTTTGAAAATTCAGATTAGTAATTAGTTTGTCATTTACATGTTATTCATATGCAAATGAATAACATTACTGGTTATAAAAAAAGTCTGAAAGTAAAAACCTTTTAGAAACTTTGTGGTTCTAGAACTTTGATACTGTAGGTTCCCCTGATCCAAATGAGTTCTTCTTAATACCATATGGCATGCCTCGTTAACAACATACCATTATGGTGCAACTGAAAGAGACACTTTGCTCTGGATTTTGAAATGCAATATTTGGAGGCTAGTCCTCTATGCATCTGACTTTGGACACCACGGGCTCGATTCTTAAAGCCCTGAGAGTGACGCAAGGTGCCTGCACCAAACATAAATGGTGCAAGTGGCACCTTGCGTCAAACACTGCCTCCTGAGCAATTCACAAAAGCAGCCTGCGTCAACCGCAGACTGCCTGCCCTAAATGGGGCCTGTGCCGCACGTGCACCTAAGAATGGGCTGCGACATGGTGCTAGGGGGCACGTGGCAGATGCAAGCTGCCACATCCCCAAATGTGGGATTCTCAAAATTCTCCCAGAGGAAGAAATTCTAATCACCCTTAGACCAGACAGGGCTGGTCTAAGGGTACGTAGAATTTCTCCCTCTGAGAAAGTTGCCTGTTTGTGGCAATGTGTCACGCCCCCTCCCTGATCCTTAATGCTGCCTGTGTCATACATATTAAATATAGCCCCAATCCTTGATGCATCCCATTGTAATACTATTAAATATAGCCCCCGTCCCTGGTGATCCAGTGCCCCCTGATCCATGATACATAAGACATATAATCCCCCAAATCCATGTTCTGCCCGTGTCATGCATTGTAAATACAACCCCTTCCCCTATCTGTGATGCTGCCAGCTACAAAATATTAATTATAGCGTCCCCATCCCTGGTGATCCATTGCCCCCCGATCTATGATACATATGAGATATAGCCCCCCTCCTTGATCCTGATGCTGCCTGTTACAAGATATTAACTGTAGCCTCCCATCCCTGGTGATCCAGTGCCCCCCTGATCTGTGATACATATGAAATATAGCCCCCTTCCCTGATCTGTGATACAGCTCATTTCAAATGGTTAACTATAGTCCCCCGTTTGTGGGGTTCCAGCAGCCCTCCACCCCCCACCTCCACAGGTAGTGCCCACCACACCGAGCCAGCGCTGGCACAGCCCTCCTCTCACTTCCACAGCCAGCGCCAACTGAACTGTCACAAAGTGTGTACTGTAAATTATACAGTGGAGAAGCTGGCCTCGTGCTACGCCAGTGACACAGGTTCGGGAACGACCTCGGGTCGCCGGGGTGCTGGCATGAGAGGGGAGTGTGGGAGCAGGATTCGGCGGTGGCTGTCCTCCTAGCAGGATGGGAAATTTGCCTGCCGTATCCTGCTGCTACGGATGGAGGTCCGGTGGCGGCGCCAAGTGGTCAGTGTTGCAACTGGAAGGGACGGGCATCCTGTAAGGGCGTGCGTACCTCCACATGCATGCATCACATCGGGGAAGCATGGGAATGGGCCAGGAGAAAACCCATAAAAACCCACAAAATATATATAGGGGGAAAAAAAATACACAATGGCAAGAACATTTCTTGCATTGATTGGTCAGTGTGTGTGTCTGGGACAGTAATGTTATTGAACAACAACGTCACTGTATCAAGTCTGGGCATACAGGAGACAATACAACAGTGAAACAAAGCCCTGTGCCTCCCACCACAGCTTACCGCCGCTGTAAAGGGCTACGGCTACGAAGTGCGACATCCCCCCACACACGCGAACATACTTCATCCCTTGTCCCCTTTTTTTTTGCAATCAATAACCTAACACATTCACGGCCCCTTCCTAGTCTTCGCTCCTGCACCAAACAAAAACAGTCACATTGTTTTTTTCAAAATTAAAATGAACGCTCTTCTCCATAGTGCCGCTGCCTGTCGGTAAACAATTTTACTATTGTACCTGCTTCACCATTTCACCGAAAACCCACAGGTAGTGGCACCACGTTAAACAAAAGAAACTGTCTTTTTTGTTAAATCACTTTCGTGCATTAAAACTCACCCCTGTATCTTAATATCCTCTATTTTCATCAGGGGTAAGATCATGTCAGCACGTGCGCACGTCACAGTCGTGCTAAAGACTCAGGCAACGATTTGGTGCACAGTTTGTCAGCTACAGGAAAAAAAAAGGGATTGAATTCAAAACAAAAAACAGAACTGTCACCCTCAAGCACCATAGCTGGAAGTCAACGACCAGGAAGGGCACAAGCCAGAGTAATATAAGACAGCACACAGTAAAACTAGAACAAGCTTGGGAGGCTCAGCAGGCAGGATCATTCTGTCACAGCTCCACGGTGTGGTGGAACAAATATTTTGCAAACTGTCAATTTTTTGTAAACATATACACCCTCAAAAATCAAAGAAAAAAAAAAAAGAAAAAATACATAAAAATGTACTTTTCTCTTTCTTCAATTTTTAATTAATAAACGAGTCATTGTATAATAGCAATAAGGCACTCCAGAGTGTGTGTTATTGTGTAATAAAGTCACTCCTGGTGTGGTGGAAGCACTCCGCTTCATCTTGTGTGCTTCAACCCAGCCTGGAGTAGTGTCATTACTAATAGCACCCTGAGTGCATTTGCTGTAAATCTTTACGTAATCCACGAGGCGTACACACTGCAGCACGTCATTCTTGACAGTTCAGTTGGTGCTGGCCACAGAGGTGAGAGGAGGCTGTGCTGGTGCTCGGGGTTGTGGGGACTACCTGTGGAAATGGGGGGTGCAGGGGCTACTGGACCACCACAAACGGGGGCTATAATTAATAGTTTGAAATGAGCTGTATCACGGATTGGGGAGGGGGGCTGTATTTCATAAGTATCATGGATAGATGTGGTACTGGATCACCAGGGATGGGGGGACTACAATTAATATGTTGTAACTGGCAGCATGACGGAACAGGGAGGAGGCTATATTTCACATGTATCACGGATTGGGAGGCACTGGATCACCAGGGACGGGGGGATATAATTAATATTTTGTAACTGGCAGCATCAAGGATCGGGGAGGATGCTATATTTACAATGTATGACACAGGCAGAACACAGATTGGGGAGGAGGCTATATGTCATATGTATCATGGATCCAGGGGCACTGGATCAACAGGGACGGGAGGCTATAATTCATATTTTGTAACTGGCAGCATCACAGATTGGGGGGGGGAGGTACTCGACCAGCAGGTTTGGGTATTACTTTATCATAATTGGGGATGAGGGGCCGCATGCCTTAGCCACAGGAGCCTGCGACAAACCTCTCCTATGCACCGTGTGTTTGTGGCAAGGGAGAGGTGGCCCCAAGTGTGAGGACTTGGGTGCCGGGACACCTCCTGTACCAGAATCTGGTGCAGGGTCACTGGCACAAGGGGATTTGGTGCAAGCTGCTGTTTGACGCAGCTTGGGCCAGTCTAAGCCCTTTTCGAGAATCAGGCTCTTGCATTTTAAAAGTTACACTTTTCCATCCCATTAAAAGGTTTGATTTTCTGACCAAAAGACTATGGAGAATCTTACCCTGGTCTAACATGCACCCACTCTGCATCCATAGTTGTACACAAACTGCCATAAAGCACTTCCAACTGCTGCACAACTGGCAGCAGTTTGGAAAATTGGATGCAGGTGCATCCGATGGACAAG
The DNA here is from genome assembly GCA_016271365.2 of Neoceratodus forsteri. NCBI lineage: Eukaryota > Metazoa > Chordata > Ceratodontiformes > Ceratodontidae > Neoceratodus > Neoceratodus forsteri. Next base: position 897,406,898 of record CM057451.1, on the reverse strand, counting down.
TCATACTGCACTGGCTGTGCCTAGGTCCTTAAGTGCACCTGTGTCTGAAAATCAGGCCTAGAAAATATTATTGGTACTTAAAAAAATGAATTAATTATACTCACTTTACTGGTGACCCCTCCCTTTTCTAGTACCTCACACACTGTGCACAAATAATCAGATAACTTCATGGACTCCTACCCTCTGCCCCCAGCTCCCAGCACTGCTTTTACAGCATTGTTCTGTCTCCGTGCACTGCTATGGCAGACGGCCAATATCAGAATTAGATGTACTACTGCCATAGCAATGCCAGGAGACAGTCGGAGGATGTGAGCAGGACAGCAGAGAGGAAAGATGAGTAGAGGGGAAGCCATGGAGGGAACTTTATTTTAAAAATCATGACAGTATGAATTTGTCTTACCATGTCTCCAAAAATTCCAACTTGTCTTCAAAGAATCAGAACTCACAACTTCTGATGTGCCCAACTCATTGAGAACCTGAGCAGCAGCTCTGTTTAGAAGCTCTAAATTGTGAAGGTGCTAGTGTGAGATTACATGCTAAGTAGTACAGCATAGAAATTGTGAAGGTACTAGTGTGAGACTACACATTACGTAGTACTGCAATGAAATTGTGAAGGTGGTAGTGTGAGACTACACGTTAAGTAGTACAGCATAGAAATTGTGAAGGTGGTAGTGTGAGACTACACATTAAATAGTACTGCACAGAAATTGTGAAGGTATAGTGTGGGACTACACATTAAGTAGTACTGCACAGAAATTGTGAAGGTATAGTGTGAGGCTACACATTAAGTAGAACTGCATAGAAATTGTGACGGTATAGTGTGAGACTACACATTAAGTAGTACTGCACAGAAATTGTGAAGGTACAGTGTGAGACTACACATTAAGTAGTATTGCATACAAATTGTGAAGGTGGTAGTGTGAGACTACACTTTAAGTAGTACTGCACAGAAATTGTGAAGGTGATAGTGTGAGACTACACATTAAGTAGTACTGCACAGAAATTGTGAACGTATAGTGTGAGACTACACATTAAGTAGTACTGCATAGAAATTGTGAAGGTATAGTGTGAGACTATACATTAAGTAGTACTGCATAGAAATGATGAAGGTATAGTGTGAGACTACACATTAAGTAGTACTGCATAGAAATTGTGAAGGTGCTAGTGTGAGACTACACTTTAAGTAGTACTGCACAGAAATTGTGAAGGTGGTAGTGTGAGACTACACATTAAGTAGTACTGCACAGAAATTGTGAAGGTATAGTGTGAGACTACACATTAAGTAGTACTGCACAGAAATCGTGAAGGTGGTAGTGTGAGACTACACATTAAGTAGTACTGCATAGAAATTGTGAAGGTGGTAGTGTGAGACTACACATTAAGTAGTACTGCATAGAAATTGTGAAGGTGGTAGTGTGAGACTACACTTTTAAGTAGTACTGCATAGAAATTGTGAAGGTGGTAGTGTGAGACTACACTTTTAAGTAGTACTGCATAGAAATTGTGAAGGTGCTTATGTGGGGTTTGTGTGATGACAGCGAAAGCCTAAAGGCGATCACCGTTATCAAGAAGTCAAGAGTGCCAAAAAAATTTTTCGCTACTCTGACTGTGCAGCAAAACTGCCCACTCCCCTAACCTTTTTCCCCTGGTTAGACTTTTCGCAATGAATATAACATTTTTTTTCCCACTTACTTTATTTTATGCTAGTAAACGCTGCTGTCAGTCAACATGACGGGTGCTGTGTGGTGCCATCTCGTATTACAGTGTGGCGCTGCACCACTCTCTTGTATGATTCTCAATACAAGCAAGCGGTGCTGCACTGTAACACGAGATGGCACCATGCAGCACCTGCCATGTTGACTGACAACGGGGTTTACAAGCATAAAATAAAGTGTAAACTACTATGATTTTTTATTCACTTCGAAAAGCCCAACCAAAGTGTTAGGGTTAGCAGTTTTACCACACAGAGAGTTCTCCTTTAAGGGGACTGTTTAGAAATTAGATGTCTTTATAAGTTATGAATGCTTCCATAATTTATAGTATTTACCATTATTAGGGGAAAACACCTAAGTCTAGGCACAGGGGTATGTCTTCAAAATACTGCTTTCTCCAAGTATTTTCCTAATTTTCTCCATCTCAGCAATCCAGGTCACAACTGCTGTACCCTTTCTATGGCCAGTGGAAGCAGGCAAGTGTGTGCAGCTGCTTTCACAGGGCATGCAATACTTGTTTTATTTACCAGGATGGGCGCACTTAGCTATTACAGAAACACAGAATTTGTCAGTAGAAAAGGACTGCTTGGCCTATCCAGTCTGCCCATATATTCTCTGCCTAGTCTGTCTCCGGCGACCCTCCCACCTCCCTGCCTATTTTCCAATATACCCCTGTGTCTGTCCCACACATGCTTAAAGCTCCCCATTGATTTGGCCTCCACCGCTTTTGCTGGCAGTGTGTTTGGGATGTCTTTCATCCTTTCAGTGAAGAACTATATCCTCACATCTCTCTTCACCCCCGTCCCCCAGCTTCACTGCATGCCCTGGTCCTGATGCTCATTCTCATTTGAAAGAGACCCCCCTCCTGAACTATGTTCACCCCTGTGAGGTACACCTAGGTCTCTGTCATGTCTCCCCCTCTCTCCCTTCTCTTCCAGGGCGCACATGTTGAGATCCCTCAGTCTCTCCTTGTAAAGCTTCTCATGCAACCCCTGCACCATTTTAGTTGCCCTGCTTTGGACTGCCTCCCCCATAGCTTGTTTCCAGGTACATTCTCGGGAGTAGGTTACATGAACCCATTTTACAGACAGAAGGAATGTTGGCTATGACACTGAGGAAGTTCCTCTGCTTTTCATCAGTAAGTGCCATGGGACCTTTAGCTTCCATCTGGACAGTGACCAGAGATGGGCAGTAGCAAACTTGGTTTAATGTATTACGTCTCATTCAAAGGATGGCACCTCAACTGTGCAGTACCCCCTCGTACAGCACTACGGTGTCGGTCATGGGTATTACCCCAAGTACCTGGTGTGGGGCTAAAACCTACAACCTTCCGATCATCCAGCCCCAGATCCGAGCATGCTGCCTATTCAGCCACAGACTGTACTGCTCATTGTTTACCAGAGGGATGGGTGGGGGTTATGAACTTATGATAACCTGTTCCTCCCCCCCCGTGTCCTCAGCCAACCTGATCATCAGATTCTGGGGCTTGCATGTGAACCACAGTCTCCAGAGCACTAAGCAACCCCCAAAAGAATGTTTTGAATGACTTACTAATCTAATCACAGCCTTGCTGCACAAAGGATGGCTCCAGGATTCCAACTTTCAACCGCCCTGTGCCACCATAAGCATCCTAGCAATAATGCCCTGTGCCACCATAAGCATCCTAGCTATATATATATATATATATATATATACATATATATATATATATATATATATATATATATATATATATATATATATATATATATATATACACACACACACATATATTTATTCAAAATGCGGTAACTGGGAAAAGCATGCTGAGCTGAAGCTCGTTTCCAGGTGCAACCTGGTGGAACAGGGAAACAATATAGACTTGGGATACAAAAATCAGAGCAGTTCAACAAAATAACACAAATAACACTATAGGGCAGCTAAAAATTGCATAGTAGGCAGTCTGTGCAAGTTAAAAAAAAAAGATCTTTTGCAGAAGCATTTTAAAACAGCTTGAGTCTGGGGGACACTGGGGGGCAGGAGGCTGGGGGTTAAAGGGGAGACAGAGAAAGGGCATGAGCATTGGGTAACAGGAAGAAGTCAGAGGAGGTGTTTGATGGCAGAGATCAAGGGAGATTCGGGAAACTCTAAGCAGCACTGATTCCATAGAAAAGGGAGTTAGTACGAGAAAGCAGACCTACCTGCCATTGATTGGGGATGGGAAACGGAGAAGGAGTCCCTGGAGCACAAAGAGTAGGCTGAGGGGTTTGTTGGTGATAGGCAGGAGGAGAGGGAAGAAGGGAGAGTCCCAAGTTTTGCAAAGCATTACCAGTTTCATCTTTCTAACTAGCAATCCAGTAATCATGCCAAGAGAAACAAAATAATTGGTGGTGGTGGGGGGGACACTAAGTTACACTTTTATAACCAATAAAGAACTGTTTAAATGGGGATTGGGGGACACAAATCATGGTTATTAGAATCCTGTCAGTAACTAATCAAACTGCTAGGAAAGCATTATTTTATACATTCATGCTTAGGCGTGACAGAGTTAAACAACTTTCCTTTCTGAGTTTACCGGCCAAACATCCTACCAAGCACTGCAGCTTGAACGTGAAGTAGACAGTTCCAGTTAGTTGATGTCACGTCATAACTATGCAGAAAGTCTTATTGTAATGTAGAAATGTCTGTCTGAGGCGTAGACATGCAATGCCATCTACAGCACCATTGTTTTAACAGGGGGGGTAGGGAGGTGGCACTATATTCCTGCTTTGTCCTTTGTTTCTGGGTCAGTGTGTCTTGGCAAAAGACCACAACCTCATAAACCTGACAGCTTGGAAAATGTGTAAACAGCAGAGTACGCAACTGGGGGTGGATGGAGCACTGCCTTCTAAGGTACATTCCTCCCACTCTCCGTTCCGTAAGGGAAAGGCTGCATTTTTTAATGTTGTTTTGAAATCTCATTTTTCACTTTTTTTTTTTTTTTTTTTTACAGTGCATATCCTGATGGCAGGCCAAAAACACTGAACAAAAACTCCTCCCTCCTCCTGTGCAAGTGAGTTAACACAGCTCATTACAGATCTTTCTCTGTACAGAAACTGCTGTAGAGGCTCCAGTACTAGAGGACTGGCATCGTAGTGAAGATAGTTCATCCAACGATGGGCTGTAGGGCTGACGATCCATGCTTTTGAGAATTCTAGCTTCATCACAGTCTCACTCTGTGACCCTGGACAAGTCACCCGGTCTCCCTGTGCTTCAGTCAGCTGCCAAACTACTTCAAAGCAGGATCCCCGCTGAGAAATACTGCATCTTGTGTTCTCCCAGGCCAGTACATAATAAAAGAAATAGACACTTCCCTAGTCAGTTCGTGCTTAATGGGGGCTCACTCTGTGAATGACTGGGAACTGCTCTATGCCTGCATGAGTATCAGTGGCTCAGTAGAAAGCACGTTCACCTCTGGGGCTGGAAGACTAGACAGTTGTGAGTTCTAGTCCCACACCAGGTACTTGGGATGATTATCTACAAGTGACACTGCAGTGTAGAATAAGGAGGGTACTGCTCTGTTGAGGTGTCATCCTTCAGATCAGATGTTACACTGAGGTCCCTTCTGCCTGTCTTTGGGAATTGTCCGAATGAAAATTAAAGGTGCCATGGCACTTATCAAAGAGGAGTAGGGGAGCTTCCCCAGTATCATGGTCAACATCCCCCCTGCCAATAAAACAAATACATGTAACTCACCCCTCCAAGATGCACCAGGAAACAAGCTATCATAGCTTAGTGTGCCTTTTGGGGCTGACAGTATAGCCTAGAGGTTAGAGAAACTAGCTGTGAATGAGTCTGGTACATCCAGCAGACATGGGTTTGATTCCCACAGTTTCTACTTCCATACAGTGTGACTAGTCTGAGCAAGTCACTTAACCCTCCCAGTGTGCCTGGGTTACCCCTGAAAACAGACATTTGTGCCTGGTGGGCCTTACCCAGTTACCAAAGAATAAAAAATAAATAAATACTGAAAACAGCCAAAATGTGCCCAGCCCATTGTGCTGACAGTGCTGCATGTACTTTTGTGGCCATAGACTAGTGGTTACTGCAAATGATAAGTCAAATGAATTATTCATGCTCTCAGGAAGTGCGCTGGTTGGCTGCAGTGCCGGTCTGAAACCCCTTAGATGTGACCAGCGTGACAGCCGCTTAGCTCTTCCAGCTACCCCCACTGTTTACTTTTAGGGTTTTGTGAAGCGGTAAACCCGCTACAAAATCTGACAGAAAGCTTTTGCCGCAAACTCATGAGACACATTTATGGTAATCAGTAAAATCTAAAATGGCAGTACCTTATACAAATTTTGACTTGCATCTTCTAAATGAATATTCTTGAACCCCTGAAGCCAGTATTTCACAGAGCGAGTGCCTCGCGCCCCGACAGAAAATCGCGCTGAAACCCCCACCATTTTTACCATAAATAAAAAAAGTAATTACTGTAATTAGACTTATAATCACAATAATGACCTCAGAACCAGTCATTTCCTCTCGATTAATGACCGGCTGGGTGGGGGTGGCCCTCGGTGTCCCACCCAGCCGGTCTTTAATGTCTGGGAAATGACCGGCTCTTCGGTCATTATTGCTTAATTCCAACACCCAACAATATTGATTCGGTGATCTAGCACTCAAGTCTTAAGACAAAAGGGGTACACAATAGGGCTGTGTAAGACAGATACTATTTGAGCGAAATACACCCAAATATAGCACTTCTTACAAATACAAACATCACTCTTAGTGATTTGTATTTGTGTTAGACCATATAAAGCAGCATTAGACCTTGGCTGAGGCTGGTATGACACACATATGACTGACTACCACTGCTCATAACATAAATGCATATTTTTTGATAACTCTAAAGATTTCATTGAGTCCTCTCAAACCCTTAACAATCATTAACAATAGAAACAAGTCTAAAACGTAAAACATATACTTCACAAATACTGATATGAAACAAATACCAAAGACACAAATACAAATATCAAAAATTAGCCCTGTGCATAGCCCTAGTACTCGGCTCTCTAGCTGCAACTCTAAATAAGAGGAATATTTATTTATTTAAAATTTTGATAACTGGGAAAGACACACTGAGACGAAGCTCATTTCCAGGCGCGGCCCGGGTGGGGGGATGGGAGTAGCCATACAGGCAAATACAATCATAGAAAAGTGAAATAAGGGCAGAATACAAGTGCAAAAACATAACGTGTGTAACCCCCCTGCAAATGGGGGTTCCCAAAAGTCTTCCAGGAGCTTGCTTGAATGCTCCAAGCCTGGATGGTGTTCGGCATCTAAGCTGTTTATCTGTGAGTGCTTTTAGAGCCTCTGGTACTGTCTCTTTAAGAGCTGTCTGCCTGCAGACATAATTAATTTGGATGGGGGTCTGTGTGTTTCCCTGCTTGAGTCCCACTCGAGCTGCTGCCAAATCGCTCCGTTTCTGCCATCACTAAGTGGCCAGAGTGAGCACTTTTCAAAGATATAACTGTTTGCCAGACATCGTTTAGAGTAATAACGAAAATACAGTTTGTCTCACCTGCTTTTCTTTGCAATCAGAACTGTGTTTGCCTAGTCCCCCATTCTAGTTTTGAACTGCTGAACTGGACCAATCAGTGTGGGGGGACCTTTGAAATGGAGCCTGCTGCTGGCAAATTAGAACTCGGACTCTCACTGTGGAGCCAGCCACCTATGTACTGTACGGCCAATGCTTCTGGGAATTGTAGTTTGGACTTCGACGCCTTTTTTCCACCAACAGGGGGAGTTTACTGTGAGTGACAGCAAAACCAGCCAACTGACTGGGAGGAACTCAAAGGAAATGCCCGGCTCTGTCTACTGGAAAGATCAGATGAGTTGTGACTGTGAAGAGGGAAGGAGCTCCGGGCTCCTGCGCTGTTGAGTTTTCGCATGGGAAGCTCGTGTGGGGCCCTGAAGTTCGGCCTACAACTGTTTGTGAGTGCCAGTGTGGACTGAATCAGAGTTGTAAGGAGAAAGAAGCACCAAAAGTGAGGAAACCAGGCTCACACTGTAGAAGACTGGAGAAATTGCTGAATTGCGCTCAGTCTGTCAGGAACTGAATCTGCTGTGTGTTCTCCCAGGTATTGTGCAGTAATTGCGATCGGGATAGAGAAGCAGCCTGCCTGGTATAGTACTTTCCTTTTACATATAAATGTGTGTAGTGCTTGTGGCGAATCGCGTTTCAAATCCCCTGTACAGTGAATAGAGTGCATGAAGCTGGAAGTAAACCCCAGCTTAATCCAGACTACATCTATTTGCTCTAAACTGCAGTGGGATCCAGTCGTAAGGACCTTGTCCACATGGTCTGCTCCTCCTGGCAATCCAGGACAATCTGCCTTCCATTCAGTTTCAGCATTGAATTTGTGAGTACAAATCAGGGTGGCTCTCTGTCATCATCTAATTGCAAGTGTTCCATCTGATTACTTTTCTTTTCTTTCTTCACAAACTGAGCCTACCGGTTCCGGATTACAAAGTGGGTATTGTGCATGCATTTTCCATTCTCAGGGCCCCAACCAGCTGCACCAAATAGGCTAGCCTCTTATTGCCTGGGTACCCAGTAAGAGTGACATTTGGGACTCTGAAATATGTGCACAGTACTGTGATTATTAATGTGACTGAATCAATTAACCTGATTTCCCCCTGTCCTTGTTACTATCCCCTAAATAAATCAGATTTGGTTGTTTAGCAAAGTTACACTGCTTGAACTGTGTGTCTATGTTGAATTACTGTACAGTGGTTATTGTATAACTGCATCTTACTTTACAGGGGATCCCCAGAATCAAGCTGATTGAACCAATCCTGTGGGTAAGTGTATATTGCAAGGGTACTGTGATTGATTTGTGTGGGCCACTAGTGGGAAGAAAGGGGGGTTGCAGTGACCCAGAGGGCTGTGACCAAGTCATATCAGACTGTCTTAACCCCGACCTCTGGGTGGAGGCACCCGCCCTCGGATCCAGGCCCCTCAACCTGTTAGTGGCAAATCAGGCAGGGGTAGTAGCCCTTGGGATAGCGCCACCTAGGGGTTACACGTGCAACATTATACTGTAATAAAGATTTGAGAAACAGAGCTTTCTGAGTGACTGGAAGCATTCTAGCAGCCTTATTGTTAATCTTTTATTAACATACATGTAGAGCCTGATCATAGGCTGACCAAAGTTTAACACTGTTTAAAAACTGTTTTTATTATAACAGCAATAAGGCACTCCCAGGGGTTATGTTGATGGTCAGTTAATCACCCTCTAGGAGCATGTGGCACTTGGCTAAGCCTCATGCTACACTACACCCCTAGAGGGTGATTAACACACCATTAACATAACCTTTGGTCATGCCTTACTGCTTAAATATAGATCAGCGGATATACTAGGGTTGCAAATGAGCTAAGATAGTTTATCACAGTAACACAGTATTGTAGAGATGTAAGGGACTTTGGGTTCATCTTCTCTGCCCCTCCTGCCACATGGCAGCGACTATAAGTGTTGACACAATGCCAAGCTTGGTTGGTGACCTCTTCATGCTGTGTAATCTTTAAGTTACACAGAGACACAGAATTTGTCGGCAGTAAAGGAGAGCTTGGCCAGCTTAGTCTACCCAAATGTTCCCCACCTGACCTTCCTCCACAGACTCAATCTGGTCTCCAGTGACCCTAATGCCTCCCTGCCTCTTTTCTAATTACCCCTGTGTTTATCCCATGCATTCTTGTAGTGCCCCACTGTTCTGGCTTCTACCACTTCCACTGGCAGTGTGTTCCAGGTGTCTATCACCCTTTTAGTGAAGAAACATTTCCTCCCACCTCTCTAGAATCCCCCGCCAGCTTTATCACATCTCCCCTGGTCTTGGGACTCTTTCTCATTTGAAACAAGACGCCCCTCTCCTGCACCACACTCACCGGTGAGGTTATTTATAGGTCTCTATCATGTCATGTTTATTCTCCATCAAGAATTTGTCAAAATCTACTCTGAATGCCTGAAAATTGCTGGCTTTCATCATCTCACCATGTAGGCTACTCCACAAGATGCTAACAACCCATTCTGTAAAGTAATACTCTCCCATGTTTCATGGTATTCTGCCACTTTGCCCCCCCCCCAGCATTTATCATTTATTAATTTCAAAAGTGTTGCCAAAAAAGACATACTGAGCTGGTAACAGCTCATTTCCAGATATGTCCTGAGGGGAAGAGGGTGGGTGAGAGCAGACAATGTAATACAGTACAATAACAAGTATCCAGTGCCAAGAATACAACAAGGTGCATGATACAATCAGTTAACTATTAAGTGAAACAAGACAGAAAGCACTAAAGCACGCTGCACAGTCTGTTAGGAAGGCAGTGCAGTCCACACAAACTTGAAAACAGAAGGAACCAGCAATCATTTTCAGCTTGGAAGGAAAACAAAAAGTTTACAGTGTTTACCTAACTCCGTTCAGAAGCCCTGATCATTGAAACTAGCAAACTTTGCTACTTCAGTTGTAATAATGCACCTGGTTCCCCAGCCACTACAGAAGAGGTCTGCTGGCTGGTAGTGCTAGGATTGCACAATACTGCTAATCAAAAAACAGTGCTAGAAAGGCTTTCACTCCATAGCTATTCCGTCCCTGTACTAAAAGCCCAAGGGCTTCCTTCTAATTACATCCAGCCAGTGGGCAAATACTCCTGTTTTCAGGCAGGCCAAACCCCTGACAGCAGGAAATGCTACAGGAGAATCTTTCTGCCGGCACCCTGGGACACCAAAGGGAACAACCTCTGACTGCGGAGTTGAACTTCAGAATGTTTATATGTGTTGCTTGGCAGTTCTTGAAAAATCTGACGAAGGCAAGTCTATCACTTTCTAAACATTCCACTTCATTACCTCTTCATCAAGGCTGACAATGGACACATCACTTATTGAACTTGCCTCCCTCCCCCCTTTTCCAGGTGGCTGTCATCACATTCCTGCTGTCAGCAGCAGGGCTGTGATGCCATGGTGACCAGATGTCACATTCTGAGTGAAAAAATGTTGCAGCATATAAGTGCCTTTTTGTTTTTTTCTGTCTCCCCCAAGAGGCCTACCCTCAGCTCCTTTTTGTTCTTACATCCCACACCACCACCTCCATCTGACACTGAGCCTAATCCAGATATCACCGAAACTGTCCCTGCCATCCACTGCACCTGCAGCTGCAAGCCTAATACCCCTAAGATTTACCAAGATGGCAGGGACTCAAAGCTGTCTATTTACTGAGGAGGCAGGGACTCTTCAAAGCTGTCTTCAGGCCAGTGTGCACAAATTTCACATTGTTTGACCAATGTGTGAAAAAAGGCTCGATCACTCTAGTGTTCACGACAAGATCCATCACCCACCCCTATCCTCACACCACAGCAGGACTAATGTTTCTTAGGATCTAACATGGCAATGGAGACTCTTCAATGCCATCTTCGGACCATTTTAGTACTATTAAGTTTTTATTTAAACTCTATGCCCCCATCCTGTCTTTGGCACTTGCACTCATCTCCCTCGGGAGCTCCCAGGGCATATCCAGTCCCTGGCACATCTGACCTGTGGACACCTAGCAGGGTTGGGTGGGGGGAGGGGGCATTTTTACCCCAAACATTTGGTATGTCAGCAGATGTCATGGCAGAGGGCCCCAATATACCAGGGTCTATCACTGCGGGTACCGTGGTCATAATCCTTCATCCTCCCAGCCTATGTGGGACATCGGCATGCTAGAGATGAAGTGTTGGGTGCGCATGGTGGCATACTGGCTGTGTGCCTGGCTAATGCCCCCCCTCCTATTCTGCCCAGCGCTGTTCTGCCCATAGTGATCTCCCAGGTGGCAACACTGCAGTGCAGTTAACAACCCTCCTTCAACCACCGGAGGAGAGCGCCCTCTGGGACGCTCCATCCACTCTCCCCTAGCTGGCCCTTGAACAACCCAAGCCACTTCCAGAACCTAGCTTGCCGGCGTCACAAGCAGTAGCCCTACTGCTGCACCATCAGGCTGAACTGGAGCAACGTTTTTACATGTGTAACCCCCCCCTACAAATGGGGGTTCCCGAAAACTCTTCCTTGAGCTTTCCTAAATGCTCACTGCCAGGCTGGTGTCCTGCGGTTTGGCAGTTTAAATGTGATTGCCAGAGAGTGCCTGTATAGCCTCTGTGCACTGTCTCTTTAAGAGCTGCCTGGATTGCAGTTGTAACCCCCCTGCAAATGGGGGTTCCCAAAAGACTTCCAGGAGCTTGCTTGAATGCTCCAAGCCTGAATGGTGTTTGGCATTTAAGCCATTTATCAGTGAGTGTTTTTAGAACCTCTGGTACTGTCTCTTTAAGAGCTGTCTGCTTGCAGACATAATTAGTTTGTATGGGGACTGTGTGTTTCTTTGATTGAGTACCACTCAAGCTGCTGCTCAATTCACTTCATTTTGCAGTCACTAGAGTGCAAAGGAACCTATCTGAAAGATGTAACTGTTTGCCAGAAATTATTTAGAGTAATAATGAAATTACAGTTTGTCTAACCTGCTTTCTTTGCAGTCAGAACTGTGTCTGCTAGTTCCCATTCTAGTTTTGAACTGCTGAACTGGACCAATCAGTGTGGGGTAAGCTAGCTCTAAAATGGTGCCTTGGACGAATCAGAACTTGGACTCATAATCTGAGCCAGCCACAAGAGGATTGTATGGGCAGTGACTCTGGGAGATGTAGTTTAGACTTCAGTGCCTTTTTGGACCAACAGCAGCAGTCTATTGTGAGTGACAGCCAATCCAGTCAAGAACTGGGAGGAACTCAAAGGAAGTGCCGGTTTTGTCGGTTGGAGTTTCAGTTGAGCTTTGGCAGTGAAGAAGGAAGGAGCCCTGTGCTTTTTCAGTGTGCAGTTTTAGTCAAAAAGCGTGTGTAGGCCCAGAGTTCGGTCTGCAGCTTGTGTAACAGCTTGTTAGGACTGAATCCGTCCTGTGAAAAGAATCAAAGGATCTCTGAAGAGTAGAAACCAGGCTCACCCTGTAGAAGACTGGAGGAATTGCTGAAATTGCACTTGGTCTGTCAGGAACTGAATCTGCTGTGTGTTCTCCGGTATTGTGCAGTAATTGCGATCGGGATACAGATGCAGCCTGCCTGGTATAGTGCTTTCTTTTATATGGATGTGTGAAGAGGTTTGTGTACCTCAAGTGAGCCCTGCTGACATTGAAGGACCCTATCTTATTTGGAGGTCGTGAGTACTAATTCAGGGTCGCTCCCTGTTGAATTGCCACATTAAATCCAAATGGAATTACTGTACTGCTGACTGTTTAATTCTCCTTTTCTCTGTGTGAAAGGACCCTACCAGCTGCCACGGTTTGGACTAGCCACTAGGGCTTGGGTACCCAGGGACAGTAACTGATAGGGATAGGCCTGTGCACAGAGCCATAGGTAGATTATTAGAGTGATAAGCTAATTAACCTGATTTCCCCTGTCCTTGTTATATCCCCTAAATAAATCAGAGCTGCTTGTTTCAGCAAAGTTATACTGCCTGAGGTATTTGTCTATGTTAAAGTACTGTACTGTGATTGTTGCACTGTATCTCATTTCTACAGGAGGTCCCAGTGCCGGAACCAGACCTGGGGGGTAAGTGTATACTGTGAAGGTAATTCTGATATATTGTGTGGGCCACTAGTGGGAAGAAAGGGGTTGCAGTGTCCCAGAGGGCTGTGACCAAGTTAGTTTAACTATTGCAAACCCTGACCTCTGTGTGGAGGCACCGCCATTGGATCCAGGCCCCTCAACCTGTTCGTGGCAAATCAGGCAGGGTAGTAGCCCCTGGGATAGCGCCATCTGGGGTTACATCTTGGAGGCTCACGCTGGGATTGTGTGTCCTCTAGTGGCCATATTCCGAACCACTGTTAAGAAAAATGGGTACCCGACAGAAGTGGCTGTGCACGGCTGGTGGGTGGTGTACTGGGGAGAGATCGACCCCAAAATGCTATGCTTATCCTGGACATCCCCTGGGTATCAATACGGACACTGTGCAGGGAGTACTTTCCAAGGTGGAAGGTTTACAAAACCCTGTGGTGGTGGGTCGGCATGCTGATCTGCTCACCCACACTTTCCTGGCCCTAGTAGAGTTTAAGGATCCCATAGATAGCTCCAAGTGCCACAGACCATTACCCCAGAGGAGCCCTCACTGCTTGGAGAGTGATAACTAAGGACAGTAAAGACCGGAGGAATCAGCCCCACCACTATCTGAAACTTTTGAGGAGAAATTTGCTGAATGGTTGCTGGGAGGGAAAACTGTGGAGGACTTGAAGAAACTATTCTTGCCACCTGGTCGTGTTCCTCCCCCAACACCCTCTCCTGCTCCAGTGCCCGTAATGGTGGCTGAACCACTGCAGACTCCTATTTCTGCACCTGCCATTAGTCACGACTCTTACCGAAGGTTGAGGATCTTCTCTGGCACCCTCCCAACCCCCCAAGGGGAGGATGACTGGGAGACCTGGATAGACTATGTTGCCCCCCAAGTGCTAGAATGGCAATGCTCGGAAGGCGAAAAGCAAAAGAGGGTTAGTGAGAGCCTCCAGGTCCTGCCCTGGCTACCATCCGTGCTAACGGGCCAGTAACCCTAAGCGACTGCACAGGCCTATCTTGAGGCCTTGGAGAATGTGTATGGGAGCCCAGATTCTGATGAGGACCTATGGTGGAAGTAAGAAATGCACAACAGTACCAAGGGGAGTTGTTGTCTGTGTATGTCTCTCGGCTGGAAAAATTGTTGCAAGAATGCCTCAGAAAGGGTAGTTTGCCAGCGATTGAACTGGACCGAACCAGACTGGACAGAATCCTTAAGTCTGCCCCTTCTCAGAACTGCTGTTGCTTCAGTTACGCCTGGCAAATCGACTGGAATCCCACCCTCCTATGATGAGTTAATGAGAGAAATTGAGGAGTTGAGAAAAGGCGACCTCGGAGGTACCTGCACCAACAGCTGTGGCTACAACCCGAGTGACTGAGGGTGACCCATCAGTGAAGTTCAGGGCAGAGGTTGACAGTCAATGAGTGCTCTGACAAGAAAAAGATATGCCACAATGGGGCTAACTGTTGAGAGAGATCCGGGAATTCAAAACAGTCCTTTATGAAGGCCACGCCTGCAAGTACGGGCCCTGACCTATATCCGACTGCATCTGCTATGGGGGGGGGGGTACCCACCCATATCTCCTGCTGATAACAGCTCAAACTCAATTCCTTGACCATGGAAGTGGAGAAACTGACGAGATGTCTCCAAATGCTTATCACGCCGCAGACAGAGATGGCACCAGGTTTCCAGTTAGTAATACCCCGCCCTGGCTCCCAGTGTGGCGCCCGCCAGCTCAAACTCCAGAAAGTATGTTTTGCTATAATTGTGGGACAGATGGGCACATGAAAAGGAATGCCAGTCCCCAAAGACACTGACAAAGTTGCATATAGGCTACAAGGAGAGCTTGGAGAAGAAATCAGTGGTTAAGAGGTGCACGACATGATCCCAGTGAGGCACCAAAATGCTAATTCACGTCCTTTTGTGGCAAGGTCAGTTGCTCAGGCCCCCACTACCGCCTCTCAGACTGGTCCAGAATAGTGGGTCCCTCCATGGAGACCACTGAAAGGTGAATGGAGTGTCTACAAGAGCTGTATTAGACAGTGGCTCCCAAGTGACAATTATGTTCCAGAGTTGGTATCAGAAGCATTTGTCAGGCGTACCACTTACAACCATTAGAAGGACTGCATGTATGGGGTTAAGTGAGAAGGCCTACCCCTATTCCGGTATATCGAATTTGGCTGTCTTTCCCCACCTCCGTGGCTGAGTGGCCGAACAAGTAGAGACCCTAGCCTTAGTGTGTCCCCCACTGGACTGTATGATGGTGTCCCTTTGTTGATTGGAACAAATGCTCATATGTTCGGAAGGCTGGCACAGTTGTGTTATGAAAACAGGGGTCAAAGACTAGTAGAGCTTTAAGAGTTCGGCTTTAATTAAGAAGGCCTATGAGGCACAGAGAGATGCTGAAAAACAGAACCAGAGGAACCGGTCGGAATTGTATGGAAGAAGGATCCTGAGTCTCTGATCCTGGCGCCAAATGCCCAGTGTACCTTACAGGAGAGGTCCGTATCAGAAAGGATGTTAAGAATAAAATATTACTGTTGGATGCACCAGGCGATGGAAAATTGCCAGAGGACTGCTGGTCAAGCCTAGTATTTTGCCCGCTAGAGCCCATGCTTATGCCAGAAGGGTAATGGTCCAAGTTCATAATGTGTCTGAAAGAGACATTCGAGTAAACAGAGGTTGCATCCTGGCTAATGTGCATTGTGCAGACACTGCAGTGCTACCCAGCAGAAGAGTTCAAGGAAGAATGACAGAGTAACGCCTGACTTGTTTGATTTCGGGACTCCCGCTGCCAGCTGAATGGAAAGTGAGGATCAGTGAGAAGCTTGCCCAGAGAGCCAGGTGTTTTCTTTAAAGGAATGGGATGTAGGATGCGTGCAAGAGCTGAGCACAATATCCGCTGCATGACGAAAGACCATTTCGGTAGAGGTCTCGACGCCTGGCACCTGCTGACATAGATGATGTGAGACGGCATCTGCAAGAGATGTTAGCTGCTGGTGTAATACAAGAATCCAGAAGCCCTTATGCTTCCCCCATTGTGGTAGTGAGGAAAAAGAATGGAACAGTAAGGATGTGTGTGGATTATCGCACCTTAAACCGGCAGACTATCCCTGATCAGTACACAATGCCCCGCATTCAGGATGCTTTGGACTGCCTAAACGGGAGCAAGTGGTTCTCTGTGCTGGATCTCCGCAGTGGGTACTACCAGATCCCGATGGCCCCAGAGGACCGTGAGAAGACAGCCTTTATCTGTCCGCTTGGCTTCTATGAATTCATGAGGATGCCTCAAGGATTTCAGGTGCCCCAGCCACTTTTCAACGATTGATGGGCGTGCAGTGGGGACATGAACTTACTAGAGTGCCTGGTATACCTAGATGATGTTATTGTGTTTGGCAGCTCACTGGAGGAACATGAGAGCAGATTATTTAAGGTATTGGACCGACTGGAGGACTTTGGCCTTAAACTGTACATTGATAAGTGTCAATTCTTTCAAACATCAGTAAAGTATGTGGGACACATAGTATCCACCGAGGGAATAGAGACCGACCCAAGTAAAGTTGAGGCCTTGACCACCTGGCCACAGCCCAAAAATCTAAAAGAACTGCAAAGATTCCTGGGATTCTGTGGTTATTATCGGCGTTTCATCAAGGACTATTCAAGAGTGATCCGCCCTTTACTTAACCTTACTCAAAGGTATCCCCCAACCCACAAAAATACCAAAAGTCAGCGTCCCTCAAGACTGAAAGAGTGTATTTTCATCCGAGTGAAGTATTTGGGGCCGCTGGACTCCTGATTGTGAGACTGCTTTTCATGAGATCATATCAACTTACCCATGCTCCAGTGCTGGCCTATGCCGATCCAAGAAAACCTTACGTCCTGCACACTGATGCTAGCTTGCAAGGGTTGGGGGCTGTGTTGTACCAAGAGCACGAGAATGGCCTGAGACCAGTGGCCTTTGCCAGTAGAAGCCTGACCCCATCCGAAAAGAACTATCCTGTACATAAGTTAGAGTTCCTAGCTTTGAAGTGGGCTATTGTTGACCAATTCCATGAGTACTTGTATGGGGCTAAAATACTAGTAAAAACTGACAATAATCCTTTGACCTATGTGCAGACCTCAGCTAAGTTGGATGCCACTGGCCATAGGTGGCTTTCTGCATTATCTACATATGACTATGCTCTCGAATACCGAGCAGGTCTGAACCACATAGATGCTGATGCTCTCTCCAGGAGCCTGTTCCCCAGAATGATTGGGTCCGATTGGCAGAACCTGACATCGGGCACTCTGCGGAAGTTTGACAGGGAGGAACAAATGTCCGCAGACGCAGTGGACTGCATGGTGGATTGCTTGGGACCCTCTGAGTGCATACCTGCGCTTATTGCCACTTTTCTGCAATAGACATTGGTGCACTGCCTCAGCTGGACAATGACAGTATTCGCGAGCTCAATCCGCGATCCCATGATCAAAGCAGCTTTAGAAGCCCTCTATGCAGGAAAAGATGTGTCAAATCGCTCCACTGATTTGAGAACTGCACTGTTATACAAAGAAGGTCCTAAATTGAAACTGATCAATAAACTGTTATACAGAGAAACAGTAGACAGAGGGGACAAGTAGACAAACAACAACTAGTGCTGCCCACTGCCTTTCGAGACTCAGTATTGAGGTCCTTGCACAACCACATGGGGCACCTTGGTATAGACAGAACACTTGACTTGGTGAGATCCAGATTCTATTGGCCTAAGATGGGGGCTGATGTGGAGTAACACATTCGAACTTGTAGTCGCTGCTTACAGAGGAAAGCTTTTGACCCAGAGGGCTGCCCCTTTGTTAACATAACACCAGCACCCATGGAGCTGGTCTGTATTGATTTTCTAAGTTTGGAGTCAGATCAAAGAAATATCAGTAATGTGCTGGTGGTCACTGACCATTTCACGAGATATGCCCAAGCTTTCCCCACCAAAGACCAGAAAGCATCCACTGTAGCCAAAGTACTTGTAGAAAACTTTTTTGTTCACTATGGGGCTCCACAAAGAATCCATTCTGATCAAGGGAGAGACTTTGAGAGTCGTCTGATCAAAGAGATGCTTTCTCTGTGGGGAGTGCGAAAGTCCAGAACCACTCCTTACCACCCCCAGGGGACCCACAGCCTGAACGTTTCAACCAAGACTTTGCTAGATATGCTAGGCACCCTGCACCCAAAGGACAAGCCTAGATGGAGCCAACAAATTAGCACCCTGGTACATGCTTATAACTGCACAAAAGTGATGCCACTGGATTCTCCCCTACCGCCTGATGTTTGGAAGAAGCTCGACTACCAGTAGATGTGTGTTTTGGGGTCTCTCCTGATGGGTTCAAGCTGACAACTATTTACAGTATGTGCAAAGTTAAAGGCCCAGCTAACTCATGCGTACCAACTGGCTCAAACCATGGCTGCCAAAGAAATCTGGCCAACAAAGAAGGTATGATAAAAGGTGAAAGCACAGGAACTCCAGGAGGAGATTGGGTATTGCTAAGAAATCTGGGACTGCATGGCAAGCACAAGATTGCTGACAGATGGCACCATCTCCCTCACATTGTAGTGGGCAAACTAGATGATCTGCCAGTGTACAAAGTAAGGCCTGAGAATAATTCAAAAGATGTAAAAACAATGCATAGAAATCATTTACTGCCCATTGGACAAATCTTAATTGAGTCTGAGCCCTAGAAGATGCCCCTCTGGACCAGTGACTAGAGCTGCTGCTAAGAAAAGATCAAGAAAGTCTGCACCTACAGAAGCAAAGTTAAAGTGTTCCCTCCACAAGTCCCAGTTGAGCATGACTGTCAGTCCATATCGGAAGAAAGTGAGAGTGACTTTGAATACTATCCTTCTTACGAACTGAGTCAATTGTTTGGGGCAATCCCTAGTCAATACTGGAGACAAAGCTGGGCCTTCTGGACTGTCTAGCCCCCAGCTTCATCCCTGGAGCCAATGCTCCCAGAAAGTGAAGTGCAAAGCATCAGATCAGATGAAATGGAATCATTGTGCATGGTTGAACTGTTTGAGCTTTCAGGAGAAAATGATAGATTGGGGCAGACTGGTGATACACCCGAACAAGAAGAGTATTTTGAGTGCCCTGACAGTCCACTGCCAGTGTCAAAGCTCTCCATCTGAGCCAAATGTTGTGGACTCAGAAACTGTAACTCCTGGAGCTGAAAGTGCCCCAAGTTCTAGCCTCTCTACCCCATGGAGACTCCCCTGACAAGTGAGGACAATGCTGAAAATGAGGCTCAGAGTGCAGAGGCTGTAACAGTTCCCCCTAGAAAGACTGGTCGAGCTGTAAAGCCTGTGGTGCACCTCAGTTATGATTCCCTTGGGAGGCCTGTGGATTTGCCTCTCAATGTTGTCCATAAAGGAGTGTATGTGTCCCCGAGCTCATTGCCCAAACTGAGCGTCAGTGCTAACTCCAAGTTACTTGTGTTGCCCTCTAAGTATGGTGCCCTTGCCCCGTCCAGCCCCAAGGTAACTGATAGGAAAGGGCCCCCTCTCTTCAGGTTTCATGTACAAGAGATAATAACTTGAGTTATGGTACAATGTGTGTAATACTGTAAAGAGTGACGTACTGCAATGTTTCAGAAATGTGTTCTTGGTAAAATGATATATTGACTGATGATTACATGTGAGCCTAATGCAAATGTATACGGTTGCAGTTAAAACTTATGGGGTACTTGCTTGTAGCGGACGTCAAGCTTTCCCAAACCAGGAAGGGTGTAACCCCTGCAAATGGGGGTTCCAAAAGACTTCCAGAGCTTGCTTGAATGCTCCAAGCCTGAATGGTGTTTGGCGTTTAAGCCATTTATCAGTGAGTGTTTTAGAACCTCTGGTACTGTCTCTTTAAGAGCTGTCTGCTTGCAGACATAATTAGTTGTATGGGGGACTGTGTGCTCTCTCTGAGTACCACTCGAGCTGCTGCCAATTCACTTCATTTTGCAGTCACTAGGAGTGCAAAGGGAACCTATCTGAAAGATGTAACTGTTTGCCAGAAATTATTTAGAGCAATAATGAAATTACAGTTTGTCTAACCTGCTTTCTTTGCAGTCAGAACTGTGTCTGCTAGTTCCCATTCTAGTTTTGAACTGCTGAACTGGACCAATCAGTGTGGGGTAGCTAGCTCTAAAATGGTGCCTTGGACGAATCAGAACTTGGACTCATAATCTGAGCCAGCCACAAGAGGATTGTATGGGCAGTGACTCTGGGAGATGTAGTTTAGACTTCAGTGCCTTTTGGACCAACAGCAGCAGTCTATTGTGAGTGACAGCCAATCCAGTCAAGAACTGGGAGGAACTCAAAGGAAGTGCCGGTTTTGTCGGTTGGAGTTTCAGTTGAGCTTTGGCAGTGAAGAAGGAAGGAGCCCTGTGCTTTTCAGTGTGCAGTTTTAGTCAAAAAGCGTGTGTAAGGCTCAGAGTTCCGGTCTGCAGCTTGTGTAACAACTTGTTAGGACTGAATCCGTCCTGTAGAAAAGAATCAAAGGATCTCTGAAGAGTAGAAACCAGGCTCACCCTGTAGAAGACTGGAGGAATTGCTGAAAATTGCACTCGGTCTGTCAGGAACTGATTCTGCTGTGTGTTCTCCCGGGTATTGTGCAGTAATGCGATCGGGATACAGATGCAGCCTGCCTGGTATAATGCTTTCTTTTATATGGATGTGTGAAGAGGTTTGTGTACCTCAAGTGAGCCCTGCTGACATTGAAGGACCCTATCTATTTGGAGGTCGTGAGTACTAATTCAGGGTCGCTCCCTGTTGAATTGCCACATTAAATCCAAATGGAATTACTGTACTGCTGACTGTTTAATTCTCCTTTTCTCTGTGTGAAAGGGCCCCTACCAGCTGCCCAGTTTGGACTAGCCACTGGGGCTTGGGTACCCAGGGACAGTAACTGATAGGGATAGGCCTGTGCACAGAGCCATAAATGTAGATTATTAGAGTGATAAGCTAATTAACCTGATTTCCCCTGTCCTTGTTATATCCCCTAAATAAATCAGAGCTGCTTGTTTCAGCAAAGTTATACTGCCTGAGGTATTTGTCTATGTTAAAGTACTGTACTGTGATTGTTGCACTGTATCTCATTTCACAGGAGGTCCCAGTGCGGAACCAGACCTGGGGGTAAGTGTATACTGTGAAGGTAATTCTGATATATTGTGTGGGCCACTAGTGAGAAGAAAGGGGGGTTGCAGTGTCCCAGAGGGCTGTGACCAAGTTAGTTTAACTATTGCAAACCCTGACCTCTGGGTGGAGGCACCCGCCATTGGATCCAGGCCCCTCAACCTGTTAGTGGCAAATCAGGCAGGGGTAGTAGCCCCTGGGATAGCGCCATCTAGGGGTTACACAGTCATAGGTAATCTGAGGGGGAACTCCTGTTGTGACTGACAGATGAATCAGCCAACCGAACCTTTTGGATCTTGGGGAAATCCCAGGCTTGTTGGCAGTTGAGTCAGATCTAAGTTGGGAGCTGAAGAAGCAACATGCTTGAGACAGTCAAGCAGCCGTCTGAGTAGTTTCGCGCGGGAGAACCATGGAAAGGCCTGAGTTGTGGTCTGCATGTCTGCCTGTTGCCCCTGAGAGGGAAAGAAGATAATTATTTCGGACTAAATCCAAGTTTGTGAGAACGAAGTAAGCCACTGATTTTTTATTAGGCTCATACCTGAAGAAGACTGAAGATTTTGCTGAATGTGATCGGCCTGTCAGGATTTCCAGCTGCTTTTGAATCCCCAGTTTGTGCAGAGACTTTGTGATCGTGACTGGAGAGCGGTTTGCCTGGTACAATAGAATTTCCTTACATGTAAATGCGCTGTGTATTGAAAGTGAGTCATGATTTGGTTCCCCACTGTGTGAACTGTGTTCTGTTTGCTGGTACCATAGAATCCTTTACATGCAAATGTGCTGTGTATTGAAAGTGGGTCGTGAAGGGGGCGTGGCCAGCAGCCGAGCTGTGAACAGCTTTTTTCCACAGCTCCACACCAAGACCTGTATTATCGATTAAAACAACATATTTCTTCTAGAAAACTGTTACTGTTTGGGTCTAGCAGGACAGAGAACGTTTTGAGCTGCAGTTTGATACTAAACTTATTGCTGAGTGCCCTTTGGTTACCTGAAAATAGGCCAAACGAACAGAATGGGAGCACCTGTTGATGGAACCGCCCGAAGGAGACCAGGGCGACTACTAGCAAGCACAGCCAACTCAAGGAGTCAGAGCAAGAAGGGCCTCAACCTTCCAATGCCACTCTCCTGAAAGCAATCCAAAGCCTAGATCGTAAAATTGAAGATTTTGGAGCAGACCTTAAACAACTACGTACCAAGGTTGAGGTCGTGGAAGATGAGGTGAAGGGTGCATCTCACAAAGCCGACAGGGCCATTGCTGTATCTGCAGGGCTCACCAAGGAGAATGGGCTGCTTCAGAGGAGGCTGGAAAACTTGGAAAATGCTTCACGGGCCTCTCATGTGCATCTCCTGGGTCTTCCAGAAAAATTAGAAGGGGAACAACCATCTGCGTTCTTGCAGACATGGCTGCAGGACTTTCTACAAATTGACCAGCCTTTTCAAGTACTTAAGGCCTATCAGATCACGCCACGCGGTAGCGAATGGAGGGCTGCCACGGGCATCGCCTTTCCTCACACTCTGATGCTGGTGCTTTGCACTGCAGCCGAAAGAGACATGGTGTTGCAGCAGGCTAAACATCTTAGCCCCCTTACTTGGGAGGATCGTCGGATTCATTTATTCCCGGACTTAAGTTTTGCTACCAGAATCGCCCGGAAAAGTTTTGACGGGATACGGGAACGTTTAAGAGCCTTAGGAGTTCATCATGTACTTTTGGTGCCAGCAAGCCTCAGGATCATATATGGGGGCAAGACATACCAATTTAAAGAGTCATCGGGGGCATCCAAACTCGTAGAGAAAATAGAAACACAATTTTCATCTAGGGAAGAGGTTTCTGACTCCGATAAGGAACAGGACACTTGAACTGCATATTCTCTACTGAAAGTAACAGTAAGAAGGGCTGTGGGGAGTAAAATAAGAGCTGTGAATTAGGATAATATAATCTTTTTTTTTTTAGAACGGACTCACTGTATACAAAATACCTTGCTATATTTTAGAAATAAATGATAATGCTGGGAAGTTTTTGATAGTTAAAAGGGAGTCTGTTATGGGATAATCTGTTCAGATTTCAGAAATATGTAAGCTCTTTCTTCTCATAGTACACTGTACAGTATGTTTCTAGAAGTTCTGTGTTGGTTAAAAGTTGTTATAAAACCTGGCTTACAGGAAATACACTGGAGGTGGTTGTTGGGGAGGGATTATGCATATCTAGTTATCTTTAGTATAACCGATGTTAGATGGGGCTATATACCCTTTTCTTCTTAGGCTGCAAGATGTGGCTTAACCTTTATTCGAAGTCCTGCTCATGGCTGTTTATGCCTTGTCTTACATACAATTGTTGCTACATTACTGTGTGCGTAGGCACAAATCATTATCTGGGCTTTAAATAAGAAGCTTCTGTTTGATAACCCCCATGTGTGGTAATGACTTATAGGGGCATTATATGTAAAAATGTGGAATTATTTTTAACTAATTGTATGCCTGCCTATACGTGATATAATGTAATGTTGATCATTGCATAAAATCCATAAAAAAATATATAATTACAAAAAAGAAAGTGGGTCGTGATTTGGTTCCCCACTGTGCGAACTGTGTTCTGCTTGCTGGAAGCTTTATCCAGCCTAATCAGACTGAATCCGCATTCATCTCCATTCGGCCTGGGCCATGCCACGCTGGCCCTGCCAGACTACCTCACTGCACAGAGAAAGCCACTGACGAGAGACCTACCTGGGCATCAGCCCCCTGCTCCACGCCTGAACAGGAATGACGCCTCGGCAAATCGTGTGGGCCCTGCTTCTCCTGGCACTGAAGATTAACCACCTGCTGTCTCAATTTTCGTCCAGCCTGTGTCTAGTCTTGGGTATCGTGAGTAATCATCAGAGTAGCTCCCTGCAACAACAGCCTAATCTAAAAGTGTGTCATCTGATTGTCTTGTTTTCTTTTTTCGAACTGAGCCCTCCTGCTCCGGATTAAAAATAGTGTGTGTTGTGCATGTTGTTTTCTTCCATCACAGGGCCCCAGCCAGTGGCAATGTTCCTGGCTAGCCCACCATTCTCCATCTGGGTACCCGGAGTGTGTGACTGTTTATGGACCCTGAAGTGCATGCATAACTGTTTGACTGATAGAGCCTTTAAGCAAATTAACCTGATTATGCCCCTCCCTTGTTCAAGTCCCTTAAATAAATCAGATCTAACTCTTTTTTGCATCTACCCTGACTGTGGTTCCAGTTTGTGCAAGAGTACTGTATTGCTATTTGCTGTGTATAACCTTGTTTTACAGAGGGTCCCCAGGGCTGAGCCAGAGGAAAGCCCTGGTGGTAAGTGCAAACAGTATGGGTACTTGTGTGGTATATCAGGGGTATTGTGAAAGTGATTATTGTGTATTGTTCTGGCCACTAGAAGGAAAGAGGGGGGTTACAGTGTCCTGGAGGGCTGTGTCTAGGTTAGCCTGACCACTACCAACCCTGACCTCCGGGTCGAGGCATCCGTTTCAGAACTCAGGCCCCTTAACCTGCTACTAGCCAAGCAGGCAGGGGTAGTAGCCCTTGGGATAGCGCCACCTAGGGGTTACACATGGTTTCGTCAATGTGCAAAAATAGCCAAATCCTGCCAGTTTTCGAAAGACCCACTGCACAAAAATGGAGTTTCAGAAGACTTCACAGGTGGGAAAAAAGAATTTACCAAGCCTTAATTGTGGTATCTTGCAGTACTTACAGACTGATTATCCCAATTAGAGAACCTGATAATCCGTGTCCAAGGCTCGTAATGCTTCTTCGATAATTGGCTTAATTCTAACTTTCACATTTTACTCTTAGTGCACCTAAAGTGTAATATCAAAGGGATATTTAAACTTTCTCCTTTGCAAAGTACCCCCCCCAAAAAAATACACCGTTGTTCAGTTTTTTCAAACAGCACTTTAAAGTACCACGCAGTAGTCCATGTTAGTAAGGAAAATTTTGACCTATATTTTTCATTTCGTTTTAGATTGCTGTTTGCCTCCTTTCTTGTATGATGCCCTACTTTCCCGATTGTGAGTCTGTTTTAGCACTTTTTTACACTTGAAATAATAAAAGGCGTGCTCCTTTTAATATGCCTCACAACACGTTTTCATCAGCATGCTCAGCTGTTATTTTTTGTACACCTATAATCCCATAAGGTCAGGGAGCAGTGTCTACTGCATGCTAGTTCATTACTGCCATACAAAAAGTAATGGTAAACAATGGGCATTCAAAACAAGAAAGAATATTGGTGAAAAATCTGTGCCGAGCCGCGTTAAATGGGTTCCTTTTATTATTTCAAAGATTTAAGAAAGTACTGAAAGAAACTCAAAATTAGGAAAAAAGGGTATCATACGAGACAGGAGGGGAGCAACCTAAAACAGAATAAAGAAGTACACATCAAAATGTTCACTGCTAATGTGCACTGCTGCTTTAATCCACATGGGGTTAATAAAACTACATCTTTAACAACTGGCTTCTCCCACCTACTCATTCGAGAAAAGATCTGGAAAGAACACCCACATGCACTAATTTGATTACAACTATCACAGTAGAGACTACAGACTGAGGGAACTCTACCTAGTTATTATGTCAAGAGCATTTATTTAGCTAATTACAGGGGACGTTACAAGGTCTGTTCAATGAAAGATGTCGTTTCCTAGCCAAATCAACACAAAGTGACATTCTGGCAAATTCAAATCAACCAATCAGAACTACCTAAAAAAACACTCCTCAGCTGTCCACATACAGATTGTTGTGCCTTTTTTAGATTAAAAAGTTTATTTAAATACAGTGTAAACATGTCAGCATAAAAATTATTACACTGAATCAAAGCAATAAGCTTACTGGGTGAGCAGGCAATTTGATGTGTAATACCTGGTACTATGCAACATGAATTTGTTTGTTCATGCTCTGTCCCATCGGTGGGAGTACCACCCTCAAAGAGCGCCACATAATTTGGTCATGTGACCCAAGGGAGTGCACATCCCAGTGAGTGTTCCACTCCTACAGATGCTGGTGGGATGTGGTCCTCTACAACTACAGTAAAGATACCTAAGGGAAAATCTCCACCCCCCAAGAGACGAGGATGATGGAGCAACCAAAAACGAGCACCCCCCATGGGTGTAGGATGGCATACTCCAAGTACTCCATGGTGTATAACTTTATTTTAAGGGGACAGCAACACGGTTCTACATTGCTGCCATTCTTTCACATCCCACATAGCCATCTGGTCCTTTCTGTACTTCCATTCTTGGTAATCAGAACAAGAAGGGTTGAGCTGGCCCACCGGCGCAGCGGTTGGATTTCCGCTTGAGCGGGCGGCCGGGTTCGAGGAACGGACTCGGTGCGGCGGAGGGCCGGGGGAGAAGGATCGAGCATCTCACGACTGCTCTCCTTATCCGGGGGGAGGGTGTGGTGAGTCGCCGGTGCAGGGTGGACTCCTGGTGGAGACCGTGAGAACCCCAAGCACTCGGGACCTGACATCAGATGGGGGCGGGGCAGACACTGGCGTCATTGCACGCTCCGGCCCCCATTAAAAAAAAGGGGAAAAACTCCACTCACCTCCGACGCCTCTATGATGCCCGTCCCTCGGGCTGCAATGAGCTCCCAATGAGCACGGCTCCCAGCCTGTCGTTGTTAAGCGTGGCACCCCGGCCGGGGTGCTCATCCCGCCTTTGGGGCAAGCCAGGGGGTACTGGAAGCGCGGCTCAAGAGGGGGGGATGCCGCAGCAGGGGGGATCCGTGACTGGGCGGAAAAATCTGGCGTGGAGGAGGGGGCACAAAAAAAAACAAAAAAAACAAGAAGGGTTGGCCACTGAGGCATTTCCTGTGCAGCTCAAGGACAATACAAGCCTCTGGGGATGGTATGGGGTGTTTTGGGAAGAAATTTCAACTGCATTTATCAATCCATAGGAGGGGCAACAAACAGTGAGATGCTGTACAAAAATTGTGCTCATAGTGCCAGATGAGGCAACAAACATGGTCAAGGTATACACTTTTCTATTGTCTGGCTACACCCCTGCTTAAATGGCACATATAAGGGACAACACACAGATTGCCAGCTGCCCCACTAAATCACAGGCTTAGCCTGTCACTTCACTCAGTGGGCAACTTGTGTACGTGTAATGTTTGTGGTTACTCAACAGGAATTTTTGTTAGCAATAACCCATGACAGGGTGTGGGGTGATAGGCATTGAATCCCTGCCTGGGGTGCATTGTGAGGCACGAGGCCACAAGCCGAGTATCCTCACAGCACCCCAGTCATGGATTAAATGCCTATAACCTCACACCCTGGAGTGGGATATTGCAGTTATAACATGGGTTATGTGTAAAACTGGAAGAAAAGAAAAAAAAAAACAGGACTTTTGTGCTGTTTAAACAATATTTATTGACAAATGCTGTTTGTGACTGCATTAAGTAGTATGCTAAGTTGTGAAGTATGACTCTAGATTGTTGTATTGTGATATGTTATTTATGTGTTGCACTCCGGGTCGGTCCTGAAAAAGGACCTTTTGGCCAGTGTCCTTACCTGGTTAGCAAATCTGAAAATAAAAAAAATTAATAAAAATAAACACAAAAAGAGGCACCGTATACTGCCACCCTGCAAACTAGTCCCAACACAAATCCACATTTCACTGCTGTTCTGCACATAGAAATGTGACATGTGGCATGATGTGTCACATTTCTTGCACATAACATACTCTAGTACTGTGCATGGGACATCTCCTTTTGTTCCCCCAGCCATTGCCCCCCCCCCCCACACACATAGCACATGCACTTCAGTGCACTGAGGGAGCTGCTCAGTGACAAAACCTGAGAGACATGCACATTACCACAAGGAGACATGCTCTACAATGCCTGAACGTTTCTCCAACACTGTATACAGCCCAACAGAAGCAACCAACAAATCCTCGGGGACTGCACAATGCATTGCAAGCCGTACGTGTAACAAGCCGTCTCCTCACAGGATGTGACTGACAGGCTGGAAAAAGTAGCTGCATGCTGCTAACAGTGGGGGAACATTTGCTGTATACTGCTCTACAAAGTAGCAGAAAACTCACTTCCACAACTGAACTGCTCATTTGCTGGTTTCTGTTCCACTGCATTCAGCAGCCCATAGGTACTGCTGTGTGGGGAGCGTGTGCGATGGAGAGAGACAGCAAAGACTGAGAGAACGGTGATCCCCCACTGAGTGACTGATTGCTGGAAGCCAGGGGGATGTAAAAGACAGACGCGGTGGTACATAACTTTCTGTAAGACAAAGGTGGCAGTTTGTCTCACTCTCTCTACCTGTAGCACTCAGTTACTCACCACACGATACTAACATACTAAAATGCCAACAGAATAGGCCTAACGATCTTTCGAGTCTGCTCGATTTTCAGCACCCGCACTGAGGGCCAATTTTGGTGTCCTACCTTCCCCTTGGGTTATACTGTCCCCAGTCGTAGATGTACCAGCTGCATTAGACCTGGTCAGATTTACCTTCCCCCTGTACCTGTTCCATCCCATCTTAAGCCCTGTGGAGGAATTTCTTTTATATATATATATATATATATATATGTCTTTCTTTTATGCATACATATAGAGTGGATTACATATAAAGTAAAGTGTTACAACATATATATATATATATTATGATTATAATATATAAGCTGCTAGTGCAGTTGAATATAGCCAGGTCTGAGTAGAAGCTAAGGGTCATTATAAGTTTGTAAGAATTGCAAGGCAAGCAAAGGCAATAGCTCATGCTGGCTGAAACCAGTTACTTAAAGTTGTGAAAAATAGCAGTTTAGATAAAGCTGAACAGAACTGATGGTACCAGCCTGGATAGCAAGCTTGGGCAGGGTTGGGCAAGAAGCAGAGATAAGAACATGTAGTCACATTGAAATCAAGCTGTACAGTACCATGGAGTGAGTGAAACTCATTGTTTCTATTAGGTCAGCTTGACCCAGGTGTATGTATTAAGCAGTGATGAAATAGGCCAGTGGAAAAGTACCTGACGCATATGAAACTGTTTTTCTGTTATTGCTAAGAAACTATGATTACCTTACACTGAAATGTTAGTGCGTTTTCAAGATAAGAAGTGCTATAAAAATACTGTGTAAAACTTAGTTCGAGGAGCTCTTGCCTTTAGCCGAGGCTCCCACACTAGTGTGTACAGACAATAAACTGAGTTTATTGGAATAACCATTAGGTGTGGTTATTGAATATATAGAATTTAAGGTAAAGTATATACAGTAATGAGAATTCGCGACCACAGTTTTTGGGCGTAGTCGGCAGGATAGCTTCACTTCTCCGTGTCACACTGTGATCGGACTGACAAGTCCCAGCCTCAGGGAAGGTGGCCGGAGGTTTAAGTCCCACCATGCGTGTGATGCCTTGGAGGCGGTGACGGTCGTAGTTACTGTTTCTAGGTGCAAGGTGGCACCAAGAGTGCTAAAGGGGCACTTTCAGGCGTCAGGGCAGCCATAAAAATAAAAAGTAACAAGGGGTACTCGGCGTCAAGGACGCCATAAAAAAGTAAAAGGCTAGGGGCACTCTTTGAGTGCTGATGGCACTGCTGGCGCTAGGGACGCCATAAAAACAAGAGTGCTAGGCACTCGGCGTCAGGGACGCCTAAAGGTAAGGGTGCTATAGAGTACTCGCCAGGGGACGCCTGTGAAGAAATATAGGAGTGTTGGGCAATTAGGTTTGGTCAAAAGGCGCCTTTTAGGGACTACAATGGGAAATATGGAGACCTCTACCAAATGGATCTCAACCTAGTACTGTTAAAGATTTTTGTTTTGTTTTGTTTTGTTTTAAACTGCAAACCAGAGCTCTGGAAAAAAGACTTGGTTTGGCAGGTTACTAAATAGGCCAAAACAAAACATTTGAAAGGGTTAATAGCTGCAGTGTTTGGAAATTATCATGAAGGTCCTGCAGTCAGTTTTCTTACTCAGACTTGTGTATCGGAAAAGAAGAAAAAATACCTTGGCACGGGTAAGTCTGAATTTTTTTATTCAAAGTTGTTTTATGTCTGTCTGTTTTATTTCTATGTAATACGTATACTAAAGAGATAATGCTCTGTATTTCTTGTGCATCTAGCTTATATCTGTGTTCTGTAATTATGTTCTGTTGTCAAGGTTGCGAGATAGGATTGACTGCCTTCAGTGCAAAACATGTTACAGTAAAAAAAAAAAAAGATAAAAAGATTCCTTGCCTCATAACTGACTGTTTTAATTGGCTTTATTTTAATGGAACATTTGTGCTGCCTAGATAGGGTCAGTGAAGAACTTTTGTATGTAGTTGTTGGGTGAAGCAGGTAGTGTTGAAGGTGAAGAGATATGACGTCATAGATTGCAATGTGCAGAAAGATTTGTAGTTTGCAAGCAACGTGCCAAGCCACTGCTAGGTGAAAATGTAATGTGTTAACAGCTATAAATGGCTTTATCATACTTCTAGTTAAAACCAGAAACTTTTTGCAAAATGGCAAAGTGCCATATTTTGGCTATGCGCCAAAAGGTGTAACCATGTTATACAAGATGTGTTCACTTACAGATGGTACGTTGTGTTGTGTTTAAAAGGTGTTGAAAGAGTTATTAGAATGTGTTTAAAAAGTGTTTTGTTCTGGAAAGATTTGGCATGGCAATATGTATAAATGTGTTGGTTTAAAAATTGTCAGTGTTACAAGACAGGCAGGAGGCAGCACATATATCTAAAACACATACAGTTTCTAATGGAACTATAGGGCATTACCTTAGCAAATTGGTGTGAAACAATGTCAGTCTTATTTTGTGTTAAGTATTTCTTTGTGTATGTGTATGTGTGTACTGTCTTGGCCAGCAGTTTTATTGTGTAAAAATATTTTAATATTGGTGGTGTTCAAGGACACTATATAGGAATGGCTGGGTTTGAACGACCCTTGCATGCACACTGTGACCTTTTGCACGTTATTTGACCTTCTTGTGTTTCAACATTTTATGTTACTACCAGTTCAAACTTGATGTGTATTCCATACCTAAAGCACAACTTTTCACAAAATGTATGTTTTCATGAAAGCACACCAAGAGAGAACCATGTAATTTGACTTTTTTTGTTGCAAAACTAGTATTCTAAGTGAAGAGGAACAAACTTTTCTTCTCTCTCATGGCTTCTGACTTGCAGCCAACACAGGCAATACTCCAGCTGGAAGAGAATTATTCATCATCTCCCATATTTTTATTATATATATGTACAAGTACGCTTTTGAAAAAAGGACTATTACAGCTGTTTTTGAGAGTTTACCATCTACAGTTAAAAACAATGGTTTTTGTTTTTATGTGTGACCATGGTGTAATCATTTTTTTTTGTCTTTTTGAAATGCATGCTAAGAGATACGTACGTACGGTATTACCATCAATCTGGATTTTTTATAAACTCAGCTGACATTTTGTCATGCTTAGGATAAGGGAACCAAGGACGCTTGGCTTCTTTTATTCTATGGAAATAATCTTGTTTAATTTTTAAACTGGTGTGTGTTTGTTTTTGTTGTTTGTCTATGTTTCTTCTCTTTCTTCTAGAGAAAAAGAAGTTCCCCATCTTTATAGTAAGGTATGAAACTTACTAAACTAATTGTAATATTATCTTGTTATAATTTAAAGTGTAGTAGGTGAGGGATCATGTCACCATCCACAGCTAACCTTTTTGTGCTACAGTATTCGAGCTGTCTCTTTCACTTGAGCTGTCTCTTCCACCAGTAGGAGCTTGGGGGAGGGGGTAAGCTACCTTCCTCTATCCCTTCCAGTGTAATACCACAAAGTTGCAAGGTACATCACTGTTCCCTAGAGGGGTAAATAAGGAAAAATATGTATTGCCAATAATTGTTTCTTATTTACAGGTTTTAAAAAGACCCAAGGTATTTTAACAGCATAACCCAGCTCAAGCCTTTCTGTTTTTCTAGTGCAAACAGTTAAATCTCACACCTATTATTGGTACAGGGTTTCTGCCCTCAGCAAGTAATCAATTCCGCTGGAGGGAAAAGTTGTGTATGTATGTCCACGATATTCATTCTTTTGATTGTCTTTTTCAGCTTTCTTATCCTGTTAAAACAAATGCAAAACAACTTTTATAACCATCTTACAGAAATGAATGCATTTTTTGTTTCCAACCAGTAAATTCACAGTACTCTAACATTTCTGGACTCTAAGCTAAGTTTACAGTTATATTTGTTGTTTAAAATGTATGTTATGCATTATGCTCAATACTAAAATTGTTCTATTGCAAACACTAATGTTTCACGTTTATGTTAATGTTTTGATATACATCTTGCTGCACTGGTATCATGTGTGTATTCAGAAAAGTGTTCCACATGTATATAACGCTTTAATGCTCATAACCAAACCTAAATACTGGGACCAGCATTGCTGACCCACCTACAATATGTTTCAAAAGCAAATCAAAAGTAAAATTAATGCTCTGTTTGTCTTATTACTCACAGGTACCTAAAGAATGAGTGTACTCATTCAGGTTTTAGTCATTTTAAATTTTAACAATTATAATATACAATTTAGATTGTACTCAAACCTATGCTTCAAGCCTTATCTCACTCAGTACTTTAAAGTATGTCACTATACAGGGTAAAAAGGTAGACCTTTTCATGTGCCACAGGTGCAATAGGCACTGTTATTAAATTGGCAGAGGCCAACAACATTGTATTTGTCCCACTAATTGCATTGTGTAAAGGCGTGTTGTTATGAACAATATGTTTGAAGCGATGTAACTGCATTAAACAGGTTAGCAAGAGAAAGGAAGAGAGACCATTATGGTTTTCCAAAGAGGTAGAAACAAAGTGAAAGCCAAAAAGATAGCATTCAGGCAATACAAAAGACACAGGCAGAAGGGGATGAGGAGAAGTACCAGGAGAAACAAAGGGAGGCAGAAAAGTCAGTAAGGAAGCCAAAGCTCAGACAGAAGAACACATTGCAAAATCAGTGGTTAAAGGGACAAAACCTTTACAGGTACATATAAAAAAAAAAAAAAGAGGATAGTGAGACTAAAGGGGAGGATGGGAGTCGTCGTGGAGGATGACAACAGTAAAGCTGACATATTGAACAGGTATTTCTGCTCAGTCTTTACTGAGGAAGAGGGGTAATGGGTCTGAAGGGAGTACAAGGGTGAGAATGGTGCAGAAATGGATTGCATCACAAGTCCTATGAAGACAAGTTGAAGGAACTAAACATGCACTCCTGGAGGGAGAGAGGAGAGAGGATATGATAAAGACATACAAGTATCTTACAGGGAGAAACAGAGTGCAGGAAAACACTATTTTAAGCGAAAAGATGTTCCAGGACTAAAGGGCATGGGATGAAGTTGGAGGGAGGACGATTCAGAGGAAACATGAGAAAGAATTTCTTCACAGAACAGGTGGTGGACAAGTGGAACACCCTGCCAGAGGAAGTGGCGGGGCTGAAACAATCACGGGATTTAAGAATGCATGGGATAGACATAAGAATTCTAGAGGTCAGGTAAGGAAAACAAACTAAACTTACAAGCTCAAATGGGCAGAACTGGTGGGCCATAGGCCCTTATCTGCTGACACTGTCTATGTATCTATGTATTGTAAACATTACAGGATTTTATAACTCAGGTCTCCGTCAGGCCTGCTTGCAACAGACAGGAAATAATGTTCATCACTGTCATAACTGCTGTGATTTAAAAGCAGGAGGTAACCATAACATTGTCATGATTTACAAATGGTCAAATGGTATAATTGAACCTCGGCCTGCACCACCAGGACTGCCATGTTAATGTCCCATTTTTATTTTTATTTTTCTAATTGCCAGAATTTAGGCTCCTGTCACACACCTCTTTACAAAACAAGAAGTAAATGGTTTAAAAGATTGTTATTTATGTGTTTTAACTCAGTGTCTAACACACTTTGCAAGTTTGCAGGTTTCCACGGTGTAGCACACACAAGATCTCCACGTTCAACAGCAGTAACCTCTGCAAGTGTAATGTTTTCAGCGAATACACCTATTTGTAGAACTTTAAATCAACTGAAGGAGGTCCAGTCAGTTCAGACTCTGCAATCAAGCTTATTGTTTCTTACTATGAAGTTAAGTCTGGGGAAGGGCACTCCCCAACCCAGTGAGAAAATTCTGCTTCAATTGACCTTTCAAGCAATACATCCATTTTCACTGCTGCTTGTTGTCCAAACATGGCTGGTACTTTCTACAACCCTATTGCTCTGTTATGGACTGTGTTCCTAATGGTTTATTGTCAATTGTTACCTTTTATGGACTGTTAATCTTTATGCTGGGGTGTAATCAACTACGACAAAACAAATGCCATGCCAGTGTGTGTGTGTGACTACTCCATTAAAAGGACTTAATGCACCCTCGGCCAGTGTGTTCATTAATCAGCCAGCCAGCAAATGAACACTGACTTTTCTACTATGCTGGTGTTTTGTTTTTAAATTACTGTCTGCATTGCTCCATATGCCTTGTGGGGTTACCACCATTCTGCAAATGACATTTCATCTGTACTGTAACTACATCAACCTGTGGATACTTATATGAACTTTATGGACTGTTAACTTTATGGACTGTTATGTTTTATAAGGACTTATCTGTCAAGAGACATTATCAATAGATTCTTCAATCAAGCTCCAAGGGTGTGCCACACCTCAACACAGGTAGCATCTACCTTATTCACTCTCAAAGTGAATTCCATGAATTCTTTTTCATCAACAAAATTGTTATGTTATATTGTGTTATATGTGGTGTCACATGTTAGCATTTTTTCACATATTTCAATTGTGGTGTTGACATCCCTCAATTCTGTATTATGTTTTACAAACTCACCATTGTGTTCCATCTGTAACTCCATGCCTTAACTATCTGTATGTGGAACCAGTTTTAAATCATATATAAATAAAAGGGGGTGGTTAGTTGATACAGAGTATCAAAAGGGTGGTTAGTTGATACAGAGTATCAAAAGGGGAGTGTGGAGGAATTTCTTTTATATATATATATATATATATATATGTCTTTCTTTTATGCATACATATAGAGTGGATTCATATAAAGTAAGTGTGTTACAACATATATATATATATATTATGATTATAACATATAAGCTGCTAGTGCAGTTGAATATAGCCAGGTCTGAGTAGAAGCTAAGGGTCATTATAAGTTTGTAAGAATTGCAAGGCAAGCAAAAGGCAATAGCTCATGCTGGCTGAAACCAGTTACTTAAAGTTGTGAAAAATAGCAGTTTAGATAAAGCTGAACAGAACTGATGGTACCAGCCTGGATAGCAAGCTTGGGCAGGGTTGGGCAAGAAGCAGAGATAAGAACATGTAGTCACATTGAAATCAAGCTGTACAGTACCATGGAGTGAGTGAAACTCATTGTTTCTATTAGGTCAGCTTGACCCAGGTGTATGTATTAAGCAGTGATGAAATAGGCCAGTGGAAAAGTACACGACTATATGAAACTGTTTTTCTGTTATTGCTAAGAAACTATGATTACCTTACACTGAAATGTTGATGCGTTTTCAAGATAAGAGTGCTATAAAATACTGTGTAAAACTTAGTTCGAGGAGCTCTTGCCTTTAGCCGAGGCTCCCACACATGTGTGTACAGACAATAAACTGAGTTTATTGGAATAACCATTGGGTGTGGTTATTGAATATATAGAATTTAAGGTAAAGTATATACAGTAATGAGAATCTGCGACCACAGCCCGGCCACAGTCTCCGCCTCTACCAGCTCTCTGGGCAGCACATTCCATGGCTCCACCACCATTTCAGTGAAAAAACACCTCCTCCTCTCCCCTCTGAGCCTGCCCCCTTCCAGCTTACACCCGTTTCCTCTTGTTGTCCCCTACTCCTTCCTTTGGAGCACCCTGACTGGGCTCCCCTTATCGATCCCTTTTATGTACTTAAAGACCTCTGTCATGTCCCCCCATCCCTCCTCTCCTCCAGGGTGTACATGCCAAGCTCCCTGAGCCTCTCCCTCATAGGTCCTCTCCCTCAGGCCTTGGATCATTTTGGTTGCCCTCCTTTGGACCCTCTCTAGGATTGTAACATCCCTCTTTAAATGTGGTCTCCAAAACTGCACACAATACTTGAGGTGTGGCCTAACCAAGCAGTTGTACAGGGGTAGGATCACTTCTGCCTTTCTGGAGGTAATCCCCCTGGTGATGTATTCCAGCATCCTATTTTCCCTTGCTGCTGCCCTTCTATAGGTCTCTGAGTTGCTCATTTTGACATCTACCACTACCCCCGCGTCCCTCTCCCCCTCCGTGACTTGAATTTTGTCTGCTCCCGGGGTATACCTCTGGCAGGGATTTCTGACTCCCAGGTGCAGAACCTTGCATTTCCCCACATTGAATTTTAGTTTCCATTTTCCTGACCACCTTTTCAGAGCCTCCAGATCCTCCTGCAAGGCCACCCTCCCCTCCTCCTCCTCATCCACCACTGCACCCAGCTTTGAGTCATCTGCAAAGAGACTCATCTCACTCCTGATCCCCTTCCTTATGGCTGAGACATAAGCGTTGAACAGGAGTGGCCCCAGCACTGACCCCTGGGGCACCCCACTAGTAATCCACCTTGGGGATGAGGCTAGCCCCCCAACCACCAGCCTCTGAGTTCGCTCAGAGAGTCAATTTCCTATCCATCTTAATAACTGTCTCCCTACCCCCATTTCCTTCAGTTTAGCCAGCAGGCCATTGTGGGGTACCAAATCAAATGCCTTGCTGAAGTCCAGAAAGAGGATGTCCACCGGCCTACCCCGGTCCAGGGCCCTTGTCACCCAGTCATAGAACTTCACAAGGTTCATCTGAAACGATCTTCCCAGGACAAAGCCATGCTGCCTATCATCCAAATACCCATTTTTCTCCAGTAACCCCCCTAGCCTATCCTTGATGATACCCTCCATCACCTTGCCAATCACCAACGTCAGGCTAACAGGCCTGTAATTTCCCCCCTCCTCCCTTGACCCCCCCTTGTGGATCAGCATGACAAGGGCCACCCTCCAGTCTTGGGGCACCCATCCAGTCCTCAGGGAGATGTTGAAGAGCTCCGCCAGAGGGACGATGCCCCGGGAAGGTCCGGGATTGGGGCTGCAATTCAAACAACCGCTCAAGTCATGCTATGGAGAAGGAGCACTTTGCTACTGGCCGCACACAGGGTGGCAATGGCAAAATATAAAAATAACTGATATTTCAATGCGTCTCTCTCTCTCTCTCTCTCTCTCAGGAGTGCACTGTGCTACTCGCACTGTGTGTGTGTGGGGGGGTCTCTGTCACTTAAACCCTACCTCCAAAATGGTAAGTGCCCCCAACATGTATGCAGCTGTTGAGCACTGCACCACAACAGAAGGAGCTCAAGGAAAACTTCCAAGGACACCGCACATCGTTGGGGATGTTGTAGCTCAAATGGAGCAAAAACCTTTACACTTTCTGCATGGTGCACGGAGGTCCACGGGGCGGAGGGGGTGGGGAGACAGTACAAGTAGTGTCATACTGTGTATGCAGAAGACTATAATGACACAATGTGCCCAGGAGCATGTTGCTGTGTGTTCTGCTGCAGAGAGTTGTATCTCTTGGAGGGGGCGCCACCGCACGGACATTCATTGAGAAGACAGAGGACTGCAGCAACACTGTGCTACTTACCCCTCTCGCCTACAGGGGTTTCAACATGGCTGCTGTTCACTCTTAAAATTCCCGTGTAATAACGAGTGCCGCTCTGCCCCAGGATACTGCTGTAGGGAACATCACCCTGACTGTGCATGTATAGGCATTTAATCCACAGTCTGGTGATGCTCTCCTACCAGTCCTATCCCTCCCTCATCTGGACCCATGTTATAAGGTTTTTTACACCATGGACCACCACCTTCACAAAGTGCCAAAGAACTCAATCATGTGGCTTAAGGGAACATTCTTCCCTTTGAGCGTTCCACCCCCTAAAGGTGACAGAAGTACGTGGTCCCCTAGTACTAAAGGCACCATAGAGAAGAGGCCCAAAAAGTCAGAACCAAGGCAATGCAGACCACTGACAGGCATACTACTTCCAAAAAGGAGAGGGACTGGTGCTGGAGGCAAAGAAAGGTGCTGTGCTGTGATAGTGGTAATCATATGCAGATCCATGGTCCAGACCCTGACTCACATCAGAATGTCCCTTCCCCAAAGACCTTTGGCACAGAGGAAAGAAAAATCCTTACTGAGGAGGAAACCTCTCGGGAAGCAAGGCTTTAGGTTACCATCCCTCTAGGCATACTAGTTATACAGTATTTACTTTTTTTATAGAAACTAACTTCACAAGCTGAGTAGTTTAGAGGTTCTGGCAGCCTGTGTCTGTCTGCTACAAGGTCATTGGCTCCCATGAGACATCTACGGTTGGTAGCTCCATCCAGACATACATGGTGCCACAGAGCTTGGTCAGTATGGCTAAAAAAGCTCCTATCTCAGTGAGAGCTCCACTGGCATATGTTGGTGGATCTGGCAAACCAAATGGGTCAGCGATTGCAGCATCAGCATAGATTGGTAGCTCCAGCAAGCCACAGAGGTCAGTGTCTCCAATAAGCAGGTTAGTGGCTCCATTAACTGATAGAGTGTGCCACAGGGCCTGGTCAGGACCCTCAGCTTAGTGAGTGTTCCACCCTTATTAGTTGATGGCTCCAGTGAGTAACATGGGTCTTCAGTTCCAGCGAGCCATATATGTGGGTGAATCTGGTCAGCCACAGAGGTCAGAGTCTCTGGTGAGCCCAGTAGGCTGTTGGTTCAAATGAGTCAACTAGGTTAGCAGCTCCAGCAAGCCACATATGGTACTACAGAGCTCAATCAGTATGACTACAATAACCCCCAGTTCAGTAAGCACTCACTATTATAAGTCGGTAGCCACACAGGTCATTGGCTTAAGCAACCCATGTATGCTGGTGGCTCCAGCAAGCCATGTTGGTAGATGGCTGCAACAAGCCATATGGATCAGAGACTCAGTGAGCCATCTCAAATTGGGGAGGTGTACAGGGCGCCACAGAGCTCTGTCAGTATGGACAAAAGCCCCACTCCAGCTTGGTGAGAGTCCCACCCCTATTTACTGGTGGCTCTGGCATGCCACATAGTTCAGTGGCTTCACTGAGATGCACAGACATGAGGCTTCGTCGAGCTGCATACTTTGGGGGCTATGAGCCACAGTGGTTAGTGGCTCTGGTGAACTACACAGAGCTTGGCCTACAACCAGGCATCCTGCCCAGTACGGGTGACTGCCTCCTCCTGCAAGCCGCAGGAGCTACTCTAAACTCAGCGGCTATTCTGCGCTGACCCGCTCTTGGCCTACAACCAGGTACACATGTTGAAGAGCAGCCCAATGCTACCAACAGGATTGAACTTGGCACTTTTTGCCTTTCAGGCCATTTGGCTGCACTACTACTGCTCCTGAGCTCTGATTATGCATAAGACTATTCCCCTTTCTTTTATTGGCTCTTGACTCTACCCTTCCTGAGCTGTCTCCTTTTTAATACAAGAACTGCTAATGCTGAGTTTACCAGTACCAACTGTTTAGTGGAACAGGATTGGTAATTTATTTTTTTTATATCTACTTTTCCATTTGCAAATTATACTGCAAAACCACTAGAGGGCAACAAGTCTTGGAGGTTGCAATCCTCTTCCCACTGCTCTCCCCTAACACTTCTCATCCTGGGTCCTTCATACCTAAAGCAAATTACTACACCCTAACAAACCGTAGTCCATCACCCTACCGCTGTGCCTGAGACCACCACAATTATGGGTATCGTGTGCCCCTTATACTGGACGCTGGGCCACTGCCCTTATTGGCCACTTGTCACACCCCTTGCACGTGATCGCCCATTCCCCACTGATCACTCTTACTATCCTACTTGGGCCCTCAGCCTCCCCTCAAGGGCCTTCTTCCCACATCTATCACCCCCACGAACCATCACTGACTGCCACCCACACTGCCACTGCCTGTCATGCATCCCCCACCCCACCCCCACATATCTCCCTGCAGTCATGCGCCACCATCAACCTCCATGCCGGATCACATGCCTATCGTTTCCAACCCTTATCACCCTGGCCATCCTATGTACTACCGGCACTATAACTAGGTGGCAGCTATCCTTGACAATAAGACAGCGATCTTTTGCTCTCCTCAGAGTCTTTGCCATACTCCTACTAATTTCAGGAAATCTTCTTCATAACTCAGGCCCCGTCTTGCCCAGCCCTAGCTTCTCGCACTACGGGCTTGGAATAGCTGCAATGAACATTTGCAGCTTTCCCAAAAAGACGGCAGGCCTCCATTGCTGGATACTGCAACAACAGCCAGATGTGCTAGCCCTCAGAGAAACCTGGCTTTCCAAAAAAACACCTGACTCCATGGTCGCCCTCCCTGGCTTCACCCTTCACAGAGCCGACAGAATGGGCAAACGTGGTGGGGTGTGTGCTGTGTACGTCCGTGACTCCATGATATGCTATGCCCTTCCAACACTTCCACTAGACCTTGGTGCCCAAGCCTTATCATTAAAACTTACTCCAGATCCCTCCAGAGCCCCTGTAACTCTTACAGTCGCATATGTCCCCCCAAGAAACCAAGCTCCTGCTACACAATCCCTTGCTAACTACATCTTCGGCTTCACCCCCAAAACGGAACACATCATAATTGGAGACTTTAATGTGAACTGGCTTGTCAGTTCGGCTTCCCATGCCAAGGACACCTTTGCTGCGCTGGACCTGACCCAGCTGGTCAGTCTACCTACCAGGGTGAACCCCACTAACAGCTCTAGCACCCTGATTGCCCTTCTCACTGACCGTCCCCACAGAATCTCTGACCTGGTGGTCCATCCAGACTCCCTAAGCGATCACTCACCCATCCTCTTTTCCTGGTCGTGTCTTCAGCAGAAACCCAAACTATATTGACCAGCGTCGTCTCCTACCCAGAAGCCTCACAAAACTAAGAAAATACTTAACTCAGTGGGATTGGTCCCCCATCTCCTGGGCCCCTACTATAGATGAAGCCCTTGATTATTTCACCTGTTTTTTTAATAAAGCATGTGACATCTATGCCCCACTAGCAAAAGTGCAATCCAAGAAACGTAATGCCCCCTGGGTCACGCCTGCACTGCTCCAACAGCTAAAGCACAAAGATGATCTCTGACATAAAGCAGTTGCATCCAGCATGCAGGAGGGCAGGCAAGCCTATAAAGTGGCTTGTAACAGATGCACTTGGGCCATAAAACAGGCCAAATCGGGCTACTACAAAATGACCCTTGCCTCCTCCTGGGGGAATGCTCGGTTGTTGTGGGACACTATCAAGGAACTCAACGGCAAATCCTGGCTCCCCCCCACTAACTGTCAACAATGTCCCTACCACCGACCCGCTGGCCATCGCCAACTGCCTCAACTCATCATTCTCTGACCTTAGTGCAGTACTCCCAAATAACTTCTTCGACCCCACTCCTGCAACCCTGCCCCCTAACACCAAGCATCCCCCCTTCCATCACAGGGTGATCTCTACGAATGAGGCAAGGCCTTATCTCATTAAAGCACTCAGTGGCTCTTGCTATTGCAAAGATTCTTTTGATATGAGAATCCTACATCTAGTACTAGATACAGTCCTTTCCCCACTGACCGACCTCATTAACCACTCCCTAAGTCTGGTGCAGTTCCCAGCAGCCTGGAAGACTGCCACAGTCACCCCAATACTGAAGAGTAGTGACAGCACCTCTCCCAATAACTACCGTCCCATAGCCATTCTCCCGCCACTCTCGAGAGCCCTCGAAAAAATTATAGCCACCCAACTCACTGACTACCTGCTTGCTCATAACCTACTTTGCAGGGAGCAGCAAGGCTTCAGATATGGGCACAGTACAACTACGGCTCTCACTGAGTTCTCTAATTTTATTCACTCTGCCCTGGATAGAAAACACCTAGCTGGAGCTGTCTTCATCCACCTGTCAAAGGTCTTTGATACAGTCTCCCACCCCTTACTCTTAAGCATACTCCGCCACAAAGGTCTGTCCCAAGGACCCATCTCCTAGTTTACCAGTTACCTCACAGCTAGATCACAACGTGTCAAAATATACAACACCCCCTCAACCACCCTGCCAGTCTGCTCTGGGGTTCCCCAGGGCTCCATCCTCGGCCCTCTATTTTTCAGCATCTACCTAAACACCTTGCCCAGTTTCTGCTCCGGCAACCTACTACTCTATGCAGATGACGCGGTTCATTTTGCCTCGCACCCAGATCCCACAGTATTGCAGTCCTCCCTCCAATATGCATTTAACCAGATTGAAAAGTGGTTCACAGACCAAAAACTTGTGGTCAATGTAAAAAAGACAAAGACCATGCTCTTTGCCCACCGACAGAATAAGGCCAAGAATGCGCAGCTAACAATCCTCTCCCACTCTCTCCTTCCTCTAGAACATGTCCATATATATAAATACCTGGGCCTTACATTTGATTCCAGCCTCTCCTTCCATTCACACATTAACACTATCATCAGCCATAAATGTCCATATAGGCCTGTTGTATCGGCACAAGGATTGCCTACCTCTGGAAGCCCTTAATCTGGCTGTCACCTCCTCAGTCCTCTCCCTAGTCGATTATGGGCTCACTATCTACTCGACCGCTGACCACAAAGCCCTTAACAAAATCCACCTGGCCATAAACAAAGCATGCAGACTCTTCTCCGGGGCAGACAAGTGTACCCATACTTGTACCCTATATGCCCTGAAAAATCTCCTCACCCTGGATGAAAGGTTATTTTATCAAACATGTCTCCTCACAAAGAAAATACACCTGGGGCTTACCCCCTTTTGGGTTTCTGCCTCTCTCCTATCCTCCCACACCTTGGTGAACACCCGTACTGCTAACCGACAGGTGTGGTACATCCGAGGGTTAGAACCTCCTTAGCCCAAAGGTCATTCCCACACAGGGCCCCAGTCTGGTACAACGAACTCCCCTCTGACGTTTCCTTCATCTCCAAATTAGGACCTTTCAAGTCAGCCCTCAAAGAGCATATTCTCGCTTCACAGTGCTGCCAATGTACCAGCTAGTGCCGGGTCACCTAGCTATCATCTTACGGGACCACCCCGCCACTAAGCTCCTTCCGATATTAGGGCTACCAAACATTATCTATTAACAATGCTTCCTTTAACTGCACTCACAAGATATCTGTCTAATCCTCTACTTTGCTGTAAATATCAAACTTGTTACTCCATCCCTCTATCAGCAAACTTATTATTCTCTTGAAAACTGTAAAATACAGCTCTCGGTAACACATTCAATGCAATGTATAGCTGATCTTGATTCTGCAATACCGTATAACTGAAACAACTTTAACCTTTAGCTGCCATTCTAGATCTATATGTATTAAGTGTTTGTTTTGTTTTTTTCTGATGCAGAGCCTTTGTAAATGAGTCCCTGATTCAAAAGTTGTAATCCTAAAGTCTGTTAAATAAATAAATAAATACACAGTGGAAGAGTAAGTTTGCTGGCCAATGCACCTAGCTTCACCTGAGCTCTTTCCTTCTAGGTTGCTTGAAATGACAGAGCAAAGAACCTTACCAGAGCAAGGGAAAGGATTAAGGCTTCTTTTGGCATGGCAGATTTACTGTGTGTTGTTATTTTTATTTTGTACTCACAGGGATTGTTACTGTTTGTTGCTAACATTTTATTGCTTTATTTTTCTTCTATTCAAATTGCTGTTGCTGGGTATACCTTCTGCTGCATTATTACAAGGTGTGCCTACAGGTGTGTGCTAACAGATTACTGCTGTAATCTTCTGATTCAAATTGTCTTTTGCAAGGTATATCTTCTGTTACTGCTTTATTTTTCTCTGTAGCAAAGTGTTTCTTACAGGGTATATCTTCTGTGAAATTATTACAGGTGGTGCTTACATTTTTGTGACTTTTTATCATTAGGCTAAGCAAACTTACTGTTTGCCACTACTTTATTTTAT
This sequence comes from Neoceratodus forsteri, assembly GCA_016271365.2. Lineage (NCBI taxonomy): Eukaryota > Metazoa > Chordata > Ceratodontiformes > Ceratodontidae > Neoceratodus > Neoceratodus forsteri. The sequence goes on along the minus strand of CM057451.1, from coordinate 897,362,540 downwards.
TTATTGATTTATTTTTTTGCTGAAAAGGTTTTTTGTCTCAGAGATGTTGCAGTCTTCTTCTCATACTGGAGGAGCTAATTGCTTTCCTCCCACAGCTCTTCCAGGGGATTAGGTGTGTATCTGGGGGGTGGAGCTGGCAAAGTGTCAGTAACTTCCAACAGTATGAAGGGTTAAAAGGTCAGGTTAGTTGATATCTTGGAGGTGGAAGACTAGGTTTGCTGGTCAAGGCACCTAGCTTCACCTGAGCTCTTTCCTTCTAGGTGCTTGAAAGGACAGAGCAAAGAACCTTACCAGAGCAAGGGGAAGGATTAAGACTTCTTTTAGCTAGGCAGATTTACTGTGTGTTGTTATTTTTATTTTGTACTCACAGGGATTGTTACTGTTTGTTGCTAACATTTTATTGATTTACTTTTCTCTGATTCAAATTGTTGTTGCTGGGTATACCTTTGCTGCATTATTACAACGTTAGCCTACAGGTGTGTGGTAACAGATTGCTGCTGTAATCTTCTGATTAAAACTGTCTTTTGCAAGGTATATCTTCTGCTACTGCTTTAGTTTTTTCTGTAGCAAAGTGTTTCTTACAGGGTATATCTTCTGTGGAATTATTACAGGTGGTGCTTTACAGGTTTTACAGTTTTATCTATCATTAGGATAAGCTTTCAGGGTTACTGCATTTGTTGCTGACTGATTGTTTCTGCTCTTACCTCCTTGTTTCTTTTGTCCGTGATTCTTCTTTTCGGTAGGGGAAGGGGCCAGCCACCCACCCCCATCCCCAACCACCCCACACTACACTCCTTTTGTAGGGTAGCCCAGTCGTGACATTTTCTGTGGCAAAGCAGGAAGGGGTGGAACAGTGGAGTATCCACACGGTGACCGCATTTACAGGGGCACCAGTAATTTAACTTGTTATAACAAGTTATACAAAAACAAACAAACAAAACACAAAATCAAGCCTTTGCTTTCATTTTCTTACTTCTAATTACTCTGACCAGGTTTTAAACCCAGCAACATATCTGGAATGGATATCATTAACTGCAGGTACTGCGGAACACTTTTCAGAAGGGCAGTTTTACAGGATTTAGGACACTGTCCTATATGCTGGGCCACTGGAAATCTTAGGGCTCAGCTCCAGGCAGCTCAGGCAGAGATTACGCACCTCAAATTTCATATTCAAGAGGAAATATATTATAAGAACCACCCGCCATTTCTCCAACATCCAACAGAAGCACCTCGACCGCAGAGAGTAGTTGGTCTGGGAGGTTGGCAGGTGGTTAGGATGGGGCAAATCGGGTGCCCCATCACTCAGTGCTCTCCAACATATTACCTCCACAAACCATATAAAAACTACAAACAGGTATCTGCCTCTATCTCCAAAATCAAATAAAGGGGCAGAGGACACTGCAGAGCAGGACACTGCAGCACAGGAGCTAGCACAACAAAACTCGCCCAAAACAGGAACCAAAACAAAAAAAGCAAAAAGGAAATCCAAAAACCTTCTGATCATAGGAGACTCCATGATTCAGGGAGTTGATACCTATCTCCAGCCACGGAGTAATGGTCAGATGTCTCCCAGGTACATCAGCGTGGAGAGACACTGACCACATTGCTAAAATTGTTCAGGGAGCAGGAGAAAACATTGATGTCCTGGTACACATAAGGACTAATGATCTTGCCAGCCGGTCAGTTGTGGAAACCAAGGAACACCTGACCAGGTTGTGTGACAAACTATCATCCATTTCGTCCGGCATCTCCTTCTCTGAGATTCTGCCAGTCTGAGAGAGGGGGGCAGATGGACAGAAGGTCAGAGAAGGGAAGATAGGGGAGCTAAACATGTGGCTCAAGGGCTGGTGCCAGGAAAAAGGACACAAATTTGTAGGGAACTGGCAACAGTTCTGGGAGTAAAAGTTCTTTAAATTTGATGGACTGCATCTGACTAAGGAGGGAGTCAGTGCATTGGGGCAGAAGTTTCACTTCTTTGCAGAATATTTAAACTAGCAAATGGGGAGAGGGGTGCAGCACCCCATACATCGAATGGGAAGAACACCTCCCCCAGCTAGTGGTCAAACAGGAGTTCAGCATGTTTGCACTTCATTTGCATCACCAAGTAAGGAAAAAGTTCCAGTTCCCCATACGACGCACAGGGAAAACGCCAGACCTCACCCAACAACTAACACACCGAAATCTGGCCAATGGAAAATCATGTACACAAATGCTCACAGTCTGGGAAACAAGATCCCAGACTTGCAGGCAATAACGACAGAGGCTAAACTGGACATAGTAGCAATTAGTGAGACATGGTTTACCAGTAACCACACTTGGGAGACTTCAGTACCTGGCTATATACTGTACTGTTCAGAAGAGACCGAGATGCAAAAAGGGGGGTGGGGGCTGGAGTGGCCCTGTATGTCAATGAAAATATCAAAGCTACAGAAATTCAGAATGCACATAAGGAGCCAGAAGAACTGTGGGTCACCCTGGAAACAAGAAATGAGACAGACATAAGAACTGGGGTTGTCTATAGGCCCCCAGACCAGGGGGAGGACACAGACATATTACTGTTAGAAGATATACAAACCATAACAGCTAAAGGGGAGGTTCTGATACTGGGAGACTTCAGTATGCTAGATACAGATTGGGCAATACCAACAGGAACATCTGCCAGAACTAGAAACATGGTGGATTCCCTGCAGGGGGAGGGCCTCAAACAACTGGTACAACAACCCACAAGAGACAGGGCTATCCAAGATCTAGTACTGACTAACAGGGACAGGATCACAGATCTCCAGGTAGAAGGTCACCTGGCGGCCAGAGACAATCACATGGCATGGTTCAATTTGGCCACTAGAACTAAATCATCAAATTCCAAGGCAAAAATATCGGACTTCAGAGGAGCTGACTTTGATAAGATGGCCAACAGAGTTAAGCTAGCCCTGGCAAAAAGAAATAGAGGTGAGGGGTTACAGGCAAAGTGGGCAAGCATTAAGGATGAAATACTTGAAGCAACATCCCACTGTATTAGAGAGAAAAGGAAGTGCAAAAGAAGAAGGAAACCACTTTGGTTCTCAAAAACAGTAGCAGAATAGGTCAGAACCAAAAGGCTGGCCTTCAGGAAATATAAGAGAACACAGCGGGATGAAGATAGGGGGACATGCCAAACTTCCCTAAGGGAAGCAGGGAAGGCAATAAGGCAGGCAAAGGCCCAAACTGAGGAAACACTAGCACAAATAGTAAAAGAAGGGGACAAGATTTTCTATAGATACATTAGTGAAAGGAGAAAGTCCAGAGGGGGTATTGCTAAGATCAAAGGAGGTAAGGGAAAGTGTGAGGAGGAGGACCATGTAAAAGCATCTATCCTAAATAGATACTTCTGCTCAGTATTTACTGAAGATAAGGTAGGGCAGGGCCCACAGCTGGGCACCATGGACACAGGGGGGGAGGGAGGTGAGCACTAGTCCCTTCATAAAAGAATGGGTCCTTTAAGAATTCGATAAGCTCAGGATGGACAAAGCAATGGGACGTGATGGCATACATCCCAGGGTACTAAAGGAGCTAAGGGTGGAACTAGCAGAGCCATTAGCAGAACTGTTTATTGAGCTCTGAGTACAGAAGAGGTCCCAGAAGACTGGAGAAGGGCTCATGTGATCCCGCTCCACAAGAGTGGTAGCAGGGAGGAGGCAGGGAACTACAGAACAGTCAGTCTTATCTCAGTAGTAGTCAAGATTATGGAGGCACTCCTTAAGGAAAGGATTGCAACACCTGGAATCCATAGCAGCACAGGATCTAAGACAACATGGGTTTACAAAAGGAAGGTCCTGTCAAACTAATCTCATAGATTTCTTTCACTTGCTATTTCTGTCTTTTCTTCCCCCTTGCATATCTGCATTTATAAAATATATGTAAATTCTTGTGAAACTATAAGTGATACTGGGATCCATTTGTTTAAAACTGTGTATAGCTATAATGTTGAAATGATTGCAAAGCTATTTGGAACTCAAGGGGTTAACCTGCGATGCAGTTGTTAAGCCCTTTGCAGATCCGTAAACAAGAGGTCAGTTCTGGGTACTATGTTCTTTTTGCTGCACCTGCAAGGACTGAAACTTACAAGAACATTCTGTGAGAAGCAAGCTCTCTTTAACGGGTTCCCAGACAAAGACATAAAAGAGCAGCAATGTTTTTGCTAGAGAGGTAAAGAGAGTGACAGACTGAAACTTGGAATTAAGAGAAGAAACACTCAGAAGGACTTTGTTTTCCCTGTTTGCACTGCCTTTGTAAAAATAGTTATACTGAACAGTTTAATTTTTGTTTTGCTGTTATTGAGACCAATAAAATGCTATTTATGAATTTTGAAACTGCTCCTGGTTTTCCTGTGCTTCCTGACCTGTGCCCTGATGAGAAATGTCCATTGTTTTGTCCGTGGAAAATTATAAAAATAAAGCAAAAAAAAAAAAGGACTGCCAGCAGGATAAAGCCTTCAGTCATTGCAGGCCCCACACCACCAAATGGGCCCTGGACCACATCTGGATGTGTGTTTCTGTATGGGAGGGGACTGCCCTCCTGCTCCTGGCCCTGCCACAGGCCGGGGGGAGGGGATCTGTGGGGGATCTTCAGTGCATGTAAACGCCAGAGATGGTGGGTGATGGGACTGGGCAAATGGAGGGTTGAAGGGCGTGGACAACACAAAGGAGGATTAAAAACCTTGATGAAAAAAAAAATAGTGATGTAGATGCCACCACTGCGGTAACTGAGATGCCAAGAGTAGGAATTAATTTACCATTGTTATGACTTCCGCTGGGACTTTTATCTTTAAAATTATAATTACTCTCCAGTAGCTTTTAGATCAAAGTTGCTGCGAGTATAAAGATTAAAGATTCCGACTTCAAAGTACTATGAATCTCCACTGTGTTGAAATTATAAATGAAAATAAAAGTTTCAAGAAAAATTAAAAAAAGTTCTTACCAGGATCTGAACAAGGGTCTCCTATTTCTAAACCCACCCCACTGAGCCACAGCGCTACACCACAGAAAATGCACACTGCTGTAGCCTAGTGGCTGTGTCATACATCGAAGTAGGGAAACTGGTTTCAAATCCTAGCAGGGGTGTCTGCATTACAAGCTACCTAAAAAATGAATTAGCAGGGGTCAGTTTCTCTTTCCACTTACACAGAGACGTATTGACGGGTGGCTAGTCATTTAGGGTCAAGCGGTGCCGAGCGAGCCAAGTCATTTTCCTTTGTTTTCTCCCCTGGGACTTCTGTGAGTGATGCACGCATTTGTGTCTGGACTGACACACATGTCCCCCATGTCTACTGGTCCCACTGGGCAGCCACCCAGCCTCCACTAGGCAGCAGGCAAATTGTAGGATTCAGGATCCCCCCCCAAAGGAGGAGAGCTGTCCTGGGATGCTGAATCCTCCCTCATGTAGCCAGCCCCGAGCGACCCTGGTCCATTCCTGAACCGAGTCGCCAGCATGGCTGGAGGTAATGCGCCAGTGCCTCAGCCCTCCATGCTACTGGGCCGGCACAGCAGGGGTCAACTGTAACATTATTTGACTTGACTTTATTATGTGTACTTAGATAATTTTTTACTGTGTTACAAATATGTTTATTTTATTTTTATTTATTTCAAATAATCAGAAATACACCTTTGAGTCAAGGACTCCTTTGTAAAGGTTCCATGTCAAGGATACAGAGAACAACATTGACAGGTACAGAGAGTAAAACATATGTACAGGTAAGTAGTTAACTAAGATTAAGATACATAGTGGGGGGCGTGGCCTGGCTGGCAAGAATGGCGGAGCACTAATCGGGAGCTCCGTGAGGATCCACCAGTATTTGTATGCATCCTACATTAAACCAAGACCAAAAGACTAAGAAAAGATTGAATTTATATTACTAATGCCAGGTCCATCTAAATTGGGGAAAAGACAATCAAAACTCCGGTTCCCCACACCAGCTGAACAGGGTAGAGGCCCAGGCTGTAGCAGGCCTGGGAAAAACCCCGCAACTCCTGCGAAGCCGTCCTCCGTCACTGCGAAGACAATTATGGCTCAAGGGAGAAGCGATTATATCACCCTGGAGCGTCTTATTAAAGACCTGAAGTGTGACTTGGGAACCAAAGTGCAGGCCGATTTTGATAACTTAACTTCCCAGACACAACACCTGCAACAGACAGTGAATTCAGTGTCTGATACAGTGGACGCTAATGAATGGAGGATCGCAGAATTGGAAGCTCGAGTCAGTAATCAAGAAGACCTTGCTTCCTCCACAACCGCTGATCTAAGGAAAGCATTAAAGGAAATAGCAGACCTCAGGGAGCAGATAGATGACCATGAGAATCGAGAAAGGAGGAACAACGTCCGAATCATAGGTTTGCCAAAGGGAACAGAAAGCAAGGACTGTAGTACTTCAATGAAACAATGGCTTAAACAAGTTCTCACCTTGCCTGAAAACTGCAGCCTTGAAGTGCAAAGGGCACATCGCTCACCAGGGGCTAGACTGCAGCCAGATCAATGACCATGGCGCTTGCTAATTAAATTCCTGCGGTACCAGGACCGGCAGTGCATCCTGGAGGCTGCCCGGAAAGCAGGCCCAATTATGGTAAACAAGATGAGAGTCGGTATCTTTCCCGATTTTTCAAGAAATATCCAATCTAGGAGGCAAGACTTCGGGGAGGTGAAAAAAACAACTGCAACGTTTGAACTGCCCATTCTCCCTGGTTTATCCGGCCCGGCTGATTGTGCGACCTCCCAAAGGAAAGCAAAAGGCATTTACCAACCTGGCGGCTGCCGCATCATTCCTTGAGGAGTGGGAGAGCAGGCGCCAAAAAAACAAGAGTGACGGGGACAATCGCTGATTTACACAAACCTGCCTTGGAGATAAGTTAAAAGGCTTTTTTCCCTTTTTATTTTTAACATAATTGCTGGGCGCTTAGGTGGAAGATCAGGTATTTTGGGGAGGGAGGCTCAAGAGCCCACAACACCGGGTTGTGGCCTATAAGGGCGGGTGAAGAGCTCCGTTTCATCCCCTACCCCTCCACTCGAGGTACTGCTGGCCAGCAAGGCCGAGGCCTATCCAGTGAACTGCAGGCCCCAGAATTATCGTCTGCACCACTGGGGCAGCAGATATTTGGACATTCTTGTAGAACTGTTTGTTTTTTATACTACAAGCCTTTACCTGGACTGAATATTGTTTGGGACTAAAACTTCTGTTTTAAGACTTTTGTTCAATAGTTCATAGGATAAGAGCCCATTCAGTTCATACTTTTTATACAGTGGGCCGAATAGGGAGAAAGGCTTCTACTTTAAAGGGGCCAGGATGTTTGTTCAATGTTAAAATTGGGTTAAATGGTGTTAGTATATAGAATGTTTTGATATTACTAGGTCTGTTTCTCATTTTTGAATTAATACGTTGACCAGATCTGAGTAATATTTAAATTTACAAGTTTTCATGTTGGAAATAATATATCTTAGGTGACCTTTTTACATTTGGTCTTTGGGATGGTAATAAGTTGACTAGTGGGGAGGGGGGAAGTGAATTTAACGTCTTAAAGGGGTGGGCTGGGGGCAGGTCCTCTGGTGTTGACTGTTGGGTAAGGACTTTGTAGCAATTCTGTGAACACATTTTAGGGGTCCCTGAGGTTCTACCATTCAGAGTGGGCCTTTGTTTGGGGATCCTGTTAAGGGGGGCTGTCCCGCCATGGTTGTGGCCCGGATGTACTGTACTTTGGCTATCTTGTAGGATGGTCGGGACAAGGGAAGGGGGTATGCCCCCCCGATCCATCCCCCCCCGCTGCAGGTTAAGGGGATGTAATTAATAATACAATCTTTATACACTCTCCTTTCTGTAAAAAGGATGGATCCCCAGCTCTCTCCATGAAAAACAGTGGGAGAAGGATTGTCTATGGTGTGGGGAATTCACCTTATTCTTCACAGAGTGGACGTCTGGGAAGGGAGGGTTTGGAGGGTAGAGGGAAGGGAACTGGGAAAGGGGGACTTGGGAAGGGGGAGGAGAAGGGGATGGGGAAGAGATGTAAAGTTGGGGAACTTTGGGGAAATATCAAAAAAGCAGGATGCAAAAAGTTACTCGCATTCTTAGTAACAATGGTATTTAAGACTCAGGTGGGAAAGGTCCAGTTAAGATTTTTTGTCTATGATAATGGCTGAATTGACATACGTGACCTGGAATATCAATGGACTGCGCACATCGGTAAAAAGAAGGAGGGTATGGTCTCAACTGAAAAAAACAGACATGTGACATAGCCCTCCTTCAAGATATCCACCGTATGAAGAGGAAGTCTCCTCAATGGCTGGATCATGGGGACACTACTGGCGGCCCTTTACATCATGGGCCGGGGGTTGCAATCTGGATTTGCCCAGGAATCCCCCACCATTTGATTTCCCAGAGGGCTGATGTCCAGGGCAGATTCTTGATAACTGAATTGGAGGTGGGGGCACGCGAAGTGACCATGGCCTCAATCTACGGCCCGAACTACGACTCGTCAGACTTCTTTACCCATCTACAGATGACTATCGCTCCCTACAGAGAGAATTTGATTATTGGAAGGGACTTTAATGTTTATTTGGACCCTGGGCTAGATCACTCCTGCAGTAGAACTAACCCGATACCCCAAGGGGTAGTGGCATTCAAAGGTCTACTGAGGGAGAGAGCCTTGGTGGAAGTGTGGAGACACTTGCATCCCAGGGACAGAGAACATTCATTTTACTCACATGCCCATCAGGTCTATTTTTTTGTGTCCCCTTCTTTGATGGGTCAAGATATGGAGGTGGCCTATGGTCCCATGGTAGTGCCTGATCACGCTCCTTTGAGGGTAGTAATTCCATTCAGCCCTAGGGAACTGACGAGTTCTCAATGGAGACTGGATCCGACTTTGCTTCAGGACCCTGAATATGTAAGTTTTATACAAACTAAAATAATGGACTTTATCACCACTAATCACATTCAAGAGGTCCACATTAAATATGTCTGGGATGCCTTAAAAGGATATATTAGGGGAGAGACTATTTCATTCTCTGCACGTAGAAGGAGAGTTGAAAGAGAATGGGAAAATAATCTAGAATTCCAAATTCTACAGACAGAAAGGGTCAATATGAGACACCCATCGGGAGAAAGAGTTAGGCTTTTAAAGATCATGAAGGGACGACATAGTCAAATAACTAGTAAACGTATTGAGCAGGATATACTAATCAATAATTCTTGGACACACTGAGGGAGACTACGCGGGAAAATGGCTGGCCAGCCTAGCAAAAAAAAAAAGTGCGGAATGAACCATTTTAACTATGAATACACCATCGGGTGAACCTACACATAACCAGCTCGAAATTAACCAGCTTTTCAGAGGTTTTTATGTCTCTCTGTATACTTCTCAATACCTGAAAAATGCTGACCCCCTAACCTTTCTGGCCCCGCTACCCCTTCCTTCACTAGCACCGGACCTGTGGGAAGCTATAAATAGCCCCATCTTGAGGGATGAAATTAAAAAGGCCACTACACAGATGCGGCGTGGGAAAGCCCCGGGCCCAGATGGTATCCCTGTGGATTTCTATGGGGCCACATGGGAGGACCTGGGAGCATTGTTAGGAGAAGTAGTGGATGTAACATTACAGGAGGGAGCTCTTCCCAATTTCATGTCGGAAGCCACAATTGTTGTTCTACCTAAAGCAGGGAAAGATCTGAAGTTGTGTGGCTCCTACAGACCGATATCTTTGCTTAATTCGGATTATAAAATTGTGTATAAAATTCTGACTGGGAGGCTGGACCCTCTCCTGCCCGTCATGGTCCATTTAGACTGGGGGGGGGGGTTCGTGGAGGGCCGCCAGGCAATAAATGTCATCCATAAATGGTCTGGAGGGAAAGACAGATTGAGGGGGCTTCTTGCCCTTGATGCCAAGAAGGCATTTGATCGGGTGGAGTGGCCATATATGTTTGCGGTCCTTGAGAAATTTGGCCTAGGGGACACCTTCACGAAATGGCTAAGGGCCCTATATAGAGCCCCAAGGGTGCAGCTACTGACCAATAATACTCTATCCTCCCCCTTTCCACTTACGCGAGGTACATGCCAGGGATGCCCCCTTTCTCCCCTTTTATATGTTCTTTGCACTGAAATCTTGGCGGCTTATATAAGAGCCAACCCCAATATTGGGGGACTCAGACAGAGTGGGAGGGATCATGTAATCTCGCTATTCGTGGATGATATTTTGCTGTTCTTGGAAGACCCAATCGCTGCCCTGCCAGAACTAAATAGGTGTTTTAAAATACATGGCCCATTGTCGGGACATAAAATAAACTGGACAAAAAGTGATTGGCTCCCACTGGGTAAAATTAGGCGACCTATTGTTGTAGCAGGGGTGGAAATTCCACCATCGAATGCGGTTAAATATTTAGGGGTCCTTCTCCCGAATAGATTATCTCAGACTATTAAATTAAATTACCCGCCCCTGGTCAGAAAGATCAAAGAAGACTGCTTTAGTGGAGATCTCTTCCTCCATCATTAATAGGATGGGTTAATCTTCCTACCTCTACCTCACCTGTCTCCCTGGTTCTTACCCCCCCACAGAAACCTCAGTGCAACTCCTCCCTATCAAGATACTACTTGGTGCCCAAAACAAAGTCCTCACGATTGCTGCTGTCTATATCCCACCAAAAGATCCTGATTCCGGCCTACAGGCTGTCCTCAAGTTCGTAAGTACACAACCTTCTGACATCGAACTCCTTCTCCTTTGGGACTTTAATATAAATTGGCTTGCTCCTGATGTAGGGTCAAACAAAGATGCTATCCTAGCAGCAAATTTAACACAAGTGGTAAACTCCCCTACCAGGAAAAACTACAAATCAGGGACCAGCACCCTCATTGACTGGATCCTTACCAGCCACCCTACCCATATAACCAATGTAAGTGTTCTCCTGACTCGCCTCAGTGATCACTCTCCAATAATATGTACCTGGACAAATAAGTTTGTAGCCGCCTCCAAAACCATCTATAGCAGAGTCCTACCTTATGGCAACCTTACTCATCTCAAGACCTGTCTTAGGCAGATAGACTGGTCCTTGATTTACAAAACTCAAGATGTTGACCTAGCCCTTGATTACTTTATTACTACCTTCAACACTGCCTGTGACACCTATGCACCAGTAAAAAAGTGCAAAATCAAAGCACTCACAAATCCCTGGTTCACGGCGAAGCTATTGGCACAACTCAAAAGTAGGGATCACCTCTGGGCCACTGCAAGAGCTACTGGCACTCTGTCGGACATCCAAAAATATAAACAGGCTCGCAACCACTGTACTAAACAGATCCGCTTGATGAAGAGCTCCTACTTCAAGAATGCCCTCTCCAACTCCTGGGCTAAGAAGGAAATCCTTCTGGGACAACATAAGAAATATCATGGGTCAGCAGTCCAAATCCTCTCCTACAATAAATGAATGTGTATGGAACCACTACATTAGACCCAGTGGTCATTGCAAACACCCTAAATGATACCTTCACAGACCTTAGTGGTGTCCTCTCATTTGATTTCTTCACTGATGCTGACCCTCCAATTTCTACTTCTACTACTGCCTCTCCAACCAAACCACCCTTCCATTTCAAACTAGTAAAGGCACATGAAGTCTATAAATATGTAAAGAAGGCCATTTCTAAGTCCCGAGCAAGCAACGACACTATTGACCTTAAACTTCTTTCCCTCACTCTGGAGGAAGTACTGCTCCCCCTCACAAAAATTTTCAATCTCTCCCTCTGCTACAGCCAATTCCCTAGGAAATGGAAGGCTGCAGTTGTCACTGTGGTGCACAAAAGTGGTGATAAGTCACTGCCTGGTAACTATTGCCCGATATCAATACTACCACCTCTCTCTAAGGCCCTTGAACGCTTGGTGGTGGACCAACTTTCAGACTACCTGGAAAAGCACAACATCCTATGCACCCAGCAGCATGGATTTAGGAAAGGGCACAGCACATCGACTGCCCTACTTGAATTCTCAGGAGCAATCCACAATGCCATGGACAAAGGAAACCTAACTGGAGCAGTCTACATTGACTTAACCAAGGCATTTGATGCAGTACACCATGGCCTACTTATCAAACAACTACTATCCCTAGGGCTCTCGCAGGATCCTGGTGACTGGGTAAAAAATTACCTTGCTCAACGCTCTCAATCTGTAAAAGTAGCTGGAGTTCTCTCAGACTCAAAACCAGTTCGCTCAGGAGTTCCCCAGGGATCCATCCTGGGCCCCTCCTTTTCAGCCTTTTCCTAAACTCCTCCCCAAATCCTGCCCTGAACAAATAATCCTATGCCGACGATGCCGTGATTCTTGCCACTCATAAATATCCGAACCTCTTACGCCTCAACCTTCAGCATGCTTTTTCCAAAGTTGAGATGTGGTTCCTTGAACATAAGCTGGTTCTAAACCACAAAAAAACTAAATCCATGCTCTTCTCTAACCCGCAGAACAAGAAACGGCAAGTCCCACTCACCATTAATACATACCTGGGAAATACCCTTGAACAAGTGCCAATTTTCAAATATCTTGGAATCAACTTTGATCAAGGCCTAACCTTTGCAACTCACATTGATAGTACAGCAAAAACTATTAATCAGCGAATTGGGATTCTGTATCGGAACCGATAGCTCCTTACCCATTCTGCAATGAGGATTGCCATCCAATCCTCTATCATCTCAGTCGTTGACTATGGCTTAGTTATATACGGATCTGCCACTACTACAGCACTTAGTCGCATTACAACATCCCTAAATAAGGCCTGTCGGTTGCTCACTGGTGTACATCATCGCCCACATGCATGTGTGAACTCTATGCTGACTCAGGTTAAGTTGCAACCTCAAACCGGATAGTACCTTACCTGCCTGATGGCAAAAAATCCACCCTGGGCCTCACTCCACCTTGTATCCAAGACCTGTTATGCCTGAGCGCTAGCACCCGTTTTACCAGCAGATCAGAACACCAGCCTCTCCAAGTCCCCCGATGCCGGACTTCTCAGGGACAAAGATCATTTGCCTATCGTGCCCCCAGCTGGCTAAATGCCCTCAGCACTCATATTACTGCCTCCAACTCTCTAGGTATTTTCAAATCAAAGCTGTTCTCTCACCTTGCCACCTCCAGCTCCTGTGACTGCCCTGATTAAACCTCCTATTTTCTCACTACCCACTCTGTTCCGTTATTTGACAAAGACATGTTTGGGAAACCTTTTCTCCTGCTATTGTCTGCTCCCCACATCTTTCACTTACCCTCTCTGTTCTGGACTTTTTCCATATTTGTTTCTCCTAATCTGGCATGACCTCTTTCTTGTAATAATAATGTGATTATTGATATCTCATGTCCTTTTGCACAAATGATTTGATATGTATTTTTATATGTTTTCTCGCTCTTGACACAGCACAAATTGTTGTGTTATCTATGTAACCTTTTTTGTACTGTACCTAATTGACGTGGAACTTTTGTAAAAGAGCCTCTGGCTCAAAGGTAGTAATTCCTAGAACAATAAACTAAACTAAATGACAAAAAAAAGTTAAATTTTATTATCTTGCCACCCAAATGGCACATATACCAGATCTGTTGAAAACTGACCTGGGCAGGCGCCCACAGTGGACATGGATGGAAGATGAGGGAATGAGTCCCCTATATTACTCACTACTTATAGACTCATCCTCGCGGAACGAGGACAGGAGAGTCCCTAACACATATACTCGAAATTCATTGAAGATCTGGAGGACAGCCCACTTGACATTAGGGGAACAGAATTACCTATCAGCAGATACCTCCATAGAGGCAATACTGACAAGGGGGAAACAGATGTCAGGAGTATCTAGACAACATTTAAATAATTGGGCAGGGAGGGGTCTAGTCTGAGTCCAACAGGGTATACAGAGAGGGCAGGTCCTTTCTTTTCAAGAACTTAGGGCATCCTTTGGGCTCCACACCTCTCATTATTTTACATACTTAAAAATGAAAATGCTGTTAGAGCGATTACTGGAGGAGGGGGAAGGCCACACAGCGATGCACTATTCGTCTCTGGAAGAGCTGTTCCGGAGATTTTCAAAGTGGAGACATTTAAACCCCTGAAATTATGTTACAACCTTCTCATGGGCTCTCTGGAGAATCCACTTGAGGCAATACAGAGCCACTGGGATATTGATACCCACCCTGATAGCCCGACGGAAGGAGATTGTACCCTTATACAAAAGAATCTCTTTCACTATTCAGTTAATAATAAACTTTGGTCCCTACAGTATAATGTGATGATGAGGGTCTACTTCACTCCAGGAAGAGCATATAAAATAAACCCTGACAACTCTCAATTTTGTTCCAGGTAAAAAATTTATGTGGGGACTTTTTTCCACACTATATGGGAATGCCCTGTGATTCGTACTTTTTGATTGGCCATTGTGGAGATTCTGGCTAAGACCCTTTCCACGCATATTGACATGGACCCCTTGGAGATTCTATTGGGACTCCCGGGACCAGGAGGTTGGTACCCCAGGGATGGCCATAAATTGAAGAGAATAGGGATGGTAGTTGGTCTGAGAGCAGTGGCAATACATTGGAAAAGTTCCAAGGCACCATCAGTTACTGCGTGGCTGACAGATCTGCTCCATCTAATGAAATTAGAGCATACACAATATGCAGCACTGGGCCAAAGGCATAAATATGAAGAAATTTGGGTCTCACTGGAAGGAGCTATAGCATCCAATTGGTTGCCGGCATTTTAGCATATTGGTTGCTGAGGGTTTGGATGGGACCTCCTTACGAGCCACAAACCTCTTATATAAAAAGCTGCGTTGGCCGACATTCCAGGAGCATACAATTTCAATCTTATTTCAATCTAAGGAAACCAGCCAGGTCAATTTGATGAGATGGCTGGTACCTTGGTAATATTGTGATTGAAAAGAACTGTTAAGTTATATGTGAGTAAGGCCGTACCTTTATAATATATGTATTATGACAAGAATGTATGAGTATCGAAGTGTCCTGAGTATTAAATAAAGTTTACAAAAACATAAAATTAAAAAAGATACATCGTAGGGCAGGACATGCCGGTGTCAGAAAGTTAATGAGGAAAACAGCAGAGTAAAACAATTTTCAAAATAGGGTCTCAGAATCAGAGCAGGTAATGTTCCCAAACCCCCTTTCCTTGCATATTGTATTAACTGTGTTCTTCTAAAGTTGTGAAACTATTACCTTTGGAAATACAGGACCATTCAGCCCAGTGGGCATGGAGGACTGAGGCATCAGTGCCTTACTTGCTGCCATGCCAGCAACCTGTGTTCGGTGGCGAACACTGGTTGCTGGGGGTCAGCCGGGAAGGGAGAGGATTGAGCGTCCGGAGGTTGAGGGCATTGAACATGTACTCCCTGGAAGACCAGCGAGAGAGAGAAGGAACATGATTGGGACCTTCAAGTACTTGAAAGGGATCAAAAGGATGGATAAGGAGAATCTCTTTAAGCTGAGTGACAACCATAACATGAAGGGGCACAGTCTTAAGCTGGGAGGGAGGTTTAGGAGGGAGGTCAGGTAGCACTTCTTCACAGAGACGGTGGTGGACACTTGGAACGTGCTACCGGAAGAGATGGTCTTGTTGAAGACAGTGGGCAACTTCAAGAATAGGCTGGGATAGCCATGGGGAGAAGGTAAGGATTATGGGTAGGGAGGATGGGAGGAGTGGGGGGCAGGGCCAGTAGTTCAAGCTGTGGACCCTGCAATACAAGCAGACTAGACAGACCAAATGACCTTCTTCTGCTGGCTTCTTAGTATGTTTATATGTACATACAGTACATATACATGTATATGTATTATATCCAGAGTGAAAATCGACCAGGATATTGTTGCCTTCTGCTATGTCCAGAGTGCAGACTATTACTTTACCATATCACACCACACACACACACACACACACACACACACACACACACACACATATACATATATACATATATATATATATATATATATATATATATATATGGGTTGTCAGAACAGGTTCGGTAAAGATTCGAACCCTCCTCGATCCCTGGTGTTCGAGTTCTAATCTTAGAACCTCGAACACCAAACGGTTCGCAAAGGGTTCAATCACCGACACACGAGACGCACGGGGTCGAGTAAGCTACCAAGCCGCCGGGATCTGTGGGGGTATTTAAGGAGATGCGCCATGAGGAGGAGGCCATTTGCTGAGGATCATCGGAGCAGAGGCAGCAGCAGCAGGCAGCAGCCCACTAAACTGTAGCAATTAGCTGTTAGCGCCAGATACCGCCATTTTGTCCAGTGGCCACTCTTCTTCTCCTGTGAGACCGAGAACAAGAGAAAGGCTCAAAAAAAAAGCTGAAAATCGGGGGACTGGGAGGGACTAGGGAGGTTCAGGACAGAAGGAGGATTAATCAAGATTGGGAAGGGACTGGGGAATAGGGAGGGATTGAGACCAATATCAGGACTGGAGGAGGACTCAGAGAGAGAATAAAAAAAAAATAAGAAGAAGACTGAAGATTAAGAACCTTTGTGAAATGTGATTATTTGAAACTGCAGCACACTGCACACTCAGCAGCTGCCAGCAACAAGCATACAAGGGGGGCAAAAAAAGGCAAATAAATCTTTCTGAACCCTAGTGTGTGTGTCACAGAGAGAAGCCCAGTGTGTGCCCCTTGACTGCACTGTACCCTACCCAGTGTGTGTTACAGAGAGAAGCCCAGTGGCCAGTTGTGTGGTGGCATTAACCTTACATGACAGAAACGTAGAAATATAATTCTCATTCCCTGGGTTGCGTATGTGACTCCGTCTCCTGTGGTCAGCCCATCACCCTGCTGCTGTGTGCCCTTTGACTGCACTGTACCCTACCAGTGTGTGTTACAGAGAGAAGCCCAGTGGCCAGTTATGTGGTGGCATTAACCTTACATGACAGAAACGTAGAAATATAATTCTCATTCCCTGGGTTGTGTATGTGACTCCGTCTCCTGTGGTCAGCCCATCACCCTGCTGCTGTGTGCCCTTGACTGCACTGTACCCTACCCATTGTGTGTGTTACGAGAGAAGCCCAGTGGCCAGTTGTGTGGTGGCATTAACCTTACATGACAGAAACATAGAAATATAATTCTCATTCCCTGGGTTGCTTATGTGACTCCGTCTCCTGTGGTCAGCCCATCACCCTGCTGCTGTGTGCCCTTTGACTGCACTGTACCCAGTGTGTGTTGTTACAGAGAGAGAAGCCCAGTGGCCAGTTGTGTGGTGGCATTAACCTTACATGACAGAAACGTAGAAATATAATTCTCATTCCCTGGGTTGCGTATGTGACTCCGTCTCCTGTGGTCAGCCCATCACCCTGTTGCTGTGTGCCCTTGACTGCACTGTACCTACCCATTGTGTGTGTTACAGAGAGAAGCCCAGTGGCCAGTTGTGTGGTGGCATTAATCTTACATGACAGAAACGTAGAAATATAATTCTCATTCCCTGGGTTGTGTATGTGACTCCGTCTCCTGTGGTCAGCCCATCACCCTGCTGCTGTGTGCCCCTTGACTGCACTGTACCCTACCCATTGTGTGTGTTACAGAGAGAAGCCCAGTGGCTAGTTGTGTGGTGGCATTAACATTACATGACAGAAACGTAGAAATATAATTCTCATTCCCTGGGTTGCGTATGTGACTCCGTCTCCTGTGGTCAGCCCATCACCCTGCTGCTGTGCACCTTTTGATTGCTATGTGTATGCCTATGCCCAGCAGCCCAATCATTCTGTAAGCCTTGAACCTGGGATCCTTTAGTTGCAAACTGTCATATTCTTCAATTACTTTCAGTCCACGTATCTCAGTGTCACACAACCAAAATAAAATTTTGGAGTTGTAGCCAGCGATTACAGATCACATTGCTTTGTTACACAGGAATTGTTTGGGTGTTGGTGTGTTCACTGCAGTATACTGGACTGGTAGTACTGGTACTTACTGTCTGTTATGGCTGACACCAACATAGATGAAGCATTTAGTGCTGGTGTTGGAGCAGGTGTTGGTGGTAGTGGTAATCCTGGTGCTAACAGAAATAACCAAAATGTTTCATGTGATAAAAATTCAACAAACAGCAAAAGAGCAACAGTGAAGTGTGGTAAAGGGGGACCTTTTAAGAAAACCTGTACAGCTGCTGGGGTCACATGGAGAGGCACCATAAGGTATGCCATTCATGCCGTTAAGATCCCTGTGACTAGCAGCAATAATGCAAGTGACAGTGAGTCCCTCTCTGACTCAGACAGTAGCTCTTTGTCTCAGTCCCACACTGTTGTGTCTCGCGACAAATCATTACTTCCTCAACAAAGTGAAATGAGCAAGTCTGCTGACAATGAATCAGGTAGTGCACTTGCAAATACATCCAGCACTGTTGGCAATGAAAAGGACATATCCATTGAATCCACCACTTCTGTGCTGGCCAGCAATGAAAATCCATCAGAGTCTTCTGTCCACTCTTCTAGCACCAAGGAGCATGTCCCAGGTTCTGTTAGGACAGGTGAAAAGACACAAACAGTCTTTAGCTATCTTCCTAGCACTCGAACAAAATCTATCACATCTGAGGTGTGGAATTATTTCTCAGTCAGTAAAACTGATCCATGCAGAGCAATTTGTTCCCTGTGTAAACAGAGTGTAAGCCGTGGTAAAGTTGTGTCATGCCTTGGCACTACAGCTCTTAAACGCCATCTGAAAAGCATTTGGTTTTGCTTGATCATCCAAACCCATGTCCTCCATCTTCCAGACCGCACGTGAGAAGGGTCAGAAATCTGAAATGATACTGAATTGTCTGTACTTGATGCGGCAGAACCACTGCCAGCCCTAGGATCACTGTTACCACCAATGCCAGCACCATTAGTACCAGTTGCACATCCAGTGATGGCACTGAATGTATAAGTCCTAGTCCACCATCTCTGCGTCCATCTGCCCATCGAGCACGGTGTATAATAAACCAGCAGGGACATGTTGCAAACAGCTAACACTGTCTCAGGCATTTGAAAGGAAGAATACCTTACTAGAAATCATCCAAAGACCCTTCAACTTAATCACCGAATTGGTGAACTGTTAGTGGAGCCCTTCTCCCATACTCTTTGGTAGATCATGAGGATTTAGGAGCTCATGACATTAGCAGAGCCTCGTTACAATGTTCCTCATCGAAGGTACTTTTCCTATGTTGAAATACCAAACATTTATCAGGCTTTAAAAGCGACAGTGATGCTTGCACTTAAACTGCAGAGGGTGGGTTATTCATGTCACAACAGATATGTGGACCAGCACTCAAAACATAGATTACATGTCCTCACGCTCATTGGGTCACGTTTTCTTGTGCTTCTTCAAAACAAAGACACCCCAAAAGATGGCGCTGCTGCATATAAAGAAGTTTGGGCAAAGTCATACTGCTGCAAACATCTTGCAGGAACTAAATGACCTCCTTGACGAATGGGTTTATTCTCACGGTCTAAAATGTGGCTTCATAGTAAGTGACAATGGAGCCAACATCTATAAGCAGTACAGGATGGAGGATTTCTGCATGCTTCTTGCTTTGCACATTGTTTACACTTAATTGTCAAGGGATTTCTCAGCAACGAAACACAAGTGGATGGTATGATTGCTGTTTGCAAAAAAATTGTGACTCACTTTTCACATTCAACCAAGGCTATACGGACATTGTCCGAACTGCAAAAAAAACACAAGCTGCCCCAGCAAAAGCTGATTCAAAATGTTTCCACTCGTTGGAACTCAACGCTTTATATGCTGCAGGCGCCTCTTGGAGCAAAAAGCAAGCTGTACATGAGTACTGCTCCAGTTACATTATTGGAGATGGCATTATGCTGTCTGTGCTGCAGTGGAAATTAATGGAGACAGTGTGCTGTATCCTAGCTCCTTTTGAGACGGCTACAAGGGACATGTCTTCTGAAGGTGCATCTGTGAGTCAGGTTATCCCCTCATAATGCTCATTTCACATCATCTTAGTGTTCTAAATCTACAAATAGAAAAAGACAGATCTGAAGCGCAGACAACATGTGCGCCTGTATCATGGGAATCGTAAAGAGAATGAGCGGCGCTTCAAAACCAATGACAAATTAGTTGCAATAGCGAAATCAAGACACTACATCCTTGCAACTCTCTTAGATCCCAGGTTCAAGGCTATACATCTTCCAAAACAGATGATACAGAGCAGTACAAATGTATGTTGCTAGATGAGCTGCAGCACTCACAGGAGTCAAACACAGACACGCACAGTACCCTCAGGTTGTCATCACCACAACATGCAGGTTCATCTTCACAAAGGATACAGAACTGGAAAAGTCACCAAACATTAACAGTAGTTGTTCCACAACTGCCACTTCTTCAGCCCTTAGTAGCAAGCTAAATCTGTGGCAAAACCTTTCCCAAATTGCTGCCATACCAGCTGCTTCTGCTGATTCCTCTTCTGACGGTCTCTGTCCAACATGGTAGACAGTTACCTGCAAGAACTGCCTATTCCTATTGATGCATGCCCTTTGAATACTGGAGATCAAAAAGTCAATTTGGACAGAGCTGTATGATGAAGCCTGTAAATATCTTGGTTGTCCTGCAACAAGTGTCTCTTCAGAACGCATGTTTAGTACAGTTGGCAATATTGTGACAGACACCAGAAATAGGTTGCTGCCAGAAAATGTACACACGTTAACTTTTATTAAAGTTAATAAGTCAAGATTTTCATATCCCTACAAGAGTATACAAACTGATCCTGAAGTGATTGATGTTGTGGATGTTGATGGTGATGACAACTCAGATGGTGGTGGCTGGTAAATACTGTGTGGGACGGAGTCTCTCTGCACCAAAAGGAAACTTTACAGACTGTGATGACTTTGGTTGTCGTCTCTCCTTTCTCGATCTACTACCTTGGACTATATACCCCCAAAACTTTCACCATTTCATGGCAAACTGCTTTGTAGCTAGGGTCTAAACTAAAGTCAACAAGTTTTATATACAGGGCAATTTTAACATCAGTGGGAACAGGCCCAAATTTGGCATAAAGGGACACTGTCACGTCAATCCTTTCTGTATCATATTATTTATAGTTAAAGTGCAAACATATATTTTGAATTTACCTTCTGTGACTTTGTGGTGCATCAGTATGGGCTGGGACAGGAGAGCGGTCTATTTTTCAATTTTAAAGAGGACAAAACAATGAGTTCTAATTGGTAGCTGTTTATTATTTTTTCAATTACAGAAATGTTAGCCATAAGCGAAAAATGGATGCTAGTACATGGGTGAGGGTTGTGGGTTGGTTTCAACATGGGTGTGAAGGGTGGCATGGGTGCTACTGCACAGATGAGGGTGGTGGAAGAAAAGTGGAATGGGTGATGGGGTGAAAGGTGGGTGTTGTTTTAGTTCTTTCATTTACAGATTCGTGATCAGCTGGGGATGGTGAGGAAAAAATGATGACAGACCGAACCTACTGTACATAATATATTCTTATTAAATACATTGCAAACTGCTGCCACCTAGCAAAATTGTCCTGTCCCTTTAAAAAGAATAAAGGAATCAGAAATAAAAGAAAATCTGCATCAGCAGTTTTCACAGAATGTGACGTATCATAGTGTTTTGCTTTATAAGTAGTGATAATTTGATACATAATGGGGTTGACAGATGCTGTCCCTTAAACATCACATGCCAACTGCTGCAGCTACATTAAATGTTCCTTAGTATGTGGTGAGGAAACCACTTTTTATTTATGTGACTGAAATACAGATTTTATTGAAGTATCAGCTGCAAAATGCATCATCTTAGAATTTTTGTATGTATTACTTCAATTTGCCAACAAAAATGTTGGTATATGTATGCATTACCTTAGAAAATTGCATGCATTTTGCCAGCAACAATGACTGGCATATTTTTTTTATTCCAATGTCTTGACTGAATATGTTATGACATAATATGTTTTGTAACAGTTCCACATGTTGCTGCTGTAGTACTTGGCTTGACTTTGTTATAAAAGCTTTCTTTTAAACATAGCAACTTTTGATTCACTCATTTAAAACAGAAAGCAGCAAATAGCTGAAATTAGGTAATATCAGTTATTTTTCTCCTAATTCATGACAATGAGTATATATAGCTGAGTACATAAATGGCTAATGTGCCTCTTTCTTTCACTAAGAACTATGATGCAGCTGCAGCAGGAAAACTTTAACATATGGGTGGGTGGGTGGTGGGCCTGTTACGTATTAAAGTTGCTGACTTTAGCAAACAGAAGAAACCATAGATAAACCTAGTTGTATTCCTATCAATGTCACACAAGATAATTTCTCTCCCCTTATATTGAACAGTTTTTCCTTTACATGTATTTTATTACTATCTTCGTTACTGGCAGCACAATAAAAAATAGGGTTCGAGTTCTAAAAGTTCTAAAAGATTAGAACCCTAGAACTTTTCAAAAGTTCTAGACTAGAACTAGAACCCAGAACTCAGAGGGTTCTGACAACCCAATATATATATATATATATATATATATATATATATATATATATATATATATACACACACATATACATATACATCACACACACACACACACACAACACGGCTATATATGAGGTTGCAATACCACATAGTCAGCATTTGAAAAGAGCACCACAGACTTATATGGGGTGCGCCCCACACTCTCTTTGCTTAGACATCACAAAATGCCTAAGCGTGGTGGCAGGGCTAGCAGATCGGAAAGTGGAAGGGATCGGCTGGATGCTTGCTTGCTCAGGCCAATTTATGATCCCTTCCCTCCCTCCCCAACAGGGCTAAAGTAAAAAAATCTATTCTGGCATAAAATGATGCATGCTAGCTTAAGGTAAGCCACTGTGGGTTTCAAACCCCCCAGTGTTTGAAGCTCATTATCTTAATACATTCTTTTAAAAATAATTATATCTTCCATAGCAACAGAAACAAAAGTAGAGGAAAGTTCCTCATTGCCAATGAATATGCCCCCATCAATAAAACAGGTCCATGTATTACGCACACACACAGACACACACATGGGGTGCACTTAGAAACAAGCTGTCATAGGTCAGTAAAGTTAGTAAGGCCCACAGCTGTACACTGTGCCTCATAACCCCTTAAGGTTAGATTAACAGAAGGCAACTCAACCCTAATCATGCCCTAATGCTCAAAACGCTTGATCAGGGTCTGATATTATTGGATTTATTGGATTCTCACACCTGCAGTGGTTGAAGAAGGCATACGGCGAACAGAGGAACTGTGATGGTATCTGATGGAAGCATCACATGTTGCTGTGCTGGAAGACATCCAAAAAGAAAGAGCACAGATTGATTTAATACCCAGCTGTAAACCTGCTCAAAGCTTTTTGGCACATGCATTTTTTGGGTGTGTGTGTATGTGTGTGTGTGTATCTGTTTTGGGGGGTTAATGGAGTGGAATCTCACCTCAGTTTTTAGGAAAGATTTTGTGGGATGCATTGATGTCAAATGTGTATCAAATGGTGTGTAGGTAGAATTAACCTGATCTTGTTTTAGCTATCACATTATTTAATCTGCTCCACATGCTGTCTGTTGTTGAATACTTATTACTCGTATGTTGGCTGCTTCTAAACTGTGTTGTACACTACTGCTTGTTAATTATTTTACTGCACCGTGTATTATGTTTTATGACTTGGACACCTTTGAGAAAGGACACTAAGCTTAACGCTGTTCTAAAAATATATATAACTAATTAAATAAATATATGACAGAAACTCAGCTTTACAGTACCTGACAGAGAAAACTCTGCCTCTCATAAACAGCTATAACTTACACAATGGCAAAAGTATTTTCATTGCGGATTAATGCCATCATTTAGTATCGATTTTGCTGATGTGCTTTCAAGCTCTCACACCTCTGAGAAGCGATCTATACAAACAAACATCACCACCCCCTTTCCTCCAGAGTGAAAATCGACCAGGATATTGTTGCCTTCTGCTATGTCTAGAGTGCAGACTATTACTTTATCGTATCACACCGCCCACACCGCTAAACCGCATCCCACAGTGCTGCACAAAACCAAGGAGATGAAATCAGAGCTGAGCACACTCTGTCATAAAACCTGGGTAAACACAAACAACTGACCTTTTCTCTTGAAAACATTAACTGGCTCTGCAGCTCTGGCAGCAACAGGGGGAGTACTAAGTGTTCTACCGTCCAGTACCATACATGATGTGTAACGTCTCGCCAGGACAATCACCAATGGTTTGGAAATAACCCCTCCTCCAACAGGTTCAGTGAAAGCAAAGCCTATCTAAAAATAGTTTTTATTTTGGGGTGGGGGCATGGATTCAGAATAGATGATAGTGGGTTCCCACTCTCACCCTGGGGCACATGCTAGAATAAAACTGTTTTCGTTTCTGAAGTGTTTTCTGTCTCACCCACTGCCAAATGCAGCAGTCCACCCACTGTACATAAACTGTAAGTTACAAACAATAAACATAGAGTCCCTGACATTACGGGAAGATTTAGGAAAATAAACGTGATTTAATTATTTGGTAACCAGGTACAACCCAGTTGGGCACAAGGCATATTTGTAAGGGCGATCCAGGACATTAGTAAAATGCCAGTATTACCTTGTGCACATTAAAACATTTTCTTCTTCTGCTCTCTAATGAAAGAATAAAAGAGATGCATGCGTTAAACAAAGTTTAACTACATACCATTCAGACAAACAGGTAGGGAACATGCTAATAGAGATACACAGATTCAGGTACAAAAATAATTACATCTGCATTGTTCAACTAGTTTTGTTGTTTTTTTTAAGGTTGTTACTTTAGTGTGTCACTGACATCCAGGTTTGGAAATGAGCCTTAGTTGTCGGGGGCCAGCGGGGGGAGAAGAGGAGTGAGTGTCCAATGCGCGCCTCCTCCAGGGTGGGAGGGGATCTGTTCACATGCATTAGTGCAACCTGGGGGCCCACAGCTGGAGTAGCAAGATGGGCTGGTTCATGCTGCATATACCCACTGCATGTACGTGGCTGCACATTCATGCTGCTGTCTCTGGGGAGGGAGACAAAAAACAGGAGAAAAGTATCACTGTGTCAGGATAACACCCTCACCTTGCAAGCCCCACATCATCCACTGGGCTCTCAACTTCTGCATGCTGGATCTGGCCACCAGAGGGGGTCTGCTGCCAGACACATAGCCCCACCCAGGTCAGGCAAGCCCTGTGGGCTACTGGAAAATCACAATAAATCCCAGAGATGATGGGTGATGGTGATGGGGCTTGAATTTAGACAAAATTCAGTTTATTTCTTTATTTTTCTGTCATTTTTTTCCCACTTTTTCGTTATTACTGAGGACAGTTGTGTGAAAACTATATTACTGTCTCCTAGATGTTATCTGCCTTGGCTGCTTGTCTACACTAGGCATCACAATCATCTGTTTATGACATCATAATTATCTCCACAGCAACAGATTGTGATGTCATAAACAGAACTGTGGTATCAGGTGTAAACAAGCAGCCCGAGCACACTGTTTTCATGCAACTGTCCTTCATAACAGAGAATTAAGGGTAAGAATTACAGAAGGAAGTATGCATAAATATTGAATTTTCTTTTTTTCAAAATTGTCCTAACGTTGTCAGGGGCTCTTTAAATGCAAGACTGTAACCTTTCGGAAACTCTATGATGGTTAAATTAAACCTGGGAAATGAGGAAGCACTGCTAACACTTTTATTACAAAAGTGTCATGGCTCATTTAATGGCAGTCTAGCTGTTTCTCTTGACAGCAAATTCAATCAACACAAAGGCCTCATAATAGGAGATGGTCGGAATACGGGCTTTGATTTAGGTTGCCTGAGACTATTAACCTCTGGTCTTGTAACACGGCAGCTGCAGCAAGCAAAGTGTGGGATAGCATACAAGGAAAAAGCAACTGCATTACAAGCAACTGGAAGGTTTCACTTGAGCTAGCAAATGTCCCTCAATCTTTTTAACAAATTTCAAAGGAAACTAAGCACAGCTATTCCAGTGGCCAAGGTGGGTCTGTGATATTGCTGCGAGAACCTTCAGACAGCAGTTTCCAGCCAAAGGGTGCGGGGAGGGGCAGTTTTTTTTTAATTAAAGTTTATCGAACATTTTAACTTTTTTCACTGACACAACCCATGAATAATACAAAAGGCAAATAATACATCAGTACCATACAAGGAAGGTTGGAGGAAGGGGAGCTTCGGGGGAGGGGCGGTGGCAGACCAGTTAATACAGTCCATTTCCCTGTGCAGGGCATAGTGTGTCAATCAGAGTCCAGTGGCAGGGGTTGGCTTTAACATAGTGTTGCTGTCTCAGGGTATGGCCCAGACTGCCTCAGGCTAATGTCACTAAGAATCTGATATCAAGTTTGGTGTATAGCAATATTTATGTAAATTGTTGTCACCATAATTATTTATTTATTTGTTTTCGGATTACAGTGCCTTTGAGCCTGAAGCTCTTTTACAGAGGTTCCACATCGAAAGAGAAATACAATAAAATATAACATTATACAATATAAGGCAACAATTAGCTCCAGAGTGTTACAATACGAATATAAGAAATTGCCAGCAGAAAAAGGCCCACAGGTGTATCAAGTCTGCCCGATTGTGCAGCTCTTAGTTTCATATTACTACAGCTGCCCCAGCCCCACCCAAATCCTGCCCTTCCGCCCCTTTCCTGGTCTTTCCCACAGTAACAAGAATACAATGTTCTGACAGGCATTAAAGGGTTGACAATAAAAATACATTTTGGAATAAGTATAATATAGGTGAACATAGAACAGCCAACAATGGCCTTGTTTGAGAGCGAGGGGGAGAAAAAGGAATGGGGAGGGGGTAATGTCAGCGGGAATCAGGAAAAAAGGACAGGAAGTGGGAGGGGGGCCAAGGGAGAGGACTGGTCTAGTGAGGCATGGACAGTGAAGGGGGGGAGAAATTAAAGTGGGGGAGGGATGAGGATGGTGGACAGGATAAAAGTCTGTGTTAACAAGTGGTAGGGAGATAGGTGGTGGGGCTGCAGTAGCATAGCTGGAGGGGTAGGGACACAGAGAAATAGAGGGCAGCCTTAGGCAACAGAGTGAGATTTCCCCATGACTGGACAATCACATCTGCTAGGTGCAGTAAGGTGTAGGCGGAGTTAATATTTTAAAGGGCTCAACTTGGGTACTGACAGGATAGTGGCTGGTAGATCATTTAGCCAGGAGGGCACCTGGTAAGCAAAAGAGCGTTGTGCCTGTGTAGTGCGGTGCGGCAGAAAGGTATGAGGGCGCTTGTCTTGACATACCTTGGGTTGTATGTGGGTTGATCGTTTGTTTAAAAGATCCTGTATTACTGGGGTGGGGGGTTAGTCCAAGTCAGGCTTTTTTTGCGAGGAGGCAGGTCTTGTATTTCACTCATCCCATGACGTTCAACCAATTTGTTTGTTCATATGGGTCGCAGGCATGGGTGAGACAGTGTGCACCCACAATTAATCTGCAAGCTTTATTAAGGACTAGGTTGATCCTTTTGAGCAGTGTCCCTTGCCACACTGTTTGTTAGCCTGATCTGTTATTGAAAGAAAAAGAAAGAAAACATTGCCAGAATTTGAGATTGGGGTTTCTTTACCAAATAAATTCCATCATTTAGTCCTAGTGTAAAACCTTTTTTTTAAGAAAACAATAATGGAGCAAGACTATAGGATGGGATGGAGTTTCTGGGCACCCAGGACCTCCTCCCAGATATGCCAATGGAAAATGTGATAGGAGTAGGGGGAATAGGGAATCTTGCTTTAACCCAGAGAGGGACACACTGCCAGAGTAGCCAAAGTAAGAAAGTCCAGGCAGTTCATTGTGGCATACCTTAGGCCAGAAAAAACAAGTGTGGTGATCATTAGATTTTTATGGGCAATGTCCTACAAAGGTGAGCAAAATTTTTTTTTAAAACTGTTATGCTCCTTAGTAACTCTTTCTCATCTCCCCCAGGCAACCATGCAGTCCTGTATCCCCTAAATATGATATGGCTCTCATAAACTGCATGGCTTTTTATACATGGTAGGGCGAGAGGATCTGGGACCCCCTGTGAAGCACCCACAGTGCAGGTGATAAGAAGCTGTGCAGAGCCCTGAGTGCATTGAGCTTCATCCTGCAGGATCTGTTTTTTTTTTTTTTTCCATGTTCCATCTCACCAACCCTAGGACACAGGCATGCAAGGAGTTCCAGGCATGTGCATGCAAGCTTGCCAATGCAGAACCTGGCCACTGTCCTCTCTCCCAAGGTACCTCCGCTGCACTGCCATCTGTGGTCACTCCAGCTGCAGTGTTGCACTGAGGCAGTGGCCCACCCTCTCCAGATGGAGAAGCTTGGTGCACTCGGGGATCTGCACAGCACACTCGGGGCTCTGCACAGTGTCCTGTTGCCTGCACTGTGGATGCTTCAGAGGAGGTCCCAGATCCTCTTGCCCTACCATGGATAGGATGCCATGTGACTTGTGAGAGCCACATTTAGGGGATACAGGACTGCATGGCTGCCTAAGGTGGATGAGAAAGAGTTCCACCAGGACGCATCTGGAAACGAGCTGCTACTTAGCTCAGTATGTCTTTCCTGGTGAAACTTTTGAAATAAATTAATAAATGCTCAACTCTCAATCACCCCGAGCGCCAGCGATGCAAGCAGTAAGGCTGCTGCTGCTGCTGCTGCATCTGTGATCTAGCCTTGGTGAGCAACATTTTCTCTTTCTTCCCCTTCAAATGCTAAAATGTGTTAGTTAGAATGACAAAAACAATCTTTTGTCCCAGGAGAATATCATGGTTAAAAAGACCATGTTGACATACCGGGAAATGCTAACCTGTAAATAATATTCATGCATATTGCACAATACAGTCAAAAGTAAAAAAATATATATTTTTTTGATAATATGAAGAGGCACATCCCAGGAATCAACATACTTTTTTTGTCAGGGTCTGGTACTGTTTAATAGTTGTGGTACTTTTTTTGTTTTGTTATAATGATAAATGATCAGTTTGAAATAAGGAGATACTGCAGATATCAAACTGAGCTATCAGGACAACCATACATGTGTCTTCCCCCTTTCTATGTTACCCAATGTGTGGCCTGTTTTTACCTCACAGACCGCTGTATAGGCTGAGCATTAGTCAAAGCTGTATGAAGCTGCAGTCCCATGTGAAAAAAAAGATTCCTATGGAAGCCACAGGCAAATGCAGTCATCAGTGGGACAGTAACATTTTGGTCCTAATTTCCCTGCAGGCCAGTCCTGAAACCAAGTTAAGCGTAACCCTTTCAGTGACAGCCATGGATTCAGCAGCATGGTTAAGCTCAACGGTATTGAGTGTATCGTTCTCGTCCTACCTTTCCAAAATTAAAAAGGAATTCCTGGCGGGGGCGGAGCCAACAGTCGACAGATACAGACGTATCTTAGCTGGCTCTTCACAACGTTTGGTAAATAGCCTTTTGACAGCTACACTTGTAATCAGAAGATGTCTACTGTGCCAGAATAAAATTCCTCAAGTTCTACTGAGCATTTTGATATTAAAATCTCCTACCTGGAAGTATGGGAAAACCCAAAAAGATGGCACCCCAGGACAGCGGGAAGACTAGTTCAGGCAAGCCGTTTGAACAGGCAGTGGTAGCTGGCACCAGCCACGTGGTGGCAGGGGTTGGAGAACCATCGAATCGTGCACTACTCCAAGCCATTAGAGATTTGAATAAAAAAGTTGATTCCCTAGCTATCAGACTGGCAGGGATGGATAGAAAAATGGAAACGGCAACTACAATTGCAAACAGTGCAGCTGAGACTGTGAGAAAGACAACCACAGTACTCATGGGAGTGTTGGTTGAGAACAAGCTTCTCAAACTCAGAGTGGACTTATATGTACTCAGACCCAGCAGAAAGAAGCAGGTAAAAGGTTGGAAGCCATCAAAATAGACTTTGCACAGCAATACCATGAAAATCAAGTGGAAGAGGACTAAAGTGTGGTTATGTATAGTTGGTATTGCCTTTCAAAGTTGAAATGTTTGTAACTGTTGTGACTTTATAATTAGTGCCATAGCTGATGTTAATTTACCATTATCTACTATAGGGCAATATGTAAAATACAGGTGGAAATGTATTCCTCCGAATACTTAATAAAAGGCAAAGTCGGCAGACCTGGGGTCATCTAGGCTGGGGGGGAGTTGACACCCTCAAAATGGCCATTGCCATGAAGTTTGCAAGCTGAATGCATGTAGATGAATGTCTCCTATGCAGCCTTGATTTATATGCCCAGACAGTGGTAGCCCAAGCAAAAGTAACTCAGGGCTTCTCTTCACTTTTTGTTATTTCAAGCTGTCTGCAGCTGTAACTGTTAATACATGTTTGCCACAGTTTCTGGCTGTTTAAAGGGTTTTGAATTTAATTAAGCAACTAAGTTTTAAGTAAGCAACTAGCTTCAGTTAAGGAGGGGATCAGACATGTGTGGGCCTGCAGGGTTTTTTTTCTGGGCACTTTCATTAAATCACAGGTTGCATGGCCCATAATGTTGCAGTTGGCAGTGTTAAGTTGTGCGCTGTACAAGGACTTCATTCACGGACTCCGTTTTGATTTACAGTTATATGTCCATGTTCACTGCTGTATGGTACTTTAAAGGAAAGCAGCTCAAAACGTGGGCCTCCCTCGGACAGCTTACCCTCCGGTTTAGCTCTGACCAGCAAGAGCGGGATTTTCGTGCGCTGCAACTTGCTGTATTTACATTTTTAAAACTCGGGAACCCGGAAGTATGGAGGAGGCAGGGGTTTCCATTTGCTGAAATGGTGTGGCACCGCACCGCTCACTTCAATACAAAAATACTGAAGCGAGCAGTGCGTCGCCGCACCGTTTCAGCAAATGGAGCGTCCCTGCCTCCTCCATAATTCCGGGTTCCCGAGTTTTCTAAATGTAAATACAGCAAGTTGCAGCGCACAAAAATCCCACTCTTGCTGGTCAGAGCAAAACCGGAGGGTAAGCTGTCTGGGGAAGGGGGCCCACGTTTTGGGCTGCTTTCCTTTAAAGTGGTAAATTTCTAATGCCATATGAACCATGTCGCCCTCACATATGTAACAAAGGAAGCAGAGTGAGATTATACACATTTGATGATTGTATGATAATACATTACTATACTCAAAATCAAGTATGATTTTTTTCATTGTATTTGATACATTGAAAACTGAATAAAAATAAATAAAAAAGGAATTCCTGCAGCTCCAGATTTTAGGTGCATGCAAACAGAGGGTAAACCATTAGCACAAACAAACAAATGGGTTGATGCACACAACGCTAACAAGGCCCAAAGCTGTATTCAAGGTGATTTTATTAAGCTTAAATAAAGTGCATATAGTAAACATGTAGCCTACTTCAAGTAACAACTGCACCAGGAGAGCACTAATCAGCTGGACCAAGCTTCCTACCCCCCAGCCTCTGCCTAGTGCACTGAACAGTAACATCAATCCTACATGTGTGTGGACTGCTGAGCCAGCAAGCCACACCAAATTGAACTGGAAAGGAATTATCTCCAGCGAACAGCTAATTTGAAATGAACTAATCCATTTAGATTTAGTCCAAAATGAATGTACCAGCCCCTTTCCAGTACACATCCTTTACAAGCATGTTCTTGGTTTTCTTAATTAAATAGGATGCTTTTACTTTTCACGGAAACTTCAGTGGAGCCGCTAAGCTACAAACTCGAGACACTGCCCACTGGGATCCCAACTGTATGATAATTCAACATTAAATTGAATTTCAAGTCATGTCTTTGTTTCAGAAAATGATATGTGCATCAAAACATGATGCAGGTGCCAGTCTGGTAGCATGGTGTTAAG
This sequence comes from Neoceratodus forsteri, assembly GCA_016271365.2. Classification (NCBI taxonomy): domain Eukaryota; kingdom Metazoa; phylum Chordata; order Ceratodontiformes; family Ceratodontidae; genus Neoceratodus; species Neoceratodus forsteri. The sequence goes on along the minus strand of CM057451.1, from coordinate 897,330,728 downwards.
AGCTACTGCCTGCTGCTCTGGGGATTCTGGTTCAGGAGCAAGCTTAGATCACTCGAGGGTTGGCCAAGGGAAGGGAAAGGATACAGTGTCCCAGGGACTGCTTGCTTCTCTCTGGGACAGGGTTGGGTCACTCAGCTACTTGCCAGCCACCTGGTGGAGGTCTGGAGGAAGCACAGCAGCAGCATAAATTTCAGGGACAGGATTGTCGGTGGATGCTTGTGTGTGAGTGATTCTGCATGCTCACACACTGTGCATCGTTGCACAGTCGGCAGTTTAGAAGTGAAAATGGCAGAGGAAGGCCTCTGATTGGGCAGTAAGCTCCAGTCTCCCCCAGGCCCTCCATTGCTGACTGGGCCCTCGCTGTATTTGGACTGTGCTCCAAAGGGGCCTAACCAGTCCCAATGGCTTCGCCAATGGGCGGGGGGGGGAGTAATCCATGGGGGGACTTGGCAGAAGAGGTAAGTCCCAGAGAAGGCAAATGCTGGGGTTGGGGAACGGGAGTAGGCTGGTGAACATAGGACATAAATAAAGGATGGGAAACAAAAAATGTGATCCAGGTCCTAAGGGGAACTCTTAGCTCCACTGAAGTATAGGTTCTGATTACGTGTAAGACATGAATATATAATTTTTCAATCCACTTACAATACTTGCTTACAGTATTCCATTTTATCTGGTTGATCCTGTGATTCCTCAGCCACCACGGCAGTAAACTATGGATCCCAGTGTCCCTCAGGCCCTCTGATGATGCGAACGATGGACTAAGCTGCAGGGGACATCTATGTGCCCATTAACAATGTATTACAGTGCATTACTGTACCAGTGTCAATCACACTGACATCATTACGGTACAAGCAGTCCAAAAGACAGTATATGGCAGCATCACAGAGTTATTTATTTATTTATTGAATTTTGTTGACCCGGTAGGCCCACTGAGACTAGAAGTACCTGTTTCAGGGGCAACCGGGGATACAGATGGTAACCAACTGAAATTGAACCAGATTAAGCTGTTGGTGGTATTTATTTATTATTTTTATTTTATTTAGTTTTTATTGACCGGGTAAGTGCACTAGACAAATCCTGCCTATTTTCAGGCACGACTCGGGGGAGGGGGATACAGATGAATGCCAACTGACCTTGAACCAGATTAAGCTCTTGCTGGTATTTTTTTTTTGTGAATGAGGGAAATTTGGCCAGGACACGGGGGAAATTCCCCTACTCTTTTCGATAAGTGCCATGGGATCTTTAACATCCACCTGAACTACTACCAGTCCAGGCAGATGGGACCTCGGTTTAACGTCTCAACCGAAAGATGGCACCTCAGAAGTGCAGCACCCCTCTCATGCTGCACTACAGTGTCAGTACTGGGATATTAACCCAAGTGCCAGATGTGGGAACTGAACCCACAGCCCTCTGATCTCCCAGCCTCAGAGGCGAGTGTGCTACCTACTGAGCCACTGACACTTATAGTGAGAGCTATAGTGCAGAATAGGTACAATGGCCAATGAAGCAAGCAGAACAAGAGTAAACCATAGAGAAACTTAAGACTAAGACCAACGTGTAATAACCTGTGAGACTGTAATCAAACAAGCATACTAGAAAACAGAGAATGATGGGGGAAGGGTGCAGACTCAGGTGTAGTGGTGGGCTGGTGCTGGGTGTCATGCGTCAGGAGATAACCAAGTAAGGCGGTGGGCTTCTGTTGCCCAGGAAATGAGGGCTAGCCATTTCTGCCTATTTTCAGCCTCGTCCCAGGGGTAGTGGGGGTTACAGATGCAAAGTGACATACAGTAATTAATCGGGTTAAACTGCTGGTGGTATTTTTAGCGAATGGGTGAAATATGGCCAGGGCACCAGTGAAATTCCCTTTCTCTTTTCGAGAAATGCCATGGGATCTTTAGCATCCACCTGCACAACCCCCAGAACAGGCAGATGAAGCGTCAGTTTAACATCTCATTTGAAAGACGGCACCACAGGAGTGTAGCACCCCCTCATGCTGCACCATACCGCTCAACCTTTTATCACCCAAATTTGTGACAACTGGACAAAATGTGTGACATATCATCAAACATGACATTGCAAGCTCAGAATACTGTGGAAATAAGTGCACTAATGTTTATACTATTTGCTGATAACCTAGCATCTTATATTAATTATACATTTCTGCCTAAAAGTCTCAGTGGTCAGTGTGGAATGTCACCTACTCAATGTGGGACAGAAGGTTTCTGAGAGATAAAATGAGTGACGTATCTCGTAATGTGTGACAGATGAGAGATAAGTGCTGTATTACAGTGGCAGTATTAGGATTTTCCTCATGTTACTGGTGTGGGGCTCAATCCCACAACCTTCCAATCTTCCAGCTTCAGAGGTGAGTGTGCAACCTGCTAAGCCTCTTGCCAACTAGCAATAAGTTTCTCAGGAAATAGAAGTCTTAAAACGTGCTTCTCGTATTTCAAACCCAGCGTAGCTGGGAAATTCATTTTCTGCCGTGAGTAATCTTGTTTAAGTTTGATGGTGCCATGAAACTGACTGAATGTCTAATAAAATGAGAGGAAGTTATGTTCCTCTGTAACCGATATTAGAAATCTGTCATATACAGCATGGACCCATGGAAAGTCAGTGATGTTAACTTCACGCCGCAAGGAAACAGAAATTGTCATGTGTACTGCAATACCATACTAGTACCCATGGAAGTGCACAGAGCCTCAAATTCATGTCATCAAAGTAAAGCAGTTGGGTGTCTAAATTAATAAGTATCTTCCTACTCATCTGTTTGAATTCTGTTTACTCTCTCCATCTCTGGTGTTGCCCCCGTCTACTCACCTGCTATCTCAGCAACATCTGCACCATTCCTTGCACTTACATCTTCAGCAAGGGGGTCTATTGCACACAGCTTCTGCTGATGTGGTGGATTCCAGCTGAGGCAGGAATATTCCCCCTTCGGTCTCTATGGTGTAGGGGAGGACCGGCAAGTAAGCGAGTGGTGGCCTGGGAGGCAGTGGCATCATCCTGCTTGCCCCAGCGTGTTTCTGCTTGTTTTTCCCTTTGCCATCGGACACTGGCATCAAGAGCACCATGTGTAAATGCACACACAATTGCGTGGCAGTGCACAGTACTAGCAGGTAGCCTTCACCCTCCTAGCTGCTCCAACTGCACTGCCACCTGCAGTCTGCCAGGGGGCAGTACTGCAGAGGAGCATGCTGCCGTCCCTCCATGGAGGAGGAGGAGAGCATCCTCTGGGACGCTCCATCCTCCTCCCCAATCGCTGGCCCCCGACGTCCTGGGTTCGGTCCCCAACCTGGGTCACCAATGTCCTGAGAGGCGCCCCACCACTGCACCAATGGGCCAGCCCTCCTATTCTCCAGAGAAATTATGTTACCATAATAGTTTTAGAGAAATTATGTTACTGTATCAGACTAACCATGAGAGACATTCTCATGGTTCGGATTTTACTCCACCAGGATCCAAATTCAGCAACCCATCTGTCAAACACTGATAAGTTCTATATCGGTCCGGTAAATCTATCCTTTGAGTAGCCCTGCTGTCTTTCATTGTAGGAGGTAACATTTCAATGGGTTCACGAGCTGGGCCAGTACAATGTCTGTGGGGCCAGCGGATTTTGACAAGCACTTGCCATGGTGTCCAGTGGCTGGAAAGCTTCATTTCAACCTCTGCTCCTTTGTTCTGTGAAAAATGAAGACTAACGTGACTGGAAAGTAGATGTGAAGTTGCAGCTCACTCAAAAAGACCACTTGATGTCATTAAGCCCAGCTTGCCCAAATGTGACATCACTTGCTATTACATGAAACTGCTGCTGCCTTAATTTAAAATGCAAAAAATCTAAACAGGGATATCTCTGGAAAGTTGATACCTACAGGGAGAGCTCAATGCCTTGTTTTAAACTGCTTTTCAGGAGCTTTCAGACTTCGAAGGACACTGCACACCTGCATTCCTCCTTAAAAGATGCTCTGTTTACAATGGCTTAACTATGGAAAGAATAAAAAAAAAATGTGTTTGTGAGAACAAACTAATATCTTTTCTGTCATACACAACAAGCGCTGCCCCGACACGGACACGACGACCCTGTACACATGAGGCAGGGATTCAGAAAGCATTTAAAAAAAGTTTTATAACCCAGTTCCTAGCACAGTTGTTGGAGCGTCCACAATGCACTCTGACACCATGCTTGGCCAAGCAAGTTCCCAGGCATGACTGTGGCACCAACACAAAGCACTGTAGGTGGTGCAATGCATGCTGGGATTTTCACAAGCAGGGGTCAGTGCTGACTGGGTTAAAAAAAGTACTGTTTGAATTGGGAGCTCACTGGGAGTTCAGTGATATATGATAAGTAATTTTTGTTTCATTCCTGAATGTTAAAAAAAAAACTTTTATGACAGGTTGCCGCAACCCTTGTTACAGCACAGATCACTTCCCACACTACTGTTAACACAGGTTAAGGCAACCATGTTTGTTAAAGCAGTGCTCACATATATCTCCTCAGCAGGGTTTTAGCCCAATTTTAGAACACGACTGTAGCACGGTGTTACCTGTGCTACAGTGTGCAGGCAAAACTTTTAAAAACCATTTAAACAGAGTTAAAATGTTGTTTTTTATTCAGCATGCTTTATACTGCATACTGCCTGACAGCTGAGCTCTGTCCTCCCCAGACCCCCTCCTTGCCCCCACAGACTTACCTCCGAAGTGATACCCCCTGGATTGCCCCCCAGGGCAGGGAAACTGCATCTGACCTGAACCAACATGGTGACAGGAGAAGGTTGCCGGTAGGGGCGCCTGCCAACATTACCTTCCTGGCTTGTCTCCCCAGGTCGTGGTGTGAGGTCAGGCCAGAGCCAGTGGAGACGGGATAGTTCAGCTTAGCTGGAGTGCTGTGGCTAGCGATCGGGGTCAGCGAGTAAGCAACATTAATAGTGGCTGCAAATTTTTGTTTTCTATAGTGCTACCTGAAGGAGGCATGGTGTGCAATGATGTCAGCTCCGACATGCCTCCTAAGGAATGTAGGCACTGGTCACCATGGGGCCCCCAGCCTCTGCTAGGGGTCCAACTTGCACCAGACACACAACCCCCCTTCCCCCCGGAGAAGGAGAGCTGTCCTTAGGATGCTCAATCCTTCTTCTCCCATCCAGCCCTCTGACTTCCCAGGTCTGTTCCCGAACCTGGGATGTCTGCATCACAGACGGCTGCCATACCGCTGTGCCACGGGGGCCAGCCTGAGTTAAAATGGTTTAAAGACCAACTCTGCACTTCAGCATGTGTTTTCATAAATAAGATGTTTCAGCTGCTAAAATTTACTAGCGAATAATTTTTTTTTCCATTTTCAATGTTCCTTTCCAAGATTTACAGCACATCTTGGTAGTCTATCTATAAAATCTGCATAGAAAACATCTGAACACTTGCCTCTCCCCTGTTAACCTCACTGGGCCTTTGTTTATGACATCATAGTATTCACCACCACAGCAGACTGTGATGCCCTAAACAGCAATTGTGTGGTTAGCAGAGGAGAGTCGGATACATTTTGAAAGACTCCGTGAAATAATTGCAGCATTATCTACAATATTTAGTTGACCAACAGCTGGGTAAAGTGAAAAAAAAAATAGCAAAGAACTAGAAGACAATAAAGTTAAAACATAACTAGTGCAAATCTAGTGTTTTTAAGCTTTTCACTACAATAAGAGAATTGCACTTTAAAAGCCCTAGTGTGTACAGGGCCCATGTGGAAAGTTACATTGACCACTTGAGGAGGCAGCTGGACTGAGAAAGTTAAACAAGACAGTAATCAGTCACTTTGTTCTTGAGAGCAATAAATATTTTAAAACATTAAAAAAGATACAAACACCCATGGGAGTTGATTACAGTAAGTACAGTATGTGAAACTAAAATGTCGGTAACCACCACAGAACAAAAGAATACAACCGTTTCATTCAAATCTATAGGTTAGGTTACAGGTTTTGTCTTGCCTCCAGTCCTAATACGATTGGTAAGTTTTTCTAAACTGAGAAAGGAAAGGATTTAATTATTTGTTACTGCTTGTAAAGGTGAGGACACGTCCAACTTGTTCTGTTGTTTAGGCGTTACTGTTCTCTTTCTTGCTCTGTTTCAGTGAATAATTCTTTACACCTGGAATCCACCCCAGCAGCACAATATTAGGAAATTTGAATCAGGACAAAAATGCACGTCCAACATAAACGGAACTGAAGCATCCCCTACAATCAGCAGCATCTTTCTGGCTTCCACAGCTACCAGGCTTCATTATGTCAGCTGTGCATGACAACCCATGGACTAAGTGCAGCTCCTAATCACTTTGCACATCACCCACTGCCGAATCTCATATCTGTTAGTGCTGCTTCTCGGTGTGTCACTTTCAACCATTTAAATACCATTAAATATTCTCTCTTTTCTTTTGCTGCCAGTCCCTGCATTTCTTGGCCCAGTGCTGTTTGCCTCTCCGTCAATTCTTCTTAAGTTTTGATCAGGTATGAGCAATCGGTGAACCACTGAGGTACAGGATGTCTCCACAAATGTTTTGCATTGGTCTGTTTGTATGAATTCAAGTTATGTTTATTTGAGAAGTTGTATAAATATATTGGCAAAGTATTTTATTAAAATGTTTGCAGTCTTTTAATGATAAGTACTTGAAGGATATCTTTTTAATGCTTGTATGCTACTAGGTTTCACCTCTACAGAAGGAGGGAGGGAAGAAGGAAGAAAGGAAGGAAAGCAGCAATTTACAAGAGCATCTTCTGATGGAAACCTTTGCATGATATAAAATGCAGAAATATCTATTTTCTGCTAGGGTCACAAAGAACTATAATGCTAGTAAGGGTTAAAAAATGTTAATCCTAGAAGGAAAGGGGCGGTGGTGGTCGGGGGCGGGGGGGGGGCACTGTGTATAAAATGTACCAGATGGAGAAGCTGTCACACTTATGAGACTGCAGAAGGATGGTTTTGACATGGAATAGACAATAGGGGATGTTTGTACCATTCCAGATGTTAGTGTGGCTAACCTGAAAAAACATCTGACTGTGAGCCAGAGGGTCAAGGCTTCTAGTCCCACACTAGGACTTGCTCTCATACCCAAAATGCTTTGAAAGAGGTGTTAAACTGAGGTCCCTTCTGCCCATACCTTGTTTGCCCTGATGGGTGTCCAGGTGGAAGTAAAAGAACCCAAGTCACATTTCAGAAGAGACAGGGATTTCCCTTGGTGTCCTGGCCAACATTCCCTTTCCCATGAAACAGATATATGCATTTGTCCACGCCTATGTATGGGAGTTGATGAACTGAATGGCTGCCTCAACACGTCTACAGTAGGGATGATCAGATTCTGAGGCATGGAATTGGGTTCTAACACCAACTTTGGAATCTGAATTTTCAGAATTAAGAATTTTCAGAATTGCAGTCTGTAAATATTAATTCTGAAATTAAAATCTAAAACATGTTTTTATATAGGAAGTTCAGATTTAGGATTTAGGATTCCAGATCTGATTCTGATGAAGTCCTACTGGATTGGAATCAGCCAATTCCAATAATCCTTAATCTATTGTCACTTCACTGCCAGTCCCTCTCATTGCTTGTTAAAGCGCTTTGGAATACAATGTGTATGAACAAGATAAATGCAAATTCTTCTTCGCCATGGTTAATAATGTTGCTCCTTGAGTAAAAACGTTGAAACATACTATAAGTCTAAGGATATCTGCAGGAAGTACGGGGGGGGAGGGGGGAGAGAGGGAGAGGGAGTGGGAATGGAAAAGGGAGAGAGATAAAATGAGATCTGGTGGGGGTGGCTGATGGTCCAGTTTTGCCATGCTGATGACCCGGGTTCAGGGCTGGGATGGGTTACAGGACTCTAGTAGCCAGGGCTGGGGGACACTGCTACTGGCATCCCAGTCTGGGGAAGGGGAGGAAAGGTATGATGTTCAACCTCCACAATGACCCCTGAAGACTGTTGCTCAAAGGGGTGGGATGTGCATGTGTGAGGCCATCATAGCAGAGTGCACTGCCAAGGGGTGGGGTGGGGGGAGACCAGGTGTGAAATTACAGCTTCCAGGATGCTGGAGTCAGAGCTGGTACTTTCAGGCTGCACCTCCTAACCAAATCTGCCACGGATGTTGTGGCTGGGAGGCATCCAGGGCCAGATGGGGTATCTGGCTAGGGGAGGATATGAACAATAATAAAAAGTTAAAAAAATAAAATAATTTGTGATTAAATGATTGGGGGGGGGGCGGATTTTTGCCCCTGCTCTCTGATACGGGCACGCAGGAAATGGAAATATGGGATGTGCAGTGGACTAAGGCAAAATATACCACTTATCTTCATTAGAAACACATCAGGACAATCACTCATGAGTGGCAGAATTATGTGTGTGTGTTATATAAGCCCTGCCTTCTCATAAGTGATGACAGGTAGAATATTCTGAGTCAGGGCATGGTGCGTCTAATTTATAGCATGTGTTTTAAATGGTAAAGCTTTTAAATAGTTATTTTTATGACAATTTAATGGTTTCTATTTTATTTTACTATTGTGTTTTTGAGTGCAGCAAAGGCAATTATGATGTCATCTGACATGGTGCAATCTGCTCTCCCATTGGTTAAGTGTGCATTTGAGACCTCTCCAAAGTAGATACATACAGATGATGCACCCAACATTGGGAAACATGATTTATCGTCATTTAACATTTATCAGTGGTTAAAATACAGTAACTTATTCATCTGTAAGGTTCGCCGTTACGTACACTGGATAACCTGATCTATAAAATGGGTTCTGAAAATCCTACAGTCTGATTGGTTGAGAATCGCTGTTTCATCCAGTACAGTTTGGTACTATTTTAAGGAGCCCTAATCAAATAATGTTATGAAATCTGCTAAATAACTTCACCTGTTCCTGTGTCTCGAGGCATCCCCAAGCATAGCAGCAGTAGAAAGCAGTTTGTTCCAAGGAGCCCCAATCAAAATTATTCTCTGGAAGCTACTAATTCACCTCCCCAGTTCCACCATTTTAGGGCACCCCCAAGCACAGAAACAGTAAGAACAGTTTCAGGTTTCAAACTTCAGTCTCGCTACTCTTCACCCCTTTTGTCACTTTTTCTTACCTTTTACTCATAAAAAGCGATTCCCATTTTATAACTGCAATAGCAAACGCCAGGGTTTGGGGGTCATGCCGGATTAAACCATGTATGACGTGTGATTGAAGCCACTCACCTTTTACCTCATTGCTCCAACACCCATCTCCATAGCTTAAGCAAGCTTGTACCACATTTGACCATTTTATGAATATGTGTATAATAATTCACTCCTGGTGTGTCAGTGCTGTTATACGCTTACTTCCTGGGCGGTCGAAAGCCCAAGGTGCACAACCCACCCAGGTCGTTCGATTATTACAATACTGCCACGTACCCATCCATAGATTATTCTTCATACAAGACATACCCTATTGTGTGTTACTGCTTACTTAATGAGCCCCTGACGCAGTTGGTAGAACTTTGAAATAATATAATAGACATAATTTAGCTTATTTTTTCCCCATAATTCTTGTTCTTATTTCTTTATTACAAAGGAAAGTTGCATGAAGACAGGATCTCTGCCCTTTTTTTTCTTTTAGTTGTTTAACCAAGAGTAGCACACTAAGCTGAAAGCTTTTTTACAGGTGCGACCTGGGAGCACAGGGAAGTTAAGTGACTTGCTCAGGATCACACAGTGTGTAAGTAGAAGCTGTGGGATTCAAACCCAGGTCTGCTCTGCTGGATGTCACCAGATTTGCAGCTCAGAGCCTTAAACCACTGCGCTATACTGCCTCCCTGTTTTATGCTCCTCTTGGTCACAGGCAGGATCTCTTATTGCCCAAATGCCCAGTTTCTGTCTGGCTGAGAACCTGTCACCTAGCCTCCGGGGACTACCAGCCCACCTGAGGCTTACCCCCCCCCCCAGGGCCAGGTGCACCTTGAGCTCCTCTGTATTTCCTCCCCCATCAATCTGGCCACCCATTGCGGAGGTGAAGGCTGATGGTGTCCCTGGGGGATGGTGGTTCGGGTCCAGTATGGAATGTGGCAGGCCAGCAGAGATTTCATCCTCCCAATCCTGCACCTTGTTTTTTCCTTTTTCTATATCCCCCCCCCACCCACCAGAAGCATACATCAGGATTGGTTGCTGACAAGGCCTGATGTGGCCAATCTGTGGATGTGCTCCAGTGGTCCTATCCCATTGCCACGTATCCCCTGCACCACCACCTATGGTCACCCAGGTGGCAGCAGTGCTGCAGGATGCGACAACCTCCCTCCCCATAGGAAAACAGCGTCCTGTGAGATACTTGATCCCCCTCCCCCTTGGCCTCTGACAACCCAGGCTCGTTCCTGGACCCAGGTCATCGGCGTCCTGAGCGGCAGCGCTACCATGACCGCTGCGCTGGCAGGCTGGTCTTTCTCTGCCCCAATCTACTCTGGCTACTTTTTTTTTTTTTTTTACACCTTCCATCGCAGTTCTGTTTATAACATCACAATCTGTTTCTGTGGAGATAACTGCTATGTCATAAACAGGGCATTATAATATCAGGTGTAGACAAGTAGCCACAGCAGGAAAGGTCTAGGGGACAGGGATCTTGTTTTCATGCAACAGTCCTCAGCGAAAGAAAAATGGAGAAATAATAACAGAAACTAAATGAAATATAAACTGAATTGTGTCTAAAGCTTCCATTTTTCAGAGTTTTCCTAATAGTGTCTGGGGCTTTTTAAACTTCAGTGTATGGTCGTCAATGCTGTGTCTGATGAGGCATGCCAATAAAACTACTAGCAATAAGAAAGGGCAGGGCCTGAGTTTTCCCAGACAAAACGGAGCAGCAGCTTGTCTAGTGGATTCTAAGATTTTCTGTTTACAGTTCTCCTATTTCACTTGACCTAACATGACAAATATTTTGGCACGCTGCTTTTGACCCTATTTCTATAAATAGGCTTTGACAAATATGCACAATCTCTCCATAGGAAATGTTCCTCTTTGGATTCAAGCAGCAGGGCTGTAGCCTCACTGTCAGCAGACAGAGTCGCACACAGTGAGTGGATGAGCCCATCATATTAATGTTATGTAACTGGCACTTATCGTTTTGCAGTAGTCTTTTCATTTCACAGTTTATTTACCTAGGACGACCGAGTGGAGATGCGACACTTCATATTCCCTGGGGTCCTGCTGCTAGCCAGTTTTACAGCTGGGTGGACGCAGCCTGGTCAACTTGCATGAGTTGTTCAAGGCCACACTGTAAGTACTATATTTGACTCTGCTGGAATTTGTGTCACAGTCTTTCATGATGTCACAAGAACACATAAATGATAACCACTGTTAAAACATGAAGAATGGGGCTATAATTCATTCAAATTTCTTCTAGGACATCCATAATTCGGGATTATAACATCATGGAAGAAATAAGAGTGAATTAGACTACCCACTGTGCATGCTTCCATAATGGCTGCTATTTATAATGTATATTTTTTTTGGGGGGGGGTTAAACTGTCAGTGCTGCAAACCCTGCTGCCACCCAAGAACACAAAAATGCAACAGATTTTTCCCCCAGGCATTGCGTGCCCCTGTGGCATGCCCAGGAGGCAGTACTGCAGAATGATGAACACAGGTACGCAGAACAACTTGGTGACTTATTCAAGAGAGTAAAAATTGTTTACAGTTATACAGGCTCTTGGAAAAAATCGCATGGTTTGATGGTCTGGGGATGACCTCAGAGGTTTTTACTACAAACAGAATCATAGAAATAAATTTTAAAAAATATATCAGTAAAGAGGCTGGGCTGCAGTGTACGTGGTATATAAATAAAAACTGGACTCTAGGATTCTGTGTTCTTGCAAGATTTCTCATCAGTATCTGTGAGCTCTAGACATTAACACCCCCATCCCTAAAGTCTTGCAAGCTGTGATCTGCAAACACTTTGCAGTCAAACAGCTTTTCCAGATTCTACTCATAAGAACTCTCAAAAGAATTAAGAAAGCAGTATAAAAGGAGTCTTAAGAACTGATGCAGAGAATTGCAGAATGGTACTATTCTCACATGGGATATTGTTTTTTGTTTTGCAGATCGTTGCTCGGGTTAAGAAATCCCAAGCAGAAGGTGGCCCCAAGGAAATATGAAAAAAGACCAACACTGGCCTCCTCATAGCATGTGCCCTCACATATGAGAAACTGCCCGGCTGGCCCGTTAGTACAGAACTAGGGCTACCACTCATACTACCAGAGATCTGGGGTTGTGAGTGAGCTGGGGTTGTCGTGGCTGGCCAGGAGAAGGAGGACTGAGTCTCCCATTGGATGACTTGCCTTCTTCAGTAGGGGTGGGGGCCTGCCCAGCAGCACACCTGCCACCTTGTAGAAGCAGGGTCGTAATGCAGATAGGGCCAACAGAATGGGGTTGCATCTGGGCATGCATGTGCCCTGTGCCCCACTGCATGGCAACATGACAAGGATATGATGGAAGGCATTCTTAGAATGGCAGAGAAAGGGGAGATACTGTTGATGGGAGACCTGAATATGCCAGATGTTAACTGGAGCACATTTGCTGCAGCCACATCCAAGAGCAGGGCCATTCTTGATGCCCTACAGGTGGCAGGCATTAGACAGCTAGTTTGAACCACTTCGTGAGGGAGCAATCTTAGACCCTCATGCTCTCAAATGGGGCAGTGAGAGGATCTCAGATCTAGAAGTGGGTTGTCATCTGGGGACAAAGTGACCATCAAACAGTGTGTGGTTCACGTTAAACTCAGCTACAGAGTCAAGCCATACAAAAGTGAGGGTACTGGACTTTAGGAGGGCTGACTTTGGCAAGATGGCAGAGTGCCTCAGAAAAGCACTAGCAAACAGGCTAGAAGGAGGTGTGGAGCAACAATGGGGAATTATCAAAACTGCCATCACAGAGGCAACAAGCCTTTGTGTGAAGCAAATAAACAAATCAAAATGAAAGAAAAAGCCACTATGGTTCTCAAGAGTGGCTGTGAAAGTCAGGAAGAAAAAGATAGCATTCCGGAAGTATAAGGAACACAAAAGGAGCAGGGCAGAGAGCTGTACCAGTTAAGGCAGAAAGAAGCAGGGAGGGAAGTCAGAATAGCAAAGGCCCAAACTGAGGAAAAGATAGCCAACTCAGTTAAGAAGGGGATAAAACCTTTTATAGGTACATCAGCGAGTAGAAAGACAAAGGGAGGGATAGTGAGGCTGAATAGAATGAGCGGTGGGTGGGCAGAGGGGACAGTGAAAAGCAGGAATACTGAACGCAATATTTCTGCTCAGTATTCACAAAGAGGAGGGGAAGTGCCTAATCCAATTAACAGAAGCACTTTGATAGGGGTCGATCCCAGTCCTTTCAGAAGAAAGGGTTCTGCAAGAACTCCTAAAACTGAAGGTGGACAAAGCAATGGGTCCTGATGAAATTCACCCCAGAATTCTAAAAGAATTAAGGAAGGAACTAGTGAAACCACTGGCTACTCTTTTAATAAATCATGGGAGGATGGTGTGGTACCGAGGACTGGAGGAAGGCGGATGTGATTCCCATTCACAAAAGTGGGACCAAGACAGAGGCAGGAAACTACAGACCTGTCAGTCTGACCTCTGTGGTAGGAAAAATGATGGAGTCACTCTGAAGGAAAGAATAGTTGAGTACTTAGAGGTCAGTGGAGCACAGGATCCAAGGCAGCATGGGTTCACAGCTGGAAGGTCATGTCAGACAAATCTAATAGATTTCTTTGACTGGGTGACCAAAGTAGTAGACCAGGAGGGCTGTGGACATGACCTACCTAGACTTTAGGAAGGCATTTGACACAGTCCCACACAAAAGATTATTAGTCAAATTAACCAGCCTGGGGTGGGTCCCAGGGTGGTAGCCTGCAAAACATTGGCTGGACAACAGGACACAGAAGGTAATTGTAAATGGAGTCCACTCTGAAGAAAGGGTGTACTTAGTGGGGTCACCGCAGGGTTCAGATTGGTCCAGTCCTTTTAATGTCTTCATCAGTGACATTGCAGAGGGACTGGAAGGAAAGGCATGCCTTTTGCAGATGACACAAAGATCTGCAACAGGGTTGAATAACAAGGAGGCGTGGAAAGGATGAAAAGGACTTGGCAAGGTTGGAGGAATGGTCAGACGATGGCAGCTAGGATTCAATGCAAAAAAGTGCAAAATAATGCACCTGGGAAACAAGAACCCAGGGAAGAATACACAATGGGTGGGGAGGTAGTAACAACAACAAAACAGGAAAGGGACCTGGGGTAATCTATCAGATGACCTTAAAGTTAGCAAGCAATGTGAGAAGGCAGTAGGGAGGGCCGGGGTATACTGGGATGTATAGGGACAGGCATCAGCAGCAGAAAACAGGAAGTTGTTATCCTCTGTACAGACAGTTGGTGAGACCCCATCTGGAATACTGTGTTCAGTTCTGGAGACCCCATCTCCGCAAGGACATAGACAGGATAGAGGCAGTCCAGAGGAGGGCAACTAAATGGTGCAGGGTCTGCAAGAGAAGCAGTATGAGGAGAGACTAAAGGAGCTTAATATGGATACGCTTGAGGAAAGAAGGAGAGGGGGGACATGATAGAAACTTTCAAGTACCTCAAGGGAATCAACAAAGTCCAAGAGGTAGCATCTCTCAGAAAGAGACTTGCAAGAACAAGGGACCAATTTAAAGATAGAAGGAGGGCGGTTCAGGGCAATGTGGAGGAAGTATTATTTCACAGAGAGGTAGTGGATGCATGGAACAGCCTTCCTGAGGAAGTTGTGGGTCTAAAACTGTGGGAGAATTCAAGAATGCATGGGACAGACATAAGGCAATTCTTGTGGGGTGCAGGAAGATATAGGCTGTTGGTTAACTAGGATCTGTGTCCTATCCTGTAGTTAGGGAAACGGGCAGACTAGATGGGCCTAGCGGTCCTTATCTGCCGTCAAAGTCTATGTTTCTATGTAACATCCCAGGGAGAGAATCCCGTGGAAAACATCTGACTGCTGGTTGGCGGTCTTGTTCTTCACTGGTCCTACACTGCTTTCATGGTACCCTCTATCTCCTGATCCTGCTTCAGAGGTGAAATGACCAACATCAATGGCCCCTCCTGAGGGGTAAGCCGCGGGGGCTCAACAGAGGGGTAAGTCCTAAGGAAGGTGGGTTATGGGCTGGGGGAGGGGGGTTGTCAGGTTAGGGAGCCAATGGTGCAAAAGAGGAGTAAGCCATGACTGGAAAAAAACTACCAAATTCACAAAAGAGGAAACGATAGTGGTCATGCAGTATAAACCAAATACTGTATATCCTATAGTGTAGAAAACTTCACAAATAACACTTATTCTAACATTATTAAAACTTAGGTGTTTTTTTGAAATATGGCACACAAGTTCTCCAGTCTCATCAAAATGGCAGTACAATGTTTAACAGTCTGTTGATGGTGTAAAACCGTTAGTGCTGAACTGTGTGCATATTCATCTCTGTCTCTCTCTCTCTCTCTCTTTCTCTGCATTTTAAAGTGACCCCAACTAGAGACAAGTTAGATGTATAGCTGCTCCTGCCCCTACCTGTGCCCCATTCCAACATCACCACCTCTACAGCCACTGAAAATCTAGTGGTTCTATACTAATTAAGCAGGTCATGTAGATGTGGCAAGGGGCTGGTGGAAGCATCACCACCTCAGGCATTGACCTAAGATTCCTGCCCTGACTGACAGCTAACAGAAACAATCACATGGTTAATCGGGGCCCCTGACTGTTTTGTTGCTATAGCAACAACAACAAAAATGTTTTATTTCTTTTGTTTCTTGCAAATTGTGTTTTGGAGGAGGTCATTAGACTCTTAAACCTGAGGCACACACAGGAGGTAATGCTATTAATTTCCTGGAGAGGCCCTGGGATTTTGGCAGTGATGTGATGCACTGTAATACTGGACACCACGGGTAGGAGAACAACCTTGGGTCTGTCACTCACTGGGTGAGATAAAGGCAAGCAATTGATGAAAGTGACATGCTCAGCAGCTCTCTGGAGATGGAGGCTTGGACCATGTCCTGCAACCCTGCAGATGACATCTAAATATGGGCTTGGAAGGGTCTTAGAGAAGAAATCCAGTTTCCCTCCTCCAATGCTGGTGAGGGTGGATGTCACAACGTGACTATGACTATGAGTCATTAGTGTGGAGGGGACCCGATGATACAAGGACCCACAAGGGAACTTAAAAATAAGAAGACTGCAAAAAAAAAAAAAAAAAACAAGAGGAGGAAGAATAAGGTTTATATAGTTATTTTACTCACACTGTATCCCAAAGTGCTTTACAAGCCATGACCTGGTGGCTGCAGCAATCCAGAGCTCACAGGGAAGGTTCAAAGATTGGAAGTAGTTACAGGAAGCTCAGGGGGTGAAGTACAGATGAAGAAAGTGAAAGAGAGACAGTGGAAGGAGTCTGAGTATATGAGGTTATGAGACTTGCTCAGGGTCACACACAGAGTAAGTGGCAGTGGAGGGATTCAAACCTCTATCTACAGGTTCACAGCTCTGTACTCCAATCACTGGGCTACACTGCCTCAGCAAGAAGGGTGATCGCAACACAAATATAAATCAAATGTGTGCAAGTCTGCAACAGACCCCAGATTTTGCTTTAGACATGATGTGACAATGCAAGCTGGGAGACTAATGATGCACCATTTTATTTTTTTTACCTAAACCAGCTCAATAACATTTCTATGAATGCTTTTCATATAAGTAAGGTATTTTCCTTGAGTTTGACTCCCAAAACCTTTAGTGGGACCCCTGAAAATATATACGGTTGGGGTCGCAGACTCTTCAGACAATTTTAGCAGCTTTGATTGCAATGAGACTATAATTCTTTTACAAAAACAGGTGCAAAGAAACTGCTATAAACAGGTTAAATAATAAAAAAAAAATCCCAGAGTGTCCCAGAGAATGCTCTCCTTCTCCTGGGAGGGACAGCCACCGTCCTCGCTGCGATACAGTCACCTGGGTGACCACAGCTGAGGGTGCAGAGTCAAAGGATGAAGTCATCAGCCAGGGACCAGACCAGTGCAGTAAATACAATGCATGTACAAACACAATGGTCCTCTCTGCACAACTTCCAGCAGGCTGGGGCACAAAAACAAAAAAGCAGCCCCAGCTTCCTGGGGACCTTGGTATATCCTGACAGGTCCTCCCCTGCCTCATCACTTGCGAGACGCTTGGCATGTTCATGGAATATATCCTCCCCGAACATATCCTGCCCATACGGTAAACTGAGGCTCTGTGGGCCGGACAGATCATGTGTAAATGGAGGTCGGGAGGATGAGCTGAATGGCTCCAGTGGAGCCAGAAAAGGAGTGAAAGGCATAAAATATTAAGTTAAAAAAAAAAAAAAAAAACCTGAAAAAATGATCACAGCAAGAATGAGGCACAGAAAATCCTGAACATGTTTCACAAACAGTGGATCGCTGAGCAAACAATCAACTTTTTTGGTAAACTAATCCAGGCCTCTCTTTTCCCTGTGTAACCCCCCCTGCAAATGGGGATTCCCAAAAGTCTTCCAGGAGCTTGCCTGAATGCTCCAAGTCTGGGTGGTGTTCGGCGTCTGAGCTGTTTAAATGTGGTTCCAAGTGAGTGCTATTTGAGCCTCCACGTACTGTCTCTTTAACAGCTGTCTGCTAGCAGACTTAATTAGTTTGTATGGGGGGAGTGTGTGTTCTAATGCCTGAATCCCACCTGGGCTGCTGTCAATTCGCTCCATTTCTGCCGTTGCTACATGTGCAGAGGGAGCCCTGTTGAAAGATATAACTGTTTGCCAGAAATCATTTAGAGTGGCTGAGAAAATGTAGTTTGTCTAACCTGTCTTCATTTCAGCACAAACTGTTTCAGTGTAGCTCTTTCATTTTGGTTCTGAATAGCTGACTTGGATCAATCAGGATGATAGGGAAACCTTAAAATGGAGCCTGTAGACGAATCGGAACTTGGACTCTCAATTTTGAGCCAGCCACAAGGGGATTGTATTGGCAGTGACTCTGGGAATGTAGTTTTAACCTTGGCGCCTTTTTCCACCAACAGAGGGAGTCTTATGGTGAGTGACAGCCGAACCAGCTAACAGAATGGTGTGGAGCTAAATGAAATGCCCTGCTGACTGGAAAGATTAGATCAGTTGTGATTGTGAAGAGAGAAGGAGCGCTGTGCTTCTGCGGTGTATAGTTTCGCGTGGAAAGCGCGTGTGAGGCCCTGAGTTTCGGTCTGCAGCCTTTGTGAGTGCCAGTCTGGACTGAATTTGAGCTGGGAGGGGAAAGAAGCACTAGAAGTGTGGAAACCAGGCTCACCCTGTAGAATATTGGATAAATTGCTGAATCGCGCTCGGTCTGTCAGGAACTGAAGCTACTGTGTGTGCTCCCGGGTATTTTGCAGTAAGTGCGATCGGGATCAAGGAGCAGCCTGTCTGGTATAGTACTTTCCTTTTACATATGAATGTGCGTAGTGCTTGTGGGGAATCGCTATTTCCAATCCCCTGTGCTGTATGCTGTGTGTTGAAGCTGGAAGCAAACCCCAGCTTGTCTCAGACTAAATCCGTTTGCTATAAACTGCAGTGGGGTCCAGTAACAAGGACCTTGTCTCCATGCCCTGTTGTTTCTGACAATCCAGAGAACATCCACCATCTGGTTCTCAGCTTGGGTATTGTGAGTACAAATCAGGGTATTTCCCTGCAGCCTGTTTTCAATCACAAGTGTGTCATCTAATTCTTGTTGTTTCACTGCTTCATGGACTGAGCCATCCAGCTCCAGATTACAATTGGGTGTTGTGCATATATTTTCTTCTACAGGGCCCTATCCATCTGCACCTGCTGGCCAACCCCGGGCAACGGACCTGGCTAGCCCCCCAACCTGGGTACCCAGAGTGTGACTTTTCAGACCCTGTATGTGTGCACAGTACTGTAATTTAATGCCACCAATTAACCTGATTTCCCCCTCCCGTGTTACTGTCCCCTAAATAATTCAGATTTGTTGTTGTTATACTATATACTGTCTGTGGTGTTGGTACTTATGGGAACAGTATTGTATTTTGCTGTGTATGTTAACCTTATTTTACAGGGGGTCCTCAGAGACGTGCTGCAGAATCAGTCTTGAGGGTAAGTGGTGCTTTATGAGTGAACTGTGTGTATACGTGGGGTATTGGGGCTGTAACTCCTGTGTACTGTGTGAGCCACTAGAGGGAACCAAAAGGGGTCACGGTGTCCCAGAGGGCTGTGATCAAGCTAGTCTAACCACTACAAACCCTGACCTCTGGGTGGAGGCACCCACCATAAAACCTAGGCCCCTCAACCTGTCAATAGTCAAGTAGGCAGGGGTAGTAGCCCTTGGGATAGCGCCACCTGGGGGTTACACCTGGTTCTGTCTGCAACTGCTCTTTTGCTGACTTCTGTTCAGCAGCAATTCATTGTTTATCGATATGGCTTCATCTGTGGTTTTATTCTCTCCTTTTTTTTTTTTTTTTTATAAATTGACTTTTCTTGTTGGTGGCTACTCCTACACCTACATTCTTTTTCTGAGCCTCTCTGTACTGTAGTTGTTGTGTCGTTTCATTAAAATGGATGCACAGCATATTTTCTGAGGGAGGTGCTTGTGGCAGTACTTTGGCAGGACTTGATAAAAAAACTGCTTTCAAGAAACGTACTGATTCAAACTTTCCAGCCTAAATACAGAAAAGACAAACCAGCTTATTCGGCTGGGTACTCAGACAGTGCCAAAGTGAAGTCCTGTGCCACTAGCTGCAGTTGTTAATGCTGAACGAGCTTCTGTATCCAGCTTACTTATTTTTAATACAGCAATGAACATATAACAAAGCATCTGAAATTAAGTGACAGGCATCTGTCTAGATAGAAGCATATCTGTCAATCATTTTGGATTCTTATGACAAAGTGCCTATCAATATTTCCCCCAGTGTGGCAGGTATCGATCACAGTAAGGCTCAGAGGTAATGTTAAAGTAACAAAAAAAAAAAAACGATCTGGATAGAAACTGGTCCCTACACACAGAGGAATTCACCTCTGGGCACGTTGTGGTCTGTGGCTCTATGCAGTTTAAAAAAAAATTGTTGGCACTCATTCAACGAATCAGCACTAATATGTACTTGCAAGGAAAACCTCTTAAACCATAAGAGGTACGGTATTACTCATGCACAAATTTTAGAAAAATGTATTTTACCACTGGGTGGGGGGCATCTCTGTTCCCACTAGCAATGAACCATGAAACCAAATGCTAACAGACTTCCTAAGTGGCTGCAGTAATTTCTAACCAATTTGCTACAGTGGCTAAAACCATGAAGGAGGAGAGCGTAGTGCTTTGATTGTATTTATTTAAAATTTTGGTAACCGGGAAAGGCACACTGAGAGGAGGCTCATTTCCAGGTGCGACCCAGAAGAGAGGGTACAGCATGAGATATTTCACAAGAAAGTGAAAAACATCATTTACATAGTATAATTCAGTGCAAGAGAGAGATGCCAAGGGAAGAATGTTACAGGTCAGTTGTAAAACAATACACTATAGAGTAGGGCTATCACCTAAATTCGGTTGGGGAGGGGTTGGTTGCAAGTGCAAGACGGCTGAGTGGAGAGCCTTAGTAGGTGAAGGGAGGGAGGGAGGGGGAAAGCCAGTGGGAAGCTGGTTCCAGAGAGTGGGGAGTCAGTGTGAGAAAACTGCTTGCCCAGCACATGAATGTGTGTGAGGGATGGAGAGGTTGCGTGGGTCCCTGGAATGTAGGATGTAATCAGAGGCAGCAATAGGTGAGAGGAGGGAGGATAGGTAGGGAGGTAGTGAGTCAAACCAGTATTTAGCAATAAAGATAGATCAGTGTGTCTGGCAGTGTAGGGGTAGGGGAAGAAAGGTAAGCTATTACAATTTGCGTTTGTGTAGCAGGACTACAGCTACCATGCAAGTATTTGTCTATGGCTAACATTTTTATGTTGCCCTAATCACAGTGGCTAATCAAATAAAAATTGCAAGAGGAACACAGGTCTTCATACAAATCATATTCTCCTGGAGCCCCTCCTCCTTCAGACTCTGTTTTCCTTTTTTGTTTCTGACCTCCTCCTCCTCTTAGTTGTCCCTCAAGAAGCACGTTCAGGATCTGCCTATTTTCTTGAATGTGTCTGCTATGCTACCTCAGATAATAACCAACTCTGGCCCTGACCTGGGAGCACATTTTTCTTCATTTTGGCTCCCTTGGGGTCTTGACCAGGACCTCTATCCACCACCCACCAATGCCCTTCTGCCTGTCCTGCCGAGAACCTGCACTCCTGGGCCCACCCACGGCACACCGCTGTGCTGCCCCCCCACAGAGGCTGGGGTCACTATCACCTCCTTGGCTACTTCCCTGCTTTATTTGGACACCAACGGCAGAGATGAAGGTGGAACACACCACAAGGAACTTCAAGGGACCGAGATGGACATGGGGGACAGGTGGAAGCTTCATCTACCTGTGCGAGCGCCATGTTTTCCTCTTTTCTTACTACCTACCCACCATCCAGGAGCATCATGATGCCACTGGACGCCATCACACCTGATGTCTCCAATGACAGCCGTGCTCCAACTCACTATTCTCTATCGCTGCCCTGCACTTCCACTTCCACTTGTGGCCACCCAGGTGGGGGGGTAACAGCGGGATGCAGATCCCTCCCTCCCTGGAGAAGGACAGTGTCCACTGGGCTGCTTAATCCTCTTCCCCTGGCCGGCCTTCCGATGACCCAGGCTCATTCCCGAACCTGGGTCACTGGCATCTCAAGCGGCAGCATCACTGCTATGCTGGTGAGTTAGTTGGGATCACGGTTTTCAAGTAAGTTTTCATTTAAGTTGTATCTGCTTTCTATACTTAGATTCTATTTGTTCTGTACAGGTAATAGAAAGTTACCAGTACCATACAATACTACATAAGTCTATTAACTGTTTCTTTTTTTAACATATATTTATTGCTTATGTCAGAATATAAACAACATACAAAATATATGTATCCAAGGTTCAAAGGCTAGAAACGAGTAACAGAAAGGCCATACAGAGGATCTAAATACTTTTCACCCACTGTTGTGTCATGGGGGGTTATCGCAGAAGTTAAGAGTTCAGTGTCCTAGAACAGCCTAATGATGCCCATCTGCACCATGACCATGGACTAGAGGCCATTAATATTCAGTACTGAAAAGTCCCTGAGTGAAACACTCTTGATTTGGTCACAAGGACTATTCAAAAGTCCATGTAATCGAGAATATGTCACAAAAATAACATTCAATGACTTCCACAAAAGTCCCCCTGCAACAGCTAAACTGCAGTAACATGAACTACAAATGGAGCACTTTTATCAGAGCAAAGGGAAACGCTTTGGCATATTAGGAAAGGTGACTTTAGAACAATCAGTAACTGCGTTACCCAGTTCTAAGGCAATTCACATGGTAAGAACAATAAAGAGGGCCGGCCCAGTGGTGCTGAGGGTTGAGGCGCTGGACGCCATACCTCGTGCCACACTGGCGACCCGGGTTTGGGGACGGACTCGGAGATCTGGAGGTCGGGAGGGGAGGGAGATGATGGAGCATCCGGAGGACAGCTCTCCTATCCCAGGGAGGGATCCAGGGGCTGCTCGGTGTCCTGGCAGCCTCCAATGGAGATCGGGGGCATTGCAGGAACACCAAGCCAGACGTGAGGGATGGAGCGTGGTAGACGCCAGCAGGGCAGCCATGCGCGGGTGTCATTGCACGCCATGCTCTGTGGGGGCAAAAACAAGCAGAAAATCCCCCACCTCCAGGTGAGGCGACGGCAACCTTGGCCGCTTCCTACAGCTCTCCCCTTGGGGACTTTGGGACCTCTCTGTCAAGCTGGGGAGAGGTCCCAGGCCCTGATACCGATGCAGTATGCAGAGGAGCGGTTCAGGCAGGTGGTGGAGCCATGGAACCGAGCGTGGATTGCCTGAGAGAAGCCCTGGTAGATGGGTGCATAAAGAGAATCAAAACAAAAATAAAGAATTATGCTAAGTCTGAACATGAATCATAGCAGAAGGCAGACTGGGAGGGTCTGAGTTTGTGTGCATGGTTTGAGCGGTGAAGCGTGTGACGCTTCAAAGAAGTGCAAAATAATGCACCTGGGTTGAGGGAACCTTGGTGAGAGCTACAGGATGGGGGGGGAGAATTGCTGACGATCACCAAGGAGGAAAGGGATCTGGGGGTTATCATTTCAGATGACCTAAAGTGTCTAAGCAGAGTACAAAGGCTGCAGGGAGGGCCAGCAGAATGCTGGGTTGCATAGGCAGAGGTATCATTAGAAGGCGGGAGATGGTGATGCCATTGTATAAAACACTAGTGAGACCTAACCTAGAGTATTGTGTGCAGTTCTGGAGGCCACACCTTTGTAAGGACATAGACAGGGTGGAAGCAGTCCAAAGAAGTGCAACAAAGATGGTACAGTGCTTGCACCAGAGAACATATGAGGAGAGATTAAAGGACCTCAGTATGTACTCGCTGAAGGAGAGGAGGGGATCAGAGTGACAATTTAGAAACATTCAAGTACCTTAAAGGCATAAACAAGGTGTGTGGGGGGGGGGACATCTTCCAATATAGGAGGAGTATAAGAACGAAGGGGCATGACATGAAATTGGAAGGTGGCAGGTTAAGGGGAAATGTGATGAAGTTTTTCTTCACGGAGAGGGTGGTAGACACATGGAATAGTCTGCCACAGAAGGTGGTGGGAGCAACCACAGTGGAGAAATTTAAACATGCCTGGGACAGGCATAAGGGAACCTTTGAGGTGGAAAGGAGTGCTGAAAAGCCACTGACCAGGTATGTCAGAGGCCGCAAACAAATGTAGGGTTTACGGGCAGACTAGATGGGCCTGGCAGTCATTATCTGCTGACAATTTCTATGTTTCTATGTAAGCATTATATGTAAACAACCAAGTAGTCAGCGCCATCTTAAAGCCTTCGCTCTACACCAAAGGCTCCAAACGGCAACCTCAAAAAGGGAAACAATTCCAAAATTCAAGCACCACACAAACCCGGCATCGATAAGGAGCACTATGTGCACCCCTCAAAAGCACCACTAGTTGGCCAATGGCCTACAGTGTAATAAATAGCAATTTTAATAAGAACAATTGGCAATAATTACATACCTAAATATATATCTGTATCTATATATATGTATACATCTCTCTCTCTCTCTCTATATATATATATATATAGATAGATAAATAGATAGATATACAGATATATAGATATATATATACATATACACATACACACTCCCCACTCATCAGTCCCCTTCACAATCAGTGTCCTCCTCATCGTCCCGGCTCTGAAAATCCACTTTAATCTTGAGGAGTCTCTTTCTGGCCTCAGCAGGGTCGTTAAATAGGCAGCTGTTACCTGCATATAAAATCTGGAGTTTAGCAGGGTACAGCAAGGTATGGGAGACACCCAACTGTTTCAACTCAGATCACACGGAATCAAAGGATTTTCATTTTTGTCTTGTCGCAAAGGACAGGTCTGGGAAACAGACGTTTCAGGTACCATCCAGAAGTTGCAATGGACCCTTGTCCTTTGCCACCTACAAAATTTGTTCTTTCAGCATGGGTCCCGATGTCACAATAAGGATGGCCCTAAGCATTCCCTCCTGTGCTGCTCGCCAATATGATTTGCTCTGTAGGCTCTAGTGAGTGCTCCCTCCTGCTGAAATCCAAGGGTGGTTGCCAAGAGTGAAGTGACAAAAGACAGCAAGTCCTGTCCCTCTCACTCCTCCGGGAATCCTAGTAGACGAGCGTTAGCGAGACAAACCACATTTTCAAGGTGTTGGAGGCGAAGTAGGAGCAGCTTATTTTCTTTGACAAGGCCCACTGTAGCAGTTACTTCCTTCTCTGCAAGCGACTATGCCTGCCTCGAGTACGTATCCACCAAATCCAACTTTGTTTCAACAGTAGAGACCCTCGTATGAAAACTCTCCACTATTTTATCAACCTCCTTCGTGAAAGCTTCAAGATCTTTTTTTTTTTGTTAAATCTTTTTATTGAAATGCAGACACAAGCAATACAACAACCAAAACATATTGGTTACAGTGTGAACAAGTATAAAATAAAACAATACTCTAAGCAGTAGCACACAACTTACGGTTATGCACGATATACTAGATGAATGAACAGCCAATGACGTTAAAGTGCAATGCAGCCTATGAGACGATAATAGGCCTCAGCTAATAAATTTTCCTAGGAGGGAGCGGACCCCCACCACATTAGAGGCATTAGGATAGGTCCAATGTATACAATCATGGGAGAGTAGTAAAAGACTGGAGTCATGAGAGGAAAAGATCCTTGTCCAGTGCCTCCAGCAAGGGACACCACATTTGCTCATATGAATTATAGGGCCCATTCACTGTGAGCTGTATTTTTTCCAATATTAAACTTTGTCTCATGTTGTTAGCCCACTGCTGAATAGTGGGGGCATCAGCCGAGAACCACAATTGGGCAATAGTTTTTTTGCTGTAACTAGAGCTAGTGACCAGATCGGTGCTATCCCTGTATGTTGTGGGTGGCATGGGTCAGCTCAAAGAACTGCAACAAAGATGGTACAGTGCTTGCACCAGAGAACATATGAGGAGAGATTAAAGGACCTCAGTATGTACTCGCTGAAGGAGAGGAGGGATCAGAGTGACAATTTAGAAACATTCAAGTACCTTAAAGGCATAAACAAGGTGTGGGGGGGGGGGGGCGACATCTTCCAATATAGGAGGAGTATAAGAACGAAGGGGCATGACATGAAATCCCAGCAGAAGCTCCAAAGGGGACTTGGAAGGTCTATCCCCCCAAACCATACTCATTGTTTTGTGCACCTTGTACCTAAAAGGTGTAACCTTAGGGCAAGTCAGAGCCAGGTGTAAAAAATCAGTGTCTTCCCCTGAACACTTAGGGCACATGCTCAAATTTCCGAGTTCATAGCATGAAATCATTCAGGAGTGATAAATGCTCTATACATAAAGTTTAACTGTACCTGTCTAAGTTTGTTACTACAAGAGCAAGTGCAAGTGCTTAAGTGTTTGGCTGTAAGTTTCCAGGTAGCCATGTCAATATTGATGGAAAGATCCTGCACCCACTTAGCCATAATAGTATTTGCTGCCTGGGTTCCGCTACCCTGGAGAGTTTGATAAAAAGTTGTTAGGGTCTTTCTGCAAGGTTGGGGCCAATAGAGCTCCTCATCACAGGCGGAGGGCTGCGCTCATCCGTAGGAAGGATCCAGTGAGTCACCCAGTCCGTGTTGAACCATGAAGTAAATAAAGAAATCCCCTGAGTCAATGTGCCAGACCTGTTTCAGCATAGAGAAATCTCTCAACCCACCCTCAGTATACAACTGAGATACAGAGTGGCACCAACGAAGCAACCGTTGATGTAGCTGGGTTGAGCATGGGCCCCTTCGCCTCACTGCAGTAATGAGGTCAATGTGAGGGGAGGGAGAGGGGGATGGCTGATGTGCCCATGCGAGGTAAGCCAAGCTTTGAGGGTGGCTGCCGTAAAGGGGTTACACACGGCCAGGGAAGAATGGAACCAAAAGGAGGCAGACAGAAGTTAAGTGGAAAGAGAATCCCACGATTCCTCCTCCTCCTCCTCCATCACCAAGCAGGAGAGCCTGGGTGTATGCAGCCCACCAGAAGGAAGGCCAATTGTGCGGACCAACAGTAATGTTGAAAGTTCAGGAGGCTCCCCCCCACCAGAGAGGCTGGGAGCTGGAGTATACTCCATTGAATATGGGCCGGTTTTCCCCTTCACAAAAACTGATGCACAATAGAATTTAAATGCTTACATAGAAACACAGAATTTGACAGCAGATAAGGACCGCTTGACCCACCTAGTCTGCCCATTTCCCTATCTGATGGATAAGCTGCAGATCCTAGTTAACCAACAGCCTACTTCCTCCTACCCTCCACTAGAATTGCCTTTTGTCTGTCCCATGCATTCTTGAATTCCCCCACTGTTCTTGACTCCACAACTTCCTCAAGAAGGCTGTTCCATGCATCCACAACCCTCTCCATGAAAAAATACTTCATCACATTACCTCTGAGCCGTCCACCCTCTATCTTTAAATTGTGCCCCTTGTTCTTGCACATCTCTTTTCTGAAAGATGCTGCCTCTTGGACTTTGTTGATTCTCTTGAGGTACTTGAAAGTTTCTATCATGTCCCTCCACTCCTTTCCTCGAGGGTATACATATTAAGCTCCTTTAGTCTCTCTTGTATGTCTTCTGGTGCAGACCCTGCACCATTTTGGTTGCCCTCCTCTGGACAGCCTCCACTCTGTCTATGTATTTGCGGAGATAGGGTCTCCAGAACTGTACGCAGTACTCCAGATGGGGTCTCACCAACTGTCTGTACAGAGGGATAACAACTTCCTGTTTTCTACTGTTGATGCCTCTCCCTAAACATCTCAGTATCCCCCCAGCTCTCCTTACTGCCTTCTCACATTGCTTGCCCGCCTTTAGTCATCTGATATAATTACCCCCCAGGTCCCTTTCCATTTTTGCTGTTGTTAGTATCTCACTCCCCACTGTGTACTCGTCCCCTGGGTTTTTGTTTCCTAGGTGCATTACCTTGCACTTATTTGCATTGAATCTGAGCTGCCATACATTTGACCATTCCTCTAACCTTGCCAAGTCCCTTCTCATCCTTTCCACCCCAGCCTGTGTATCAACCCTGTTGCAGATCTTTGTGTCATCTGCAAAGAGACATACTTTTCCTTCCAGTTCCTCTGCAATGTCATTTATAAAGACATTGAAGAGGACTGATCCCTGTACTGAACCCTGCGATACCCCACTAGTAACCTCCCTTTCTTCACTGTGGACTCCGCTTACTATTACCCTTTGCGTCCTGTTGTCCAGCAAATTCTTTATCCAGGCTACCACCTTGGGACCCACTCCAAGGCTGGCTAACTTATATATTAATCTTTTGTGTGGGACTGTGTCAAATGCCTTGCTAAAATCTAGGTAGCCTATGTCCACAGCCCCTCCCTAGCCTACTACTTGGGTCACCCAGTCAAATAAATCAATTAGATTCGTCTGACACAACTTTCCCGCTGTGAATCCATGCTGCCTTGGGTCCTGTGCCCCACTGGCCTCTAGGTACTCAACAATTCTTTCCTTCAGAAGTGATTCCATCATTTTTCCTACCACTGAGGTCAAACTAACTGGTCTGTAGTTTCCTGCCTCTGCCCTGCTCCCACTTTTGTGAAGTGGAATCACATCTGCCCTCCTCCAGTCCTCAGGTACCTCCCCCTCCTCTTTTTTTGTGAATACAGAGCAGCCATATTTGTTTAGTATCCCTGCTTTTTCACTGTCACCCTCTGCCCACATTCCCTCCCCTTTATTAAGCCTCAGAATCCCTCTCTTTGTCTTTCTTCACTCCCTAATGTACCTGCAAAAGGTTTTATCCCCATTCTTAACAGAGTTGGCCATCTTTTCCTCGGTTTGGGCCTTTGCTTCTCTGACTGCCTGCCCTGCCTCATTCTGCTTTAACTGATAAAGTTCTCTGTCCTGCTCCTTATGTGTTTCCTTATATTTCCTGAAGGCTATCCTTTTCTGCTTAACCTTCCCTGCCACCTCTTTTGAGAACCATAGTGGTTTCTTCCTTCATTTTGTTTTGTTGACTTGCTTAACAAAAAGGCTTGTTGCCTCTGTGATGGCTGTTTTGATTATTCCCCATTGTTCCTCCACCCCTCCTTCTTGCCCGTTTGCTAGTGTTTTTTTATTCTTTTTTATTCTTTTTTCCACCTATTCCCAGCTTGCCACCCCCGACCCATCAGGGGAGACATTAGACATCCTTCTGCCTGCAACCCTACCCGAACAGACCCACAAGCCTCACGGAGCCGAGGTTTTAACCCCCCCCCCAGGCGGGCACGAGTTGGGGGCATAGACGCCCCATTACTTACATTTCATCAGTCTGAGGTCCTTCAGGTGGGCGCAGACAAATCGTGGGCATTTCTCAGTTCCCCATCTCCCTGGCGATAGCAGGCTATTTTCCTGTTTTCTACCCTCCCTGTACAGCGTGCGACTCCCCTGATGTCATGGCGCAAGGCACCAACATCCACGCAGTACTGTGGCTGCCGTCCCCTGCTAGTGGGGCTTGCAGTGCTCCGAGCCACCGCTCAGAGTCAGGCAAGTGTCGGGCATCGGCCTATTCCTTCCCCAGAGAAGGTGAGCTGTCATGGGACGCTCAAGCCTATCTCCCCCCGGCTGACCCACCAGCAACCCGAGTCCGCTCCTGAACCTGGGTCGCCGGCGTGGTGAGAGGTGTGGCGTCCAGCATCTCAACCCTCAGCACCACCAGGCCGGCCCTGCTAGTGCTTTTCTGAGGCACTCTCTTATTTTCCCAAAGTCAGCCCTCCTAAAATCCAATACTCTTGCTTTTGTATGGCTTGACTATGACTGTGTTTATCGTGAACCACACTGTTTGGTGGTCGCTTGTTCCCAGATGGCTACCCACTTCTAAATCCTAGATCCTTTCTCCATCCCTGTTTGAGAGTACAATGTCTAAGATTGCTCCCTCCTGAGTGGGTTCCAACACTAGCTGTCTGAGGCATGCCCCTTATAGGGCATCAAGAATAACCCTGCTCTTGGATGTGCCTACAGCAAAGGTGCTCCAGTTAACAAGTGGCATATTCAGGTCCCCCGTCAACAATATCTCCCCTTTCTCTGCCATTTTAAGGATGCCTTCTATCATTTCCTTGTCCATTCCCTCTCCCTGAGATGGGAGTCTGTATACAACCCCCATGCGGATTGTGGTGCTGTTTCTGGTCTCCAGGGTGACCCACAGTGCCTCATCTACTCCCTGTTTACTCTTTAGTTCTGTTGCTTTGATCCCTTCCCTTACATAGGGAGCTACTCCTCCTCCTCCTTGTTTACCCTCCCTGTCCCTCCTGTAGATTGTGTATCTTGGTATGCTGACATCCCAGTCATGGTTCTCTGGGTATCATGTTTCTGTGACTGCCACAGTATCCAGGCATCCCTCTTCCATCAAGGCCACTAGTTCAGGGAGCTTATTACACAGACTACGGGCATGGTACTCATCACCCTCCATTTTTTGATGGCCTTACCCCTTTTTGCCCCATCCCTGTCCTTACTGTCTTTGCCTTTTTTGCAGTTTTCCTGTCCTGCTTTCTAATGACTTCTCTACCTTGGTGTTTACCTCACTAATTACCATGTTCTGTTGAGGGGAGGCTGGGATTTCCCTGCTCCTTTTCACTGCCTCGCCTCTTGGCTAGTTTAAATGCTTACCAATGAAGCATTTAAACCTATCACCTAGGGTTATGGATCCCCCCCTGGACAGATGAAGACCGTCGTGCCAGTATAGGCCTGTATTCCTCCAGGTGGCTCCCCAGTCCCCAGTGAAGCCAAAACCCTGAGCTCCACGCCAGTTTTTCAACCATTCATTGAATTCCATGGTGCAGAGTACCCTAGCATCACCCCTGCCATAGACAGGCAGCACCTCCGAGAAGGTTACCGTATGTGTTACTTGACTAAGGCCCCTCCCCAACTCTACAAACTCCTCTTGCACTGCTCTGATCCCATTCCCAGCCAGGTCATTTGTCCCTAGGTGGACAATGACATCCAGTTCCCTCCTCAGCAGCTGCTCCCACGATCCTGAGGATTCACTTCCTGTCCCTCCAAGCCGGGCGCCAGGCAGGCACCTTACCTCCTCTCCCCTTCCTCCCCCACTTCTACCCCCCTAATGATTGAGTCCCCCACCAGGAGTTGTTTCCTTCCCCTGTGGGGTCCTGTGCCACCCTCCTGTGGGTCTCCTTTGTGGAGGTTCCCAGCATCCTCCTTGGTCTCCACTGCAGGTGCCTCCATAGAGGAACCACTCTCCACCAGAACAGCGTATGAACTGTGGTGAGCTACAGCTGGAAGGATGCACCTCTGTTCCACCACCCTCTCCCTCCCTGAGCCCACCTTGATCCAACTGCTCCTCTTTCTTGGCAACCACTGAGGTAGCGGCTGTGGCCCTGGTGGTCTCTGGGTGGGGGAGGAGGTTTCATGAATCCTAGCCAGGCCAGCCTGAAGACGGGCAACCTCCTCCCTCAGACCAGAGAGGTGCCTGCAAATAGGGCAGCATCGCAGTCTCCAGAATGTCTCCCGGAACACTGCCGCCCCACAACCATTGAACTGCACCACTCCCATCATGTCTTATTTTGTATCCCCTCTCCTGTTGCTTTGTATGCTTACTCTCTCCTCCCTCTGTTTATTTTTCCACCTGCTTTCCCACTACCTATGTGCCCTTACAGCTCTTGCCCTTCCTGTTCTGGGACAGGAACTTCCTGTATTCTTCAGTAGTCTCCTTCTTCCTTGCTTAGAGTGAGACCTCCAGCAGCTGGGGCGGAGAGAAAGAGCTACTTTTTCCTTCACAGTTGATGAAACTAATGTGTCTCACTGATCCTTCCTTCCTACTGCCAAACAGGAAGTTCGGTTGTCAGTCAAATCCAGTGGCTATAAAAGTAGAACTGGCCTAGGGTAAGAGGGTAGGAGGGTGGATGGTTGGGAGGGAGGGCAATTAGTAAGAAAAGCTGTAGCTTTTTTAGTCAGCTGCTTCTTGCTTTGAAAGCAATACTCCTTTCTGCCAAATGCTAGCAGCAGGAAGCTGTAATTGGAGACACCTGCTTTTCTACTGCCTAAACCCCCAATTAACTTCTCTCCTTTCCTTCTGATTTAGCAAACAAAGTTGATGCAGTCCCCTTCCCCAACACAGAAACACACACTGGCTTTCCTTTTTTTTACCCTAAATGAGACCCCCCCATTTCTAATAAAGTATGTTTGCTTAATCCCAACAGGCACTGACTCCTGCTGAGACAGAAGTGTTCTATTGGTAAGAAAAGTTGTAACTTTTTTAGTCAGCTGCTTCTTGCTCTGAAAGCAAGATTCCTTTCTGCCAAAAGCTAGCAGCTTGAAATATACTAGTGGGATTGAGACAGGCAGAGACTGATACAAATACAGACACCTTGGAAGAATGGACATCTTAACAGTGCTAATATGTCCCAACAATGGGAGGGTTAACGGCTGCCATCTTTCGCAGTTTTACATCAGTTTAAGAAGTAGGGGTCTATAGTTTAGTGCATATAGGAAACTAAGTCTAGCTGAAATATGTGTACCCAGGTATCTGAGATGATCAACCAGCAACAGGCCACCCAGAGAAGAAATTAATTAGGGTCAGTCCAGCCACCCAATGGGGGAGGAGTTCACTTTTGGTCCAGTTAATTTTATGTCCAGACAGGGAGCCGTATTTCCATAGACGAGAATGAAAGGTGGGTAAGTCTCGGGCTGGGTTCCTCATGTACAACAGCAGATCGTCTGCGTATAGAGCATTTTTGTGCTCAATACCACCACCTTGGAATCCCTGAATACCCTTGTGGAAAGCACCAAGATATCTCATTGACGAGAAGGCCGACCTCCCCCACAGCGACGGCACAATACCGACGCAGGTATTGTGCCGCCTCCTGTATTGCTGTTTTCTTTGGGAGGCTGTGCCCCTCGCAGCCCCCGGGCTCTAGGATTCCAACTCCAGGTCAGAGTTGGTCCGGGTAGGGGGCGGAACACTGGGGGAAGGCGAAACACAGAAAAAGGACCATTATCGCGAATGTCGTCGTAATGGTCTTTTTCTGTGTTTCGCCGTCGGGGTATCGACCACAAGGGGTGATACGCCCTTGTGTCTTCTGAGGGCCGCTGCCCGTGGTTCTAAAGAAAGGACATAGAGAAGTGAGGACGGGGGGTATCCCTGTCATTTTATTTATTTATTTATTTAGTTTTTGTTAACCGGGTAAGTGCACTAGCCAGCAGGTGACTATTTTCAGGCACAACCCGGGGAGAGTACAAGACAAGATACACAATGAGGATGCATAACATAGACAATACAGGCAGTACAATGTAAAAACATAGAAGCTAATTTGGCTAAAATAACATAGTGTCCACTAATCTAAGCAAAACATTGTTTTGTATAGTATATACAGGCAGAGCGGGTACTGGTACAAGGATACAGTAATTCTTTGATTACCTGGTAGGCATAGATCAGAATGCGGGAGATGGAGGGTAGAAGAAGTGGAGGAGGTTTAGATGAAAAAAAGGGGGGGGGAGGACCACAGCTTGAAACAGCTATGCCGCTCAGTTGTACAAATACAGCATTAGCAGCTCGGGGTACTACCAAGTGGCCGGGCTCATGGAACTGCTCCCTGGGAACAAATATGGCAGCATCCCCTGATAGCAGACTAGCCCGGGGCATAAGGTGAGAACCATTTCTGTTGGACATATGGGCAAAACAATATGCGATTCAGGTCCTTGAGGGTGCGGTGGAACCTCGGCAGATCTGGTGCAAGGGAGGAGTGAAGCAAAGTCTACTCAGGAGATATTAGGAAAGAATTTCGCTGGAATTACTAAAATTTTCGGCTAAGCGGCTATAAGTCGGGACGGTCAGCCGAACCCATGGTTCTGTAGCTGGGCATGAGAGCAGCGAACAGCTGGGGTTTGGAGGATGTAAAGGCAGTCTTACGGCTTTGGCGGCTAGGTGTGGGGACATGTAATCAGGCTCATGGTACCGATGGCGGGCAGGAGAGCGACGTGCGGTTGGGGTTTAAGGGAAGTTCGGCAATCTTACGGCTTTAGCGGTTAAGCATAGGGATAAGTAGCCGGGATCATGGTACCGTAGGTGGGCATGAGAGCGGCATTCGGTCGGGTTTAGCGGAAATGAGGCTTGCCTTCCCGGGTTTAGCCGCACTGCCGTGATTGAAGTAGTCGGCTCATGGAAAATCGCTGACGGGTACGAGACAAGCATGGCTGGGGATTTGAGGGGAAAGCCGGGCAACCACGGTTCAGCGGCTAGGTTTAGGGGTAAGTAACTGGCTCATGGAACCGCTATGGTGTGGAGAGCAGCGGTGGTCAGGGTTTTGTGGGGAGATTTGGCAACTTACGGCTTTAGCGGTTGAAAGTAGGGACATGCAGCCGAGCTCATGTTCCGTCACCGGGCATAGAGAGTGCGAACAGTCCCGGTCCATGAGCATCCAGGGAGTAATATGCTAGGGGGGCAGGAGAGTCAGGAGTCAAGGACCCTAGTTGTACCAGTACCTATCTAATTACAAACAGACCTGTCGTATAGGACAGTGAAGGCATGTAACAGATTACGATAACAGTGGGTAGAGTAAAGCAGCTTAGTTCAGTCAGCATAACAACATGTAGGAAGGAATTAACATATAACAGTAAGAGCTTATCCTGTAGAAGACATTAATTGTACATAATATTAATACGGTTTGTATATCACAGTATGCTATAAAACCAAGCCGTAATAGCTGGGGTACTTAAAGAGCAACAGGTAGAGAAGGTGTGGGAGCAGACAGGAGAGAGTAGGCATGAGGAAAGTGGGTGAGCTAGAGGAGAGGGAGTGTAGGAGTAGGCAGGGCTGTCAGGTAGGGTCAAAACAGGCACATTGGTCAGAGGTGGCCAGGTGGTGTCGCAGCCCTCGTTTAAATTGGTGGTGCGATGAGGTATGCCTAAGATCCTGCGGCAGCATGTTCCACATCTGGGGGGCAGCATGCTTGAAAGCTCCAGTTCCTTTGGAGGTGTGACAATGGGGGACTCTCAGTAAAGATTTGTCTGTCGATCTCAATTCACGGCTTGAGGTAGTGGGATGAAATAGCTCAGCAAGTGATGCAGGCTGGCCTAGCCTGATGATAGAGTCACATAGACAGCCAAGATAGTATAGTCTGGTGGCAGTGGGGGAGGGCCAACTGAGGTCACTATACAGTTGACAATGATGTTGGAGTCATGGAGCCTTAGAAGCATATCGACATACATTGTTGGAAGTGACGTCCCATTTTTGCAGGGCTGTTTTATGGGCAGTAGTCAGAATGGGAGCACAGTAGGTTAGGGTTGGTAAGAGGATCCCTCTGGGGATGGCTAACTTGGCAGATGACGTTAGCATATAGCTGGTTCTGTAGGCCACCCCCAGCTTACGATTTACGGTTTTACAGGTTGCCATGTACCCCACGCTAAGGAAAAGGGAAGTGTCAGCTCACCCACCACAGTTTGAGCCGTTGGGGAAGAGTACATCACCCAGATCCATAGATACATAGACAGTGTCGGCAGATAAGGGCCTACAGCCCACCCAGTCTGCCCATTTGAGCTTGTAAGTTTACTATATGTTTTCCTAGAAGTCTGTTGCCCCTTAACCCTGACCTCCAGAATTCCTTTATGTCTATTCCATGCATTCTTAAATCCCGTGATTGTTTCAGCCCCCACCACTTCCTCTGGCAAGGTGTTCAACTTGTCCACCACCCGTTCTGTGAAGAAATTTTTCCTCACGTTTCCTCTGAATCATCCTCCCTGCAACTTCATCCCATGCCCTCTAGTCCTGGAACATCTTTTTCACTTAAAAATAGTGTGTTCCTGCACCCTCTTCCTCCCTGTAAGATACTTGTATGTCTCTATCATATCCCCTCTCTCCCTCCTCTCCTCCAGGGAGTACATATTCAATTCCTTCAACCTGTCTTCATAGGACCTGTGATGCAATCCATGTACCATCTTTGTTGCCCTCCTCTGAACCTTATCTACCCTGTCTATGTCCTTACATAAGTAAGGTCTCCAGAACTGTACACTGTACTCCAGGTGGGGCCTCACTAATGTCTTGTATAGTGGAATTATGACTTCCCTTTTCCTGCTGGTGGTGCCCCTGCCTATGCATCCCAGCATCCTATTTGCTTTACCTGCTACCTTTTCACACTGTTTCCCTACCTTGAGGTCATGAGAGATGATAACCCCAAGATCCCTTTCCTGCTTGATGCATGCTATATCCTCACCCCCCAACTGATATATTGTGCCAGGGTTTTTGTTCCCCATATGCATTATCTTGCACTTCTTTGCATTGAATTTCAACTGCCAAACCCTTGACCAAGGTGGTGATCCAATTAATAAGTTGCTGGCCCACACCTATACATCTCAAGGTCTCAAACATACACTCCCATTTCACAGAATCGAAGGCCTTTCCAGCATCCAGGGCGAGGATGGCTTCTCCATGATATGTGGAGGACTTCCCCCAGGAGTGGATAATATTGAGGGCCCTGCAGATGTTCTGTTTCCCTTGGCGCCCCTGGACAACCTCTGCCTGATCCAGGTGAACTAAAGATGGGAGTATGGGTTCAATATGCGAGGCAATGACCTTGGTGAGGATTTTATAATCTGCTGTGAGTAAATAAATGGGATGGTAGGATGCACACAGGGTAGGGTCCTTCCCTTATTTTGGGAGCACTGTTATTGTGGTGGATTGCGAATCCTTGAGTGCTTTAATAGCCTGATGGAGTTCCCCACCATTAGTGGGACATTTAGCCTCTGGACCTCTGGGGATGGTAGAGAGCAGATAGATGCCTTCACAAAGAAAGCATCCAGTTGTTGAGTAGATGGAGAAACCTCTGAGGTGTAGAGGGAATTATAAAAACCCCAAAGTCAGCTCCTGTTTGGGAGGTTGCAGAAGTGAGCTACCCTGACTGGTCCTTGATCTGACTGATAGTCCTCTCCCCCTCACGATGGCGCAAAGCTTCCAGATCTTCAACTGCTTTCAATATAGTTTCCATCAAAAGCTCTTCATCGGTGCCATGCTGCTGTCCCTGTTGTTGCATGGCCTTGGGTCTACCCAATTTAACTGTCCCAAATCATGCTGAAAAGTTGAGAAATGTTGCTCAATAAGGTAAATGGACACACAAAAAGTGATACCACAAGGTATTTGCTCCAAAAATGATGACAAAATGTGCCAAATAGGGGACATTTACTGTTGTCCACCCGCGCTCCTGTGAGGGACGTCTAGCACTGTCGGCTGCCAGCCATGCACCCCCCATTAACTCTTTCTGTGGCACTTTGTTGTCTGTATCCATCCCTACTGTATGTATGCGCCCCCCAGGATGCACCTGGAAACAAGCTATTTAAAGTTTGTGTTTCCTTTCCAGGATGAAACAATTCAAGCAAATAACAATGCAGACTGCTGCAGAACATTCCACCAGACTGAACAGAGAGATCCACATTATGAACCCTCCAAAACAATGAATAATTTGACAGGTGGCAGCAGCTGGCAGTGACATGCCATTAACAGCAATATTTATACAGGACACTTGTAAAGGACAATAAGAAGCATCCCCAGAGAAAGCCTTATATAGGTGAAACATCAAGGCATAATACGAAATAAAAGAAATTCTAAATATAGTATACTGGAATGTTGGCATTTTTCAACTAAGGGTGGCCTAACTCCCTAAATTGCAAATAAATAATTTTTTTTTTCAGACCCCCCCCCCAGCATAAGCAACAGGATTCACAATGCCCAAAATTTGATGTAAGCGTAAGTTATATTCCATGTGACTATGCTGCATCTAAAAGGAAGCCAGCTGCATCCAAAATGCATGTTGCTGATCATCCCATCTACAGTAAAATAATCTGTATCCAAACCACCATATAAGTGAACTGAGGTGGCAGCTACGGACAAGTAGCAATATGTAAGAGATAACACATGACAGGGTGTGCAGTTATAAGAGAATAATGCACACCGTGCAGTTATGATGTAAGAGACATAGCTGAGAGGCAAAACCTCCCGAGAGAAGTACATTATTTCGTTATGACCATGAAGCCTGGAGTGTGTTACCCCATTTATGAAATGCACTTTCATTTGTTAAAAATACATATAGTTCAGGAGGGTACACTTTTATTTCACCGAAATGCTGTTGCCCGACACCCGAAATCCCAAAACCACAATCCTGACACCCGGTTGCCTGATAGTTAAATTCTGCCTGCGGCAGAGTTTGTTATATTAATTGGGGGGGTGCCATGAAATAAACTCTGCCATGGGCGAAATGTAACTGTCAGGCAACCAGATGTCGGGATCGTGGCATTGGGATTTTGGGTGTCGGGCAACAGCCTGTCGGTATTTCATAGTAAATCCTTCAGGAGAGGTATGCAGTTATCAGAAAATAATCAAAGGTTATGTGACACGATTTGACCATGGGTTACATTTCCATGGCCCATTTTATGACTACATTGTAGTCATCACTTGTTATACATGGGCACGCCTGACTGAACTTATAGCTCAACTCATGAAGATAAAATATGTATCTGTAGCTAACCCATGTCGTATCCCCTATACAGCACAGTAAAATCCCATTCAATGAAATCTGACAGCAACATATAAGTAAATTGTTACTTTTCTATGGCTGACATTGTACAGCAGGGACACTTGTAAATAACATGCTGCGCCATGAACTACAAGTGAACGAAAACCTTTATTGCTGGTGCTTTTCTTCCTGCATCCATTCTGGCATCTTCTTGGATGCAAGTGTGTTCTACTGCAGCAACAATTTTGGATACTGTGTGTGGATATGATGTAAACCAGTGGACATACTGATCAGAGACTAAATCCCATTATGGATGCCATATTGCCTGCTTGTAACCCTTTTTTGAGAATCCTGCCCATGTTTTTTAAAGTAATATTGTAAGTCACAGGATCACTAGGACCTGGTTAGCATAAAAAAAAACACTGTTGTGCAATCAGTCATCTAGTTTGTAGTCAGACAATTAAATTAATAACACAAACTTAAATTCAATCTGTTCTACAATTTTTCTTTAAACCTGTTTCCCCCATCCTGTAACATGGGTGCACGAAACACCTTTGAAGTCGATGACTGGGGAGAGGAGAACTACAACAAAATAAACCAGAGAAGCAGAATTTTAACTAAACTTTCAATTGTGTTTAAGAGGTCAAAGTAAATTGCATCATTACATGCCGTGTATAATTGCATATGAAGTGTCTAAGATGTCTGAACAGCACCCATTTCCAAAATTCCCACTTCAACAGAATGTGCCGCACTTTACCAAAGGGAAGCCTTCCCCCCATTCTACATGTAGAAGCAGCTGTGCCTTGCAGAGTGGGAGACGTTCCTACAAATTTATGCTGCTCAATCAACTGCAAACTTCATGAACACAAAAGCACTACATCTCAGTGTTGGAGGGGGGCTTCTATCACCATGTGATGGTAAGATAACCCACTCTGGTCTCCTTTCCAGCAAGTTGACAGATGCAATGCTTTCCCACAACTGTGCAATGAAATGTTAAGAGGAGTGATGAAGAGCCAAAGAAGCTGCAAACAAAAATACCCAAATATACGCTTTTCTTTACTGCAGAGGCTAAAGGTCACAAACTGTTGGAATGACAGCATACAAGTGTGGAAATGAGAAAGGAAAATGTGGACTCACCGGGATTTGAATAGAAGTGTGCAATTAAAATAGGCTGAAGTTTGCAGGAGACATGGGGTCATTTCCACAGTGCAGCTCCTAGCACTTGGTCGGTGGATGTGTTGTGGAGAATAGCGCCCAGACACTGAGGGATGGCCCCAATAGCCTGGAAATTCGAGGGCCTCTTTTAGCAGATTTAGGAAGTAACAAAGGAAGTCATGGGTAACCATACAATGCCCCCCCATCAAAGCAAGGCAAGGCAATCTTTGATTTATAAAGCATCCAATCCCGCAGGCCCTCAGTGCTGTACATGTTCACATATAAAATTTGAAACAAAAGCCCAGCATGCCAGGCTGGAAAGGGGTGGTGGAAGTTGAAAACCAGGGAACAAATGGCTCAGTAGGCAAGGCAGCATGATGCCCAACCCCACACATGATCCAGTGGCTTACTGCCATTATCCTTAGACCCCACCTCTGAGGCAGAACCAGGAATATCCCCAAAAGGCAGGGACAGTTTTATGCTGTCACAATCTATTCACTTAGTAGGCAGAGGACTAGTATTTAGGCTGTACAACTAAAGCATCATAGCATTCGGCTAATTGTCAAGTGAATGCTTAAGTCCAATGACAAACCTCTTAGCCAAATCTAAAAAAAAGTAATAATAATAACAATTTAAACCATAGCCCTTGGAACTGCAGTAGCAATTTTGGTATACAAGAATGGATATTATTATTTATAGCGAGATACAGATGCTTAGCCACACACTATTTAGCGCATGTTGCATTCTATACTTAAGGAATATATTTAGCAAGTAATTCGAAAATAATCTTTCATGACCATAATCACTACTAGATAGCACATTTTTTGTGGCCAACGCTACTGAGATAGTTGCTACTGTACTTCATGCAACTGTACAGGAACAGCACATAATACTTAGTGGTCATATGACTACTGAACTCTGCTTTTCTCACATGTGTAGTTACATCTGGTTATTTGGCAACAATGTAACTCCCTCCCCCTCCATCTCCCCTGATCCCAGAGACTTTCATAGGGGACCGGGACCTGCAGTGACAGAATACATTTTCTTACTGCAACTGACGGGCACTCACCATCTTTGAAGTCGCCATGCTGCCAAAAGGAGATGAGGCCAGGCCATCACCTTGCCATGAGGGAATAATTGATAAAATGGGCCAGCATGAAGCAGCACTAATCCCACTAGCATCGCCCCAACATACATCCCAGAGAATGGCCTTGCAATGAATAGTACAGTATTTGAAATTCACAAAGCAGCCACGAGATGAGCCCACTGGGCATGCAAGGCACTATGTGGCTACTTACATGCCCATTTGCTGACCCGACAGTAATACAGTTCACTTTCCCTGGTGCTAGTGGTCCCCTCCTCCCCCGGATCACTGGTCCGAAGTTAAAATCAACAACTGCTCTAGTGCTAGTGTCCCCCCCCCCCAGTTGATCGCTGGTCCGATTATAAAAGTAACATTTTTCCTAGTGTCCAGTGGTCCCTCCCCACCTGATCACCTGCCCAATAGATATTAAAATTTCTGGTGTCCAGTGGTCACTCCCCACCTGATCACCTGCCCAATAGATATTAACATTTCCTGGTGTCCAATGGTCCCTCCCCCACCCCATCACCTGCCCAATAGATATTAACATTTCCCTGGTGTCCAGTGGTCCTCCTCCCACTCGATCACCTGCCTGACAGATATTAACATTTCCCTGGTGTCCAGTGGTCCCTTCCCCAACACAATCACCTGCCCCATAGATATTAACATTTCCCTGGTATCTAGTCCTCCCCCCACATGATCACCTGCCCAATAAATACTGACATTTCCCTGGTGTCCAGTAGTCCTTCCCCCCACCCGATCACCCCCGCAATATACAATAACAGTTTCCTTGGTGTCCAGTGATGCCTCCCCCCACCCGATCACCTGCCCAATAGATATTAACATTTCCCTGGTGTCCAGTGGTCCCTCCCCCCACCTGATCACCCACGCTATATACAATAACAGTTTCCTTGGTGTCCAGTGATCCTTCCCCTCACCCGATCACCTGCCCAATAGATATTAACATTTCCCTGGTGTCCAGTGGTCCCTCCCCCCACCTGATCACCTGCCCAATAGATATTAACATTTCCCTGGTGTCCAGTGGTCCCTCCCCCCACCTGATCACCTGCCCAATAGATATTAACATTCCCCTGGTGTCCAATGGTCCCTCCCCCCACCCGATCACCTGCCCAATAGATATTAACATTTCCCTGGTGTCCAGTGGTCCCTCCCCACCTGATCACCTGTGCAATATACAATAACAGTTTCCTTGGTGTCAGTGGTCCCTCCCCCCACCCGATCACCTGCCCAAGATATGGACATTGTTTCCGGTGTCAGTGTATCCCCCTGTTATGTATGTTTAAACCGTTCCCTGGTGTCTAGTGGACCCCCCTCCTTATCCCCGATCCCTGTGAAGACATATGAAAAACAAAACATCCCATTCCTGGCGTCTAGTGGACCCCCCACCCTGGCA
This sequence comes from Neoceratodus forsteri, assembly GCA_016271365.2. Classification (NCBI taxonomy): domain Eukaryota; kingdom Metazoa; phylum Chordata; order Ceratodontiformes; family Ceratodontidae; genus Neoceratodus; species Neoceratodus forsteri. The sequence continues at coordinate 897,288,978 of CM057451.1, read as the reverse complement.
GGTGGTGCCACCACCCTGCTCCCCATCCCAATTCCAACCCAGAAGCTCAGAGCATGAACTGTCACTGAGCGCATCGCCTCACTGACATCTCAGCCAGCGCCAGCCGTGGTGGAGAGAGGAGGCTATGCCAGTCACCGACTTGGGGACGGGATGGAGGCAGCGAGTGGTGGGCACTACCTGCTGGGGTGGGGGTCCATGATGCCAGGGAATGGGATATTTTTGTTTCTGCTATGGCCTCACAGGGGATAGGGAGAGGGTCCGCTAGATGCCAGGGAATGGTTTAAATGTATTATACAAAGGCTGTCTGTAGTTGTCTGAAAATCTTGCCCATTACCTTTATTGGGGCATATTTTTGTATGAGCACATCAGCAAAAGTGTAATATTTTGAAAACAAAAAAATTTGGCTGGTAGGGTGGCAGGAGGCAGTGCATTGTCCATAGATACATAGGTAATACAAAAAGGTCCCAAGGTCCATCCCATCTGCTCACCCTACCTAACTACACTGTACTGACCTTTGTGGCCCCACCCCCTTTTACTGCTGCCACCACTCTTCTAACTAGCCTCATAAGCCTGTCCCATCCCAGTTTGAAGCTGCTCTCCGATTTGGCCTGTACAACTTCCTCTGGCAGCTCATTCCACTTCTTCACTGCTTTCATCTAAGATATGTACACTTTCTCCTTGTTTATGCTAGCAATACTGCATGGTATGAACGCTAATTTGGTGTAACACAGTATATTGCCCTGCCCTGTACCTGTCGTTTATTTTTAATTTTTTTGAATTACTGTGTTGTTAGATTCCCAATTGTTGTAACATTGTGTATACTGTTGCCTGTACTTACATATGTGAATGCCCAGGCTCATCTTGTAAATGAGTTCTTCTCAATGATGCTCACCTGGTTAAATAAAGATTGATTGACTTGTTTAGTGACCAAATGCTTATGGATGTCCCTTCTGAATTCCACCCCGGCAAGTTTCAGTGACATCCTCCTTGTTCTTGTATTTGAGCTCTAGGAGAAAAGCACCTTGGCAGGCAGCCACTCTCTTTTATCCCACATAGGTACTTGTATGTTTCTATCTTGTCACCCCTTTCCCTCCTTTTCTCACGGGTGTACACATTCAGATCCTGCAGTCTCTCCTCATATGTCTTGCCTTCTAGTCTGTAGATCATCTTGGCTGCTGTGCTCTACTGCTTCCACCTTGTAATCATCTTTCCTCAGGCATGGATTCCAGTGCCTTGCACAGTATTCCAGATGTGGTTGCACCAGTGACCTGTACAACAGAAGGCTAACTTCCTGACTTCTGCTGCTTATCCCCCTCCCAATGCATCCCAGCATCCTGTTTGCCCTGCCTATATTTCTACTACTGTGTGCTGTTGTTTCCAGGCTGTTTAATATCATGATACCTAGGTTATTTTTTTCTTCTGTGTTGCATTCCGGTACTACACCCCCTCAGTTCATCTTGCACTGTTGGGTTCCTTCCTTTTCCCTGTTTTGCTATCTCGGAGACTTGAGATTGCATGCAAACCTCAAAATTCCACAGTGCAGCAGACTAGGGATCAAGCACATTGCAAAGATGAGGCACAAAATTAATGTTCCGTCATTTGAAAACATCAGAAACTATGGTGTTCTCAAGGAAAATGGTAACAATCATAAGTCTAATTAATTAGTCATGAGCCTAGCGAGGCTTCTGATTGGCTACTGGATTGGTCATAGAAATGTCTTAGAAATGACCAACTCAGTTGTGAACTGATGCTGTGCGGCATGCACGGCTCGTGCCACTCTGCTTAAATCCTTAAGTTACAAATGACAGAGAAAAAAGAAAATTGTTACTGTGATTGGACTTATAATCACAATAACAACTGAGAAGTTGCTCATTTCCAAGAGATTAACGACCAGTTGGAGCGATGGGTGATATAATCAAGGACAATGCTAAAAATCATGGTATTCATGGTTTCCATACCTTAAGTGTCAAAGGTACAGTCCTAATAATGAGGGTATATGTGTCACCTGGATTATCCAGCACTATAAAAACAAAATGTGCTCCAGAATCCTAGCAACTTTACAGGTCTAAACACATGACCTGACCATTCATTAATATCTTATTTATGAACAGTTTGTAACTCCCCTGCCCTAATCTACCTTGCAACCACCTAACTAAATTAAAATCTTCTTTCCATTAAAATAAAAACTTCTCTACTTCTTAAACACTAAACCCCACAACATGGCATAAAATAAATGATCGTGCCAGGTGTATTCAAAGGCACTCTGCCCTTGTTACAAAACTCACATATTCTACCTAGCAACAACCTAACTAAAGGAAAATAAAGCCTTTTAAAAAAAAGTTTTCATTTTGCAGGCACAATGTAACTCACAGCTGGCCCATTCTCTCCTGATGACTGCCTGTCTGAAAATTCTTACTGTTTTACCATCTAGTAAGATGCAAACTAGTTTAGTGGTACATGAACTGCTTATCAGTTATTATTGTGCTAATGTTCTCTCCCATTACATTATACTGAGGAGGTTTTTAACTCGAGGAACACGATTCTGAGTTCCCTGTCATGGTGGCTGGCTGCCATATGGACTACAGGGCAGGGGAGTTCAGTATACTACATGGTGTAATGAGGGGAGATCAACATTTCAGTGCAGTAATAGAGGTTTAAATGTTACTTACTAGTGAGGATTCCAACAATCTATTATCTTGGTTTTGCAGGTTATCCTATGTCTGCCTTGTTTGGCTGCTATGGGCATCCCTTATCTACCCTAAAGGTAACATTCATTTTTGAACTCTGCCTGCTGTAGCTGGTAAAGTTCTAGCCCTGTTGTGCTGCAAAATGTTAGGTCTCTAAATATGTCTGAAGTGTAACTTACTAAAACACTCGTTCCGAACTGTGGCAGAGACCTTTTCAGAGTGCTTTCAAAGTTATGGATTACCTTGTTTGGATCTGGGGTTACAGCAACACTGCCTGTTGCGCACATTATGTTTTTCAAATAAGCACTAAAAGTCTTACAGAGTGTAGCATATCGTGGACATTCTCTTGCTGTTTTCCTGAACTGTTGCTATACCTCCCACATTCATAAACCAGACTGCACAGACTTTCTTAAGGTTCCAGGCGATAACCATTGCCTACAATAACATCATTGCACACAATACCGCAACCAAAATACCTAAAACAAATAACGTTGGTGAAAACACCGACTGACACAAATACAGACAAAACACAAAAACGAACAAAAAAAAAAAACAACAACAGGAGTTCTTTGTTTCATAGGGGCTCTGCCCCCCACACACCCTGGAATTTATATAATTAACTCCGAGGGGTGTGGACATCGGGGATGAGGAGAAACTCAGGAGGGGGGAAATGTCTTTGAAAAAATTAAAAAACTAAATTTCAGTTTCAGGAGATGGGGAACCAAACCCTGGTCCCCAGGTCTCCTCCACTGTAGGAGCGAGTGCCTTAGCCTCTCCACCATGGGGACAGCTTAGCCAGGCACAGCATCTCCTGCTCTGTTATCCCTTCCCCACTACTGCTTTCCCTTCCCTGCCCACACATACAGCGACAGGGGTAGGCATAACTCCATAATGCTGTAATCCCCCTGTCGCTGTAAAGGCTCCTGACATTCTTGACTGCGTTATTCTTGCGACGATGTTTTGTAAATGACATTATGGACTGATACGTTTCTCTTAATACTATTTATTTATTTATTGAAATTTTGGATAACGCCTTTGAGAACAAGCTTATTTCATAGGTTCCACATCAGACGAACAATACATACTGGGAAAGTATGAGACAGAGAACAGTAGCGCAGTGGTTTAAGGCTCTGAGCTGCAAATCTGGAGACCTGGGTTTGAATCCCACAGCCCCCACTTGCATACTTTGTGACCCTAAGCAAGTCACTTAACTTCCCTGTGCTTCCAGGGTGCACCTATAAATAAGCTTTTAGCTTAGTGTCTCTCTCCTGGGTAAACAATTGGAAAAAAAAATATTGGAGAACAAACAAAACAAGGAATTATGCAAGACATTACAAGAGTGTATAACTAGAGAAGTTCCAATACATGTGGCATTGTACAATGTATGCCATGGTGCATACTTGATTAAAACCTGGAATTCAAAGGGTCATATTAGAGGGGGTGGGGTGTAATGAAATGACCCCTTACATCGGATGTCTCCTTATCAAATATAATGTCTTGCAGTTCTTGTATCTCATTGTTTTTGCATTGAAAACAATAAAATATAATAACAAAAAAAGGTGCACTACAGTTTTAAAGGATAGCTCTAAAAATGTCCCATATTAAAAAGCTTTCAAACATTTCCACTGTGCAAAACCCCAGTGTAGTTATCTATGTTTTTGTATACATTTAATTCTGTACACCTTGCATACGAAGAATTGTGAATCCTTCTCCCCCCATCCTCCAGTCGTAATAACTGGAAACAAGTCCTTCCCAGACTCTGCCTGCTTTCCAGATCAAATATACAAAATATCAGATATAAATACATGCCCTGGGTATTCTAAGCTCCTTCACTTCAACAGTATGCACTTTTATAGTGAGCAAACATTGAGGCACTGATGGGGCTCAGAACTGAGGCTCTGTAGTCATGAATTATCCAGAAATAATGCCCCACCCACACCTGTGTTCTCCCAAACAACTATGCACCTGAAGAAACCACTGGCTGCTGTGTTAAAAGATGTAAAGAAGTGTGGCTTCATGGTTAAGGTAGCAAAGCTATGAACTGGGAGACCTAGACTGGAATCTCACTCCCTCTGCTTACGTGATGTGTGACTGAACAAACCACTTAACTTTTCTGAACTTAACCTATCCCCCCAAACTTAACCTTGCAGCTAAACTAAGACTCAGCACTCTCACCAGCTTTTGCTTCTTGGGGACCGGAATTCCCAAAATAACAAAATTGAGGGTCCAGGACAAAATTACACAATTTATCCTGTGTTTCTCTGGAGACACATTGGCACATCCCACTACAGTACAGTGCAGAAGGGTAACAGGCAACAGCTTGCATGTCCTGAGAAGCCAACAGTACATCCCTGAGACCCTCCAACACTAATGGACTCATCAGGGACACAAAGCCACGTGTCCTTGAAAAGCCCATCAACTCCCTCAGTCTCACTTCATCCATGTTCACTTAATGCTCGATGTAACCGCTCCTGGATTGTGAAGAGCTTTGGCATACCTGGATACAGCATGTATGAAAGGCACTATATAAAAACTGAATCCCTTCCTTTCCGTGCCATGTCTTGGGATAAAAACAAATTAATTGGGGCAAATCGTGCCAAGCTTTGGCTGAGATGATTCTGTGACATCAACAATTGTCCTCTTGAAACTAAACTGGACCACCAAGCTCACTTATCATCTGAACTGTGATTCGAACTGGGGGATCCTGGAATTAAAGACTGTTGCACTATCCACAGGGTTCCTCAGTTCCCACACAGCTGACTCAGATGGAATGAGCGATGGATTTGAGACTTCAACTCTTAAAAAAAGAAACACTGATTTATTTATGATTCAGGGATGGTCCCCCTTGGTTTTTTAAATGGAACAAATTCATTACCTAAACAAACAGAGCAAGAACCCTCCCCTAACTGAATGTTCCTCTTTATAGGCCACCCATGAATCTCCCAGCAAATGGGCCGCTCTGATTAGCTCTGACAGTGCAAGTCTACTATCCTATAGAAGTTTGTCTAATTTTCACCTGAAACTTTTAGCCAAATTGCAAAACTCTTAGCCAAACTTTAAAAAAAAATCACTGTGCAGTCTGTGGAACTCCAGCAGAAACTGGCTACTTGAAAATGTTATTGGTAGCTAAATACAGAAATTGTGGACAAGATGCAATTTGGCTAGTAGCAACTTATACGCTGATAAGTGCCAGAATGCAAGGTATCTGGACAGCACAGGAAAGGCTGACAGCACAACACACACTATACAGGAGTTGAAAACTTACACGGAGACCCCAAGCCAGCAGAATAAAAGGAACCACTACTAGAGTAAAAAAAAAAAAAAAAAATAGCTAACAGATGTGATGATCCCCAGTGTGTGTCTGTGCACCTCTGGATCATACCTAGGAATGTGCATGTTGGAACAGCTCAGACTCAAACAAGCAAAGGTAGCTTTACTTTTTTAGGTGGCAAACAATAGTGTCTGCCTATTGTTTTCATGTGTACTATTTTGTGCAGATTTTAAAGACTACTATTAAGTTTAGTGTGTGTGAGTTGGCTTTGGTGAGGCCCGAGTAGTGACACGACAAACAAAATGTAGTACCAGTTTAATCATTTTCTAGTCAGTTTACCCCCAACACTTAGATCTGCATATCCATGATGCTTTGTGCTGGGTTCAAGATTTTAGACTGCATGAGTGTTTACAGAAACCACCAAACTGGAATGTACCTGCCTCATTGTGTCATTTATGCATCCTACACAGCATATTATTCTTCTTTCTTCACTGCTTTCACACACTCACTACTATATTAAAAAGAGGGAGTTCAAATGTATGTGCTCTCAGGGTACTGTACATTTATATTTATTTATCTATAAAACTACACTTCCCTGTTTTTCTGCTTTTCCACCTCCATCACACTGACTCTCATTTACCTGGCCAGTAATGTGCACTACTGTAGTGGTTGATCTGTGGTCAAACCTTCCTTGTGGTTGGCTGCATTTCTGTTGGGCTCTGGAGGGAAACTTGGAACTAGCAAAAGTGTGGCAAGTACTGCTGAGCAAACCCCGCCCCCCCCCCGGTTCCAACAGAAATTCCTATCATGGAGGGGGAGCTGTAACGCAGCAGGTCCAGCTGACCTGGTGGGTTCAGGGCTGGGCACTACTGCCACTTTGATTTTGTTTGCAAGTCTAACCCCCCTGCAAATGGGGGTTCCCAAAAGTCTTCCAGGAGCTTGCCTGAATGCTCCAAGTCTAGGCAGTGTTTGGAGTCTGAGCTGTTTAAATGTGGTTCCAAGTGAGTGCTATTTGAGCCTCCACGTACTGTCTCTTTAAGAGCTGTCTGCTTGCAGACTTAATTAGTTTGTATGGGGGAACTGTGTATTTAATGCTCGAATCCCGCCCAAGCTGCTGTCAATTCGCTCAGTCTCTGCTGTCGCTACACGTGCAGAGGGAGCCTTATTGAAAGATATAACTGTTTGCCAGAAATCATTTAGAGTGACTGAGAAAATGTAGTTTGTCTTACCTGCTTTTATTGCAGCTGGGACTCTGTGTGTGTGTTACCTCTCCACTTTGGACCTAAACTGCTGTGCTGGGCCAATTGGGTTAAGGGAGCCCTAAAATGGAGCCTGTGGACGAATCAGAACTTGGACTGTATGGGCAGTGACTCTGGAAAATGTAGTTTTGACCTTGGCGCCTTTTTCTACCAACAGAGGGACTCTTATTGTGAGTGACAGCTGAATCAGCCAACAGAATAGTGTGGAGCTAAAGGAAATGCCCTGCTCTGTGACTGGAAAGATCAGATCAGTTGTGGAAGTGAAGAGAGAAGGGAGCTGTGTGCTTCTGCGGTGTATAGTTTCATGTAGGAAGCGCGTGTGAGGCCCTGAGTTTCAGTCTGCAGCCTTTGTGAGTGTCAGTTTGGACTGAATCCAAGTTGTGAGGAGAAAGAAGCACCAGAAGTGTGGAAACCAGGCTCACCCTGTAAAAGACTGGAGAAATTGCTGAATTGCGCTCAGTCTGTCAGGAACTGAAGCTGCTGTGTGTGCTCCCGGGTATTTTGCAGTAAGTGTGATCGGGATCAAGGAGCAGCCTGCCTGGTATAGTACTTTCCTTTTACATATGAATGTGCATAGTGCTTGTGGGGAATCACTATTTCCAATCCCCTGTGCTGTGTGCTGTGTGTTGAAGCTGGAAGCAAACCCCAGCTTCTCTCAGACTAAATCCGTTTGCTATAAACTGCAGTGGGGTCCAGTCACCAGGACCTTGTCTCCATGCCCTGTTGTTTCTGACAATCCAGAGAACATCCACCATCTGGTTCTCAGCTTGGGTATTGTGAGTACAAATCAGGGTATTCCCCTGCAGCCTGTTTTCAATCACAAGTGTGCCATCTAATTCTTGTTGTTTCACTGCTTCATGGACTGAGCCATCCGGCTCTGGATTACAATTGGGTGTTGTGCATATATTTTCTTCTACAGGGCCCTATCCATCTGCACCTGCCGGCCAACTCTGGGCAACGGACCTGGCTAGCCCCCCCCCCAACCTGGGTACCCAGAGTGTGACTTTTCAGACCCTGTATGTGTGCACAGCACTGTGATTTAATGCCACCAATTAACCTGATTTCTCTCTTCCGTGTTATTGTCCCCTAAATAAATCAGATTTGTTGTTGTTATACTATATACTGTCTGTGGTCTTGGTACTTATGGAAACAGTACTGTATTTTGCTGTGTATGTTGTTTAACCTTATTTTACAGGGGGCCCTCAGAGAGGTGCTGCAGAATCAGTCTCGAGGGTAAGTGGTGCTTTATGAGTGAACAGTGTGTATACGTGGGGTATTGGGGCTGTAACTCCTTTGTACTGTGTGAGCCACTAGAGGGAACCAAAGGGGATCACGGTGTCCTAGAGGGCTGTGATCAAGCTAGTCTAACCACTACAAACCCTGATCTCTGGGTGGAGGCACCCGCCATGGAACCTAGGCCCCTCAACCTGTCAGTAGTCAAGCAGGCAGGGGTAGTAGCCCTTGGGATAGCGCCACCTGGGGGTTACACAAGTATGTCAGCTGCTACTGTTGCAGCTAGTGTGCTCCAGCTACAAAAACAGCATACTGGATAACCAGGTTACAACAAACATAAACACCTGCAAAACTAAAAAAAAATTTACTAGAAACAAAAAGTGTTTTTTTTTTTTTTTTTTTTATTTCAATCTAGGGATTACAATACCTTTGAGCTAAGGCTCTTTTACAAAGGTTCCACATTAATGATATAATCATGGGCTAAAGTCATCTTCTGATTGGCTACTGTGCCGGCTATTAATTTCTGGGAAATGACGCACAGCTGCCAAACATGTTCCATGCCATGCAATGTAAAACTGTAGTATGTCCTTGCTCCACAGCATTGGCACAAACAAGCAACTACAAAGTAAAGAAAAAAACGACTTTAATTAATCCCACCAGCCTGTCATTTCCTGGGATTAACAACTGGTTTGTGGGGACCATTCCGACATCTGTTCGCTAATCCCAAGGAAATTACTGGGTGTTCAGTCGGTCATTATTGCTTAAGCAAACAAATTCAATTTCTCCAAGTTGTGCAATCACAGCATGTCCACCCCCCCAACTAGTCCAGCAGAAAATGCATTCGACTGGCTGCTGAGGCAGTCCAGATCAGATCTAATTACCAAAGATTTTCATAACACAAATGTAACTGTCCTGACGAGCTGGCAATCAGTCTGCAACAGTTGGGAAACTCTGACATGACTCACTGTGCCGGTATACTGTTGGTAAAGTTGCACACTCAAACAAATACACACACACTAACAGATGACAAAGGGAAATTATAATTGAGCCTTTTTACAAAGGGGTCATTGAAAAGAAAGGGGACAGTAACACATTAACCATCAGTCCTAACCAATAAGTGCAAACACAGCAGATGGATAGCCTATGAATAAGACATATTTCTCCACAGGAACAGTAGTTTGGTGCTGGCACCGTAAACTTCAATATGTTTGTTTTACTACAACAGCTGCAATTGAAATTCATCTCACACTGCATCAGTACCATGTTCACAGTCTCCAGGATTTCTGCTGGGGGGGAAATTCCTAATTAAAGTACACCCCCAACCAGGGATTATGTCACCTTTTCATTCAATGCCCCCCTCCCCCCATGTTTCAATCTTTATTAAATGAGCTTACTCAGAAATATTAAATGCAAAGAATAAGCTGACAGCTGAGGACTAAGCTTTCCATTTAACAGGCAGCCTAGCCTATGCTGTTAAAAAATAAAGAAGGTAACTAGCCTACAGTCTCAACGCTCATTATGAAACAGTTGCGGCGCATATAATTTAGGTTTTCCATGGGAGTGAGTAAGTTTATGTTGGTTGGGAAGGGGGAGTACTGCACTGCCTAAAGCAGTCCAAGTAAAGTACACAGCAAATGATGTACATTCTCCAACACTGCTGCAAAGTCGCTAGCGAAGGCTGGCTAATGGGTAACAGGCAGCTGGTGGCGGACTTCTAGTGAGGGTAGTACTCAGTGTGCTCACTGGAGTCTCAGTGCACATTTTGTTTTTACAATTTGTTTACCTGTGATAGCTCCACGGGGATGCTATGGCTCATTTTAGGGTCCTTTGTCTGCCTAATGTTACAACTGGCAGCAGTGATGCACAGGGAGGCTGGGACTTGCCTTAAGTTCAAGTGAGTAAACGGCTCTGTTGGGGTTTGAATCTGGGGGTATCTTGGACCACTGCTCAGCTCTGTTCTACATTCTGTAAAGAATAAAACATTTTAAGCATTTCTTCATCTAGTCACCACTGTAAATGAGAAATGTTCTCCATGGTTTCTCTCATCACCTCGTTAGTAAGAATAAATAACTACATTTTAAAATAGCTGGCATCATTTACTATTAATGTGTGTGTCACTACTTTGGGCCCAGTCAAGAATGGGATTCTTGCACCTCCACACGTGCAGAGGGCCAGCAAAAGCCACACCCCTCCACACATGTGAAACCCCCCCCCCCAACAGCGTGGCTTGCACCAGCCCTCAGCACCCACGTTCACCCCATTCACTCTTGTTTTGTAAACTGGTCACATATGAAAATGGGCAGTTATGTTCATATGCCTGAAGTATAAAATAAAATATATTTTTGTAATGCATGTAGTTTTAAGGGACCACATATCCCACAGTCCTCTTCGCCTCACAGTGCAGAGGAGCCACTCTGGCCTTAGTATGAACTACTGATTGGATGCCCAGTGTCTGGCTCTGCTCCACCCCAGCCCCTATGCACCCCTCTCTGTACACAGTTCGGAGAGGCCAGCGTTTTGTGGATGCCGGCAAGTGCGTGTTGGGGATGCACACTTGGATACACACCTTTAAGCATCATGCATAACAGCCTACATATTAGAGGAGTCACATTAGATGTCAGTAGGCAGCAGCAGAGAACACGAGAAGGAATGCATAAGAACTGAGTTTCTGGCTCTTGTTTTTCGACTGGAAATTACAAGTAAAGTTTTTAAAGCTGTAAAATATACATTTTTGTGGCTATGGCCTGCAGTCAGGGTTTTCAATCACAGATTCAGATTCGTCCACATTCATCTGATGGTACCAACAATAATTCCCATCTCAGTCAGAGTCTAGTGGACTCCTGGTAAGATTTTCATTTTGAGGGTCTGGTACTCCATTTGGAAAAACAGGGGCCCTTGCAAATGCTTGAAGTGTCCCAACAGATTTGTTTAAGGGTCCCATTACGTTGTTTTACTTACTTTCTGTCCTCTCCCAGCATGCTGAAACATGCTCTTCCTTTTTTCCTTCCCTTCCCTCCAGAATTGTACGTTTGCTCTCCCTGCAATTCACCATCACTAAATATACCAGTATAGTAACCCCCCCACCCCCACCTGCTATCTGATCCTCCCTGCCCAGACCATTTTTTTTTTTTTAATTGTTTGGTAACTGAGTAAGACCCACTAGGCACAATGCCTCTTTCCAGGTGTGACCCAGGAGCATTGGGTAGGTTACATGACCTGCTCAGGGTCACACAGGATGTAAATGACGATTCTGGGAATCAAACCTTGGTCAGGTGGATGTACCAAGCTCATTCATAGCTCGTTACTCTAACCTCTAGACTATACTGCCACCTCGTTCAAAAGTAAGTATGTTTAAAACTTAATTATTTCAGTTACGTACAACACAGCATGCTGATCCTCATCCTCATCCTCATCTCGCACCTCCAATCCCACATGTCAGTATCACACCCGACCCTGCAAAGCACTACTGGGGCAAGATACCGGCATTCAGGCATGGTGGTGAAAGAAATGAAGATGAGGACTGGCATGCTGCATTTTACTTTACTGCAGTAATTAAGGTTTAAATATACTAATTTCAAAAACGGTGTCCATAGGACACAGGGTATAGGATGAATCTGTCTCCTTTTCTTTTTCACTCCCACCTTTCCTCCTCCCTTGCTGTTTCCCATCTACCACATACCTAATGCAATGCCCTCCCCATTTTCCCCTCCTCCCTCTCTCTGTCTCCCATACCACCCCCTCACCACCACTCTTCTTTCTCTTTTCCCACTAACCCACTCCTAACCAAGCTTCACTGAGCCGCCTATGACTTGTACTTATAATTAACTCGCAACACAATTCCTTGACAATGCCTTTGGCTGCTATTATTGTAACCTTATTTGTCTTTTTTTTTTTGTAAGTTCCATTGTAATGATCATGTTATGTTTTGTACCTTATTGTCCTTATTGCCTTGACGTGGACCCTTTGTAAAAGAGCCCTCGGCTCAAAGGTGTTATCCGAAATACAAATAAGGTTTGGGTGGAAGGGTGATGGGACTCAGATGGGCAGGGGGGGAGATTTTACAATATCAGAGAGACAATTCACTTAGGAATCCTTGCTACTGTTGATCGTGTATCTCGGAGATGCACAGCGGTTACTTGCGTATGTCATGACATGCCCACTGTGCATAACCCTGCAGTATTTGTGCAGACAGAATGTGTTTTTTATTTGGTTATCATTAGGGCTGTACCTTTGCCATGGAAGACATGGATTACATGCTGGTTCCCATTTTTATGAAAAACACAGGATTTTTGGCAATTCCCGTGACAATGCTATGATTTTTAGTGGTGTCTACAAATGATTGACCTAACATTTTGTGCCTCACCACTGCAACATGCGTGGCTCCCCAGACAGCCCCACCGTGGGAGTCTGGGCAAGTCCCAGTTTCTAGGAGGGCAGAACTTTGGACCAGCCCAAAAATGCATTTTTACAACATTAAAATTTTTGCTGCTATGCTTACATAAAAATTTCAAAAATAGAGGTAAATTGTTTAACACACGATGGATATATGACTTTTTGATTCCTAATAATTTCCATGACAACAGTACAGACCTACTTATCATTAAAAGCAATACATTTGTAGTATTCTACCTCATGTTCTAGTGCTGGAGTTACTCTACTAATTGGTCAGCAGACTGCAGCACCAGATGTGGTTTTACTTATAAATTTAAAAATACTATAATCTGTTCTGCAGAAACGACAAACTGCATGGTTGCTGGGGCAGTTAGAAAACTTACACTTATTCTAATTGTCCCAGTGTCACGCCCCCACCACCAAAAACAACAATTCTGCCAGCTGCGGGACAAAGAAGGGCTACACATATTCTGTCAAGTTCAATCTGACATGACTGACAGCATGTATACCCCACTGTCCTGAGGGATGGATGCCCGCCTTGATTTTGAAGCTGTTAAGTGGCTACCCTGTTGGGTATGATGGCATCAAATCAGGGTCAACCAAGATCATGACGTCATCAAACTTTGCACTGTAAACTCTCCGTTTCATTGATGCAAATTCTTAAGTTATCTATTATTTCAGTGGTCTGTTAGGTGGGAGATAACATTTAATTTCTATAAATGTGTAGCACTCCACCTAGGAAAAAATAACATCTTTGCATTTTATAACCTGGGTGGCTCGCTAGTAAGGGCAGTAAAAGAAGAAAGAGATTTAGTGGTCATAATCCAGCAAAACCTATCATTCAGATCTAACAACTCAGTTGCCACTGCAAAGGCTAGTAAGATAACAGGTTGCATAAAAAGAAATATGATCAGTAGGCACAGAGATGTCATAGTACCTCTGTGTAGAAGGTTGGTGTGCCCATACCTGGACTACTGCTCGCAGTTCTGGTCCCCACATCTCAAAACTGACACAACAGATATAGAGAAGGTGCAGAGAAGGTTCACCAAATCTATTTATGGCATGGATAGACTTAATTATAATGACAGACTGAACTTGTTAGGACTGCACAGTTTAGAAAAAAGATGGTTAAGGGGTGACCTTGTCCTAGTTTTCAAGGCAACAACCAACAGCGAGTCAATGGTTGACGTAGGCCTGAAATTCAAAGAACTGACATACAACTCTAGCAATCATGCAAACAATTGTGAGGCAAACTTTTTAAGACTGAAAAAAAGGAGTTTATACTTCACTCAGAGAATAGTAAAACAATGGAACACCCTGCCTCAATATGTTGTGGACGCCCCTAGTATCAATTGCTTTAAGAAATACCTTAATGCCTCTGTGGATTCCTGGGTACAAACTGGATAACTACTGTATAGTGGGGGAGTAGACCCGAAGCTCCTATGGTACACTTCTACTACTAGTTTATCAAAGCATCAAAGTAAGCTGTGTTGTATTCTCAGTCTAAAAACCTCTGCTTCTTTTCTAGGACCTTCCTGGAAAAGGGATTTTGTTTCATACAGCTATATCCACTTATTAATGCCCCAGGTCACACCTGGAAATGAGTCTCGGCTCAGCGTACCTTCCCCATTACCAATTTTAAATAAATAAGTAAGCTTAATCATATTATATATTCATTGCAAAAACTCTGTTAATCTATTAGTTAGGGTTGTTTCCACAGCGACAAAAGTGTGAAAATTCGACATTAGGGTTACCACCCCACCCCCTATCCTCAAACCCCTAACTCTGCATTCCCCCCCACACACACACGTGCAAGCAGCACAAGACACATCCATCATCATAGTCCAGCAATTGTATGAGTTCTGCTGCCATCAGAGTGCCTTGCGTATACACATGCATTCTGGGCAACCATGGGAGATGGCCCACAGTAAGCATTTTGCTGTTACAAACATAAATAACAAGATTTAAGCAGATGCCTATATTTCAATTGTTAAGAAATGATGAAACACACAGTATGTTATCTAAAGATAGCTGTATTGGAACAAGAGTTTGGATAACCCTAGCAACAGTCATTGGATGTTTGCATTTTTTTTCTGATAGAGTGAGTCAGTCCTAATAACAAATGGTAGTGATAATAAAAGTAATGTTCTATAGTATAGTTTACAAGCAGCATGAGACAGCAACAGTTGTAACATCCAAAGCTAACCATAACATGCTGCTAATGAGTATTTCCAGGTAACGCAGCAGTATTACAACATGTGATGGTGCTAGTTTCATACCTGAGCAGTATCTGAAAAGTACTATGTATGTGTCAGCGGTGTCTGTAGTGCCACCACCTGCCTATTTAGACTATTTGCTAGCAGCGATACCTGCAGTGAGCCAATCGTAGAATTATGACATAAAAATCAATATTTAGAAAGTTTGTGCAGACTAAGTTTCACTGTATGAAAAGATATGCCAGCTATAATGTGTCATCATACTGTGCTGGCAGTATAGCGTCGATCATACTGTATTTGTTTTTTCATTACCCAGTGTTATGTGAAAGGAGTACAGTGTAGTGATTATTGTGCTTACAGATGTGACTGACTGGTATAGTGTCTTACTATCTTGCATGTGTCTTTCATGTGTGTGTGTGTGTGTGTGTGGGGTGGGGAGGAATTGGAGTTAGGGGTTTGAGGAGAGGGGCATGGGGTGGGGTGGTAACCCTAACGCCGAATTTCCACACTTTGTCACAGTGGAACAACCCTAACTGATGCATTAATGGAGTTTTTACAATGAATTTCCTTCTTTTTTGAGAAAGTGTAATAGAAATAGTAAATGGTATGTGTTGGTGGGAGGGCCCTGTGCACCAAGCTGCCCATTTCTGCATAATGATATGTGTTTGTGGGAGCACGGGCCCTCCAGGCCCTGCGCTCCCACTTACACATAAGCACAGAGTCATACAGCAGCCCTATAGGTCAAGGAAGCCTTGTAACACAAATTTGCCAATATCTTGGGAACCTAGCAGGTAGGAAAAAAATTCAAGTGTGGCTGTAATTTTATTTTTATTTATTTAGCTTTTGTTAACTGGTTAAGTGCACTAGCCATAAAATGGCTATTTTCAGGCACGACCTGGGAGAGTGCAGACAAGCAGAAACTTAACAGGATAACAAATTATAAGTGCTTTACATACAATGAGTTAAAGAGGATACAATATATCAGAACATACAAAGTAAAGTGCTTTACATACAATGAGTTAAGGTGGATACAATATATCAAAGACATACAGAGTAGACCATTCAAAAGTTCATAGGTGCCTACCTATGCAATGAATAGAGAGGACCTTGGACAATAAATTATCAGGTGACGTATCATATGAACAGAACAAGGTACACAAAAACAAAAACAGGTAATACAAAAGGAATAAATAACCATTGACAGCAGGGGATGTCATTAAGGAAAAGGCCGGTAAGTGAGGAAGAGGGGAGCAAGCCATGAAATTAGATTATATGAGTATGTAAGTGTAAGGGAGATGCCTGCAGTGCAAGATTGTATATGGGCAGGGAAAGGGAGCCGGGACAGGCTGAGGCAGTAAGAGGGTCATATAGAGGTAAGGAAATACTATTGTATGTCCAGAGACATCTGTCATTAGGTAGGGTGAAAGCAGGAACAGGTATCAGCAAATTCAGCGCAGTTTTCTCTTAAAGCATGTGTGGGAGCTAGAAAGTTTAATATCGAGGGGAAGAGAATTCCACAGCTGTGGAGCCACATGCTCAAATGCAACAGTTCCTTTCTTAGTGTGGCACCTCGGCAAATTCAGAAAGGATTTATCAGCTGATCATAGACCATGGAGTGTGTCCTGAGGAACAAGCACAGCTGCAAGACACCTAGGGGTTTGATTTCGAATTATCGAATCAATAAGAGAGCCAAGTATTTCCTACTGGCTAATGGAGAGAGCCAACCAAGATCATTCTAAAGCTGACAGTGGTGTTTAAGCCGAGGAGCAGAAGAGGCATAGCGACATATATGTTGTTATACGTAATATCCCATCTGAGTAGGTCAGTTTTATGAGCAGCCCCAAATAAGGGAGCCCTGTAGGTTAGGTTGGGAAGCACAATCCCCCTCGCAATGGCCATTTTAGCCGATGGCATGAGCATATAACTAGTCTTATATGCAACACCTAGTTTGGAGTTGACAGCTCTGCAAACAGACTGTACATGAAGATTAAGATCAAGAGATTGATCTAGCAGAATGACCAGGTACTTGAAAGAGGTCACATATTCCAGTAATTGACCTTCTAAGTCCTGCACCGTAATCATGAGAGTGAGTAATTCTCGCAACATAAAGTTGACCGAATCCATATCTTGCATTGTGCCTGAGATACGGGCAGCAAAAAGCACTGTGAATGCTAATTCTGTGATTGTAATAGTGGGCCTTGGGACATGAAAATGAGCAACTGGAACACTAATTCCCAAATATCTCAGTAATTGTACAAGGTAGAAAAAAAATTCAAATTTCATGTTATTTATGGCTTTGCAGCCTACTTCTGCTAGGAATTTTTGTGACAAAAAATCCATATCTCGAACCGTTTTTGAGATACGGGCCCCAAAAGGCGGCACGGCGCCACAATGTTATCCTATGGGAACATTTCTGAACTCCGGAATGCTGTAACTTTGGGCCCCTGTAATGTTTTGGCACCAAACCACCAAAAGGCATACCTGTGGGACCAGGGCTTGCCACCCTGCAAATTTCAGCCCCAAACACCCAACTGTTTTGTTGCAGAAGCATGGCAAAGATTTGCAGTTATTTTGAGAATACTTTCACAAATTATTTTTGCAAATCAGGAACGTTTTGTAAAAAAATCATGAAACTTTCACATTTGCGAAAGTATTCTGTGAAAGTACTTTTTTCTCAAAGTTGAAAAAGGCATTTCTGGGGGGGTTTAACCTCAAAAAAAAAGATAGGGCAAGCATCCTCAAGACCCTACTAGCTAAACACAACAATCAGTGTTTACCTAGAGGGTCCCAATTTTAAACGCCAGGCATTTTTCTGTGTCATTAACTAAAACAAGATGGCCAAATCATGAAAGTAAAAGGGCGATTTACGAAAGTAAAAATGCATTTGCGAACGTTTCATGATTTTTGCTAACTTTTCCCATTGACTATAATGGAAAATTTATTTTTTGAATAACCTTTGAATGGTTTAAAATTTTTTCACCAAATCTTTGAAAGGCGTATCAGTGGCCAAGACTGCATCTTCCCTGAAGATTTCGTACTGAACGGACAAACTGTGCAGGCTGAGGGTGCGAGCAAAGAAATGCGCAAAAAGTTTGTTTTTTTTGTGGTTTTTGGTGTTCTGTAGCTCTGCAACCGTACAGCCACCTGTAACGCAACTTGCCACTTCCAGAGATTTGTGGTACCAGACTGCGCATGCAAAATTCCAGGCAAATCTGTCACACAGTGGCAAAGTTATTAAGGCGCAAAATTTGAGGTTTAACATCAAAGTGCTTACTCAACCCTAACCATAGTGGCACTACTGTGCCACTATAATATAATACATATAACGAATGATGGGCAAGTGTAGTATACAAGGAAATAAACTTATCGAAGGGGCTAACTAGATCATAAAGCCCACAGCGGCTTTATGTCCAGGTTAGCCCCCTCAATGAGTCTATTCCAAGTATAACAGACTTCCCCATATTATATTTTTTATAATACATTTGAATGGTTACTGCTAGTTTTGATCGCAATTGCAGATACAGAGAGGGTATATAGGGAAGTAACTGCTAACACTTCTATGGGGAAAAGTCCCATTTATGTATTAAAATATGTACAGTCTTTGCAAAAAACTGCATAAATGCAGTAGTTGGGTTCAATTTCATGCCACAAAAGTAGGGAAATATGACATTAGGGCCCCCCCCCCCTTCAAGCAGCAAAAGGAAAAAGCATTAGGGTTTTGGGTCTCCAGAGTCTTGGTGAATCAGTGGCGGGATCTTCTTTGGAGATGTCAACCCTAATGCCCATCTCCTCCCCTAAGCAAACCAGGTCAGAAGTGATCTTTTTCCTCCATGCAGGACCCTGCTTGAAGAAACTGTAGCAGTTTCTGTTGGCAACACATGGCAAGACATACTCCTCTACCTTTGAAGACTGTATCACTGTGAGGCACTGACTTGGAGCTGTATCTTGTGCTTCGGACATAAGCCTAAGGGCTGCAGGGGAAGGGGAGAGCATTAGGATTGACAACTCCAAGGAAGACCCCACCACTGATTCACTAAGACTCCAGAGACACAAAACCCTAATGTTTTATCCTTTTGCTGCTTGGGGTGGGGGGCTATTTCCCTACTTTTGTGGTGTCAAGTTGAACCCTAACTGGTGCATTAATGCAGTTTTTTTTTTTCAAAGATCTGCTTCTCTTTTTGAAATAGTGGAATCATATCCTCCTTCATAGAGGTCCCTTAGGGACCTGCATGAACAGATGTACACACACACACGGGGCTCTTTGAGCCCTGCACAAAGGGAAGGCTCCATCTGCCTATGGAAGTGCAGCAATGGATATCAAGAATTTATGGGACTGTCTGGTGGATCGCAGAAACACAGCACCCTCTGGGTCCTGTGCTTCCATATGGCTGCAGACACAGATGAACAGGGAAAGAACCCATCTCTCGGCCGAATCACAGGGCTCTCTGGCACACAAGGGTGCGGAGGTGCAGGGCCCTAAACCCTGCACCTACCCTTCCGAGGCTGGAAGGTGGTGTTGCATGACAATGCTGTCCCCCTAGCCTCGGCCCATCTAGCTGGGTCACTAAGCTTGCCCCTGAACTCAGCTCAGCGGCACAGGATCCTAAAGCAATACCCGCTAGGGTAAAGGCTGGCACTACAGGTTTCTTACTAATAATTTTTTTATTGAAATTGTGACACCAGAGTTTCAACACAGTCATTTTATGACTCTCCTTATAAACATGACATGTGGCAAACATAGAATACTGTTTAAAACGTCATTTCGCACAAGTGAAAAAACGCAGCTCATCCAGGAGTTGAAAAACAACACCTGTCAAGTTCAAGGAGGTGGTGTGAAAAAATGGCTATGTTGACATTTTAGAGTCAAAATATTAAAAAATGAGTGACGGTATAAGTGTTTTGTGCACCAAATTTTCAACAGCGTCTTTTTATGACCCCACCTCATAAATCCGGTAGGTGAAAATGTTCATATCCTGCCTGAAATGTGAATTTGAGGCATGACTACGAAATCACCTTTCGAGCACGATCTGAAAAACTTTCAACTGCCTTGTTCGTGAGGTGGGGTCCTAAAAAGGCCATGTTGAAAGTCTGGTGGAAAAATATTCAAAATTAGTGAAGTTATTAGTGTACATTGGAATATTCAGAAGTATGCTTGGTTGGGGAGAAATACCCTTAACATGGCCTTTCATGTACAGCCTAGATGGTACAGAATTTGTTTTACCAAACCTTTCAGGGTAGAAGCAGTTTTTAAGCTGGAAAAAACGTTTCATGACCTAGCTGTATTATCCTATAACTAGAAGTCATGTGTTTCAAAAACATGGTTTATGATGCTGTCACTGTTGATTTGCTCCAACATAAAAGCAGATCCGAGGAAGATATCTTATGATGTCTTAAAGCAGCAGTACTAGATAAAAAACATTGAATCTTTTGCAACATTTTGTTCCCTGTGCTCTGTTGAACACTTAACCTGGTAATCTTTCTTGGTTTGGCTGCACTATCACCCCGTAATATGCTCCATTTTGTTTTGTTTTTGTTTACATTTCTCCCACCCACCATGCTGAATTGGAACTCTCTGCTGCCAATCATGCAGGCACACGACTCGCAGTTTCTACACAGGGACAGTGGGAATGTGCAGCACAGGGTCCTACAGAAGTAAAAGACTTGATGCGATGTGAGGGGGAGCTCAGCTGCAAATTAGGCACTAGCCATATTTTCTGCCAATTCACAACAATGGAAATACATTTTAAATCTCTAAAAAACTAAAGATTGCTAGAAAAAAAATTTACAGATATGGAAACCAGAACTGTGGCTGCATGCTTCCACCCAAAAAGCAGAATTTTAACAATCACTTCCTGATTATCCAGTACAGCTGCTTTAAGAGGTAGACCCAGAATAGTAATATAGTGCTCAAGACTACTGTGGGCTCTCAAAAAGGAAGCTCTGCACACACACAACTATTTCATTTAACTTCCCAGTTCTACATTTGCAGGTAAGTAAACCAGAAGTTATCTTCTCTCTCTCTCTCTCGTGTTCTTTTTCCCCCCTCTCCTCTACTCCCACTGTACCTCTCAAATGACCCAGGTTACAAGGAGTGGACCTGATTGGTCATCAGCCAGGCCCTACAGAAAATCAGTTTCTCTATTGCTGAAGAGTAGAGATTCGATAACCAGATAATACCAACATTTAAAAATGACTGTCACTTATTCAAAAGCTCCCAGAGATGACATTTCCATCTGTGTGTGTTTTACAATAAGCCAAAAAAAAAAATCCCAGATATGTGTGACAGGGAGGTTGAGAGAGATGTGTTCCTGACTGCCAATTACAGGAAAGCTCATTAAAGCCATTTTTACGTACAACACAAAAAATGTGGCTCTAGAAAGAGTCAGGTTTTCAGAGGCAGAACCCACTACCCCCGGACAAAAGACTAAATCACCATTATTTGTTGCTGCGAAAACAAATCTACTGCTCCAGCCTTTCAGATATGAATCCTGCCCAGTTTGTGAACCCGTCGCTGCTGACTTCAGTGCTAGCGATTAGTTATGCTACACTGACAGTCAAAGCATGTAGCTCAGACTGGCAAGTACTCTCAATAGATTTCAGTTTCTGCTGCCAGGCTGGAGGGGAGGTCTGGGCACTGGGAAGCAAAGATACTGGAAACCCTATATATGATGTATGCCACAGATTACAAGTTGATTTTTCTTGCTGGGGTCGGGGAAGGGGGGCGGACTGGACATTGAATTCATTTGTTCCCACTGCCTGATCCTCCACCCTAAGGTGTCACGTATGATATGATTGAAGTGCTCTGTTTGAACTCAACATCACACTGAATGCATAAAACTCAGTACTGTTATGCTTGTACAGCTTGGTACTCGCAGAGGGGCAGGGCAAAAAACAATGTAATTTATACACCTGAGGTCACCAATTGGTATACTGGGGTGTGCACATTTTATTTTCCTAGCCTTACTGCACCTTTCAACTGCTTGTCACTGAAATGACACTCAAAATGCGGGCCACTGACCCATATAATGTAGGACATGCCATCAAACATAAAGATACAAGCACAGAACTGTGAAATGGTGGCTTTTTATTTCTGTGTGCCTGCCAGTTTAATTTAGCTTTAGCGTCACAGAATATTATCTGAGTTTAAAGTGTCTTGACTGTGTTGGCAGCACTTTTTCTATGTGGGATGGATGTGGGAAAAACAAAGCAATTGCAGTTCAGGGTGGAGTTGCAAAATGAAGTGCACCCTTTGTAACATGAAACACTGGAGAAGCTACATTCTCCTTCCCCCTTATGGTAGTGGGAACGGGTCAGTAGGTTTCATGTCTGCTAGAGCAATAACTATACTGAAACCTTTCCTCCTGTTGCTGCTGTTTACTTTGATCCTTTATTGTGCCATTCTTTTCAAGCCCTGTTTGTGTTGCTTTCTCATGGAATCAGCTCACCGGGGCTCTCTCAACTGTCTCTGTTCACAATTTTAAGATATGACCAGTAGTTGAGTTGGGAATGTTTAAATGGGGGGGGGGGGACTATCATCTCTACTATAATCAGGGGTTAAACTGGACAGGAACTTAGTTCCACCTCTTACAAAATTGGGGAAGGGAGAGGGCGGCTTCACTGACGCTTTTGTCCATTCAATACAAGAAGCGAGTTCCACCTCTTAGAAACAAAGAGTTTCACCTCCTACAAATCTAGAGGTAACAGTTCCATCTCCTAAACATTTCCAATTTAACCACTAGGAGTACTCATTGGAAAAACATGATAGAGGTACAGAAACTCTCATCAACATTGTAAGAGGTGGTGAAATTAAGTCCCTGTGTGCCCCTCCCAGTTTATCCCACATTATTCTGTATCCTTGGATATAGCCAAATCCCAAGTTTGACTCCCCCTCCCTCTTTAGTTCCTGATTGAATACCTCTGTGTCTCTGAGCTAAGCTCTTCAGGTAATGAGAATAAAGACTGCCGATCTGGGGCTATAGCAAGTCTTCATCGTCTGCTGTTCAAAGTTCCCAATTGCAGCCTGGGACCCTAATGTGGGTTATTATTAGAAGAAAATAAATGCAGGTGGTATATTTCCACACAGGGATTTTTCACAATCTCCATTGTCTGAAGTGTTAGTTTGAGCCCCAGGATTCCAGCAGTACTCAATCCCTGCTCCAGGAGAGGGCATGGCTTTGATGGGGTTGGAGATATGGCGGGGGTAACTGGGATTCGGCTGCTCACTGCTCCAGGGAAGGAGAGAGGTCTTGTCTAGGCGCAATCCGTGCTTTTCAAAAGGCAGCTGGTCCATAATGCAGGTTGCAAAGCTGGAGGCTGCCTGTGGGGCAGGGCAGCTTTCAAAACAAACTCCAAAGGACGGAGGGGATTTCCACCTTCACATTTAAAACGTGGCTCTTCCCTGGGCTGATAGTTGAGCAATAAAAGTAGGAGACAGGCAGGATCACAGCCGTTTTGAGTACATTCCAGTAACGTGGGCTTGGGATAGGCCACTTCACGAATTCTCTGATCGACCCCTGAGCACTTTATTCTATTGCCCCAACCCCAAAAGTAATAATAATAATAATAAAAAACGCTCACGGCTGATAGACTCATTAGCCTTTTGGAAACCAAGTCATTCCAAAGGTGCAGCACAGATAGGGAACCTGCAAACCAGATACGTAATAGTGACCCCAGCACTCCCCTCCCACAAACACATACACAGGTGCGCGCAATATACATAACTTGTAATAAACCAGTTCCAGTTCCCCGCTTCATTATCTCGAAGACAAAACAATAACATTTTCGCCACCTTCAAAATAAATGATCGGTACTGTGATTCTCACAATTACACTGCGTATAAATCAAATATTGGTGTATACATTAGTCATTGGTGCTACACCCTATATACATCAGCTATTGGTAGTGCACGGTCTATAAATAAGTTATCAATACTACATATTGTATACACCAATAATTGATACACCTTTGTGTAGATACGTTTATTTTACAGTACGGTGTATACATCGGTTATTAATTATACAACATGGTCCACGGACCAGTTATTGGTACTATACCATAGAGCAGCTCAGTTATTTGTACTACACAGTGTATCTTGACACTACATTGTGTATAAATAAAATTATTTAGCACTGTACGCATCGTCTGTAAATCAGTTATTGATACAACAATCCAATATACGATGTAGTATCAGTTACTATGCATGTATAGATCAGTTAGTACAGTTACTAGTAATACCCTATTTGTACATCACATTATATAATAATGGGTTTTTACAGACTGCGCAGTATACGGCACACTATATAATACTGAATTTAGTATAACAGCGTTATACAAACAACACTGTGCAGTAACCGTATCAATAATGGACTTACAACAGCATAGTAATAATACCTGAACTGATTTGCACTGCAGGATAGTGCCAAATTAACTGATTGTTGGAAAGAATTACAGTGCTTTATTGATGGTAATTAAAAACCGATTTACACCACCATATAGTACCAATAAAGGATAGTAGGATATACACAACATAGTACGAGATATAGCATACTGTTATAACTTTGATCTATAAATTCGTTGTTGTATACTGCGCTCTATAACAGTTTTATGCGTGTGTAAAACCGATAATGTAGTATAATGTCAATCAGTAAATTATCATTATAGTACAGTAGTAGCTCATGCACAGTTGTCCCTCTACTGTGTTATCACTCCATGTATTCAGTACGAGAACTAGGGCGTCAACAGCATCTCTAACCCCTAGTAGCAGTTACCATCCGGTCCAACATGCAGCAAAATTCCTAAACAACCCAGCAGGAGTCACACCGCAACGTGCCGACTTTTCCAAAAATAACACAGATAAGAAAAAGTCTAGTGCCCTCTGCAACGCTCACTTTGTAAATCATTCTTTACAACAATTTATAATTTTAAAATTGCACTTTTACAAGCATCCAGGATTCTGCGTTAGTCTTGCACTTTCACAAACATCTATTTCCATCGTCTACCAACTGCCTCTCCTTCCATCCACAAACGAAAAAGGAGATGTCTGTCTTTCTGCCTGTCTATCATTTTTCTAACTGTTGAGCTCGTTCTTTTTTATCTTTCCAAAGCAGCACTTCGAAATCGTACACGGTCCCTTTAACATGCAAAAAGTCTGCGAATGCTACAAAAAGTTCGGGAGCGAAGCCCGGAAACAATAGAACCGGATCCCGGGAACTGGGATTCCGGACAAACCAACAGAGGGACAGGTGGACAACCCGAAGGTAGGTAACTCTCTTACCTGGTGGGCTTTCTGTGCCCTGTGCCCAGATCTGGAAGGTTAGCAAGCAGATCAGACTGGCCCCCGTGTGCATGGTGTGAAACCCAGTTGTCCTCCTTGGGTAGGTAAGTCGCAGCAAAAATCAAATCCCTTCTGTCCGACTCTCTGTGCCTCTCTCCCTTTCACTCTCGCAGTCTTGGAGATATGTGGTGGAGTGGAGCCATTGATTCCCGAATTCCTGCTGAAATAAACGTGAGTCTGATTGTAAGTGAAATTCTGAGCCATAAACCTGACGTCAGGGGGAAAATAAACAGCGGCAGACAGCGAGAGTGAAAAATGGCAGAGAAACAAATCATAACAGTGGGTTAAGGATGCCTCCTTCTGGAAACAATGGGGAAGGGCAGCAAGTGGGCTAACGGCTTGTAGCTAAGGCTCTGAGTTTTGGGAAGCATTACATGGACGCTAGCTGTAGCCAGCATGGACAGTCCGTACCTGCTCAGTCTTTAGCATACCGTTCTTTTGTTACTAAAGCACAGGAAGCTGACTCTCGAAACGTGAATCGATTGACCTCTTTATGTGGGACACAGTCAACCATTAAAATACCCTCCCAGAACACTGTACCAACTAATCCAAACTACAGTCTTTAGTTTTCCAGATTTGCTTTGGCGTATATAAAGTATAATGAATTTCTTCTTTAAAGCAGCAGTTATTTGCTGTAAAAAGTTATTTGGTGGAAGAAAATTCCATCATCACAACTTTTTTTATGCAAGAATATATTATATTTTTGATACACAGATTAATCCTCTATGTATTTTTAATTCAGATATTTTGAAACGGCTTTTATTACTGTTTTGTAATTACTCACCTCAGTAAAATATAGATATGACTGTCAAAAAAACAACAACCAAATAGTTCATTCTGCTGAGGTAATATTTTGACTGTACAAACTAGATGTATATATTGTGAATGTTGTTACTAGCACATTTTCCTGATGGTAAACAGCACAGAATCACACCAGAATTGTTTTTGTATTATATTTTATATGAGGAGGCAGTATAGTGCAGTGGTCTAAGGCTCTGAGCTGCAAATCTGGTGACATCCAGCAGACCAGACCTGGGTTTGAATCCCACAGCTTCCACTTGCATACTGTGTGACCCTGAGTAAGTCACTTAACCTCTTTGTGCTCCCAGGTCGCTCCTGTAAAAAAACTTCCAGCTTAGTGTGCTATACCTGGTTAAACAACTAAAAAAAATATATATATTTTTATTCAGCTTTGTTGTAAGAATCCAGCTCACACAAACATAGCTACATAGGTGAATCCATACAAAAGTCAGGTTGATATATCCAATAGTACAGGATGAAATAAGAAAACAACCCCATATTCACACTCCACATTGGGGGAAGTACAGATCATATAATAAGAAAACAAGGATTAATATTATCATAAGCATGCAGCTCAATGAGTATCATAGAGGAAATTCCTGGCCGACTAGCAACCAAGCCAGCTGGTGGGCGGTTCAACCCACCCGTATTCCTCTGCAGAAAAGTATCCACTCAATTATTTAATAGCCCCAAGTAATAACAGTGTTGGCCTTTATGGCCTTAGAACTCCTATAAAAACAAAAGTTACTCACTAATGATTTTCTAGGAACACCATATAACCCTCAGACATGCAAAAATAGAATACACACATATACAAGTCAGTGTACCATATCCTGCATCCCTTCCTCATAGTTCAGGTAATCTTGAAATAGTTGAAAAGTCACTGGGGTTCATAGGTCCTTAGCATGAGGGACATATTAACGCCGAAGGCTGAGGTACCATCAAACAGGCACTTCAGGGAAAACAAATATCCCAACCATTGTTAAACAATAACAGTCCTTCAGCCAGAAATCAAGACTAGGCTACCCAGAAGGTAGCCCCGCAAAAGACCCCCTGCATAGCCTTTAATTCGGGGACAAATTGTGAAAAATATCCCCCATGAATGATAATAGGGAGTAAGTCCAATTTTTAACAGTAACAGTAACCAACTTTAAACAGAGGCTAAATCGCAATGTAGGGAAAAACAGGCACAGTACATTACAGTTTTATGGGGCTATGATGTTCAGTCCCCATCTTCCTGGCTTTCAGCAACCTCCCTCTCTAGAATCAGCAGAATCTTTTCAGCTTCCTCAGGAGATCCAAACATATAGACCTTGTCTTGCCATCATCGTCTTAAGCGAGCAGGAAACACAAGTTGATGCTGCACCTTCATGCTACGAAGATGACTCCTCACCCCATGATATGCCTTACGTCTTTGCCTGGTTCCATAAGATAAATCTGGGAATATTGATATTTCTACATCTCCGTATCTCAAGTGGCGCTTTCTCCGGGCCTCCTTTAGCACCCAATCACGATCCCCAGTTCTGGCGCAAACCACAACAAGGGTGCAAGGTGTAGTCAGCTCTGTCGCTCCTTTGCGCGGTGAAATTCTGTAAGCCCTCTCGAGTGACAGTGGCCGATCCTCCTCGCCAAGCCCCAGTATCCCAGGCAAAAATGTACACACAAATCCCAGCGGGTCATCTTCAGCTTCCACTGGCAATCCCAAGATCCAGAGATTTTGTTCGAGGATCTGACTGTCCACGGTTTCTAAACGGTTACGCAGCCATGTGGTGTCCTTTACCAGCTTGGTAGAGACATCCATTTGTTTAATTAAGTTGGTATCCAGCTTGGCGATTTTTGTTGGTCCGCAATGTCCATCTTAGTCTCTAATGCAGCCGCCCAAGGTGTGAGAACATCAAATTTCTTGTCCAGCTCGTGAACTAAATGAACAAGTTTCATCAGGGTAGCATTCACAGTGGCTAACGTAATCTTCCCTGAGTCCACCAAATCCGAGGCCCCTGCTGTACTGCTTACTTCTCACTTACTTCTTAGGGTGAAAACCTCAGCCGAGGCAGCCGCATTTCCTTTAGTCTTCCCCATGGATCCTCCTGAAGGTTTGCACAGCCCAATAGGGAGATAAAGACCAGGAAAAATATTTAAAATAGGCAACTTTTGAACAAATAGAGTTAGAATTGCATGGGAACTCTTCAGATGTGCTGCCTACTATAGAGCTGCTCAGCAGCGCCCCCCCCTCAGGATTTTTTATTCATTCACTTTGGTTGTTGCAAGTGAGCAGGAACTTCTAAAAATTTCAGAACAGCATACAGTATCTCAGTTCAGGAATGAAATAAAATGAAAATAAAAATGGATGTAATGTTTTTGCCAGAAACACAGGATTACTGCAAAATTACATGTTGGAATTTGTTACTGCTAACAGTACTGTGGCTTTAAAATACCTTTTTCTGTAGGAGCAGCACCTTTTCCGTGAAGAACAAAACTATTCCGAGGTGCATAATGTGGGACAGATAAGAGGTATGGTCTTTAATTTCCCAAATGTTGGAGGTTAATGTGGGTGAAAGAGACAAAATGTGGAGACACTCCATCAAATTACATAGAAACATAGAAACATAGAAGTTGACAGCAGATAAGGACCGCAAGGCCCATCCAGTCTGCCCATTTCTTTTTCTACCTTATAAATGTGCCATCGGCCTTTGCTCTGTCAGTGACCTATCTATTCATAGTCATTTGTATTGCTCCCTTATGCCTATCCCATGCCTGTTTGAAGCCCTGCACTGTATTCATAGCCACCACTTCTTGTGGTAAGCCATTCCATGCATCTACCACCCTTTCTGTGAAAAAAATTTTCCTCACATTCCCCTTAATCGGCCTCCCTCTAATCTCATGCTGTGTCCTCTTGTCTGCTATTTTTCTTATATTTAAACATGTTAGACTCTTTCACCTTGTTTATGCCCTTAAGGTGTTTAAATGTCTCGATCATATCCTCTCTCCCTCCTTTGCTCAGGGTATACATATTGAGCTCCATTAATCTGTCCTTATGTCTTCTGATGCAGTCCCTGCACCATTTTGGTTGCCTTCTCTGGACTACCTCAATTTGGTTAATGTCCTTGTGAAGGTGTGGCCTCCAATACTGCCAGCATACTCAGATGGGGCCTAACCAATGTCTTGTACAGAGGTTATTACCTCCCTCTTACGACTTGTGATACCCCTACTAATACACCCCTAACACCCCCTAGCCTTACCTACTGCTTTGAGGTCTGCTTGGATGATTTTAGGTCATCAGTGATGATGATGCCCAAGTCTCTTTCTTCCTTTGTGACTGCTAGCAACTCCTCCCAGCCTATAAGTGGCTTCAGGGTTTCTCTTCCTATGTGCATGATTTTGCACTTCTTTGCATTAAATCCCAGTTGCCACTCTTCTGACCATTCTGCTAGTTTATCCAGATCTCTTCTCATTCTTACCCCATCTGGATCATCTACTCTGTTGCAGATCTTGGTGTCATCTGCAAACAAGACAAGCCTTACCTCAGTCCATCTCTTGAGGTCTCACTAATGAAGATGTTGAATAGGACATTGGCCCAGGACTGATCCTAAGGTACCCGCTTGTGACTTGCATCTCTTCGACTGTATACCATTTTACCACCACTCTCTGTTTTCTGTAGTCAACCAGTTTGCCACCCAGTTGACCAACTTCTGACCCCCAGCCTACCTAGCTTATTTATCAATCTTCTATGTGGAACAGTGTCAAAGCTTTGCTGAAGTCAAGGTGGCGACATCAACTACTCCCCCTTGGTCCACCACTCTGGTTACCCAGTCAAGAAA
Source organism: Neoceratodus forsteri (assembly GCA_016271365.2). Taxonomy (NCBI): domain Eukaryota; kingdom Metazoa; phylum Chordata; order Ceratodontiformes; family Ceratodontidae; genus Neoceratodus; species Neoceratodus forsteri. The sequence continues at coordinate 897,258,968 of CM057451.1, read as the reverse complement.
TCTATGAATTAGTTTGACAGGACCTTCCTTTTGTAAACCCATGCTGTCTTGGATCCTGTGCCCCTATGGATTCCAGGTGTTTTATATCCTTTCCTTAAGGGTGCCTCCATAATCTGCCCTACTGAGGTAAGACTGACAGGTCTGTAGTTCCATACCTCCTCCTGCTACCACTCTTGTGGGTGGGATCACATGAGCCCTTCTCCAGTCTTCTGGGACCTCTCCTGTGCTCAGAGACTCACTAAACAATTCTGCTAATTGGCTCTGCTAGTTCCTCCTTTAGCTCATAAGTACCCTGGGATGTATGCCATCAGGTCCCGTGCCTTATCCACCCTGAGGCTTGCAAGCTCTTGTAGGACCCTTTCTTTGTGAAGAGGAGTAGTGCTCACCTCCCTCCCCTGTATCCATGATGCTGAGCTGTGGGCCCTGCCCTACCTTCTCTTCAGTAAATACTGAGCAAAAGTATCTATTTAGGATAGATGCCTTTACAGGGTCCTCCTCCCATGCTCCCTTTTCTCCATTAAGCTTCAAATACCCCCTCTGGACTTTCTCCTTTCCTAATGTATCTATAGAAAGTCTTGTCACCTTCTTTACTGTTAGTACTAGTGTTTCCTCAGTTTGGGACTTTGCCTGCCTTACTGCCTTACCTGCTTCGCATAGGGCGGTTTGGTATGCCTCCCTATCTTCATCCCGCTGTGTTCCCTTATATTTTCTGAAGGCCAGCCTTTTGGCTCCTGACCTTTTCTGCTACTGTATTTGAGAACCAAAGTGGTTTCCTTCTTCTTTGCACTTCCTTTTCTGTCTAACACCATGGGATGTTGCTTCAAGTATTGTATCATAATGCTTGCCCACTTTTCCTGTACCTTCTCACCTGTGTTTCTTTTGCAGGATAAACGCTCTGTTAGCCCATCTTATCAAAGTCAGCTCCTCTGAGAGTCCCATATTTTTGCTTTGGAATGGGATGATTTAGATGTAATAGCCAAATTGAACCATACCATGTGATGGTCACTGGCCCCAGGTGACCTTCTACCTGGAGATCTGTGATCCCCTTCTTTGTTAGTCAGTACTAGATCTAGGATAGCCCTGTCTCTTGTGGGTTGCTGTACCAGTTGTTTGAGGCCCTCCGCAGGGAATCCACTATGAGTCTAGTTCTGGCAGATGTTCCTGCTGGTATTGACCAATCTGTATCTGGCATGTTGAAGTCTCCATTATCAGAACCTCCTTTAGCTGTCATGTTTGTATATCTTCTAACAGTAATGTGTCTATGTCCTCCCTCTGGTCCAGGGGCCTGTAGGCAACCCCAGTTCTTATGGCTGTCCCATTTCCTGTTTCAGGGGTGACCACAGTTCTTCTGGCTCCTTATGTGTATTCTGAATTTCTGTAAACTTTGATATTTTCATTAACATACAGAGGCCACCCCTCCCCCTTTTGCACTTCGGTCTCTTCAGACAATACATAGCCAGGTACTGAGAGTCTCCCAAGTGTGGTTACTGGTAAACCACGTCTCACTATTGCTACTATGTCAGTTTAGCCTCTGACATTGTGCCTGCAGGTCTGGGATCTTATTTCCCAGGCTGTGAGCATTGTGTATGATTTTCCATTGGCCCAGATTTTGGTGTGTGTTAGTTGTTGGGTGAAGTTTGGCATTACCCTGTGCATCGTGTGGGAGACAAACCTTTTTCTTACCTGGTGATGCAAATATGAGCAACACGGCACTGAATTCCTGTTTGACCACTAGCTGAGGGGAGGGTGTTCTTCCCATTTGGCGTGTGAATGGCTGCACCCCTCTCCCATTGCTAGTTTAAATATTCTGCAAAGGCGTCAAACTTCTGCCCCAATGCACTGACTCCCTCTTTAGTCAGATGCAGTCCATCAAATTTAAAGAACTTTCCGCTCCCAGAACTGTTGCCAGTTCCCTACAAATCTATGTCCTTTTCTTGGCACCAGTCCTTGAGCCACGTGTTTAGCTCCCCTATCTCCCTTCTCTGACCTTCGTCCATCTGCTCCCTTCTCCCAGACTGGCAGGATCTCAGAGAAGGAGATGCCAGACGAAATAGATGATAGTTTGTCACCCAGCCTAGTCAGGTGTTCCTTGGTCTCCCAACTGACCGGCTGGCGGAATCGATAGTCCCCTATGTGTACTAGGACATCAATGTTTTCTCCTGCTTTGTGAACAATTTTAGCAATGCGGTCAGTGTCTCCATGCTGATGTACCTGGGAGACATCTGACCATCACCCTAGCTGGAGATGGGTATCAACTCCCGAATCATGGGTCTCCTATGATCAGAAGTTTTAGTTTCCTTTGTGCTTGTTTAGTTTGGTTCCTGATTTGGGTGAGTATTGTTGTGCTAGCTCCTGTACACAGTGTCACTGCTCTGCAGTGTCTTCTGCCTCTTTATTTGATTTCAGAGATGAGGCAGATACCTGTTCTGTAGTGTTTATATGGTTTTGGAGGTAATGTGTTGGAGGTAGAGAGTGATGGGGCACCTGATTTGCTCCTCCTAACCACCTGCAACCTCCTGGACCAACTACCCCCTCTGCGGTCCGAGGTTTTTCTGTTGGATGCTGGGGGAAATGGCGGGTGGTTCTTATAATGTATTTCCTCTTCAATATGAAATTTGAGCGTGCAATCTCTGCCCATACTGCCTGGAGCTGAGACCTAAGATCTCAAGGCCCAGCATGTAGGACAGTATCCTAAATCTTGTAAGACTGTCCTTCTGAAAATTGTTCCACAGTACCTGCAGTTAATGAAATCCATTCCAAATAAGTTGCTGGGTTTGTTAACCTAGTCAGGTAATTAGAAGAAAAAAAAAATGCAAGTAATGGTTTAATTGTGCTTTGTTTAACGTTATAACAAGTTAAATTACTAATGCCCTGTAAATGAGATCACCTTGTGAGGCCCACTGATCCGCCCCTTCCTGCTCTGCCACAGGAAATGTCACAACTGTGGTACCCTATAAAAGGAGTGTAGCGTGGGGTGGTTGGGGATGGGGTGGGTGGCTGGGCCCTTCCCTGCCTAAAAAGAAGAACCACAGGCCGAAAGAACAAAGGAGGTAGAGCAGAAACAATCAGTCAACAACAAATGCAGTAACCCTGAAAGCTTATCCTAATGTTGGATAAAACTGTAAAACCTGTAAAGCACCACCTGTAATAATTTCAGAAGATATACCCTGTAAAACACTTTGCTCCAGAAAAATAAAGCAGTAACAGAAGATATACCTTGCAAAGACAATTTGACTCAGAAGATTACAGCAGTAATCTCTTTAGCACACACCTGTAGCACACCTTGTAATAATGCAGAAGAAGGTATACCAGCAACAACAATTTGAATCAGAGAAAAAATAAAGCAATGAAATGTTAGCAACAAACAGTAGCAATCCCTGTGGTAAAAAGTAAAAACACCACCACACACAGTAAATCTGCTTAGCCAAACTAAGTCTTAATCCTTCTCCCTTGCTCTGGTGATTTCTCTACTCTGCCTTTCAAGCAGTCTTAGAGGAAGAGCTCAGGTGAAGCTAGGTGCCTTGGCCAGCAAACCAGTCTTCTACCTCCAAGATATCAACTAACCTGACTTTTCTACCCTTCTTTCTGTTGGAAGTACTGACAGTTTCCAGCTCCACCACATACACACCTAATCCTTTGGAAGAGCTGTGGGAGAAAGCAATTAGCTCCTTCAATGAGAGAGGAGACTGAAACACCTCTGAGACAACAAACCTTTTCAACAAACAAGAATAAAATAAAACACAGTGTCAAACAATAATTTTGCTTAGCCCAATGATAAAAAAGTCACAAAATGTAAGCTCACCTGTAATACAGTAATTTCAGAAGATAACCCTGTAAGAAACACTTTGCTCCAGAGAAATAAAAAGCAGTAACAGAAGATATACCTTGCAAAGACAATTTGACTCAGAAGATTACAGCAGTAATCTGTTAGCACACCTGTAGGCACACCTTGTAATAATGCAGAAGAAGGTATACCATAACAACAATTTGAATCAGAGAAAAATAAAAGCAATGAAATGTTAGCAACAAACAGTAGCAATCCCTGTGAGTAAAAAAAAAAACACCACCACACAGTAAATCTGCTTAGCCAAACTAAGTCTTAATCCTTCTCCCTTGCTCTGGTAAGTTTCTCTACTCTGCCTTTCAAGCAGTCTTAGAAGGAAAGAGCTCAGGTGAAGCTAGGTGCCTTGGCCAGCAAACCAAGTCTTACAGTGACAAAAACTTTGAAAACTGCCTAAATATGTGCTGTGTGTGTAAAACGGGAGGGGCTGCCACAGGAAATGTGGGGCCACTTGACAGGTATGTGGACTAGCAGTCGCTGAACAAGGTTGCCAAATATACCCCATTGGCACCTTAACTATTGGCAATCCCAGCCATGCACCATCCTTCTACTGTATTTGAAATAGTAGAGTTAGGAGCATGGGCGTAGCTACAAGGGTGCAGTGGCACCCGGGCCTACGAGGTTTGAGGGGCCTAAATCATAATTTTGATGTTTATTTAAAACTGGGGAGGGGCCCTGTAACATCGCCTTGCACCCAGGCCCTCTGGGAATTTGCTACACTACTGTTTAGGAGTTCAGGCCTGTTCGTTTCTATTACTGATCAGAGCTCCTGTTCATTTCTATTACTAATCAGAGCAATCATGAAATTATTATATCAGTGAGAGAAGAAAATCCGGGGGATTGTAAGGCTAAGTGGGAACAGGGGTGAGTGTGTAGAGGAAGACCGAGAAAAGGCAGAGCTACTGAATAAATACTTTTGTTCAGTTTTCAAGGCGGAGGGGGAAGCTCAGGGGCCACAACTGGTTAACGAATATGAAGGGCATTCAGAGGTCAACACAAACCCATTTCCAGAGGCGAGGGTACTAGAGGAGCTCACTAAACTAAGAGTGGACAAGGCTATGTGGCTGGATAGTATACAACCCGGGACATTGAAAGAACTGAGGCATGAGCTAGCAGCCCCACTAGCAGACCTCTTCAGCGAGTCACTCACAACAGGGGTGGTTCCTGAGGACTGGAGGAAGGCTCATGTGGTTCCACTGCACAAGAGTGGGAGTAGGGAGGATGCAGGGAATTATAGGCCAGTCCGTCTCACCTCAGTGGTGGGTAAGATCTTGGAGACACTGCTGAAGGAGAAGATTGTGGAGCACTTGGCTATCAATGGGGAGCAAGATCCTAGGCAGTATGGCTTCATGGAAGGTAGGTTGCGTCAAACAAATCTAATGGGTTTCTTTGACTGGGTGACCAAGGTGTGGACCAGGGCAGAGCAGTCGACATCGCTTACCTGGACTTCAGCAAGGCCTTTGACATCGTACCACACAAGAGCTTGGTAAATAAGTTGGCCAGCAAAGGGTTGGGAAATAAGGTGATTAACTGGAAGTAGAAACTGACTACAGGACAGGAAGCAGAGGGTTGTGGTAAATGGGATCCAGTCAGGGGAAAGGAAGGTGACAAGCGGAGTGCCTCAGGGGCCAGTCCTGGGTCCAGTCCTGTTCAGTGTCTTCACTGGTGACATCGCGGAGGGACTGGAGGGGAAGATATGTCTATTTGCAGATGACACTAAGATCTGCAATAGGGTAGATACTCCAGAGGGGGTGGACAGGATGAAAAGGAACCTAGAGAAGCTGGAAAACTGGTCTGAAGAGTGGCAGCTGAGGTTCAGTGCCAAAAAATGCAAAATCATGCACGTGGGGAGGAGGAACCCAAGAGTGAGCTATGGAATGGGGAGGGGGGGGGACCTGCTGTCAGTCACAATGGATGAGAGGGACTTAGGTGTCATTATCACAGAGGATTTAAAAGGCCAGCAGGCAGGCAGCCAAGGCAGTGGGGAAGGCTAACAGGATGTTGGGATGTATTGGAAGGGATATCACTAGTCAAAGAAGGAAGGTATTAGTTCCACTGTACAAAACTCTGGTGAGGCCTCATCTGGAGTACTGTGCAGTTCTGGAGGCCACACCTTTGTAAAGACATCGACAAGATTGAGGCAGCGCAGTGGAGAGCAACCAGGATGGTGGGGGGTTTACAGCAAAAGACATACTGTATGGAGAGGGTGAGAGACCTCAATATGTACACACTGGAACAGAGGAGGGAGTGAGGTGATATGATAGAAAGATTCAAGTACCTCAAGGGTATGAATAAGGTGAATGGTGAAGAGATGTTCCAGATCAAACAGTGTACCAGGACAAGGGGTCATGCCATGAGCCTGGAGGGAAGCCGTATCAGGGGAAATGTGAGGAAGTACATTTTCACAGAGAAGGTGGTGGATGCATGGAATAGCCTGCCCAGGTTGTGGTGGCGGCAAATACTGGATTCAAGCACGTATGGGACAGGAATAAGGGGAATCCTAGAGATGGGAAAGAAAAAAGCTTCAATCAGTGACCAAGGTTAGTCTCAGACTGCTGACTCAGGTAGCAACTAAGGGCAAACTGGATGGGCCTGGCGGTCCTTATCTGCTGTCTATATCTATGTATCTATGTTATACTGGGAGGAAACTACAGTGCTTACTAATTCAACATAGTAATAAAGTATTGTTGTGACGAAAGGAACTTGGGGATCTATCTTTCTTTTTTTTTTTTTTCAGTTTTTTTTTTTTTTTTGACATCCGGTCACCAACCTCTGGACACTCCCTCAGTCATCACCCCCAGCTACTCTCATCCTGCCTCTCTGCCTGGGACCCTGGCCTCCAACCCAAATACACTTGCAGGGCCCCCCTCCCCGGCTTTTGGCCTTCTGCTCCTCAGTGCTTCCTTGCCTGAAATCCAATGGCCTGCAGAGAGAGGTGAAGATTGGAGGTGGTTGGGACCCAGGAGAGCAGGGTCCTGCAGTGGGCATGGGGCTGTGGTGCAATGTCGTCCATCCAGATGTCAGGCTTTTTCCTTGTTCATAGCCACGTTACTTCCTTCCCCCTGTTGGTGAGTACAGATGTGCAGTGATATCGGGGACGCATGCATGCTCCCGTGCGCACCATTCTGATGTCCACCGCAGCCTACTATCCCATACTTTGGAGCACTATTGGTGTAATACCTCCTGGCCTCTGCCAGGAGGTATACTGTTGCTGGAGTCCTCTACCCACCCCCCGGAGAAGGTAAGCAGTTCATCGGAACCTTCAAACCTTTTCCCTCCGGCTGACCCTCCAGTGCCCTAGGCTTGCTCCCAAACCTAGGTTGTCAGCGCCACAAGCAGTAGTTCTACCACACTGCACTGGCTGGCTGGATTCTTGGGGTCAGTCTTGTCCACCCTTGCTGCCACACGGCCGTGACTGTACCCAATCTGAGTATCGAGACACACACACACACACACTCTCGGTTCTCTAGGCTAAATAATTGAAATATATGTAGTATATCCTTGTAGCTTTTGCCCCTTAAAGCAACTGTATTTGCTGGTTATTATGATATTGACAATAATAATATTTTTCTGGCAAAAACATTAATACACTCAATATACCAATAGTTCTTTACATTTTGTTTCATTCTGAAATGAGAGTCATGATTTTTAAGTTTTTAAAAGTTCTTGCTCCCTTACAATGCCCACTATATAAAAATTAAACACCTTGGTGTGGTGTAGTGCTGTTTACCATCAGAAACATGTGCTAGCAACATTATAATACAGCCACAATATAAATCCAGTATATATATAGTCCAAAGGTTCCTCTACAGCAGAGATTTAAGCAATAAGCCACGAGGGGGTGTGGGTTATCGAGGGATTTACCACGGCTAGAGTGGGTAAATCCTTGCCAGCCGTGGTGAATCCCCCGATAACCCACATCCTCCAAGTGGCTTATTGCGATTATACCAAGGTTCATTTTTTTCACTATAATAAAATACAACTTTTAAAGAGGTTGCTTTGTGTGTGTTTATTTATATTGTATTTATTCCTGGTCTGCATTGGATTAGGGGATGTAGATGGCCTTTTGTACCACCATTACCATTATTATTTGCTCGTCAGCCATTGGTTATCAGAGGATTTACACCAGTGGTAAACTGCCAGTCTGACCATTTCATTGGCTGTTCACTTTTGTCCATGGTATAATTTTAAATATTATGAGAGGTGGTCATCTTTAATGACTCGGTCACTAATTACAAAAATGGTTTAAACAATTTTTTTTAAATATCTGAGGGAGTCAAAAATATACTGATTATGAATTTAAGGATGTCAGAAATACATTTTTGCTATATGATGTGGCAGCACTTGCAAATGCACATAGAGTCATAGCACGTGGGGTATGCCAGACTAGAGGGATGTGCCGGCTTGTCAACACTGAACTCTAAAGTATCTGGCATGCTCCCAATTTGTTACAACTCCCTCTTGGAAAACAGAGCAATTCAGGTTCAATGGAAATGTTTTATACAAACATACCAATTTAGGAAGAAGCAAAGACCACTGGCTCATTGAGTTCAACCCCCACCCGATCAGCTTGGTGGGAATACCTTGTCACCCACTTTTCTTCAAGGTACTTGTCTGGTTTGAACTTGAAAATATAGAAATCATATTGACTAACAGTGCCCGTTCTGGAAGTTTGTTCCTAGTGTTCAGAGCTCATTCTGAGAAGTAGTTCTTCCTGATATTTCTCTTTAATTTTTTGTTTTCAAGGACATTGAGAGTCCCCTTGTCATTTAGTCCTTGTACATCCAAAATAGCTACATTTAATCTGACCATGTTATCCTTTTCAGGTATTTTAACTGTGCCCAGTTATGGTTGTTGCTGATGATTATCCCAGGTCATTTTTCAACATTGAACAGTCATTTTTCTGTGTACTTCTTAAGCACAAACAGATCCCCCTGCATTTCAGTAACTGGTTTAGTCACAACTACCTTTCCAATTTTTGTGTAATATGTAAACGTAGCACACTAACTACTGGTACCCACATCCAGGTCACTTATAGTGAACCATGATGGTCCCAGTACAAAATCTTGCAGGACTTTACTGATCATTTGTTTCCATGTGGATAGATTATCATTTATTATAAAAGGATGCAAACAGAAAAAAAAGGTCAGAATTGTTTTGTTTCCATGCATCTCTCCAAACCACATGCATGCTCGCTATGGGCTAGATATTCAAAACGGTTGTGCCTTGCACAACTGAGCTGCACCAGCGCAACCCCAGAACTGCACCCTGGGGCAATATTCAAATGTGGTAATTGCACAGCGCAATTTCCAATGCGCTGGGGCGCAAAGATAATGTATGCTGCACATCTCCAGGGGGCGTGTCCATGCATATGCGGCACATCCCAATATTCAGCCCGGGAAGTGGGGTGCATCTGCTGGCACAACCCAGAGATGTGCCACATACCAGGGCTCAAAGTTGAGCCTGTACAAAATGGCTCAAGTGACGTCCACCAACCAGTGGGCCGCTGTATTGCAGTGCGCAACACAGCAGCTGCCGGCCATGGGTGGCCACCCCCCACTCCATGCACAAGCACACGAGGTCCCTGGTGATCCAGTGGCACCCCTCCCAACCCAACCCTCCAGTCACCATAAATAAAGATGCCTATATCCCAGGTAGTCCAGTGGTACCCCCCTCCCTGCATGTACCTCTGATGTCCACAGTCACATCACGAAACTAGCCCTGGTAGTCCAGTGGTTCCCACCTCCCTGCCCGAAGCTCCGATCACCATCAAAGTATGAAATTACATTATCCTGGTGGTTCAGTGGTAACCCCCACCCCGACGGTACCAGCAAATGCCCATAATGGTAATGATCCCAATTCCCTGGTGGTCCAGTGGCACCACCCCACCCCCACAGAACCCCAGCCCACCTGGCTCCCCCTCCGGTCATCAGCAGGCAGGAAGGGGGAACCACTGGACCACCAGGGTTATGTATGTTATTTTTTCACTGCGATCGATGGTACAGTACGGGAGTGGGGGAACCATTAGACCACCAGGGACATATGTGGGTACTTGTGCATGGTGTTCTGGAGGTTGCCGCTCATGGCCGGAAGCTGCTGTGTTGGGTGGTGGGTATTTAAGCCTTTTTCTATGGGCTCAACTTTGAGCCCAGGTATTTGGCACATCTCTGGTTTGTGCCTGTAGATGCACCACACATCACGGGCTGAATATTGGGATGTGCCGCATATGCATGGGCATGCCCCCTGGAGTTGTGCCACATACATTATCTTTGCGCCTCGGTGCACTGGGAATTGCACTGTGCAATTCACCCTTTTGAATATTGCCTTGGGGTGTAGTTCTGGGGTTGCGCTAGGTGCAATCCCTTTGAATATCTAGCCCCTGATCTATTATAGGCTGATCTCATTTATATATGTTTTTAATTTTTTTTTATTTTATTTATTTATTAGAGTCTAGGATTACAATTACCTTTGAGCCAAGGCTCTTTTACAAAGGTTCCATGTCAGGATGAGAGCAAACAAGCAGGACATTAATTATTACAGGATAGCAGGTTATAGTTGTTTATCATCACATGAGTACATACAGATTAGGTGGTACTGGGGCATGCAGAGGACAGGGATAATATTGATAACGAGAACTTGGAGAGACACGAGAAGAAGATGCTGCCAGAGGCAATTGTCAAAACACACAGGAAGTGCAAGTGGAAAGTGCTAGTAGGAGGAGGAGGGGGGGGAAGGTAGAGGGGGAGAGTAGTGGGGTGGATGAGAAGGGAGAAGTGCTAAAAAGGGAACAGCAGGTTAAAGAAGACAGTCGCGTGTGCTAGAGGCAGAGAGAAATAGGCGGAGGTTAGATTTGAACGGGTCTAACTTAGGTAGGGAGGAGATGTCCCAGGTGAGATCATTTAGTGAGCTGGGAGCTCTGTAGGCAAATGATCTTTGTCCCTGTGAGGTCCGGCATCTTGGAATATGCAGTAATTGAGATTCAGAGCCCCTGGTGAGGCAGGAATTCTGTGCAGGTTGTAGCAGAGCTTGAACTCCAGGGGGGTAAAGCCCATCAATGTTTTTTTAGCCATTATGCATGTTAGATACTTGATGCGGCTCGAGAGTTGAAGCCAACCGATTTGGGTGTATAGGTCGCACGTATGAGTGAGACGATGGGATCCAGTGATGAGCTGGCAAGCTTTGTTCAGAGCCATAAATATTTGCCTGAGGGTGGCGGTGGAAACGGAACCATAGATGATGAGGCCATTGTCAATAGTTGAGATCACCGAGCTCTGAACTGCAATCCTTTAGGCATTGCCTAAGCCTGTAAAGCAGGTCAATATGAGTGTTAGTCACTTTGGCAACATTTTCAATGTGAGCCCCATAGGATAGACAATTGTCAAGAGTAAGTCCAAGGTATTTGAAGGTTTGCACTTGTTCTAGGATTGCACCTAGGCAGTTTGCAGTAGTGAGGGGGTGGTCCCGGTGCTTGTTTTGCAAGCTGCAGAAGAGCATGGACTTTGTTTTTTTATAGTTAAGGACAAGTTTGTGTTTACTGAACCAGTTTTCAACCAAGGAAAAACCATAGAAACATAGACTTTGACAGCAGATAAGGACCACTTGCCCCACCCAGTCTGCCCATTTCCCTACCTACTGGATAAGCTGCAGATTCTAGTTAACCAACAGCCTGCTTCCTGCCACCCCCCACTACAATTGCCTTGTGTCTGTCCCATGCATGTTTGAATTCCCCCACTGTTTTAGCCCCAACAACCTCCCCAGGAAGGCAGTTCCACGTATCCACAACTCTCTCCGTGAAAAAAGATTTCCTCACATTACCCCTGAGCCGTCTCCCCTCTATCTTTAAATTGTGTCCCCTTGTTCTTACACATCTCTTTTTCTGAAAGATGCTACCCTCCTGGACTTTGTTGATTCTCTTGAGGTACTTGAACATTTCTATCATGTCCCCCCGTCCGTCCTTTCATCAAGGGTATACATATTAAGCTCTCTGTCTCTCTTCGTATGATTTCTGATGCAGACCCTGCACCATTTTAGTTGCCCTCCTCTGGACTGCATCCATCCTGTCTATCTCCTTGTGTAGATGAAGTCTCCAAAACTGCACGCAATACTCCAGATGGGGTCTCACCAACTGTCTGTACAGAGGGTAAACCATGCTGTAGTTTGCTTTGCAAAAGGTGGGGGTCTTTGTGGGTGGAGTGGATGACAGCATCATCAGCGTATAGAAGGAGTTGCTCCAGACAGGATTGTGGAAGGCTATTTAGGAAGATGCTGAAGAGAAGAGGCCCAAGGATTGATCCTTGTGGCACTCCAGAGTGCACTGGTCTGGCATCAGAGAGAAAGTCAGCTATTGTCACTCTTTGTGAGCAGTTTTCCAGGTAGCTCTTAAACCAGGATGTAGATTCAGAGGACAGTCCAGTATTTAGCAGCTGAGAAAGTAGTAGATGATGATGGACAGTATTGAATGGCTTCATCAGATCAATGAAGACCGCCTCTGTAAGAAGGCTGTTGTCCAAAGAACTATGGACTGCACCAGTGAATTCAAGGAGGGCTGAGGTGGTACTGTGACCTTTTCTAAAGCCGTGCTGTTGAGCACACAGGACCTCATATTTATCAAGGTATTCCGTAAGCTGGTCCGATACTATACGCTCTATGACCTTGGAGAGCGGTGGTATTATGGAGATGGGCCGATAGTTCACCAGGAGGTCTCTGTCCCCACTCTTTTGAACTGGTGTGACAGAGGTGGATTTCCATTTGTCAGGGAACTGGCCGAGAGAGCGGGAGAGGTTGAAGATTTTTGTCAATGGTAGGAGCACTTCGTCGAGGGTAAGGGCAAGCAGCTTGAGGTCAAGGGAGTCCCCACTTGACCTGGACTTAGCAATAGTTTTACTGATGTAGTTGCAAGCTTCGTATGGTCTGACTGATTTGAAGTAGAATGGAGGCCGGTTTGGAGAGAGGGTGGGACTTGAGGGGAAAGTTTGGGGGTCGGCTTTGTTGAAAGAGTGAGGTGGAAGAACAGAGCTGAGGTCAGTGAAAGCTGAGTTGAATGAATTTGCTATGATAGTCAGGTCCAGCATTATGATACCGTCTACGACCAGCATAATGGGTGAGGTTTTTGTCTGCTTTCCAGTAATTTCTTTAATATTGTTCCAAAATGAATTCCCCTTGCTCCAGGTGTTTGTCAGGACATTCTTATAGTGGGTACTTTCCTGCTGGAGGACTAATTTTGTGCAGTTATTAAGAGCTTGTTTATAATTCTGTATGTCAATTTGCTTTCCAGTTTCCCGAGCCCATACCCAGAGATGGTCCCTGGATTTTAGTTGTGCTAGTAGTTCAGAGGAGAGCCAGTATTGGATGAATGTGAGATTCACTGTTTTCTAGTGTCTCTTCAGTTTTCATGTCTCTGACCATATGATCTTTATTGCTAAAGGTCAGATCCAGTGCTGCTTGTTCCCTCGGGGTTAGTGTCTCCAAATGTTTAGGGATTTCTAATACCGTGCCAAGAATGGACCCCATTCTTTAGCCAGGGCATATTCAAAACTCAAGAAATTAGTACTGTATTAATCTTTGATGTTTGCTGAGAGCGCTCTTCTCAGTACATGCAATGTCCCCAAAATAGCTTCCTTTTGAAGTTCATAAGGTGTCACAAGTATTGGTAGCATATTTAAATGTGCCTGAAAGTTCTTTTTGATTAATCCCATTGCTCCAAGCACTACTGGAACAATCTGTGTGTCCTTATTCCACATCAGTTTGGTTTCTGACTGCATATCTTGGTATTTCATGATTTTGTGTCTCTGTTCCCCAGTGTAACCCTTGATATGCTGTATCAGATAGCAGTCTTGAGTATTACGCAAAAACTGCCTCCTTTGCCTAGCCTTAGCAATTCCTTCCTCCCAGTCTGTGTCTGAAACTGCTGCCTTTCAGATTTCAAGTTTAAAGCCATGGTTGTCCTGGTCTGGTGATCTGTATATAATGGAGACCAACCGTGGTTGTGTCTTCTCTTCCATTTAAGTCTCTCCAGTATGTCTCAGTCTTATCTGTGATCTAAATGTGTTTATTCTGTGCTCCTATATGTATTTTTTTTTGACTAATGTTATTGCCACCTTGTGGTCCGGTTTATAACTGAAAACGGTCCTTTGGATCAACTCACTTACCTGGTTACCAAAGACATAAATAAATAAATCATTTGTAGTAAGGTTATGTAGTTCTGTAACCTGCTACTGGCATTTGACATAAATCTTTCCTCATTGCTTGACTGGTATATCCTTCCTATATAGTTTATATTTTTTTTTTTTTCTAACCAGTCCCCACAGATCATTATCATTCCACGAGGTCTCCCTGTTATTTCTGTTATGTACTGTGCAATTAGTTTTTCCATGGTGATCAGTGCCTCTAGTTCACCCAGTTTTTTGTCATTAATCATATTTTTATTGAAAGAAACACCAGACATGCAACCAAACTGGCTCGCAGTGAATGTGTACATAACTGTCATCTACAATAACAGCGTAGCAACATACAGCATGAAAGAAGAAAAGGAGAAAACTTTCTGGAAACTAACATTCAACTTTTACCCAAACAATGACTATAATTGACCAAGCACACTAAATATTATGGGGTATGTCTGATAGCGGATTGTCATATCTGATTAAGGATGGTTCTCAGACTTCTTTCATTAGTGCACCTACACCTTTAGTACATTGTTCATTTTTTCCCTTCCCGTGTTCTTTTTGGCTATACTAACCTCTCCAGTGCACCCCTTCCCACCATGATCAGTTTTAGTCCTTCTACAGTATTGTGTTGATCCCAATTTGCCAAAATTCTTGCTTCTTTCTTAGTCAGGTGAACTCTGTATTTCCTTTCATTAAAGGTCTTCCCACTTCTATGAAAGGTGAATCCTTCCTTGCTCCAACACCACATTTAAGCATTTGTCCTTTGGATCTTTACTTTGCATCTTTCATCTGCAAACTGGATTGGTAGTATCTCTGAGACGATAGCTTCTTCTTTTACTCTTTTTTTTTTTTTTTTTATCTTTTGTCCCTCTTGTGATATGCTCTCCCTTATTGCCACAGGTGTCGCTTGTTCCAGTGTGCATCTCTGCCAGGGGTTGGTCTCCAAGGGGCTACAGTTGCCATCAATCCTTTCAGTAATATGCTTAATTCTGGATCCCGACACACTGCAACATCCGTGGTTTATATTGTCTTTGTAACCCCCCTGCAAATGGGGGTTCCCAAAAGACTTCCAGGAGCTTGCTTGAATGCTCCAAGCCTGAATGGTGTTTGGCATTTAAGCCATTTATCAGTGAGTGTTTTTAGAACCTCTGGTACTGTCTCTTTAAGAGCTGTCTGCTTGCAGACATAATTAGTTTGTATGGGGGACTGTGTGTTTCTTTGATTGAGTACCACTCAAGCTGCTGCCAATTCACTTCATTTTTGCAGTCACTAGGAGTGCAAAGGGAACCTATCTGAAAGATGTAACTGTTTGCCAGAAATTATTTAGAGTAATAATGAAATTACAGTTTGTCTAACGTGCTTTCTTTGCAGTCAGAACTGTGTCTGCTAGTTCCCCATTCTAGTTTTGAACTGCTGAACTGGACCAATCAGTGTGGGGTAAGCTAGCTCTAAAATGGTGCCTTGGACGAATCAGAACTTGGACTCATAATCTGAGCCAGCCACAAGAGGATTGTATGGGCAGTGACTCTGGGAGATGTAGTTTAGACTTCTGTGCCTTTTGGACCAACAGCAGCAGTCTATTGTGGTGACAGCCAATCCAGTCAAGAACTGGGAGGAACTCAAAGGAAGTGCCGGTTTTGTCGGTTGGAGTTTCAGTTGAGCTTTGGCAGTGAAGAAGGAAGGAGCCCTGTGCTTTTCAGTGTGCAGTTTAGTCAAAAACGTGTGTAAGGCCCAGAGTTCCGGTCTGCAGCTTGTGTAACAGCTTGTTAGGACTGAATCCGTCCTGTGAAAAGAATCAAAGGATCTCTGAAGAGTAGAAACCAGGCTCACCCTGTAGAAGACTGGAGGAATTGCTGAAAATTGCACTCGGTCTGTCAGGAACTGAATCTGCTGTGTGTTCTCCCCGGGTATTGTGCAGTAATTGCGATCGGGATACAGATGCAGCCTGCCTGGTATAGTGCTTTCTTTTATATGGATGTGTGAAGAGGTTTGTGTACCTCAAGTGAGCCCTGCTGACATTGAAGGACCCTATCTTATTTGGAGGTCGTGAGTACTAATTCAGGGTCGCTCCTGTTGAATTGCCACATTAAATCCAAATGGAATTACTGTACTGCTGACTGTTTAATTCTCCTTTTCTCTGTGTGAAAGGGCCCTACCAGCTGCCACGGTTTGGACTAGCCACTAGGGCTTGGGTACTCAGGGACAGTAACTGATAGGGATAGGCCTGTGCACAGAGCCATGAGATGAATTATTAGAGTGATAAGCTAATTAACCTGATTTCCCCTGTCCTTGTTATATCCCCTAAATAAATCAGAGCTGCTTGTTTCAGCAAAGTTATACTACCTGAGGTATTTGTCTGTGTTAAAAGTACTGTACTGTGATTGTTGCACTGTATCTCATTTCACAGGAGGTCCCAGTGCCGGAACCAGACCTGGGGGTAAGTGTATACTGTGAAGGTAATTCTGATATATTGTGTGGGCCACTAGTGGGAAGAAAGGGGGGTTGCAGTGTCCCAGAGGGCTGTGACCAAGTTAGTTTAACTATTGCAAACCCTGACCTCTGGGTGGAGGCACCCGCCATTGGATCCAGGCCCCTCAACCTGTTAGTGGCAAATCAGGCAGGGGTAGTAGCCCCTGGGATAGCGCCATCTAGGGGTTACATCTTTATGACACCCTTGTCCTTCTGCATACCTCAATAGTCACCAACAACCATTGCCTTTAGTTCCTTTGTTTGGTCTTGCTCAGCACTGCTAGGTTTACATTGTCTTACACATGATGCGCTTCTTCATTCCACTGGCCAATGGGTAGGTCAGATTTGTTCTCTAGACTTCTCTGGTACGTTTTTTTATTGGGGCTCCACTTCATTTGCTTTTTTCTCTTCATCATATTCCAGTTGGATCTACTTCAGTGTTTAACATTTCAGTATTCCTTTCAGCTTGTGTTTTTCTTTCTTCCCATCCTGGTATACCATGTTTGCTGCTACATATCTCATTTATAGTTCCTGTGGTCTCTGTTTTGCAAATGTGGTCTTCCTCCTCGTTTTACTTTGGAATACTCTTAAGCTTGTTCACTGGTTCAGTCATTCTGTTAATTAGCTCACCAATTATCCTGCATTGTAACTTGTATGTAAAATCCTGACTCCAGCACCCTACTCTCGCAGGTGGCCTTGCCCATCACATCTGTGAAGGCATCTTAGGTAGCGTTGATTTTTTTATGGCATTTCCTTTCCTCTTAGCCTGTCTTACAACCTAGATTAATTTGTCAATTCACCAAAAATAATATGGACAGTACCCACAACTCTTTGTCTTCCTTCTCTCTTTAGTACTTCTCAATTCACCAGATTAACTGATTAAGATTTATGGTTTTCTAAGCTGCAATTCCAGTATTTATAATTAAGTTTTTTTTTGCCGTTATAATAGCTGGCCTAAGCTAGTCCACTCCTTGTCATTAGGCCTGATGCAATCAAAGCTTGAAGCTTTCACACCGCTTTCTACTTTGTGGTGTCCTTCTTCACTCACACCTGTGAACATGCATTCCCTACCCTTATCAAATCTAGCTTTCCATCTCTTGCTTTGTAAGTAGCACATCTGGCTAATTGCAAAACAAGCCATGTCTTTACCATGCATGGCAGAGCTCATGCACTGTGGAAATGGCAAGTAATCTATAGCCACACCCTCAATTTGCCCCACCCCTCCCTTCCCTGACTTGAGCACAAAAATGTTTCCAGTGATTCTATAGTCCTCTTTTGCTAGGTGGGTCCCAGCTTTGAGAATGAGACCACCACTATTTGTGGGACTGTTATCAGTTCAGATGTTGGGTCCCTGCAGAGTTCCTGTGCACAATTTTAATTAATATATTCAATATAACTACATGGTTTAATTCTGCAGCAGCCTTTATAAATATCAGTTAACTGTTTTTTTTTGCTTCTGTAGTTCAAGAGTGCCATGAAACTTAATATCTATCCCAAAATTACTAAATTCTTTTCACCTTTAAATGTTTGGAAGGGTGTGGTCGCACTTTAGAGAAAAAGTTCTCTGACACCAAAAATATTCTTTGTAGGAGAAACTTTATTTTCTTTCACTTTTGTCATAAGGCTTCAGTGTTTCACCGGTAGGCAAGGCAAGGCAATTTTATTTATAAGGCACCCAATCCCAGAGGCTCTGGACGCCGAACATGAGTAAAATATACAACAATAAATTAAAACATGTAATAAAACCTCAATAGAACCATAACAAAATTAATATTTTACAGTAATAAAAGGTTTCCAGAGGGCAAAACTTCAAGGGACTGGTCGATAATAAGGGTGACATCAGCAATCAAAGGCCAGACTGAAGAGGTGGACCTTTAGCCTCCCCTTAAACACCTCGATCAAGGGAGCCACCCAGACTGCAGATGGAAGCGAGTTGGAAGCGACTAATTAGGCTTTATCTGGGGGACTGTTGGAAAATAAATCATATGTAATATTCATATTTTTATATTTCTTACATACATTTCATGACTTCACTGGTTGCATTTTAACATACAGTACTTCATTCCGACAGGTTTATACACAGTTATGCATTTCTATACAGTGTTCATTTTAAACTTGCGGTCATTGGTAAATGTAAAAATTCTCATGAATTAGTATGACCCAGTCACCTTTTATCACTTAGTGTCATATAAACACTACCTGTCTTTTAACTCGGCTGAGCAGCTCCCGTGTCTGCCACTGATCATCAACTACTCTTTCTTTATGTCTTAGCAACTGATTAGAGCAAGATATGTGTCGAAGTAGGACAGTCATTTTAACTTTATAATTGAAATATTGCCAGGCATATTATATTTTTTAACATTTATTCACCTTGTTAGTAATGCAACATTCGCACAGATTTTTAAAAGCTAATATTTCTGTTATTTCTGTTGTACAAAACAAAATCTTTTTTAGCATTTCATTTATCATCTTTTGGTTTTTACATTGTTATTTCTAATCCCTTAAGTATGGGAGAGATGTTATTATCTACCTTCGAGAAGTAGTTATTTTCAGTTTGTTATATGCGAAACTTGAACCTCGCTTAGAGTTTCCGTGTGTCTACAGCGGCCTCACTGTTTCTGTAAAACATATAATGTGCTTGTTTCAAATACCTTGCAATTTCTTATCCATCTTATCATATTAACATAAAAATAACTCTCTATATCATGGAGTTCATTTCTAATCTGCCTTTCAATATGTTTTTTTCCCTTGGCCTCAGTCTTTATTTTTATTTTTTTAAATTATGTTTATTTCAGTTGGTATACAGGGATATATAGCAGTTTGTAACATAAACAAGCAGTTTACAGTGTCAGGAGAGTCATGAGGGCATGCAGTTTTGCTTATACATTTTTGTAGAAGCCCAAAAAGGAAGGTACCAGAGAGAAGCATTAGAAAATATCAAGAGTCACAGGGGGGAAGGCAACCCAGCGGGAGAATTAGAGCTATAAACCAAGAAAGATTGGGCTGACTGGACCCGATCTGACTCCCAATAACAGCTGAATTAAGGCACCAGATCAGGCCTAGCCTCAGCTATATATGTGAACCGAGTGGGGTCCATCTGTTCAGCAGCACCTGTGTCCTGTCCTGCAGTCTCACAGTCATGCTCTCCATCTTATATATGTCATATATGTATCTTCCTAGCTCTTATGTGTGGGAGAGGTAGACTGTAATCGTAATCTTTTTTTTTTTTTTTTTTTTATAACTCATCTTTATTCAAGAGTAAAAATTACAGTTTTGATAGAACATTCTCACATGCAAGGTTGAGTTACAAACTCCAACTTGTACATCAGTTGATCAAGTTCACAATTTGTACAACTGTCGGTATTTTAGTTAACCTCTTGAATATCTCCATCAGGAATAAAAACTTTCATTAACTCCCAAACCACATAAACAAGCCTGGATTTCATACAGAGTTAAAACAATCAGAAAAAAAGGCAAAGAGGACTGATTTTACATGTGATATCAACTAATAAACCTTGAATTCAGAAATAAGGCGATATTTCATCTTTCCCTTCTATATGTATCACTTTGTGTTTTGAAATTAAACTGTCCAAGGGACATGACATTGGAAATGGTAACTAAACCCCAGTAAATTAATCTACATGTTAACTGCTACTTATCAGACTGAAGAATTAGACCTGAGAATTATGTGGGCCTGATCTGTGATGTTCCTTTGGTATCTTTTTCTTCAGACACTCCAGTTATTTTCTAAGACGAGTCACCCAAATCACTTTGTCCCCCACCCATCCAAGCCATAAGGCCCACACCTCCATCCACTTCTCCTTCCTCACATAAATCCTTGAGGCCAGTTTTTCCATCTCACAAATTTGTGAGACCCTGTTGCTCCACTCTTGAAGAGTGGGTGGTTTGGCACTTAGCCAATGAGATGTTATGCTCTTTAGTGCTGCTACTAGAAAGGTGAGTACTAACCTTCTTTGGGAAGAGGGGAACCCCACAACCATGGGGGTCGCCATGACCCATTCAGAAAAATCATCAGGGATAGTAAGATGTGTGATCTGCCTCACCGTCTCATCCACTGACTGCCAGAACCCCCTAATTATTGGGCATGCCCCCAAAATATGATAGTGTGATCCAATATCACAACAATTTCACCAGCAAAGGACAGAACATGTTGTGCAAAAGTGGTAGGCTACCGTTGGTCTCCAGCAGTATCTGATTAAAATTTTCAAAAAGTATTCTCTCCACCCGGTGGAGGACGTGACCCTCCATCCCACCTTTGGTCTCTTATCCCAATCCTCCCTTGATATTACCACGGGCTTCTCCCTCTCACATGCCTCCCATATCCTCTCCAAAGGATCTGGGTCCACGTCACACAACGTGGTGTGTAGTTCAGATATGCACCTCACCTATGCCATAAATGAAATCTTACCAGGGAAACCTAGGTCTGCTAAGTAATGTCTTATGAGCTGCTCTTTTTGTAAAGTGCCTGATTTGCAAAAACCTGAAAAAATCATTATTATGCAACTGAAACTTCTCTTTCACCTGTTGGAAAGACATACAAGTGTCCTTGTCTAGGAGTTGTGCGAAATGTGTGAGACCCTTGTTCTCCCATAGGGCATACCCTTGGTCCAACCGAGGGGGAAGAAAATTCGAATGATACCTGATCAAAGATAGTGGACCCAGCGAGGGAGCAGAAGCTAGTTTGCGCCTCACCTTGTCTAAAGATTTTAAGGAATGTTTCAACCATAGGTTGTGTATTAGGCCTCAAAGTGGATCAGCCGAATCAGCTCAAGCCAAGGTGGAAAAATGGTTGTGGGATCCCTTCCCCATCTTTAATTTCATACCACCCTGAGGTCCATCGTTGTTTTGCCCAAGTGTAAATTGCCCCCATCTGGCTTGCTAAGTAGAATTTCTGTAAGTCTGGCATACCCAGACCCCCCTTGTCTTAGGTCTCTGTAGTACTTTCATCGCTATGAGTTTTTTCCTCCCAACACAAACCTGCCCACCCCTGCATTAATCTTTGACTAAAAGGTAAGTGGTACAGGAATTGGTAAGGTGGAGAAGAGGAATGGGAAACGTGGGAGTAAATTCATTTTAACTGAATCAGTTCTACCTGCCAGTGATAGTGGCAGCAAGGTCTACCTGGCCATATCTTTCTGCATTTCATTCCAAAGTTTGTTATACTTGAGGTGTAGAGAAAAAAACAAGAAGTATGTTGCAGGTGATGCCTATTATTGGACTAACAAAATTAGTTCCTCCTAAGGAAATAATTTTGTTAGTCCAACAAAATATCTGCAACACTCTCATTTTTCTCTAGATTGTTGACTTCACTAGCATGGCTACGAAATTTCTCTTTTTTTTTTGTAATTGAGATCAAACAGTCTGGATTGTACCATAGCTGTCTGCACTCCCAGGTATCTAATTTGATTGTTTTTGGCTCATGAAAAAGGAACCCCAGTCGGCACCCCCCCCCTCCCCAGACAAGCACCACTCAACACCAGAGTTTCCGACTTGTCACAATTAATTTTGTAACCAGATACAATACCAAAATTCTCCAGCAGGTGTAGCAATCTGGGAAGAGAAGTCTCTGGGTGCCATCACCCAGTCTATTTGTGGATCCTGATGGACCGCTGCGGCCAATGGTTCCAAAAATATTGCAAAAAGCAGAGGGGACAGGGGGCAACCTTGCCTAGTCCCTCTTTCAACTGGGAATCTCCCAGAATTGATCCCGTTTACTCTGACCTGAGCCTAGGGCGAGGTGTAGAGATTAGAAATTACTTTCAAAAATTTAGAGCCAAATTTCATTTTCTCCATAGATTTTTGTAGAAATTGCCAATTCACCCTATCAAATGCCTTCTCAGCAGCCATGGAGATGGCTAACTGAAATTCCCCCTGTCCCCACTGAGCTGAAATTATAGTTAGCAACCTTCTGATGTTATCCTGAATAAATCTGCCAGAGACTAAACCTGTCTGGTTAGGGTGTATAACTTTAGGAACCATGCCCTGCAGGTGGTTCACTAGGATCCCCGTGAAAATGTTCAAGTCTACATTAAGCAGGGAGACAGGGCGGTAAGAACCACAGTGAGTTGGATCCTTCCCCTCCTTATGCAGGATTGAGATTTGAGCATACTGCCAAGCATCCGGATCTCCCAGATATGATGAAAACAAACCTGCAGTGAATCAACCACACCCTGGTGAAGGGTCTTATAAAATTGTGAAGGTAGGCCATATCTAGATGCATCCTTCTGTTCTGTAGGCCATATAGACCTGGAGACTTCCCCATTTTCTGCTGTTTAATTTTCTCTAATATTTCCTGCTTCAAGATTGTACTTTTCAGGAAGTCTCTGTCCTCCTGTGTTAAATGTGGCAGGGCCAATGGAGACAAAAACCTCTGGCAGGATGCCATCTGTGTCAGTGCAATCCTGACTGTACAGTTGTTTGTAATACTTTGCAAACACCTGAGAAATTGACGGTGGATCTGTCACCAGTGTATCTCCCTTTTCCCAGTCTCTTACCCCCCCAAACTGCCCTTCTACTGATCTGTTTTGTTAGGGCGAATGCCAAAAGTTTCTGTGCTCTGTTCCCCTTTTTGTAAAACTTTGACTAGTCCTCTTCATAGCTCCCTCTACTTGTGCAGCTAATAATTGTTCTAGGGCTACTTTCCTTGATTGCCATGCCTCCTTATCCAGAGGATCTTAGGTTAATTTATGCCTCAGTTCTGCCTCCCTCAGTTCCTCCTCCAAGTGTTTCTGAGTGGCCAGTCTCACTCTTTCTCTTTTTAACTTAGCACTGTAGAAGATTATGTGGCCTCTGAGATGAGCTTTCAGGGCATCCCATTTCACTGTTGGAGAGACAGATTCTTGGTTATTTATGCTAAGGTATAACTTAATTCTCTCCAGCATCTGTTTTAAAATCACCTGAGTTCCGTAGTCCCACAGTTAACCGCCAATTTGAGTTTCTAACTACAGGGGCAAAGCTGAGGTATAAATACACTGGGGCATGGTCTGACCATGTCATAGGGAGGATGGAGCATTTTCTGAGACAGGTCCTCCTTTCCACTGGGAGGAGAAACATATCTATGCAGGAATAACTTGCATGCCTTTGTGAATAGAAATAATAATCTTTCTAACCTGGGTGGCCCTCCCTTGAGGTGTCTATTAAACCTGATTCATCCATGAGCCTCTTAAGGAAACTCCCCCTAGAGCAATGTTGGTTTGGGTGGCCCCTCCTTCCCTCTTCTATCCCAGTGTGTGGATACTGCTCAATTGAAGTCACTCCCTACAATATAAAGAGCTTCAGGATCCTTCATTACCTTGATTAACAATTGTCTAAGAAAGCTTTTGTTGGCTTTCTCCTCATTCGGAGAGTACAGGCATACTAAGACACACTTTATATTAAAGAACATCACCTGTACTTTCCCAAATTGCCCACCAGGGTGTGCTGTTACCTTTATTATCTGAAGTGGCATATTGTTTCTCACCAGAATTGCAGTCCCTCTCCTGAGAGGATGGGCCAACCATTTGGCTGCATGGACATCTCCCACCCAGACCCTTTTTAATTTTTGATGTTCAGACTCCCCAAGGTGGATCTCCTGTAAAACTGCCAGGTTCACCCTGGATCTCCCCAACTCCTGTAATATCCGTGACCTTTTCACTGGCCCATTTAACCCCTTCACATTGTATGTTATCATTTTTAACTCATTCATAGTTATTACAACTTAGAGGTTGACTCCCTTCCTGAATGTTCCAATCCATCTGTCCCCCGCCCCCTCACCCCTCTTGCCCATCCTCTGCAATACACACCCACGGATTATTCTCCAGGCAACAAGAACTGTAATTGAAACTGTGTACAATAAAAACATTTTTTATAACTTCTTGAGGAAAACCCCCTTCTATGTACTTGGCCTCCAAATGTGCCACCTGAGCCATCCCTTTCAGGCTCGAAAGTGAGGGAAGGCGGTACAATCATCATAGGAAGTACCAAAAGCTGCAGCTTTCTGCCTTACTACAGCTTAAGGTGGATCGCCAGTATCTCCTGGTGAACCAAGTACAGACAGAACTGTTACCCTCCCCCCTAGGTCAACTCCTCATCCCCCCATTTCCAAATATTGTAGTACATTTGAAACAACACCAAGAAAACTCTGTAGAATAAGACATCATTAAATAACCATTTTTCATTCAGCCTCCCGCTGCTTCCTCCCTCCCCCCAAGGGAGAAAACTCCCCAAGCAGCAGGCCACCATTCCCCCTGTTCAGCAGTGCTCATCTTGATGTAAAAGAAAACAACATTTTTTTAGCCCACATTATCTGCATCAGTTGAAAAAATCACCTATGAGCACTTTCTCCAGTGTTTATAAAGGAAAAAACTAAAGTCCATATTTTAAAGCCTAGTGCTTTAGTTCAGGAAGAAAAGGATCTGATTTGTCCTTTCTTTAGTATGAGTCCCATTGTACACCACTGAAAACCATAGTCCTTAATCGTATAATTAATTGCACGAGGCCTTGCAGCTAACTCTTAGGCCCGACTTTCAAGTCTCAATATGCTGACCCTGTATCAGATAGAGGAGTAAGGAGAGTATAACAAGAAAAATAAGCATTTGTCAATGCCGAATGTTGTCTCATTGGCATTGGTAGTGCCAGAGCTAGAGATGCAAAATAGGAATGGCAGTGAAGTATTGAAGTGACGCCAACACCACCCCCACCCTGTAGAGAGTGACAGGCATTAGGGTGTGCCTTTGGGTCGTCAGTTATAACGCTCATGCCATTCTAACTTGCTCTACCCTGTAGACACTGACAAGTGTCGTGGTGTGCTTTGGGGTCTTAGGGCATTATACTTGCCCCATTCCATAAGGAAATACGCTGGAGTGGGTGCAATATAGGAGAATGGGGTGAATTTTGTGGCTGAACAGTGCAAGGCACACCACGATGCCTGTCAGTGGCTGCAGGGTGGGGGTGGAATGGTGCGAGCATTACATCCAATGATCCCAAGTCACACCCCTGGTGCCTGTCAGTCTGTACTGGGTGGGGTGCTACAGTTTGAAACCCTAACACCGTAGGTGTGCGGTGGTATTTTCACTCCAAATTTTCAACATGGGCTGTTTGTGAGCCCACCTCATGAAAAGCGGCACAATCAGTTTGTTAGCTGAAAGGTGGTTTTGCACAGTGGCTATGCCATTTGGCAACACAGGGACGAAAACACATTTTAGGCAGGATGTGGAGAATGACAACTGTATTGTTCATGAGGAGGCGTAAAAAATGGCAACGTTGAAAATCTAGAGTGAAAAATAAGGAAAATTGGTGAAGTCATGAGCAAGCATAGAAACTGAGCAACACACATCTGTAACCCAATTATTTTTGGGAGTTTATCACCCACATTTTTAACATAGGCATTTTGGGACCTCCCCTCATGAACCGTGGTGCTGTGATTTTGTTAATCTGTCTCAAAAGTTGATTTCCCACAGTGACCACGCCATTGTGTGCCACAGGTGCGAAAACACATTTTGGGCAGGATGTGAAAAATGACAGCTGTACTGTTCATAAGGAGGTGTGGAAAAATGGCAATTTTGAAAATCTGGATTGAAAATATTACAAATTCACAAAGTTCTGGCGTGCATGAAACTGCTAGCATAACATCGTCATTCTAATTTTATGGACTTTAATGACAGATTTTCAACATAGGCATTTTAGGACCTCTGCTCATGAACAGTGTCACTGTCATTTTCATAATCTGTCCTGAACACTGATTTCCCTCAGCAACCGCACTATTCTGCGCCGGAAGTGCGAAAACACATTTGGCCAGGATGTGAAAAATGACTGCTGTACTGTTCACAAAGAGGTGTGGAAAATGCCAGTGCTGAAAATCTGGTGTGAAAATATGCAAAGTCGCGAAGTTATGAGCATGTGTAGCAACTGCACAGCCCACACTCATGAAACAGTCATTTTTTGGATTTTTTCCACCAGATTTGCAACATAGTCTTTTTGAGAGCCCACCTCATGAACACTGGTACTGTTGTTTTGTTAATCAGTCCCAAAAGGTGATTCCATGCAGTGACTGTGAAATCACCTATTGGGGCTGAATAACACCATGACAGTGGCAGAATTCATGAGGAGGTGTCCCAAAAACCCCATGTTGAAAATTTGGTGCCAAAATTCCCCAAAATGCCTGAGATATGCATCACAGTTGAAAAAACCCTATTTACGCCATTATACAGCTTACTGGCATTTCCTCAGTTCGCGGTTGGCTTTGAAGACTGCAGACATGTTCCCGGTCCACTGAAGATCATCGCGCTGGACACTGGAGGTAAGTATGGGGTGGGGGTGTGGGGAGGCAGGGTGTGCAGAGGGTGGGCGTGGAGTTGCGGGAGGGCCAGGTAGACGATCGAGGACCTTACAGCTTTTTTTTGCAGGGCATTTGGCACACTGGGGTGGGATCCCAGTGCCACCTAAGTCTTTTTTGGGGGGGATTCTGTAGCTGATGTGGGATTGGGCACCCCATGGCAACTACAACAGAGTGCATTATGCGACGGGGTGGGCTCCCACATTGGCAAAATACAAGGGATGGGGATAAATGCTGATGGGGATTGGGCCCCGTCAGCAAGAAAAACTGTTGGGGGACACATGATGCCGAGGGGATTGGGCACCCCTCGGCATACATTCTAAATGGGAGGGGCACATTATGCCCGGCAGTGGGCTCCCCGTCGGCATTACAACAGGCAGCGGCAGCAGTCACTGCCATCATGTTGCCTGCACGTCGGGGAGGCATGTTGTGGTCACGCTGCATGAGAGCTTTGCTCTCATTGCAGTGGACCTTTTCTTTGTTCTGGTGGCCACATTAGGGATGTGTGAGGTCACCACCTGCAGCTGGCTGATTGGGGAATGAGGGACACACCTTCTGATGTGTGCCCTGCATTCGTCCAACAGTGACCGCGCCTCCAAATGTGCCACTACCGCAAGATATTGGCTGACACGCAAGCGCGCGAGCCAACATAAAAACAGTCTTACAGATGAATGTAGCATCCCACTTCGAGTCATAACCCCCACATTAGCCGGAACCTTGCTGTTCTTTTGCTTTTGGCAGCAAGTTTGCTCAAGTATCCTTTGATTTCTGGGCAAAATTAGCTTCTTTTTCTTGCAAATTCTTCCGCTTTCCCTTGTACTTTCTTGGAGGCAGATGACCTTTTGGATGAGGTGGCTGAGGCACGAGCCATGTCCAACTGTTCTAGGGGTTGGTTGTCCTCCTGACTTGCCCTGGCAACTCCTCTCCATCTCCCTGAGCCTTTAACTGTGTACCATCTTCAGTATTCTAATGCTTTAACGGGCTCCGCGTTGAGCAAAGCATTTACCAAAGTGTCCCATTGTTGCAGTAGTATTGCAGCATCGGAGATGGCAGGAAAGGATTGTGTGCCCACATCTGTAGTTATTTTCAGGACAGCTGGATAATCCAAATGGGCTCTCACACTCTTCACCCAAAGTTATTTCAAGATGGGGAGTAACTGCCTTCAGCTATCCATTGTTATGGGGGCATAGTCAAGTTAAAAAAAAATAGACGGGTATCCCAAAATAAAATTTTTTATTTAGCCCAGGCTCTCAGGAGAATGTCTGTTTTGGTTCTGTAATCTAGAAAGGCCAGAATAACCGAGTGGGGATGAGCTTTGGGTCTGTAGGTCTGGCAGACAAGGAACGGTGGGCAGGAATCATATTTAGCTGATAATTTTAAATTATTTATTATTAATTAATTATTAATTTTTAAAATTGCAACTTTTGTTGCGAGGCAAGCGCAACCCCAGACATCAACTTCCAGGTTACTAAACTCCTTAAAACTCGCCCCTGCAGCGAGCAGGGCACGTGTTTTCACGTGCGGAGACGCTTGCAGAGACATGCGCTTCGGCGCGTGTCGTCTGTGTCTGCTGGGGCTGCAGGGAGAACATATTCTAACACCTGGAGGTAACATAAGCCAGCTAATATGAAACAGTGCATTGACTGTAATATGAATGCAGAGGGGGAAGTTGAATTAGGTTTCAAGTGTTGTAAATGTTGTATTATAAAGAGCCTAGAAATTGAAATAGCATATCTGAGGGAGAGAGTAAAGGTACAAGCTGATATATCTTCGCTAGAACAGTATATTGATGGCATGGTGGATAGTATGTCAGAAACAGTTCACCATGATCAACAAGACTTGAATATTCAGGTCTCCGGAAGGGAGGATCAGGAGGGGAACCAAATAAATGGTATCTTGTAAATAAAACAGTATGTAATAAAAGAGCAGAAGGAATATTGGTCGTACATCCAATATATTAACACCTAATAGGTATAGTGCACTCTCAATAGATGACCACGAAGTGGTGCAGGAAACTGAAATGACAACAGATGAATATGGTAGGCAGTCCCCCCCCATGAGGTACAAGCAACCCCTACTGACTACCAGGATTCAGTTCCCAATGCACAAGAAACACAAGATGTATTATTTATAGGGGACTCGATGTTAAAATACACAAATGCTGCTTTATATAAGAACAGGAATTTGCATACCTGGGGTGGGCATAGGGGATATTAAAAAAACTAATCCCGGTGCTAATGGAAAACACCACTAACCCAGTGACATTTCTACATCTTGGAGTAAATGATGTAGGAAAAAGAAATTTACTGGATATTCAGAGAGACTTTGAGGATGTTGGGCAAAAGATAAAAACATTAGGTGGCAGGTTAATTATATCAGGGCTTTTACCAGTACCTAGGGCCAATGTATCATTAGGCAAGGAGATTTTTAGGTTAAATGGCTAGTTGAAATGCTGGTGTCAGAGACGGGACCAGTTATATGTGGACAACTGGCAGGATTTTCAGGGACATCATTTGTTTGCAAGGGATGGAATGCACCTCAACAGGTAGGGTAAAAGGCTCTTTTCATATAAATTAAAAATGATAATGACTGAATATTTGGTGCATTTAAACTGACTGAATGGGGGGAAGTGGGTATTTCAATAGGGAAAAGGGACGATGGGACAAGTGTTAAGGTACAAAAAACAAAAACACATATTACATCTAATGTATATTTTCTTCTAGTTAATGTTAGGAGTTTAAATAATAAAATCGGGGAATTACAACTGGCTTTACATGACTTGAATATCCATGTCTGTGCAGTCACAGAAACGTGGTAAAAACCTGAGGATTGTTGGGGGAGACTATACTAGGCTATACCCTCTATAATAAAGATAGGATAAATATTGGGGGAGGGTGTTGCTTTGTATGTGAAAGAGGAAATACCATCAGAACAGAAGGATGCATCTAGATGGGGCAGTAATGAAATTCTTTGGGTAGTAATTTCTTCTGAATATAATACAAAAATAGATTTAGGCCTGGTATATAGAAATCCCTCTATAACAACAGGAGATGATTCAAACTTGTTGGATTTTATAATGCACCTTTCGGAGTTCAAAAATGTTGTCTTAATGGGTGATTTTAACCTGCCAGGCATAGATTGGGAAAACCTTGTAACAAAAACAAATAAAGAAAATGAATACCTAAATACCTTTAGCCTAGTCGAGCTGGAACAATATGTAAGAGATAGTACTCGGGGAAACCATATACTTGATTTCATTCTAAGTAATATGGGTGATAAGATAAATAACTGTCTTGTACTGCCACCTCTGGGCTTTAGTGACCATTTAATGGTAAGATTTGACTACTTTGGGGTATTGAGTAAAAATACTGGCAGCACAATAATATATAGTTATGATAAGGCCGATATTACGGGTATGCATAGAGATCTGGCTAATTGGAATTGGGAATTAAAGTTTAAAGGATCATCAATAGCGAAGATGTGGGATATTCTTAAGACTAAAATAATCAGTTTGACCACAGATTTTGTACCATCCAGGATAAAATATAATATAGCTAAAAATCATCTTCCCCCCTGGATGACATCAGCAATTAAAAAACAAATAAAGAAAAAAATAAAACCTTTAGACAAGCTAAATTAAGAGGTGATGCTGTTAGCTGGGCTCATTATAAAAGGTGCTTAAAGTCCACTAAAAAAGCATAGAAGTAGCAAAAAGAAAATATGAAAATATATTGGCTATTAAGGTAAACGGCAATTATAAATCCTTTTATCATTATATTAACAAGAAAAAGGGTGAATCCAACAAGATAGGCCCTCTACTGGATGCTGAGGGGAAATTAGTTGTTAACATCCTAAGTATGGCAGAATTAAGTAATAAATATTTTTCTTCAGTTTTCAATCAGGGTAAATCATTAAGGGGATAAATTGTGGTACACTCAGTGAAGACCCGGGGGTTATTCTGGATAGGAAGGAAGTTATAAAAATACTCCAAGAACTGGATCAGAATAAAACACAGGGCCCAGATGGGATACATTCAAGATTACTCAAGGATCTGGCTGAAGAACTTGCTGGTCCAATTACAGCATTATTTCAGAAATCAATAATTGAAGGGGGAGGTCCCAGAGGATTGGAAACAAGCGAATGTGATCCCTATATATAAAAAAGGCCCTAAATTCGAGGTTAAAAATTATAGGCCCATTAACCTCACTTCGGTTTTGGGAAGGGTACGGGAAGGATTCATCAAGGATTTTATTACGGAACATCAATATAAGACCAGTAATGTTGATTATACACAGCACGGCTTTGTTAAAGGGATGTCCTGTCAGACAAATCTATTGGAATTTTATGGGAAAATAAATCGGGCACTGGATGAGGGTAGTTCCATGGATGTCATCTTTTTGGTTTTGCCAAAGTATTTGACAAGGTACCACATGACAAGCTGATTGAAACCCTGGCCAATATGGGAGTTAACCATAATATTATTTGTTGGATAAAATCCTAGTTGACAGGTAGGAGACAGAGAGTTTGTATAAGGGGGGAATATTCTAACTGGCTTAGTGTGACTAGTGGAGTGCCGCAGGGTTCTGTGTTAGGCCCCTGCCTGTTTAATGCTTATATCGGGACAATGAAGGCTTCTCTTGATATCTGGTTTTTCTAAATTCGTGGACAATACCAGACTAGGTAGGGTGGTAAATCTTAATAAAGATGCAGAATTGTTGCAATTTGCCTTAGGTGAGTTGGAACTTTGGGCACACAATCATGGATCATATTTTAATGTAGATAAGTGCAGTGTGATGCATCTGGGGAAATAAAATATCCACCATGATTATAATATGGGGGGTAAATTACTTAAGGTGACCACAGAGGAATATGATCTGGGGATAAAAAATCAATAACAATTTTAATTTTACACCCATTATAACCAGATAATAAAAAAGCGGGTAGTATACAGTACTGCGTAAATAAACATATTAAAAGTAGAGATAGGGGTGTTCTTTTGCCATTGTACACATCATTGGTGCGCCCCCACGTGGAGTATTGCTCCCAGTTGTGGTCCCCATTTAAAAAAGGAAATATAGCGTCACTGGAGAAGGTCCAAAGAAGAGCAACCCGTAAAATTAAGAAAGTACAAGGGATGGACGATAACCAGCAATTTAGTACTCTGGGGTTATATTCTCTAGAGTATATGAGATTAAGGGGGATATGTGCTTAATATATAGGGCCCTAAATGATCCAATACTATGGGAACAGCTGGATTTGAAAATCATGGATCATAACTATAATATTAGAGCACATCCACTTCAGATAAAAACAGATAGATTTTGCTTGAATAAAAGGAAGCACTGCTTGAAAGTAAGAGCACCTAGGATATGGAATAAACTGCCAATACAAATAATTGTTAGCAGTAATATTGAAATCTTTAAAATAGATTTAGATAATTTCCTAATAAAGAATAGGATAGTGGGATACTCCTGAATTATGGCGAGCATATGGACTTTGTCTTTTAAAAGCTCTGTATAACTATGAAACCTATAATCATCCTCTAAGCCCAGGATCTCTTTCAGAAAACTGGTCATAAACACCACCATGTCCCGAGATTCTGTTCCCTCCAACAGGCCATGAATTCTTAAATGGACCCTGCTGGATCGCTTCGCCAAGTCCTCTCATTTTTGTTGCAGCCAGACTTCTCGATCATGGAGTTGGAGAATCGCTTCATTATGTACATCTACCGTCTTGGAGGTTTCCATGTGGTTTTGCTCCAGATCAGTGATTTTTTTTTTTTGTTTTGGCACTGTTCTCTGTGCTCCGAGTGAACCCCCATTAATCTCTGACTGAATTTTAGTTAGCATATCTCCCAAATGGTGCAGCTCCTTAAAAAAATTTTTTTGGGGTGATGGTGAAAGTTCCTTCCTCATCTGAGCTGCTATCTGCCACTGAATCAGAACTTGAGGAGGCTGAGTGCCTGTGTGAAATGTAGCCTGTGTCTGGTGTTTGCAGTTATCAGTCTTTTTAGGAGTTCCAGTCGCAAACTGTTTCAATTTTGGACGTGTGGATGCCATAATCTCCACTAATATATCTTTTTTGGTGTGAATATCCAGATTCTATGTGAGATGGAGGTAGATTAAGGGATCGACCCATGGGAGCCCCTGTAAGGTCAGTCCACCATTAGAGCCGGCATCACTGGAAGTCAGAGTGTCCCTGTAGCCATAATCTTGTAATAACTTTTTTGGCAGCAGCCAGAAGTATACTTAAAAGGTGATTGTTTAAAGTGTGCTGGAAGGTGTAGTAGGATGACCATCTCAGGTGTGATGGGGCCCAGATCAGGAAATATTTCCCCCAGTGTATGCCCTATTCCCTGCCAAAACTGAGAGAGTCTGGGGCATGACCAAAAGACATGCTTATGAGTTGATAAATCACATCTGCACTGTCTCCAGCAGAACGAATCCCAGGCAGGTGAGAACTTTGCCATAATTTGTGGGGTGTGGAAGTACCTAACCACTTCCCTCCAACCAAACTCTCTTCAGTAGTAGGAGTTTGTCGTCTGGTTTTGACGGTGCCATATCTGCCACCAGTCATCTGATGTCTGGCTTAATGAACGTTCTACCTCCCAGGTGGCTTGTGTAACCCCTAGATGGCACTATCCCAAGGGCTACTACCCCTGCCTGTTTGACTACGGACGGGTTGAGGGGCCTAGGTCCTATGGCGGGTGCCTCCACCCAGAGGTCAGGGTTTGTAGTGGTTAGACTAGCTTGGTCACAGCCCTCTGGGGCACTGAGACCCCCTTTGGTTCCCTCTAGTGGCTCACACAGTACACCGGACCTACAGCCCCAATACCCCACGTATACATACTGTTCACTCCTATAAATACCACTTACCCTCAAGACTGATTCTGCAGCACGTCTCTGAGGACCCCCGTAAAGTAAGGTTAAACAACATACACAGCAAAACACAATACTGTTTCTATAAGTACCAATACCTCAGACAGTATATAGTATAACAACAACAAATCTGATTTATTTAGGGGACAGTAACAAGGAGGGGGGGAATCAGGTTGATTTGGTTGGGAAATATTCAAATCACAGTACTGTGCACACATACAGGGTCTGAAAAGTCACACTCTTGGTACCCAGGTTGGGGGCTAGCCAGGTCCGTTGCCCGGGGTTGGCCGGCAGGTGCAGATGGATAGGGCCCTGTAGAAGAAAATATATGCACAACACTTAGTTGTAATCCGGAGCCAGAGGGCTCAGTCCATGAAACAGTGAAACAACAAGAATTAGGTGACACACTTGTAATTGAAAATAAGCTGCTGGGGAATACTCCTGATTTGTACTCACAACACCCAAGCTGAGGATCGGATGAAGAATGTCCCTCTGGATTGCCAGAAGAGCAGGGCATGAGGACAAGGTCCTTGTGACTGGACCTCACTGCAGTTGATAGCAAATGGATGTAGTCCGAATTAAGCTGGGTTTTTTTTATTTGTTTTATTTTTATTTATTTAGTTTTTGTTGACCGGGTAAGTGCACTAGACAAATCCTGCCTATTTTCAGGCACGACCCGGGGGAGGTGGATACAGATGAATGCCAACTCACCTTGAACCAGATTAAACTGTTGGTGGTATTTTTTTTTAGTGAATGAGGGAAATTTGGCCAGGACACTGGGGAAATTCCCCTACTCTTTTCGATAAGTGCCATGGGATCTTTAACATCCACCTGAACTACCACCAATCCAGGCAGATGGGACCTCGGTTTAACGTCTCATCCGAAAGACGGTTTACTTCCAGCTTCAGCACACAATTCACTGTACAGGGGATTTGAAATAGCGATTCCCCACAAGCACTACGCACATTTATATGTAAAAGGAAAGTACTATACCAGGCAGGCTGCTTCTTGATCCCGATTGCAATTACTGCAAAATACCTGGGAGCTCACACAGCAACTTCGGTTTCTGACAGACCGAGCGCGATTCAGCAATTTCTCCAGTCTTCTACAGGGTGAGCCTGGTTTCCACAATTCTAGTGCTTCTTTCTCCACACAACTTGGATTCAGTCCAAACTGGCACTCACAAATGCTGCAGACCGAAACTCAGGGCCTCACATGCGCTTCCTGTACGAAACTATACACCCCAGAAGCACACAGCTCCTTCTCTTTTCACTGCCACAACTGATCTGATCTTTCCAGTCACAGAGCAGGACATTTCCTTTAGCTCCACACTATTCTGTTGGCTGATTCAGCTGTCACTCACAATAAGACTCCCTCTGTTGGTAGAAAAAGGCGCCAAGGTCAAAACTACATTTCCCAGAGTCACTGCCCATACAATCCCCTTGTGGCTGGCTCAAAATTAAGAGTCCAAGTTCTGATTCATCCACAGGCTCCATTTTAGGGAACCCTTAACCCAATTGGCCCAGCACAGCAGTTTAGGTCCAAAATGGAGGGATAACGCACACACAGTCCCAGCTGCAAGAAAGGCAGGTTAGACAAACTGCATTTTACTTAACACTCTAACTGGTTTCAGGCAAACAGTTATATCTTTCATTTAGGCTCCCTCTGCGCTCTTAGCGACTGCAGAAATGGAGCGATTTCTCCACAGCTCGGGCGGGATTCGAGCATTAAATACATAGTCCCCCCATACAAACTAATTAAGTCTGCAAGCAGACAGCTCTTAAAGAGACAGTACGCGGAGGCTCAAATAGCACTCACTTGGAACCACAATTAAACAGCTCAGATGCTG
The DNA here is from genome assembly GCA_016271365.2 of Neoceratodus forsteri. Lineage (NCBI taxonomy): Eukaryota > Metazoa > Chordata > Ceratodontiformes > Ceratodontidae > Neoceratodus > Neoceratodus forsteri. The sequence goes on along the minus strand of CM057451.1, from coordinate 897,223,435 downwards.
AACACCGCCCAGACTTGGAGCATTCAGGCAAGCTCCTGGAAGACTTTTGGGAATCCCCATTTGCAGGGAGGTTATACCTGCATCCCCTCCATTAAGGTGCTTTATAAAAGCGGGAAACCAAGTGTTTCGGGGAGGATTCTAATTGTATCTGTGTAAGTAATTGAAATAATGGTGGGAATGTCTGGGGGGGGCAACATCTAAACCTAAGGTGGAGCCCAATAAGTGTCTCATTTGTAAATATCTATAGAAGCCCCACTGTGTGACGGAGTGTTCTGTTTGTAAATGTGAGAAGGATTTAAAGGTGCCCTTATAAAAATGGTATAAGTGTTGAAGTCCCTTCCGCATCCAGTTCCTAAATCTATGATCCAGTCCTGCAGGGATGAAAGTTGGATCAAGAGCGGGCAGTCCTATCCACTTAGCGCCCATTGCATTCTCGGGTCTCCTCAAAAATGTGTACCAACAACGGAGAAGATCTGCTGTATAAAGGGATTGTTCATGTTGAAGATCCCCACTCCTGAGCTAATACACTGTAGAATTATCTAATGGGAGTGCAGAGAGGGCCCACTTTATGTGAATCCATGTTGGAGTGTATGTGTAAGAACTAAACCAATAAGTTAGATGCTGGAATACTGCCTCTAAGGCATAATTTTGAAGGTTGGGGAGTGCCAGGCCACCCCTAGTTTTAGGAAGATATAATTGCATAAGGCCACCCTCTGTTTCATGCTCACCAGAGATGGGTCAATATCAATCTATTCCTTCTATCTATTTATTTTTTGGGTGGAAAATAAGGAATGTTCTGCATTAGGTATAATATTCGAGTAAGGACATTCATCTGGATGGATTGTACTCTAGTTAGAAATGATATTGGTAGATGAGTCCAATTCGGGAGGTCTAGCTTGATCTGGGGAAAAAAGATGGTTATCATTTTGCATAAATATGGTTCAGGGGTCAGAAGTAATCTGTATACCTAGATATTTGATGCAAGTTTGATTACACTTGTATGGATGTTTTTGTACCAAGGACTGTGTGGGGGAACTCTGTACAAATTGTACCTCCGTCTTAATTGGTTGATTTTGTAGCCTGAGACTTGTTCAGTAAGGAGTAACTTATCCCCAAATGCTGTCAGAGATGATTCGGGGTCAGTAATATAAAGGAGGAGGTTGTCTGTATAATATGCTAGTTTATGCTGCTGATCCCCAATCTGATAACCCTGGATCTGTTGTGTGTGATGCAAATATTGGGCTATAGGTTCAACATACAGGGCAAAAAGGTAAGGGGAAAGGGCACAGCCCTGTTGAATGCATTGGGTTAGAGGGAATCAAAGAGAGTGAGACCCATTAATTTTTACTGATGCTTCAGGGGCAGTGTAAATCCCCTTAAAGTTGCCTAAGAATTCCTGGAGGAATCCAGATCTCAACAGGGCATGATGCAAAAAGGACCAGGAGACTTGGTCAAATGCTTTTGGGCATCTAGACTGAGTATCATTAGGGGAGACCGGGAAGAGTGGGCATGATTAATGAGTATATTGTACACTTATTATTGTCCATTGTTTGTTGGGACTTAATAAAGCTAGACTGATCAGGGTGGATCAGAAGAGGAAGAATATCAACTAAGCGATGTGCAATAATACTAATGTAAATTTTATAATCTTGATTGATTACCGAGATGGGACGTTATGAGTCACAGATGTAAGGAGGTTTGTTCAGCTTTACAGTGGCACAAATGATCACTTGCCTCGAAGAGATCGGGTAATATGCTGCTTTATGACTCTCTTTAAGTGCCTCCAACAGAGAATATTTTATCAGACCGTAAGACGCTTTATAAAATTTGTCTCCAAAGCCATTGGGCCTGGGCTTTTCCTTGTCTTTAGGTCTTGTATTGTGGTAAAAAGTTTGCATTCCATAATAGGGTGCAGCAATGAGGCAGCATGTTGTGAGCTCAAGGAGGGAAGTTTAAGTCCAGTTAGAAATTTGTCTGTCATAGCCAGGTCAGGTGGGGATGCCTCTGTGTAAAAGTCTGAGTAGAATAACTGGAAAACCGTTAATATTTGAGAGATAGAGGTCATTAGTTTACCCATTTGTAGATCTTTAATTTTAAATACTGAGGTCATCTGAGTTTGTTTGTGGAGGTGGTATGCCAAACGTTTAGATGCCCATGCACCACCTTCGTGATATTTTTGCCTTAATCAGATCATGGCCTGTTCTGTCTTAACTGTTAGTATTTTTTGTATTTCCTCCCGGGTGTGGAGAACCTGATGCTCCATGGAGTAATCTCCTTGCATACGGGCCTCTTGTAGAAATGTAAGTTTTTGTTGCAATTCCTTCAGTCTGGCTTCCCTCTGCTTTTTCTTTTTAGTAGAGAATGCTATAATATATTCACATAGCACATATTTTAAAGCGTCCGACATAAGCTGAGGGGTGGTGTCAGGGGACTTATTATTTCTGGAATTATGGCTTTTAATAATTCTTTAAATTCTGTGTCCTTCAGTAGTGAAGCTTTGAAGCGCCAAAGCACATGCCTACACTCCTGAGCTAGTTTTTAATTCTAAGCTAACAGGGGCATGGTCTGAGATATGAATATTCTTGATGTCCGAGCTATGGATAGAATCTAAATGTTCCCCACTTATGCAGAAATATCCTTATCTGGAGTAGTGTTTGTGGGACACAAGAGTAAAAGGAGAACTGGCGTGTAGAGACGTGAAGGTGCCACCAGGCATCCACTAAGCCTTTTTCCCTGATTAGCCTACATAGGTGTTTCTGTCCAGAAGTCAGCAATGGAGGTTTTGCTGCCGAAGTGTCTAATGATGGATTTAACAGACAGTTATAATCTCCCCCAATTATGAGGATGCCTTGCTTATGAGTCATAATGGTGTCGAGTAATTGCTGAATAGAGGACGCATCAGTCCCAGGTAGAATACAGATGCTACAAACAGTGCGTTGCTGACCCTGGCTCTGGCCAGACACCAGGGCCAATCAGCCTTCCTTATCTACATATTGGCCAGTCACCTCAAACGGTGATCTTTTGGGAATCAGAACCATCGCCCCCCTGGCGTCTCCCATGTCAGTATGATGAATCTGTCATCTGGAAGAACCCAAATTTCAATAATTTCTGATGTTCATTCATGGAAAGGTGAGTTTCTTGTAATAACAAGATGTCTAGCTAAAATTTCTTAAGGGCTGTTAAAGTTCTGTACTGTTTGATCAGCCCGGTCAGGCCTTTCACATTGTGTGACACTATTCTAAGTGGGATACCCATTGTCTCATGTTATGAAGTTAATTGTATTTATTTATTTAGTTTTTGTTGACCAGGTAAGTGCACTAGACAAATCCTGCCTATTTTCAGGCACGACCCAGGGAAGGGGGATACAGATGAATGCCAACTGATTTTGAACCAGATTAAGCTGTTGGTGGTATTTTTAGTGAATGAGGGAAATTTGGCCAGGGCACCGGGGAAATTCCCCTACTGCATTGTGGTCAGTAGGGGGACCCTCTGGCCATCATGATGGCCACTTGGAGTGAGTTGTTGGATCAATAGGACACTGCGGAGTTAGGAGAGCAAGCCACCTCTCCTAGTCTCGTCAGGCAAAAGGCTGTTTTTGAGGAACAGCAAGAGTCAGAGTTTGAAGGGGATGTCAATAATATTTTCCTTTCAGCAGAGGATTTAACTATGGCTGGCTGTACGCTGGATATACAATCGGACAAAACTACATCTTTTTCGCCTTTAGATTTACTGGCGAGTAATAAGGCAAATGGCCTGAAGGCTACTGAGGATCTTTCTGCATACCATGTGAGTGGTGAGACTGCTGCTTTGTATATAGAGCGAACGGAGATTCTTGCTACCTCAATGGGAAACACAGTGAATCCGGAGGGTTTTTCTGAGACTGGTGAGTTGGCTACTAAATCTTTACATAATTTGCAACATATTACAAAGGCTGGCAGTTCTAGCGCGGCTAGTGTGTGCCGACAGCCTAGTTTTTCTTTCACTAACAAACACCCTCAGTCTGCTATACGGGCTGGCAGTCATAACACCAAGGCAGGTGTGTGCCGACAGCCCAGCAACTACATTTTGCTCGCTGCGACTAGCAAAATTCCGCCTGAGGGCGGTGGCTGCATTCCGAAAGGCATTACTCATTCCCCGAGGATGGCGCAGTCAGCCGTGGCCACTCCGGATTCTACTATTATGAAAGATTCAGGTTTTGTATTTCGATTCCCTGCTAAACTTTCGGATAAGGATTCACAACAGTCTAAAAACTGTGGCATTGTATATCAGACTAGCCCAGGAGTACAGACGGGGACTACTACTTTTTCTTTTTCAAAACTAAAGGATAAATCCTCCCTTCACTCTAACTCTACCTACTCTATGGAGCAGTCTATTAAGTCCCTTGACCAGCAGCCTGTAATTAATCTACCTTTACCTGCACGACCTACAAGCCCTTTATCATTACCTACTGCAGAAGTAAACTGTACTCCCCAAAAAGCCTTACAAGGGGCAGGATGCCTTAAAACTGCAAAAGGAACTGGTTTCCTGATCCCAGCTGGGATTCCTCCTTAAATTTTTTACAAACATCTCCGGAGTGGAAACCTTCAGATGTTAAGGGTACAGATCTTGCCTTAGTCTCCCAGATAAAGGATATACAGAATAAAGAAAATGACAATCCTGGTTTAATTGACTCTAAAGCCCAGAAAGGTTCCGGAGTATTGGAGGTTTCCGAGGAAAAAACACCTACAGAGAAAGATACCCCTAGAGACTAGAATATAGAATCACATGACTCGATTCCGGATCAGACACCCTTATTATCAGATTTATTTTCTAGAATTGAAAAAAAGGCTGCACCTAGGCAGAATGCTGTCTGTATCCGCTATAAGGGTGGCTTGGAGAACAGACCAGACTGAGCCTATGTCGGTCGAACTTTATTGAAGGAGTCCTTACATTTTTCTCCTAGGGATGTTTTTGCTTTAATTAATATATCTGGGGAAGATAACTATGATATCAGTTTTAGAACAGCATATGCTTTGGACCTTTTTTGGGAACGTTATGCACAAGTTAAATTTTCACCCATTTGGACCCCTTTTTTAGTTATTCCCTTAACCAAGCCCGTAATTAAATTTGTAACAGTCATGTTTAGAAATGAGGTTGTCCATGTTGACGATATTACATTTTGGTCATCACAGAAATGTGAGATTTTGAGTAACCCAGAAGCCTTATTAGATTCAGAATCTTTCTGGACAGGGGGTTGGAAATATAAAGTTAAATTACGCGCCACTGACACAGGAATGGAGCATATCCCTAACTCTTTTTTGTTGGGGAGGGATAGGGGAGTTTGTTTTTATGCAGGGCAGCCTAGGGCATGCTATAAATGTGGGAAAACTCATTTATCCAGTACCTGTGATCAGGCTCACATGTATAATTGTGGGGAAATTGGGCACATAGCAATGCAGTGTGCTAATCTAACAAAATGTGATTTATGTGAAGATGGTGGCCATGTTTCTGTGTGAGGGGTCCTTGGCTGCTAGGAATAAAGCTTGTGTTAGTCCTGAACTTGATTCAGCAAGCCCAGGATTCCAATTCAGCCAAGGTGGAACCCACCCCTGTAGATTCGATCTCAAGTCGGCTCCCCTTACAGGATAAGGTCTCGGTTCAGACCCCCCCCCCGCCTGTGATAATCCCTGAATCTGATGCTCTTACCCATACTATTAAAAAGAAAGTCCTATTAAAAACCCCCTTTTAACACCGGTTTGTTATAAGGAGCCAACTATTCCTGGGTGTGACTTGGCTAACAACAAGGCCTTTCAGCCTGTGGCTAGAAGACGTTCCTCTAGGAACAATAAGCCTCCGGTTAGATTGACTAACCCAGTAATAAGTGAGAATGATAATACTTACGCTGCTCTGTTCCTGCCAGACGAAGGTTCTGATATGGAACAAGGGGACGTGGATTCCTGATCAGTAGAAAGTAGTCAGCCTTCTATTGGACCAGATCAATGGGGATTACAAAACTAAAGAAAAGAAGAAAACGGAAAAAATGAAAAAAAAAAAAGATGATGACCCTAGTTTGGTTTTGATTGTCTAATATCTCATGGGTTCTTTTTCCATTGGGTCTTTAAACATTCACAGTATATTGAATGCAGTTAAACGTCAGGCTGTTTTTTCATTTATTCATAATTCTGGTTATGATCTTTTTTTTTTTTTTTTTTTTACAAGAAACATGGATGTGTTCTAGAGAACAATTATTGTCATTTAAAAGGTGCTGGATTTGGGGGCCATCTTATTGGTCTTTCAGTCCAGAGTGTGCAGACGGGGTGGGTATTCTTTTTGGTTCATATGATTTTTCTTTAGTGAAATTAGTAGATTTAATTCCAGGTAGTTTATTCGTGTTAGATGGGAAATGGAAACTGTCCGCTTTTCGTTTTATTAATGTTTATGGGCCTCAAACTAAGGCTCATAGAGTGGGCCTGTTGAAAATGGTTCAACCTTACCTAGTTTCTTCATATATGATTATTTTAGAAGGAGATTTTAACTGTGATATTGTAAGGGATCATGTAGGAGGAGGGAAAAGGAAGAAAGTCTATTGTGATTCTAATATGTTATCAGCTATAATTCACACCGCAGGGTTAATAAATTGTAGCATACATAACATAGGTTCACGATTCACATATATTAGGGGCATTTTCAAAACAACTATTGATCATTTTTTTCTTTCCCGGAATGTCCCCAAGGGCCAGTTTTGTATTATTCCTAGTGAATTCTCGGTTCATTTATTATTAAGGTTTACTATTTCTGGGCTGATTTATAAACCCAAAATTAAAAACAGATGGAAATTAAATCCTTCCTTGTTAGCATCTCCTAAAGTTCAAAAAGATATTTTAGCATTATTATCTACTAGGTTATCTGTATTTTGTCTATATAATGATACTGGGGAGTGGTGGGTAGACACTAAAAAGGATTTACAATGTTGGTTTAGTAACCATAGTAAGAGTTTAGGAAACAATCATTTTTTGAAATATCTTTCCCTTCGAAACTAGTTGCAGCATTTATATACTATATCATATTTTACTAAATATGATTATTCATCACAAATCAATAAATTGAAAAAGGATATGTTAATTTATCAGTACAATAGAGCCTCTATAATAACTGCAATGCTTTCTAGCGGAACCCAGAAGTCACCTATAGGGGACCCATATGAGGCCTGCAAAAAAATTCATTTGGGTATGACTCTTGAATATTTACAGGATTCAGGGGGTAATAAGATTGATACAGTTTTAGAGATGGAAGATTTAATTAGATTGCATTATCGCTCTATGGAACCTATGGTAGCCCCTTCTGATGAGAACATTACAGATTATTTAAAAAATATTGAGGTTCCATTATGTCCAAATGAGGCATTATTGTTGTTGCTTAAACAGATTACTGTGGCAGATGTTACAGAGGCAATCAAAAATCTTAACACAGGCACTTCACCAGGTCTGGATGGTCTACCAAATCAATTTTATAAAGTTTTTATATCAGAGCTTTCAGTCATTTTGCATACCGTATATTTATTCTTTTTTCAACATAATAAAATCCCGATAAATTTTTCTGAAGGTTTATTAGTCGATCTATTTAAAACAGGAAATAAAGCAGATATTTCAAATTGGAGACCAATTATTTTGCTGAATTCTGATTATAAAATCTTAGCCTATATTCTTAATTCCAGACTTAAGAATTATGCTTCCTCTGTACTCTCAACACAACAATTTTGTGGAATTCCAGGGAAGAAAATCCAAGATGCACTCATTATCATTAGAGATTTTATTGAAACATTACTCATGCGGGGTAATAGAGGGTGTATACTATCTTTGGATCAGGAGAAAGCCTTTGATCAGGTTGATAGGTGTTTCCTGTTTTCAACATTAGCTAAATAGGGGGTTCCTATGTCCTTTATTGAGACTATACAATTGTTATATTCTCATGTTCTTGTCAAAGTTTTATTGAGAGGACAAATAATGGATGGATTCATTATTTCTACAGGAGTCAGGCAAGGATGTCCTCTTAGCCCTCTGTTATACCTTTTTTCTATTGACCCCTTATTACAATTCTTGACTAGGTTGAATTTGAATGGACTATCAGGTTGGGAGTGCTTGCTAACCTCTCGGTATTGGCCTATGCAGATGACATTTGTGGTTTCCTTTCCCATTATGATCAAATTCTCTTTGGTTTTAAGGGAACTGGAAAGATATGCGGTAATTTCTAATTCAAAACTTAATTTTACTAAAAGTAAGGGGTTAATGATAGGCCCTTGGGATAGTGCTTCATGTCAGGTATCAGGGATTACTTTTTCCAAAAAAACAGTAGTCATTTTGGGTATTAAGTTTGGAACAACAAATTTGTCCTTAGATAATTGGGAACTAGTGCTAGCAAAATCCCAGATTAAGGTTAGGAGATGGCAATTCTGGAAACTATCTAAACTTAAAAGAATTCAGATTTTGAAACGGTTTATAGTCCCTCAGTTACAATACATGGCATATATTTCTCCTCTCCCTTCTTCTTTAGAAACCACTATGTATGGGATATTTTTCCAAATGCTTTGGGGGAATAAGCTTAACCCGGTTAAGTGTTGTTATACATATTTAAGTAAGGCAAAAGGGGGACTAGGTGTGATTGAACCTTTAATTTTTTTTTATTCTTTATTTATCTACCATACTGTTTGGTATAGTATTTCCTCTACTTCGGATGGAGTTAGAGGCATAGTAAAACAGGTATTAGAGCATTATTTAGCTGGGTGGTATGATATAGCGCCAAAACTTCATTCACGACTACATTTTCCTGAATATTTTCATCCCATGGCTCAAACAATTATGTAAATGGAAAATTTCCCAAACTGATATTTTGCATAACACCAGGAAAAAATTTTATCATCATTTATTGACCCATTTATATCCTATAGAGCCTAGTTTTAAAGATTGTCCCCCTGCCCTTACTGGGCATGTTTTGAAACAACTTACTAACAAAAGGGTACCTGCTGCAATGTGGGAAATATTGTGACTCACTGTTTATGGTAGATTAAATATTAGAGGTAATGCTAAGCATAAAGATCTGGCAGAAAGGAATTGTCCGTATTTAACATGTATTAATTTAGAGGAAACCATGTCTCATTTTTTATTGACCTGTTCATATTCAAAACCGCTTTGGTCTTTTCTTAAAGATAAATGGCACATGGATTGGTTACTTAATTTAGATTATGATACTCTTGTGCTGGGTCTCCTACCTACTGAGAATGTTGATTTTCATTTAGAAACATATCTAATTTTTCTATGTTGTTTAAGGTTTTATTTGTGGCAAGCCCGATGCCAGTGGGTTCTTTCTCAGAAAATGATGTCATGTCCAGTATATAGTTTCTTAGTTGCACAGGCAATGAATTCAGTCTATCACTCTGATTTATTACATTACTCAGGTGATAAAGTATATCGGTGGTGGAAAGGTTTTCAAATTTTTATTAAATATAAGTGATAAAATTTTGTACCAAATTATGATGTCATAACAAAAGGTGTGTTTAAGCTTTATGAGTTTTTTTGTTTATGCTTATGTTAATTTTCTTTGATTTATGTCGAGTATGCATTATATGAATTTCAATAACCCCCCCCCCACTCTTTTTTTCGATAAGTGCCATGGAATCTTTAACATCCACCTGAACTACCACCAATCCAGGCAGATGGGACCTCGGTTCAACGTCTCATCCGAAAGACGCCACCTCAGAAGTGCAGCACCCCTCTCGTGCTGCGCTACAGTTTCAGTACTGGGATATTAACCCAAGTGCCAGATGTGGGAACTGAACCCACAGCCCTCTGATCTCCCAGCCTCAGAGGCGAGTGTGCTACTTACAGAGCCACTGACACTGAATACAGTAAGCCCTTCCCCCTCCCCATCCATGATAGAAGGAATGTATATTGGTTTGTACCTCCCCTCCAACCGTCCCAGGGCCTCTGATACAGTTCCCCACATAAAGCCCCATTCACCTGTATGTTTAACATGTAGATGTAATACAAACAAAAAATATACCACCCTGTACCTGCACCACAAAAAAAAGCAATGAAAAAGAAAAAAAGATAAACAACAAGCCATCCAAAACTATTGAGACAGACTGGTAACAATAACAAAAGGTTTCACCAAGTGGCAGATCCAGAATAGCGGGTTCTGAGGCCAACTGGGCCAACAACTATTAAACCTAAGATGGAAGAGTTGTGACGCCCTGCCATCTATGGTATACAGAATAGGGGTAATTAGGACTTCCAAGGCGAGAGATACCAATGTGTACATCTCCAGGTGTGGCAGTACAAGGTACCGCCTAGGGAGGAAAACCAGTCCCCACAGGGAGAGGGCCCCCTTGAGGTTCCATTGACCTAGTAAAGCTTTGATAAGTAAAGATTTGTTACAGTACAGTAGCTTCTTGTTGTTTTTACATTGTTTCTTGCGGATTTTACTTGGTAGAAGGTTATTTCTTTTCTTTCTTACTACTTCTAAGGGGCTAGCAGGGTATTGTTTTGGGGCTGTTGGAATTTTGAAAACAGTTTTGGTGACTATAAGTGGGCTCATTTGTTTGATGTTTCACTGTGTAGCAGGCTACATTTGTAGAGGCCTAGTTCTTCTGATTTAAAACCTATTTGGTGTGATTTAACTGGGGCTGTTTCTTTGAATCAGAAACCTATATCTTCTAATTTCAAGCCTATTTTGATGTGTTGTTGGTGAAGCTGTTTGAATTGGAGACCTGTTTCTTTTGGTAGCAAACCTATTTTGGGGCTTTAGTAGAATTGTGATTCATTTTGCTGGCTTCACTAGCTGCAAAGGTTAGTGGCAAGGGTGCTAATGGTCTGACCAGGGCCTCAGTTACCTGATTGTTTCTGGAAGACTTGGTTGGTCCCAACCCTCACCCCACCCGCCCCTGGTCCACGATTTCCTTATACCAGGGGTTCTGACATCACTTCCTCAAACGGGCAAAGGATATGCACTTGTCATAGCAGAAGCAGACATCCAGAAAAGGAACAGCAGCGAGTGAAGAGGTGACTGCTATCTCAGTGCAAGGGAAGTAACTGCAAATCTAGGAGCTTTCATTGTTGCTTCTTTGCATTGCTATTGCATTGTGGAAAGGAGGAGTAGAAGTTTGAAGAAGGTTGTGCAATAGCTACTTAAAGTCTCTTTTTGAGTGTGGATAGGAAGGTTATGAATATAAAAAACAGTTGCTCAATCCATCTAAATGTGTACAACAAAGTGGGTAAAGGAAATTAAGAAAAGAATGTTTTGCACTGATAGAGGAGGGAGAGGGGAGACTTGGGGGAGTGTTTGGTATCCTGCATCTGGAAGGGTGGGGGGGTCACTGGTGGGCAATGACAGCAATGGGTAGGGTGGTAGACTGCAACAACTGCGGTGCACCAATCTTTCTAAAAATTGCCTGGAGTGTGGGAGGATGTTTAGTGTGCAACCACATAGAGAAACTTAGAAAGGAGATTGAGGGTCTGCAGGAGGAACTAAGACAGGTAAGGCAGACTGGGGGTGGGTTTAGCCCAATACTGGAGGGAGGAAGAATGGGAGATGAGGGAGGGTGATTTAAGCCAACAGTGGTGAGGAGAGGGTCAGAAGAAGGGAAGCAGGGACAAGGGGGCCCAGGCCAGGAGGAACGATTGCCAGGGAAACCAGGTCAGGAGACAAAAGACAAATAGAAGGAGGAGATAGGGACTTGTGAGGGGAGGCGAAGAAGTGGCAAAAGTCATGGAGTGGAAAGGAGAGAACAGGTTACTATGAAGAGAGAGGGAGCGGGCATTTGTGAAGGGTCTTCAGAAAATAGTTTTGCACTGCTGAGAGGAAGAAGGTGGAGGAGGGAAATTATGAAATTAGAGAAGTAATTAATAAATGCCTGGCCCAAACCGGAGCAGGGGGAAGTTCTTCTGGGAGAATTGCAACGGGGCAAAAGGGGGAAATAATGTGCAGGAGGAAGAAGAGGAGCTGGAAATGAGAGAGAGAGAGAGAGAGAGATGAATGGAAGCAAGCAGGGAGTAAGAGTGGTGGAATCTTAGTGCTGGGGGACTCAATACTAAGAGGAGTCAGGGGTAGCAAGGGGGAGAGGTCAGGATTTGGGTGGAGGCCATGCCAGGAATGACAGCGGAAAGGGTGGGACAGTCTGTTCCGAAATATGCTAGAAGGGGTAGGGACAAGCCTCATTTAATTATACATCTTGGGACGAACGACCTGGCTGACAAGACAGCAAATATAGTCCAGAGGAGGTTTGAGGAACTAGAACAATTATGTGAGGGGGCAGGAAGATCAGTAACATTTTCAGTGATACTTCCAGTGCCCAAGGCAAGCACAACAAGAAAGCTGAGAATAGAGGAATTTAACAGATGGCTAAGAACCTGGTGTTGTGCTAAAGGGTATGGGCTGTTTGGGTGGTGGGGAGGGACCTGGGAGGACAGTAGTCTCTATGCCAAGGACAGACTACACTTGAGTGAGGGAGGAAGGAAAGTGTTGAAACAGAGGATGGAGGAGTACATAAAGGAAGTAGGGAATTTAAACTAGGAGCGGGGGTGTCAATTGGGCAAGAGACATGCAGAGACCACAGGTTGGGAAACCGTATGAGCTTACCCCCAACAAGTGACAATGGACAAATGGCAAGTACTATTGGTGTTGCTAGTAAAGGAGGGAAGGATGGGGGAAGGGTGGAAGGTGGTTACCCTTAATGCTAGGAGTCTTGGGAGGAAAACTGCAGAGTTACAGGTGCTCATGGCAGAGGGAGAGGTGGACATTGCAGCCATCACAGAAACATGGGCCACCGAATACAATGACTGGGCCCTGTCTGTACCAGGATACAGGTTATTTCGTAGGGACAGAGGGTTTGGGAAAGGAGGGGGTGTGGCACTGTATGTGAAGGAAGTACTGAAGTGTGTAAGGGAGGAAGGGGAGGAGGGTAGTACAGAGTCAATTTGGATGCAAATCCAGGATTCCAAGAATAGGATTCTTAGAATGGGAGTGGTGTACAGGCCGCCATCTCAGATGGAGGAGTTATACAGGGAACTAGCGGAACAGATCAGGAGGACCTGCGAGAAGGGTAGTGTGGTGATTGTGGGGGACTTCAGCATGCCAGGAGTGGACTGGAGTACCCCAGCAACCAGGAAAAGAAGGGAGCAGGTACTACTGGATGCCTTCCGGGACAGCTTCCTGCTGCAAATTGTCAGTGAGTCAACCAGGTTAGGGAATACCCTTGACCTTGTGCTGGCAAATGGGGACTTTGTGAGAGAACTTACAGTGGAGGAACCGCTGTCAGGGACTGACCACCACTCAGTATGGCTCTCATTGGATATGGGCAAGGAAGGAGTGGAATCAGGCACAAGAGTGCTGGACTTCAGGAGGGCCAACTTTGGGAGGATGGGAAAGTGGTAAAAGGGTACCTGGCCAGAATTCAATCTAGTATGGACACTAACCAGAGGTGGGAGCTCATAAAGCTGGGGATAGTGGAGGCAACCAAAACCTGCTGCAAGGCCCAGAGCAAGAAGGCTAGGGCTAAGAAACCAAGCTGGTTGAGCAAGGAGGTCATGGAAAAGGTAAGGAGGAAAAGAGCTGCCTTTAGGAAGTACAAGAAAACAGGGAGAGGGGAGGACAAGGAGGAGTACTTGACGGAATTGAAGGAGGTGACAAGGGCAGTAAGGGGAGCCAAGGCATCTACAGAACTCAGGCCTTTAGGTACATCAGGGAGAAAAGGAGCAGTAAGGACCACATAGTAAGGATTAGGAAGGAGGGGTTGGGTGGAAGCAGAGTGTGATGAGGCAGAAGCACTAAATGAGTACTTCTGCTCAGTAGTTACTAAAGAGAAGAGGGGGGTGACACCCAAGGGGGGGAGAAATGGCAGAAACAGGGGGGAGGGGGTGACAGATGGGGAAATCATGGAGGGCAGAGTTTGGGAGGGTTTGAAGGCACTGTGGTCCAGATGGCATCCACCCCAGGGTACTGAAGGAGCTGGCAGAGGTTCTTGCAGGACCTTTGGCAGACCTATTTAATGCCTCACTACATTTGGGGTATGTACATCAGGACTGGAGGATGGCTCATGTGGTGCCCCTCCACAAGTGTGGCCTCAAGGATGAACCGGGAAACTACAGACCAGTGAGCCTCACATCCATCGTGGGTAAGCTAATGGAGACTATCCTGAAGGAAAGGCTGGTGGCCCTCCTAGAGGCCAAAGGACTACAGGACAGCAGACAGCATGGCTTCATATGGGGCAGATCCTGCCAAACCAACCTGGTGGAATTCTATGACTGGGTAACTAGGCAACTGGACAGGGGCCATGCAGTGAATGTCCTGTATCTGGACTTCAGTAAAGCATTCGACTCGTGCCGCATGGAAGGCTGGGAAGTAAGTTAGTAGGCACAGGGGCAGGTGCAAAGCTGGTGAGATGGGTAGAGAACTGGCTTAGGGAAGGCAACAGAGGGTGGTGGTGGGGGAGCTCTCACACCCAAGGGTAGTGATGAGCGGTGTTCCACAGGGCTCGTGTTGGGACCAGTGTTGTTTGGGATATTCATTGCAGACATATCAGAGATCAGTCTGTTTGCTGATGATACCAAAGTAGGAGCAGTGGTGGATGACCTAGAGGGATGGCAGGGGTTGCAGGATGATCTGGCAAAGCTTGAAACCTGGTCAGACACCTGGCAACTGGGGGTTTAATGCCAACAAGTGCAAGGTGCTGCATTTTGGGATGAAGAACCCAAGGAGGAGTTACCAGCTGGGGAGAGTGCAGCTAGCCCAGACAGAGGAGGAGAAGGATCTGGGGTGCTCATTACAGGGTCAATGAACAACTCGGCACAATGTAGGAAGGCAGCTGCAAAGGCCAACAAAATGCTGGGTTGTATTGCAAGGGGTATATCCTCGAGGAGGGAGGAGGTGATTCTGCCACTGTATAGGTCATTAGTTAGACTGCACCTGGAGTACTGTGTGCAGTACTGACGCCCGTATCTGAAGAGGGACATTAAGTTACTGGAGGGGGTGCAGTGCAGGGCAACAAAGATGATCAAGGGTCTGGGGGACTTATCAAACGAGAGGAGGCTGAGGGAGTTGAACATGTACTCACCGGAGGAGAGGAGGGACACGGGGAACATGATTGAAACCTTTAAGTACATGAAAGGAATAAACAAGATGGGTACAGAGGGGCTGTTCAAAGTAAGGGAGGGGAGGGACACCAGGGGCCATGATATGAAGCTGGAGGGAGGAAGGTTCAGGAGAGAGATGAGGAGACACTTTTTTACAGAGAGGGTGGTGGCTGGGTGGAATGCGTTACCTGCAGAAGTGGTATCCAGTAGAACAGTGGACTGCTTCAAAAGGGGATGGGACAGGACAAGGCCGGGAGGGTCAGTGAAGGGGAAGGGAGGGGCAGCAGCAGAATAAGGGGTGCTAGCTGCACATTCAAGCAGACTTGATAGACCTCTAGGCCTTTATCTGCTGGCAAATTTCATATGTTCGTATATTCGTAAGCTAGGAAAGTGGAGGATAATGGGAGCGGGAAAGAGAGAAGAAGTGAAAGTAATAAAAGGCAATATAAGGGCTGACAAATAAAATGGGAATTGAAATATGTTATTGTCATCTGACCCACCAGCGTAGTACTTCTCCACTGCAACAGTCCTGTTTAGTTAGAGCATTGGGGAATTATCTATAGTAGGGCTGCCATGTAGGAACAACACATAAGAGTAACAGGAGACCAGCCTTATAAAGAAAATGTAGATCTTTCCCAGGCCTGGGAGGCTGTCAGAGTAGCCTGAGTGGCTAAGGTAAGGGCTATGCTTCCTCTATAACAAGAGGATGAAAAATGGATTAACCCAGAAAGGACACTCCTAGAGATCATCCGTCGACTTGAAACCTAGCCACATAATGAGTCTTCTCCCCTACAGAGGGGAGGGTAAAAATAATCAATGTTCCAGTCTTAAACAAGAAAAGGGGAGGGACAAAAGACCCCTTGGAGTCCATTGGAGAACATGACCAGAGTCCATTTCAGAGACTCGATGTATATGAGAGAGAGAGAATTTAAATAAATAATTAAATCAAGGTCTAATGGTAAGAAACAAAACGTATAAAATGGGTTCTGATATGTGATGAGGGCAACTTCTCCATAGGGAACCCTCTGTGGCAGCACGTGGGCCAGCAGGCCCCCCATCTCACCCCCAGAAAAGAACTTGGTGGCCCTGAGGGGGAGAAGCAGGGAGCACCCCCCCCCGGTGCCCAGCCCTCCCCTGGGGGCAGGAGGAAGCGGGAGCAAGGCGAGCACCCAGGCCAACAGCAGGCTCAAGCTTATCCTATCTAGTTTCTTTATTAGAGCTCCGACAGTGTACCAATCCTGCAACTGCCAGCACAAGAGACTTAGGGATCCATGAAGAAACCAGTCCAGCCCAGGAGAGATTAACTGGATCCCAACTCCTGGTCATGTTGTTACATAGACAGGGTAAATAAGAAATGGATAGTGTAGTGTTGTTATTGACATGGTGGGGTCCATGTGAGGGTCGCCCCCGCTGGAGGGGCCTCCATACCTTTACCCTGTCTCATCTAACCTCTTATAGTGCTGAAGGGAGTTAGGAAAGGAAGCAGTGCCAAAGAAATGTGCCCTATCTAATGGGTTCCTTACATACTGGGGATCATACGGAAAGTCGCTCCTCCATGTGACCCCCCACCACTACCCGAAAGATCTAAGGCATGGCAGCTTCTGGAGCAGGCCTAGTCAACCGAGCAGGGCCAGGGGCACACACTATTTAATGGGAAAACCCTGGCTGTAGCCTTCCTAGATCAAAAGATAGTGGAGTATTGCTTGTCCCTGTATAACGGGATACTGGGTTACCAGGAAGCCTATGCTTCGTCCGTAAACCCCTCCTCACCCACCAACTGACTTGTGCAGTATAGTCAGCTCCCAAGGACCAGAACCAGATCCCCACTGATCCCCACCACCTATTATTTGAAAACTCAAGCTGGCACACTGTACAGAGCTGAGAAGAAGTCTTAAGGAGCTCAAATGAGCTGCCAAGGCCCCCCCCACCATGAAGCAAGGTCAGTGGGGAAGCAGGCCCCGGCAGCGTCACCCCCCTCACCTCCAAGGAGGCAAGGAGAACCCCCGAACCATTGAGCTACTCACTGCATAACCAAGAGTTTGCCATCATGCCAGTCTGTTCATGTCTCCTGTGCTGTAAGCTGGTGCAGCAATTTCTTCAGGGTGTTGAGAGAGGTCTGTTGAGCAGATGGATCTGGGAAAGAGGATTGTCCCTGATCACATCTAGCAGAGGTCCTCTGTGGCAGAGCAACCCAGGCTGAAGTGGTGAAACCTCTGGTCTGTAAATCTTCTGCTCCTGCTGATGCTGTTTCATATGGTTTTTGTCCGCTGGGGTATTGCACCACTAGCTTAGCAGGGTAGGGGGTTCAAAATTTAAGTTTGCTTTGCCTCAGAATGGGAAATAGGGGGATATACTCTCGCCCGCGCTGCATAGTGGTAGGTGCATAATCGTTATCCATAAAGATTTGTGTGTCCCCATAGAACATCTTTCCTTGGGCCCAGGACTTCCAAAGTACCATTTCTTTAGTCTGATATCTCAAGAAACGGTCAATAATTGATCTAGGATGGGCAGATGGATTTGAGGTTTGGGCCCTAAGGCCCTATGCACCCCCTCTAGTTCTAACTGAATGTCTGGGTCCAACACTAAGGAAGTGCACAGTAACATGTCCACAAGGTCCGTCATCTCACTCCTTCACTGTTCTCTGGTACTGAGTATATCCCAATGTCCTACCAGTCTAGCACTGCTTGTAAAGCACTGTGGGATACACTGTGTATGAAAAGTGCTATATAAATGCGGATTCTTCTTCTTCTTCTAATGTTCCATCAGCGGTGCCGATTTTCTGTGTCTTCTTGATGATCTGCTGCTTGCTGGCATACTTGTATTACGTGTTCCATAGTTGTGAGTAGATTTGTTATTCAGCCATTCAGCCTCCATGCATCTCGGATGTCTCCTCCAGTGTGCTGAGCTTAAGTCTCCAGACATGTAAGGTCAGAACAAACTGTCACCATCATATGTTTGAAAAAGTGGAACTCTGCCTGAAATTATTTTAATTTGCTCAGAATGGTGTCCAGTTTTGTGGCCATTGTGTTTATCTTTTTCGCCTTCCATGTTTTGGTGGAAGAATGGCATGCTGACTGTTGTAGCTCTGAGGCCCAGAGTTAGAGATCTGCTCGGATACGTCATCCTTCACTGGCAAAACATTGAATAGATTAGTTCCCCCTTTGCTTTTTATTGAAAGCATGTCTCACCTGTAGTATTGTAATGCTTTAACTGAATAAATCTGTTAATTTGGGAAAATTTTCAGGCTTGTTGGTTACGGAGCTCCCATTTCAGGTGACCATAGGGGAGAAGACGTCACCAGAAGTCCTCTGGCTTTCAGTATTTATTAGCTGTCACAATATTTTTCAAGGCTTGAAGTTGACTTACTGTTATAACACTCTTGGTGCGGCTTCTGTTAAATATGGTGATTGGTTCTGGCAGCAACCAGTAAATCGTAGCCATCACCCTCTTGTACCCATGGGACAGTCATGTGATGACTTTGAGCATGTTATCATGCATCCCCATGGTGATGCCGTTGCCTAGGCAACCATGACTTTCCCACGGGTACCTTGTTGGCTGGTGTGTGGACTTTCCGTCTGTTTGCCAAGGATATTTAAAACACTCTTAGTATTCTTAGTTATGCTTTGTTGTTCATTTAAAGTGATATCCATAGTGTGTAGTTATGAAATGGGTACAAGAAATCTAGCAGTTTCATTGGCAACTGACTGCATGTTAATATTTCTAACACACAGGAAAAGGTACCGGCTATAAGCTGAGCAGTGATTTTAGTGAATAAGCCCAAAATAGAATGTTGAGAAAAATAATCAGCCATCTTGATTTCTCACTAAAGCAACCAGAAAACAGTAAGGTTTAGTTCAGAGCTGAAATAAAATGTTTTCTGGTTGCTTTAGTGAAAAATCAGTAAAGTAGATTTCTTGTACCCATTTAATCAATCAGCCTCTCCCCTGCTTGGCAAAACACTGGATCGCACGAAAGACACGCCAGGCACAGTCTCTCCTCCGCCCAGCAACCTGCTCACTCGCTATCCTGACAAACTAAATACAGACTCCCTCCATCATGATCCAGACTCACCCGATCACTGTACTGCTGAACCAGACCCACTTGCACACTGTACGCTGAACAGTTGAGCTGCTGATTTCCAACCCGCCCGTCTGCTTCTTCTACTTTAACATTTTTTTCCCATGTACTTCCCAAAACAATATACCGGTCAGCTGTACCTCCAGAAACAGAGTAATGCAACACTTTCACTTTCATAGCTTCACTTTCGCATCGGGGTAACAGAGAAAAAAAAATACAGGTAAGGAAGCTGTAGCTGCTCAAAAGTCCTTAATTAAAAAAAAAAAATTGGTAGGTGGAGGAACTATTTTACTAAAAATTAAGATAAACATTAAACTTTTTCACTATTAAATACTATGCATTTTAGCTATCACATGCAGCTGTATTTTTGATAGCCATTTCATAAGCACAATAAGTCACTCGAGGGTGTGTGTTAGACACTTTAACACACGGCTAGGAGGCTGGACGTACTCGGCCTGCAGCCTTGTGCCTCACTACGCCTCCTAGCCATGTGTTAAAGTGTCTAACACACACCCTGCCATGTCTTACTGCTTACATAGCAATCTTTTTAGACCACTACCTCAGACAGCTTGTTTATGGTTGTTCCATCTTATTTACAGTGATGTCCCCATAGCCCTGTGTCCTGTACTAATATAGTATTTTTGTTGTGACTTTGTCATTGTATTGTCATTATTGAATGAATAGTTATTTTTTCATCGGGTACTCTACGTGGGGATACAGAAGTTTCATCTTGCATTTACCAGAGGACAGAAACAATAGGTGAGGGGCTTGGCAGGCTTGCCAGTTAGCGTCTTCATTTAAGCCCCATGTTCTGTTAAGGGCTCCCAGTTCATAAATCCACCATATTTCTCTATTCTCTACAGCCTTGTTGTAATCACAACCCCTTGCCAGTTCTGGGACATGTTCCAGTCCCCAGAATTTTGATTTGGTCTTGTGTGTGTCCCCTTTCCCTATAATGTCTGGCTAGCAGAGATTTTTCATCATTGTTTTAAATTCTGCTTTTATGTTCCTAAATCCTTGTTTTTAGTTCTGTCAAGGATTTACCAACATACAAGCAGTCACACAAACATTACAGTATGTACTGTACACAACTTCTTCCGTGTTACAGCTAATGTGAGATCTATTTTGTACTCTTGTCCTGTGTGTGGATGTTTAAATGTTCTCTTTTTTTATAAATTAAATGTAGTTTATTAGTTTTCATAACAACAAACAACAATTCAGCAAACAGTACTGACCCCCCCCCCCATCAAAGCACTCCCCACAAACTAACATAACAATCAACCACCCTCCCAGAATATTGTCTTATTTGATGTGTGGCCAGATGCTACACATCTTCCACATGGAAACATACCCTTTTTCAGTGGTCCTTGTGGGGGGTTGTTAAGGTGCTGTGTATGTACCAGTTTGTCCTTTACAGTTCGTACCATTTTTGGAGCATGCCAACAACACATTGTTCTGGTTTCCTTCTATAGACTATAGCTTTCTCCTATGGAAAGGTAGTGCAGAGTAACTAAATGATTTTCAGGAACTTCTTAACACCAGAAATTGGAATTTATCCTTTACCTTTAACAGTAGTAATCAAAAGGTAGACTTCCTAGGTATCACGATTTTTAAAAAGAAAACAGTATTGGAAACTGAACTATACACAAAATCCACAGACAGATTCACAACCTTACATGCCTCTAGCTTTAACCCTGAAAAACTAGTTGAGAGTGTCCCTTACTCACAACTTCTAAGGGCAAAGAGAAATTGCAGTCAGGAAAGGGACTTCCGAAAAGAACAAGTAGTCATGCCGTACCAGTCCTCTGGAATACTGCTCAAAATTTACTGCAGCTCGTTTCACCTGTACCATTAGCTGCCTTCAAAAATCTTATCCAATGATAATTTATGGAGTCTGACAACTGCTTCCGGCACTGAATCTCTGACTCTCCCTCCTGCCTGTCTGTCTCCTCCCCCTACTAATGACGCCTTTTCATCCCCATACCTTCCCCCTTACCCTTAGACCTACTGCGCTGACTAATGCAACTATGTCAGTCCTGATGGAATTACAATTGCCCCTCCCATCCTTCCTAACCTCTCCTCCCACCACTATCCTTGGCGCATCCTGTGCCCTCAGTGCTTTTGCTTTGTAGTCTTGTCCTAGGCCATGTAATGCTTTGCTGGTCTAGACCTCATCCAATATAATATTGTACCCTACTGTCTATCAGAGACCTGCCTTGCATAGAACTCGCACATAGCAGTATGCTGACTGCTTGGGTACCATGCCTGTAAATGATGCTGCCTAGTTCTGTTCTCCGTGTCATGCTTTAAGTTGCTGTTTGTAAATTATTGTACACCACTGTGCCAAGGCACGCCATTCTCACTTGTAATGACTGTACATAGGCTGCTAATGATGCTATGCCTACGCCAAATTGTTGTATTGTGACTTCTTGTTGTTGTTTAAACTACCAGATCCATCTTGTAAATGAGCCTTGCTCAATGGTGTGCTAAATAAAGATATTGATTGATTAACTTGACAGATTTAAAGATAAGAACTACAAGAAGAAACCACTGGTAACAGCTCAGGAAAAAAAACGACGTAGTATCTCCAGAGAACAAGCACTCCTGCCAGAAGAAGTAACTGAGGGATTATCCAAACAAGCATTTGACAATGTCGAATGTTCGTCATGCGCACTGGTGTCATGGGGTTGAAAATTGCTTCGGTGAAGGAATCCGTGTATCAACATTCAAGAATGCAAAGTAGAAGTGATGATGTTCAGCACTGTAAGTGTCTAGTTTGGTAATATTTGTGCCTCAAATTTTCAACATACCCTTCCTGTGACCCCACCTGATGAACAAGTGCAGAGAAAAGTTTCAACTCCTTGCCAAAAGATGATTTCACGCAGCGACTGCAGAATCACCTTTCGGTGTGCAAAAACATATTTTGGCTAGGGTCTGAAAAATGACAGCTGTCACATTCATGAGGTGCTGTGAAGAAATGGTTGTATTGAAAAGTTGGGGTCAAGACTCCATTACTGTCACCAATTTATTAACAACTTGGGTATTATTCCCTTTCTTGAGTTACAAAACAAATACACTCTTCCTGATGAAGACACGTTCCATTATGCCCTGATGAGAAATTATATTCTAAAGAAGAAGGAAATTACAGCTTGTTGCCCCTCCCCCTTGCCCATTCTGTGGGTCCTGCTCAGAGACTCGCTGGGGGTACTCCTTGGGGGAACCTAATAGGTCATATATACATAGAATAATATGAGATTTTCTGGGGAACTCTTCTCTCTCAATACTGGAGGCTTGCAATAAAGACTTAGAACTAGAGGGCCCCCTTTCCACTATGGAGAGATGCAACCTTAAAAGCAGCTAAGATTTCCTCCTGTAATGTGTGGAGGGAATTTGCATGGAAATGCTGTTCTCAATACTCTTGCTCTCCAGCGATTCTAGCAAAATACCTTCCAGCTTCTTATGGGTACTGCTGGAGAGGGTGCAACTGCACCTTAGCTGATTTGGGCCATGTTTTCTGATTTTGCCCTAAATTGACACCATTTTGGTGTACCCTTTAGCAGAAACTGAGGGAATGCCTGGGAGAAGGTATTGAATTGACAGCAGAAGTGGTGTTTTTATCCATTTATTCTCCCCATAGACTGCGATGGGACCATACCCTACTTCCACTTTATATATTAGCAGCTAGGAAAGCCATAACTCGAAAGTGGATGTCCACTTTGGTACCTACAATTACAGACTGGTGTCAAATAGTTAGGGAAATTTATGGGCTGGGACACCTCACAGCTAAATTACATAATGAACTAGACCCTTTCGGAATGAAATGGCATAGATGGATACTTTATCTATCTTTGGCAGACCCAAAATTTGTCCCATGAATGAGAGGGGAAAACCAAAGTATATGATTTTACTGGATTGACCAGAACCCTGTCCCTCCTTTCGACTGGGGGCAATGGGAGGTTAATACAGAAGAGAGGGCTTCATATATCCTTAAAAACATACACAGGTCAAGTTGCCTGCCTTAGAAAGATATGTAGAAAATCTGAGGGATTAATTTAAGATTATTTGAAGATGGATCAGTGTGTGATGCAGTCTGAAGTACTACCATTCATTTGATAATGCGTGGTTAATATCAACTGGTTATTCTCCATATGGCATTAACAAAATGTGTACAATTTATCACTAAGTCTCTTTTAATAAAAATGGAAAAAAAAAAGAAAAAAGAAAAGTTGGGGTCAAAATATTGAAAATTACCAAAGTTACAAGTCTGCGTTTGCAAATATCAGTGCAGGCTCATAACTTTGTTGTTTTTTTAATATTTTCACACTAAATTTTCAATATAGCATTTTTATGACCCCACCTCATGGACGGAGATGGAGAACATTTTCAACTCCTGTTCATAAGGTGATTTTGCACAGTGACTGTGAAATCGGCTTTCAGGATGCAAAAACACATTTTTGCCAGGATCTGAAAAATGACAACTCTCATGTTCCTGAGGTACTGTGAAGTAATGGCTATATTGAAAATGTGGAGTCAAAATATTGAAAATTGTCGAAGTTATGAGCCTGCGTTCTCAAATTTCAATGCAGGTTCATAACTTCATTGTTTTTTAATATTTTTACACCACATTTTCAACACAGCCTTCTCGTGACCCCACCTCATGAACAGTGGTGGACAAAATTTTCAACTCCTGCCTGACCACAAAATCACCTTTCAGAATATTGAAAAGTTGAGGCAAAAATATTCAAAGATGGCTAAGCTATGGCACTAAGTTGAAAACCCCATTGAAATATATTGACGCCGAAAACCTCATTGAAATACATTGAAGTGCTTACCTCAGTTCATTGTTGGGCTTTGAAAAGTGAAGACATGCCTACAGTCCAAGGAAGATTATGGCGATGGACCTCCAGTGGGTAAGTATGGAGTGGGAGTGTGTGGGGTGGTGGGTCACGAGTGGGAGGATGGTGGGGGTTGGGTAACGGCACAATGGACAACGATGGACGTTTTTCTTTTTTCCAGGGGAAAAATGATGCGGACTGTTTTCTTTTTGATGGATGCTTAGAGGGAGGGTTGGGTGGGGATAACAGTGTTTGTCATCCTGACTTGCACTTCAAAGGACCGAGCTGCACTGCTACTGTGTCGGCTCTGTCCTTTGATGTGCATGACCAGACCAGACCCTCAGAAAACCAGTGTCATCAGGAAAGTGCCTGCTGATTCACCTGCCACAGACCAGCCCCTAGAGCACCACTCTCCATTGGACTCGCCTCCTCACACCCTTCTCTAGCAGCTCTCATACCAGCATGTTTGCTTGTGCGTGCACGCACAACAAACGTAAAAAGTGGCTTTCGGTACACAGCTCTCAGTTTATATTTCACAAATGAGAAAAGTTATTCTCAACAACTGGAAAATCTTGCAAGATAACCCTACAGCATCATAAATATTTCAGTTTAAGCCATTTTGTCCCCTCTGAAAAGTTATCAATTATGAAGGACAAACTGGTAAATAAACAGCACCATAACAACCCCCTACAAGGTACTCTGCTCTTATTATGACTACTGAAAATGGTATGTTTCCATGTGGAAGATGTGTGGCATGTGGCCACACATCAAATAAAACAATATTTAAACATCCACACACAGGACAAGAGTACATACGAACATACGAAATTTGCCAGCAGATAAAGGCCTAGAGGTCTATCAAGTCTGCTCGAATGTGCAGCTAGCACCCCTTATTCTGCAGCTGCCCCTCCCTTCCACCCTTCCCCTTCATTAACCCTCCCTCTTGTCCTGTCCCATCCTCGTTTGAAGCAGTCCACTGTTCTACTGCATACCACTTCTGCAGGTAATGCATTCCACCCAGCCACCACCCTCTCTGTAAAAAGTGTCTCCTCATCTCCCTCCTGAACCTTCCTCTCTCCAGTCTCATATCATGGCCCCTGGTGACCCTCCCCTCCCTTACTTTGAATAGCCCTCTGTACCCGTCTTGTTTATTCCTTTCATGTGTTTAAAGATTTCAATCATGTCACCCCTGTCTCTCCTCTCCTCCAGTGAGTACATGTTCAACTCCTTCAACCTCCTCTCATATGATAAGTCCCCCAGCCCCTTGATCATCTTTGTCGCCCTGTGCTGCACCCCCTCCAGTAACTTAATGTCCCTCTTCAGATACGGACGTCAGTACTGCATGCAGTACTCCAGGTGTGGTCTAACTAATGACTTATACAGTGGCAGAATCACCTCCTCCCTCCTCGAGGATATACCCCTTGCAATACAACCCAGCATTTTGTTGGCCTTTGCAGCTGCCTTCCTACATTGTGCCGAGTTGTTCATTGACCCTGTAATGAGCACACCCAGATCCTTCTCCTCCTCTGTCTAGACTAGCTGCACTCCCCCTAGCTGGTAACTCCTCCTTGGGTTCTTCATCCCAAAATGCAGTACCTTGCACTTTTTGGCATTAAACCCCAGTTGCCAGGTGTCTGACCAGGTTTCAAGCTTTGCCAGATCATCCTGCAACCCCTGCCATCCCCCTAGGTCATCCACCACAGCGCCAACCTTAGTATCATCAACAAACAGACTGATCTTGCTCTTGATGTCCCATGATATGTCTGCAATGAATATCCCAAACAACACTGGTCCCAACACAGAGCCCTGTGGGACACCGCTCGTCACTGCCCTTGGGTGTGAGAGCTCCCCACCCACCACCACCCTCTGTTGCCTTCTCTGCAGCCAGTTTCCTACCCATCTCACTAGCTTTGCACCTGCCCCTGTACCTACTAACTTCCTTCCCAGCCTTCCATGTGGCACTGAGTCGAATGCCTTACTGAAGTCCAGATACAGGACATCCACTACATGGCCCCTGTCCAGTTGCCTAGTTACCCAGTCATAGAACTCGACCAGGTACAAAATACTGTCTCACATTAGCTGTAACACGGAAGGAGTTGTGTACATACTCCAATGTCTGTGTGACTGCTTGTAAGTTGGTAAAACCTTGAGCAAACTAAAAACGAGGATTTCGGAACATAAAAGCAGAATATGAAACAATGATGAAAAATCTCTGATAGCCAGAGATCAGAGGGAAAGGGGACACACAGCAGTCTAAATCAAAATTCTGGGGCCTGGAACATGTCCCAGAACTGGCAAGGGGTTGTGATTACAACAAAGCTGTAGAGAATAGAGAAATATAGTGGATTTATGAACTGGGAACCCTTAACAGAACATGGGGTTTAAATGAAGACGCTAACTGGCAAACCTGCTGGTGAGCCCCTCACCTACTGATTCCTTCCTCTGGTAAATGCACAATGAAACTTCTGTATCCCCATGTAAAGAGTACCTGATGAACAAATAACTGTTTAAAGCAAAGCAAAATTTATTAATAAAATACTATTCTAAAAAGACCATAGCGTTGCACATAACATCTGTAAAAACACATAAATACAAATCTTATTCATAAAGACCGATAATGCAATCAGCAGGTCTTCAAGTATCTGGAAATGCAAAGTCAAATAGATAAGATTTTAAAGCAGATTTAAAGGCCTCCACAGATGGGCACCCTCTAATCCGATGAGATAGAGAATTCTACAGGGTCAGAGCTGCAAAAGCAAATGACCTAGCTCCAGAAGTAGTCAAATGGACCCTGGAAATCTCTAGCAATCCCTCGTTGGCGGGGCGGAGAGGATGAAGGGGGGTGGTAGGGACAGAGGAGGTCTTGCAGATACCACAGTCCCTGTCTGTATAGGCTTTACATGTCAGTAATCCGACCTTGAAGATTATCCTGTACTACACTGGCATCCAGTGCAGGCTACGGAGCACAGGTGTGACATGGCAAGATCTCGGCAAGCCAAACAACAACTTGGCAGCCACATTCTGCACCAGCAGTTTAGTCAATAATGACAATCCAATGATAAAAGTCACAACAAAAATACTATATAGTACAGGGCAGAGGGCTATGGGGACATCACTGTAAACAAGATGGAATAGCCATAAACAAGCTGTCCGAGGTAGTGGTCTAAAAGGATTGCTATTTACAAACTATGGTTATCACTTTAAATGAACAACAAAGCATAACTAAGAAAATTGAAAGTGTTTTTAATATCCTCGGCAAACAGACAGGAAGCCCACACACCAGCTAATGTGGGACCTGTGGGAAAGCCATGGTTGCCTAGGCAATGGTATCACCATGTTGATGCATGAAGACATGCTCAAAGTCATCACACGAGTCCCCCACAGGTACAAGAGGGCGGGGACTGTGATTTCCTCGTTGCTACCAGAACCAGTCACCACATTCAACAGAAGCTGCACCAAGAGTGCTGTAAAAGTAAGTCAACTTAAAACCTTGAAAAATCAATCAATCAGTCAAGTCTTTATTTAACCAGGCGTTCATTGTTGAGCAGAAGCTCATTTGCAAGATGGACCTGGGTGGAGCATGAACAATTGTATATACAGGTCAACACAGTTGTGAAATATTGTGAACATATTGTGAAAGCTAACAAATGCATAATAAATATTGAAAGGTAGATTAGAAATGGACTCCCTGATATATAGAGTTATGTTTATGTTAATATGATAAGATGGACAAGAAACTGCAAGGTATTTGAAACAAGCACATAAAGGCCGGGATATTCAAAACTTTGCGCCATGTGCAAACAGGGTGCGCCAGGTTAGCACTGGACTGCAATATTCAGAACTGGAAATAGCCACGGCCAGTGTGTTGGCACTGGCTCAAAGAATGTATGCAAGGGGCAAAGCGAGAGGCAAGGACCTGCATAAAGGCGCAACGGTATATTCAAAGGTATAACGCCGCGCCAGGCCACTTTGCACCATAAATAGCACGGCGCTACCTTCCACCTATAAAAGGTTGGTCTTAACCCAGGGCAATCTACAGAGGGTGTGTGTGGCCAGTGCTGCAAAAACAAGATGGTGTTCATCAGCAATTCTGTGTTTGCTCTATCTGATGGAGGAGGTTGTCCAGGAAGAGGAGAGGAACCAGGCCCAGGAGAAGATACGCTGCGCACAGGTTTGAGGCTCTGTCTGATT
This sequence comes from Neoceratodus forsteri, assembly GCA_016271365.2. Classification (NCBI taxonomy): domain Eukaryota; kingdom Metazoa; phylum Chordata; order Ceratodontiformes; family Ceratodontidae; genus Neoceratodus; species Neoceratodus forsteri. The sequence continues at coordinate 897,195,231 of CM057451.1, read as the reverse complement.
AACACATCATTGGCTGGTACAGAATGAATAGGGGCATGTTGAGGCAGCTATGTGAACTCCTGCATGAGCAGCTCAGCCCAACACCAGATGCAGCCATGCCATGACAGCTGAGTAGAGGGTGATGACAGCGATGTGTTTTCTAGACACTGGGACAGTCCAAATCCATGTGGGAGACGCCATCGGTGTATCGCAGTCCACCACCTCGCGCCTCCAGACCCAGTTCTCTGAGGCTTTTCTACATCATGCTGTCGAATTCATAGTATTCCACAGCATGGCAGCAGAGCGCAGAGCAACCATGCAGCAATTCTGTCGTGTTGTGCACCTACCAGCTGTACTCGATGCCATTGACTGCACCTATGTTGCCATCTGTGTACCACCTGGTGATGGCAGTGATGTATATGTCAACTGGAAGGGTTTCCCCTCCATCAGTTGCCAGGTGGTGTGTGATGCAACAGGGCACATCAGCAATGTCTTTGCACAGTACCCCAGCAATGCCCACGATGCCTTCAAGGAAGTCTGCAAATGCTTTTGCTAATTTAACTATTCTAGTACTCTCTCCCTCCATAAAAGAAATAAAAATGACTTGTATAACTAGTCTCCAATGGAGGGAACTGTATATATTGTATCTATTCTATGTAACTGTATCATACTGTATATTTTGCAATCTCTGTATCATTTGCTTCATTCTATCTGTACCGAACTGTGCTGTATATATTTCCATTTTTGTTTTGTCAGGAAGTTGTACAATTCAACTGACCCAGGCCCACCTTGCAAATGAGTTGTCGCAATGATGTTTCACCTGGATAAATAAAGATTGATTGATTGATATGACATCAAGGCTGTGCCATGTCTTCGAGGATGGCAGGATACCCAGTGGGCACCTTGTTGATGAGTATTAGCAGCCATACCAATAATATCACCAAAGTGAGGAACAGTGCCCAGCAACAGTAGAAAAGGTGGAGGGTGTGTGTGGATGGGGGCAAGAGGACAGCAACAGAAGTGACACAAAGAGGCAATGGCTATAAAACATGAAACAGCAGCTAACATGTCCATGTATGTTCACAGGGGACAGTGCCTATCCTTTGAAACCCTGGTTCCTAACACCAGTCCTCCAGCCAACCACAGTGGCCAAGGAGGGATATAATATGGCACACGCTGCAACTAGACACTGCTGCCTTGACCAGTCAGGTGGTGCCCTACAGTATAACCCTCAGAAGGTATGCTGTATATTTCTAGCGTGTTGCATGCTGCACAACATGGCACTAAACCATGGTATACGTGCACCTGAACCCAAGGAACAGTCGGACAGTGAACCGGAGCCAGTGGTCCAGGGGATAGTAGAGCAACTCGAGAGGAGAGATCCTCGAATGGCCCAGAGATCCCTGGAGCACTAGAGCAGCATACTAGGAACACTAGCGTGGATGGGAAGGTAATTGAACACAACACAAACAACCAACATGTCAGAAAGAGTGCCTTTAATATGTGTGACATACAATGAACAGTACAGAACAGTGACAATAGTGCAAAACTGTTGTAGCATGTAACGTAACTGTGCACAAGTGATGAGTGTGGAAAAAAGTGTGACGTGCGTGGCTGTCATGGGTGAATGAAGAGTGTTCAGGGTGTAGGTGTAAGGGTGTGCTAGTCAGAATGTGTAGTGTGGGTGGTGTGCATGTATATGTGTGTGTGTGTGTGTGTGTGTGTGTGTGTGTGTGTGTGTGTGTGTGACACAATGGCCCAGGGTGCATGGCAGCTGACAGCATCACTGGTGCGTACCACCACGCACACGACATGTCCCTTGGAGGTGGGCCACGGAGGTGGGGGTGCTGTGTGCTGATGACACAGGAGGTGAGGACTGCAGGGATGCCTGTCCTGCAGCATGTCTGTGCTCACATTGTGTCATAACCCCAACCAGGGAAGCCAGGCATCCATAACACCATGCCTGGCCTGTAGAGGACTGCGATGCAGCGATTGATGACCCTGAGCCCACACCCCGTGTGCATGATGCAAGCCGGAGGACACTCGTGGACCACCTGCACCATGTGGTGTTGGTGCCCTGCTGGCCTCCATGGCTGGAGGCTGCACCACCGCTGTGTGCTCCCTCATGGCCACAGTTAAGTCACCGAAACACAGCTCCACGGTGGTCAGTATGCACGTCATGCTCTCCTCTGCCTGCTGCTCTGCACAGAGCAAGGCCGAACCGACCGTCTCCCATAAATGGGAGAGTTCATGGTGAACCTCTCACCAAAAGTCTTGTAAGTCCTGCTGGGCGGTGGTCTGGGACTCCAGGGTGGCCTGGAGCATATGCCTGGAACTTTGGCCGTCTGGGCCCTGGGGTGGCTTCCTGCCTTGGACTGCGGGTAGGGGTGGTGGCATTGATGCTGTAGTTGGTGGTGGTGGTGTTGTTGCCGCTGCTGTGGCCTGGCAGGGGATTGCATGTGTTGCTGGCCCTGTGCTGCACCTTCTGGCCTACAGCACATATCCAATGGTGCCAGCTGGACAGTTGCCTGGCCAGCATCACAACGCTGCACCATGGGGCCATGGCCCGTGACATCCTTTGCCTGCCCTGCACCTGTGTGTGTGGTCCCTGCAATTCCCTGACCACTGCAGTCATCCCCAGTGTCGTCCACCGCCTGATCATCATTTGATGGAGAGTTCCCCCAGCCAAGGTCACTGCCCAGATGAAATGCAAGCACAGGGTCACATGCGAGCTCCTTGATCTGAGCATCCTCAAGGTCTTCATCATCCTTGTCTCCATCATCCACAATGGCATCCCCGGCCTGACAGTTAGCATGTCCCAGAGCCCCTCTATGTTGTGTGGCTGATGTATGTTCAATGGCCACAACCATGCCTGATGTTGACGGGACCACCTGTGTGACATCATCATCCTCATCCGCATGTCCCTGCTCCTGTGCTGTGAAGCAGATGTAATAGTGTTAGAGGCATGTACTACACATCGGGATCCAAAGCCACCACCAAAACATGCATCACCCAACAGTGAAGAGCATGCATACAGCCCATAGTGCCCCCTGTACTGACTGCGCGTATGATGCTGCAGCAAATGTCAACATCCCCCCCCCCTCAACCAGGGCACGCAGTAAACAGTGCAGTTGTACACCACTGACCACTGTGCACTACCAACACATGCACACAGATGTTGCGCATGCCACCAGACAAGCGGTGGCCATGCATCGTGCACGCCTTATGCCTATGGACAAGGGCCCTCAGCTCATCACCAGAGAACTTATGTGCATGTAGACATGCCTGTCTGTCTGCATCATCTGTATGGGACAGAAGGAATGGTAGTGGTGAGTTACAGGTGGCTACATTGTGTGTGCGTGTGAGTATGTACCTGATGGACATGGCACCTGACAGATTGTACAGGCCATACCAGTCTCTGTGTACCTGAGGCACCTGACTGTAGTAACACACAATGTTACACACAGTCCATACATGGCCACAGTGTACTGTATCAATGCCTCCCATAGCTGTGCCTATATGCAGTACAGAACCACTCGCATGCTGTTACTGCGTGCACAGCATTGAAATTCCTGTATGCCATGCAGGGATCCAGTTGAGCGAGTGTGGTACTCGGCACATGTTAGCAATGTAGGCGCACAGAACATTGGCCTCTTGGGGTCTGTGAGGCTGTCATGTTGCGCATGCGCATGTTGCTGGGGACATGGGGCATGGGGCATGTGGCAGGATGTAGCGGCCTTCCACCATGGCACAGCACATGCCGTATGGCACACACATGTCCCTGCAGCAGACTTCTCTCCCTGTCTCCTGCCTTCAGTGTGTCTGTGCATCTCACCCAGCTGCCCATGGTGGACATAAACCACTGACACAGACACTGTTGCCTGCCACCCCACGCTGCGGTGGTGCTTGCAACCTGCGATCAACTGCACCAGTCCCGCTCTACTCTGACTGACAACAAGGCGATATCCTGTGTACTGTCATGGGGATACATGTGGTGCAGCAATGCTGAGGCCCCCCCGCCACCTCACACGCCATTGTGGCAGTGATATTGGCAGTGTGCAAGCATCCGTGTCCCACAGTGTGGTGTAACAGGGACACACACACACTGACCACATGGCATGCACCATGTGTACAGTGAACACTGTGTCAGTGTGGCCCTTGCTGCAGGCCTGCAGCATGTCGGCCTACAGTGCAGTGTATACAAAGTCCCACTGACATCACATCAACATGCCACAACATTCCCATGCACTTTTCCAGCTACCCATCCGTCCATTGTTTTTACACTCCAAACAGCAGCATGCTCTGTGGGTGTTACTGACCTGCCTGTTGTAGTTCCTGGGACATCCTGCAATCTGTGTCTCACAGCTACTTACTCCACAGCAGTGCAGTTCCTGTCAGCTACAGAGGAGAGGAGCACTGTTTGCCCTTAAATAGCCCGGCTGGGCAATCCACCTAGTTAGCTGTGAAAATCTGGCTGTAATGGCATGTTAATGTGTTAGATAGTTCGGCAACTACACATGTATCCTCATTATTATGCATTTACATACATCCTTTGAATATAGCAAGCTTTAGAACCAGGCAAATGTTTAGCGCTGGATAATCATGACTGTCATATGTGCAGCGCTATTGCGTTAGCGCTGCGCTACAGGGTAATTGTGCGGTGTGTTAGTGCATGCACGCTAATGCCTCCTGTCAGGTGGGTCACGGTGGGGGTTGGCTTGCGCAGTGCAGTAGCTTCTGGATTGCACTATGCTAATGCAGTTGCACAGCCTTGGACACGCTCAGTGCCGTGCAAAGCTAAATGAACAGCACTTGGCAGGGAAGCAGAGCAGGGTGTGTCAGGTGTGCTAGGGAGTTACCCTTCTCTGCCAGTTTCTGCTTTCTTGGGGCTCATGACATCACGCAGAAGGGTGAGGGCAGTTGTCCACAGGGACAAGGGATGGGGGGATGTGGAGACTGCCAACCTTGTGGAGTTGGTCCAGCAGCATGACAGGCAACTGTTTGGGGAGGTAAGGGAGGGGGACAGGCCCCGTCGACAGGTCTGGGCATCCATTGCCCATCACTTGGCCAGTCAAACTGGGATTGACAGGGATGGGGAGAAGTGCCACCACAGGTACAGTGATCTGAAGTGAAGGCAGCCCCGCCAACTGGAGTGCTTCAAGTGCATGGTCTGGGATGGGACTGTGCCTGTGCCAAGTAATTGTATTGCAGTGCTACGGGTCACCTGTGGGTGTGCGTGTGTGTGTGTGTGTGTGTGTGTGTGTGTGTGTCTATGTGTCAGTGTGTGTGTTTAGGTCTGTGTATGTGCATATGTATATGTCCCATTCCAACTGCTTGTCACTGCTGTTTGTGTTCCGCCCTTGGTTGCCTGCATTTGCCCACAATGTTCATTCCCATTGCCATCTGATATCCGACCAAAATTATGGTATCCAAATTTGTAGGATACTATCCGAACAACACTAACGAAGACTCACTTATATTCAACACACTTACTAGTTACTGGAGACTGACCTTTGTGACTCTTTGATACCCACGTTAATAACACTCCTACATACACACACACACACACACTGTGAGGATGATGTAGCGCTTGCTGAAAACACAGTGTAAGTAAATACATAGTATTCTACGCCATGCATAAGGAAACTCAAGTGTTCTGACTGGTCAGAACACCAGTATAGCCATGTAAATATGTGGCCATAATTCCACACCTGCTCCTCTTTCAAGCTGGCAGCCTTTGTACCTAACGTATTGCTACACTACTGAGAGCAGACACTAGCAGCCATCTCTCTTGACTAGAAACAAAATCATCGCTAAACTCCCACTCAGCTTTGACTCCACAGGGGTCCCTTGCAGTGATCACAACACCATCATTAACTATACTTTTGAAGTTTAAAAAAAAATAAATAAAAAGTAAGTGCTTCCAACCTAATCATGGGAACAGAAAGTGTTGGGGACATCGAGGGAGCCACGCTGTTGAGGGAGCCGTGTGGTCTGTGACCGGATATGTACTGCAGGTAGAGATTATAGTGACAATAAGCAGGACTTGGGCTCCACCTTGTCTACCCATCCTGCCACATGTCAGTAACTGTACCCAATTTTAGTTTAGGGATGCACATCCAAACTTCACAGCTAGAATGTAGCACCTTCTTATGCTGTTTAACTTTCAAAGTCATTCTCCCACTGGAAACTGTCTAGTTCTGCTTCGAATGTCCAAACAGTGCTAGTCTCTACAATCTCACAGGGTAGGCTGTTTCAAATGTTAATCACCCTCAGTGTGAGGTACTGCTGGTTATGAAATGGGGGTTAGAAAGTGACCAAATCTAAAGCTTCATTGGTGGAAACATGTCACCTGGCCATTGACTAAGTTCCTAAATAATCTCAGTTTGTAACTAACCTATCCTAATCTTCCAAGTAACAGGCCAACTAATTCAAAGTAAACCCTTTTTCCATTAAAATAAAAACATTTTTTAAATTCAGTAAACCACAACAGGGCATATGTTTCTTCAAAATAAATGCATTTCCAGAATCATTTAAAAGCATTCGGCCAGCCGGCCTGCCGGCGCAGCGGTTGGATTTCCGCTTGCGATGCCAGCGACCCGGGTTCAGGAACGAGCTTGGGTCTCTGGAGGGCTGGCCAGGGGGAGACAGCTTGAGCATCCCACGACTGCTCGTTGTCTTCAGGGAGGGAGGGAAGGCTGTGACCCGGTGTTGGGCGACTGCTGGTGGAGGCCAGGGGTAGGGCAACACATCTGGGTCATTGCTGGGTGGTGTGTGGCAGATGTCGGCTCTTGCCTTGATGCCCGGACACCACGCGCCTCAAGGAAAAACCAGAAAAATCGCTCGCCGGCCACCGGATGACGGCTCTCTGTTCCCTGAGTGCCTCCAGTGCCTTCCCAGGGCCTAGTGCTCCTCGGCAGCATCCCCGGGCCCTAGAAGTATGTGCTGGGGTAGTCCCTCTCCCCTTGGTGCCTTCCCCCTCGGAGGAGGGGACCCGCCAGCAAGGGATATGCGGATATCCCGGGGATCGGCTGCAATACGAAGACCAGAGGAGGGCTGGGTAAGGACAGTGAGGCCGGGGGGAACTTGCGGAGCCCGAAGGAGTGGAGGACCAGCGAGCATGGGGGGGCAGAAAAATAGAATAATCAAAAAAAATGAAAGCATTCGGCTTTGTAACCAAACTCACATTTTCTACCCAGCAACAGCCTAATTATAGGGGGAAAAAAGAAACTTTTTCCTTTAAAAACAAGCATTTGTAAATTCTGAATGTTTACCGCTGGTAAGGCATTGCTTTTGTACAATTTTTTTCACATTTTTACTTGAAATTTTCAACATACTCTTTTTATGACCACTCCTTCTGAGCATAAGTGTCATTTATAAAACAATGGCTGAAACATCATTTTGCACCACAAGTGTTAAAACACATTTTGGGTAGGATTTGGGATATGGCACCTGTCACATTCATGAGGTGGTGTCAAAAAATGGCTGTTTTGAAAAGTTGGGGTCAAAATATTGAAAATTACTACCATTATGAGTGTGGGTTGAAAAATTGCAACATAGACTCAGAACTTTATTGTTTTCTCATATTTGTACACCAAATTTTCAGCATGGTCTTCTAATGACCTCACATAGCCTTATGAGCCCACCTCATGAACAAGGGTGGAGAACATTTTCAGATCCTGCCCAAAGGGTGATTTTGTGCCACAAGTACAAAAACACATTTTGGCCAGGATCTGAAAAATGACAGCTGTCACATTCATGAGGTGCTATGCAGAAATGGCTATGTTAAAAATTTGGGGTCAAAATATTGAAAATGACCAAAGTTATGAGCCTGCGTTCGTAAATTTCAATGTAGGCTCATAACTTTGTTTGGTAATATTTTTGCCCCACATTTTCAACATAGCCTTCTTATGATCACACCTTATGAACAAATAGAAAATTTTCAACTCCTGCCTGAAAGGTGATCTTGCACAGTGACTGCAAAACCATCTTTCAGGACAGGAAAATGCATTTTGGCCAGGATTTGAAAAATGACAGCTATCCCATTCATGAGGTGCTATGAATAAATGGCTGTGTTGAAAATTTGGGGTCAAAATATTGAAAATTACCAAAGTTATGAGCCTGCGTTCACAAATTTCAACATTGGCTCATAACTTTGTTGTTTTTTGATATTTTTATGCCAGATTTTCAACATAGCCTTCTTATGACCTCACCTCATGAACAAGGGCAGATAAAGTTTTCAACTCCTGCCCAGAAGGTGATTTTGCACAGCAACTGCAAAATCACCTGTAACCCCCTTACAAATGGGGATTCCCAAAAGTCTTCCTTTGGTGAGCCTAAATGCCCACTGCCAGGGTGGTGTTCTATGTCTTAGCAGGTTAAAAGTGTTTGCATGTGAGTGCCCAGTTGGCCTCAGTGCCTGTCTCTTTAAGACCTGCCCATTTTGTGGTTTATAATTAATCTAGGTGGGGACTGAGTGTTTCTAGGCTCGAGTCTCGCCTGGGCTGCAGTACAGCCGCTTCTTTCTGCTGTCAACAAATGTGCAGAGGGAGCCCCATGGGACTCTGTGATTGTTTGCTGATCATCTGTACTAAATGGAAATGATATTGTGGTTTGTCTAATCTGCTTTTTTTTGCAGCATGGACATTTTTGCTATGTGCCACCATCTTGATTCTGGACTGCCTATCTGTACCAGTCAGCACTGTTGGGGGGCTTAAAATGGAGCCTGCCCCCAGGGGATCTTGTGGGAGTAAAATTCTGTAGGAATTGTAGTTTTTAGTTTGGCACCTAAATGGATCGAGAGGGGGAGCTCTAGCTGTGACAGACAGGTGGATCGGCGAATCAAACCTTTTGGATCCAAGGGAAAGTCCTGTGCTGCCAGCCACGGAGAAGGAGACGAGAGTTGGAGTCGAAAGAGTGAACAGCTCAAGAGATTTTGGCAGCTGCTTCTCCATAGTGCACAGGAGAAATTGATGGGAAGGTTGTGTCTGGCCTACCTGCTACCATCTTCCCTAGTGAGAGAATTTTAGCCTTCAATAGTTCTGACTGCTCAGAAAAGTATTGCAACAGAATCGCTGAATTGTGACTATATTTTGCCTGAAGAGTACCAAAGACTTGCGTTTATGTGATTGGCCTGTCAGGACTTCCAAAATGACCACATAGCAGATGATTTGCACAGAGGCACTGTAAATTGCAACTGGACTGCCATCCGGATCTGTGGTAATTCCCTACCTTTACTGTAAATGTACTGATTGTGGAGTGTGGGTCGCGACTTGGTTCCCCACCTTGCCTAATGCATCACGCTTGCTGGAAGCTGTATCCAGCACGTAAACGGACTGTATCCATATTGTTCACCCGGCCTGGGCCTTGCCAACCTGGCCCAGATAATCGCTCACGCCGCAGAGAAACAACTGACGAGAGACCCGCCAGGGATTTGGCTTCCTGCTCAACAACAACAGACAGGAATGACACCACGGTGCTTCCTGTGGGCCCTGCTTCTCCTGGCCATCCAGCTCTATATCCGGAGGTCTCCATTTCATCCATCCTGCATTCTGTACTGGGTAGCATGAGTAAACACCAGGGTAGCTCCCTGCAACGAAGCTCAAATCAAAGTGTGTCAACTGATTTAATAATTCTTGCTAATCTTTTCGGACTGAGCCATACGGCTCCAGATTACAAATTAAGGGTTAAAGTGCATGTTGTGTTTTCTTCCTTACAAAGGGCACCAACCAGCTGCAATGCTGGTCTACCCTGGGCAATGCCTCAGGCTGGCCTGTTGTTCCAACTGGGTACCCGGAGTGTGTGTGACTGTATCACAGGGACCTTTGAGCGCATGCCTTATAACCTGAATCAATCATATCTAGAATCAACCTCTAGATTACTGATCATCCCTTGTTCACATCCCCCTAATAAATCAGATCTAAATCTTTTTGCATCTAAACTGGTGGTGGTGTACCTCTGTACTGAAAGCTCTGTAATATTGCTGTTTACTGTTACAGGCCTTGTTTTACAGGGGATCTCCAGGGCATTCCAGCCAATCCGGCCCTGGTGGTAAGTGGTTATCAGGGGAAATTCACTGTATATTGCAAAGTGTATTGGTGTGAGGTAGCTGCAAGCATAGTCAGACCACTAGGGGAGCTAGAGGGCTGTACCCAAGGCAATCGTGTGGCCAACAACCCTGTCCTCCAGGTGGAGGCACCTGTTCAGAGAGCCCAGGCCCCTCAACCTGTAGGCCACAGTGTAGGCAGGGGTAGTATCCCTTGGGATAACGCCACCTAGGGGTTACAATCTTTTTGAGACAGACTTCTTTAATTTCACTGCCATTGTTCATGAGGTGGTGTTCCAAAAAAACATGTTGAAAATTTGGGGCAAAAATATAAAAAAATGATCACGTTATGTCGCTAAGTTCAAAACCCCATTGAAATATGTTGAACCACATACCTGATTTCTTCAGTTTGCGGTCTGGCTTTGAAGAGTGAAGACATGTCTGCAGTCCAGAGAGGATTACAGCATTGAACCCCCTAGTGGGTAAGTAAGGGCTTGGGGTGGTGGGTGCAGAGTGGGAGGGTCAGGTGGGTGGACTAATGGTGCAGCAGACATTGATGGATGGTTTCCTTTTTTACAGGGTTTGAAAAAAATGACAAGTGATGTTTTCTTCAAGGGACACTGTCAGCTTTTGGTTGCTTTTCTGTGTTCCTTTGCTAATAGTCTGAAGAGTCCTGTTAACAGGCACTTAATAGGTTATATCAGGGGTGACCAACCCATAGCTCGCGAGCCACATGTTGCTTGCAAAGCAGTTTCATGTGGCTCGCGAGGAGTTTGTCAATTACTCATCCCCATACTGCAGATACCTGAGTAGAAAAGTTCCTCAGTAAGCTCCAAACTGAAAACCCTGCCAGTAAACAACTGTCAGCTTGTCACGTATGTGTCTGGTGCTTTTTTTTTCTACTCAGTTTTTATTGATGCACAGAAAATACACCAGTTTGGCAATACATCACTTAATATATTACTTCTACTACTATTATTATATCTGATACAATTAATACTATTAATACTATTAGAGGAGCTTTGATGATATCACTTATCTGTGCTGCACCTTACAATTGTATGAACTGAATTTCCTTCAAGTTAACAAATGTCTTTCTTTATGCAGTCATAATGTGTTTCTTTTTCTTCCTTTCTCATTCTTCAGGAGTCCATTTGTCAGAGAAAAAGGGAAATAGGAGAAGGGGCCCCATCAAAGAGAGGACCCCTAACCTAAACAAACACCTCTCAGTATAAAGTTATAACTAGAAGACCTTTCCTCTCCAACTATAGCACAGAGTGCATATATACCTCCTCTCAAAATTAGCTGACATCTGAAATCAAATACACTTTTCAGTGTTTTTTAAGACTCCCTTTCCAAACAAAGCTCCTCTATCTATACCAAAACAACAAGAACTGATAACTATGTACACTTTAAGTAAAACATAAAGACCAAAATAAGTATGAATATTGTGTGTGTGATAAGTTCATCTCGTTTTCTTTTTTCTTTTCCCCACTTCTGATACACAACCTATAGTGATAGTAGAAAGATTGCAAAATAAGTGTTAACAAAGAATAATTGATGGCAGATAGTTAATGGTTGATGGTTAAGCTCCCCAGTTTCTTCTCGTCCCCCTCTACACCTGTCCTATTATTCCCAAAGGCAGATGATGACACTTGCAATTACGATCTCAATTTCAGTCATAATTTCCCCCTCTCATACCTGTGTTTCCTGACCAAAAGCCAAGATAGGATCTCTCCTTCCTGAATCATTAGGCTGAAAACCCTTCTCATACCAATCCCTACAGATCTTCTGAAATTTCTCAGTGTTAAGTCTAAGAGACGCAGTAATTTCTTCCATCTTCTCCAACTCGTGCACCTTATCTTTCCAAATCTGGATGGAGGGTGGGGTCACAGACAACCAACAAACCGTGATGCTCTTAACGGCCGCCAATCTGAGGATATGATATAATTTCCTCTGGGGCCTGGAGAGTTTTAACTGCTCCGTATTCGAGAGACCTAGACAGATGGAACCAAAGAATCCAGGCAAAGACACCCCCCAGAATCCTCTGAATTTGGTCATGGACCTGTTGCAAAAAACAGCTGCACTCCAGGCATTCCCAAAAAATATGAAAGTGGGAGCCTACCCCCCCACATTCCCTCCAACATAAGTTAGTGTATTCAGGGTTAAAATATTTGGTGGTAGTTGGGGTTCTGAAAAAACGCATCAGAAGCTTCCAATGATATTCACCCCAAGAGGGGGAAGCTGCGATGCGCCAGCTTTGATTAAGGTTTTTTTGCCACTGTAAGCCGTTAATTTGTATGTCGGTTCCCCTCTTTCATCTAGTCTTAATTATATTAGCTTGCTTCGAGTGTTGGGCTACCAGCAACCTGTAAATCTGGGTGCTAGGTTTCATCTTTACTCTTAAGGTAATTCAACTATAAAAAAGTTGTTCCAGATCAGCTAGGGGTCTTAATAACTGCTGTAAATGTGGGGGCTGATGAATGAAATGTCTTACTTGTAGGAACCGAAAATGGTCCTCCTTTCTGAGGCCATATTTTAACCTTAGCTGCTGAAACGTAGCACAAACGCCACCATCCAAAAATTGAGAAAACCTGGTAAGGCCCCTACGTTCCCAAAATCCATATCCTAAGTCTGATTTAGGGGGATTAAATGTTTCTTGGTGGCGAATGAGAGGTAGAGGGCCCACTCCCATTGGGATCCCCAATCGCTTCCGCAGAGTTAATGATGTTTTCAAAGTATGTCTAGTCCACGGATTTACTATCTTGTTCACCATGATCGGGGAAACAGAGGTGGTAGGCAGAGTCCAAAGAGTCACTTTCTGGGCTTGCTCCAACTCCATGGTATACCATCTTGAATCCATTCTCTGCTTCATCCAAGCATACAGCCAAGGAGCTTGTGCTGCTAAATAGTAATCAGTGATATCTGGTAAACCTAACCCTCCCCATTCCCTTGGTGCACAAAGTAGCTTTCTTTTTAGCCTAGGCTTTTTACCATTCCATATAAAACGTGATATCAAACGTTCTACTTCTTTTAAAAATGAATTTGGAAGGGTGATCGGGAGTGTCTGAAACAGGAAAAGCAAACGAGGAAGCACGTTCATTTTAATGGAATGTACCCTTCCTAGTAAAGTCAAAGGGGTAATTTCCATCTACCTAGGTCCTGCCTCAAAGAACCTCGAAGTCTGAGATAATTAGCAGAAAAGAACTGAGTTATATCTGCTGATATCCTTATCCTTATTCTCAGGTACCTGACTGTATTGTTGGTTGCCCATGTATTGTCTGGTGCTTTTGATGTTCATCTTGAAGTGTTAAATCACCTTTAACTCATGAGTCGTAGTCGCCACCAGCACTTTTGTTGCTCTGCCAGCTCAGGAGTAATTTATCAGTTACTGCTTTGGTTTTGCAATGACCCGTGAATTCTGTCTCAGTCACAATGCAGGTTGCTGGGAACCAGGGCTGTGTCTCAGCTGTTCTGACTACACAGAGAAGATGCTCCTCGGCTGGTGCCTGTTTCTTTTGAGCACTTTGTAAAGCACACTTTGTAAAAGATGCTTACGAAGTTGTCTGCTGCCACTGACTGATTTACTTCTCTGACAAGAATACTTGCCATACACACAACTACTGGGAAAACTTTGCAAAGGCTGGAAGGCTGGATCCACAGCTGAAGCTTCCACCCCCCTCCACACCTCATGGACAAAGCCCTATTTATAGGCGGACTAGCTCACACCATCAAAGCCATTTCTGTCTGCCTCCAGCTGTTTGCTGTTCCTGTATGGGGCAACACTGTCTTTTTTTAACTATTATGTGCAATATATGTTTCTGTTACTCAGTTTACTCAAGTAACCTTTGCTCTGTATGACTATGATACACTAATCTGTCTACTGAAAATGTATGTATCCATATGATGATGTTTTTAGTAATTTGTTTGCCTGTATTGTTACTTGTCATTGTATAATGTGGAACCTATGCAAAAGAGTTTTCTGACTCATACGTAATTGTAATCCAAGAATTAAAAAAAAAAAAAAAAAAAAAAGAATAAATCTGAGCCACTGGATCCACAGCTGAAATCTGAGCCGCTGACTATCTGTTTTCTTTGGTAAACTTTTATATTACGCTTTCCCTTGCTTCCCCAGTAAAAGCTTTGCAGTAGCCAAGGGGCACTTTGCAAATTGATGATGACTACCTTAACTCATTGCCTCCACAGGAGCTCTCTGAAGTTGCACCACTTGTCTCCTGTATACTGTTAATAGTACATCCTGTGCCTTCCTAAGCAAAATCAAGCTATAGTAAGCATGCCATAAACAAATCCTAATAGCTCAAGAACCGTAAGTGCTAGACACAAAGTATGAGTGGCAAAGTTATTCAGCACAAAATTACCTTTCAAGTGGTGGTATGCATGGAATAATATGTAATTTTGTTTTTTTCTATGCTGGTTGAAACAGCAAAAAAAAATGTTTTCAATAAAACAGGAAAAATAAGAAATGCACACCATACCATAAACAAATATGAATAACTCCTAAAGTATACATGATATACACAAAATATCAGTGGCAAAGTTGTTCAGCACAAAATTACCTTTCCAAAGGTGCTATGCAGTCAAATATATATTATATATTTTAATATATAATGTAGCAGAATGTAAGTGACTTCTCCAGACGTTGCCAGGGCACACAGGAAGTCAGTAGCCGACTTCTGTAGGCGTCCTCCTCAGGACACACCAGTGTGTTTTACTTACGCCTACAGGCATCTGCTAGGAGACAATGAGTTAATGTCTGCATGCGAATGGCAGTGACACATTATACACCGGGCTACAAAAAAGTTGGCTAATAATATGCAATGCCAGACTTTGCACTAGAACTGTTCCAGAGCTGCTATGAATAATTATTTTAAAATTGTAACTAATTGTTAAAAGTATTGTTACTCAATAAAAATTAATATGATTATTGACCATTGACTGTGAATGTGTTAGTATTTTAACAGCAGCATATGGGTATGGTAAGGGCTGGACGTTGGGTGTGGTATGGGTCGCACGTTGTTGTGGCTCAGATTTACTCAGAAATTTAAATGTGGCTCACGACCCTGAAAAGTTTGGACACCCCTGGGTTATATGATATCTGACTAGCATATTACTGTCATAGAATTGATGTGGTTTATAGAAATTAAATTCAAGTGGACCAGCCTTATCTGCTTCTGCCTCCTGCTCATCCATGACTGCCACTGTGCTAACTCACTCTAATCTCTTGCATAACTGAGTCTGGTGATTTTTGGGGCATATGAAACTGTAATAGGGTCTGTAACCCCCCCCCATTTAATGTTCCAATACTCCTGGATAGCGTTCAGAATCCTGGAGTAGTATTGGATTTATAAGCGGAGATTTCATTTGGTAACTGGGACTACAAATATCCTTAGAAATCTGTTGCAACAGTATCTCCTTTTCTCTCTGTCTGTACTTTCCCTGTTGTCTCCTTTATTCTTTGTTTCCCCTACCATAGGGTGGCCTCCTATGTGTAGTCTTACTATCACTAGCTTTTCCTTTCCTTTCTTTCGGTATTTTATGTCCCATGCCATTCAGAACCCAGTTTGGTGTTCAGAAAAGCTATTTCTCAGTGAAGCTGCGATCGCGTGCGCACATTCATGCTGCACAATCAAAGCGAATGTGCCACTGTGCGAATGTGCGATTGTAATGATCAGTACATCAAAGGGATTAAAGTAGACACCGAAATCACATCAAAAAGCCATTTCTGTCAAAGTAATGAAAAACAAGCAGTTCTTGCTTTCCCTGGCTAGCGCTAGCATTTTTAGAAAGAACACCACCCCTGGTGCCTGTCTTTGAGGGCTACAAGCAAAACTACTGCTGCTGTGAGCCCTATTCTAGAAATTTAATTTAAAGCAGTGTTCTGTTGTTTTAAAGTATAGCCA
Source organism: Neoceratodus forsteri (assembly GCA_016271365.2). Classification (NCBI taxonomy): domain Eukaryota; kingdom Metazoa; phylum Chordata; order Ceratodontiformes; family Ceratodontidae; genus Neoceratodus; species Neoceratodus forsteri. Next base: position 897,179,286 of record CM057451.1, on the reverse strand, counting down.
TTATGCCCAGCTGCTTAGACAAGCCTGCAAAACCTCTTTATTTCAGCTTAGTTGCTGCAGCACTGAAATGCAGTCTTGTACTGCTGAGTTGTTTGGTGCATATAATGTCTCTATTGAGATTAGAAGTAAAGGATAACACTTACTTTCTGTTGGTATGTGTAGCAGGCTTCCAGACCCTTCCCTCAGCATCCATGTTTGTTATAAGAGCCGTCCGCCCCCTCTTTCCCCTTTTTATAATGAATGCTGTTGGGAGGAGTCTGGGAAACACAAGAATATTGTAAATAAAAGATATAAAGATTTTTTATGTTTCCTTTAAAGCTGATTATGATTTAACTACTTAAAGAGTGTTTATTTTAGTTTTGTAATTGTATTTAAAGTTGTATAAACAAGTTAAAGTTCTGTTAGGGAGGAGTTAGCCCTGTCATGTGACCCTCCTGCTGTATAAAAGAGAGGAGTTCAAGTGAACAGATCAGAGTGTGGCTGGAAGGAGTTCCTGCCAGATGCCTAGCTGCCTTCTAGGTATGGTTCCTGTAGAGATGAAAACTGCTGGAATATTATAGTTTATGTATTTTTATTTATTTTTCGTACTAAGTCCTTTTATCTTTGCCTGCTTAAAGGAATAAATTTGTTTTTTTCACATCCTGACTGCTTTCTGGACTCCTTTTTGATCCCACGTGTACAGAAACAAATAGTCTTTTGAATAGTGGCCATTGAACTGAGTGTGGCAGTTATTGAAATGCTCATAGAACAAGCATTGTAACACATTAAATTTCATCTTTGAAATGTGAAGCTGTGATTCGGGGCATGTGCATCAGAATCCATGGAGCTGCTTACCCCTTCTATGGAACCCAACATAGTACTTATTCTCTTCTGTTTGTGTTCGAGATTACTGCAAATCCAATGAGAACTACTATGTCTAGCTTAAGCTGAAGTGCATCATGTGAATAAAGCTCAGTTTCACACACTCCACTGGGATATAAATTCTCAAGCAGCAGCACCTCTGAGGTTTTATCCTGAGTCACTAATGCCACACACAGGCTACAAATAGGTGTGGACACAGCAATGCTTCCAATACAGAGTTGTGGTCTATGTGGATGCTAGTGTATTTGCAGCACTAATGCGTTAATATAATCCCTGTACTCTTTTAATTGTTTCAAGTTTTGCCCCTTAAGGCTGATCAGACTTCAACAAATAGAGCTCCAAGACTGGTCCTAATGCTCTGGAGGGGACGGTGCCCAATTAAAGAAATAAACAAATGATGCACAAAACACACAGGACAGCAAGGAAAACACAATAATATAAACAGCAGATAAATTCCCAGACCATTGCATCAGAAGGCAGACCGCTACCTCAGTTTCGAGCAGGTTTAAACCAGTAACATCTGTTGGCTCACATTAGGGGAAAATCCCAGGAGAAAATATCAGGCTGATTTGAGAGCCTAGCAAAACACAATGCCTGAAGCTACATGTCTTTGGGTATTTCATTCATTTAGTTGTTTCTTTATTTAAAATTAGTAATCAGGAAAGGCACACTTAGCTGAAGCTCATTTCCAGGTGTGATGACCAAGGGGAGGGGGGAAGAAGGCGTACAAAAATATTAAAAATTACAATCAGCAACACAATATAGTTTCAGTGGTGACTTTCAAGTGAATATGCAGAATAAAACAGGTAAACACAATGTAACATTTATTTTTATTTAAAATTTGATGACCGGGAAAGGCACACTGAGCCGAGGCTCGTTTCCAGGTGTGACCCGGGTACAGTTTGTACAGAGAGTAGTTGATACACGATACAGACAATTTGTACAACATTTTACAACAGTTAGAATTCACTGATAATGATCTGTAGACAAGCATTTTATGTAAGAAAATAAAGTTTATGGTGCCTAATGTGGGAGAAGGAGACCGTTCTTTAGGGGTATGGTGTCAGACCATTGGCTCGGCCTAAATCATAAGGGGTGAGGGTAATATTCTGCTTGTGCAAAAGTACTATTTGTTTAGAATGGGAAAGAAGTAATAGTTCCAAAGTTTGCCTTTTCCCATTGTAAAAATGAGCTATGTTTCTACACTTTACATTCATGCCTTGCTGTCAGCCAGAATTTTTGTTTTTGTGTGAGGGCAAAGAGAAGGTTGGTTGAATTTTCAGATTTATTAAATATTATTATAGCTATGCCCTACATACTGTATATCAAATTCTTATGTATGAAAATAGACATAGTTTTAAGAAATTTGAACTGTAATTATGATGTCTCTCTTACCTAGATGGATGGAAAAGTTTTTTTTATGGTCTTTATTTCCTGAGTTATTTGAAGATCTGGAGAGACAGAAGTCTGTATATTATTATAATTTAGATGTAGATGGTATGTGTAACAGAGTATCTTTAATAACTTGCCTGCAGTATGGGTGTATATAATGCCTATTTATGGTAATATATCATTAGGATGTTTTTTACAGCTGTTACTATCATTTAACTATATACAGTGCACATCAAGTATATAACTAGGCCCAGATATTCAAAGGGGTTGCGCATGGCGCAACAGAGTTGCACCGGCGCAACCCCACTTTGTGCCTCGTTGGGATATTGAACTCAGATTTCGATGTGCAATGATAACGTGTGCGACACAGATGCAGGGGGCGTGCCCATGCATATGCGGCACATCCTGATATTCAGCCCGGGATGTGCAGCACATATGCTGACACAACCCTGCATTGTGCCACATGGTGGGGCTCAAAGTTGAGCCCGTGAATTAGTGAAACAACTGGCCACCCACAGGCAGGCTGCTGTACTGCAGTGTGCAACACAGCAGCTGCCAGCCATGGGAGGCCACCCGCTTACCCAGAACACCGTCCACAAGCACCCACATCACCCTGGTGGTCTAGTGGTACCCCCTCACTGTCTCCCGTGTCCATGATAAATATATAGTTTGTCATACCCTGGTAGTCCACGGTACCCCCTCCCTCCTGATTCCTCAATAAATTTTTAGTTAGCCATTCCCTGGTAGTCGAGTGAACCCCCCTCCCAATTCCCCGATAACTATATAGTTCATCATGCCCTGGTAGTCTAGTCATTTCCTGGTAATCTAGTGGACCCCCCTCCCGTTACCCCGATTGCAACATACCACCGTAATATAATTCCCTGGTGATCCAGTGGCACCCCTCCACCCACACAGGACCCCTTATACCCCCATCATCGGTAGGGTGGCTGCAACTAATCCATACTGCCTGACCACCCACAGAATGACAGGTATGGTATGGGCTTGCAGGGCATACTGTGCTAGGTAGTCCCACATTGTGAATGACTTCATTCACATATGTGGGAACTGCTAGCACAGTATCTCTAAGCCCGATAATTCACATGGTGGACTAATGGGCTTACAGCCATACTGTACCTGTCATTTGGTGGGGCGGACCAGCGACGTATTTGAGGAAGGTTGCAGCCACCCGCTGATGACGGGGGGGATGGGGTGGGCAACGGGTCATATATGGGTGGGAGGGATGGGGGTGCCACTGGATCACCAGTGAATTATAATACAGTGGTATGCCATGATCGGGGAAATGGGAGGGAGGAGGGTCCACTAGACTACCAGGGAATGAGTAACCATACATTTATCGGGGAATCGGGAGGGAAGGGGGTCCACTGGACTACCAAGGAGTTTATCTATGGGTATGGGTTCCCTTGTCTCCACAGTTTCTCCAGCACTTCTCTGAATTTGTTATATTATAATACTTAGTGATAGTTGGTACTGCAAAAAATCTAGTGAAAAATTTTCCATAGAAATTCTCGCGAGGAACTAGATGCTGTAGTTTGTGCTATGGCATGTACCACCATAGCTATGGGGTGGGGGATGCCCCGGGACTCCCACTGTGCACACGTCATGTTGTACAGGGCGCCAGGTGCAAGTCACTGGGCTGCCCTGCGCAAGGCATACAAATGGGGCCATAATGACATGCAAATGGCCCCATTTGTGCATTTCATATATTATGGCCTCATTTGTATGCCCTCTTCTGAATATTGCGGGTGATGCGCCTAGTGCAACTGCATTTGCGCTGGCGCATCCCTATGCACCCTTGTTGTGGCTTGCACTGGCGCAGTGCCACTGCCCCATGTGCAGTCTGTGCCATATTCAACAGTGCTGCCCCATGGTGCATCACCGTTGAATATCACCTGGTCCTGGCCCTGGCACATCCCAGTTGCGCTGTGCCCAGGCTCGCTCCACTGCCTGGCGCAGTCTGAATATCCGGGCCCCAGTGTTCAATGTCCACTCTAACTCTGGTGAAAATCTTTTAATATCGGTTTATTAAGTATATTTATTTAGTTAAAAGTTGGTGTATATTGTCTTGATTTTTTTTTTTTTTTAAATTGAAATGGATAACTTTAGTCAAGAAACCTGTAGCACAGGCAATGTGGATATGACAGGAGAGTTCACGTGTACACACAGTTTTCTGTGATCTGTGTGTGTGTGTGTGAGTGAGGGTGGTGGCATTGTAGTACAAGGGTCAGTCTCTGGGTAATAAGCAGGTATTTTCTTTTTCTATCATCAGTTTTCTGTTAAATGAAAGTCAGTTGTTGGATACTGCTGCTGAGGTTTATGGAGAGTCCAGTAAGAGACAAAGGGATCTCTCCTCTTTAAAAGGCAGCGGATGCTCTTAGAGAACTTTAACATAACATAATATTTAGACACAGTTCAGTTGGTATTTCTCATTAGTTCTGTATTTCTCCTCCCCATTATTTATTACTGAGGTAATTTGCATGGAAACAGGATCTTTGCTCCTGAAGAATTCATCTATTCCTATTGCGTTCTCCATACCTATTGTGTTTTTTGTGCTTATATTTTATTGAGAGTTTCAAATGTTATACACAACAGAGCTCCTTCTTTCTCATATAGCCATTTGTGGTATACACATAAGGTCATTCATTTACATCGAACTTGTTCATTATAAGCTTGTCAAATAAGGAATAGTTATGAAAATTAATGTCTTTTCTTTCTTCCACAGGGAGCCCTTGCTGGCATTTTCTGGTACTGTTCTTACACATCTTCTATGTCTCGATGAGCCTCCTTTATTACATCTGGTGGTTATAAATCAACACCCTGCAATCTACCTATTTCATATCAACTTTACCTTATTAGCTATTGCATTTCTGTCTATTAATAAAGACATACATAGATACATAGATACATAGACAGTGTCGGCAGATAAGGGCCTATGGCCCACCTAGTCTGCCCATTTGAGCTTGTAAGTTCAGTTTGTTTTCCTAGAAGTCTATTTCCCCTTACCCCTGACCTCTAGAATTCCTTTATGTCTATCCCATGCATTCTTAAATCCCGTGATTGTTTCAGCCCCCACCACTTCCTCTGGCAGGGTGTTCCACTTGTCCACCACCCGTTCTGTGAAGAAATTCTTTCTCATGTTTCCTCTGAATCGTCCTCCTCCAACTTCATCCCATGCCCTCTAGTCCTGAAACATCTTTTCGCTTAAAATAGTGTTTTCCTGCACCTGTTCCTCCTGTAAGATACTTGTATGTCTCTATCATATCCCTCTCCTCCTCTCCTCCATTGAGTACATGTTCAGTTCCTTCAACCTGTCTTCATAGGACTTGTGATGCAACCCATGCACCATCTTTGTTGCCCTCCTCTGAACCTTCTCTACCCTGTCTATGTCCTTACGTAGGTATGGTCTCCAGAACTGTACACTGTACTTCAGGTGGGGCCTCAGCTAAAAGATCTACATTGTGTGTTTATTTTTCTATCTAATTATTTTTCTCTCTTTTATTTTTTAGAGACATAAATCTAAGAAAATAATAACTTAAAACTTACAACTTTAGAACTGTATGCTGCGTGACTCCTTAGATATCTATAAAAACACCCTGGGGTGGTACTGGATCAGTCTAGCTTCCATCCTCCGGGTCCATAATTCTGTTTAGGTTATAAGAGTTGGCATCTCTGATACTCCCCAACTTTTCCATAGAGTTAGTCAGCTCAGAAGCTGGTCCAGCACCACACCTCCACCCTCTCCCCCCATATAATGAGAGAAGGCCAACCATCTAGTATTGTACAAGTCCGTCTGAAGCCTAAGCCTGGTTGTAATGTCTTCTAAGTGTTTGATGTTATTTACAGTACTAATCCATTGAGCTACTTCTGGAGAAACAGTGGATAGCCACCTCTGTGTAATTGCTTTTAAGGCTGCCACTATGAGCATCTTATAGAGATAAATTTCAGTGGCCCTGTTCAGTGTTTCAGGTATGAAGCCCAACACCAGGTTGGCACCATAAGTTCTATTGGTATCGCCAACATTTTTTGTATAATCTGATTTACCTTACCCCAAAAGGGAGCAATCATAGCGCATTGCCAGCATATATGGCTATGGGTTATCTTGTCTCCACAGTTTCTCCAGCACTTCTCTGAATTTGTTACATTATAGTGCGTAGTGATAGTTGGTACTGCAAAAAATCTAGTGACAATTTTCCTTAGAAATTCTCGCCAGGAACTAGATGCTGTAGTTTTATGGATGTTACTCCACACACTTTCCCACTTATCCTCTGCGAGTCCTGGCAGTCCTTCCTCCTCCCATTTATCTTGTATCCACTGAAGCTCCAGCTTACCTACATTTTCCTGTAGTATTAGGTAAAGGGAGGATATCAGTTTTTTGTTTTCACCTAAAAAGGCTTTGTTATGTATCATGGCTACTCCCGGGGCAGGGTGCCCCATCAGGGCTCTGTTGCCTAACCTAGTATTAATATAGTGTCTGCATTGCAGATATCTATAGAAATCCTGTTGTGGTAAGCCATACTAGGTCCACAATGTTTGAAAATCCATTATATTGTTTCCAGTTATCATCTGTGTTAAAGTTTGTATGCCAGATCTTTCCCATCTTTCAAAGCATACATCCATCTTATCTATTGGGAAACCTGGCAAAAGTCTGAGGAGGGTGTACTGCCACACTGGTTCTAGGATCTCCCACCTCTGCCTGGCCTTTATCCATATTGAGAAGGTATGTCTTGTCCATCTATTTAGTAATTTTTTGGATCATTTGCAGTGTTACTAACCGTGGTAAACAGCCCAGATGTGTTTCTTTAGTGCTTTCTTCTTCAATAGTCCACCACCTTGATCCACCTTTACGGGAGACCGTTTTTAATATTGGTAGTAGTTGTGCTGCCACATAGTATGACAGAAGATGTGGCAGGCCAAATCCCCCCTCTGCCTTTGTTGCTATCAGCACCATCCATTTCAATCGCGGTCTGCGCACACTCCATATGAAATCAGATATTTTCTTCTTTAATGTCTTGCAGTCCCCAAATGGTACTGGTGTTGATAGATTAGAGAAAAGGAACATAAGCCTAGGTAATATGTTTTGTTTAACTGCGTCTATTTTATGTGAAACAGAAAGTGGGAGTGTGCGCCATCTTTTTAAATCTGTATAAATTTGGGTAAGTAGGGGGTTATAATTGTATGCATATAATTTTTCCAGTTTTTGTGGGATCCAGATTCCTAAATATTTAGTTTTTTCTTTGGCTGTTTTGAAGGGAAGTTGAAACATGTTTCCTGGATGGAGGGGTTCCCCCAGTAAAAGGACCTCAGATTTGTCTTTATTGATTTTAAAGCCCAATATTTTTTAATATGATGCCAATAAGTTGAGCAAATTGGCAGTGATACCTCTGGCTCTGTCATATAGATCAGAGTATTGTCTGCATATAGAGAGATTTTATAAGTCCGCTGTCCTATTTCCACTGCCCGTATCATCTGGTTCTCCCTTATGGCTGCCGCAAGAGGCGCCAGACTGACTGCAAAAAGGAGTGGAGACAATGGGCAACCCTGCTTAGTGCCTCTGTGGATTTTAAAGCTATCAGAAATCATGTCATTCACCTTTACTCTGGCTGAGGGGAATCCACAGCACAGTGAGACCCAGTACAAAAATTGCCCCCCACTCCATAATGTTGCAGAACTGTTTCTAAATAGGACCAATTAAAGCAGTCAAAGGCTTTTTCAGCGTCTTAAAAAAATTGCTATCAGAGAGGTTTTAGAACTATTGCTATGGGATATAATATTTAGTAACTTTCTAATATTATCTAACATTAATCTATGTGGGATAAATCCTGTCTGGTCTTCATGAATTATCTTCTCAATGTGCTTTAGTAGTCTGGTAGCAAGAATTTTTGTAAAGATCTTAAGGTCCTGGTTTAAGAGCGAGATTGGGGGTAAGGCTCACACTGGCCTGCTGGTTTGTTCAGCTTTGGCAGGACTGTTATTAAAGGTTGATCCCATGGGGGGTGCTCTTTTCCTTTAAACAAGTGTTAAAAACTTTTTCTAATATAGTTGATATGGGTTTTGTTAAGTGCTTGTAAAATTTGCGGCCAAAACCATCTGGACCAGGTGATTTACCAGTTGGAAGTTTTTTTTATTACTGATATTACCTCTTGTTCTGAGATATTAGCATTAAGGTCCCACTGCGCTACCTCCCCCAATTTTGGTAACTTAAGCCCACTAAAGAACTTTTTAGTGTTTGCTGTGGATTTGTTCTGGGGAGCTGGTATCTAAGTATAAATCTTGATAAAAAATGTTAAATTGTTCCGTAATTTCTCGGGGTTTCGTCCACTGGTTTGCAGGGTTTTTTTTTTTTTTAAATTTGGGCTACCCAGTGAGTTGCCTGTTGTTTTTATAGCCTATATGCAAGGAGTCTCACTGCTCTCCCCCCGTATCATGATATTTATGACTCGAAAATCTCATGGCTTTCTCTGCCTTTTCCTGTTCCATTTTAGTAATTTGGTCTCTAACTATACCTAATCTTTTTAATAGTTTTTGAGAATTTGGATTTAATTTATGCTGGTTTTCTAAGGTCTCTTGTTCTTTTAATAGTTTGTTTAGGGACAGAGTTTTCAGCTTTTTCTGAGCTGCCGCAAAGCTGATTATTTCCACCCCTATTACCGCCTTAATTGCTTCCCAGGTTGATAGGACCAAACAATTCTGGGCCCAATTAATATCATAAACTTCTTGAATTGTTTTTTAACTGTTTTACAAAAGATTATTACTTTTTTTAAATGATTTTTTACCTCCTATGATGCTCCGGCTCCCACCTCTCCTTCAGGCCCTTCCTAGTATCTCCACTCCCAGCCATCCTCTTCCTGAGCGCTACTCTCACCACATATTGCAGCCAACCCTCTGAGTCATCCTGGAGTAACCCATCTCTGGGTGGTTCCCCCTCCTTCGAGGGGAAAGGCACTGGGGGACAGGGAAACCCCAGCACTCTATTTTTTCCTTACTGACTCGAGGGTGCTGCTGTGGAGGAGCAGGCTTCTGGAGGTTCCAGAGGTGTGGAGGTTATGGAGGCCATCATCTGGTGGGAGCCAAAGTTGTTTCCCAGCTTACTGGTTGCCCCCTCCTGCGCCGCTGCATATAGTACCCCTGGTCTCCACCGAGGGCCACTACTAGAGTGAGGCTTCCCAAACAACCCACCCCAGGAGAGGAGAGCAGTCCTCTGGATGCTCAATCCTCTCCTTCCCCAGCCAGCCCCCAATGACGCGAGTCCATTCCCGAACCCGGGTCACGGGTATGTTTCGAGGTGTGGCATCCAGTGCCTCATCCCTCTGCACTACCGGGTCATAAGATTTATTGTTTAATAAAGAGACATTAAGTTTCTACTGAAATTACCTTTCTGAGTTTGTAACCTTAATCCGCCAAACTAGTGGTGCATGGTCCAATAGTGTAAATGGATGGATTCTTATATCTTTTGTCATATATAGTGTTTCCGGGTAAAGAAAAAGGTCTATTCAAGAGTAAGACTTCTGTGAAGCTGAATAAAAAGTATAATCTTTCTCTTTCCTTTTCTGTGTATGTCAGACGTCTTTAAGTCCTTGTTTCTCTGTTAGATTATTCAAAACAATCGTAGCTTGCTTGTTTGTTTTGTCCTTACCTGATGAGTGGACCAAGGTGGGATTTAATACGGTATTGAAATCTCCGCCTGATATTATCTGCCACGGGGGAAGCTGTGCTATTCTATTCATTACTTCCTTTAAAAAGGACTCCGTCCCTTGGTTTGGTGCATAGCTGTTGATAAGGTGAAGACACTCCCCCCAGAAAGTTCCAGAAAGGGCAATATATTGCCCCTCCAGCCCCTTATCCACTGCCTCTGTCTGAAATGGTATCCCCCTTCTAATTAAGATAGCAACTCCTGCTTTCCTACAGTTGGGTGCAGAGGAAGACTTCACAAATGCAAACCACTGTCCGTGGAGTTTTGCATGTTCTGCTTGATCCAAATGTGTTTCTTGCTGATAAATGATATCCCCTCCTAATCTGCTTAATTCTGGTAATAATCGGGCCCTCTTAATGGGGGAGTGGAGTACCTTTATATTATAAGATATAACTTTCAGATCTGTCATTTGATTTCTTAATGACTACTGTTTTAAATCATAGTTTCAGGGAGGAGCCAGCATCCTCTCACCCCTGCTCCAACCTTGCATGTGAGCCACTAGCATCCATTGAACAACATTAAAAATGACAACCATGCCTTAGTTAAACTAGGCAAACAGAAGTTTCACAAAAGAGGCTCTTTCACTTATCCTCTATTTCCCCAACTTGTACACTTCCAAGAATGTGACTCAAAGCTTTAGTGCCTTTGAGCTGTGAAGTGAAAAAGAAAAAGAATATTACTTTTTCCTTCGCTTTTTGAACACAGAAAGGGTCAGGATTCCCCTCCATAATAGGAGAAAACTGAATCCTGCCTCTGTCAGTGGTTAAATGTCACCACCTGTACCTGGGAGAAATAGTTAAATTGAAATGATATAAGTAAATGCCAGATTCATGACCTATGCTCTGCAGTCATTTCAGCCCTTACTTCTATGGGGGCTTTATAATTTTGCAGCCCCTCTTTATCACTGATAGGGTATCACAATCGTAAATATTTAATAAGTTGCATCCCTCAAAGGGATCTTAGTAGCATGCTAGTGACCCATCCCATATCAAAACCAAGTAATTAAATTGTTTGTTACCAGTGTCCAATCTATGTCATTGATCACCCTGCTGGGTGCAGTTCTGCAGTTTGGGCCTGGGACTTGGTTGATTTTGTATCCCTTGGCCCCGACGATTTGCTCTTAGTGGCTCATCTTAACAACTTGGACACATCGCGGGCCATTGCTTTCAGAACAGATCCTTGTGCTGCCTGCCTAATGTCTGCACCTGCCACTGACCATGAACTCTGTCTCAAATATTTCTCGAGTACTTGTATTTCAAGCTCTGGTACTGCAATTTGCTGTTTTTTTAAGAAGGGGGTCGCCTCCACCAATGATGCAAAGGTTTTTATCCCACTGTCTGTATAGACTTTGAGGTGGGCTGGATAGTTCATCTGTGCTTTGATTCCCCTTTTCTCCATGAGCTCTCTAATAATGGGCCAGAGCTTTTTTCTCTCAGTCTATAGTGCTGGAGAATAATCTTGATTGAAAAAGATCAGAGTAGCTTGGTATTTTATTTCTTTCTGCCTCCAGGCCTCTTGCAAGATCATATCTTTGGTCTGATAGTGTACCATTCATGTGATTACTGACCGTGGCCTTGAATTTGGTTTGTAGGGTGGGGGCCCAATGATCAATGTGCTCTATCCATCTTCAGATGGATGTCAGAGGGGAGGAATAGCATTGATCATAGAAGATGTTACATAATGTCTGTCATACTGGGGTATCTTTCCTCTGCTCCCTGAGATATACCGTGGACCCTGAAGTTATTCCACCGATTTCTGTTTTCTAGATCCTCCATGCGGTCGTTATTCTTTCGTCCTTGTTGTAGTAGATATAAAACTACTCTCTCTGTGGTTTCCTGGGCCTCCATAACTAACATAAGTGTTGTGGTGTTAGTTGCCACTTTTTTGTGCAAAGTTTTTACTACTTGACATAAATCTGCTAGATTTGTGTCCATACGCTCAACTGTGGCTAGAATTGTATTCAGGGTATGCCTGTTTTTTTCTGTGGTACCAGTCTTCTCCCTCCAACGAGTCTTCTGACGATATTGATGGAGATCGGGAGTGGGCCGGTTGTGAGGCAGCCATGAAGCCTTCCTTGTTAGTGCCGAGCTCTAGTTGCTTCAATTTGTCAGGATTTGGGGTCCCTTTCAGTGACTTGTTTCAAGCTTGTCTGGCAGCCATCCTTACTCTGCGTGATCCAGTGGGTGCTATTACTTAAGTTGCTCCTTTTATCTTATATTCTTTTATTTATTTGGGCTGATCGATTGCGGAGCTCTGAAAAGCACTCCCTCACATGGCGGTGATGTCACCGGAAGTCCCTTTCCCTACCTATTTATTTGAAAATTGGTAACTGGGAGAGGCACACTGAGCTGAAGCCCATTTCCAGGTGTGACCTGGGGGAGGGGAGTAGGAGAGACAGTAGTATGATTCACAAAGCAAGTCAGTAGAGCATCATTTGGTACAAAAGTTGTTACAAAATGAGTAGGTATAGAAATAAAATTGTTGCAAAAAATAAAGTGCAGACACAGCTCATTGTGAGACATCAGCTTAGGTGCAAGCAATACACAAGTGTTTGGTCACTAAGCAGACAATGGGTGAGAGACCTGTAGATGAGCTTATGCCTAAATCCATGGTATGGGGGAAGAGCAGTGGTGCTGAGGAAGTGCAGCTTGTAGGTAAGTAGTGAAGACTTAACTGGAGGCCCAGCAAATGATATTTGAGAGAAGGCTGGGCTGGTATCAGAAAGAAGGGTAACAGGCGCAGATGGGATGGGGTTGGAGTTTCAACTAGTGCCTGAGGGAGCCAGGGGAGGAGGAGGAGAGGCAGAGGGAGGAGAGTAGTTGGTTCCAAAGTGAGTGAAGTTGATAGGATAATGCAGATTGCCCAGCAGAGGAGTAGGGGTGAGGAGTGTAGAAAGTGCGACCTAAAGTCATTATGCACTTCTTGTGACATCAGTTATTCCCATAGCAATAGATTGTGAAGTCACAACAGAGGATTAAGACTTGAAGTAGGGCGTAAGCTACAGAGGCAGATGAACTCTATAGCATAAAGATCATGTATTCGTGCAAATTTCCTCAGTAATAAATAATGAGGAGGAGAAATCTATACAATATATAAGGAATGCAAGTGGAATTGTACATAAATATTATGTTTTTCAAAGTTTTCTTTGAGGACTCTGCAGCTCTTTAAGTTCCCTAGTCTCAGGGGAGATGGTTACTAAATGCCCAACATATCTGCTTGTCACTTATGCCCACTTTGGTTGGTTTACATTAACATAAAAAAACAAGGTGCTGCATTAGCGTATGGTCTGAAAACAAAACAAAATGGTAATATTAAATTTATGCTGAAAATAGAGTTAGAGTTGATGTTTTGACCATAAGTCTTCTTCAGGGATTATTTAAAAGACCATAGGTTTTCTTCAAGAATGATCTAAAACAGAAAAAAGCAAATTTAGTGCAGAGGTAAGGGGAAATAAAGGATATATTTGTGAGGAAAGAAAATGGGAGGTTCTAGGAGAAAAAGTAATAATAGGCAAGGGAAGAAAAGAATCTGGAGTCTGGGTGAGAATTACTGATCTGATGGGAGAGAGACTGGATATTTGCAAATTTGGTGTCTTTCAGGAGTTAATTTGTTGGATGTAGTGCTTAATAAAAGGAAGGTTGTGAGGGGCTGAGCATTGTAGGAAATCCTTTTACCTCTGGATAATTGTTTCCATGGAGATCAGCAGTTTCCTAATGGAGAAAATGGTATTAGTGATAAGCTTCCTATAGAAAGCAGTTAAAAGCTTATTAGTGCGAGGAAACATGTACCTTAGATAATTCCGGAAGAAGAAGATCTATGGTTGAATCGTTTAGTTTTTTCTGTTTTCAGCATGCATTTAATATTACCAAGGTTAGAGGAATGGTCAAATGTATGGCATCTTAGATTTAATGCTGAAAAGTGCAAGGTAATACACCTGGGAAACAAAAACCCAGGGGAAGAGTACACAGTGGGGGGTGAGATACTAACAACAACAAAAATGGAAAGGGACCTGGGGATAGTCATATCAGATGACTTAAAGGTGGGCAGGCAATGTGAGAGGGCAGTAAGGAGAGCTGGGGGGATACTGGGATGCATAAGGAGAGGCATCACCAGTAAGTAAACGGGAAGTTGTTATCCCTCTGTACAGACAGCTGGTGAGACCCCATTTGGAGTACTGTGTGCAGTTCTGGAGACCCAGTCTCTGCAAGGACATAGACAAGATGGAAGCTGTTCAGAGGAGGGCAACTAAAATGGTGCAGGGTCTGCACCAGAAGACATATGAAGAGAGACTAAAGGAGCTTAATATGTATAGCTTCGAGGAAAGGAGGGAGAGGGGGGACATGATAGAAACTTTCAAGTACCTCAAGGGAATCAAAGTCCAAGAGCGCAGCATCTTTCAAAAAAAGAGGTGTGCAAGAACAAGGGGGCACAATTTGAAGATGGGGGGGGGGACAGCTCAGAAGTAATGTAAGGAAGTATTTTTTCACAGAGAGGGTTGTGGATGCATGGACCGGCCTTCCGGAGGAGGCTGTGGAGTCAAAAACAGTGGTTGAATTCAAGCATGCATGGGACAGCCATAAGGCAATTCTAGGGGGTGGGGATAGAAAGAAGAAGGCTGCTGGTTAACTAGGATCTGCAGCTTATCCATTAGGTAGGGAAACAGGCAGACTGGGTGGGCCAAGCTGTCCTTATCTGCCATCAAATTCTATGTTTCTGTGTTTGTTTTTGTTTTCAGATTACATGCTGATGCAGCACCTTGTTATTTTGTTCTTACCTTTTGTGTGTTACATTTGCTGCTACTCACAAGCCTACTCAGAAATTTCTTCTCAAATCTCTTCGATGCTCCCTCATTTACTGTGTGTCTACACTCCCTTCTCATACTATATTTCTAAACCTTATCTTGAATTATTTTCTGCCATTTGCTCTAAGATTAAACTTTGAAGTCACTTACAGTCTCTTTCCACATGTCGCCACCATGGAATTCGGGTATAACAGTCAGTGTAGATAGTTCAACAGTCCTTTAGTAAAGTTTGATAAAGTTTGTGTTGATCTTTAACTATTCTGTATCTGTACAAACTGTCTTTGTTTTTCCTGATGAGGAATCTTTGTAAATGAGTCCCTGACTCAGAGGTTTGCAATTCCAATTCTATTAAATAAATAAAATAAATAATACTTGTTCTATCTATCCTTTAAGTATACCGGGTGTACATTTTTCTGTTATACTTCAGCAGTATTTTACAGTGTCTCAGACTACCCTGAATATAGGATTTTTACTGTATCTACTTGTTATTTTATTTATTTTTTTATTTGCTTTATTAACCAGATAAGAACCCTAGAGCATCAAATGCTCATTTTCAAGGGGGGCCCTGGAAGGTACAATAGATAGAATACAAACAAAATACCATGAGCAGGATATTCAAAGGGGTTACATCTGGCACAACTGAGTTGCGCCGGTGCGATATTGAATGGGCGGACTTGTGCAATGCTCGTCCCAGTGCACCGGGGCACAAAGTTAATGTATGCAGTGCAAATGCAGGGGGTGTGCCTATGCATATGCGGCACATCCCGATATTCAGTACATTCGCTGGCACAACCCTAAGTTGTGCTGCATACGGTTGCTCAAAGTTGAGCCAGAAAAAAAAGGCTCAAAGTCATGCCACACACAGGAGGGCTGCTGTATTGCAGGGTGCAACACAGAATCTGCCAGCCATGGGTGGCCACCCACCCAGCAGGGACACCATCCACAAGCACCCACACCCTCCCCAGTGGACCAGTGGTCCTTCCTCCCATATGCCTGATCGTGGGCATTTGTACTGAATAGCAATACCTGGTGGTCCAGTGGTTCCTCCCCCCATATGCCCAATCGCAGGCATCCATTCCAATCACATGTGCCGAATGACAGCTTACAGTATGATCTGTAAGCCTATTGGTGCACAGTGTGGACCAATGGGTTGTAGACCGTATTGTACTGCACAGGCACAAATATGTGAATGAACTCATTCACATATTTGTGCCTGTATAATACAGTATGGTCCCAAGCCCGATAGTCCCACACTGTGCATCGACTAAACTTGCAGATCATACTATAAGCTATCATTGTCAATTGGCAGTGATATGCAAACAGAGTGCAGCAGCCCGCTGATGACGGGGAGCTAGGTGGCCAGTGTCCTCTGTGGGTGGGAGGAGGGGTACCACTGGATCACCTGATGTATGTGATTGGAATGGATGGCTGCAATCAGGCATGTGGGAGAGGGGGGGCACTGGACCACCAGGTATTGCTATTCAATACAAATGCCCACGATCAGGCTTATGGGGGGCCCACTAGACCACCAGGTTATGTATAATTATACAAATGCCAGCGATCAGGCATATGGGACGGGGGGTCCACTAGAGTACCAGGGGCTCACAGCAGCTTCACAGGGCGCTGGGCGCATTATGCCGGGTTGCCCTGCGCAACACATGCAAATGGGGCCATAATGACATGCAAATGACCCCATTTGTGCTATGCATACATTATGGCCTCATTTGCATGCCCACTTCTAAATATCGCAGGTGATGTGCCCAACGCAACTACATTTGCGCTGGAGCATTCCCGGTCCTCCCTGTCTGGGGAATGCACTGCACATTGTACATGCGCCAGGTGCATTCTGTGCCATATTCAAGGCACATCTCCTTTGAATATCACCCTGTCCTGGCCCCGGCACATCTCAGTTGCGCTGCACCCCCTCTTGCTCCACTGCCCAGTGCAGTCTAATATCTTGCTCAGTATATACAAAATTATACAATACAAGATAATAAATATAAATAGGAGAACCACATTAAACAAAACAACTGTTAGATAATCCTACAAAATGAGTTTTTGAATAAGTCTTGAATCTAGGGTGGACATAGGTTGATGAAGTTCAGTTGGTAAAAAGGTTTCAATCCACAATGGACTTAAATACAAAACATCATTGCACTATGCAGTATGATATAGTGCAGTTTTGATTTTACCATTAACAGCAGACCTGGTAATATGACTTGGGATCTAAGTACCCATTATAGCTTTATATTGATAGGGAATACATCCTCTATAACATTTCCAAAATGCAATGAGCCTTACATATGAACATTTTAGATGCAAAAGGAAACTAGTTCAGTTCCTGATATAATGCACAGTGTTGTGCAGACCATAAGTCATGGGTAACAAACCTAGACATCTGGTTATATGTTATTTCTACCCATTTTAATATAGTTTTATTGGCAGTTGTATAAATGGGCATACCATAGTCCATAAGAGACAGAAGCATTGTTTGTGCTAAAAGTTTTTTAGAATTGAAGGTCAAACAGTTCCTCACTTTATAAAGCAATCCCAATCTTGAGTGATTTTTTTTAAATTAGGAAATCAGTATGGCTAACACAGAACAGATTACTATCTAAAAAGAAACCTAGATATTATAAACAGTCCACCCTTTCAGTGACAACCCGTTTTGAATTCTTAATTACCCGATGTGGAGCACTTACAGCCCGAGTTCATGCAGTACTAAATATCATTAACTCAAAATTAATCTATTAACAGTCTGCCACTCCTGCACCAGAGAAAAATCATATTCTAGCTGATATATTAAAGAATACACAGATGAATTTTTCACATACAAAGCAATATCATCATTGTGCATGTGTGATTGTTTTCAGCCATTGTGGGTAAATCATTAACAAATAAACTGAAAAGAATTTGGCCCAAAACTGAGCCCTGCGGAACTCCCTGATTCACACCTAGAAGGGAAGAAGTAGTTGAGTCCAAATCTACCCTCTGGTTACGATGAGATAAATCATCCATAAACCAGGCAACCGCTGACTTAGAAAACCCTAACAATTGGAGTTTAGAAATTAAGAGGCTATGTTCAATAGTATTGAAAGCCTTGGAAAAATCTAAAAATAATGCTGCAACCAACTTTGCTTTGTCCAAGGCAGAATGCAAATAGTAAGTGAAAAGAGTGCAATATTCAGATCAAAACCCATGCTGGAAGGGTGAAAGTATGTTTTGTTTGGTGTAAATGCTCCTTCAACCAGCCCGGTGGCGCTGAGAGTTGAGGTTCTGGATGCCACACCTTGCACCACGACAGCGACCTGGGTTTGAAAGTGGACTCGGGTCGCTGATGGGTCGGCTGGGGGGAGATGGGCTTGAGTGTCCCACAACAGTTCACCTTCTCCGGGGAGGGAAGAGGACTATGCCCATGTACTTGCCTGACTCTGAGCGGAGGCTCAGAGTACTGCAAGCCCCAGCTGAAGGGGATGGGCGACCGCAGTACAGTGTGGACATCTGTGCCTTGCACCATGATGTTAGGGGATTACATGCTGTAGGGGAGGGAAGAAAATAGAGAAACTACCTGTCGATTCTGGTAAGGTGGGCCTCCAGGAGCATTCCTCCAATGTGCCCCTGCTCGCTCGACCACAGCCGGACTGATGAAATGAAGGATTACAGGGTGTCTGGTCCTCCACTTCGTCCCTGCTTGGGGACAAGCGGCAGCTCCATGGGCCTAGAGTTGAGTACGAGTGGAGCGGGAGGCAGGAGGATGACTCCTTGTGGGGCCCTGAAGGGTCTGAGTTGGCAGAACATGGGGAGGTTAAAGTGTAATTTAAAAAATTAAAAATAAATGCTTCTTCAATAGATCCATTATAATCTTTTTCTAAACCTTGGACAAAGGGGATAGTAAAAATATAGGACGAAAGTTGCTAGTTAGTGTCCTATCACCTGATTTAAAGATGGAAACATAGAAGTTGATGGCAGAAAAGGACCACAAGGCCCATCCAGTCTGCCCATTTTACCAATTTGCTCCAGCTGCCTCTAGGTCAGCAACCTCAGTGATTTTCCCCCCTCATATATATGATTCCCTTGTGCCTATCCCATACCCTCTTGAATCTCTTCACTGTATGTGCTCCCACTGCTTCCTGAGGCAGGGCATTCCATGCATCCACTGCTCTCTCTGTAAAAAGAACTTTCTCATGTTACCCCTTATGCGACTACCCCCCTCCAATTTCATGTCATGTTCTCTGGTTCTGTTGTACTTTTTATACTGGAAGATGCTATCCCCTTTCACCTTATTTATGCCCTTAAGATATTTGAACGTCTCAGTCATGTCCCCCCCCCGTCTCTGTTCCAATGTGTACATATTGAGGTCCCTAAGTCTATCACCATATGCCTTGTCATGCAGACTCTGCACCATCTTAGTTGCCCTCCTCTGCACTATTTCCACTCTGTCAATATCCTTACACAGGTGCAGCCTCCAGAACTGCACATAGTACTCGAGGGTGAGGCATATAGAGCATCTTGTACAGTGGGATCACCACCTCTGGCTTGTAATACCTCTCCCTATACACCCTAACATCCTACTAGCCCTCTCAACTGCTTTTGCAGTCTGTTTTGTGGATTTCAGGTCATCTGATATAATGATTCCCTATTCCCTCTCCTTCCTGGTGACCATCAACAACTCACCCCCCCAACATGTAGCTCCCCCCAGGATTTCTGTTCCCAATGTGCATGATCTTGCATTTCTTCTCATTAAACCTCAACTGCCATACCTCAGACCATTTGTCCAGCTTTTCCAGGTCTCTTAAGTCTCTCTACACCCCCTGGAGTATCTACTGTGTTGCAGATGTTGGGGTTATCTGCAAACAGGCATACTTTTCCCTCTAGCCCTTCTGCTGTGTCTGCTATGAAGACATTGAAGAGGACTGGTTCCAGGATTGACACCTGTGACACATTACTGGTGGCTCCCATTTCTTCGGACTGTGTGCCATTTACCATCCCCCCTCTACCTTCTGTCCACTAACCAATTTCTGACCCAGTTCACTACCCTGCATCCCACCCTGGATTCCTCAGTTTGTTTACCAGCCTTCTATGTGGGATTGTGTCGAAGTCCTTGCTGAAATCAAGGTAGGCAATACCCATCACCCCTCCCTGGTCCACCACCTTGGTCACCCAGTCAAAGAAATCTATCAGATTTGTTTGACAGAACCTTCCCGCATGAACCCATGCTGTCTTGGATCCTGCATTCCAATGGATACCAGGTGAGCCACAATACATTCCTTAAGCAGTGTCTTCATCTTCTCCACTATTGAGGTGAGACTCACTGGCCTGTAGTTCCCTGCTTCCCTAGTTCCCTGCTTCTTCCTTGCTACCACTCCTGTGAAGAGGTACCACATTTGCCCTTCTCCAGTCCTGCAGAACCACCCTCCCATGTTCAGCGACTTGCTGAACAGGACTGCCAAAGGTGCTGCCAGCTCCATCCTCAGTTCCTTTAGGATCCTTGGATGTACTCCATTGGGCCCCATTGCTTTGTCCACCTTTAGTTTTGTAAGTTCCTCTAGGACCCTCTGTTCTGTAAATGTTGTGAAGCTCAATTCTTCCCCCTCCACATATCTGTTTTCCAGCTGTGGTCCCTGCCCTGCTCTGTCTCTAGTAAAGGCTGAGCAGCAGTACCTGTTAAGGATTGTGGCCTTTTCTAGGTCCCCTTCTACCCTCTCTTCATTGTTCCCTTTGACTCTGACTATACCCCTCTGGACTTCCTCCTGTTACTGATGTACCTAAAGAATGTCTTGTCCCCTTTCCTCACTGATTGTGCTAGCCTTTCTTCTGTCTATGCTTTAGCACTTCTCACCACTGCCCCTGCCTCTCTCCGACATTTTTGGTACTCTTCTCAGTCCCCATCCTCTTGTGTCCCCTTGTATTTTCAGAAAGCTACCCTCTTGGCCCTGATTTTATCTACCACCACCTTAGAAAGCCAGAGTGGCTTTCTCTTTCTCTTCCTCTTGTTATTCACCTTCTCACATTGATTGGTTACCCTGACAATGGACTCCTTAATGAGTGCCCATTGCCCCTCCTTGCCCCCTCTTATCCCCCCCCTTAGCCAATTCCTCTTTAACCCTATTTCCCATCTCTGCAAAGTCAGCTCCTTTGAAATCTAGGATTTTAGCTTTTGTATGTGTGGCCTGTATTCCTGTGTCCAACTTGAATCAAACCATGCAATAGTCACTGGACCCCAGATCCCCCTCCACCTGGAAATCTGTGATCCTGTCTCCACTGGTGAACACTAGATCCAGGATGTTTCTGTCCCAGGTGGGTTCCTGTACCAGTTGTCGTAGGCCTGCTTCCTGTAGGGACTCCACAATGTCCCTGATCCTGCTTGAGGAACCCTGTTGGGACAGACCAGTCTGCATTGGACATATTAAAATCGCCCATAAGCAGAACCTTCTCCTTATCTATCATGTTGTATATTGACTCCAGCATTAACATGTCCACCCCCTACCCTGAGCTGGTGGCCTGTAGATCACTCCTGTTCTAACAGATGTTCTGTTACCTGGCTCAAGGGTGACCCACAACTCCTCTATCTCCTCATTTTTGGCCTGGATTTCTGTTGCCTTGATTGTCTTTTTGATGTAAAGTGCGATCCTTCCCCCCTTCCTTCCTTCCTTCCTTTCCTCCTTATCTCTCCTGTACAAGGCATATCCTGGTATAGTTGTGTCCCATGAGTGGTTATTAGTGTACCACGTCTCTGTTATGGTCGCTATGTCTATGTCAGCCTCCCCCAGTAAAGGCACTAGATCAGGGAGTTTGTTTCCCAGACTTTGGGCATCCATATGCATTATGTTTCAAATCTTGTTCCTGGTCCCTCTGCCATTATTTATGTTCTTCTCCCATTGTTCCTGACCTGCATCTGTTACTACTCCCTCCATCTGTTTCTTATTGTGTCCCTTACCCTGTCTCTGTTTTCTATCTGGATTCGCTAAGCTCTTGTCCTCCTTTTTCCCAGTGCTGACATTACCAATCTGAGGGGCTAGACTATATTGTTTCCATTCCCTCTGTTGGACCCCCCCCCCCGGCTAGTTTAAATGCTCAGCAGGGAAGCACCCAAACTTTTCATTGAGGACTGCCATCCTCTGCCTGGACAGATGCAGGCCATGCATCTGCTCAGGTGGCTCTCCAGTCCCCAGAGTAGCCAAAGCCCTTATTCTTGCACTGTCCCTTCAGCCATTTGTTGAACTGGCTGATGCATTGATGATTTGCATCCCCCTTCTCCCCGACTGGTAGAATCTCAAAGAAAATGACCAATTGTATGACCCCCTCAAGCTGACTGCCCATTCTATGAATAATGATTGGAATTACTATAGCTTGTTTCCACAAGATAGGGATTGTGCCAGTAGTTAGGAGAAAATTTAGAGATTTAAGCATAAAATCCTTCACCAGGAATAATAATCTCAAATTAGTTTGATCTCTACCATTTTATGGTTTCCAATTCATAGAGCAGTCTCTTCCAGGGAAATTACATGAAACTTAAAGGGTAAATAAGAAGAACCAACAGAATTATAATTAAGAGAGTAATTATTAACATCCACTTTTTTTGTTGTGACAGCAGTGTTACAAAACACTTGGTTAAACTCATTAGCCATTTCCCTAATATCTGTTACCAATCCTGAAGATGTATTCAAAGAAGTAATGCGTTGAGTTTGCGTATTGCCTATTAAATGATTAAAGCTTTTCCAATTATTAGACACATTTTGAGAATTGCAAAACTGTTTATCCATGTAATAATCAGATTTACACTTTCTGACTGCAGATTTACAATAATTTCTGAAATTCTTGTAGATGTTACAGGACTGGATGGTTGTTTCAGAGCTGTAAATCTTCCAGGCCATAACTCTTTTTGCCATTAATGTTAATAAATCAGGGGTTTTCCAATCATGATTTCACTGTTTTACCATGCATTTATGGAGTGGCGCAAATCGCTCACATATACAATTAAATTCAGAGGCAGCATAATCTAACATAGAATCGGTATCAGGGATGCTAAACAAGTATGTCCAATCCAAGGCAGCAATTTGGGATCTAAAGCCATTTAAGTCTAATAAGCGCAATGAGTGCGTATAAATAAATTTGTGTGGCAAACAAGGTCGTTTAGATTTCCAAAATCAAACCACTGGGCTGTGATCACTCAAAGAATCTGAGAGTGGCACAGCAGAATAAATACTTTCCGGTTTATTGGCTAGGACCCAATAGATGAAGTATCAGTTTTGTAATTAATACGGGTACAGCTATTGATTAATTGAGTTAAGTTTAAACCTGCAATTCAGTCCTTAAATTTAAAATTTGTTTTATCAGCCCAATTTACATTTGCGTCTCCCAATAAGATGTGCTCTTTTGTGGACCCATATGAATTAACACAATGGGAAAACAATGAGAAGCCTTCATCCATTAACCCTGGAGGAAACTAAAAAGTACTTGCATACAAGTGTTTTGCTCCACCCAATAATAACCTAACATATAGAAAATCACAACCATTGGGGCAAAGGACATCTTTTCATGAAAAACTGTAAAATTAGATTTAATGTGCATCAAGACCCCACTCCCCCATTTGCCCAACCTGTCTTCTCTAAATAAGTTATAACCAGGTAACTCCACGAAGTTGTCACTAATCCTAGGATTCAGCCAGGTCTCTGAAAGTGAAATAATGTCAAAATTGTGAATAGTAACCCAAACCTTAAATTCGTCCATTTTGGTTGTAAGACTATGAATATTGGTATGAACAATTGATATAGTACCCTTTGTACTAGATGTAAACTGTACTTTATATATTGGTTGTACTTGTATAATAAAAGGACCATCTTGAAAACAGGACCTTGGTACTAATGGTGTGTAAGTGCCATCTTATTCCTGTATGAAAATAATGATTTTTACTACTACTAATTATTCTACAAGGTTTCCATTTAAAATTCCACCCTTGCTCCTTTGGATCAGAGGCACATGTTTCCTCCACTAATAAGCTTTTGAATGTGTTCTTTAGGAAGCTTACAGTATCACTAGTACCATTTTCTCCATTAAGAAACAGTTTATTTCCGTGGACAAAATTATCCAGAGGCAAAAGGATTTCCTGCAGTGTACAGCCCCTCACAACCTTCCTTTTATTAAAGAGCTGGTGGAATACAGCGTGTTTTATTGAACTGTCATGGAGGGAGTAGTGTATTATTTATTTTCTGGTTGCTATTAGTGAAATCCACAGATTTTAAAATCAATTTTTACTTCCGTTTACGGGAGTCAGCACATTTACTTTGCGATCAGGACTTTAAAACGGGGTACACACACTATCTAGAAATCAGACTACTTGACATGACATCTCATGGGGAAAGAGATGTATTCTGTGGACTGACTTGACAGGATTTTCATGTGTTTACCACCTTTTTAATTCTGTTTCTACTGAAACCAAGTTGTAAAATATCTTTCTCTGACACGATTAAAGTGAGTGGGCTTTGTGAATTAATAAGGTTGTTACACTAAGGAGTTTATGGGAGTGTCTGATTATTTCAGTTTTTATGTGTGTTTTTTTTATTTCCAGAGGTTACGATCTGTGCAGCTCTGTACAAATACAGTGCTGTCCATGGAATAAAACAAAACCTTTCTTTCCATGTGATTTTTGTTATGTAGTAATACAGTTCTTTGAAATTCACAAAGAAAGAAAAAGTGTTCTGCAAATTTCAAATTGTATAAATGTGAGTGTCATTAGAGGGCGATCAGTGTGTGTTCTGGTATTAGGGTTGGAGGGAGGGTGGAGGATTAGGTAGAAATTTGCAGATGAGCGGCTAATATGTTGTTTCCATGTCAATAAACAACTCTTTTCAAGTAGCTGTTAAGGATGTGTGCAAATGAGTCTCCATTTCATGGTTGTTGAAGTCAAATCGCATTGTCCCTGAGAACTGCATTAGCATATGAGAACATGAGGTCAGATCACCCATTTATACCATGCAGCTATATGCTGAAAGAACAAATACCCTGCAAAAACTCTCTGGAAACTCATAAACTGAGTGAAGTTTAAAGGGAAAAAACCTGCATTATAACTCTGATAGTTTGCAAAGCTCACTGAAGGTAAATGTGGTATTCCACACCTTTTTGCAGCTTGTTTCTTTTAAGACTAATTAAGCAGGCAGGGATACTGGGGAGTTTAAAGGGTGATTATGCATCATGTTCTCATATGCCAATACAGCTCTCTGGGACAATGAGATTTCAATAATCATGAAATGGAGACTCCCAGGGCAGTCACAGGGCCTAGTATGAACTGTAAAAAAAGACTAAAGCATTTGCATACATCCTTAACAGCTACATGAAAAGAGTTGTCTACTGACATGGAAATAAATAACATTTAGAAGATATGAGGGTGTAGTTTTCCTTTAAATGACTGCTGCTTGGTTACTACTGGTTGACAGTTTGGGGGGGGGTGTGGTTGTGAAATACACACAGTCAGGAGACACAGCTACCCATAGTGGAACACTCTCCGAACAAGCTGTAATCGAGTGTTGTAAAAGCTACAAACAGATATGTAGTCCTACAAACATTTCTAGCTTTTAAATAAGATTAACACTGTAGTGTATCTGAACATTGTAACTAGTGTGGCAATATGGTACACATCCCCTCACGAGTTCTATGTGGATGATTGCAGATTTGATGCCGATGATGGCTAATATGTTTGAGTTGAAGTGGGGCTGCTACATAACTAGTGCAAATTTAGTTATATTATTAACACCTTTTCAGAAGTCCTGTGGTTGGGCAGAGACGACACACACAGAGAGACAGTATATCTATAAATATATAGTAAAACTGCACATCAACTGTTTAGTACAACTGCTTCATGGATTGGTGCTTTTTTTTGTTATTAGTGGTGGTGGTTGGTTAGTTTACCCATACTCTCAGAGTTCTAACCATAATAATAAATACACATCTATCCCCTTCCCCTCAGCCTGAGCCAGGACCCGACGACAGTTACAACCTTCATTTCACATATTCTGCATGCTGTTGTATGAACTGTATCTGACAGTGTTTCAGGACAAAAAAGTCAGTAAATCTTAACAACACATAATATTGTATCAGTCATAGTTCATTTGACAGAGTGATGAGGCATTGTGTTGAAGTTTTGTTCTGTGCCCTTTCTCACTACCGGTATGGGGAGTTGAGTGATGTAGGGTCAAAGAGTGGTGGCTGGAATAGGTCCATGGAGGATAGTTAGAAACATAGAATTTGATGGCAGATAAGGACCACTTGGCCCACTTAGTCTGCCCATTTCCCTACCTGATGGATATGCTGCAGATTCTAGTTAATCAACAGCTTACTTCCTCTTACCCCCTCCACTAGAATTGCCTTATGTCTGTCCCATGCATTCTTGAATTCTCCCACTGTTCCTGACTCCACAACCTCCTCAGGAAGGCTGTTCCATGCATCCACAACCGTCTCTGTGAAAAAATACTTTCTAACATTACCTTTGAGCCATCCCCCCTCTATCTTCAAATTGTGACCCCTTGTTCTTGCACATCTCTTCTTCTGAAAGATGCTACCCTCTTGTACTTTGCTATTTCCCTTGAGATACTTGAAAGTTTTGATCATGTCCCCCCCTCCCTCCTTTCCTCAAGGGTATACATATTAAGCTGCTCTTATCCTTGGAGGATACCTCCTATTCTGAATCATGGCTATGCCCCCGAACATGGAAGCTTAGGTGTGTGTGTGGGATAATGGTTAGAGAGCAAGTCTCAATCAAAATTGTTTTCATTATAGCTCAGATTTTGGTTTGGGATGGGGTGGGGTTAGTGGTGAGTGACTGAATGCAGTCATACTCACTGAATGTTTTCAGTTCAGTGTTCTGACAAATCATTATGATTTACAATAATGGGCATACAGGTGGTGGTGATTGGTGGTGAGGGTGGGTGGTGTTGCAGTTAGAGGTCAATGGTTATCTAATAATGATTATGAAATGGGCATTGAAATTCAAGCATTCTCATTGGCCACTGACTGTGTGCTAAAGTGTCTAACAACACAGGAATGAGACCAGGCAGTACCCACTGGGCATTGATATGGGTGATGCTGCCCACAAAGAATGTTCATAAATGAAATAGCTGCCATCTTGTTTTGTGCCCCAAGCGATGCCACCCTTATGCGAAGCTAACCACCCAAGTGAAATGCACAACCTGCATCATTAAAAAAACAACAGCCACGATCACAATCATTGTCTTGTAACTCGCCCGCTCGGTTGCAAAACACAACACTGCAGTGTAATTTCTGCATGACACAGGGGGCGCATGGGCCTTCCCCTCGTTCCTGGCTGAAAGATGATGAACGTCAGCTGCAGGAGCCAGCGCATCAGTGATAAACCGATGGTTTTGACCCCTTCCCCCCTGTTCCCAGCTGAGAGATGCAGGGTTTAACTGTTCATCCCACCCACTCGCACTGCTGGAGCCAAAGAGGAAGTGCTCAATTTTTAACTAACATGGACTTGCCATTCGCGCTCATACTGTGATACCGCCTGACACTGGCAAACAGCAGGGTCAACCAGATACTTTGTTTGTGTTAAATAAAGGTAGGATCAACCAGATTTGTAAAATGAAAAACAAAATTAGGGGTGCTTCTAGTTGGGTATTGGGGGGGGTGTAAGGGTGGTGCCATGAAAACTACATGGGTAAAAGAAATACAGATACAGAAGCCTAAACAGCTCAAAAGTCCTCAACTCCAAAAAAAAAAAAAACAGTAGGCGGAGGAACTATTTTATTAAAAATTTAAACAAACATTTTACTTTTTCACTATTAAATACTATACATTTTAGCTATCACATACATCTGTATTTTTGATAGCCATTTCATAAGTGCAATAAGCCACTCCAGGGTCTATATGTTAGACACTTTAGCAGACTAAGGCTGGGCAGCACTCAGCCGTTGGCCTTGTGCCTCACTACGCCTCCTAGCCATGTGTTAAAGTGTTTAACACACACCCTGTTGTACCTTATTGCTTACCTATTTCATTATCATGTGTGTCCTGACATCGAGGTTTTAGTGCTTGAGCTGATGTATTAGCATAATAGAAATATATATTAAAATGGTTCTACGTGATAATTATTCCTTGTACTGAAGCAATCTATAACCCTTGTGCTAATTCCCTGAACAAAGGAATTAAAAAATTGATAATTAGATAATTATCTGCTTTTAAATGTACATCCTGTTTATGTAAGTGGTTAATGTGGGGAGGGTGGTGGTTGAGACCATAACAACCAGCTATAACTGCAGTTGTTACTTTAGTACAGAATACTGCAGTTAAAATAAATTGAGAAGAGATCTTTTTTATCAAACAAAATGTATCTCCTCCATCCGCCTGCAGCATAACAGCTCATTACTCTTCTAGGTGGTCCTGTTATGCTCAGTACAGGCTACCCTTTAGGGTCTTATTGAGTGCTTGTTTCTATACTTGTCACATCTAGCTGATTTTATTTGGGGGGTTGGGATATTATCGACAAGTGACAAATACTTGCAGATCATGCTGTTTTTAATCTCTGGAAATTTCTTATTTTACTGACTATTCTAAGGCATGGGCTCCGTTTAACAAAGTCGTTCATGATTTATGCCCTTTATATTGAAAACTCACCAGTCTAAATTGTGCAAATCCATCTGCAGGCAAACTACAATCGTTTGCTCTTTTTTTAAAGCAGATGTGAAGCTAGATTTGTCATGCAATTTTTCTTCATATTAATGAATATAGAAGCATGGAATCAGATGGCAGCTGAGGACCAATAGGCGCAACCAGACAGCCCAGTTTCCATACCAAGAGTGAATTTCGCAGATCCCACCCACCTAATCTCCTGATTCACCTTCTATTCTGAACTGCTATGTCTCCAGTATGTGTATTCCATGTTGCTGTGAATGCTCCTATCCTTTTTTTCTCCTGCCACCGCTGCTTGGCAGCTGTTCTACCATGATTATGTCCTTACGGGGATGTGACCTCTGGAACTGGACACAGTGCTCCAAGTGAGGACTTGCCACTCTCATGTACTGTAGCATTATGACGACTTTTCAGCTGGTGGTGATACCTCTCCCTATACACCAACACACCCTACTGGATTTCCACACCGACTAGGCACACTGTTTTGACACCTTTTTTGACATTATATATGCCGACCCCCACATATCTTCGTGGCTCCCAGGTCTAGATGGATTCCAGTATTTTACAGGGATTTGCAGCCATCTACAGGAAATTCTTCACATAGACTTAAATTGGTTTTACAGGAAAACAGGAATTCAGCTTCCATAGGAAATAATGTAAGCTACAGGAAAACACAGCAAAATAGCTCTGGAGTTACAGGAAAAATAACAAATTGGTCTAGAAACACTGTATTTTTCCTGTTTTTTGGCCTTCAAAATCACTCTGTTCATCATTTATTCCTTCCCCGTGATCCTGTTCCACAATTGTATGGTCTTGCTTATTTTTCGCATTGAATGCTTGCTGCCAAACTATGGACCATTCCTTTAACTTGTCTAGGTTCATCCTCATTGTCTCCAACCCTCCTGGACTGATTACCATAGTGTAGTTCTTGCTGTCATCTGCAGAGTTGTGCATTACACTCCAGCGCCTCTGCAGTGTTGTTCCCAAATATATTGAACAGCAATGGCACCAGAACTGATATTTGAGTCGCCACGTCAGTCACCATCCCTTCTGTGGATTTAAAACCCTTTATCCTCCACCCTCTGTGTTCTTTTCCTTAGCCAATTTACAACCCAGTATATCAAATTGTGTCCCACCCCCTGTGTTACCCAGCTTGATCACATGCATTCTGTGTGAAACGTTTTTTAACTCCTGGAGTACAGTGTACAGTTCTGGAGACCTTACCTACATAAGGACATAGACAGGGTAGAGAAGGTTCAGAGGAGGGCAACAAAGATGGTACATGGATTGCATCACAAGTCCTATGAGGACAGGTTGAAGGAACTGAATATGTACTCCCTGGAGGAGAGGAGGAAGAGAGGTGATATGATAGAGACATACAAGTATCTTACAGGGAGGAACAGTGTGCAGGAATACACTATTTTTAAGCAAAAAAGATGCTCCAGAACAAGAGGGCATGGGATGAAATTGGAGGGAGGACAATTCAGAGGAAACTTGAGGAAGAATTTCTTCACAGAACGGGTGGTAGACAAGTGGAACACCCTGCCAGAGGAAGTGGTGGGGGCTGAAACAATCACAGGATTTAAGAATGCATGGGATAGACATAAAGGAATTCTGGAGGTCGGGGGTAAGGGGCAACAGACTTCTAGGAAAGCATAAACTGAACTTACAAGCTCAAATGGGCAGACTGGGTGGGCCATAGGCCCTTCTCTGCTGACGCTGTCTATGTATCTATGTATATGTAGTCAAGGAAGGCAATCACTACCGCTCCCCCATGATCCACCTCCCTAGTGATACAGTCAAAGAAAACTATCGGATTACTTTTACGTATCTTTCCTGTTGTGAATCTGTATGCTCTTGGCTCTTGAGTTCCACTTGATTCTGGGTGCTCCAGTATCACTCCCTTTAGCATAGATTGCATAGTTGGGGTCAGGCTGACAGTTATGTATTTCACAAAATCCTCCGTGCTACCACTTTTTTGGCAGTAGATTTCATCAGCCCCCCTTCATTTCTCTATAACCACTCCTGATACCAGTTACACTTTGAGCAGGGCCACAAGCTGTAATGTTAGTGCCTCACCATACTCCTTTAACCTTCTGGGGTGAATCTCATCTGGTACAAATGTCTTATCCACCTTCAGTTCTGTGTTCTTTTATTACTCTCTTCTTACTGAAAGTCATGTTAACCATCTCCCTTCCAGTCCCCATGCTTTAATGCTGTCCCATCCGCAGCCCCTTTACTCCGTGTAAACTTTACAAATATTGTTGCTCGAGTGATGCTTTATCCTAGTCTTCTTCCACTCCCTCTCAGCCCCCTCCCATCTTTCACTACTTGCTAATGTTTATATATAAAATGCTATTTGCTTTAGTAACTCATTTTGCTACATTTCACTCTGATTCATATACCCATTTTATCAACACCACTTACTTACTGGGGTGTATCTGTACTTTGCAGCCCATATATATTTTTAACCCTAATACGATAATCTAGCCATATATAATGATGCATTGTTGCACAAGCAGAATTTGTCTGCTAATCATACATTACAATACCAATAACAATCAGGCTCAATTTAAAATGTTGAATTCTTTATTGACACATGCTTAGACATTAATATACAAATATAATTTATTTTTATTTTAGGAACAGTGATATTCAACATATACAGTACATCAAATGTTGGACAACTTCTGTTATATAACACACAACAAACACATTTTATTCACTAAGTAAACATTATATTCG
The DNA here is from genome assembly GCA_016271365.2 of Neoceratodus forsteri. Classification (NCBI taxonomy): domain Eukaryota; kingdom Metazoa; phylum Chordata; order Ceratodontiformes; family Ceratodontidae; genus Neoceratodus; species Neoceratodus forsteri. Next base: position 897,148,138 of record CM057451.1, on the reverse strand, counting down.
GATATCTTTTGATGTCATGTTCTAGATCATACCTCACATGTAGTGGTTAGATAGTTCATCAACGAATGAAAAAGTCAGTCCACATACAAGTATGAAGTTATTATGACAGTAGGTGTATAATATAATGAATCACAATATTTAACTTATTTTTAGGATTACTTTTTCTTTTATTTCATGTTAATGCATTTATTGAATAGAGATAAATGAGGTTAGTGTGAAGGATAACAATGTTTATGTTGGGGCACGTCAGTCTGCTTGGGCTATATTGGTTCACACTCACCACCTCAAGCCACTGGTAAACGTGCCCTCCTGGGGATATTCCAGTCCAGCTTTGTGGTGCAGCTGGCAAGGGAGCCACCATGGGAAGGTAACACTCAGGACCTCAAGCTGACAAATGCTGGTCTTGTCAGGGTACTGTGTATGTAGGATCAGCTAGCATGGACTGACCACAACATAGTGTGGCTATCACTCAGCAGGTGTAATGCAGTTGTCTGTAATAAGGTAGTGTTGGTGGACTTTTATTTCTGTCTGTAAGTCACCCTTTGGCGGCTGTGATGGAAGAAATGGAAATGTGCTAAAGTCCATCGGTTTTGTTACAGGGTCCAGAACACCCCAAATCCAGGGAAGCCATACACAGCACATGGTTTTCCCCATATCTGTTACCTTTGAGATCATGACGAAGGCAGAAATGTAAGCCACTGACACACCTATACCTTTTGTGCACTTTTGACCCATTGAGTATGTGCAAGACTCTGTGATGGTGGGCATGAAAACCATTAATGCTTTCAGACACAGCTGGAACAGAGTTAAGGGTTTAGTTGTTACTCATAGAAACATAGACTTTAATGGCAGATAAGGACCACTTGGCCCACCCAGTCTGCCCATTTCCCTACCTACTGGATAAGCTGCAGATTCTAGTTAACCAACAGCCTACTTCCTGCCACCCCCCACTACAATTGCCTTGTGTCTGTCCCATGCATGTTTGAATTCCCCCACTGTTTTAGCCCCAACAACCTCCCCAGGAAGGCAGTTCCACGCATCCACCACTCTCTCCATGAAAAAAGATTTCCTCACATTACCCCTGAGTTGTCCCCCCTCTATCTTTAAATTTTGTCCCCTTGTTCTTACACATCTCTTTTTCTGAAAGATGCTACCCTCCTGGACTTTGTTGATTCCCTTGAGGTACTTGAACGTTTCTGTCATGTCCCCCCTGTCCCTCCATTCATCAAGGGTATACATATTAAGCTCTCTCAGTCTCTCTTCATATGATTTCTGATGCAGACCCTGCACCATTTTAGTTGCCCTCCTCTGGACTGCTTCCATCCTGTCTCTGTCCTTGCATAGATGAGGCCTCCAAAACTACGCACAGTACTCCAGATGGGGTCTCACCAACTGTCTGTACAGAGGGATAACCACTTCCCTTTTTCTACTTGTGATGCCCCTTCCTATGCATCCCAGTATCCCCCTGGCTCTCCTTACTGACTTCTCAAATTGCTTACCCACCTTTAGATCATCTGATATGACTACCCCCAAGTCCCGTTCCATTTTTGTTGTTGTTAGTACCTCCCCTGCTATTGTGTACTCTTCTCCTGGGTTTTTGTTTCCCAGGCATTACTTTGCACTTCTTTGCATTGAATCTAAGTTGCCATATGTCTGACCATTCCTCCAACCTTGTCAAGCCCCTTCTCATCCTTTCTACCCCCCCTTGTGTATCAACTCTGTTACAGATCTTTGTATCATCTGCAAAGAGGCATACCTTTCCTTCCAGACCCTCTGCAATGTCACCTATAAAGATGTTAAAGAGGACTGCACCCAGTACTGAGCCCTGAGGTACTCCACTAGTAACCCCCCTTTCTTCGGAATGTGTTCCTCTCACTATTACCTTCTGTGTCCTGTTGTGCAGCCAGTTTGCAACCCAGGCTACCACCCTGGGATCCACTCCCAAGCTGGCTAACTTGATTATTAATCTCTTGTGCGGGACTGTGTCAAATGCCTTGCTAAAGTCTAGGTAGGCCATATCCACAGCCCCTCCCTGGTCTATTACTTTGGTCACCCAGTCAAAGAAATCTATTAGATTCGTCTGACATGACCTTCCTGCTGTGAATCCATGCTGCTTTGGGTCCTGTGCCCCACTGGCCTCTAGGTACTCAACAATTCTTTCTTTCAGAAGTGATTCCATCATTTTCCATACCACTGAGGTCAAACTTACAGGTCTGTAGTTTCCTGCTTCTGCCTTGCTCCCACTTTTGTGAAGGGGAAGAACATCTGCCCTCCTCCAGTCCTCAGGTACCACCCCATCCTCCCACGATTTGTTAAAAAGTGTGGTCAGTGGTGTCACTAGGTTCTCCCTTAGTTCTTTTAGGATTCTGGGGTGAGTCCCCTCAGGCCCCATTGCTTTGTCCACCTTGAGTTTTAGGAGTTCTTTCAGGACTCTTTCTTCTGTAAATGGACTGGTGTCAACCCCCCTACCCAGAGTGCTTCTATTGTCTGGTTTAGGTAACTCCTCCTCATCTTCTTTTGTGAATACTGAGCAAAAGTATTCATTCAGTATCTCTGCCTTTTCACTGTCTCCCTCTGCCCACCTCCCCTCTCCCTTATTAACCTTCACTATTCCTCCCTTAACCTTTCTATGCTCCCTAATGTACCTATAAAAGGTTTTATCCCCCTTCTTAATTGGCTTGGCTATTTTTTCCTCAGTTTGGGCTTTTGCTATTCTGACTACCTTCCCCACTTCTTTCTGCTTTAATTGATACAGTTCCCTGTCGTGCACCTTCTGTGATGCCTTATACTTTTTGAATGCAGCCTTTTTCTCCTTACCCTTCCCTGCCACCTCTTTTGAGAACCATAGTGTTTTTTTACTCCACTTTGTTTTCTTTATCTGTTTCACACAAAGGCTTTTGCCTCTATGATGGCAGTTTTGATTTTCTCCATTGTTCTTCCACCCCTCCTTTTTGGCCATTTGCTAGTGTATTCCTCAGGTATTCACCCATTTTGCCAAAGTCAGCCCTTCTAAAGTCCAGTATGCTTGTTTTTGTATGGCTTGTCTCCATGGTTGTGCTTATTGTGAAGCACACTGTGCAGTGGTTGCTTGTTCCCAGATGTCTACTGACTTCTAAATTTGTGATCCTCTCTCCATTTGAGAGTACCAGGTCTAGCATTGCTTCCTCCTGAGTGGGTTCCAACACTAGCTGTCTAAGGTCTGCCCCCTGCAGGGCATCGAGAATGACCTTGCTCTTGGATGTGGCTGCAGTACATGTCATCCAGTTAACATCTGGCATATTCAGGTCCCCCATTAACAGTATCTCCCCTTTTTGAGCCATTTTGAGAATGTCCTCTATCATTTTCTTGTCCATTTCCTCCCTTGAGATGGGGGTCTGTATACAACCCCTGTGCAGATTGTGATGCCATTCCCTGTCTCCAAGGTGACCCAGAGTGCCTCTTGCCCTCCCCTTTACTTTTTAGTTCTGTAGCTTTGATCCCTTCCCTTATGTAGAGAGCTACTCCACATCCTCTTTTCCCCTCCCTGTCCCTTCTGTAGACTGTGTACCCCGGTATGTTGACATCCCAGTCATGGTTCCCCGTGTACCATGTTTCTGTGACTGCCACAATATCCAAGCGTTCATCTTCCATCAAGGCTACTAGCTCAGGAAGCTTGTTTCCCAGACTACAGGCATTGGTACTCATTGCCCTCCATTTAATGTTGGCTTTATCCTTTTTTCTCCCCCATGCCTGCTGTTTTTGCCCTTGTCTATTTTTCCATTTACCCCTGTTCTGCCCTCTGTTGAGCACCGTACCTCAGTATTTACCTTACTACTGATCATGTTTTGTGGGGGGAGGCTTGAAATTTCCTGCCTCTTATTAGCACCTCCCCCCATGGCTAGTTTAAAAGCTTGCCAAGGAAGCATTTAAACCTGTCACTTAGGATCTTGGTTCCCTTCATGGACAGATGCAGACCATCGTGCCAGTACAAACCTTCATCTCTCCAGGTGTATCCCCAGTCCCCAATGAAGCCAAAGCCCTGTGCTCTGCACCAGTTTTGCCACCATTCATTAAACTGCGTGGTGTGTAGTACCCTAGCCTCACCCCCTGCCATGGACTGGCAGCACCTCTGAGAAGGTAACTGTGCTTGCTACCTGTCTGAGGCCCCTCCCCAACTCCACAATTTCATCCTGCACTGCAGTGATCCCATGCCTAGCTAGGTCATTTGTCCCAAGGTGGACAATGATATCTAGTTCCCTCCCCTGTGATGCTGCTTTTGCAATCCTGAGGACTCACTTCTTGTCCTTCCAAGCCATGGCACCAGGCAGACACCTTACTTCCCTCTCCTCTCCCTTCCCCAGGTCTACCCCTCTAACAATTGAGTCCCCTATCAGAAGCTGTTTCCTTCCCCATGGTGTCCCTTGCCACCCTTCTGCGGGTCTCCTTTTGGGTGTCCTCAGCATTCTTCTTGGTCTCCACTGAGGGTGCCATCATAGAGGAATCTTGCTCTGCCAGATTTGCATATGGTTTGTGTAGAGGTACAACTAGGGGGCTTCGCCTCTGTTCTACCACCCGTACCCTCCCAGAACCCACTGTGGTCCAACTGCTCTTCATACTTGGCAGCCTCTGTGGCAGTGGTGCTCTTTGGGTTGGGAAGGCCTCCTTAGTCCTTGCCAGTTCAGCCTGGAGGTGGGCTACCTCCTCCCTCAGAGCTGACAGTTGCCTGCAGATAGGACAGCAATGCAGTTTCCAGAATGTCTCCCAGAATACTGCTGCCCCACAGCCAGTGCATTGCACCACTCCCCACATGTCCCTCTCCCTTATAATATACAATATGTAATATATAAATATATATATATATATATATATATATTTTTCTTCCTTTGTGTGGTGTGTTCTTACCCTTTATGCACTGTGCTGGGTTATTAAGAATATGACAGTTCTGCCCCAAGACCTGTTGAGGAAGTGATGTCAGAACCTTGGCTATAAAGGAAATGTCACGCCTGGGGGTGGGGTGTGGGGAAGGGGGGTGGGTAGTCCACAACCACTGGTGACTGTTAGAAACAATCAAATACACCACTGCTCCACCACCCTGGTGAGTACTGCCCTTTATAGTAATTCAGCTAACCTCCAGTAACTGATTTGTCAACTATTTAAAAGTAATTTGATGCAGACTGTTACAGAATACTAGTAGACAGTCCAGTTAGCCACAAAGGAAAATCAAATATGCAGTTTTTTCAACCCTTCTGAAGTTGCTCACAAGATAAGTAGTTTTGAAAACCCCCTTCCTGATTTAAAAACGAAATTAAACACAAAGCAATACCAATGTAAGACTGTAAAGTAAGGAAAACTTCCCTCAGATGTAAGTAAGAGAGATCAGTTGCAGATTTCTAGCAAGGGAGTAGTAGTAAGACGGGGAAAATGGGGGCAGACCCTGTATGGACAGAAGGTCACGGGGTATGCTAGAGTGTTATAGGCAAACAGGATGGCCCTTTTGTTTTTCTCTGCTGTAACTGTCTTTGGTTCTGTATTTCTTGCTAAAACTTAATGTAACACTCAGATATGCAACTAAATCTCCAAGTAAATTCATGAAATCAAGTTGCACAAATCTTACAGATCAAACAGGAGTGGTCCCGGAGGACTGGCGGAGGGCAGATGTAGTACCACTTCACAAAAGTTGGAGCAGTGGGGAGGCTTCACTTACAGTCCAGTCAGCCTGACTTCAGTGATGGGGAAATTAATGGAGTCACTACTGAAAGAAAGGATTGTGGAATATCTTGAATCCAGTGGCTTGCAAGACCTGAGGCAGCATAGGAAGAGGCACTGGGGGAGGTCATGTCAAACTAATCTTATGGATTTCTTTGGCTGTGTAACCTGTGAAGTAAGATAAGGGTGAAGTGGTGGATGTGCCCTACCTTGATTTCAGTAAGGCCTTTGACAGTGTTCCACATAGGAGATTCATAAACAAGCTGGGTAGCCTAGGAGTGGGAATAAAAGTGGTTAACTAGTTAAGAAATTGGTTGGAGGAAAGACGACAGAAGGTACAGTGGCGTGAAAAAGTATTTGCCCCCTTCCTGATTTTCTCTATTATTGCATATTTGTCACACTGGATGTTTTCAGGTCTTTAGACAAAATATAATATTAGATAAAGGGAACCTAAGTGAACAAATGACACTTTTTTTTTTTACTTATTTCATTTATTTAATGAAAAAAGTTAACCAACACCAACTGGCACTGTGTGAAAAAGTAATTGCCCCCTAGTTAAATCAACCCAATTAAAGGGATAATTAGAGTCAGCTGATTGAACACAGCCAGGCTTGATTACAGCCAGCCCTGCTCAATATAAACCTCACTTATTTTGGCCCTTACCATCAGAGTCACGTTGCCAGCACAAAGATTCAACGAGCACATTATGCCATGATCAAAGGAAGTTCCTGAAAAGATCAGAAAAAAATTTGTTGCCCTCTATCAGTCTGGAAAGGGTTACAAAGCTATTTCTAAGGCTCTGGGACTCCATTGAACCACAGTGAGCCATAATCTCCAAATGGAGAACACTTGGAACAGTAGTGAACCTTCCCAGGAGTGGGCGGCCTGCCAAAATTACTCCAAGGGCGGTGTAAAATCATCCAAGAAGTCTCAAAGGATCCTAAAACAACATACAAAGAACTGCAGGCTTCTCTTGCCTCAGCTAAGGTCAGTGTTCATGACTCCACAATCAGAAAGAGACTGGGCAAAATGGGCTTCATGTGAGAGGTAGCAAGGCGGAAACCACTGCTAACCAAGAGAACATAAATGCTCGTCTCTCATTTGCCAAGAAGCACCTGGATGATCCACAAGCTTTTTGGGAAAATGTTCTATGGATAGATGAGTCCAAAGTGGAACTTTTGGACAACATGGATCCCATAATGTCTCGTGAAAGCAAACACAGCATTACACAGTAAGAACACCATACCAACAGTCAAACATGGTGGTGGTAGTGTGATGGTGTGGGGATGCTTTGCTGCCTAAGGACCTGGATGACTTGCCATAATTAAAGGAACCATGAATTCTGCTCTGTACCAGAAAATTCTTAAGGAGAATGTCCAGTCATCCTTCTGTCAGCTGAAGCTGAGCGTAGTTGGGTCATGCAGCAAGACAATGATCCAAAACACAAAAGCAAGTCCACATCAGAATGGCTAAAAGAAGTAAAATTAAAGTTTTGGAGTGGCCTAGTCAAAGTCCAGACTTAAACCCAATAGAGATGCTGTGGCAGGACCTGAAATGAGCAGTTCATGCTCGAAAACCTACCAAATGTTACTGAATTAAAGCAGTTCTGCGAGGAAGAGTGGGTTAAAATTCCTCCACAGCGATGTGAAAGACTGATATTGAATTATAGGAAGTGTTTGGTTGCAGTCATTGCAGCTAAATGTGGCATAACCAGTTATTAAGTGTAAGGGGGCAATTACTTTTCACACAGTGCCAGTTGGTGTTGGTTAACTTTTTTTCATTAAATAAGTGAAATTAAAAAAAAAACAAGTGTTATTTGTTCACTCAGGTTCCCTTTGTCTAGTATTACATTTTCTCTAAAGACCTGAAAACATCCAGTGTGACAAATATGCAATAATAGAGAAAATCAGGAAGGGGGCAAATACTTTTTCACGCCACTGTAATAGTAAATGTAGTTCTCTCTGAGGAAGAGAGGGTGCATTGCGGGGTGTCGCAAGGATCAGTACTAGAACCAGTCCTCTTTAATATCTTTAAAAGCAACATTGCAGAGGAACTACAATGAATGTATGTCTTTTCACAGATGACACAAAAATGTACAGTAGAGTGGACACTTGGGGGGGTGGATGGAGATCTAGGTAAGCTTGAAGAAACATAGAAACATAGAATTTGACGGCAGATAAGGACCGCTTGGCCCACCCAGTCTGCCCATTTCCCTACCTACTGGATAAGCTGCAGATCCTAGTTAACCAGCAGCCTACTTCTTTCTACCCCCACCCCCAGAATTGCCTTATGACTATCCCATGCATGCTTGAATTCCACCACTGATTTTGACTCCACAACCTCCTCCGGAAGGCCATTCCATGCATCCACAACCCTCTCTGTGAAAAAATACTTCCTTAAATTACCTCTGAGCCGCCCCCTCTATCTTCAAATTGTACCCTCTTGTTCTTGCACACCTCTTTTTTTGAAAGATGCTACCCTCTTGGACTTTGTTGATTCCCTTGAGGTACTTGAAAGTTTCTATCATGTCCCCCCTCTCCCTCCTTTCCTCGAGGCTATACATATTAAGCTCCTTAAGTCTCTCTTCATATGTCCTCCGGTGCAGACCCTGCACCATTTTAGTTGCCTCCTCTGACAGCTTCCATCCTGTCTATGTCTTTATGAGATTGGGTCTCCAGAATTGCACACAGTACTCCAGATGGGGTCTCACCAGCTGTCTGTACAGAGGGTAATAACTTCCTGTTTTCTACTGGTGATGCCTCTCCTATGCATCCCAGTATCCCCCAACCCTCCTTGCTGCCTTCTCACGTTGTTTGCCCACCTTTAGGTCATCTGATATGACTACCCCAGGTCCTTTCCATTTTTGTTGTTGTTATACTCACCCCCATTGTGTACTCTTCCCTGGGTTTTGTTTCCCAGGTGCATTACCTTGCACTTCTTAGCATTGAATCTAAGCTGCCACATTTGACCATTCCTCTAACCTTGACAAGTCCCTTCTCATCCTTTCCACCGACCCTGTGCATCAACTCTGTTGCAGATCTTAGTGTCATCTGCAAAGAGACATACTTTTTCCTTCCAGTCCTTCTGCAATGTCGCTTATAAAGACATTGAAGAGGACTGGTCCCTAATACTGAACCCCTCGGTACCCTGCTAGTAACCCTCCTTTCTTCTGAGGGACTCCATTTACTATTACCTCTGTGTCCTATTCTCCAGCCAATTCTTTACCCAGGCTGTCATCTTGGGACCCACTCCCAGGCTGGCTAACTTATATTAATCTTTTGTGTGGGACTGTGTCAAATGGCTTGCTAAAGTCTAGGTAGGCCATGTCCACAGCCCCTCCCTGATCTACTACTTTGGTCACCCAGTCAAAGAAATCTTTCAGATCTGCCTGGCATGACCTTCCCGCTGTGAATCCATGCTGCCTAGGGTCTTGTGCCCCTCTGGCCTCTAGATACTCGACAATTCTTTCCTTTAGAAGTGATTCCATCATTTTCCCTATCACTGAGGTTAAACTAACAGGTCTATAGTTTTCTGCTTCTGCCTTGCTCCCACTTTTGTGAAGGGGAATCACATCTGCCCTCCTCAGTTCTCGGTACCACCCCATCCTCCCACGATGTTGTTAAAGAGGGTAGTCAAGTGTCACTAGTTCTACCCTTAGTTCTTTAGAATTCTGGGATGAATTCCATCAGGCCCCATTGCTTTGTCCACCTTCAGTTTTAAGAGTTCTTTCAGAACCCTTTCTTCTGTAAATGGGCTGGTATCAACTTCTGTATCCAGAGTGTTACTACTGTTTATTTTATGTACCTCCTCTTCCTTTGTAAATACTGAGCAAAAGATTTGTTTAGTATCTCTGCCTTTTCACATTCTCCTCTGCCCACCCTTCCTCCCCTTTATTAAGCCTCACTATCCTCCCTTGGTCTTCCTTTGCTCCCTGATGTACCTATAAAAGGTTTTATTCCCTTCTTAACTGAGTTGGCTATCTTTTCTCAGTTTGGGCCTTTGCTGTTCTGACTGCCTTCCAGCCTCCTTTGCTTTAACTGATACAGTTCTCTGTCCTGCTCCTGCTGCGATTCCTTGTACTTCCTGAATGCTTTCTTTTCTCTTGAACCTTCACTGACACTTCCTTTGAGAACCATAGTGGTTTTTTACATCGTCTTGTTTTGTTTATTTGCTTCATACAAAGGCTCGATACCTCTGTGATGGCAGTTTTTATTATTCCCCATTGTTCTTCCACCCTCCTTCCCACCCATTTGCTAGTGCATTCCTTAGGCACTCACCCATTTTGGCAAAGTCAGCCCTCCAAAGTCCAGTACTTTTGTCTTTTGTAATGGCTTGACTCTATTGCTGTGTTTATTGTAGAACCATACTGTTCGATGGTCGCTAGTTCCCAGATGGCTACCCACTCTACATCTGTGATCCTCTCTCCATCTCCATTTGAGAGTATCAAGTCTAATATTGTCCCTCTCGAGTGGGCTCCAGTACTAGTTGTCTAAGGCATGCCCCTGTAGGGCATCTAGAATAACTGCACTCTTCAAGTGGCAGCTGCAACCGCGCCCAGTTAACATCTGGCATATTCAGATCACCCATCAGCAATATCTCCCTTTTCTGCCATTCTAAGTATACTTTCTATCATTTCCTTGTCCATTTCCTCCCTGAGAGAGGGTCTGTATCTAACCCTGTCAGATTGTGGTGCCATTGCCTGTCTCCAAATTTACCCACAGTGCTTCTTCTCCTCCCTGTTTACCCTTTTTGTTCTGTTGCTTTATTCCTTCCCTTATGTAAAGAACTACTCCTCCCCCTCTTTACCCTCCCTGTCCCTCCTGTAGATAGTGTATCCTGGTATGTTTACGTCCCAGTCATGGTTTTGTGTGTACCATGTTTCTGTGACTGCCACGATATCCAGATGTTCCTCCTCCATCAAGGCCACTAATTCAGGAAGCTTGTTACCTAGACTACGGGCATTGGTACTCATTGCTCTCCATTTTTGATGGCCTTACCTTCTGTTGCAGCATCTCCACTGACCGTTCTACCTTGGTCTTTTCTCATTTAGTACCCTGTTTTGTAGGGAGAGGCTGGGATTTTTCTGCTGCTTGTCAGTGCCTCCCCATTGACTAGTTTAAAGCTTGCCAATGAAGCATTTAAACCGATTGCTCAAAAGACTTGTTCCTTCCTGGACAGATGCAGACCATCCTGCCAGTATAGGCTGGTGTCCTCCAGGTGGAACCCCAGTCCCCAATGAAGCTAAACCCTGTGCTCCGCACCATTTTTTCAACCATTCATTAAACTGCATGGTGCCATTACCTCGCCTCCCCATGCCTTTGACAGGCAGCACCTCTGAGAAGGATACTGTGTTTGCTACTTGTCTTAGGCCCCTCCCAACTCTGCAATGTCCTCCTGCACTGCTCTAACCTCATGATGAGCCAAGTCATTTGTCCCTAGGGTGGACAATTACGTCCAGCTCAGAATCCCTTGCAGCTGTTGTTGTGATCCTGAGGATGCGCTTCCTGTCCTCTAAGCCATGGCACCAGGCAGGCACCTTACTTCAGATTTCCCAGCTCCTCCCAGTTCTATCCCTAATAATTGAGTCCCCACCAGGAGCTGCTTCCTTTCCTTGTGGTGTCCTCTGCCTCCTTCCTGTGGGCCTCCCTGGACAGTTGTCCTCAGCCTCCTTAGTCTCCTCTGCGTGGTGATCTATAGGGGAGCTATGCTCCCCAGAATGGCGTATGGATTGTGGTGTGTAACATGTGACTGGGTGTGCCTCTGTTTCACCATCCTCATCCTCCCTGAGCCCACTGTGGTCCAACTGCTGCTTCTTTGCAACCTCTGAGGTAGTGGTGGTGGTTCTGGTGCTCCTGGATGGGGAGGTTCCCTCCTACTGTCCATTGTGGCCTGGGGAAGGTCCCCACTACTGTCCAGTGTGGCCTGAAGACGGGCAACTTCCTCCCTCAGGGCAGACAGTTGTCTGCAATAGAGCAGCATCTCAGCCTCCAGAAAGACTCCCGGAAGACTGCTGCCCCACAGCCATTACATTGCACTATCCCTACATTTTTTTTTTTTTTTTGTGTGATTGGTTTGTAATGTAGAAATATATATTTATATTATACAATGTTTATGCTTATATTGTCAGTGCAGTGTGCTAGAGAGGATATGACAGTGACATGCCTTGCACTCTTGAGGAAATGATGTCAGAACCCCAGGTATAAAGGAACTATTTCCAGGGGTGGAAGGTTGGGCCTAAACTGTGCCCTCGCAAAACAATCAGCTAGAAGCTCTGACCCACTGCTGCAATGAGTGCCTTCCTGTCAGGAAGATGCCCTACACAACAATTTGATAGAGAAATACCCTGCCAATCAATCAGAGAAAAATTCACACATCCAAGTCAGACACAGGTAAACCTTCCCAGCCCCAAAACAGGCCTGGTGGTTTGTGCTCTGAGAGCTGTCCACCCCAAAATAAGTCAGCTGTGCTTTAAACTCTTCCTGCACTGAAAATCTTAAGAATTGTAACAAAACGTAAACCTTAATCCACCACCCTCTGTTGCTTGAAAGACTGTCTTTTCCCTGTTTCACACTGCAGGTTTTTCTGTGACCACTCCTTAACCCCAGTAACTCTGTTTAAAAAGAGTTTTACTATCACAAACTCCTACGCACTCAGTAAATTATTTAAAATAGTTTCAGTCCCAAAAGCCTAGTAGTCAATCCAGCTACCCCAGGACAACCAGAATGAAGTATTTAAACACTTATGAGGTTACTTCCAAGATAAGCAGAGTTTGCAAGTTTCTTTTCAACTGCTCAGCCACCTGAAATTTAAAAATAGTTTAACTGTCAGCAAATCCTAGTAGACAATCTAGCTACCTCAAGGACCTACCCAAATGCAGTATTTAAATCCTTCTGAAGTTACTAACAAGATAAACAGAGTTTACAAGCCCTTCTTGGTTAAACCTCTAAATAAATATGTGAATAAAAAGCAATTACCAAGGGTAGTTAGTTTCACCTCCCACAGAATTAAGCAAAAGTGCACGTTTGTTGCAGATATCAAGTGCAATATAGAATTTCTCACACAGCTCGCAGTTGAAGAAAGCAGTATCCTTCCAGCTCCAGCAAATGTGCTTTGGAGTGGTCTAGAAAGTGGTAACTAAATTTCAGTGCACAAAAGTGCAAAATCATCCACTTGGGGCATAGAAACCCATAGTCAGAGTACAAAATGAGGGGAGTGGTACTTGTGACCACAAAACAGGAAAGAGACCTGGGTGTTATCATATCTGATGACCTAAAAGTGGCCTAACAGTGTGACAAGACAGTTGGTAGAGCCAGTGGGATGCTAGGGTGCATAGGGAGGGGTATCACCAGCTGGAAGAGGGAGGTGGTGGTACCTCTGTATCAGTCTCTGGTAAAAGCCCACATAAGAGTTCTGTGTCCATTTCTGGAGTCCTCATCTTCAAAAGGACATAGAGTTGAGGCATTCCAGAGGAGGGCAACTAAAATGATGCAGGATCTGCATCAAAAGCCCCATGAGGAGAGTTTGAGGGACCTCAGTATGTACAGTCTGGAGGAAGGAGAGAGTGGGGTGGATACAATAGACTTTCAGTTACCTCAAGGGTATAAATAAGGTTCAAGAGGGAAGCCTTTTTCAGAGGAAACAATGCACAAAAACAAGGGGTCATGCAGTGAATCTGGAGGGGACAGAATCAGGGGAAATGTAAGAAAACACTTCTTCAGAAAAAGGGTTATGGATGCCTAGAACAGCCTCTCATGAGAAGGAGGTGGGAGGATAAACTGTAATGGGATTTAAGAAGGCATGGGATAGGTATAAGGGAACCTTAGAAGCAAGGGGGGGGGGTGGTAAAGCCAGAGATCAAGTAGAGTCTATTGTGTGATGGTAGGTAGGGAACATGGGCAGTCTAGGGGAGCCAAGTGGTCCTTATCTGCCATCAAATTCTGTTTCTAGGTTTGTTTTCCTACCTACAGTAACCTTCCTGATTCAAGAAGTGATTTCAAATATACCTGAAACAAGTGCATCATTCACCAGTTGCATATCAGCAGGCAACTTGCAAATCAACACTGTGCAGTGTCATGATGAAGACACGAAACTCTTGTTTAAAATGCATCATTTGCTTGATGCTTTTGAGGCTAAACGGGAGCTTTTTAACCTGAACAGGAGCCCCTAGGTGCTGCTGAATAGTTCTTGACGAGCACAATGAATAAGCCACATTATGAAGGTGGTGCTCACGGTGGAGATCAGTACAGAAAAAAACACGGCCTGGTGGCGCTGAGGGTTGAGGCGCTGGATGCCACACCTCACTCTATGCTGGTGACCCAGGTTCAGGAATGAGCCTGGGTCATCGGGGGTTGGCAGGGGAGGTAAGAGATTGAGCGTCCGGAGGACAGCTCTCTCTTCCCGGGGAGGGTTAGGGCACAATGCTTGCTCGAGGAGCGACCTCTGGCGGTGGCTGGGGGTAGCCAACAGCAGTGGTGTGATGCAGAACCTGGGGGTGGAGCCATGGCATTACATTGCCAAGATTGCTGGGCTCCACAGGGGATCCAAGCCTGTAAAAAAAGCAAAAAAAAAAAAAACAAAAACCCTCTCTCCGTTGATAGGGGATGGTGCCTCCTCCCACAGTCTACACTCCTGGAGTCAGGCTCAGCCCCCTCTGCTCTCCCCCTCTCTGGCCCAGTGGCTCAGTACTTGAGAAAGAGTGCCCTGGGTAGGGGCGACCCTTCCCCGGAGGGCAGACCTGAGGGATGCCTGGTGCCATAGAGGAGTGGAAAGAGCAACTGAGTCACGAGAGGAGGTAGACAGTGGATCAGAGGTCACTGGAGAGAGTTTGGCGGTTGCAGTAGGGGTGCACAAATAGAGTTTGAAAAAAGAAAAGTACAGAAAAAAACAGACACTCACTACCTCCTAATAAAAAAAGCCACTCCAGTTTAAACGTTAAAGTGCTCAGTGCATTCTTTATTGAACATTCTGTAAAAACCTGGAGCCTTCTGGAAATCCATCAGACATGTTTTGGATTCTTTAAAATGGCCCTATGGGCCAATAGGCCTTTGACAAAGGATTTTACAGAATCTGAAATCTGTCAGATGGTTTTCTAGCAGTGTTCTGGCTTTTATAGCGCTTTCAATAAAGAATGCACTGTGCACTTCTAAGTTTAAACTGGAATGGCTTGTTTTATTAGGAAGTGGTGAGTGCCATTTTTCTGTTTTTTTTTCTGAAAAGTTTTTTTTATATATACCCCTAAAGGAAGGGAAATGATCGTAATTTGACCTCAAGGGGTTCACTGCCCAATCTCTTTCACTTCCTCATAGCCAGCCCCCAACCTTGACATTTTGTGACTTTGGTACAGGGAGAAGGCGGGAGCACGCTCCATTCACTTGAATGTAGAGTCTTTTTGCAAGCTGATTTTCTAATTTCAAAACTCTTTTTTGTCGCTGATCATTGCCAGGGTTCAACTAACAAGAGCCATTTTAGTTGAATCCTGGCAACAGTCTGTGCCAAAACCCAATTTGAAGTTGGGAAATCAGCTGGCAAAAAGATGCTACAGTCAAGTGATTGGAGTGTGCCCCACCGTCTCCCTATACCAACATCACAAAAAAGTCAGAGCGGTGGGGGCAGCTATGAGGAAGGGAATGGGTGTGTGTGGCAAGCCTCGCAATGATTATTGTTGTCATTACAGGGAGCTACCCTGAATTGTACTTATGCTACCCAGAGCCTGGATGCAGGACAGGTGAGATGAAGACCCCTGAAAAAGGGATTTAATTGCCCAGTGCTCTCACCCAGTTAACAAATTTAAATAAATAAAATAATTATCTATGTCAAAGTTCAACTGTATACTAATCTTGTTAAGAGAAGTAAATATATAAATTGCATTCTGTTTGTATTTCTCTTGTCATTAACTATCTGATTGTTATAGAAATGAATATGTTTGAGTCCTTTGATGTACTTGAGACACTTGAACAAAGTTTTAGTTCAGAGGAAAACACATCTTCTGAGTCCTTGTCTGTATCTGAAGAAGACTATCGGGGGAATACAGTCAAATAATGAAGTCATAGGTATAGCCCATGCCAGTTTGAACCAACTAACTCTGAAGAAGAAGACATTCAGAATCATGGTCTGGAACAGGTCCCTTGTTACCCTGTACAAAAAGGAAATGTAAAGTGGTTAGTAACAATATCCAATTATTACATTTTTAGCTTAGAAACAACAGCAATTTTCCAATTAGGCAGTATATTACTATCTATTCACTTGTGCGACTGCTTGTGCTCTCAACATTCATGGTGACAAAAGAGGATAATAGATTCTATAGGTACACCAGCAAAAGAATGAAAGCCTGGTGGTGGTTGTGGTGGTGGTTGGGGGGGATTTTAAGGCTCAGAGTGTATACAAGGGAATGAAAGGATGGAAATCTGCAGCAAAGCTGCGAATAGAGTTATCTGCTCCTCTGGCAGCCATGTTCACCAAGTCACCCAACACATAAGTGGTTCTGGCAGTCTGTAAGAGGGCTCATGTAGTCACTCTACACAAAAGTGGTAGTAGAGAGGAAGCAGACAACTATAGGCCAGTCTTCCTCACCTCAGTAATGGGTAAGATTAGGTAGTCACTGTTTAAAGAAAGAATAGTGGCACACTTGGAACCCGATGGTGCCCAAGAACTGAGGCTACATGGTTTAACAACAGGATGGTCATGTCAGACGAATCTGTTAGACTTTTTTGGATGGTGTGACAAAGTTGGCAAAATGGTGTTTGGGGGGGGAGGCAGTGGATGTCGTCTACCTCAGTTTCTGCAATGCCTTCACCACCATGCCACATAAAAGGCTGCTTTACAAGATGGGTAGTCTGGGCATGGGGCACAAGGTGGTAAACTGAGTTATGAACTGACTAACGGACAGGATGCAGACGATGGTGGGAAATGTGATCCAATCCGGGAAGAGGGTTGTAACCAGTGGTGGTACCTTATGGATCAGTCCCTGTACCATGTCCTGTTTAGTGTTTTTCTTATTGACATTGCAGAAAAGCTGGAGTGAAAGGTCTGCCTGTTTGCTGATGACACCTAGATCTGCCACATGGTGTATACTCCAGATGGGGTGGAGAGAATGAGAAGGGACCTGGGGAAGATTGACAAATAGTATGAGGTGTGGCAAATGAGGTTCAATTCAAAGTAGTGATAAATAAGGCCCCTAAGATATAAGAATCCTGGGTTGAGCTACAGGATTGGATGGGGAGGTCTGATGATCATCAAGGAAGTAATGGACTTGGGGGTATTATCTCTGATGACCTGAAGGTTTCTAAGCTGAGTACTGCATGAATGGCAAGTGGCATGCAGTGGTTCATATCCAAAGGTATCACTAGCAGAAGGCAGGAGGAAGTGATGCTATTGTATAACATGCTGGTTAGGCCTATAGCACTGTGTGCAGTTCTGGCAGCCGCACCTTTGTATGGACACAGATTTGGTGGAAGTGGCCAAGATAATGGAGACAAGATGGTACAGTACTTGTACCAGAAAACATATGAGGAGGGTTTGAAGCACCTCAGTATGTATTTGCTGGAGCAGTGAAGAGATCGGGTGGACATGCTATAAACATTCAAGTTCCTTAACAGCATAAACAAGGTGCAGCATGGTGACATCTTCCTCTACAGTTAGAGTTCAAGAACGAAGGGTCAGGAAATGAAATTGGAAGGGTGCAATCTAAGGGAACAGGTGATGAAGTTTTTCTTAATGGTGAGGGTGGTGGACACATGGAAGAATCTGTCACAGGAGATGGTGGGAGAGAGAACAGGGTAGAAACTTAAACATGCATGTGACAGTCAACGATGGAACCTTAGGGGTGTGAAGAATGGGTGAAAGCCCTTGATCATGCATTCTACTGTCTATGGAGAATTTACAAATAAGTCATTGTGGAATACAATAAAGAAATGTACACATCTCCTATAGTACTTCACACTTTAAACAATTTGCACTACCAGTGTGATCAGCCCCATCTGGATCTGCTTTCTATGGCCCTCATGAAATTCAAATTCGAGGTCAGAGTGCATCAGAACCATTATGTGGCAGAACACACTGGGTGTGGATAGTTGTCCATCTACCAAGCTCTTTGCACCCCATATGGGAAAGAAGACTTACAATGGACATGACTGGGACATCCAGTTATATAGAATCCAGCAGGTGGTGGCCAATATTGACACAGAATACATCTGAGAATTCTGTTACATCGAAATCACATCTTATGAATTCGCCTTTGAACCACATTTTTTAAGTAACTGACTGTGACTGTATCCTTCTTTTGTATATCTGCTATCTGGAACTGCTAGAGGATGCACAAGTCAGTCGCACTGAGAAATAGAAAACAACTGGCCCACTTTTTTTTAATTTTAACTCTAGTTCTGTGACCCGGCCCTGGGGAACTCTCTCCAGCATCCTGTACCTCCAGTCTCTACCTCCCACCTGAGACTCTTCTTCTCCCTTGCTCTGACCTGACACATCCCCCAGATCTGATCCCCCGGGGAGGGGCAGCCTTATCTATAGTATAGAGTGCCAGGCTGAGCAAGTGGGGCTGGAGAGGAGAGTGCCCAGTGTAGGGAGTGTGGTCCAGGGCAAAGGTGTCTTCGCCTATCTCCGAGGGAGGGGGATTTTTCTACTTGGATCCCCCCCACTTGTGTGATGTGCAGTGTCATCCAGCCCACTATGTGAGTGCTCCCTCCATGTCCAGAAGATGGCTGCCTAACATTCCCCTTGTGACGTGGTCTCTGCATCTGTAGTGCATCCGGTCTCCACTGGATGATGCTAACTGTGCAAGACATTCCCTCTCCCTCCCAGGAGAGGAGAGCAGTCCTATGGACGCTCCATCCTCTCCTCCCTGGCCAACCCCTGGCATCCCGAGCTCGTTCCTGAACCAGGGTTGCTGGCGCGGCGTGAGGTGTGGCATCCAATGCCTCAACCCTCAGCGTCACTGGGTTGGCCAACTGGCCCACATTTAACATATGTTGTATTCATCCAGCATGGTTGATCAACTAAGTGTGAATATCATACAAGTTTATTTATCTAATTCGGTCCTCCCATAGCTAATTACTATCCACTAAATGCAAACCACTAAATATGTATCCGTTCAGTAAGACTTTAACATAGAATAAATCCAATATCCAAACTATTACATGTCAATTTTTAATTTTTTGTGATTCAGCTGGGTTCTGTCACTTTAACTTTAAGAACTACACATTATTCTAGATAATATACGGTATCACAGACATGATACAGCTTGTGTTTCCATCTCAGACATGTGAAGTCTACAGTGACTTCTCCAGTTTACCTCAAGAGGTAAATACAGTATCTACTTAACCTCTGGTTATAAACTCAGTCCTGCTGTATGGATAGTTAAAGATTCAAGGCCTTACTTACATTTGCAGTAATCTCTGTGTGTGGAAATGATGGCAACCACTGTTGCAAGGTTGCAGTAGCCACAAAACAAAGTCACTAAACATTCCTTATTATTTAAAATATTTTTTCCTTTTTTTTGTAATTGATTAACCGTTTTATTATTTTCTTAGTTTACATGAACATGTAATTGTTCTGAACAATATATCATGACGTGCTTACCTTTCTAATGTAACAGTTTGTGAATTATGTCTATCACATGTGCCTAGGCTTAGAATGCTGTGTAATGACTACAGAATCAGGAAGCACATGCTATACAGAAATAAATGTGATAAAACCTATGTTAGCGGAGTTTGGATCGGATTGCATTACTGAGCACCCTGGATTTAACACAATCTGTCTCGATGTACGGAGCCTTCAGCTCTCATGGAGTGATTGCAAAAGACAATATGACAATCCATGTGAAGGACCAGTTCACAAAAAATACAGGCATGTAGCCTATTAATGGTTTGTATGGTGGTGTTGCGTATAATTGGGCAGACATATGAGGGTACTGATCCCTTCATGTACAGTCTGGGTTATAAGACAAGCCTTTCCTCCACAGGATGTCAATGAGGTATTGGTCAAATTTCTTTATCCGAGTTTGCACTGAAGATACTACTTTGTAGTTCCTTATATTACTTAGTATTGAAAGGTCCTAATTTACGGTCTGTACCCATCAAATTACTCACAGTGAGTGTGGCTAACTGTTTAATTGGTGCAAACTTACTCACTATATGTTATGTGTTGCCCATTCAATTCAATGGTTCAGTGCATTAAAGATTTAGATATAGTAGCATGTGCTATATAGTATATTTGATGTCATTCAGAATTTAGTCAAATGAAGATCCAACTGATAGCTTCATGTAATATGAGTTACAACAAGTGTATACATTTCTTTATGTACCTCTTTTAGTTGTCTATCACATACTTTGTTAAATAGTTTGTTATTAGATGTTGTTATATGTACAGTTTCTCCCAAGTGTCAGCTTGGCCAGACACTGAACGTTATACAAAATCTACCAATGTTACGTATTACTCGCTTCTAATATTTGAAGTGTTAAATTGATATGAAGACCATTACAATACAAAGTGTGTGTGTGTGTGTGTGTGTGTGTGTATGTATGTGTATATATATATATATATACATACATATATATATATATATATATATAAAACATTTGCATACCTAGCTTGTTGCAAATCTGGTGTATAGGCCTTGGACTGCGTCATCCTTGTTAGGTCGTTCGTATGATGAGCATAGTGGTAGCAGTTGATGTTCGAGTGGTACTGACTCCTTTCACTTAATAATCCTGAATAGTTCATGAAAGAGCTTGTTCACATACTCTGTAGGGATTAGAATGAAATGAATGAATATTCAATAAATGTACTTTTCCCAATGTTACTGACCATCTTTGTGCTACGAAACCTTAACAGTACTCCAAAGTAAAATTGTCATTTGCACTAAGTCAACAAAGATGACTGTGTGGGGGGGAGGGGTACATTATAATGTTGGGTTTTTCTCGATGTTGATTTCAAATCAGAATGGTAAACAAAAAAATCACTTTATCTATTCAGTTCAGCAGATACTTAATCATCAGTGTAATGGAACACAACGCTGATGGTTTATTTTAATGTAGCCTAAATTCTGTCATACCAAATGTACATTCTTTCTTTATTTGCCTTTCGGAATGCCCGCCATGCTTTAAATTTATTGAAACTCTTCTGCCCACTCCTATTTTCATATTATTCATGGGAAGTGTTCTCATTGTAGTGTAGGGCCGCTACTGTTAATCTAATGACAACATACCATCTAATTAATATGTAACATATGATTTAAAAAAAAATAGTTACAACTTTAGTAAGGGTCACTGCCACAAGAGTGGATAATATCTGGCATTACCATATTCAAACATAACACCACTCACTCTAGTTGCACAAGCCTTCAGTAGTGCATGTGTGAACCATAGTCTGCCTGTTAGTCTAACCACTCATCCAGTTCTCTTCCAAGTTCATATCTTACCTACTCTGTCTTGTACTCATCCTATACTGAAATATAACCCCCCATCCTTATGGACCATGTTTATGAACCTAAGGTACTTGAGGTTATCTATCATGACTTTAGCCTAAATCCCCCATCCCTTCCTTACTCATGTTCTCTGCTTCTGTGATACAACATGCCATCTTATCAATGCCTGTCCAAGTGAAATATAAGAGACTTGCCTTTGTGTGAGTTGAATGTATCCATGTTCTCAAGCTAAACCATACTATGCAGTGGTCACTTGACCCCAGTTGACCTTCTACCTGGACTTCTGAGATTTTGTCATCTAGTGGCCTGTCTTGTACCTCTGAGCTTTATGTGCTCTCTGAGGTACATTTCCACCAACCAACACCTACAACTAGCACTACTAGTCACACTTTCATGTCTGTGATTTTATTGATCAGAGTACGAGCATCATAACTATCCATGTTTTGTCTCCTGTCGTGGCTATCATCCCAATACTCATGCATGCCTTTACTAAACTGTCTCCACCACTCTACCTGTATCTTTTCTTTTTTTTTTTTATGACTTCCTTCTTTTTTTTTTCCTTCCCCTTTATGTCTGTTTCAGCTGATACTGTGTATGTCTGGCCAGAGTATAGAGCCACATAGTTCTTGATGGGCCCCTGAGCACAATGTTTGCATGCTAACCCTGTGTGATGTATGGTCCGATTTTTTTATTTTTTTTCCCCATACATGAACCGAACCATATTTCATTGGCAACTGTGGCACTTATTACAGTAATGTGGATTTGCACATTTTATTTCATTTATGTTTTGAAATGCATTTGTCTCCTAAGAATTTGCATTTCCACAATAATACAATCACATTCTCCTCTTCACTCCACAATTTCAACCCCCCCCCACCTAAATTATCTACTTTTTTTGGGTGTGAAAGTCGTATTTGGTAATAAACAAGATCTGAACTACATAATTAACTTGCAAATATCAACTTATGAATCTACATTACAGAAATGGCTACAATTACCTTTCTTCATTCCTAAATAGGAAAAATTATACAGCTTAGGGGCATAATAATTGATCACGGAATGAAAAGCCTCGATAGATGACTTTTGCCCAAACGGTGATAGGCATCATATGTCTGACACTAATATTTTTCTCATTAATGCATCACTCATCTTCTGAGCAGCCTTTGAGCCTAGGATCAGATAATCTGAAATGTGAAATTGTCTTATGTACAAAAGTGTGCAGTTTCTACAAATTAGCTTGTACTGGATTTAGAGATACCTGTGTTTCAGTTATTTCTCTCTCCTAAGCTGGTCTCTGGGCTTCCCAACAGATGGGCTGTACCTCCTGATGCAGTATGCAGGCAGGAAATTCAGAGCTCTGCAGCTAGGGATATCCAGCTGTCCATTTCCTGTTCTCTCCAGTCTACTTCCTGCCTTCCAACTGGCAGGTACTCTGCAGCAGAGCTCTGTCACCACGTGGCAGGACTGAAGAAAGCAGACTGTAAGTCTTGATTTTTTATTTCTTCTGGATTTTGAGGAAACATTTTATTCCACACTCCTGCGGGGGTCTCAGTCTCATCCTTGCAAGCTGCACAGACTGGCCCCATGTTCACCACGAGGATTTTTTTCCTATGATTTTGGGCTTGTTTAAAAACATTTTCTCCTTACCCCTGGGATGGGGCTTTTCACTTCAGCTGTCTTCACAGCAATTGAAGGCCCACAACACCACTTTGGTAGCGCAAATCGCTCATTGGCACAGCATTTTATCACGTCGATGGCTGGCTTTCAGTGCCATTCAACCGCTCATCAACAGTGGGCCTGCAGCATTTCCACAGCCGCTCATCGACGTTCCAAGCTCTCATCAATGAGCACTTCTAAACAGGAGGAACACTGCTCCAACTCTATCGGAGCCATCAGGAAAGCTGTGCAACTCCCCTCAATGGCATCAGTGAGTGCAAGTACAGGGTAATTGGGACAGCAAACGTTTTTATCAAAGCATAGAACAAAGGCGCAAGTTTCACAGCTCAACTATTTTTTCCCTCTTAAAGGGCCAGCAACAGCTTCTCATCGGGGCTTCAGCATTGTACCAGCAGCCCACCAGCATTTAACAGGAAGCCTCCAGGGGGATCAGTGTTTAAGGGGGGGTTAGTGCCATTTTGGTCATGGCCTCAGACAAGCCCTCCAGGGGCAGAAAATGCCAGTGCTGCAAATCCTGTATTCTAATTACTTCCACAGGTTTGCTTTGCCTAAAATGTGAAAAGGCAGTGTCTACGAATGAGGAGGACATGATGGAGGCCTCCTATTCCTTGGCTCAGATTGATAGCCAGCAAACAGACAGGTCTGAGCAAGTAGCAGCCACCAGGTTTGAGACAACAGCTGCCACCGGGGAGACTGTGCAGTCTACAACCCCCTCTCTGGCCCCAAATCTCATAGACAAGCTAAATAGGGCCTTTGCCCTGGACCCTGCATGCCTCAACTGGCAGCCTCTGTGGTCACCAGATGTGACCTCAAAAGAAGACAAAAAGAAGGAGGACCCCGTCCCCGTCCTGATCTGAAGAGGGACAGCTGTCCTCACATCACTACAATAAAAAGAAGAAATCCCGATACAGGCACATATCCACAGATGAGGAGGAGCAGCATTCTTCATGCCACAAGAGAAAGAAAATATGTTGTTCTCGGAGCAGATCTAGGGGCTCCCACAAGGGGATGCATTGCAGGGACCATTCCCTGGACTCCTCAGACTCCAGTGCCTCTTCCCTAGAAGAAGGGGACTCATACTTGGACTTCAATGACTCCCCATCCAGAAACTTTGACCTGGAAGACTTAGACTTTTTCATAAAGAAGGTCATAGCTGAAATTCCCCTCAGATCTTCCTCAGTGGCTCCTTCACAACCAAAACAGGCTTTTCGCCTGGCATCTGCTGCCAAACCAGCCTCAGCTTTTCTTATTCCTCAGGCACCTATACTGTACTCCAGCGGATCACTAGGCTGCTCAAGTTCGACAAGAAGCAATCTGAGAAGTGGCTGGACTGACCCAGAATTGACCCTCTGATTTCTAACACCACCAAAAAGACGATCATCCTAGCAGAAGGAGGGGCATCTCTCAGGGATCTGGTGGACAGGAAAGTGGATGCCTCACTCAGGAAGGCCTTTCAAGCATCAGCAACCTCTCTCAAATCAGCAACTGCCAGTCTTTCTTCTGCCACAGATGCCCTGTCCTGGGCCTCAGAATTAGCCTTCCAATTCACTGAGGACCCAGAGAAGAATAAGGCCAATATCCATCAGCTACAATTAATGGGTTTGGCATCAGCTTGTGCAGCAGATTTGTCAGAGGAGGCAATCAGGTGCTCTACTTGGACCATGGTTTATCAAACTTCAACTCGCCATAGCCTCTGGCTTCAGGCTGGCAAGCAGACACCTCATCAAAAAGCCATTTGGTGAATGCTCCGTATGAAGGGAATCTCTTGTTTGGCTCAGCTCTAAAGAAGGCAGTGAAGGAATCTGGGGACACAGCTAAAGTACACATGCCACAGTCAAGAAACAGGGGCAAGTCATGGTCCTCAGGCCCCAGATGCAATTTTCGTGACCGAGGTTGCAACAAAGGTCAAAACTCTAACTTCCCAGGTAAGAGAACATGGTTCTCCTCATATAATCAATGCAGCTTCAGGGGAGGAGGATCTGGTGGTGGAGGTGGCACCAGAGACCGGGAACAGCAGGAAGAAGTCACAATGACAGCATCTGGGCCCATCCTTGAGTGGGAACCAGACTTTTAAAGTTTCTTGAGGAATGAGTCCAAACCACATCAGACAGATTCGATTCCCAGCCCCTGCTTCCTCATGTGGTGCCCTTCTGTATCTTGGGCAACCCCACCAAAAGACAGGCAATGTTACAGGCCGTTACAGACCTTCTTCAGGCAGGGGCTATCGAGCAAGTTCCCCATGCAGAATTCAATTGGGGGGTCTACTCCCTATTCTTCATTGTGCCCAAATGCACAGGGGGATTCAGGCCAGTCCTAGACCTCAAGTTTTTGAATCCTTTTGTCCATAGCAAACCCTTCAAGATGGAAACTTTGTCATCAATCATCAGGGAGTTGCAAAAAGGGGGATTTTCTGACATCCATGGATTTGCAAGATGTCTATTTGCATATTCTAATCCAAGGCAATATCTCAGGTTCAAGGTGGGGGAGCAGCACTTCCAATTCAAAATGCTTTCCTCAGCCTCAAGGACATTCTCCAAGGTACTACTGTAGTAACTGTCTTAGCTCACCTCCGGAACTGAGGGATACAACTTTTCCCTTACCTGGACAATATTCTCATCAAGGCCCCTCAGCTCGACCATGCAGTACAAGCAGCGATGGAGGTAGTCTGGTACCTATCAGCACACGGTTTTGTCATCAACTGGAGAAAAAGCTCCCTGACTCCAAGCCAAAATTGAACCACCTGGGGGCAGACTTCATGACACAAACCAACAAGATCTTCCCCCCAGAAACAAAATTCAAGGACTTGCTAAAGCTCCTCAGGAAGTTTCACTCAGTTCCTCAGCTGCCAGCTCAAACCTTAATGCAGCTAATTGGGACTCTAGTATCGCTGGCAGATTCAATCCCCTGGGCTCTAGTGCACATGCGGCCCATTCAAGCACACCTGCTCAGTCTGTGGTCCCAGTCCAGGCACAGCCAGCACCAACTGATGCCAGTTACTCCACAGATAAAGACTTCCCTCCAGTGGTGGTCTCAGAGGACCAATATTATGATGGGCTGCAGGTTTGGCCATCCACGCCAAATTCAAATCATGACTGATGCCAGTCTCAGGGGCTGGGGGCTAACCTGGATCAGCTGTCAGCTCAAGGCAAATGGTCACTGACAGAAATATGGTGCAGCATAAACGTCCTTAAGATGAGAGCAGTACGCCTAACCCTAAGGCACTTTGACCAGCAAGTCCTCAATCAGGATGTACTGATTCTAACAGACAGTCAGACAACTATGGCATACATCAACCATCAGGATGGCACAGGAAACTCAAGAATGCTCCAGGAGTCCCTTCTTCTCTTTCATTGGGCCGAGCATCATCTGGCAAGCGTAAGGGCAGTGTACATTCCCAGGCAGGAAATGTAACGGCAGACTGGCTCAGTTGCAAGGACGTTCTACCAGGAGAATGGGAGCTGAAGGACAGCACTTTCCATATCTTAATAGAGCACTGGAGCAATCATCAGATCTTTTCGCCTGCCGTCGAAACTCCAAGGTAAAGCAATTCTGCTCCATGGCCAAGGATGATGTAGCGGTGGCTCAGGATGCCTTTTCCCTAGACTGGGGTCAGCTTGGTCTCCTGTATGCCTTCCCCCCACACCGCTCCTATCCAGAGACCTCCACAAAGTGGTGCTAGACTGGGCAGAGATGATTCTAGTCTGTCCCCGATAGCACCATCACCCATAGTTTCCACTTCTGATTCATCTGTCAAGGCAACCACCTCTAACTTTCCAGATCAGCCCGGACTTTCTCCATCAGGGTCCAGTACGACTTCCCAGTCTTCACAACTTGTCCTTCTTGGCCTGGAGATTGAGTGAGAAACTTTCAAAGAGCTAGGCTACACAGCTCCTGTGATAGAAATGATGGTGCATTCACGTCGCCCCTCTTCCTCTAAAGTGTATTACAGGATTTGGAGGAAATTCTTGTTCTGGCTTCAATCCAAGCACATGAAGACCTAACCAATATCATTGCCTGTCCTACTGCAGTTTCTTCAAGATGGGTTTGACAAGGGACTGCAACCGGCCACCTTACGAGTTCAGGTTTCCACTCTGGGGATGCTCTTGTTAGTGGATTTGGGAGATTCTTTGGGTTCACAGCCCCATGCAAGGCATAAAATAAGCGGGTTCGCATTGCAATTTGCTAATCAAAAACCGGCAATTGTGAATCAATTTTGGTTTTGATTCGCGGTAGGTGATAATCAAATTTTTCCAGAACTGCAGGGCTTGGAATGCACAAATGGCACTATTTTTCACTATTTTTAGCCACCTGCCCCATATTCTGGACCCTCCACTGCTAATCAACTTCGACCAGTTGCTAATCATTTTTCATTTTGATTAGCAAAGGCCGCTAATCAAGTCTCCAACACTAATTTATGCCTTGCCATGTCAGGAGGTTTTTACAGGCAGCAACATTAAAACACCCTCAAATCAAACCAACGGTACCACTGTGGAGACTTAATTTGGTTCTCAAAGCTTTGACCAAAGCTCCGTTTGAGCCTGTTAAGGAGGCATCCCTCATGCATCTCACAATGAAGGTCACCTTCCTCATAACTATTACTTCAGCCAGGAGAATCGGTGAGCTTGGAGCCTTATCCGCTAAGGAGCCATACACTGTTTTCCATCAGGACTCTGTGGTGCTCCATACAGGTTCAGGTTTTCTGCGAAAAGTAATGTCTCCATTCCATTGCAACCAGGAGTTGATGCTGCCTTCATTCTGTCCGCATTCAAAAAATGACAACTAAAAGGAATTTCACACGCTGGATCCCAGAAGAGTGGTGAAAATGTACATTAGGAGGATGGATTCCATACTAAAAACTTCTAGTTTGTTCATTCTAACTACAGGTCAAAAAATGGGTGAAAAGCATCAAAAGACTCTATAGCCTATGATCAGGCTGGAGTTCCATTGCCTGGCCCATGGAAAGCCCATTCAACCTGAGCTATGGCCACGTTATGGGCAGACTTCAGAGACGCATCTCCAGCAGACCTATGCAGGGCGGCCACATGGTCATCCGTGCACATGTTCACAAAATTTTACAAACTGGATGTGACAGCCTCAGCGGAGGCGTCCTTTGGCTGCTGAGTTCTTCAGGCAGCGGTGGACTCTCAGAGACATTTACATTCTTCCCACCTGGGACATCTGGGGATGTACTGCTTTTGTATAACTGTTAGGAAGACCGGAGACCAGCTTAGGAGAGAGAAAATGAAATTGAAATACCTGTAAATTTTTTTTCCCCAACGGCTGATCTCTGGGCTTCTTCCCTCCCAGAATGTACAAAGTAGGCCATTTGGCCGTGTATTGCATAATTTTATCATTTTTATTTCCAAGTTTATATAGTATTGCCACATTTGGACTGATTTAGGAAGAACTGAAGAACAGGAAGTGGAGGGCTGGATATCCCTAGCTGCAGAGCTCTGAGTTTCCTGCCTGCATACTGCATCAGGAGGTATAGCCCATCTGTTGGGAAACCCGAAGACCAGCCGTCGGAGAAAGAAAATTTACAGGTATTTAAATTTCTTTTTTCTTTATTTTATGATGGAGGTTGGGTGAGGGAGGACCTCTATTCAGTTTACCAGGATTTGAGAAATTGTGACTTCTTTTGACTCTTTTCATGATGTGTAATATAAATACATATACACACACATTCTCTCTCTCTCTCTCTCTCTCTCTCTCTCTCTCTCTATATATATATATATATATATATATATATATATATATACACACACACATATTTGCATGCACACACATATATGTGACTATATATAAAACACATGTTGGTAAAGGTATGTGACATAGTTCAGTTTGCCAGTAGAAAACAAAATTCTACCCTTATTTACACTATCAGATGCCGTGGCAGAACAGTATTGAACCTAACTGCTGAGTTTCATCTCAAGATCCACTAATTCATTCTTCCAAAGTGACGATTACTGTATCTTTATCAGTTTGTATAAGTTGGGCAACAAAGTTCTAGACAATATGCTTATATTGTATTACATGCATTCAATTATACGTACTAGTGTATTTCAATAATATCTAATCCTGTGTAAGAATATTCCAAAAGCTGTTTCTTAAGATTTACACCAATCATTCAAATACTTACCTTTAAATTATTGAATGTTGATACTGTATATGGTAACTACACAGGGCAATACATATGTGTACATCAAAAAGTGACAACTGTTCCAATCATTTTGCTTAGTACTTTAAATCCACATAGAGTTAAAGATACTTAGCCACTCTGAAGATCATTTTCGATGCCTCCTGAAATATCTGTGAACAAACAAAAAAGAGTGGGTGACACAGAGGAAACCGTGGTTCTATGAAATGAAATTAGAAAATTAAAAATTGTTTTAAACATTCAGTACTTATCTGACACAACTAGATTGGATGCTTGTATCTGGTGGTAATATCTTGATAGTTCTGAACTCAGCTGAACCCTACACAAAAAAATAACAAAATTGGAGAGAGAGAGAGAGAGAGAGAGAGTAATTTATATAATGGTAAATTAAGTCTCATAAGACTTCACTCCAGTGACAGTCATGTCAGATGATTAATGTGAAATGTCACCAGACTTAAACATAGAAATTGACGGCAGATAAGGACTGCAAGGCTCATCTATTTTGCCCAATTTCTCTACCTTATGAATGTGCCATAGACCTTTACTGTGTCAATGGCCTATCTGTTCATACTCATCTGTATTGCTCCCTTATGCCTATCCAATGCCTGTTTGAAGCCCTGCACTGTATTCATATCCACCACTTCCTGAGGTAGGCAATTCCATGCATCCACCACCCTTTCTATAAAAAAGAACTTTCTCACATTACCCCTTAATTGGCCACCCTCTAATCTCATACTGTGTCCTCTTGTCCTGCTATTTTTCTTATATTGAAACATGTTAGACTCTTTCACCTTCTAAATGCCCTAAGATGTTTGAATGTTTTGATCATATCACCTCTCTCCCTCCTTTGCTGTAGGGTATACATATTAAGCTCTGCTAACCTGTCCTCATATGTTTTCTGATGCAGTCCCTGCACCATTTTGGTTGCCGTTCTCTGGACTGCCTCCATTTTGTTAATCTTCTTGTGCAGGTGCCAGTTACAGTACTACACACAGTACTCCAGATGGGGCTTAACCAGTGTCTTGTAAAGATGGATTATTACCTCCCTCTTATGACTTGTGATACCCCTACTAATACACCCCAGCACCCCTCTATCCTTACCCACTGCTTTAGTGGTCTGCTTGGATGATTTCATGTCATCTGTGATGATGATGCCCAAGTCTCTTTCTTCCCTTGTGATTGCCGGCAACTTCCCTCCCAACCTGAAATTAGAGGGAGGCCTCTGAATTTCAGTTGGGGAACACTGTAATTAATTACTGTATCTTCTGCAAGTATTGTTGGCAGTTTACCTGCATATTTTCTTGTCTGTGACTGTATGAATCGGGATATCTGGCCCGCGCATGTGCAGTGATGGGATACAGGTCTCCCACTGCATACTAATGTCTGTCCTTTGTCTCCTTCACAATATAGGCCTCCACTTTTCCTCGGCCTACCAGACACCAGATTAGCTGTTTTTTGGCCCAAACCCATCCTGCCTCGAGCCCTCAGAATGTGGATCTCCACTCTCACCCAGGTCCCATTTCCCCTGCCAGAGTCTCAAACCCTGTACCCTGTCCACCAGAGTCCGTGTTACTACCACTACTCCAAAGTGATATCTATGCTTTCTGGAGGACAACCAAGATACTTCTACCTTTCTGCCCTGCTGCCACCACAAGCGCTATGTTTGTCCACCTCCTCCTCAAATACCTCCACCTCATCTACATTCTAGCACCCCTGTCCCATCAACCAGGCATCTCCCCTGGCACACTTGTACCAGCACCCACAATTGTCCCTGACATAGTACGATCCCACCCTACACTGACCATGTGCCCTGGCCCACAGCACCCATCCCCTGGTTACCTCCCCACTGCCTACCCTGCTTCCCTTTGGCGGCTAATCGTTCTCACCCTCCCGCCCTGTCAAACCCTACCCATCCCTTGTTCCCTGATGGTCTCCTCCCCATCCCAACATACCCATCAGAAGCTTGCACACCACCACCCCCTGGCCAGAGCTGTGGTCTTCCTATTACTCCTAACACTCAATATACATCCTAACCCAGGCCCTGCCCATACTAGCCCACCAGCTGGGTCCTGCAGTGTCTGCATAGCCTCCATGAATATATGCAGCCTATTGAAAAAATTTGATGCCCTCCAATGTTGGGTTATGCTGCATAAACCAGATGTCATAGCACTGGTGGAAACCTGGCTATCAAAGTCCACCCCTGACTGCTTTGTCTCCCTCCCAGGCTACACCCTATACCGGGAGGACCGAGTAGGCAAACGTGGGGGTGGCTGTGCAATCAATACCAGGGACACACTCACTGGACAAGCTCTCTCTGCCCCAGCTCTTGTAAATGGGGCACAGGCCCTTACCCTCAAACTTACTCCGGACCCCTTCAGGGGCCCCCTATATCTCACCACTGCCTACATTCCCTCAAAGAACCAGAACCCGGCACTGATATCCTTAACAGATTATCTTGCCACCCTCCATCACAAGGCAGAACAAATCCTAGTGGGGGACCTGAATGTGAACTGGCTCAGTGCCTCCTCCTCCACCACCCGGGATTCTTTCGTGGCCCTAGATCTGACACAACTCATTTCCCAACCCACTAGAGTAAACCCAACGAGAGGAACCAGCACTCTTCTAGATGTAATCATCACCAACCGCCCCCAAAAAATCCATGATATCCAGGTCCACCCTGACTCACTTAGTGACCACTCCCCTATCCTATTCTGTTGGGTGACCCCCACGCCCCAACTCACAGCCCAGTCCACACTCCACCGGCGCCTCAGACTGGGTGGGCTGAAAAACCTCAAGCAATTTCTTGCCCAGATAAACTGGTCCCCCCTACACCACGCTCCTGACATAGATACTGCCCTTGC
The DNA here is from genome assembly GCA_016271365.2 of Neoceratodus forsteri. Lineage (NCBI taxonomy): Eukaryota > Metazoa > Chordata > Ceratodontiformes > Ceratodontidae > Neoceratodus > Neoceratodus forsteri. Next base: position 897,116,325 of record CM057451.1, on the reverse strand, counting down.
CTTTTTCTCCCAAAACTTTAACAAAGCCTGTGACCTCTTCGCACCCCTCACGGGAGTCTGAAGCCAAAAAACATAATGTGCCCTGGGTTACTCCTGCCCTACTACAAATGCTCAGGCTTAGGGATAACCTATGGCACCTTGCCACTGAAACAGGCCGGATGGCTGACAGACAGGCCTACAATGCTGCATGGAATAAGTGCACGTGGGCCATCCGTAAAGCCAAGACCGACCACTACAAGGCCACCCTCACCTCCTCCTGGGTGTGTGCCCGAACATTCTGGGACAATGTTAAACAATTAAATGGGAGCGCACACTCCCTTCCCCCATCCCAGATCATCATTGATGGCTCTACCTCTACCGACCCTGCCTGCATAGCTAATTACCTTAACACATCTTTTACTGACCTTAGCTCTGTCCTCCCCAGTACCTTCTTTGACCCTCCCCCCACCCTACCTGCCCCAGTCCTCCAATGCCCCAGTTTCCACCTACATAGGGTAACTGCCCAGGAAGCCAGACCTCACCTGATCAAAGCATTAAAGAGCAATAGTCCCGGTGGTGACTCCCTGGACCCCAGCATTCTCCGGTTGGTGCTGGATCAAGTCCTTGCCCCACTCACCAGCCTTCTCAACAAATCCCTCTGCCTGGGGCAATTCCCATCTGCATGGAAAACTGCCATAGTTACACCCATACACCAAGGAGGTGACAGGTCCTCTGCTGGGAACTACCGACCTAGCTCCATCCTCTCTCCCCTTTCCAAAGCCCTAGAAAAACTGGTGGCCATTCAAATCACCGAATACCTGACCAAACACAACATCCTATGCCCAGAACAGCACGGTTTCCATGCAGGACACAGTACCGGCACTGCACTAGTTGAGTTTTCTAATTTCCTACACTCCTCCCTGGACTCTAGCTCCCTAGCCGGTGCAGTGTTTGTCAACCTCTCAAAGGCCTTCGACACTGTCTCCCACCCTCTTCTGCTGGATGCCCTCTGCCACACTGGTTTCTCTACTGGGCCTCTCACCTGGTGCACTAGCTACCTATCTGCCCACTCCCAGTGTGTCAAAATCAATGGGACACTTTCCAAAACTTGTCCTATCTGCTCAGGGGTTCCTCAGGGCTCCATCTTGGGACCCCTACTCTTCTCGCTCTACCTTAACACCCTGCCCAGTGCATGCACTGGTAAAATTCTGCTGTATGCAGATGACGCCGTCATTTTTGCCACCAACCCAACCCCATCTCCCTCCAGGACACCCTACAACAATCCTATAATGAATGATGCTGAAACCTGGTTCAAAGAGCACAGACTTGTCATTAATCTCAAAAAACCAAAAACAATGCTCTTTGCCCACCCCCAAAACAAAGCCAGCAACTTCCCACTCCATATCCTCCCTAGCACCAAACAACCACTTGAACAAGTTCGCTCATATAAGTACCTTGGGGTCTCTTTAGACTCAGCCCTCACCTACCACACCCACATTGATGCACTTGTATCAGCTACTATTGTGTGGCTAGGTATCCTCTACCGCTATAAAAACTGTCTCCCCCCGATGCCCTCCGACTAGTGGTTAGATCCTCAATACTGTCCCTTGTTGACTATGGCCTACCAGTATACGGTGCTGCTGACACCACTGCCCTCAATAAAATTCGCCTCACCCTAAATAAGGCATGCAGGCTAATTACTGGGGCCCCCAGGCTCACTCATTCATGCTAGCTCTATGACAAGGCAATACTGCTTAATCTAGACGAACGACTACGATACCAAACCTGCCTCATCATGAAAAAAAAACTCTTCTCGGACTATCCCCTCCTGGACTGACAGCCTCCATCTGTCAAACCCAACCCTCGGTTACTACACGAACCTCCTGCAAGACCAATCTACTGGTCCCAAGATCCAGGACCACCCATGGACAGAGGTCCTTCTGCTTCAGAGCCCCATCCTGGTATAACTCACTCCCTGCCCCCATCACTGATGCCCCCACGATCTCCAACTTCAAAACCACACTTCGGAGCCAACTATTTAATACTAGCAGCTGCTCCTGTCTCTAAATGAGGCATAGCTTGCTTCGTAACTGACAAAGCTCACTGGGCGGCGGCACCACACCTCACCTCACTCAACCTCACCCCATTGCCTATTGCCACTGTTATTATCCAGCTGTTTTGCTTTCTCCTTCTTGCAAGAATGTACCATTGTAACTAAACTGTTTAACTGTATAAATGTATGTAACCACCTGTGCTTGCTAAGCTATGTAACTCGTATGCTGTAACAAAGTGTCTGTTCTGTATTGTCCTCAGTCTGACAAGGTACCTTTGGAAATGAGCCTCTGGCTCAAAGATTGTAAACTGATGTACAAATAAATAAATAAATAAAACGTATAGGTAGCTTCAGGGTTTCTCTTCCCTATGTGCATGATCTTGCACTTCTTTGTGTTAAACCCCAGTTGCCACTCTTCAGATCATTTTGCCAGTTTATCCAGATCTCTTCTCATTCTGCCCACCCCATCTGGATCATCTACTGTGTTGCATAGATACATAGACAAGTGTCAGCAGATAAGGGCCTACGGCCCACCTAGTCTGCCCATTTGAGCTTGTAAGTTCACTTTATGCTTTCCTAGAAGTCTGTTGCCCCTCAACCTTGACCTCCAGAATTCCTTTATGTCTATCCCATGCATTCTTAAATCCCATGATTGTTTCTTGATGTCATCTGCAAACAGACAAACCTTACCCTCCAGTCCATCTGCAATGTCACTGATGAAGATATTGAAGAGGACTGGCCCCAGGGGACTGATCCCTGAGGTACCCCACTTGTGACTTGCATCTCTTCTGACTGCATACCATTTACCACCACTCTCTGTTTTCTGTTCACCAACCAGTTTGCCACCCAGTTAACCAACCTCTGACCCACCCCGAGCCTACCCAGCTTATTAATCAATCTTCTATGTGGAACAGTATCGAAAGCTTTGCTGAAGTCAAGGTAGGTGACATCAACTGCACACCCTTGGTCCACCATTCTGGTTACCCAGTCAAAGAAATCTATGAGATTAGTTTGGCAGGACCTTCCTTTTGTAAACCCATGCTGTCTTGGATCCTGTGCTCCTATGGATTCTAGCTGTTGCACTATCTTTCCTCAAGGAGTGCCTCCATAATCTTGCCCACTACTGAGGTAAGACTGACTGGTCTGTAATTCCCTGCCTCCTTCCTGCTGCCATTCTTGTACAGTGGGATCACATGAGCCCTTTTTCAGACTTCTGGGACTTCTCCTGTGCTCAGAGACTCACTGCACAGTTCTGATAATGGCTCTACTAGTTCCACCCTTAGCTCCTTTAGTACCCTGGGATGTATGCCATCAGGTCCTATTGCCTTGTCCACCCTGAGCTTAGCAAACTCTTGTAGGACCCTTTCTTTTGTGAAGGGGCTTGTGCACACCTCCCTCCCCTCTGTCTCTAACAACACTGTACCTATGACAGAAGACTGACACATATGTATCAAATAAGAGCCCTGTAAAAGTAAAGTACTGACGTAACATACTGTTATATATATTTGTCATTACTGAGTGAATACAAAAAAAATAATTTCAAAGAAGAGAAACATCTTTCATAACTCTACAGAGAAAGAAAAGAGCCAATATAATTATTCTAAGATATGCATATGTCATACTTGCAGCAATTCCATATGAATGATTTTGTTTTTCTGAAGTCCCATCCGAGAGTAGCATCCGTATTTAGCACTGTAATCTGGACTGTTGCATCCTGCATCTTCCACCAATTAACATCTTTTCATCATTATTTTGAATTTCTGTTTTCATTAAAAATCTGTCCTGTTCTCTAGACATTTGCCACAGTACCACGCAGGAATTTCTTCTGGTGTTTGAAAAAAGTAAACTGAGTTAGGCATGCAGTATTGCAGAACTGTAGTACACGTATAATTTGTGATGGTATTGGTACTGTGCCAGCAAACAAAATAGATTCAGACAGATGAATATTATAGGTCGCTATACCAGAAGTTAAATGCTGGCTCTTCTAACTTAGAATCTGTCTGAAAGCAGAATGTGGGAGTTAAAAACAAATCAATATAATGAATCGTACAACTACAAAATATACAATGGGCACTGGAATACCTATGTCCAGATTGGCATAGAATTGTCGTGATACATGTGCACAAATTCAGAGAATCAAGTACTATTCAGAGTTTCCATTGTGGTTGTTTCATTAATGTCAGTGAAAAATCTCTCATCTCTCCCCATCAGTTTGCCAGTGATTTCCTTTCTGCACTCCAAGCTACAAATGGAATTGAGGTTCTGTCTTCACATGTGCTCTGTTTGTGTGTATGGGTTTTTATGCTGATTGAACTCTTTAAAATGTTGAATTCATGTATGCTATTTTACCATTCCGTGGGTGGGTGTGGGTGCTGAAATATTAATACTGGATATTTGATTAGCGTTGAATACTTCTATTGCAAGGTAAACAATCACTAACTGTACTGAATATGAAGAAAGAAAGATGACTGAAAGGTGAAAAATGTTGTGTATGGAATATTTTACATTATTTAGCAACATCTTATTTTTATGTGTGTTTGTAAACATATAGTGTCTTTAAAAAAAAATTAGCATATGGACCAATGCTGTTCAAGTAAACAAGTATTGCATTGCCACGGTCGTAATATGCTTACCCTCCAGTCAGAGGATGAAGACATTTGGCCTCACCTTGTGCCGTACAACACCCCTGACCATGGAGTAAACAAAGTAAAACCAGGATAGCTCCCATGCTGTGCCTCTTGCCACCACAGCCAAGATGGAAGAAGGCGCCTGCGGGCATTGGAAAGTCTCCCCTCCCGGTAGCCCCTCACAGGTAGGGCCCCCCATTGAAGGGATATGGTGGGACAACTGGGTAGCAGGATGAGGGGCCAGCAGATGGCGTGAACAGAGGATTGTGGCAGCGGTAGAGGTTTGGCTGCCTGAAGGAGAGGTTGGCAAGGCTGGCTGATGGGCAGGCGGTAAAAAAGATAACACAAAAAAAAATAAAGGTCTAACCACATATGAGTGGAGACGAATGTGTTATTTTACTGCAACACAGTATGTATTTGTGATATACAAAGCCATTTGTGATTTTTGTACTGGTGTTTTACTTTTTAATAAAAGGTTCATGTTATAAATGCAATAATGAACTCCAGGACATTTGTTGTTGTGTGATCTACACACTTTTTGTGTGGTTGAAATCACTTGACTGTGCCTCGTGTCACACCACACAAGACATGCGTAAATCCCATAACAACACATGCCCTGTAGAACATTATTGCTTAAACAACTATTGATCCCAAAATAACATGAATTATTTACACAATTTATTTAGCACTAGTGTGATATGTATGTATATTACTGTTGGTTTATTCTAGCCAGAAAAATTAAACACTAAAACTACATTTAAAAACAAATTAAAAAAAATGTTTAAACTTACTTGCAATCTAAACAAATCTGCTTCATGATAACCATTGCTCTAGTGGCGTGGATATGATGTTCTATCCACACTAACTGGCAGCATCCTTTCCCTTTAAGATGTGCTGGAAAGTCTTCAAGCTGATTTCTCCCACCCACCCAGGTGGTATCTTCCTCAGCTCCGCCCCATGACACCAGATCTTCCTTTTCACTGGAAGAAGCAGGTTCCCTCCTTATCGCTCCCACGCTGAGTATGCCATAGCACTTAAATTCTTCAGAATTACTTCCAAGCCAACTCATGATTGCAACCACGATGGATAAGTCTGCTCCCAGGTTCCACTGGTGCCCTTGTGAGAAGAAAATGTCCAGGACCGACCCGCATGCCATGTGTATCTACTGCCTGGAGCATGACCATGGTCACCAGGCCTGTGACTTTCACCACTTATTTCATTCTGCTGTCCTGGAGGACCATCTCACCCGCCTGAAACTGGGCTGCCCAGTGCAATGGAACCTGCTGGTCAAATCCAAGGATACCCGTTGGGTGGGCTTCACAGCTGCGGGGTCCTCCGAGCAGCTTGTGCCTTCAAAGAGGAGGCGGCCCAGACCACAGCCCATTCCTCCTTAGCTTCTGCCTTCATGCCACTTCAGCTAGGCTTAACTTTTATGGGCTCCTTCAAGGAATTGTGCCAGTCCCTGCCGACCTTTTGTCAGGGACCCATCAACAAATCTAAATCTAAAAAAGTGTCTAAGAAAGAAAATACTCGTTGGCAATCGTGGCATCAGGAGTGCTCTCGGTTGACAGCCTCTGATTCCTACGCTTCTTCAGATTTGACTTTGGTCAAATCCTCAGCCTTGGTGGCTGGCTCCATGGTAACCCCATCAGGTCTGTCAGCTGAGATGCTGGTCGAAGTCCCAGCTGAGATTTTGCTCGAGGTGACTGACCAGTTGTCAACTGAAGAGGCTGATACTTCCTTGTCTAGGACCTGGTCCTGATGCAGACCATTGGAGGGACAGATCAGTCTGCTGACCTGCTGCCTCTGGTCCCTGACCCTGACCAGGAGGAGCCTTGAAAATTGCCGATTCCCTCCAAGTTCCACCACCGGTCCCCCCAGCAGCTGAGGTCAAGGTCTCTGTCTTCTTCCCGTGGGTCGAGCCGGTCCGGCTGGCATTGGCACTCCTGCTCTCAGCACCACGGGAAGTGGCACCACCACCATTCTTCATCCTCATCCTCCTCAGGTGAGGAGAGGCTTTGGCAGAAGTTGCAGTGACGCTATGAGGACTTGATGTGGCAACAGCTGGTGTTTATTGGTGCCAAACTAACCCCAGTTTCTACACCAGCCATCACTTGGTTGTCACCTGAAAGGCCGATGCTAACTCCACTGACAGAACCGATTAAGACAGTCCTGACTTGGCCAACTCCGGCTTCTTTGCCGATTTGTGGTGGGACCACTGCCCAAACAGCCAACGGTCGGTGCTCCAACTAAGGAGTCTCAGCCGGCCAAGTGGCTTTCCAATCTGCTGTCGGTCACCGTCATCCCTGACCATCCATGGAGGGTCAGTGGGGTGTTACACTTGGTCCCCACACTCTTATTGGCAACCCACTGTGCACTACTGACAATATCTGTTATGTTATATGCATAATCAGTGCTAATATTTAGGGTGTTGACACTTACCGTATATGAGAAAGTTACCAGGGACATAATTGTGATTATTATCAATATTATTATACTTATTATGGAAATGCATAAGTAACGTGCTGAGAATATGATTCTGTATTTTTTGTATATTCTTCTAAGAAGTCATTGTATAGCCTACACTGCCGTCATGCAGATTTATGTAATTCTGCACTTATTTCCTTTATTTTGTATGAGTTCTTTGTTCTCATTTTAGCTGATTTTACACTTTTTGTACATTTTTAGATACACTGTGGAGCCCCCTAACTTTTGGCCAATAGGGCCTCTTTTATGTATCTAACTCCTGCACGAAGTGATAGTTGCTATGGTGATTATCATAGTATGTAACCTGTTGCATTACATGTTCTCTCTGAGACCGTCTTCATACCCTGGGGTATTGCGGAAATTCTGGCTCCCAGTGTCTGTTTGGTGAGACCTGTTCTTAGAGTATGTCTGCTTTTGTGTACTAAATAAGTTTATTAGCACATATGCCACTTGTCTGTTTCTTCTGCTGGTTTATTACCACCAAGAACCTGAAAAGGGCCAACACCATGACATTATTGGCAACTGCATGCTGGTGGTCGAAACTAGCAAAGATTCATTGTTGCGGGTAGTAAGTAGGTGTACACACCCCTATCACCTCGCCCATATTTTTCACTCCGTAGCATCATGTAAAGTCTGGCTGCTTACTGGTCAAGGTTGATGCCGTCTCAACTTGTTCAGTGGCAATGTTGAGTTGCAGGATTGAATGAGTGCAGATGCCTGCCCATCTGTCTGGTTCAAATGCTGTGGATCAGTATACAGAAGAGCAACCACTGATGGGTTAATTTGAGTTTCCCTAACAATGTCTAATATCTGCACAAATTTGCCTCCTGTGGGGGCTGCATCCCTTCATCCCAAACCCTGGTACTGGGGACCTCAAGCAGTAGGATCTCAACCCAGTATCCAGTGCTGCTACAGACCGCATAGACCCACTCTGTACAGGGTCTGTTGGTCATGGCACTGTTCCCTGCTTTAGTAGCATCCTTCCCTGCTTTAAAAGTATCCCAATTCTGATTGCATACTGTTCAACTGCAAACCACAGTTCTATAAAAAGAGCTGGCTTTGCAGGCTGCTGAATGACCGAAAGGCAACCTAACCTGAAACGGTTACATGCTGCAGTACTCTCAAAGGTAACCATCAAGGTTTTTCGGTCGTTGTGGACACTCTCCGGAAAACTGGAGCTGTCAGAACAGAGAAGGGATTCTTTGACGTGGAATGAGGTAAGCAAGTATATCTTGTCCTAACAGTCATTGTCACAGGATGAGGTATTATGTATCTTGTCCTAACAGTTTTTCTTTGGTTGCTGTATGTCTAATTTATTTCTGTAATACCTCTTTAATTAATAAACCAGGCCTGATAAGTCATAGTTTTATTCTATTCCGGACACACACACACACACACATACACATACACATTGCACAAAGTAATTCTCTCTCTCACTCTTTATCTGTGTTTCTGTGAATTCATATACTGATTTATTCCATGCTCAAGGTTGCTGTAAACTGACAAAAATTGATAGCTAGCTGCCTTCAAACAATAGAGCATGTTCTGCAATATAAGTTACAATAGGAAAGCAAAAGCTTCTTAGCCTCTCATTATGAAGATTTTTTTGTTTTAATGTGTTGTTTAACTAGTGTTGCCCAGGCAGGGGAAGTCAAGTCTGTTTTCATGAATTGGTTAAGTCAAATAACTTTATGATACAAGAATTGTGCTTGCCTGGCAGCCTGGACAGGTTTAATATGAAGGATTTTTGTATGTAGATTGCTGGTTGGAGCATGTCGCAGAGGGTAGGAGAGATATGACGTAATAGGTTGTTACTGTTTGTGGTTGTAAGTTTTTTTTCTCCTTTCCAAGGCAATATGCCAGGAAAATGTGTGTTAGCTACAAATGCCTTTATCATATTTCTAGTTAAAACCAGAAACTCTTTTTTAAAGAGGGATAATATGTTCATAACAGAGGTTTCAAAATGGCTGAGTGTCATATTCTGGCACTGAGCACAAGGGCTTAGCCCCTGGTCTGTGTGTCTTCATTCACAGCTGTTGTGATTGCATTTTTACAACCTTTGGATAAGACCTTGTTAGTTATGTTTTTTTTATTTTTTTTTATTTTACAAAGTGGTTCGAAAGTGTTTGAAAAGTTGTATTCTGGAACGATTTGTCATGAATTTATGAATTTGTTGGTTCAAGTTAATTGCAGTTTGTTGCAAGATAGACAGACAGCACATATCTAAAATGCTTTGCCAGTTTTCTAAAAAATATGGACACTACGTCAGCACTCAGTGATGGGCCTATCTAATCATACATTGTATGTTAAGCAACTCCACACTGCTTCAGTTGGCAGCTTCCCTTTGTGCTCTTTTATCATTAAAAGACATTTGAATATGGTATAGTGTTTAAGGACACTGCAGAAACAGCTGGGTTTGAATCCCAGCAGCCCTTGCTAGCACACTGTGTGACCTTTGGTACGTCACTTGACTTCCTTGCCCTACTGGTTCAGACTTGATGTGTTTCTCTACTTATGCAACTGTTTTTCACTTAAAATGCATGTTTTCATGGAAACACACCAAATGTGAACCCTGGAATTTTTTTTTTATTATTTCAGTGCTTGCACTCTGTCCGAGGAAAAGGACAGCTATTTTCTTCTGGGCTTGCAGCCAGAACCCTCTGGCTTATCTTTAACACTGCCCAAACACCGCCCACCCATATGAATGCTCTTTCTTCACGAAGCTTCACTGTCACCATGGCTTCTCTTTGTTCAGAAAAATACCACTATTCCCCTGCCAAGCAAGGCAGTCAGTGTGGGGGAGTGTGGGAATACTCCAACACCCCAGCATCCATAACAAGCTGTTTGCTTTGTCAGCTCACAGGAAAGGAAAGCAGGGTCACTTGCTACACAGTTTAAACTGCTTAAGAAACAAAATATTAAACTGTGTCTTTGTCAGAAATTCATGTCTGCAACACCTACTGTGCCCCACCAGGGGGCAGGGAGATTTTCCCAATTACTCTTAATTGTTTTAACCTTTTATTTCAAGCCTGAATGTTGTCAACTTTACAGTGTAAATAACACATACATACATTATGCCATGATATACAACTATAGGCTTTAAATCCGGATCTTGCATGAGCTCAGCTGAGATTGTTTTGTAATCTTAAAGCAAGGGAAATTGGGACGCATCTTTATCTCACTTTATTTGTAATCCTATTTGATTTTTAGGAATCAAGTACTGTGTGTGGCTGGCAGCCACAGAATTACCTACCCTACCAGGGGTAGCCAAAGGCATACATCTGTATCAAGCTAATGCAGCAGCATTTTTAAAATCTATGCTAACCTCTCACAGAGAGGATGCTCTGAAAGGACAGTCCTTTGTGGTTTGTTTTGTGTGTTTTTCCTTCTCTCTCAGGAAGAAGAGGATCCCTCTGACTAGGGACTGTATCACCAAAAGTACAAAGACCCACCCCTCGGGGGGACAACAGTATTCAGTAAACTACAAACCACCTCTGGTAATGTATGCAGTAGGTTTATTTCAAATATTGCTGTTAAAAGTTTGAAAAACATTGGGATGCTCTTTTGCCCTTATTTCTAATGGCAAATTAGGGTCACCCCATCAGTATCTATTCAGCATACACCTTTTAAGGTGATGACTGATTGGCAAATAAGATTGCCAACACATTTGTGGTTAAATGTCCACACCCCTACTGTCAATAGAGTGTCATCTGACATCTATGCAAAACTGTTATAGGTAAATTTTTTTGGGAATTTACTAATTTGTTGCCTGGCCTCTGTGCCAGCATTGGTGAACCCAAATCACAACCCTTCCATTACTACAATAACCAAGCTGTCTCTTTCACTTAAGGAGGAGCACGGGGGGTGGAGGGGAATGAACCATGCCTCAGCCCAGTGCAACACCTATGGTGGCTGCAAATAATAGAAACAAAAAAGTATCTCTGGACCTGACTGAGCTATAGCTGGTGGATCCAGAAATAACAGTGCTATGCCAATATCTCCCCAAGTCACAGAAAAAAAAAGTATGTCTACAAATAACCCATTTGTTGCTCAGCGTTTGGAAAGGCCCAGTACACTCTAACATTGTAAACCAGCTCAGCCCTTCTGTTTGTCAAGCATAGTGACCAACTGCACAAAACCTGTTAACAAGTGGCTTTATGCCAACCAGCAAGGGCCCTAAGCCCTTAATAAGTAATCAGCTGTGCTGGGTGTTGTACCTTCACCTGTGCCTTTCCAGTCATAAAAGAACTTTACCTAATTTATTCATGGTTCCAGATGGTGTATCCTGAAAAGGTCATGCCAATCCCAACCACTCTGCCTGGCAATCCAATCCAGCCAAGCTAGGCCCCCTTTTTGTCTTCTTCAAACCCACAAGCACACAGAGGTGGAATACCGAAATAATTTTCCTTCAGCACAAATAAACATACAACACCATGTGGTTACACAAACACTTAATTGTATACCCACCCTCTGCAACTCATCTCACCAGGTGCCCTACAAACTGCATGCACACACCCATTAACCACAGCCCTTACAAGGCTTACATCAAAGCCAGGCACATTCAGGAGCCTGACTACAATCTCTATTCCTAGAATTTTGGTTAAGGAATGTTCACTACCTTTGTGTCTCTATGTATTGTGGTGCACTATGCCCAACATGGTCGTTGTGTCATTACAAATGTGTTTAGGTTTCATGCTATTGTGTTTTTACATGTAGTAGCAGCTTATCAAGTACTGTATAAGCTCAAGACTCTGCTCCACATCTAGGAATGTTCCACTCAGTATTAGATTTGAGTTTAACATGCCTGGTGGGGAGTGTGCTAGCCCTAGTTGAGGCAAAATATGTCAACCTAGCATGGGAGAGGAGCTATACAACAACTGGGAAAACCAATTAGTTTTTTTCACAGGCTCAAGCTGTTCTAACGCCCCCCACTGACAACCCAAATCTGCTGCTTCTTTCATCTGCAGGTTATGTGCCATCACCACACTGAGACAACAAAGGGTCAGCATGGCTGTCCCATCCACATTGATTTACAAGGTAAAATCATGCACACCTACACACCATGGTGGTGGCACCTAACCAGTATACATTAAGTGGCAGCCTGATAGCAATGGAAAACAAATCCATGTGGCCCACCTAGCCAGTGACACCTTTCAAGGTTGGTGCAACACCAGAATTTTACCCAGTAGTACCCTGTCGTTACGCCAGGCCAACACACACCACATAGGTTTATACAGTCACACTACATTTATAAACCCAAATTTTTGTGCTCAACTTCCAAATGATACTACTACACAGTATTGTGCACTTAATTCCATTGCTAGCACTGCCATGTTTCCAACTGTTGTTCCCCCAACAGTGGAATGCAGCAACATGGACCAACTAGTGGTCTGATTGCATCATCACTCCCAGGTACCCTTTACATCTACCCAACTACAGTATGGCAGAATTCATACTCCGCTTCTGTACCAACATTTCTAGGTTTCATAGTGCCATGTTACTAGACCTCCTTGAAGCATACCAGACACGTACTTTTTTTTTTAAATTTATTTTAGCTTTTGTTGACCGGGTAAGTGCACTAGACAAATCCTGCCTATTTTCAGGCACGACCCGGGGGAGGGGGATACAGATGAATGCCAACTGACCTTGAACCAGATTAAGCTGTTGGTGGTATTTTTAGTGAATGAGGGAAATTTGGCCAGGACACCAGGGAAATTCCCTACTCTTCGATAAGTGCCATGGGATCTTTAACATCCACCTGAACTACCACCAATCCAGGCAGATGGGACCTCAGTTTAACGTCTCATCCGAAAGACGGCACCTCAGAAATGCAGCACCCCTCTCATGCTGCATTACAGTGTCAGTACTGGGATATTAACCCAAGTGCCAGATGTGGGAACTGAACCCACAGCCCTCTGATCTCCCGGCCTCAGAGGCGAGTGTACTACCTACTGAGCCACTGACACTGCACCCAGTAGCAGGGCCCCACACTACTGAATACCTAGAAGTATTTTGTCCAGAACACACAAGAAAGGCCCCCCAGAGGGCCCCCTTTTTCAAACTTCACTAGCACAACAGGCACTGTCAACAGGTTTATTCTAAAGATGTATGTCCATTTTATAACCAAGTAGATTTAACTACAATCAAGAGCCAAACTTTGAAGTTCCAGACAGCAACACATAAGTAGGGAAACTATGTTTTAATTACTGTTACAACCTCTTCTGAGACCTGTAAGTAGGCTGTATTCACAGGTGACCAAATGGTGTTCCCTCCTTATTGGATCTTGACCTGCACCTCCGAGTGCATGGCCGAAGCCATCACTTTTAACCTTACAATTGCCAGGAACTTAGGTTATGTCACATCACACCTTAATCAAAGACATTGCTAATAACCTTGTAATTTTTCAATGCTAAATAACTGTATGTGTTTTATAAACTGTATTTATAACAGCATTTTTACAAGTTTACGGGTTTCAGTAGAGTGGCATGTGTAAGATCTTCAAGCAACTCATTCAACTTTTCTTCACTTCTGGTGTTTTCCAAGCCAGGCTGGCACCTCATACAAACTGATTGTTCTATTATGGACTGTAACTTGTTCTGTTATGGACTGTTAATTCTTGTGCAGGGGTGTGATCAACTTCCACAACAGAAACGCTACACCAGTGTGTGGCTATTCCATTGAAGGACTCAATGCACAGTGTAATTCACCTCCTGCCAAGACCTCTGCAAATCCAGTAGCCAGCAACATGAACATTGACTTTCTTACTATGCTGGTGTTTCATCTTTAACTCAGCGTCTCCATAGCTTCATGTGCCTTGTGGGGTTACAACCTTTCTGCAGATGACATTTCACCTGTAACTACACCAATCTGTGATTACTCCTATGAACTTTATGGATTGGTCATATACGTTTCATAATAACCTATCTGTCAAGGGACATTATCAACAGATTCTTCAATCAAGCAAAATGTACACCGCCATCACATGCCTTATCCACTCTCAAAGTGGAATCTTCATCATCAGTGGACAATGGTATATCATTTTATGTTGAATAATGCATTCCATATTGTTCTTACCAATCATGTTATGTGGTTACAAACATCGATACCCTTTCTTACACAGATATCAATTGTGGTGCTGACATACCTAGTTTCTGTTTTGTGATTTACGAACAAACCATTCCATTCTTGGTCAGTCTCTGATTACCCCTGTACCAACTCCAGAATAGGACTCCTTTCTTGGTTACCTTGACAATCTGTATGCTATAAATCAGTTTTAACAAGATTTTTCATGCGATCAGTCATACTGTATTGTAATCAATTATAAACTGTTTTTTTACAGTAAACCTAACTTTTGCTTTGTCACATATGAAAGCACTGCTATTTACCATACTGTTTTGATCCCTGTTTATATCCCAACACCTCATTGTATAACATGTGCACCAGACTATTTATGTTCAATGTCCGATACTATCTCCAAATCAGGAGATTCCCTTACTGATTTATTTCATGATGGTGACTTTATCATCTCACTCTCCAATACCTGGTTAGAATTAACTTTTAAAGGTTTTGTTATTATACAATTGGTTTTGATTATCTTTTTGATGCTAACACTTTTCTGTCTATGGCGCACTCTAAAACAACACCATGAACAACTCAAATTCCTTTACAAGGCTCATGCGTCAGGTCTGTAAACAATGAATATTGCTGCCACTACTTTCCCAATAGTGCGTTGCCTTTTCAGTAAGGCAACAAGGGGGGAAATATTACACTTGGCCCCCTTACCCATATTGGCATCCCACTGTGCACCGCTGACAATATCTATTATGTTATATAATCTTATAATCTGTACTAACCTATAGGGTACAGGTACTTTCCATACAAGTGTAAGTCACCAGGGACATAACTATAATTATTGCCAATATTATTACTGTGAGCATTGCTAAGTATTGTACGGAGAATATATATATATATATATATATATTTTTTTACCTTTGTTTTGCCAGGTGAGACACACTAAGCTGGAAGCTTGTTTACAGGTGCAACCTGGCAGCACAAGGAAGTTAAGTGACTTGCTCAGGGTCACACAGTATGCAAGTGGGGGCTGTGGGATTCAAACCCAGGTCTCCAGATTTGTAGCTCAGCACATTAAACCATTGCGCTATACTGTCTCCCCTAATATACTTATGTACTCCATGTTTATTCTTCTGAGAAATCATTGTATAGCCAACACTGCCATCATGCGGATATATGTAACACCACACCTATAGCTTGAATTTTGTATGAGTCTTTTGTTCTCATTTTAGCTGACTTTGCATTTTTTGTATATCTCTAGATACACTGTGGAGCCACCTAACTTTTGGCCAGCAGGACTTGTTTTATGTATCTAGTTAGCTTGTGAAGGTAATAGTTGTTATGGTTATTATCTAACTATATAAGTGACTGCATTACATATCCCCTCTGAGACTGTCTTTGTACCCTGGGGTACTGGGAAACTCTCAGCTCCCAGTGTCCACTCTGTTAAAACTCTGATTTAGGGCAAATATCTGATTCTTTGTAATAAACAAGTTTATTACCGCATATGCCGCTTGTCTGTTGTTTCTTCTGTTGGTTTACTACCACCAAGAACCACATTCCGGTGCAATTCAGTATGAAGTTGCTTTACTACAGATCAGAACGATAAACGTTCCTTGTATATGGTTTCCAGTTTAACTTTTTATTTTTATTTTGTTTAAATCACGGGCTTTTAGAAGTGTCTGAATTACCGCTTCTGTCCTGTGATGCCTGTGAATGTTCCAAATCTGATGGCTCCTTCACTGGAGCAGCAGCAGAGCCTTCCTTCATTT
This sequence comes from Neoceratodus forsteri, assembly GCA_016271365.2. Taxonomy (NCBI): domain Eukaryota; kingdom Metazoa; phylum Chordata; order Ceratodontiformes; family Ceratodontidae; genus Neoceratodus; species Neoceratodus forsteri. The sequence goes on along the minus strand of CM057451.1, from coordinate 897,100,336 downwards.
TTGTAAGTAATTGTCTGATTATTATCATCAATTTCTGGAAGCATTGGATGGAAGTCCCATCTGCTGCTTATTTCAGGTACAAATGTAATTGTTAAATCCACAATCTGGGGAATTTTACTGAGGGGATCAGGGCACTCCAACGATCAAGCTGTCATTTTGTAGACTCAGCCGGAAGTCTGTGCCATGGGATCTTTAACATCCACCTGAACAACCACCAGCACAGGCAGAGACAGGACCTCGATTTAATGTCTCATCTGAAAGACAGCACTTCAGGAGTGCAGCATCCCCCTCATGATGCACTACAGTGTCAGTATTGGGATTTACCCCAAATGCCTGGTGTGGGGCTAGAACCCACAACCTCTCGATCTTCCAGATTCAGAGGCAAGTGTGCAACATGCTGAGCCACTGATACTGAATGACTGAGTGCTGGTTGTGCTGTTCAAGTGCATTTGGCATTAACGTGGTTTTCCCCCAACAAACATGGTCACATACGTGTACAGGGACCTTGTCATCCATGTCCAGCAATGTGTGTGTTGTCAGTTGAACTCTATGCCACTGGCACATGGGTTTACATGGACAGACAGTGTAGCAGTGATGCACACTGTTGGGACACACCTGACAGCTGGGGCAGAATATTCTTTGACAGCAGCATCCTAGGTTAGGTAAAACACATTGTTATAATATATTTTCTGCTGTGCTACTGGTAATCCATGTTCCTGCACTGTGATGTACCCCCCCAATCAACAGGTTTTATTATATGTATGACATGCAGAGCATCTACCTGTGCCTGTGGACACTGTTTCCTATGAAGACATAGTTATCCTGCACTGTCCTGGTTGCAGTTTCAGTGTGCTGTGTGTGTGTGTGTGTGTGGGGGGGGGGGCTCTGGTCTCCTTTAAATTGCCTGGGCAATGTCAGCATGTAAATGTATGCATATCTGGCTATAATGACATGCTAATGTGTTGTTATGCCCATTGACTGCCCAGTGAGGCTTATTTGCATAGTCTGGCTGAATATAGCAAATCTGCCTACTGTGCTAAATTGTTTTGCTCTTGCACATCATGCAATGCACTGCACAAATGCATTGCCCAATGCAGTGTGTGCAGTTGCACAGTGCAAAAGGCACAAATGCAGTGATGTAGCCAGGGGTTCAGTTACTTCATTTTTAGTGGGAGTCAAATACTTTCATAAGTCAAAATGTGGAAGTCATTTCAATCTTGTGGAAGTCAAAATACTTTCCAGATCCCACAATTTGAAAGCCAGTATTCTAGGAAGGATCACTTTATGGATGTTAATACAAACAGTGGTAAAATACAATTTATTTTCGAAAAATCCGTAATTTCTTTGATTCTGTACGTTCAGTTTGGGAAGTTGTCAATTTTGTTTTTTACATTTGGAAGTTAATGACCCCCCCCATATTGAAAGTTTTTGCCTTATGTTTTGCAGTCACATACTCCCAAAATGGACTTGACTGAAGCCCTGGATGTAGCTATTTACATTGCCCATTTGCTATATTCAGAGCCATCTTCTGTGCTGGGCAACCTTTGCACTGCACTCTGGGCTATGATTTGCCCACATCCATTTGCATCCTATATTTAGCAGTGTTTGCCCGCAGGCTAATCCTTTGAATATTGCGTGCACTGGGTTGTGGGCTAGTATTACAGTACCTGCAGGGCAGTGCAAACTTTGCCTGTGGGCAGAGTTTTGAATATTGGGCCCCTGATGTTCCCTGCATATCAGAATGGTATGAGTATATGGGAAGGTTAGCGTTAAATGAAAAGATAATCATTCTCTGATTGAGAAAAAAACAGAATACTTCTCATTAGGGAATAATTTTTTAATGACTCATCTTCCAAAGTAAACTGCAACTAAATATGCTTGTCAAAAGATTAGGAATGATTCCTAAAACAGACCTCATTAATGACATTTTGTTAGATATTCTATATGAGTAAACATTAACTCTGCTGTGTTAGTCACAGTCTTATGTCACTTTTATTCTGTAACGGAATATTGTACCTGACTGTGACTGAGTTTTACTTTCTTGTGTATAAGTTTCAGTGAAAGTATAATTGGAAAACACTAATTTTACTCTATGAGCATGATTCAGTGTACATAGTACAATATTCAGTGTTTATTTTTTAATATACTATGGCCTACGAAAATCCTGCATCTTGATTGGCTGACCGGCACTTTTGAACATGGGTAAATCGTATGACAGCTCATGCAAAAAGTGCCAGTCAGCATGGCAGCAGCACAACAAATATGGTAGTATCCATATATCCACCCCCGAAATTTCTGAACCAAACCCACCAACATTTTTTTCCATCACTAAAGAATTTCTGCCTGCTTAATAACTGACTGCTCCCAGGGACAGCTCCAGAAAAAAACAAAAACTCCCATAGCAAGAGTACCTCAAAACACTAAAACCAAAGAACTAACAGCCCCCTTTGGCACACTCAAACCTCTTCTACATTTTTTTATCTGTGGTCCTGGTCATGTTAAAATTTAAACTGCTGACCAGAATTTTTCACCCACTACCAACTCCTGCTACACTCACTCTCTGTCACGTCAGCAACTGCATTGAATTTTAGCTCTCTCCACTTCCAACTCTCGCATCCTATCATTGCTCAAAAAAACACCCCCATACAAAACAATCCTTGAACCTGTCACCTGCTTGCAATGATGCTGCACATTTACCTTTCCACTCAAACTCTGCAGCTGCTCACAACACGCCCTCTCCCAACTGCTCACATACTCTGCCCAGCAACAAGGCACTATTTAATATAGGATGGAATGATATTTCTTAAAATATATTTAAAAAGCTATTCAATGCAGCATATATTTCACACAGATCTTTGTTTTAGTTATGTCCCCATTACACAATCGCAATAATCCACTCCAGGATGTGGGTTGTTGTGGGGATTTATCCACTTCTGGTGTGGTTTTCATCACTCTGCCTGTCGCCTTGTGACACACCACACCAGGTGTGTGTAAATCCCACAACAACCAACACCCTGTCATTGATTATTGCGTAAAAATACTCTGTAATGTCTGGCTGCCTTCTTGTTTCTGAGGCCAGGTTATTTATGAATTTTAAGTGTAGTGCACTGTCAGAGTACTTGACATGTTTCATTGTAGCTGTTGTGCTGCTTGAAGCATGATAGCACAGCTTAAACACTGGTGCATGCCTCGTTTGCTGACACTGGCAGTGACAATCACACTGTGAATCCTGAGAATCCTCATCAATACTTTATGTGAGTTGTTGGCATTTGTACAAAGTGCCACACAGAGTCTACCTTTTGATATTTTACATCCAGAAACGTGGGCTGATGAAAGCATAGCTGTAGGATTGAGCCAATAGAAAAGACCAGTCTCGTCCAGGTTATAGATGTCCTGGAAGCTAAAACCAGCAGGAATGTCCCTCAGATTAAGCTGACCAGACACCATAGCAGTCTAGTCAGCACATGCCAACTTGCCATGATAAATCTTGGTAGTCCCTGGCGCTTTTTAAGCCCTGAATCCAGCCTCTTGAGTAGGCAAAGTCACCAGACCCATCTGCTCCCCAAAGAATTTAGCCTTCTCCATGACCATGGCATCATAGACAGTAGTATCTTTCAAATAAATCTCAGTGACTCAGAGATTACGTGCTGTCTCTACATCTTGATGCTTGCCAAGATGGACACAGATCAGTGAGGTAGAGCCAGACACAGTCACTAGCCACTTATCTTTGGAGTGCTAAATATCTCTGCATATGAAAGATCAAAGTTTCAGCTCAAGAGTCTGAGGTGCAAAGACAACTATGTTCTGGACTGGTTTGATTTTGCAGGCACAGCTCTCTTTTCTGTGAGATAGAAATTTCTGAATGGGCTCATTTGGCATTTCTCATTTTGCAGTTGCAGTGAAAGTATGCTGGCAGGGGAGAGTTTAACAAAGGCTGATAGTTATCAGTTAGCAATTTAGCATCTAATCAACAGCTGAATTAACAAGGTGTTACAGTATGTATAGTATAGCATTAAGAGCTCCACAATCAGCTGTAGATTTGGATGCAGAGGTAGCCGGTTTAAAGTTGTAAATAAAATAGAGATTGTTTTCAGTTTCAGCTGCTGGGCATTCAGATCATGAGGTATCCAATTTAATGACTGCCAGATTAAAGGGATTTGACTGTTCTGTAATAATGTTTAACTTCTTTGAATTTTAAGAACTAATGTTCTAGATATGGTATGAAGCTTTTAAACCAGTTACCTTATTTGCAACATCTGCTGCTGAATTGCTGTTATATTAGACCAGATGTAGATGGAGGAGGGGTGTCACCTGAGAGCTAAATAAATGCTGATGGTTGTTTAATGTAGCAGATATACCCCAAATTCATGATCTGTCTGTTGATCGCATGAATGCTGGGGCAAAATTGTAGTTTGCATCAATTTTGTACTGACACCTTGACAAATGTTGCGATTTTCAGCTATACATACTTAATGCAGATTCTTGGGCCAATACTTTGAGAGTAAGTGAAATATACATTCAAGTGTGGTCTCAATGAATAGGCAGGTGTTAGAGCTTTAAAAATGCATACTGCAGCGACCCTTGGTAATGATAGTTCCATGCGATGCCAGCGATCTGGGTTCGGAATGAGCCCAGGTCACTGGAGGGCGCGCGGGAGAAGGATTGAGCGTCCCAGGGACAGCTCTCCTTCTGGGGGAGGGTGAGGGACTGGTCCAGCATCTGCTGGCTCCTAGCAGAGGCTGGGAGTATCTCAGGACACACAGCCCAATACTAATTGGGGGAGGAGCGGACGTCGGCATATGCCATGACGTCACTATGCTACCCCCAACAGAAAGCCAGGAAAATCACTCGCTGGCCCTCCGGATGATGGCTCTCTGTTTCTGGGGGCCTCCAGTGCCTTCCCAGTGCCTCCTGTTCCTCAGCAGTATCCCCAGGCCCTAGAAAGACGTGCTGGGGCTATCCTCCCCACGGTGCCTTCCCCTCGGAGAGAGGACCCGCCGGTGAAGGATACACCGGGATATCCCGGGGGTTGGCTGCAATCTGGGTACTAGAGGAGGGCCGGGCAAGGACGGAAGAGGTCAGGAGGAACTTGGCAGAGCCTGAAGGAGTGGAGTACCAGCGAGCACGGGGGCAGAAAAATAGATAATACAAAAAAAAATAATGCATACCCATATCTTACCTCAAAAGATTAATGTTAAAAGCTGTAGTGTTAAATACCAATCACTGCCACTTAATTTCTTTGAAATTTCATAATATTCTTGTATTTAATCTTGTCAGACAGGATTTATTGTGCTTTATAATATAATTTTATGTTGTTGAAAAGGGTAAGGATTCTGCTCTGAAATGCATATGTGGTTTTGAAGTCTTAAAGTAATATAAGAGGATAAACTGATAAAAGTGAAGACACCATTAATAAATGAAATTTTAGCAAGTTTATGCCGTGTCAAATTTTGCGATTTTCAGCTACACGTACTTAATTCAGATTCTTGGGCCATTACTTTTGAGACTAATTTTAAATATACATTCAAGTGTGATATCAATGAATAGGCAGGAATTAGAGCTTTAAAATACATACCCATAAGTTGCCTTAAACGTTAATTTTAAAAGTTTTTTAAAGAAAGAAATTTATCTAAAAGAAAAAAAAATCTTTGTTTACAAAAAACATTTTTATTTCAAAAAATGTAAAATTTAAAATATGACTGTTGGTAAAGTAGTGGAACTTAATCTTGTCCATCTTGGAAAAATCTTCATCATCGTCGGATACGCCAGTGTCATCTTGGTAATCACATACATCTTGGTCCTCATCTGAGTCCTTATCATTTGCATTATAGAGCAGACACAACATCATCTGGAAGTGGTGTGTCCATCCACTTTACATTGAGATCATCAGTCCAACCATACAAAGCTGCATTTGGGGCATTGATAACTGCAACAGAAGAAAGCCTCCACAATCGCAGATGTAGTTGGCTCATAGAATATGTAACTTCAGGGTTTCCTGGCAGGGTGGTAACAGAGACAGATCAGTTTTTCTGTAGTCTTTGTAATATTTCTCCCAAAAGATCTGCTGCCTCGCTATATTTACACTAGTAACTTGCTTCCTTCCATGCTGTTTACAGACATACTCCTCCAACAGAGCTACAACACCTTTATCTACTTCCATTCACTCCCAAGTTTCTGAAAGGCATCCAGGAATTTGGGGTACTTTGGAAGGACGTTCCAGCAAATCTTCTTACCCTTTTTGAAGAATGCAAAGACATAGTCATTGTCTGTGAATGCATGGAAACTGACTAAGGCTTTCTTTGTTGCAGTGGACATTTCACACTTCCTAGTGTCGAAGATTTTTCTACTGTTACCATGGCCGTTGTCCAGGTATATACTTTGCTCACCTTCTGAAAATAGTGACAGTAAAATTCCCAGTATATCGGTGTTCCCAGATGGTGACCGGATAATGACAGGGCCTGGATGCATTGTAATGGCATGTTGCACATGAAGAGCAATTTTTCTGTCTGCTTCTTCCTGGTCAGAACAGAGATCATCTACTACAGTCCCTTCTTTGGTGATCATGTAGCATTTGTCTATCTTCAAAAAGTGGATCACTTGGCCCTCTGGCAAACTCATGCAATTTTCTCCCCAGACCTGCATGATCAAATCAACCAGGTGCTCCTTTTTAGATCCATTAGAAAGGAAGTAACTGAAATTCTTTGGCACTTTTGTGTTGGGTCCTTTGATAATATGCTTCTCACTAAATCCTTGTTGAAATCTCTCAGCCTCTTTGATCGACTGCTCTCTGTATGCATCTGCAACAACATCCACTCTTGCACATCCCTTTGGCAGACTATTCAGCAGTTTCTTTGCCAGATCACCGAAGGTTTCAGGTATTCCTGTCATAACCTGACTGTTGCCATTAGATCAACTATGTGTGCTGAGACACTTTTCCTAGGGCTGAAGCTCTGAAGTGTCTAACACTGGACTGTATTCTGCTAGCACCTCAAGTAACCTGCCCTTTGGTATTGTCCATCTAGTTCCATCTGCACTGGCTAGACTTGGGCAATATGTTATTAACTTGTTCATATCTACAGAGAAGTTGTGCTTGTTTGAAAGGGCCAAAGGTTTTCCCCATATATCTCTTTCAAATTTAAGTTCTGAAACTTTTCCTTTGGTAGTTACTTGCACTATTTTGTTTGCATCATTGAAGGTTTTTGCTGTGGCTTTTGAAATTGGATCAAACTATTTATTTTTACAACTTTCCAGTCTTTCTCAGACAGACTGTTCAAATATTTCTGTACCTTGTTCAGTGATAATGGTGAGGTTCTTTTCAATATCAGGTGCAACAGGTGCTCTTGAGGACAAATTGTACAATCTTTCAGCATCTAAAGTATCACTGAATGGGTTGATAAACTCTTGATCAAGAAGAGTTATTATGGCTTTGACGCGTTATTCTGACTTGATGATTTTAGATGGCCTGCATGCTTTTTTCGGATTACTGGCTGAACTGTGAAGGCCAGTCATCTCCAAAATTGCTTCTCTGAATTTTGCTAGATGTGGCTGATTTAACACTCATTTATCATAGGCCATTTGATTTGCAGCAAAGTGTTTGATTCCACCTGGAATTTTGGCACTTTGATTGCATGACTGCTCACCAGCTTGGTCAACTGATTCCCTAGAAGCTTTGCGATGGCTCCTTTGAATTGAAAGCCCTTGCTTTTCCATTAATGTCTTGGACCCTGGATGAATAGCTATAAGCGTTTCAAGTGTATGCGCATAGTAAGCCCCATAGCGAGCATAATTTTGCTTGCTGAAGGTGAAGAACAGGGGCAGTGAATATTTCCGATACAGCCAAGATCAAAGTTGTTTTCTTTTATTGCTGTGTGGAGCAAGTGCTGCCAATCCACTATATCCACTGTATCCAGATATGTCATCCAGAGCTGTGAGGTTTTCCCCAGCTCACTGTGACTAAGTCACTGCCTGAAGGCCTCATACTTATTCTGGAAGTGACAGTCTCATCTTGCTGAAGCAGTTTATGGAAGTCTATGGGTTGAGGTGATGATCTGATCAGGTCAAGCAATACTGCAGCGGTGGCATTAAGTTCTGTTGAATGCTGTAGAAATCTTACCTGAAGCAATGGCTCTAAGGCATCTGAAAAGTGCTCATGTACAATCCATGTCCGATTGAATGCTTCCCATCCAAAACTCCCCTTATGCTGCTAGAGGCACAACGACCAGCCTGAAACACTATGTTCTCAAAGCCGCAGCCACCAACTAACTGTCATATAATGCCAAAGTTTTCTAGGAATAGGTGGAAATCTCCCAAATGAATTATGACATTGTGGAACTGACCAAGGAAATTCTACACAACATGATATGCCTTTGCTGCTGCTACAACATCAAGTGTCAGGTGAACATAGGACATATTTACTTGCTGAGCTATTTATTGTGCTTATGTGAGGTATTCAACTACAGTGGCATAATCAGTAATGGGTTTGTGGATGGGTGGAAGATATGTGATAACCATCTTCTTTGGTGAACTTGAATGATTGTTACAAACTAGCATTAGCCAACCAGTAAACCTTGAGACAAGCTAATCCTCCTTGTGCGCTTCCCAACTGAGTATCCATGGCATTATTTATTTATTTCATTTTTGTTGACCGGGTAAGGTGCCCTGGCCATAGCAATGACTATTTTCAAGCACAACCCAGGAGTTTACAGATACAAAACAATTGACTTAACATTTGATCCAACGAGGTAGAAACACATACAAAACAGTAAAAGTACAAATGTAAAAAGGATATACAGTAGCAATATAAAGCAGTAAGCAAAGAAACATAATACAAATTATATCAACAAATAACATGGAGTGAATAAGAGAGCAAATACAATCAATAAATCTATTATGCAGTAATCCAGGTAGAGAAAATGGTATAATAATCAGAGATACCCAGAAGTTAAAAGTTATACATAAAGTATAGAGTAGAGCCTGGATATGACTAGGGAAGAGATGTAGAAAAATGGGGGAAGGATGGGATAGTGTAGAGAGAGAGAAGCAAAAATAGGAGGATAGGAACTAGGTATAGTCTAAGTGCAAGTAGACGACTAGAGGAGAATAAAGTGAATATCTGAGGAGAGAGGGTGCATAGATCAAGAGAGAGCAAATGGGCTAGGGTGGTTTGAAGCAGGAGCATGGACAGGAATCAGCAAGATGATCTCTAAGCAATTTCTTAAAAGAGGCATGGGATGGTGCTAACCTTATAGCTAGCGGAATGGAATTCCAGTGATGGGGGCATAACAGGAGAAAGTGCTAGCACCTTTGGTGGAGTAGTGTCAAGGAATAAGTACAGGGACATTAGCAGTCGAGCGAAGACCTATTTGGATGGCTGAAAGAGGAATAGATCCGCCAGGGGCTTAGGTGTTTGGTTACGGATGACTTTATGACTGAGCCATATACAAAGTCTCTTGATGCTTTTGGAGAAAGCCACCCAAGTTCTGAGTATAGTAGGCAACGGTGTTTGAAGCATGGCGAGGAGGAGGATGCAAACCTACAGATATTGTTGTAGGTGACATACTATTTCATGAAAATAGTTTTATTCGCAGAGGCATACACTACAACTCCATAGGTGAGTGATGGAAGGAGTATGCCACGGGCTGTGGCAAGCCTCACTGAAGGTGTGAGCATATAAGTAGAACAATAGGCCAAACCAAGTTTTATGTTAGCCAGCTTGCAGGATTGTTGAATATGGAGATCAAAAGTGAGAGTTGGGTCAAGTGTGAGACCAAGGTATTTAAATGAAGGTACAGTATCAACTGAAGAGCCATTTAAGGTAGTAACTTTGAAAGTGGGTTGAGAGAGTTTGAGCTTGGCATTTGAACCAAAAAGCATGGCTTGAGTCTTAGATACATTCAGCAGGATTTTGTGGCTGAAAAGCCATTGCTGAATCTTTTGAAAGTCAAGTGAAAGTTTATCGTTGACATCTGTAATGCTTTTAGCACTGGCGTAAAGGACAATATCATTGGCGTATAATAGGGAGGCACTCTGGAGAAGGTTAGAGGTAATATCATTTATAAAAATGGAGAAAAGCAGGGCACCAAGAATAGAACCTTGTGGTACACCGACGTTTATGGTCGCCGAATTAGACAAAGTGGAGTTGTATTTAACTAGCTGGGTGCGATCCGAAAGGTAGCTGCCAAACCATGCTTTGGCATGTGGTGAGAAACCTAGGGATCTCAGAGCAGCAAGAAGGAGAGAATGGTTGACCAGGTCAAACACTTTTGTCATATCTATAAAAATCGCCCCTGTTAGGAGACCAAAGTCCATGGCAGATAGAGTATCAGATGTGAATTTGAGTAATGCATTGGTGGTGCTATGACCCTTGAGGAAACCATGCTGTTTAGTTGTAAGAAGGTCATATTTCTGGAGAAAGTCTATGGTTTGGGTGGCTATGAGCTTCTCAAGGATTTTACTGAGGACTGACAATATGGCTATGGGCCTGTAGTTGGAGGAGATTTTGCAGTTATCCTTTTTGAAGATAGGTGTAATCCTGGCCGTCTTCCAGAGGGTAGGAACATAGCTATGACACAGGGAGAGGGTAAAGATCCTCACTAGCGGTGTGGCTATGTAAGGGGCAGCAAGTTTTAGCAGCTTAGGTTCAATATTGTCAGAGCCAGCTGCAGAAAAGTCAGAAATGTTATTGAGCAGTCTGAGTACATCCAGACGGGTGACAGACTTGAAATGAAATTCGGGCTCAGAGTCATTGGGCTGAGCATGAGAGTTAAGAGAAGCTGGGAAGGATGATGTATAGTTTGTAAGATCAGAGAATTGGGTATTGAAAAAAATTGCAATAGTGGTGGGGTTGTTGCAGTGGACACCATTAAGGGTCATATCAGTTGGGGTGGGGGTCGGAGTAGAACCTAGGAAACTCTTTATGTGGGACCAGAATTTTTTTAGAGTCACCATAAGATTTAGTTAGGAGATCTTTACAGTAGGTGCTCTTTGCTCTTTTAATATCCTTCTTGCAAGAATTTCTGAGTTCCCTGTAGGAACTGAAGTCGGCAGGCAGTCCTGTCTTTTTATAACGGCGCCAACTTTTATCACGCAGTCATAGTTTAGCGAGAAGGTCAGATTTAAGCCACTGGGTATGTTTGTTTTTTACATGATGGGTAATGAGGGAGCAGTGTTTGTCCTGAGTTTCCAAGAAGTGAGACCGGAATAGGTTTAGAGCAGTCTGGGGTCATCCAATTTAAACAGAGGAGTCCAGTTGATAGAGGCAATATCAATTAGGAAGGACTGGTGATCTAGGTGTACATAGTTACGGAAAGTGATAAACTGAGGCTTTGATGGGGGAGGGGTTTGGTCTTACCCCAGATGCAGAAAGTGGGGGAGTGATCTGTAATGGAATCTGCTAGCGTGCCAGAGGAGATAATATTTTCAGGGTGGTTGGTCATAATCCAGTCTAGCAGAGTTGTGGAGTGATGGGCAGTTCTTGTGGGATCGCTAATTACTTGGTGAAAGTTGAAATTTTGGATCTTGGAAATTAATGCAGGTTGAGAGTTACCCAGCCAGTTTATATTGAGATCACCAAGTAAAAGAACCTCATTTCTACATGAGAGAACAGAGGTCTGATCCAGCAGCTCATCAGGACCTTTTAGGCCACTGGAGGGAGGGTTGTAGGTACAGACAATATAAAGTATTTTAGAGACCAGGGTAAGAAGAACATGTAGAGCTTCACAATGGACTAGGGGAGATGAGCAGATCTCAGTGAGATTGAGGTGGTCTTTGAAATAGACAGCAGTACCACCACCTCTTTTGGGGGTAGGCCTGTCAGCTCTTAGGAGATTGTAGGATGTTAGCAAGCATCGGGAGCCTTGAATGGAAGGTTTAAGCCATGTTTCAGTCAGACATACGATATCTGGTTTATATTGGGTGATCCAGGATTCAAATTCGGCAAAATTTTGTAACAGGCTTCTGATGTTATGATGCACTACCATAAGACCCTTGACATGCAGTAGATGACAACTTTCAAAATTGGTTGGTCCAGGGTTTGAATGCACATCACCAGAGAGCAGTAGGGCTATTATGAGGAGGTACCAGAGTTTATGACGCAAAAAAGGGCATATGGTACACAAATTTAAGGGGAAAATATTTGACATGTAGGTAATAATATGGACCCAGGGCCTGTATAATAAAAGAGGGGTAGGGTCCCAGTGGAGAGGAGATAGGAGGAGCAGGTTGGAGAATTGGTGGTCAGTAGGGGAGTAGTGGGTGTTGACCAAGTGAGCAAGGGGGACAGATGGTAAGGGTACGTGGAGTAGTACAATTGAGAGAACCAGTAAGAACAGCAAGATTGAGCGGTTCATTGCTAATTGATCTCAGAGAAGTCAGGTACAGGGGTTGAGTGTCAGAAGAACTTGGGAAGAAAATAGGAGTGAGAGAACAGGGCTATCCAAAAGAGAAAGAGAGAGAGAGAGAGAGCTCCAGATATCAGCAAATAAATTAAAGAGTAAAGTGAGGAGTGGTGTATAGAATGACAGGGGAGTAAAGGAAGAGTGTATTGTTCAGGCAGCCAGTGGGAGCTTGGATAGACCGAAAGGGGAGGAGCAATTGAGTATTTAATGGAGGCCTGGGGGGGGGAGAAAATTTAGCCCAGTATAGCGGCGCTCAAGGAAATTGGCTTTGTAAGAATAGAGCCGAAAATCCTATGTTGAGTCAGTGTAAAAAGGCGCACCAAAAGCTGAGAAATTAGGAGAGCGGCAGTACCTGAGTAGGCAATCCGGCGCTGAGCACCACGAGGGCAGTCTTGTCCGGGGAGTCGGGCGTCAGCGACCGGAGGTGGCAATTGATCCGCCTTGTTGCAGAGAGGCACCACTTCTGGCACTGGTCTCTGGTGAGGAGAGGGGGAAAAAATTGTAAATATCGGAGCACAGTGAAGTAAGGGGTGGGTGGCGGCGCCAGTCAGACATCAGGGGTTGGGGAGTTGGTACTTAAACAATACAAAAGCAGAGGAGTTTTTGAAAGGGCAAGGGGAGGAGGTGAGAAAGAGGAAAAAATAGGATGGTGGAGACAAGGAGATGAGAGTGTTAGCTAAGGTGGGACAGGAATGTGCAGCTAAGGCTACTGAGGGACTGGAATGAAGAAGTTTAAAGCAAGGGATGAGATGGCAGAGACAGCAGAGCTTTTGAATTTAGGTTTTTAGACAGCACCAGAGTGGCAGGGAGAAAGGATTTAGATAGAGCAAGAATAATATCAGGGAGCGAGGATAAATTAGAGGGGCAGATAATGGTAATCTTAACACTGTACAACTCAGCATTGGCAATACTTAAAAGGTAAAAACACAGCAGGCAGGGTAAACAGTTTAAGGAGCATCAAACATGGTCATGTTTAACAGCAACTAGTAGTAAATTAATTAAAAATTTAGCCCAGTACAGAGGCGCTCAAGGAAATTGGTTTTGTAAGAACTGAACCGAAAATCCTACGTTGAGTCTTTTTAAAAATAGGAGGGTGGAAACTAGGAGTTGCGAGTCTTAGCAAAGGTGGGACAGGAATGTGCAGCTAAGGCTACTGATGGGTTGGGAATGAAGAAGTTTAAAGCAAGGGATGAGATGGCAGAGACAGGATAGCTTTTGAATTTAGGATTTTAGACAGCGCCAGAGTGGCAGGGAGAAAAGGGATTTTTAAATAATTTACTGGTGTGTAGGATTTTGTATAGTTAAACTATTTTTAAATAAGTTGCTGGAGGTTAGTTGAATTACTATAAAGGGCAGTACTCACCAGGGTGGTGGAGCAGTGGTGTGCTTGATTGTTTCTAACAGTTACCTGTGGTTGTGGACTACCCACCCCTTCCCACCCACCCCCAGGCGTGGCATTTTATAGCCAAAGTTCTGACATCACTTCCTCAACAGGTCTTGGGGCAGAACTGTCATATTCTTAATAACCCATCACAGTGCATAAAGGGTAAGTACAGACCACCAAAAAAAAAAAAAAAATTATATATATTACATATTGTATATTTTAAGGGAGAGGGACATGTGAGGAGTGGTGCAATGCACTGGCTGTGGGGCAGCAGTTTTCCTGGAGACATTCTGGAAACAGCGTTGCTGTCCTATTTGCAGGAAACTGTCAGCTCTGAGGGAGGAGATTGCCCACATCCAGGCTGAACTGGCAAGGACTAAGGAGGCCTCCACCACCCAAAGAGCACCACTGCCACAACCACTGCCTCAGAGGTTGCCAAGTGTGAAGAGCAGTTGGACCACAGTGGGTTCTGGGAGGGTGCGGGTGGTGGAACAGAGGCGAAAACCCCTAGTTGTACCTCTACACAAATCATACACCAGTCTGGCAGAGCAAGGTTCCTCTATGATGGCACCCTCAGTGGAGACCAAGAAGAATGCTGAGGACATCCACAAGGGAGACCCACCAAAGGGTGGCAAGGGACACCACAGGAGAAGGAAACAGCTTCTCATAGGGGACTCAGTTATTAGGGGGCAGAACTGGGGAAGGGAGAGGAGAGGGAAGTAAGGTGCCTGCCTGGTGCCATGGCTTGGAGGGACAAGAAGCAAATCTTCATGATTGCAGAAGCAGCATCACAGGAGAGGGAACTAGATATCATTGTCCACCTTGGGACAAATGACCTAGCTAGACAATGAATCAGTGCAGTGCAGGATCAATTTGTGGAGTAGGGGAGGGGCCTCAGACAGGTAGCAAGCACGGTTACCTTCTCAGAGGTGCTGCCAGTCCATGGCAGGGGTGAGGCTAGGGTACTGCACACCATGCAATTTAATGAATGGTTGCAATACTGGTGAAGAGCACAGGGCTTTGGTTTCATTGGGGACTGGGGATACACCTGGAGAGGTGAAGGTCTGTACTGCCATGATGGTCTGCATCTGTCCACGAAGGGAACCAAGCTCCTAAGTGATAGGTTTAAATGCTTCCTTGGCAAGCTTTAAAACTAGTCAAGGGGGGAGGTGCTGATAAGAGGCAGGAAATTTCATGCCTCCCCCCACGAAACATGGTAGGTAGTAAGGTAAACACTGAGGTGCAGAGCTCAACAGAGGGCAGGACAGGGGTAAATGGAAAACTAGACAAGGGCAATAAGAGCAGGGATGGAGGAAAAAGGATAAAGCCAACATTAAATGGAGGGCAATGAGTACCAATGCCCATAGTCTGGGAAACATGCTTCCTGAGCTAGTAGAACTGATGGAAGATGAAAAATTGGATATTGTGGCAGTCACGGAAACATGGTACACGGAGAACCATAAATGGGATGTCAACATATCGGGGTACACAGTCTACAGAAGGGACAGGGAGGGTAAAAGAGGAGGTGGAGTAGCTCTATACATAAGAGAAGGGATCAAAGCTACAGAACTAAAAAGTAAAGGGGGAGGACAAGAGGCACTCTGGGTCACCTTGGAGACAGGGAATGGCATCACAATCTGCACAGGGGTTGTATACAGACCCCTGTCTCAAGGGAAGAAAACGGACAAGAAAATGATAGAGGACATTCTCAAAATGGCTGAAAAAGGGGAGATACTGTTGATGGGGGACCTGAATATGCCAGATGTTAACTGGATGACATGTACTGCAGCTACATCCAAGAGCAGGATCATTCTCGATGCCATGGCAGGGGTCAGGCCTTAGACAGCTAGTGTTGGAACCCACTCGGGAGGGAGCAATACTAGACCTGGCACTCTCAAATGGAGAGAGGATCACAAATTTAGAAGTCAGTAGACATCTGGGAACAAGTGACCACTGCACAGTGTGCTTCACAATAAGCACAACCATGGAGACAAGCCATACAAAAACAAGGATACTGGACTTTAGAAGGGCCGACTTTGGCAAAATGGGTGAAAACCTGAGAATGCACTAGCAAATGGCCAAAAAGGAGGGTGGAAGAACAATGGAGAAAAATCAAAACTGCTATCATAGATGCAACAAGCCTTTGTGTGGGACAAATAAAGAAAACAAAGCGGAGTAAAAAAACCGCTATGGTTCTCAAAAGAGGTAGCAGGGAAGGTTAAGGAGAAAAAGGCTGAATTCAGAAAGTATAAGGAATCACAGAAGGAGCACAACAGGGAACTGTATCAATTAAAGCAGAAAGAAGTGGGGAAGGCAGTCAGAATAGCAAAAGCCCAAACCGAGGAAAAAATAGCCAACTCAGTTAAGAAGGGGGATAAAACCTTTTATAGGTACATTAGGGAGCATAGAAAGGTTAAGGGAGGAATAGTAAAGATTAATAAAGGAGAGGGGAGGTGGGCAGAGGGAGACAGTGAAAAGGCAGAGATACTGAATGAATACTTTTGCTCAGTATTCACTAAAGAAGATGAGGAGGAGTTACCTAAACCAGACAATAGAAGCACTCTGGGTAGGGGGGTTGACACCAGTCCATTTACAGCAGAAAGAGTCCTGAAAGAACTCCTAAAACTCAAGGTGAACAAAGCAATGGGGCCTGACGGGATTCAACCCAGAATCCTAAAAGAACTAAGGGAGGACCTAGTGACACCACTGACCACACTTTTTAACAAATCATGGGAGGATCGGATGGTACCTGAGGACTGGAGGAGGGCAGATGTGATTCCCTTCACAAAAGAGGAGCAGGCGGGAGCAGGAACTACAGACCTGTAAGTTTGACCTCAGTGGTGGGAGAAATGATGAACTACTTGAAAGAAAGAATTGTTGTACTCTAGAGGTTGCAGGGCACAAGACCCAAAGCAGCATGGATTTACAGCAGGAAGATCATGTCAGATGAATCTAATTGATTTCTTTGACTGGGTCAACCAAAGTAATAGACCAGGGAGAGGCTGTGGATATGCCTACCTAGACTTTAGCAAGGCATTTGACAAGTCCCATATAAAGACTAATAATCAAGTTAGCCAGCCTGGGAGTGGGTTCCAGGGTGGTAACCTGGGTAGCAAACTGGTTGCACAACAGGGCACAGAAGGTAATAGTGAATGGAACACATTCCGAAGAAAGGGGGGTTAGTAGTGGAGTACCTCAGGGCTCAGTACTGGGTCCAGTCCTCTTCAACATCTTTATAGGCGACATTGCAGAGGGTCTAGAGGGAAAGGTAGTACGCCTCTTTGCAGATGACACAAAGATCTGTAACAGAGTTGATACACAAGCGGGGTTAGAAAGGATGAGAAGGGACTTGTCAAGGTTGGAGGAATGGTCAGACATATCACAACTTAGATTCAATGCAAAGAAATGCAAAGTAATGCACCTGGGAAACAAAAACCCAGGAGAAGAGTACACAATAGCAGGGGAGGTACTAACAACAACAAAAATGGAAAGGGACTTGGGGGTAGTCATATCAAATGACTTAAAGGTGAGTAAGCAATGTGAGAAGTCAGTAAGGAGAGCCGGGGGATACTGGGATGCATAGGAAGGGGCATCACAAGTAGAAAAAGGGGAAGTGGTTATCCCTCTGTACAGACAGTTGGTGAGACCCCATCTGGAATACTGTGTGCAGTTTTAGAGACCCCATCTACGCAAGGACATAGACAGGATGGAAGCACTCCAGAGGAGGGCAACTAAAATGGTGCAAGGTCTGCATCAGAAACCATATGAAGAGAGACTGAGAGAGCTTAATATGTATACCCTTGATAAAAGGAGGGACAGGGGGGACATGATAGAAACTTTCAAGTACCTCAAGGGAATCAACAAAGTCCAGGAGGGTAGCATCTTTCAGAAAAAGAGATGTGTAAGAACATAGGGGCACAATTTAAAAATAGAGGGGGGAACGGCTCGGGGGTAATGTGAGGAAATTTTTTTTCATGGAGAGAGTGGTGGATGCATGGAACGGTCTTCCTGGGGAGGTTGTTGGGTCTAAAACAGTGGCGGAATTCAAACATGCATGGGACAGACATAAGGCAATTGTAGTGGGGGGTTGCAGGAAGTAGGCTCTTGGTTAACTAGAATCTGCAGCTTATCCAGTAGGAAGGGAAATGGGCAGACTGGGTGGGCCAAGTGGTCCTTATCTGCCATCAAAGTCTATGTTTCTATGAGTCAATGAAAAAAGGCGTACCAATCAGGACACACTTCAGGGGCAGAACGGACCAATCAGGATCCACGCGCCAAGCGCTGCACCAATCGGAGGCCTGTAGCCGAGAAATTAGGAGAATGGCAATACCTAAGTAGGCAATCTGGGGCTGAGGACCGTCAGGGTTTTCTAGATGTGTCTGGGGAGTCGGGCGGCGGCAATCGGAGGTGGCAATTGATCCCTCTTGCGGCAGAGAGGTGCCGCTTTTGGTGCTGGCCCCTGTGGAGGAGAGGGGAAAAACAGGGTCAATATAGGAGCACAGTGAAGTACGGGGTGGGTGGCAGTGTCAGTCCGACAGCAGGGGTGAGGAGCTGGTACTTAAACAATACAAAAGCAGAGGATTTTTTGAAAGGGCCAAGGGGAGGAGGTGAGAAAGAGGAAAAAATAGGAGGGTGGAGACAAGGAGATGCGATTGTTAGCAAAGGTGGGACAGGAATGTGCAGCTAAGGCTACTGAGGGGCTGGGAATGAAGAAGTTTAAAGCAAGGGATGAGATGGCAGAGACAGCAGAGCTTTTGAATTTAGGTTTTTAGACAGCGCCAGACTGGCAGAGAGAAAGGATTTAGACAGAGCAAGAATAATATCAGGGAGCGAGGATAAATTAGAGGATCAGATAATAGTAATCTTAACACTGTACAACTCAGCACTGGCAGTACTTAAAAGGTAAAAACACAGCAGGCAGGGTAAACAGTTTAAGGAGCATCAAACATGGTCATGTTTAACAGCAACAAGTAGTAAATGAATTACAAATTTAGCCCAGTACAGCGGCGCTTGAGGAAATTGGCTTTGTAAGAACAGAGCCGAAAATCCTATGTTGAGTCAATGAAAAATGGTGCACCAATCGGGACACACTTCAGGGGCAGAACGGACCAATCGGGATCCGCTCACCAAGCGCCGCACCAATCAGAGCCCTGTAGCCGAGAAATTAGGAGAGCGGTAGTACCTGAGTAGGCAATCCGGGGCTGAGGACCGCGAGAGTGGTCTGGATGTGTCCGGAGAGTCATGTGGTGGTAAATGGAGGCGGCAATCGATCCGCCTTGCTGCAGAGAGGTGCTGCTTCTGGAGCTTGCCCCTGGGGAGGAGAGGGGAAAAAACAGGGTAAATATAGGAGCACAGTGAAGTAGGGGGCGGGTGGCGGTGCCAGTCTGACAGCAGGGGATGGGGAATTGGTACTTAAACAATACAAAAGCAGAGGAGTTTTTGAAAGGGCCAGGGGAGGAGGTGAGAAAGAGGAAATAAATAGGAGGGTGGAGACAAGGAGATGCGAGTGTAAGCAAAGGTGGGACAGGAATGTGCAGCTAAGGCTACTGAGGGGCTGGGAATGAAGAAGTTTAAAGCAAGGGATGAGATGGCAGAGACAGCAGAGCTTTTGAATTTAGGTTTTTAGACAGCACCAGAGTGGTAGGGAGAAAGGATTTAGACAGAGCAAGAATAATATCAGGGAGCGAGGATAAATTGGAGGAGCAGATAATAGTAATCTTAACACTGTACAACTCAGCATTGGCAATACTTAAAAGGTAAAAACACAGCAGGCAGAGTAAACAGTTTAAGGAGCATCAAACATGGTCATGTTTAACAACAACCAGCAGTAAATTAATTACAAATTTAGCCCAGTACAGCGGCGCTTGAGGAAATTGGCTTTGTAAGAACAGAGCCGAAAATCTTATGTTGAGTCTAAGAAAAAAGGCGCAACAATCAGGACACACTTCAAGGGGCAGAACGGACCAATCAGGATCCACTCACCAAGCACCGCACCAATCGGAGTCCTGTAGCCGAGAAATTAGGAGAGCGGCAGTACCTGAGTAGGCAATCTGGGGCTGAGGACCACGAGGGCAGTGTGGATGTGTCCATGGAGTTGGGCAGCGGTGACTGGAGGTGGCAATTGATCCACCTTGCTGCAGAGAGGTGCCGCTTCTGATTATGCAGTCTTGGGCTGAGGACTGCGAGGGTGGTCTGGATGTATCCGGGGAGTCAGGCGGCGGCGACGGGAGGCAGCAATTGATCCGCCTTGCTGCACAGAGGCACCACTTCTGGCACTGGCCCCTGAGTAGGCAATCCAGGGCTGAGGACTATGAGGGCTGTCTGAATGTGTCTGGGGAGTCTGGCGATGGTGACCAGAGATGGCAATTGATCCACCTTGCTGCAGAGAGGCACCACTTCTGGTGCTGCCTTGCCAATAATTACCACTGATGTTGGCCCAGTAGACTTGGTATATTGCCAGATGTGGTTGGCTCCTTCTTTGAATTCACCTGTTGATGTTCTAATTCCTTTTTGATAGATACAATTGTCCTTCTTTTTGATGAGGAATTTCAATAGAATCTTCTCAGAAAATGGAGCCTTCAGATTCTTCTTGTTATGCAATACCATGTATATTACGCATTGTTCCATGTCCAGTTACTGTTTCAGTGTTCAGACCAAAGTTGTCCATCCATAAAGCTGTTGAGACAACAGAAGACTCTGACTTTGGCTGAAGTGGCAGTAACAGACCTTGCTCTAATACACTTGTTCATAACTGCAGCTATTTCCTAAATGAAACAGGAGGTTCAGGGGCATTTTCTGTCTGGTCATTTTGTGCAGCACAGCTTCAACAAGTGCACATTTTGTAGTGAGAAACTTGCCGCATGTGACACCTTGAATTATGTCTTCTGTGTAGGACATTGACAACTGGGAGAGTGGAGGAAAGATGTATATTAGAAAACTTATATAGGTCAACTAATATTACAGAAGTCAAGTCACTTAGAATACGTCATTATGGGAAACATAAGGAATATTATCATTAGAGAACATACTATAAAGAAAAAAGAAGGTTATGCTTGGTATAACAAAGAATGTAAAGATGCCAAGAGGAAACGTAATGGTCAGTTAAGGAATAAAGGAGACTAACAACAAGTAACAATAAAAATATGAGTAAATTAAGGAAGTCTGTGTTAAAAAAAATAAAGATTGATATCTAGCTCATTTATGGGTAGAATTAGAAGAGGCTGTAAGATCAAATAACACAAAATAAATCTGGAATATAGTTAATAAAGGCACAACAAACTATAGGGAAGAAATAAATACACATATAGAACCAGGCATGTGGGTACAACATTACAAAAATGTATTTTTTTAAATAATCAGGAATATCAGAACAAAATGAGGGAGAATGATTTGGATATTTTGGAAACTTTTACCTTCAATCCCATTACAAAAGAAGAAATTATGGAAGTTTTAGGTTCTTTCAAAAAACATAAAGCCCTGCCGGCCTGGTGGTGCTGAGGGTTGTGGCGCTGGATGCCACACTTCGCTCCACACCGGTGACTTGGGTTCAGTAATGGACTCGGGTCCTCAGTGGGTCAGCCAGGGGGAGAAGAATCGAGCACCCAATGGCTTGCTCTCCTTCTCCGGGGGGTGCTGCTTTCTCCGTCGCAATACCACCACCTCCTGGTGACCTGGGGGAGTCGTTAGAAGGGAGGAACGTTATAACGAGCGGGTTAACGCTGGCAGGGGACTGGGGCGATGCACGTCTCTGCGTGTGCCTGACCCTTTGTTCCCATTGCACACCAGCGTTAGGGATGGAGGAAAAATCCTTCACCTCTCCTAGGTGAAGATCTCCCCAGCAAGCAGGTGTACCACCACCACCACTATCAGGGCAAACCCCACTGTGCCAAGGCCCTCTCCCTGTGAATACTTTCAGAGAACAAGGTAAGGAGGATCCTTTCCTCACCCCGCCTGGGGGGTAATCCGGACTCTCCAGGTTGTAGGGGAGTCGAGCTGAGGTACTCTAGGGGCAGACCTTGAAGTCGGATGGGTGGTGACGCTTGTGGCATTGGGAGTTCCAATTGAGTGGAGAGGTTGAGGGTAGAAAGAGGCGTTGGGGATAAATAGATAGTAAAAAAACAAACAAACAAAAAAAACATAAAGCCCCAGACTCCGATGGGGTCCTTCTTGACGTCATCTGTCATACAGCTACTCATTGGACTCTTCTCTTGGTAATATTATTTAATATGATTTGGAAAAATAAAATGGTTCTGTCAAGTTGGAAGTTAAACATTATAATATCTCTATTCAAAAAAAGGTGACAAAAGCAAGCCAGAATCTTACAGACTTATTAGTCTAATAGATTGCACTGAGAAAATGTTTACAAGAATAATTAATAACAGATTAACTTCATGGGTGGAAGAAAAAGGAACTATAGATATGGCCCAGACAGGTTTTAAAATAGGCCAATCTACAGCAGATCAATGTTGGACAATAACACACTTGCCTTTAAATATAATAAGGTAAAAAAAAAATTTATATTGCATATTTATAGACTTGAAAACTGTCTTTGACAGAGTAAATCAAAATAAGATCTGGGAAAGATTGGCGGGTTTAGGAATTGACAAAGACATCTTGAGCATAGTTAGACATCTTTACCGGAACAACTATAGTAGTGTTCATTATTCTACCAATGGTCAATTAACCAAACGGTTTCAATCAAATATAGGGATCAAGCAGGAATGTGCACTATCACCCTACTATTCAATTTGTACTTCCAAACTGTACTACGCAAAACGTGTGAGCTGGAACATCACTTGCCTAAAATAGGAGAAAGACCATGCCCTTATTTGGCTTTTGCCGATGGTGTGGCACTAATTTCTACTACTCATATAAGAATCAAAAGGATGTTAAAAAAATTTGTTGAAGAGTGTGACAAGGCAGGTCTAATACTGAATTACGATAAAACCAAAGTAATGGTGTTCGGGGGTGATAAGGAAAAATATAAATACATAATCAATGAACATACTCTAGAGGTGGTAAAAGAATTCTGCTACCTTGGAGTAACTTTATCACAGGATGGAACATGGAACAAACATCTTAAAGAAGCAGAAAATAAGGCAAGTAGATTCATGTCAATTTTGAACTCATTTGTGTCAAAGTTTGGAAAGCGTTCAATAAAGGGTACATGAAGAGTTTTGAATGCTAAGGTCAGGATCCAGTTACTCTGTGGGGCAGAAATATGGGACTTGTGATGAAATCAGAATGGAAACAATTTTAAGTAAATTTTACAAAACAAATCTTAGGTCTACCCAATGGCGCTCCATCTGTTATGGTGAGAGCAGAATTGGGACAACTCCCAATAGACTGCCAAATCAAACAAAGACAAATACATTATTGGATTAAGGCATATAAAATGAGTAATTTACATCTTCCAAGATTGTGTATAGAGGAGGCAATAGAATATTAAAAACAAAATATAAAATTTCCATGCATGTTAACAGTAGAAAAGGTAATACAGCTGTTTGGTTTGTTGGATATTATTCCAGATTGTCTGAGACTTCCATTCCAGCAAATCAACTTAAACATCAGAGAAAGAATTGGAGATATCGACATGCAAAAAGATCTGACTCTTTGTAAGCCACATAAGGCAGGCAGATGGATGTCAAAAAATAAAAAATCTCATAAGTTGGGATTGTATTTGCAAACAGTGAACAACCCGGAATATAGGAAGTTGTTAACTAGATATAGATTTGAATGCACAATGAGTAATTGGAAATCAAATCTCTATAACAAAAAAAGACATGAAGGGGAAAGGTTATGCATGTGTGGTAAGGATACAGATAATCTTAAACATTTGATGATACTGTATTATGTCCATTATATGACCAAGAAAGACAACAACTATTGGGGAATATTTTAGGCTCATTGGAGCTTGAACCTGAATCTTTAG
Source organism: Neoceratodus forsteri (assembly GCA_016271365.2). Taxonomy (NCBI): domain Eukaryota; kingdom Metazoa; phylum Chordata; order Ceratodontiformes; family Ceratodontidae; genus Neoceratodus; species Neoceratodus forsteri. Next base: position 897,076,626 of record CM057451.1, on the reverse strand, counting down.
TGGTATATCTCCTGAAATCCCATAATATAGAGACATTAAAAGTTGTGGCCTCCTTCTTTGCAATTATTGAACAGAAAAAATTTGCACATAAGAACTAATAACTGATCTAATGGTTTACTTGGATGTGTGTTTTGGATATATTGTCAAGCCCAATAGAAGGATCTACTTTTTTTTTTATGTAAGTGTAATTTCAGTTACAAATGACAATAATTGTATACCTGGTAACTTCGGATTATACTGGAAAATCCGAATTGATACTCAAGACATGAATTATGTATGTTGTGGCACTACTAATACGTGTTATAAGAGATATGTATATGAATTATGTAATTTTGTTGTATTTTAAATCTGTGTGTTTTGTAATCGTGATTGTAATGACTTATATTTAAGTCGATCAATAAAACTTAATACTACATTTATAACTGGGAGACTTGTTCACTCTCTGTATGTTTGCGGGATTTTAGTACATGTGAGAAAAATGACTGAACTGTCTCTGGGGGCTGCTGTTCTTTACTCAGGAGAGCATCCACTGTTGGTGGCCATGGTAGTGAAGGTGCTGTCTCTACAAACCTTACGATATGTTCATGCAACAAGGAAGCAGCATGCTTGATGACTTTATTGTCATCCGATCTCAAAAGCTCTGTGACTGATGCACCACCAATGTATTATTCAGCACTGATCACAACTAGTGGTTTTTGAGGATCAACTGTTAAAAATAAAAGTGAATCCCCTTATTTCTTTTTCAGCTGGTTTCTAAGTTTATTCTTAAAGTCTACTGGATTTCTGCTTTTGGTGTGGGATTTCCTTTCTCATCTGCACTGATGATTCTTGCCCTCTCCCCCCCTACTTTCAGTAGTACCCCTCCCTGCCAAGCTAATCACTTCTGTCCATCCCTCCCAGTTAATTGCTCAGTCTGACTGTCTGTTCCCGCCTCCTTCTTCTGTCCCCTGACTGAATATAATCTTCTACCCCTCTTCTCTCCCCTCCCTAGGCTTCTAGTCACCCCTGTTGGGGTTACTGCGGTGCTCCCCATGGCTCTTTGGACCTCACCAGCCCACCTTGAAGACAGCAAGGTACTGTAGCCAGCAGGTTCCATTTCAAGTCCTCAGGCAGCCTAGCTTTGAATTCTGGCAGCTTTTCTAAGTGGCTCCCTGCCTTCCAAGCTGTGGCTGAATTTCTACCTCAACCTACCTCTGCAGTATTGCAGACTAGAGGAGACCACAAAAACCCCTGTACATACTGACTTAAATGTGCCTCTGTCCAGCCAAGCTGTAAACTGAATTTGTGCCTGGCATTGCAGCTCCCTGGTATTTATGGCATTTCTGTGTGCATTGCAATCTCGGAGTTTATGGCGCTGTTTCTGATTTAATTGTATGCTCCTAGCCTGTTTTTCTGTGAGTGACACTGAAGTAAAATTTTCTCCCTCCCCCCACCCCCTCCCCATGTCTTATTAAATGCTTGTTCCTTGAGGGTGGATATTTTTTTTCCCCTCAGTGATTGGACCATTTCTTCTGGGGTGAGGATCTCAAGGCTGCTAGCTTGTGAATTTCATTGTTGGATTGTCCCAGGAACCTGGTGAATATCTCCACACTTAGCAAAAGCCTTTATAAGGTTTCTAGTTGCAGCTGTATATCTCTGCCTGCTGGATAGTTTCATCCTTGGACTTATTTACTGTCTCACTCCTGCAGTCAACTGCACATTTGCTTCAGTCCTGTCTCCAGTCCTGAATTCGCTGCTTTCTCTCATTTTCCCTAGTTCTACGTTCCCTTCTTTTCCTTACTGTGTACACCATGGGGGCGATCTCACTTCACTGCAGCTTTGTATGAGTATTTTCCCTGCTGCTAGCCCTCCAACTCTCAGTAGATCTTCTCTGCCAGCCATTTACTGACTCTGGCTACTCAAATAAAGCTGAGGACTGGAGCTGTTGTTTCTCAAACCTAATTATCAGGGGTAATACCTCTATCCCTGAAACCTGGCTCCTAAAGTTTATCCCATTTGCTAGTATAGCTGACTACCTAAGGCTATTCCCCTTTTTATATGCCACTGGAAGGCAAACTCCAAACCTCTCTCCTTGAGACCTGGGTACCCCTATGTCATCTCTCTCTCTCTTCCGTGATATTGAACCTAACCCGGACCCTCCTGATGGCATCACTCCCAAGAACCCATCTCATTGGTTAACAGAAAAGGGGCTTAGGCTTGCACATATGAACATTAGAAGTCTGTCAGCTAATTTTGCACAGCTTGAAGCCTGGACTGCTCACAACTCCCCTGATGTCTTAGGTCTAACCGAGACTTTGTTAAAACCCCATATACCAGATTCATTATGTAGGATCAATGGATATAAACTTCACAGATGTGATCGTCCAAATGCTAAAAAGGGTGGTGGTGTTTTGTTTTATACCAGACAGGACCTTGACATTACGGTCAACACTACCTGTCCATGTGAAACTATTCATATAGTTATTACCTTAGGTCTCACTAAGAAGCTAAATGTAGTGTGCATCTATAACCCTCCTAAAAATGGATTAACAGGCCTGACTAAGGTAATTCACCATTTTTCCTCGCTAAAGGGTAGACAAGAGCTCATTGTTATGGGAGACCTCAACCTGGATTGGCTACATAAAAACTTTAATCTCTATGCTGCTGAACTCAGCAGGTTACACCTGTCTCACCTGGTCACTCTCCCGACCAGACAGGCTAGTAAGTCTCCAGTCTCTTCTAGACTGGGTCATCTCCAACAGGCCTGAGAGGATCAGTGCTGTTGGAGTTTTACCAGACTCAATCAGTGACCACTCCCCAGTTTACTGTGTTTGGAAGGCTCGGGCCCCTAAACCACCCCCAAGAGAAATTCTTTTCAGGAATTTTTAAAAATGGATAAGAGTGCCCTAGTCTTGCAGCTACAGAACACGGACTGGGCACCTCTATATAGTATTTGTAATATGGAACGTTTCTGCTCAATACCTCCTTACCACACTCTTGAACCTTCAAGACAAATATATTCCAGTAAAAAGGTACTATATCCAGGGATCTGCTACCCGCTGGTTAAATTCTTCACTCCTGTCCTCTCTCAAAAAGAGGGACAAAGCCTGGAACAAAGCTAAGCTAACCCAGTCCCCATTGGACTGGGTGGAGTACAGAAGACTCCGAAACCTATGTAAGGTTTCCATCAGATCTGCTAAGGGTAATTACTACCGTTAGCTCGTTAGTACCTCTGTCAGTGACTCTCGTGGTTTTTGGAGTCATGTTAACACCATCATAGGGAAAAACAAGTGCAATACCATCTCTGATATGGTCGTGGATGGTTGTAATTGCAATAACCTGCTCACTATCGCCAAGGCTCTTAACTCCAGATTCACTGACCTCTCCTCCTATACTGCACCTTCTGGGCCTTTACCTGTCACTCGGCAGGATAACCTTAAATCTTCCAACCCATATTTTGCCCTTCGTCCAGTCTCTGAGAGTGAAATCTTATGCTTACTTAAGTCCATCTCTCCAGCTGGATCGGCAGGGGCAGATGGACTTTTACCAAAATTCCTAAGAACCGTTGCACCATCTACAGTCTCTCCAGTGACTAGACTTTTCAACCTGTCTCTTCTTACAGGACTTGTCCCTTCCCTCTGGAAGATTGCTCGAGTTGTACCGGTCTACAAAAAAGGGGACACCACTAACCTGGATAATTATCACCCTATTGCCATCCTTTCAGCCCTCTCTAAAATACTGGAGAAAATTGTTGCTACCCAGGTCTTGGATTATCTGTATTCCTTCAAACTCCTCATCCCTGACCAACATGGTTTCTGATGTGGGCACAGTACATCCACTGCTCTCATACAGTTTACAAATGATGTCAGACTCGCTATGGACAAAGGCTGTCTCACTGGGGCTACTTTTGTTGATCTTACAAAAGTGTTTGATTTAGTTGACCACCCGCTGCTCCTGTCAAAGTTGTCATCCCTAGGCTTCTCACCCTCTGTCACCACTTGGTTCCAAAATTATCTTTCAAAGCGGCAACAATTTGTCCATATCGGAGATGCTAAGTCCCCTCTTGCTCCTACTTGGATCGGATTGCCCCAGGGTTTGATTCTTGGTCCTCTCCTGTTTACAGTCTTCATAAATTACATCCTACCTCTCACTGGTGCTTGCTCAGGTCTGCTATATGCAGACAATCTTTTTCTTTACTCATCCTCCTCAAACCTCTCAGATATCAACTTGAATCTCAATAGTAACTTCAATACCTTTCAGAGCTGGCTATTGCAAAACAAGCTTGTCTTAAATAAAAATAAAATGGTGACTTTGCTCTTTGGTTCAGGTTCAGAAATTCGGTCCTGCACCCAACCATTAAGTATCAGAGCACTTGATGGCTTTCCCCTTAACACAGTTACCTCTTTTAAATACCTAGGAGTAACCCTTGATCCTGCTTTGGATTTTGACCTGCACCTAGCCTCAGTCATTAAATCTGTCAATATTCAACTTGGGCTGGCATACAAGGTGAGACATAGCCTAACATCCACGGCAAGGATGGCCATTGCACAGGGGATCCTGAGACTCAAATTGGCGTACGGGTTAATTTCCTTTCCAGCAACTACTGGAGGGCTCCTCCGAAAGTGGGATGTCTGCTACAATAGCATTTGCCGTTTTGCTTTGTATTTGCCCAAACTTACTTACCGATGCACACTATACTCCAGTCTGGGATGGTTTACCCCCTCAGCCTTCCGATTGTTTACTTCCTACTGTTTTATAAAGAATATAATCTCTTCCCAGATAACCTGACAAACTGGCTCTACTGCTCAAACCTGTGATGTCTGCCTACCTACTGAGATCAGCTGACAAATCCCTTCTTGTCCAACCGAGATGTAAAACCAAAATGGGGGCGAATGCTTTCTTTAGCTGGGCCCCTAAACTGTGGAACTCCCTTCCACTGAGTCTAAGAATCTGCCCTTCTCCACACAGCTTCAAACAGGAGCTTCATATGGCTCTTCTAAGCTCTGAACCATGCTCCTGTCCTCTATCCACCCACTCCTGTACTGGTTCCTCTTAGTTGCCTACTGGCTCCAACCTTTAATACTCTCAAACCTGCCTGGAAATCTTGTTATTTACTCTCTTCTAGCACTTATTCACTAGTTGTATAACTTATGACTGTTAGTTATTTGCACTTATATACCTGTTTTTTACTACATATAGATTCCTGCAAATGTACTGTGATTGCTGAAGATTTTGTATAAGTTTACTATGTCTGACTTCTACTTGTTCCCATGATGTTTTCTTGTATCTACTATTGTCTACGTACCCTTTGTTGCAATCTCCTGGGTTGTACCTGAAAATAGGCAGCTATGCTGTCTAGTGTACCTACCCCATTAACAAAAACTAAATAAATAAATAATGGTACAGTTAATCTCCTACTCCGATGCCTGAGATTTCATTCAATGCCTTCATTGAAATGGCTTGGTGTCTTTGAAGCACATTGTCTTCAATTACATGACTAACAGCCTCAAACCCAATTCCGTCTAACTGCTCATTGTCATCTTCATCATCACTTCTATTCTGATCATCTGGGGTCCTTTCCATTGTGATTACTGTATAATTTAGGTAGCACTTGTCATGCTTACGAAACTCCTGTGCAATGAGGTCCTCTGTCTTAATTTTTGTGAGCATATTTTGATCATCACATAGCTCTGCCACACTTTTCATTGTGGCTTCAGCTGTTTTTGTAACCATAGCAGTTGGATATTGCTTCTTCCCCTTCACTTTGATTACATATTTGTTACAGATTTCACATGTATCAAGAAATAACCCTCTAGATGATGAGGCCCAAGGAACACCACCCCTGAGATGATGGTGTGAGCTACATTCACCAGCATCTGCATGTTCTTCAGATTTTCTGATACTCTTGGCTTTTGTGAACTTTTGATAGCATTGTCTATGGTAGCCATGCTTGGCAGGGTCATAGTTAGGCATTGGAATTGATGCACACTGCTTATCGTGACGATTTTCACCACCTAACTGGGTTCGAATATCTTTGCTCTCTATAAGTGTGCAGTAACTTTTGCCACTCAGAGGAGTTACTTCAGAGTCTCTTGTTGTCAGGCAGGGTAATGCACTACACACTGCAGGGTCCTAGGATTTTCCTCTCCATGTTTCCGCTTGACAGAAAAGTTTAGAGACCTCCTCAAAGAGTCTGAAATAAAAATAAATGTTGTGCTGATAATTATATATATATATGTATATACATACACACAGACACACACACACACACACACACACAGTGGTAGCCATGACATGGTCTCTAAACAGATTCTCTCTGGTGGCCCATAGTGGTACTGCAGGCAGGCAGGAAATTTCCAGAAATATCACACACATTTCGGAGCCAGAAACAAATGATTTGATACCTTTTATTGGACCAACATGGATGTTACAGAAAAGAACAAAGTGCTTTAGCTTTCGAACCAACCAGGTCCTTCTTCAGAAGCTTTGTGGCAGTTTTTTCAAATATCCCATACTATTAACACCAGGTTATATAGAAAAAGCAGAAATAATTCTCATTGGTTTAACATATACATTTAAAACATAATAGAAGATTACATCAGAGAAGCTTAATTAACACCAGTATGCCTTTATCCGAGGAGCCTCAGAAGGGCAAAGGTTATCAAGAATTCTCTACAGCCAAAGAGTTCTTGTCACATAAATTTTAAATGTCTCAGTATGCCAAGAAGGCATTCTAGTGATAAAAACCTTGAGTGGCATTCTCTCTAATACATGTAAGATGAGCTTACAACTTACATTCCAATTGTCCTGGTATATTAAAGGACAGATAATGAGAGACAAAATCCTGAAATTAGGTATAACTGCAAGTTGAAATCAAGCCTCAAATTAACCTACACATATAAACATGATGCATGAAAGTATCACTTGTAAGTGTAAGTGCAAAAAAAAACTTGTCAATGACCTCAAGAAAACGAGACCATAAGCCTGATAAATGCAGATTTCAACACAGAGTCTGTGTATAACAAAATGCACAGAATCAGTCTAAGAATCTAAATGAAAACCCAAAGGAATTACCTTTAATGAACCCCAAGTAAATGAGATATGCATCTTAATATGAGCAGTTAAAAGATGTGACAGTGTGAAATCCACCCACTGACAACTAATGGAAGGAAATAAATGCACACTATGTGAAAATTAAGTGTTCTAGCACATAACAACTGTCCCATGCCACGCTCCACCCACACACATGTGTGTACATACACCACACCACACCCCCACACACACACACTGCACACCACACAACAAATATAGCAAACATATTCCACACACACCACACCACGCACAACAAACAAACACACATACACACCATACCCACAACACACAAAAACACACAAACACACACAAAACACACAATACACACATACATACATACATACATACATCAGTATACACACACACACACACTCAAACGCACTCACCACAGTGTTAAGGTGAAAAGTCAACAATGTAGATAACCATAAACTTACAAAATCAAAGGCCCGTTGAAGAACTAAACTGTTTATGTCCATCTTTTAAAGTAAAGGTCTGTGTAAGTTTAAGTGGAATAATGTGTCATGTACCCAACCTCAATGTATAGACCATCCGCCACCATATTGAGAAGTAAAATAAGTCTAATTTCAGAAGCCCGTCTCTGTTGTGTACTGTTGAAATGTCCTTTTAAGACCATCACAGACAAAAGGACATTTCAACAGTACACAACAGAGATGGGCTTCTGAAATTAGACTTATTTTACTTCTCAATATGGTGGATGGATTGAACATTGATGTTGGGTACATGACACATTATTCCACTTAAACTTACACAGACCTTTACTTTAAAAGATGGACATAAACAGTTTAGTTCTTCAACGGGCCTTTGATTTTGTAAGTTTATGGTTATCTACATTGTTGACTTTTCACCTTAACACTGTGGTGAGTGCGTTTGAGTGTGTGTGTGTGTATACTGGATGTATGTATGTATGTATGTATGTGTGTGTTTGGTGTGTTTTTTGTGTGTTGTGGGTATGGTGTGTATGTTGTTTTGTTTGTTGCGTGGTGGTGTGGTGTGTGTGGAATGTGTTTGTTATATTGTTGTGTGTTGTGTGTGGGTGTGTGGGTGTGTGTGTGTGTGTGTGGTGGTGATGTACACACATGTGTGGGTGGAGCGTGGCATGGAGCAGTTGTTATGTGGCTAGAACACTTAATTTCTCACATAGTGTGCATTTATTTCCTTCTATTAGTTGTCAGTGGGTGGATTTCACACTGTCACATCTTTAACTGCTCATATTAAGATGCATATCTCATTTACTTGGGGTTCATTAAAGGTAATTCCTATGCTTTCATTTAGATTGCTTAGACTGATTCTGTGCATTTTTGTTATACACAGACTCTGTGTTGAAATCTGCATTTATCAGGCTCATGGTCTCGTTTTCTTGGGGTCATTGACAAGTTTTTTTTTTTTTGCACTTACACTTACAAGTGATACTTTCATGCATCATCTTTATATGTGTAGGTTAATTTGAGGCTTGATTTCGACTTGCAGTTATACCTACTCTCAGGATTTTGTCTCATTATCTGTCCTTTAATATACTAGGACAATTGGAATGTAAGTTGTAAGCTCATCTTACATGTATTAGAGAGAATGCTACCCAAGGTTTTTATCACTAGAATGCTTTCTTGGCATACTGAGACATTTTAAAATTTATGTGACAAGAACTCTTGGCTGTAGAGAATTCTTGATAACCTTTGCCCTTCTGAGGCTCCTCGGATAAAGGCATACTGGTGTTAATTAGCTTCTCTGACGTAATCTTCTATTATGTTTTAAATGTATATGTTAAACCAATGAGAATTATTTCTGCTTTTTCTATATAACCTGGTGTTAATAGTATGGGATATTTGAAAAAACTGCCACAAAGCTTCTGAAGAAGGACCTGGTTGGTTCGAAAGCTAAAGCACTTTGTTCTTTTCTGTAACATCCATGTTGGTCCAATAAAAGGTATCAAATCATTTGTTTCTGGCTCTGTTTTTAAAAGGACCAATACAGCACCTACAACATTTTTTTACACACATTTCAGGAAATATCTGACCATGTCTATGGCTACTACTGTGTATATATATATACACACACACACATGCCATACATATATAAACAGAAGATATGGCGTAAAGAACTCAAAAAGTATGAACTTGCTAGCATTTTGTCTATTATTGGTGTCTTCTCTTTTATTAATTTATCATCTTATATTACCTTAAAACTTCACAACCACATATGCATTTCAAAGTAGAATCCTTACCCTTTTAGACAACATAAAATTATATTGTCAAGCGCAGTAAATTCTGTCTGACAAGCTTAAATATAAGAATATTTTGAAATTTTGCAAGAAGTTAAGGGGCGGTGGTTGGCATTTAACCCTATAACTTTTAATATTAACCTTTTGAGGTAACATAGGAGTATGCATTTTAAAGCTCTAGATCAACAGACAGAACATGGATTGTGGGTATATCTGCTACATTAAGCAGCCATCAGCATTTATTTAGCTCTCAGGTGACACCCCACCTCCATCTACACCTGGTCTATATGGTTTAGCCTGGGTAATTGATACAAATGTTCATTTTAAATGCATACTTGCATATTCCACCTCAGTATATTATTCTTAGTTCCCCCAGACTGTATGTTGTCTGATGCCTTTCGCGCCCTTTCTTCACGAGGTTAGGGCATTGCATAAGGCTGTAAATTTATGTACTTGTTGTAAATATTTATTCTCAATTGCTAAGATTGCTCACTCTGTAACCATTCACCACAACATAACTCAGATAGACCATCTTAGGGTAGCTGGTTCATTCCACTGGGTTGTCAAACAGACGAGGCATACTGATGAGTCCTGGTAGGACGAAACACATGTCTATATCTTCTGTTGGCACCCTTTGCAAACTGTGTGAGAGGCCTTTTGGCACCATGCATTTCTGCTTAAAGTTGAACCAGCATAATATTCTGTGGTGATTTGCATATGCAGCCCATGATGCTTTGCATTGTGGGGGCACATGTGATTTTGTATTATATGGTAAGGGACACAATTAACACTTATTAGTGGTAATCTATTTATGTTTATTCGTGTCTAAGCATAAATATTTAAAAGGGAGATAATTAGGGATTCTAGGGCCTTTAATAGTACTTTTTTTATAATACATTTAAAATGATTAAACCTAGCAGTAATAGGATAGCCTGATGGTGAAAGATGGGGCTAGGACTCATTTGCCTACCAAATGAAATCTCTGACTTCAGGAATGGTTTGTATAGGGTAAGGCCTGACTGGGTTGTGGCCAGATGTCAGGATGGTTTCCACTGGTTATGGTGGCTTCACAAAAACGGTCTCAAATTACTTAGTATGTTGGCTTCCAGATAAACACTGGCCTAATGAGTTGTAAAAACATATACTGGAACAGGACCAGGACCAGGAGTAGTCCTGCACTTTGTCAGCATATAAGTTTCTTTATTGACTCTTTTCACCTGTTATGTGGCGATCAGGACTGACAGTAGCCTAGTTGGATAGCCACCCAGGTTCTTTTAACTAGAACGAGTGAATACAATGACCTAAATTAGTACAATATCGCTAAAGCTTGTGATGAGGTACCATCATTTGAGGCTTCATCTGACATAGGGGATTCTATACTTGATGGAGTGCCTGTGTGGTTTGGAGGGGCACTGTGGCAAGGTATAATCTGGAGGGGTTACAGAAAAGTTGGTGTCACTAGTGATAAGTAACTGCCTCCTGGGAATTTTCCTCCTTAATTTCTTTTTTGGCTTTTCTAGTTTGGTATTTATACCTTGAAAAAGTATTTCAGTTGTTTGATGGTAAATGAACGAGTAGGCTTGGTGGTCCTCACATTTAGGTTTATTTAGGGTTGACTTAGACACTGTAGTCTTTTTCTGTACTTTATTTTCTAACTCCAGCAATTAAAGGGGTCAGGAATGTTTGTAGAAAAGAATAAATAAATTGTAATGTAAACTAAAAGTACCCTTCATATTAGAAATACATTTATATTGTATTCTGCCCAATAATCCACTCATGGAGGATAATCCATTACATGGATTGTTAATTGTACTTTGTTGGTGCACTGTACTTTTATTAATCTGCTGAATACCACTTGTTATATATTTATATGATTTTTCTAACATTTATAACAATTGTAATGACCCATGGTCGACAATAAAACCTTGAACTGAATGTTTAACTTACTTGCAGGTTTCCATTTTGTACTCCTGTTTTGGTCTAATAAATATTTAATTTAACTCTGTATGATTTTAGTGTGTCTTTCAGAAACATAGAAACATGGAATTTGACAGCAGTTAAGGACCACTTGGCCTACCTAGTCTGCCCATTTTCTTAACTGATGGATAAGCTGCAGATCCTAGTTAACCAACATCCTACTTCCTCCTACCCCCCACTAGGACTGCCTTATGTCTGTCCCATGCATTTTTGAATTCCCCCACTGTTCTTGACTCCATGACCTCCTCAGGAAGGCTATTATATGCATCCACAACCCTGTCTGTGAAAAAATACTTCCTCACATTACCCCTGAGCCGTCCTCCCTCTATCTTCTAATTGTACCCCCTTGTTCTTGCACATCTCTTTTTCTGAAAGATGCTTCCCTCTTGGACATTGTTGATTCCTTGAAGTACTTGAAAGTTTCTATCATGGTCCCCCTCTCCCTCCTTTCCTTGAGGGTATACATATTAAGCTCCTTTAGTCTCTCTTTGTAGGTCTTCTGGTGCAGACCCTGCAGCATTTTGGTTGCCCTTCTCTGGACAGCCTCCACTCTGTCTATGTCTTTGCAGAGATGGGGTCTCCAGAACTGCATACAGTACTCCAGATGGGGTCTCACCAACTGTCTGTCCAAAAGGATGACAACTTTCTGTTTTCTACTGTTGATGCCTCTCCCTATGCATCCCAGTATCCCCCCAGCCTTCCTTACTACCTTCTCATATTGCTTGCCCACCTTGCGGTCATTTGATATAATTGCCTCCAGGTCCTTTTCCATTTTTATGTTTGCTTGCACACATGTGCAAGAAACATAGTGCCACCATACAAGTTTTTGTAGGTGTGCTTCCCCCAGTCCCAGTGCCCTGCTCCCTTTTGCAGGTGTGGCTGCACCGCACCAATGAATGTCCGAGCTGTCTATGACAGCCATTCAGAATGCAGTGGCATACAGCTGAAAGCAGAAAACCGCTGCAATCAACGGTTGTAATGTGTAGGTAATTTGCATACTGCAGTCGGCAGATAATTTATATACTGCTGTTGGCAGTATGCAAACTGCCTACACTCAGCACTGCATCCTGAATGGAGCTGTCATAGACAGCTCCCTTGAAGTTTCCCCTCCCCAAACACTCACTCAAGTAGCACGCTGGGAGCCCACCCCAGCATGCTCATGCACTCCCCCACCACACACAGTATGGCTGATGGGGTTGCCCAATCCTCCGTCGGCTCCATGCCCCCCCTGACTTCTAGGTGTCACGCTGGGAGCCCACCCCAGTGTGGCAAAAGTGAGCATGGCAGTGGGGGTGCCCAATCCCCCATTGGCTCCACTCAACAACCCACCCAAAAAAAAATCTCACAGATTTCCAGCTGCCACGCTGGGAGCCCACCCCAGCATGGCACATGTTTGTATGGTCAATGGGGGTGCCCTAATCCCATCGCCTCCACTGACTCCCAAATTCAGCTGCCATGCTGGGAGCCCACCCCAGCATGGCACAAGTCCCACATCATCTTCATAGAAAGAAAAAAACACCTGAAAACAAAAAATGGTCCCTTGTTGATTGTCTAGCCCCCACCCCCAACCCTGCCCACCTCCCCACACACCCCCGACCCCATACTTACCTCCGGATCCTAGCGCGAAGATCTTCGGTAGACTGGGAACACGCCTGCATCTCTTCAAAGTCATCGCAAACTGAAGAATCTGCCAGTAAGCTGTATAATGGCATGAATGGTTTTTTTCCAACTTTGTGTATCTTGGTTATTTTTTGGGATTGCCAAATTTTCCACATGGGATTTTGGGACCCTCCTCGTAATTCCTGGCACTGTGATGGCATTAATCGGCCCTGAAAGGTGATTTCACGGTCATTGTGCGAAACCACCTTCGGGACAGATTTACAAAACAACAGTGTCACAGTTCATGAGGTAGGCCTCAAAACCCTATGTTGAAAATTTGGTAAAAAATTCCTGAATGACTGATTCTGGCGTCGTTACGGCTGTTCCTACACACACCGTAAGTTGGCGTAATCTTTTAATATTTTCACTCCAGATTTTCAACATCGCCATTTTAAAAACCTTCTTATGAGTAGTACAGCTGTCATTTTCACATCTTGCCCAAAATGTGTTTCCATGCATGTAGCGCACAATGGCGCAGTCGGTGTGCTAAATCAATGTTTGGGACAGATTAAGAAAATCACAGTGACACTGTTCATGAGCAGAGGGCTTAAAATGGCTATGTTAAATATTTGGTGACAAAAGTCCATAAAATGACTGTGTTACGAGCGAGCATTGCGCAGTTTCCACACACCCTCGTAAGTTCATGAATTTGTAATATTTTCAGTCCAGATTTTCACCACTGGCATTTTTCCACACTTCCTTATGAACAGTACAGCTGTCATTTTTCACACCCGGACGAAATGTGTTTTCACACTTCCAATGCAGAAATGCGTGGCCACTGTGGGAAATCACTGTTCAGGACAAATTAAGAAAATCACAGTGACACTGTTCATGAGCAGCGGGTCCCCAAATGCCTGCATTGACAATCTGCTGTAAAATATCCTGAAACTAATTACATTATGGGTGTGGGTTGCACAGTTTCTACGCACGCTCATTACTTTACTTTTTCTGCAGGGTGGGGTTGGCTTCAGTTCAATACTTCACTGCCATTCCTATTATGCATCTCTCTAACTCCTACACTACCAATGCCAATGCCAGCAAGCAAACATTCAGCATTGACAAATGCTTGTTGTTGGTGTCAGTATCTCACCCCCCATTATGTACTCTTCCACTGGGTTTTGGTTTCCCAGGTGCATTACCTTGCACTTCTTTGCATTGAATCTAAGCATCTGACTGTCCCCAACTTACCTCACAATTGCCGTTTGTGACATCACAGTCTGTTGTCATGGAGAACACTGATGTCGTAAAGGCACTGTGACACCAGTTGGGGACAAGCAAATGCCTTTATATAGGTTTTTGGATAGACTACCAAAATGTGTTATAAACCCCGGAAAGGAAAAGTTCAGGTTACGAAAATGCATCCTCTAGTAAATTGTAATAGGCATCATGTTTAGGAAAGTGCATGCGGAAGGGCCTCTTTAAATATACTGTATACTGTATGTTCCCACTTGCAGGAAAGGGGGAGATTGCATGTGACTGAGGAAGCTTCCCTTCAGGTGAGGGAGACCTGGCAGGCCTAAAGATCTCCACTAAGATGATCCACCTTAATTAGGCCTATCCTGGCTGAATAATTTGCAATATTAGGAAAAAAAAAGAATAACCACACTAGCAAAAAAAACTAAAACCCTACCATGTGACTGCAGTATCAGATTTCTGGTTTGAATGGGTGCTCATTAGAGATTGACACGGTAATTTCAAGTTATGCTGTTTAGTTCTCACTTTTACTATAAGACGAATTTATTAGTAGTATTTTGCCAGCAAGGTACTATAAGGGGTCATTAGTGAAAATATATTTAGTGGGATCAGAAGAGAATACCATGTAACTCTGATTTCAGATTTTTGCTTTGGGTTGATGCTTATTATAGACTGACCTGGTAGGAGAAATGGTTTGCAAATTATACTCTTTCCAGTTTTACTGAAAGGCAAATCTGTTAGTAGTAATATTTAACTAAAAAGATAGTGTCTAATAATTAAAAAAAAAAAAATATATATATATATTTATAGTGGGATCAGAATTGCTACATGCTTTCAATAAAAATGTCATACTTTTTCAGCACTCATTCCATTTTTAGAGGGGCCGCTGGGAGAAATATAACAAAGTAGGTGCCTGTGAGAAGCAGCATGCACCAAAGATGTGTCCTTGGTGGATCAGAAAAGAAGGGACAGTGACACGGAGCAAGAGGAGCGAAACCATTTTAAGTGTCACTATAGTGGTAGCCATGGCAACAAGGAAAGCACCGTCTGAAGATATCTAGGACAGCAGAGGTAAGCTGGGGATGGAGGAGGACTGAAATTGTAACATACAGCACAGTTATTTCTCTCAATACGGTGAAATACACTAAAAAGTAGGTGTTTCTGTGTTTATGTTCAGGTTTTATTTGCAGATTGGTGACAAGGAAAGGTACATGGAGTCAAGACTCTCTTCCAGGTGCGACACGGGAAAGTAATAATGTGGGGGAGTAGAACAAAAAATACAGACAATCAATTAAGTAAAACAGAGACATGGGGGGGGGCAAAAATTACAGGCAACCAATAAAGTAAGTAAAAAAGAAATAGAAATATAGACAGTGGTGGCAGAAAAAGACCATTGGTCCATATAGTCTGCCCACAAAACCATTACAAACCCCAGACTCATTGTCCACACAGGGTTCTAAGTCCCACTGTCCATCTCCATGCTCACTGACCTACCACTACGACCCTAAGCAACGACTAAGCCCTTCACTTTATCTCAGCTGTGTGTGAAACTCTTGATGATTTTAGTGCCTTCCACATCAGCGGGCAGATTGTTCAACAACTTCACCACCCTTTCTGTGAAATAAAACTTTCTGATTTCCATCTTGAACTTTCCTACTATCAATTTCCACTCGTGCTCCCATGTTCTTGATCCACTTACTCATGCAAAATAGTTTGCAGTTTACCTTGTTCATTCTTTTCAAGAACTTGAAGGTCTCTAGCATAGCTCCCTTTTCTCATTAGATAGGTACAAGTCAGCCAGAATAGATACAAAAGAACAGCAAACAACCCTGTCCATAGTGCAAATAGGAAGTTATCATAAACACAGATTAAAGGGACACTATCAACCCATTTTGCATCATATTATTTCTAGTTGAAAAGCCACATTTTATGATTGCGTACATTCTCTAAAATTAATTGTTTTTTGTATATGTTTCCTTTCTTATTAGAATTGAAAAGCACATTAATGGTAATTATACCCTACATTGCTTTGTTTCAAATTCTTGGTCATCTCTTATTGAATACTTCCCAAACATATCAGACACCCCCCCGCCAAACAGTGCAGTTATTCATGAAGCAATAGTCTCCTCTCCTCTCACCGCATCATGAGTGGCTAGACTTTGTGGGTGTGTTCCCAAGTCCAGGAAAGGTACAGTGGAAGTTGATTAAGGAATGTAAACAAACACATTTTCTTGTGGTAACACCAGTATAGTGGACAGTCTGTTTTTAACTTTTAGAGAAAAAAAAATGGAAACAGCATCAAACAACCAGATAGATCAGCAGTCTTTACAGAATGTAAGCAGTCACAACATGTGCTTTTTAAAACTGGGACAATTTGAGGGCTAAAGGGGTTGACAGTGTTCCTTTAATAGTACAGAGGTACAAATAAAGCTGGATAACGTAAAAAGACATCAAGGTAAGGGGTGTAAAAATAGTTAAGAGGAAGAGAACTGCTACCACTAGACAGGGTACCAGTGGCAAACTCTGGGCCAGAGGAATTTCCATCAAAGTAGGGGACAAGGGTGTAGGCAAACTGTGGGGAACTTAATTGGACAGGCAGGTGTAGATGCTAAGGAGCAAAATGGTGAATAGAAAAGGGGGAATAGTAGTTAACAGAGAATGGAAGAGGCAGAGAGAGGGTTAGGGTGAAGAGTTTGAAATCTTTGGCTTCTTTGCCCTTGAAGTAACACTTAGAAGAGGTCCCCACACTACCAGTTTAGACAGTGTCCAGTTCCATGGCCAAGTTCACCACCTCCATCTTCTTGGTTATTGCCTTTCTACAGGCTTGCGCAGCATGGTGCTGCTGTAGGTCATGGTACTAATTGGGGCACCTAGCTCTAAGTGGCACCTCGACCCTCCATTCTATACCAAGGCTCCTAAACTTCTGCAGCAGAAATGATATACTTCTGTCTATCCCAGCCACTCAGCAGTAGCACTACTGCTTGCTGTGCCAGAGGCCTGGGTTCAGGAACAAACTCGGGTCACTCAGGGCTGGTCTGGAGCGGGAGCATGTAGCATCCCAAGCATAGCTCTCCTCTCTCAGGGTGGGCCTCTGCGATTTGCTTTTGGACTGCCACATGGTGGATGCAGCACAGATTGGGAGAGGGGCACTCACTGACACCAGGGGGGCATGCCTGTTTTCACACGAATGTGTGAACCTCGGTTCACTCCGGTATCCTCCACGGAGAGAACAATGGTGGAGAAAATCTCTGATCTGCAAAGCCATGGGCAACACCTCCGGCAGGCTGACACTCCACAAACAGAGCAGCCCACTCACCGCGGTTTGTTGTCCTGGGTAAGTAGTGTGATGGTAGACCTGAAGAAGATCAGTGTTGGGGCTTGGGAGCATTGAGTGGCTGGAGGTGGGCAGCAGGCAGGAGGATAAAGATATATATCTATATCTCGAAGAAATTATGTAGTTCTGTTACACATTTTTATCCAGTTGTTGGCTAATATAACATGTGATATCATTGATAACATGAGGTACTGAGTGTGGAGGATGGGCTTCAGGATACAAATACTGCACCAGGAAAGTGCCTGGAAAAGGGGACGGGGGGGTCCAAGATGACCAGTGTGATTGGACGCCTGTAGTGTTTGTTCTGGCACCTCCTATCAAAAGGGTGATTCCTTTGCCTGTTTTTCATCGTTTGTTTTACATTCTGAAACTATAAATGGAGTCAACAGACTCCTCTGGGAAGAAACTTACAAAAAATGAGAGAAGGCAACTGCAAGAAAGGGAGGAACAAGCTTTAAAAATGAAGGATGCTGGCCATCCCGGTGGCACTGAGGGTTGAGGCACTGGATGGCACACCTTGCACCACACCAGTTACCAGTGTTCGGAGGTGAGCTCAGGACACTGGGGGTCAGCAGGGGGGAGGGCTGGGAGAGGCTTGTAGCAGCTGCTGGGCTGCTCTCCTCTCCCAGATCAGGGAAGCTAGCTACCTTGCTCTTGACTGACACCTGGTGGAGGCTGGATGTCAGATCAAGGGCAGTCTGGGGCACTGATTTTGGGGGGGAGGAGCATGGTTTCCGGGAGCGTGCATGCGCTCACCTGTGTTTTCCACTGCTCCTGGAGGGACGGGGAGAAAACCACAAAATTATGTGTCTCCTCATGGCTGAAAATGATGGTCTCCAAAGTCCTGGAACCCTGCTCCATGTAGATCCCTGAAGGAGGGAGAGGATGACAGACTCGGGAGCTAGAGGGGGACCTGGAGAAATGTGTAGATGGCCATGGGGGTCAAACGGTTATTTAAAAAAAAAAAAAAAAAAGGATACACAGTTCAACCTCACTGAAGTTGACAATCCTGATAAAAAAGAGCGGAAGGGCCTGATTGAGAAATACCTTTTATTCAAGCCCTACGGGTAGTACTGCGGCTATGATGTCAATCAAAACTGACACTAAGCTTTCAGGTCCTGCTATGAGGAAAACACAGACCAGTGAAAGCACCAAAGAAGAACTGGTAAAATCTGCCAATTTGAAAATCATACTGAGAGCAACATCAATGGGTCATTTCAGACTGTGATTGAAGTAATCACAAGTTCAGGAAAAAAGCTTGACATCCATACAAAAAGGAAGGAACAAATGGAAAAGAAGGTCTCTGAAATGGGGAAAGAGTTAGAGACATAGAAACACAGACAATGATGGCAGAAAAAGACCAATGGTCCATCCAGTCTGCCTGTAGTTTATTATTCAACCTCAGGATCTACTATCTATACAGGGTGCTAGCCCTCATTATCCACCCTGCTGCTCCCTTCCTTGCTGCTACCACCCTGAGTAACCACAATACCCTTCACTCTGTCTCAGCTGTGGTTGGAATCATCTATGGTTTTGCACCCACAGGTCTACAACCCTTTCTGTAAAATATAACTTCTAGCGAAGTGGCTATGATATACTATCCACACTTCTGGCAGAATCCTTTCCCGTTAAATCAGAGGCCAGAAGGTCTTCAGGCTGACCCCTCCCACCTACCCAGGTGGTATCCTTCTTGGCACTGTCCCGTGACGTCAGATCTTCCTTTCCACTGGAAGCATCAGGTTCCCTCCATCGCAGCTCCATGCTAGCTGTAGGCCCTAAGTTTTCTAACATTTCCAAAAATTTGGTCATTGAGCAAAACTTGTTCTCTTTTCAGAGATATGGAATCTGAAGATCCCAAAATTGGCCCCAGCTTCACACGATGCATGACTTGTGGGCAGAAGATGTTGCACACTGTCCCGCACTCCACGTGCGTCTAGTGCCTGGGGGTCCAGCATGACCTGCAGGCCATTCAACCCTCCACCTTGGAGAATCGCTATGCCCATCTCCTGTTGGGTTGCCTGAACCAATGGGACCCTCCTCTCATATCTAAAGATGTCCGCGAGATGATTTCTGCAACATCTGGTTCTGCTGCCATGCTTGCCATTTCTAAGAAAGCCACAGCTTGGGCCACTTTAAGCACTTCTTCTGTCATGGTTCCTGTGGGCTTGGGCACCTTGTTCTCTGGGATATTTTAGGACTTATGCCAGTTCCTGCCCACCCTCGGAGAGGGCCCTTCCCGGGGATCCAAATCCTCTAAGGACAAATCAAAAAAAGTCACGTTGCAGGTCATGGAATTGGGAGAGGGCCCGATCCTTCCATTCCCACACATCTTTTGGCTTGACAGTCGTCGAGCTGTTGGCTTTGGCTGACACTTCTATTTCAGTCCAGGCCACTAGCCCCACAGAATCCCTGTTGGGCTTGTCAGCCCATGCGAGTTGATCAGCCGGTCGAGATTTATCTCAATCCAGTCAACCCATTGTTGCCAGACAAAGGGGAGGATTCCCTCTGCAGGATTCTGGTCCTGATGGCCCTCTCCAGGGAGGGACCAGATCAGCATATCCAGCCAGCTCCCTCCCCTTGGGAGCCTGAGCCTTCAGTGGTTCTGAGGTGTCCCTCACCTGCCCCCTCTTCTTTTTCCCACCAACCGGCGCTTCATTGGTTGAGGTTCTGGTTGAGGTCTTGTAGCTCTCAATCGCAGTCAAGGGACTCTCAACATTCCTGTTAGTATCGATGTCAACCCTTAGCAAAAAAGGCACAGTTGACGCATCTCTTCCTTGTCGTCGGGCAAGGATTGGCTCTGCCACAATATGTGGTGCTGCTATGAGGAGTTTCTCTGGCAGCAGTGGCTTCTCAACCAAGGTTGTATACCTCAGCTTACTTCAGTGCTTCCTTGGCTGTCAGTGCTACGGCACAAGCTGGTTCACCTGATCGAGCCAATGCCTGCCTTCCCACCCATTCTAGTGGAATCACTGCCTCCACAACCTAAGGAAGGAGCTCCTGCCAAGACTGTGCTCACTGGCAGCGGGCTGCCTGGTTGGCTGTCATTGAGAATCACCCAGTCCAATGAACCGCGCATGGTTACTGGTGATACAGGTATACAGGCAGTGTTTGAGGAGTCTTCTGACTCAGAGGACTCCTCCAAGGACACCCATCGAACCCCGGGCTTTGACCATTTGATTTCTGAGTCAATGGACATCCCACTGGAGTCTATACAGAAGTGGGTTCAGTACCCCTTGTCAGAGATCCTGGACAGCTGGACAGGGACACTCCCCCAGGGTTGTGTTCCCTGTAGTAGAGGACATCCTTGGCCCAACTCTGGAGCTGTGGCAGTGTCCTGCCTCCTGCCTGATGCCATTGTCCTGTATGGTCCTCAAGTATGCGATGCCTACCAGGTCTCTGCCGGGGTTCACTGACCACCCTTCAGCCAAAGGACTGGTCGCTGACTCGCTGTTTTGGAGCATGGTCAACAATGGGGATGTCTACAAACTCCTGACAAGGAGTCTAAGAAATGGACAATGCGGCCAAAAAGGACTATGGTGCCTCATCCCTGAGCCTATATGATGGCCAACTTTGCCCATGCACTCTTGGGCATGCTGGACCAGGTTATCCCCCAGCTCCAGCTGACCTGCAGTTGCCAGTCAAGTTGGTATGAAACCAGGGATGCACTATGCCTAAACAGCAGCTCCAAATGACCCTGGACATTGGCAATTCTTGTGCCAGGTCCATGGCCACAGCTATGTGTCACAAGGCATGGCTGAGAATATCGATATTTACAGCTGACACTCAGCGCAAGTTGTCAGATGTCCCCTTTTTGGCCACCAACTTGTTTGAGCCCAGCATCGATGGACATCTTACTCGCATACAGAAGTCTAGCACCACCCTGGACTCCATCACATCTTCTCAGAAGGACATTAAGAGCCAGAAACAGTGGAGGAAGTGCATTCAGTTTCTGCCCTACTCCTCCCCTCCAGCCAGACCACCACAGCCTCAAGTGAAGTAACAGCAGGCCTGGTGGCCCAAGCTGAAGCCAGCTGCCTCTAGCACTACAAAGTCCAGTGGGGGGGGCGAGGATCCTCTGCTCCCTCAGAGAGCCCTGCAGCTGCCTCAAAGCCTGCCCAGTGATGGGCTGAGGGGGGTCATTCTCCTGCCAGTTGTATCTAGCCTGGTACCTCCCATGGGGGGCCTACTCCACCACTTCACTTCCACCTGGTCTGTCATAACTTCAGACAAGTGGGTGCTTGAAGTGATCATCAAGGACAGCCTCTTGAGTTTAAAGCTCATCCACCCAACTGTGCCCGTGCCCCATGAGATGATGTGGTGTCAGTGGACATGTCTGCTCTTTGGGAGGACATTGCCCAGCTCCTTCAGAAGGAGGCAGTGGCCTGGTCAGTCCAGGGTTTGTCTCAAGATACTTTCTGGTACCAAAACTGACAGGTGGTTGGTGCCCCATACTGGATCTGCACAGCCTCAACAAATATCTCAGGCCACACAAATTCCAGATGATCACTCTGAATCTGATCATTCCGTCCCTGGAGCTGGACATGTGGTTCTGTTGTCTGGACCTCCAGAATGCCTTCTTCCACATTCCCATCTGTCTATCACACTGGCAATTCCTGCGGTTCTGTTTGGAAGAGCTTCTTTTGTGCAAGTTCCAGGCCATGCCATTCAGCCTGTTTGTGGCCCGTGGGGTCTTCGCCAATGGCATAGCAGTGGTGGCAGCCTTCCTGCAGCACCGGGGAGTCCAGGTTTACCCTTATGTGGATGACTGGCTGATTGCCAGTTCCTCTGAAGCAGAGGTGGAGTGGTCCAGGGATCTGTCCCTTCAGATCTGCTCAGCCTTGAGCCTCCTGGTCAACGAGGCCAAGTTGGAACTCATTTCCTCCCAGGTTATCAACTTCATCGGGGTGGAGCGTGACTCCTTTTGGGCCAAGGCCCAACTCCTGGTGGACCTGGCGGAGGATCTTGTCTCCTTTGCCTGATCATTTCGGGTTGGGAAATTGTTTTGTGGTCGGGACTTCCTGTGCCCACTGGGTTACATGACAGCTTGCACCAGTGTGGTCCAGTGGGCCTGCTGGAGGATACGCCCCCTGCTCTGGGGGTTGGGCCGGCAGTGGTCTCAGCACTTTCGGTCCCCTCAACCAGCTGATCATTGTGACACAGCTGACGTGGGACACCATCCAGTGGTGGCTACTTCTGGAACATCTACAGGAAGGAGTCCCATTTGTCCATCTAGAGCTGATAGTCACTCTCATGACCGATATCTCTCTGAGGGGCTGGCGAGCCCACTTGGGAGACCACAGAGTCCACAAGCTCTGGAACGCCACAGAGTCCCGATATCACATCAGCCTGTTGGAGCTTCATGCAGTGCATCTACCACTGATGGCCTTCACACTGCATGTTCAGGGTCAGGTTGTTCAGGTCCAGATGGCCGATACGATAACCATGTACTACCTCAATAAGCAGGGTGTGACACATTCCTTCTCGTTGTGCTGGTAAGCTGTCCGCATCTGTACTGTCGTTCATAGCCTGGGTGCTGTTCTTCTGGTGATTCATGTGGCCAGCTTGTCCAACCAGCTGGCAGATACCCTCAGCTGAGTGCACGAGGAATCTCACAAGTGGTCCCCTTACCAGGAAGTAGTTGATTGCCTGTACTCCCGGTGGGGCACTCCCCATGTCAATCTGTTTGCCTTCCAGGAAAACACAAAATTGAGGCTGTTTTGTGCCTGTCCCCCTCAGTGTGGGACACTGCTATGGGATGCCTTCATGAAGCACTGGATCCCAGGCCTCATGTACACCTTCCCTCCATTTTCCCTGGTCCACAAGGTGTTGCTCAAGATTCAGAGGGACCAGGCATGGATGATCCTGGTGGCTATGGACTGGCCATGCCAGTTCTGGTGCCCCGATCTCCTCAGTCTCAGCAGCAGGCTCCTGCAGTGATTGCCTCTCTGCCTGGATCTGCTCACTTGCTTTTAGGGGAGGGTCCTCTACCTGGACCTTCAGTTCTTGCACCTGATGGCCTGGTTCCTAAGCAACTAGAGTTCCAAGCTTTGGGTCTCTCCAACAAGGTCATGCATGCAGTCGAGGCCTCTCAAAAGGAGTCAGCTCACCAGTGCTACACCTTCAGATGGAAGAGATTTTCCATTTGGTGTCGGGGCAAGGAGCTAGACCCCTTCTCCTGCCCGTGGTGAGCATCCTGGACTACCTGTGGTCTCTCTCCCAGTTGGTCCAGTGGTAGACGACCCTCAAGGTGCACCTGGCAGCCATCTCTGTGCACTGGGCATGAGCTGGTATGCCAACAGTAGTACAGGAGAAGGTGGTCAGGTGCTTTTTCGAAG
The DNA here is from genome assembly GCA_016271365.2 of Neoceratodus forsteri. Classification (NCBI taxonomy): domain Eukaryota; kingdom Metazoa; phylum Chordata; order Ceratodontiformes; family Ceratodontidae; genus Neoceratodus; species Neoceratodus forsteri. The sequence continues at coordinate 897,052,820 of CM057451.1, read as the reverse complement.
GTCTTGACCACTTGTCCACACCGGTGCATGAGCCACCACCAACTTGGGACTTGTTACTGGGCTTGGCAGTGCTTATGGGCATGCCATTCGAACCAATGCACAGGTGTCACATCTTCTGCCTGTCATAGAAGACCTCCTTCTTCGTGGCTGTCACCTCCGCCAGAAGGATCAGTGAACTCCAGGCATTTTCAGTGGAGTCTCCTTATTTGGTCTTCCACAAGAACAGGGTTGTCCTCCGCCCCAACCTGAAGTCCCTTCTGAAGGTTTTCTCAGAATTTCAACTTTACCAGGTGATCAAACGCCTGGTGTACTTCACCAATCCAACCTCGAAGGCCAAGCACAGGCTCCATTGATTGGATCAGTGGTGAATGCTCACATTACAGTGAGCGTATGGCTGGAGTTCAGGGAGAGGTTCGCCAACTCTTTGTCACCTACGCTGAAGCTGCACTTGGCAGACCGGTAGCTAAGCAGACGATTGGCAGGTGAATAGTTTTCTGCATCAACCTCTGCTATAGGTTGGCTGGTATGGAGTCTCCCATTGGACTTAGGGCTCATTCCACCAGACATACTACTGTCTCAGTGGCTGCTTCCATAGAAGTCCCTTTCTAGGAGATCTGAGGGGCTGCTACCTGGAATTTAGCACACACCTTCACCTCCCACTACCATATTGACCTTGAGTCACACCTGGATGCTGGTTTGGGCCTCTGTTCTCCAGTCTCTTTTCCCCAAATAAGGGGTGTGCATCTTGCCCCCTCCTCCTGGAGAACTGTTAGGAGTCTGCTAAAAGTGTGGATAATACACCATGTCCACAACCCTAGAAATTAGGGTTACTCACCTGTAATCAGTTCTACCAGTGGTATATGGTGCACATCCACACAACCCACCCGACATCCCCTGACAAGTAGCACACTGTATCTTACTTCCAGCAGGTAAGATCTGACGTCACAGGATGGTGCCGAGAAGGATACCAATAGGGTGGATTGGAGGAGCCAGCTTGAAGACCTTCCAGCCCTTGATTTTAAAGGGAAAGGATTCTGCCAGAAGTGTGGATTTACACCATATACCACTCCTAGAACTACGGTTGCAGGTGAGTAACCCTCATTTTCTCATATCCCTCCCATCAGTTTCTCCTCGTGCTTCCGTTTCCTTGAACTGTTACTCATGTTAAATAGTTTATCATGTGGTTCATCTTGTTTATTGCCCACCTTTAGGTCATCTGATATGACTACCCCAGGTCCCTTTCCATTTTTGTTGTTGTTAGTATCTCATTACAGGTGAGTAACCCTCATTTCTAGGGTTGTGGACATGGTGTACTATCCACACTTTTAGCAGACTCCTAACAGTTCTCCAGGCAAGGTTAGAGGAATGGTCAAATGTATGGCAGCTTAGAATCAATGCTAAGGAGTGCAAGGTAATGCACCTAGGAAACAAAAACCCAGGGGAAGAGTACACAATGGGGGGTGAGATACTAACAACAACAAAAATGGAAAGGTACCTGGGGGTAGTCATATCAGATGACCTAAAGGTGGTCAAGCAATGTGAGAGGGCAGCAAGGAGGGCTGGGGGGATACTGGGATGCATAGGGAGAAGCATCACCAGTAGAAAACAGGAAGTTATTATCCCTCTGTACAGACAGTTGGTGAGAACCCATTTGGAGTACTGCATGCAGTTCTGGAGACCCAATCTCCGCAAGGACATAGACAGGATGGAGGCTGTCCAGAAGAGGGCAACTAAAATGGTGCAGGGTCTGCACCAGAAGACATATGAAGAGAGACTTAAGGAGCTGAATATGTATAGCCTCGAGGAAAGGAGGGAGAGGGGGACATGATAGAAACTTTCAAGTATCTCAAGGGAATCAACAAAGTCCAAGAGGGTAGCATCTTTCAAAAAAAGAGGTGTGCAAGAACAAGGGGCACAATTTGAAGATAGAAGGGGCGGCTCAGAGGTAATTTAAGGAAGTATTTTTTCACAGAGAGGGTTGTGGATGCATGGAACGGCCTTCCGGAGGAGGTTGTGGAGTCAAAAACAGTGGTTGAATTCAAGCATGCATGGGACAGTCATAAGGCAATTCTAGGGGGTGGAGGTAGAAAGAAGTAGGCTGCTGGTTAACTAGGATCTGCAGCTTATCCATTAGGTAGGGAAATGGGCAGACTGGGTGGGCCAAGCGGTCCTTATCTGCCATCAAAATCTATGTTTCTATGTTTCTATGTTATTCTTTTCAGGAACTTGAAGGTTTCTGTCATATCACCTTCTCTTGTCTGCTGTCCACCAAGTACATATTCAGTGCCTTGAGCCTGTCCTTGATTTATTATCTGAATTTCAAAGTGGCTTTCTAAGCCATGTCAGGATTCAAAGGGATTTTTAAACAGCTGCATAATTCTTTCTTTCCACTGCAGTTGTATATATCTTATGATGGCCCAGCTCACTATTACACGCATAGCTATGGCACCATTTGATTCTTGTAGGAACTAGGATGTAGCTTTCTCAACCTCAGTGTATAATGAAAATGTGTATTTCCAGCCAGTCCAAGCTGCCTGGCCATGGACTGAGAGAACTAAGGGTGGGGAGGGTCAGTTGCTGTAGCAAGAGGGGGACCAGGATGAGGCAGTTTGCATAACTACCTCTCCTGTTTGTAAAGGGTAACCATCAAGTCCAAAATTGTGTTACTTCAAATAGGGTGCAAACTGTACAGCCTTAGATCCATCAGCAACTTCAGAAAAGTTAAGTTCTTTAAAGGGACACTGTCAAGCCCCTTAGGCCTCAAAATGTCTCCAGTTCACAGAACACACGTTCTGCTTGGTCACAATCTGTGGAGATTGCTGATTTAGCTGGTAGTGTGATTTGGATTTTTTTTCTTTTTAAGAGTGCCGCCATACTGGTGTTACCACACACACACACACACACACACACACACACACACACAAAACACGTTTGTTTATACCCCCGTTCAATTCCTGCTATATGTTTCTGGACTTGGGAACACCCCAAAAGCAGTCTATCCTTTCATGATCATAGAATCATAGAAATTTGTCAGCAGAAAAGGACCCATGGCCCATCTAGTCTGCCCTTTTCCCCCTCCCCCAGGTAGCTCTGTCCCTACCATCCTACACCCCACTCTGTGCTCCCCCATGTAGAGTCCAGTCCCCTTTTCCCCGTTAGAGTACTTACCCCTCCTTTTCATGTTTAAACCCATGTAGTTATCCCTTGCGCTCTTGAACCCCCAAACTGTTTTTGTCTCCACCACCTTTTCTGGAAGCCTATTCCAGGGGCCCACCACCCTTTCAGTAAAGTAGTGCCCTCTCCCATTTCCTCTGTATTTTCCACCCTCCAGCTTTAAGCTGTGCTAACTAGTTTTTGGATTTTTTTTCTTCTTGAAGATATTCCCTTCCCTCACCTTGTTTATTCCGTACAGGTAAATACAGGTTAAGCTCCTCCATCTTCTCTTCATAGGTTCTCTGATGCATGCCAAGCACCATTTTGGTCATCCTCCTCTGGACTCTCTCCACTCTATATTCCTTTGTAGGTACTGTCTCTAGAACTGTACCCCATACTCTAGGTGGGGACGGAACATGGGCATTATCATCTCCCTTCTCCTACTTGTAATACCCAACACCTCAAATTTGCTGGGCACATTGACTCCATCCTGAAAAAGCTGCGCCCCAAATTAGGAGCCCTTTATAGGAATTGAAGCTGCCTTACCTCTACCGGCTAGGTGGGAGCTTGTCCAGAAAATGATACTACCTATTTTCGACTACTGTGATGTAGTCTACAGTGCTGTACCAAAGTCTTCCTTAACCGGATTGGACACCCTCTTCAATTCTTTCTGTCACTTTGCTCTGGACGCCCCTTCCTTCACTCACCACTGTGATCTCTATTGGTCATTAGCTCTTCCTTCCTTCTACTGGAGACAGTATAGTGCAGTGGATTAAGGCAGCTGCAGATCTGGAGACCTAGGTTTGAATCCCACAACCACCTATGTGCATACTGTGTGATCCTGAGCAAGTCACTTAGCTTCCTTATGCTCCCAGGTTGTATCTGGAAACAAGCTTTGGCTTAGCGTGCTACTCCTGGTTAAACAATGTTTCCGTTCCCTTTCCCTTTCTCTTCCCTTTACTTTCCTTCACTGGAAAACCTTCGTCTAGCCCATTGCACAAAATTTGTCTCTAAATTATGGTTTGGTTCTCTACCCTCCTAGCTTTCCTCCTCACTGTCCTCTTGCCCCTCTGCCCCTCACTCCCAAAGATCTAGTGACTCCCACACTCTAGCTGTCTCACGGCATTCCACCTCAATAGGCCAATCTGCCTTCTCTCACAGGTACCCGAAACTCTGGAATTCAATGCCTAGTCAAATCAGGCATGTCTGCTCTCCATGGTCCATCTCATCTTCCTTTCACAACTTCCTCTCTCTGTCTTGCAACTTTTCCTAGCTCTCTTGTTCCCTCTCCCCCTTCCCCTAGCATGCACAGTGCTTAACGAGTGCTAACTTCTCTGATTTTTGTGCATGCACTTCTGTATAGTAATTATAATTTATCTATTTGCACTCTTGTACAGCCTAAATTGAATGTATAGCATCTATGTCTTGATGCTTTTAAATAGTGTATTGTATATCCTTGTCCTGAGGTATTGCAAAGTTCATGTAAATGTTATATGATCATGTACTCCAATTGTTCCCCTTCCCCCCAGGATGCACTGTAAGACGAGTAATTTTAAATTGTTCAGTGTACCTTTCCTGGTGAAACGAAAGAGACTTGGGCATCATCATCACTGATGACCTGAAATCATCCAAGCAGACCTCTAAAGCAGTAGGTAAGGCTAGGGGGGTGTTAGGGTGTATTAGTAGGGATATCACAAGTCGTAAGAGGGAGGTAATAATCCCTCTGTACAAGACATTGGTTAGGCCCCATCTGGAGTACTGCGTGCAGTATTGGAGGCCACACCTTCACAAGGACATTAACCAAATTGAGGCAGTCCAGAGAAGGGCAACCAAAATGGTGCAGGGACTGCATCAGAAGACATATGAGGACAGATTAACAGAGCTCAATATGTATACCCTTGAGCAAAGGAGGAGAGAGGTGATATGATCGAGACATTTAAACACCTTAAGGGCATAAACAAGGTGAAAGAGTCTAACATGTTTAAATATAAGAAAATAGCAGGACAAGAGGACACAGCATGAGATTAGAGGAGGCCGATTAAGGGGAATGAGGAAATTCTTTTTCAGAAAGGGTGGTAGATGCATGGAATGGCTTACCACAAGAAGTAGTGGCTTTGAATACAGTGCAGGGCTTCAAACAGGCATGGGATAGGCATAAGGGAGCAATACAAATGACTATGAATGGATAGGTCACTGACATAGCAAAGGCCGATGGCACATTTATAAGGTAGAAAAAGAAATGGGCAGACTGGATGGGCCTTGCGGTCCTTATCTGCCGTCAACTTCTATGTTTCTATGTTTCTATGAAACTTTTCAATAAATAAATAAAAAAATACCCCTCCCTATGCATGCCAGCATTCCACTTGCCTTTCTAGCCACTTTGTTGCACTGGTTTGCCTCCTTAAGGTTGTCTGAGATGATTATCCCCAAATCCCTCTCCTACTCCATTACCAACACATCCTTTCATCCCATTGTGTGTGTGGCCTTTGGATCCTTTTGCCCTGTGTGCATTATCCTGCACTTCTTGACTTTAAATCTCAGTTACAATCTCTCCAACCACCTCTCTGGCTTTAACTGGTCCTCCCTCATGTGCTCCACCCCCCCCCCCGGTATGCCCACCCTATTATAGATCTTTGTATCATCCGCAAACAGGCACACCTTCCCATTTAGACCCTCTGCAGTATCCCCAGTGTAAATGTTAAAAGAGTATTGGCCTCAGTACTGACCGCTGGGGTACCCCACTTGTCACTCTTTCCTCCTTGGAATGAACCCCATTTACCACCACCCTTTGACCCCTGTCTCTAAGCCAATTCTCCACCCACATTGTTATTTTCTTCCCCACCCCTAAACTGCTCATCTTGATCACCAGTATCCTGTGAGGGACGGTGTCAAAGGCCTTGCTGAAGTCCCGATAGGCCACATCCATCACCCCTCCCTGACAGCACACCCTCATCACCCAATCAAAGAATTCGATGAGGTTTGTCTGGCATGACCTTCCCTCCAGGAACCCGTGCTGTCTGTCATCCTGTAGCCCATTATCTGCAAGGTATTTTACTGTCCTTTCTTTTAGGAGGGCCTCCATAATCTTACCTACCACTGAGGTAAGACTGACAGGGCAATAGTTACTCAGCTCGTCTTTGCCTCCGCTCTTGTGCAGTGGCACCATATCTGCCTTTCTCCAGTCCCCTGGAACTGTCCCTGTGTCTAATAGCAGATTAAACAGCCTCATTAGTGGTGCCTCCAGCTCCTCCCTAAGCTCTGGGAGCACCCTGGGATGCAGGGCGTCTAGACCCATTGCCTTATCCACCCTTATCTTTCCCAGTTCCTCCAATACTCTCCTCTCCTTGAACAGACTAGTGTCCACCTACGTGCCTCTCCCTTGCAATGCTGGTCCCTTTCCCTCCCTTTTGATCATGAACACTGAGTAGAAATACCTGTTTAACAAGTCTGCTTTCTCTACATCCTCCTCTATCAGAGCTACCCCTTCCCCTTTCAGTCTCATTATACCCTGATTGTTTTTCCTTCTCTCATTGCTGTATCTGAAGAACTTTTTGTCTCCCCTGCTGGCCTCTCTTGCTGGCCTCTCCTCAGTATCTGCCTTTGCCCTCCTGATTAACTGCCTTGCCACCCTGAGCTTTTCCCTATATATATCCCTGTCCTCCCCCCCTTCCTTGCGTTCTTTTATATGTCATGAAAGCCCTCTTTCTCTTCTCTATTGCCCTTGCTACCTCTCTAGAATACCAATGCAACCTCCTTCCTCATTTCCTCTTGCCTACCTTCCTAATGCACTGATCCATGGCACTCAAAAGTCCTCCCTTGATTGCCCCCCACAGTTCTTCTACGTCCCCCAGCTTATTCTTGCCCTCTGTTTCGACCTTGAAAATCTCCTTCATTCTATTGAAATCCACCTGCCGGAAGTCCAGCACTCTAGTGGTGGTTCAACTCACTTCCGTCCCTGTCCTGAGCCTAAATCTCACTGTTCTGTGGTCACTTGCCCCTAGATTGTCCCCCACTGAGACCTCGGCTACACTGTCCCCATTTGTCATTGTTACGTACACTGTTGCCCCGCTTCTAGTGTGTTCCCTTATCAGTTGTTGTGAGAGTTCTTCTTACAGGGATTCCAGTATCTCCCTACTCCTTGCTGATGCAGCTGTTGGAATCTGCCAGTTCACATCCGAGAGATTAAAATCCCCTACCAGCAGAAGTTCCCCCTTGGTCTCCATCCTTTGTACTTCCTGCGTTAACTTGTTGTCCACTTCCTCCCCTTGATTTGCTGGTCTGTATACCACTCCCAAGCATATTGCCTCTCCTGTCCTCTTGAGCAGTGTGACCCAGAGGACCTCCACCAGTCCCAAATTTACCTGCCCTGCTATCACCTTTATCCCGTCCTTTACACGTAGTGCCACCCCTTCCCCCTTTTCCCTGTCCTGTTTCTTCTAAGAAGGCTATAACTTAGAATACACACTTCCCAGTCATGGCATTTCTTCCACCATGTCTCTGTTATGGCAACCAGGTCCAGTCCCTCATCCACCATCGTGGCCTCTAAATCTGCCATTTTTTTCCCCATACTCTTGGCGTTTGCTAGCATAACCCTCCACCAATTTTCCCCAATCTCTAACTTTTTTCTCCCTATATCCCCTGCTCCCTCCCTCAGGGGATTACTAACTAGGCAAGACCCTCCATCTTCTTCCTCCATCCCTTTCCTAGTCATGTACTCCCCCTCTGCTAGTTTAAAGTTGGAGGAGAGAAGCCTATTGCGTCATGATAGGTTATACTGTTTGGAGGTGCTCTTAGTCTTCAGAAAGTATGCAATAAGAGTAGATCAAGAATGTGAAACAAAACAAGGTTAGGTATAATTACACAATTATCACGTATTTCACGTCTACTAAGAAAAGCAGCAGATAAAACAACAAGTAGCATCAAAGAATTTTAGAGAAGGTAAGCATTCATAAAATGTAGGTTTTCAACTAGAAATAGGACAGCTTTGTAAAATAGGGCTTACAGACCATGGGTGGCATTTTTGTACACTTGCATTCATTGTTCAGATGCGGGTGCCGGAATGCACCTGGAAAGTTAGACCAAAAAAGAAGGTCCAATTTCCTAGATGGAATTCCACACTTGCATACAAAAAATGGGCATGAGTCCCACAGTTGTGGCACAAATTGCTGTAAACTCCAGGAAATGTCATAAATGCATCCAAATGACTGTGAATAGGATGCAGGCATCTGGACGTATCTACGTGGACACAGCAAGCATCCAAAATAGAGACACAAGTGCTGTGTTCACAGTTTTAAAATTCCCAGCGCTAAAGTTTATCTCCTGCAAAAAAATGAAAGTTTTTATCTTGCTGTCTAACCAAACCAGCCAGAAAGAGGGGAGGGAGCTGGTATTGTTAACTCATTTCTTAGGCTACCTGGCAGTTAATATAGGAAGTCCAATAAAAGTTGCCTTCGATTCAGCATTGTTTGCTACAAGTATTATCAGCTAGTGAAGAGTCTTTCAAATATAGGAGAATTAAATTAGCATTTTAGCCCTAAGAATGCCAACATTTTCTGAGGTGACATGACCCCGGATGTCCCTTTTGAAACACAGGGCAGGTCTATGAAAGTAGCAGATTTGAAATTGTATTAAAAGGCAAAAAGTTTTAAAGAAGCACAGAACTGCACATACACCCTTAATGCAAGGCATTGGGTGATATATGGAAATCATATAGCCCGACAGTGTTGTATACTGAACAGGTGTCAATAAGATAGGTAGTATAGAGTAGTGGATAAGAGCACTGAGCTGCACACCTGGAGATCTGGGTTTGAATCTTGCAACAACTGCTTGCATACTGTGTGACAATGAGCAAGTCCCTTAACTTTCCTGTGCTCCCAGGATGCAACAGGGAATGAGCCTTGGCTGAGTGTGTCTTTCCTGTTCAAAAATTGTAGCTCAAAAATAAAAATACAGTGTGTCAGTAGTACTCTTGAAGGAAAAATAAGTAAGATTCAACCACTTGGGCACAAGGGAGCGTGGGTGCCAGCAAGAACACCAGAGGCCTGCAAGGTTCAGGGACAACATGGTGGTTGCTGACCGTGCTGCTCCACCAAAAGAGACAGTTGGCATGTTGCTGCCCCATGTACATGTCAAATCCTGGTGGTGGTGGGCATATTGTTGACAGAGCAGGCCATGCAGATGTTGGACAGTGCCACTCAAAGTCCCTCAGATGCACTGGTGCACTTCCCCAGCTGGCACTCAGTGGTCGAGAAGCTATGTTAGTGGGGGAAATAACAGCTATTGTGCAGGGGCACCGGCCAGCACGGTGTACATAGGTGGATGTTGCAGGGTGCATGGCACTGCAGTCTTCCTCCAATGGACACGGCCCCCAGGACAGGCCCACAACATTATGCAGAGCGGGTATGTCGAGTTGGCCATGAGCTGTGGCTACCCTGCTGCTCCCAGTGCCACCTGTTATGGCAGGACCTGTAGATGGGTACCAGCATGTGTGCCAGATGGAGGACTGAGCACTGCCCATGTCCTTCCTCCATGTGTGCTGTCAATGGTGGCCTGCTGTGGTGCTGCGTATGTGTGCGATGGGGACCTATTGGCAGGTGTACTGCTGGATGAGTGGCACAAAGGGCCTTAGACCCAGCCCAAGGCTGGTCTAATCTTGAGGGGATCCAGATAATTTCTGAAATCCCAAAAAGGGGGATGGTGCAGCAGCTTCCTGGTGCAAACCCCGCCTTGCGCCATGCCACACCAGGGTGGTTGGCGCAAGCCCTATTGGTGCATGCCAACCCCTGGTTACCACAACTCCCCTTCTAAAATCGGTGACGAAACATAGAAAGTGGATGGCAGAGGGAGACGCAAGGTCCATCAAGTCTGCCCAGAGATTCCCAAGACCATTACTGATCCATGGACCTAGCCCCCCCCAAATGATATCGCTAACCTTCCCCTTTGTTTTCAATCCATTGTTCCATTTGTTCCAGCCCCATTTGAATGCTGTTATTGACCTTGCCCCAACCAAATCAGTGGGTAGCCTTTTCCAAGGCTCCACCACCCTTTCAGTGAAATAGTTTTTCTGAGATCTTTTTAAAGCCCCCCCTCAGCTTCCACTTGTGCCCCCTAGTGTTGGAGAAGGGAGCCCTGTTGAACAGTTCAGGGTAGGGAACCCTGTTTATTCCCTTCAGGAACTTGAAGGTTTCTATCATGTCCCCCGTCTCCCTCCTAGTCACCAGTGAAAACATGTTCGGCTCCTCTGGCGTCCCTCATAAGGAAGCTTATGTAAGCCCTGGATCATCTTTGTCACTCTCCTCTGAACCATTTACAGTCTGTTTACGTCCTTCTTTTGGAGGGGACTCCAAAACTGGACACAGTACTTCAGGTGTGGCCTGACCTGGGATCTGTACAGTGGTAGAATTACTTCCTTGCTCCTGCTGCCAAAACCCCTGCCTATGTATCCTAACATTTTGCTGGCCTTACTGTAAACTGTGGTGCCTACCTGGACTGCTTAAGAGTGTCACAGACTATGACTCTCAGGTCTCTCTCTTCCTGGGAAACACCAAGTCTGATCCCATTTAGCTAGTAAGCAGTTCAATGGTTCTTTTTACCCAGATGCATCACCTTACACTTCTTGGCATTAAAATTTAGCTTCCAGATGCTAGTTCATTTTTCCAGTCTCTGAAGATCTTTTTGCAGGCTCATAACTGCATTCTCACTGTCTACCCTCCCACCTAGTTTTGTGTCATCTGCGAATAGGGCTATCTTACCCTGAATGCCAACCCCAATGTCATTGATGAACACGTTGAACATTACCGGACCCAGGACAGAACCCTGTGGTGCACCACTAGTGATGTCCCCCTCCTCTGATTTCTCCCCATTGATGACTACCCTATGCTTTCTGCCTTTCAACCAGTTACCTACCCAAGATGACACAAGGTGCGGCACAGTGACCCACTTGTGTCATTTTGTTGCAAGCATCTTGTGTCATTCCCGGGGTTTTGAAAATTGGGCACACAGTCAGGAACATAAAATTATGGCACCAACTACAGAGTGTACATTACTTTATTGCGGTGCCTAAAAATGCTGCTATATAATATAAACAGTTACCATGCTATCAGATAATTGTGGAGCACTTACCCACAAAACCCCTTAAAAAAATAATTTTGTATGAGGGCTTCTTCAGGGGGCCCCACCAACCCTGCTTGGCTCATGTAAATATTAGACCCTTTAAAGAGACTGTACATGATGCAGTTTAAAGCACTAGCAAAAAGCTGAGCAGTCTGTGCAAAGAAATACACCGTATTGCAACACGCAATGCAAAAGTTGATAGCAGTCATAAGAACCTAACTTCCCTACATAGACATACAAACATAAAATTTGATGGCAGATAAGAATTGCTTGGCCCACCAAATCTTCCCATTTCCCTACCTATTGGATAAGCTGCAGATCCTAGTTAACCAACAACCTACTTCTTCCTGCCACCCCACTATAGTTGTCTTATGTCTGCCCCATGCATTCTTGAATTCCCCCACTATTTTCAACCCCACAACCTCCTCAGAAAGGCCATTCCATGTGTCCACCACCCTCTCCATGAAAAAATACTTCCTCACATTGCCCTTGAGCTGTCCCCCCATCTTCAAATTGTTCCCCCTTGTTCTTGCATATCTCTTTTTCTGAAAGATGCTACCCTCCTGGACTTTGTTGATTCCCTTGAGGTACTTGAAAGTTTCTATCATGCCCCCTTCCCCTTTCCTTGAGGGTATACATATTAAGCTCCTTTAGTCTCTCTTTGTATGGTATGGTATAGTATAATATGGTAAAACTTTATTTTTTATACAGGAAAGAAACATGTCATTTGGACTTTACCAATCCAGTTTGCAAGACAGTCCTGTACAATATCTAAGTTCCACAAAATAAAATAAAATACACAATTACAAATAGACTTAAAACATAGATGAATAAAAAAAAATATGTTAAAAGTCAAACATGAGCAGACCATAATGGAAGTAGAACAGTAACGCAGTATCACAGGAATTATCTCAAACATGTACAGGTATATGCACAACAATTTCTTAATACCCTAACAAATTCCCCCTATGATTAAATTTGGCCCATACGGGAGGTGGAAGTGTGTTCCAATGTAGGGCTGCCTGAGATTTTACAGTTCTATCTCCAAATCTGTTGGTGCTTTTATCCTGATAGATTCTATTTTGGTGTACAGTCCTAGCCAAACACTTCCTAGTGTCTGAAACACTAGAATACAGCAGCTTAGAAATATTATAGTCAGGATAATTTATTTTATATTTGTGAATAAAAGTTAACCAATTTTTCTTGTGGTCCAATTCAAGGGGCAACCAGTCCAATCTAGCCAAGCGGTACAGTGGTGGGTTCTAAAATCACAACAAAGGACATACCTACCTATAATCAAGTTTCTTCAACAATTGTTTGTTCACTGATCCATAAATAAATTCTGCATATTTAAGGACCGCAGTAGCAGTAGTAGTAAAAATCTTTGTTTTTATATAGGTTAAAAGATAACATTGTTACATTTCTTTCCTTATCACACCTTAGGACCGAAGTCCTATTTTCAAGGTGGTCCAGTTTCAATTTATCTTGTACAGCTTAGCATACAAAACAAACATATGAACAACATACAGTGCATAAATATGCAGTTAACAATAATCCAGAAAGTGCATTCAGTAGAGCTGACTAAATTGTACATAAATAACCAATTTCTTGCTATAATGTGTAGTTAGAAATGCAAAATTTTAGCCATTGCACATACATCTGTAAGATAGTTCCTTCTTCAATTTGGTGTTAAAGCTCTTTACTGATTTAGCAGATTTAGTTTAGACACTAACATTAGCCCAGTCAGTTAGTGCATTAAATGAGAATGTCAGTTCTCCAAATTTGTTCCTAATTCTTGGTACTCTCAATTCCCTAGAGGATTTATTTCATAGGTTGTATTTATGCTCCACTCTGTTAAGTTTATCAATTAAATAAAAAGGTCTAGAGTTCCTTGTTATTTTATACATTTGATTTGCCTAAATTATCTTTCACTTCTGTTGTAGTGGGAACCAATATAGTTTCTGATACATTAAACAGTGGTGGGTTTTATAATCACATCTGAGGACAAAACGTGCCATTTTGTCATATAGTACATCTAATTTATTAAGCTGAGTTTTATTTGTCAAGCTGTACATGTGGCTACCGTAATCCATCATGGGAATAAGTAGTTGGTGTACGATGTTCTTACACATTGCCATGTTGGTACAATGGCTTGATCTTCTGAAGGCCCCCAGTCTTCTATTCAAATTTGCTATCAACTTTGAAATATGTAAATCAAAATTTAGATGCTGGTTTATCCAAATCCCCAGGTATTTATATCCTTCTACCTGTTCAAGTATCTCACCCGTCTCTATTTTGATTTCAACTGTTAGGGGAACATTCATCTTTTTTGTACTGGTCTTATAAAACAACTTAGTTTTGTATTTTTTGCTATTCAGAACTAATCTAGAATCCTCAAACCATTTACACATATGATAAAAATCAGACTGTAAATTTTGACTCATTACAGCTATGGAAGAGTCAGTGACTACCATTATTGTATTGTCTGCATAGAGACATGTCTTTGTGATTGGGGTAGCATCAATTAATTTGTTGACATAGATCAAAAATAATGTTGAACCCTAGACTGACCCTTGGGGGACACCTCTTACCACTGGTTGCATGTCTGAATGTTTATTTCCAATTGCTACAAATTGTTTTTGATCATTTAGGTATGCCTCAAAACATTTAGTGGCTTCATCTGATATACCCATATGCAAAAGTCTTTCCCTCAAAATACCATGGTCAACTGGTATCAAAAGCTTTTGATAAATCTATGAACGCCACACCCACTGCCTGGTCGCCCTCAAGAGAAGAGGCCAATACATCGACCAGCTCAGTAAGCGCAGTGTCCATGGAGTATCCCCACTAAGGCCTGATTGATATTTAGACAGTAGTTTATATTTATGCAATAGGCATGGACATAAATCCTATGTGATAAATCTGAGCTACTATGAGATAAATTCAAAATATTACATTTATACACATAGTAGACACATCATCACAGATTTATATACATAGTAGATATGTCACAATCACTCCGGAACTCATTTAGAATGTTCAGCCTCAGTACTAGTACTAACTATATTCAAATGCAAATAACTTTAAAATGAAAAAAGACAGCATAATGCTGTGAGCATGAAAGTTGTACAGCACAAAATTATCTACAAAATGAGTGGTATTTCATTTATAGATACCTTATAGCTTTTTTTTATAATTAGCAAAAAAGAGCAGAAAATGCAATGTTTTGTTCACTTTTTTGACAAACATATGCAAAAAAAGATAAACAATCAAAAACGAATGTCCCTGCACTGACAGAAAGCATCCCTATTGTTTAAATGAAATATTCAGTGGTGAGCTGTCAGATAAATGATTTATCTACACTTGTGCAATTTGACCTCGGACATCTCACTCGTGGCTTACGCCACTTGTGAGGTTATCCAAGGTCAAACAGCACTTGTGTAGATAAATCATTTATTTGACAGCTCACCATTGTATATTCCATATTTATCCAAATATTCCATTAACTGCCACTGAACTAATCTTTCAAATATCTTGGAGATCACCAAGAGCAAAGCTATTAGTCTGTAATTTGATGGATCAGAAGTTGGCCCTCCTTAATGTATTGGGGTTATTTTAGCAGTCTTCCACAGAGAGTATATACCTTCCCTTAGACTCCAGTTAAACATATTTGTTAACGGTTGGTGATATAAAATCTACTGTGTCCTTTAGAAATCTAAGCTCAATGCCATCTGGACCAAAAGCTTTTCTAATTTTGAGTTTTTTGATTTCTCTAGAGATCTGATTTACTGAAATTAGTTTAAACTTAAATTTGGGGCAGGTACCTAGTTTGGAGCTTTCCTTTCCATTTTTAAAATGATTTTGTTTCTGTTTACCAGGAGTGATATTAACATCTGGGAGACTCATAAAGTAGTTATTTAGAATATTTGCAGATGATTTAGGGTTCTGTAGTACTCCATTATTTTCAATTTGAATTTGTGGGGAATTTGAAACTGGCAATTCTAGGGTTTTAACAAGAGACCAATATGTTGCTACATCAGTTGTTTCTGCTATTTTGTTGTTATAATAATCTTTTTTTGCCTTTTTTACAGAAATTTTTAACATATGTCTAACAGTTGTGTATTGCTGCCAGTCTTTTGGATTTAAAGTCTTATTTGCAATTTTCCAAATTCTATTTTTAACTTGGATTAGTTTCTTTAGTTTTTCTGTTATCCAGGGGAGATGATTTTTTCTTTGGGTTGCAGTAACAAAGGGTGCATTCTTATTACAAATGGCTAAAAAGCTATCTGTAAACTCTTCAATAGCTAAATCAAGGTTCGGTATCAAAAAGAGTCTATACCACCTTGCTTCTTGAATTATTCATTCTGGTAATATAAGGTGTTCCACAATCTTTTTCCTGTCTCAAATCTTTAAACATCTTGTTGTCTTTTTTAGGGATCCTAATTTCTTATTTAGTTTATTAATGGTCATTTTGATATGTCCAGTAAAGGTCAGTAAAGGGTCAAAAATTACCACTAAATAACAATAAGTGGCTGCATGTTCTATTAAAGTTTGATTTAATGCATATATTTGCAATTTTGGAAAAGTTTTGTGCTTGTTTGCCACACAATGTATTATTTTTGTCTTATTTACATTCATTATTAGCTGTGACCTGGTGAACCGATCTTGAACCCTAGTAAAGTCTGCCTGGAGTTTTCCCTGGAGGTCCTCAAAGTTATATCCCGATGCCACTAGGGCCATATCATCAGCATATAACCTAATGGGTGCATGCTGAACTACTGATGGCAAGTCATTATTAAAGATCAAAAACAGTAGGGGTCCTAAAATGGACCCCTGAAGGATACCTCTTTGAACAGCCCAAGGTTCAGAGAGAAGATGATGTACTTGAACCCTCTGAAAATGTCCTGTTAAGTAAGACATGGACCAGGACAGGGGATCCCAAGAGAAACCCAGGCTAACCAACCTCTTATATAGGGTAGAATGGTTCACCAGGTCAAAAGCCTTTGAAAGGTCTATAAAGACCACTGCAGTCTCCTTTCATTCATTCAGTGATGTACAAATCAAATCGTTAAATTCAACCAAAGCTGATGCAGTTGAAAAACCCTTTTGAAAGCCGGATTGATAACGTGTGAATATTTATCCATATAATCCCCATTTGCTTGTTTACCAACTTCTCCAAACATTTGGAAAGAACAGACAAAATTGCAATGAGGTGGTAATCATTTGGCTCTGCTTTATCACCTGCCTTATATATTGGTATTATTTTACTAGTTTTCCAAAAATTTGGAAAATGGCCTGTCTGCAAACTCCAGTTGAATAGAAGGCTATATAGGGGGCAGCTAGTTTTAAAAATTGTCCCTCTTAGTTATCTAAGCCTGCAGATTTATGTGAATCAATTTTTGATAATTCCTTTTTCACTTCAGATAGCGTTAATTGCTTAAACCTAAATGGTGAATGCTTTCATTTATAGAGCACATAGAGGACTTACTAAAAAAACTATGACAGAGATTAGGCCTTTTTTTAGGATCAGCCACTACCTAAGAAAGAATGCCAAACTACATTTGGTTCAAACAGCGTTTCTCTCCTTGATCGACTATGTGGACTTCTTGTACAGTCATTGTCCTGCCTCTCTCCTCTCAAAACTGGACACGCTATATCACAGAGCCCTGAGATTTATTACAGGGCTTCCCTTCACTATGCACCACTGTGTACTATATGCAGCCATGAGCTGGACTTCCCTGCAGTATAAACAGAATAGAAATGCTACTCTATGGACTCTTAGAGCGATATACAACAAGCTCCCCAAATACATAGTTGACTGCCTTCTGGTAAACCAGCTAGGCAGGTATGCCCTGAGGAGCTCTACAACCATCTCCTTGACAATCCCCAAAGTCAAATCACACTTTGGTAGAATGGCTATAAGATTTGTGTTGCCCTCCCTATGGAACAATCTTCAGAAAGCACTGAAGCTGAGTACTCCTATCAGTGCTACCACTTTCAAGACCCTTTACTCTCGTCTTATTAAGGAGTCTTGTAATTGTCTCACTTGATCCTAATCCTGCAATGCCTGCCTACTCTGTGTGGTATCTATGCCTATCCCTTCATCCTTCTAGCATAATGCTGCCTGGTCCTGGCTCCTGGTTCTGGTCCCTAGGACTTTAACTTCATTCCAATCAGGTTACTACCCTTCACCTGCCATTCTTCCCTTCCCTGCCCCCTGATGTATATGTCCTCATGCAGTACTAGAAATGGGCTCCCTTGGATTTTGCCCCACTACTTAGCTATATATGGATATTGAAATTGATATACTGTATGGTTCTCCCATGATATTCCCTTATGCATGTATATTATCTGTTGCACCTTGTGCCTTATGTATTGTTAGTGAATTGTGATCATGTATGCTCATATACACCTATGTATGATTTTTTTCTTTCCATTATTTGTATGTGACCTTGTTATACCCAGGTCCATCTTGCAAATGAGCCTCGCTCAATGATGTTCACCTGGATAAATAAAGATTTTGATTGATTGATTGATTGAATCGGAAACTCCCTATCCAGCTCAACAACATCATTTATATCTATTTTAGCCTGAAACCCCTGGTCCAGAAGATCTATAAAAAAGTCATTTAGAGTATTTGAGACCTAACTAGGGACGTCTGTTAAAACATTGTTTATCCTTATAGTTACATTTTTCTGTTCCCCCATCCTCCAGGATTAGATAAATGGTTTACAGTATTCCAAAACTTTTTGGGATCTAAATTATGAGGAGGCAGTATAGCGCAGTGGTTTAAAGCTCTGAGTTGCAAACCTGGAGACCTGGGTTTGAATCCCACAGCCCCCACTTGCATACTGTGTGACCCTAAGCAAGTCACTTAACTTCCTTGTGCTCCCAGGTCACACCTGTAAACAAGCTTTCAGCTTAGTGTGTCTATCCTGGTAAACCAAAAAAGGTAAAAAAAAATTAACTTATTACGATAGTAATTTGTTTTAGCCTCTTTAGTTAATCTTCTACACTCATTTCTTTTCATTTTAAATAATTCCCAATCAGAAGCCATTTTAGATTTCCTGTCTTTTTTCCAGATTCTGTTCTTAACTCGAACTTTTTTTTTCTACTTACTGTTTATACTCTTCCCTTCCCCGCAGTACACCCACTCTTTGAGAGACACCTAGGGCCTTGTAGTCTCCACGTTCTTACCTGGAGCCTGGTGCAGTCCATCCCCCATGTAGCTGTGGCTATATCCCCCAGGTGGGTATGGGGTAGGGGCATCCCCCGAAGTCCTCCTTGTTCTCGTTGGGATGCTGGTGCCAGGTCAGGTAGGGGCATTGGAGATTGGGGCCTGGTGCTTCATCTACCAGGAGTGCTGTAGGTTCTTTTTCTGATGTTTCTAGGGTAGTGGCCTACGCTCCAACATCAAGGCATCTCTGCCGATGTCTGCCACTCCCAACCCTCTCTGTACACTCAGGTGCCTGCTATGCCTCCAGCTTCTACCAGAGGCCAATCAAGCACCGAGCAGGTGCCTCCCCTCCCTCCCAGAAAAGGAGAGGAGAGGAGAGCTGTCCTCAGATGCTCAATCCTCTCCCTCCCTGCTGACCCCGATGCCCTGGGTTTGTTCCCGAACCCAGGTCACCAGCATGGAGCGAGGTGTGGTGTCCAGCGCCTTAACCCTCCGTGCCACTGGGCTGGCCCCCCAAACTTTTTTTAACAATCTTTCCGTTATCCATGGAAATCTGGGCAGAGTGTTAAGTTTTGTTTTAATTTTAGGGGCACTTGCATCACAGATTTTCTGAAAGATATCTGTGAAATACTCACCTGCTAGATCTAGATCTGGTATTAGGGAGCTTCTCTCCCATTTTTCAGCTCTTATATTATCCAGAAATTTAGATTCAGAATAGTGCCTCATATCTTGGGTCCATTTTTGCTTTAAATGTGCTTGAGTCCTAAGAAACAGATGGGAGAGCAAGGTGACCCAAACAGGATCATGGTCACTGAAGTCGGGGGATAGAATACCCAGGGCCTTCACTTGTAAAACTTCAGAAACAAAAATTAAGTCTAAAATAGATCCATTAGTTGTAGTATTTGTAAATCTTGTAGATGAGTGGATCAATTTTGTAAGTCCCAGAGCCACTGTAATTTTTTTCTTTCTATTTTTGCTCCTCTGCTGCCCCAGTCTGTCCTCTTTCTCAGAGCCTTCAAGCACCATCGCATTCCACCATGGGGATCGAAGAGTCTGCTCCCAGAGTGCACCATTCCATGGTTTCCAGAGCCCCCAAATAACCCCCAGGGTGGGGTGAGGAAGGTTCCCCACCTACCTCCCTTGAACTTCAGATGTGCATGCACAGTGGAGTCTGCCCCCGGTTCCTCTGTGGATGCGTAGTGCGGAAGGCTCTTCACCAGGACTGGCTGGGGTGTTTTTCCTTGTTTCTGCTCCCACCTCTCTGCTGATGTCAGCACTCGGGAAGGGCCAGTGAGGCCGAGGCACACTGAGACATGCCTCCGCTCAGGTCCTCAGCTGACATAAGCCCCCCCATTTCCTGCTTCCCTGACCGCACCGCCAATACCTGTGGTCACCCAGGAGATGGCTGTATCACGGCAGGGCTAGCATTCACCCCTCCCAGAGAAGGAAAGCAAGCCATTGGGCACTCAATCCTTTTCCTCCCGGCCAACCCCCGGCGACCCGCATCCGTCACCGAACCTGGATCGCTGGCATGGCAAGAAGTGTGGTATCCAGCGCCTCAACCCTCAGCACTACAGGGCTGGCAGCCACTGTAATTTCCATCAGGTGCTTGCCCCTTGTTTTTGACCAATCAGAATTAAAATTCCCCACCAGTATCATAAGCTTATCCTTTACACACTCCCCTATTTTATTTAAAACCCCTTCAGTATAGTTTTCAAATTGGTCTTAGGAGGGGAGTAAACTACTACTATTGCTAGGTTGAGCTGAGAGATAGTAATAACTAAAATTCTATGTTGCTTTCACGTCCTGTAAGTATTACTTTAGCATGTCCGAGCATGATTTTAACATAAACCATTACCCCCATCTTTACCCCTTCTGTCTTGTCTAAAAAACTTGATAGCCAGGGACACTTAATTCATTTGTACATATATTTTCTGTCGGCCATGTCTCACTCAGACCTAATACACAAGGATTATGAGTGTCCAAAAAGGTTGCCAATAAGTCAGTTTTCTTTTAGATACTACGGGCATTGTCATGCAAAATGTTTATATCATTAAAATCTTTAGGTCCAGGATTTAATTCAACATTACCTCCCAAAATTAACACTAAAAAACAAATACCAGTAAATCCTTTTGGTGGTTTATGTAAATTTGGAGGAATCACTCTGGGCCTTCTTCCTGTCTGAATATATTTGCTCCAGCTACTGGAGTAACTATTTCTCCTACCAGCTGACAAAGAAACTCCATAATGTAGTTGTTCAGAAATGAGTGGGGGCTAGATTGTCTTAATTAAGCTTGAATTAGACTTACTAGAAATTGCCCCATTTAGTATACATCATGAAGTAAAATAACCCAGGATTTTTAACATCATAATTTTCAAAGGATAAGCAGTGTACCTAGGGCCTCATCTGGTAGGCAAAGCAAGGCAAATATATAAGTTAAAATTAAAAAGAATAATATCTCCCTACCTGCACACTGGAAGAGTAATCCCAGGCATAAATAGCTCTGTTTACATATCAGTTACTAACAGGTACGCCACTTATATGCTCACATGCAGGCTCACATGCATCAAGCGGCGTGGGCTTTTAAATCTGATAGCCCCACCCACACTGTTCACAGATTGGCTGCCGGCAAGCTCCAAGTCCTGATACTAATATGCCATAACAGTTCCCAGTTCTGTAGGCTGTAAATGAAGAGAAGCACATCTTCTATGGCCAGAAAAGATGTACAGAGCTGTAGTGTGTGGGTGGACAGATGGTCATTCCCCCAGCTGGTTTCCACAGAAGCGAGCAGCTCGGGCTTTTAAATCTGATAGCCCCACCTGCACTGTTCACAGACTGGCTGCTGGCCAGCTCCAAGTCCCGATACTGATATGCCAGAACAGTTACCAGTTCTGTAGGCTGTAAATGAAGAGAAGCACGTTTTCTACAACCAGGAAAGATGTACAGAGCTGTAGTGTGTGAGGGGACAGATGGCAAGTCCCTGAGCTGGTCTCCACAGGGGCGAGCGGTGTGGGCTTCTGGTACAGACCCTGCACCATTTTAGTTGCCCTCCTCTGGACTGTGTCCATTCTGTCTATGTCCTTGCAGAGATGCGGTCTCCAAAACTGCACGCAGTACCCCAGATAGGGTCTCACCAGCTGTCTGTACAGAGGGATAACAACTTCCTGTTTTCTACTGGTGATGCCTCTTCCAATACATCCCAGTATCCCCCCAGCCCTCCTTACTGCCTTCCCACATTGCTTGCTTACCTTTAGGTCATCTGATATGACTACCCCAGGTTCCTTTCCATTTTTGTTGTTGTTAGTACCCCCCCATTGTGTGCTCTTTCCTTGGGTATTTGTTTCCCAGGTGCATTACTTTGCACTTACAGGTTCATAGGTTCATAGTATGGTTTACAAACTCAGTCATGCAGTTGCCCTTAGAGAACTTGCCAGCCATCCTATGGGTGGTATTCATATTTAGCAGTACCCATAAAGGTATCAATTCTGTTTTTGAAGGTCTCAGTTGTGTCACTTTCAACAATATTCAGTGGTAGGGTAGTCCAACTAGATATTATTCTTTGTGGAAACCATTTAGTTCTTTTCACAGTGTTATTTTTTTCTCTAGTCATCTGTAGCTTATGCGATGTGTGTTTATTTTTTATTTGGTAGGTAATTCCTATAGTTTCCCGCAAAAAAGGATCATTCATGGTTTTAAAAGCCAGAGATCACCTCTGATCCATCTATATTTCATAGAATATAATTCAAGTTTTTGTAGTCTTTCTGAATAACTTAAATTATTCATTCCTTTAACTCTTTTCGTAGTTTTTATTTTGTATTCTCTCTATCATTTTTGCATCCTTTATTGTTTGCGGAGCACTAACTTGTACACAATATTCCATGTGTGGTCTCACAAGATTTTATATAAAGGCATAATTACATTGGCTTCTCTACTTTTTATGTTTCTGAAAATATAACCCAATATTTTATGACAGTATTTTACCTTATATTTAGTGCGTAAGTCAAAAGAAAGATCACTACTGATAAAAACACCCAAATCTTTCTCATTGGTAGTTGTTTCCAAAATATGGTTATTTAAAGTATATTTATCATTTGGGTTATTATGTCCAATGTGCATAATTTTACATTTTCTCACATTACATTTCATGAGAGAATCTTCAGCCCAGTTACTTAGTTGGTTTATATTTTCTTGAAATTACACACAAGAACTATGATCTGTAATAATCGCACCAATTTTACAGTCATCTGTGTACTTGCATATCCATGTGGAATTTTTTGTCCACATGGATGAAACAAGAATACTAAAAAGGATGGGGCCCAGAACAGAGCCCTGTGGTACACCACTGGTAACAGTACCATAGCTAGATTTGAATCCCCGAATAACAACTCTCTGCTTCCTGTTGTGCAGCCATGATATGATCCAATTAATTATATGTGGATGGAGTTCAGTCTTAACAAGATGTTCAACTAGGATTCTATGGGACACCGTGTTGAATGCCTTCCTATAATCAAGTAATAATACGTCCATGGAAAGTCCCTTACCAATAGCAGAACTAACAGGCTCAAAAAACTGAAGTAAGTTTGTAAGACAATATCTATTTTTACAAAAACCATGTTGTGTGATATCCATTAAACCTTTTTCTTGAATGTGATTTGTTATTTGATGTTGTAATAGCCTTTCCATTAACTTCCCAATTATGGAAGTTAGACTAATTGGTCTATAGTTATCAACCCTGGATCTATCACCACCTTTAAACATAGGCGTTACATTTGCTCCAGTCCAAGAAGTTAAGACTTTACCCTCATAAATGGATGTATTAAATAATTCAGTTAAGGGGCCCAACAATACTAAGGCCACTTCTTTTATGAATTTTGAGGGTATTCCATCTGGACCTGGAGAGCTGTTTGGTTTAATCATCTTTATAACTGATAAAACTTCTTGTGAACTAAAGTCCACAAGATTATTATGTATTATTTATGGTATATGTATTATATGTTGTTTAGGTTGGAAAATACTTAGAAAAAAATTATTAAGTTCACCAGCAATATCATTATCATCACTAATAGTGTCATTGTTTAATGTTTTTATGGGGCCAACAGTACTTTGATTACCCCTCATGGATCCAATATAATTAAAAAAATGTTTTTTATTGTCTTTAGTATTTAATGCCAATTTTGATTTGAACGCTGCTTTAGCTTTCCTAATGCTGGTTTTTAATTTTTTAGATATTGATTTATATCTGTCCCTCATTCATTCATTATGGGATTTGTTATATTTTTTATACAACTTTTTCTTTTTATTGATAAGTTTTTTGATTTTTCCATTCCACCATAAGGGCAGTCTTTCGTTATTATGATATTTTTTTCTATTGAGAACCCATCTTGATATACAGTATTTAATTTTGGTATTTATAATTTCCCAAGTATTTTCCAGATTTTATCTAAAAGATCAGTTTGCCAATCCCAAGTTACTAGCCACTCATTAATTTCTTTATAATCAGCAGGATAAAAGTTCTTAGCTGAGGTTGTGCCTTTAATTTTAAGATTTTTAGATTCAATTCTGGTTTTAACCATTAAGTGGTCGCTATACCCTAATGGAGGTAAGATTTCAGGTTCGGGTAGCTCTATCTGAATATTAGTACGAATGATATCAAGAATCCTGTTCCCTCTAGTTGGTTTTTTTAAGTATTTGCTCCAAATTATTTGTAATTGCAATCTCAATAAATCTGTTTTCACTAGAGCTCTGCCCCTCAAGTAAGTCCAAGTTGATGGATAGAAACTTAAAGTCACCCATCAGAATATAACTTCCATCAACATTAATACTTTCTAGATCATCCAGAAATTTATTGGTTTCAGTTACATTTAAACTGGGAGGTCGATAACCTAACCCTATAGTTAATAATTTATTGGGTAATTGAATATTAACCCAAAGTAGTTTGAATGTGGTATTGACCAAATTATTTAATTCCATAACTTTATAGGTTTCATCTACATAAAGCGCTATCCCTCCTCTGGTTCTATCTTTCCTGTTTTTATAGATTTTGATATAGCCAGGAATATCTGTATTCCAATCACCATCTTGGAACCACATCTCAGTTACACCACAAATTGAAATATGATTTGTTATCAGGAAATCCCTTAATTCATCGATTTTGTTTCTTAGACTTCTAGCATTTAACAAAACAATCGAAGTAGTCTCTTTTGATGTACTATTTATTTGTGCCGGTGCCTTATAACCACCTGCTCTTGTTTTATTTCAGACCCTTTTGGTTAGTGGTTCAGTAAGGTCACACATCCCCCCCAGAAATTAGTTTAAAGCTGCATTAATATTGGTGAGAAATTTGTTTCCCAAAATGTGGCATCCCTTCCTGCTAACATGTAACCCATCTGCACAATAGTACTCATTTATATTATCAAACTCTTCCCAATGCATAATGCATTTGATATTTTGGGTGAGATGCCATTTTCTAAGCCATCCATTTATGGATTTAATTTTGTTCATGTAAAATTCTGAGGCTTTAGGCACAGGTAGAATCTCAGATATTATGATAGAACAGTTTTTTTCAACAAGTTTATTGGTAATGGTCACAAAATCTTCTTTAATTTTATGTAATGAATGGGTTGTAATATCATTTGTACCTGCTTGCAGTATAACCAATGGATTTTTACCTGTTTTAGCTAGTATGTTGTCTAATCTGACTGTTAAGTCCCTACTTTTAGTACCTCTGTAACATAAGACTGTTCTGTTATAGTTATCAGGATTACAAATTGGTCAATCTAGGTGTTTTATGATGGAGTCACCTATGACGACTACTTGTCGTATACCTACATTTTCCAACTTCATTGGGGGATCTAATTGTATTAGATTCCTGTTTGTTGTTGAATCTAAATGTGAACATAATGGTTGGGTTTGATATGACTCCTCGATATTAGATTGCATTTAACCAATGTTATTGCCTTCTTTACTTGCCTGAGCTACAATGTGTTCTACTGATGATAATACAGAAGTAATCGATCCTGTATTACACTGGTTATTGCTTGTTAATGGGACAGATTCATTAAAAATAGAATTCAGTGGATCAAAAGAGTTTGATAAAGGGATTTGATAGTGATTAGCTTTTCTCCCTCTTTTTGAGGCTTTGTTGTCTTGAACCTGAAACCACACTTCATCTAAATTTGGTGAAGTTGCTTCCTCATGCAGTCTTTTTTTTATAGGATAGGTTCTTAAATAGTGTTTGTCTACTGTTGTCTATATTTGTATCAAAACAGGTTATGTTATCCACTTGTTGATCGTTTATCTTATTTTTATAAACAAGATCGGTATTAACCCCTATGGATGAAGTGCTCTTGGCTACTCCTGTTTGAAATCTTGCACCTATGTCCATCTGACTTTTTTCTAGTTGTGTTAGTCTTTCGTTAAATAGAGTGATTTCATATTGCAGTAGTTTATGAAGATCACATTTTTCACAATTGTTTGGTTGGTTCAATTCTTGTAGTTCATTAAGGATTAAGAACATTGCACATGATCCACATTTAACACCTAGTTTTCCATCTATAGTCTTTATACACTCCATGACTAAATTCTAAAGTAGTGTGTATAGACTAAAATAATAGCTGTCTTTCTGTTCCATAATATTTTGCAAGATGCAGTCATACTACCTGTTTTTGCTTAGGCTTCCTCTGTATGTGAGTTTAAACCCCTTAGTTTCTGTTGCCCAAACCTGCCCAAACACGCAAATACATGCACTATGATGTGCGTGTCATTGAGCGCGTCTTCGTGCACGGAGATGCACTCTCATGCTACTTGCTGCAGAGCATTTTAAAACATCTCTGCTGACCCAGAAGTACAAGCTGGGGGTCACTGTGTGCATAAACACACAAATGCCAAATTTAACAATAAAGCCAGCTAATATCACTCATCCATGATACTGGCGAGCCTGAGAGTTGAATAAGTTCTCAAATTAAAAGCTTTAGTGGCAAAGGTATTGAGTTGTAGTTCAGGTACTGGTCCCTGAACTACACACCCACTCTTCCTGCTTCCTGTATTAACTCAGCAGGGCTCATGTAAAACTCAAGGTACTTGAGACAAGTAAAGACAATGCACTTCTTTGCATTGCATCTAAGCTGCCATACTTTTGACCATTCCTTCAACCTTGCCAAATCCCTTCTTATCATTTCCACCCCCCCCTGTGTATCAACCCTGTTGCAGATCTTTGTGTCATCTGCAAAGAGACATATTTTTCCTTCCAGTCCCTCCGGAATGTCACTTATAAAGACATTAAAAAGGACTGGACCCATTACTGAACCCTAAAGTACTCCGCTAGTAACCCCCTTTCTTCGGAGTGGACTCAGTTTACTGTTACCCTCTGTATCCTGTTGTCCAGCCAATTTTTTACCCAGGCTACCACCCTGGAACCCACTCCCAGGCCGGCTAATTTGTTTAGTAATCTTTTGTGTGGGACTGTGTCAAATGCCTTGCTAAAGTCTAGGTAGGCCATGTCCACAGCCCCTCCTTGGTTTACTACTTTGGTCGCCCAGTCAAATAAATCTATTAGATTTATCTGACATGACCTTCCCACTTTGAATCCATGCTGCCTTGGGTCCTGTGCCCTGCTGGCCTCTAGGTACTCAACAATTCTTTCTTTCAGAAGTGATTTCATCCTTTCCCTTACCACAGATGTACGTATCTATGCTTGCTGCATCTTCTTCAGAATAGCAGTCTTTCCTCTGGATCAGAAGGCCATGGATACCAGTTTCACACCAGGACTTGGGGTTCTATCCAGTGCTGATACTGCAGTGTAGTACAAAGATGCACTGTCCTGCTGATGGTGCCCTCCTTTGAAAGAGATGTTAAACTGAATTTTCACTAATGCAGGACCAGGCCACATCTTCAGCTGATGAGCATTCTGGCCTTCCTCTATCTCCTTTTTTACTTTCTCTTTATTTCCCCTTCCTGTCTTCAGCACCTGTCTCCCTCAGGAGCTCTCAAGCCACACTGACCTTCCCACACTCCTTCCTTTGCATGCTGTCCTTCAGGGAGCCATGGCTTACCCCACAGGTGGGGGTGGGGATGGGATAGGGGAGATTCTCCCCATATAAATATCCCATGGGGCTGTTTGAAAAGACTACAAGCTAACACAGTGTTCAGACCAATATTCTGGTATCCAGTGAACAAGGTGACCAAAAAGTGGGCACCTACAAAAATGGCAGCTCAATTACGGTGCCTGTGTTCATGGTTACCAAGCAGGGGGGCAACTGGATACCGGGGTGGGTGAAATACCATGACAGGAAGTATGCGGGTATGTGCACACGGGGGGGAGAGAAACAGGGGAGGGATGATATATGGGAGGAGGTGTGGCGGGCAGCTGCCGAGCCGGTCCGCTAGTGTGGTGGGGAGGGTGGTCAGCTGGGAGGTGCAGGGTTCAGGTCCAGTGTGGTGTCAGTTGTTTTTTTTCTTGACGGCAGGTGGCTTTAAATATTTTTAAGTTTTTCAACCCCTTCCCAGACATGTACCCCCTGGAGTCAAGAATCCATTAGTAGGGGAGTGCAGGAGGTGCAGCCCCCCATATTAAAAGTGAGACCCATAGGTCTCAGGCACTGTTTTTGTCCGTGCTGCAAGTGTGCATCGTCAAAATTCATTTTCAGCGATGTACATTCGCCGTAATGGCGATCGCTATTTCACGATCGCCGTCATGACATGGAACCCAATATTCCCTATCTCTGTAAAAGCAAACCCTAACACAGTTGTCCATGGCAGTTAAGTGCAGGATATTGCTGACTGCATGACAGCTCCCACACTTCCTGTTTACAATTTATGTACCCTACATACTCCCATAGAGATGCATCTTGTTTTCTGTGAGAGCCTGCATCTGTCCATCTTAAAGCAATGTGAATAGAAGCACTTGGAGTTGAAGCGACTTGCTGAAAGAGAATAAGTGGCATGTACTGTATATGAGGATCTATGTGATAACAGCGAAAGCCTAAAGACGATCACTGTTATGAAAAAGTTAGAGTGCCGAAAATGTTTTCACCACTCTGACACTCTGGCACAACAGCGCCAGGGACTTACTTTTTGACTGTTTTATATGAGGGGCTGCTCCCCCCACACCCCCCTACTAAAGGATTCTCAACTCCAGGGGTTGCATTTTGGGGGGGTGAAAACAGTAAAAAAATAAAAGGTTCGGGCCAGGCACAACAAAAACACACCAGCGCCCAGACCCAAACCCAGTACCCTGCTAACCAGTACCGGCAACCCACCCACCACGCCATGGGGTCGGCTCGGCAACTGACCGCGGCACAACCCCTCACATCCCCTCCCACCACTCGCTGTGCATGCTCAATTCCCACTCCTGTGCACATATGTATAGCGACATCCCGTTGCTATATTCGCCGACCCCCCCATCCGGTCGCTCTACCCTACCCTAGCCCTCCAGGGATGCGCTGGGGAGTAGGTCGCCATTATTGTCTGCACCCTTTCCCCAGCGTCCTAATCATGGGTACCTGTATGTGATTAGAACCTGGATATCCTGGCTCATAGTTTTGCACTCTAACCATTAGGCTACACTGCCCGCCTGGAGCTCTTGAAAAATAGGTTTTTCATTTATGCTACACTGCCTGCTGCCTGTATGCAGCAGTCACTGACCCACTGGGGCTAGATTTTTAAGATGTGGTGCCGTCAGGTCTAGAGAAGAGCAGAGCAAGGGCCAGCTTCCGGGAAGGGGGAATTTATGTTTCTTTATACCTTATTCAAGTTTTTATCATGAACAAGCATAACATTTTCAGGTATCAGAATACTAAAGCACAAAAGTAAATCACACCATCTTACAGTAGTATAAATCAGCTCTTCAACAATTGATACACATGGAGGAATAGCTAAATCATTAGTTGGAGCAAAATGTCCCACCAATAGCAATGTTTCAACTATGATTTAAATGCAACAAGACCATGGGTGGTTGTCGAAAATCATTTCAAGCATCTAGTCAGCTGCATAAAATATCAACCAGTAGTACATAATGAACCTGAAACAAGAAAAACCTTTTTCATATTTGGACAAAGTTAAAGTAACTCCTGCTTACTTAATCATGTATATCTGGCTAATGCCGGAACACTTAAACGTGCTTAAGAAGATAACCATTAAAGTTTAGTACAGACATGTCCCCCCTTACCCATAAAAATAATGGGTGACCAACAGGTTACAGTTAAAACATCAAGGTAAACAAGCCATACAGCATCATAGCACTGGTGTAAACTATAACATGCTGTCTCTGTGTCTTGCTTTAGTAATCCCTTTCAGAGATCCTCAGAACAGATAAAACACTTGCAGCATGTGATATATTGGAGTCACATTGTCGGCCAACCTACGGACGACTGAGTTAGCCAACCCCCATAGACACTAGCTGTACAGACACTGCTATTCTCAATAGAATGGTGAGGCAGTTGTGCAGTTAGAAAAAGGCTAGCCATTTTCCCTTCCCCGCTTTACCAACCATGCTGCTTAATGTATGGTTGACTTCAGTCATTAAAAATGGTGAAGCCAGAGGATGCATATACACATGAAATTTTTCTTGTAAAAAATAAACTCCAGTGCTGCTTAGAAAGTTATATGGTCCTGCAGGGCCCAGAATAAAAAGAACAACATTACCCACCTTTTCTAAAAGTTTATGCTTCCTCATCTTCTTACCTCTGATGATTTTTGATGTTCCAGTGCCGCAAAGTCTTACTTGATGTGGTTGAGTTTAAGCTTCTGAGGCAGGACTGGGTTGGTCCGAAAGCTTAAGCACTTTGTTATTTTTGTTACATCTATGTTGGTCCAATAAAAGGTATCAAATCATTTGCTCCTTGATGTGATCTGAGCATTTGCCTGCTTCTCTGGGATCACCATACACCATGCTTTACCTGCATAAATTATTCTGAGTTTAACTGACAACTGCATACTATGTGCAATCCCAGCTACCTCAGACCTGCCTGCACGGCATCAAAACTATGCCACTGCTGCTGATGGGTGGCCTAACAGATTTTGGGAAACAATAGGTGTGATGGCCCTCCAGCAGAAAGAGTTGTCCTTTATTCTTTGCAGCCTTTTAAAAAAAAAAAGGATCTCTGGCTTGCAGACCATTTGGGACAATCAGGAAGATGCATGGAATGCCGGGATTTGCAGGCCTTTTGGTTCAAGAGATCCTCTATAGCATATGTGTACCAGACCAGGCATCAAGATGTTGAAAGGATGGTAAAGATGTTTTCAACAAAAGAGACCGGATCCATGCCTTCTGCCTGCTTTGGAATTCCAAGTAAGCAGATATTTGCAATATGGGTTTCATTCTCTAAGTTCATTAGTCTTGAGTGCAGAAGTTTATTTTCCTTGATCAGATCCATTACTACAGTGTTTGACTTTGTTACAGGGTCCATGGTTGTTGAGACTAGTTCTATTTTAATCTCCAACAGAGTCACTTTTCCAGTAAAGCTCTCCATTTGCTGCTTTAATTCCTGGACTGTATCCAAGATGGCCTCATTTGTAGGCTGTGCCTTGCTCTGCAACCCCTGTTTCTTCCCACCTTTACTGCTGCTCAAGGCGGCTGTTGCTGATTTTCCCTTCCTGGTTTCACTTTGCTGGGTCTATCCTGACTTACCCATTTTCCCAAAATCACACAGCCAGACTAGAACCTGGGTATCCATTGATGAATACCCCTTTTGATGTAAAAATTCTAAGCTTTCATGGTCTTACAAATGTGTTTAACAGATGGACAGTAGAAGTGGACAAAATCTTCTCTTGCCAGCTGCTAGCCATAACTCGGAGGGGGGGGGATTTTATTTTATCTATAAATTATACTGCACTCACTCCCATTCCAGATGCAGAATGACTCTTTTGTCTGAATCAGCCTCAAACTCCCTGCTCTGTGGGTCTAGTGAGTGACCCCCTTCCCCAATCGGGCTGCAGGCCCAAGCACACAGTGTGATGCTTTCTCTGATACTAGACATTGTAGCCCAGCATGTGCACGCATACAAACAAGCTCCTTCCACCTTGTTGAACCTTGTTCAGGCAGTTTGAGAAGGGCTTAATATTAGGAAGATGTCTGTCCCCCCCTCTTTTCTAACAGTGAATTGCATCCTGTACATGAATGGTGGCACAGAATAAGTAGAGAAAGAACAGGGTATAAGGCAGGCAAGTTAAGAGCATCTCCAAATGGGGAATCTTGGGAAACATGAGATGGATTCCAAGTGGGGAATCTTGGGAAACCCAAGATGGACTTCAAGTGGGGAATCTTGGGGAACATGCGATGGATTCCAAGTGGAGAGCTGAAATTTAGAAACATAGAAATTGACAGCAGATAAGGACCGCTAGGCCCATCCAGTCTGCCCATTTTCCCTACCTACTTCATAGCCTCTGACCTACTTGATCTCTGGCTTTACCTTCTGATTCCTATCACTAGGGTTCCCCTATGCCTGTCCCATGCACTTTTTAATTCACCCACTGTGTCTGCCCCCACCACCTCTGCTGGGAGTCTGTTCCATGCATCCACCACACTTTCTGTGAAGAAGTACTTTCTCTCGTTACCCCTTAGTCTACCACATTCCAACCTCATGTCATGCCCCTCATTCCTGAACATCTTCTTTTCTAAAAGATGCTACCCTACAGTACCCTATTAATGCCCTGTAGATATTTGTAGATTACTATCATATCTCCCCTGTCTCTCCTCTCCTCCAGGGAATACATATTGATGTCTCCCAGTCTCTCCTCATGTGATATTTGGTGCAGGCCCTGCACCATCTTTGTTGCCCTTCTTTGAACTGCTTCCACCATGTCTATGTCCTTACAGAGATGCGGCCTCCACAACTAGTCACAGTACTCCAAATGAGGCCTCACCAATGATCTGTGCAGTGGCATCACCACCTCTTTTGTTTCTTCTGGGATATGAATATGCATTAGCGCATGCCCAGTATCACGGCTCCACTTTCAGAGCACTTTTAATGTAGATTTTAGCTCCCATTTCAGAAATGTAACAAGTTTCAGTGGGCCCAGTGGCGCTGAGGGTTGAGGCACTGGATGCTGCACCTCGTGCTGCGCTGACGACCCGGTTTCGGGAA
Source organism: Neoceratodus forsteri (assembly GCA_016271365.2). NCBI lineage: Eukaryota > Metazoa > Chordata > Ceratodontiformes > Ceratodontidae > Neoceratodus > Neoceratodus forsteri. The sequence goes on along the minus strand of CM057451.1, from coordinate 897,020,296 downwards.
CGAGCCTGGGCTAGCAGTGGTCGGCAGGGGAGGGATAGGATTGAGCATCTGGAGGACTGCTCTCCTATCCCTGGGGAGGGATCAGGACATCCAACACTCTGCAGTGGCCCCTGGTGGAGATCGGGTGTGATGCAGGTGTGGTGCATTAGAGGGTGGAGTGTGGTGGACGTCGGCACGTAGTGCCTCCGATATCATTGCATGCCCACACTCCAATAGGGGCAATACAGGAGGAAAAATGGCTGGGAATGATTGTGCAGCTTGATAGCCATGCTCGGCACTGCCCAGAGGTCTGTCGTGGAATTGTGCTGGGGGTCTGGTCCTGGCTTGGCATGGGGAGGCTTATGGGGGCCCTCCGGCGGGTGGGGAGGTGGCCACACTAGACCCAATCATGTGAGTGAGCCTGCTGACCTCCGTATGGTGGGAGTCGGCAGCTGGATGCCCCTGCCTGTCATGCCGCAGAAGGAGAGGAATATAAATCAATGATAAAAAAGTAACAAGTTTCTTAAGTTCAGCTTTCTTTCTAGTATCTAAGGATATACTTAGCTGAACTTGGGTAAAATATTGGATGTACAAGCCTCAGACCCACATATCGAGAACTGCATTCTGTAAAATGGAGAAGTCTCTCACAAGAGGCTCTCTGCAACTCAATGTAAGCACCGTAATGTTTGTAGACAGCACCATGGAGCAGCGCGGAGTGCGAAACCAAAACGATGAACCATGAAAAACAGGGAATGCCCAGAGAATGAATGCTACCATCGGAGGTGGTGTGGCTTGCTTATAGACATCAAAACAAGTAACGCTGCAGTGAGTCTGCAATGATTAATGTGGCACACAACAGGTCGTGTAAAAGGGGCTTGTGTTCTTACAAAGCCAATGAATATTAAAAGCACTACTTTTCCAATGAAAGGAAAAAGGTACTAAGACAGCCAACCTGCCTGAGAGCTGCCCCAGAAGCCTTTGGGCCAAGATAAGAAAGAAGTTTATTTAAAATTGTTTAGCTAGTTGGGTAAGGAAATTTATACTAAACAAAACTTGGGTGCTGTGGCTGGGTGCTGTAGCTGTCTTAGTCTAGTCTAAAATGGCTCCAAATTTTCATTGGCACACTACACATCTCTCTGTAACGCCTGTACTTAAAGCTGTCAGACTTGCAAAGTCTGAGTATTTTGGTTCCACACTCCAGAACAACATAACTAACCCCTCCAATTTTTGGAAGGTTATCCTTTCCCTTTTCTACCCTCAGACCCAGTCTCTCTCTCTCTCTCTCTCCCACTGTAAAGATTGGTGACCCCCTTATTTCTGGCCCTTCAGCTGTTGCCAACTCTTTTAATTCCTACTTCACTACTTGTGCCCTTTCTCTTATCCATTCCTCCACCCCCACCCTCCTTCCCTCTCCCTGCCTTCTTCTCCACTTCTTTTCTCCTTCTCTCTTATCACTCCTGCTGTTTCCCCAAAGGTCCTGCTTTCTCTTATCCATTAAAGGGAGGTAGTCCTGATGAGCTTGATCCTATGCTTATTTTTCACTCTGCATCTGCTATTGCTCTTCCCATTACCTTACTTCTAAATCTCTCCTTTTCCTCCTCTATTGTTCTTGACGACTGGAAATGGACTACTGTCATACCCATTCACAAAGGTGGTGATCCCACTTCTCCTGGTAACTTTCGTACTCTCTATCTCTCTCCTTACTACCTTGGCTAAGTTACAGGACAGTATTGTTCTATTTTCGCTTACTTCCTTTCTTGACAATTCCTCCTTTTTCACCCCCTTCCAGTCGGCTCTACGATGCTAGTTCGACAACACTTTCGTCGACCAGCATCACAGCGACAGGATTTATGTTGACCGCAAGTTGTGGTTGACATAAATCCCAATTGTCTCCCAGTCCATTTTTCTAAAGGGGGGGGCTTTGCCCCCGGAGCCCTCATGCGGGGGGGACTCTGCCCCCCTGCACCCCCATACTAATTATAATTAACTCTGAATTGGAGTTGATTCAGGAAGGGGGTGCAGGACCGGGAGACAGTGTGCCTCTGTCTCAGGTGCACCAACACAGTGACCTGTCGATGAACTGTCGATTTTGTCGATAGCAAAGTAGGTCACTGTGTTGGTATCACTGTCGGGGGGGGGGTATACCCTTCCAGTCTGTGTTTAGGAAATTCCACTCCACTTCTACTGCCCTCTTTTTTATTTTTTTATTTATTGAAGTCTTGGATGACACCTGTGAGCGGATGCTTATTGAGAGGTTCCACATCAGATACATTAACACAAGAATATACAATATAACTACAGTAAATTATACATACAGAGTACAAAAAATTCAACAGTACGTGGGTTGCAATGACAAGCAGTTCACAAATTGTGCTAGGCATTGTACATGGTATGCCAGCATCTTGCAGAAGAGAGAGAGGAGGAGGCAGATTGTTAGGGTGAGGTAGGGAGGGGCAGTGGGAGCTGGGATAGAGAGGTCAGAGGGAAAGAAAAGAGCCAAGGGGTAGGGGTGGCAGGCAAATGCTAGGGCAAAGGGGGTGGGAGGCAAGTGCTTGGGCAAGACTTAACCTGAAGGGCCAGGAGTTAGAAGTGCTGAGGCAGATTAAAGCTGCAGGCGCAGACTAGTGGGGGCCTCTACAGGTACTATTGTTGGTGAGGTGCTGACGGAGTTTGCACTTAAAGGAACGAAGGGTTGTGGCTCCAGCAATGTCATGTGGTAGACCATTTGTCCACATAGGGGCCCAGTGAGCAAAGGATCACTGGGCCATATTTATGTGGCACCTGGGCACATGGAATACTTGTGTAGTCGAGCTACTGGTGTGCCTGGCATGTATAGGTGGTGATAGAAGGCTCAGAACTTCTTGAGGAGGTAAGTTTAATGAGGCGTTTTTTGCAAGTAGGCAGGTTTGATAAAGTATTCTGTCCTTCAATTGAAGCCAGCCCAATTGCACATAAAGCTCACAGGTGTGGGTGAGTTTTGGGGCACTAGTGAGCAGGCGGCAGGCTTTGTTTAAGGCTGTTGAGAGGCATTGGAGCACTGTGTCAGTAGTGGAGCTGTAGACAGCTAGGCCATAGTCAATCAAGGTGATGAGTGAATTATTAATTGCCAAGTTCAGAGCTTCACAGGTCAGGCAATGTCTGTGCCTGTAGAGGATACCGATCCTGGTGTTAAAGGCTTTGGCCATGATGTCAATGTGTTATGTGTAAGACAGGGCAGTGTCCAGTGTGATTCCCAGGTATATGAAATGGGGGACTAGTTCCAGGGTGTTACCAGAGTCATTCTGAATTGCCAGGGGATAGCCTTTTAGCTTGTTTTGGGCAGTGGCGAAGAGCATGGTCTTGGTCTTTTTATAGTTCATGACCAGTTTTTGCTCTTTGAACCATTTTTAGCCACTGCGAAGCTGCTCTGGAGGTCATATTCTAGAAGTGCGGGATCGAGGTTGCTAGTAAAGATCACTGCATCATCTGCATAGTGCAGCATGTGGCCATTGCAAGCAGCTGGGAGGTTGTGTAGGAAGACACTGAAGCATAATGGACTGAGCATGGGTCCTTGTGGTACACCTGATCTGACCAGTTGACTTTCTGATAGGATGTCTCCGATCTTTACTTGCTGTGATCGCAGGCTAAGGTAGCTACAAAACCATGCTTCGGTTTCTAGGGCTAGCCTTATATCTGAGAGCTGTTCAAGGAGGAGAGTATGATGGACCATGTCAAATGCCTTTGATAGGTCAACAAAGGTTGCCCCTACAATGTGCCCTTTGTCAAGAGCACTATGCATGAATCTGGTAAATTCCAGGAGAGCCGTGATGGTGCTATGGCTGGTTCGGAAACCATGCTGTTCTGGACATAGGAGCTGATACTGATTGAAGTACTCCACCAGCTGGTCAGACACAATCCTTTCAAGGGCCTTGGAGAGTGGGGAAGTATAGAGATCAGCCTGTAGTTGTTTTGAAGAGGCTAGTCATCACTTTTGTGTATCGGGGTGACCATGGCAGCTTTCCAGATTTGGGGGAATTTGGAGTGGCAGAGGGATAGATTAATTATCTTTGTCAGTGGACCAAGCACTTTGTCTAGTGTTAGTCAAACAAATTTTAGGTCCAGAGAGTCACCACTGTGCCTTTATTTTCTGAGGGCTTTTTCAAGGTATTTTCTAGCAGTGGTTTCAGAGACCAGTTTGAAACTGAAGAGTGGCCGGTTTGGTCATGCTGGGGTCTTCTCACTGATCCCTGGAGCAGGGGTATTGAAGAAATTCATTGGGAGCATACTACTGAGATCCGAGAAGGTGAAGTTCAGAGAGTTAGTGATGAGCAGAGGGTCCAAGGTAGGGATGCTTTCAACACTTAGCATGGCTAGGGCTATTTTAGGGTCCTTCCCAGTGATATCGTTTAGATTTGCCCAGAATGATTTGCTTTTATTTCAGGTGTTAGTGAGCGCTTCCTTGTATAAGTTGCTTTTTGCCTCATGTATTGCCTTTGTGCACTCATTGTGGGCCTTTTTATACATTTGGATGTTAGCTGGTGTGCCAAATGCCCGTGCTGTTTGCCAGAGTTGATCTCTTGCGTTTAGTTGTGCCAGTAGTTCCGGGATAATCCAGGGATTTATAGGTCTTCTGGTTTTTCTCTCTGTGATGGGAGCATGTTTGTCACAGGGCGCATTGAATTTTGAGATAAAGAGATCTAATGCAGTGTTCACATACATCTGTGGTTCCATACAGGTCTGACCAGTCCTGCTGCTTTAGGTTGTCCTTTAGCTGCGGAAGGTGGCCCTTTAGGAGTAGGCGGTTTTTTACAGTTCTGGCAGGGGGTTTGTGGTAGTTGTTGTTCCAGAGGAAACTGACAGGGGAGTGGTCACTCAATGAGTCAGGGAGCACAGTGAGATCTGTGATGTGGGAAGGGCGGTTCAAGAGAACCCAGTCCAGAAGTGTGCTGGTGCTCGTCATGTAATTGGTTTGAGTTGGCCAGTCCACCAGTTGGGAAAAATGGATTGTGGCAAGGGTATCTTTGATGGTGTTAGCCACAGGTGAGACCCAGTTGATACTGAAGTCTCCCAACAACATTGTTTCAGTGTTTAGGCTCAGCATGCTGATGTAGTCCAGTAGGGTGTTGATGCCAGGCGTGGTCTGCTTAGGTGGGATGTATACAGACAGTAGGGTGAGCACTCTGTTGTGTGCTCCTAGCATTAGTTTGATGGCTAGTACCTGGAGATTGTCATTGCTGGGTGGCGGGGGTATGACATATTCCTGGAGTGTATTTCTGGTGTAAATGACACATCCTTTACCTCTTTTCAAGCGCCTGTCCTGTCAGTACAGGGTATAGCCAGGCAGGGATATGGCAGTATCTGGTAATTTTGGGGAAAGTCATGTTTCCACAACAGATATCACATCAGCATGGTGTTGAAAGACCCAGGCCTTAAGACTGTCCATTTTTGGGAGGAGGCTGCAGATGTTTAGGGATGAGAACATGAGACCTGAAGTTTTACGCTGTCTAGCATTGTGGGTCATTGAAGGGCCAGGGTTGGGATGCACATTGCCAGACATCAGGAGTAGGAGAAGCAAGAATAGTCTTTGAAGCTGTTCCAGTATTAGTTTTTTTTATCGTTGCCTTACTGGTTTGCTGGGTGCCTGCATTTTCATTTTGTGAATATTGCCTGAAACTAGGAGTAGTAGTAGTAGCAGCAGGTGAGTAATGTGGTCCGGTAAGAGTTTATAATTTCTTGACCATTGCCTTTTGCTGAACGCAAGTATTTTAGTGGTGCTAAAGGGGGCAACAAATCCAGGGATGAGCGGTACCAAGGAGGGATCTTTTGGGTGACAGCACTGTGACTAGGTCCTGGGATGCCCATGCTGTGTGTAGCTTTTGGACCGATGGTAGGGGGAGGTGATTGAGGCATACACATTAAGGACTGTCTCCTGGTGGTTTAGATGAGAGGAAGGAGGCAACCAGGTGCATGGAGGTCCCGTTGGGGATAATAGAGTATAACAATACATAGGGTCTCAGAGGTCCTAATGGATATTGTGATGCACAAGCCTCAGGAATGAGGTGCTACTCCTTCAAGAGAGAGCGAGAGAGAGAGAGAGAGAAACCTGAGAGAAGTAGGGGTGGGTCACTGGGAGAGAGAAAAAGTGTATTTAATACATGAAGGAGGTGGGGGGGGCACAAAAATCACCCAGAGAGCTGCACAGAAAAAGAGCTGCACTGATCCCAGCTCTTTACCCTGCTTAAGGACTTTCCCCAAGGTAATGAAATAAAAATAGCGATAGTCCGAGGGCACTGCTCAGTTGGAGAGGTAGTCTGTTAAGCTGCCTCCAGGTCCAGTAAAGCAACTTCAGTTCCAAATTGCACCATACCTTAGGCAGTGGGGAGCAGACAGGTGGCTGATGCCTGGAGGGATGTGGAGGAGCTGACCCATTCAGTGTGCAAGGATCCCCTAAGAGAAGGAGAAAAGCAGGGGAATTAGTAGTAGGCAGAGGGGGGGAACTTAGAGGATTAACAGCCACAACAAAAGGACAGGGATGGGTGTAGTTTGAGCAAGGAGACAGGAAGGAGACTCTTTGGATTAGCCAGGAGGGAAAGGAAAGCCGGGGAGGGAACCAGGAAAGAAAGAAAAAAATGAAAAGAGAACAAATAGATCGGGATTGCGGGCTGGGAACAGGTAGCTGCTACAGGGGGGGGTCAGACCCTAGTTCAGCAGGGGCAAACAGACCAGAAAAAACGCGGAATTACAGTTAAATTACACTCTAAGTTGCAGTTACAATTTAAATTACAATCTAAGCAGCAGTTCAAGTAAACAACAGTGAGCACTCTACAAATCAAAAATCACCCAGACAGCTGCACAGAAAAAGAGCTGCAGTGATCCCATTTCTTCACCCTACTTAGGGACTTTCCCCAAGGTAATGAAATAAAAATAGGGACAGTCCGAGGGCACAGTTCAGTTGGAGAGATAGTCTGTTAAGCTGCCTCCAGGTCCAGTAAAGCAACTTCAGTTCCAAACTGCACCGTACTTTAGGCAGTAGGGAGCAGGCAGGTGGCTGATGCTCGGAGGGATGTGGAGGAGCTGACCCATTCAGGGTGCAAGGATCCCCTTAGGCAGTGGAGAGCAGGCAGGTGGCTGGTGCCTGAAGGGATGTGGAGGAGCTGATCCATTCAGGGTGCAAGGATCCCCTTAGGCAGTGGGGAACAGGCAGGCGGCTAATGCCTGGAGGGATGTGGAGGAGTTGACCCATTCAGGGTGCAAGGATCCCCTTAGGCAGTGGGGATCAGGCACGTGGCTGATGCCTGGAGGGATGTGGAGGAGCTGACCCATTCAGGGTGCAAGGATCCCCTTAGACAATGGGGAGCAGGCAGGTGGCTGATGCCTGGAGGGATGTGGAGAAGCTGACCCATTCAGGGTGCAAGGATACCCTTAGGCAGTGGGAAACAGGCAGGTGACTGATGCCTGGAGGGATGTGGAGGAGCTGACCCATTCTGGGTGCAAGGATCCCCTTAGGCAGTGGGGAGCAGGCAGGTGGCTGATACCTGGAGGGATGTGGAGGAGCTGACCCATTCAGGGTGCAATGATCCCAATGCTGAATGTTGTCAAAAGCCAACTGAAGTCTGGTGGTAAGGTCCAGAGGAGGGGAGCCACAAGCAGAAAGAACTGTGTCATTGGCATACAAATGAATGGACACAGAGAAAAAGACAAGAGGATAGGTCATTTAGGAATACTCAGAGAGAGACCCTTGAGGGATGCCATAGCTAATGGAAGAGTTCAATGATTCTATGCTTACCGGCATGGATAAAGGACTGATGACTTCTGCCATTTTTGTTGATCTTCCTAAAGCTTTCGACACTGTGGTGCATCCCCCTCTTCTGAACAAACTTAAAGCTCCTGGCTTTTCTGGCTCTTCAGTCAACTGGTTTTGTTCATACCTTAATTGCAGATCTCAAGCTGTTGGAAAGGTAAATCCATTTCACCTCTTCCCATTAGCTCTGGCATCCCTCAAGGGTCTCTCCTGGGTCCAATTCTCTTCTCAATATTCCTAAATGACCTACCGTCTGTCTTTTCCTCTGTGTCCGCTCATTTGTACTCCAATGACACAGTTCTTTTTGCTTTTGGCTCCCCTCCCCTGGACCTTACCACCAGACTTCAGTTGGATTTTGACAACATTCAGCGTTGGTTCAATGTAAACCAACTATCTCTTAATGCCAAAGTAACAGTCTCTATGACTTTTGGTACCCATCAGAGGCTTGCCAAACTTACTTCTCCCATATTTCACCCCTATACCATTGATGGTTTTATTCTTGAAGATGTCTCCTCCTTTAAGTACCTTGGGGTCTGTCTTGAATGGCATCTTGATTTCTGTGTGCACACTGATGTAATTCAACATAAGCTTCATCCTAAGCTTGGTGCTCTGTACAGGGACAAAGCGTATATCCCGCTCCCTGCCCGCTGAGAAATTGTATTCAAAATGATCCTTCCACTCTTTGACTATGGTGACTTAGTCTGCAGTAGTGCCCCTAAAACCTCCCTTGCCAGACTGGACCCCACTTTTCATTCTTTCTGACGCTTTGCTTTAGATTGCCCCTATCGTACTCACCACTGCTCTCTTTACTCAGCTCTTTCTTCCTCTTCTCTTGATGCTAGGTGCCTTTCCCATTGTGTCTTTTTTTCATCCAAATTCTGGTTTGGCACCCTTCAGTCTTATCTCAAAACCCTTCTTTCTCCTCATCCTTCCTCCTCCTCCTCCTCCTCCTCCTACCCTCTTCGCAATAATACTTTACATTCTCTTAATATCCCTCCTAGAAAATCTATTGTTGGTCAATCTGCTTTTTCTTCCTGCTTTCCTAAACTTTGGTCCTCCCTTCCCCTTTCTATTTGTTCTGCCTCTTCTTCCTCCTCTCTAAAGTCTCTTCTATCTGACTTTTGTTGTCCTACTTGTGGCTACCTTTGACCCGTCCTCCTTTCTGTATTTCTCTAGTCTTGCCCTCTCTTGCTGTTCTGTTTTGTTTGCTTTCTATATATATTGAGGGTATTTTAATTTTCTAGTTTTGGCTTCATTTACTGTTTTGCCGAACATTTTTGATTCTGCTTGTATTACTTATTTGTATTTACCTTGTTATTATATTGTTAGCTATCACCCCCAGTCATCTGGAAATGAGCTGCTGTCAGCTCAGTATGTACTTCCTGGTTAAACTTTTTAAATAAATAAGTAAATAACTAAGATAAAGAAGATTGACTGACTTAAAAAAAAACATTTTGTACTAGCTTTTAAGACTAATGACTGGTTAGGTCAGTGGCTTACATAGAAACACAGACAGTGACAACAGAAAAAAACAGAGGACCGTCCAGACTGCCCATGTTCCCTATAATCCTGGGAGCCTTCCTTGGAACCTATTGGTCCTCCAGGGTACTAACCCTCCCCATCCTCTCCCCATTCTCCTCCCTGGTGCTGTCGCCCTGGGCAACTACTATTCCCTTCATTCTATCCCAGCCCTGCTTGAATCCCCTGACTGTTTTCACACACACCACCTCAGCCAACAGATTGTTCCAAGTTTCCATCACCCTTTTCGTAAAGAAGTACTTCCTCAATTCCTTCCTGCTTACCTGCTGAAGTTAGTATAACTCTTCAAGCTAATCTTAAGAAATGTTATGTTAGTCCAACAAAACAAAGGAACATAGACACTGATGGAAGAAAAACACGAAAGGGCCATCTAGTCTGCCCAGAGTTCCCTATCTGCCCCGGAACCATTGTCCATATGGGGTTTTATCCTTCCTGGTCCACCCTCCTGCTCCCTTCCCTTCTGCTACCAACCTGAGCAACCACTAAAAGGTTTCACCCACTGCTTTTTTTTACCTAATGAAGCAAAGTTACTAACATTGTCGCAGAGTAATTTAGAGTCATAAGGCACTCGAGAACCATCACGCCACCCCCATTTCTTAAGCAAGGATGAATTTGCATGAGTTGTATGCTGTGCAAATAAGCACTAGTTAATTAGGGGTTGCAGGTACCCTCTGATATCCTTGGTAAGCAGAAATTTGCCTAGGTGTACCTTAAAGGCCTGTACCTTCATGTCTGCTGGTAGACTGTTCCACTGGTTCACCGCCCTCTGGGACATGAAGTGCATCCCTGTGTTACCCCTAAATTTACCATCTCTGAGCTTCAGGGCAGGTTCCTGCATTCTTTTGGAGAACCCCAGATCAAACCCCTCTGACTGTTAGATCTTGTAGTTGCCCTTTAGTATGCGGAAGACTGAGATGATGCTCCCTCTCTGCCTCCTCATCTCCTGGGTGAACATGTAAAGGGCCAGAAGCCTTGCCTGAGAGCTTTTGTCCTCCTTACCCTTGATCATTTTGGTAAGTCAGAGTCTCCCCACTTCAGCACTCATCGAGCCCTGCAGTGCCACCCCTCTTCCTATGCAATCTCCTGGAGTATAGCAGTCAGGCATACAACATGATTGGTGACCTCCTGACCCTGTACTGGTGCCTTCCAGTTTTGTCCCTTGGATTACTGGTCACTATAGCAGGAAGTGGCCTGAACATTTTGACTGACCTCTTCATGCATTACAAGAATCACTGCTTCTTTAGAGTCAACTAACATTGCCTTGCACCTTTGCAGTTCAGCGTATCTCTTACATTTTCATCATGCTTTAAGCAATTTGTGAAACAGTGGGGAACTGAGGCCTGGGCCTGGTTGGGGGGGGGGGTTGTCTGAAGAGGAGCAGTGCAAGTGTCAGAACCCAGATGATTCCTTTGTATAGGTTAATGCAAATTTCATAATCTGTGCTTTTAATTCATTTCAAGGATTCAAATTAAGAACAGAAAGTTTCATAGCTGGAAGCATTTCCTTTTTTTCCTAATTTGCATTTTTGGATTGAATTTAAAGTGCACATTTGGAATCTTGTATTCTTACAGACCTGTCCAAAGAAAATACACAATGTGGCTGCTGATTGCTATGGTTCTCCCTTTCGTCATAAGGAAAGAATGATTGAATAAATATTTTGAGTGCAGCTTTGTTGAAGAAGGGTGTGAGCAATATAAATGAAAAGGGACACCAGATATGTGTACTGTGAGCAATTTATCTTGACTGGTACTTTGCTGCTGGTGGTTTTAGGTAACTTTATTGTTGGTGGTTATGGCTAATGTTACAGAAAAGTGTCACCTGATTCCTTTACTGTGTGCAGCTTACCTTGTCTGGTACTGCAGGTTTGTTTATTGATCTAAAATTTGAATCATACAAATAGCAGGATGTCTCTGTTAGATGCAGCATCTCATTTTCATGGGGGTCTCTTATTATAAGTGGGGTACAAGGTGTTCATGTTGCACTATAACATGAGGCAATAAATAGAGACCATGGTGGTGAGGTCTTCTGCATGCAGAGGTTACAAGATTCATGATATATAGATAGCAGGTCCAGGTGTTCCCTTAGTCCTAATTCAAAAGGGTGGGAGCAAGAGGGGGTTGGAGAACCATAATCTCATTCAAGTACTCAAGCGGTAATTGGTCGGGGGTGTGAGAATAGTAAGGGTGATACACTCCTTTGAGGGCTAGAGGAAAGCGAGGATAGGTTAGTAAACAGTGATAACAGCACAGCTACAAGGGTTATTGAACTGCCCCGGCAAGTCAGGGTCAGTGGCTCAGCAGGTTGCACTCTCACCTCTGAGGCCAGAAGATTAGCAGGTTGTGGGATCAAGCCCCACACCAGGCACTTGAGGTAAAATCCCAGCACTGACACTAGTGCATCACGAGGGGGATACTGCATTCTTGAGATGCCGTCTTTCAGATGAGACGTTAAAACCAAGGTCCTGGCTGCCTGTTCAGGTGGACATTAAAGATTCCATGACACTTCTCCAAAAGAGTAGGGGAAGTTTTATTGAACACAAAGACAAAACAAACACAATGCAACAAGATATCACAGGCAAATAATACAGTTAGGGGAAGTCACTGTATGTATCTCAAAGTTGCAGCAGCAGAAAAAACAAACAAACAACTGAACCAGAATAAATAAGAAAACATAAAAAAAAAAATGTAAAGTTCAATAAAATGAAGTCACTTTAGAAATGAAGTCAACATACATGAGAGAACAAAGGAAAGCAAAACAATGTGAAAGGGTCAGTTTAAGAAAATACAAAACTTTTGAAATGTTTCCAACTGGACTGTAAGTGAGACATAGTGAGTTTCTGGCAGTCTAACTGATAGAGTGCAAGTAATTCTGTGGCTATCATTTGGATGAGGGATGTAGGAAGTATAACTTTCTGTTGGATCAGTAGAGTTTTTTTTGGTCAGGACTTCCTTCGACTTATGACTTTGTTGGGCTTCACACAGGTAGTTACTTCAGTGACTCACAATTATGGCTACTCATTGGATCTGGTTTTCCTCCTGAGGATGGAGACCTCTAACCTGGTGGTGGACTGGTTGGATGGTCTGATCACCACATCATAAGGTTCAATTTCTTGGCTCCCCCTTAAAAGCCTGCCCCTGTGGAGATGGTTCGATACCACCCTTTGTGGGAAGTGACCCTAGAAGGCCTTCTGGTGGCATTGGACCTATCAGGACTTCTGATTGCAAGAGAGGGTCCAGAGAACCTGTTTCAGGCTTATAATCGAGCTTTGATGGGGGCTCTGGATACCCTGGCTCCTGTCCGTGTTCACCCTCTCACTGTTCACCCTCAGTCCCCTTGGTTTGATGGGGCCTTGAGGGAGCTGAGATAAGCTGAACGAAGGCTAGAGAGCGTTTGGCATAGATCTGGCCTGGATGCTGACAGATTTAGACTGATGGAGCATTATAAAGACTATCAGTCAGCAATCTTCCATAAGAAGGTAGAATTCCTGTCCAGGGAGATTGCTGCAGCTCAGAACCGACCAGCTTAGCTCTTTCAAACTGTAGACAGTCTGTGCAATCTAGCCTGTCTGCTAGTTTGGAGAGCATTTTCTCAAGCTAAGTGTGAAGACTTTGCTTGCTTCTTTGCTGATAAGGTCGCCAACATCAGATCGCAGATTTGCTGAGCGCGCTTTATGGGGGTTGGTGGTGGTGGTTGGTGTGAGGTCGCTACCCCTCAGTTCTGTTGGATGGAGTTTGACTGGCTGGAGATCAGGGATATCATCTGGATTCTCCAAAGCATGCGGCCAACCAGCTGTAGTTTAGATCTGGGCTCTACCCACCTTTTAATAGGGTGTGTGGATGTCATCGGCCTGGTTGTAGTAGAATTAATCTGGTGTTTACTTGAGATGGGTGAGTTTCCTAACTCCATGAAGGAGGCGGTGGTAACACCCTTTCTCAAGAAATCTTCTCTTGACCCGGATTGTCCTGCTAACTACAGACTAGTCTCTAACCTTCCCTTTGTATGGAAGGTTATCGAGAAAGTTGTTGTGCTGCAGCTAGAGAACCATCTTACCATCCATGATATCTATGAACCTCTCCAGTCTGGATTTCATAAGAGACATAGCACAGAGACTGCTCTGGTTCAGGTGCTCAATGATCTCCTGATTGCGAGAGACCAGAAGCGCCATTCCATCTTGGTGCTTCTTGACCTCTCATCAGCCTTTGACACCGTGGACCATGGGGTGTTGCTTGAGTGCCTGCAGGTCATCTGTGGCCTGTCTAGCATGATTCTCAGATGGTTTCATTCATTCCTCACTGGCAGGTTGCAGAGAGTGGTATCGAGGACTTGTTCCTCTGATTAGTTCTCTCTGCCATGTGGGGTCCCGCAGGCCTCTGTGCTGTCCCCCATATTGTTTGCTGTGTATATGCTGCCATTAGGAGACATTGTGAGGTGGTATGGGTTGAGTTTTCACTGCTATGCAGATGATACTCAGCTCTACCTGTCCTTTGTGCCTGACCAGGATAGTGCGCTCTCAATGTTAAAAAACTGCCTCTTAGAAATCCAGGACTGGATGAATACCAGCTGGGTAAAGCTCAATTCTGACAAGACTGGGGTGTTGGTAGTGGAACTAGGTTGCCGGATAGAGGTGTTAGCGGCGGGATTTCCTTCAGGACTTTGACTTGGGGGTACCCAGTTGCTGACCTCTGAACGGGCGTGGAATCTGGGGGTGATACTTGATGACAGGCTGACACTTCATTCGCAGGAGTCGGCTGTGGTCAAGTTCTCTTTTTACTATCTGAGGAACATCGCCCGGATTAAGTACCTTGTTCCATCCGGTGACCTTCCAACTTTGGTCCACACCTTTGTGGCCTCGCGTCTTGACTACTGTAACTCCCTTTACCTAGGGCTTCCAGGGGTTGATATCTGCTGCTTGCAGCTGGTGCAGAATGCTGCGGCCAGGTCATTGTCTGGATCAACCCGATCCAGTCACATTACACCTGTGCTGCGTGAACTGCACTGGCTGCTAGTCAGTGGCAGATCACCTTCAAGGTCAGCTTGCCGACCTGTAAAACCATACATGGACAGAGTCCGAGTTATCTGCAAGATCTTATGAATTGTTATTGTCCCCTCCGACTGCTCCACTCAGCCAACGAGGGACTGCTGGAGATTTCCAGGGTATGATTGAAAACTTCTGGAGCTCGGGCATTTGCATTTGCTGCCCCCACCCTGTGGAATTCTCTACTTCATCGGATATGAGAGTGCCTGACAGTGGAGAGCTTTAAAATTACTTTAAAAATGCATCTTTTTGGACTTGCTTTTGCTGAATATATTTAAATCAATGAGGCGTAAGATGTTAAGATTTTAAGTATTTTTTGTTGGTTTTAAGATAAGGTTAGGAATTGGAGTGTGTTTATGTTTTAGAATTCCTACTGATTTTAAATTGTTTATCTTATTTTTTGTACAGCGCTTTGGTACACCTTGAATTGCACTTAACAAATAAAGATTATTATTATTATTACATCCTGACTGTCAAATATATAATTTAATCACAGTAATCACTAATCTTGCTGTACTAATATCATAACTCTTGCCAGAAAAAATGGTACCCAAAATAACATCACAGTTTTTGAGTTTGGCCCAGGATGGATCCCCCAGCATGTAGCTAAGTCAGACCAGAAGGTGCATGTGTATGGACAGACAATAAAAAATGTTCCATTGTTTCCAAAGTGTTTCACAGCCTTGTCTGGGACAATTACGTTCCCGGATGCATTTATGCTTCGAGTTAGCTTTAACGCTTAATCGGCCAAGGTAGCTTAGCTAGAGGACATCTCACATTTTAGGGGGCATTCTCCCATCCATTAAAACCATGCGTACTAAAGGAAAACCTGGGGGAAGAAGACCCTTACAGTGTGGCTGTTCATGGAAATTGGCTGTCATGATGATATCATAGATAGCTATTCTAGATAACAACTGCAAACAGGGGAGGGTTACTTGCCACCTCCTAAGCTTCTTCTGGCTTGTGTTAACAAAGGCAGGAGTTATAGGCCCAGACTGCTACAATGTAACTGATGAGGACTACTTCAAAAGAAGGAGAAGCAGCCAACTATCAACCCATGGTTGCCAGTTCTTCTAAGCATGATGAAGGGAAGGAAAACAATTACAATCCAAAAAACCTAAAATAAAACACCAAACGATTAATCATATCCAGATTCCCCTGACTCACTGAGAGGTATAGGATATTCCTCTTAATCGGGTTGAAATGACTGCCCCATATCAACTGGAAAAAGACACTATAAAGTCTAGCTTCCAAAGATTTAGGCAAAGGCTATATATACCCCACTGAGGTATGTAAAAAATGGCACAACAGAGGTTTTCAAAATGGCTACTTGTTTTTCTTAGTCTGTCCCCACTGTTTCTACACTTGGACCTTAGCTTCACACTTGTTGAACTTTTCAACCCAGTTAGCCATGGCCATGTCACCTGAATCAAGCTTCACCCACAAAGATACCTACTGGATCGTGGGTGATGGATATTCCGCCAATGGTAGAAAGAGGGACACTTTCTGCCCTGAGTGCTAGACCCATACATTTCTGCAAATTAAGGACGACTCCTGAGATTGGCTTAAAGGACCAAAAAGCTTCCAATGCTAATTCACTGGACTATTCGTCTTATATAACCAATGTAACATTATCTGCATATGTAACTTTTAACTTTAGCAGAGTCTGAAATTGGATGCTGTCCATATATCTGAGGGTGTTGGAGAAATTTTACAGAGAATGGGGTCTAAACAAAATACATACAAGAGGGGGCAATCTTGTTGTACTCCCATCTGCATCGGTATCCTGGGGCCTACATACTCATTAATATTGGAAAGAAAACTTGCTGAGGCATAAAGCTGCATAAGCCAAGCAGTAAATGCATCGAGGATACCATAATGAGCTAGGACATCAGACAAGTACTGATGGGACACCCTGTCAGAGGCTTTTTCTTTATCCAAGGACAGGATGTACCCAACATCAGCCACACCTGCACCTAAGGCCACCAGTTAATGAATCAAAATTAAATTATCCTGTATGCTACGTCCGGGCACAGAACATGTTTGGTAAAGGGAAATAACATGGCTCGCTACTTGGGCCAATCTGGCTGTCAAGACTTTTATAAGAATTTTGAAATCATTATTAACTAGGCTTAAAGGCCTCCAATTCCTCAAATCTGCAGTATCCCCTTTTTAAAAAGGAGGATTTGATTTGCCTTCCTGAAGGAAGTATTTGTTGTCCCATCAGTTAGAATCTAGTTATATACCACTGATTAGATTTCACCCATTGGTGACTCAAATGTTTTGTAAAAATCAGCAATGAGGCCGTCAGTGCCAGGTGCAGTAGTATTACAGCGGCATCCCCCAGGATGAAACTCAATTCTGCAACATTTTGCAGCACTCTGCAGAATGCTGCAGCAGATCTACTGAATAAAGCAATGTCATTTCAATGGCAATTAGTCCCTTTTTCATTCTTACATTTCAAAGGCCCTCTCCTTCCCCTCACTTACCAACCCCATATGTCTGTCCCATGCCCTCTTGAATCCCCCACCATTTCAGCCTCCACCACCTCCTCTGGTAGTTTATTCCAGGCCTCCATCGTCCTCTCCATGATGAATTGCCCCCTCACATTGCCTCTATATCTTCCTCCTTCCAATCTCAGGCTATGCCCTCTAGTTTTAGCCCCCTCTTTCCTTTTCTATAAGCTCCCCAGCTTAACCTTATTGACCCTTTCACGTGCTTAAAAGTTTCAGTCATGTCCCCCTCTTCCTTCTAGACTCCAGAAGGTATAGATCAATTCCCTACACCTCTGCTCATATGGTTTCCCCTGCATACCATGCATCGTCCTGGTTGCTCTTCTCTGAACCTTCTCCATCCCATCTGTGTTCTCGGGTAGATGTGGTCTCCAGAACTGGAACCCATACTCCAGGTGTGGCCTCACCATGGCCTTGTAAAGAGGCATCAACACCTCCCGTCTTCTGCTGGTTAAGCCCCTCCCAATGCATGCTAACATTCCATTTGTCTTCCCCACCGCTTTGCAGCATTTGCTACCTACCTTAAGGTTGCTTGATATTATAATCCCCAGATCCCTCTCCTGCTCTGCTTTTTTTGATTTCCTCCCACTGAGAGTGTAAGCTTCTTACTGGTTTTTACACTCCAAGTGCATTACAGCACACTTTTTAGCATTGAATTTCAGTTGCCAAGTTTCCAACCACCCCTCCAGAATCTTCAGGTCCCGCCTAATGGCCTCCACCCCCCCGGGGTGTCCACCCTACTGCAGATTTTTGTATCATCTGCAAATAGGCACACCCTTCCCTCCAAGCCTGTCTGCTATATCACTGATGTAGATATTAAAAAGAAGGGATCCCAGTACTGATCCTTGGGGCACCCCCTCATCTTGGAGTGCACCCTATTTACCACCACCCTCTGGCTTCTGCCCGACAACCATATTTCCACCTACCTAGTTATTTTCCATCCCACCCTTGAGCTTTTCAGCTTATTTACTAGCCTTCTATGAGGGGTGGTGTCAAAGGCCTTACTGAAGTCCAGATAGCTACGTCCACCACCCCTCCCTGGTCAACCACTTGTGTCACCCAATTGAAGAACTCTAACAGGTTCGCCTGGCAAGACCTCCCATTCATGAAGCCATGCTGCCTATCATCCTGCAGGCTGCAGTCCATCAGGTAGTCTATCACCCTTTCCTTTATTAGTGCCTCCATCACCTTACCCACCACCGAGGTGAGGCTGACTGGGTGGTAATTCTCCGCTGCCTCCTGAATGCCCCCCTTATGCAGTTGCATCACATCCACCCTTCTCCAGTCCCTTGGCACACACCCTGTATCCAGAGACAAGTTAAACAGTCTCATCAATGGGGCTGCCAGCTCTTCCCTCAGTTCCCGGAGTACCCTTGGGTGCAAGCCGTCCGGTCCCATTGCCTTGTCCACCTTTAACCTGCCCAGTACTTCCCTCGCCCTGTCTATGCTGAACAGGCTAGGATCCACCATTTTGCCTTCCCTACCCTTCCCACTAAGCTCTGGTCCCCTATCCCCCTCCTCTGTGAAGACTGAGCAGAAGTAGCTATTCAACACCTCTGCTTTCTCAAAGTCCCCCTCCAGTTGTATCCCTCCTTCCCCCCACAACCTTACTATCCAGTGTCTCACCTTCCTTCTTTCCCCCACATACCTAAAAAAAAGTTTTATCTCCCCTTTTGGCCTACCTAGCTATTTTCTCCTCAGTGTCCACTTTAGCCCACCTTATCTTCTGCCCTGCTACCTTCCACTTCTTCTTATAAGCCTCCCTGTCCTCCTCCCTTTGTGTCATCTTATATTTTCTGAATGCCCTTTTCTTTTTCCCTGACTGCCCCTGCCACCTCCCTTGTAAACCAGAGTGGTCGCCTCCTTTTTTTGTTCTTTCTCACCTTCTTAATGCAAATTTGAGTGGCTTTCAGTACCCCCCTTTGATAGTTTCCCACATCCCCTCCACATCCCCTATATTCCCCTTCCCTGTCATTTCTTCCCTAAATATCCTCCTCATTCTATTAAAGTCCTTCTTCCTAAACTCCATAACCCTCATGCTGGTCTGATTTGCCTCCCGCCCTGTCTTTACCCTGAACCTTACAGTCCTGTGATCACTTGTACCTAATCCATCCTCCACCTCCACCTCTTCCACACTTTCCTCATTTGTGAGGACCACGTCCAGCAGGTTATCCCCCCTAATGGACTCCCTAACTAGCTGCTGCATGAATACCCACTGTAGCACCTGTAGGATCCACCTGCTCCTGGCTGATAGCATAGATGGGATCTCTCAGTCAACATCTGGGAGGTTTAGGTCCCCCACTAGCAGAAGCTCCCCCTTGAGAGCCATCCGTGTAACTGCCTGGATTAGCTGTCTGTCGTCTTCCTCCCCCTGCATAGGAAGTCTGTATACCACCTCCAGCCTCAATGATTCACCAGTCCATTTGTCCAGTGTGACCCACGTGAGTTCTGTCTCCCCTTTCTCCTCCTGCCCTTCCGTTGCCCTAATGTCATCTTTGATGTATAATGCCACCCCCCCACCCTCTTTCCAATCCTGTCCCTCATAGACAGTCTGTAACCTGGGATAACTGTCTTCCAGGCATGATGCTCTGTCCACCACGTCTCACTTACCACTACTGTGTCCAGCCCCTTGTCCACCATGATGGCCTCCAAGTCTACCATCTTGTCCCCCAAACTCCTGGTGTTGGCTGATAGTCCCGTACACCATGCACCCCCCGCCCTCCCCTTCTAATCTTCCATAGTTCATGCTTTTTTTCTAGCATTTTATCTCCATCCTGGGGGGGGGGACTGGTAGCCTTCCATATCTCCTGCCTCCTTGAGCTGTCTGTTACTTAACCCCCCAAATTCAGTTTAAATTGTACGTTCTTTTGATAAACTCCCCTAACTTACTCTTTAGTACTGCTGATCCCTCCTTGTTCAAGTGCAGTCTGTCCTGGGCAAATAGGCTTTTGCCCTCCTACATTGATCCTCAGTCCCCCACTAACCCAAACCCCATCTGCTTGCACCAACCCACCAGCCAATGATTCAATTCTTCAATCCTCTGCTTCCTTGATGTGCTTGCTCTTGGCACAGGCAGTACCTCTGAGAAAGCAATAGAATGGAACCCTGTACCACTACAGAAC
The DNA here is from genome assembly GCA_016271365.2 of Neoceratodus forsteri. Taxonomy (NCBI): domain Eukaryota; kingdom Metazoa; phylum Chordata; order Ceratodontiformes; family Ceratodontidae; genus Neoceratodus; species Neoceratodus forsteri. Next base: position 897,000,328 of record CM057451.1, on the reverse strand, counting down.
CTAGCAAGCTCCCTGAACCTTGTCTGCACCTCCTTTAGACTATTCCCCTCCAGATCATTTGTGCCCAGGTGCATCACCAAGTGTGGCCTCCCATCTTGCTGTTGTTAAGTGCTTCTTATACTGAGTCAAGTGAGTTGTCAGGGAGGTTCTATAAAAAAAAACCTGTGAGGTCAGTCTCTGTACTCACCCACCAGTCACCTGTATCATCCACCATACACTGCATAGATTGTTTCACTAAAAGCTGGTGAAGAGCTCTAGAGCATGTTTCAACATCATCTAGAAGGGAGTTGTTCAGTCTCCACAGCCCTTTCACCGTGTGTAGTAAGCCAGTCCCACCAAAAGTGCCCCCCAACAAAAGGCGATCCGATGTCTCTATAATAACGGTGGTTGCATACGGCTTCATACTAGCAGAGGTAAACAGATAATCTATCCTAGTTGCCAAGGAACCCTTATAATATGTAAATCCCCCAGTGGAGTGGTGAGATCTATATGAGTCAGTAAGAATCACTTGAATCACTTTAGTGAGGAAATTGGAGTCCCAGAACAGCGCACGCATCTGGGCTCACCCATCTAAAAGTGTCAGACCACAGCTGAAGTCCCCACCCAAGACTAAATGCCTAGAAGAATAAAGATAATGTTGAATCAGGTGAAATAAGTCTACTCTGGCTTTTTTTAGTCTGGGGTGCATACACATTTATTAACCTAAAATTGGAGCCCTGATACAAAACATCAATAAGCGTGCCTGGTATAATGTCCACAATATTATTTAGGAAGAAGTCAGTTCCACGTAAAAGGATTCCCACATCATCACATGTATCTGGCCCAAAGGACCAGAATGAAGGACCCCAACACCAATGACTCTGCACCTGGATCATGTCCATCATACTCTTCATCCATGTCTCTTGAACTAGATATACATCAAAGGATAAGTTCTGAAGAATGGAAAATAAGAGACCTCGTCACAGAACCGACGTAATGCTGTCACGTTGAGTGTTGCAAGGCACAGAGAAGGCGTCATTTACAATGGTAACAGAGGAAAAACAGCCGTGTCTGCATCAGGACAATCCAGATCAGGTGACATGAAGCTTTCCACTCATACTACGAGTGACCATCTTGTATTTCTTCCATATTTTTGTGCTGGAGGTCAGTGTCATGGTGTCATCCTCGGTGTCCATCAAGTGAAGTTGTAATGGATACTTTGATGAATATATGCCTGGATTGTAGGTATCCTACATAGGAGTTTGTCTGTATGATTGTATTTTGTACTTGTAAGCCCCCAACCCCTGCCTTTTTTGCAAATGACAGGTGGTATGCTGTTTGAATCTGACAGCAGTACCAGGTGGGGACTGGGTTCAGGGAGGAATAGGTTACTTAGCACAAGGGCTAGGTTTGACTACTCTGCACAGGGGCACCCAAGTAATTCCGAATACAGGAAGCAATAACTGTATTGTCCAATAACAGGAATGGGATTCTAAAGTGTGGCTTTATTCACATCCAAGCAGAACAAAACAAAGCATAGACGGACCCCCACAGGGCTACACTTCTGGTAATGCAGATTAAAACGAATCAGAAACACTTCTTCAACACTTCAGCCCTCAGGCTCTGAACCCACCGGGCACATAGCCTGGACTTGCATGCTGCTTTGTGTACACAGCCCGAACTTGTACACTATCTGGGATTCCCAGGCTCGGCTCCCTTGCCGGCCACTCGGACGCCTTTCATATGTCATGGAAACATTTTCTGGTGGCTCCCTAAACCACCTAAGAGCACTTCAGCTCCATCAGGGAAACTTCCTTTTAATCCCATGTCTGGGTACTTTCCTCAGGCACTGGCCGAGTACCTGAGAGAAAGTAAAGGTGCCACAGAGCAAATCTTAGAGGTGAATTTGGTTACTACTGATGGGGGGTCTCCCACCACTCGCTTCCACAGTTCATACCCGGCCATTCCTCTGGACATTAAACGTCACTTTCTGTAAAGCTTGGCAACGTAGATTAAAGGGTAAATGTATGTCACATATCCTCTACTTGTCTTGCTTTCCCATTGTGCTGGACTTGAACATACTTTTACTTGGCTTAGCCCATTGCTCTAGGCCTCCCACTGATCTAGCAGTCCAATCCCCACTTTACTTTACTCTTTGTGCTGGACTTGAACCTACTTGAATTAACTGGCAATGTCTATTACACTAGACCTCCTACAAATTAAGTAGTCCAATCCCCACTTTCCAACAGTTCGGGTGAAAACATAGGCCCTCTGTCGGAGCAAACTCACCCTTTGGTTGCAGGTGCCCCACAGGCGATTCCTCACAGGAATTTCTTTCCCAATGCTTCTGGTGCCGCAGCACAACTTGAAATAAGGCAGCTTCTTCCTTAGCCGGAACCAGGAGAGTTGCCCCTGGAAGACAGGCAAACCTTTCCACCCCCATCCCCTCAGGGATGGGGCACACGGACCAGTAACAGCAGTCTCCACCACTTTACAAATAGCTTACTGTGTTCCTCTTTTGGTGGAAACACACACCTCCCCTACAGTAGCTCTATGACAGAGCTTAAGGCTCAAAAAGCCTGTCCACAGACTGCTGTGCTGCTCCTCTCTTCAAGACTGCACACCGTCTCTCACTGTTCAAAAATCCCCAACATTCTATCCTAACTTCCAACTGCAGATTCCAATGTGGCTCATGCAGCTGCGAAAGTTTTATGGTGATGTCATTCCTCAGTCTCAGCTGAGACTGAGAACAGAGTGAGACAGTGTGAAATCCATTTAACTGGAGTTTCACAAGCTGCCTTCCCTGCCTACCATTAGGTCTTACTGGGATTCTAGTAATCCCGGGTAACAGGGGGGTTACATACTCTCCCGGGTCATGCTTAAAAATAGGAAGGGATTTTTTGCCTAATGCACTTACCCGTCACCAAAAGATAACAAATAAATAAATAAATAAGGGAGACATGATAGAAGATTATTCTGAGTCCCCCCAATCTGTATCCATGTGGTCTTCCTCCAAAACAGCATAACGATTCTTCAGAGGTACTGGGGTAGAAGAAGCTCCAGTCTTGGAAGATTTCTGCACTGCTTGTAATTGTTTCAGAGATTGTTTTCTGTTGACAACTGTTAATTTGGGAGGGGGAAATTATCTCATTTTGCATGAGTGGATGTAACAAGGGGACCACATGACGTTCTCAGACGGTGGGGAAGTCAGTATTTATTTATTTGAAGAGTTTCATCAGAAAAGGCATACTGAGCTGCAATAGCTAATTTCCAGATGTGTCCTGGGGAGTACAGAATTTTAAAATACAGAATACAGTAAATATTGGTAAGAAAAATATATAAGAACAATACAGGTAATATACAGATAATTACACATATGAACACAGATACACCCTTAAGTGTACTAGAATGACAAATTAAGGTGATATACAGAATGCTTAAATTACAGAGTATAGTGAATATTGGTAAGTAAACATATACATGAATGTTTATTTTTTTATTTAAAAGTTGATAACCGGGATAGGCACACTGAGCCGAGGCTCGTTTCCAGGTGCGACCCGGGGAAGCAGAACAAGGACACAAAATATAAATCACTGTATCAGTACATCTATATAAAAACCTGGAGCTACAAGAATACATAAAAATAAACAGTGAATTACAGCTTGTACAGGAATATACAAGAATACTTGAAAATAAACAGAGAATTACAGCTTGTACAGGAGTTGGGCCTTGCAGCGTACCTAACCGTGGACAATAAATTAAGAAGACAATAGCAATACAAGAGCTGACATAACAAGGCTGGGAACTCTGAGGCAGACATGAGTGCAGAAGTATGTGCTGGCAGAAATATATACAGTGAGCTAGAGTTAGCCATAAATTAAGGGGTAGGTCCAGGATGACCAAAGGTATCTAGTGATCAAGGAGGGTGGAAACAATGGCAAGGAGGGGGTGGGAGGTGCTTGAAGTGCTTTTTGATGGATAGTGTGGTAGGCAAGCTATGAACAATAAGGGGAAGAGAGTTCCAAAGGACAGGGAGTTGCTGGGCGAAGGCTGACTTACCGACAAGTGAGTGGGGTGTGGCCGGGAGAAAGAACGATGGTCCTGAGAGTGCAGGGATTAGCCTGTACTAGGGGCAGGGGCTAATAAGGAGGAAAAGTAGGAGGGAAGGGTGTTAAACCAGACCTTAGCTATGAAGGTTGCACAGTGCACCAAGCGACGATCAGAGAGAGATGGTAAGAAGACGGATTGGTAGAGGAGGCAATGAGCGCGGTATGGGACAGTAGAGGCAAATCTGCAGAAAGTGTGAAATAATGGGTCTAATTTAGCAAGGGAGGATTGTGGCAGAGAGCTATAGACCACATCCGCGTAGTCAAATGAAGGGAGGATAAGCTTAGAAATTAGTTCCCTCCTGATGGGAAGGGAGAGACTGTCCTTGTGCCTATAAAGCATTCCTAGTTTTGGCTGCAGTTTGCTGTGAAGAATCCAGGTGTAGGGAGAAGTCCAGTTTGGGGTCCAGCCAAACTTTCAGGTATTTGAAAGATTCAACTGCTGTAATTTTGAAGCTATCGAGGGTGTAAATGGAAGGAGGAGCTGTCATTTTGGCTAGTTTCTGGGCAGTGCTAAAAGCCATGGCAACCATTTTCTTTGTGTTGCATTTGAGTGACTTGCCCTCAAACCACTTTAGGGTGTTCAGGAAATTGCTTTGAAGGATAGATTCAACTTGGGCAAGGGAGGGACCTGAAGTAAAGATTATGGTGTCATCGGCATACATTTGCACGTGGGAGACTGAGCAGACAGAAGGGAGATTGTTCACGAATATTGAGAATAGGGTAGGTCCAAGGATCGACCACTGGGGGACACCAGCCAGGAAGGGAAGAGGAGCAGATCTGGATTCCCCTAGCTGTACAACTTGAAACTTATCTGATAGGTAAGCCTTGAACCACTCTGTGGAGGTTGGGGAGAGTCCTATAGCTGAGAGTTCATCAAAGAGTAATTTGCGGACAACAGAATCATTTAGCAAGGTCAATAAATATGGCAAATGTCAGATGGCCTTTATCCATGGCTGAGTGGATGTGGTCAGTGAGGCGGAGAAGGGAGGAGGATATGGAGTGGAGGTGATGGAAGCCAGATTATAAAGGTGACAGAATGTCTTTGGCAGCGAGGAATGAGTTTAGTCCTTTTGAGATGAGGGATTCTAAGATTTTTGAGAGAGAGGAAAGGAGAGAGATAGGTCTGTAGTTGCCAGGGAAGGATTGGTCACCCCCTTTGTGTAGGGGGATGACTTTGGCTAATTTCCAGGCCTTTGGTAGAGAGCAAGTGGAGAGGGAGAGGTTGAAAATATAAGTGATTGGAGGGGCTATGGCTGGGGCAGAGATTTTTAGGAGTATGTGATTAATCCCATCCGGACTCTGTTTGGAAGAGTTCAGAGATTTGAGGGCACGGAGCACCTCTAATGAGGAGATGGGGAGAAGGTGTGGTAGGGTTGACGAATGGAGGGGTTGACACTATGGTGAGAGGGAGAGGGATGGGGAGGGGAGGTGTGTGGGGATCTGGTATGTGGCTGAGCCTGGGAGGGGAGGGGTGTCATGGTGTCTGCTGTGAGGGTGGTGGTGGGGAAGGTGGTGGCCCTTGGGGTATGGCACAGGTTGTGAAAAAGTGGTTTATGGAAGAGGCAACTGCTCCGGAGTCATGGTCAGTGGGATCAGAGCCTGGGGAAGGGGCATGTTGAGGAAGCAGAGAATGTAGGGTTTTCTAGAAGGCAGTTGGAATGAGGCGACAGTCCTCTAGTTGAGTCTTAAAGAAGACAGCTTTAGTGGAACACACCGCCTTAGTGTATGCATTCTTCAGTGTTCTATATGTTTGGAGGTCAGAGGCATTGGAGGTACAGGTACTATACAGATTTATACACATATAAACATAAATGCACCCTTAAGTATACTAGAATGGCAATTCGTATAATAGGCAATGAATAATATATGTACACAGGAGTGGTAAGTAAGTTGAGACAAGGTTGAGCAGGGAGAAGGGAAAAGGAGCAAAGTTGGTGAGGAGGGAAGAGGAGGGGAGTGAAAGGAATGGGGCGGGTAGGGGAAACGGTCATCTGACCCACAGGGATGGGAGCCTGCCATTGGTGGATGAGTAACCAGAGAGTGGCAGTGTCAGAATTACTGGACTGGCAAGTGCGAGGATCAACTAGGGTGCACCGACTGTAGGCCTATACGGGCTGTGTGAGCATATGCAGATGAATGGTGGTGGTAGGGCAGTTGCAAGAAGGAGTGGTAAATTTGGTCAGGAGGTGGGCCAGGGAGAAGGAGGACAGCAAGAGGAAGGAGGTGCTGTTAGAACTATACTACTCTACTGGGATTAAAGAACTAGAACTCTACTACTGGGACCTTCAATTTAGGATAAAAACAACAACAACAAAAAAGAGTTAGTGTTTTTGAGTTGGGTGAAGTGAATTGTTATCTGTGCAGTTAGCTAGGTGTAGAAGGAAACTGTAAATTGTTATCTATGCGGTTAACTAGATTTAGAAGGAAACCGTGAATTTTTATCTGTGCAGTTAGCTAGGTGTAGAAGGAAACTGTGAATTGGGAGGTTGGCTTAGGCAGAAGGAAGCCAGGTGTTTTGGATTTAAAAACTGCCCTAGGTAGCTTGTGGCAGAGAACAGCAAGAGGAAGCAGGTGCTGTTAGAACTATACTACTGTACTGGGACTATATTTCCTTTCTTCCTTCCCCCGCTTAGCTAGTTCTACTTTTATAGGCACAGGATTTGATTGGCAACAGGAACTTTCTGTTTGGGGGTAGGAAGGAAGTTATCACAGAGGCACAAAAGACCCACCATCCTAGAAGGAAAAGAGTAGCACTCCATCTCCCCCAGCTGCTGGAAGTCTGACTCTGAGCAAGTCAGAAGGAGACTACTGAGGAATATAGGAACTTCCTCTCCCAGAACAGGAAGATCAGGACCTTTAAGGGCACAGAGGCAGTAGGAATGTAGGGAGAAAAACAAAAATTATACATAAAAAAAAATAATGATAAACAGAGAGAGGAAAAAGTAAGTATACAAACAACAGTTAAGGGCCACAAATAAGACATGATGGGAGTGGTGCAGTGCAGTGGCTGTGGAGCAGCAGTCTTTCGGGAGACATTCTGGAGAATGCAGTGTTGTCCCATCTGCAGGTCCCTCTCTGATCTGAGGGAGGAGGTTGCTCAGCTCCAGGCTGAGTTGGCCAGGATTCGAGGAACCTCCTCTGCCACCCAGGGACCACCAGGGCCACCGTCGCTGCCTCAGAGGCTGTCAAGAAAGAGGAGTGGTTAGACCACAGTGGGCTCAGAGAGGGTGAGGGTGGTGGAACAGAGGTGCATCCCTCCAGTTGTACCTCTCCACAATTCATATGCCATTCTGGCAGAGTGTGGTTCCTCTAGAAAGGCTCCCGCAGTGGAGACCAAGGAGGATGCTGGGAACCTCCACAATGGAGACTCACAAGAGGGTGGCATGGGACCCCACAGGGGAAGGGAACAACTCCTGGTGGGGGACTCCATTGTTAGAAGGGTAGAACTGAGGGAGGGAGGGGTGCCATGGCTTCAAGGAACAGGGAGTGAATCTTTAGGATCATGGGAGCAGCTGCACAGAGGAGGGAGCTGGATGTCATTCTCCACTTAGGGACAAATGATCTTGCTGGGAAAAGAATCAGAACAGTGGAGGAGGAGTTTGTGGAGTTGGGGAGGGCCTAAGACAAGTAGCATGCCCAGTAACCTGCTTGGAGGTGCTGCCTGTCTATGGCATGGGTGAGGCTTGGGTGCTCTGCACCATGGGATTCAATCAGTGGTTGAAAAACTGGTGCAGAGCTCAGGGTTTTGACTTGATTGGGGACTGGGGGGTCCACCTGGATGGATGCATGCCTATATTGGCACGATGGTCTGCATCTGTCCAGGAGGGGAACCAGGATCCTAGGTGATAGGTTTAAATGCTTCATTGACAAGTATTTAAACTAGCTAAGAGGGGAGGCACTGAAAAGGAGCAGGGAAATCCTAGCCCCCCCCCCAAAAAAATCAGGGTAGTTAGTGAGGTAAACACTAAGGTAGAAATGTCGATAGGGAGAAGGGCAGGTGTAAATGAAGAAAAGGGTAAAGGCAGTAAGGACAGGAATGGGGCAAAAAGGGGTAAGGCCATCAAAAAATGGACGGTAATGAGTACCAGTGCCCGCAGTTTAGGTAACAAGCTCCCTGAACTAATGGCCTTGATGGAAGAGGGATGTTTGGATATCGTGGCAGTTACATAAACATGGTACACAGAGAACAATGACTGGGATGTCAACATACCAGGGTACACAATCTACAGGAGAGATGGGGAGGGTAAAAGTGGAGGAGGAGTAAGGAAGGGATCAAAGCAATGGAACAAAAGTGTAAACAGGGAGGAGAAGAGGCACTGTGGGTCACCCTGGAGACTGGAAATGGCCCCACAATCTGCACAGGGGTTGTATATAGACCCCCATCTCACATCTCAGGAGGAATAAATGGACAAGGAAATGATAGAAGGCATCCTTAGGATGGCAGAGAAAGGGGAGATATTATTGATGGGGGACCTGAATATACCAGACGTTAACTAGAGTACCCTTGCTGCAGCCACATCCAAGAGCAGGGCCATTCTCAATGCCCTACAGGGGGCATGCCTCAGACAACTAGTGTTGGAACCCACCCAGGAGGGAGCAATCTTAGACCTGGTACTCTCAAATGGGGACAGAAAGAGGATCTCTGATCTAGAAGTGGGTAGCCATCTGGGAACAAGTGACCACCAAACAGTGTGGTTCACGATAAACTCAGCGGCAGAGTCAAGCCATACAAAAGTGAAGGTACTGGACTTCAGGAGGGCTGACTTTGTCAAAATGGGAGAGTGCCTCAGAAGAGCACTAGCAAACAGGCAAGAAGGAGGGGTGGAGCAACAATGGGGAAACATCACAGAGGCAACAGGCCTTTGTGTGAAGCAAATAAATTAAAATGAAAGGAAAAAACACTATGGTTCTCAAAAGAGGTGGCAGGGAAGGTTAGGGAGAAAAAGATAACATTCAGGAAGTATAAGGAAACACAGAAGGAGCAGGACAGAGAACTGTACCAGTTAAAGCAGAAGGAAGCGGGGAAGGCAGTCAGAATAGCAAAGGCCCAAACTGAGGAAAAGATAGCCAACTTGATTAAGAAGGGGGATAAAACCTTTTATAGGTACATTAGGGAGCGTGGAAAGACAAAGGGAGGGATAGTGAGGCTAAATCAAGGGGATGGTGGGTGGGTAGAGAGGGACAGTGAAAAAGAAGGGATACTGAATGAATACTTCTGCTCAGTATTCACAAAAGAAGAGGAGGGGAAGGTACCTAATCCAATCAATAGAAACACTCTGGTTAAGGGGGTCAATCCCAGTCCTTTCACAGAAGAAAGGGTTCTGAAAGAAGTCCTAAAATTGAAGGTGGACAGAGCAATGGGGCCTGATTGGATTCACCCCAGAATTCTGAAAGAATTAAGGGGAGAACTAGTGACACCACTGACTAACCTTTTTAACAAACCATGGGAGGATGGTGTGGTACCTGAGGATTGGAAGAGGGCAGATGTGATTCCCCTTCACAAAGGTGGGAGCAAGACAAAGGCAGGAAACTACAGATCTGTCAGTTTGACCTCAGTGGTAGGGAAAATGATGGAATCACTTCTGAAGGAAAGAATTGTTGAGTACCTAGAGGCCAGTGGGGCACAGGACCCAAGGCAGCATGGATTCACAGTGGAAAGGTCATGTCAGACGAATTTAATCGATTTCTTTGAGTGGGTGACCAAAGTAGTAGACCAGGAAGGGGCTGTGGACATGGCCTACCTAGACTTTAGCAATGCATTTGACACAGTCCCACACAAAAGATTAATAAACAAATTAGCCAGCCTGAGAGTGGGTCCCAGGGTGGTACAGTAGCCTGGGTAAAACATTGGCTGGACAACATGTAACCCCTTTGTTACCCGGGGTTACTAGAATCCCAGTAAGACCTAGTGGTAGGCAGGGAAGGCAGCTTGTGAAACTCCAGTTAAATGGGTTTCACACTGTCTCACTCTGTCCTCAGTTACAGCTGAGACTTGAGAGATGACATCATTTTAGAACTGTCGCAGCTGCATGAGCCACATTTGGAATCTTCAGCTCAGAGTAAGTTTAGAACCTTGGGAATTTCAAAGGTAGTCTTCCGTTTGTCCTTAAGCAAGAAGGAAGCATTAGTGTGCAGTGTGATTTCTCACTCAGAAAAAAGGAAGTGTTCCTGAGTTTCACCTTTTTAAAGTGGTGGAGACTACTCCCCCGGTCTCAGTGCCCCCTCCCTCCCTCTGGGGGAGGGGGAGTGGGTAGGAATGTTCTCTGTGGGTTCCAGGGGCAATCCCCTTTTCCCACCCTGGGAAGAAAGCTGCCTGTTTTAATTTAATTCAGTCTGTTCATGTATAACAGCAAAAGTTACAGTACTTCGCCTGTGGGGCACCTGCAACGAATGGGTGAGCGTTTGGCTCCATTGGAAGGGGCAAACAACTTATTTTCTTCAGTTGGATTTCAAGTATTGGGGACTGCTGTTTGGAAGGACTATGTTAACTAGGACAAACAAATAGAGCAGTCATCTGTTTAAAGGTTAATGGATTTAAAGTTCACTGTAGAGGGGGTGCTTCAGGTCATCCACCGTTCAATCTACATTTTAAAGTCTAAAGTTCTGTGTGTCTAGAGAAATGGCCGGGTATGGGCTGTGGGAGCTGGAGGTGGGAAAACCCCCCATCTTTAGTAACCTTGTCCACCTCTACGGATTTCTTCTGTGTTTTTGCTACTTGCCTCATGTGCTTGGCAAGTGATGGGGTGGGTACCCAGACGTGGGTCGCAACTTGAAAATCTTTCTAGGAGTCGCAGACTCTAAGTGGTGTGGGGAGCCACAGGATGGGAAAATTACTCCTTGTTGGATGGGAGTCTCCTTGTTTGATGGGAGTTTTGATTTGGAAGTACGAAAACAAAATCTCTCTAGGAGTCGCAGACTTCAAGTGGTGTGGGGATCCACAGTTTGGGAGCCTCCTTGTTTGATGGGATGTCTTTCCAAGTAAAGTTTGGGTTCATTCGCCAAGTGGACCATCAGTCGAGTGGCCAGCAGGGGAGCCGGGCCAGTCGGGCTGTGTATCCAATGCACATGCAAAGTCCGGGCTGAGTGCCTGGTGGGTCCAAAGCCAGACAACTGTTGTAATGTGTTCATTCCTCAAATGGACCGCTGTGTTTAACCATCTAATCTGCATTACAGTAACTTAGCCCTTTGGGGGACCATGCAGTGCTTTGTTTATGTTCAGTGAGTTAATAAATAAAGCCACACTGAAAAATCCCAATTCTGGTTCTGGACATTACAGTTATTGCTTCCTGTAGTTGGATTTACTTGGGTGCCCCTGTGCAGAGTAGCCAAACCTAGGTCTCTTGTGCCAGGTAACCTCATCCTTCCCCAAACTCATAGATACATATGTATACCCATGTTACAAAAATGGGACACATAGGTAACAAAAATGAGCACACAGAAGGTAATAGTAAATGGAGTCCACTCTGAAGAAAGGAAGGTTACTAGTGGGGTACCACAGGGTTCATTACTGGATCCGATCCTTTTTAATGTCTTTCTAGGTGACATTGCAGAGGGACTGGAAGGAAAAGTATGCCTCATTGCAGACGACACAAAGATTTGCAACAGGGTTGATACACGGGGTGGGGGAGGTGGAAAGGATGAGAAGGAACTTGACAAGGTTGGAGGAATGGTCAGAAGTATGGCAGCTTGTATTCAATGCAAAGAAGTGCAAAATAATGCACCTGGTTAACAAAAACCCAGGGGAAGAGTACACAATGGGGGAGAGGTATTAACAACAACAAAAATGGAAAGGGACCTGGGGGTAATCATATCAGATGACCTAAAGGTTAGCAAGCAATGTGAGAAGGCAGTAGGGATGGCTGAGGGCATACTGAGATGTATAGGGAGAGGCATCACCAGTAGAAAACAGGAAGTTGTTATCCCTCTGTACAGATAGTTGGTGAGACACCATCTGGAGTAGTACGTCCAGTTCTGGAGACCCCATCTTTGCAAGGACATAGACAGGATGGTGACAGTCCAGAAGAGGGCAACTAAAATGGTGCAAGGTCTACAAGAGAAGCCATATAAGGAGAGACAAAAGGAGCTTAATATGTATACCCTAGAGGAAAGGAAGGAGAGAGGGGACATGATAGAAACTTTTAAGTACTTCAAAGGAATCAACAAAGTCCAAGAGGGTAGCATCTCTCAGAAAAAGAGATGTGCAAGAACAAGGGGACACAGTTTGAAGATGGGGGCGGGGTGACTCAGGGGTAATGTGAGGAAGTATTTTTTCACAGAGAGGGTGGCGGATGCATGGAACAGCCTTCCTGAGGAGGTATTAGGGGTCAAAAACAGTGGAGGAATTCAAGAATGCATGGGACAGTCATAAGGCAATTCTTGTGGGGGGTAGGAAGAAATAGACTGTTGGTTAACTAGGATCAGCAGCTTATCCAGTAGGTAGGGAAACGGGCAGACTAGGTGGGTCAAGTGGTTCTATCTGCCATCAAAGTCTATGTTTCTATGATGAGGCAGAATGAACGTGAGATGGGAGTGAGTTTTAGAGTTTGAGGATATGGTAAGAGAATGCAGCTTGGCCAGCCGTGGAGGATCTGGGAGGGAGAGCAAGGAAGCGGAAAGAGGTGCTGCGAAGGGCATAGTTGGAGGGTGGGGTGGGGAGATGATGGAAGTAAAATAGGAAGGGAGAGAGCCTAGCCAGTATCTGACTATGAAAGAGGCACAATGGGATACACATCTGTCATCAAGGGAAGTGTAGGAGAGGGAGGTATAGAGTGAGCATTGGTGAGTTCAAGGCGGAGTGTCTAGGGCAAAGCGGCAGAAGGGGTAAAAGAGTGGGTCCAGTCTGGATAAGGTGGATTTAAGAGCAACACTATAGAAAATGTCTCCATAGTCAAATAGAGTTCAGATCATTTTCTGAAGAACGGTTTTGTGGGCCTGCAGAGGGATGCAGCTGCGGTTGTGGTAAAGCGCACCGAGTTTGGGATGGAGTTTTTTGCAAATGGGATCCACATGTTCAGAAGAGTCAAGGTGGCTGTCTAGCCAGACCCTAAGATATTTAAAAGATGGGACAGCTTCAGTAGCAGACCCATCTAGGGTATGGAAGGAGGGGAGAGCAACCATCCTGGCTAACTTTTGACTGGTGCCAAAGGTCATGGAGACCGTTTTTCTTGGCATATAAGAGCCAGCTGATTTGACTGGAACCAATGTTGAACATTATCAAAGTTCAGCTGCAGACTGGTGAGCAAATCAGAAAGAGAGGGGCCAGAGGCAAACTGGACTGTATCGTCAGCGTACATATGTATTGACTCTGAGGTGCAGGGAGCAGGGAGGTCATTTAAGAAAACTGAAGAGTATAAGACCAAGGACTGAGCCTTGGGGGGCACTGGTACAGATTGGAAGGGGTGGGGATGTCCTGCCTTTGAGGTAAGAGCAGAACCACTTAGTAGAAGGGTTGGAGAGCCCTGTCACAAGAAGCTTGGTGAGAAGGAGGTGGTGGTCAGTAGTGTTGAAGGCTTTGGCTAGGTCGACAAAAATGGCTGATATCACTAATATAACCTTAGAAGGGATTGAAAGTGGTCCCACCTGAGTTGAGGTGCTTACTGGGTAAGAGATAGGGACTGAGTTATCAGTCTCAGGGATTGTAAGGTGAGTGGCAGTGACATCCATGTTGACCACTGGAAGTGTATGGTCTTCCTGATGTGATAGCTGTCTCGCCAAAGTCTTGTGCACTGCTTATTGAAAAGATTTCTGTACATTATTGACCAGAACATCCTGAGGTGGGCGATCTTCTCTATTATGGGTAGTCAATGGACAGGTGAGATCAGAATGGCCAGGCTCCTCATAGAGATTGCATTGATAGTCATTACTGTAGTGAGCACTCACGTGGCCAGATTGGAGACAAAAATCACAGTGTATTCTGTCACATACTTTACTAAGATAGGATTCAGACCCATACTTACAACATGCCTTAGGCTGACCTTGATAGAAACACTGATCGCTGTCTCTGCCCAGAAAAAAAAACACTGGGGAGATGCTGTAATCCCACCACACCATACCGAAGGTGAACCTCGAGCCTCCAGCTCCCAGTCCAGAACATTTCTGAGTCAATGATTGGTTCAGGGTCTCCTTGAATACCACATCTCTGAAATAGCCAGTATTTCACATCATGAATATTCACACCTTTGTTCCTGATGGTAACTGTCTGGAGGGCTGGTTTCATAAGTGGAATGGCTTGAAACAGTGCCCATAGTGGTTTGAGTTTTTTTTTTTTTCCCTTTTGTTTATCCACCTCCCTGCCTGCCGTCCCCGACCCTTCAGGAGCCTCAAGGCAGACATCCCTCTACCTTTCACCCTGCCCGTATGACCCTCTGGAACCCCATGTAGCTACGGTTTGCCCCCCGAGCGTGGATGGGGCAGAGTCCCCTTACCCCATCAATTCAACTTGCATCGGTCCAGGGGCCATCGGGCGGGTGAAGGCAGATCAAGGGCACGTCTCCGGAGGCTCCATCTTCCCGGCGACAGCAGGCATTTTTTCCACTTTTCTCTCCCACCCCTTACAGCGTAGGACCCCTGACGTCAAGACGCAAGGCGCCAACATCATGCTGTATGTAGGCAGCCCATCCCCTAACATTAGGGGCTTGCAGTACTCCGAGCCTCCGCTCGGAGTCAGGCAAGTGTTTGGGCTGATGCCTTAACCCTCCCCGGAGTAGGCGAGCTGTCATGGGACGCTCAAGCCTAACTCCCCTCGGCCGACCCACTGAGCGACCCGAGTCCGCCCCGAACCCGGGCTGGGTCACCGGCGGAGCGAGGTGTGACGCCCAGCGCCAACTCTCAGCGCCACCGGGCCGGCGGTGGTTTGAGTTTTAGCAGATTGCAACTGGACCAGAAATGGTCGAGATTAGCAGTTATTTTAAAACTGACATCAAAGTGACCTTCATTTTGAGCATGAATAAAGGCATTAACCTCATCCAGAACAAAATGGAGCAAAGTCCTTGAAAAGGGCATGGCCCACATATGTCCAGTCCGGGGGCATTTCCAGGCCCCCTTTGTATAGTAGTGGAACTGCATGCCTGTACTGAGCAGGAACTGGGGCCTGAGAAAAAGAATCCTTCTTATGAAAGTGCGCCCATGTTTTTTCTGTTTCATGAGTCACATCCTCAGTCCACTCAGAACTCAGGTCTGGAGCAGCTAATTCCTCTGTATGATCCATCTGATCTCCCCAGTTGAGGTGCTCTGTGGCATCAAAGGTTGTACTGGTGGTAGAGGAGCAGTGGTCATGCCTGCAGCAAAAGATGAGTCAAAATGGGCCTATGTGACCAGGAGGTGGTCATTACACATCGGACTGTCCTGAGACACAGGCAAACTCTGAGAAAATTGAGGTAAGCCAGTCAAATCACCTGTTAAGGGCAACATAGCCACGATAGGAGACAGGGGAAAATCTGAGCTAGAACCACCAGAGGGAGAGCCAGGTCACTCTGTAGCATCTGGAATAGGGGGCAGGGGAGAGACAGAAAGCACAGTAGCTATAGGAATTAGCAATAAAGCAACTGATGCGACCGATTTGGGGAAGGGGGTGGCAAAAGCTCGGGTCTCAGAGACCGTAGGAGGTAGTTCAGGCAGCAATAAATTAGGCTGCTTACAGTTAAAAACATTCTGACAGGAATACGGAGTCTGAAGTGGCACACCTTGTTTTGAAGGGGACAATGCAGGTTCTGGAGGAATGTACGGAGGCCAACACCCGAGGGAGTCTCCAAGTGAAAGTTGCTCAGGATGTCGTCTGTCTTTCTCCAGTGGTGCAATATAAATCAGCCCCCCCCAACAATAACACATGTCAGCATAGTATGCATTGTAGTGTATTTCCAGAGGATAATACTGTCATCTGTCAAAAACGGCTTTGTTTGTGGTTCCGCATTTGTCTTAGGGTGCCACTGTCCAATCGCATCCCTAGACCAACCTGCATCACTCAGCACCGAAACAGGAAACCAGTTCTGTGGGGGAAAGGCAGAGCCACAGTCTCTATGGTGACTCCCGTCGAAGTCCTAAAGATTTGGAAGGGTGTTCCATGTTCTTTTTCCCAGATATGGGAGCTTGTAATGCGGGTCCTTTCTCCGGCGGTATGCTGGGAGGCTGAATAGGTGTCCATGTGGGAGCCACAGACAGTGCGATGTTTGGCAAATCTCATTGATCTGCAAAGAAACCAGGAGTTCCAATGTTCTGAGTGGGTTGTAATCCCAAGGGAAAAGTAGTCTGAAAGGAAGCAGGTGGTACACCTCCCTTCATGAGACCTGGTGGTATTGGCAAATTGTATGAGGTAGGTCGGGATAATATCGAAACCTCAGCATCCTGCAGCAAGTTCTTTATTTATTTATTGCAGTTGTTTCACCAGGAAAGACACACTGAGCAAAAACAATGCTCGTCTCCCGGTGCGACCTGGGGGAAGGGTACACAGGATAACATGCAGGTTATCACAATAGAGATAACATTAAATAGATGTAAAGAGTTACATACGCAATGAAGATACATTAAACAGATATACTGTAGCTTGGAATTACTTGGTTACAGCATTGGGCAAACATTCAGTAATAAGCATAAACCAGTGTATACATCAAGTTGAGACATACAAACTATCTACATCGAGAACAGAATTTGATACTGTGGTATCCGATACAGCTGAGCGGAGCTTGTCAGAGTCAACAGGCTATTGGCGAATAACACTGTAGTTTATTTATTATTTATTTATTTATTTTTTGTTGACCGGGTAAGTGCACTAGACAAATCCTGCCTATTTTCAGGCACGACCCGGGGGAGGGGGATACAGATGAATGCCAACTGACCTTGAACTAGATTAAGCTGTTGGTGGTATTTTTAGTGAATGAGGGAAATTTGGCCAGGACACCGGGGAAATTCCCCTACTCTTTTCGATAAGTGCCATGGGATCTTTAACATCCACCTGAACTACCACCAATCCAGGCAGATAGGACCTCAGTTTAACGTCTCATCCGAAAGATGACACCTCAGAAATGCAACACCCCTCTCATGCTGCATTACAGTGTCAGTACTGGGATATTAACCCAAGTGCCAGATGTGGGAACTGAACCCACAGCCCTCTGATCTCCCGGCCTCAGAGGCGAGTGTGCTACCTACTGAGCCACTGACACTGGCACTGACACAGTTGGTAAAGCAGAACCATTTGCATCCAATGCAGCTGCAAGTTGCTCGTTTTCTTTTAAAATTTGCTTCCTCCTTCTCAATCAGTGCCAGTAATATCTGTTTTTCCTTTAACATTTCTTGTCATAGTTGTTCCTCCTCAGTGGGTACCTCAGGACCTGCACATGCAGCAGCCTCAACCCACCCTGAACACTGGGCAGCAGGCTGAACTGCAGACTCAGTTTCCACATCAAGCGCTTTGATCTGCAATGCTGAACCTGAGATCAGCTCTTCTGTAGGTATACCAGCTTCCACACCATCTGATCTCCTATCTGCCATGACAGTCAAACGGGCAGCAGCTCCTCCCCTCAGAAAGAGCAGGGGAGTTTTCCTGGTGTCCAGGCCAAATTTCCCCCATTCAAAAAAAATAAAGAAATACTGTACTACCAACTGCTTAATCTGGTTCATTTTAGTTAGTTATTATCTGTATCTCCCTCCTGCCCTGGGACGAGGCTGAAAATAGACAAAATTGTCTAGCCCTCCTTTCCCAGTCAAGAAAAACTGAATAAATAAATATAAATAAATAGCACTCAGAAAGCTAGGGGTTAGTTGACGACAGGTTAAGCAAGGTCTGTTCTTCCCTTTTCTGATATTTGTCCAGGTGGAAGTTAAAAATCCTCTGGCACTTAATGTGAGAGCAGGGGATTTCCCCAGTATTCAGGCCGACATTCCCCCTATCAGTAAAACAGGTCCATGTAATCCACCCCCAGGAAGCACCTTGAAATGAGCTAATGCAGCTCAGCGTGCATTCTCCTGGTCAAAATGTATAAACAGAATAACAAATAGGTACCTACAGCATGTATTATGAGGCTGTAATAACATCAGGGGGTTCTGGTAATGTGAATAACTTCCAGAGAGAAGCTTGAAAGGTTTTGTCACAGGAAACTCAAAGATGTTACCATAACTAAGTACACGTACAGTAGGTACCCATCTGTTATTTTTAGTGATGTGTGGATCTGAGGTATTTCTTTTTTTTTGTATAATATTTTTATTTGCTTTTCAGAAATGTCAACAGACAAACAAGTATACAACTTATTCATTCTACTAACAATATCATAAATTATAATAATCAACCATCTCACTTCATTTCCAGCTATATTCCATTCAGGTTAAGCTAGATTAAATTAAATTAACTTAAATTAAATTAGATTGGATTGAAAGTGTAACCAGTATACTCATGCTCTTTACATCCACCCCTTGTCTCTTTCTTATTTTTCATCCTTCATCTGCTTCATTTATTATTTTCTTCCCTTTTACCCTTCATCCGGCATTTCCATTTCCTTTATAAATCATACTTTCTCCTATCCATACGCCATCTCTCTTCTGCCTCCTCTCTCTCAACTTACTGTACCTTCCCATAATATCCAGCTTTCTTCCCCTGAGAGAGAAGCTAAGAAAGGGGTCCAATTCCTTGTAAATCCTTCCTCCCGCCCCCTCATCGCATAAGTTAGCCTCTCCAACCCCAATGTCTGTAGCACCATCCTCCACCACCCTTGGACTGTTGGTGTAACTTGTGAAACCCAGGTATTCTGGATCCCATGATGAGCCAGAACATAAAGTACCCTGATCCACCTAGGTAGTAATGTCCATTCCTCCTCTTCTCCATCTTCCACCCCAAATAAGCATCCCAAAGGA
This sequence comes from Neoceratodus forsteri, assembly GCA_016271365.2. NCBI lineage: Eukaryota > Metazoa > Chordata > Ceratodontiformes > Ceratodontidae > Neoceratodus > Neoceratodus forsteri. Next base: position 896,981,402 of record CM057451.1, on the reverse strand, counting down.
TCCAATGGCAGCTCCCTTCCAGCAATCCTTCCCACTCTAGACACCACCTCCTTCCAACATTTCCGCAGTATCGGACATTCCCAGAAACAGTGCATATACGTCCCCCTTCCCGTTCCACACCTTCCACATGAAGGTGATACTTCAGGATGTGCCTTACGTACAATCACTGGTGGATGGTACACCCTGTGAATAAATTTAAAATATGCCTCCTTATATTTATTGCATGTCATAATCCCAGAGTGCATCGGAAGCAATAATTTCCAATTTCTATCCGTTATGCCTCTGCCGAGGTCCCTTTTCCACAATTTTGTTGTTCTTAGCGTCCTATCAGGAAGTACAACATTCCCTCTCTTCACCGCCCAACCTATAAACCCTTTCTCTTGATTTTGAGCTGCATGTATAATTGCCTTCACCGGATCAACCTCAAATATCCCTTTATTCTCCTTTCCCAGACTTCCCATATATGCCCTTGTTTGCAAATACCTAAACCTGTCACTCTTACCACCTCCTACCATCTCCTGGAATTTCTGCATTGAGCAGATCCGCCCTCCTACTAATAGGTGCCCGACTCCTTATTCCTTTTCGCTCCCATTTCCCATAGCCTAAATCTTCCAACCTGGTAAAAAATAGGGGTTACCCGCCACAGGCCTTAGTAATGTCTCCTTTCCTTGTATCCAGACTTTTCTCCTTAACGCCTTCCAGGCTAATAGTACTTGCACTACCAGAGGATTGACTTATTTTCCCATCCTATATGCTCTTAGCACTTTACTATGGAGATAACGCGGTTAACTTACTCTGGGTCATCCCCTGTTCCAGTTCGACCCAGCTGGCTACCTTGGGTCTATGTACCCAGTCCGCCACATATCTTTGCTGTATAGCCAAAAAATAGTTTCCCAAATCTGGAAAATTTAAGCCTCCTTTCTCTCTATCTGTCTTCAGCCTCTCCAAACTAACCCTCGGGCACTTCCCTTTCCAGATAAAGGTAGTGAAGGCCTTCTCCATCCTGTGTATGTCCTCCCTAGTCAGCCCTAAGTGCAGCATTTGCAGTAAATACAAGATCCTAGGAAGCATGTTCATTTTTATAATGTTAATTCTGCCCAGCCACGACAAAGGTAGCTGCATCCACCTTCTTAAATCCGCCTCAATAGTTTTTTATCAGTTTGGCATAGTTCAAGTTATATAAGGATCCCAAGGATCTACCAACCTGGACCCCTAAATACGTCAGACTCATCCCCACCATCTTGAGCCCCCATTGTTTTACCTCTTCTCCAGCTCCCTTATACCACATTACTTCCGACTTTCCTAGGTTAATCTTGTAACCCGAGAATGTCCCGAACTCCTCTACCAATGACAAAAGAGGGGGTACCGATCGCTTTGGGTCCTTCAGTAACAGCAACATATCATCCGCATATAGTGCCAATTTGTGTTGTGTCCTACCTTCCCCCAACCCCCTGTATTCTCCCACAGTCTCTAATTGCTGCAGCCACAGGTTCTATTACAAGCGTGAACAGTAGGAGGGTGAGCAGGCAACCCTGCCTCGTACCTCTCTCCAAATTAAACCTCTCTGGCCTACTGCGCCCGAGGCTGTCTGTACATCACCTTCACCCATCCCAGAAATTACTCACCCAGACCAAACCTCCCCAATATTTCAAACAGGTAGTTCCATTCTACCCTGTCAAACCCTTTTTCCGCGTCCATTGAAAGGATCCCTATATCTTCCTTTCCTCTGTTCGCTCTCCAAAATATATTAAGCAGCCACCTCATATTATGATATGAATGTCTTCCTTTAATAAACCCCATTTGGTCCGGGTGAACCATCTCCAGGAGTATCTCCTCTAGCCTACAGGCCAATACTTTAGCCATTATCTTCAAATCACAATTTAACAGTGATATCGACCTATGCGAGGCACATAGTTGCAGCTCCTTCCTCTCTTTTGGTATGAGACATATAACAGCATCATAACACGTATCTGGCAAGCTAACCTCCCCCGTCTCTTCTTTCTGTTGGAACACTGTACACAGCACCCTCGCAACCCTCATTTCTAACTCCTTCAGTTTGTTTTCCAGTTCACTTCTTTGTGCCCACTGTTTCCTCTTTATCCGTGACATGTACTCAATAATTGCTCCTCTCATAAACACCTTGCCCGTTTTCCACAGTATTTCTTTTGAGATCTCCTCTTTATCATTTGTTGCCATAAAAAGATCTCAGCTCTCCTCCAAATGCTTTCTAAATTCCTCATTCTGAGCCATATATATGGGAAATTTCCATGAGGGGCAGGATCCCTGCTTCTCCCTTCCTTGTACTTTCATCACCACCATTGCATGGTCCGATATATGTATAGGGCTGTGTCGAATCATCCATACCCGAGCATACCATTCCCTTGTTGAATAGATGTAATCTATCTGTGTCCATGTTTTGTGGGGGTTCGAGTAAAAAGTATACTTCCTCACTCGCTGTTTGCCATTCGCAATACATCTACTAAATCTAGTTCCGCCATTCCCTCTTGCCATTGTTGCATCCCTCCTGATGTCCTCCCTTTCCCTTCAGAGTGGTCCAATTTTGGGTCCATTGCCCAATTCAGATCCTCCCCCATTATTAACCCTGGGAATTGTTCCTGAACCAGTAAATCCAGCAAAGAGGCATAAAACTGGTAATCATGTACCACAGGGGCATACACCGACCCCAAGGTGATCTGCTCCCCATCCAGGGCTCCTGAAATAAAAATATATCTCCTCTCCTTGGTGTCCCTAATTACCCTCTGCACCTCCAAATTCAGGCCTTTAGGTATCAAAATGGCTACTCCTCTTTTACGCACCGAGGTAGATGCTGCATAACACTTCCCTACCCACCCCCGGGCCAGTTTGGCATGCTGTACCTCCGTTAGGTGCGTTTCTAGTAATAGGGCTATTTGGGCTCCCCCCTCTTTTGAGGGCTGTCAACAACATAGACCTCTTTACTGGATTTATAATACCGAACATTTCAAGTAATCACATTCATACTTTTGCTAACAGGCATTGATATATGTTGTTCTTTCCCTTTCAACTTCACATTTACCACTGAGAGCATGATAACCTTGTATACTTAATTTCGTTGGTTGCACTTTGTACATACAGAAAAACAACAGAATCAAAACAAACATTCTCAACAACAGTTCAAACATATAACTTTGTACATATTTCCCTCTATCTCCCTTCCCCCTTCCCACACCCTCCCCGAGCACCTACCATACCTCCCCCCAGCCCATTCGCTACTTGCTCCCTCACCTCTATCCCAGATCTGATACATTCCTCCCTCCCTTCCTCACCCTCACACAGCTCCCCTGTCTCTCAAATTCCTTACTTCCCTTCCAGCACTCCCACCCCTCCATCTCTCCTTCAGAATATCCCCCATCTGGACGCGCCCTTCCCTTGTATTTCCCCATGTCTCTTAGACACTATTAATCTCCCCAACTCGAGTGTCTGCCTCATCCCCAGATACTGAAAAAGATGCTCCCACGCTCTCCCTCCACAGTCACTTTAATTTGGTTTCCCTTGCCCTGCAGTTAGCTCCACTACTTCATTCCCCTGCTCACATCATCGTTTCTTCCCCATTGCTGTCTTCCACAGAGCCCTCCTTCTCTTTCGTTCTGAAGCCCTTCCCCTTCCTTTATCCCTTACCCTACATTGGCTTCCCCCCCTTTGCCTGCACCAAACAGGTACTCCAAAAATAAATGGCTGGGGCTACAAGTAAAGACAAACAGGGAGGGTAGACCACGCTTAACCACCATGCTAAGCCCTTCTCCCCGCTCACCCTCCTACCTGTACCCATACATGTTTTCAGTCAGTCCCTCTCTTCTCAGACGTCCCGGGCTTTCCTCTCAACCATTCGGGTATTTCTGCCTCGTGGCATTGGCTCCAGTCCTGTAATGGCACATCATACAGCCTTTATACATGCCCCCTTCAGTCCTCTCCATGATTGCTAGGACAGTCCGCTGGTCTTTTAGTTCCACAGGGCCCCAGTCCATTTCAATGAGCAGCGGTGACAAAATAAACCTTGCAAAAGTCACCCTTTTCCCTCCAGCACGAACTTAAACATCAGAACTGTGGTTCATAACACAAACAGCAACTGCAAATACAGTCTCTCCTCCTTTTGCTTAAGCACTCATATTGAGTTCCAGACCTATTTACACAATTCCTGGGCTATTACTCAGCGCAACTTTTGCCTCAGACTCTTCACAAATTCCTCTGCTTTTTCAATCTCCCAGAAGGAGTACGTGGCCCCCTCGTGTTTTATTTTTAAAGTATCTGGATACACCAAGAAGTTCCCAATCTTCAGGTCACGTAATTATTGCATGGAGTTGTTGAACGATTTCCTTCTCTTTAGCAATCGGGCTGAGTAATCCTGTGACATATATAGACGATGGCCCTCATATTCCACCTTCCTCTTTTCTCGAAAAGCCTTCAATACCAGTTCTCTGACTTGAAAATGTTGGAAACGGAATATTATTTGTCTCGGTGGCTGTTCTTTTGGTGGTTTGGGCATCACAGCCCTGTGAGCCCTCTCAAGCTTAAACTTTCCTTTCGTGGGCTGGAGGCCCAATAATCCAGGCAGTACTTGTGCACAGAAATCGAGCGCATTCTCCCCCTCCATACCCTCAGGAAAACCTCTCAGCCACAGATTTAATCACCTATGATAATTTTCTTGATAGTCAAAGGCTTTCTTTAGATCATTTAGTTCCTTTTGGAGGGCACTACCTGCCCAGGGGTCACCAGCAACTCATCCTCCACATGCGAAACTCTCTCTCTTCCATCTCTGAAATTCTGCCCGCTTGCACCACCTGTTGTTCCTGAATTTCCTGGAGTTTTAAATCCAGCTTCCCTTCTAACTTTATTAAATGGGGCTCCAATGCTGCAATAACTTGCCCTGTAACTTCTCTCCCCAACGCAGCAACCTCTGCCGCCGACAGTGAAACCAGGCCGCCACCATCTCCCCCTTCTTCGCATTTTTTGCTGCAGTCCTCTGGCTTTTCGAGGCTCCCGGAGTTAGATACTCATCCATCCTTATCTCATAAACCACAAGATACAAGGTTTCTGTGGTCTCTGGCACTTTTTCTATATTTTATTTTACTTTTTAGGCTGTAAGGAGGGAGCAGCATGGAGATTCATGTCTGTTCAGCTAGCTGCTCATTAGTGCCCCCTGAGGTATTTCTTAATATATTTATGTTATGATGTACTTACTGATGTAAACCCCCCCCAAATCTGAGGCTTACCTGGTGGGCTGAGGCCCCGTTCTACCCCAGTGTTCTGGTTCTGCCTGAAATGGGATTGGAAGTTTCTCTGGGGATCGCGGCTATGGCTGCCAAATTTCCAGTTCCTGGGCCCTATTGGGAGAGGGGGCCAAGGTCCGTGTGCTGTTTTGTGCCTCCGGGCGCTGGGGGAGTGTTCTGCCAGTCCAGAGGGTGGCCGTGAGTGCAGCGGACTGAATATGTAAACAAATATGGCTGCCATGCTGTGTTTGCCCATGCACAGTGAAAATCTTAATGGAGCCATGAATCCATTACTTAGCAACAAGGAAAAAGTGCAAAATGGGCTACTCTTGTTTCAGGAACTCTGATGTGCAAATGGGGCCCTTCTTAAACAAAATAACAATGTTCCTGGCCCCACCTGGCAAGTGGGGTCGGGACATATTATTATTAGCCCCTGAATAGGCTTACAATAAAAGTTATGAGCTGCCAAAAGCAGGGCAGCATAATATGAACAATAATGGTGTCCCTCATTAATCTGCCTGCCTCTGAGAAGGTGTGAAAGGGCACCAGTTTAGTCCAGGAACAGACTGGCCAATCAAGTGGGGAGCTGGTAGACTGCTATAAAAAGAAGCAGAGCCCACAAAAAAAAATAGATCCAGAGAGATCTGAGAGGGAGAGATAGGAGAAGGGATGTACCAGCCTAAAGGCAAATTCTGGGTGCGTTAAGACCCTTCTGAGTCCTCAAAGACAATTAGAGTGCCTATAAGCATACTAGCAAGCAGGGAAAAGCTGTACTGTTAATGCATTCTATGGGGAGACTTATCTAGGATGCTGTTCTGTAGTGTGGCAACCTGTAAATCTAGAATGTTTAAACTGTATCTGAGGCAAAAAGAAAAGAAAAGTATTTGGGACTGTTGAGCTGTATGTAACCCCCCTGCAAATGGGGGTTCCCAAAAGACTTCCAGGAGCTTGCTTGAATGCTCCAAGCCTGAATGGTGTTTGGCATTTAAGCCATTTATCAGTGAGTGTTTTTAGAACCTCTGGTACTGTCTCTTTAAGAGCTGTCTGCTTGCAGACATAATTAGTTTGTATGGGGGACTGTGTGTTTCTTTGATTGAGTACCACTCAAGCTGCGCCAATTCACTTCATTTTGCAGTCACTAGAGTGCAAAGGGAACCTATCTGAAAGATGTAACTGTTTGCCAGAAATTATTTAGAGTAATATGAAATTACAGTTTGTCTAACCTGCTTTCTTTGCAGTCAGAACTGTGTCTGCTAGTTCCCCATTCTAGTTTTGAACTGCTGAACTGGACCAATCAGTGTGGGGTAAGCTAGCTGTAAAATGGTGCCTTGGACGAATCAGAACTTGGACTCATAATCTGAGCCAGCCACAAGAGGATTGTATGGGCAATGACTCTGGGAGATGTAGTTTAGACTTCAGTGCCTTTTTGGACCAACAGCAGCAGTCTATTGTGAGTGACAGCCAATCCAGTCAAGAACTGGGAGGAACTCAAAGGAAGTGCCCGGTTTTGTCAGTTGGAGTTTCAGTTGAGCTTTGTCAGTGAAGAAGGAAGGAGCCCTGTGCTTTTTCAGTGTGCAGTTTAGTCAAAAACGTGTGTAAGGCCCAGAGTTCCGTCTGCAGCTTGTGTAACAGCTTGTTAGGACTGAATCCGTCCTGTGAAAAGAATCAAAGGATCTCTGAAGAGTAGAAAACAGGCTCACCCTGTAGAAGACTGGAAGAATTCTGAAATACTTACTCGGGTCTGTCAGGAACTGAATCTGCTGTGTGTTCTCCGGGTATTGTGCAGTAATTGCGATCGGGATACAGATGCAGCCTGCCTGGTATAGTGCTTTCTTTTATATGGATGTGTGAAGAGGTTTGTGTACCTCAAGTGAGCCCTGCTGACATTGAAGGACCCTATCTTATTTGGAGGTCGTGAGTACTAATTCAGGGTCGCTCCTGTTGAATTGCCACATTAAATCCAAATGGAATTACTGTACTGCTGACTGTTTAATTCTCCTTTTCTCTGTGTGAAAGGGCCCCTACCAGCTGCCACGGTTTGGACTAGCCACTAGGGCTTGGGTACCCAGGGACAGTAACTGATAGGGATAGGCCTGTGCACAGAGCCATAGGTAGATTATTAGAGTGATAAGCTAATTAACCTGATTTCCCCCTGTCCTTGTTATATCCCCCTAAATAAATCAGAGCTGCTTGTTTCAGCAAAGTTATACTGCCTGAGGTATTTGTCTATGTTAAAGTACTGTACTGTGATTGTTGCACTGTATCTCATTTCACAGGAGGTCCCAGTGCCGGAACCAGACCCGGGGGTAAGTGTATACTGTGAAGGTAATTCTGATATATTGTGTGGGCCACTAGTGGGAAGAAAGGGGTTGCAGTGTCCCAGAGGGCTGTGACCAAGTTAGTTTAACTATTGCAAACCCTGACCTCTGGGTGGAGGCACCCGCCATTGGATCCAGGCCCCTCAACCTGTTAGTGGCAAATCAGGCAGGGGTAGTAGCCCCTGGGATAGCGCCATCTAGGGGTTACATGTATAACCGGGAAGAAAAGTTACATGTACTGGACTCGAGACTGCGGAGAAGCACAGCTGTGTGTCAGTTCGAGAAGAAGCTGTGCATCCAGTGGATGTCCAGGGTGACTTCAAGCCTGCCCATGTACCCAGAACCGATGAAAGTCCAGAAAAGGCGTTGACAACAAAAGGCCTTTGAGGTGAAGATGACAAAAGGCCTGTCAAAGATGAATGAGCAGGCACCTACTGACATCCCGAGCCAGCCGGTGGGACATGTAAAAAGACTCACTGCTGTAACCAGACTGATACTGCTGATCTGTGCTTCCCCACTCCCTTCTGAAGGCTTCAAAGCTATAAGAACCCCAGGGCTGTGGCTCTGAGGAGATCTTTTCAAAAAGTGGTTAGTCTAGCAAGGTATTAAAAAGTGGGTAAAGTCCTGGGGAGGACTTTGTAGCCTACTGGAGAAGCCCAAGCCGAAGATTTAAAATTACTGGTTACTGTTGTTGAAATCTAATTGGGGCCCCTTTTGTTCAGTTCAAGTTCAAGAGAACTGTTGTTTCAAGTTCATACCCAGAGTCTGGTTGGCCACCAGTAACCTGGTGAGGTACCCACCGCAGTGGACAGTTACAATCTTTAGGGCCCTGGGGAAAGCTGGGTGCACTCACAGGTGGGGGTACTGGGACTGTGGGATACAGCTGTTGGTTCTGTACTGTTTTATTCCCTTTCTCCTTCCCCAATAATAAATCTGCAGTTAGTTCATTTTATATCTGGTGTCCTGGTGTTGATGGTTATTGTGGGGGAGTGTAATATTGCTGGGTGGGGAAAAGGTCACTGTGTGTGGGCAGATGTATTTTTCCTGGGGGTGGTAACCTTGTGTTTTATCTGCTAGGTGCCCCATATCACTTCCCCAGGTGGAGGCACCATACCATTCAACTCCACTGTAGCACAACGAATAGTGAACCCATGACGGCCCCTTGGGAGGTGTGAACAGTGTGGACCTCGAGGTTCCCGAAATAGTTAAGTGGTAAGTTGGGAGCTGTTACAACTGGAGGCACCACTGGGATTTACTGCCCCACACGTGTGTTCCCCACTCCAAGACTCTGAACAAATATTGGTACCCCTCCCAAAAGTGTGAACGTCAGCATGGTGCAAAAAGAGTTAGAAGACTGGTGCCAAGGGGAGCACCTAGACCTGAAAAAGGCATTAACTATTGCGGGAACCTCGGGGTCCACACTGTTCACACCTGCCGAGGGGCCGTCATGGGTTCTCTATTCGTTGTGCTACAGTGGAGTTGAATGGTACAGTGCCTCCACCTGGGGAAGTGATATGGGGGTTGGGGGTAGGAAGAAGTAGGCTGCTGGTTAACTAGGATCTGCAGCTTATCCATCAGGTAGGGAAATGGGCAGACTGGGTGGGCCAAGCGGTCCTTACCTGCCGTCAAATTCTATGTTTCTATGTTTCTATGTAAGGCGATTCTGGTGACAGGGATCTCTGAGGGTATTGAAATGGCTGCTATTTTGAAAGCTTTAGATGCTCTATAGGGTTAAGGGAAAATTGAAAGTGCATGGTATGAGACATGACTTTGCAAACCAAAGCACCACTGCTCTAGTGAAAAGTGATGTCGAGATAGATGTGAGCAAATTACCTGCCACCATCAAGCTGGAAAGGTCTGAAGATGTATGGACCCTATCTGGCAAGGGGAATAGTCTGCAGTCTGACCCCCTTCCTCTCCTGTACAGCCAGTAGATTGGATGGAAAAGGTTAAATTGTTGTTAGCAGCTAAGGGGAAAGCCTGCCAGCTTGGTGACACTGAGGGTTGATGCACTGGATGCCACACCTTGCGCCACGCAGGTGACCTGGGATCGGGAACAACCTCTGGTTGCTGGGGGTTGGCAGGGGAGGGAGAGGATCGAGCACCCGATGACCGCTCTCCTCTCCTGGGAATGGGAAGGATGTCATCCTGCTCCTTGGCTGCCCCCTGGTGGAGGCTGGCTGGCAGCATCGGAGTTAGGGAGGCAAGAGTGTGGCTATATGGTGCTGGCCTGTTGGTGCAGCAGTTGGATTTCCACTTGCGACGCTGTGACCCAGGTTCGGGAACGGACCTGGGTGCCAGAGGACTGGCTGGGGAGAGATAGTCTGAGCATCCGTTGGACTACTCAGCTCCTCCGGGGGGGATGGGGGTTCCTTGGCCTGGGAAGGGACTGGCCTCTGGCAGCAGCTGGGAGGTACTGCAGCCCTGGTGCCTGACCAATGGGGGAGCACAATAGATGCCAGCGTAATGCCATGGCATCGCGTGGCACATTGTGCTCGGGGGGACGTACAAGAAAAATGGCTCTCCCTGGCGTGACACTGGTGTGGAGATTCGATAGAGGGTTCCTGCCTACCTGCACACTGCAGTACCTCTTGGGGCACCAACAAAGACTTGATGCCTCAAGGGGGAGTTTGGAGCAGCCTGTTCCCCCACCATGCCCCACCTGGGGGGAAAGCCATGACTCCATGGGAAGCCTCAGGAGTGAAGAAGCAGCAGCAGGTAGGTAACTGGGTGACAGCGCTGGGGTGGGGGCAGGGGAAAAATACAAAGTGAAAAAAAAGAGTGTGGCTACGTGATGTGCATATGCCTCCACACACATGCATTGATGGCCATGAGGGACTGGACCAACAAAGCGGAAAAAGGGAGGGGTGACCACAGGCTCTGTGATGCCTTGCCAAGCTGACCAGTGTCCTGCTTTGCTACTGGACCACCCGTAATTGCCCCAATCTGGATTGTGTTCTTGGTGGGGGGAGGATGGACCTCCCCCTTCCTGCCATGGGGAGGGAGTCCGTGGAGGAATGGGGCTCAGGGGTACCGGGGGGAGCAGTGATGGTCCCAGGTGGCTGGTAGGGTTGGAGTGTCCTGCCTACGGTTGTACAGGGGGATAAAAAGAGTATGAGAAAAAAGATGTGAAAGTCTTACTCCAAGAAGAAGCGCCTGCTCAGTTAGTGCCACCTAATGGACCCAAGGATATGGGACCGGATTGGACCCCTTATTTGACTGCAACTTATGAGCAGTACAGGAGATTATGCACCTTCTTGGGAGCCATTCCCATTCCTGTTGGAGAAGATGATTATGAGAGCTGGATGAGACAAGCTACACAAATGGAACAAGTGTGGAAGTGCTCAGATGATGAGACGTGTAGGAGAATTGTGGAAAGCTTGAGAAGTATGGTCTTGGACATAATTCATTTCTTATGAACAAGCTAGCCTAACTGTACTGCAAATGATCACCTTGCTATGCTATAAAGCACATTTAGAGCTGTAGAGAGGAAAGAAGACCTCTTTTTTCAATAGGAGGCTACCAACCAGAGAGAAGGAGAAAAGTTGTCCAACTACATTACTCAGTGGAGACAGTGATACGGAAAATTGCTGAAGCTGGAGGGGTCACCCCTGCTCAGATTGCACAGATAAGACTTGATCAGATTTTGAGAGGTGCAGTGCATTCATGTTGGATTTTGATATCCCTCAGGCTGAGAGATCACAGAACTGATCCTCTGAACTTTTGACAGTTGCTGGATGAAGTAAGTGGCGAAGAAGCACAAGAAGAAATTGCAGACTGTCTCTGGGCACTCACTGTGAAATCTGTACCCCTACAGCCACAAGTAGACAGCCACAAAGAGCCTAGTGCCATCCCTGACCTGGGTATTTAGCTCAAAGAAATCAAAGAGTGTGTTAAGGCTCTACAGATGGCACAGGCATCTCGACCACAGCCCAGTGCTTCGATGCCTGAATGTGACCACCCAATGAATCCTGCCTCTGCCCCAAGGGTCAGGTCTCAACCCTCTGCATTGCCCAGAGAAGGACTGTTTTGTTATTGTTGTGGGGAAGATGGACATCTTGCCCATGGGTGTGCCTGCTGGGAGAATCCACAGCAGGTAGATGAGAAAATGAGAAGATGTCAAACCCAGCAGGGAAACGACAGTGGGGCCCAGTGAGGAAGTGACCTGAGTCTCCGAATGTACTATGCTCTGTGAAATGGACTGAGCCTAAGATCCCTCCAGAGGGCAACTAGTTATCAGAGTTCTTGGTCCCTCGAGCAGACGTTCAAATTTTTGTTGAAGGGCACCTCTGTAATGTGCTGCTTGACAGTGCGTCACAAGTTACCATTACCCACTGTACTTTTTGCATTTGCTACTTAAGACACCTGCCCCAGGAGCACAAGGTGTTGTCCATTTTCAGTTTTTTTAATACTACTTGTTTAATAAAGGACTTGCATTCAATGTGATGGAATGAAAATTCTTGACTTACTTTCTAATGAAGATGATTTACTCGACTGTAGTTTAGTGCAGTTAGCTCAGATATATATTTTTTTTAGGAAATGGGATGTTGTTTTATTATGGGTGATAGTTTTTTGCAGATTAGTCTTTAGTTGGTTAGAAATAAATAAAACTTTACATAGAATGTACTGTAGATTTGCAGAGAAAATCTACTGCCAGATAAAGTACAGCTTTAAAATGGCAATAGATAGCTGGCCTGGTGGTGCTGAGGGTTGAGGCGCTGGATGCCACACCGCATCATGACGGCGACCCAAGTTTGGGAGCGAGCTTGGGCACCAGGGGTCAGTGCGGATGGGGAGAGGATTGAGCACCGCTGGCTGCTCTCCTCCCGGGGAGGGTGGGGGATAACTCAACACGCCAGCGGCTCCCGGTGGAGATCTGGGGCGCTGCAGCACGTCAGCTGCATGTCATACCGCATGGATGACACTGGCAGGGTTGCCTTTCACCAGAGCATCATGGGTGCACCATGCAGGGGGGAGGGGCACTCAGAACATGGAAAAGCCTGGCCCCAAGGGGGAGGCGATGGCACCTAACCCCCATGCCCACCACTGGATCCATCCAGCCTGGCCTTCCAGGTCCTCCACCAAGGGGCCCACTCCCACAGCCAGAGTCTACAAAGTAAAGAGCGCCCAATGAGGAGGGGTGGCCCCACCCTGGAGGGGTTAAGCTGGGGGTGCTGGCTGTGGGAGGGGTGGGGAGAGAGGACCGTGACCAGAGGGAAATAGAATAAAAAAAACAAAAAAATGGCAATAGATACTCTTATATGCCAGGTCTCTCGATTTCATAAAATATGGTGAGTATGCCATGCATCCTTATTCAGGTTACTAATATATCCTTCTCAAAGATCTGACCTGTATGTACGATTTAACAAGGAGTTTGAGCTCAAAGTTCAGTTTGATACCCTCTTATGTATATTTGGAATTTACATCCTGAATACTGAATTTATAATCCAAGAGTTTGTACTAATAACCTGTTCTGGCATATTTTTTATGGAATTGCATATAGTGTTGAAGTCAATATAACATATGAAGCAGTTGCATGCTAATAAAGGGTACAATTTTTTTACTATTGGTGAAAAGGGAAGGAATTTAGCTGTAAAAAACTGCAGGGTCTTTTCTTTCCCTTTTCAATATATAATGAATGCTTGGCAGGATTTTTATTAATTATGTGCTGGGAGCACCTTAGATGGGTTGGGGAGATGTGCATCTTTTTGCTTGAACTACAGTTTTTAAAATGGCAGGTGTTAATGTGCATACTTTAAAAATTGTCTCTTACAATGTCAGTGGGGTTACCAACCTGATCAAACAGTATTGGCTTCTCCATTATGCTTGCCAGCAGAAAGCTGATGTAATATTTTTTCAGGAGATGCACCTCTCCTCCTTGGAGCATGATCAGTTTTTTAATATGGTCTTTGACAGTGTTTTTCATGCTTCATGTCCAAAGGGGAGATGTAGAGGGGTCCTGATTTTGATTAGAAAAGGTCTCCCCTGGAAGTGTCGTAACCCCCAGGGGCGCCACCTCATAACATTACTCCTGCCTGTCTCACGAAGACAGGGTGAGGGGCCCAGATCCGTTGACAGGTGCCTCCACCCAGAGGTCGGGGTTAAGACTAGCGAGTTTACCTCAGTCACAGCCCTCTGGGTTACTGCAACCCCCCTTTCGACCCACTAGTGGCTCACACAGGGTTCCAACAATACTTCTCCCACATGCACTTATCCCCCCGGATGGTATCTCTCAGCGCTCCGGGGTTCCTCTGTAAAGTAAGGTACAGTTATGTCACAATCACTATGCAGTAGTTCACCAGAGATGCACAGACTAACCAGGGTGTAGTTGCAACACATCAATCTGATTTATTAAAAGGAGGCCAATAACAAGGGCAGGGGAATCAAGGCAATTGGCTTACTCTATAATTATCTACCTAGGGCACTGTGCACATGCCTGAACCTAATAGTTACTGTTCCTGGGTACCCAAGCCCTAATGGCTAGTCCAGCGTGGCAGCTGATTGGGGCCCTGACACAGATAGCCTTTGCAATCCTGAGAAAGTCAAAATAAGAAGAACGTTCCCTTAGGGCAGTCAGCAGTGTAACAAACCACTTAAGACCACTGTCTGCAAACTTGGCAGTGAGCTACCCTGATTTAGTACTCACGGCTCCAGCAGATACCGATTCTGTCACCACCAGCAGGACTGAGCCTGAATTTCACCAGCCTCCTCACACATTTATATGGCAATTAGCAGAGGGGTACCATACCAGGCAGCTGCTTCTAGACCCCACACACACTTGCAGTAGACTCGGGCAATAGACGGCAACTTCAACCTCACGGGTGGACCGAGCGCGATTCAGCAATTTTCTCCAGTCCTTACAGGTTGAGCCTGGTAGGTAGCTGGGCTGGCACCAGCCTCCTCTGACTGTACGCTGGTGGATTTTTTGTCCACAGACTCGAACAGGAGAAACGGCCACCTCAGGCCTTTCACGCGCTTCCCGCGCGAACACTCCACCAACGCAGAAGCAAAAGAGCTCCTCTCTTCTCACCAGCCACAACGCATCTGCCCTGGGCAGCATTAAGCACTCCTTACAGGTCGGGCGCCACCCGTTTCCATTGGCTGGCTGAACATGCCAGTCATTTCCTCCTGCTCTCAGTGGTGCGAAAAAGCGCCATAGCCCATAATATCTTTCCTAAAATACAAGCAGTCCCTCTATTGGTCAGCCAACTCTGTAGGGTCCTGAGGTACTGATTGGTCCAATTTAGCAGTTCTGGACCAAAATGGAGGAAACAGTCGAAACAGTCCTTACTGCAAAGGAAGGCAGGTCAGAACAACTACATTATCATTATCATTCTACGTTTTTCTAGCAAACAATCACACCCCACAGCAGAGCTCCCTCTGCACCACTAGCGATGGCAGAAAGGAGCTATTTTCCAGCGTCCCGGGCGTGACTCGGGCATACAACCACACAGACCCCCCCATTTCAATTAATTATGACTGCAACAGGCAGCCCTTAAAGAGACAGCATACGGAGGCTTTAAAAGCACTCACTAGCTACCCATTTAAACGGCTTTGACGCTGAACACCAATCAGGCGCAGAGCATTTACCCAAGCTCCGGGGAAGTGTTTAGGAACCCCCATTTATAGGGGGGGCTTACACCCTTCCGGGCCTGGGAAAGCTTGACGTCCGCGTCAAGTAGTTACTCTTACACCACATTTAAGACAAAACGCTTAGTTAACACCATATCACTCTTTGCATCACATATCTGAATAGCACATTCACATTGTATTATGGTTTAGGCAACATTGTACACATAAGCTCTTGTTCCCCTTTAACTCAGGTCATTAGTTTTTACTCATGACACCGGGACTGGGGAACCCCTCTCTTTCAGTTACTGGCGGGTCACTTGAAACAGAGGCACCACACTCAAAGGGCAATACTAACAATCTGGAGTTATCCCCCAAGGCTAACTTAGGCAAGGAACTCAGGGACACATACACCCCTTTGTGGACCACATTTAAGGTAGTCCACCGACTGACCCAGAGACTCATAACTCAATTATCGGCCGATTAAATGGATCGGCCGGGGTCTCGAAACCTTGAAACAGGCCCTGATTCCACTTCAGTCTCCTTGACATTAGCATCAGGGATCTCTACGGGGGGAAAAGGGCTCAGCACTCATAGTACTATTGGGGGCCTGACCTTCTATCCCCAGACCCACCCCACTGGGCTCAGCCGGGGGCTGTCTACGTACAGGTGAGAAACCATCAGGGCATTCAAAATATTCTTCCGGTTCTGGCATATCACTGGCTTGTTCCCCCATTTTACTCTCTTCTTCTGAAAAGTCAGATAATTCAGCCAGGCCAGACAGTTCAACCATGCTCAAGGACCCAACCCCCTGGGTGTTGCTGCCACCCAATTCAAGCTCTGGAAACATGGGTTCCGGAGACAAAGCTGGGGGCTCGGACAGTCCATCAGGCCCAACCTCATCTCCAGAGTTAACAAGGGGATTGCCCCGAAATAACTGGCTCAGTTCATAAGAGGGGTAGTATTCAATATCATCTTCGTCATTTTCTGGCACCAATGGTTGATCATTTTCTTCTGCAGACTTTGAGCGAGGCCCTCTCGGTGGGCCTGTTGAAGAATCAACAGGTTTGGTGCTTTTCCTGGCTGCAGATCTAGTCATAGGCCTGGAGGGGGGCATTTGGAGATTCAGCTTCAATCAGGATTTGCCCGATTAGCAGCAGATGATTTCTGTGTATAGTTTTCACATCTTTGGAATTGTTTTCAGGCCGCACTTTATATACAGGCAAATCTGTCAATTTTCCCACAACAATGTGGGGGAGGTGATGCCATCTGTCAGCAATTTTATGTTTCCCATGCAGTCCCAGATTTCTCAGTAACACTCTATCCCCTTCTTTTAGCTCCATTGTTTTCACTTTCTTATCATATCTTTCCTTGTTGGCCAGGTTTCGTTTAGCAGCCATGGTCTGGGCCAGTTGGTAGGCATGGTTCAATTGGGCCTTTAATCTCTGTACATACTGTAGATGGTCCTCTGCTTGCACCCCATCAGGGGAAACCCCAAAACACACATCCACTGGCAGTCTAGCCTCTCTCCCAAACATCAGTCGGTACGGGAAAATCCTGTGGTGTCACTTTTTGTACAATTATAAGCGTGAACTAGGGTGCTAATCTGCTGGCTCCATCTCGGTTCGTCTTTTGGTTGCAATGTGCCCAAACATGTCAAGCAATGTATGGTTAAACCTTTCAGGCTGAGGATCTCCCTGAGGATGGTAGGGGGTGGTTCTTGACTTTCGCACCCCCCACAAAGACAGCATCTCTTTACTCAAGCGGCTCTCAAAGTCCCTTCCCTGGTTGGAATGGATCCCCTGCGGGGCCCCATAGTGGACGAAAAAGTTTTCAACAAGTATCTTAGCCACCGTGGTTGCTTTCTGATCCTTAGTAGGGAAAGCCTGTGCATACTGGGTAAAATGATCAGTGACCACCAATATGTTACTGACACTTTTCAGGTCGGGTTCTAGACTTAAATCAATACAGACCAGTTCCATAGGGGCACTAGTGGTAATGTTGACCATGGGGGCAGCTCTCTGGGGTAGAGCTTTCCTTTGCAAACAGCAGCTACAGGTCTTGACATATTGCTCTACATCTGCACTCATTTTCGTCCAGTAAAATCGGGCCCGTACTAGATCAAGTGTTCGGTTTATGCCAAGATGCCCCATTTGGTTATGCAAGGACCTTAAGACCAGTTCTCTAAAGGCTGAGGGCAGCACCAATTGTTGTTTATCTACCCGGCCTTTCTTATTCAGAGTCTCTCTATATAGTAGTTGGTTAATCAGCTTCAATTTGGGCCCTTCTTTATACAACAGGGCAGTCCTCAGATCAGTGGAGCGTAACTTGGACACGTCCCTCCCGACCTGCAAAGCCTCCACAGCCATTTTTATCATAAGATCACAGGATTGAGCCTGTTGGAGACTATCATTGTTGAATTGGGGCAGTGAGCTAGTGTCTAATGCAGAGAAATGACAGTAGACAGCAGGTATGCAGTTTTCAGTTGGCCCTAAACAATCCACCATACAGTCCACCGCGTCAGGAGACACCTGTTCCTCTTGTCAAATTTCTGGCAGAGGGCTCTTATGTCAGGTTCTGACAATCTGACCCAATCAGTGTGTGGCGTAGGCCTCCGAGAGAGAGCATCCACATCTATATGGTTTAGGCCCGCCCTGTACTCAACAGCATAGTCGTAGGTGACCAAGGCAGAGAGCCACCTATGGCCAGTGGCATCCAACTTGGCAGAGGTCTGTACATAAGTCAGAGGATTGTTATCAGTCTTTACCACTATCTTGACATCATATAAATAGTCATGAAACTGATCAACAATGTCCCACTTCAGAGCCAGGAACTCTAGTTTGTGCACTGGATCATTTTTTTCTGAAGGAATCAGGCTTCTGCTGGCAAATGCTACAGGTCTCAGACCATTCGCATGCTCCTGATATAACACAGCCCCCAATCCTTGTAGACTGGCATCAGTATGAAGAGTGTATGGCTTGGCCGGGTCAGCATAGGCCAACACTGGGGCATGGGTAAGTTGATATATAATGTCATAGAAAGCTTCCTCACACTCAGCAGTCCAACGATCCCCAAACATATAATTCGGCCGGAAATACTTCTTTTCTGTCTCAGAGCGATAACCTTCTTATACTTCTTATGCGAGGGGTGGATACCCCTGAGTAAGGTTGAGGAGGGGGCGAATCACTCGAGAATAGTCCTTAAAAAACCACCTATAATATCCACAAAACCCCAGGAATCGTTGCAGCTCTTTCAGATTCCTGGGCTGAGGCCAAGTGGTCAAAGCCTCCACTTTGCTAGGGTTAGTCTCTATGCCCTCAGTGGACACTATGTGGCCCACGTATTTCACAGAAGTCTGGAAGAATTGACACTTGTCAATAGACAGCTTGAGGCTGAAATCCTCCAACCAATCCAAAACCTTGAATAATCGTTGCTCGTGTTCTTCCAAAGATCGGCGAAACACTATGACGTCATCTAAATAGACCAGACACTCGAGTAGATTCATGTCCCCCACAGCCTGCTCCATCAGACGCTGAAAAGTGGCTGGGCCACCTGAAATCCCTTGAGGCATCCGAACAAACTCGTAGAAACCTAGGGGGCAAATGAATGCAGTCTTCTTCCGGTCGTCTGGGGCCATCGGGATCTGGTAGTATCCACTGCGGAGATCCAACACAGAGAACCACTTACTACCATTTAAACAATCCAATGCATCCTGTATGTGTGGCATAGTATACTGGTCCGGAATGGTCCTCCGATTCAAAGTGCGATAGTCTACACACATCCGAACTGCCCCATTCTTTTTCCTTACTACTACTATGGGGGAGCCATAGGGGCTCCTGGACTTTTGTATTACCCCAGCAGCAAGGAAAGAATAGTCGAGTACCTAGAGGCCAGTGGAGCACAGGACCCAAGGCAGCATGGATTCACAGTGGGAAGGTCATGTCAGACGAATCTAATAGATTTCTTTGACTGGGTGACCAAAGTAGTAGACCAGGGAGGGGCTGTGGACATGGCCTACCTAGACTTTAGCAAGGCATTTGACACAGTCCCACACAAAAGATTAATAGTCAAATTAACCAGCCTGGAGTGGGACCCAGGGTGATAGCCTGGGTAAAACATTGGCTGGACAACAGGACACAGAAGGTAATTGTAAATGGGTCCACTCTGAAGAAGGGGTTACTAGTGGGGAATTGCCATGAGGGTTCAGTATTGGGTCCAGTCCTTTTTAATGTCTTCATCAGTGACATTGCAGAGGGACTGGAAGGAAAAGTATGCCTTTTGCAGATGACACAAAGATCTGCAACAGAGTTGATACACAGGAGGTGTGGAAAGGATGAAAAGGGACTTGGCAAGGTTGGAGGAATGGTCAGAAGTATGGCAGCTAGGATTCAATGCAAAGAAGTGCAAAATAATGCACCTGGGAAACAAGAACCCAGGGGAAGAATACACAATGGGTGGGAGGTAGTAACAACAACAAAAAAGGAAAGGGACCTGGGGGTAATCATATCAGATGACCTGAAGGTTAGCAAGCAATGTGAGAAGGCAGTAGGGAGGGCTGGGGGTATACTGGGATGTATAGGGAGAGGCATCACCAGCAGAAAACAGGAAGTTGTTATCCCTCTGTACAGACAGTTGGTGAGACCCCATCTGGAGTACTGCATCCAGTTCTGGAGACCCCTCTCATAAGGACAAGACAGGATAGAAGCAGTCCAGAGGAGGGCAACTAAAATGGTGCAGGGTCTGCAGAGAAAGCCGTATGAGGAGAGACTAAAGGAACTTAATATGTATACCCTTAAGGAAAGAAGGGGGCATGATAGAAACTTTAAGTACCTCAGTGGAATCAACAAAGTCCAAGAGGTAGCATCTTTCAGAACAAAAGACTTGCAAGAACAAGGGGACACAATTTAAAGATAGAAGGAGGGCGGTTCAGGGGCAATGTGAGGAAGTATTATTTCACAGAGAGGGTAGTGGATGCATGGAACAGCCTTCCTGAGGAGGTTGTGGGGTCTAAAACTGTGGGAGAATTCAGAATGCATGGGACAGACATAAGGCAATTCTTGTGGGGGGTAGGAAGAAATAGGCTGTTGGTTAACTAGGATCTGCAGCCTATCCTGTAGGTAGGGAAATGGGCAGACTAGATGGGCCTAGTGGTCCTTATCTGCCATCAAAGTCTATGTTTCTATGTTTCTATGTTTCTATGTTTCAGCCAACATCTCTTGCAGATGCCGCCTTACATCATCTATATCAGCGGGGGCCAAGCGCCGGGATCTCTCTCAGAAAGGCCTTTCATCATGCAGCAGAATGTGATGCTCAGCCCCCTGTACACATCCCACATCCCACTCTTTCAGGGAGAAAACCTGGTCTCTCTTGGCAAGCCACTCACTGACCCTTTGTTTCCATCCAGCTGGCAGCGGGGAGTCACCGAAGTCAAACATATCAGGAGTAACTCTATCATTGGTCCTGGAACCCTTGCTGTTGGGTAGTACTGTGGTATCTGCACAATGTACACTTGCCAAGGTGCACCCTCTTCTTATTTGAATTTCTCTGTCGGACACATTGTGCACTTGAACCATCACCCTCTTAACGTAAGCACGAGCTCTAGCCGGCAAGATGCTGGGTCTGACCAACAGTCCCTCAGGTAATCTTCCCTCCACAGGTGCATCCAACATTAACAACTTATTCTTAACATCTGCTTTTAGTCGTACTTCCCCATGCAGGACACATTGGGCATTGGGGCAAGTGTCACTGGGGCCGGATCCTTTTTCCACACCACACCCACCGGGCCTTCAGGTTCCCCCGCACTAACCTTCTTTTGAGTGGCACTTGCCTTTTTAATCACAGCAGGTATGCTTAAAGCTCGCCCAGTCTGGAATGCTTGTTTTTCGGAACACAATTGGGCCAACCGTCCAAACATATGTGCATTCGTCCCAATCTACAAAGGCACCCCATCATACAGTCCAGTGGGTGGGCAAATGAAAACTAGGGTTTCCACCTGCTCATCCATTCCGGCCACAGATGCAGAGAAAGATAGCCAGACTCGGATGTACCCCAAATACAGATAGGCCTTGTCGCTCAACCCCCACACATGTAGGCCATTTAAAGGTTGTAGGGGCACCTCAGGTAAGTGTGCCTGGTACCAGTCCTGGAACATGATGGTTACCTGAGAGCCACTGTCTAATACAGCTCGGGTGGGAATTCCATTTACCCGCACCAGGGTCTCCATCGAAGGCCCGACCACATCAGTCCAGTCGGGGGCCACAGCGTTGATAGTCGACTGGGCATGGGCCTGAGTCACAAAACTTTTCTTGGGGGCCCGAGACTGGGCCTGGCGATGTCGGGCGATCAGTCTGCTGTTAACTTTCCTTAAATTCTCCGGCCTCTGGCACTTGGGTTGGAAATGCCCATCTTCCCCGCAATGGTAACAGAACTTGGGGTCCCGAGGGTCACTATTGGGCGGTTGACACCTCATCTGTGGGGGACCCTGAGAAGGGTGAGGGGGCTGCCTTGGGCCGAGGGTCTGGTTTCTGTTTGTCTTCGGGGCCCCGGACCTAACAGGGTACATAGTAGATTGCTTCAAGTCCCTCACCAGATCCCGCAAATTCCTGACCTCGTCCCTCAACTCACTCTCTACGTGGGGGTCAGAGAAAATAACTCGCATCCCTACAGCACCTGGAAAATCAGGGGATCCCTCAAACCCTCCAGACAGGCTGATCTCCTCGGGGTCAAAGGCTCAGGGGTCCCACTAGGGTTCACTGCTCCCACACATGGTTCCCACCCCTCTTCATCAGTCTCCACCTCTCTAATTTCCCTCATTAGTTGACAATATTCAGGTGGAGTGGCCCGCCGATCATGTAGCTTAAGTTTTAACAGTATTACGCTAGAGAATCTGGCAGATTTTAAAACATGTTCTAACCTGACCTGATTCAAGGCTGCGGCAGTGATTCCCCCTTTCCTATAGGCCTTCTGCAAGGCTCGCTCCACTCTAGTGACGAAGGTGGACAGTTTCTCATTCCTCCACTGTTTAGCAGACCTGAATTTCCATAATAAATCTTCACCAGTCTCAGTACTCCCAAACACCCCTTCTAAAGCAGAGAGGTACTCTGTGGCGGTGACTTCCGGGCTGGTGGCCCGCAAAAACCTAATGGCTTCTAACGTGGGGCCCCGTAGACTCTCCATCAGTCTCTTCCTTTTCTCCCCCTCAGAGCATTGCCATTCCTCCCCCAGCTTGCTCCTCACCAGCCTAATTGTTCTCTCTCTTATCCCCCTGTCTTATCAACACTAGGCCCATCCATCCCCTTATTCTTCCTTTCCCAACCTCGGATAGGAGCTCACTACCCTGGGTTGTGACATCCTACCATGCCCGTGCTATGCATTCAATCCCGGGGCTCACACGCCACTCCTTTCTCCATCCACCTTCTCTACATCCAGCTTTACCAACTCCTTTCTGTGCACCGTGCCCTCCTAGCCTTCTCCCCCTACTTCCCTCCCTCTCTTCCCCTACCTTCACCTCTACCTGGTGTATATTTTTATTTTATTTTTTCTTCCGTTACTTCCTCCTGCAACCTTAGATAACCTGCTTTATCTTCCTATAGACACTTCTTATTATGTAAATGCAGTACTGTAACTCTGTACAATATCTGTATAATTCTATGTACATATGAACTTCTTTTCTTCCTCTCTCAAAGAGTATTATCTGTATTGCCTTGTAAATACCTGTGTTGACCTGTATATACAATTGTTCATGCTCCACCCAGGTCCATCTTGCAAATGAGCTTCTGCTCAACGATGAATGCCTGGTTAAATAAAGACTTGATTGATTGATTGATTGATTGATTCCTGAACTAAGGGGGTGGCATAGTCCATCCAAGCCTCCAGGTCATCCTCCTGGAGGCACTGGCACTGTGCCAGAAAAAAGCTTCAGCCTATGGTAGGAATCAAGCTGGATAGGAGGGACCACTAAGGGCAGTGGAGCTAAAACAGAACTCTTTGGCGGGCCGGGGGAGTTGCCTGGGGAGACCTGGGGGGTAGCATCACTAGACAAATCCAAGGCTTGTAGCAATTCCTGGGTAGTCCTTCCCTCCACAGCTAGCAATTTAAGCAGCTTATCTTTAAAACTATTAGTCTGGGGAGACCCTCCAGGAGTGACGGACCCACTCCGAATATGAATCAGCCTCCATCCCTGTGAGGTACCCTCTGGATAAATCGCTGGAGGTACCTTCTCGGGTCGATGGCCACACTACACAGGCGCAGTACCTGCAACGTCTGGTCAAGCAGGTCAGCCATACGCCCTTTCACCTCCACCTTGTCTAAACATTTTACTCGCTCTGCTGTGGAAATAATGTCCGCTGTTGGAGTTCCCAGGGGCACATCTAACAGTAATGCAGTTTTCTGGGAGTTCAGCTCTTCGGCTTCACCCCACCCCATCAGTCTGTGTACCATTGTCTTGATAGGCCCCACCTTAATTTTTTCCACCATACCACCTTCCAGTTTTTCCATTTCTGATACACTTCCCCGCTTGGCCACTAGGGGACACTAATCCCAGTGGTGCCTCCAATTTGTAAACCCCAGAGGGCGCTACCCTTAAGGCTACTACCCCTGCCTGTCTCCACGAAGACAGGGTGAGGGGCCCAGATCCGTTGGCGGGTGCCTCCACCCAGAGGTCAGGGTTAAGACTAGCGAGTTTACCTCGGTCACAGCCCTCTGGGTTACTGCAACCCCCCTTTTGACCCACTAGTGGCTCACACAGGGTTCCAACAATACTTCTCCCACATGCACTTACCCCCCTGGATGGTATCTCTCAGAGCACTCCGGGGATCCCCTGTAAAGTAAGGTACAGTTATGTCACAATCACTATGCAGTAGTTCACCAGAGATGAACAGACTAACCAGGGTGTAGTCGCAACACATCAATCTGATTTATTAAAAGGAGGCCAATAACAAGGGCAGGGGAATCAAGGCAATTGGCTTACTCTATAATTATCTACCTAGGGCACTGTGCACAGGCCTGAACCTAATAGTTACTGTCCCTGGGCACCCAAGCCCTAATGGCTAGTCCAACGTGGCAGCTGGTTGGGGCCCTGACACAGATAGCCTTTGCAATCCTGAGAAAGTCAAAATAAGAAGAATGTTCCCTTAGGGCAGTCAGCAGTGTAACAAACCACTTAAGACCACTGTCTGCAAACTTGGCAGTGAGCTACCCTGATTTAGTACTCACGGCTCCAGCAGATACCGATTCTGTCACCACCAGCAGGACTGAGCCTGAATTTCCCAGCCTCCTCACACATTTATTTGGCAAAGAGAGGTACCATACCAGGCAGCTGCTTCTAGACCCACATACACTTGCAGTAGACTCGGCAATAAACGGCAACTTCAACCTCACGGGTGGACTAAGCGCGATTCAGCAATTTTCTCCAGTCCTTACAGGTTGAGCCTGGTAGGTAGCTGGGCTGGCACCAGCCTCCTCTGACCGTACGCTGGTGGATTTTTTGTCCGCAGACTCGAACAGGAGAAACGGACGCCTCAGGCCTTTCACGCGCTTCCCGCGCGAACACTCCACCAACGCAGAAGCAAAAGAGCTCCTCTCTTCTCACCAGCCGCAACACATCTGCCCTGGGCAGCATTAAGCACTCCTTACAGGTCGGGCGCCACCTGTTTCCATTGGCTGGCTGAACATGCCAGTCATTTCCTCCTGCTCTCAGTGGTGTGAAAAAGCGCCATAGCCCATAATACCTTTCCTAAAATACAAGCAGTCCTCTATTGGTCAGCCAACTCTGTAGGGTCCCAAGGTACTGATTGGTCCAATTTAGCAGTTCTGGACCAAAATGGAGGAAACAGTCAGAAACAGTCCTTACTGCAAAGGAAGGCAGGTCAGAACAACTACATTATCATTATCATTCTACGTTTTTCTAGCAAACAATCACACCCCACAGCAGAGCTCCCTCTGCACCACTAGCGATAGGCAGAAAGGGCTATTTTCCAGCGTCCAGGCGTGATTCGGGCATACAACCACAGCACCCCCCATTTCAATTAATTATGACTGCAACAGGCAGCCCTTAAAGAGACAAGCATACGAGGCTTTAAAGCACTCACTAGCTACCTATTTAAGCGGCTTTGGCCTTGATCCTAGGTGCAGAGCATTTACCCAAGCTCTGGGGAAGTATTTAGGAACTCCCATTTATAGGGGGGTTACAGTCGGATATACTCACCGACTCTGAGGGCAGATATGTAATAGTAGGGGGGAGGGGTTGTTGTACAGTAAAGAGACGACTTTAGTCAATACTTATTTCCCTCCAAACACTACGAAAGGGGTATTCTCTAAGTTTTTTACTCAACTTACTTCAAAGATTAGAGGAAGGGTAATTTGGGAAGGGAATTTGAATGTTACTCTCAATCCTTCGTTAGACGCTTCAAACCCCAAACGGTATTGCTATGCTGCCCTAACTAGATATCTAAATCATACCTAGAAACATCTAAGACTGGTGGATGTTTGGAGGTGCCTTCATCCCAGAGACAGGGCATATACACACAACTCAGCCCGACAAGGCAGCTTGGCTAGATTATTTCTTTACAACTATTGAGCCTATGGGGGATGTGCAGTGGTTGGATTTGGGCCCCATACTTCTGTCTGACCATACTCCGATTTTGGTTACTTTTTGTAACATTAAAGAACCGACTACAACCTTTTGGCGATTGCATTTGGCCTATTTAAAGTACCAAGCTTTACGTCAGCACCTAACTGAGCAGGTCTGGGCCTTTTTGGAGAGTAATGACATGGGGGAGGTTGCAGATGGCATCTTGTGGGATGCTCTGAAGGCTTCTATACTTGGGAACTTGACAGCTTATGCTTCGGCAAAGCAGAGACCTTGGAAGAGGAAAATGTCTGAACTTTCTCAGGAAGTGCACAATTTATAATCCAGCCTGGTTAAGGGTGATAAGTCGGTTCGAAGTACAGTAGGTTGTTAGACGCAAAGTCTGAATTGCTAAAGTATTTAGATCAGAGAACCCAGCAAGTGCTGTATTATTTGAGGCAGCGGATATAATTAGGGGGATCAAGGGGAGCTAAGTATTTGGTGAGGCGCCTCAGGGTTCAAAAGGTAGCAGCCGCCATATTAAAACTTTGAGATCCGGTAACAGGCAGCCATGCACACACTACAGGGGATATTTTAAAAATATTTTTGGCCTTTTATCAACAATTATATTCTCCAGAGTCTGCAGGGCCAACATCGGAGAGGTTTTTATACTATTTGACTCAAACCAATTTACCTAAGCTATCAGGGAGGCAATCATCCTCTCTACTCTCCCTTATTTCATATACAGAGCTTACTGAGGCGATCCAGTGATCAAAGGCTAGGAAGAGTCCAGGTACAGATGGTTCCCATCAGATTTCTACAAGGTTCCGGACCTACAACAAGTACTGTGTCCCACATTATTGAGGGCTATGAGGGGGATCCAGGGAGGAGAGTCCTCTCCCCCCTCATGGAATTATGCTATAATTAAAGCCGGGAAAGGATCCTTTGAGACCAGAATCCTATCAACCTATTTCAATGCTGAATGGTGATTATAAGTTCTTTATGGCTGTCTTTGCAGATAGGTTTGAGGGCCTTCTCCCATCTCTGATTGACCAGGACCAGATGGGTTTTATACGCGGTTAACAGGTGTTTGATAATGTGAAACATACTTTCTTGCTTTTGGATTATACATGCGAGTGCTCTGTCCCTCTGGTCCTGGTTAGTCTTGATGCGGAGTAGACCTCTGATAGGGTCTTGTGGCCATTCCTTTGGTCTATTCTTCAAGTTTTTGGGTTCCCACCTGACTTTATTTCTATGTTGCTTCATTTTTATTCATATCCCACTGCCTGCGTTCAGGTGAAAGTCTCCTTATCCTCTCCATTTCAATTAGCGCGGAGTACACGTCAGGGCTGTCCATTGTCCCCCTTATTATTTGCTCTATATGTTGAACCCCTAGCATCTCATATTCACCTCTCTCAACAAGTGGAGGGTGTTCCGCTTTGAGGGAGAGATTATAAGGTGGCACTTTTTGTAGATAACATCTTATTGACCCTGACAAACCCTACCTCTTCTTTAAGGGAGGTTTGGTGGCTTTTGGAAGAATTTGAATTGTTGTCCGGATTCCAGTTAAACAAATCAAAACCTGAGATAATAACTTATAGATTTACACCGTCAGATGAAATTTATACCATGTTTCCTATATGATAGAATAGAAATTATATTAAGTATCTGGGAGTAGGGGTAACAAAATATTTAGATCATATTGATTTATTGAACTTTGAGTCCATTACACAAGAGATAAAGAACACTTTACGGTTGTGGAGAACATTGCCTTTATCGTTTTTGAGCAGGTGGAAGTGATTCGAATGGTGATTTTACCGAAAATCCCTCCCTTTTTTTTTTTAACAAACACTCCCTGTATTCACCACAAGGGCCCTCTTCCAAGGCTGGCAAACGACTATTCTAAATTTTGTTTGGTGGGGTGGGCGGCCTAGGGTGCAGGCGGAGGTTCTTTATCCATATCCAGACCAGGGTGGGGTGGGTCTTCCCAATTTAGAGTGGTATGCTAAAGCTTCTTTTTGCATATTTTCAGTTATTGGACAAACCCATCATATTCGGCCTATTGGAAGGAAATTTGTATTAAATGATATGCATAATATAGGTCATATTTTGTTAGCCGCATCTATTCCACAAATCCCTCTCCTTCATTTTAACTTGTTTACTAGAGTGCTACTCCAGGCCTGGCATGGCTATCGGAATTCTCTTTCTCAGGAGCAATGTCTTTTAATAACAGCTATGGCCTGGGATGGGGCAACCTCATTTTACAAAGCAGAAATATTTCTCAGGAGGTGGGCCCACCTGAGGTTGGAATATTATTTTCAATTTTTTGACTCGAAGGGACAATTCCCCTTTGGGGAGTTGAAAAAGCGATATGGATTGGGGAGGGTGTACCCTTTTAGACTTTTATAATTGGGCTCCTATTTGCAAACTATTCCAAATCTACATACCCTCCCAGAGGCTATGGGCACCCCAGGCATCCAAATTATTATAGCAGCACAAAATGGGGAGTAAATATGTCATTTAATTGTGAAATGGTACTCAGATATACGAGCAACTGAAACGGAAGAAGTTAAATCTATATTTTCTAGATGGGAGCAGGATTTAGAGGGAAGCTGCACATGGGAGGCATGGTTACAGTCAGCATCTATAAGTTTCTGGGTATCATCTTCTCCTTATATAAAGGAATTCTCCTGGAAATTTTTTCTTACACCAGTGCAGGTGGCTAAATGTAAGGGCTCCCAATATGCGAGCTGCTGGAGGAACTATGGAAAATTACAAGCTGATCAGATGCATATCTTCTGGGGTAGTTTGGAGTTGAAGTCATATTGGCAAATGCTTCAGAGAGAGATTTGCAGAAGATGTTTATGGGGCAATTAATTCTGATCTCCAAATTAGTTTTACTCTTAGTTCTTCCAGAGATTCCTAAGTTACCTAGACATCAGGTCGGGTTGTTGTTATTATTGATTCTTTGTGCAAAAAAAGCCTTAACAAAATTCTGGTTATAATCCCAGGTGCCAATTCTGGAACAGTGGCATGAGATAGTACATTTTGTATATGAGGTGGAGAAAGTGTATTATAAGATTACAGGTAAAGAAACGTAATGTTTGGAAATCTGGAGGCCTCGGATTTACTTTCAACTGAAGCTTAATCCTACCTTTGTGCCATGAGGCTGGAGAACTTTAATTACTATTATTATTATAGGGTGCTGCCTGGTTTTCTTTGGATTGCTAGTTGGGAGAATTCTTCCTTACACAAGTATACAGATTAAGTAATTACTCCTAGTGTGTTAATGGCTTTAGATTTATTCTCTGCAAAAAAAAAAATTGTCTCTTTTGCAGATAAATATTGTCAGTTATAGATTGGATTCTTTGTTCTTGTTTTTTATATGTATGATGCTAACTGCTGGTTAAATTTTTTCTTGTTATTGTGTTACCTTAATAAAGTTTGGTTATAAAAAAGGTGGGACTTCCGGTGACGTCACTGGCATGGTGGGAAGCTAATTTTAGAAGCTCCCTGATCACCTCATCCTAATCTATTGAAATCCGTAATAAAGCAACTCCAATAAAATAATTTCAGCAATGTACTCAGCACTACTGATGTCAGAAAAGCCGCAGAAAACAAAAGGTCAGAGATTTTCTTCTTCCTCATCGAGTAAAATGAGACAAACTACTCTGAGTAGGCCCCAAAAGAGCCTAACGACCTTGCCCCAGCGTAGAAGGCACCCATCGGAATCCTCAGTGGACTGGGACTAAGACGAGATGGAGCAGTTGGAGAACACCAGTCAAACACTTAAACAAATCCTAGCCACATTTAACAAAATCAACACAGCTCTGGTAGACCTGAAGCAAGACGTATGAGCCCTGGACAGAAAAGTCTCTACATCGGAAGCCAGAATTGGAGAGCTGTCGGAAGAGCAAGATGGTACGGAGCGGCTCCTTTTGTTCTTACTCCAAAGAGACCGGGAGACCCAAGCCAAATTGGAAGATTTGGAGAACCGCTCTCTTCTGAATAACTTCAGGATTCACAGAATCCCCGAAAGTGCAGAGGAAGGCTTCCCGACAATGGCAGATTTTGTGCAGCAGTTGCTGAGAGCGGTGCTCTCCCCGCCGCCAGACATAAACCTAGAAATAGATCGTGTACACAGATCCCTGGCACCTAAACTGGCCAACCCCAACGCTAGGCCTCGCTCTTTGATAATTTGAATGCTTCACTACTAGAGCAAGGAGTGGATTATTCATGAAGCCTGGAGACATCGGGACTTAAAATATCAGGAGGCAACCATTTTTTTTCGATCAGGACTTTTCGACAGCCCAGCAAGCCGAAAGGCAAAGAGTTCAAGAGGTTATCAGGGAGAAAAAAGAAATAAAAGCACAGCTGCTCTTCCCGGCGAGACTTAAGATTAACCTGGAGTTGGCAGCGAAGACCTTCCCTTCCCTTCCTTGGTCGAGGCAAATCCAACCCTGAAGGAGCTCCAAGTTACTGTGCCTGATCTGGAACTTGAAATCCTGGAGAAGAAACTTAGAGCAGGGGCTTGGAATGTGGTATCTCGTAACACCACCAAAAAATGGGGATTTCCAGGCTCTATCGTGATGGCGACAGCGGGGGATATCGCCAAACTCATGCTGCATGCAGAAAAAAGAAACAGGGTCAAAATTGGAGAGAAGGTGGAATCACTAGCACCAAAAGATTGAGCCTGGCCCCACATAAAGAGGTACTCTAGGGACTTTGGTTCTGTTCTCGGACTTTTTGCAGGTATACAGAGGGGCCTCCACACCTAAAAGAACTAGGGCCAAATGGGGGGGGAGAGGATACTCCTTTGAGTAATTGCCAGGCAAAGGCAGAATACCCCTGGGTTTGTGGAGCATTTTTGGGTTAAGGATTGGAGGGGGGGTGCCCTTTCTCTTTTTTGTTCTTAATTAAAGTTTGGATTGAATGGGGACCTTCAAGTTTAGCGTGCTAGAGGGCAGAAGAATGCGGCTCAGAAAGCAGCCATTCAGCACTGGGATAGACTCATATTTAAGCATCTCACAAGGAATGAATGTGTGGGTTTTTTTTTAGGTTAAAGCAAAGGAATGTAGATTGTTTGTCAGTCGGGGTTATATTGGAGGGCGATGTTAAACAAAGGGTGGAGGGGGTGATCGGGTGGTCATGGGTTGTTTGGTTTATTCACACATGCGGAGTGACGTCTAGACTTATTAGTTGTCAGCCTAAAGTCACAAGGTTAGCTAACGCGACAACTCCCCTTAACAACATAGGGGTCATAAATTAGTCATGTTTGTGACCACTCTTGGTAGTTTTCACTATCAGTTATCTTTCCTAGGAAGTGAAATAGACCTGTTTTTGTGCTTGTTTATATAAAAGGTGTTATAGAGGATCTGTATTGGATCCCATGTTTCAAACCAGTAGCTATATGTTGTTATATCTTCAGCTACAAATGTTTCTTAGCAAAGTTTGTCGACGTGAGTTCAAAGGGGTTATGAGGGCTCAAAAGGGCCCACAGGGTCCTGAGGGATCCTGGAACATGCATTTGTTTTATAGGATGATTGGGAAGAGATCTACTAAGGCAAAGAAATGGCAGCACACTTAAGGATCATCTCCTATAATGTAAATGGATTTAACTCCCCCATTAAAAGAGCTAAAATCCTAATGGAACTTAAAAGAATGAATTGTGACATGGCTCTCCTCCAAGAGACGCATCTCTCGGAACTAGAGCACACTAAATTAAGGTGTCAGTGGTTGGGGAGAGTGGTGGCCACCTCAGGTAAGGAGACAAAAAAAGCGGGGGTGGCAATATTAATTAAGAAAAAGTCCCCATTTTGTGGGCAGGACGTAGAGGTTATGCACCAGGGTAGGTGCATCAAAGTCTCGGGGACGGCTCAGGGTAGACTAATTCATGTGGTAAATATATATGCTCCAAACAATGGGGCAGCTAAATTTTACCCGGAAATCTTTCAAAAAGTGGTGTTGCTTCCCAAGAGTCAGTTAGTGCTCGGAGGTGATTTTAATGCCACACTGTGTCCAACAATGGACCGCTCCTCTGGGAGATTAGAGACCTCTAAGCAGGCCATGAGAAGTCTGAATATGTTAATGAAGGAGGGGGGTTTATAGATATTTGGAGAGTGCATCATAAAAATGAGAGGGACTATACTTTTTATTCAATTCCTCAGAATTCATATTCCCGCATAGATTTCTTTATAACATACACCACGGATCTCCATTTTTTCACCAATTCTAAAATTTACCCCCTAACTTTATCAGACCATGCTCCATTCTCTATTGATTTTACATGGGATTGGGAACCCAGAATAACTACATGGAGGTTAAATACATTGTTGCTGAACGATAAGAATGTGGTACGACAAATCGCATAGGATATAAAAAACCTCATTACGGACTCCCCCATGTCAGATAGTACTTCGATGTTATGGTCGGACACGATGAAAGCTGTCCTGAGGGGACAATTAATAAGTTTGGCTTCAGCTAGGAAAAAATCAAGGAATAAAAAGTTAGGGGAGCTGCAGACCAAGATAAAAATATTGGAGATGGAACAGAAAAATAAACCAAGAGGGATGGAGAAAATTCTAAAGGAACTAATAACTTAATGAGCTAGAAACTGAAAAAGCGGAGGGGCTATTGTGCTTTACTAACCAAAAATATTATGAGGGAGGGGGTAAGGCCTTGAAACTCCTCGCTCTGAGACTGAGGAGAGAACAGGTGAGCAGGTATGTCTCATTCCTCCTAACCAGAAATGAAGTTAATGTTCGAATAGAGAAACCAGGAGAAATAGCCAAGGCTTTTAAAAACTATTATTGGGAACTCTACATAGAAAAAAGGGATCTACAGGAGGTGCAGAAGAACACGGAATCCTTCTTAAATGCCCTGAAGTTGCCTAAATTGTCCCTTGAGATGCGGGAAGAACTGTCTGCCCTCATTACAGCGAAATGAGATTTCAGCAGTCATAGATAAACTTCCACCAGGCAAATCCTCGGGCCCAGATGGATTCCTGGTGGAGTTTTACAAAATATTTAAAAAAACATTAATACCCAAATTTGCCACAGTTCTAAACGCTATCCTAGAGAGTAATAAACCCCCATGTTCATGGTGTGAAGCCTTAATTACAGTCATTCCTAAACCAGCTAAGTCCCCTGCTGTTTGTGAGTCATACAGGTCCATCTCCTTATTAAATCAAGATTATAAAATTCTGACAAAAATTCTAGCTAACCATCTACAAAAATATATTGAAAATTTGATACATCCGGATCAAACTGGATTCATACCCCACAGGCATATGTCTGACAATATCAGGCGCCTGTTAAATATTCTGGAGCATAAGAACAAGTCCCAGAACACCCAAATTGCCATTTTTCTGGACGCAGGAAAAGCCTTCGATAGGCTGAACTGGTCTTATCTTAAAGCAGTCCTCTCAAAAATGGGCTTTGATGGTGCCTTCTTGCAATGGGCTACGCTGGCCTACCAGAATCCTTCTGCCAGAGTCAGGGTTAACGGCACTTGTCCGAGACTCTTTTAGTAGAAAGGGGTACCAGACAGGGCTGCCCCTTATCACCCCTGCTCTTTGCGTTGGCAATGGAGCCCCTTGCCCAGGCAAGAAGAGAGGAGAACAAGATACAGGACATTAATATAGAGCAGGCCCAGAATAAAGTGTTGCTTAATGCAGATGACACGGTGATATATATGCAAGACCCTGAGAACTTGATCCCCCTACTAATGAACCTCTTGATCCAGTTTGGTAAACTTTCCAGATTTAAAATCAACATGGACAAATCCGAGGTCTTGCCAATAAGTGGCAAGTTTCCACGGAATTTGTACAGGCAGATTCCATTTTAGTGGGTTAAAGATAAGGTGAGGTACTTAGGGATCCAGATCCCAACTAAAATGTCAAAACTGCATCAGATCAATTATGGAGCCCTCCAAAAAGCTGTTTTTGCAGATATAAATAGATGGCATTCACTACCCATTACATTTACAAATCGGATAGAAACCATGAAAATGAATATTCTCCCCAGATATCTCTTTTCATTTACTAACTTACCCTTGCCCTTTTCAAAAAACGATTGGAGGGAATTAAAACAAAAGATTCTGAGATTTATCTGGGCTGGAAGGAGACCCAGAAAGCAATGGGATTTTCTCACCGAGGTGAAAACAAAGGGGGGTAGGGGAGTCCCGGATTTTTACAATTATTATAAGGCGGCCCAAATTGTGCCTATCCTTAGTATGCTAAATCCAAGTTATAATGAGGAGTGGATTCTCATGGAACAGGCAGCGCATCCGGTTATTCCCCTTAAGTTGTTACCATGGGTGGCCGTACACTCCGATCTCAAGCAGATTAACAATAAATGGACAAAGCACACTCTTAAAATGTGGTTAGATGTACGACAACACTGGGGGGTACTAACCCCGATCTGGAGGTACATTCCCCCTGGCCTTCTGCCGGGATTTCCATCTACTCCGGGGGACACCTGCTTTAAGAGGTGGTGGAGCAAGGGACTGCACTTTCTAATCCAATTTTTCCAGAAGGAGATTTTGAAATCCTTTTTGGAAATGCAGAGAGACTATAGCCTACCCAGACAGGAGTTTTATAGATATCTACAATGTCATCACTACATTTTAGTAACTACGAGGATGGGGGAGATCTCCTCAGAACCACCTATCCCAATAAGAACCACTTTTCTAAAAAGTGGGATGGCAGATTCCAAGGGATACATCTCATATATCTACAAGACACTCCAAGAAGATGTAGGCAAATTATTGACCCAGCAAATAGAACGAAAGTGGGGGGAGGATCTAGGGATACATCTTATTGAGGAGAATTGGTCAACAATCTGGACAGGGATTCCCAACACTACAAAACTCTCCGAGTTGGGGAGAGTTCAGGTGGAAGGTGGTCACCAGGTATTTCATTTCCCCGGTTGTCTCAGCACATTACACAAAGGCGACATCTGACAAATGTTGGAGGGGATGTGGAGAGGTGAGCTCCTACTCTCATATATTCTGGGAGTGCCTTCAGACAACTAACTATAGGAAGCTGATTGCTCAGGCCCTACAGACCATTTTTCAGTGGAATTGCACATTGAATGGATCCCACTTAATTCTGGATTTGTTACCCTGAGAAGGTAGAACTAATAACCAGAGATACCTATACTTTATATTAGTGGTGGCAGCCCTGAAAGTAATTACTCAACACTGGTTACATTCTGACCAGTTAACTCTCTCAATGTGGAGAGCCAGTATCAACAGAATTAAAGAGATGGAGGCCATTACGGCCCGATTAAGATTAAAAACGGAGCAATTCAATACAAAATGGCTCCCATTTTATGGCTACATTGAAAGCCTGGAGGGCATTCCAATATTAGAACAATATTTAATGCCCTAACAGAAATATGTGTGCCCATGAAAGGGATAGGCTGGGCTATGATTTTACTTTTGGTAAGCAGAATCTGGGTTATGGGTACCGTGTTGGATCATGGACAAGGGATAGATAGATAGAAAAGATTTTGAACTCGCGTCGACTAAAGTGTTATTTGTTTATTATTATGTTGATTTTGCAGTTATTGTTTTGAATATAGTCAGAGTATTTGATGCAAAGACTAATTAGATAGAATGTTTCTTCGATTTTGTGTAAATTAAGAAGAATCTATGTAAACATTACACAGTTTAAAACAAACTATACAATGAAGGATACAGGTTTAAGGAGAAGTGAAGGTAGATCTTCCCACAACTTTATACTGTACGATGTTGGGTTGATCGCTTCTTTGCTTAAATCATCGAATGAACACAGGTATTCTTTGAAGTAAAACCAAAGCTTCAATCTTGCGAGGG
This sequence comes from Neoceratodus forsteri, assembly GCA_016271365.2. Classification (NCBI taxonomy): domain Eukaryota; kingdom Metazoa; phylum Chordata; order Ceratodontiformes; family Ceratodontidae; genus Neoceratodus; species Neoceratodus forsteri. The sequence goes on along the minus strand of CM057451.1, from coordinate 896,945,865 downwards.
AAATATATGAGGTATCTATGCAAAGAATACTGGATGTGTTGTAATCCTTTAATTGAATGTACTCTGTATATTGATCTCTGGAAATATTTTAAACTATCAATAAAAAATTATGCAAGTTCAAAAAAAATAAAAAAATAAAAAATTAAAAAAAAGGCACCTGCCCCAGCAGCCATAGAAAGGACTGTCCCTCTGGGGCCTAAGTGACACCAGCTATCCATATGATGGATACTGTGTTGTGCAATTTGATTTTCCTGGAACGGGCAGGAAAAGGTCACACAAAATTGATGCCTTAGCGCTGATCTGTCCTGAGTCCAAAGCCATAGATGATATTCCTGTGCTGATTGGCACTGATGCAAACATGTTTGGCAGGTTGGCCCAAATGTGCTAGGAGAGAGGAGTAGCTCAAAGCTTACTAGGTCTCTCTTTACAAGCAGTAGTGAAGCGAGTGAATTTGAAACTTGCTGACACTGTGGCTGTGCCTGCAGACAAATCAATTGGAGTCATTCGCAGAGTTAACAGTAAAGCAATTGTCCTGCCAACCAATTCTTTGTGCTGAGTTGTTGGCATTGCCAAATTCACACATCAGCCAGTCAGACCAGTGCTCATCATTGATGCTCCCTCAGAACATTGTTTACCAGAGAGACTGATGGTACAGAGGAGCGTACTGCCACCATCTGCTACTCCCCGGGCCTGGTGAGTGACTGTAAGGGTGAAGAATGAAACTGAGAAATCTCTCACTCTAAGGAAGGGCCAAGTGTTGGCACATATGTTTCATGTCAACAATGACAGAAGTGGACCCTAATTTGGTCACTGATACAGAGGTAGATCCTGGATTATTCAACTATGGAGACTCGCCATACCAGACCACTACCAGTGGAGCCTGAGTAACAAATTAACTAAATGCCGGAAGGTATTCTGTTTGCATGAGTCGGACATGGGATGCGTCTGTGCAGAACAGCACCATATTCAACTGAAAGAGGACCGCCCTTTCCAAAAGAGGTCCTGGAGACCCGCCTCTGGGGACATCGAGAATGTCCAGTGCCATCCCCAGGTACTATTGTTGGCAGAGATTGTAAAGGAATCAAGAAGCCCTTAGTGGTGGCCCAAAAGAAGAATGGTGCCATCCAGATGTGCATTGATTACTGTACCCTGAACAAGTAGACTGTGTCTGACCATTATACAGTGCCTCGAGTGGAAGATGCCCTAGCTAACTTGTTAGAGAACAAATGTTTTTGGTAGTAGGTCTGCATATTGGCTATTACCAGATCCCCATTGCGGAGGAAGATAAAGAAAAGACAGCCTTTATCTGCTGTCTAGATTTCCACCAATTTGGGAGAATGCCCCAGGGAATATTGGGGACCACTGCTAAATTTCAGATACTGATGGAGAATGCAGTGGGTGATATGCACCTACTGGGAGCGATTGTGTACCTGGATGATTTGATTGTATTTGGAAGAACCCTGGAAGAACACAAAGCTCAACTTATGAAAGTGCTGGGCAGGTTGGAGTAGTTTGGTTTATTTATTTATTGAAATGTTTCACCAGGAAGGCACAGTGAGCAGGAAGTCACTTGTCTCCCGGTGTGACCTTGGGGAAAGAGGTACAATAGGAATCATAGGGATCATAGAATTGTTTCAAGCCGAGTGTGGCATGTGCTCATTTTACAGCTCACCCTTTTCTCAAAGGGTATATCCTTTTATTAAATTCATAAAACAGTAATTGTCCAAACTGGTTTTGAATGTAGTCATACTATTGCTTCCAACTACCTCTAGTGGAAGACAATTCCACATGCTTACCACTGTCTGACTAAAAAATGTTGCCCTCTTTTGGGTCTACAAATTTGATCTTTTAATTGCATATCATGAGATCTGGTTACTAGGTTCTTTCCCCTTAAGCTTAACCTTGAGATTCTCCAAAGGTCTTCATTTAGGAAGGCACTGTAGACAACACACATATCTTCCCAAAGTCTCCTGTGCTCCAGAGAGTACATACCCAGTTCTCTGAGTCTGTCCTTGTAGCTTCGATTTCTCAATGTTTTTATCATTCTAGTCACTCTCCTCTGTATTCCTTCCAACTTCATTACATCTGTCTGAGTAACAGGTGTAGTGAATTGTGGACAGTAGTCTAAGATTGGTCTCACCAATGAACCATACAATGGAACAATTACCTCCTGTTTTCTACTGGTAATATGCCTGGAGATACAATTTAAAATACTTTATGCTCTTTTTGAGTTTGTCATGCAGTTTGTATTATTTTTAAGTCTTTTGTAATAATGCTTTCTAAATCTTTCTCTTCATTTGTTTCTCTAAGAATCTCATTCCCAAGAGTGTACTTGGCCAAAATGTTAGATTTCTCAAAATGCATAACTGCACATTTTTCCTGATTAAAGGATAACTTGTGGTCTCTAGCCCAGGTGTCTATCTTATCTAGTTCTCCTTGCAGTCTCTTAACATCAATAAGAGTTATTGACAGTTGCACCTATCTTACTATCATCTGCAAATTTTGTTAGCCAAACAATATTTCCTGTATTCAATGAGGCCATGTATGTGAATGAAACATTAAACATTCAAGTTACAAGATCAACATTAACATCCCCAACCCCCACAGTACATCCCTTCTCTACCTCGGTCATCTCATCGTTTCCGTCTGGCCTCTCATAACCCCACCCTAGTGCCTTTAGCTCTTTCCCCATGTCCATTCTCTGCACTTATGCTAAGAACTTCTTAAAACCTCTATAGCACTATGACAAAAGAACTGTTTTTTTTTCTGTCTACAAAAAGAATAAAAATATTCTCAGTCCTGCAATGTTACTCCTCACCTAAGCCTAGAATTAGTGAATATCGATGATGTTTTCTTGTAGCCAGTGTTTGACTCTAAAACATACTGTATTAATCGCCTGCTGCATTCTTTCAACTACTGTACTTGTTGTAACTTCTATGTGTGATTTCTTGTTATTTGTTCTGTTTATCTGATGTGGAACCTCTGTAAAAGAGCCTCTGGTTCAAAGGTCTTTCCAAATACATAAATAAAAATTTATAACATACAGTTGTAAGGCGGGTGTTACAAACAGTGTTACAAAATTATGCATAATAGTTAGAAAGAGTGGACAATACTAAGTTCTGGGTTAATGAGTAAACAAATGCTTACATGATGGGACCCACTCTGAGGCTAGCTAACTTGTATATTAATCTTTTGTGTGGGACTGTGTCAAATGCCTTGCTAAAGTCTAGGTAGGCCATGTCCACAGCCCCTCCCTGATCTACTACTTTGGTCACCCAGTCACCCAGCCATTTGATGCTCAAATGGAGATGAAGAGAGGATCACAGATGTAGAAGCGGGTAGAAGTGGGTAGCCATCTGGGAACTAGCAACCATCGAACAGTATGGTTCACAATAAACACAGCAATAGAGTCAAGCCATACAAAGGCAAAGGTACTGGACTTTAGGAGGGCTGACTTTGCCAAAATGGGTAAGTGCCTAAGGAATGCACTAGCAAATGGGCAGGAAGGAGGGGTGGAAGAACAATGGGGAATAATAAAACTGCCATCACAGAGGCAACAAGCCTTTGTGTGAAGCAAATAAACAAAACTAAGCGATGTAAGAAACCACTATGGTTCTCAAAGGAAGTGGCAGTGAAGGTTCAAGAGAAAAAGCTTTCAGGAAGTACAGGAATCACAGAAGGAGCAGGACAGAGAACTGTATCAGTTAAAGCAAAGGAAGCTGGGAAGGCAGTCAGAACAGCAAAGGCCAAACCGAGGAAAAGATAGCCAACTCAGTTAAGAAGGGGGATAAAACCTTTTATAGGTACATCAGGGAGCGAAGGAAGACCAAGGGAGGGATAGTGAGGCTTAATGGGGGGGGTGGGCAGAGGAGACTGTGAAAAGGCAGAGATACTAAACAAATATTTTTGCTCAGTATTTACAAAGGAAGGGGTACCTAGAACAAACAGTAGAAACACACTGGATACAGAAGTTGATACCAGCCCATTTACAGAAAAAGGGTTCTGAAGAACTCTTAAAACTGAAGGTGGACAAAGCAATGGGGCCTGATGGGATTCATCCCAGAATTCTAAAAGAACTAAGGGTAGAATTAGTGACACCACTGACTACCCTGTTTAACAAATCATGGGAGGATGGGGTGGTACCCGAGGACTGGAGGAGGGCAGATGTGATTCCCCTTCACAAAAGTGTGAGCAAGGCAGAAGCAGGAAACTACAGACCTGTTAGTTTAACCTCAGTGGTAGGGAAAATGATGGAATCACTTCTGAAGGAAAGAATTGTCGAGTATCTAGAGGCCAGAGGGGCACAGGACCCAAGGCAGCTTGGATTCACAGCAGGAAGGTCATGCCAGACAAATCTGATAGATTTCTTTGACTGGGTGACCAAAGTAGTAGATCAGGGAGGGGCTGTGGACATGGCCTACCAAGACTTTGTAAAGCATTTGACACAGTCCCACACAAAGATTAATATACAAGTTAGCCAGCCTGGGAGTGGGTCCCAGGATGACAGCCTGAGTAAAACTGGCTGGAAAATAGGACACAGAGAGTAATAGTAAATGAAGTCCACTCTGATGAAAGGGGGTTACTAGTAGGTACCGTAGGGTTCAGTATTAGGACCAGTCCTCTTCAATGTCTTTATAGCGACATTATAGAGGGACTGGAAGGAAAAATATGTCTCTTTGCAGATGACACAAGATCTGCAACAGAGTTGATGCACAAGGTGGGGTGGAAAGGATGAGAAGGGACTTGGCAAGGTTAGAGGAATGGTCAAATGTATGGCAGCTTAGATTCAATGCTAAGAAGTGCAAGGTAATGCACCTGGGAAACAAAAACCCAGGGGAAGAGTACACAATGGGGGGTGAGATACTAACAACAACAAAAATGGAAAGGGACCTGGGGGTAGTCATATCAGATGACCTAGAGGTGGGCAAGCAATGTGAGAGGGCAGCAATGAGGGCTGGGGGATATTGGGATGCATGGGAGGCATCACCAGTAGAAAACAGGAAGTTATTATCCCTCTGTACAGACAGCTGGTCAGACCCCATCTAGTGTACTGCATGCAGTTCTGGAGACCCAGTCTTCACAAAGACATAGACAGGATGGAAGCTGTCCCGAGGAGGGCAACTAAAATGGTGCATGGTCTGCACGGAAGACATATGAAGAGAGACTAAAGGGCTTAATATGTATAGCCGAGGAAAGGAGGGGAGGGGACATGATAGAAACTTTCAAGTACCTCAAGGGAATCAACAAAGTCCAAGAGGGCAGCATCTTTCAAAAAGGGTGTGCAAGAACAAGGGGCACAATTTGAAGATGGGGGCGGCTCAGAGGTAATTTAAGAGTATTTTTTCACAGAGAGGGTTGTGGATGCATGGAACGGCCTTCCGGAGGAGGTCGTGGAGTCAAAAACAGTGGTGGAATTCAAGCATGCATGGGGCAGTCATAAGGCAATTCTAGGGGATGGGGGTAGGAAGAAGTAGGCTGCTGGTTAATTAGGATCTGCAGCTTATCCAGTAGGCAGGGAAATGGGCAGACTGGGTGGGCCAAGCGGTCCTTATCTGCCGTCAAATTCTATGTTTCTATGTTTCTATGATAGAAAAGGGGGAAAGGAGAGGGAAGAGTTGTATCCCTGGACACCCTTTCAGGATGCGAGGAACCCTGCAAGGGGACTGGAGGGACCAGAGAGAAGGGGGATAAGACAGTGTCCCAGAGAGACCACTTCTGGATATGGGGAACCCTGCAAGGGGGCTATAGGGCTAGATAGAAAGGGGGATAAGGCTATAGGGATTTAAAGAGAGAGGAGAGATAGAAGGAGGAGGAGGTGTGACTTAATGCTAGAAGGGGGAATGGGACCTAACCCAAGAAAAAGCCCTTCAGAATGTGGGGTACCCTGCAAGAGGGTTGGGGAAGGTCAATAGATAGGGATTAAGAGAGTGATAGGAGAGGGAGGGAGTTAGAATTGAACCCTTGAGGGGAGGAGAATTCGCACCTTTGGAGGGGATGGGGCCTAATCAATAGTCCATCAGGATGCATTGAACCCTGCTAGTAGTCATGGAAAGCCAACATAGTGACTAGATAGAATAGGGTAGTTATGCTTAGGCTCAAGTTTGACCCCTTTAGGATGATGAGAACCCTGCAAAGGGACTGCGATGGCCAGGGAGAAAAGTAGATGGGGAAGGGGAAGGAGAGGAGAAGACTAGGCACAGTAGGACCCCCTCAGGTTGCTGAGAAAAGTGTCTATTGACAAATGCCAGTTTTGACAGTCATCAGTGAAGTATGTCGGCTACATTGTCTCAGCCGAAGGAATATGGATGCACTCAGCCAAAGTGAAGGCCCTCATTACCTGGCCCAGGCTGTACAATCTCAAAACCCTGCAGTCCTTCCTGGGATTTTGTGGATACTACAAATGTTTTGTAATGATTATTCAGTGTTGGTGTGCTGACTGATTGAACTCACCCAGGGGTACCCACCTACCTTAGGTAGGGAAGAGGGGCAGACTGGGTGGGCCACATGGTCCTTATCTGCCGTCACCTTCTGTGTGTATCTGTGTACCAACAAAGGGAAAAACTGTTCTCAGAAGGAGTACTTGAAGGTAAATGAGCCTTTTGGTGATTGAAGGACAGAACAATGTGATGCAGCTTTCAGAAGAATTATTAAACGTTTGGATGAAGTACTTTTGTTGGCCTTTGAAAATCCCACAAAGCTGCATATATTACATACAGATGCCACTTTGAGTGGTTTGAGAGCTGTTTTGTACCAAGAACACCCAGAAGGACTTTGCCCTGTAGCATTTGCCAGCCACAGTTTGAGCCCATCTGAGAAACTGTACCCTGTGCATGAGCTCGAGTTCTTAGCTCTTATGTGGGCAGTAACTGATAAGTTTCATGACTATCTCTGTGGTGTTCATTTCACTGTTCGAACAGCCAATAATCTTCTCATGTATGTGAATACAGCTGCCAAGTTAGATGCAGATGGCCATCGGTGGTTGGCTGCCTTATCGACATACAACTACAGTTTGGAGTACCAAAGTGGCAAGAGTAATATTGATACTGATGCACTAACCAGATGCCCTCACCCTGAGCAGCCTGATTCAGATGTGCAGCTTTCAAGTACCACAGTGAAGGCCATATGTTCAGAGTTTGATACCACTGATAAAGCCACCTTCACAAACCCCGACAGAGCCATTGACATGTTGGGAGCCTCTCCACATGCTGTTCCTGCTGCCTATCTCAGTTTCACCAAGTTGGACCTATTATCTTTGCCCCAGTCAAGCAAGCCTGAATTAAAATGTGCCTAGAGGGAAGACTGTATTGAAGGGAGTAGTTTGAGCACTAGACAAAGGGCTTGATGCAAACCAAGTACACCTTACTCATCCTGATGTATCCTTGTTACTGAGGAAGTGGAGCAAGTTGTCACTAAAAGATGGACTTTTAATTCACACTAGCCATGGCAGTGCCCATCCTGAGTTTTCTAGAAAACAACTGGTACTGGCCTGGAAGTACCGGAAAGCAGTCATCACATCATTGCATAATGAAATGGGTCATTTGGGGTTTGAGTGCACCTTAGATTTAGTGAGAGCCCGATTTTATTGGTCCAGGATGATGAAAGACATTGAGAAGCATTGTAAAACCTACATCAGATGTATAAAACGAAAGACTCTGCCTAGGAGAGCTGCACCCCTACAAAACATAAAGACAAGTGGACCATTAGAGTTAGTATGCATGGACTTCCTTCCTCTAGAGTCTGACAGTAAAAACATGTCCAGTATCTGGCGTTAACAGACCACTACACTCGTTATGCCCAGGCGTACCCCACTAATGATCAGAAAGCAAGCACAGTAGTGAAAGTGTTGCAGCAATATGTCAACCACTATGGAATTCCCCAAAGGATCCATTCTGACCAGGGGAGAGACTTTGAAAGCATGTACTCCAGCAAAAGTTGGGCAACCCAGCACAGCGAGCAAAAGATACGACCTTTAAGCTAGGTCACGTTAAAAGCAAGTTTATTCAGTGATAAAACCAGCAATCAAGCAATACAAGCCCCAGCAGCACTCTACGTGCTCATGCAGACATATGTTTCACGTAACAGACGCTTTGTCAATGCATTGATAAAGCACCTGTGATGTCGTACGTCTGCGTGAGCACGTGGGGTGTTGCTAGGGCTTGTATTGCCTGATTGCTGGTTTTATCACTGAATAAACTTACTTTTTAACGTGATCTAGCTTAAAGGTAATTTCTTTTGCTCGCTGTGCTGGGTTGCCCAACTTTTGCTGGAGTACATGATTGTTGTTCATTGAGGCACCAGCTGTTTGACAAGTTGCCACCTGTTTCTTGTTTGACAGACTTTGAAAGCAGGTTGGTCAGTTTCTGGCTGCCTATGGTATCAAAAGGCCTTGCACCACGCCACACCACCCCCAAGGGGACCCTCAGGCTGAATGCTTTAACAGAATGTTGTTGGACATGTTAGGCACTTTAGACCCTGCTCAAAAGCCCAATTGGAGCCAAAAAGTGAATTTTCTGGTGCATGCATCTAACTGTACTAAAAATTACACCACCCAGAGATCACCTTTCTGTCTACTGTTTGGGAGAGAAGCACGACTACCAGTAGACTTGTGCTTTTGAGTGTCTGCTGATGGGGCCTTGGAAGAAACTCACCTGGAGTACACAAAGAGATTGTGGCAACAGTTGCAAGAAGCCTATCAACTCGCCTCTGAAGCTGCAGCAAAAAACAGCCAAATGAACAAAAATAGATACGATGAAAGAGTTTGACACCAGGTACTACAAGTGGGAGATTATTTCCTTATTAGAAACTTGAGCCTGCAGGAGAATCACAAGATACAGGACTGTTGGGCGCCAGAAGCCTATATAGTAGTAGAACAAATACTAGACTTGCCTATTTACAAGATCCAGCAAGAACATGGTAGAGGCCCAGAAAAGACTGTGCACAGAAACCATCTCCTGCCCATCAGAGAAACTGTGCCTGACCTTCTGACAGAAAGTGAATGCCTGGTGGCAAGAAGGCCTATGACAAGGAGTCTAACCAGCCCTTTGCAAAATGAGATGGCAGGCAGTGATTCTAGTCCCCATCAGTCTCACCACACTTTGCTGTAAAATTATAAAGAAATTAATAAAATCATGATAGGAATCTGAACTAATCAACCTTGGATTGAATGATATACAACATCATATGTTTAAAAAGAACTTTTCCACCATCAATCTGATGAGTTGCGTAACAATGTAAGCTCTAGTATAGACAACAACAAACCCTACGATGTTATACTGTTCGATTTCTGAAAGGCCTTTGAAACTATTCCCCATCATAAATTTATTTACAAACAACTCAATATGGGCTTTTCACCTACCTTAGTCAAATGAATTCAAGACTGGCTGCTAGACAGGAAACAACAAGTCAGAATCAGTGGTTGCCTATCTGAAGAGGGCTGTGTCAGCAGCAGGGTCCCCCAGGGTTCAGTCCTGGGACCCACATTGTTTGGTATCTTTGTCAGCAATATGAACAACCAGGCAGTTAGCTGCATAAATAAATTCGCTGATGACACCAAGCTGGGTGGGGAGTTGATATGTTTCTTAAACACCTAAATATCGTCAATGATCTATTAACAATAGAAGAATGGGTTATAAGGATGTCTTTTAACTTGAACAAATGTGTAGTTAGGCATTATGGGGAAAAACAACCCCAACTACACCTACCATCTAAATAATACCCCCATTCAAATTTCAGAATCTGAAAAAGATCTCGGCATTATGATTAATAACAAGTTAACAGTTTCTGATCATTGATGAACTGTTACTAAAAAACTAATGGAATGATAAAAATTATATAATGATCCTTTGTCTCCAGATCAGAACAGTGTCTGATACCCCTATTTAGAAGCTATATACCTGGATGATGGCTTCCCTTTTTGGAACCCGTACTTGAAGGGGGATATTATATTACTTAAAAGGGTCCGGAAATGCATCCCTAAAATTATACCCTATCTAACAAATAAAACTTACAATGAAAGACTGAGTGAGACATGTCTCTTTTCATTAGAGGAGAGAAGGCAACATGATGACATTTTGCTGCTGTATAAAATCTTTAATTTTCCAGATCTAAATTCCCTATGTAGGCTTAAATTAAATCCAAGGGTTAACCACTTACGTCACCCTGACAAACAACAGATAGTACCATAGGCAAATACATCAAAGAGGGATAACTACTTTATGGTACACACCATAAAAGATTGGAATAAACTGCCCCATAATCTGGTGGACAAAAGTACATCTGAGGGTTTCAAAAAGGGCCTATGTAATTACTTAATGGCAAAATGGAGAAATAGTGTGGGCAGTTAATATAGACCCACTTGTGTGGGGGGGACAATCTTGATGGGCTGTCCTACCTTCTTTTGTTCAACAAAATCCAGTAAATCGCAACATCTTCAGAACCTGTAGCTGATCTGTCTAGTGATGACGATGTCTTATACTGCCCACAGATGCCCAGACTGATTCAGTGTGAACCCAACATGCAAATGGACTGGAGAAACTCATACTGTCGACAGGTACTGCCCCCCACTGAACACTGTGTAAACATTGAACTGTCACATGCACTGAATCCTGAAGCAGCACCTTTTGTGCCTATGGAAAGGCTCATTTGCAGAGCCTACAATGGACAATGAAATGGACTCAAGTTGTGAAGAGCAAGTTCCAGAGACTGATGCAATTTCTGTGATTTCTGACAATGCCCACGTGGTGGACACAGAGCTGAAAGAGGAAGTAGCGCTACCTGTTCCTAAGGAAGATACATGTTGCCCTGAAAGTGTGGACAAAAACCTAAGCCCATTATTAAACTCACTTATGACACCCTTGGTGCCTCCTCAGATCTCCCCATTATGTAGCTCATAAATCCATAGTACCCCAAGTGTATGCATTACCCAGTGTTCCCAGATGTCAATCAGAGGTACAGTTAACTGTGGAGAAAGGTGAGGTTATGTTACCAGCTGTATAGTGTGAATAGATAGGTACCAGTTGTCTAGTCAGAAAATGTTCAATATGCGTATACAGTATGTGTAAATAGTATGGATAATCAGGCATTAGGTGTTAGAGATGTATATAATGCTGTCTGACTTTAATTTCTATGCATCTGAACTCATGTATTATATGGACAACAGCTTGGTGTGGGCACCAAGCATTTGGCAGGGGAGTGTGTAAGCCCTCCTCCCCCACCAAATCTGGGTCTTACCTGGTGGGCTGAAGCCCCATTGTGCCCCAGTGTCCTGGTTCTGCCTCCGGTCCCCTAGCCTGCCTGAAACAGGACCGGAGGGCTGCTGTGGGGATTGTGGCTGTGATCACTGAATTTCCAGTTCCTGGGTCCAACTGGGAGAGGGGGCAGAGGTCCATGTGCTGTTTTGTGCCTTGAGTGCTGGGGGAGTGTTCTGCCAGTCTGGGGGTGGACATGAGTGGAGCTGACCAAGTATGTAAACAGATATGGCCGCCATGCATCGTTTGCTCATGGGCGGCCAAAATCTTAAGGGAGCCTTGGTTCCATTACTGAGCAGCAAGGAAAAGGAACAAAATGGGCAACTCTCATTTTGGGAGCCTCAGTGAGCAAATGGTGCTCTCCTTAAACAAAATAAAGGAGTTCCTCACCTCACCTGGCAAGCAGGTCCAGTACATATTGTTATTAACCCCAGAATGGGCTTACAATAAAAGTTATGAGCTGACAAAGCAGGGCAGCATAATATAAACAATAATGGTGGCCCCCATTCATCTCCCAGCAACAGGGGCCACTGGGAAGGTGTGAAATGGAACCAATTTAGCCCAGTAACAGAATGGCCAATCAAGTGGGGAGCTGGAAGGCTGCTATAAAAAGAAGCAGAGCCCATGAAAAGAGAGAGATCTGAGAGGGAGAGATTGGAGAAGGGCTGCACTAGCCTAAAGGCAAATACTGGGTGTATTAAGGGAGTCCTCAAAGACAATTAGGACGCCAACGAGCATACTAGCAAGCAGGGAAAAGCTGTACTGTTAATGTGTTACCTGGGATGACTTATTTGGGTTGCTGTTCCATAGTATGGCAGCCTGTGAACCTAAATAGATTGTTTAAACTGTATCTGAGGCAGAAAGAAAAGTATTTGGGACTGCTGAGCTGTATAGCCATTAAGAAAAGTAATGTGTACTGGGCTCTAGACTGTGGAGGAGCTCAGCTGTCTGACAGTTCCAGAAGAAGCTGTGTATCCAGTGGACGTTCAGGGTGACTTCAAACCTGCCCCTGTACCCTGAACTAATGAAAGGCCAGAAGAGGCGAAGATGATGAAAGGCCTTTGAGACGAAGACGACAAAAGGCCTCTGAGGTGAAGATGACAAAAGGCCTGTCAAAGGCGAATGGCCAAGCACCTACTGACATCCCAGCCAGCCAGTGGGACATGTAAAAAGACTGTCTGCTTTAACCAGAGTGGTACCACCAATCTGTGTTTCCCCTTCTCTTCTGAAGACTTCAGAACTTTAAGTACCCCTGGACTGCAGCCCCGAGGAGGTCTTTTCAAAAAGGGTTAGTCTAGCTAGATATTAACAAGTGGGTAAAGTTCTGGGCAGGACTTTGTAGCCTAGTGGTGAAGCCCAGGCAGAACATTTTAAATTACTGGTTGCTGGATTTGAACTCTAGTTGGGGCCCCTTTCATTCAATTCAAGTTCAAGAGAACTGTTGTTTCAAGTTCATACCCAGAGCCCAAAGTGCACCAACCCTGCAACACTAGTTGGCCACCAGCAACCCGGTGAGGTACCCACCTCAATGCAGTTACAATCTTTAGGGGCCTGGGGAAAGCTGGGTGCACCCACACTTGGAGTATTGGGACTGTGAGTAAAACTGTTGGTTCTTTTTTTTTATTCTATATGCAGTTTTTCGGTGTCACCTCTCCAGTCCAGCGTTTCTGCACTTGGTTCCCCCTGGGCGATTCCCCACGGGTTGTCCCCCCCCTCCCCGTGACATGGCCGGGGAGAGGAGCATTGACTTTCCCATCCTCCTGGGAAGCCAGTGTCCAGATTCTGGGGGACCAGCGTGGCACAACCAGACCATCATGGAGCCTGTCAGCTCCGTTTTCATTGTTTTTTCCCTGGGGCCCACAAATGTGCAATGGGTGAATGGCTGGGCTCCACCTCCGCAGAGACAGCCTCATGCCCTGGATGTGGGCCCCACCCCATTCTGTCAGTGCACCTGTGCCAACACCCAGCCACCACTGGGTGTCAGTCTACAGTACGCAGCACTGTCCCCCTTCCCCAAGGAAGGAGAGCTGTCTATGGATGCTTGATCCTTCCTCACCCCTGCCGACCCCCGAGCAACCTGAGTCCATCCCTGAACCTGGGTCACCAGTGTGGCACAAGGTGTGGTGTCCAGCGCCTAAACCCTCAGTGCCACCGGTCCAGCTAAAACTATTGGTTCCATTCTGTTTTATTCCCTTTCCCCTTCCCCAATAATAAATCTGCAGTTAGTTCATTTTATATCTGGTGTCCAGGTGTTTATGGTTATTGTGGGGGAGTGTAATATTGCTGTGTGGGGAAAAGGTCACTGTGTGTGGGCAGATGTATTTTTCCTGGGGGTGATAACCTTGTGTTTTATCTGCTAGGTACCCCATACCACTTTCCCAGGTGGAGACACTGCGTCATTCAACTCCAATATAGCACACCTAATAGAGAACCCAGGCTGGCCCCTTGGGGAGGTGTGTACAGTGTGGACCCCGGGGACCTGGGAACAGTCAAGTGGTAAGCCGGGGGCTATTACAGTAAGAAAATGAAAAAAAAAATCACTTTTGGTTTCAACTGTGCCAAAGATTGGGGGTATCAACAGATTTTTAATGAAAGTGTATTTTTAAAAAGTTGCGAAATAGATTTTTACAGATAAGAATTCCGTCTGAGTGTTTAAAGAAACTGTGCTTTTGTCATGAAACCCAAGAGTGAGTGCAACACTAGCTGTAGGGAAAAACCCTGATTCAAATAAGCACAAGGATTTTTTAAAGATAGGATCTAGTCATAATACCATTGTTGTGTTGTCATGGTAGTATCATTTTAACACCATAAAAATGATATCACAAGAAAGCAGACATAACAACAATGATATTTTAAGCCCCCTCTCTTTGGAGGGGCTTATGCTCCCATTAGGGACCTCCTTCCACCTCCTACCCCCACCAGAGCTTAAGGATTTATTAGTGCTCTGGGGGTAGTCCCTGCTGGATACCTGAGGGTGGCAGCAGAGGGCAGGCAGAGATAGGGTATAAAAGGGGGGGGGCGCGGAAGTTCTCTGTCTTTTCCAGCCCAGGCAGTAGGCCTGAGGCTGGAGGGGAGGCTGAAAGAGCAGGAGAGGCAGGCAAGGTGGGAGCTCAATGGTCCGGGTTCGGCCTATGGGGGACCCCCCCCTAAAGTCAGTAGTTAGGGATGACTTCTTCACTGCGATGTGGTGTCGAGGAGCAGTGATGAGAGCTCTGAGGGAGGATGGCCAGCTAGCCTGTACTGTGTCGTCGGGATGGGGGAGGCCTGGTTAGCGGGCAGATAGTAGAGTAAGTAGGAGACCCCCATTTTAATCCCGTGCAGGTGTGGCTTGGGCTGCCAGGGTTGTGGAGACGGTGTTAGAGTTCCCACAGGGGAGAGGCAGGTGGCAGAGGCTCCCTCCTGTACTCAGTGTGGCAGGGCAGCTCAGGTAGATAAGGGGGACGGGAGTGTCCTTCACCCACAAAAAAGGGGCCTGTGTGGACGGGCAGGTTCCAGGGCGCCAGCATTTAAAGGGCTGGGCGGGCCACAGATCTTTGGACAGGTCTTGGAGGACAGCTCCTGGCTGGGAGCTTATTTCAAGGCCAGGATGTTTTGGCAGATATGTGGAAAGGAGGTTGGGGTCATCTCTGGAGGGTCATCTGGAGCACCGTAGAAGAACAGAAGATGCCAGGTGTGCCAGAGAGGGTTCTAGTTGTTCAGACGGCATGGGTGGTGGCAGAGCATAGATTCCTCTCGTGGCAGGGCAGCTGATGGGTTCAGCTGGATACTGAGGCTGGGTCTGGGTATGGTAGGCCCTTATAGGGTCCCAGCACCATGGGGAACAGGAGAACAAGAACTGAAGGAGTGGCAGAGCCAGTGTGGGGGTTGTTTGGTACACCGGGGTTCAGTCTCAAACTACAGGAAAAAGGACAAGGGTTACAGGGTCTGGGTTGAAAAGGAAAAATCCTGGGACCCCTTGAGATTCGGGCCAAGGTCCAGGGACCAGGAGGGAGAAGCTGCTCACGTCTTCAGATGGAGATAGGGCAGCTGACCAGTGCCAAGGAGAAGAGATCAGGGAAATGGTAACCAAAGAAAAACAAAGTTTGGCTTACCAGTGCCAGTGAGAAAGGAGCCTGATGATTCTTCAGATATGAAAGATCCAGTTGGATAAGTCAGCTGAGCTTCCAGAAATTTAAAACAGGCTTGCATGCACTGTCTGTATGCCATCTTGTGTCTGCTCAAGAGTTTCAGGTGAGTGAGCTTGTAAAAAGTTAATAGCCCCATGGACCTGCTTTATTTTTTATAGTAAGCTGGTACCCCTGTGCCCCGCAATCATTTGGGGCACAGGAGCAAATTAAGAGCTATTTGGGAAGAAACTGTCTACTGATTTTCTTTATTTAAGTTAGAAGGGGGTGTGAATGAAATGGAAAGCCCATTATATTTATTTCTGCCATGAGTTGTAATTTCAGAAGGTGTTCCAGCAGTTTGCACTGGGATCATGGCACTCGGGAGCCCAGGGGGAGCTGAAGGTTGCAGACTGATCGAAGGTCCTGTATCTGGCGGCAAGAAGTTTGGGGCAGTCAGACTGCAGAAGTAGAGATCAAGGGTGCACCGAAAGCTAAAGCCATCATGAGGTAGGCTACATTTTCCCACTTTTATATCATGGTGCACAGGCTCTGAGAAGTTTCAAAATGCTGTGGACCTTTTTTCTCCCAGACCATCTGCAAATTTGGTCATGCCCCTGGACAGTGGGGGAAGGGGGGTCTACAATATTATGAGGTTCTTATAGCATGTGACCAACCCTATAAAGGCGTGAGCACCTCCACTCCTTCCTCACTATTTTCCGCCAGAGTCGAAAGGAGCATAGCTCTAGCCAAGGGGGATCGAGGAGAGACAGAGGTGCCCAGGCCCAGAAAGAAAG
Organism: Neoceratodus forsteri; assembly: GCA_016271365.2. Lineage (NCBI taxonomy): Eukaryota > Metazoa > Chordata > Ceratodontiformes > Ceratodontidae > Neoceratodus > Neoceratodus forsteri. The sequence continues at coordinate 896,929,719 of CM057451.1, read as the reverse complement.
GCTTGATACACCAGATAGCCAGTTCCAGAAAAGAGCCCCCCAAAAGGGGGATGATGGGAGGGAAATAGACCTGATGACTGAGATCCCCTTGAAGATCTACTGTTATGGTAAGTTCTTACGTAACTGTTCTTTTCTCAAGCACCAAATTTAAGTCCCAAGGTAGGACTGGATTACAGATAGGAGGTTTCATATGGAAAATACCTCTCAGAAACGTATGGGACGCCTCTAATTGGGCAACCGTACAACCATCAGTAGGGGCACGGAAAGCTGATATAGCTGCCAAATGCACCTTAAGTGAGGGATACTGTTGGTCAGAGTCTTGACAAGGACTGCAAGTATTCAAAGACAGCATTTACAAGACATGTAAATGGATCCAGATTCTTGGACACAACCCAGGGAGTGAACCCCTGCCATTCAAGGAATAAGGATGTCTGATTAAAGGCTTTCTGGCTGCAGTCAGTACATCAGCAACCTTGGGGGATACCCCAAAACATTCAGTGGTTATATCTTCAGGAGCCATGCATGCAGATAGAAATATAGAAACATAGAATTTGATGGCAGATAAGGACCGCTTGGCCTATCTAGTCTGCCCAATTCCCTACCTAACAGATAAGCTGTAGATCCTAGTTAACCAACAGCCTACTTCCTCCTACCCCCCCCACTAGAATTGCCTTATGTCTGTCCCATGCATTCTTGAATTCCCCCACTGTTTTTGACTATGATTTCCTCAGGAAGGCTGTTCCATGCATCTACAACCCTCTCTGTGATGAAATACTTCACATTACCTCTGAGACGTCCCCCCTCTATCTTCAAATTGTGCCCCCTTGTTCTTGCACATCTCTTTTTTTGAAAGATGCTACCCTCTTGGACTTTGTTGATTCCCTTGAGGTATTTGAAGGTTTCTATCATGTACCCCCTCTCCCTCCTTTCCTCAAGGCTATACATCTTAAGCTCCTTTAGTCTTTCTTCATATGTCTTCTGGTGCAGACCCTGCACCATTTTGGTTGCCCTCCTCTGGACAGCCTCCACCCTGTCTATGTCTTTGCGGAGATGGGGTCTCCAGAACTGTACACAGTACTCCAAGTGTGGTCTTACCAACTGTCTGTACAGAGGGCCAACAACTTCCTGTTTTCTACTGGTGATGCCTCTCCTTATGCATCCCAGTATCCTCCCAGCCCTCCTTACTGCCTTCTCACATTGCTGGCCCACCTTTAGGTCATCTGATATGACTGTCCCTTTCCATTTTTGTTGTTGTCAGTATCTCACCCCCCATTGTGTACTCTTGCCCTGGGTTTTTGTTTCCCAGGTGCATTGCTTAGCACTTCTTTGCGTTGAATCTAAGCTGCCATACATTTGACCATTCCTCCAACCTTGCCAAGTCCCTTTTCATCCTTTCCACCCCACCTTGCATATCAACCCTGTTGCAGATCTTTGTGTCATCTGCAAAGAGACATACCTTCCCCTCCAGTCCCTCCGCAATGTCATTTATAAAGACATTAAAAAGGACCGGCCCCAGTACTGAACCCTGCGGTACTCCACTGGTAACCCTCCTTTCTTCACTGTGGACTCCATTTACTATTACCCGCTGTGTCCTGTTGTTCAGCCAGTGTTTTACCCAGGCTACCACCCTGGGACCCACTCCCAGGCTGGCTAATTTGTTTATTAATCTGTTGTGTCGGACTGTGTCAAATGCCTTGCTAAAGTCTAGGTAGGCCATGTCCACAGCCTGGGCTACTACTTTGGTCACCCAGTCAAAGAAATCAATTAGATTTGTTTGACATGACCTTCCTGCTGTGAATCCATGCTGCCTTGGGTCCTGTGCTCCACTGGCCTCTAGGTACTCAACAATTATTTCCTTCAGAAGTGATTCCATCCTTTTCCCTACCACTGAGGTCAAACTGACAGGTCTGTAGTTTCCTGCCTCTGTCTTGCTCCCGCTTCTGTGAAGGGGAATCATATCCACCGTTCTCCAGTCCTCAGTTACCACACCATCCTCCAATGATTTATTAAAAAGGGTAATCAGTGGTGTTACTAGTTCTTACCTTAGTTCTTTTAGAATTCTGGGGTGAATCCCGTAAGGCTTCATTGCTTTATCCACCTTCAGTTTTAAGAGTTCTTTCAGAACCCTTTCTTCTGTGACAGGACTAATATCAACCCTTCTATCCAGCGTGCTTCTATTGACTGGATTAGGTCTCTCCCCCTGCTTTTCCATTGTGAATACTGAGTAGAAATATTTGTTCAGTATCCCTGCTTTTTCACTGTCGCTCTCTGCCCAAGCACCTTTGTCTTTATTCAGCCTCAGTATCCCTGCCTTCATCTTTCTTTGCTCCCTAATGTACCTATAAAAGGTTTTATCCCCCTTCTTAACCGAGTTAGCTATCTTTTTTTCTCAGTTTGGGACTTTCCTATTCTGACTGCCTTCCCCACTTCCTTCTGCTTTAACTGGTACAGTTCTCTGTCCTGCTCCTTCTGTGTTTCCTTATACTTCCTGAATGCTATCTCCCTTACCTTCTCCGTCACTTCTTTTGAGGACCATAGTGGCTTTTCTTTCATTTTGATTTGTTTATTTGCTTTACACAAAGGCTTGTTGCCTCTGTGATGGCAGTTTTGATTTTTCCCCATTGTTGCTCCTCCTCACCTTCTTGCCTGTTTGCTAGTGCTTTTCTGAGGCACTCTCCCATTTTGACAAAATCAACCCTCCTGAAGTCCAGTACCTTCACTTTTGTGTGGCTTGGCTCTACAGCTAAGTTTATCATGAACCACACTGTTTGGTGGTTGCTTGTTCCCAAATGGCTACCCAATTCAAGATCAGAGATCCTCTCTCCTTCCCCATTTGAGAGTACCAGGTCTAAGATTGCTCCTTCCCTAGTGGGTTCCAAAACTAGCTGTCTGAGGCATGCCCCCTGTAGGGCATCGAGAATGGCCCTTCTCTTGGACGTGACTGCAGCAAAGGTGCTCCAGTTAACATCTGGCATATTCAGGTCCCCCATCAGCAATATCTCACCTTTCTCTGCCATCCCAAGGATGCCTTCTATCATTTCCTTGTCCATTTCCTCCCCCTGAGACAGGGGTCTGTATACAACTCCTGTGCAGATTGTGGAGCCATTTCCAGTCTCCAGGGTGACCCACAGTGCCTCTCTCCTCCCTGTTTATCCTTTAGTTCTGTTGCTTTGATCCCTTCCCTTCCCTTACATAGAGAGCTACTCCTCCTCCTCCTCTGTCCCTCCTATAGATTGTGTACCCTGGTATGTTGACATCCCAGTCATGGTTCTCTGTGTACCATGTTTCTGTGACAGCCACAATATCCAGGCACCCCTCTTCCATCAAGGCCACCATTTCGAGGAGCTTTTTATCTGGACTACGGGCATTGGTACTCATTACCCTCCATTTTTTTCTGGCTTTATTTCTTTTTGCCCCATTCCCATCCTTGGTGCCTTTGTTTTTTTCTCCATTTACCCCTGCCCTTATCCCTATTGACTGCTCTATCTTGGTGTTTACCTCACTAACTACCCTGATTTTTTTTGGGTGGGATTTCCCTTCTCCTTTTCAGTGCCTCCCCCCTTGGTTAGTTTAAATGCTTGCCAATGAAGCATTTAAACCTATCACCTAGTATCCTGGTTCCCTTCCAGGATAGATGCAGACCATTGTGCCTCTATAGGCCTGCATCCCTCCAGGTGGAGCTCCAATGAAGCCAAAATCCCTGCGCTCTGCACCAGTTTTTCAACCAGTCATTGAATCCCATGGTGTGGAGTACCCTAGCCTCATCCATGCCATAGACAGGTAGCACTTCCGAGAAAGTTACCGTGTTTGCTACTTGTCTAAGGCCCCTTCCCAACTCCACAAACTCCTGCTGCACTGCTCTGATCCCATTCTCAGCCAGGTCATTTGTCCCTAGGTGGATAATGACATCCAACTCACTCCTCCTTGCAGCTGCTCCCACGATCCTGAGGATTTGTTTCCTGTCCCTCCAAGCCATGGCGCTGGGCAGATACCTTACCTCCCTTTCCCTTCCCTCTCCCAGTTCTACCCCCCCCAACAATCGAGTCCCCCACCAGGAGTTGTTCCCTTCCACTGTGGGGTCCTGTGCCACCCTCCTGTGGGTCTCCATTGTGGAGCTTCTCAGCATCCTCCTTGGTATCCACTGCAGGTGCCTCCATAGAGGAATGATGCTCCACCAGAGTGGCAAATGAATTGTGGAGAGGCACAACTGGAGGGATGCGCCTCTGTTCCACCACCCTCACCCTCCCTGAGCCCACCATGATCCAACCACTCCTCTTTCTTGGCAACCTTTGAGGTAGTGGCCTGGGTTGTCCCTGGGTGGGGGAGCAGATTTTCTGAATCACTGCTAGGTCAGCATGGAGATGAGCAACCTCCTCCCTCAGACCAGAGAGGTGCCTGCAAATAGGGCAGCAACGCAGTTTCCAGAATTTCTCCCGGAAGACTGCTGCTCCACAGTCAGTACATTGCACCACTCCCCACATGTCTGTGTCCCTTCCCATTACAGATGCTTTTCTTTTTTTTTTTTTTCTTGTTTTAGTGTGTGCAAGCTTGTGAGTATCTCTTCACCCTATTCAGTGTGCTGTGCCTTTAAGGATATGAACAGGTGCATGTTGTTAGCAGTTTTGGGGAAGTAATGTCAGGACCCTACTATAAAGGAAGTTATGCGCTTGGGTGGGTGGGGTATGGGGAAGGGTGGGAGGGAGTAAACCTATACCGTCCAGAAACAATCAACTACAACTCTGACCCTCCACCCCGGGGAGTGCCTTCCTTCCTTTCAGACACCTATTTCACAGAGGTTAAGTAGCAGGTCTAGTCACAAATGACTGCAAATATCTCCCAGCTACAGTTCCTCACTGGCGAATTAAAGTTAAAACTAAAGCAAGTCAACCCCCCAAACAGAATCAATACTAGTTACTTACACAGGTCCAAAAAGTAATAATTCAGTTCAGTGTAGTCTAGAAAATAACCTCCTTGATTTAAGGATTCTCTGGCTGCTTTATCTCTCTCTCTGTGTCTCAGCAGATCAGATGTAGGGACTTCAGGTCTAGATGGACCAGGGATCCCATGTCCTTTGACAACAGACCCAGATACATAGGTGGAGGGGCAGGATGCTCCACTGCTATCTGTTGTAGACATGGAAACCGTATTTGGAAAGGCCATAATGGAGCAATGAGGGTGAGAGTGGCACTCACCATCTGCATCTTGAGCAACACTCTCTGTATTAGAGGAACTGGGAGAATGCATAGAGGAATTTCCCTTTCCAAGAGAGGGATCATGCATCTCACCAAAAACACTCCAGGCCCTGGAGCAAGCTAACAGAAACACAGCAGTTTTGCATTGTGTGGGGACACAAAAAAAGATCCAACTCTAGACATCCCCATCATACGAACATATGAACACACAAAAATGCCAGCAGAAATAGGCCTCACGGTCTGTTGAGTTTGCTCAATTGTGCAGCTATCCCCTCATCTCTCAGTTGCCCCTCCCACTCCTCCCCTCCTTAGATTTACCTTCCACCTCACCCTGTCCCATCCCCTCTTGAAACTACACACCGTCTTGCAGGCCACCACCTCCTGTGGTAGAGCATTCCACTTGCCCACCACCCTTTCCGTGAAGAACCGTCTCCTTACCTCTCTCCTGAATCTCACCCCCTCCAGTCTGAGACTGTATCCTCTCATGTCCCTTCCTCTTTTTAATTGGAAGATCCCTTCTGTTTGAGTCTTACTTATCCCTTTCAAGTACTTAAAGGTCTCACTCATGTCCCCCTATCCCTCCTGTCCTCCAAGGAATACATGCCTAGCAAGTGAAGAGGTTGTTTACCACGGAGGTCAGCAGTTCCCATTTATGAAACCTGGACTGTGAGCTGCTTAGCCAGTCTGCCAAGATATCTTGGAGACCTGGGAGATGTACAGCTGGGAAATGGTCCAGTGCCATACTGTCATTGCTTCTATGCATAGGGGATAAGAATGAGAGCCTTCTTGTTTGATGTTGCAGTGCTTCACACTGGCATTGTCCATCTTTATTAACAGAGGACTGGGGCACCGGTGTTCCTGAAATACCAGTAATCTGTACAAGACATCCCTCATTTCCAGAACACTTGTATGCTTTGGTCTTGCAGCGACATAATGACTCCTGTATACCAGATGCACCTGTGCAGTCAGATTGTCTGCTCTGTCCTGAGGCAGAAGATCATTATATATTTTGTCTGTGTCCAAGACTGCCCCTATGTACTGCAGTCCTTGGCAGGGAGTCAAAGTAGACTTTGGCACATTCACTGTGATCCCCAAGTCATTGAACAACTGACAACAGAGAAGTTGCAAAGCTTCCCTGGGGCTGGCCTTGAGAAGCCAGTCATCCAGGTAGGGGAACACATGCATGCCTTTCCTACAAAGGGCTGTTGCCACTACTGCCAAGCATTTGGTAAAGACCCATGGTGTAGAAGACAAGCCAAAGGGCAATATTCTAAACTGGTAGTATTCTATTTCCAGCATAAAGCGAAAGTATTGTCTGTAAGATTGCCTGATATTTACATGAAGGTGCACATCCTTCATGTCCAGAGAACAAAGCTAGTACCCTGTTTGCTGAAAGGGAATCTGAGCTTACAGGCATACAATTCGATACTTTTTCTATTCGATGTAAAAGCTGATTCAACACAGGAAGCAGATCCCCTGTCCATTTTGGGATGAGGAAGTATCTGGAATAGAACCTTTGATCTTCATTGGGGGTATTTCAGTAAACAGGTCACACATATGGAACTTTACCATTGGTGAAGCAGGATCCACATGGAAGATTTTTAGCAGTACCACTTGGGGCTGCCCAGGCCGATATCATCTGCCAATGTCACCAACCCTATAAAGGCATGAGCGGTCCCACTTCCTCCTCAGTTCTTTCCTGCCGTCGACTCTGTTCACATGGGTCTCTGTGGAAGCGCTGACGCAATTTTGTGCCATTTTTGCCTATGACTTTATTTTACTTAGTTATTCAGAATCTCTTTTCTATAGGAGATTCCTCTACCTTGTTTATGTGGAGAGTTAATCCTTTCACTTCTCTCTTCCATCACTGCCGCTGCAGAAAGAAGATTGCTGCTACAGACGAACATACTCTCTGTGTCTGCTGTCTTGGACCTGACCACAGCATCTCAGACTGTGAGCTCTGCCATAATTCAATCAAACTATCCTCAAGTGACAAAAAAAGGCTCTCAAAAAATTCCCCATGGAACAACAGGTAGCCAGTTCTGTGCAGGAGCCCTCAGAGGTCCCTCTTTCCCAGTTGCTGGCAGGGTTTGTCAAACTCCTGGGCCTCTAAGGCTCAAGACAAGTCCTCAGGGAAAAGTCACAAAAAAGACTGAGATCTGGATTGCTCCCCCCCCAGGTAGCATTCCCGCTCACCAACAGCCTCTTCTTCTTCCTCCAGGGGTGCTCCATTGGCTGCGGCTGTGCCAACGCCTTTCGCTCTCCAGGTCTCTGTGCCTACCAGACCCATAATGACAGTGCTGCCACCTGCCTCTCAGGGTGGACAGTCATCAACCCTTGGGTTGTCAGTCCCCGGTTCATTGACACCTGGCTCGTTGACGACAACCCTTCCATCGAGGCCTGATGCATCTCCAGGCCCTCCGTCTTTGGGCTCCAAGGGCCCGGCGGACGGGTTGTCGCACCCTGTGCTATTGACCCCTCCTCCATCAATGCAGCAGTCTACTGACATGACCTTGATATCCTGACCTAGTTTACTACAGTCTTGGTCCATCAGCTGGGCACTAATAGGCATTGGTCCCCTGCACCGTCGATGTCACTTTGGTCTCCTTAGACTGTTCCCTGTGGGCCGTTGTTGATCCTTCACTTGTTGGACCTACAGGTTGACGTCAAAGAGGAGTACCATTCTGACCTCATCCTGCCTGAGGAAGAGGAGGAATCTCTTTCCTCTGACAGGTCCACTGCCTCTTCTGTGAGTGAGGACTCTGTTAAGCATACTCCACAGTCTCCTCCAGGGGACCCTACTTTTTTTAATGCCATGAAGCAGCTGTCCTCCACCCTGGGTTTCCACAATGAGGAAGAGGATGCCATCAGACAGGAGTTGGTGGACTTCCTGGAAATCCCAGAATCTCCTCCTAAGGTCATTCCTTCTATCCTTCCAGCCCTGAGAAATGCCACTACTGCCACCTGGCACAGACCTGATATGGTCCCGACCATGCCCTGCAGGGCGGATAAGTTATATCATGCCCCTCAGGGCCTTTCTTACTATGCTGCCCAACCCAAGACCAATTCTATGTTCATCAAGGCAGCTCATGACAGGTCTAAGGTGCCTAAGCACCTCAGTTCCCTACCCCCTGACAGGGAATCCCAGAGGATTAACCTTTTGGGTAAGAGGATATATGCCTCCTCCACCTTGGGGCTGAGGATTGCCAGCTACCTTTCTCATATGGTCAAATACAAGAATACCATCCAGAGGAAGGGCAAGGCAGCTGCCCAGGCCATCTCAGAATTTTACCAGGAACAGGAGGTTCTTAAATGCTTGCAGAGTGCAAAGGATATCAGCCAGCATTTCCTCGGGGCCCTGTACGATATCTCGGATACTGGCGCCAGGGCTGCTGCCACAGGCATTTGCCTTCGTAGGCACTCCTGGCTGAGGGTCTTAGGCTTTGTGGCAGATGTCCTGCAAAAGGTGCTTAATGCTCCTTTCAATGGAAACAAGCTGTTTTGGGCCAGACGTTCAGGACATCATCAGTGACCTACAGGCATCCTGTAGTGCTATCAGATCTGTCCACTCACTTTTTCACATGCAGCCTAGGAGCAGAAAGCGCCCTCATTTTTGCAAGGTGTCCCAAAAGTCTGGAGCAGCCTTCTGTCCTCAGGGCAACAGAAAGGCCTCCTCTGCTTTGACTACCCCCTCCTCCTCCTCCTCCTCCTCCAGCACCTCAGCAAAGCACCCTGTGGGTGACAAGTTCAGCCCCAGTGGCTGTATCCACCTCTGCTTGACTCCTTGCTAGACCCCCCCCCTTCCAGTCCCCAACCAAGAGGTGGTGGTCGGAGGTTGGTTCTCCCGCCATCTCAATCATCGGAGAACCATCGCTTCAGATGCCTGGATTCCTCAGATTATAGAGAGGGGGTCACACTCTAGAGTTCATTGAGATGCCCCCAGAGACTCCTCCAGTACCCTCCACCTATGCCCTGGCCCATCTGTTCATCCTCCGGGAGGAGGTACAGTCCCTCCTGTGCAAAAAGGCCATCAAGCCGGTGCCCAGGCACCAGAGGAACGGGATTTTATTCCAGGTTTTTCTGTTACCCAAAAGAACTGGAGACCTGAAGCCCATTCTAAACCTGAAGGACCACAATCTGTTCAGTATAAAAACTTCTGCATGGTCACCCTACCCGGCTTGATGCCCCTACTCAAGCAGGGTGAGTGGCTTTGCTTCTTGGACATGCAGGATGCTTATCTGCATATTGCAGTGTATTCACCACATGGGAGATTCCTCCGGTTTCTTTTTCAGGGAGAGCACTACGTATTCAAAATATTGCCCTTTGGCTTATCCTCTGCACCGTGGGTCTTTACAAAGTGCTTAGTAGCAGTAGCTGCAGCTCTCAGAAGGGAGGGGCTGTATGTTTTCCCATATCTGGGTGACTGACTCCTAAAAGCTCCATCTAGGAAGCAGTTTCTTTGGACCCTGGAAAGAACCTCCAGCTGTTTCTCTCCCTGAGCAGAACTGTCAGCCTGTCCAGGTCTGTCCTGATCCCATCCCAGAGGCTGCAATATATAGCGGCAATTCTGGACTCGGTGCAGGGCAGGGCCTTCCTACCTGAAAATGGGGTGGAGTGCCTCATTGCCCAGGCTCAGGAGGATGCCCAGAGCCATTATATCCCTGCCAGGGTATATCTGAGGCTATTGGGTCTGATGGCTGTGGCCTTTCCCACGGTTCCCTTAGCCAGGCTGCACATGCAAGTCTCCAGTGGACACTCAGAGTGCAATGGAACCAGCGCACAGATGAATTTGATCAGTTTGTGCTGGTCTCCTCCTCAGTCTGCAAGGTGCTCCAGTGGTGGATGGACCCTCAGAACCTCTCAAAAGGGGTCCCATTCCAGATTTCCTCCCCCCAGCAATTTCTCATCACGGATACCTCCTGTTTGGGCTGGGGAGCGCATCTGGGTCCTTTTCAGGCTCAGGGGTCTTGGTCCCAGATGGGATCCTCTCTACATATCATTGTCCTGGAGATGCAGGCAGTCCTGTATGTCATGCAGGCCTTTCAGAACCATCTCCTCCTGGGTCAGCAGTTAATCCAGTCAGACAATCTCAGTGTTATCTATTATATTAACAAGCAAGGGGAGATGCACTTGTACCCTCTGTGCAGGGCGGCCATGAAAGTATGGTACTTGGCCGTAGACGACAGTCTGATCCTCTCAGCAGTTCATATCCCTGGCATGCCAAACATCTTGGCCAACAGCCTCAGAAGGATTCAGTTCAGCATGCATGAGTGGGAACTTCTCTCATCTGTCACAGAAGATTTGTTAGCCAGATGGGGACATCCAGAGTTGGACCTTTATGCGTCCCCATTCAATGCAAAACTGCCCAGTTTTTGCACGCTGGATCCAGGGCTTGGAGTTTTTTGGTGAGAAGCATCATCCCTCTCCTGGAGCAGGAGGTTGCTTTACACCTTCCCTCCATTTCCTATGATTCAGAGGGTGCTAATCAAGCTGCAAATGGAGGGGTCCAGCATGATCTTGATAGCACCATTCTTGCCACGGCAGATATGGTTTCCATTACTGCAACAGTTGTCAGAGGAGGCTCTGGCCCCCCTGCCCCTTTGCAGGGATCTGCTGATACAGGTTCAGGGGACCCAGGTCCATCTCAGTCTCAAGTCCCTTTGTCTGCATGTCTGACTCCTGAGGACATAGCCATCACCCAGTTTGGAGTGTCCCACAGGGTGGCGGGTGTCCTTGTGGTAGCTCAGAAGACTTCCACAAGAGCCACATGTGCCAAGAAGTGGAAGAGATTTGACAACTGGGCTGCCAAGCATCACCTGGACCCTTTTACTTCTCTGGTGCGCCAGATTCTGGACTACCTGATATCTCTGCTGGACTCGGGCATCCAGTGCTCCTCCCTCAAGGTGCACCTTTCAGTTATCTCTACCTTTCATGAACCCCTGGGCGGTCGCATTGTGGCTCAGTGGAATGTATCCCGTACTTTCCTCAGGGGCATTCTACATCAGAAACCTCCAATCCATTCTCATGTCCCGGCTTGGAAGTTGAATTTTGTTTTGGAGAAGTTGATCCTGTCTCTGTTTGAGCCAGCCATGACTTGGCGAGCTATGCTTTCTTTCCTGGAAAGCCTTATTTTTCATTGCTATTACCTCTGCTCAAAGAATTTCCGATCTTCAGGCTGTCTGGAGTAAGGAGCCTTATTTGATTTTTCACAAAGACAGGATGTCTTTGTGCATGAATGTGTCTGACTTTTCCCTGAACCAATCTATTCACCTACCAGTTTATTTTCCTGAGCGTGCCAATCCAGGGGAAGCACTGCTCCATATGTTAGATGTGTGCAGAATTTTGAAGTATTATCTGCTCTGAACTAAGAAATGTAGGACGTCAAAGCAGCTTTTTGTTTCTTCCCCCCAGGAAGAGAAGGTGTTCAAGTTTCTAAACAATGTTTGTCTAAATGGTTGGCACATTGTATTGTCTTCTGCTACAACAAGCATGGCAAGGAGTTGTCAGGGCCAGTGAAAGCCCACTCCACAAGGGGCATGGCTACCTCTTTGGCCTGTTTCAAAGAGGTCTCAGTGGCTGACATTTGCGCTACCACCTGGAGTAATGTCCACACCTTCACTAAGCACTACAGTCTGGACATTGCCTCTAGAGCCCGTGCAGGTTTTGGCAGGGCTATTTTGCAGGGCCACCTGTCTTAAGTGTTAGATGGCCTTCCTCTTGGACTGTTAAGTTGCATCTGTAACTGCTTGGGACTCGTTCCATATGTGTGACCTGATGACTGAGATACTCCTGATGAAGATAGAACAGTTACATAAAAACTTACCATAACAGTAGATTGAGGGGACCTCAGTCATCAGGTCTGCCTTAGAAACATAGAAACTGTTGGCAGATAAGGACCATACAGCCAACCTAGTCTTATCATTTGCTTACTCCCTGCTGCAGCCCCAGATCCTATTTGATCTGTGCCTCCCCTCCCACCATTCCCCTGTTTGTGGCTCTTCTCTCAGAACTGGCTAACTGGTGTCTCCAGCCTTTCATTTTGGCCTGGACACCTCTTTCTCTCTCTCCTCGATCCTCCATGGCATGGGTTTGATCCCTTAGTCTCCAGGGGAAAGAACTGAGGAGGGAGCAGGGCCGCTTGAGTTCTGTATTGGGTTGGTGACATTTGTAGACGATGGCATGGGCAGCCCCAGTGGTACTGTTGAAAATCTTCCATTTAGATCCTGCTTCACCGATGGTGAAGTTCCATATGTGTGACCTGATGACTGAGAATCCCTTGAAGATCTACTGTTACAGTAAGTTATTACATAACTGTTCTTTTCTCTGCCAAGGAGGAAGTGGGTGTATAGCTTGTTTTTTTGAATAATGACTGAACTTCTTCCTTAAGAAGGGCAAAGGGCCTGGAGGATAACAGGAAGGAGGCAGAGAATGATCAGGATGGATTTCTAACAGGTCCAGAGCATGACCCCTAACAATTACTTCCAGGACCCACTTTTCTGTGGGTATCTTCCACCATTGTTTCATATGCAGGGAGATCCTGCCTCCCAACAACCACCCCTGGAAGTCACAGTGGAGGTGGGGTTGTAGCCATCAGAGAGTTAGGCAGAACCAATGGCGGCAGTGCCACCAGAAATGATTGTTTGGGTGCTTTTTTGTGGCCCCAGGGACCCAGCAGGGGGCCATGTTCCTTACCATGGCCTTGCTGATGATCTGCTTGGCCACCTCAAGTAGCATGCTGATGAAAGGAGCCCTTCCCATGACCCTTAGCAGGACAGGGATGCTAGGACTTTACAGACCTTAGAGTCATTTTTGATATCTGAAGGTCTGGACTGGTAGGGCCTCTTCAACATCATAGCCAAACAGTTTCGTCCCCCTAAACAGGGCATTTAAAACTACTTGTTGCACATCAGTGGCAAAGCCAGCAACTCTGAGCCATGAATATCTCCTCATGCAAATGCCAGAAGCGGCAGCCCTTGCAGAAGCATCAGAGACATCATAAGCTGAGTATAGCAAATGTTTGTCAACGTCAGCACCAGAAGGTACTGTTTTAAGTAACTCATTCTTGGCAGAGCCATCAGGCATAGCCTGGACTGTGGTACGAGCAGCTTTCCACAGGCTGTTCTGATATTTTGTCATGTGGGCCTAGTAATTTGCAATTCTAAGACCCAGTGAAGCACAGGCATACGTTCACTTGCCCATCATATCCAGCTTCCTAGATTCTTTATCAGGAGGCAAAGTACTCATGTGTTTAGGTGCTCTACAGCTATCACTAGCAGCCATAATGACTACAGAGTCAGTTTCTGGCTGGTTAGCATAATAAGGCTTAGCATATGGTGGTGGATACTGCTTATCAATCTTTCTAGGAACTGCAGGCAATTACTTAGGTAGTGCCATGCATCAAATGTAGCATTCTCTAATTCAGGATCTATAGATGGAATTATAATGGAGGGAGAACAGGGTATCTCCAAAAATTCCATTACATTTATTTTGGTGGAAACTTCCTCTTCTACAGCAAAGCCAATGGCTGACTGCATTTTTATTTTATTTATTTAGTTTTTGTTGACCGGGTAAGCGCACTTGACAAATCCTGCCTATTTTCAGGCACGACCCGGGGGAGGGGGATACAGATGAATGCCAACTGACCTTGAACCAGATTAAGCTGTTGGTGGTATTTTTAGAGAATGAGGGAAATTTGGCCAGGACACCGGGGAAATTCCCCTACTCTTTTCGATAAGTGCCATGGGATCTTTAACATCTACCCAAACTACCACCAATCCAGGCAGTTGGGACCTCGGTTTAACGTCTCATCTGAAAGACGGTTTTGCTGCATGGGTCTGGCAGTATAACTTAGAGGCTAGAGTAATGAGCTGTGAATGAGCTCGATACATCCAGTGGACAGACCTGGGTTTGATTTCCACAACCTCCACTTGCATACATGAATCTGACCAAGTCACTTGACCTCCCTAGGGCTCCCTGGTTGCCCCTGAAAACAGGCACCTGTACCTAGTGGGCCTTACATGGTTATCAAAGAGTTAAAACCAACAAAATAAAAAAGTAGTGTTAAAAGCTTTTAGAACTAATAAGGTTGAGACGGTGCAGAGAAAAGCTACCAAAATGATCCAGGGCATGCATCAAAAAACTATGGGGAATGGCTCAGGGAACTAAATATGTACTCACTGGAGGTAAGAAGGGATGGGGGGGGGGACATGACAGAAACATTCAAATATGTCAGAGGGATAAATAAGGTGGGGGAAGCCAGATATCTGCAGAAAAGATTGCGCACTAGGAGAAGGGGCCATGATATGAGGGTAGAAGGGGGAGACTCAAAGGGATTGTGAGGAAGTACTTCTTCATGGAGAGGGAAGGTGAACCCTGGAACAGGCTACCGGAGGACATGGTAGGTGCAGACACAGTGGAGGCATTCAAGAATGCATGGGATACACACGGGACTAGTGAGACTAGGACAGAGGGGAAGCATGGAAACAGGTCTGGAAGGGATCTCATGAAAAGGAAGTAAGATATATCTTAAAACTAAACCAGGGCAGACTGGACAGACTGGTGGTCCTTTTCTGTCGACAACTACTATGTAACTATGTATGAAAAGTTGGATCCTTGGGAGGAGATCTTGGGTACAGACCACTGTGTCTTCACTGTAGGATAAGAGGGTAGTACTAGAGCATGGTGCAACATATTATTCTCCCTCATACTCTTCCTCTAAGTCCTCTTCTAAAAACATGAGATCAGGATTATATTCAGCCTCATCATCGATGTCTCTAGCAATGATGAGGCTGCAGAATGCAGCAGTGATGCTGGTGGTGGCTGAGAGGAAGGAATCTGTGGCATGCTAGTAGAAGCCATCGACAAGGCTTGCAGAGTAGGAGGCTCCATCAACAGAATAACTGCCTGTATTGCTAATACAGGCAAGATGCATATGATCATTTCTGAGAATGATGCCAGCAAAGCCTGAGAGCTGACGGTACCATGTAAAGAGTCCAGGACTACCTGTGTCAACAGGCCTTGGTCCAACCATGATTGTGTCCTACCATCCATAGTAGGTACGGCAGCACCTAAGCCATGCCCTGACCTTGGTGTCTCATCGATGAAGGGGGGGCACTGTAGTCAGCGCCGCCAGAGCAGGTGGTGACACATTAGATTTACCTTATCTCAGTGGTGACTGGAACCTCGCTGAAGAAGCAGATCCTTCTTTCTTTCTTTCTATGTTTATGCTTGTGGCCAGATGACGAGGAGGGCTATGACAACAACCGTTCTCCGTCCTGATCCTTTGATTTTGATGGCCACTTCTCAATCAAGCAATCATTTTTTATTTTTAAAAAGCACAATTCCATATGATCAAAGTGCTTGTACAGAATAAACAATAAGTAAAAACAATAATATAAATACAAACAAGCTACAGGTAAAATTCGGCAATTGTTAAAACCAAGCGACCAATTAATCAGAATTGGGAAAAGCTATCCCAAACAAATGAGTCTTGAGAGCAGATTTAAAGCTTTCAATGATCAGGCACTCTCTAACCCAATGAGGTAGAGAATTCCACAGGGTGGGGGCCATAAAAGCAAAGGAATGGGCCCCTGAGATCTTAAGTCAAACCCTGGGAACCTCTAGCAATCCCTCGTTGGAGGAGCAGAGAGAGTGGCAGGGGCAAAGGAGATCTTGCAAGTACTGTGGTCCCTGTCTGTGTAGGGCATTGTAGGTTAGTAACCCGACCTTGAAGGTGATCCGCCACTGTACTGGCATCCAGTGCAGGCTGTGGAGCACAGGAGTGACATGGCAAGATCCTGGTAGACCAGTCAACAGCCTGGCTGCCGCATTCTGCACCTGCTGCAAGCGGTGGATATTAACCCCCAGTAGCCCTAGGTAAGGGCATTACAGTAGTCAAGGCGGGAGGTCACAAAGGCATGGACCAAAGTTGGAAGGTCGTCGGGTGGGATCAGGTGTTTAATCTGGGCGATGTTCCTCAGATGGAAAAAAGAGGTCTTCTCAGCCAACTGTGAGGTAGGCACAGACTTTGGGCCCTGTTTCTTCTCCATGGCTTTCAAAATTTTGAGATGGAGGAAATGTTTTAGAGCTTTATTGCAGCATTGCCTTGTAGCCTGGTTGAAGCTACAGGTCCTTATGTTGTGAGACAGGACCAGACAGCGCACATAGACTGAATGTGTGTCATCCTTGTAAATTTTATTTGCACATTTATAATACTGAAAAAAAAAAGGCTCTTTTTCAAATTCAGTCTCATGCAGAGACAACAAAATAAACACTGTAGTAAAATGGAAGAATAAACAGCAACAGCTAGCTTGATGGCATTTCCTTCAGCAGGTCTGACTGGGATAATCGATGGCAGGAAAAGAACTAAGGGGTGATGGGGCCACCCGTGCTTATATAGACACAGACTTGGGACATTGACGTGGATGGCCCCTGGCTAGCAGACGTTTCCATGTGGTCCTAGTGCTTACGGCTACAGTTCCAAAAGAGTGTCCTAATTGGGGAGATAGTCTTGAAGATCTCTCTTTCCCTTGACACTGCCAAAGTGAGGAGGGGGGCAGGAATTGTGGAGTGGAATCTATAGTGTTGCACGACCAGAAGCAGCACAAGGTGAGGTAGACACTGGTGACTAATGTCCGTGACAGGGATGATAAGCAAACCCAGATCAGAGAGTGGCAAAAGCTGTATGTTTAGAAAGTTAAAGAAACCAAAAAAAAAAACCTGAATATAAGAAAGTTACGAAAGACAGACAGCATATTCATTTTAATGTACAGTATTATTCCTTGCATAATAATTTTAAGTAAAACAAAGTAATAACTTTATTGAACAGTTCAATGTTTTAAAAGTGGCAGACCAGTATGTGGTGATTTGCAACAATAAAGGGAATAACAAATGCAATCCTTACGTGATGCATCCAAATTTCATGTCACATGTATGCTCTTATTTTCATGTGGATATTGACACATAAACATGCTCAAATTTATTTGCAACAGCCAAACAGAATGCAGTCAGTTTTATAATTCTGAATTAGACCTTATGATGTACAGCTACCTTATATACACACAATGTTATTTTCTTAATGTCTTTTAGCTGGAGCAAATTGCATGTTTGAACTGCTAACTATAGATGAGATTGCTAGACATATTGTAAATAGATTGTATGAGAGACACTGAGAGAAAGGGCAAGAAAGAGAGCAAAAGAGAGAGATGGCGAGACAGACGGTACCTTTACACGACATGCTCTGTACCGCAATGAGCGGTACAGAGCAACTGAAACGTTACATTTTTGGTGTGTACATACAAGCAGCAGCGCAACACAAGTGAGCATTCCCTTGCCTGGCATTCTCTGTTTTCTTGGGTTCGCTGTTGCTTTCCATTCCGTTTCACTGTTGACTGCTGCCATGATGTATTTGCAGCCTTGCATTCAGATCGATTCTGGAGAGTGTCTCGCGAGATCCTCCGGGATCCCTGTTGTTTACCAATGCTGCACTTTGATATGCAGGATCCTGAGGCTTGTGCATAAAGTATTATACACAAGTTCAGCTACATATATTTTCTGATACTAAGAAGAAAGTTGAACTTGGGGAAACTAGGGATTTTTCAGAAACGGAGCCAAAAAAGTACTTTAAAGGTGCTCGGAAAGTGATGCCTTGATACTGGGCCTGCACTTATGCATATTCTCATGCTCAAGGCACCACTTTCTGAGCACTTTTAAAGTACTTTTTTTGGCCCTGTTTCTGAAAAATGCCTAGTTTCCCTGAGTTCAACTCTCTTCCTAGTATCAGAAAATATATGTACCAGAACTTGGGCATAATATTGCATGCTCAAGCCTCGGTGGAATTGATGTGACCTCTGGTGTGTAAAAGCACACCCTGTGGGGGAAGACCAAGTGGGAACGAGCACAACAAAACCGTTGTGTTACAAGTAGTGTGCTGTGTAAAAGTACCTAGAGAGAACAAGAGATAGAAAAAGTGTGTGTGTGTGTTATATGTATTATTTGTTAAACATTGTCAAGTGCCAGTTATGTTGCCTTAAAATCCAGATATGCCATCCTACATTATTATTTATTTATTTTATTTAGTTTTTGTTGACCGGGTAAGTGCACTAGACAAGTCCTGCCTATTTTCAGGCACGACCTGGGGAAGGGGGATACAGATGAATGCCAACTGACCTTGAACCAGATTAAGCTGTTGGTGGTATTTTTTTTAGTGAATGAGGGAAATTTGGCCAGGACACCGGGGAGATTCCCCTACTCTTTTCGATAAGTGCCATGGGATCTTTAACATCCACCTGAACTACCACTAATCTAGGCAGATGGGACCTCAGTTTAACGTCTCATCTGAAAGATGGCACCTCAGAAATGCAGCACCCCCTCTCATGCTGCACTACAGTGTCAGTACTGGGATATTAATCCAAGTGCCAGATGTGGGAACTGAACCCACAGCCCTCTGATCTCCCGGCCTCAGAGGCGAGTGTGCTACCTACTGAGCCACTGACACTGCTATAGCATATGACATAAAAACTGGAACATTTATTTAGATACTGCTATAGAACAATAATGTTGAAGACAGTTTGATTAAAAAATTAGGATGATTCACACAGTAATCGTAGAAATAAATCATAGTGCATATAATTTCTGAACTAATTCATGTCTTTGTCTAGATACTGTATGTTGTTTTATCCAGTTCTGAAGTAATGGAAGTAATTCAATCTGTACCAAGTTTATCACACTTTCACCACTATGAGTGCACTGTAGTGCTTGCAAATTGTACTGGCTTAACTGGGTACTGATGAGTACAGTTAAGACCGAGTATATCTGCTCTTTTCAAGCATATAGCAGTTGTAGTAGTATTATTTATATCAGTGTTTCCGATTTATTATTACACAACTGGATAAAATAGTATACAGTGTGTATGCAAAAACGTGAATAACTTCAGACATGACTTGCACTGCTACACACCGACTTAGAAGGACAAGATGTGAAGTATGAAGGTCTGTCATTTGTGCATATGCAGGATTGAGAGGACAACTATACAGAATTGTATCCTGCGTGATAAGTACTTTGTGTGATTCAATAAATCTGTGTTTAAATGACTGCAAGCACATTAAATTTGCTAGGTAAAAAATCTGGCAAATGTGCTCCAAGTTTCTAATGTACCAATGAATGCTAATGTAGTTAGCTGTTTTTCAAATGGTCAGCTGTCAACCGCTGCACCTCAAGCATTGATGCACCATCTGAAATGTGGTAAGGCCTGATCATAAGGGTACTTAAGAGCTGGTGTAATTTTGGGCATTGTGCTAATGAAGTTTTTGGACCAAGTGGGTTGGTCCACTGTTCATGTATTCTCCATTTCAGCTCACAACACTGATTAAAATAATTAAACCAAAGTGGCTAACACCATTGCCAGAGAGTTTTTGTCCTTTACCGATAAGCAGGACAAATTAGCATTTAAAGCAGCAGACTATGAAGAACTATTTGGACCCCCACAATGGGAGCCAACACTAAAACCACAAACCCTAGCAGGTTGGAAAACTTAAAAATAGAATGTACATGCACCCGTGTTGGCTTGTCTTCCAGCCCCCCCATAGCCGCCCCTTCTCCTGGCTATTCTCATCCTCCACTCCCTTCCTATCCCTATCCCTATCTCCCTCCCTGAGCAAACGCATGGGTGCACCTCTACTCCTTCCTGTCGCAGGCTGCACCTGGCACTCCTCAGACTCTTAGCCCTTCTTCTCTTGTTGTCTGGAAACATTCACCCCAACTCAGGACCTCCCTTGTGAACCCCACCACTCCCCAACGGCAAGTGGGCTCTGTTTTGCCACCTTGAACATCTGCAGCCTCCAAAAGAAATTTGATGGACTGCAAGGCTGGATTACTCAGCATCAACTGGACATCCTGGGGGCTTGTTGAAACATGGCTTTCTAAGTCCACCCCTGACTCCTTCATTGCTCTACCTGGATACACCCTTTTCAGAGAAGTTGGAGTTGGGAAGTGGGGGGGTGGTGTAGCCATCTACCTTGGTGACTCACTCCCCCTCCACACTTGGAGCATGGGACTCAAGCCCTCTCCCTCAAAATCACTCAAGGCACCTCTACGGCCCTGCTGATTGTCACTGATGCCTATATACCTCCACGCCACCAGCTCCCTGCCCTCTAGTCCTTACTTGACCACCTCTCCCAGTTCCTACCCAAAGCCAAACAAATCACGATCTTAACATAAACTGGCTTTCCAGTTTGGCCACCCTGGCTAAAGATGCAGTTGCTGCCCTTGATCTCATCCAGCTGGTTACCCATCTCACCCGGGCCAACCCCACTAATGGCTCCACCACCCTACTGGACATTATCCTTACCAACAGACTCCTCAAAATCACTGACATCTCAGTCCTGCCCAATGCGCTAAGTGACCACTCCCCAGTAATTTTCACCAGGTCCTGCAGGGTGCTGAAACCGCCACCCCCAGAACTGTCCTCTGGCAGTGCCTAAAATCTGGCAAACTAGGTCAGCTCAAAGACCACCTCACCCATTGGGACTGGACATCTATTACCCTAGCTCCTGACATTGACACTGCCCTCAGTTACTTTATCAGCTCATTCAGTTCGGCCTGACTTATTCACTTCCCTCACCAAATTTGCTATCAAAAATCCAGACACCCACTGGGCCACCCAAATCATAATTACTCAGTTGCATCACAGGGACAACCTCTGGCATAGAGCCCTTGACTCGGGCAATCCATCTGATAGGCAAGCCTGTCGGGCCACTTGTAACAGCTGCACCTGGGCCATCCGTAAAGCTAAAGTGGATTACTACAGGTCTTCCCTTGCCTCCTCCTGGGGCTGGGCCTGAAAATTCTGGGACAACATCAAGGCACTCGATGGAAAGCCCATATCCCCACCCCTTTCCCACCTTAACATCAATGGCTCCACTTCCACTGACCCACAATGCATAGCAGATACCCTCAACTCCGCCTTTTCCAACCTCAACTCAGTACTCCACCCTAATTTTTTCGACCCTATCCCAGCCACCGCACCTCCCCCCACCCCTTCTACTTCCATGCCCTTTCTCTTCAAGACGCCAAGCCCTACCTGCATAGTGTCCTAAATGGTGCCAGTCACAGTCATACCTCTCAACTGTCCCTGATTTTCAGGGATGTCCCTGATTTTGCCTCAAAATTTTACTCTGTCCCTCCTAAAAATTGTGTTTCTGTGACTAAATGATGGGGGTTATAGGCACAAAATAATGTCAAACATTAAAGTTACAAACTTGTTCCTCCTTAGAAAATGCATTTTACACTAAGCCCTTTTATTCTACCAGCTTCCTGAGTGAATATCTCCAATTTTGAAGAAGTGTCCCTGATTTTGGTCCTTTGTCCCTGATTTTTTTAAGCCTTGTCCCTGATTTATGAGGCAAGTGGTTGAGAGGTATGGTCACAGTAGTGACACATTGGACCTCAAACTGCTTCACCTGGTCCTGGATGTTGTACTCTCCCACCTCACTATCCTTCTAAACCATTCCCTCTGCCTTGGCCAGTTCCCTTCCATCTGGAAAACTGCAGTCATTACCCCCATTTACAAGAGTGGTGACCTTGGAACTAAAGACCAATATCTATTCTCCCCCCCCCAAAAAAAGCCTTTTAGTTTTAGTTTTTGTTGACCGGGTAAGTGCACTAGACAAATACTGCCTAATTTCAGGCACAACCCAGGGGCCCCTTCCCTATACAGATGAAAGCCAACTGACCTTGAACCAGATTAATCTGTTGGTGGTATTTTTTTTTTTTTGAAATAATAATTTTATTATTTTTCATATATGACAATACAGACAGACAACAAGCAAAAAAAAAAAAAAAAAGGAAGTGCGGAACAGAAATGAAAAATCCGGGGAGAAGGAGAAGCAGTACATATACACATTATTGCCACTAATAGTGTTGACATATGTCTGGGAGATACATATTCCTTGATAAGACAACACGTCTAAAAAATAGATGTGGATCCTACAATCTTTACAGCAACTATTACAAGCATGTGTTCACCAACCTCGATCCCGCCTCTCTCAGCTCCACAATTTACAGACGTGGCCAAGATGTAACAAAGCTTAGGCTATAAACAAAACAACAAGAAAAAAAAAAAAAGGGGGTGAAGCAGAAGGGAGGGGAAGAAAAAGTTTATGTTGTCCTTTATAATACACTGCTAAGCTAGAAGATAGGGGAGACCACTAGGAGTCCTGAATGTATTTTAAAACCAGATGAGGTACGAAGACCTATTTCATATTGTCCTAGAGAGCACTAAGCATATTAATCTGCTTGTGCCACATCTGCAAGAAAATTGATAGACTTTTCTATTTCTCAATTACATGTATACTTGACCAAGATGTCTAATACATTGACTTGCTCTTTCTGTGCTTGAAAATTGAAAAAAGGCACCCGTCTCGTCTTAAATGTATCTTTTTGTAGCCTTACTCTTGCCGTTAAGCATTCCATGTCCAGTATTTTAAGACAATTCTTATACCAGGCATTAGTTGAGGGGCTGGCTTTAGACATCCAAACCTGAGTAATTGCCTTGAGAGCCGAGGCCACCATAATATTATATAAATATCTCTGTGACTTCTGTTTAATTTGGTCTGGGTAACACCCTAGCACCCAATAAATAGGGTCCTCTGGCATGCGCATCCCAAAAACTATACCCACTTGGTCCATAATTTGTTCCCAAAAGGAACTAATACTGGGGCAGGACCAAAATATGTGTAAGTGCGTCCCCCTGTCCCCGCATTCCCTCCAACAATCATCTGAGAAGTGGTGACCAAAATGTCTAGTGATAGTTGGGGTACGGAAGTATCTAATAGCAACTTTCCATCAAAACTCCCGCCAACTATTAGAAGCCGTAGTCGAATGTACAGCCCCCCACACTACAGCCCAAATGGGATCATCACTTACTCTCTCCATTTCTATAGACCAATTTGCTTTAATCAACTCCAATGAATCCGATTCCAGTGCATAAAACTGGTCAACCAACCGAGAAATAAACCCCTTAGACTCTATCTTACTGGCCTCTGCTCTCAAGAAGTCCGATAAAGGGTTAACTCTCAGGCCACCATCCCCATCCCTTCCAAGCTTTCTCCCCCTTCAAAAAGTGCCTGAGTTGCAGATATCTGAAGAAATTAGAGGTGGGCAACGAGAACTCCCCTGAGAGCTGCTGGAAAGATTCGAGGTCCTCCCCTATATACAGCTGTCCTAAGGTAGACAAGCCCTTTCACTCCCATAGGCGAAATCCCCCATGCCAGCCCAGAGGCTGGAAATCCAAACAGGCTTTAAGTGGGGTGGTCATTCTCAAAGTAATCTCACACCCCATTCTCTTGTTAATCTCCTGCCAAGAAGAGATCACCAATCCAGTCCACGGGTTGTTACAATACAGACAGTGTATTCCTTCTGCATCTATGTATGTTAAATCCCTAATGTCTCCTTTAGAGGTCTCTGGTCTCTCTACCTCAACCCATAACGGAGGGTCGAAGTCTTTCATGAGGGAAATCAAGAGTTGGCACTGAGCAGCCCAGTAATATTTTTTAAAATCTGGCAAACCTACCCCTCCATTCCTGTTTTCCTTCAGAAGCACTTTCCATTTCACTCTAGGTGACCTGCCAGCCCAAATAAACCGAGACAAGGAAGATCTCAGAGCTCCCCAAAAATCAGACGGCGGCCTAATCGGTAGTGACTGGAACAGAAATAAAAAACGCGGGAGAACATTCATTTTTACGCATTCAATTCTGATAAACAGGGCAAGGGGAAGCTCATCCCACCTATGCAAATCTTCCTGAACCTCCTGCAGCAATCTCCCATGATTTGAGTGATATAATTTTGTAATATCTCTGGTTATTTTAACCCCAAGATATCTAATGTCCTCCTTCGCCCATTTGTATTTGCCAATAGGGGGAAGCACCCTGTCCTGTGGCCAGCCCATAGGCAGGAGCTCTGATTTAGTGTCATTAACTTTGAACCCGGAAACCTCACTAAACGATTGGATTAAAGAATCTACCAGGGAAATCTGTCTCACAGGGTCAGTAATATATAGCAAGGTATCATCTGCGTATAAAGAGACCCTAACTTCCACTCCTTGTACTTGAATACCTTCAAACTGTTCTGACTGCCTCACAAGGGCTGCCAGAGGCTCTATACATAAGGTGAACAGTCGAGGAGAAAGTGGGCAACCTTGCCTAGTCCCTCTCCTGATTAATATCTTTTCAGAGGTAATCTCATTTTCACCCTAGCCCATGGATTATTATATAAATTTGCTATCCACTTTCTAAACTTTTCCCCAATCCCAAACTTTTCCAGGACACAGTCCAGGAAAAGCCAATCAATACGATCGAATGCCTTCGCATCCAGTGTCAACACCACCTTTAAAACCTTCGGAGGAAGAAACCTGGAGGCAGACAAAACATTGAGCAACAATCTAATATTATCTTGAATATGCTGGCCTGGAATAATTCCCGTCTGGTCTTTATGTATTAATTCTGGGATATATTCTTAACATAGAAACATAGATTTTGACGGCAGATAAGGACCGCTTGGCCCACCCAGTCTGCCCATTTCCCTACCTAATGGATAAGCTGCAGATCCTAGTTAACCAGCAGCCTACTTCTTCCTACCCCCACGTTAGGGTCTCTTTATATGCAGATGATACCTTGCTATATCTATAAAATTTTAGCAAATATTTTAGCATCCTGGTTGATTAAGGATATGGGGCGATAACTCCCACACTCCATCAAATCCTTACCCGGTTTTGGTAGGAGGGTAATCAGTGCTTCCTCCCAGGAAGCCGAAGCTTCTCCCCTTTCTTGGGCTACATTACAGGCTCTAGTGACAGCTCACTCGCAAATGCCTGATAAAATTCCGCCACAAACCCATCTGGGCCAGGGGCCTTCCCTCTCTTCAGACCCTTGATAACCTTCAAAACTTCTTGTTTGGTTATTGCCCTGTTCAAACTATTTTTCTGTGAGTCCTCCAGCTTGGGTAATTCTACACCGTTTAAAAACGTATTCACCTATATCAGATGGTTCTCACCTCTCTCTCCTGTGAGTATAACTCTCGGTAATACTTGCAGAAACTATCCGCAATCTGTTCAGGGTCGGAAGAAAGGATCTGGGTTCCATATTTTTTAAGACTGGGGATATACCTCTCTGCCTGTTGTTTTCTAAGTCTGAGGGCCAGTAGTCGTTGTGCTTTACCTCCTGTTTCATAATATTTTTGTCTAATATATCTTAAGTGATTTTCAGTTCTACTATTCATTTTCTTATTATACTGTATTTTTCCCTGGCCTTTATCAATCTCTCCAGAATGGAAGTATCCTTACCATTTTTTTATGTTCTTTCTCCAGTGAGCTAATAGTTTCTAATAAGTTATTTAGTTTAGTTTGAGTATTCTTATGTTTATATGTGGCGTAGCTAATAATCTGACCCCATAAAACTGCCTTCAGCCCATCCCATGTGAACCGTATATGGGTATCGTTCTCTTTATTCTCTGAAATATACAGCTTAATTGACTCTTTCACTTGGGCCACAAAATTTTTATCATTTAGAAGCCCAGCATCAAATCTCCAGCTACCTTTGGATCCCGCTCCAGGCCACTTCACCCTAGCACTGATCAGAGCATGATCTGAGAAGGTGACTGGATGTATTATCAGGTCTACCACATCACTAACATTTCTGGTTTGTGTATAAAATCTGTCAAGCCTAGAGTATGATTTGGCCACCACTGAGTAAAAAGTAAAATCCTTAGCCAATGGGTTTTGTTGCCTCCACGGGTCTGACCAACCCCCCCTCGGATAATAAATGTCTAAGAAGTTTGGAGCATGCTGTCCTTCCTCCCTTCCCCCAAGAGCTCCTATCCAGTAGACTGTTCTCCACACAATTCCAGTCCCCAACCATTATCACTCTACCCGGAGACAGAGAATCCACTTTAGCAAAGAATCGTCTAAAAAAACTGACAGAAGGGGGTGTGGGAGCATATACTGCCACTAAATTGAAAGGGTGTCCCATGTATTCACCACAAACCATCACATAGAGTCCCAGACCCTCCATCATAACCCCGTGGACTTTGAATTGGAGACCTCAGCGAACTAGAATGACCACCCCCCCCGGGGGAACCCGGACAGGAGTCAGCATGTACTCCACCTACCCACATCTTTCTGAGCTTAAGATGTTCACCTTCAGACAATTTGGTTTCCTGTAAGCATGCCAGATCACACCTTAATCGTCCCAACTCTTGCAGAATTCTTGCTCGCTTAACCACCCCATTTATCCCTTTCACATTAATCGATACAATCTTGAGAGAAGCCATAGTCATGTATTAAGTAGAACACAGAATCATCATTCAGTACCACATCTCCCCCCCCTTCGAAGAGCTTGCCAAAAAGCTGTTTCTTATTTTTAAGAATTAAGGGACACAAACATAAAAAAAGAAAAAAAAGAAAACCACATATATAAAGAATAACAAAACCCCCACAATCCAAAGTTTCCCCCAACATCCCACCCTCTTGGTTAACCTTTAGGTAAGGTATCAACCTGTGACCCCAATGTGGGTCATGGAAAGAGACCCCATGAAAGAGGAAAAGAGGACCCTCCCCACCTAGGAACAAGAATTAAGGAACAAGAACTCGGGTATCTGAATACCAGATACTGGTTAGCTCAATCCGAGCTACAAAAAGCTGGGGATGGTAGCTGGTCCCCCAGCTGCTAGGGGCTTATAGCTCCTAGTAATGTAGGAGAAAAAAGTGTATTTAACCACTAAGAGGTAGGTCCTTAAATTCAGAACCACACCTCTCTCCTAATTCGTTTGAATCCGGTAAGGCAGGCCTTCTGAGCCAAGTACCCCGGGCACAACTTCCCTGCCACGCCTCCAATGGGATAGAGGGACCCACCGGTAACCCACAATCCTTCCACTTTAAATTTATACTGACTAAATGGAGGGTGGGAGCACACCATGCCAAATATCCACGGCCCACTTAATTGAACTATCCATTACCACCCGCCATGCACCAGCACCCCCCAAACCAACACACTCCAGCTCCAGAACGTCCCCCTATCCCTTCTTATTTAATTATTCTCTACTCCGTTTATTCCCCATAATTATCCGACCATCAAAAAGATTCATGGCATCACCCACCTCCTTATGTAAAAAAATGAGAAGAAATAAAGTAAAAAAAACCTGCAATAGACATCTCGTGTCCATCCTCCGAGTGTGGCCTTTCAACCCCCAGGGACTGTTTCCATGTTGCACCAACTGACCGTCCCACTCCATAACCCCTCCCCTTGAAACCCAGAACCAACACCCTATGGTTCCATTGACGCATCTTAATGGGATACCAGAAAATAATACCTACGAAAATTCCCCCGAAAAGCCCCCCAGACAGTGCGAAATACTAAAGGAGGGAAACCACCTATTGAAAACAAGAAAAAAGGTAAACACAACGTATTCATCCTTCTCAAGCGAAATGGTGCACAATGTCCCCTATTAAACTTATAGTCTTAGCTTGTCAGTCTCAAGGGAATAGCCGCTCATCTCGAGGCATCTTTGCGTTGGTGGTATTTTTTAGTGAATGTGGGGAAATTTTGCCAGGGCACCGGGGAAATTCCCCTACTCTTGCAGTAGGGAGCCTGTTGGACTGTGAGATGTCTCATTTTGCTGTCAGGACTGGTGGTGAATGGATGGCTGGGGCTGAGAGAGCCCAAGAGATTATGCAGGATGAAATGAGTGTGCAGGATGACGGAACCGCTACAGGGACTGCTGGAATGCACCAGGTGGGTGGCCCGCAGAGTATCCGTAATGGCGGTTCCTCGCTGGAAAGTACGGGAGATCATTTAAGCCTCGAATAGAAGCAGCAGTGTCTGGCTGCAGAGCTACTTCGAGTCAATGAACAGCTGACTACTGAGCATCTCCGGCAAGTGGAGGATCGGAAACGGAAATGAACAGATACATCTCTAGGTACCGCAGTTTCAGGGGGAGTTACTAAATTACTCTCAGCAGAGGAAAAGTCTGCGGAACCCCTTGCACCAGTCCAGTCACCTCCTAGGTGAGACTGGAGCACTGAGGAGGCCGGATCTTGGTCTCCTGATAAGGCCCTGCTAGCAGTGGGCTGGATCCCACTTTCCGACGGTCATTGGAAGCCTAATCCTGTATTACCTACAACTACCAGCCAGTCATTGGCACAGATAAGTGAAGCTTCTGGTTCTTTTGTGAATAATTTAAAATTACATGTTTCTCAGACTGAAGTCATTTCTGATCCTTTGGAGAATCGGATGACTGATACCATTGAAGGCCCCGATAAAACCCCAGTCGCACCTGATATTTCTGGTCCCATAACAGGCCTAAACCCTGGGGAACCTGAAAGACCAACTTACGCCAGCCATTTCCACAAGCCAGTGGAACTAGCCAAATGGAGAAATGCAATTCGCCTACGATATGTGGGACCTCTCAAAAATCCTCCTGACCGATTTTATGTGGGAAAGGTCCTACTTAAGAGGAGTATGGGGTTTTCTCCTTCAGAAGTTTACGCCCTAATACATGTACAGGGGGAGTTCACTTTTGATATTAGTTTCCGCACCCCTGCATTATTGGAAATGTTCTAGTGCAGGTATATCAACCTGAAAACCAATCCCCTGTGCTCAGACTTTATAGTATTCCCCCTTACCAAACAACCCTTCTGTGTTATTACTATTTTGTTTCAAAATGAATGGGTGAACATTGTGGACATAGTACATTGGTTGGAGAAAAGATGTGATATTCAGGTTAACCCCATGCCCATTCTGGATGCAGAAGGTTTTTGGAATGGGGGGTGGAAATTCCGTATAAAACTACATCATAATGAGCATGATTTAATACATTTACCCAATTGCTTTTTTATTGGAAGAGACAAAGGTTTCTTATTTTATCCTGGTCAGCCGAGGGTATGTTTCAAATGTGGCTCCTCCAGACATACAAGTACATCTTATGACATCCTAAAATGCTCTTATTTTGGAGAACTAGGCCATCCCAGCTCCCATTGTTTCAGGCAGCCTAAATGCAACTTCTGTGATGACCTTGGTCATACTTTTGATGACTGCCCCTCTGCTACACGCAACACAGAGGATGCTGATTTTGGGGTTCAAGATCATTATATCCGTTTGGCAGTAAAACAAGGCCAAGATCCCTTGGTGACTCGGATAACCCTGGCTTCAGGGGTACCTACCGCTGAACAATGTCCTTTACTATCCCCCTTGAGCCAGGATGAGGGCCTGGAATCCCAAACTACTGATACTGACCCCCATCTGCAGGATGGTGGTTCTGCTATTCTTCCCAACAATACTATATCAGACCCCCCCCCCAAATCCTCTGCTAGTAGCATGGGCTTCACTTTGGTACAGGGGAAGAAAGGGAAGCCTGCAAAACTGAAAGCTAAACTGAGGAAAAGTGACCCTGTGGCCCCTCTAGAGGTCATAAACAAATTTACTGTACTGACTGATGTTCCCTAAGACCCAGAGCCAGTGGATCTCCCTGCAGAAGGATTAGTGATGGCAGAGTCCCAGGGCGACTGCTTGGATCATTCTGATCATTCAGACCATGGAGCTAAAAGTGGAAGGGTGACAAGGGCCTCGAGTAAAGTAAAATGAAGCATCATTCCTGTTTGAACCATGGATCCCTTCTCCTTTCATGTAGCATCATTGAATGTTAATAGCATTCAATCACTTATTAAACGACGCAGTACCTTTTCCTATTTTTTTGCATAAAAACCTGGATTGTGTTTTTTTTCAGGATGTGGGGTCACATTCAGTGGACGAGAGGTCTGCGGCCTCAGATGCATGGCTTTGGGGAGACAGTTTTTGGTCTCAGGGGGATGATCTGTGTTCTGGGGTGGGGATTTGTTTCTTTTCTCCCAGAATTAAGGTTGTACGTCACTTAGAGTTACAGCCAGATAGAGCTTTGATGCTAGATATAAAATGGGATAACCAATTGTTTAGACTTATAAACGTTTATGCACCACAAACAAAATATGATAGAGCACTCCTTTTTTGATCCCTCTCTCCTTTATTACAGACATCTCACTTAGTGATTTTAGGAGTGGATTTTAATGTTACTTTGGCTCAGTACTCTATCCCTGCCTTAAATAAAAAAGTGTATTGTGATGCTCAGTGCCTGGCTCACTTGATTAGTGATGTGGTATTGATAGATGCCTTTGGTTCTCTCCCGATAACAGAGTGTTATACATATTTTTGTGGCCCTTGAGCCCCTATAATTGACTATTTTTTCGTACCTGCCTTTTCAAAAATTAAAATGGTTCACCTTTAGGATGTAGCCACTTCGGACCATAGAATACTAACACTTGTCCTTAGTGACCTCCCGAAGGAGAGGAGGGTGCTGGGGAATTGGAAATTAAATAATTCATTGATATTTATTCCAATTGTATGCGAAGGTTTTCTCGCAGTACTTCAGGCACGAAAATCTGTGGGTTTTTTTTTTATGATGACAATACCACCTGGTGGGAAGATATTAAAAATGAGATAAAATCTTTTTTTTTGCAAAATGGGGTGGACTAATGGGAAATTAAGACATAATGAGATCACATTTTTAAGGAATAGTATTACTTTCTGGACATCTTTCAGACCCAATTTAGGGATGGAAGATTTGCAGAAGATTAAACATTTAAAAACTGCATTGGCAAATAAACAACTTGAGGCCCTAAAATCCCTAGAATACAAGCAAAAATATGGCATTAGTGGAAAGGTAAGGGATACATTACCATTTGACTCTGTGCAACTCCTCCGGGAACGCCACAACATGGAGTACCTATTACATCCTCTGGCACTAATGTGCACAATAATGTAGATATTTTGGAGCAAATTACCTCCCATTTTTCTCATATCTTTGATAGCCAGAAACTACCAGTAGGAAAGATGCGGCAGTGGTTGGAAAAGATAAATCTACCCCAGCTTCCACAGGATGTTGGAACCCTTCTGACCACCCCATCTCATAAGCTGAATTAAAAACTGTAATTTGGTCACTTAAACATGGTACTGCACCGGGGTCTGATGGCCTCCCACACGAAATATATAAATATATTTGGGACATTATTGGACTAGAATTTTTTATGTGTCTGAATAATGGCTTACCTCAACAGAACCTCCCTAAGAGTATGTTGGAAGGACTTTTGATCCTGATTTTTAAGGGAGGATGTCAGGGAGATTTAAAACAATGGAGACCAATTTCGCTTTTGAATACGGATTATAAAATTTTGATGAAAGTTCTCAGTAATAGATTGGCAAGTGTTATAGATCTGGTGGCGCATCCATCCCAGTATAGCAGCATTCCTGGGAGACGGGTCCAGGATGCTTTAATTTTGGTATGGGAGATTTTGCATAAGGGGGACACTCAGGAATTATTTGGACATCTGGTTTGCCTAGATCAATCTCAGGCTTTTGACCGGGTAGAATATTCTTATTTGTGGGAAACATTAAAGTGTTTCGGGTTTCCAACTATATTTATAACTTGGCTGAAGACTTGTTACACTGGAATTAGCTTGATACCAGTTGTCAATGGATGGGTGGGTAAAGCAGTTTCGGTTTATAGAGGGGTAAGACAAGAGTGCCCCCTCCGCCCTTTATTATACATCCTATCTCTAGATCCATTATTACATGTGCTACACGGGACGAAAGCAATAACCGGACTCTCAGTAGGATCAGAGGATAAGCAGGTGGTTGCTTTAGCATTTGCGGATGATCTGGAGATTTTTTTGGTGGATAAATCTTCTGCAACAGCTGCTTGTGGTCTTTTACGTGAATTTGCTACTATTTCTGGGTCTAAAATAAACACACAAAAGAGCGGTATTTTGCCTTTGGGGTATGATGTCAATGATATGTCTCTTATTTGGGGAATTCCAGTAGATATGGCTTACAGAAAGATATTGGGTGTATACTTTAGTGGGGATGATCCTCAACGGTATAATTGGGAACAGCTGTTGAAGTCAGCTAAAGAGAAGGTAGTCCATTGGAATAAATGGCAGATGACCAAAGGAAAATGTATTTACTTGATTAAAACTTTTCTACTGTCACATTTTTTGTATCTAGCTGCTATTTTCCCCCCTCAATTGAATCTGGAGGCCACAGTTTACAGTGTGTTTTTTCAATGCTTATGGGGAAGTAGGTTGAACCCTGTTAAGAGGGGTATTACTTATTTACCCGTACAGGAAGGAGGCTTAGGTATGTTGAACCCGGTAGTTTTCTTTTATGTTACTTTTATTTTTTTTAATCTTGTGCCTTTGCTGAAGAATACTGCGAAAGCATGGATCCCCTGGGTAGAGGATGAAATCGGACCCCTATTAAGTGATTGGGACCTGACTATTCCTCTCCCACGACAGACCCAGGTGGCCCACTTACCAGGTCACTTCTTGGGAGTAGTGAGTAAATTAAAAGTTTGGAATGTCAAGAAAACCTCCCTTTATACGCTTTCGAAAAAATCCCTATATAGTTGGATAATGGTAACCTCCTATTATGTTTCCCCTTGGTATGCCGAATTATCAGCCACCCAACATTCTTTGATAAATTCCTTTTTGTCCAGTAAAAGGCTCCCATACTATATGAGGGACTTTATCTGGCTATGTACGCACCAAAAATTAGGTGTTCGGGGCAATCTGAAACATAAAGGAATTAAAGAACGAACATGTCCCAGAGGGAATATATGCATGGAGACCATAGAGATTTTTTTGCATTTCTTATTAGATTGCCCATTTGCTGTATCCTTTTGGGAGGTTTTCCATAAGAAATGGCATCTGAATCCTTTTCAAAATCAGTCATCACAGATTTGGATAGATGGAGTGCTACCTAGAGCATGGGCCAAATTTGACGTTATTACAATTAGGCTGTTGATGAGTTTTATTAGTTACCAGCTTTGGCTAGCCAGGTGTGGCTGGTCCCTCCGACAGCAAGTACTATCAGGGGAACAAGTATTTCTGTTATTACAGAAAGCAGTGTTGAAGTGGCAGGTTATGAAACAGAGTAGAGTCCTACCTGATTTGTATAAATTATGGTGGAGAAATATGTCTTGGTTAGATACAGGGTGATGGTTTTTTCTGATACCATATAAACGCTTGGAGAGAACCATAGATATTTGGGGAAAAGTCTTATTTCTTAACATTTCTTCTTTTTAGGAAAACAGGATGCTCTGCATTCTATATTTAGTTTTGAGCTCTGATATCTGGAATTTTTCACCATGGCCACAATTTTTTGAGTCTACGTTATATGCACAAAAGACACAGTACATTTGGAAGTGAAGTTTTGATCATATGGCTTATTTTCGCTTCTGGCGTAACCCTTATTTAGGTTTATTTGTTTTCTCTTCTGATTTTTATGCTGTATGTTTAGTTTTATCATATTTGATTATTTTGAACCCTGTTTTGCACTATTTGGAAGCTTTGCATAAACCATTCCTCTACTCTACTTTTTTAGTGGGGATGGGATGGGGGTTATGTACAAATATGGATGATTTCTGTTTGAAATTTATGTATGTTGTAGTAATTATTTATGCTTTTGATTTCTTTTATTATGATTTTGTATGATGTAATACAATTTTGTATATGGTGTTTTGAGTTTTGAATAAAATATTCCCCTACTCTTTTCAAGAAGTGCCATGGGATCTTTAGCATCCACCTGCACTACCACCAGAACAGGCAGAGAGGATTGTCTCGGATCAGCTCGCTGACTGTCTCGCCACCCACAACCTCCTCTGCAAAGAGCAACATGGATTCCATCAGGGCCACAGCACAACCACTGTTCTAACTGAATTCTCCAATTACATTCACTCTGCTCTTGACAAGGGATTACTAGCTGGTGCGGTTTTCCTTGACTTGTCAAAAGCCTTCGATACTGTCAACCATCCCCTTCTGCTATCCACCCTCACTCAACTAGGCCGCTCTCAGAATGTCCATAACTGGTTTGCCAACTATCTCTCATCCTGCTCTCAGTGCATCAGAATTAATGGCACCACCTCTGGATGCCACCCAGTCCACTCAGAGGTCCCCCAGGGCTATATACTGGGCCCATTACTCTTTAGCCTTTATCTCAATGCCCTCCCCAATAGCTGTTCTGATCGAGTCCTTCTTTATGTAGAATGACGTGGTCATTTTCTCTGCCCACCCTGATCCCAGCTCCCTCAAAAATGCCCTCCAAAGCTCCTTTAGTCAGGACAAAACCTGGTTCATTGACCGCAAGCTAGTGTTGAACCACAAGAAGATGAAGATCATGTTCTTCTCACATACCTAAAACAGATACAAAAATTCACCCCTTCTGGTCCTGACCAATAAACAACTCCCCCTTGAACAGGTAAATTCCTTTAAGTACCTTGGCCTTGCCTTTGTCTCAGCCCTCTCCTTCCACGGGCATATCCACACCCTCTGCTCAGCTGTAAACTCTCAAATTGGTCTCCTCTGCCGCAACAAGAACTGCTTCCCTCCTGAAGCCCTGAGACTGGGCATTACATCCTCTGTCCTATCCCTTGTTGTCTATGAGCTCTTGGTCTATGGGACTGCAGACAACACTGCTCCCAACCATGTCAAAATGTCCCTTAACAAAACCTGCCGTTTACTCACAGGTGCCAATAGGCTTACCCACACCTGCTCACTCTACTCCTTGGCAAATATGCTCAACTTTGAAGAGAGGCTACACTACCATACCTGCCTCTTCATCAAGAAAATTCTGGCTGGTTTGCCCCCCCCACCCCCAGAATAGTCCACTCTTCTCTGCCCCACCACCATGTCTCTACCCACCCGTAGTTCTTCCATATCTTCTCTCCATGTACCCAGAGTCAGGACATCTCTGGCCTAGAGATCCTTCCTCTACAGAGCCCCAGACTGTTTTAACTGCCTCCCCAATACCATCTCCTCTGAAAGCAGGCTAGGGCCATTTAAAATATCACTACACAACCATCTCTTCACCAGCCAGAGTTGTAATTGCCCATAGCAGCTGTCCACCCCCTCTCATTGGACATCTTCCTATCAGCGTGGCTACTGTCTCCACCCTCCTCCGACAAGAGACCTTTGGTCCTGGCTTTTATGTCCTGTATCCTTGTCCACCCTGCCAAGACCACAGTAAACCCAACCTTGCTGTTTTAATTTGAGTTAATTGTCTTATTCTTGTATGTTGTTTTATTGCTGACAATGATCACCTCTACTTTAGCTACCACCCTGTATAGGATATCTTAACTGTTTTTGCTGTATTCTCTCTACACTAGTATGTTACTCTGATGTGGAGCCTTTGTAAATGAGTCTCAGACTCAAAGGTTTGTAATTCTGATACTGTTAATAAATGAATAAATGCATGCATTGTCACTATGCCAGTATAGGCACAAAAAGCAAATACGTAGCAGCCAACAAATACAGAAGCTGCCATCATCACAATTTTTATATAGAGAATAGTGGA
The DNA here is from genome assembly GCA_016271365.2 of Neoceratodus forsteri. NCBI lineage: Eukaryota > Metazoa > Chordata > Ceratodontiformes > Ceratodontidae > Neoceratodus > Neoceratodus forsteri. The sequence goes on along the minus strand of CM057451.1, from coordinate 896,894,102 downwards.
TGGGCAACTATACAGAACCAGTGTGTTCTGCCACTGATGGGTTCTGCTTCTCTGTGACCTCGAGAGCTAAGTTCAAGAGGTCCATGGGAATCAGAACCCTGAGGTGGCAGAATGCAATGGTTCTGCACAGAGTTACCCTCCCGCTATATTTTTTAGTGTATGGTGTCTCTCAAAACAATTTATATATAGTTTGAGCAGTTTATTTTTTTAAATGAAAAAGTATTTGCCACCATATCTTATTCTGAGAGCTACTGCTAGCTGCTGGGGTGAGTTGCATGGTTGTTAGGGACCAGACATCCTTACATTTGTAGCCCACTCTCCAATTGGTTAACAATTGGTTTTGGGAGGGAATTAAAAAATGGCAGCTGTAGTTCTTGCTTAGTGAGAGGACCTGCAGTATGAGGAACCATGTTTCATTTTGTGAGTATTTCTAAATACCTGGTTGATCTTGTATTGTATTTTTGGTATCCTGTAACTTTAGCGCCACAATAATCGCGAATCAAAAATCACAAAGACAGTACGGCGAAAGTCAAAACAGCGACTAATGAATAAAAGCAAGTTGCAATAACCTCGATTGTGCTGCAATTAGCAACACAATAATAGAGAGTTACAATTACCTTGATTTCGCCACACTGGGTGCTGCAAGAAGAAGTCTCTAGGGAACAAACTAAACTACAATATAGTGTAGTTTGATTTTAGGCAGGCACAGTGGGGTAGTTGGTACTGTTACTATGCGTCAAAATAGCAACTGTTCAGGGGGAAAAAAACACAATCCGATTGATTGCGACATATGGCTTCCTATGGGACTGCTGTTAAAAAAAATACTTTATTCAGACACCAGTGGCATGTTAACAGAATCAACTTTAAACTGAAAGTTATATGCCAAACCATGTAAATACTCATATTTGGTCTGTGTTGTGTACTGGGACACTATCTTCTCAACAGGGATATTCGAATCCTTGTATTTTCTTTTCTGTGTGCATCCAATTGCCCCTGACACCATTTACTCAATTTTTAATTCAGTGAGCCGCTGTTCTTCTTTTAAGCATTCAATCATTTTCCAAATGCTAGGGTGGCAAGAACTGAGGCGGTAGTTAAAACCTTGATGCCACGCTTCCACAGCGTTATTAGTACGTGCAATGCCTCTGCTTGTAACCTCGTAGCAATTCCACTGATTTGGTGGAAATGTTGCTGTTCTGCGCTCAGTACAACCCTTGGGTCTTCCCACCTATGTTGACTCATAATAGTCAAGTAGAGGTCTCAAAAGCTCCTCATTTTCTGCAAAGAACTCCCACTCCTTCATTTCATCAAACGATGAAACAATATCAGCTGTAGGAATGAAATCCAGTGATAGGAGCATTCTGAGGTGTAGCGCAAACTTTGGGTCTGTACAGTACTTTTCTTGGATATCACTGTACTTCTGGATCTTTCGCCAAACCGTTTGCGCAAAATGAAAGAAGCAGCCTCTCACCTCTGTGTTGGGAAAAGCTGCAGCGAATGATTTCCACCCTGATTGCTCAAAATCCATAATGACAGATGCTGGTGTGAAACGTGAGCTAAATGCATGCAGTTTGGAAAACACATGAGTGTAGGAGCATGTCTTATTAGCACTCATCAGGACATATACAGCTGTTGCAATGCTACCTGATCTAATGCAATGAATTGCATATAACTGATTAAATATCAGGGGACAACTCTTGAATGTCCCATCAAGCATCCAGTCGGTGCTCTCATGTAACAGCTTGAGATTGTTGTGGGTGGTGAATATAAGGAACCATTCCAAGTCACTGCCACTATCATATAAAATAAATGGTTCATCAGTTTTAGTAATTGTGAACTCTGGTGGAATGACCATTTCCTGAACAGTGGCAGGTGTGGCTGGACATCCTCTGTCCACCTGTCAAATTTGCTGTACTGTGTGTTTTATTAAAGGTACAGAAGGCAGACGGCCAGCCAAACAATCAGAGGTAGTACTAATGCACTGAACCACCACCTGGGATGTTGTCTCTACACTGCTACGAGCTCTCTCTCGGATTTCTGCCATCACTTTTCTTGCCCCCACATCCCCTGTATCTGAGACATGTGTGTGCACTCTTATAACAGCAGAAACTTGGTTTTCAACTGTGTGTAGTCTCGCTAAGCAATGAAATTTATGCGAGTCCACACATCTCCAGTACGCCTTATCAGTGCTTTCCTTGTCCTTAAGGTACACACATCCCTTGCATAGAGCTAAAGGTCTACCTTCCTGGTTCTTTATTATCTCAAAATCCATCACTGTTTCCAACACAGAACCAGATTGAGCACACATAGCTTCCTTTTGTAACATGCAAGAGGAGGAGCTTAAGCTAGAAACAGGAAGCAGGGACACAGGACAACGGAAAGTCAACTACAAGTGCAGCTACATGACCTGTCTCACTGCATAAATTAGTTGGTGCCCAAGGTAACCTGTAACCTGTTTTTAATTGGTTAAAGAACTGTTTCAACCACTCGCTATTAATACATGTTAGCCAAACTTGCAGGTGCCGTTATGTGTTGATGCGAACTGTTCATCTCTGCTCTATGCTGACGATCTAGTTATTTACCATAGTGCCAGAACTGTTGTCAACTTAATCCACCCTCTCGCCATTGATTTTGCTAATATTCAATCCTGGCTCACTGAAAACAAACTTATTCTCAACTCTAGTAAAACTTACTCCATGCTCTTCGGCTCCTCTGCGAGACTTAAAGAGAATCAAAATGCCCTAATTATCCCTTGCGCGGATGGTTCTTCTCTGATTAGCACCAACTCCTTTAAATACCTGGGTGTTACTCTCGATCAATCCCTTGACTTTGACCTACACATTACAACCACCTGTAAGTCAGTTAACGCCAAAATAGGTGGTGCCTACCAAACTAGATATGCCCTTACCCCATCTGCTAGACTTGCTGTGGCCCAAGGCTTTCTTCTCCCAGCCCTTGCATATGGCTCAGTCACCTACCTTTTTGCCTCCAAATCATCCCTCCATAAGTGGGACACCACCTACAACAGCATCTGCCGCTATGCTTCCGCATCTCCATGTTACAAACATCATTGCCAGCTCTATAGTGACCTAAAATGGCCGTGCCCCTCTGCTCACAGACTCCAGGCCTTCGGCTCATTAATTGACAGTATTGTCAGATCTGACCTCCCTATCCCTTTCATCCCTACTGGACACACAGCCTCTCTCTTATGGACTGCGTTCGACTGACCATGCCCTCTTTCACATACCCAGACACAGAACCAATATGGGTGCACACGCCTTTTCTAACATGGCTCCAAAATACTGGAATTCCATACCCCAAGCTATTCGACAAGCAGCCTCCCATACCACTTTTAAGTCACTTCACAAAGAACACTTACGCTTTATCAACCCCTTGCACCTGCTTTAATCTGCCTTAGCTCCACTCTTCTTCCCCTGCTCTGTTTCAATCTTCCTGGTCCTCTTCCTCCCTCTCTCTGCTTTCTCTCTCTCTCCCATGCTCTCTCGCATCTTTTTTCTCTCTGCCTCTCTCTCTCTCTCTCTCTCTCTCTCTTTTTCTCTCTCTCTCTCTCTCCCCCCCTTCTACTGCTCTCCCTTCCTCTCCTCCCAGTTCAACCACCTCTTTATTACTTGATATATTGTCCCTATGAATGCCCGCTATTGCAATGCCTATGTTCTTACATTACTTTATTTTGTGATCCCTATCCTACTGTGCTGTATTTTCATCATACTGTGTAAACCTATTTGTGTTTGTTGCCAAAATTTTTGTCTCCCCATACCTGAAGTTTTGACTTGACTCTGTACTGTACTGCTTTCATGTACTGCGTCACATACACAATTTTGTATTTCTAAAATGTGCTCTCCTGGGTCATGCCTGAAAATAGGCATCTTTGTGCCTAGTGCACTTACCCAGTTACCAAAAGCAAATAAATAAATAATCTCTATAGTTCCTTCACGTAATTTAACAGCGCTATTAAGCGCTCGCTATTTTCACATGGAAGTATATTTTTTATAAGTTAACATATCTGGTTGATCCTGCTTTTTTTATCATATTTGATTGATCCTGCACGTGTGGATTTATGCCAATGTCTGGTCATGCTGCCGCTGCAACATTTCCTCTGGTGGATCTTGTGGTTTCTGTTGACTCAGTTGTATGCTTTCCAAATTACCTGAAATGTTATTGTACTCTAGAAGGGTATATTCCAGTTCCATGACCTTTGAAATGTGGTACAACAACATTTCAGTTGAGATGGAAAGTGGGTTAGAATCATGTTTCACCACACACTATAAAGAATTTATGGAATGGGAACTCGTACTTAATAAGGCATTGGAGATTACCGGAATGGTACAATGTATAACTGGTAAGGTACATGAATAAGGGAGCAGATAGGAGCAAGAAATAAACGGGTTCTGTGTAGATTGGTTTACTATGACAGATAAAAGTGATTCAGATCTAAATGATAGAGGTCAAAGTGCAGTGGCGTCATGCCCATAGGGCCTGAGGGGCATGTGCCCCCCCTCAACATTGTTGTGCAGTCTATTAAAAAAAAATATTTATTTAGTATTTTATTTTATTCTCTGGAGGGCCGAAAAAAAAAATGCTGTTTTCAAAGTATTTTTGGTGGGGGGTGGGAGTTCCGAATTCGATTGGTGTGGTGAGACTAGAGCCACTGGCGGTTTACAAAAAAATGTACTTGCTCCCGCTGGACTGGTGACTGGCTTCGGGGCTGAGCGCCTGTAAAAATAACAGAGAGACAGACACAACAGTTGATTGGTAGCCCCGGCAACTAACCATGTAGCGTGAGTGGCAACAATTAGCCCTAATCACGACTTCTCCTTTCCTTGAGCCACTGCCAGCGGGCCAATCACAGCCAAGGCACGAAGAAATAGCTCACATGGCAAACTGGTTTGTTCTTCGTTCATTTGAGTGCCATTCTCAGTTGGTTGTCGGTCAATTCCGTTTGGAGAGTCGGATGAGAGACTGAGAGAGCGCGGTGTTCCTCTAGCCCAGAAGACAAGACAACTCAAATTAGTTCTTGGCTGCTTACTGAGCAGCCTATAGTATCTGAAGAGCTAATCGGCACAGCTGCAGAGAGATTACAGTCGAGATGCACAGATTGATACCCCAAGACACACACAAGGAGACCAGGATCAGAAAAGGAGACAACCCCATCCCCACTCCCCAGCCCTGCTGGATCCAGCTCTCCTCTATGTAAGGTATGTGGATGGGGGGGGAACTGTCATTATAAAGCCGGGGTGCTATATAATGTGGTGGGTGCTATATAATGTAAACAATGGGCTTATGTGCAAGGATCAGATTAACATGCAATAGCGGCTGCATGAGGAGGGGAGACGGTAACTGCTGGCCCTGTTATGGGTAGTTAATGGTTGTTTATGGTAGGGGGCATTTGTCACGTTCCCTCCCCTGCAGTTATTTACTGGCTTTGATGGAAGTTCTGCGGCAGTCCCTGGGGCTGGTCAGGGAAGGATAGCTGCTGAGTGTCAGTCCCCGGGCTCCGGCAAGGGATCATTATAGATGTCGAAATGTCGATGTTTGAAAGTGGGTGCTGTAGCATTCAGACCACATTTATTTTGTAGCTGGTACTGATGAGCCTTCCTGTATTTGCAGTGGCTTGTAACTGCTGCCTGTTTGCAACCTGTCCCCGTTTGCACGTCAGAAGCACCCACCTCCTGTACTACACCCCGGCTAAGAGCAGGTTTAATGAGATATGTACTTCTGATTTACCTGCCATGGATTTTTTATTGTTTGGGGGCGCTGCTGTGATGGGATGATGTGCTTTTTAGCCTAATAAATGCTCTGAGTTTATATGGTGTCAATCTTTTTTTTTTATTGAAATCTAAATTGCTAATGTTGTCTGTGCCACTTCTGATATTGTGACGTGATGCAGGCTGATTCTGCTTTTCTGTTAAGCCCTATCAGTGAAGTGGAGTGGAGTGGGTTACCTCCAGATTGATAACCTGTTGTGCAGACTAAATCTTGATTTGTTTTTGTTGACATCCTTATAGGATTCAAAGAACTGCAACTCGAGATAGGGTAGCATGAGATGCATTGCCCATAGCCTTGCATTAGAACCAACCAAGCATCTTATGTGCTGCGTATTGGAACAGCTTCCACAAAATTGTAGAGGGAAATGCTAAATGCCTCCTAGCACCTGTATTTGCACTTACTTGCAAAATAAATAACCGCTACAAGTACAAAGCATGGCAGAGATGTTGTTTTGCATTTCTTTCACCATTGATCACTGAAGGCGTGCAGCCCCAGACTAGCTGATGGGAAGCTTTAGGGAATGTCTAAAATGACAACAATGCACCTTAGAGGTCCCAGAGGAATTTTACCATTGCTGAGGACTGTCAAACGGCTTAAAATGTAAAGAATTGCCTCTAAATTAACCCTTGCAGGGCCACGGACTGATATATCAGTCCCAAATACCTATATGTTCTAATTATGAAAAACACATGGAAGGCAAGCCTGCATGCCAGTGACAGTGCCACACAGGCAAGGGCAAGGGTTCACCACAGAATATCTAATGCATTAATTGTGTAACTACCAGCCCGTTGCCTCTAAATGCATTAGAAATATTGCTATCCCTCGCTCCCTCACCACAAAAGGCTTTGCATTTAACTAAATGTAATGTATGCATTCGATATTCTGTGGTAAACATTTACCCTTGCCAGTGCGGCACTGCCATCATCAGGAAAGCATACCATCCATGCGGTTTTCACTATGTTGTTCAGTTCACTTGGGGGGGATACCGAAGTGTGGATCTGAAACTAATGGCTGAGGCAGAGGTCTCATTGGTATATCATTAGCCCTCTCTGCCTGTGGTCTGCAGATCCAGTATAAATAGAATGAAAAAAGGACAAGTACAATTTATCATTCCTCTAACCTGTATCAGTATTACGGCATTTAGCTTATTGGGGAACAGCTTTTTGGTCTGCTAAAAGTCACCACAACGCACCACTTTACTGCACTTTTTCAAAATGTTCTTGGGGGCATGCCCCCAGACCCCCTAGAGAGGTTCAGATTTTGTGCCCCTTCAGAATTTCTGACTGCATGACACCCCTGTCAAAGTGGGATCCAGCATTTTTTTGAGAGGATTCAGAGGAGACACCTAGCAACAGTAAGAACAGAAGTGGAGGCCCAGGAGGAGGAAGGGAAGAGGAGAAGGAGGAAGAAACAGGAAAGCATGGCAGAGGCAATTACAGACCATGCTGGAACTTCCCAGTGGGAGTCAGCAGACTGGAGATTACGATGAGATGGAGGTTTTAAACCTCATGGAGACAGTTCTGACAGATGCCCAAACATTAATTTTGAAGAAAGGCTTGTCTTTCATACCAATAACAAGAATAAATGCTCTCCAATTGAGAATTAATTTGTTTATGTTGTATTAACAGTTAAATCTTACAGTACATTTTCATTCCCTCAAGCCTCATGTCGATATAGTGGTTAAAACGTTGAATCAAAAACAGGACCTGTTGTACAGGTTGTACCCCTACTTTACTTTACAGGATAGGCTCTCAGTCACTAATAGTGTCCTTCTTCCTGCTATCACCTATGGGGCTCCACTACTATCATCCCTCAAGGAAACGGAACTTTCCAAACTGAAGTTTGTGTAACCCCTAGGTGGCGCTATCCCAAGGGCTACTACCCCTGCTTGCTTGGCTAGTAGCAGGTTAAGGGGCCTGCGTTCTGAAACGGGTGCCTCCATCCAGAGGTCAGGGCTGGTAGTGGTCAAGCTAACCTGGGCAATAGCCCTCCGGGACACTGTAACCCCCCCTCTTTCCTTACTAGTGGCCGGAACAAGACACAATAATCACTTTCACAATACCCCTAATACACCACACAAGTTCCCATACTGTTTGCACTTACCACCAGGGTTTTCCTCTAGCCCGGCCCTGGGGACCCCCTGTAAAACAAGGTTATATACAGCAAATAACAGCAGTACAGTACTCTTGCACAAACTGGAACCACACTCAGGGTAAATGCAAAAAAGAGTTAGATCTGATTAATTTAAGGGGCTTGAACAAGGGAGTGGCGTAATCAGGTTAATTTGCTTAAAGGCTCTATCAATCAAACTGTTATGCATGCACTTCAGGGTCCATAAACAGTCACACACTTTGGGTAACCAGATGGAGAATGGTGGGCTAGCCAGGAATGTTGCAGCTGGTTGGGGCCCTGTGATGGAAGAAAACAACATGCACAACACACACTATTTGTAATCTGGTGCCGGAGGGCTCAGTTCGTGAAAAGAAAACAACAAGACAATCAGATGACACACTTATAGATTAGGCTGTTGTTGCAGGGAGCTACCCTGATGATTACTCACAATACCCAAGACTGGACACAGGCTGGATGAAAATCGAGACAGCAGATGGTTAGTCTGGAATGCCATGAGAAGCAGGGCCTGCACGATTCGCCAAGGCGTAATTCCTGTTCAAGCGTGGAGCAGGGGGCTGATCCCCAGGCAGATCTCTCGTCGGTGGCTTTCTCTGTGCAGTGGGGTAGTCTGGCAGGGCCAGCGTGGCATGGCCGAGGCCGAATGGAGATGAACGCAGATTCAGTCCGATTAGGCTGGATAAAGCTTCCAGCAAGCAGAACACAGTTCACATAGTGGGGAACCAAATCATGACCCACTTTCAATACACAGCACATTTACATGTAAGGAAATTCGGCGATACCGGATGACTAAGGATCCCTCGTGCGTGAATTTGAAAAGTAGGTATACTACGGTAATGTCTAATTTCACCATCATTTTAGCCACGCCCCCTTTCCGGCCCCTGTTCGACATGGGCAAGCCCTGCAGTTTTGGCCACGCTCCTTTTCCTGCCCCTGTTCGACATGGACAAGCCCTGCCATGACATTTAAAAAAAAAAATGTATTACTTGCACTCTAGACATACAGCAGTTATAGTGTAAACCTAAAACGGGGATTAACACATATTGATGCACAAAATTAGTGAGATAAAGGCTTCGGCCACAACACCATCTGCCAACCTGGCCATTAAATGCTATTAACACCTACTGCATGTGTTTCTTTTGTTTTATTTCTTTGTAACCCCGCTGTATGCGTTTGTATTTCAAATATCGTGGCTGTAAGAGTGTTCAGTATATGTTGCTCTAGTTTTAGCCCCCTGTATGCTTATTATGCATATGCCTTAGTTTTAAGATCCTGGCTGTAAGACTATTTGTACTTGTAATTGGGGGGCTCTGCCCCCGCCCCGTTCTATTTCAGATTTGTCTATGCTTTATGCTTACATGTATTTCTATTTCAGATTTGTGTGGTTTATTAGTTTTACGATTGTGGCCATAAGACTATTTGTACTTGTACCCCTCGTTCTATTTCAGACTTGGCTGTAAGAGTATTTGTACTTTATTTGTATTTGTATCGTGGGCGGCTTTTTTTCTAAATTTCAGATTTGTCTATGGCTGTAAGAGTATTTGTGCTGTATTTCTATTTCTATTGTGTCCGGCCTTTTTTTCTAACTTTGGTGACGTTACGGCAGTAGGCGGTGCTACATGTATTGCTTTGTTTCGAATTTTGGTGATGTCATGGCAGTAGGCGGTGCTACATGTATTTTGCGAGGCAAGGCAAGCAAGCCACTGCCGTAATTATGCCTGTGTGCAGGAGGGATTCTTAGACCTCTGGTATCTCCGGAAATTCTACTGTACCAGGCAAACTGCTCTCCGGTCACGATCGCAAAGTTTCTGCACAAACTGGGGATTCAAAAGCAGCTGGAAATCCTGACAGGCCGATCGCATTCAGTAAATCTTTGGTTTTCTTCAGGTTAAAGCCTGGTCACAGTCCAGTGGCTTAAATAGTCGTCACAACTCGGATTCAGTCTGAATAAACTCTGTTTTCCTTCTTAGGGACAGCAGGCAGACAGGCAGGCCGCAACTCAGCCCTTTCACAGTTCTTCCATGCAAAACTACACAAAACTGCTGCTCTGAAGTCACTTGAACTGTTACTTCTTCACTTCTTAGTTCAAAACTGAAACTAGCTGCAGCAGCCTGGGAAATTCCTCAAGATCCAAAAGGTTCAGTTGGCTGATCCTCCTGTCAGTCACAACAAAGGCTCCCCCTTCAGGTCCCAAAAGGCGCAAAAAACCCAAAACTACAGTTCCTACAGATTTTAACTACAGACAGCTCCTGTAGTTCAGATCCATTTTAGGTCCCACCAGTACTGATTGGTCCAATTCGCAGTCCAGGACCAAGATAGTGGAGATGAACAAAACAGTCCTTGCTGCAAAGAAGGCAGGTTAGACAAACTACATTATCATTATCACTCTAAATGATTTTCAGCAAATAGTTACATCTTTCAACAGAGATCTCTCTCAGATTACTTATGACTGCAATCCAGGCAGCTCTTAAAGAGACAGTACACAGAGGCTATACAGGCACTCTGTGGCAATCACATTTAAACTGCCAAAACGCAGGACACCAGCCTGGCACTGAGCATTTAGGCAAGCTTGAGGAAGACTTTTTGGGAACCCCCATTTGTAGGAGGGTTACACCCTTCCCTGCCTGGAGAAAACTTGGATCCGTGTCAAGTCTGTACCATCATGCATCAGTTAACATAAACTGATTACTTTACTGTACATATTCACTACATTTCCCAATACTTTGTCCATTCTGACAATACATTAGGCATATTTCACACAAGTCAGTTGAGCATTACTATACTAAATTAGGTAATAACTTCTTGCACCTTGAACAATGCAAAAGGGGACCCTTCCCTATCAGCTAACTTGGGGCTGGATGGGGCAGGGGCACCATGGTGAGAGGGCAGAACAAGTAACCTGGAATGGGCCATCAAACTCAATTTGGGCAGTGAGCTTGGTGAAACATAAACACCTTTGTGAACTACATGGAGAGGCAAGTCCACAGGCCTCCTGGGAGAATCATAACTGAGGCATACTACTGGCTTGACAGCTCAGCCAGTCTTTCTGAGGGGGACAACTACAGTCTCTTTACTCTCAGCACTGGTCTGGGGACTCTTGTCTCTTGTGAGGGGTGCCTCTGCCTTGGTGGGAATGTCCAAATTTGGGGCACTGTCAGCTCCTTGCTCTGCAGGCTCTGTTTCTACAACACTTGACTCATTTTGAGAAGGCTCAGGCAAGATCAAGCTTTGAGGCACTGAAGGGGGGTGTTCAGCACTCTCATAGTGTTCTTCAAGTTCTGGTATGTCACCAGAAAGATTCAAACCCTCAGCCCCTTCTTCAGGCAAATCATACAGTTCCACGATACACAGAGACTCAACATCTTCAGATGTGATACTTTGCACTTCACTTTCTGGGAGCATTGGCTTCAAGGATGAAGCTGGGAGTAAGGCAATCCAGAAGGTCCAGCTTCATCCCCACAATTTATCAGGGGGTTACCTTGAAACAGCTGACTCAGTTCATAAGAGGGGTAATAGGCATGGTTGTATTCACTTTCATCAGAAGTGGACTGACAGTCACTATCATTCTGGGTCCGTTGTGAAGGAAACCTTAAATCTGTGACCACTGGGGTAGATTGACTCTGTCTCTTTCTTGCAGCAGCATGAGTCACTGGCCCAGGGGGCTCAATTTCTGGGGGTTCAGCCTCAATCATGACTTGGCCAATAGGTAGCAAGTGGTTACGGCGCATGGTCTTGACAGCTTTGGAGTTGTTCTTTGGGCACACCTTGTACACTGGTAAATCATCCAACTTTCCAACTATTATATGGGGAAGATGGTGCCACCAATCAGCAATTTTGTGTTTACCATGCAGTCCTAAATTGCATAACAACACATGGTCTCCAGGTCGAAGCTCTTGAGCCTTTACTTTTTTATCATGCCTCTCTTTGTTGGCTAGATTTGTCTTGGTGGCCATTGTCTGGGCCAGTTAATAAGCATGATTCAATTGAGCTTTCAGTTTTTGTACATATTGCAAGTAGTTTTCGGCTTGGACCTTATCTGGAGAGACCCCAAAACAGACATCAACTGGCAGCCAGGACTCTCTCCCGAACAATGAGGCAGTAGGGGGAGAACCCGGTAGCATAATTTTTGTGCAATTGTATGCGTGTACCAAGGTGATAATCTGCTGGCTCCATTTATGCTTGTCTTTTGGGTGGAGGGTGTCCTGCATGTCTAGAAAGGTGCAGTTAAAACATTCTGGTTGAGGGTCTCCCAGCGGGTGATGGGGGTGGTTCTTGACTTTTGCACCCCCCATAGAGAAAGCATTTCTTTGATTAGCCAACTCTCAAAGTCTCTGCCTTGATCAGAATGAATCCGCTGGGGGGCACCACAGTGGACGAAGAAATTTTCCACTAGCACCTTGGCCACGGTAGATGCCTTTTGATCTTTGGTGGGAAAAGCTTGTACATACCATGTGAAATGATCCGTAATCACTAACACATTGCCAATGTTCCGCTGATCAGGTTCTAAACACAAGAAGTCTATGCAGACTACGTAGTTCCACGGGGGCGCTGGTAGTAATATTAACAAGGGGGGCAGCCCTCTGAGGCAGGGCTTTCCTTTGCAGGCAGTGACTACAAGTCTTTACATGATGCCCAACATTGACCCCCATTTTGCAGTTAAACTTTTTTATTAATTTTTCATAAGATATATACAGACAAACCTTTTACAGTACAGTACAATGTGAGGATTTTTTTTTTTTAAAGAAATTGAGGCAGCATATAATAAGAACATTGCTACAATAATACAAGGAGCTTTTGGTTTAAAATATAGTAAACAATGCAGGTCATGTAATTAGCATATACTTGACATTTGTAGTGAACTTAAAGCGGATAGTATGATTAGATACAGTTTATATTAAAATGTTACATAATTATATATGATGCTGCAAAGGGAAAAAAGTACATTCAGTAAAAGGATTGTGGAGTAATAAAGAATGATTGAGAACAGAAGTATAGGAAAGAAAAGATATATAAGAAAGTTAAGAGGGGGAAACTATAAAAAAGGGAAAAAGCGAGACTACAATGATGTATCAGTAAAGGGAAAATCCATATATATTAAGTCCATACATTGGTGTTGGAAGATTTAGTTGATTCAAAAATTAAAAAGCCCTGCCAACAATTGTTATATAACATGAGTCGGTCAGACAAGATATATATCATACGGTCCAGAGAGGCATATTGCAATAGTTGGTTAATGATACGGGAAGGGTAGGGATTATGTTGGATCTTCAATGCATGAGGATTGTGCGTTTAACTTGAAGGAAGAGTATATTTAACCATCTGCTCTGCGAATATGAAATTTTATAAGAACGGTGATCAAAAATACCAAGAATGCAATGTTTAGGGTCTAGTGTAAAAGGTTGACCTACCACTTTCATTGCAAATCTGTGAGTACAGTGCCAAATCTTTTGTATGAGGGGACAGTGCCATAAGATATGCAATAAATCCCCATTGGGGGAACTGCAGCGCCAGCAATTGTTATTATTCAATAAACCCATTTTTGTAATACAACAGGAGTTCTGTACCACAAATGACGGATCTTGGTTTGAATGAGGGAACTGCGTTTATCATTAAAAGATTTGTGACAGGAGAGCCAACATCTGGACCATTGTGCATTGGTGATATTATATTGTAGCAAAGTACTCCATCTGTTTTAGCATTGACAGAGTAGTCAGGAAGGATATCACAAATATCTTTGTAAACAGTGCTATTTAAATTGGATGTTGTTTTTTATCCATGTAGAATGTGCTTATCATACAGAGAATTGATAGAGAAGGGTGTGAGGTAAGAGTTGCATGCGATACGAAGCTGTAGATATTCCAAAAATCCTGATGGGGAAGATTCCATATGCCTCAGAGGGTGGTGTAAGATTTTAACTTTAATGACTTGGGTTCAAGTATATCCTGCAAAAGGAATACCCTTATTTTTCCAGGTACGACAAAAATGGGGTGATTATCAAGAGATATATGGTGGTTACCCCAGATGGGGTGTGTAAGCTAAGGGTTTGAGGTTAGATTTAATATGCTTGTGAATGATTTTCCAATAGAATATAGAAGCAGCTATGGTAGGGTGAGACTTTAAAGAAGAGTAAGGGAGTTATAAAGGAAAAGAAGCTACATTACCAGGACATAAGATGATTTCCATATTGACCCATAAAGGAGACTGGATGTTGGGTTTGTTAAACCATTTAATTTGTTTGAGATGCGGAAAGCCCATAAATAGGCTTGGAACCAAGGAAGGCCAAAGCCACCTTTTGACCAATGGGATCTAGTTTATTACGACTAAATCTAGGTATTTTGCCTTCCCAAATGAAGCTGCCGATAATTTTGTCTATTTTGGTAAGAAACTAGAGGAAGTATCAAAGGGATATTGGAAAATAGGTATAATATTTTAGGAGTTATTGACATTTTAGTGGCAAATTTTACCATTAAAAGAAAGTTTAAGTAGCTTCCATCTATCAAGTGTTGTTTGGATACTGGTTAACAGAGGAAAGATTAGCATCCCATAATTTTATTCAATGTCGGGTGATCGAATGCCAAGATAAGATATACCTTGGGGCCCAACAAAAAGCCTAATGAGTTGTTCATGGGGGACTACAAAGGTTATTCAGTGGCAGCGTTTCGGATTTGTTAAGGTTTAAAGCTAGTCCGGAGGGGAGGAGAGTCATTCAGTAGTTTAACTAAGGTTGCCCAGAACTTTCGAGGTTTTCGAGTAAAATAAGGAGATCATCTGCATATAAGGTAGTATAGTGAGAGTTACCAATAGTAATGCCTTTAATTGTACCGGATTGACGTAGGGAAGCAGAAAGAGGTTCCATGCAAGTATAAACAATGAAAGCGATAAGGGGCATCCTACTCTGGTGCCTCTTGCTAAGTAAAGGAGGGGACAAAATAGAGTTCGTGAGAACTCGAGCTGAAAAGGAGGTATACAATAATTGAATCCAAGCACAAAAATTATTTGTAAAGCCAAAACGAGATAGCACCTGATATAGATATTCCCAATTGAGAGAGTCAAATGCTTTCTCAAAGTCAATAGCTTGCAGCTGCAGGGGTTTTAAGAGTTTTTGCTTTGGAATTAAATTGAGTAATGGCGAAGATGATGGAACTGTTTGTATTTTTGATAAATCCTGATTGAGAAGTATGGATAAGTTTAGTCATTAAAGATTCTAATTGGAGAGTTAATAATTGGCAAAGATTTTTGCATCAGTATTAAGAAGTGAGATGGGTCATAGTTTGAAGAGTAAAGGGTCTTTGTCTTTTTTGGTAAGACTGTTATGATAACCCGGTCATTGTGTGCATGGAGTTTCTTTAATAAGGTTGCTTCTTGGAATACATTGACTAATACAGGACAAAGAGTGTCAGATAGGGTTTTATAAATATCAGTAGGGAACCATCAATGCCATGGTGCTTTCGCGCTTTTTAATGATGATAAAGCAGTTTGGATTTCCTGTAAAGTGATTGGTTTATCAAGCCAGCTTTGTCCTGAGGGGATAGGTGGGGTAGATCAATTTTTCCAGAAAATGTTGGATTAGGTTGTGATTTAATATTAGGTTTAGTATAGTTGATGGTAAAAGGATTGCATAATACGATTGATTGAAAGGTTGTCTGTGTGTCTGACCTGATGGATCTTTTAGACCTGCTATATGTCTCTGCATCTGTTGTGTTTTTAGCTGAGTAAGAGAGCAACTTTCCGCATTTATCCCCCTTGTTCCCAATAACCATGTTTAATAATCCTAAAAGGGCAAGTTCAGCTTTTCTGGATATCAACTCGTTAATTTTAATTCTTAATTGTAGAATTTCCAGATGAAGCTTTGAATTATGATTGGTTTATTTAATTTATAGTATTGGCTTTCTTTTCTTTAAGGATTTTTCTAAATTAGCTAATTGTTGTTCTCTTAATTTCTTTCATGCGCTGCATAACTAATAATTTACCTCTAATAGTGGCTTTTAATGCTTCCCAGAGTGCACCTGAGACATATCTGAGTATCATTAATAGAAAGAAAATCTTGAATCTGGGTTTTAGTCAGGGGTGAATTCAGGGTCTCTGAGTAAAAGTGGGTCCTAAGCATGAGATGGGGATTTAGAAGAGGTGAACCCAAGAGTAAATGCAAACTGATAGGGGGAATGATCAGATATAACAATAGGGAGAATCGATGTATCAATAATTTTTCAGTAATGAGGGAGAAGAGAACCAATAATCAATCCTACTATATGATTTATGTAAAGAGGAATAAAGGTGTAATCTCGTTGTCTGGGATGATGTAGTCTCCAAATGTCAGAGAGACCTAAATCCTTCATAAGCATTGATAGAGCATTAATACTACAGGGTGGGCATCATGTGATGAGTTACTTCTGTCTAAATATGCTTGTAGTGCTAAGTTAAAGTCACCATCAATAAGAATAGGTGAATTATTTTATTATTAATCATAATTTGTTGGATAGATTATGGAAGAAAATGGGTGAATCAAAGTTGGGTGCATATACATTCACAAACATAAAGCGGACCTGCTGTGGTGTTTAATAGGTTATAATCCACCTACCATCCGGGTCTCTAATGATTTTTATGGGGGCCAATTAAGAGATTTATGTATTAAGATAGCAACCCCATGTTTTGGATGGAGAAGATGACATATGACCTAGACCCAGTCCCTTTTAAGTCTGTCGACATCCTCTGATAAAGTTTAGTTTCTTGTAAAAGAAAGCAATATGTGTTTTATGCTTTTAAGATAGGTAAGTACTTGCTATTCTACAAGAGTTGAGTCCTTGACATTCCATGAATGTAAGATTAGATCACTCATGGTACTAGGATATAAGGTACTAGTTACAAATAGGAATGAGGGACTCAATACCAGTAATTTGGAAGATGTCACAGATTCAAAAGGTAAATATATATAATAAACAAATGTATGCAGGGCCCTTAACATTATGGGTTTGAGATGATTGAGTATTTGTATTCATTTTGTCTCACAGGGAAGTATAGAGATAAGAATATCAAGTAATTAAACATTAGAACCAACAAACGTTAGTATAAACTCAGTAACAAGAATATTAATTTGAAACTTTTATGAAATGCAGAGCAATAAGAGTTGGCAAATATAATTAGGACTCTCACTCTACACTTCTAAGTGCGTAGAGTAATTAGTGAATCTCAAGATCACGGTTTACCCTATAATCTTAAGATACTAAACTTTATATAACAGTATATTATTAATGAAGTGTAATTGAGATTTGTGCTGAGAGGTAGTTAAAGCATTACCTTGGAAAAAAACAAAACATCATTCTACCAAATAAAAAGGATAATTATGTAATAGTGTTAAATTCCAAACATAATTAATTAGCTTGGACCTAGCAATAAGTCCAATATTAAATAAAGTATACCAACATGATGGCAGATAATGCTGAAACAGTGTGAGCCAGATAAAAGGATGCCCGATGTGTATTAATCCACATAAGCTAGGTTAGGAATGCGAGTATATACTATAGGTTCATAGTGCATCAGTGTATTGTGAAATCATTTTATAAGTTCCAATGATTTGGAAGAAAATGGATGAAGAATAATGTGAAAAGGCGGAAAACTCAATGTATAGAAATACAATTGAAGCATACTTTGGTGCAAAATCTGTGAGATATAATGGGAATGCACCTGATGCACTACATACCAGAAAGTGATGCAAAATAAATATTAAATAAGTAAATGATTTTAGAGTATTTGTCTAATCATCCTCCACATTTCAAATGATAGGATTTATGTGGAAAAATGCTATAATAGTAGGGTTAAGGGCACACTGATATGAAATACAGAACTCTATATATGTATGTCAGTCTGACCACATGGTGGCATAAAGCTTATGAAAAATTAGAGTGTAAATAGCAATTATATATACTAATGTCTGGCACCACACAAGGATTAATTAAAAGAGATCTTACAAACATTGTAATATTTATTCTTTCTCTCATTTATTTTTTTTCCCATTGAATACATTGAGAGTAACTCCCACATGGATTAAATATCTCCAGTGTCAATTGGCTCACCTCCACAGACAGATACAGGCTTCTCCAGCAGCTGATAGTGATTTACTGCATTAGAGTGCTCCAAACCTGTTAGGTGCGATAGAGACTGCACTTTGATAAAATGTACTGAAGGAATCGGTGAGGTGGTGTGAAGAGGAGGGATTCTGGTGAGAAACTGCTATATCATCTAATTATGGGCCATAGTATTTATTACAAATTTTTTTTTTTTTTTTTAGTGGGAAAAGCCTCAGGTAGCCTTATCTTTGATTTTCTTCTCCTTTCTTTTGGGTGGTTCAGATGATTTAAAGGGAGCGACTGGACACAAGATCAGCCCAGGAAGAATCGGAGAGTCATTACCCATTGAGAGCTTCTTCTGGTCTTGAGTAAAGGGTTGGATACAGTCTGTCTCAGATCCTCCGTAGATGAGTGCAGATCTTCTTGGAGCAGATCTTCTTGGAGTGGGGAGAATTTGTTAGACAAGGTAAGAGGAGTAGAAAAACTGATGTGACGTTCCACATGGGAAGCTGGAGAGGTGCAAATATTATTTAAACAGCAGGTATTATTATTTAGAGAAGAACCAGATGCTTTTTTTTCTTGCATGCGTGCAGAGCTTCTGGCAGGAGCTACAGTGGCAGATATGATGGCTGCAGATTTCTCAGGGACCTGAAGGACAGTTTCAGCAGGAAGGGCAAGACATTGTAATTGCGAAGTGCTTGTGCTGGAGCAGGAACGAGCTGCATTAGCATTGCAAGGCAATGTAAAGCGAGCTGTGTCCAATTCAGAAATTCAGAGAGATTCTGGGGTACTCAAATCTCTGGTAGAATCATTCAAAAAAGGTGCATTGTTGCAGGGTAACGCAGTGCAAACTTAATTCCATGCTGATGAATGATTGTTTTAATGGGGTTGTAAGCTTTTGGTTTGTTAGATAATTCTTTAGAATAGTCTCAGAAAATTAGATTCTGTTGTCTTGCCAAGTAAGTGCACCTAATTGCCTCGTTTTGAAGAATCAGTTCAGTATATGCGTGGTTTAGAAATCTGGCAATGATGGGCCTGGGTTTCTGGTCGGGTCCTGGCCTCAGATTTAAGATGCGGTGAGATCTCTCGATGATTAGGTCATGGCGGCTGGTAATTTAACCAAAAGGAAGTACATGAGTTAGAGGTAGCACTGGTGTCTCCTAGTTCAACACCTTCAGAAATCCGAAAATCTAAGGTTATTACGTCTGTTTCTATTTTCAATATCATCTATTTTGTCTAGAGGTTCCTAATAACTCTGTCCTGCTCCCTGATGGTAGCCTGTAATGTGTTAATGGAATCTTCATTTGAGATGCTTTAACATCAGTAGCGCTGATTTTTTGATCAAGTGCCTCATATTATTGATATTTTGTTGAGATGCAATTTTAATACATTGATTTCACTTATTAGTTGCTGAAACATTGCCTCCACTCTATTAAGAGAACTGTTATGTGGAGATTGGTCTACCATTATTGTAGGCCTTAATAGAGAAATTAAAAACTGTGAATAACTTCGTTCAGTAATTATGAGGCAATAAAAATATTGTACCAGAGCTGTTCTGCGATGTACATATAGTAAGATCTCAGATGTTGGTGAAGGTAGAAGTCTGGAATCTGTAGGATGGATGATGATATTTGGTGAATCCAGGGAGATGAAGAATCAAGCAGCCATCTTCAACACAGCACCCCTTGATCCCCATTTTGGGCCAGTAGAAGCGAGATCGTATCAGGTCAAGGGTTCTGTCAATACCAAGGTGCCCCATGTGATTGTGGAGGGACCTCAGTACAAAATCTTTAAAGGCTGTGGGAAGGACCAATTGTTGCTTGTCTACGTTGCCACTATGATCTAATGTCTCTATATACAACAACTGATTGAGCAACTTCATTCTGGGGCTTTCTTTAAGCAATAAAGCAGTTTGCAATTCAGTGGAACGTAACTTAGACACATTTTTCCCCGCATGCAGGGCATCAAGTGCTGGCTGAATCGTAGGATCTTGGGATTGAACCCACTGAATGCTGTCATTGTCAGAATTGAGGTAGTGCACTAATATCTAGAGCAGAGAAGTGGCAATAAGTAGCTGGTATGCAGGTGTCAGAAGGACCCAAGCAATCTACTAAACAGTCCACGGTGACTGCAGACATCTGTTCATCTCTATCAAACTTTTGGCACAATGCTTGAATGTCGGGTTCAGACAGCCTGACCCAATCACTCTTGGAAGTGGGCCTTCTTGATAGGGCATCAGCATCAATATGGTTCAGGCCCGGTCTGTCTTCAACAGCATAATCATAGGTTGATAATGCAGAAAGCCACTGGTGCCCAGTGGCGTCTAACTTAGCTGAAGTCTGTACATAGGTCAACGGGTTATTGTCAGTCTTCACCAATATCTTGGCCCCATAGAGGTATTCATGAAACTGGTGAACGATGGCCCATTTTAGCACAAGGAACTCCAACTTATGCACAGTGTAGATTCATTCGGACGGGGTCAAGCTCCTACTGGTGAAAGCTACTGGTCTTTGGCCATCCTCATAATCTTGATACAGCACCACTTCTAGACCCTGCAGACTAGTGTCCATATGCAGCACATAGGGTTTGGTGGGGTCAGCATAGGTGAGGATGGGGGCATGGGTGAGCTGGTATATGATCTCATCGAAGGCTGCTTCACAGTCAGGCATCCAGCGGGGCCCGAAGAGTTCACCTGGGTGGAAGTATACTTTTTCTGATACTTTAATGGCCCCTTTTCTGTATTTATGATTGGAAGGAGGGTAACCCTGGGTAGGGTTCGCGAGTGGGCAAATCACCTTGGAATAGTCTTTTATGAACCTGCGGTAGTAGCCACAGAACCCCAGGGAACATTGTAGTTCTTTCAGATTGTGGGGCTGGGGCCAAGTAGTCAGTGCTTCAACATTACTGGGATCAGTCTCTATCCCTTGTAGCTACTATGTGCCCCACATACTTCACGAAGGTTTTGAAAAACTGGCACTTGTCAATGGACAGCTTGAGGCCAAAGTCTTCCAGTCAGTCTAGGACTTTAAACAGTCAGTTCTCATGCTTCTCTAAGGTGCTCCCAAACACAATGACATCGTCCAAGTACACCAGGCATTCCAGCAAATTCATATCTCCCATCACACGTTCCATTAGTCTCTGAAAGGTGTCCGGGGCACCCGATATCCCCTCTGGCATCCTCAGAAACTTGTAGAACCCCAATGGACAGATGAAGGCTGTTTTCTCATGGTCTTCCAGGGCCATCGGGATCTGGTAGTATCCGTTGCGAAGATCCAACACCGAGAACCATTTGCTCCCATTCAAGCAGTCCAGGGCATCTTGTATACGAGGCATAGTGTATTGGTCTGGGATGGTCCGCCGGTTCAGGGTTCGATAATCAACACACATCCTCACAGACCCATTCTTCTTATACACAACCACAATGGGAGAGATGTATGGACTCCTGGATTCTTGTATCATGCCAGCAGCGAGCATTTACTGCAGGTGCCTTCTCACATCATCTGTGTCTGCTGGGGCTAGGCGTTGGGACCTCTCTCGAAATGGCTGTTCATTGTGCAGGTGTATGTGAAGCTCCACACCCTGGACACATCCCATTCCTTCAACGAAAACACTTGGTCGCTCTGGGCAAGTCTCTTGCTAATTCTAGCCTTCCATTCAGCTGGCAACGGGGAGTCACCAAAGTCAAACAAGTCTGGGGTCGCTCTCTCCTTCTCACCAGGGTGCTTGTTGTTGGACAATACTGCAGTGTCTGCACAGTGTACCATATCTAGGGTGCACCCTCTGTTCACCCGGATCTCCCGATCTGACACATTGTGAATCTGGACCATTACTCGTCGTGCATAGGCATGGGCATGAGCAGGCAAGATGCTGGGCTTGACCAATAATCCTGGCAATTTTCCATTGCTTGGTGCATCCAACATCAGTATTTTGTTCTTGACATCTTTCCAGAGGTGGACCTCCCCTTGAACGGTACACTGGGCATTAGGGGCCAGTACCGTTGAATCAGGATCCTTCTTCTACACGATCCCCACCAGTTCATCCTGGTCTACTTCCTTGGATTTCTGTTGCAAATCATAGGCCCTCTTGATCAGAGCCGGAATTCTCAGGGTCCTCCCAGTCCGTTGCCCTTGTTTCTCATGACAGAGTTGCGCCAGTCTCTTGAACATATAGGTGTTTGTCCCAATTAACAGGGGGACCCCATCATGCAGTCCAGTGGGGACACACACTAGGGCCAATGTCTCTACTCTCTCCTCTACACCCGTTACAGGTGCAGGAAAAGAAAACCAGAGGCAGACATACCCTAGGTAGGGATAAGACTTGTTGCCCAGGCCCCACACATGGAGGCCTTCCAGGGATTGCAAAGGCACATCAGATAAGTGTTTGTCATACCAGTCCTGGAATACAATGGTCACTTACGACCCACTGTCAAGCACAGCCTGAGTATGAATACCATTCACAGTCACCGTAGTCTCCATCGAAGGGCTCACTATTTTGGACCAGTCTTGAGAGGCAGTAGCAAAGGCCTGGACAGATGATTTAGCCACAAAGAAATTTGAGTTAGGGTTTCTCAAACCCTCACTGCAGTCATTTTGGGCACCCCTTGGCCAGTGATTTGCAATTCGGAGCTCCCCTTGGAGTCTGTTTACTACTCTTTCTAAGTTCTTCTGCATTCTTTTTTCATATGGCCATCCTTTTCACAGTTGTAACAAATGATAGACTCCTGGGTCATCCTGGGAGAGAACATCGTATGAGGAACTGAAGCAGTAGTAAGAGACTGGGGTCTAGTATCTGCTTGCAGTGGTGAGAGTGGTGCAACATGTCTTAACAGTTCCTTTAGAGTGGCAGTCAATCCGGTAATCTCAGCCTTGGAGCCACCCTCGGTAGTGAATGCCTGAGGGTGCACCCCAACCCCCATGGCAGTCACATCCTGAAGGGACCAGAATCTTTTTCCATGGGTGAAACCCTTGCAGAGGCACCCATCTTCAACTCTCGGACTTCCTTTAGTAGCTCATCTTTCCAGTGCTGAGCCCAGGAAGGGAAGTCCTTTGCATTCTCAGAGTGCTCGTTAAGCGCCAACTTTTGCCCCTGAGCCTCACTTGGCTGATCACTCTCAGTCACTTGTGCAGCAGCAGCAGATATGGGTGCAATTGCCCCATGGGGTCGCCTTTGCTCAGGCCTCCGAATTTCTTTTGTTAGCTTGTCATAGGAGGGGGGGGGCGATTCCAGTTGGGTGGCAAGGCGCAACTGAAGCAGTGACAATTCTGAAAATGGAGCAGACTTAAAGATCTAGTCCAGCCTAGCTCGATCTAATTAATTTGGTGGCAAACTACCCTTTTTGAGGCACTCTTGTAGCAGCTTTTCAAGCCGAGGTACACACATAGACAATGGCTCCCCTGGATACTGCTGAACATTTCTTACTCTCCACCACAGACCCTCATCTGAATCCGAGCTCCCATACACATTTTCCAATGCATCAAGATAGTTCTGTGCAGTTGCTTCTGGGTTATTGCCCACTTGGCATGGATGGTAGCCAGGGAAGGACCTCAGAGGCTCTCACTCAACCTCTTTCATTTCTCTGCCTCTGAGCATTGCCATTCAAGTACTAGAGGGGCAACATAGTCTATCCAGGTCTCCCAGTCATCCTTCCCTGGGGGTTGGGGAGATGCCCGAGAAGATTCTCAGCCTTCGGTAGGAGTCGTGACTAATGGCAGGTACAGATATAGGGGCCAGCATTGGCATGGGCACAGAAAGCAGGGCAATAACAGGTGCTGGAGTGGGAGGGAGTGCTGGGGAAGGAACAACCCCAGGTGGCAGGAATAGTTTCTTAAAGTCCTCTTGATTTTCCCTTCCTCCAGCAACAACTTAGCCAATTTCTCCTCGGATGTCTCAGATAATGGTGGGAGTGCATCCTCCCCGGGGTCTTTACTGTCTTTTGTTATCATTCTTCTGGCAGCTGGAACCCCTTTTGGGGCAATAGTCTGTGGCACTTTAGAGCTGTCCACAAGGTCACTACACTCTACCAAGGCTATGAAAGTTTGGGCGATCAAATCAGCCTGTCGACCCACCACCACAGGGTTTCTTAAACATTCAACTTTGGAGAGTGCTCCCTCTACAGTGTCTTTACTGGTACCCTGGGGAATATCCAGTATAAGTAGAACATTTTGGGGGTCAATCTCCTGCCCAGTACACCACTCCACCAACTGGTGTACAGCCATTTCTACTGGGGTAGCCATTAATCTTTAACAATAATTCATAATTTTTGGCCACTAGAAGGCACAAAATCCCAGCGGTGAGCCTCCAAAATGTAACCACTAGGTGGCGCTATCCCAAGGGCTACTACCCCTGCCTGCTTGGCTAGTAGCAGGTTAAGGAGCCTGAGTTCTGAGACAGGTACCTCCACCCAGAGGTCAGGGTTGGTAGTGGTCAAGCTAACCTGGGCACAGCCCTCCAGGACACTGTAACCCCCCTCTTTCCTTACCAGTGGCCAGAACAATACACAATAATCACTTTCACAATACCCCTGATACACCACACAAGTACCCACACTGTTTGCACTTACCACCAGGGCTTTCCTCTGACCCGGCCCTGGGGACCCCCATAAAACAAGGTTATATACAGCAAATAACAGCAGTACAGTACTCTTGCACAAACTGGAACCACACTCAGGGTAAATGCAAAAAAGAGTTAGATCTGATTTATTTAAGGGGCTTGAATAAGGGAGTGGTGTAATCAGGTTAATTTGCTTAAAGGCTCTATCAATCAAACAGTTATGCATGCACTTCAGGGTCCATAAACAGTCACACACTCTGAGTACCTAGATGGAGAATGGTGGGCTAGCCAGGAACGTTGCAGCTGGTTGGGGCCCTGTGATGGAAGAAAACAACATGCACAACACACACTATTTGTAATCCGGAGCCGGAGGGCTCAGTTCGTGAAAAAAAAACAACATGACAATCAGATGACACACTTATAGATTAGGCTGTTGTTGCCAGGAGCTACCTTGATGATTACTCACGATACCCAAGACTGGACACAGGCTGGACAAAAATCGAGACAGCAGGTGGTTATTCTGGAGTGCCAGGAGAAGCAGGTCCCACACGATTTGCCGAGGCGTTGTTCCTGTTCAAGCGTGGAGCGGGGGGCTGATCCCCAGGCAGGTCTCTGGTCGGTGGCTTTTTCTGTGCAATGGGGTAGTCTGGCAGGGCCAGCATGACATGGCCCAGGCTGAATGTAGATGAACGCGGATTCAGTCCGATTAGGCTGGATAAAGCATCAAGCAAGCAGAACACAGTTCACACAGTGGGGAACCAAATCATGACCCACTTTCAATACACAGCACATTTACATGTAAATGATTCTATGGTACCAGCAAGCAGAATACAGTTCACACAGTAGAGAACCAAATCACGACCCACTTTCAATACACAGCACATTTACATGTAAGGAAATTCTACTATACCAGGCAAACCACTCTCCGGTCACGATTGCAAAGTCTTTGCACAAACTGGGGATTCAAAAGCAGCTGGAAATCCTGACAGGCCGATCGCATTCAGCAAATCTTCGGTCTTCTTCAGGTTAAAGCCTGGTCACAGTCCAGTGACTTTAGTAGTCCTCACAACTCGGATTCAGTCCGAATAAACTCTATTTTCCCTCTCAGGCAGACAGGCAGGCCAAAACTCAGGTCTTTCACAGTTCTCCCATGCAAAACTACACAGAACTGCTGCTCAAAAATCACTTGAGCTGTTACTTCTTCACTTCTCAGCTCATAACTGAAACTAGCTGCAGCAGCTTGGGAAATTCCCCAAGACCCAAAAGGTTCAGTTGGCTGATCCTCCTGTCAGTCAGTCACCCTTTCAGGTCCAAAAAGGCACCAAAGGCCCCAAAATACAATTCCTACAGATTTTGACTCCAGACAGCTCCTGTAGTCTGGCTCCATTTAAGGTCCCACCAGTACTGATTGGTCCAATTCGCAGTCCAGAACCAAGATAGTGGAGATAAACAAAACAGTCCTTGCTGCAAAGAAGGTAGGTTATACAAACTACGTTATCATTATCACTCTAAATGGTTTTCAGCAAGTAGTTACATCTTTCAACTGAGCTCCCTCTCAGATTACTTATGACTGCAATCCTGGCAGCTGTTAAAGAGACAGTAGACAGAGGCTATACAGGCACTCTCTGGCAATCACATTTAAACTGCTAAAACACAGGACATCAGCCTGGTAGTGAGCATTTAAGCAAGCTCGAGGAAGGCTGTTCCGGGAACCCCCATTTGTAGGGGGGTTACATTTGCATACCATTGCATAGCATGCTTTGGTGCTGGGCTCTGTAGCAGGGGAACATCACTGCAAGGCCCTTTTCACACTGAGATGGCCTCCCTTGGAGGGGGGCTTCATCTCCCTGTTCTTTAAGTGATACACAAATTCCTCCCCCCCCCCCCGAGGAAAAATCTGACTGGCATCATGAACTTCAAACTCCTCAGACAGCCTACGTGCTCTGCTGGACTGAAACTTGCTACTGTGCCAAGGACACTCTTTACTTCTGGTCAGTGACCTCTGCAACCATTGCACCAAGGCTATGGAACAATCTCCCACCTAAGGCCATGGAGTGCCTGACCTTTGCACCCTTCAAATCAGCTGTGAAGGAGTATTGGTTTGTTAACAAACCTTGTGACTGCTTTAGCTAGCTTATCTGTTAATTCTATTTCATTGTACTTGACATTGAATATTGCCCTTGTTTCTGTAGAACCAAGTGACTCTTGAGTTCCCATCTGTATCCTGTATCTAACTATCCCTCCTTTAAGTATATCCATTGTCTGCATTGTAGTTGGCCGCTCACTAAATGCACTGTTTATGCTATTGTCAGGATGTATTCATCAATGTATTTTTTTTGTAATTAATTCTGGGTGTGTCCTGAAAAAGGGACAGTTTGTCTTAGTGAGCCTACCTGCTTACCAAAATCCAATAAAATAAATTAATGCAACCGAGGGTAATAAATAAAGTTATCTATTTACCGTCAAAACAAACAGATAATACAGTGTATGTGAATCTGCTTGAAACCAATTGCCCCCCTCATGGCCTTTAGTAGAGAAAAGATCTCATTCAACAAGCCCACTAATTTCAATTCATGTGGTGTTCCAAATGCGAAGCTAGTAAATAATGTTAATGGAATGTTTCTGGAAGAAACTGGGTCAATGTCAAACATGGCTGATCCTATCGATAGCATAAAGAAAGACCCGGGAAGAATTACAACAGCTTCCAGAGCTGGTAATAAAGGCTGCAGGTAAAGGGGGGGGGGGGGCGCAGTTGTTCTATGGGGATAGGTAAAATATTTAGCAGAAGCTGGGAGAGAGTCAGGAAATTATAAAGAGAGAGACATAGAATTTGACAGCAGATAGGACCGCTTGGCCTATCCAGTCTGCCCATTTCTCCCTACCTACACTATTACATCAGACCATGCCAAATCTACAGCTGTTTCTTCCTTCCTCCTTCTTTTTCACTGTGATTCCTTTGTGCTTATCCCATGTATTCTTGAACCCCACTACTGTTTTTGCCCCATCACCTCCGCAGGAAGACTGTTTCAGGAATCCAACACCTTTTCAGAGAAGTACTTCTTTGCATCTCTCCAGCATTTATCCCCCCAGCTTCATAGCATGTCCCCCTGTTCTTGAGCACTTTTTCTTCTGAAAAATATTCCCCTCCTGCACCTTATTTACTCCTGTGAGGTATTTAAATGTCTCTGTCACATCTCCCCCTCTCCCTCCTTTGTTCCAGTGTGTACATATTGAGATCCTTTAGTCTCTTCTTATAGGGCTTTTGATGCAGACCCTGTACCATTTTAGTTGCCCTCCTTTGGACTGCCTCTACTCTATGTCCTTCTGGAGATGTGGCCTCCAGAAATGGACACAGTACTCTGGGTGAGGTCTTACCAGCGATCTATACAGAGACAACACCACCTCCCTCTTTCTAATGGTAATGCCCTTCCCTATGCACCTCAGCATCCCACTTGCCCTCCCTACTGCCTCGCTGCACTGCCTGGCCACCTTTAGATCATCCAATATGATTACCCTTGGGTCTCTGTCCTGCTTGGTTGTCATCAGTACCACTCCACCCGATTTGTACTCCGCCCCTGGGTTTCTTGTTTCTGTGCCCAAAGTGCATTATTTTGCACTTTTTTACATTGAAACACAGCTGCCATACCCTTGACCACTCCTGTGCTTTTCTCAGGTCTCTGTACCCCCCCCTTGAGTGCCTGCCCTATTGCAGATTTTGGCGTCATTCACAAAGAGACGGACCTTCCCCTTCCAGCTCCTCTGCAATGTCACATAAAAATATTTAAGAGGAACCAGTCCCAGTACTGATCCCTGAGGCACCCCACTGGTCACTCACCCTTCCTTGGAGTGAACTCCATTTACCACCACCCACTTTAGCCTATTCCCCTAACCAGTTCTCATCCAGTTTGCTACCTTTGGACCCACTCCTAAGCTACGCAGCTTGCTTACTAATCTCCTATGTGGAATGGTATTGAACATCTTACTAAAATCTAGGTAGGTCATGGCCACTACTCCACCCTGATCTAGTTCCTTGGTCACCCAGTCAAAGAAATCTATCAGCTTAATTTGACATGACCTCCCCCTTGTGAAACCATGCTGCCTTGGGTCTTGTAACCCACTGGAGTCAAGATATTCCACAATCCTTTTCCTTCAGCAGTGATTCCATTAACTTTCCCACCACTGTCAGGCTGACAGACCTATAATTGCCAGCCTCCTCCCTGCTACCATTATGTAGTGAGATTACATCTGCCCTCCTCCAGTCCTCTGGAGCCACTCCTGTTAACAGGGAGCTGTTAAACGGAACTGTCAGAGGTGCAGCCAGTATTTCCCTGAGCTCCCTCAATACCCTTGGATGCACCCCATCTGGCCCCATTGCTTTGTCCACTTTCAGATTAGCAAGTCCCTTCAGGACTCTCTCCTCCAAAACAAGGACTAGTGTCCACCTCCCTCCTTCCAAAGCTTTTGTAACTTTTTTTTGTGGCCCCTGCCCTTCTCCTTCCTCTGTGAACACTGAACAAAAGTATTTGTTCAGGATGTCTGCTTTTTCCTGGTTCCCCTCTGCACAGTCCTCCCCCCTTCCCTTTTTAGCCTTACAAGCCCACCCTGGTCTTCTTCTTTTTACTTGCATAACTAATAAATGTCTTGTCCCCTTTTGTTATGTCCTGGAGGTTCTACATGATAACAGCAAGGTTATAAAAGTGAGGCTAATAAAGGCAAATGGAAAATGGTGCGGCCACATAGGGCGACTGGCACATCACAGCGAATGCCAAAATGGCAGCAAGTGCCATAGCGGCTTTCGTTCATGGGGCTTTTCCCCTTGTACCCCTTACTAAAAATAACAAACTCCCTTGGGACGCAACTTGGGGAGGGGGAAAAAGCCATAGGTTGGCATTTCAGTGGTCACTGTTTTGTGCCAGTTGCCCTATGTGGCTGTGCTGTTTTTCTTCACTGTTTTTGTTCTAGCCATTTTCGTAACGGCCATCTTCACGGGATACCCCTCCTGCACTATTCTCTCATCAGTTTGTGTCTTTGTACTCCTTACTGCTTTCCCTGCTTCCCTATGTTTCCCCCCGATATACCTTTCTATCCTCTTCCTCCATCTGCATCTCCTTATACCTTCTGAATGCTACCCTTTTAGTTTTACCTTTTTAGCCACCTATTTCAAGAACCATAGCAGTCTCTTTTGTCCTCTTGCTTTTGTTCACTTGTTTGATACAGAAGTTTGTTGCCTTTACTATGCTCCCTTTTATCTTTGTCCACTGTTGCTCCACCTACAGAAGTCTGACTAATGATCCTACAGAAATGATCAACAGACAGGCCACAACTATGATCGAGTCGGCAGTGGCTAAGAAGTGGATAACAAAAGCTGTTTATGACACATATAGGAAAATGGAAAAATAACAAGTCAACTGTCAGAGTGGTGTTTGATAAACCTAATACATATCATCTATCTCACAGCATTTATTTATGATCGTATGGATCACTGAGAGGAGACAGATCAATAGTGCAGCCCATGCATTCAATCTCCTTAAAAATATTAAAAATTTCAGTAATATTAGAACAAACCATATGAGACTATTACATGAAAGAAGCAGCATAATGACAGACTAGTAACTTTTTTAAAACCTTTTTTGGGGGGGTGGAGGACGTATTCACCTGCAGTATTTATGTGGAAAAATCAACCCAACTAAGCACATAAAAAAGTGCTGAACAGTTTCTAACACTCACATTTTTCTCTCACCCTTATGATAGTATGAGACATAAATGTCAGTGGCTTTCAGTTTGTGACAGCCAGCTGTGTGACAGTCTGCTTGGCTTGCTGCACTAGCTGTACAAAAACAGACAAGAAAAAAGGAAAGTATTAAGTAAAAAATATGTTCATACACATCTTTCTGCATAAAACTGAATTGTATTACTGATAACTCATGTCATAATTTACTGGAGTCAAGTCTTACAGTACTATTCAGCATGTAAGAACAATTCCTGTCAGTTGCAACCTACAGTCAGCATCCAGTGCCCCCCCCCGCGTCAGTTCCTACACATCTCTCCACCAGACATGTGACATGCAGACATTTAATGAGATGAACCAAAAAGGCTGCTGAAACAGAATTTTGATTACAAGTAAAGTCAGGCAAGGTTACTTAAATACACACAATGGCACTAAAACTAAGCTAATTTTACAACTCCAGACAACACCATGTGACTAACATACTAATTGCCAGCAGATTAGGCCTTACGGTCTATCGAGTCTGCTCGAACCTCAGATCCCTAGTTGGGTGCCGAGACCCTCCCCCCTTGTGTTCCAGAAACCCCTATCATCCATCCCCACCTCACCCCCGGGCCAGGCCATCATCTGATACATCCGCTTTCTGTGTCTGTCCCACCCTCTCTTGAAGCCTTCCACTGTGGATCTCTGAACCAGCTTGCCAGGCAGTGCATTCCAAGGGTCTACCACCTTCTCAGTGAAAAACCTCCTCCTCTTTCCCCCCTCACCCTTCCACCTTCCAACTTCAAACCATGCCCTCTGGTGATACCTCTCTGCTTTAGTCTAAAGCTCCCCTCCATGTTTACCCTATTTATTCCCTTGAGGTACTTGAAGACCTCAATCATGTCCCCCCGTCTCTCCTCTCCTCCAATGGAAACAGGCAGAGCTCCTCAAGTCTGTCCTCTTACGTCAAATCCACTAGTCCTCGTATCATCTTAGTTGCCCTCCTCTGTACCCTCTCCAGGAGCTGTATGTCTCTCTTCAAGTGTGGTCTCCAGTACTGTACACAGTACTCAATGTGTGGGCTAACCAGTCCATTGTACAGCAGCAGAATCACTTCCCTGCTCCTAGAGGTGATCCCCCTTATGATGCATCCCAACATCCTGTTTGCCTTGCTAGCTGCTCTCCTGCACTGCTCAGAGTTATTCATACATGCATCCACCATGACCCCTAGGTATTTTTCCCCTGTTGAGGCCTCCAGTGCCTCCCCTCCCAGGGTGTACCTGTGTTTAGGGTTTCCCCGCCCAAGATGTAACACCTTGCACTTGGTGATATTGAAATTTAATTTACATGTATGAGCCCAGCTTTCCAGGGTGTCCAGGTCCCCTTGCAGGGCCAAACTCCCCTCTTCCCCCTCAACTACTGCTCCCATCTTGGAGTCATCAGCAAAGAGACTCATTTCACACCCTATAACCTCCCTGATGTCCGATATGCATGCATTAAACAGGATCGGACCCAGGACTGAGACCTGCGGTACCCCACTACCGACCTCTCTAGGGTTTGAGAGCTCCCCACCGACCACTACTCTCTGGGTGCATCCAGCTAGCCAATTTTCAATCCATCTGACCATCAAAGGGCCTATTCCCAACCCCGTCAGTTTTTCTACCTGACCATTGTGGGGGACAGAGTCAAATGCCTTGCTGAAGTCCAAGAATAATACATCCTCAGGCTTTCCCCTGTGCAGTTCTGATGTTACCCGTTCGTAGAACTCCACAAGATTGGTTTGACATGATCTACCTGGCACAAACCCATGGTGCCGACTATTCAGACCTCCACCTCCTCCAAGTACACCCCAATCGTTCCTTTAATATACTCTCCATTAATTTTCCACCACCGAGGTCAAACTGATGGGTCTATAGTTACCTGTACTTCCTCACCCCCTTTATGGATTGAACCACATATGCCTCGGCCAATCCCTAAGTACCTCCCCTGTCTCAAGCGATCTGTTGAAGAGCTCCGCTAGGTGCAGCCAGTATGCACGCCAATTCCCATAGTACTCTCGGATGAATGCCATCTGGCCCAGGAGATTTATCTTTCTTTAGGGCCTTGATGGCTAACCACACCCTTTTGGTGGAGATAGCATCATCTGTCCCCTCCACCTTACTGGCCTTTTTATCCTTATCCTGATGTGACACCCTTGGGGTACCTCTCCCTCCCTCTTGCTTCATTTCTGTTGCTTCCCTGATCCCACTCACTACTGCTTCTATCCCCAGGATGCCTTGCTTTGTAGATATCCCATCCCCCTCCCTAGTGAACACAGAAGCGAAGTACTCGTTTAATACCTCTGCCTGGTCCCTCGCCTCTTTCACCCACCCTCCTTCTGATCTCAATCTGCCAAGATGGCCCTTAGTTTTTCTCCATTCCCCAATGTACCAGAAGAACCCCTTTTCCCCTCCATGTATCCACTGTGCTAGCCGCTGCTCTTTACTGGACTTTGCCCCCCTCACCATCTGGGTGACTTTTCTAGATGCAAGATGGTACATTTCCTTTTCCCTATCCCCTCTTGTTGTTTTATATTTTTTGTAGGCCGCCTTCTTTTCTCTGACCGCTACCTGAACCTCACTGGACCACCAGCATGGTTTATGTGACCTTGCTCCCTTACGTTTCACCTTAGTGCAGGTCCTGACTGCCTCATGAAGTCCCTGTTTTATGACCTCCCATCTCTTTTCCACATTTGTCATTGATGTAATCCCCTTCAAGTGATCCTTGAGAATATTTCCCATGCCCACAAAGTCTGCCCCCCTGAAGACCACTGCCAGTGCCCCCTCCTCCCATGCTTATTTGAAACCAGACAGTATTGTGGTCACTCTCAGTCAGGGGATCCTCTACAACCAGGTCCCTTACCAGATACCCATCTGCCAGAACCACGTCCACGACTAATTCAACTATGTACACTAGCTCTTTAAGGAACTACTGTAGTGCAGCGGCAGCTTCATGTACCTGGTGGTATTAGCATAAGAAGCCACCAACTGTGTATAACCAGTGATCTACTTTGGGGGCATCTCAGTCATCAGGTCACACCAAAGGAACTTCGTGTGGTGAAGCAGGATCCACACTGAAGATTTTCAGCAGTACCACTGGGGCTGGCCATGCTGACATCATCTGCTGATGTCACCAACCCTATAAAGGCATGAATGGCCCTACTGCCTCCTCAGTTCTTTCCCACCATTGACTCGTTCGCATGGGTTTCTGTGGAAGCTCCGACTCAGTTTTGTACGATTTGTGCCTATGACTTTTTTGTTTAGTTTTAGAATCTCTTTTTTATAAGAGAATTCTTTACCTAGTTTATGTCGAGAGTTAATCCTTCCACTTCTCTCTTCTGTCACTGCCACTGCGGAAAGAAGATTGCCTCTTCAGACGAGCGTACTGCAGTGTCTGCTGTTTTGGGCCTGACCATAACGTCTCGGACTGTGAGCTCTGCATAAATTTAATCAAACCACCCTCAGGTGATGAAAAAAGCCTCTCAAAAAATTCCTGATGGATCAATAAATAGCCAGTTCTGGGCAGGAGTCCTCGGGGGTCCCTCCTTCCCAGTCACCCATGGGTTTGTTGAGCTCCCTGGCCATTAAGGCCCAAGATAAGTCCTCAGGAGGGAAAAGTTACAAGTGAGACCAAGATCGGGATCACTCCCCCCCCGGCAGTGTTTCCACTCCCTGGTGGCTTCTTCTTCTTCCTCCAGGGATACTCCATCGGCTGCAGCTGCACCAATGTCTGTTGCTGTCCAAGTCTCTGTCCCTACCAGACCCATAATGACAGCACTGCCACCTGCCTCTCAGTGCAGCCGGTCATCGGCCCCTAGTTAGTTAATGCCTGGCTCATTGATGACAGCCCTTCAGTCGAGGACTGATGCTTCCCCAGACTCTCGATCTTCGGCTTCCAAGGCTCGATGGATGGGTCATCGCACCCTGTGCCGTCGTTCCTTCCTCCATCAAAGCATCAGTCTATTGATCCCAAAGGGGGGCACCCCCACCTCCACCTCAAATTACTGCCCTATCTCTCTCCTCCCTGTGCTCGCTAAAATACAAGAACACCTCGTGCTCACCCAACTGACATCCTTCCTATCTGACTCCAACTTTTTCACGCCATTTCAGTCAGGATTCAGGAAGAGCCATTCCACTGCCTCCTCCCTTATAAGGCTCACTGACACCATCCTTTCCAGTATGGATAGAGGGCAGATCACCTCAGCTATATTTGTCGACCTTGCCAAAGCGTTCAACACTGTTTCCCACCCCCTTCTGTTAACGTGCCTCTTGGAAGCTGGCCTTACTGAATCAGCCACTGACTGATTCAGCGCCTACCTCACAGGTAGGACCCATTCCATCAGAATTGCAGATGCCACATCCACCCCCCTCCCTATGACCACTGGGGTTCCCCAGGGTTCAGTACTCAGACCAATTTTGTTCTCCATTTTCCTTAATGACCTGCCACTAAGCTGCTCAGCTTCATCAATCCAGATGTATGCAGATGCCATTGTCCTATTCACCTCTGACTCTTCCCTGGTAGAGGTAACTACCAACCTTCAGACCGACTTCAACAAAGTTCAGAACTGGTTCAGCTCTCATCAGCTTTCCCTAAATGCTAAAAAAAACAGTCACCATGACGTTCGGCACAAGGCAATGCCTGTCCAGGCTCTCCACCCTCCCCTCCTTCCACACCCTGGATGGGACTGTACTGGAAAACACCTCCTCCTTCCGCTACCTAGGGGTCTGGCTCAACCAACACCTATCTTTCTCCGTCCACATCGACGCAATCCTGAAAAAACTGCCCCTAAGCTCGGTTCCCTGTTCAGGAACTGCAGCAGCCTCCCACTAACCGTGAGGCATGAACTACTGCAGACGATGATCCTGCCATCTTTTGACTACTGCGATATAGTCTACAGTGCCGCTTCCAAGTCCACTTTATCTAGACTGGACTCCCTCTTTAATGCTTTCTGCCACTTCACCCTCAATGCACCCCCCCCACACCCATCACTGCTATCTCTACCGTTCTCTTGCATTCCCCTCTCTTGAAAATCGCCGCCAACTGCACTGTACTAAGTTTGTCTCAAAATTCTGGCTCGGGTCCCTTCCATCTTACCAACCTCCTTGCTATCACCACCCCCCTCTCTGACCCATGCCCTTAGATCCTACGACTCCCGTCAGTTACTAATCCTTAGGAGGAGGTTCACCATGAGACAAGCAGTCTTCTCACACCAGCTCCCTAAACACTGGAACGAACTTCCTCCCCAAATTCGTCACTCCTCCTCCACCCACTCCCTTGCTACCACCATGGCTGATTACCTTATGGTAAACTGTACCTGCACATGATTATCCTCCTGTGTCCACCCCTCGTACCCCTTATCCCCCGCCTACTCGACCAATGGAACCCATCATACGCTACTAAGCTGGGTTATTAAAATAACTATTGCACTTATTACGCTTCTGCTGTCTTGCTGTCTTAGTGCACTTCCAGTTCATGTAATCTGCACCATGATTGGATCATCGTGTCTTGTGCCTAACTGTTCCCTGCCTGTAACCTGACACTAAGCTGTAATTCCTATTAACTGTACACATTAATGTAATGTAATAAATGTAATGATATGTATTCTACCGGAAAACCAGCAAGTTTTCCTCTCCAATGCACAAACTGTAGTGTTAAATGTTTTACTCAGTGATAACCTGCATGTTATCCTCTCCTATGTACCCCTCCCCCCAGGTAGCACCGGGAGACGAGCATCATTTTGCTCAGTGTGCCTTTCCTGGTGAAACAATTCAATAAATAAATAAATAAATAAATATTGTCATCAACCTCGATAATATTCTGACCAAGTTTACTACAATCTTGATCCACCAACTGGGCACTTATAAGCCCGGGTCCCCTGTGGTGTCGACAACGTCGATGGCCTTATTGTCATCAATGCCAAGTGGGCCCCCTCGGGTAGTTCCCCAGGGCCCATCATCGGTCCTTCGTTTATCGGACCTTG
Organism: Neoceratodus forsteri; assembly: GCA_016271365.2. Taxonomy (NCBI): domain Eukaryota; kingdom Metazoa; phylum Chordata; order Ceratodontiformes; family Ceratodontidae; genus Neoceratodus; species Neoceratodus forsteri. The sequence continues at coordinate 896,857,846 of CM057451.1, read as the reverse complement.
AGCTGGAGCAGGTAACTGTTGAGGAGGAGTACCACCCTAACCTTACCTTACCCGAAGAAGATGTGGAGGAACCTCTTTCTTCTGACAGATCCACTGCCTGCTCAGTGAGTGAGGACTCTGTCAAGCATACTCCCAGGTTTCCTCCAGAGGACCCTACTTTCTTCGGTGTTATGAAGCAGCTGTCTACAGCTAAGGACTTCCACACTGAGGAAGAGGATGCTACCAGATGGGAGCTGGTATGCTTTCTGAAAATTCCAGAATCTCCTCCTGAAATCATTCCTCCTAACCTCCCAGCTCTGAGGAATTCCACTACAGCCATCTGGCACAGACCTAATATGGTCCCAGCTGTGCCTCGCAGGGTAGACAAGTTATATTATGTCCCCCAGGGCCTCTCTTACTATGCTGCCCAATCTGAAACCAGTTCAGTGGTCATTAAGGCAGTTCGTGACAAGTCTAAAGTGCCTAAGCACCTCAGTTCCCAGGGAACCCCGGAGGATTGCCCTTTGGAGTAAGAGGGTGTAAGTCTTCTCTACCCTGGGGCTGTGGATTGTCAATTGCCTCTCACATATGGTCAAATACCAGAATACGATCTGGAAGAAGGGCAAGGCAGCTGCCCAGGCCCTACCTGATTGTTCCTAGAAACATGAGGGTCTTAAATGCTTGCAGACTGCAGAGGATATCAGCAAGCATTTCTTCAGGGCTTTGTATGATATCTCAGATACTGGCGCCAGGACTGCTGCCACAGTTATTTGCCTTCGTAGACACTCCTGGCTAAGAGTCTCAGGCTTTGCTGTAGATGTCCAGCAGAAGGTGCTTAACACCCCTTTCAATAGCTCCAAGCTGTTTGAGCCGGATGTTTAGGACATCGTTAATGACCTTGAGGCATCTGGAAGGGCTATTAAGTTTATCCATTTGCTCTATCATATGCAGCCTAGGAGCAGGCAGCGCCCTCCCTTTCACAAGGTGTCCCAACATCCAAAGCAGCCTCCCTTCCTCAGAGCAAGAGAAAGGCCTCCTCTGCCTTCCCTACCCCTCCTCCTCCTCCAACATGGCAGCAAAGCACCCTAGAGCCGATGGATCAGCCCCAGCGGCTGGCTATGCCTCTGCTTGACTCCATTCTAGATCACCCCTCTTCCAGTCCCTGACCAAGAGGTGGTGGTCGGAGGTTGGTTCTCCCTCCATCTCAATCAATGAAGAGCCATCACTTCAGACACCTAGATTTTAAAAATTATAGAGAGAGATCACACTCTGGAGCTTATAGAGATGCCCCAAGAGACGCCTCCAGTACCTGCCTCCTGTCCCATGACCCATTTGTCCATGCTTCAGGAGGAAGTCTAGTCCCTTCTGCACAAAAAGGCCATTGAGGCAGTGCCCAGGCACCAGTGGAACAGGGGATTTTATTCCAGGTTCTTCTTGGTTCCCAAAAGAACCAGAGATCTGAGACCTATTCTAGATCTCAAGGATCTCAATCTGTATGTCCAGTACAAAACATACCGTATGGTCACCCTGCCAGGTCTGATGCCCCTTCTCAGGCAGGGCAACTGGCTCCACTCCCTGGACATGCAGGATGCTTAACAGCATATCTCAGTGTTCCCACCATGGAGGAGGTTCCTCTAGTTTCTTTTTCAGAGCCAAAACTACCAATTCAAAGTATTGCACTTTAGCTTATACTCTGCGCCATGGGTCTTTACCAAGTGCTTAGCAGCAGTAGCTGCAGCTCTCAGAAGGGAGGGACTATATGTTTTCCCTTGTCTGGATGACTGACTCCTAAAGGCCCCGTCCAGTGAACAGCTCCTTCGGACTCTGGAGAGAACCCTTTAGATGTTTCTCTCCCTTGGCATCACAGTCAACCTGCCCAAGGCTATCCTGATACCATACCAGAGGCTGCAATATATAGGGGCGATTTTGGGCTTGGCACAGGGAAAGGCCTTCCTGCCTCAAAACAGGGTGGAATGCCTTATTACTGAGGCCCAGAAGGTCACCCAGAGCCATTATATCCCTGCGAGGGTATACCTGAGGTTACTGGGTCCAATGGCTGCACCCATTCCCACAGTTCCTTTGGCCAGGTTGCACATGCTGGTCCTTAAATGGGCACTTCAAGTGCACTGGTACCAGTGCATGGACGAGTTACATAGAAACATAGAAGTTGACAGCAGAAAAGGACCACAAGGCCAATTCAGTCTGCCCATTTAGATCAGTTAGTGCTGGTCTCCTCTCCAGCACACAGGGTTCTTCAGTGGTGGACAGACCCCCAGAACCTCTCAAAAGCGGTCTCATTCCAGATTTCCTCCCCCCAGCAGATTCTCACCACGGATGCCTCCAGTTGGGGCTGGAGGATGCATCTGGATCCCTTTCAAACTCAGGGGTCTTGGTCCCAGAAAGAGGCCTCCCTGCATATACGGACATACAAAATCACCAGCAGATACAGGCCTTGCGGTCTATCTAGTCTTCTCTAGTGAGCAGCGCTTCAGCCATTTAGACTGCAGCTGCCCTCCCTCCCCCACTCTGTATTCCCTCCTGCTTCCTTCTCACACCAGCTCCTTCCACCCACTGTTTGGACCCTCCCTTTGTTCCTGTCCCACCCCACTCTTGAAGCTGCTCAATGACCTCAAGGATACCACCTCCTCTGGCAGCATATTCCATCCTGTAACCACCCTTTCCATGAAATAGTGCCTCCTCATTTCCCTCCTGAATCTTCCTCCCTACAGTTTCAGTCTGTGTCCTCTGGTTTCCCTCCCACCTTTTTATTTGAACATACTCTTGGTGTTTACTCTGTTTATGCCCTTCAGGCACTTGAAGGTCTCAGTCATATCCCTCTCTCCCTTCTATCCTCCAGGGAATGCATATTGAGCTCCCTCAGTCTCTCGTTATATGGTTTAATCTCCCAATCTTAGGATCATTTTCATTGCCCTAAGCTACCCCCCTTCCAGTAGCTTGATGTCCTTTTTCAAGTAGGGGCACCAGTACTACACACAGTACTCCTGAGTGTGGCCTCACCATGGACCTGTACAGGAGCAGGATGACTTCCTCTCTCCTAGAGATGACTCCCCTTTCGATGCACCCCAGCATTCTATTGGCCTTTGCTGCTGCCCTCCTGCACTGGGCTGAGTGGTTCATTTCTCCTGTTACTAGTTCTTCCAGATCCATCTCTTCTGTTGACATGGATAACTGCACTCCCCCAACCAGTAACTATTCCTGGGATTTGTGGCCTCCAAGTGCATACAAGTGCAATGGAGTCTGAGGGAGTCAAAAGGAGCAAGGGTACTGGTGTTGTGATATTTGTTTCTGTTTAACTAGGGTTAGTCATTTGAGGTTGCAACTATGAAGGGCATTAGGGTTATGGTAGCTAGTTGCTGCAGTTTATTAATGTTACTATGTGTGAATAGGTTATGTTTGTATACTCCTTTATTAGGGAGTGGTGCTGAATGTGATATATGTGATTTTACCATGTCTAACTTGTTACTTAGTGGGTTTATTTATTGGCCTACCTGTAAAATCTGCATTGGGGTTAGACAGTTGTTTTACTTAAGTGGACTATTGTATGTTTTCTGCAAAAACAATATTAGAAAATGGGAAGGGAAATGTAGGTTTTATTTTAAATTTGTTTGTTTTGGATTATTATTGCTTGCAGGGGATGTTGAATTAAATCCTGGGCCAGTTGAGCTGACTAACTCTGCTATCTCTTCTACTGTCCCGTGGCATGAAACACATGGTCTTAAATTGTTACATTTGAATTCTCTGAGTTTATTGGCTAAACTGGCCAAAATTGAAAACATGCCCAATACTCACAAATCAGATCTAATTTTTGTCTCAGAAACCTGGTTGAAACCTAACATTGGGAACAATCTGTGTGTACTACCAGGGTATAGTATGGTAAGGGCTGATAGGAAAGGGAAAAAGAAGGGGGGTTGCTATTTATTTTAAGGATCATTTTCAGATTTCAGTAGTTTTAAGTAGTGTGGACAATGATTGTGTAAATGATTAGTTGCTATTACATTTGGTTTTGGGGGGCTGTAAGTATGTTTATTTAAGTGGGGTATATAATCCATTAGATTGTGGTTTAGATGGTTTGAAGCAATTATTTAATTACACTGCTAAATTTATGGGTGGACCAGATTTTGTAATGCTCAGTGACTTTAATGTTAATTGGGTACAGTCAGATAAACTGGGGTTAGAGAGTTTATTGCAATCTTTCTCATTGGTTCAACTTATTTCTGATTTTTAAAGGTTAAATACAGTCACTGGTAACCATTCTATTTTGGATTGGATGATCATTGGCAATCCTCGGAGAGTCTCCTCTCTTGGAGTGCTGTCTGATTCTGTCAATGATCACCAAGCAACCTATTGTGTATTAAACTTCAGATGCCCTAAAGTTCCATCTCATTTGTTACAGTTTAGGAATTTTAAGCATGTTAATATGACCGCCTTACATAACTGTATGGTGGGTATTGATTGATCCTTTTTGGACTGTATACCAGATCCTGACAACACTTTAGATTTTTTCTGTAAGGCTCTTGTTCCTATTCAAGATGTGTTTTTTCCTCTTAAAAATTGAGAGTCCGTGGGGGACATAATAGACGGATTACCTCTGAAATCAAGGACTGGATAAAGGCTAGAGATATTGCCTGGGCTAACTTCAAGAATGCACCTCACAGTTCTTGCTAGAAAGATGTAGGTTCATTCAGAATAAGGTGTCTTTTTTGGTTAAGGATGCAAAGAAGTCTTTTTACAAAAAAAGCCTTATCTAATAAATTAACAAATTCTAAATAATTTTGGGCATCGGTCAATCAATTTCTGTCCCCTAAGGCTAATTGTGATATTAAGTCTCTGCAACTTGCCTCTGGGGTGATTACTGAGCCTGTGGATATTTCTAATCATTTTGGTTTGACATTTTCTGACCAAACAAGTTATTATGACTCTGAGCTTAGGATACCAATCTCTAAACCATGTAGCCTCCCCCTTGGAAGACCCCCCTTTTATTTTCATTCTATTTTAAGGAATGAAGTTTATAAATTAGTACTGACTATACCAGATACATTTAGTGACTGTGGAGAGGGATTAGATAGCTGTTTTATTAAACTTATAGCTCCTTATATTGCAGGTCCTTTATGTTAAATTTTTTATTTAAGTTTAGTTGCTGGATCTTATCCCTCTAAATGGAAATGTACCAGATCCATTCCCATTCCAAAGAAAACTGGGTCATCTGGGCTTGATAAAATTTTGCCCCATTTCCATTATCAACCCTCTGAGTAAATTACTGGAAAAAATCATTAATAAACAAATTACATCTTATTTGCAGAAATATGATGTGTTATGTCCCGAACAGCATGGCTTTTGGCCTAATCATGGAACAGAGACTGCCCTGGTTAGGTTCACGGATGCCACCCTTTGCAGCTTTGATAATGGTAGCATGCTTGGGGCAGTGTTTGTGGACCTGACCAGGGCATTCGATTTAATAAGTCACTCATTGCTTTGTATTCAGTTGGGTGAAATGTGGTTTTCTGATAATGTGGTTGTTTGGTTTCAGGAATATCTACCTAATCATTCTCTTTATGTCTCTGTTGGTACTTCTGTTTCTTCTATTTTCTCTATTTACTCTGGTGTCCCTCAAGGGTCTATTCTGGGTCCTCTTTTGTTTTCTTTGTTTATTAATCCTTTACCTATTACTTGTTTAACCTGTGATAGTCTTCTTTATGCGGATGATCTGATACTTTTCACTCAATCACAGTCATTAGAGTCTTTAACATTTCATTTACAGAAAGACTTTACATTGGTTTGTCATTGGTTCAGTGAAAATGCATTGGTTTTAAATTCTTCAAAGACCAAAGCCATGTTGTTCGGGACCCCTTTTTATTTACAGGATAACCCTAGTTTAGTTGTATGTCATGCTCAAGAAAATATTGAGCAAGTGTATGAATTTAAGTATCTTGGGCTTTATTGGAAATTGGTTTATCCCTCCAAGCTCAAATCAAATTAGCTTGTCATAAGATAAATCAAAAATTGGGTATAATGTATAAATTGAGAAAATATTTTGATTTTGAGAGTAGAAAGGCTATTGCAATTGGGGTCTTGTTACCCCAATTAGATTATGTAGCAAGTCTTTATTATAAATTGTCCATTAGGGAGACCCATTTCTTATCTGTTGCGTTTAATAATATATGTTGTTTTGTATTAGGAGTTCCCCCTGAACGCACCATTGTTTACTATATTCTTCCCTTGATTGGCTGCCACCTAATACTCATTTATGTATGCTGTTTATTGTTTAATTTTTAAATCCCTATTTCAGAGTGATAAATATCCCCTCACGGATTTGTTGAAGGTTAGAAATTCGACTTTAAATCTTAGATCTTTCAAGGAAACACTTTGTCTTTATAAACTGTGTTCTACTAAAATTGCCTCTAGAGCCCATTCTGTTGTTGCTCCAACTTTGTGAAATAATTTGCCTGAAGATCGTAAATCTGTTGGCTTGTTTTAAAGTTTTAAAACAAATTTGAAAGTATGGTTGTTTGCATTGCATGAGTGCAAATGTTTTTAATAATTTGTTGTATTGTTTTTTGTAATATGTTTTATATACAGTACATGTTCTGTATATGTATTAATATTTGTTCAAGTTGAAACTGAAAACAGGCTTTTCCCAGTGTCCTTTCCCAATTATCAAAATAAAATCAATCAATCAATATCAATGTCCTCAAGATGTGGGCTGTCCTGTATGCCATGCAAGCCTTTCAGAACCATCTCCTCCCAGGTCAGCTGTTCATCCAGTTGGACAATCTTAGTGTTGTCTGCTACATCAACAAGCAGAGAGGGACACACTTGTACCCTCTATTCAGGGAGGCCATGAGAGTATGGTACTGGGCGTTAGACAACAGTCTGATCCTCTCAGTGGTCCATGTCCCCAGTGTGCTAAACACTCAGGCCAATAGCTTCTGCAGGACCAGTCCAGCATGCATGATTGGGAACTTCTCTCATCCATCACAGAAGATCTGTTCACAAGATGGGGTCATCCAGAGTTGGACCTTTTTGTGTCCCTGCTCAATGCAAAACTGCCCAGTTTCTGCTCACTAGATCCTGGGCCTAGAGTTTTCTGGTGAGACACGTTATCCCTCTCTTAAAGCAGGATGTTCCTTTATGCCTTCCCTCCATTCCCCCTGATTCAGAGGGTGCTAATCAAGCTGCAAATGGAGGAGGCCAACATGATTCTGATTGCACCATTCTGGCCATGGCAGGTACAGTTTCCATTACTGCAGCAGTTAGCAGAGGAACCCCCGATCCCTCTGCCCCTTTGCAGGAATCTGCTGACACAGGATCAGGGGACCCTGATCCATCCAACCTCAGGTCTCTGCATCTGCATGCCTGGCTCCTGAGGATATAGCCATTGCCAGATTCAGGGTATGTCAGAGAGCGGTGGGTGTCCTTGTGGCAGCTCAGAAGGCCTCTACCAAAGCCACTTATTCCATGAAGTGGAAAGGTTCACCATCTGGGCTGCTAGACACCATCTAGACCCTTTCACCTGCCTGGTGAGCCAGAATCTGGACCATTTGATTTCATTGTCAGACTCAGGTCTCCACTATTCATCCCTTAAGGTGCACCTTTTGGCTATTTTTGCCTTTCATGAGCCTGCAGGTGGTCGTACTGTGGCTCAGCTGGATGTGTCCCATACATTTCTCAGGGGCATCCTGCATCTAAAATCTCCAATCCATTCCCCTGTCCTGGTTTGGGACTTAAATTTTGTTTTGGAGAAGATCCTGTCTCTTTCTGATCCAGCCGCATCTTATGAGCAATGCTTTCTTTCCTGGAAAGTGTTATTTTTGGTTGCTATTACTTCTGGTTGAAGGATTTCCGAACTTTAGGCTCTGTGGTGTGAGGAGCCTTATTTAATTTTTCACAAAGATGGTATCTTTGCACATGAATCCTAAGTTTCTTCCAAGGAGGTGTCTGAGTTTACCTTGACTCAATCCAGCCACCTTCTAGTTTATTTTCCTGAGCATACCAATCCAGAGGAAGCACTGCTCCATATATTAGATGTGCGCAGAATCTTGAAGTATTATCTGCTTTGAACTAAGGAAAACAGAAAGTCAAAGCAGCTTTTTGTTTCTTTCACCCCAGGAAAGAGAATGTTCAAGTTACTAAACAATGTTGTCCAAATGGTTGGGCAATTGTATTGTTTTCTGCTACAACAAGTATGGCAAAGAGTTGCCAGGGGTGGTCAAAGCTCGCTCCACAAGGGGTATGGAAGAGGTACTTAGAAAGAGAATAAGGGGTATGTAGATATTGACTGGGATTGCTACAACACTTTACTTTGTAGCAATGCCTACAAGGCATTGCTACGACACTTTACTTTCCATTTAAGGCTCTCATGCCAATGATGCATTACAGGGCATGCCACCCCCTCCCAAAATACAGTATCTATTATATGGTAGGAGATGAAAATGATGGGCTGTTGGTCTCTTTTTCATGTAGCATTTCCCATATTTGTACATTGATTGAAATCCTTTTTTCTTCCTTGCTTGGGAGTAGCATTCAGTTAACCCTATTTCTTAAATACATGTACCCACCAAGATTCTTGCTTTGCATAATGACCCTCCCCACAGTTTTAACCTGTGCTATAAGTGATTCTGAAATGTATCTATTCTACAAATCATTTAAAATCAGGTTTTGGCACCGGGCTGGTGGTGCTGAGGGTTGAGGCACTGGATGCCACACCTCACGTCATGCCGACAACCTGGGTTTGGGAATGAGCCCGGGTTGCCAGGGGTTAGCTGCGGGGGGAGGGAGGGTGTTGGATTGAGCTGTCATCAGCAGGCTCTCCTCTCCCAAGGTTTGGTTCAGTGCTTCCTGGTGCTTTAGTGGCTCCCAGCAGTGACTGGATGCCTATGCAGCTGGGAGCACTTCTGAAGGGATCAGAGGAGGTGGAGGCTTATGTAGGTCACACAGAAGCATGTGACCTGATGTGCAGGCTTCACTGCACATTCCCCTCCTGGGGCACTACAGTAAGAAAGCCCCACAGGTGCGAGCAGCATGATACCCCTGATGGGCTACCTCACCTCTGATCAAACATAGCCCGGCGTAAGTCAGGGCAGGGGCTCCAGGGTGATGTAGGTCTCTCTCCCATTCCCCACTGAGGGGCCCATCCATGGGGGGGTAAGCCACTGTCCTCCCCACCATACAGCCAAGGTAGAGGCTGGTCAGAAGGTGTGTTGAGAGCCTGCATACAGGGCAGACTAGGAGATAGGTGACATCCCCCGCTGCATATGTGGAGATAAACAGAATTGACAAAAAAAATCAGTTTCTAAATTACTTCTTTTAGACACAGTCATGCAGAAAGAAACGTGTTGTCTCAGTTTTACCTCTACAATTTGGTGTGTGTGTGTGTGTTAATTTGAACCAAAACATATATATATATTGTAGAATTTTTGACTAGGAAAGTCACACTGAGTCAAAGTTCAATTCCAGTTCTGCCCTGGGAACATGTGGAACATAACTGGCTTGCTCAGGGTCACACAGTATGCAAGTGGCACTTGTGGGTTTCAGTCCCAGTCTGCTGAGTCTTCAGATTCACGGCATGGTGCTTTCACCCTAGGCTATATTGCCTCCTAGGAATATACTATACAGTTGTCTGTAGTGTTCCTTGTGACAACTGCGGAGTGACTTCACCAATGCAGTGTTCATAGATGCACTAATTACAGCAGCCTCAGTCAGAAGTTCAATGTCATAAGTTCAGTAAAATGACAGTATATTACTTTCTTTCAGTAATTCACAATGGTGCTTTTGTAGAGGTTTCTGGAGTCAGATATTGCAAAGTTTGTTAAATAACCACCTCTGCAAAGTGCAGTGGAACCTCCAGAAAACACCTTTGTAATTGCAGAATTGGCCTGATGAATCATTTTACTGTTCTCAGATTCACATGTGCCATACAAGTGCACAGAAGCTCACCTAAATTGAGATATGATAAAGGAAAAGACACTTTAAATTAATTACTTCACTGAGCACCAGTTTCTGCCAGTACATTTCCAGTAACACCTTCTTAATGGAGTAATTGATAAAGGAATACAGTAATCCTGTTAAAAGTCTAAATTTAACTTGAAAACACAAATTGCACATACCCCAGTAATGCAAAGCATCATGGGAAGCATGTGCAAATGCCCATGAATTAATTTGGATTGGCTCAACTTTAAGCAAAATTGCATGGTGCCGAAAGGCCTCACAATGCAATCAGCAAAGGCTAAGAACAGTGGATACAGAAACGTGTTTCATCCTCATTTGGACTCATCAGTCTGCCATATCCGTATCTCAGCCCAGGGAGGGGGAGCCAGCCACCCTATAGGGGATCTTATTTAGTTGGGTCATGGGCAGCCCAAAGTAAAGAGAGAGAAGAACTACAAAAGAACCCCAGAGCAAATGCACTGAGGTATGGGTTATCCCAAAGGATATTGGCCATACATGAAATTTTAAAGAAAACACAAATTGCACATACCCCAATAATGCAAAGCATCATGGGATGCATATGCGAATACTCATTAATTAATTTGGACTGGCTCAACTTTAAGCAAAATTGCATGGTGCCGAAAGGCCTCACAATACAATCAGCAAAGGCTGAGAACAGCAGACAAAGACACGTGTTTCATCCTCATTTGGACTCATCAGTTTATGCAAATGACTGGAGGGGTCACATTTTAACACCCCAGTCACCCTATTGTGATGCCACAACAACAACAGCAATACAGTGATAAGCTGGGGCTTCCTGACATTCTTTTTCTTCCCATTCCACCCATAACCTCTGAATGGTGTACGCTGGGATGATAAGCTTGGCTTACTCCCCAACCAGATGGTTGTGGAAGCCTATATGGGAGAGAAGGCACTGTGCTGAACTGACACTGGAGGCAACAGGAATTGTGAGACTCAGACAAATTTGAAGTATGGCTCAGATACAGTTTTCAAGTGAAATTCAGGTAAAAACTTGACTTTGCTGCCAACGTGATAGACACAGTAGCAAATGAATAAAAAAACAACAGTGATAACTTTTGCATATGCATTCAAACTTGTACTGTATTGCTTTCTTTTACACAGGTCTGTACCTGCTAACCCTGGAGCCTGTAGGTTGTATCTCTACCTACCAGCCCTCCAAATACCAATAGCATTAGGCCACACCCTTGGGCCTCAGCCGCTTCACTTTACTTTCAGTTGCCTTAAGGGCATGCAGTGGCTACTGGGCCTATTTCCACCTCAGTCAGCCCACTCACCCCTTTTACCCAGATACCCTTCCCTGGTATCTACACTATATGCATTTACTTACACTCATATCACATCACGTTGCAGCAATTCATTTATTCTCTATAGAAGTTCACTCTAAAATCACTACAGCATTTAAATCACATTGGCTAACAATTACTTCTAAATCATTCACATAAATATTCTCCCCTGTCTCTGAGCAAAGTCTTTCTAATTGCTGGACTGTTGTCCTTTTGTATCAAATTGGATCACAAATCCTGGTACAGCAGATGAACGTCCCCCTTGAACTAGTCTCACAAAAGATTTAGATTACTGTACCACTTTCCTTGAATGAGCTCTGACATTGAGTGGCAACATCTGAACCTCTTGGAGAACAGCAGCAGCTCTTTGATGATGCTGGTCCTTGGAGACTACTCTGGATGCTAGAAACTGCTATTGTACTTGCTGGATGCAGGCTGAAAACAACTTAGCGGGACAGGTAACAAATGCAGTAGGCAATAACAATACTTACCCTGTACTCACTTACTGCCTTACTGATCCTGGCACTGGGATACAGACAATCCCCTATAGTCTAGGTATACTTAATGAGAGCTAGTCCCCCAGGTTCTGTCTGGTAGTAGGCATCTATAGGCTGGACTACCTCTGATCTAGTCCTTTCAGTTCTACCTCCCTGCTCAATATCCCTGAAAATGAGCTGTGCAACTTCTTTTATTCCCACTGAACAATAAGTTAAACCAAAACCCTGGTCTCTGTGGGGACAGCTGCTCTGTTCCAAACCTCAGCACCAATCAGCCGGAATTCTAGGCTGGAGTTCTGCAGCAGGATGAGCCACAATGGAATGCGCCAGTTTGAATCTTCAACCAACTGCCTTGAAAGTTCCAAGACTGCTCTGCTCTGTTCACATTGATTAATTACTATACAAATTTTAGATCCAGAAGCAAATGAAGTGATACTTTTTATTGGGTCAACATAGATGTAACAAAAACACCAAAGTACTTTAGCTTTCGGAACAACCCAGTCCTTCCTCGGAAGCTTAATGACAGTTATTTTGAAAATCCTATACTTTTAACACCCAGATCATGCAGAAAAAAATCCAATTAGTTTAAAAGACTCATTTAAAAAATAACAGAAGAAATATCATAGAAGCTGAATAGTACCAGTTCAGCTTCAGCTGAAAGGGCGTAAAGGTCAGATGTGCTTAGAGCATAACAACAAGCAGGGAGTACACTGCACATAAATTAAAATGACTTAGAGATACCTTCAGAGTAAGATAAGAACATCTCTAGCAGAGAGCTGTATAACCCAGTTATGAGTGCCCCAGTGTGTTTAAGAATGCAGTTCAGTAAAAGCAAAACCCACTCAGATTAAAGATATGCTAAAATGTGACATAACTGCAAGTAAAACAACAAGCACCACAAAATAGAACTACAAAAAGTAAATATACATAGCATACAAAGGGTTTAAAGTAAAGTTTACCTAATGTGAGCAATAGTTTCACACTATATGGAATGTAAAACTTAGCTGGAAACATTACACAGCTATACTCTCAAACTGGTAACCCTTAAGGTCTTAAGTGTTGTAAAAGGAGTTTATACATGATAATAATATAATTTGGCAGTATAAGAGCCACACAAAAAGCTGCTTGTCAAGGACCACCAAGAAACTTAGACCATGCAACCTGATATGTACAGATTTCAATAAATTCTCAGTGTATAATAAAACTAGTTGATGAACTGAAAATGTCTAAGGAATCTGAATAAGAAATAATAGGAATTAAACCCTCCTTGAGGAGAAGATAACTAGTTGCAAATATATATATACACACACACACACACACACACACACACACACACACACACACACACACACACCGAATGCACCATCATTCACATCAGTCACTTCAGTAGTTACCCAAAGGAATTAAACTTGTCCTGAACCTCCAAGTAAAAGAGATCATGCATACTAATATGTACAGAGTTCAAAAATGTGACACTGTATAATCATACTACTATATGCACAGTAACAGTCCAAGGATTCTGAATAGAACCACAATGAAATAAAACTACCACCCTCCCCAGGGTAAGCTAAATAGTTAGAAGTGAATGTACACTATGTCTGTGAGGCCAGAGTCCTAACATACCTTGATTTCCACAAATCAGTACAATATTAGCCCAATGTAATTTAATCCTTCAAGGACCCCATACAAATGAGATCCTGCGCCCCAATATGTTCAGAGTTCAAAAATGTGACAGTATATAATAAAACTACTGTATGTACAGTAACAGGCTAGGGAATCTGACTAGGATCCAATGGAATTAACTCCACCCCCAGGGAAGATGAGTAGTAAAAAGGAAATAATATTCATTTTGTGTGTGAACTAAGAGTCATAACACACTGTAACACCATTATGTCATGTACCTGAATATAAACCCACCTCAATGTAACAGCAACCCCCATATCCACCACACTCACATAACCCCCATCACACACACACACACACACACACACACACACACACACACACACACACACATATGCTGAAGTACTATAATATGTGTATCCTTTGAAGAAAAGGTCTGTGGATGTTTAAGTCCTATAATGTGCCATAAACCCCAAATCTGTGTTCATGCCCTCTTCTACCATATTGAGAAGTAAAATAAATTTAATCTCAAAAGCCCATCTCTGTTGTGTACTTTTGAGATTTCCTTTTAAGACCATTACTGCCACATCTGAGATTAAGTGGTCTGGCCAAGAGAAGTGTTGCCTCACTGGTTTTTCATTCATTTTATTCATATTATGTTTGTGCAAGTTCATTCTAGTGCAGAGTGATTGGCTTGTCTATCCAACATAACCTGCTTGTGGACATCTCTTGCATTGAATGAAATAAACAACATGCCATGATGCACATGTATAATTCCCCTGTACCCTGAATTATCTGTTTTGTGATGCAACCACAGTCTGAAGTGGAAATGAGCTCACAAGTCTTACATCTGAGTTGATTACAGTGTCGGATACCATTTAGTGTCATGGTATTCTGTTCAGGTGAAAGTTCGCTCCTAATAATTAGGTTGGCTAAGTTTGGTGGTTGTCTAAAAAGATAGTAATGGTACTTCTTTAAAAATACAATTTAGGGTCTCATCCTCACTAAATATTGGGTGGAGGTCCTTAGTAATCTTATGCAGAAGTTCAAGGTCAGGATGATATGTGACTACAAAGGGTATTCTGTTGGTAACTGTCCTTTCCTTATACTGAAGTAGTTGTTGTCTTGGTACTTGTGTTGCATGTTCTATTGTCCTATCAATTACATAGAAACATAGACTTTGACAGCAGATAAGGACCACTTGGCCCACCCAGTCTGCCCATTTCCCTACCTACTGGATAAGCTGCAGATTCTAGTTAACCAACAGCCTACTTCCTGCAACCCCCAACTATAATTGCCTTGTGTCTGTCCCATGCATGTTTGAATTCCCCCACTGTTTTAGACCCAACGACCTCCTCAGGAAGGCTGTTCCATGTATCCACCACTCTCTCAGTGAAAAAAAATTTCCTCACATTACCCCTGAGCCGTCCCCCCTCTATCTTTAAATTGTGCCCCCTTGTTCTTAAACATCTCTTTTTCTGAAAGATGCTACCCTCCTGAACTTTGTTGATTCCCTTGAGGTACTTGAATGTTTCTATCACATCCCCCCGTCCCTCCTTTCATCAAGAGTATACATATTAAGCTCTCTCAGTCTCTCTTCATATGGCTTCTGCTGCAGACCCTGCACAATTTTAGTTGCCCTCCTCTGGACTGCTTCCATCCTGTCTATGTCCTTGTGTAGATGAGGTCTCCAAAACTGCATGCAGTACTCCAGATAGGGTCTCACCAACTGTCTGTACAGAGGGATAACCACTTCCCTTTTTCTACTTGTGATGCCCCTTCCTATGCATCCCAGTATCCCCCTGGCTCTCCTTACCAACTTTTCACATTGCTTACCCACCTTTAGGTCATCTGATATGACTACCCCCAGGTCCCTTTCCATTTTTGTTGTTGTTAGTACCTCCCCTGCTATTGTGTACTCTTCTCCTGGGTTTTTGTTTCCCAGGTGCATTACTTTGCACTTCTTTGTATTGAATCTAAGTTGCCACATGTCTGACCATTCCTCCAACCTTGCCAAGTCCCGTCTCATCTTTTCTACCCCACCTTGTGTATCAACTCTGTTACAGATCTTTGTGTCATCTGCAAAGAGGCATACCTTTCCCTCCAGACCCTCTGCAATGTCACCTATAAAGATGTTAAAGAGGACTGGACCCAGTACTGAGCCCTGAGGTACTCCACTAGTAACCCCCTTTCTTCAGAATGTGTTCCATTCACTATTACCTTCTGTGTCCTGTTGTGCAGCCAGTTTGCTACCCAGGCTACCACCCTGGGACCCACTTCCAGGCTGGCTAACTTGATTATTAATCTTTTGTGTGGGACTGTATCAAATGCCTTGCTAAAGTCTAGGTAGGCCATATCCACAGCCCCTTCCTGGTCTATTACTTTGGTCACCCCATCGAAGAAATCAATTAGATTCATCTGACATGACCTTCCTGCTGTAAATCCATGCTGCTTTGGGTCCTGTACCCCGCTGGCCTCTAGGTACTCAACATTTCTTTCTTTCAGAAGTGATTCAATCATTTTCCCTACCACTGAAGTCAAACTTACAGGTCTATAGTTTCCCACTTCTGCCTTGCTCCCACTTTTGTGAAGGGGAATCACATCTGCCCTCCTCCAGTCCTCAGGTACCGCCCCATCCTGCCATGATCTGTTAAAAAGCATGGTCAGTAATGTCACTAGGTCCTCCCTTAGTTCTTTTAGGATTCTGGGGTGAATCCTGTCAGGTCCCATTGCTTTGTCCACCTTGAGTTTTAGGAGTTCTTTCAGGACTCTTTCTTCTGTGAATGGACTGGTGTCAACCCCCCCTATCCAGAGTGCTTCTATTGTCTGGTTTAGGTAACTCCTCCTCATCTTCTTTTGTGAATACTGAGCAAAAGTATTCATTCAGTATCTCTGCCTTTTCACTGTCTCCCTCTGCCCACCTCCCCTCTCCTTTATTAATCTTCACTATCCCTCCCTTAACCTTTCTATGCTCCCTAATGTACCTATAAAAGGTTTTATCCATCTTCTTAACTGAGTTGGCTATTTTTCCTTCAGTTTGGGCCTTTTCTAGTCTGACTGCCTTCCCCACTTCTTTCTGCTTTAATTGATACAGTTCCCTGTCATACTCCTTCTGTGATTCCTTATACTTTTTGAATACAGCCTTTTTCTCCTTAACCTTCCCTGCCACCTCATTTGAAAACCATAGTGTTTTTTTACTCCGCTTTGTTTTCTTTATTTGCTTCACACAAAGGCTTGTTGCCTCTATGATGGCAGTTTTGATTCCTCTGGAAGAGTGTCCCTGCTCAATAAAGGTGTTTTTCAACATAGCCAAATGTGCATCTCTGGCTTCTTCATTTGAACAGTTATGCTGATACCAAAGTGCTTGACTGTACATGGCAGATTTCTTAGTGTGGCTCAGTTGATTACTATTCCTGTGTAAGTATCTCTGTCTGTCTGTTGGCTTCCTGTAAATACATGTATGTAAGGTTCCATCCTTGATGGTGACAATGGTGTCCAGAAAATTAACACTTGTGGCAGAATATTTCAGGGGAAAACATTATGGTTGGGTGGAAGTTATTAAGTTCACAGTGAAAATCCTGTGTGTTAGTACCCTCCATCTAAATTGTCCCCACAAAATGGAACAAATCCTAGTTGGGGATCTCAGCATAAACTGGCTGGTGAGCTCATCAACACATGCCAAAGAAACCTTTGCTGCATTAGCTATGACCCAACTGGTATCCCAGCCTACCAAGGCCAGCTCCACTAATGGAACCCACACTCTACTAGATATCCTGCTCACTAATCGTCCCCACCATACTACTGACCTGGGTGTCCTACCCAACGCCTTAAGCGATCACTCCCAATCATCTTCAACTGGTCCTGTCAGCTACCTAAACCACCACCAAATATTCCCTTTCATCGTTGACTACACCCAGAAGGCATAGCCAAACTCAAACAATATCTAATTAACTGGGACTGGTCCCCTATTTCCCAAGCCCAGCACATAGATGAGGCATTGCAGTACTTCACCACCACCTTTAATACCGCCTGTGATGCTTTTGCACCGACCATCAAAGTGACCACTAAGAAACGTAGTGCCCCCTTGATCACCCCAGAACTTCTACAACAGTTCAAAATGCGTGACAACCTCTGGCATCGTGCCACTGCCTCCGGTTTGCTAAGTGATAGGCAGGCTTATAATGCTGCCCGCAATAAGTGTACCTGGGCAATCTGCTAGGCCAAGGCGGAGCACTACAGAACCGCCCTAGCCACCTCCTGGGGTAGCACAAGAAAGTTCTGGGATAACATCAAGGAGCTTAATGGTAAATCCGGCTCTCCCCCCTCACAACTTAGTGTTAATGGTACTACCATCACAGACACACTTCACATAGCTAACTGCCTCCACTCCACCTTCTCAGACCTCTGCTCAGCCCTCCCAAGCAACTTTTTCAATCCAAATCAGTCTACCCCACCACCTGAGCTCCTCCACCCCTTCAAACTCAGAGTCATTACCCCTACAGAAGCAAAAGCCTACCTGTCCAAAGGCCTCCAGAACTCCAAATACTGTAAAGATGCCTTCAATATACATATCCTATATCTTGTGCTAGACTCAGTTATCAGACCTTCTAAATCTATTCCTGCACCTGGGGAAGTTCCCAACCTCATGAAAAATGGCAGTGATAACACCAGTATTGAAATGTGGTGACAGCTCCCTCCCAAACAACTACCAGCCCATCTCGATTCTCCTCTCACTCTCTAAAGCCCTTGAAAAGATCATGGCCAGTCAGCTCACTGACTACCTCCTTGCACACAACCTCTTATGTAGGGAGCAGCTTGGTTTCAGAGCTGGTCATAGCACTACAACTGCCCTCACAGAATTTGCTAACTCCCTGCACTCCATGCTTGACAAGGGGCACCTCGCAGGGGCCATGTTTACAGACCTCTCAAAGGCCTTCGACATGGTTTCTCACCCCCTCCTTCTTAACACATTACAACAAATTGGGGTCTCTCATTGTCCACTCTCATGGTTCTCCAGCTATCTTTCATCTAGAACCCAATGTGTTAAAATTAATAATACCATATCTACTATGCTGCCTGTGTGCTCAGGAATTCCCCAGGGATCTATCCTGGGTACCCTGCTATTCAGCATCTACCTCAATGCCCTGCCTAAATCCTACTCCGGCAACCTTCTCCTCTATATGGACGATGCTGTTCTTCACACCGCACATCCTGATCCTCTATCTCTCCAGCATACCTTACAAGATTCCTTCTCTCAGATTGAACACTGGTTTGCTGAACACAGATTGGTGGTCAACATTAAAAAAACTAAGATGATGCTCTATGCCCACAACCAAAACAGATCAAAGGATTTCCCCCTGGAAATACTCTCCACCTCTCTCATCCCACTAGAACAGGTCCAAAAGTATAAGTAGCTAGGTATTACATTTGACTCTTCCCTCTTGTTCCACGAACATATAAAAATCCTCACCTCCACCACCAACACCCACATTGGTCTCCTTTACAGACATAAAGACTGCCTACCACCTGAAGCACTTCACTTAGCCATTACCTCCTCAGTCATATTGCTGGTGGACTATGGCCTCCCAATCTATGCTGCCGCTGACCCTACAGTGCTTCATCAAATACAAGTAGTCATCAATAAGACCTGCCAGCTCCTCTCTGGTGCTGACAGAAATACACATACCTGCATTCTATACACGCTCACCAATATCCTCTCCCTTGAGGAAAGACTATTGTACCAGACCTGTCTCTTCTCCTGGGTTTAACCTCAATAGGTGTCATAGCTTCTCTTCAGGCAGCCACCATCTCAGCATCCACATGGGCTGCCCCAAAAACTATCTGGAAGGTGCCTAAGATCAGGACCACCCTCACCCAGTGATCCTTCCCCCATAGAGCTCCATCCTGGTACAATGCCTTCCCACCGGCCATCACATCGTTCACCAATCTAGGTCCTTTTAAAGCTGCCTTAAGAGCCCATATCCTCTCCTCACATCAATGCCAGTGTAACCAGTAACCTGTGGATCCTGCACCATGCTGCTAGGCCACACACCCACCCTTGGCCTGGCAGTGGAGAGCCCTCACTATTTTTAGCCTACAGGCTCCTCAGCTCCCTCGATTACCATATAGTTGCACTGAACTATGAATACATTGTATTATGTATAAGATAAGGCCTCCCTGAGGCAGCTTACTACCAACTCATTTCATACATTGCTTTAGCTGCCAATTGTATAGGTCTTAACTGCTCATTAGGTAAACATGTCGATAGCTCTGCCCTGTTTTAGCTACCAAATGTATAGGGATTAACCAGTGCTCATTGTACTTATACTCTGTATGATTGCTCACCCACATTTATTCTATGTATGTACTGTATGAATGTCTATGCTTTATTCTGATGTGTAGTCTTTGGAAATGAGTCTATGACTCAAAGGGTTGTAATTCCAATTTCCTAAATAAATAAATAAAAATTGTAATGAAATCATCACTGTAACTGAAATAAGCAAGTGGTTTGTGTGTACAGTGCCTTAAAACGTCCTTCTCTAAATTCACCATAAAAAGATTAGCATACTGTGGAGCCATCCTGGCACCCATTGTTGTTCCCATAGTTTGAATATAATGTTTACCATTGAAGCTGAAGTTATTATATGTCAGAATGAATTCAGTAAGTTACCTCACCACTTCAGGGTTGATGAATTGGCCCAGTCCTCTCTCCTGTATGTGTTTAAAGTGGCTGAAATGCCATCTGTGTGTGGAATATTAGTGTAGAGTGATGTTACATCCATCATGGCTAAAATGGTATCAGGTGGTAAGTCCTTATAACCACAAGGTTTACGCAGGAAGTGTGTAGTGTCCTGGGTGTAACTATCTCTTTCCATAACCGGTGGTTTCAAATGGTTTCTACAAACCCTGAGATCTCCTCAGTCAGGGTACCATTACTAGAGACTATGGGTCTCCCTGGATTGCCAAGTTTTTGCATTTTAGGCAGCATGTAGAATGTCTCTTGCTTGGGTTCAGCAGGGATGAGGTCAGTTAGTCTTTTTTGGACATGGTTTCTGTAGTTCTTTTTGAGGGCTGTGGACAGAGCCTACAGCCCTATTGGGCTCAGATTGTAGCTCTAAAAATGGCTGATTCTGGAACTCCCTTTTTGGACATTTGGAAGTATTCTTCCACAGCTGCAAAATAGTGCACACCCCTCTGATTTTTGCTATTTGCTGCTCTATGTTAAAGGCATCTGTAGGGAGGGGGATGCTTTTGTATTGTACCTCCAAACTTCTCAGGATATTAACAGAAAAAAAATGTTTTTAAACTGCTGTTTCTAACCCCTCAATTGAACCTTTGCAGAGCTGCAGATTGAGCATCTGTCCAGCTCAGTCTACTAGATTTATTCTATTTCTTTCAGAAACCTAGGGGTTAACTCATTATTTGTTGTACTGGAATTTACTGAAGCTCTGAAACAGTCAGACAGACTACAGTGTCAGATTATAGACAGTCCAGCTGCAGCTTTGTTAGCTCTCTCATTCCTATGGGCATTTATTGGGATCTGAGACCATTTTCTTCTAGTTTTTTTTTATATACATATTTCTATCCAGCCTTTGTATATTTGCTATCCAGTGTTAGTGAAAGGTGGGGGCATACAACACTTCTATTTATCTACAGAATCAGGTTCACTGCTGACTTTTCTTCTCAATGCTCATGCAAGGTACAGTTGAGATAGCACTAGAAGGTAAAGTAAAGCTCTTTGTTTATCCACAGGGACAGGTACTGTGCAGTCCCCCCCACACTCACCCACTGTGATAAATATAGTGCTGATAAAAAGTAGAGATAAAGCCCTCAGTTTATCCACAGGTACAGTACCATGTGGGGCAGACTCAGTGCAAACTTACCCACACTGTGATAGATTTAGTACTGGTAAGAGGTAAGGGACTGACAACACTTGGGCTTTAAACCCCTGGATAATCCACAGAAACAGCTACAGTGTGAGGACAGGGTACGTGCTTGGTTTCCACACTGTCTGCATTTAGCTCTGGTGAATGGTGAGAGACTGTCAGAACTGGGGAGTATAGCATTTTGTTTATTTACAGTGACAAGCTGCATGCACACACACACACACACACACACACACACACACACACACACAACAGTATGTACTCTGAATAAATAAATTCAAAAGGACTGAATTAGCAGCATGCCAGTTTTTGATGAGTGTGACTGAACAGCACTATACAGCACCAATAAGAAAATAATACAGTAAATTGAGATAACACGAGATGGTAAACTAAAGCTCTTTGTTAATCCACAGGGACAGGTACTGTGTAGCCCCCCCCACTCACCCACTGTGATGAATTTAGAGCTGGTAAAAAGTAGATAAAGCCCTCAGTTTATCCACAGGTACAGTACTATGTGGGGCAGGCTCAATGCAAACTTACCCACACTGTGATGGATTTAGTGCTGGTAAGAGGTAAGGGACTGACACCACTTGGGCTTTAAACCCTTGGATAATCCACAGAGACAGCTACAGTGTGGGGGCAGGGCAAGTGCTTGGTTTCCACACTGTCTGCATTTAGTCCTGGTGAATGGTGAGAGACTGCCAGAACTGGGGAGTATAGCATTTTGTTTATCTACAGTGACAGGGTGCATGCACACACACACACACACACACACACACACACACACACACTCAGCAGTATGTGCTCTGACTAAATAAATTCAAAAGGACTGAATTAGCAGCAAGCCAGTTTTTGATGATTGTGACTGAACAACACTATACAGCACCAACAAGAAAACAATAAATTGCTATCTGAAATGTTTATCCAAAATAATATTTGAGTGAAAGTATGGAAAAAAAAAAAAAAGATGTTTTCCATATTTGACCATTGCTTCTTAATAGTCATATATAGTGTGCATTTTAAATATTTAACTTGTAAATACTGTTTATACTTCTTGTTATGACTGTGACGCTTGGCCAGCTGGTTATGATTGTTGTATGATATTTGTAAAATAAAAATATAATATGTGATGGTCTCACATAAGACAGCCTGTGCTTCCATGGGTGCCCCCACCCCCAAGTTTCAGTGAAGCTACAGGATATATTACACTGACCAGAAAATCTCGGTAATGTAATTAACTTCCTTGAAAAACTGCATTTTATGGCCTTTTTATGACCTCATGCTTTTATTTTATTTATTTATTTGCTTTTGGTAACCGGGTGAGTGCACTAGACATAGAGATGCCTATTTTCAGGCACGACCCGGGAGAATACAAGTGAGAACAAAAAATACACAAACTGCACAATGTGATGCAGCACAAGGAAGAGATAACACAATGGAATTTAGTGCAATACAAACAATTGACAATTGGTCGAAACAGAGTAAGATAATATCAGAAAAATATAAACAGTACCGTAATGAAAAATAGAACAAGTGCTAACAAATTTGTACTGGAACTGGCTGACAAGTACATTAGAAATAATAATTCCCATTACAAGGCTAAATATAGAGAGAAAGAAAGAAAGGAAGGGGGAAGGGGAGATGGGAGGAAATAAGAGAAGGGGTGAGAGGGAAAGAGGGAGGGTGAGGAAAGAACAAGGTGGAAGGATTAAAAAGGGGTCAAGGTGGATGGAAGCACGAGCAAGGATTTGAGGCCAATAGGTGTTCACGGTGGAGTTTCTTGAAACCAGCATGGGTAGTAGCAAGGCGAATTTCTTGAGGGATAGAATTCCAATACTTAGGGGCTGAGTAGGAGAAAGCCCGTGTACCCATAGAAGTTTTACATCTGGGTATAAAGAGGAGGGCATTGTCACTAGATTGGAGACCATAGGAGGGGGTTTGGGGGTGTAGCAAGGAGGTGAGGGAATTTGGGAGACCTGATCTAGTTATACCATCTAATAGGGAGCCAAAGGCCAGTAGCCGGTGGGCAGAAGGGTTGGGCCATTTTAGGTTAGTATACAGCTGACAGTGATGTTTAAAACGTGGAGATCGAGAGGCATAGTGGCAGATGTTATTATAGGTGGTGTCCCATTTATGTAGGGAGGTCTTTGATGCTCCAAGGTATGTGACTGAGCCATAAGAAAGGGCTGGGAGCAATAGGCCTTGAGTCACTGCAAGCCGAGCAGATGGTGTAAGGGCATAGCTAGTACGGTATGCACCTCCAATTTTTGCATTGACCGATTTGCAGGTGGTGGTGACATGGAGGTCAAAGTCCAAGGATTCATCAAGGAGGATACCCAGGTATTTGAAGGAGCTAGTACTAACTACTGGGGAACCATCAGCACACAAAATCTGAAAGGAATTTCGATTAGATTTAAGTCTAGCTAGGGAGCCGAAAAGCATAGAGTGAGTTTTGCTAGTATTAAGAACAAGATTGTTTTCTATTAGGTAGGACTGAATACTTAAGAAGTCATTAGTAAGTGAGCGGTTTATGTCCATGATGTTACTTCCACTACGATAGATGACAAGGTCATCCGCATACAACAAGGAAGAGCAGTCAGGTGCACACGATGGGAGGTGATTTATAAAAATAGAAAAAAGTAGCGGGCCAAGTATGGAGCCTTGAGGAACTCCCATATGTATGGGAGAAGTATTGGACAGGGCTGAGTTGAAGGTGACAGCTTGCATCTGGTTGGATAAGTAGCACTTGAACCAGGCAACTGTTTCAGTGGAAAAACCAAATGACTGGCGTTTAGCAAGGAGAAGGGTGTGGTTTACCAGGTCAAATGCCTTAGCTAAGTCAATGAAGAGAGCACCTGTCAAAAAGCCAGATTCCATTGCACCATAGATGTCATTTATAAGTTTTAGGATGGCAGTGGTAGTACTATGGCCTTTTCGGAAGCCATGCTGAGAAACAGCAAGGAGGTTATACTTCTGGAGATACTCTGTGATTTGGGTTGCTACTAATTTTTCCAGAACTTTTCCGAGCACGGGGAGTATGGAAACAGGTCTATAGTTAAACATGATTTGTGGATCACCTTTCTTAAGGATGGGAGTGATTCTGGCTATCTTCCAGATGTTGGGAACAGAACCCTGACATACGGATAAGTTAAAGAGTTTCATAAGAGGGGAGGCAATGAGAGGAGCAGCGATTTTCAGTAGCCTTGGTTCTAGTCCATCTGCACCAGTACTAGTGCTGTCAGAGATGGATAGTAGCAGCTTTAGGATCTCTTGTCTGGTGATGGCCCGAAGCCGGAAAGGTGGATGAGAGAGAACCAGATCCATGTCAGAAGAACTGTAATTGGAGGGACAAGGGGGGAAGGAGGCCGAAAAACTCGATAGATCCGAGAAATGGTTGTTTAGTGCGTTAGCTATGGTCACTGGATTATTACAATGAGTGTTGTTTATCAGCATGTTATTTGTGGTAGAAGTATTGTTTTTTCCAAGGAGAGTTTTTATGATGGACCAGAATTTCTTGGAGTCACCAGCAGATTTCATTAACAAGTCCTTACAGAAGGAGCTTTTGCTAGATGAATATTCCTTTTACAGGAATTTCTCTTTGCCCTATAGTCATTAAAATCCACTTGTAGCCCTGAGGCCTAAAGCGCCGCCAATTTTTATCCCTTGTCCTGAGTTGAGTAAGAAGGTCCTTAGTAAGCCACTTTGTTTGTGTACCCCCGTATGCAGCGAGTGACTCTAGGGGCATGGATGTCCTGTAGGTATCCAAACCTTGTAAGGAAGTAGTCAAGGGCTACTTGAGTATCACAGGAGGCAAAGATAGGAGACCAGTCAATAATTGAGAGGTCAAACAAAAAATGTGCCTGAATAAGATTGGCCAGGTTACAGAAGGTGATAAGTTTGTGAGGAGGAGATGGTTTTCTGGCAGCACGCCAGATGCAGAAGATTGGAGAGTGATCACTTATAGCATCTGCCAGAGTGCCAGCAGAGACTATACTATCAAGATGATTTGTGAGAGCCCAGTCAATTAGTGAACTAGAATGAGTGGGGGCCATGACCCTAGTTGGGTCTGTGATTAATTGGTGGAGGTTGTGGCCATGTACCATGGTGTGCAAGGACTGGTTTACTTTATTAGCCCAGTTTAAATTTAGATCACCCAAAATAAGGACCTCATTGCGACCAACAGCAGAGCTCACCTGGGATAATAGTTACTCGAGTCCAGTAATACCCCCAGTAGGGGAGTTATAGGCACACACTATGTGCAGTTTCTTTGAGCCTAATTGTAGGGTAGCATGAATGGCTTTGCAGTGAGAGAGGGAGAGAGAGAGAGACATCACAGAGAAGAGATAGGTGAGCTTTAAAGAGGATGGCAACACCGCCACCACGCATGGGTGTCGACTTATCTTGCCGGAGTATATTGTAGTTGGGTAATATCCACAGGTGATCAGGTGTGGAGGGTTTTAGCCAGGTTTCAGAGAGACATAGAATGTCAGGGTTATATTGAGTAGTCCAGGCCTCTAGTTCAGTTAAGTTGTGGAGAAGACTCTGGGTATTTAGGTGTACAATACACAGCCCTATTAAATCTTTCCAAGCAGTATCATAATGTGGAATTATATCAGCAGGACCTGGATTGAGTTCAATGTCTCCCGCTAACCTTAATGATAGGAGGAGCAGGTACCACAGTTTGAAATGGAAGAAAGGTGAGGGCAAGGAGTAGTTTGAAAGAGGGGAGTTAAAAAGCGTAAAAGCAACATGGTAGGTGATCTTATGTGAGACAATGAGAGGGAAAGTGGCCAAGGACGAGTGGGATAGTGAACACCTGTCAGAAGGCACATTAGGATGTAAAGAGGAGCCCTCCCAGGACAGGGGCATCACTAGGAGAAGAGCCATAATGGGGAGTAATAGAGAGATAGTATAGTGATTTAGGGTGATATAGTTAAAAGAGTAGTAAGCCATAATCAGGAAATAAGGTATAAGACAGCTAGATAGCTATCTGAAGAGACACCAAAGACACTATACAGATCAGAAAAAAATCAGTGCAGAAAACACTAACTGCACAACAGAAAAGCAGACAGAGAAAAGATACTAATAATATTGGAGAGGTTTCAGTAAGCCCTCTAGTGGCAAAGTTGTATAGGCTGCAAATGAGAAAGTGAGGAGATAGTTAAAATCCTCACGTTCTAAAGGAGGCAGTCTACAGTGGGCAGGGCATAGACCACTGTATAAGAAATGCCGAGAAAGGGTGGGTGGTGGGGGCGGTGGGAGCAGCCGCAGATGGCTAGGGGCAGAAACAGTCGTGTAGTCTAACTAGCTCATACAGATCTATTTAGGTTTAGGCAGTGTTCAATTCATCAAAATTTCAGAGAGAGTCCGATCCCAAGCTTAGCCTAGTTGAGCAAAGAAAAAGTACAGTGCTTAACAGCGAGGGGTAAAATATCCTGGTCCCTGAGAACCCTGCAGCTCTGTTGCCAGTACTGCTGCATATGTAGACTGGGTCATCAGATTACAAATGAGGGTCGGAACACTTAAGTTATAGTGAGAGCTCCACGCACGTCTGGTGATTTGGAGAGGGCACTTTGAAATAACAGCAGGTAAGCACAGTTTAAAACTGGTGCCCAGGTAGCTCGCAATTGTTTGGACCAAACTGACTGCAAAAAGGCGCCAAGGTTCAAATGGACAAAGGCTGAAATGTTACGAGTGGCGCAGCTTGCACGGAGCCATCAGTTGAAGAAACTAAATATACATTTTATTACAGGACAGAACATCATTTAGCTGATTCCTGTTGGCTATATTACACCTAGATGACAGACTGCAGGGTTGTAAATCTCAAAGGAACCAGTTGATGAAAGACTCATAATTTGGGAAATGTGTTTTTGCTGATGTCACCTTATTTAATATACCTCCTGATACGACATCATGTCTGCATTTGTTTTTATTGTAAAAGGAGGAGCTAGATGACTCACAGAAGGGGTGTGGAGACACAGTTTAAACTGATACTTGTGTCTGAAATGAATGACATAATTTTGGGACTCTAGAGAGACACAGTTATCTAACTGCACTTATAAAGGTAATACATTAGACAGAAAATATCTGAATGTATTTTGGTAGGAGTTTGTTCTGTAGTTCTCCTTGTTTTTTCTTTTACATGATTGTGATGCTGTTTGATATTTGTTCTGTAGTTTATCTTACTGTTTTTATTCATTTTTAGTAAACATATTCTTTAAGATTCTGCCTGGGTCTCCTCCATCATTTTTGCATGTGGAGTGCCTGTATTTTTAAGTCTGACAACTGTTCAAGGGCTTAATGGTGTTACTAAACTGGGAGAAGGTAAGAATATATCAAAGGTCTCTTATAGAGTTTTAAGGGTTCATTTTGGAAGACTGGCTTGGTACCCCGGCAAAAGATTGTATGCAATCCCCAAAGAGGGTACGTATCTGAGCCTGTACCTTGAGTACACTGGCATAAAGTTCACAGTTTGAATCCCCCCAGAACCTGAGACTAAAGGTAATTCAGACCCAAAAGCAGACAGGAGGGTTACCCTGTCTGTTACCTGTTCACACTATTACGCTCTGAGGTTGGCACTGTGGGAGCAGAGGGCCTGACCTGCTGAGTGTGTTTGTGACAAATTTGGTTGGCAGCGGTGTGAAAAATTTGGTAACACAAGCTTTAACAGTTCAGTGTGTCAGCTTAATACTGTACAGCTCACTTGTAAAATAAGGCACTGATTTATTTTTAAAAAGGAAACAGAACTGTATCGTTTTGCTTACAGTCAAGTTCCTACCTGTTTTATTTTTTTTCAAAGTGCAAGTTAGAGTAGCTGTAGTTAGAGAAGAAGATGGCTTCCAACTACAGTGAGCACACTGCAGATCACCTGAAGCAGTTGTACAAGGAGAGAGGAGTCCTGCACGAGGGGAGAGCCACCAATCAGACCTCTTGGATGCTCTGATGGCCGCTGATGCCCAGAGTGTCGAGTCACAGACTGTGACTGTAAAGGACCAAACGTTCACTGTGAAGGGGCCAGCGGCCAGTGCAGTGTCTAGATCCAGTGAGGAGGACAGTAGGGCCAGTACAAGCCAAGGGCTACAGCAGCAGGGGTAGGTCACCAGCATTCTGGAGCCAGAAGCAATTGGGCTGCAGATTGAGTTGTGCAGAATGGAGCTGGAGCTCCAGAGAGAAGAGAAGCAAGAGCAGTGAGCTGCAGCGGAGAAGAGGGAGCGAGAACAGCAAGCCACAGAGGAGAAGAGGGAGTGAGAACAGCGAGCCAGAGAGGAGAAGAGGGAGCAAGAACAGCAAGAAGCTGACCATGGACAGTGAGAGGCGGACCGTGAAGAGCATGAGTACCAGAGGTGACATGAACTGGAGAAGTTATGGCTCCAATCACCAGCTCCAGAGCAGGTAAGTTGCTTGGGTTTAACTGGAACTACAGGACTGGGTTACAAATTAAATTCCAAATTGATAGCCAAATTTAAAGAGGGGGAGGATATGGATGCCTTTTTAAATTCCTTTGAAAAAGTTTGTATTCAGGCAAAAATTCCTAGAGGGTCTTGGAGCTTCCAGCTAGCTCCGCTACTTACTGGGAAAGCTTGGGATGCTTTGGGTCAAATGGACAATGAGGAACAGCAAACTTAAAGTTGCACTGTTAAAAAAAGTTTGATTTAACTGCAGAAGCATACAGAGCTAAATTCCATAAGCTCAAGAGAAGCCCTGACATGATAAGGAGCTAACCACAAAACAACGTCAGTTTTTAAAATGGCGGGAAGGAATTGAAGCAAACTCTAGATAAAATTGAAAATGCTATATTGTTAGAGCAGTTTTTTGGGGCATTCCCAGCAGAGCTGAAAACCTGGCTGGAGGACCGAGATCCCAAAACAGTGCAAGAGGCTGCTGAACTCTTGGACCACTATGCCAAGAGCAGACCTGCCCTGAGAGTGAATGGGGCATGCGTGGCAGTGCAGAAAGGGAAACTTGCACCTTCAAGGCATTTAAAACCCTCACTGCTTCCACCGAAACCAGTTAGCCCCAAGTTTCAAAGAAAAGATTTCTCTGAGAAAAGAAACGAATGTTGGGTTTGCAAAGAAATTGGGCATATTGCCAGACAGTGTCCCAAAAGGATGAACAATATGCAAAATGGGGCTAGGAAAGAAGTGGGTTGTTTTTGTATCCCTGGAAGCATGCCTGTGAACATGAGGGAACACATGCACCCAGTTACGGTGAATGGTGTACAGACACAAGGGTTAAGGGACACAGGGGCATCCCTGATGCTGGTAAAAGGGGATCTGGTAGAGCCTGGTCAGCTTATACCCAATAAATTTATAACTGTACAAGGGTTCACTGGTGAGGAGACCACATTGCCACTCACTATTGTTCTCCTAGACTGGGGTGATACAGGGTGAACTGTGCAACAGGTGGCTGTAGCCAAAACTTTAGCAGTTGACATCATCCTTGGCAACAATCTCAAACAGGGGATGGTGTGTGCAGTTACCCATAGCCAAGTGGAAAGGTGAAATTGTAGTTCCTTGGACCCCATAGAAGCCACTGTGGAGACCACTGGGAGGCTGGTTCCCTAGTTTGTGTCTCCTGATTTGGAGACTAATGAAGAGGGGGTAGAAATGTCCCCAGTAGCAGTTAACCACACAGCTATGGAGGGTTACTCCAAAGAAGGAGGGGTAACCCATTGTCAGAGGGTTAGGGATGACAGTGATCCTGAGTGCACTGACGCTAGTGCTAGGGGCCCTAGTTTAGAGACTGAAGGGGACCTGTCCCACGCCTTGGGAATGTGTAAGGAGTTTGCAGCTGCTCAGAAAAGTGACCCTAGTCTAGAGAAGCTGAGGGATTGGGCAGACTCTGATGGAGCACAGGGAGGTGACAGTAAACATAAAGTTTATTGGGAAAATAGACTGCTGTATACTCAGGATGCTAAGACAGAGGGAGGGGTGATAGACAGGCAGCTTGTCATTCCCCAGGGGTACCGTGAGCAGTTGCTCAAGATTGCACACAATATTTCCTTGTCTAGTCATCTGGGAATCACATGCACTATGCAGTGGTTGGCCCAGAATTTCTATTGGCCCAACTTCACCCAGCAGGTGAAGGAGTATTACAGGTCTTGTCACCGGTACCAAGAAATAGGGAAGGCAGGCAAGAAAAACCAAGCCACCCTAATTCCATTGCCCATAGTGGAGGAGCCATTCCAGAGGGTGGCAATGGATATTGTGGTGCCTTTAACTACCCCCAGCTCCTCTGGGAAAAGGTTCATCCTAACTGTGGTGGATTATGCCACCTGGTATCCAGAGGCAGTTGCCCTATCCTCACTAAGTACAGACAAAGTGGCAGATACCATACTTGGGATTTTCTCCCGTGTTGGGTTTCTGCGGGAAGTTATCACCAATTGAGGGGGTTCCTTCATGTCAGATATGATAAAATGCTTGTGGGAGAAGTGTTGGGTGGTGCAGAGGTGCACAACACCTTATCACCCACAAATCAATGGGCTTGTGGAAAGATTTAACAGTACCCTGAAGTCAATACTCCAAGCGTTTGCTGAACAGCATGGGAGGGACTGGGAGAAATACCATCCCCACCTGTTGTTTGCATACAGGGAAGTGCCCAAGAATTGACAGGATTTTCTCTCTTTGAGGATTCTG
This sequence comes from Neoceratodus forsteri, assembly GCA_016271365.2. Taxonomy (NCBI): domain Eukaryota; kingdom Metazoa; phylum Chordata; order Ceratodontiformes; family Ceratodontidae; genus Neoceratodus; species Neoceratodus forsteri. The sequence goes on along the minus strand of CM057451.1, from coordinate 896,826,956 downwards.
GGTACATGGGCCCCTAGACTTGATTGGGGAGGACTAGGAAGGCAAGCAAGCCACCCAGGGAACTCCCATAGTGGATTACATCCTTAGGTTTAGGGAAAAGCTGAAGGAGCTTATGGGGACATCCCAGAGCAATCTGGCAGCTTCCCAACAGAAACAAAAAGTGTGGTATGACTGCAGAGCCCAAGCTCACTCGGACATGGTGGGTCAGGAAGTCATGGTCCTTATCCCGGTCCAGAAAGACAAGCTGCAGGCTGAGTGGGCAGGACCGTACAAAGTAGTTAGAAAGGTAAATGACATGAACTATATCATAGAGTTACCTGACAGAAGACATACAGAAAGAATGTACCATGTCAACATAATGAGGCCATATGCTAATAGGGCTGACATGGTGTTTTCAGTATGTAGTCCCAGGGAGGGGATGGACAAGGAGACCCCCTTCTGGACTTGCTGAAAGAAAGCAAGTGGGAGTCCTCTGTGGAGGCAGTTAAATTGTCTCCCCAGCTGGCCCCGGACAAGATCCAGGAAGTAAGGGAGGTTTTAGCAGACTTTGCTCCACTGTTTATCACCAAACCAGGACTAACCCCCTAGTGACGCACGATGTGGAGACAGGGACACAGACACCCATACGGCGGACAGCATATTGGATGTCAGAGGTTGTCCAAAATGACATTAGGAGAGCGGTGGAGGACATGCTGGATTTAGGGGTGATCCAGAGATCCCACAGCCTCTGGGCCTCACCTGTAGTCCTTGTGCCCAAGCCAGATGGTGCTACTCATTTCTTTGTGGACTATCATGGACTGAATGCAGTCACAAAGTCAGATGCCCACCTGATGCCCAGGACGGATGAACTCCTGGACAAGTTGGGAGGGGTGACATACCTTACGACTGTTGACCTGACAAAGGGGTATTGGCAGGTAGAGTTAACTGACAGAGCTAGGGAGAGGTCGGCCTTCATCACTCTGATAGGCTTATTTGAATTTAAAGTAATGCCTTTTGGAATGAAGAACACCCCAGCCACTTTCCAAAGGTTGGTGAATCAGGTGTTAAATGGTGCTGAGGAGTACACCGTGGCGTACCTGGATGATGCTGCCATCTTTAGTGCCAGCTGGGAGGAACACCTGTCCCACCTTAGGGAAGTGCTGGACAGGATACAGAGGGCCGAGCTCACTGTCAAAGCTGAGAAGTGCCTGGTGTCCATGGCTGAAGTGGCATACCACGGGCATGTTGTAGGCCAGGGACAGCTCCATCCTAACCAAGTAAAAATAGAGGTAATCAAGGCATGGCCCAGACCAGAGACGCAGAAGCAGGTCAGGAGTTTTCTAGGGACAGCAGGGTACTATAGGAAATTTGTACCCAGTTACAGTGCCCTGGCTACTCCCCTATCTGACCTGGTAAAGAAAAAGATGCCTAAGAAAATTACTTGGAAACCAGCCTGTGAAAAAGCCTTTCCCAGACTGAAGGAGGCACTGTGCAGTGCTCCTGTATTGATAAGTCCTGACTATAGCAGACCCTTTATAGTCCAGACTGATGCCCCAGACATGGGTATTGGGGCAGTACTGAGTCAGACATCTAACCAAGGGAAAGATCACCCTGTAGTGCACCTGATAGAAAGTTACTTCCCAGTGGGTAGGCTTACTCTACTGTGGAAAAAGAGTGTCTTGCCGTAGTGTGGGCCCTAAAGAAGTTAGAGCCATACTTATACAGGTGGCATTTTGAGGTACAAACTGACCACAACCCCCTAGTTTGGCTGAAACAAATGGAAAAAACTAATGGTAGACTATTAAGATGGAGCCTTCCCTTGCAATGGTATGACATGATGATCTTATATAGGGCTGGAGCAACCAATTAGAACACAGTTGGCCTGTCGCATCTATATGAGGAATGAACTGTCTTAGGGAGCTCATCCCATGCAGGGGATAGAGCCCCCAAATTCAGTCTAGGTGGGGAGGATTGTGACACTTGGCCAGCTGGTTATGATTGTTGTATGATATTTGTAAAATAAAAATATAGTATGCGATTGTCTCACATAAGACAGCCTGTGCTTCCATGGGTGCCCCCCCAGGTCTTAATGAAGCTACAGGATATATTACACTGACCAAGAGATCTCTGTAATGTAATTAACTTCCTTGAGAAATAGCATTTTATGGCCTTTTTGTGACCTCATGCTTTTGAAGTTGGGAAACTAAATATACATTTTATTACAGGACAGGACATAATTTAGCTGATTCCTGTTGGCTATATCGCACCTAGGTGACAGACTGCAGGCATGTAAACCTCAAAGGAACTGGTTGATGAAAGACTCATAATTTGGGAAATGAGTTTTTGCTGATGTCACCTTATTTAATATACCTCCTGATAGGACATCATGTTTGTATTTTTTTTATTCTAAAAGGAGGAGTTAGATGACTCACAGAAGGGGTGTGGAGACACAGTTTAAACTGATACTTGTGTCTGAAATGAATGACATATCATTTTGGGACTCCAGCGAGACACAGTTCTCTAATTTAACTGTACTTACAGAGGTGATATATTAGAAAAAATCTAAATGTATTTTGGTAGGAGTTTGTTCTGTAGTTTTCCTTGTTTTTTCTTTTATGTGATTGTGATGCTCTTTGATATTTGTTCTATAGTTTATCTTACTGTTTTTACCTATTTTTAGTAAACATATTCTTTAAGATTCTGCCTGGGTCTCCTCCGTCATTTTTGCATGTGGAGTGCCTGTATTTTTAAGTCTGACAACTGTTCAAGGGCTTGATGATGTTACTAAACTGGTAAAAGGTAAGAATATACCTAAGGTCTCTTATAGAGTTTTAAGGATTCATTTTGGAAGCCTGGCTTGGTGCCTCTTGCAAAAGATTGTACAGCAATCCCCGAAGAGGGTACGTATCTGAACCTGTACCTTGGGAACTCTAGCATAAGGTTCACAGTTTGAATCCCCCCAGAACTTGAGACTAAGGTAATTCAGACCCAAAAGCAGACAGGAGGGTTACCCTGTCTGTTACCTGTTCACACAATTGTGCTCTGAGGTTGGCACTGTCGGAGCAGAGGGCCTGATCTGCTGAGTGCGTTTGTGACAAAGACCATGTCATGTACAACAGCAAAAATAATTTCTCTCAAAATAAAAACTCAAAAAGAGAATGTGTATTGGAGATAGAGATATTGTAAATGTATAGTTTGCCAGTGATGTTGGTAAAAATCTGTGAATGTCACACTTCCCGAAGCTTTGCAAAGTTCCCCAACCTCATATTAAGTTCGCTACCAATTTCCGAATATTAAAAAATAGCATGTTCACTCTGTGAAATCGCCTTTCAGGACAAGTGAACAAAATGACACTGGCACGCTTCATGAGGAGGGGTCCCAAAAAGGCCATGTTGAAAATGTTGTGCAATACCTCCAAAAAATGGCCATGTTATACCTGGGCGTTGCATAATTTCTATGCATATTTGTAACTTTGGTCATTTGGTGGCTCTTCACAGCCCTATTGGCTCTGGCTACAGCTTGTTTATAGGTTGTAGTGGGTTCGCGCTCCAGTTCTCTGTAGTAGGTATGGGCAGTTAGCTGTCTGTTGGCTTCATTAATATAGTCATCTCGGTTTCATATCATCACTGCAGAGCCTTTATCAGCTTTTTTGATGACAATGCTGTGGTTTGATTCCAGTGTTTATATAGCCCTCTGTTCCAATAGAGAGAGGCTGTAATGGGCCTGTTCTTGCCCAGTAAGGATCTGACCACTAACTCGCTGGCAGAAACAATGAATGTAATTGTCTAGTTTTTTGTTACGCTCATGGGGTGGGTAAATTCAGATTTCTTTTTCTTATCCATTGAAATGTTACTGATTGTGATGTCTTCACTGCCTGTGATTTCTTCCTTGCTGTGAAATAATTCTTTAAGTCTCAATCTACAGAAGTATTTCATAGATTTCATAGATATATCAAGCTATATAGACATAGTCCTTAAAGCTTGCCAACTCTAATTTGGGGGGTGGTTAGTAGATATTAAATTTGTACTCATCACCAAGTGCAGAATCGAGATTTCTTTTAAATGCGTCCATATTAGGACTACTTACAACTTCGGCTGGAAGTTGGTTCCAAATAGAGACAACCTTATAGCTAAACCAATGTTTCCTACGTAGCGTTTTCCATTTTAATACCAATAGTTGTTTAGTATGTCCTCTTGTATTAATCTGCTTATTAACAGGAATAATTCCTAACTCGCTACTAAGGATAGGATCATTTAGTGCATTAAATACTTGGCGCATATCTCCCCTTAGTCTTCTATATTGGAGTGTGAACAGATTAAGTCATTTAAGTCTTGTCTCATACGTCTTGTCTTTCATTCCTGTAAGAGCTTTTGTAAATCTGCGCTGTACTCTCTTGATTTTTAATATATCCTCTTTATGGTATGGTGACCATACCTGTGCGTAATACTCGAGTTGAGGCCTAACCAAGGCATTGTACAGGGGAAACAATGCCTTTGTCATTCGACTAGATATATCTCTAAGTATGCAGTTGAGATTTTGGTTAACTCTATTGATTTGGTTACTGCAGTGAGTTCTGAATTTTAAGTCGGGACTGATAATTATACCCAGGTCTCTTTCCTGTGTGGTTTCTTGCAAGATTATATTCCCTAATTTATATTTATGATGCATGTTGTGTTTACCCAAGTACATAACTTTACATTTAGTGGGGTTTAACTCAGATTTATTGGTACTGGCCCAAATCAAGATATTATCCAGAGCTGTTTGGAGTGCTAAGCTACTTTCTGCTTTATCTAGTACAGTTCCTACTTGGCAATCATCAGCAGATTTTAGTAACCATATACTGGGGTTATTAATTTTTTAAAGTAGACACATAGATACTGAATAAACATGGTCCCAGAAGAGACCCCTGCGGAACACCACTAGAGACTGTGTCCCAATCTGAGTATTCCCCTTTTATAATAACTCTGTTTTCTCCCCCAAGCCAATTTGTGACCCAGTTAATTATATAAATATTTAATTTAAATCTTCTTAAAGTATTAATAAGTTCAAAATGTGGCAACTTATCAAAGGCCTTAGCAAAATTCAAGAAAACCAGGTCCACTGTCTTTCCCAGGTCAATTTCTTTTGTTACCAACTCATAAAAAGTCAATAGATTAGTTTGGCATGATCTTTTCTTAGTAAACCCATGCTGCAGCAGGTCGATTAGTCCAAACTTCTGAAGATGATCTTGTATAAAATCTTTAATTATACTTTCTTGGATTTTACCCATTAAGGAAGTAAGGCTAATGGGCCTATAATTTTCAGGATTTGTTTTGGTACCTTTTTTGTAAATAGGCACCACCATAGCTAAACGCCAGTGTTGAGGAACTTCCCCAGAGTTAAGTGAATGTTGTAAAATGTTAGTAAGGGGGAGATAAATACTTGGGGCAAGCTTTTTTAGAACCCTAGGGTGGATCTCATCAGGGTCAGGAGATTAATTTACATCCAGGTTAGTTAACTTATCCAAAACTACATTAGATGAACTAATAAGTTCTTCAGCAGGGGATGGTTCAACAATAGTTTCAATCCAGTCATCCTGTTTGTTGAACACTGTACAGAAATAATTGTTCTGTATATTAGGAATTTCTTGATTTGTAGCTAATGTTCCTTCCATATTTGTGAAGGGTCCCATTGTATTAGCCATCCCCTTGATTTTTTTAACATGTGCATAAAAGGCCATTTTATTATTCCCTACTCTATTGGCCAAATGCAATTCATACCTTGACTTGGCAGTTTTACTTTCATTTTTAATTTTTTTAACTAATAGTCTGTATTTTGGGAGAAGATGGATAAACCCCTTCCTAATTTTCCTAAATAATCTTTTTTTTTATTGATCATATGTTTGATGTAGGGATTGAACCAAGGAGGGGTTATTTTATGTGTATTATTATATTTATTTATTGTGGGAATATTTTCTGTAATAATGCTATTTAGCCTTCCTGCCAGTAGTCCCCATTTTCCCTCCACTGACTGATTCTCAAATTCGTTAGGTCAATCCAAATAATTAAGTTTGGATTTCATGGCCTCAAAATCAGCTTTTTGGAAATTAAATGTTTTTGTTAATCCTGTGACAGATTGTTTATACGTCCCTGATACTTGAAAATATACTGTATTATGGTCACTATTACCCAGGGGTGCTTCAATTTTTATATTAGAAATACCATGCTCTATGTTTGTTAATATGATGTCCAGGATTTTGTAGTTTCTTGTGGGGTATTGGACTTTTTGTTCTAGACCTAATTCTAAAAACAAATCCAGATATTGGCCTTCATTTTTATTAGTTGTTAAGGTCATAGGCCAGTCAATATTAGGTAAGTTAAAATCACCAAAAATCATTAAATTATCTGCTGGATCCAGGTTCTCCAAATAACTTAATAGTGCTCTATCATTCTTTCTGGTTATAGAGGGTGGTCTATATACCAAGCCAAGAATATGGAGGTGGGGGGGCGGCAATCTGGGGAGAAAGTTTAATCCATAATGTTTCCAAATTGAGTATATCTATTTGGATTTCTTCACTAGTTATATTATTTGATAAGTAGATAGCCACACCCTCACCCTTTCTATAAGTTCTACTTTTGGAGTATACATTGTAACCCGGAATAGTTTTATCCCATGAGTCATTCTCATCCCACCATGTTTCAGTGACCAATGCAATTTGAATATTATTTGTCTCTAAAAGATATTTAAATTCTGAAAATGTGTTAGTTAGACTTCTTGCATTTAGTAAGACTCCTTTCCATCCTAGATTATTAAAACTAAATGATCTAACTGATTTATTAGGATTCATATAGTCACTAGGGACCCTCTCCCCATTTTCCAGTTTAAATGAAATATAATGATTTTTTTGATTTTATTCCCCATAATTCTGGTTCCAAAATTATTAAGATGCATGCCATCACCCTTGAAACAAGCCGGATTATTGAAAGAGGTAGAATTGTCCATAAAACCTATGTTTTTTGAAAGACAATCATTTCTTAACCAGTCATTTACTTTATAAATCATATGGTTTTTGTATGTGTTTTTTCCAAAAGTTGACAATAACCCAGACATAATTATTTCACCCCCTTTTTTAGAATGTGGTCAAAGATATTTCAAAAATTTGACTGAATATCAGACAGATTAGTTGTGTTGAGGTTGTTTATTCCAACATGAATACTAACTAAGGGCTTAGTAGTATTTTCAAGTAATCCCTGTAACAAATTTAGGATATTATGAGTCTTTACCCCTGGAAGCATGCTCATTGTTGTGGATTACTTACACCCTTCGCAAACCATTGTATCAACCCCCCTTAATATAGAATCACCTATTACCACAATGTCCCTAGATTGATTAGTGCCAGTTTCTACTGGCTGCAGTTTTATTGGGATGGCAATCACCTGTGTGGTACACAGGGGGGGAACCATCTCTTCAGATGTCTCAACGTCAGTCTGAAGTATTTCATATTTATTAGATAAATTGATATGCTGAAAATCCTGTCTAGTAGTGGGTGAACAAGCTGTAGTGGTATTGCTCACAACACTAGGGGGAGATTCAATTAACTCAGGAATACCCAAATTATTGTGATGTTTGTGATTCATACTAGTTTCCTGTATTGCTTCATCAATAAATGTCTCTAGCAGTGTAATTTCTTCATATGTTTGCAATCTCCCATGTAACTCAGAAATCTCATCCCATAAGGCAGCAATATGAGTACATTTTTCACACACAGACTCTTGGGTTTGTGCTATTTCAGGGTACATTTTACATTGAGTACACATTTGTTTATTAGCCCTTTTCCCCTTTTTTCCCTTGACATATGCCATTTCAGATATATTAATGAATATCTATGTATTTGTAATTTCTTTACTAAGCTGGTTTTATACCCTTTTCTATTTATTTGATGTTATATACAGTGATGTCCCGGTCTCCTGCGTCTACACTGGACACAGCAGACATGCGCAGACACGCGTGTCTCTGTGCGCATCTCCGTGCGCAAGGTGTGCCCCGCTCCACTCGCCCTGCTCGCAACAGGTCTCACTTAAATAGTGAAATTGCACCCAGAAGTGGAGCATTCAATAGCGAGTGCTACTCACAACTCAAAGTTTCCAGCTTATCACCAAACGTGTCCCAGTATAGCAGCACAGAACACTACTGCTTCCCCAATAAAGGTTTTTCCATAAAACAAAAGACAAACAGTAATAAAAGGTATATTTCTAGGCCATGTATTAGCCTCTCTTCCAGGTTACTGATGGCAAACAGGGCTCCCTCACTGTTGCACAGTTAAATTAAAATTTAGGAAAACACAGTTTTTATCGTGCAGTGCTGTTCTATGTTCTGCCAGCACCCAGCTTTTACTAGCAGCTATGTTTGTGGTTTAATAGTCAGGTGCTCACAACGGGTCTCACTTAAATAGTGAAATTGCACCCTGAAGTGGAGTGTTCAATAGTGAGTGCTACTCACAACTCAAAGTTTCCAACTTATCACTAAATGTGTCCCAGTATAGCAACACAGAACGCTACTGCTTCCCCAATAAAGGTTTTTCCATAAAACTACAGACAAACAGTAATAAAAGGTATATTTCTAGGCTGTGTATTAGCCTCTCTTCCAGATTACCGATGGCAACCAGGGCTCTCTCACTGTTGCACAGTTAAATTAAAATTTTCCTCTAGTTCACCACAAAACTATGTTTTGTCCAGTGGTTTTGTTGGGCAGAAAGTGAGGCCCTTTGAAAGTACATTTAATTCCCCAGTAGTCATTCTGTGGTTGGACAAATTAACAACTGGAAGGTGCCCATCTGCATGGTGTTGTTGTTCAATCACTCTATTATGTTCTTCATTATTGTTAGGCAGTATGGTATGTTGAAAGGCATCTAACTTCCTGTTTTTGATAAGCAAGACTTTTGTTAATGTCCTTTGGTAGTTAATGTGTATCTCTTGCAAGATGTCTGGAATAGGTTCATCAGAAATCCTCTCTAGTATGGTAACAATTTCATCAAACTGTTTGTTCAAAAATGGCTTCTATCATATGACATATAGATCCTGTGATTTCTCCATTTCTCAGAGGTCCTACAATAGAGCTGTTCCGCATACATAGAATTATCCATGTTTTTTAATGGATTCCAAATAGTAAGACCTTTAGGGATTATGTTGTTCCTCTTGCACTGGGTTAAAAAATAGATGTCACTGTACATATAGTAGTTTTATTATATACTGTCACATTTTTGAACTCTGAACATATTGGTGTGCAGAATCTCATTTGCATGGGGGTCCTTGATGGATTAAATTACATTGGGCTAATACTGTAGTGTTTTGTGAAAATGAAGGTTTGTTAGGACTCTGGTCTCACATACAGTACATAGGGTACATTCACTTCTAACCATTTATCTTACCCTGGGGAGGGTGGTAGTTTTATTTCATTGTGGTTCTATTCAGAATCCTTGGAGTGTTACTACACATATAGTAGTACGATTATATAGTGTCGCATTTTTGAACTCTTTACATATTAGGATGCATAATCTCTTTTACTTGAAGTTCATGACAAGTTTATTTCCTTTGGGTAACTACTGAAGTGGCTGATGTGAATGATGGTGCATTAGGACTTGAGTGTGTGTGTGTGTAACTCCTTTCAACTAGTTATCTTCCGGGGGGGGGGATTTAATTCCTATGATTTGTTATTCAAATTCCTTAGACATTTTCAGTACATCAAGTAGTTTTATTATACACTGAGAATTTATTGAACTCTTTACATATCAGGTTGCAGGGTCTTAGTTTCTTTGTGGTCCCTGGCAAGCAACTTTTTGTGTGGCTCTTATATTGCCAATTTATATTATCATGTATAAACTCCTTTTACAACACTTAAGGTCTTAAGGTTTATGGAGCATAATAGACCTTAAGGTTTATGGAGCATAATAACCAGTTTGAGAGTATAGTTGGGTAATGTTGGGTAACAGCATCAATAAATATATGCAGCCTGCTAGCAAAAATGGATACCCTCCAAGTCTGGATCCAACAGCACCAGCCCGATATTCTTGCGATAGTAGAAACCTGGCTATCATCTAGGGTGCCAGGCTTTGCTATACAACTCACTGGATATGCTGCATTCAGACTAGATAGTCTCGGCAAAAGAGGAGGTGGTTGTATTATATATGTTAAAGACCACACTCAGGGCCAAATGCTTAACCCATGTGACACCAAATGTGGGGCTCAACTGATGGCCATAAAAGTAATACTTGGCAAGAACAGGAAAACCCTAACAATAGTCCCAGCCTATATCCCTGCCAAGGAACAAGCGAACGGTTTCAATTCTGTCATCAACAACCTCTCTGAAGAGGGACCAAATTTATTTATTTATTTATTTACGAGATTTACCAGGAAGGCAAATGCAGAGCTGATAATGGTTGGAGACTTTAATATCAACTGGTCCTCTGCTGAAGCTGTACACTACAAGGACTAATTAGCCACTCTCAACCATGTGCAGCTGATAGACTTCCCCACTCAGTATAACAGCAGAACAGGCACAGGGTCAAAAATTGACTGGATGGTCACAAATTGGCCAGAAAGAATATCATCTATCACAGTTCTCCCCAACTCCCTCAGTGACCATTCCCTGATAATCTGTAAATGGTCAAATAAGGCCCCAAAGGCACCAGCCAGGAATATTACTGCTAGACTTCCGAAGAAAGGCAAGTTGGGGGCTCTAAGAGCACACCTAAGCCTCCAAGAGTGGAGCTCTACTGACCACAAAACAGACATCAACACTGCCCTAGAATGCTTTATAAGCAAATTCAATGAAGTGTGCAATGTCTACGCCCCCTACACCAAAAGAAGGATCCATGACTATGACAGCCCCTGGATCATGCCACAGCTACTAGCCCTCATGAAAAATAAAGACAACTTGTGATACAAAGCAAGGAACTCTGGTACCCAGACAGACTACCAGAACTATAGAGCTGCACAGAATAAATGCACCTGGGCAATTCACAAGGCCAAAAACACTCACTTTAAAAATGAGCTGACAAACTCATGGGGTGACAGTAGATGGTTCTGGGAGAACATCAATTCCCTAACCAGTAAACCTAATAAAACTCCCCCACCTTCCTGAACATTGAAGGCCAACCTACACAGGATCAAAGTTGCATAGCAAATGTCTTCAACAAAGCTTTTACTGACCTCAACGGAGTGCTGCCCCCTAGCTTCCTTCAACACCAATCAGATACTTACACCAAACAAAACCTGGGGGACCCAATCAAACTCCCATCCGCCATTCTACTTCAGAGCTATCACCTTTATGGAATAAAAAAGTACATCCTAAAGGTGCTAGGTAATTCCAGAACTAGCTCTGATTAACTTGACCTAAAACTAGTTATGCTCACCCTGGACATAACTCTCAAACCCCTCACTAAAATCTTAGATCTCTCCTTGGTATCAGATGAATTCCAATGGATCTGGAGGGCAGTGGTACTTACCCCTGTTTATAAAAGTGATGACAGGACTAACTCTACAAATTACCACCCAATATCTGTCCTTTCTCCACTCTCCAAGGCCCTGGAGTGAATCGTAACTGACAACTGATGGAATATTTAGACAAGCATCATTTACAATGTCAGCAACAACATGGATTTCAAAAACAACACAGTACCACCACCACTCTAGTGGAGCTTACAGGCTTTATCCATAATGCGCTAGACAGAGGGCTCTTGGTGGGGGCAACGTATATTGATCTCACCAAGGCCTTTGTCACTGTCAATCACAATCTGCTCCTGGATCAGCTCTCCAGTACTGGCCTCTCCCCCTGCAACAGTAGCATGGTTCAGAAGCTACCTCTCTGGGAGGGTCCAAGAAGTGAAAATCCTGGACACCTTCTCTGACAACCTTAGTGTTAACACAGGCATTCCTCAAGGCCCTATCCTTGGCCCTCTTCTGTTCAGTCTGTTCTTAAACAACCTCCCTCAATCAGTAAATGACCAGCTACTACTATATGCAGATGATGCGGTCCTATATTCATGTAATGCTGACCCTTACATACTGGAAAAGCATATGCAGGCTAATTTCATGGCTGAGCACTGGTTCCTTCAATCAAAACTGCTCCTCAATTACAAAAAAAACAAGACTATGTTATTCGCATCATCACATAACAAACACCCGCACCCACCAACTTTGCATTCGTAACAATCAGAACACTTCCCTGGAGATGGTACAAACATTTAAATACTTAGGATTGACACTGGACCACACCCTCTTGTTTAACCAACACATAGATGCAGTCACAAAGTCGTCAAATGCAAAACTAGGATTATTGTACAGACACCGAAAAGGCCTGACTTCTGAGGCACTAAAAACTGCTGTAAATAGCTCAGTCCTCTCAGTGATAGACCATGGTCTAGCAGTATATGGGGCTGCCTCCCAAACCGCTTTGAAACATATCAAAACAACACTAAACAAAGCATGTCATTTAGTCCTAGGTGTACCCCATCTCACTCACGCCTATGAATTGTACACTCAAACGAACTGGCTCAAGCTTGACAGCCGCCTCCAGTATCAAGTATGCATGCTCACCAAGAAGTCTATGCTAGGACTTGCCATTCCAGGCTTGCAAAGCCTTCTTAGCTGACCTAATTCCATCAGATGCACTAGGGGTACAAACAACTGGGCCCTCTGCATCCCTTTCTGTAGAACCACACAAGGTCAACAGTCCTACGAATACCGGGTTCCACTTTGGCTTAATGTGCTTGACCTAGACATCATGAAAGAGGACAAAATAGGCCCCTTTAAAGGTAAACTCTGAGTGGCCCTTGCCACAAACAGTAACTGTGACTGTGAGACCTGACCCCCCCACACTCTTCCCTCCTCTTTTCTGCTACCATCATTCTAACCTGCACCCTTGCCTTTTCCTCTCTTCTTGCTAACACTCCCCTAGTAGGCTTCAGGTCCCTGCCTCAGCACTCCCCCCCATTGAGTCTAGCCCTCCTCTATGACTCAACTCTTTAGCACTTCAGACGAAAGAACTGCTGCCCTTCAAGTTCTTGCATCCTTGCATATAGTATTAGTTAATTATTTTACAGATTATATCATCCTCTGTTCCCTACCTGTTTTGCTTTATATCCTGTAGATTCTCAAGTTGTTCACTTAAACTTCTTGTCAACCTAGCCTGCTATAAATTATGTATCTGTATATTTTTACTTATGTAATCCCTGTTATTGTAATTATGTAACTGTTGTAACCTGATGTACTCATGTCTTTCTAGACTTGGAACCTCCTTGTATCTGCTTATGTACTTGCAACCGTTGTAAATGATGTTATGCTCATGTATTACTATGACATGGAACCGCTGTAAAAGAGCCTTTGGCTCAAAGGTACTTCTTAGAAATGAATAAATAAATAAATAAAATGTTTCCAGCTAAGTTTTACATTCTATATAGTGTGAAACTATCGCTCACTTTAAGTAAACTTTACTTTAAACCCTTTGTATGCCATGTATATTTACTTTTTGTAGTTCTATTTTGTGGTGCTTGTATTTTACTTAGAGTTATGTCACGTTTTAGCATATCTTTAATCCGAGTGGGTTTTGCTTTTAATGAACTGTGTTCTTAAACACATTGGGACACTCATAACTGGGTTATATAGCTCTCTGCTAGAGATGTTCTTATCTTACTCAGAAGGTATCTCTAAGTCATTTTAATTTATGTGCAGTGTACTCCCTGCTTGTTGTTATGCTCTAAGCACAGCTGACCTTTATGCCCTTTCAGCTGAAGCTGAACTGGTACTATTCAGCTTCTATGATATTTCTTCTGTTATTTTTTAAATGAGTATTTTAAACCAATGAGATTTTTTTCTGTTTTTTCCTGCATGATCTGGGTGTTGAAAGTATTAGTTTTTTCAAAATAACTGTCATTAAGCTTCCGAGTAAGGACTGGATTGGTCCGAAAGCTAAAGTACTTTGGTCTTTTTGTTACATCTATGTTGACCCAATAAAAGGTATCAAATCATTTGCTTCTGGATCTGTTCTTATAAGGACCAATTTGGCAAAGACTAAATCTGTATATACACATTTTATAAATTACAATAAAAATGTAGTAAAATTAAATGTAAGCACTTTCTCACTTTTCCAGCTTGAAAGCTGACATTTTTGGCTTTCTGCAGTAAATTTCACATTTCAAATGGACCAAGGAAACCTAAAGTCACTTTGCACTGAAGTTCCTACTGTGTGTAATATGACAGTCTGCTGATTACACTGAACCACTTTCATGGAGGAGAAAACACTGCTTAATTAATCCATTTCTTCTTTAAATCTACCTATTTACTTCTATGGGCTGAAATATTATGCTTATATATTTTTGTGGTCCAGAACTCCTCCCAGGGACTTTCACAAGGGCTTCAGCTTGATACTTCTGTCCATGAGTCCATACTATTCTCTAGGCTCCTCCTTTAACTCTCCCTGCCTGTCAACATGGCTTCTGGTCTTCTGGCTTTTCTCCATGACCACTCCACTTTTCAGGTCAGCAACCCCCCTTTTTAGGTCACTCTGACAACTGGGACTATTGTTTCCTAATAGCTGTCCTTTCAAACTATAACAGTATCATGTTTGGTAATTTTCTGATGTATACTGGCTGAGATAAAATATTTACTAAAAAGATTGTGCACATTTCTGCAGTTCACAGTCTCTCTAAATTTCTGTCACACACTCTGGCTTTAAACAGCACCATTGTTGTAGGTACACATTTCTGGAAACGTATGCATATGCTTGTGTCCATTAGATTCTCCACTAGCCCTCTGTGACTTTTTATTTGCTGTTTATTCTTCTCCTTGAGTGTCTGCACTGTGCTGAGATTTCCCAATGACTCTCATCTTGCACCCTTTTTTTTCTGCCTCGATACAAATGGCATCTAGTTTGTTCACTAACCTTGGCATAGATTATAAAATATAAGATTTGTTATAATTATTTGAGTCATAGCCTAATATTATGAATTTACCTTCTTTCTGATGTATATTAAACTTTTTAAAAAGTTTGTGTGCAATGTGTCTTAAGATTAGTTTATTCCTATTTGAATGAAGCAGCATTTTGTTAAGTTATCTACACCTGGTGATTGTGTTAGATATTCATGTTGGTGACCACTCCTTCTGGACCTCCCATTATGCATACGCTAGCCTGTCCATCTCCTGCTACTCTGCATCCCATTGGATGCTAGTAGCATAAATGGACTGATCTTTCTCAAATAGGCTGCTTCCTGATGAAGATCATCTTCAATCAATCAATCAATCAATCAATCAAAATCTTTATTCATCCAGGCGGGCACCATTGAGCAAGGCTCATTTGCAAGGTGGACCTGGTTATGAATACATCAAAGTACAGTACAGAAGCAGGTATACAAAAAGCAATAATATACAAGGAAGAAAAAGTATATACAGTGCATACAGTACAGTACAAGGTTGAAATAAATAATAAAAAAACAGCATTATTTTACACTTGAAGAAGTCAGCAGATGTACAATCAACCATAGGTGTGCAGGGGTTATAAGCAGAGCTTTTTTGAGTGAGGCAGCTGGCAACTACACATATAGGGGAAAGAAGCCATGTGTGGGGTGGCAGGTTAGAGAGGTAAAGAAGAGGAGGGGATATATTACCAACGACTGGGGGAAAAATTGGGCTAAAACCACAGAAAGTGACAATGGCTGTCATGTACTTGTTTATTATGATAATGATGGAGGAGGGGTTGATAATTGGGACACTACTATGGATGGGGTGGGACTTTAGCCAGGCTGGAGTGGACAGGGAAGGGTGGGTGCAGCAGGAAGAGTTAATAGGGAAAGAGTGAGAGCCAGGGGTAGAAACATGGTGAGCATCAGGATGGAAAGGGGGAGTTGCGGAATTAATGGGCTAGCGGTGAGGAAAACACTTGCAAGGTGCTTTCATGTAGCGATCGTAGAGCACCTTGAAGATATTCAGGCTAACAGGGCAGCTAAGCTTCAAGTTCCTTTGTAAACCATTCCACAATATGGGTAAAGAGAAACTGAGAGCAGCTTTGTTGAAACAAGTGTTGACCCTTGGAACTTGGAGGGCAATTAGGGAATAGCTCCTTAGAGCGTAGGTGCCTAACACACTCCGGGGAATACAATCTGAGACATATGAGGGGAGCTTGTTGGTCACCGCTCTGAAGGCCCATAGGGCAGTGTTTCTAATCTTCCTATATTGAAGGGGAGTCCAGCCTAACGATGAGTACAAGGAGCAGTGGTGTGTGGAAAGTGGAAGGCCAGTAATGAACCTGATAGCTCTGTGGGAGAGGGTGTCCAACTTAGCCAGTGCAGAGGCAGTGCAGTGGTTGTAGAGCAGGTCCACGTAATCTATTAAAGATAGGAAGGTAGCTTGAACCAGTTGAATCTTGGCCTCCTTTGTGAGCAGGTGGTTAATTTTGTAGACTAATCCTAAAAATAGGCATACAAATTGTCTAGTGTACCTAGCTGGTCAACAAAAGCTAAATAATAAAATAATAATAATAATCTTTGCCTTAGTTTCTTCTGTAGGTCTTCGAGATGGTTGGTGAAGGAAAGTTTATGATCGAGCCAAACTCCTAGATATTTGAATTTAGCTACATACTCTAGTGTTTCTCCAAGAACAGTGGTAATTTGTGGGTTAGCCCCCCCCCCCAAGCAGGAATTGCCATTTGCAAGGAGGGGGAGAAGATCTTTTATCCAAACCCTGGGGCACTGGTCCATAGTGACAGTCCGTGCACTTTGTGTGTTTCACTGTTATGCATTTTGCTATGATTGCTCTGAGATAAAAAAAAAAAAAAGATGTACTATTTATGTTCTACACCAATAAAATGCACTTTGAGCATGCCAAGCCTCTGTGTTAGTTTCTTATAAGTGTATTACTGGAGGACATTTGCTTCTGAAAATGAATTTTGTTTGTTGGAGCTGCTAACCCCACAGTTGGTACTCACATTCCCCCTCTGCAGTCCGCAGCTGCTTCTAAGCTAGTGCCCATTTGCTCTGGGAGTCCAGTCCCATTCTGGTGAATCTCTCTCAACTTTGTCTCCCTATTTATTTATTTTATTCATATTGCAGCCAGTCACTAAAATACAGTCCTGGTGCTTGCTCCCTGTCATCTAAATGTGCCTGCTTGAACAAAACTGCAGACTGGGACAGCTTACAGCAACTTCTGCTCTCTCTGTCAGGCCACAGCCTGCTTCACAACTATGGTAGCAGTTGGCACTACCCCAGCATACTGTTCTCAGCCAGGACCTGCCCTGCTTCCGTGCGGTAGAGGTGATCGTGCAAGCTAGCTTGTCTCTCACTCTCTTTTCACTATACTGTAGGCACACTGATGCTGCGCAGCTGCCATTTTATGGACATTACAAAAAGAAGAGCAACTGCTTTACCAAATTCTGAAACTCTGGCTCACTACTAAATATGCATGTGAAAAATATATTAATAATTAAATTGATGAAAAAAAGTATTTACCAACATATACCAATACAAGGAATAATTTTTTGTGAATTTATTTTATTTATTTATTGAAAAGTTTCACCAGGAAAGGCACACTGAACAATATTAAATTGCTCGTCTCATGGAGGGTCCTGAGGGAAAGGGGAAATGGGAGTACAACAGTTAAAACAAAACATTCATCAATATAATACAGAGTATATATACAGTAAACATAACTGGCCTTGGTAAAATACAATGATATAACTACACATTCAGGTACAGGGACTTGCAAAAGGAAAATGCAAGTACATGGAGTTCAAATTGCGATTAATATTGGGACATGTTCTGGAGTGGAGAGGTGGCTAGGAGGAACAGCCCATAGCATACTATGGTGTGCACCACTATGTTCTTAGGAACTAAGAGTGCAACATACAATCGAGTGGCAAGAGCTACATACGATTAGGTCTAAGAGCTGAATGGCACAGGAGCAGGAGAGTGAAGGGAGGAGTCTAAGAGCAGCTACAGGCAGGATAAAGGGAGTTATTTAGGGAGGATGAGCTAGATCAAGGGGCGGAAGAGTGCTTCATTTGATTAGGCAGCAAGTTCTATAATTTTGGGAATCTATGGGAGAATACCGATTGGCTGATTGTAGTTGAGCGGTGTGGGATAGCCAAGATGCGCGAGTCACAGGAGCGGATAGAGAAGGATCCTTGTTGCCGAAGAGACATAGGGCCAGATATTCAAAGCTTTGTGCCGGGCAAAAAACGTTTGCACGGGTTTAGCGTGGGATTAGCGTGGGTCTGCTATATTCAAAAGGCCAGATAGCGCGGGCAAACCACATTAGCGCCGGGCAAACCATAATTATATGCAAGGGGCAAAAGTGAACATGAATACAGGTGCAATGAGATATCCAGCGATTAGCACCACGCTAAGGTGTTTAGCGCGACTTAGCGCGATCAATAGCGTGGTACAAATTACTGCCCAGGAAAAGCTGGTCTTAACCCTAGGCAAACAGCTTTGTGCGACATTGTTGCTTTGCACAGTGTTAGCGCGGCATTAGTGTGGCTTGCGCGACCCTAACATATGAGTATGACACTTAGAACCTGCCAGACATGGAGGACACATGCTGCTCACTGATGGCACCACCATGATGCCAACAGCTGCCACAGGTCCCAGCCATACACAGGCAGTAAGGGGTGATCAGGCCAACAGGGGACATCATGGTAGTGTGGCCATACAGCACACACCTGCAGACCATACAGCTGTGGTGCCCAACACATGCCAGCACACCCAGGCAGCACTGTCAGCATGGTGGCCATTGAGGGGACAGTGTATGGGTGGCCAGACCTCACCACAGCCCAGGTGTGGCCACCTGACTGGGGCACAGCACGCAGTGCACATGGGCCAGTAGTGGGAATACCCCACTGCCTGTGTACCTGTCGGATCCTACGTGCCCCCCCAGCCACATACAGCACAACTGTACAAATGCTGCAGCACACACAGCCGGCCATGTATATGTCACTGTGTGCATCCCATGCTGCAGGTGCAGCATCTGTGGATCACACTGTCACAAATTCACTCAGCCGGTCAGCCTTCTACTCCCAAAGTGCCAACCTCTGAGCGTAGAATTGTGAACAGTGAACAGTACAAGGTAACCCTCTTGTCTGTTTTGTGGGTTCGAGTCACCTTAGTCTCAAGTTCTGGAGGGATTCAAACTGATAACCTCTTGTTAGCGTACCCAATTATCAGGCTCAGATAATTCTGTCTTCGGGGTTCCAGATATCTTTGCCTACAGGCACCTAATCAGGGTATTACAAAATGAACCCTTAGAACTCTATGCAAGACCTAGAGAACTCTATCTATTTCCCAGTTTGGTATCACATAGAAACATACACTTTTACGGCAGATAAGGACCACTTGGCCCACCCAGTCTGCCCATTTCCCTACCTATTGGATAAGCTGCAGATTCTAGTTAACCAACAGCCTACTTCCTGCAACCCTCCACTATAATTGCCTTATGTCTGTCCCATGCATGTTTGAATTCCCCCACTGTTTTAGACCCCAACACTCTCCAGGAAGGTTCCATGCATCCACCACTCTCTCCGTGAAAAGAATTTCCTCACATTACCCCTGAGCCATCCCCTCTAACTTTAAATTGTGCCCCCTTGTTCTTACACATCTCTTTTTCTGAAAGATGCTACCCTCCTGAACTTTGTTGATTCCCTTGAGGTACTTAAACGTTTCTATCATGTCCCCCATCCCTCCTTTCATCAAGGGTATACATATTAAGCTCTCTCAGTCTCTCTTCATATGGTTTCTGATGTAGACCCTGCACCATTTTAGTTGCCCTCCTCTGGACTGCTTCCATCCTGTCTATGTCCTTGTGAGATGAGGTCTCCAAAACTGCATGCAGTACTCCAGATGGGTCTCACCAACTGTCTGTACAGAGGGATAACCACTTCCCTTTTTCTACTTGTGATGCCCCTCCATATGCATCCCAGTATCCCCCTGGCTCTCCTTACTGACTTCTCACATTGCTTACCCACCTTTAGATCATCTGATATGACTACACCTAGATACCTTTCCATTATTGTTGTCGTTAGTACCTCCCCTGTTATTGTGTACTCTTCTCCTGGATTTTTATTTCCCAGGTGCATTACTTTGCACTTCTTTGCATTGAATCTAAGTTGCCATATGTCTGACCATTCCTCCAACCTTGCCAAGTCCCTTCTCATCCTTTCTACCCCCCCTTGTGTATCAAATCTGTTACAGATCTTTGTGTCATCCATAAAGAGCATACCTTTCCTTCCAGACCCTCTGCAATGTCACCTATAAAGACGTTAAAGAGGACTGGACCAGTGCTGAGCCCTGAGGTACTCTACTAGTAACCCCCCTTTCTTCAGAATGTGTTCCATTCACTGTTACCTTCTGTGTCCTGTTGTGCAGCCAGTTTGCTACCCAGGCTACCAGCCTGGGACCCACTCCCAGGCTGGCTAACTTGATTATTAATCTTTTGTGCGGGACTGTGTCAAATGCCTTGCTAAAGTCTCGGTAGGCCATATCCATAGCCCCTCCCTGGTCTATTACTTTGGTCACCCAGTCAAAGAAATTGATTAGATTCGTCTGACATGACCTTCCTACTGTGAATCCATGCTGCTTTGGGTCCTGTGCCCCGCTGGCCTCTAGGTACTGAACAATTCTTTCTTTCAGAAGTGATTCCATCATTTTCCCCACCACTGAGGTCAAACTAACAGGTCTATAGTTTCCTGCTTCTGCCTTGCTCCCACTTTTATGAAGGGGAATCACATCTGCTCTCCTCCAGTCCTCAGGTACCACCTCATCTTCCCATGATTTGTTAAAAAGTGTGGTTAGTGGTGTCACTAGGTTCTCCCTTAGCTCTTTTAGGATTCTAGGGTGAATCCCGTCAGGCCCCATTGCTTTGTCCACCTTGAGTTTTAGGAGTTCTTTCAGTACTCTTTCTTCTGTAAATGGACTGGTGTCAACCCCACTATCCAGAGTGCTTCTACTGTTTGGTTTAGGTAACTCCTCCTCTTCTTCTTTTATGAATACTGAACAAAAGTATTCATTCAGTATCTCTGCCTTTTCACTGTCTCCCCCTGCCCACCTCCCCTCTCCTTTATTAATCTTCACTATCCCTCCCTTAACCTTTCTATGCTCCCTAATGTACCTATAAAAGGTTTTATCCCCCTTCTTAACTGAGTTGGCTATCTTTTCCTCAGTTTGGGCCTTTGCTTTTCTGACTGCCTTCCCCACTTCTTTCTGCTTTAATTGATACAGTTCCCTGTCATGCTCTGTCTGTGATTTCTTATACTTTTTGAATGCAGCCTTTTTCTTCTTAACCTTCCCTGACACCTCTTTTGAGAGCCATCGTGTTTTTTTATTCTGCTTTGTTTTCTTTATTTGTTTCACACAAAGGCTTGTTGCCTCCATGATGGCAGTTTTGATTTTTTTCCATTGTTCTTCCACCCCTCCTTTCTGGCCATTTGCTAATGCATTCCTCGGGTATTCACCCATTATGCCAAAGTCAGCCCTTCTGAAGTCTAGTATCCTTGTCTTTGTATGGCTTGTCTCCATGGTTGTGTTTATTGTGAAGCACACTGTGCAGTGGTCGCTTGTTCCCAGATGTCTACTGACTTCTAAGTTTGTGATCCTCTCTCCATTTGAGAGTACCAGGTCTAATATTGCTCCCTCCCAAGTGGGTTCCACCACTAGCTGTCTAAGGCATGCTCCCTGTAGGGCATCGAGAATGACTCTGCTCTTGGATGTCGCTGCAGTCCATGTCACCCAGTTAACATCTGGCATATTCAGATCCCCCATCAACAGTATCTCCCCTTTTTCAGCCATTTTGAGAATGCCCTATATCATTTTCTTGTCCATTTCCTCCCCTTGAGACAGGAGTCTGTATACAACCCCTGTGTGGATTGTGATGCCATTCCCTGTCTCCAAGGTGACCCAGAGTTCCTCTTGTCCTCCCCCTTTACTTTTTAGTTCTGTAGCTTTGATCCCTTCCCTTATGTAGAGAGCTACTCCTCCTCTTTTACCCTCCCTGTCCCTTCTGTAGATTGTGTACCCTGGTATGTTGACATCCCAGTCATGGTTCTCCATGTACCTATGTTTCTGTGGACTGCCACAATATCCAAGTGTTCCTCTTCCATCAGGGGTACTAGCCCTGGAAGCTTGTTTCCAAGACTACGGGCATTGGTACTCATTGCCCTCCATTTAATGTTGGCTTTATCCTTTTTTACCTCATCCCTGCTCTTATTTCCCTTGTCCATTTTTCCATTTGCCCCTGTCCTGCCCTCTGTCAAGCTCTGTACCTCAGTGTTTACCCTACTACCTGCCATGTTTTGTGGGGGGAGGCTTGAACTTTCCTGTTTCCTATCAGCATCTCCCCCCTTGGCTAGTTTAAAAGCTTGCCAAGGAAGCCTTTAAATCTGTCACCTAGGAGCATGTTTTCCTTCCTGGACAGATGCAGACCATCATGCCAGTATAGACCTTCATCTATCCAGGTGGACCCCCAGTCCCCAATGAAGCCAAAGCCTCTGCACCAGTTTTGCAACCATTCATTAAACTGCATGGTGTGCAGTACCCTAGCCTCACCCATGCAATAGACTGACAGCACCTCTGAGAAGGTTACCGTGCTTGCTACCTGTCTGAGGCCCCTCCCCAACTCCACAAATTCATTCTGCACTGCACTGATCTCATGCCTAGCTAGGTCATTTGTCCCAAGGTGGACAATGATATCTAGTTTCCTCTCCTGTGATACTGCTTCTGCAATCCTGAGGATTTGCTTCCTGTCCCTCCAAGCCATGGTACCAGGCAGGCACCTTACTTCCTTCTCCTCTCCCTTCCCCAGGTCTACACCCCTATCAGAAGCTGTTTCTTTCCCCTGTGGTGTCCCTTGCCACTCTTTTGTGGGTCTCCCCAGCATTTTTCTTGGTCTCCAATGAGAGTGTCATCATAGAGGAACCTTGATTTGCCAGGCTGACATATGATTTGTGTAGAGGTGCAACTCAGGGGCTACACCTCTGTTCCACCACCCTCACCCTCCCCGAACCTACTGTGGTCCATCTGCTCTTCACACATGGCAACCTCTGAGGCAGTAGTTGTGGAACTGGTGCTCTTTGGGTGGGGAGGCCTCCTTAGTCCTTGCCAGTTCAGCCTGGAGGTGGGCAACCTCCTCCCTCAGAGCTGACAGTTGCCTGAAAATAGGGCAGCAACGCAGGTTCCAGAATGTCTCCCGGAAAACTGCTGCCCCACAGCCAGTGCATTGCACCACTCCCCACATGTCCCTCTTCCTTATAATATACAATGAGTA
Source organism: Neoceratodus forsteri (assembly GCA_016271365.2). NCBI lineage: Eukaryota > Metazoa > Chordata > Ceratodontiformes > Ceratodontidae > Neoceratodus > Neoceratodus forsteri. The sequence continues at coordinate 896,803,701 of CM057451.1, read as the reverse complement.
ATATATAATTTTTTTTTTGTTTGTATGTACTTACCCTGTATGCACTGTGCTGGGTAATTAAGAATATGACAGTTCTGCTCCAAGAACTGTTGAGGAAGTGATGTCAGAACCTTGGCTATAAAGGAAATGCCACGCCTGGGTCAAGCTCACACACAGTGTCAACTATAACCTTCAAAAGCTTCACTTAAATAAAAAGAAATGTCAAGGCACATCAGGCAGTTTCCATTTTAAAATATATATCTTTACTTTAAAATAGGAAAACAGTAAAATACAGAACAAAATATCCCAACACATATTGCCTTAAAACAAAACAGGTTTAAAAGTGCAAATTCCTACAATACATACTCTCAGACTGGTCTTGTCTAAGGTCCTTGTGTCTAAATCTTTCAGTGCTTCATTGTCTCTCTTCTCTCAGTCAGTAATATGAATGTGTCCTAAGGTTTGCTCAGTAGGTTTAAAAACAGTCCTGAGCTGGTCTTCTCTCTGAGGTCACCAAACTCCACCTCGGTGGAAAAAAATGAATATTTTATAACACAGACTTTCCTAGTAAGATATTTAAAAAAATAATAGATGACAAAATAAATCTCCTCTTCTCATGTTGACTGGTCAAAACTGGTCTGTGCTCTTGCTTCACACACACATCAAAAGTCTCTTTGATGTAATTCAAGGGCTTCCTTGGAATGGTTATTGGACCTTCCAAATTAGTCTGGGTCCTACTTGGCCCAGACATCAAAGACCAATTGATGTAATTTGCTCTTTCCTTTATGACACCTAGTGCAGATCAAAGGATTTCCCTGAGGATGTCATGAATGGCTAATTTTATTTCCTGAGATCAAAGCAAATTGACAAGGTAATTACATTTTAAAAATCTGCAGTTTAAACTACCTCCTATCCTTTGAACTTATCCCTGGGGATTTGGATGTGTCAATTTCGGCAAACCAGCATTTCCTCCTGACAGACAGTTCATATCACATTTTTTTTATATTTACAAAAAAAAGATACATGGATCAGAACCAGCTGTCCAAGTGTGACACACACAACAGTGTAACAGTAATGTCCACTGTCAGGAAACACCTGCAAGTTGGGCCTGCCACTGTGTACAGTGCAGTCAGCATCACACACTACTGGCCCCCTTGCTACTGTAGTATCTGCTGTGCACTGTAGCATACCCTATGGTGTTACAATTGCATGCAGCACCACCATGACCAGTGCCTATGCTGTGTTGTCCCCTGTGGTACAATATGCTATGCTATGCTGTACTGTGTACATGTAGCCTGCAGCTATCATCGTGCACTGCCAGACAGACCTACAGGTGGAGCTGTGGTCAGACCTGGCCAGCCCCTGTACTCCCAGACTGACCTACAGGTGGCTCTGTGGGGACCCTGCAGTAACTCTGGGCAAACTGCATGCAAATCAGGGCATAATGAGATGCTAATATGGATGTTTGCCCAGAGACTACCCGAGTAGGCTCATTTGCATGTCACTTTTGAAAATGGCAATGTTTACCACTGGGCAAATGTGTTTGCACTGGGCAAACAGCTTAACTCCATCCTAATCCCGTGCAAACGCGTTAGCTCCGTGCAAACATTTTAGGGAATATTATACTGTTTTGCACACTGTACCTTCCCATTGGTTGCTCCCTGCAGCTGTACTGGGTCTATGCATTTGTTGGAACACACATTGGCCACATAAGTTGCCTCTAGCTACCTTCACATCACTGTGCACTGTGTTGCTGTTGTGGTCTACACTTCCTGGTCGCTATATTCAGAGCTGTCTTATTCCAGGGCTAGGTTTGCCCTGCACTCCCAGCCCAGTTTACCGGGCCTCATTCCCTTGCTATATTCAGAAGCTGTTTGTCCTGGGCTATTCCTTCTGAATATAGCTTGCTTTGTGCTCCATGCTAAGTTTTCCCTCCGGGCAGTGCTAATTTAGCCCAGGGTCAAAGCTTTGAATATCTGGCCCATAGTGTCAGATAGGTAGGGTGGTAGAGAAATGAATCAGAATTTCAAAGTGAATTTCATGCAGTGGTCTAGTCACCTATCAAACAAAGAGGGAAAGCCAAGGGATCAATAGAGGGAGCAGTGGTGAGTGGGGTGGGGGGCATCAAAAGCAAAATGACAGAAGGCATTAAAGAGGGAATCCAATCTGGTTAGAGAAGTCAGTGGAGCGGCACTATAGACTACATCACAGTAGTCAAAAATGGGTAGAATAATTTTCTGAATGAGCTCATGCCTAGCCGAAAAGGGTAGGCAACTGCGGTTTCTGTATAAGTGTAACCTCCACCCAGGTATGCCGTTTCTATCTGACAGCTCTACCAGGTGGGCTGGGTTTGGGGAGGAATATGTCACTCGGCACATTGGCTAGGCCTGGCTACTCTGCTCAGGGGCACCCAAGTAACTCCGGACAAAGGAAGCAATAACTAATGTTTAATACCAGAAGTGGGATTCTAAAGTGTGGCTTTTATTCACATCCAACAGAATAAACAAAGCATAGATGGACCCCCACGGGGCTACAATCCTGGTAATGCAGATTAAAGGAGACCAGAACACATCCTCATCATTTTAGCCCTCAGGCTCTGAAACACACTGGGCACATAGCCTGAACTTTACGCTGCTCTGGGTTTTCCCTGGCTTGGCTCCCTTGCCAGCTGCTTGGACACTTTCCATATAGCATGGAAACATTTACTGGTGGCTCCCAAAACCACCTATGAGCACTTCTGCTCCATAAGTGAATCTTCCTCATCAATCCCACATCTGGGTACTTTCCTCAGACACAGGCCAAGTACCTGAGAGAAAGCAACAGGTGTCCCAGAGCAAATCCGTAGAGATGAATTTGGTTACTACTGATGGGGGGTCTCCCACCTCTCGCTCCCATAATTCATACCCGGCCATTTCTCTGGACTGTAACACCTCATCCTTAAACATACTTTGCTGTGTAGATTCTTTTTAATGTTTATCACATTCAATCTACTGTCTTTATATCCCATTGGTGCTGGACTTCAACATACTTAAAAAGTGGCCTTGTCCATTACTCAAGACCCCCCACAGAGTTAAGCAGTCCAATCCCCACAACATGCATACTGTACTTGGCTGTCTTTTCCTGACCCCACAGTAACAGTCCCTTTAGTTTCATCTTGATGCAGGTGAAAACACATAGCCCTTTAGCAGAGCGAACTCACTCTTATGTTGCAGGTGCCCCAAAGGCGTTTCCTCCTCAATGAACCCTCTTTCAGAGCTTCTGGTGCCTCAGCATGAACTTAAACTGGCAGCTTCTTTCCCTTAGCTGGACCAAGGGGATTGACCCTGGAAACAGGCTGATGCCTCCCCCCCATCCCGCAGGGATAGGGGTCTTAATTTCGATGATGGTCTCCACCACTTCAATATGCTCTTCTTGTGTTCCTCTTCAGGTGGAAACGCACACCTAAAAACAAAATTAGCTCTTTGACAGAGCTTAGAGCTCTGAGGGCCTGCTTACAGCAGAGCACCTCTTTCAGACTGCACACACTCTACTGAACTTCTACAGACTCACCTCTAATTCACCAATGTTCTACTCTAACCTCCAACTGCAACATTCCAGTGTGGCTTATGCAGCTGCGACAGTTCTAAATGATGCCATCCCTCAGTCTCAGCTGAGACTGAGAACAGAGTGAGACAGTGTGAAATCCATTTAACTGGAGTTTCAGAAGCTGCCTTCCCTGCCTACCACTAGGTCTTACTGGGATTCTAGTAACCCCAGGTAACAGGGGGGTTACACTCACCCTGGGCCAGGAAAATGACTGTCCGCAGTCATTAGTTACCCGACCTAGGCCATCTCACCCTATGTGTTACCTACGGAGAGGGGTGATCAGGCCCCCTCCTGCCATGTGCTAGGCACAGGCAGACAACACTAAGGGCCTAGAGGCCTTCAGCTGACATATCAGCCTCTACTCTACACACTGACTATGGGTACCTAGTAGCTCTGGTAGAATTGTCCAGAGCATAGTCCTAATAGATCAGTACTGCAACCCCTACTGCAGGTCAGGGCCACAGCCTGTTTATCCTCCCTAGCCCTCTAGGGAAAATCTCTCTGCCTCTAACTTAGAATTCCCAAAACAAAACAAACAGGGGACCTCCCCGACCCTGGACACCATGCAACCACACACAAGGAGCTAATACCATACACTATGCATTATTCCCACACTCCCCCACAACTATACCTGTGGAAGAAAAAGTTACACACAGTAACAACAACAACAACAACAACAACAACAGCAACAACAACAGTACTTTAAACACTGCACTCTAAAGTACTACCGAGGAACTCCGATGAGTCCCTCCTCCTCTTCTTGTCTTCTCTTCTCTTCTATCTTCTTCAGAAACACCTGCAAGAAAAAGAAAGACAACTCACACTCCTAATCTGCATACACAGTCTATCTAAACCCCTACCATCTAAACACTGGAGATTCCCCAAAAGATTTTTTTTTAGAAAAGTAGAAAAAACAGTATAAACATTAGAAAACAGTAGAAAACAATGACATTATTTACAATACACAATATGTGGGGGATGAAGTGCCCTAAAAGTCCCATCTAGTTACCACAGTGCCTGAAGGCAAGTCCATTAAAGAGTCTCTCCTGGGCCGGAGCCCAGTGACACACAGTTCTAGCAGGCTAAAGTCCCGAAGGGGAGAGTCTTTGAGGACAGTTCAAACATCTGGAGTCTGTTAGTGTAGGGTGTGCACTGCAATGTCATAAGAATAGAAAAGTCTGGACTTACCAGTCCCTTGTAGAACAAAAATGACACCACACCTGGTCCTCAGCTGAAGACTCTCCCTGGCAGCATTCTTCCAATACAGCTGGGTGGACATCTTCCAGGAAATGACAGGAGGGCCCATCTGGAAACTACTGGGTTGATGTCATCTCTGGAGATGGAACCTTGGAACAGGAGCAAAAAGGAAAACAACTGGTCTGAAGTCATCCAATACCTAGGCGATGAATCAGGATACAGCTGGGTTGGTGTCATCTCTGGATCTGAAGTCATCTGGTGGGCCAGTCGATGGATTCTGGAAAGCAAGTACACTGTAGAACTGATGAATGTGGGGCACCTGAGTCCTGGATGTCCAGACTGGCGGAACAACATAGGTACAGCAATGGCTGGAGTGGCAGCACTGGCTACCATTGCTCTGCTTTCCACTTGGTAGGCATGGGCACATTCGCAGGAAGGTCTTTGCATTGTGGCCAATAGCACAACGGGTCAGGTGCTGGAATTATCACCCCATCTGGGCGCTCATAATTCACACTGTGAAAGGTTTCATGTCCCTCTCCATTCACAATTCGAACAGTGTCCATAAACAGTGTCCTGCCTCTTTTCCACTGGCTGTATTTGTCGTGAAACATTCTGTTCTTGACATGATTGTTTGCACCAGGATGTACACATTTCATTGCTTCTTTCCAAATCCGGGATTTCCTGCTTTTTTCAATCTCCTCCCAGACTCTCCGAGGAAAGGTAGAAAAGGACATCCCATAGATTTCATTTGCCTTCCTACGAACCAGTCTTTCCTCTTTACTAGCTTTGGTCAACCCTTGGATGGGTTGAGTGCTAATAATGTATTTAGAGTGTCAGTGTGGGTGACTGGGGCAAAGGAGAAGTAATGTGAGCATGCGGGGTTTGAGAAGGTATTATTATGGGCAGGGGTAGGAGGAAGAGACGCAAGGAGTATTGAGGCACATGAGGTAAACTATGAGTTAAAAGCAGCTGCTACAAGGGTGGGGTCAGAAGTTAGTTCGTTATTTACATTGATCAGGGGAGTTTGAGGCTTCAATTGGGGGAGAAGAGGGAATGCAGCACTTTCAAAAATTTAGAGGGGGTACTTAAATTGGCTTTGACGGTAGAGCTAAACTATTCGGATTTAGCAAGGCAGGTTGCTTTAGAGCAGTAGTTTCTTAGGATCCTATACCAGTCACAATCGGCTTGGGATTGTGAGGCCTTATGTATTCATCACACATGGTCACATGCTCGCATACATGCCAGAAGTTCAGGTGTGATCCATGGGAGATGGTTACCATGTACCCTGGACCGTTTGAAGGGGACATGTTTATTCCAGACATCAAGAAAATGAGCATGGAAGAAGTCCAAAGCATTGTTGGCTGAATGGGAGAAGTAGAGAGGGGACCAGTCTATTTGGTATAAATCCTGGTGCAAGTGTGATAGGTCGAGGAACTTGTAGGCACAGGCTACGATTAGTTTGTGAGGGACTTTTGGGCGACGTATTTTAAGGACCAAGTATATCATGTGATGGTCATTTAGTGAGTCAGTGAGGAGGCTGGAATCTATGATTCTGTGTTTGTGGGAAGTAAGGGCCCAGTCGATGAGTGTGTGATTACCTGTTTTTGGATTTAGGAGAGTTGGCTCAGTAATCAATTGTGTTAGATTAAGGGCAAAAATGATGTTACGTGATTTGCTTAGGGAGGCTTCTGGTCAATTTAAGTTAAAATCACCTTGGATATACAACTCCCCTTTAGAAGAGATAGTAGTTAGTTCTGTGAGAAGGTTTGTTGCAGTAGAGGACAGTAGTTCTGGACAGCAGTATATTCCTGCTATGTATATTGAAATTGAGGGAGGGAGGGAGAGTCTTAGGGCCAGTGCCTCGTAGGCCACCGTAACCGAAGTGCTTAGCACAGTGGTGAACTGGATGTGGGAGGCAGTGTATATTGCTACTTCTCCCCCCCTGCTAGTTTGATCTTGTCTGGAGATATTGTAACCTGGTATAGAGACTGAGGGATCTAGGATCGTGTTGTTGAGCCATGTTTCTGATAGAATAAAAAGATCTGGGGAAACGGTAAGAATGAGGGGTTGTGATCAGATGCTCTGCCTCCAGTAGGGCAAGTTTAGGCAGGAGGCTCCTAATATTGAGGTGGAGTATCTTGAGGCCATGAAGGAGACTAGACATAGAGTGGGCTGCTGCGACGGAGTGCGGTAGAGTTGAAGTCACAGGGGAGACAGGATGTGGGCCTGGATAAGGTTTTATGTCCCAAGCGGATAACAGGAGGAATGTGATAGTTACATAATTGAGCTTAGGGTTTTTGTACCAGGGCTTCCTAGAATAGGAGGTAAAGTGGGTAGTTTGATGGTAAGTGCAAGTGACAGGAATAGTTAGGGAGGTTCAAGTAGGGGATAGAAGTAAGTGAGGAACAGGGTTTTATTGAGGAGTGTGTCTCATTGAGATAATAAGGAGAGGAGGTAACTGCACTCAGATGGGAGTTGTTCAGGTTTTGTATTATAATAGGAGTAAGGGAATTACATGGTGAGTTACCTGAGTAGGGCTTTTGGGGGTTAGGGACAAGAAAAAGTATGAAGTATAGAAGGAGAATAATTTGAGTGGATAGTAGATAGAGGCAAGAACCCTTAGAAGTATACATTTTAGGTTAGTTTAGTTTTGTTTTTGGGAATGGTTTGTTGTAATTGTGACAAGAAGGCTTGATTCCTAATGCTATAGAGTGTTTAGGACTAGGGCCTCTAGTGGGCAGCAAGTATAAGTTGCAGATGTGGAATTGGGCTGTTTGTAAATTTCAGGTGAAAACCACATGTCCCCTTGATAGCTATAAAACAAAAAGACCGGGTGGGGGAGTGGGCGGGAAAGTAGACACTCAGATTAAATGAATGGTGCCAGGCACCCATTAAGCACATGGATTACATACTATTTACTTGTGTGTGTGTGTGTGTGGGGGGGGGTGTAGCACTCATTCTCCCCTTAACTTGCTACCTCCAGTGGATTTATAATATGTCCATCACCTTTTTATGTTAATGGGGTTCAATTTTGTGATTCTTCAGTTAATTATCATCTCTATGCTGATGATATGGTAATATATATAGAAACATCGAAACATGGCCTTTGACGGCAGATAAGGACCACTTGGCCCACCCAGTCTGCCCATTTCCCTACCTACTGGATAAGCTGCAGATTCTAGTTGACCAGCAGCCTACTTCCTGCAACTCCCCACTATAATTGCCTTATGTCTGTCCCGTGCATGTTTGAATTCCCCCACTGTTTTAGACCCCACAACCTCTCCAGGAAGGCGGTTCCATGTGTCCACCACTCTCTCCGTGAAAAAGAATTTCCTCACATTACCCCTGAGCCATCCCCCCTCTAACTTTAAACCATGCCCCCTTGTTCTTACACATCTCTTTTTCTGAAAGATGCTACCCTTCTGGACTTTGTTGATTCCCTCAAGGTACTTAAAAGTTTCTATCATGTCCCCTCGACCCTCCCTTCATCAAGGGTATACATATTAAGCTCTCTCAGTCTCTCTTCATATGGTTTCTGATGTAGACCCTGCACCATTTTAGTTGCCCTCCTCTGGACTGCTTCCATCCTGTCTATGTCATTGCGTAGATGAGGTCTCCAAAACTGCACGCAGTACTCCTGATGGGGTCTCACCAACTGTCTGTACAGAGGGATAACTACTTCCCTTTTTCTACTTGTGATGCTCCTCCCTATGCATCCCAGTATCCCCCTAGCTCTCCTTACTGACTTCTCCATTGCTTACCCACCTTTAGGTCATCTGATATGATGACACCCAGATCCCTTTCCATTATTGTTGTTGTTAGTACACTCCCCTACTGTATGTACTCTTCTCCTGGATTTTATTTCCCAGGTGCATTACTGCACTTCTTTGCATTGAATCTAAGTTGCCATATGTCTGACCATTTCTCCAACGTTGCCAAGTCCCTTCTCATCCTTTCTACCCCCCTTGTGTATCAACTCTGTTACAGATCTTTGTGTCATCTGCAAAGAGGCATACCTTTCCTTCCAGACCCTCTGCAATGTCACCTATAAAGACGTTAAAGAGGACTGGACCCAGTACTGAGCCCTGAGGTACTCCACTAGTAACCCCCCTTTCTTCAGAATGTGTTCCATTCACTATTACCTTCTGTGTCTTGTTGTGCAGCCAGTTTGCTACCCAGGCTACCACCCTGGGACCCACTCCCAGGCTGGCTAACTTGATTATTAATCTTTTGTGCGGGACTGTGTCAAATGCTTTGCTAAAGTCTAAGTAGGCCATATCTACAGCCCCTCCCTGGTCTATTACTTTGGTCACCCAGTCAAAGAAATCGATTAGATTCATTTGACATGACCTTCCTGCTGTGAATCCATGCTGCTTTGGGTCCTGTGCCTCGCTGACCTCTAAGTACTGAACAATTCTTTCGTTTCAGAAGTGATTCCATCATTTTCCCCACCACTGAGGTCAAACTAACAGGCCTGTAGTTTCCTGCTTCTGCCTTGCTCCCACTTTTGTCAAGGGGAATCACATCTGCTCTCCTCCAGTCCTCAGTACCACCCCATCCTCCCATGATGCTGGTAGAGATAAGACTGCTGTGCAGGGAGGCTTGCAGACAGCATTTGATGGTCTGCAGACCTTCCTGGGTTGCAGTAGTCTGATGTTAAACACACAAAAAAAAACCAGACTATGTTATTTAATAGAATGGGTATAGAGGTAGGGGCTGAAGATTTGGGTTTGGTTGCGTGTGGGGGCCTCCCTATCCAACAGGTCCAAGTGTACAAATACCTGGGGCTATGGCTGGACACTTCTTTCAGTTGGACTACTCATATAAACAATTTGGCTGTGAATATAGGGAAAAGATTAAGTGCCCTTTACAGAATCAAAGACTGCATGAGTATAGAGGTAAGGAAACAGGTTGTGCACTATATGATTCTCCTTTTGTTTAACTATGGAGACATTTTATACTCCACAAGCCTAAAAAAAGATCTTCATAAGCTGGATATTTGTCTTAGTAGGTTGGCTCATTTTATATTAGGAGCCCCTTGCTTAACACATAAATGCTTAATGTATAGACAACTTGGTTGGAAGTATTTACACGATAGTCATAGTGAACATCTTTTGGCCTTTGTACATAAAGGGCTAACAGGTAAATTACCAAATTACAGCATGGAGAACTTGGTACCCAGGGTAAAAGCTGATTCTTTGAGATCAGCGAGTACTTTGGACCTTTTTATACCAAGGTACAATACAGATATAGGGAGACAATCAATATTTGTTAGAGGACCATAGTTGTGGAATAACATGCCTACATATTTTAGAACAGTGGGAAAAACTATAAAGTGGGGAATGCAAAACTTTGGTTGGGGGCATTTAATGAGAATTCTAGGCACTGCTGCACTTTAATTGAATAAATGTTCAACATACATTATATTGGAATGTTGTGTTCGAAATGTAAATTGAATTTAAGAGCCAGTAGGGTATGGCACTCAGGATGTATTCTTTTAAATTGAACTTTTGTATTTTTGTGTAAATTTGTAATTTTGTGTTTTGTCTTTGAATTTATTGTAACACGTTGTAACATGTGGACCTCATTGTAGATGAGCAAATGCTCAATTGAGTGTATCCAATTCATAAAGTTATTTATGAATAAAAATTAAAAGCAAAACAAACTTTTTCTGTGTGATGCTTTTGCAGTTTTGACCTCCTACATTGCAAGATCCCACAACTCTGCTGGCCCTCCCAACAGGTGATCCACAGCAATAAGGTGTCATTAGTTTCTTGTGGAACAAGCATTCCACAACTTTCACAACATGATGGCCCCTCTAGTTTTTATCTTTATGGGGCTATTTTGTAAATGTCTGGAGAGGGTCAAGAGATGGCCCCTCTAGTTTTTATGTATATATGTGATCTATATGGAAAATTAGGGGTTGGGGGAATCTTCAGGAACTCAGTTCAAGTAGTAACATTCAATGTTGTACGAAGTTTTGGAAGACAGAAGTGGAGAATGTTTTCTGCTGTGTAAAAAACGCACTATCAAAAAGTATAAAGTGCACCAAACAAAGTGGCTCAATGGTGCAGGAGTTGTCGGGGACTGCTTAGCACTCTGATAACCAGGGGTCACACTCCAAGCTCAGAACACAAGGAGTGGAGTGGGGTCTGGTGGCAGACAAATCGATGATCAGATGCTCTGCTTCCAGGAGGTATTCCCACTACATTGCTGCTTTCTACCATTGGGCAGAGGCAGTGAAAGGTCACAGCTTAGCACCAGGGAGAGAGCAGCAGTGAGGACAGCATGCACTCATGGCAAGTAGGATGAGGAGGAAGACAAAATACATCAGAGTAATACTGCAATTGTTTATGGAAAACATAAGCCATAGACCCCCTGGTTGGTATGTTACTTTCTAAACGAAAGGTGATGAGATCCCCTGGTGATATTTGTCTCAATTTTCTGCAATCTGGAAGTGATATGCTTCTAGTAAACATCATTCCACTAATTATCCAACCCTGCAGGGTTTCCACTGGGTAAACGTCTGTAAATAGCGACTTGGGGTTCCCCGGACAGAAATTAATTACAAAACTACTGTAGAGAGATAGAGAACTTAGTTCTCCAGCTGGGGTACAGAAAAAAGTGACTGCTTTTAATTTTAAAAGTATTTTTTTAGTGATTTATGCCACATGCCATAGTAAAGTACCCATGTGAATAGAGCAGGCTCAGAATTTTCAGGCAGTTCAGTAATTTCAAACTGAGGATGCTGGCCCATGCTGCTGCAAGATTCCAGGGAGGAACCAATTGTAATTGGTGCTGAGGAGTAGAATCAACTAACTGTCCAGTCAGGGGCCAGAATTTGGGAGAAACAATGTTGTTAGCATATGAAAGGAGCCGCGCAGCTCATTTTGGGGGTGATGTAGCAGGGAGACTGACCTTAAGGGACCAGTTCCTGACCAGAGGGACTCCATCCTATAGAGGTCTACAGCCAGACAGAGTCTTGGGAACTAGTTCAAATACAGTAGGTCTAGCCTGTAGGGGATCACCTATATCCCAGTGCTAGGGTCAGTAGAGCAGTGAGTAAGAACAGGGAGAGTTATAGTTATTGCCTTCAGCAGGTGGTACCTGTTCCTGCAAGTTGATTCAGTTTTGTATCCAGCAAGTTCAGCAAAGCATTTTTCCTACCAGCTCATCTTCAAGAACCATCAACACCAGTGTTTGACTGCTGTCTCCAGAGGGTACAAGATTTTGTTATCTAAATTCCAGAACTGTTAAAGCAGCAGTATTTGTTAGTTGGCAGAAAATCTCATCATGGAATTTTTTGGCCGATATGTATTTTTGGTATCTTTAGAGTCATGCCCAGTGTATTTTCAGTTTTCTCAGATATGGTTAAAACAGATTTTACAGCACATTTTCTAATTAATAAGTCACATCATTAAAGATTGCCACCACTTGCAAATTTTAAAAATCTCTTCTGTTGAGGTTACTTGTTGACAGTACATGCTAGATTCATAATGTGGATGTATTAGGAGGGTGCTGTCACGTTTCTGATAGTAAATAACACAACACTGTACCAAGATATTTAATTGTTCATGGCAGGCATGGTATGGGAGTTGGAACTTAATGTCAAAATTCCATGTCTTGGTTCAGATCCAGAAGCAAATGATTTGATACCTTTTAATGGACCAACATAGATGTAACAACAAGAACAAAGTGCTCTAGCTTTCGGACCAACCAGTCCTTCTTCAGAAGCTCATGGCAGTTGTTTAGAAAATACAATACTTATAACAGCTAGATAATGCAGAGAAAAACAGAAAAAAATCCCCATTGGTTTAAAATAGTCATTAAAAAAAAAAAAAAAAAACACAGAAGATGATGTCAGAGTAGTTTAACAGTACAATACTGCCTTCAGTCCGAAAGAACCTTGGGTACAGATGTGCTTGGTGGAACATACATACAAAGAATCCTACTGCATATAAATTTAATTGACATAAGATAACACTGCTGAAGCAGATAACTCCTAAATCAAGCTATGAGTGTCACAGTTAGTATAAGGATGTGATTACTGAAAGGCAACCCACCAGCTTAAAGACAAACTCAGATAGTTATAGATGCTCAAGAAATTACAATGTTAGCATTAAAGACAAGAATTACCAGTAAAGTTATCTTAAAAACATGTTTTAAGATAACTTTACTGGTAATTTTTGTCTTTAATGCTACACATTGTAATTCTATGAGCACTATAACTATCTGAGTTTGTCTTAAGCTGGGGGGTTGCCTTCAGCAATCACATCCTTATACTAACTGTGACACTCATAGCTTGATTTAGAGTTATCTGCTTCAGCAGTGTTATCTTATGTCAATTAAATTTATATGCAGTAGGATTCTTTGTATGTATGTTCCACTAAGCACATCTGTACCTAAGGTTCTTTTCGGACTGAAGGCAGTATTGTACTGTTAAACTACTCTGACATCATCTTCTGTGTTTTTTTTTTTTTAATGACTATTTTAAACCAATGGGGAATTTTTTCTGTTTTTCTCTGCATTATCTAGCTGTTATAAGTATTGTATTTTCTAAACAACTGCCATGAGCTTCTGAAGAAGGACTGGTTGGTCCGAAAGCTAGAGCACTTTGTTCTTGTTGTTACATCTATGTTGGTCCATTAAAAGGTATCAAATCATTTGCTTCTGGATCTATTCTTGCAAGGACCAATACGGCAACTACTAAATCTAGATATCTTGGTTCAGGAATGAAAGAAATTGAAATGAAAAATGGATGTCATGATTTTTTGTGCCAGACCAATATTATTGCTGGAAAAAACTATATGCTGTCTAATAAATAATGCTGCTTTAAGGAAAGTGGTACAGTAATCTCAAATTTATTTTGCGGGACTAGATCAAGAGGATTACTCATCTGCCATACAGGTATATCCATTGCTACAAAAAATAACTACCATCCAGCAATTAAAGAGACTTTGCTCAGGGACTGAAAGGGAATTTGAAATGTGAATAGCCTAGATGTATTTGTTAGCCAAATGTGATTTTTATGCTACAGTGATTACAGTGATTGCCATACAGTAAATGTTGTACAGTATGGTGAGTATAGAGCATAAGAGAATTGACATTGTAAGTGAAAGCTAAAGTGGTACCAGGCAAGGGTAGCTGGGTAAAAGGGGTGCATGGGCTGACTGATGTGGGTATAGGCCTAGTAGCCACTGCACACCCTTAAGGCATTTGTAAGCGAAAGTACTGCAACTGAGGTCTGAGGAGTGGCACAGTGCTGGTGATACTGGTAATACTGGAGGGCTGATGGGTATTACCATAGCTTACAGTCTCCCAGGGTTGCAGGTGCACACCTGTGGAAATAAAGAATGTAGAGTTAAGTACACATGCATGCAGTATACGTTAGTCAATGTAAGAAGTTAATTGCAAAAATGTGGGGCCATGTCTGTCATGATGACAGAACAGCACAGTGAACTTACCTTATTTCACATGAAAACTGGGCCTGTGTCATACTTCGAAGGTATCCAAGTCACACAGTTCTTGTTGTCTCTAGTGACAGTCCATTATAGTGCCTTCTCTTCTACACAGGTTCTTTCAACTATATGGTTGGTACAACAGGTGTGCATATCTGCCAGTGGTGGTGGGTGGAAAGAGAAGTAAGTGAACCTAAGTGGTTTGCCTTACATGCTCTGGTACCTGACCACTCTGTTACAACTTGATTTTTGGGATGTGAATTGCTCAGTAATCAAGTTACACATATATTTCAACCACAAGAGTTACAGCATTACCCACCACATCATCCCTTTTTATGGCTGCAGTGGGCGTAGCCCTGCAGACATCTTGCTATGACAGTAGAGAAGGGAGCTCTCCAGATACCCAATGGACTAGATAAAATTAGAGGTTTTGTAGAATCACTGCTAATTGAAGCAAGCAGTCTGCTCTGTTTATTTGAACTGAGCAGTCTTGAAAGCACTATTTTGCTCAGTGTGGGTAGAATTCTTTTTCAAGAAAGATCATAGATCATAAACATGTCAATTTAATCAGCATTTCAACTGTAAATGAGACTCATATTTCCCTCTCTTTCTAACTTTTTCCTCTTACTTGTGTTGCACTCATATTCACAAAATAGGTGATTTCATATCAGGCCTTCTCAAAAAACAGCTTCATTTTATACATGAATGCCAAAGTTTTAGAGAAATAATTAGCTGGGAGGCACAGCACTACAGATAAGATGTAACAGTGCTAAGGTCAAAAGTAACAAAAGGAATGCTGTGAAGATATACAAGGTCATAAAACATCCAAGACTAGAAAAACTGAAAGACACGATGCAACTGCATTTTCAGTGCTTGCACTGTGTAAACATATTTCTGTCTAACTGTGTTCATTTGTCAATATTATTTGTGAATATTCAGTCTTGCACTATTTAAACAGGTTCTGTCTATTACTTTATGTTGCTCTGAAAACTTAATATCTGATCTGTAAGATTTTCACTCTCCCATTAATGCCATCTAACTGCAACCCTGCTATGTATTTCTTTCATATTACCATCATGACACAATCTACCCAAAACTTATTTTATTATCACACATGCACTAATCCTGCACTTCTTTGCATTGAATCCAAGCTGCCATTCTTTAGACCATTTCTCCAGTTTTTAAGTCTTCCTTCATTCTTTCAATACCCCCCCCAGCATGTCCACCCTATTGCATCAGATGCGAAGAGGCATACCTTCCCCTCAAATCCCTCTGCAATGTACGGGAAAAAAGTCCAGATGGACCACATCCACCACACCTCCCTGGTTGCCCAGTCATGCCATAGATTAGTACAATGAGTTAGTGCAAAACATAGTGCTTATTGTAAATACAGTAAAAGTTAGGGTTAGATGTGTAAGTAAATCAATGCCATATAAGGCTGTGTGTGTGTGTGTGTGTGTGTGTGTGTGTGTGTGTGTGTGTGTGTGTGTAGACAGTGCACCACTATAGAAACATAGAATTTGATGGCAGATAAGGACCACTTGGCCCACCTAGTCTGCCCATTTCCCTACCTAATGGATAAGATGAAGATCCTAGTTATCCAACAGTCTACTTCCTCCTACCCCCCACTAGAATTGCCTTATGTCTGTCCCATGCATTCTTGAATTGCCCCACTGTTTTTGACTCTATGACCTCCTCGGAAAAGCTATTCCATGCATCCACAACCTCTCTGTGAAGAAATACTTCATCACATTACCTCTGAACCATCCCCTCTGTGTCTTCAAATTGTGCCCTCTAGTTCTTGCACACCTCTTTTTCTGAAAGATGCTACCCTCTTGGACTTTGTTGATTCCCTTGAGGTATTTGAATGTTTCTATCATGTCCCCCTTCTCCCTTCTTTCTTCGAGGCTATACATCTTAAGCTCCTTTAGTCTTTCTTCATATGTCTTCTGGTGCAGACCCTGCACCATTTTGGTTGCCCTCCTCTGGACAGCCTCCACCCTGTCTATGTCTTTGCAGATATGGGGTCTCCAGAACTGTACACAGTACTCCAGATGTGGTCTTACCAACTGTCTGTACAGAGGGCCAACAACTTCCTGTTTTCTACTGGTGATGCCTCTCCCTATGCATCCCAATATCCCTCTAACCCTCCTTACTGCCTTCTCACATTGAAGGTCATCTGATATGACTACCCCCCAGGTCCCTTTCCATTTTTTTTGTTGTCAGTATCTCACCACCCATTGTGTACTCTTCCCCTGGGTTTTTGTTTCCCAGGTGCATTACTTTGCACTTCTTTGCATTGAATCTAAGCTGGCATACATTTGACCATTCCTCCAACCTTTTGAAGTCCCTTTTCATCCTTTCCACCCCACCTTGTGTATCAAACCACCCTGTTGCAGATCTTTGTGTCATCTGCAAAGAGACATACTTTCCTTCCAGTCCCTCTGCAATGTCACTTATAAAGACATTAAAAAGGACTGACCCCAGTACTGAACCCTGTGGTACCCCACTAGTAACCTCCCTTTCTTCACTGTGGACTCCATTTAATATTACCCACTGTGTCCTGTTGTCCAGCCAGTGTTTTACCCAGGTTACCACCCTGGGACCCACTCCCAGGCTGGCTAATTTGCTTATTAATCTTTTGTGAGGGACTGTGTAAAATATGCTATACTGGAATATATAGGCATATACTGTATGTCTATATGTATTAGTCAGTGTGTGTGTATATCACAACAATTAGAAAGTGCAGTTAGGTGGCTCAGTGGTTAGTGCAAAAATTATTAATCTACATTCCCCTGCTATCTAGATCAGTTTCAGCCTTATGCATGTCATTGCTGATATAAATGAGGTTTCTAGTGGCAACCCCCCACCCTCTGATGCCTTCGATGCCTGACAAGAAGAAAACAGTCCCTCTGTGTCTTTTTTTTATCTGTAAAAATGTGTGTAGACAGTGCACTGCTATGTTATATTGGAATATATCTGCATATACGTGTATATGTATTTATCAGTGTGTGTGTGTGTATTACAACAATTTGAGAGGTTCGAGAGGCCACATCAGTGGCAGGAGGAGGCAATGTCCATGCCGCAGGGGTCTGGAGGCCACATCGGAGGCAAGCAAAGGACAGTGCCAGCAGGAATTGTCATCGGCATCAGCAGCAGGGACGGGGCGGCTCTTCTGCCAGGAGCCAATTGGAAGGTGAAGAACTGTATTCATCAGCTGTGTAGACTTCCGCTCCTGAATACAGCTTCCATCTAGTGAGATGTTAAATTTAAGCTGAGCAGCTGGGCTTAAAAGCTAAGCTGCTGCTCGCACAAGCCAGAAGGGAGCTGTATTCAGGAGCAGCATTCCACGCCGCAGAGGTTTGGGAGACCACACCAGTGGCAGGAGAAGGAGGAAGCATCTACGCTGAAGGGGTCCAGAGGTGGCATCAGAGGCAAGAGAAGAATGGCACCAGCAAGAATCATCAGCCACATCAACAGCAAGGAAGGGGCAGCTCCTCTGCTGGGAGCCAATTAGAAGGCAAGGCACTAAATTCAAACTGAGTGGCTGGGCTTAAAAGCCAAGTTGCTGCCTGCATAAGCCAGAGGGGCACTGTATTCAGAAGTGGCAGTCCATGCCGCAGAGGTTTGGGAGGCCACATCTGTGGCAGGAGAAGGAAGTGGCGTCCACACCACAGGGGTCTGGAGGCCACATTGGAGGTAAGAGAAGGATGGTACCAGCAGGAATTTTCAGCAACAGGGAAGGGGTGGCTCCTCTTCCAAGGAGCCAATCAGAAATTGAGGTGCTAAAGTCAAGCTGAGTGGCTGGGCTTAAAAGCTGAGCCACTGCCCACACAAGCCGGGGGGAAGCTGTGTTCAGAAGCAGCAGTCCACACCACAGAGATTCAGGAGGCCGCACTGGTGGCAGGAGAAGGAGGCTGTGTCCACGCAGCAGAGGTCTGGATGATGCATCAGAGGCAAGAAAAGAACAGTGCCAGCAGGAATTATCAGCCACCTCAGTGGCAGGGAAGGTGCAGCTCCTCTGCTGTGATCCAGTCAAAAGGCAAGGCACTAAATTCAATGGTAAGGCAAGGCAAATTTTATTTTTCTGGTGTCCAATCCTAGAGACCTTCCTGAGACCCCGAGGTAGAGTGCATTATAGTAGTCAAGCCTTGATGTCACAAAACTGTGTGCCAAGGTGGGGAGGTCTAGGGGTGGAACTAGGGGCTTGATCCTGGTGATATTCCTCAGATGGTAGAAGCTGGTCTGGACAACAGATGACACCTGAGCCTCATATGTCAGTCTGCTGTCAAAGATTACACCAAGATCATGCACCCTAGAGAAGGCATTCAATGGCACAGACCCCAAGAACAAACCTGTCTCTGTGCCAGAGGCCATCCTATCATGCCCTCTGCTCGACTCCACAACAAGTACCTCCATCTTATTGAGTGGCTGGGCTTAAAAACTGAGCTGCTGCCCACACAAGCCAGAGGGGAGCTGTATTCGGGAGTGGCAGTCCACACTGCAGAAGTTTGGGAGGCCACATCAGCAGCAGGAGAAAGAGGCAGTGTCCACACCACAGGGGTCCACAGGCCACATCGAAGGCAAGAGAAGGATGGCACTGGCAAGAATCATTGGGCAAATCGGCGATAGGGAAAGGGAGGCTCCTCTGCTGGCAACCAATTGGAAGGTGAGGTGCTAAATTCAATCTGAGCCACTGGGCTTCAAAGCAGAGCCACTGCCCACATAAGCCATAGGGGAGCTGTATTCAGGAGTGGCAGTCCACACCACAGAGGTTCAGAAGGCCACATCAGCAACAGGAGAAGGAGGCAGCATCCATGCTGCAGGAATCTGGAGGCCGTATTGGAGGCAAGAGAAGAACGATGCCAACGGGAGTCATCAGCTGCATTGGTGGCAGGGAAGGGGGGGACTTCTCTTCCGGAAGCCAATCAGATGGTGAGGCACTAAATTCAAGCTAAGCAGCTGGACTTAAAAGCTGAGCTGCTGCCTGCACAAGCCAGAGGGGAGTTGTGTTCAGGAGTAGCAGTCCACGGCACAGAGGTTGAGGAGGCCACATCGGCAGCAGGAGAAGGAGGTGGGTCCATGCGGTAGGGGTCTAGAGGCTGCATCAGAGGCAAGAGAAGGACAGCGCCAGCAGGAATTGTCAGCCACATCGACAGCAGGGAAGGGGCAGCTTCTCTGCCGGGAGCCAATCAGAAGTTGAGGCACTAAATTAAAGCTGAGTGGCTGGGCTTAAAAGCTGAGCTGCTGCCTGCACAAGCCAGAGGGGAGCTGTAACAGGAGTGGCAGTACATGCCACAGCAGTTCGGGAGGCCACATCAGCAGCAGGAGAAGGAGGCAGCATCCAAGCTGCAGGGGTCCAGAGGCCACATTGGAGGCAAGAATAGGATGGTCCCAGCAGGAATCATTGGCTGCATCAGTGGCAGGGAAGGGGTGGCTCCTCTGCCAGGAGCCAATGAAAAGGTGAGGTGCTAAATTCAAGCTAAGCAACTGGGCTGCAAAGCCGAGCCACTGCCCACACAAGCCAGAGGGGAGCTGTATTCAGGAGCTGAAATTTGTCCCACCCACAAGCCCCACACCACCTCCATTATTAAATGGGAACACTGAGCATAACCTATTGGAAGCTGCACCTAGCAGGAGGAGCCAGGGGGCAGAGAAGTTCAGATCAGGGGATGTAGCTGCTGGAGAAGGAGAAACCAAGGGCTGCAATAGTTTGACTCTGCATGGTCAGGAACAGTTAAAGTGGCAGTGAACTGGTGCTGATATAATTTGAGCCGAGGGTCATGGAGGAGGGTATTGAGAAAGGAACTTTTCTAGAAGGAGCTGGTCACTGCAGAGAAGGTAAACTGTGACTAATTTTTGACAGGCAGTGGACTGGTATTCAAAAAACAGGACTCTGAGAGGGAGGAGAGAGTAAGCATACAAAGCAACAGGAGAGGGGCCACAAAATAAGACACAACAGGAGTGGTACAGTACAATGGCTGTGGAGTGGCAGTCTTCTGGGAGACATTCTGGAGGCTGCAAAGCTGCCCTATTTGCAGGCACCTTTCTGGTCTGAGGGAGGAGGAGGTTGCCTGTATCCAGGCTGACCTGGCTAGAATTTGAGAAACCTCCTGCCCCCCACCCAGGGACCACCAGGGCCACCGCTGCTATGTCAGAGGGACAGGAAGCTAATCCTCCAGATCACGGGAGCAGCTGCACGAGGGAGGGAACTGGATGTCATTGTCCACCTAGGGACAAATGACCTGGCTGGGAATGGGATCAGAGCAGTGCAAGAGGAGTTTGTAGAGTTGGGGAGGGGCCTTAGGCAAGTAGCATGTACAGTAACCTTCTCGGAGGTGCTGCCTGTCTATGGCAAGGGTGATGCTAGGGAACTCCACACCATGGGATTCAATAAATGGTTGAAAAACTGGTGCAGAGCTCAGGGTTTTGGCTTCATTTGGGACTGGGGATCCACCTGGAGGGATACAGTCCTATACTGCTGTGACGGTCTGTATCTGTCCGGGAGGGGAACCAGGATCCTAGGTAATAGGTTTAACTGCTTAATTGGCAAGCATTTAAACTAGACAAGGTGGGAGGCACTGAAAAGGAGCAGGGGAAATCTCAGCCTCCCCCCCAAAACATGGTTGTTAGCAAGGTAAACACCAAGGTAGAGAAGTCAGTAGGGAGCAGGATGGGGTAAATGCAGAAAAAGGCAAAGGCAATAAGGACAGGGATGGGGGTAAAAGGGTAAGGCCATCAAAAAATGGAGAGTGATGAGTACCAATGCCTGTAGTCTGTGTAACAAGCTCCCTGAACTAGTGGCCTTGATGGAAGAGGGGCACCTGGATATTGTGGCAGTCACGGAAGCATGGTACACAGAGACCCATGACTGAGATGTCATCATACCAGGGTACACAGTCTACAGGAGGGAGAGAGAGAGTAAAAGAAGAGGAGGAGGAGTAGCTCTGAATGTAAGGGATGGGATCAAAGCAATGGAACTAAAGAGTAAACAGGGAGTAGAGAAGGCACTGTGAGTCACCGTGGAGAAAGAAAATGGCACCACAATCCCAACAGGAGTTGTATACAGACCCCCATCTCAAGGGGAAGGCAATGAATAAGGAAATGATAGAACGCATCCTTAGAATGGCAGAAAAAGGGGAGATATTGTTGATGGGGGACCTGAATATACCCGATGTTAGCTGGAGCACCTTTGCTGCAGCCACATCCAAGAGCAGGGTCATTCTTGATGCCCTACAGGGGCAAGCCTCAGACAGCTAGTGTTGGAACCCACTTGGGAGGAAGCATTCTTAGACCTGGTACTCTCAAATGGGGACAGAGAAAGGATCTCAGATTTAGACGTAGGTAGCCATCTGGGAACAAGCGACCACCAAACAGTGTGGTTCATGATAAACACAGCCTTAGAGTCAAGCCATACAAAAGCAAGAGTACTGGACTTTAGGAGGGCTGACTTTGAGAAAATGGGAGAGTGCCTCAGAAAAGCACTAGGAAATGGGCAAGAAGGAGGGGTGGAGGAACAATGGGGAAAAATCAAAACAGTCATCACAGAGACAATAAGCCTTTGTGTGAAGCAAATCAACAAAACAAAATGAAGGAAAAAAAACACTATGGTTCTCCAAAGAGGTGGCGAGGAAGGTTAAGGAGAAAAAGGTAGCATTCAGGAAGTATAAGGAAGCACAGAAGAAGCAGGACTGAGAACTGTATCAGTTAAAGCACAAGGAAGTGGGGAAGGCAGTCAGAATAGCAAAGGCCCAAACTGAGGAAAAGATAGCCAACTCAGTTAAGAAGGGGGATAAAGCCTCTTATCGGTACATTAGGGAGTGAAGAAAGACCAAAGGAGGGATAGTGAGGCTTAATAAAGTGAAGGGAGGGTGGGCAGAGGGTGACAGTGAAAAAGCAGGGATATTGAATGAATACTGCTGCTCAGTATTCACAAAAGAAGAGGAGGGGGAGGTACCTAAACCAAAGAATAGAAGCACTTTCGATAGGGGGGTCGATACCAGTCCATTCACAGAAGAAAGGGTATTGAAAGAGTTCCTAAAACTGAAGGGGGACAAAGCAATGGGGCCTGTTGGTATTCACCCTAGAATTCTAAAAGAACTAAGGGGAGAACTAGTGACACCACTGACTACCCTTTTTTACAAATCATGGGAGGATGGTGTGGTACCTGAGAACTGAAGGAGGGTGGATGTGATTCCACATCACAAAAGTGGGAGCAAGACAGAGGCAGAAAACTACAGACCTGTCAGTTTGACCTCAGTGGTAGGGAAAATGATGGAATCACTTCTGAAGGAAAGAATTGTTGAGTACCTAGAGGCCAGTGGGGTGCAGGACCCAAGGCAGCATGGATTCACAGTGGGAAGGTCATGTCAGATGAATCTAATTGATTTCTTTGACTGGGTGACCAAAGTAGTAGACCAGGGAGGGGCTGTGGACATGGCCTACCTAGACTTTGACAAGGCATTTGACACAGCCCCACACAAAAGATAAATAAACAAGAGGCCAGGCTTGGTGTGGGTTCCAGGGTTGTAGTCTGGGTAAAACATTGGCTGGACAACAGGATACAGAGAGTAATAGTAAATGGTGTCCACTCCAAAGAAAGGGGGTTTCTAGTGGGGTACCACAGGGTTCAGTACTGGGACCAGTCCTTTTTAATGTCTTTATAGGTGACATTACAGTGGGACTGGAAGGAAAAGTATGCCTCTTTGCAGATGACTCAAAGACCTGCAACAGGGTTAATACACAAGAGGGTGTGGAAAGGATGAGAATAGACTTGGCAAGGTTGGAGGAATGGTCAAAAGTATGGCAGCTTAGATTCAATGCAAATAAGTGCAGAGTAATGCACCAGCGAAACAAAAACCCAGGAGAAGAGTACACAACTTGGGGGGAGGTACTAACAACACCAAACATGGAAAGGGACATGGGAGTAGTCATATCAGATGACTTAATGGTAGGCAAGCAATGTGAGAAGGCAGTAAAGAGGGCTGGGGGGATACTGGGATGCACAGGGAGAGGCATCACCAGTAGAAAACAGGAAGTTGTTATCCCTCTGTACAGACAGTTGGTGAGACCCCATCTGGAATACTGCATGCAGTTCTGGAGACCTCATCTCCACAAGGACATAGACAGGATGGAAGCAGATCAGAGGAGGGCAAATAAAACGGTGCAGGGTCTGCACCAGAAGCCATATGAAGAGACTAAAGGATCTTAATATGTATACCCTTGAGGAAAGGAGGGAGAGGGGGAACATGATAGAAACGTTCAAGTACCTCAAGGGAATCAATAAAGTCTAAGAGGGTAGCATCTTTCAGAAAAAGAGATGTGCAAGAACAAGGGGGCACAGTCTGAAGACAGAGGGGGGACGGCTCAGGGACATTGTAAGGAAGTATTTTTTCACAGAGAGAGTAGTGGATGCATGGAACAGCCTTCCTGAGGAGGCTGTGGGGTCAAAAACAGTGGGGAAATTCAAGAATGCATGGGACAGACTTAAAGCAATTCTTGTGGGGGGTAGGAGGAAGTAGGCCGTTGGTTAACAAGGATCACAGAAGGTAATAGTGAATGGAACACATTCTGAAGAAAGGGGGGTTACTAGTGGAGTACCTCAGGGCTCAGTACTGGGTCCAGTTCTCTTTAACGTCTTTATAGGTGACATTGCAGAGGGTCTGGAAGGAAAGGTATGCCTCTTTGCAGATGACACAAAGATCTGTAACAGAGTTGATACACAAGGGGGAGGTAGAAAGCACGAGAAGGGACTTGGCAAGGTTGGAGGAACGGTCAGACATATGGCAATTTAGATTCAATGCAAAGAAGTGCAAAGTAATGCACCTGGGAAATAAAAATCCAGGAGAAGAGTACACAATAGCAGGGGAGGTACTAACAACAACATATATCCAGCGGCTCCCATGCCCTCCTGGTACCTAAAACCCATACACAAATGGGTGACCGAGCCTTCGCTGCCTATGCACCCAGGGTTTGGAACTCTCTTCCAACTAGCACTCGCTCCTCTCCCTCACACCAGAGCTTTAAAGCCTCCCTCTGGGGTTTTCTCAAAACGGCTGTTACCTGTCTCTGCACTAGACAATCCCTCTCAGCCTGAGATGCCCCAACTAACTGAGATGCTACCTAAATATTACGATGTGGGCAGAGCACAACTGTGCTCATACTCCTCCTGTTCTCACAGCATATATAAAAATGGACCATTTAGGCCCACCGGCAAAACAGGGTGAGCACTATAACTGTGCACTCCTTTCTCTCGCACTGGGCCCACTCTATCCCAACTGTGACTCCTCCTTATTCTAACTGCTAGCCTTACAACTTGCTGCCTGGAGCGATGAATTCACACTGCACTTCTTCCTACTGACTGCAGTGTTTAATACTGTATTGTAATACCTGTTTTAGGTATTGTCTTACAATGTCCCTGTGTTCTGGTCACTTTATATTAACTCTTCACTACTATTTGCCTGATGAAATCTGATGCTTGTAAAGTCCCTGATGTGCTAATTCTATGTAATGTAATCTTCCACTTGTATTTGCCTGATGTTCATGTATGTACCTTGTAATGTACCTTGTAATCTCCCGGGTCGCACCTGAAAATAGGGACTTGGCTGTCTAGTGTGCTTACCCGGTTAACAAAAGCAAATAAATAAATAAATAATGGAAAGGGATCTGAGTGTAGTCATAGCAGATGACCTAAAGGTGGGTAAGCAATGTGAGAAGTCAGTAAGAATAGCCAGGGGGATACTGGGATGCATAGGGAGGGGCATCACAAGTAGAAAAAGGGAAGTGGTTATCCCTCTGTACAGACAGTTGGTGATACCCCATCTGGAGTACTGCGTGCAGTTTTGGAGACCTCATCTATGCAAGGACATAGACAGGATGGAAGCAGTCCAGAGGAGGGCAACTAAAATGGTGCAGGGTCTACATCAGAAACCATATGTAGAGAGACTGAGAGAGCTTAATATGTATACCCTTGATGAAAGGAGGGTCGGGGACATGATAGAAATTTTAAGTACCTCAAGGCAATCAACAAAGTCCAGGAGGGTAGCATCTTTCAGAAAAAAGAGATGTAAGGACAAGCACAATTTAAAGTTAGAGGGGGACGTGCTCAGGGTAATGTGAGGAAATTTTTTCATGGAGAGTAGTGGACGATGAAACCACCTTCCTGGAGAGGTTGTGGGGTCTAAAACAGTGGGGGAATTCAAAGATGCATGGGACAGACATAAGGCAATTATAATGGGGGGTTGCAGGAAGTAGACTGTTGGTAAACTAGAATCTGCAGCTTATCCAATAGGTAGGGAAATGGGCAGACTGGGTGGGCCAAGTGGTCCTTATCTGCCGTCAAAGTCTATGTTTCTATGTTTCAGTACTAAGAGGTGTCAGATGGGGTAGCAAGGGAGAGAAGCATAGTCGTTTTTGGGTGGAGGTCATGCCAGGAATGACAGTGGAAAGGGTGGGGCAATCTATTCTGAAGTATGCTAGAAGGGGCATGAAGAAACCTCACCTAATTCTGCACTTGGAGACAAACGAACTAGCTGATGGTACAGCAGATGTAGTGAAGAAGAAGTTTGAGGAATTAGGCCCAATTTGCAAGGGGGAAGGAAGATCAGTAACTTTCTCTGAGGTACTTCCAGTTCCCAGAGCAAGCACAGCAAGAAAACTGAGAATACAGGAATTTAACAAATGACTGGGAACCTGGTGCCAGGACAAAGGGTATGGGTTGGTGGGGGTGGGAGGGTGACCTGGGAGGAATGCAGACTTTATGTTAACGATACAGTAGACTGCACTTGAACAAAGAGGGCAAGAAGGTGTTGAAGCAGAGGATTGGGGAGTACATAGGAGAAAAAGGGAATTTAAACTAGAGAGGGGTAGCAAGAGGGTTAGAGGTATGCAGAGGCCTCATGATGGGAAACCATAAGGGCTTAACCCCCATAACAGTGAAATAAGACTAGGGGCAAGTACTGGAAGGAGTGCCAGAAAGGGAGGGCAGTTGTGGGGGTGAGAGAAGGTAAGGAGATGGAAGATGGTCTCCTTAAATGCTAGAAGCTTGGGGAATAAAATGGCAGAACTACAGACTCTCATGGTGGTGGGTGATGTGGACATGGTGGCCATCACCAAAACATGGACCGCCCAATATCATGAATGGGACCTGGCAGTCCAAGGATACAGGATATTCTGCAAAGATAGAGTTGATGGAAAGGGCGGGGTAGCGTTTTATATGAGAGAGGAGCTGAAGTGTGTAAGGGAGGAAATTCAAGACACCAGGAATAGGACACTGAGGTTGGGAGTGGTGTATAGGCTGCCCTCCTAAACAGAGGAGTTGGATGGGGAATTAGAGGGGCAGATCCAGAGGACCTGTGGGAAGGGGGGTGTGGTGATAGTGGGAGACTTCAACCTGCTGGGATTGGATTGGAGTACCACTGCCACCAATAATAGAAGAGAGCAGGTAGTGATGGACGCATTCCAGGATAACTTCCTGATGCAGCTGGTCAGTGAACCAACCAGGGAAGGGAACATCCTTGACCTTGTGCTGACTAATGAGGAGTGTGTGAGGGAACTGATGTGGAAGAAACACTGGTAGGAAGTGATCACCAGTCAATATGGTTCCAGTTGAATATGGGTAAGGAAGGGGTGGGATCTGACATGAAGGTGCTGAACTTTAGGAAGGTTAATTTCAAGAGGATGGGTGGGGTGGCACAGGAGTTCCTAGCCAGAATTCAGCCTAATATGGATACGAACCAGAGGTGGGAGCTCATAAAGCTAGGGACAGTAGAGGTAACCAAATCCTGCACCAAGGCCCAGAGTAAAAAAAGCTAGGGCTAAGAAACCTAGCTGTGTAAGCAAGGGAGTCATGGACTGGCTAAGGAAGAAAAGAGTCACCTTTAGGAGATAAAAGATAGCTGGGAGGGAAGGACAGGGAGGAGTGCCCAAAGGAGGCAAAGGAGGTGACTAGGGCAGTAAGGGCAGCCAAGGCATCCAGGGAACTCAGGTTGGTGCAGGGCATTAAAGAGGAGGAGAAGAACTTTTTCAGGTACATCAGGGAGAAAAGGAGTTGGAAGGACCAGATAGTAAGGATTAAGAGGGAGGGGGATGGGTGCATAAGTGGGGCAAAAAGGCAGAAGCGCTTAACGACTACTTCTGCTCAGTATTTACTAAGGAGAAGGGGGGTAGAGACCCAAAGTGGGAGGTTGGGTAGGAACGGGGGATGAAGACAGATGGGGAAATCACAGAAGGTAGAGTGCTTGAGGCACTAAGGGCACTAAGGGTGGACAAGGCGCCAGGGCCAGATGGCGTTAACCCAAGGGTACTAAAGGAGCTAGCAGAGATCCTGGCAGGGCCATTGGCAGGCCTATTTAATACCTCACTGGACTTTGGATGTGTACCTCAGGATTGGAGGATAGCTCATGTGGTTCCCATCCATAAGAGTGGCTCCAAGGATGAACCGGGGAACTGTAGACCAGTGAGTCTCACGTCCATTGTGGGAAAACTAATGGGGACAATCCTGAAAGAAAGGCTGGTGAACCTTCTGGAGTCCAGTGGGCTGCAGGACAGTAGACAGCATGCCTTTGTCATGGGCAGATCCTGCCAGACCAACCTGGTAGAACACTATGACTCGGTGGCTAGGCAAATGGACAAGGGCTATGCGATGGATATCCTGTACATGGACTTCAGTAAGGCATCCAACTCAGTGCTGCATGGGAGACTTTGAAGAAAGCTAGATGGCACAGGGGCAAGTGTAAAAATGGTGGGATCGGTGGCAAACTGGCTTCAGGGAAGGTAGCAGAGAGTGTTGGTGGTGGGAGGGGAACTCTCATCCCCAAGAGTGAGGTTCTGCAGGGCTCTGTGTTGGGGCCAGTTTTATTAGGCACATTTATTGCAGACATTTCTGAGGGCATCAACAGTAAGATCAGTCTATTTGCTGATGACACCAAGATGGGAGTGGTGGTGGATGACTTAAGGGGATGGCAGGGTTTGCAAGAGGATCTGACAAAGCTGGAGACCTGGTTGGATACCTGGCAACTGGGGTTCAATGCCAAGAAATGTAAGGTACTGCATTTTCGGGCAAAGTATTCAAGGAGAAGCTACCAACTGGGGGGAGTGCAGCTAGCCAAGACTGTGGAGGACAAAGATCTGGGGGTGCTCATTACGGAATCAATTAACAACTCAGCACAATGTAGGAAGGCAGCAGCAAGGGCCAACAAAATGCTGGGTTGTGTCACAAGGGGTATAACCTCATGGAAGGGGGAGATAATTCTGCCATTGTATAGATCGCTGGTTAGATCTCACCTGGAGTACTACATTCAGTACTGGAACCCGAACCTGAAAAGGGGCATTAAATTGCTGGAGGGGGTGCAGTGTAGAGCAACAAAGATGATCCAGTGTCTGGGGAATTACCATATGAAAGTAGGCTGAGAGTTGACCATGTACTCACTGGAGGAGAGGAGGGACGGGGGATATGATCGAGACCTTCAAGTACATGAGAGGAATAAACAAGACTGATATGGAAGGACTATTCAAATTAAGGGTGGGAAGGGACACTTGAGGCCATGATATGAGATTGGAGAGGGGAAGGTTCAGGAGGGGGATGAGAAGACACTTTTTTATGGAGAGGGAGGTGGCAGAGTGGAACGTGCTACCAGCAGAGGTGGTAGTCAGTAGAACAGTGAGCTGCTTCAAGAAGGGCAGGGACAGAGTGAGAGGGAGGATCAAGGGAGGGGGTAAGGAGGGAGGACAGCTGCAGAATAGGGCTGTTAGCTGCAAAGTCGAGCAGACTCAATTGACCAATAGGCCTTTTTCTGCTGGCAGTTTTCGTGTGTTCATATGTTTGTAATTAGAAAGTGCAGTTAGGTGGCTCAATCGCTAGTGCAAAAATTGCTAGTCTACATGCCCCCACTATCTAGATCAGTTTCAGCCTTATACATGTCATTAAATGAGATGTCTAGTGGCAACTCTCACCTTCTGATGTCCCTCAGAGCCCGAAAAGAAGAAAATGGTCCTGCAATGTCTTTTTCTTTATTTGTAAAAATGTATGTAGACAGTGCACTGCTATGTTACACTGGAATATACATGCATATATGTGTACATGTATTAGTGTGTGTGTATCACAACAGTTAGAAATTGCAGTTAGGTGGCTCAGTGGTTAGTGCAAAAATTGCTAGTTGACACATTTCTAACTCCCCACAATACCATTATTTTGCAGCCATATTGGTTCTTGCTAGAGTTTGTTATGTATGTGGCAGTAATCAAAATTGATTTTAAACGGGTTTAAATGCTCAACCCAAACGCAGGCAATCGATTTACTTCTATCAGTGCACTTCACTTGGATTGGACTTTGATTCAGTAGTCCTTCTTCTCTGCGTGTACATGTTTGTACAGTATAACTTGATTACTAAGTAATTGACACCTAGTAATTGAGTTATACATCACATGTAACTGGGTTAAGTTTTTTACTTACATTTTATACCTCCATTCTATCTCTGCCACTCGATTCCCTCTGGAACTCCTGATGTACAACCCCACTCCCACACTTCTCACACTGACTAACATCCCTCCACAGAGCCATGGTTTACCAACAAGGTGGGTCGATAAGGGAATTTACTTCTGAATACTCAAGTAGATTAGGTGGTGTCGCAGTGGAAGTATGGAGACCTGCTATTCCGGGGTCTCACGTGGAAACATAGACTTTGCTGGCAGAAAAAGACCATTGGCCCATCCAGTCTTCCCTATTTTCTTACCCTACCATACCTTGTGAGCTACTGTTTAGCCAGGGTTTTCACCCTTGTCTCCTTTCCCTTGCCCCCCACCATACTGTTACCCCTCCATGTAACTATCAGACCTCTTACTCTGACCCAGCTGTGCTTGAACCCATTTATGGTTTATGCTCCTACCACCTCAGCTGGCAGGCTGTTCCATGTCTCAACCACTCTCTCCATGAAGTAAAATTCTCTCGCATCGCTCCTTAATCTCCCCCACCAGCTTCCACTCATGCCCCCTTGTTAGTGACCCACTATTCCTGTTGAATAGCTCCTCACAGTTTGCCTCTTTAATTCCTTTTAGGAACTTGAAGATCTCTATCATGTTGCCCCTCTCCATTATAGTCTCCAGCAAGTATATGTTCGTGTCCTTAGCCATTTCTCATAGGATCTGCCCTGTCAGCCTGAAATCATCTTGGTTACCATTTGCTGCACTGTAGCCAGTCTATTTCTGTCTTTCCTCAGGTAGGGACTCCAGAGCTGGGCACATGATCTCTATAGAGATGGTCTTGCCTTTTTCCTCCTTCTATTGAATCCTTCTAAATTAGAGATGTGGGGCCCGATTCCAGGAAGAATGCCACAACTCGCTGGTGTATGTGAGTTGCGACAATCACCACTATGCCAGGGACCCTGTGCCACATTCCAAGAGTGGCAGGGTGCCGGCACTTATGGCATGCAGGTTGTGCCATGCGGAGGCTAACGCCACGGGCATGGCATAATAGCCCCACATGTCACAAGTCACAGTCCACTGTGGAATCATCTTTCCCTACGTGCCTTTCCATATGTCGCTGATGAACATATTAAAAAGGACAGGTTCTGGGGGTGGAGCCAGAAGCCTAGCAGGAAACAAGCTTTTCTCGGTGCTCCTGATCAGTTTGAGTGACTTCTCAAAGTTACAGAATTTTCTTGTAGATTAAATTACTAATCAGCAGCAGAGTTACGTTGAACTTTCCAAGCAGAACAGGTTGATATCAAATTTGATATGGGTCATTCTCAGAACACAACAAAAAATGATCCGTTAACTCCGGGGCCTACCCATGTTGCGGGCCAGCAAAGAATGGCACACAGACAAACAGAAGAATCACCAGCCACATTTGATTTTTACAGAGAGCAGTAGTGGATTTAACAAAATCTATTAAGATGCTGGATCAAAAAATGGATCAATATGTGGGATGCCTGGCAACTGCAGAAGGGAAAATTGATGGAGTGGTGGAAAAGGCAACGGACTTAGAGAAAACTGCAAATACGGCAATGGCAGTGGCGGCAGCCACAGTCAAGGAGCAGAGCATAGTGTGGACCTGGATTGAGCAACTGGAAAATACCATCCAATCAGTTAATATATGTATCTAAAGGCTCACTGAAGCAGTAGAAGAAGACCTAGTGACATTCCTAGAGAGGTGCTTGCCAGAAGCACTTGGACTTGGACATGTTGTACATATCCAAAGGGCTTAACGAATTATCCCCCGACATGCTGGGGTAGGAAGAGAGGGGTCCAGGACTATTCTTCTGGTCACGGCATTGATGGAAGACAGGGATCGCTTATTGTGGGCAGCAAGTGAACATTTCCCTGTAACTATGGAGGACACCCGCATTCTGTTTTTCCTGGACTATTTGTTTGCCACCAGGCAGCATTGATGAGCGTTCAAAGGGGTAGCCAAGAAACTGAAAGACCTGGGCATAGGTTACTGAATTGGATTCCTGGCTTGGTTACAATTTACTATCTCTAAAAAGTAGTACTGTTTTACTGACCCCAAGACAGCCGGGGTTCTGGTGGAGAAGCATGCTGTACTGATGCGCCAAGCCGTGGACAGTAACCAAGACGAAATGCTGTTGGAAGAAACTTAACTTATCAAAAGAACTATTACCAGTTGAGAGGGTTGTAAGTACCATTACTAACATCCCCAAAGTCTGATTCTGACAGCTTATTTTGGTTTGAACTATTCCTTGAACTGGTGTTTCTCTTTCAGGTTAAATGTGACAGATTAGAACGTACCTGCTAATACTGTTATGGCTGTCCATGATTGCTAAATACAGTGGCCAGGATGTTCAAAGGGGTTGCACATGGTGGAACAGTGTTGTGCCTTGCACAACCCACAGATGTGCCCCGGCATGATATTCAAAAGGGGAATTTGCTCTGCACAAATCCTGATGCGCCGGGGCACACCAGTAAAATATGCGCGCAGGTGCAGGGCGGATCTATGCATTTCCGCGTGACATCCCGATATTCAGCCTGGGATGTGCGCGATATGCAGGCATACATCCACCTTGCACCGCACAGGGGGTGCAAAGATGTGTCAGAAAACAGAGTGATCACACTTCCAGGCCGGCTGCTGTATTGCTGGGTGCAACACGGCAACCGCCTGCTGTGGGTGGCCATCCAACCTCCCAAGGCACAGGCCAGGTGTCTGTCCCCCTCCACCCCTGATCGCTGGCTTAGTAAATAAAACAGAAACCCTGGTGGTCCAGTGGCCCCGCCTCCCCAGTCCGATCATGGGCATAAATACATATATCCTATCCCTGGTGGTCCAGTGGACCTGCCCTCCAGCCCGATCACGGGCGTAGTGACAATAATAGTATCCCTGGTGGTCCAGTGGATGGACTCCCTGCCCAATCGCGGGCATAAATGAAGAATTCCATTCCCTGGTGGTCCAGTGGACTGAATCCAGCCCGATCGCGGGCTTTGTGCAATAATATGTATCCCTGGTGGTCCAGTGGACCCACTCCCAAGCCCGATCACGGGCTATGTAACTGTAACAATCCCTGGTGGTCCAGTGGTACTCCCCTCTCCACCTGCCCCCTCAGTCCCACCACCCTACTCCCCCCAGTCAGTGGCGGGTGGCAGCTCCCCACCTGCAAGCCGCCTGACCGCCATCGAGCATGAGCATATAGCACGGTTGAGTTGTTACCGGTGAGCGATGATCAAGATTGTACAACACAGTCCCGCATGTGAATGAAAGTTATTCACAAATCTGGACTGTGTAGTACAGCACGGTCTGCACACCCATTGGCCCATGCTGTAGAGCAATGAGCCTACAGCCGATACTGCACGCTGTCAGTTGGCGGGCAGCTAGGTGGCTTGTGGTGGGAGCTGCCACCTGCTGCTGACCATGGGGGGCGGGTGGTGGGACTGAGTGGGCGGGTGGGGAGGGGGTACCACTGGACCACCAGGGATTGTTAGAGTTACATAGTACATAATTGGGCTTGGGAGTGGGTTCACTGGACCACCAGGGATACATATTATTATTATAAGCCTGCGATCGGGCTGGATGTGGTCCACTGGACCACCAGGGAATGGAATTCTTCATTTATGCCCACGATCAGGCAGGGAGTCCATCCACTGGACCACCAGGGATACTATTATTGTCACTATGCCCGCGATCGGGCTGGAGGGCAGGTCCAGAGTTGTCTATTTGATATTTTATATATAAAGAGAAATGCTGTGTTTAATGTTAAAATGTTTTAATGTGCTGTGTGATATAAGATGGAGTTGGGGATGTAACAGATCAGCACTTTTGCACACTGAGAGCCATATTCTCCTGAGAGAGGTGCATGTGGCCCTCTACTCCATCGGACAAGAGGTGTCTGTGTTGCCAGAGATGCAACCTTTCATCTGTCTGGTTGGATAAGATCCCCTGCAGTCTCTGTAACATATTGACCAAACAGCATTTTCAGTTGCCACTGAAGTATGGTTTTGATAAGGACTCTACTTGTTAATCTCAACAGTTCTGTTAATTAAAACTCAGTCTACAATTTAAATGTTGCTATCCTGCCTAACTGGTTATATTTTTTCTCCTGGGAGCACATATAGGGAAGCGAGCATAGTGCTAAATAATAGCATGCATATGGTCATTAACCCAGTAATTGGGTAGGAATTTTATGGTGGGTAGTTTTGTTTATGTGCCATTGACCCACTGCATTGTCTGCATTTATGGCTCCATTTGTGAGTAGACTTGTATCCAATACATAATTTGTACCCCTCCCCCTTTGTGGTAACAATGTGAAATGTGTAACATCCTGTCTCTTTAGAAGCAAATGTGAAACTGATAGCTTTAAATGTTGTACTGCCATTTCACTATATTTGCTTACAGTTGATGTATTAACTAATATCTATGTTCTGTACCTACAATTGTCTTATCTTTCGCTGATTCTGTATGTTCACTCAGGCCCACCTTGAGAATGAACTTGCTCAATGGTGTTTCACCTAGTAAAAAAAAGACTGATTGATTGATTTTTCAAACTCAATAAAATATTTAAAATAAAAAAAAAAGGACAGGTTCCAGGACAGCCCAGTGAGACTCCACTCGTGAAAACCATCTCCCAGATTTGATCCTGTTAATCATTACCCTCTGCTATCTCCCATCAACCAACTTCCCACCCATTTAACCAGATATTTTGCTGCTCCAAGGTCCTCTAACTACTTGAGCAGCCTTCAGTGCAGCACTGAGTCAAATGCCTTGCTTTAATCAAAGTACAGCATCTCTACTGCTTGTCCCTTATCCACTGCCCTTGTAACCCAGTCAAAGGATACTATCAGGTTGGTCTGACAAGATCTCCCTGCCATAAACCTATGATATTTACTATCCTGGAGCCCACTGCTTTCCAGGTAGGTCAACAGGCCTTCTTTGACTAGTGTCAGACAGAAGTGCCTGTAATTTCTCAGGTCCTCCATATCCCCTTCCTTGTGGATGGGAACCACGTACAGCATCCTCCAATCTCTGTGAACCACCCCTGACTGCAGTACACTATTCAATAGACCTGCCAGGGGCCTAGCCATTTCTAATGCCAGATCCTAAGTAAACTCAGGTGCATCCATCTGGTCCTGGAGCCTTGTCTACTTTCAGGGCTGCAAGACCTTTTCTTACTCTTTCTACTGTACTGCTATCTCCATCTGCCCCATTTTTTGAATTTCCCTTGCTGCTGTCTTTGTGGCATGCTCAGGAAGAAGCTCACTGTCCTCCGGTGTGAATATTGTGCAGATGGTGTCATTCAAAATGGCTGCCTTCTGCTTGTCATCATCTATTACTGTCTTCCCAGCTAGCCTTACAATTTTCCTCTCATCTTCTCTTTGTTCCTGATATACCGGAAGTATTCTTTTCCCCTTCCTTGACCTCTCCACAATTCACAGCTCTGTATGTGCCTTTATGTTCCTGACACCTTCTTGGCCTCGTTCATCTAAATCTGGTACTCCAGTCCCCCTTGGTTCTTCTTGTAGCTATTGAAATTTTTGGGATTCACTGCCTCCCTTACCTTCTTGGAGAACCAGAGTGGTCTCTTGTGTTTACTACTCTTGATAACTGTTCTCAAGCATGATTCAGTTGCTTGAGAATGACCCATTTAATTCCCCCCCCTCCACTGCCCTGATCTTGTCCAGTCCTACCAGCTTACCCCAACTAATTCCATTATCTTGTCAAAATGTGCTTTTCTAATAATTAAAACTTTTATTGAGTTCTCAAGAACAAAAGGAAACAACATTACATGACATGCAAATAAAATACATAGCTAAAGCAAGGAAATTACGTATACAGTGATAAATAAAAGTGTATCCAGACTTCTAATCCAGTAAAATTGTTAAATTCAATTAGATAATATAACAGAAAAAACAAGGTAGTAGTTTGCAAAATGTAGAATGTAGAAAGGGATTCCAAATATCTAGGAATCTTTTTTTTTTTTTTTACTTTATTTCTTTATCTCTCCTGTCTGCTCTCGGAGCCCACTCCTTCCGTCCACTCATTTTTCCCCCCAGTCCACCTCTGAGGGATCTGCCCCTAGAGTGCCTCCATCTCTCCTCCTGCACAGCGGGGTCTGTCCCTCTTGGTGGTTGGATGGAACCGGAGTGGCTTTCATCCAGGGCTGCCGAGAGGTGTTTTCGTTTCCTCCCCTGGTTTCCCCTACCCTCTGGGACGTCAAGCGCTGGGGCGCCGCGTCCCGAGTAGTGGCGTGCGTCGCGCCAGACCCCTCTCATGCACTGTCGACGTCCCCTCCCGGCTCCGCGAACGGAGCCACCTCCATACCCTCCTTATGTCAGTGCTTCCACCGCCATTAGGGATGCAGAACGAGAAGCGTTTTGGTCTCCCACCCCTGAGGGAGGAGAGCATCCATTGGGATGCTCGATCCTCCCTCTCTCCTGCCGACCCCCGGCCACCCAAGTCCGTTCCCGAACCCGGGTCGCCGGCATAGCGCGAGGTGTGGCATCCAGCGCCACAACCCTCAGTGCCACCGGGCCGGCGCCCTAGGAATCTTTCTAGTCTGTCACTGCATTCATAAGCTAATCTTTCATAACAAAACCTAGAGACAATATATTATCTATCCAATCAGTTAAAGTGGGGGAGGCAGTTTGCTTCCAATGTCTAAGAATAAGATTTTTAGCCAAGATCATAGTGGCCAGTAGCCAGAATGCATGGGATTGTGACCATTTGGTAAGATCAGATGTGATACCTAGTAGCACAGGTTTCTCTGATATTGCAATCTTTTTACACAAAATGTTTTCACATGCTGTGAAAAGTGCCACCCAAAAATTTTGGATTAATGGGCATGACCAGATAATGGGCTCTATGCGCGATGCCAATGCGCTGCATAAACCGGGCACGTTGGCATCGATACACTTGAATGACATGGAGTGGGGTCCTGCGGACCCCAATGCGGCATTCATGCCACTGGGTGCAGGTCAGGAACATGGTCGCTTCCCCTGCCGCATGGACCATAATGTGCCAGGGGTGTGCCAGCATTATGCGGTATTCACTAACCTGCGTAGTGCTGGCTGCATGGGTTCGGAGGGTGGCGCTGTGTACACCAGCCAGGACCAGACATAACCATGTAACCCCACAGATGCCTCCTGCTGAGCATGGTGGGACATAGCCACGACCACCCCATGCTGCCATAGCCCACTTGGCAGTGAGGGGGGCTGGGACTGCTGGTCGAGCGAGTGCCCGGCACTGACCGGCATGTACAGGCATTGGGGGGAGGCGGCAGCAGTGCCAGGGGGAAGGGAGTCACACAGCCCACCACTGGGTGTGGGGGTCCAGGTGCCTACTGTACGCATGCACTACCCCAGACCTGTGCCTCACTATGTGAGGGATCCATAGAAACATAGAAACATAGAAGTTGACGGCAGATAAGGACCGCAAGGCCCATCCAGTCTGCCCATTTCTTTTTTCTACCTTATAAATGTGCCTTCGGCCTTTGCTCTGTCAGTGACCTATCTATTCATAGTCATTTGTATTGCTCCCTTATGCCTATCCCATGCCTGTTTGAAGCCCTGCACTGTATTCATAGCCACCACTTCTTGTGGTAAGCCATTCCATGCATCCACCACCCTTTCTGTGAAAAAGAATTTCCTAACATTCCCCCTTAATCGGCCTCCCTCTAATCTCATGCTGTGTCCTCTTGTCCTGCTATTTTTCTTATATTTAAACATGTTAGACTCTTTCACCTTGTTTATGCCCTTAAGGTGTTTGAATGCCTCGATCATATCACCTCTCTCCCTCCTTTGCTCAAGGGTATACATATTGAGCTCCGTTAATCTGTCCTCATATGTCTTCTGATGCAGTCCCTGCACCATTTTGGCTGCCCTTCTCTGGACTGCCTCAATTTGGTTAATGTCCTTGTGAAGGTGTGGCCTCCAATACTGCACGCAGTACTCCAGATGGGGCCTAACCAGTGTCTTGTACAGAGGGATTATTACCTCCCTCTTACGACTTGTGATACCCCTACTAATACACCCTAACACCCCCCTAGCCTTATCTGTTGCTTTAGAGGTCTACTTGGATGATTTTAGGTCATCAGTGATGATGATGCCCAAGTGTCTTTCTTCCTTTGTGACTGCTAGCAACTCCCCTCCCAGCCTATAGGTGGATTCAGGGTTTCTCTTCCCTATGTGCATGATTTTGCACTTCTTTGCATTAAATCCCAGTTGCCACTCTTCTGACCATTCTGCTAGTTTATCCAGATCTCTTCTCATTCTGCCCACCCCATCTGGATCATCTACTCTGTTGCAGATCTTGGTGTCATCTGCAAACAGACAAGCCTTACCCTCTAGTCCATCTGCAAGGTCACTAATGAAGATGTTGAAGAGGACTGGCCCAGGACTGATCCCTGAGGTACCCACTTGTGACTTGCATCTCTTCTGACTGTATACCATTTACCACCACTCTCTGTTTTCTGCCCGTCAACCAGTTTGCCACCCAGTTGACCAACTTCTGACCCACCCCGAGCCTACCCAGCTTATTTATCAATCTTCTATGTGGAACAGTGTCAAAAGCTTTGCTGAAGTCAAGGTAGGCGACATCAACTGCTCCCCCTTGGTCCACCACTTTGGTTACCCAGTCAAAGAAATCTATGAGATTAGTTTGACAGGACCTTCCTTTTGAAAAAAGGAGAGGACACAGCTACTCTGGAAACTGAGTTATGCGAGAAGCTTGCAGTGCTTGAGGAGATTCTAAACCATGAGAAGAGACCATTCTTTGGTGGCAGTGAGGTGTCTATGACTGACTACATGATGTGGCCATGGTTCGAACGATTAGAGGCCTTCTCTTTAGCTCACTGCTTGGACTACACCCCAAACCTGAAGGGGTCAATGCCATGAAGGCAGATGCTGCTGTAAAGGCAACGTTGTTCGACACGGAGACTCACAAAGGATTTCTTAAGCTCTACACCTAGGGCAGCCTTGACTCATATGACTATGGACTATGAGACATTATCCTCCATCTTAAGTCTTTCTTAGTGCTTTTACAATACTTTTTAGTCTTCCAAGCACTTTCTTCAATGTGATGCTGCATTATTTCTTCTTAACAAGCAGCGTGCTGACATAAATATAATGGCAGTGTAATTAAAGTTTAGATCATTTGTTTTTGTGGTTTAAAATGTTGTATATTTTTATGACAATTCGATGTAGTAATCTTTGTCTGGGATGTAACATCTGTTAGAATGACTTCTTTATAATGGTGTCCTGTGATGGTAGCAGTAGAGTTACAGCAGCTGAACTTCATTCATGGTAGCAACAGTAATGAGTAC
Source organism: Neoceratodus forsteri (assembly GCA_016271365.2). Classification (NCBI taxonomy): domain Eukaryota; kingdom Metazoa; phylum Chordata; order Ceratodontiformes; family Ceratodontidae; genus Neoceratodus; species Neoceratodus forsteri. The sequence goes on along the minus strand of CM057451.1, from coordinate 896,764,724 downwards.
ATTAAATTCCAGTGTTTAGTGGAGACAAAGCAATGTAGAATTATGCTTCATGGAGCCCTTTCACAGTCATTATCCTGGATGGTGCAAAATGCAAAATACATGGATCCACTTCAGAACCCGGGAGTAGCATCCCATTGGATGCCCACCAGGGACCTTACCTCCTCCCCTGGCTGCTCCGCGGAGTCCTGCTGACTGAGAGAGGAGCCGCAGACAGGTGGCCAGCATTAGTAAATGCCAGTATGGACTCACCTGTCTGCAGGTGCACAGCTATGCGGGCAGGGTACGCACTTGTTTCACGTACCATTGCCCACTTGGTGCATAGCGCCCATTATGAGTAATAGTCCCAATGTCATTTAGGCATCTCCAGCATTTGTTGTTGTCGGGTAGGCCTAAATTATCTAGTTTAGCAGGAGTGTAATGCCATCGGTGTACTATTTTCTAATGCATCAATCTATCTTTTGTCTCCTTAAAAACTTTGAGGATGTTTACCCAACTATTGTCCCAGTCCTCCAAGGGGATACTAATGCCCAATTCCCTTTCCCACTTTTGGATTAAAGATGCAACCTGATTATGCTTCATATCTAATACCATATTGTAATTTGCTTTATAGCCTTTGTAAGTGGAGAATATTTTATTTGAAGTATGTAGTGGAGGTCATGTGACTGAATCATTAATCTTGTCCCTCAAGATCTGTTTGAGTTGCAGGTATCTATAATATTCAGTTCTGGGTAGTTCATATTTGCTAGCCAGATCTGCAAATTACATATTACCAGCAGTATTTTGATCCAGTAGGTCATTCAAATAAAAGATGTCCCTCTCTTTCCAGCTTTGTCAATCCAACATTTTATCTTCAAATTGATATAGTCTGTTGTTCCAAATGGGACAGTGTGAGGAGTGTACTGGGTTCCATTGTAAGGCTTTGGCAGTCTTGAACCAAGACCTCAAGGTTGCATTTAAGATAGGGTTAGAATTAACATGGGCTGCACAGAAGCTGTATCAGGAAAAACTCAGGGACCTTAATATCTATTCAGTGGAGGGGAGAGACAGGGGGGATATGATAGAGACATTCAAGTACCTTAGGGGTATAAACAGGGGACAGGAGGGAAGCATATTTCAGAGGTAGCACTGCACAAGGAGAAGGGGACATGATATGAGGCTGGAGGGAGGGAGGAAGGCTCGGGGGAATGTCAGGAAGTACTTTTTTATATACAAGTATTTATGCTCCTTGGTGGGCTGCAGCTACTTGTCAGCAAGCCTATTGGACTCCGGGGATGTTTGGAAGCTTATAACGCCTTGTGTGTCCCGGCAGGCCCCCAGAGCCGGTCAGAGGCTTCATCCTGCCATGGCCCCTGTTTCCTGGTTTTCTCCCTGTTACCTGAGACCCCAGAATGGATGCGCAGGCACGTGGAAGCACGCATGTACACCGAGGCTCTGGTGACAGCCTCTTCCGCCCTCCCGGCCTAATGCCAGATTCCCCCCATGGCATGGCACTGATATTCTATTATATAATAAGCTAACCCATCCACAAAATTGCTCCCCTAGGTTGTATTTGAGTAGGCTAATTTGTAAATAACCCCATTCTAGCCTGTCAAACACTTTTTTAGCATCCAATGACAAAAAAGAGCTTTAAGGATGATTTATTTTCTGCATAAATAATATGTTAAAAGCTTTCTTTATTGAATCTGCACTATTTTGGCTTTCTACAAAACCCACTTGATCTAAGTGGACTAGATGAAAAATAACTGTTCAGTCTGTTAGCTAGCATTTTGCCAAAGTTCTATAGTCCACATTAATCAGGGATATGGGTCTGTAATTGTCACAGAAAATCAGGTCCCTGTTCTTTTTAGGTAATACAGTATAATGATAGACACTTTTCTCATGGATGAGGGCAATATACCAAAATTGCAAGTAAATTGCAGTAAAGACTATTCAGCAAGGGAACTAGATCTTGTACTGTGGCTTTGTAGAATTCACCTGTGAATCCATCTAAATCTGGGGATTCATCTGATGGAATATCCATAGCTGCCTTGATGATTTCGACATTTGTGAAATGTTTATTCAGTGACAGTTTATCCTTCTCTGAGATAACTGGCATATTTATGTTAGCAAAAAAGGAACTGATTGAGTTTTCCTCATGGGTTATTTCAAATTTATACAACTGTGAATAACATTTTCCAAAGGTTTTAGCAATCTGAGCTGCTGAATGAGCAAAGGTATCTCCCTTTACCTTAATGGAGATAATGCTTGTGGATTCTGTGCTTTTACAGAGCCTATGTGCCAATAATTTCCCTTGAGCTTCACCTGACTCCCAGTATTTCTGTCTAATTCAAAATAGTGCATATTCTGCCCTCTGACTGTAAATAGCATTCACCACATGTTTTATAATAAATAATAATGATAATAAAAATGTATTCATTAGGCGCCTTATCAAAAACCAAGGTGCCATACAATTCATAAATACACAACACACAATAATAAAATAACAATTAAAAGATCAAACATCTGTTAATAAAATCAACTAATTCAATTTCCAAATGCCTGCAGCCACAGGTTTTTAAGGATTGTTTAGATCCCTCCACAGTTGTGCACTCCCGAAGCCAGCGGGCTAGAGAAATCCAAAGTGTAGGGGCAGCATACTCAAAAGCTGTTGCCCCAGATGTTTTCAGACAAACCCTTGGAATCTCTAGCAACCCCTCGTCGGCCGAGCGGAGAGATCATTTGGGGCGTTAAAGAACCAGGAGCTCTTTCAGGTGGTCAGGGCCCTGTCTGTGTAGGGCTTTGAAAGTCAGTAACCAACTTTAAAGGTGATCCGCCACTGAATAGGCATCCAGTGCAGTTCATGCAGAACAGGCGAAATATGACAGGATCGAGGAGACCCCGTCAATAGCTGGGCTGCTGCATTCTGCACTAGCTGCAAGCAGCAGATTTCAAACCCAGGCAACCCTAGGTAAAGGGAGTTGCAATAATCTAAGTGCGAGGACACAAAGGCATGGATCAGGGTGGGAAGATCCCCAGACGGAACCACGTGCTTAATTCTGGCGATATTCTTAAGATGGTAAAGGGAAGATTTGACAACAGCCGACACCTGCGAATGCAGGATCAGCCCCTCATAAAAAATTACCCCCAGATTACACACCCGTTCAGAAGCCGGGAGTGAGATATCATCGAGAAAAATTCAGGAGGGTAGATCAACCCCAACCCCCCCAATCTGGCGACCCAGATCCACTACCAACACATCAGTCTTTCCCGAGTACAATTTCAGCCAGCTGGCATTCATCCACTCCCAGATTTCCTGTTAAAAACCAAGACAGCTCCAATCTGGTCAGGTGTAAAAGACAGGTAGAGCTGGGTATCATCAGCATAACAGTGAAACCTCAGCCCATACCTTCTTACAACGTCTCCGATGGGAAGCATGTACACCACGAACGACATGGGGGAAGCACCGAGCCCTGAGGAACTCGAGATGACAGAGAAGTGGGGTCTGAAGAATAAATTCCTGACACCATTCTCTGCATTCTACCCATGAGGAACGATGTAAACTACCTGAGGACTGTCCCTGACAGTCCACATATGTACTTTAGGTGCTCTAGCAATACCCCACGGTCCATGGTGTCAAATTCTGATGAGAGATCCAGAAGGACTAAGATAGAATGACTCTTCTGATCTCTCTCGCGATCAGGAGATCATTGAACACCCGAACCAGCACTGTCTTGGTATTATGTCTCTTACGGAAACCGGACTGGAGCAGTTCTTAGACGTCATGGATGGTCAAATGGTCCTTCAGCTGTGCTGCCACTACTTTTTCGATCACCTTCCCCAAAAAGGGAAGGTTCAAGATAGGTCTGTAGTTGGCGTGGCAGTCTGGGTTCAAGGTAGCTTTCTTTATGAGGGGTGTCACCATCGCTTCCTTCAGAGAGCTAAGAAACTCTCCAGATTCCAAGGAGCACCAGACTATCTGTGCAAGGACCGGGCCAATGACATTAATAGAAACATAGAATTTGATGGCAGATAAGGACCGCTTGGCCCACCTAGTCTGCCCATTTCCCTACCTAATGGATAAGCTGCAGATCCTAGTTAACCAACAGCCTACTTCCTCCTACCCCCCACTAGAATTGCCTTATGTCTGTCCCATGCATTCTTGAATTCCCCCACGGTCTTTGACTCTATGTCCTCCTCAGGAAGGCTGTTCCATGTATCCACAACCCTCTCTGTGAAGAAATACTTCCTCACATTACCTCTGAGCTGTCCCCCCTCTATCTTCAAATTATGCCCCCTTGTTTTTGCACATCTCTTTTTCTGAAAGATGCTACTCTTTTGGACTTTGTTGATTCCTTTGAGGTATTTGAAAGTTTCTATCATGTCCCCCCCCTCCCTCCTTTCCTTGAGGCTATACATCTTTAGTTCCTTTAGTCTTTCTTCATATGTCTTCTGATGCAGACCCTGCATCATTTTGGTTGTTCTCCTCTGGACAGCCTCCACCCTGTTTATGTCTTTGCGGAGATGGGGTCTCTAGAACTGTACACAGTACTACAGTGATCTTACCAACTGTCTGTACACAGGGCCAACAACTTCCTGTTTTCTACTGGTGATGCCTCTCTCTATGCATCCCAGTATCCCCCCAGCCCTCCTTACTGCCTTCTCACATTGCTGGCCCACCTTTAGGTCATCTGATATGACTACCCCCAGGTCCCTTTCCATTTTTGTTGTTGTCATTATCTCACCCTCCATTGTGTACTCTTCCCCTGGGTTTTTCTTTCCCAGGTGCATTACTTTGCACTTTTTTGCATTGAATCTAAGCTGCCATACATTTGACCATTCCTCCAACCTTGCCAAGTCCCTTTTCATCCTTTCCACCCCACCTTGTGTATCAATCTTGTTGCAGATCTTTGTGGCATCTGCAAAGAGACATACTTTCCCTTCCAGTCCCTCTGCAATGTCACTTATAAAGACATTAAAAAGGACTGGCCCCAGTACTGAACCCTGTGGTACCCCACTAGTGATCCTCCTTCCTTCACTGTGGACTCCATTTACTATTACCCGCTGTGTCCTGTTGTCCAACTAGTGTTTTACCCAGGCTACCACCCTAGGACCCACTCTCAGGAGGCTAATTTGTTTATTAAACTTTTGTGCGGGACTGTGTCAAATGTCTTGCTAAAGTCTAGGTAGACCATGTCCACAGCCCCTCCCTGGTATACTGCTTTGGTCACCCAGTCAAAGAAATCAATTAGATTTGTCTGACATGACCTTCCCACTGTGAATCCATGCTGCTTTGGGTCCTGTGCCCCACTGGCCTCTAGGTACTCAACAATTCTTTCCTTCAGAAGTGATTCCATCATTTTCCCCTACCACTGAGGTCAAACTGACAGGTCTGTAGTTTTCTGCCTCTGTCTTGCTCCCACTTTTGTGAAGGGGGAATCACATCTGCCCTCCTCCAGTCCTCAGGTACCACCCCATCCTCCCATGATTTGTTAAAAAGGGTAGTCAGTGGTGTTACTAGTTTTTCCTTTAGTTCTTTTAAAATTCTGGGATGAATCCCATCAGGCCCCATTGCTTTATCCACCTTCAGTTTTAGGAGTTCTTTCAGAACCCTTTCTTCTGTGAAAGGACTAATATCACCCCCCCCATCCAGAGTGCTTCTATTGACTGGATTAGGTATTTCCCCCTGCTTTTCCATTGTGAATACTGAGCAGTGGCCAGTTGCATAAAGGTAGTAAGACTAGTTTTTAGTCTTGTTTTTGACTTAAAATGTATACTTTGGCTTAAATTGTTTAAGTCAGTTGCAAAAAAAAAAGGCTTGAGAATTTTTGATCTTATTGTCTGACTTATCTGTAAGCCTGCTTGCTACCAGGCTTATTAATTGGCTTAGGTCTAAGTTCCCATAGAAACTAAACTGATCATATTTTGAACTCAGGACACAGTGTGTGAAAATGGCAGGACACATGATTATTGTTCTTGATTATTTGAATGAATCATCTCTTCGTAGAGAGAGAGTGTTTCATGATCGTTCAAATCCACTGGAAAACCTTTGCAATATAGAAGTGTTTGAAAGAATGAGGTTCAGAAAGGAACATGTGTTGGATGTGGTGGACTTGGTGAAAGAAGATATAGAGCCACCTACATGCCGGAATCACAGTATACCAGCATTGCTGCAGGTATGTCTGGCTCTTAGATTTTATGCCACTGGATCATTTCTAAACGCTGTGGGTGACTTCATAGGAATTCACAAGTCTACTGTGAGCAGAATAGTTAGAACAGTTTCATTAGCACTGCAAAGAAAGATAAACAAATTTGTTAAATTCCCACAAGATCCGGCCATGGTATGTCACACAAAGACAACGTTTTTTGACATTGCCGGGTTTTCTAACGTGATTGGAGCAGTAGATGGAACTCATATCAGAATTCAAGCTCCTGCAATTCAAGAGAGTATATATGTTAACAGAAAAGGATACCACTCTGTTAACATACAAGTGGTTTGTGATGCAGATTTGCTGTTTACCAACCTTGTTGCAAAGTGGCCCGGTAGCATACATGATTCACGCATTCTGCAAAACAGTGAAGTATGGGAAGGGTTTGAGAGAAGGCATGTTAAGAGATTTCTCCTCGGAGACAGTGGCTATCCATTGAAGTCATGGCTGCTCACGCCATATTTAAATGCAAGAACTGCAGCTCAAGAGCGTTACAACATATCTCAGATGAAGACAAGAAACAGAATTGAACGATGCATAGGGGTCTGGAAGCGAAGGTTTCATTGCCTGCATGGTGAAGTAAGAATGAGGCCTGAACTTGTATGTTCCATCGTTTGTGCAACAGCTGTACTGCACAACATTGCAAGGTAACTGAGAATGGATAGGTTTAGAAGTAGGTGTAATACACCAGACTGATGTGGAGGATAGCCAGATTCACCATTTGGTTGTGTGGTCTGCTAAGGAGGTGCATTTGAATGAGGAATATACTTCAGCAGTTGGTTTATTCTATGCTGGTTTGCTGGTGCAGTGGTGGAGCCATTGCCTGCAGCACCTGCGATCTGTTTTGGGAACGGATTTAGGTGATTGGAGGGCCGGTGGGGGGGGGGTCGAGTGGCCAGAGTCTGCTCTCCTCCTTCTCTGGGGGGAGTTGCTCATACTGCTGCTCTACCACCACCTGGGTGACAACAAGTGGAGGCGCAATGGGATAAAACACAGAAGGGAGGGATGACAGCCAAGAGCTGGAGCATCTGCCCCCCTCCCAACAGCGTGCCTTTCTATTTTTAAAATAAAAAACATAGTTTGCCATAAATACAAAAAGAAAACAGTGATCAGTAACATTGATCAGGTCATGGAACCACCTCCTGTCACCGCATTTAGAAAAGTGCAGCGCGAGACTCCTCATAGCAGCTTAACTAGAAAATCATACTTGTCTCACCATACTTTAGTACTCCCTACCTCCGAGAAACACATAAAAAAAGTGACAAAACCTAAAGTGCCTCTTTGTACTGAACTGCCAGCATCTGAACACCTTGTGCACAGCTTAACACGGTCGCGATCAGGCGCTCCATTAATGTTTTCTCTTTCTATTCAACAACATTCCCCTAGCACAGCTTGTTTCCAATGAAAGCACTTCACAAAAATAAATAAATTCCATCAATGGTGTCTAAAGATAAAACAAACAACAAGACACATTAATGTGTATGTGTGTGTCTTGTGGAAGCACCACAGTAACAAACATATCGGTGCCCTCTACTGCCAGTAGCAAAGAGAGTACTTTACCACAAAATGACAAACAATTGATATGCAGTCATTTTTAATAGAAATAACTTATTTATTTCCTAATCCTATAAAAAAATGACACTGTACCCATTTTCTAAGTGCAATAATACCCTCCAGGGTGGGTGGTATGGGCAATACTGGACCTTCCAGTGGCTATAAGGCCCTCTGCCTCATTATGACCCTGGGCGGTCTGGTATTGCCCAATACCACCCACCCTGGCGGGTATAATTACTTGCGTAATGTTGTGGTTAACACCAACCTTTACTTTAGTTCTGAGTAATAATGAAACATACCTGTCAGACTTGTGCGTTATCTGGTCAGACTTGTGCGTTGTCTGGTCACTGTCCTTGACATGCATGTGGTAAGTTTCTGTGTTGTCACCACATCATCCATATTTTCAAAGTATGCAGTGTTGTCTTTTACCTGTAAGTTAATGATATTTCATGGTAAGTGCTAATGGTTTCTAAAATTTCGACTCAATGTTTAGCATTAGTGCAATGAGTGATCTCCCCCCCATCATGCTCAAATTCCCGATCTCATAATGCTTTAACTTAACTTAACTGATGCCATTTTCTTTGCCTAATGATTTTTACTGTACTATCTTCTGTGGTCCATTACGTGTCATCACAATCTGAGTCCTGGGATGTTCCCATTATGTCATTCTACCTGGAGATGTTCTTGTGTCTTGAATTTCCGTGTGTTTGCCTTTGTGGTGCATGCAGTCTCCTCCTTCTAACTCTGGCCTGCTTCTCAGCAAATTGATTTTTTCTTCGTGTGATGATGTGTGCAACCTGGAAGAGAAGAGAGAGAGAGACCACCGCCTTCGTGTGTATTAACTTTGTTTAATACCTATAGTCCCCACTTCCCTTAAACAAGAAGTCAGGCAAACTTGAAAATTGTTTTAATAACTAATTTATGTTAACATATATCTGAATTCATTATTAACCAGTTGTCAATTTAGTGTCATGTTTACAGTGGATATATCATGCTTCATGTAAAACTGTTTAATGTTCCTAGTTCAGCCGCCACTCACTGCATAACCAATGCTCATCACTTCCCCCTTCAACCAATCTAACCCATCAACCCACTCTCTACAAACCAGTATACCTCATTTTCCCCTTATCCCATTCCCCTATATCCACACACACACGCACATGCACACACACACTTTAGATCCCATACGTTCAGGTTTCAAAAATAAAAAGAGAGTCCTTATCTGACAATCATTCCCAAAGTCTTCTTCAACTGGTCATATTGCTGTAGTTTGGTCTGTGTGCTTCCACATATGTCTCAGTGAGTAGTAACTGTAAACAAACTAGTCTGGGGCGTTCCACATCTTGATCATTGCTTGTTTGCTGGGTTGACCTGCTTGAACGATAGATGATCATTATTTTTTTTTATAATTAACAGTAATTTCCACACAGAAACAAATATGTTGCTATTTGTGTATCTGCCATATACTGTAAGTAATCATTAGCATATACCTTTGTATTGATTTCTGAACAGGATTAAGAATGTTCCTGATCCAGATGAAGCATTGGTTGACTATTCACAGTCTGTGCCCGAAATAATTGCTCATGAAATGGAGGAATCAGCAGCCACTCGCACTGTTGTGACAAACAGTGTGTTTACAATGGTATATTCAGCAATTCTTGATGTGTATTGCTTGTTCCTGCTTATTATGTTGTTTTATATTTGTGTACAATGGAGTAATACAATATGTGTTGTTAATACATATTTAAACAATAAGGCATGACCAAGGGTTATGTTAATGGTCTGTTAATCACCTTCTAGGGTACTGTGGCACGAGGTGTAGCTGAGTGCCACATGCCCCTAGAGGGTGATTAACTGACTATTAACATAATCCCTGGGAGTGCCTTATTGCTATTATAATAAAAAATGTTTTTAAACAGTGTTAAACCTTGTTCAGCATATGGTTACACTCTACATATATGTTAATAAAAGATTAACATAAGGCTGTTAGAATGTTTGCAGCCAATCAGAAAACTCAATTTTTCAGACCCTTTTTATAATACACATAACACAGAGAATAGTGCATGGGCAATCATGCTGAACCAGCCCAATTGTAGCTCATATGGATTCCGATTACCTCAGAACTCGACAGTGAATAGTGAGGTTCGAGGTAACCAGAAACACAAGGTGGTACAATAGGTTGGTTGTGCATGAGGTTGCCCATGCACTGTTTTTTATAATGTGTAGTCCACATTTTCAATTATGGTTTTAGTTTTTAAAATACATAGAAACATAGAAACATAGAATTTGACGTCAGACAAGGACCGCTTGGCCCACCCAGTCTGCCCATTTCCCTACCTAATGGATAAGCTGCAGATCCTAGTTAACCAGCAGCCTACTTCTTCCTACCCCCACCCCCTAGAATTGCCTTATGGCTGTCCCATGCATGCTTGAATTCCACCACTGTTTTTGACTCCACAACCTCCTCTGGAAGGCCGTTCCATGCATCCACAACCCTCTCTGTGAAAAAATACTTCCTTAAATAAAGTTTGTCGTTCCTTCATTCTCTTCAAGTTAGGGCATGCTTGCTGGGTGGCATGTGTGGTTGTTAGGGAAGAGACGTGTCATTTTTAATGAGCAGCCTTCTTTTGCCTGTAATTTTGGTGTGGGAGGGATTTTAAATTAAAAAATGGCAGTCGTAGTTCTCACTAAGCGAGATGGTGTTGGTTTCGGGACCGTTCACTTATTGTTTTCTTTTTTAATATCTGGATGATCCTGCATAGAAAATCACACAACACCAGCTGGAGAACACAACAGGGAACAGAAATGTTAACATAGCGAAGTGCATAACAGCAGAGATGCAGTAGGGATGGCTGGGGGGATACGGGGATGTATATGGACAGGCAGCATCAGCAGACAACAGGAAGTTGTTATCCCTCTGAAAAGAACTCCGGTGACACCCCATCTGGAGTATTATGTTGCTATGTCAGGCACAGAATTAAATAATATATTTAGGCACTTTCTCAGTACAGTAAGAAATACAGTTTGGAGAGTTTATGGTTTTGATGATATAGCCTGCCGTGCTGTGTCTAACACTGTGAAATGTGTTATCTTCTCAACAGGTGGACTAGACCGTCAATCAACTTTGATTTTACTCTGTCTATGATTATAATTGCATCAACCTCAGAATTATGTTACTGCATGTTTATACTGTCTATTCATCTATATTTGACATATCTAATAAAACATTGTTATTTGGTCTGCATTTCTTCTGATGTATTCCTTTTTTTGGAAGTAAATGACAACATGTGCATGTGTCTCTACTACCATACCATTGTTTTCCTGCATTGTCTTTGTTATCAACTTTATGAAATCAAAGAGAGCCATGCCATGGATGTTTTTTCCCTCTTCCCCCGGAGAAGGAGAGCAGTGCAGATGACGCTCCATCCATCTCCCCCTGGCCGGACATCCAGCGACACAGGTCCATTCATGATCCCGGGTCTCCGGCGTCCCGAGTTGAAATCCAACCCCTGCGCTGACAGTTCGGCTTGGGTCATTTTCTAATTAAGCAATAATAACCTCCAGGGTGGGTATTATTGGGAAATACCAGACCTTCCAGGGGCTATAAAGCCCTCAGCCTGTGGCGTCGGTCCTCAATACGTCCCTGGGTGGTCTGGGATTTCCCAATAAAGCCCACCCTGGAGGGTATTATTGCTTACATTTTGGAATAGTTATAGCCTGAAATTATTCAAACAACACAAAAAGAAAAATTAAAAACTTACATGTGTTCTCTCTCAGTTTATTGAGAGTAGAGTCTAGGTGCAGTGCTCCTCAATAATGAAGCTAAAAAAGAAATCATAATAAAACCATCAAATTGACATAGCTTGATTTTTGTAACTTATTTACTTATCACCAAACCGCAACGACAGTAACACAGGTAAATGCTGACTCTCCAGCCAGCACTCGTGTCTGCACAAGGGAAAATAGATGCAGCTGTATCTATCCTACTGCCCAATTACTTCCCACCACAGAGTGTGTCATCATTTGCATGTTACTGTGTGACCTTATTAATTATTTTGCATAATGTATGCTAAATAACCAGAAAGGAAATTCCAAACTGTAAGGAAATCTAACCTGACATAGAATAGTGAGTCACAAAGAAACATATTATTTAACTAATTTGTAAATTAAATAATTTATTTGATACATACTGAACTGTGAGACAGTAAGATTCCAGAATGAAATAACTACCTTATATAAGTAATTGAGAAGTACTCTAAAAATTCAATAAGATACTTCTTAATGTGGTAGTACTGATGACTTGCATTTCTTTTTGATTTTTTGTCACATTTCAGAAAGGTACTAAAAAGATACATTACAGAATTTCACAAATGTGTGAAATATTAAAAATTGTTAAATATGAAGGAGAACCTAAGCAATTTATGACGTAAATACATATATAGAACACCAAAATTCAAACCAGTAAACAGGTATTAAGATATTACATGCTCCGTAACAGTATTTCCCTGGTACTTAATCCAAATTAAAACTAGATCTTATTAAACAACTTATTTTAATAATTTATACATGTTCTACTTCTTCGTCATCTTATCAGCTTTAAGCTGTATCAGATCAGTCTAAGATTTCAATTTCTTGATTTCTAATTTTAATTTTTAATTTTCCAACAAAAGGTTCTCCTTCTGAAGGCGCAATATTTCAGTGTACAAATCTGGTGAATGATGTCTCTTATGACTCTTCACTGGAATTGTTGCTGTTGACTCTGTTCCAGGACCTAGATCAAATGAAATCTTTTTTAAATCAAAACAGATAACCTACATTTAAGCAACATAGATTCATTTTTTTATCAAACATACATAGCTAGTTTGATTATCTAATTGGCATAGTTTTCTCGTTGTATTGATTGTCGGATCCCCCTTACCCGTCACACACTTGACCGATATTTGGTACATACTGAACTTGACCGATATACTTACCAATTCTGCAGTCAGATGTTGTTTTCCATGCCATAACAGAAGGCTACTGGAATCACCCTACTCAGATTAGTTACCTTTGATTTGGAAACAGATGACATCAATAATGTATTTTTTTTAATATAAGTGTGCTTTAGATGTTTATGCAAGTTCAAAGGTACACTGGCCCATTTTCTAAGCTCAATAATACCCTCCAGGGTGTGCGTTATTGTGCAATACCGGACCTTCCTTTGGTGTCGGGCCTCATTACATCCCTGGGCGGTGTGATATTGCCCAATACTGTCCACCCTGTCAGGTATTATTGCTTGCATACCATGCACCCCACCTGATATTGTTACATACAGTTATAACTGATAAGGTTATTGTTTCAGACATTGGTTGCTTTACAAATGACATCATACGCACCATATAATGAATCATGTGAATCCTCTACACTTCCACTTGCAATTGAAACATTGTTGGGGACCTCTTGCTGATCTATATTAAAATTAAAGATGTCAGAGAATGAAACAAATTACTTTAACTACTTTAATGAATACAACATTTGGGAAAGGATGAAAGGAATGTATGACAGTGTTATACCCACAGAGTACATATGTGTGTGTGTGTGTGGCAAACTAACAGATGTGTATAAAAAAAAAATAATTACTTACCAGAAACAATTAATTGGATCTCCTCAATTTGCGGTTGGCTTACCTCTGGAATCTGTAGATGCGTAAAGCTATCTGAAAGAAGATTTAAAAAAAATTTTATTACAGAGTTACATACATCTTTCTCTAATAAATTATGTACTTGTACAACATCAGATACTATATTTGGCAACCTCTCAAACTGTTTACAGTGTGGTTATTAACCAAAGACCATACATTATCCTCTATGTTAATCGTAAGTATAAATTTTATAAGAAAGGTATACTGTTACACTGAACGCAGAACAGCTTCAACCTGATTGTCTGTACAGATAATGATAATCGTACAGTAATCCTTTATTACTTATACAATGAGTAATATATTTCTGGTAATCTGATATGGTGTTAGGCCAATAGTAAATTATAACACCATACCAGATTTTAACAGTATAACCAAGTACATCTGCTGGATGAACTATCATGCCTGTGGTCAGAGCACAGTGTGGAGAGGAACGAAGATGGTAAAACAGCTGAGCAACCTATCCTGTGAAGGAGACTGAGATAGATGAAAATGTACTCCCTATGTCAGAGGAGAGAGAGGGGGTCACGACTGAGACATACTAATAATGTAAGGGTATAAACCGGGTGGTAATTGAATGTACCTTCCAGCTGAAAGCTGATAAAGGGCTGAATGGGCATGGCCTACAGGTGGAGGAGTAGTAGTTCAGGGGTAACATTGGAAAATACTTTTTTCCACAGAAAGAATGGTGGATAGGTGGAATAAAATCCAGAGAAGATGTCTGGTAGTGAGAGCTACTGTATCAAATACCACTGCATTTCTGAGGAACTCACCATTCATAATGCTAGTGAAGATCTCAGATAGGCTGCTTGAACAGGCTGCAACATTTGCTTGACAATCAACTGTGTCTGAAAATACAAACAGATAAAAACAAAACATCTATAAGCATCGTGTACATATACAATGTAGTAGTAGTAATACATACTTAAGAAGCAGTTCAGGAAGCATTTCTTAATTCTGTATAACAACAAGCCATTGTATAGTAGCAATAATGCCTTCCAGGGTGTGTGTCATGGTAGGATAATGTAACACCTTACACAAATGAAACATGGTTGCTTCAGCCTGATGTGGTTTAATATAGTTGTCTTTGTCCCCGGGGGGGTGGGTGGCTGGGTCACAGGTCAGGGTGCTAAATAAGGAGGAGGGACCACAGAACATCTTGTCGAACCACACAGTAAGGTGAAACTACATAAACATGCACAACTTTTATACTGTAGGACTTCATACTTCCCAACAGTTCCTAATTTTGACACAGAAACTTATCTTTACTGCTCAGAATACCCTTGTACAAGGGAGATAAACATGGCATGCACCCACCCAGCAGACTGGCAGTCATGTTGAAAAAAAAAAATTTATGTGCCAGTATGCCAGTCCACCCCTCCCTCCTCCATTACAAGTGGCCACAACCATTTTTTTCAGCATGTGAACCAGTCTGCCCTGGTCAGCACACCAGCACAAAGCTGGCAGGGCAGCAGAAGTCTGGGCAACAAGCTCCCTGAGCTGGTGGCCTTGATGGAAGAGGGATGCCAGCCAGAAAGCACAGAATGTCCCCCCTCCTAACCAACACAGAAAGTCCACCAGAAACCCAGTCAGCAAACACGGACAGTTCCCCCCAGACACCCGACTAGCAAACATGAACAGTCCCCTTTCCCACAAGACACTGGGCCAGCGAGCATATAATGTCCCCCTCCCAACCGACAAGGACAGTCCCACCAGACACCCAGGCAGCCATCAAACATGTTAAAAACAGAATACCAGTGCACAACCCCCCCCAAACATGGTACATTTTAATATTTAAACAATTACATGGCCACTGGCTCTACTTACTTAAAACTTCATGTAAAGAAGGGGGTCCTCTTAGTTTTCAGATTGGAATTCCAAGGTGAGCAAGCTATACCACCACTTCACGGTGGGACCCTTTCGTTGCAGTCCCTACACTAGCTTAATAGCTCTGAAATGCCTGCAGTGGCTACTCACAAATATAGAGTGCTGCCTGAAATGGCCTACAGTACATGGCCTAATTGACTCCTTAAATAAGGTACTTCCACCCAGGAACATTTACAGGTGGTGGAAGGGAGCATGTTGTAAGGGGTGCCACACCTTCCCCAAATCAACATGCTCAACTCTGCATTGCCCACAAATGTAATTCACATTTCTGCTAGGGGGTGCTACTGGGTTGTGGTAAAAACAACAGTTAAAAACAGAATACCAGTGCACAACCACCCCCCCAAACATGGTACATTTTAATATTTAAACAATTACATGGCCACTGGCTCTACTTACTTAAAACTTCATGTAAAGAAGGGGGTCCTCTTAGTTTTCAGATTGGAATTCCAAAGTGAGCAAGCTATACCACCACTTCACAGTGGGACCTTTTCGGTATAGTCCCTACACTAGCTTAATAGCTCTGAAATGCCTGCAGTGGCTACTCACAAATATAGAGTGCTGCCTGAAATGGCCTACAATACATGGCATAATTGGCTCCTTAAATAAGGTACTTCCACCCAGGAACATTTACAGGTTTTGAGCATGCTATTTGGTTGTTTTTAGCCAGCAAACATGGACTCCCCATCCCCCCCGACACACAGCTAGCAAACACAGAATGTTCCCCTGCCACACCAACATGAACAATCCCCGCAAACAACTGGCTAGCAAACACGGACAGCCTCTTCAACATCCAGCAACCCCCCCCAAAGAAACACAACCAGAAGCCACCCCTCAGACATAGTGACAGGATGACAGCAAACCTTAAGTTCCACCCACACCCCAGTCACATGGCCATGGTCCAGACCCCCCAAAAGACACATTTCTGGGATGTGAATGGTATTACTTGCCAACAACCAGCTTACAGCACAGTTACTCACAAAATCAATGTGGCACAGCCAGGGCAGCATGCAGCAGGGCAAGAAGGCAGGTCAGGTAGCAGAGTCTCTCCCAAGTCCCATTCCTCTCCCGATCAATCACCCGATGAAACAGTAGCTAATTTTTTCACCACCAGATGAATGTGTCACATCATGGGTCCGCTACATCCTGAATGATCGCCGGCTTCATGTCTCTTCCTGCCTTGTGCCACCTCGGGGCTTCTTGTGGTCTGCGCTCACTCGGGTCTACAGTGGACACTAGTGATGCAGATTTTGCCTGCCCAGTGCTGGCTTGAGCCACTGCCAGCCCACCACATGTCAAATCCTCTCTGTATACATCCAGTTCCTCATTCCCCAGCATTCTCCCCCCCCAATAAAGTGTTCACTACTTTACTTCATGTAGCACTGGTAGGCTATCCCCATGAATTAGAAAGAAATATACCAGCACAGCAGTTAGTAAGTAGGACAACACAACAACTGCTTTAATCATCAGTCCTTTCCTTACTAACTAGTAGCACCAAGCAACAAGCACCTCATGTGGAGCACCCAATCCCTGCCACTCTCCTCTTCCTGGGAACATAGCCCCCGTACCACCACCCACTCCACAGTTGTCAGATGTTGTCCACGGCAGATCAAACAAAGCAAAGGGACTCAGTGCAGAGCAGGTATCCAGTTTGCCTTTACTCATTATTGCCTGCTCACTCAAAACTCGTCCCTGCAGTACACAGTACCTCGCTCTGCAGAAGTCCTCCATTTATAATCAAAATAACAGAAGGGCCCCTAGAATCCCATCCACAGTCTGTAGTTAGGACGCTTGCTCCCACCTCACTTTACATTGCTCTATGACCATGTCTCTCATTTTTGACAGAAAACAACAACAACAAAAAAAACATAAAGGTAACCCCCCCAAAAAAGCGAAAAGCAAAATGTGTGTATGCGAGCGTGTGTGGGGCGTCAGTCACAGTCACTACTCACGATATGCAGGAACTCCGAGGAGTGAGGTGGATGGATGGGTTTTGGGACAGGACTGAGCGAGGGAGCAAGCTAGGTAGTAGGCAATGACTGTGACCGCTAATTGGAAGAGTCATTAACTGCTGCTCGCCTGCTCAGGATCCTCCTCTCTTCGCGGGCAACTCGATAACGGAAACTAATGGGATTCACTTGTCCTGCAAGCATGCATCAGTGCTCCGATTTATTGCAACATGCAAACTGCCATGCTTGCAGTCAATCGGAAACTGGGGCATTCGGAGCTTTTTTTAAAAAAAATCTACACCAGGTGCCAGCTCGGTATACACCCCCCCCCACACCCCTTTCCCGTCACAGAGAAGCCAGGTTCAGCAAGTCCAGGCAAGAGGGGAACAAAAAAAAAGAGAAACCAGACTAAATTAAAAATCTGTCAATATATGTCCCGGTCGCTTTGCTCAGGGGGGCAGCCTGCCCCTCGCAATCAATGCCACTGCACAGCATGCAGCATTGAAGAGCGCGGCAGAGGTTCCCTTCTCCCCTTCCCTGAATGGAGCAGGCCGCAGCCTGTGCTCCGTGAGGGGTGGGAGTGAAAGTAACTGCAGCAAATGCCTCAGACAAATCGGGAACACTCTCGCGCTGGTAGTGGGAGCCGTTAATGACTGTTAGACAGTAAATTACTTTTATTGTGGGGACACATCGCATGTTTGCTGGGAGACAGTTCTCACAGATTCTTACATGGACACCTACCTCGGCTAATTTACAATATTTACAAGTTTTTCCTTTTATCACTGTTCATTACTACTTGGCTATGATTTCTCCTCCATGGTTTGACTACAACAATTGAGCTACTGTACATGTCCATGCCACAAACACATACACACACACACACACACACACACACACACACACACACAGGTATTAGTTTACAATATTAACTTACTTTGAATGTCACTTTTGCTGACACTGGCACTTTCTTTTTCCACAGAGTTAGGGCATGTACTTCCTGAGTCACTCACATGACTGCACTCTCTCTCAATACCATTAAAATTGCTGACTGACTACCATATATATCCATAACCAGTGTGGTATAATTGGACAAAGGCTCATGTGGACCACCTCCTGTCCTAGGTTTTTGTGAAATTTCCTTTTTAGCATCTGCCAGTAAATTTTTCCATTTCTTTTTCATCTCATCCACAGTTCGCTCAACAGTGGGATTAATAGCATTTACTTTGCTTGTTACCTCAACCCAGCATTTTTTTTTGTCAGAATTTTTCAAATTTGGACAAAGTTTACCAGTCAAAATCATTTTTCTGAGGTAAACCTCTTCAATGAGGCATAATTTCTCATCCTCTGAAAAGTTACACTTCTTAACCTTGGCTGCTATCTTGTTTATCACTGACAGCCAGATAAGCCCTGTTAAGTGACTTAAGCTGGTTGCTAGGCAACATATATTTAAGACTAGTCTTACATAAGTCAAGTCAACTTCTGCTTTATGCAACTGACCTAAACACCGGACTTAGACAAGACTACTTAAAGCCAAAAAAACTTCAAAAACAGTCTAAGAATTAAGACTACCTTAATGCAACCGGCTGCAGAAGTATTCGTTCAGTATCCCTGCTTTTTCACTGTCACTCTCTGCCCAACCACCTTCCTCTTTGTTCAGCCTCAGTATCCCTGCCTTAGTCTTTCTTTGCTCCCTAATGTACCTATAAAAGGTTTTATCCCCCTTCTTAACCAAGTTGGCTATCTTCTCCTCGGTGTGGGCCTTTGCTATTCTGACTGCCTTACCTGCTTCCTTCTGCTTTAACACAACCCAAAATTAGGGATGTTGGTCCATGGATCCAAACTACAGTACATAGGGAGCAGAGGCTGGATACTTCGCATGATGTCCATGAACTCCGGTCGGCTGAAGGTACTCCAAGAAAACCGAGGCGTAGTGACCTCGGACTGATCCAAAGCAACGCCCTTAGAGAGTGCCGGTTGAAATACTGCTCTGATGTCAGCCACCTTATTAGCAAAGAGTCGAGCGAGCTCATCGCATTCTAATTACGAAAAAGCTTTCTGCACCTGCAGACAGGCTGGGTTGCACAGTCTGTCAACAGTGCAGAAAAGCTGAGCCAGTCAATTTTGAGCAGCATACCTATTATTTCCTGCAGAATGTTTGAATCTTTTCAATTTGAGTTCACAAATTGTGCTTTTTTTAACTTCAGGTCAGTTTCCAATTTAGTCAATTCTAAATTTTGTGATTCATTTCTTCTAATTTGCATAAGAAATAATATAACCCCTTACATAGGCCTTCAGGGCATCCCACAATATGCCTTCAGACACTTCCTTATTGTCATTTAATTCAATTAATTGTCTGATTTCTTTGTTTAGCATTTTTATGGACTTGTTCCTTAATAAACTACTATTAAACCTCCATGATCTCTTTGTGTAAGGGACATCTTCTATTTCAGTGCCAGCTGACACCGGAGCATTGTCTGAGATAACCATATTACCTATATGACTGCTAGCCAGCCTTGTTTGCAAGGACTTAGATACCAGAATGTAATCCAGTCTGCAGTATGAATTATATCGACAAGATCTAAAGGTGAAGTCCTTATCCTTAGGATGTATCACTCTCCATGTGTCAATCAAGACTAATTCCTTGCAAAATGTATTAAAGGCCTTAGAAGAGTGTAGCTATTCAGGTGAAATATTTGAACTTCTGTCCAAAAAGTTATCCAGAGCAGTGGTCATGTCCCTAGCCATGATAACATTCTTTGACTTGTTTGACTTCAAATTATCAGCAACAAGTGCAAAGAATTCACCTTGACTGACATTTGGAGCATACATGTTTACCAGTGTGGTACCAATCACATCAATTTTGACATGAACAATAATAAATCTACCCCCCGAATCTTCAATTTGAGAATTCTTAACTAGGTTTAAGTTCTTGTGAAATAGGATGCACACTCCCCTGCATTTTGAGTTAAAAGAACTTCCTACCACTGTACCCACCCAAGATTTTTTCAGTTTCAATTATTCCTCCTTGGTTAAATGTGTTTTCTGAATGAATGCTACAGTATGTCTATTCTTAGAGATTTAAGAAAGGAGAGAACCTTAGATCTTACTTCAAGAGGGTTCCTGCAGTAGGTCTTCATAAGTAGGACTGCACCCCCTGGCATCAGGACCACATGGCAGAATTGTAGCTAGCAATCATCAGCAGGGACTGCCCCTGGCATCAGGTGATGGACATCAGCATGACAATAAATAGGGGCGGTCCCCTGCCCGCCCTCCAGTTCTTTCCCACTGTTGACCTGATTCATCAGATCTCGCGGTAGAACAGCTTCAGTTGCCCCCCAATTTTCATCGTAGTACATAGTTAATGTTAAATCCTTCCTCAACAGCGGTGTATGTCATCTCATCGTCCCAAGAAAAAGTGCTCCAAGTGCGGTGCACAGATCCCACATGGGGACGACTATTCCCGTTACATCTACCCCCCGGGCTGGCAGTATAGCCTAGAGGTTAGAGGAACGAGGTGTGAACAAGCTTCTGTCAGCCTGGGCCCTGGTCTGTAAGCCAGTCATCAGCTCCTCCTATGCCCACCAGACCATCACCTCTATGTTGGCCACCGACCTATCCGGCGACCGTGTGGTGACTGCTTTCCCATCAGACTCCCTTGTGGACCCCAATGCCGGGCAGAACGAGCTTGCAGGTCCCCTCTCATCCCACCAGGGCTCTCCCTCTAGGGATTTGCTGTCCTTTTCCAACCTTTTTGGGCCTGATCCCCAGGATCCTCTTCCATCAGACACTCTCCAGACAGACTAATTTATGGGGGTTCTACTGGACTTGTCTCCTTTGCCGCTCTCTGTTCCGCCAATGAATCTGCACCTACCACCAGATCCCTCACCAGACATTCTTGGAGGCAGTATGGATCGGAATCCCCCTGGGCCTTCAGGGGTCACCCCCCCACGTATCCGCTGACGGACCCAATCCCCAGTGGTTCCTTGGCGCCGCCTCCTCCCTGGCCTTTCATCCCTTCCCTGTTGGGTCTGACAGGTTACTATCCCAGCTACATGTCACAGTTTCCGCAGTACCTGACACCAGGCTACCCTTCCCTGATGCATCCGGAACAGGAACCCATCCCGGCCTGGTGGAAGGATGCTAGGTCCCAGCTGTTACAGGAATTGGGTCAACCCCAGCTGGTGGTCAGGGCCACCCCACCTCACAGGGTGCCAGCCAGAAGCCCTGCACTTTCCAGCAGAGTTTTGGACAGAGGCTTGGGTGCTCTGTCGTCTTGGATTCCTACAGAACACAGGCTTCCGGAGTCGGTTCCAGATGCTTCCTTGCCTAGTAGAGTGGAATCATCGGACTCAGATGAGGACTCAGACATGGGGGGCCAATCAAAGTCTCACTCTCCCATAGAGCCCCAGCTGAAAGAGTCCCCTAAATCTCCTCCAGTGGATCCGTCCTTTGCTGAGCTGTTCTGGTCCATTCAAAAGTCCTGCCAGTGGGCTCCCCAAGAATTGGACCCCAAACACAGAAGACTTGCAGAACATTTGGACCTGGTCAATGTGTCACCCCTCCCCATCTCCCCTTGGACAGGACTGCATGAAGATCTTACTCCCACAATCTGGCAGCAGCCGTCGTCCATCCCTTCTGTGACAAAAAAGGCTGACAAGACCCACCATACCTGGAAGGGGTTTCCCACCTTACTTCCCAACCCAAAGATGACTCTGTTGTTGTAACTGCAGCCCATGATAGGTCAGCACAATCTAAACATCTTAGTGCCTCCTCTCCAGACTAGGAGTCAAAGCAAATGGACCAGTATGGCTGCAAGATTTACACCTCTGCTACCTGCACCATATGTTCATTGAATTATGTGGCCCACATGGTGGCTTTCCAGAAATCGGCACTGTCTGACCTGGAAAAGGACATCCAGGAGGTACCTGATGAACAACTCAAGAACAAACTCCTGGACAAGATCAGGTTGAACAAATTATTCTGCTGCCATGCCCTTCATGTAACCTATGACTCAGTCGATTCGGTAGTACATGGTGCGGCTACAGACATCTGTCTCAGGCGCCTTGCTTGGCTTCATTTGGCAGGGTTGGCACAGGATGTTGAAAGCACGCTTCTGGATGCTCCCTTCAGGGGTCCAGTTCTGTTTGGTGATGATGCCAAGGACATAATTACAGAGTTGTAAGAGAGCGGCAGATCTTTGAAAGATGTCTGTTCCTTGTACGGCTTGGGTCAGAAACCCTGGCAGCCTTTTCGCCACCAATGGAAATTAAACAAACAGAACCAGGGCAGATGCCAGACCAAGCATCACTCCTCTGGCTCTGGCACTCAAACCCCCCAGGCCAAGTTCCCCAAAACCGCCACTGGGGGAAAAGTACCCCTCCCCTCAGCGTCCTGACTCACAATCCCCTTTTCCGTTATCTCCCACCCTCGTGGAGGAACTGATGGGGGGAAGATTCAGCCTTCACCTGGAATGGTGGAAGGCCATAACTACAGATGCATGGGTTCTACAACTAATAGCAAGAGGTCACTCGATAGAGTTCCCGGAGAGACCACCCACCAATCCTCCGGGCAGGTCTCATTACCATTAGGCCAACAATTTCCAGTCTTACAGGAAATTCAAGCTCTGCTGCAAAAATCAGCCATAGAGTGAGTTCCATCAGAGCAGACAGGAAGGGGATTTTACTCCCACTTGTTCCTGGTTCCCAAAAAGATGGGAGATCTCAGGCCTATCCTAGATCTCGGCATGCTCAACCTCTTCATGGAATACAAGAGGTTTTGCATGTTGACCCTCCAGGGACTGTTACTCCTGCTCCAACCAAACACATGGCTATGTTTCTTGGATATGCAGGAAGCCTACCTACATATCCCCATTCTTCTGTCCCATCACCACTTTCTGAGATTCTCATTCCAGGAGAAGCATTTCCAGTTCAGAGCCCTCCCATTCGGTCTCTCTTCAGCACCTCGGGTTTTCACCAAGTGCCTAGCAGTGGTATCGGCATTCCTATGCCGAAGGGGCATTTATATGTTCCCGTACCTGGATGATTGGCTATTTTTAGCCCCCTTCCCAGACAGTCTGAAGGATTCCCTTTCCTTCACTCTGGACTGTTTCTCCAGTCTGGGCATCTCGGTCAACTACCCCAGGTCCCAGCTGTTACCCTCCCAGTGCCTCCAATTCATTGGAGTGGTGCTGGACATGGTCCAGAGCAAGGCCTTCCTCCCAACTGACAGAGCAGAGACCCAAATCTCCTAAGCAGCACTGGTGGCTTCATCTCGTTGGACCACAGCACGTTCGGTCCTGCAACTGTTGGGACTGATGGCAGCTGCCATACCCACAGTCCCTCTGACCAAAGGGCACATAAGTGTGACCCAGTGGTCTCTATGAATCCAATGGGATCAGTGCTTGGATGACCTGGACCAAATGGTTCTAGTCTCCAGCAGCCTTCAGATGGATCTCCTTTGGTGGCAGGACCTCTCCAACCTTTCAGTGGGGGTCCCTTTCCACTCTCCATCTCCCACCATGATTCTCACATCTGATGCCTCGAATCTGGGATGGGGAGCACACTTGGGAGACCATCGGACCCAGGACACTTGGTCGCCCATGAAGGAGAATCTTCATATCTGTATTTTGGTGACAAGAGCAGTGCCCTATGCTCTTCAGGCCTTTCTGTCCCTATTGGTTCCAGGAACACTACTCATCCAGACAGACATGACCACGGTCTGGTTCATCAACAAACAGGGAGGCACCCAGTCTTACCCCCTTTGCAGGGAGGTGATGCGGGTGTGGTATTGGGCTGTTCAACATGGCCTATCCTGACAGCAGTCCACATGCCAGGTGTTCACAATATTCTGGCGTAAAGTCTCAGCCGATCAGTTGCCAGGGCTCATGAGTGGGAATTAAAGTAGGCAGTAGTAGAAGATCTGTTTCTTCAAAGGGGTTGGCCAGACATAGGCCTCTTCACCTCTCCATTCAATGCAAAACTACCCAGCTTTTGCTGGCTCATTCCCAGATGTGGAGCTTTTTGGCGAGATGCACTGTCTCTATCCTGGACAGGGAGATTTTGGTATGCTTTCCCTCCCTTTCCTGTCCTCCAGAAGGTTCTTTTGAAGCTACAGGCAGAGGGGGGCACACATGATTCTCATTGCCCTCATTGCCTCAGCAGATTTGGTTCCCATTGCTGCAACAGTTGGCACTGGAACCCCCAGTACCTCTTCCTCTCTCATGACCTTCTGTCCCAGGAGCAGGGCACCCTGGTACACCTGAGCCTCAAATCACTCCACCTTCATGCGTGGCACCTGTGGACATAGTGGCTTCCCGCTATGGCGTCTCATCACGGGTTGCTCAGGTCTTAGTGGAAGTTAGAAAACCCTCCACTAGATCCATGTACTCCATGAAATGGAAAAGATTTTCTATCTGGGCCACAGCCAACGGCCTAGACCCTTTTTCTTGCTCGGCTTCCCAGGTTCTAGAGCACCTCTTGCACCTGTCAAAGTTGGGCCTCAGTCATTCCTCTCTGAAGGTCCATCTCTCTGCGGTTTCAGCCTACCACCTTCCGGTGGAGGGCAAAACCCTAGGTCAGCTAGAGGTTTCCAGAACATTTTTGAAGGGGATTCTTCACTTCAAACCTCCAGTCCGGAATCTGACTCCCCCCTCTGGGATCTTAATTTTATCTTAAAAAAACTTACTTTGCCCCCTTTTGAGCTGGCATCAAGTTGTGATATGTGTTTCCTGGCATGGAAAACGCTCTTTTTTGTTGCTATCACCTCAGCTCGAAGAGTTTCAGAGCTTCAGTCTCTGGTTTGTACAGAGCTGTATTTGATTTTTCACAGAGACTGGGTGGCTCTGAGGACTAATCCCTCGTTTCTTCCAAAGGTAGTTTTTGAATTCAACCTTAACCAGAATGTTGACCTGCCAGTATTCTTTCCAGAACATTCCAACAGGGGGGAGTATCTCCTGCACACTCTGGACATGCACCGGATTCTGAGCTATTACAACTCAAGGACGAAGAAGGTTCACAAGGCGGATCAACGTTTTGTAGCCTTTGCCCCTAGGTGCCAGGGCAAGGCTATCTCTAAACAGGTGCTGTCCAGGTGGCTGGCAAATTGTATTTTTTTACATTTACCAGAAATATGAAAAACCCCTTCCGGGGATGGTTGAGGGCCACTCTACCAGGGAAGTAGCCACTTCCACTGCCTTTTTCAGGAATATGTCTACTGCAGATATTTGCGCAGTGGCCACTTGGTTTTCTGTCCACACTTTCATGAAACATTACAGTCTGGACATTGTTTCTAGGCACAGGGCTGACTTCAGTCTAGCAGTCCTGCAAGGTCTTCTGACATGAGTGACCTGTAGTTGGCAGACATTTTCCTCCTCTCAGAACCTCGTCTCCGATGCCTCCTTTTTAGTTGACTGCTTGGTAGTCAGTCCTACTTGTGAATACCTACTGCAGGAACCCCTCTTGAAGTAAGATATCATAGTTACGTAAGAACTTACTGTAACAGTATATCTTCGAGAAAGGTGCCTGCAGTAGATCTGTATTTCCCACCCTCCTTCCCCCAGCTCCTGTGTTTTTTTTTTCCTCTTTATTACCTTCCCAGGACTTTGTTTTATCCAGGACTCAGGGCTCCAGGAGTTTCCACTCCTTTTTTCTGCTTCCTCTCTAGAGGTCTCCAGCAGAAGAACTGGAGGACGGGTGGGGGACCACCCCTATTTATAGTCACGCTGACATCCGTCACCTGATGTTGGGGGCAACCCCCGCTGATGATTGCTAGCTACAATTTTGCCGTGCGATCCTGACACCAGGGGGTGCAGTCCTACTTGTGGAGACCTACTGCAGGAACCTCTCTTGAATATCTACTGTTACGATAAGTTTTTACATAACTGTTATTCCTCTTTATGGGTCTATGACAGCCTTTAATATTCTATGAGACAATCTTAAGAATTTTTTACCCTGTGACGTTTTCACTTGCGAAATATCCCTTTCTAAATGCTAGAGTAGGAAAAGCAACCACCTACCTCATTTTTTTGTTCTGAACTTATAACAGCACTAAAAGGAAACTGCTAAGTTTATAGAATAGAATATCAAATAACTATAATGTACACTGAAGTAAAACAGTTACAGAAATAAAACAGAAGGACTATAGAACTGTAGCACTAAGTTAACTATGTACAATAATAACCCAGGAGTTAGAAACAAAATGATAAGATAACCGGTTTTAATTAAGATAACTGGTTGTCATTAACAGAGGTTACTAACATTTACTCTCCTGAAAACTCTTTTTTCACTAACTGGTGGCCTCAGCACAAGGTCACCTCACCTCTAAGTTCATAAATTAACAACATAATATTTTTAGCCAAACTTAAGCCCTAACAATTGCGTGTTAGAAATATAAAGAAAAGGAATTTGAACTGAACAGCTGAAGACCCAGTACCTTCAGGGATAATAATGCAAAAACAGATGTATTGTCTTTAATGAATTTTACAGTATATTACCCTGGTCCTAACAGGAATCTTTAGCAAGCCCAGAACCTCAACATATGGCATTCTTTAAAATGAAGAGCATGTGGTGTGTAAAAGCCAACGTATGAAGAAGCATACAAAGACAGCTTGCACTTTGTTTTGTTAGACATATTAACAGTGAATGCTAGCACTTAAGGACATGATCCAGTGAGAGCCTCATGTGAAATGACAGCCATAAACAGGATGGGACATTGTAGCGCAAACATCATTCTTACTTGTGTATGGATTAAATATCTTAATAAATACAAATCGTATGATCCACTGTACAGTCACAACTCTCTGCAGCTCAAAAAGGCACAAGGCAGCCTTCTTGTGTTTTCCAGCCAGCTAGGCCTTTTATTTTTTTTAACAATTTCTCTCTTTCTCGCCCTGTCTGTCCCCCTTCTCACTGAACCTCCCAGCCCCATCCCCGACCTCTCCTATGACTTACCTTCTTTCCCCAAGTCCCCCCATGGATCTCTACATGATGGGGAAGTCTGGACAAGGGAGGAGCCTAGGTTGTCAGGAGCGGAGCCTGCAGAAGTCAGCGATCATCCTGCAAGCCAGGATGTGTCCCCTGTGTGAGTTAATTGCCATAGTTTATTAAAGTCTGTTGAACCAAAATACTGTCATAGCTCCCTGCAGCAAAAAATGGCACAAGATGCCCTACAAATGTGCTCAGGATAGCTAGGCACTTCAAAACGCCCTGAGTTATACAGGTGCAATGATCTTGTGCATTGCTATAGCTCTCTGCTACACGCAAAAGGGGCACATTGACATTTCCATATCTAAGTTTAGCCATGCCATTCTAATTGTCCCAATTGTAGAGGTCTATTGTTCCACTGAACTGTCACAGCTCCCTGTAATGTACAGATAGAGCAGAACAACTCTTCTTCAAAATAAGGCTAGCCATACATTTGAAACAGCAGATATGCAGCACTTTGCAATCTATGTAACCATGGGAATGCAGATAACATTACACCCAATATGAGCTGGCATGCTCCAAAAACTCTAGGTTCCTCACTCCACATGCCCACCTATAACAGTAATAACTTAAATTTTTTTTTGTGGGGGCACTGTGGATCCCGAGCAATATGGCTACAGAAATTTCAGACTCCTCTGAACCTTGCATTTAAGGTTGTTTTCCAAATAGTTCAGTGTGCGATTGGAAACCCAATAAACACATTTTTGGGCTTCAGAAACTCTCTAGACTAATGATGGCGCACCTGAAAAAAAATAAGTCGGGTGGAGAGAGTGCAAAAAATTAAAGTTGCTCCAGCTCACAAACCACGCGGTCGGTGCAGGGCCACCCTACTCAGAAACTACACATGGAGACTAAAGAAGAGACCTTGCAGATGCTGGGGCAAAAAATTAATAAAATGCTAGTGTCTATGTGCCTTGACCAACAGAGTTTCTTCTCTGGAGATGGATTTCGGTATGACCAAAGTGGAGGCGAGTGAAGCCAAAAAGCAATCGGAAGTGGCAATGGGCATTGCGGCAAGTTTAATAAAGGAGAACACCCACCTGCAGACAAGGCTTGAAAATTTGGAAAACCAAGCCAGGGCCTCCAATCTTTGGGTTATCGGCATGGCAGAGTGCAGTGAGGATGACCATCTCAGCTTGTTTTTAAAAGATTGGCTCGAACAACAGCTGGACCAGTCTCTGATTGATAGACAGTGGTCGATCCAAAAGTCCTACAGAGTGGCCTTTCATGGAAGGCCCAGCAACACAGACGCACCGAGAGCAATTGTGGCAGTTCCAGATAGTATGGGGACCAGGGATTTGATTCTTTTATTGGCCATGCAAAAATGTACCATACTTCAGGACAGACAGAGGGTTTCTATATACCCCAATATAAGTTATGAGACCAGAGACAGAAAAAGAAATGCTTTGATGGTGTCCATGCGGTGCTCCGTGAGGCAGGCATTCTGCACAACATGTTATTTCCAGCCAGACTTCATTTGGTGCATAGCAGGAAGGTTTATATCTTTACTAAGGTTGTGGAGGCTCTAGCTTGGGCACAAAAACATGCCAGGCCGACCAGCCGGAGAAGGGAACTCTCTCAATCCGAATCGGAAGAAGATTAAGAGTTGGACTCTTAGAGAGATACTGTTGGGCCATTACAGTCAGGTTTGATTGTTAAACAAATAGTTACCGTGGTGCTTACTTCTCTCCCAACTTGACATTTCTTTTATTTAGAAGCTATAATTATCTGTATTAAGCACAATAAAGTTGGTGAGAAGTAAAGTTGTCCCATTGGTGGAGGGGGGGGTCCCTATCCCTCTCAGATTCATGACAACCCAAGCTCTCTTAATACTCTACTCCTTAAGGGATTGTAATGTTTATGTTTCATACTGTTCTCCACTGATATTGCCTTAATTGAGGGAGTAAGAGGGTCATATATAATTCCTTTTGTAAAGTACCAGATTGGTACACTTCTTATGGATATAGGATGGTTTTGTTCAATGTGTGTATTAAGAGGGATAGTGCCCTCTTGTGGATCTTATCTGTCTCCTTATCTATCTTATCATGAACCTCAATAAACATAAAGTAAAAAAAAATAACTGAAATTTTTAGAAGCCAGATCACTGTTAGGGGTACTGGATTTGCAAACCAATGCGTGTCAGGACCAGTGGCATAACATGTATCCAACCTCCCTGCTCAGTAAATTTGTTTTGCTTATCCGTCCTAATGATAGCTTTAAATGACACCAGTAGCTATTCTAAGTTTTGTAGCAACCATCTAAAGTTAACATAAAACATTTGATTAAGTACATTTATGTGACTGTTCGATGGTGTTAAAACACTGCATTTCTCAAATAAATTAAACCAGCAATGCAGTTAAATACAGTGGGCCCAGTTCTAGAAGCACCCCTACACATGTTGCAACTTACGACATGCGAGGGGTGCAGTTGTGCCAAGGACCCTGCGCCCAATTCTGTAAGGGGCAGGATCCCTGCAGCTAAGTTCTGCAACTTGTGACAATCCCACAGGTACACCAAATGAAGGGCGCACCCGAAGGGTTTGTCACCACCCCCAACCCTGGATATGAAGGGTGCAAGTACACCCCATGCCCCAATTTCCCAATAATAATTAAAAGCCCATGAAGGCTGCTCATGCCCCTGGTCCCCAATAATAATTAGAAAACACCATGGCTTGTTCATGCCCTGATTCCCCAATTATCATTAAAAAGCCCCACAGGGCTTGCTCATGCTCACAGATTCCACAATAATAATTAAAAAGCCCTGCTGGGCTAGCTCATGCTCTCCATCCCCGATCCCCAAAATTATAGCAGAAACACGCATATCTCTTTATCCCTGGTAGTCTAGTACCCCCCCCACCCAGCAAACTTGACCACCCCACTCCTCTGCCTGCCCCGTTTCAAGCTGGTGACTGGCACAGCCCACCTCGCACCACCATGGCCAGGTGCTGACTGAACTCTTCAATAAGCGTGTGCTGTACATAGTACACACTCAGTGAATGAGCTGTCATTCACTGAGCGCATGCTATGTACAGTGCATGCTCACTGAAGAGCTCAATTGGCGGCTGGCCATGGTGGTGAGAGGTGGGCTGTGCCAGTCATTGGCTTGGAATGGGTTGGGGGAGCGGGATGGTCGGGCACTGCTGAGTGGGGTGGTGAGGGGCCACCAGACTACCACAGGTAAAGGGATATGTGTGTTTCTGCTGTAATTTTGGGGATCAGGGATGGGGGGCATGAGCTAGCCCTGCCGGGCTTTTTAATTATTACTGGGGGATCGGTGGGCATCAGTAAGCCCTAAGTGGCTTTTTAATTATTATTTGGGGATCGGTGGGCATCAATAAGCCCTAAGTGGCTTTTTAATTATTATTGGGGGATTGGGGGCATGAACAAGCCCTGCTGGGATTTTCTATTTTATTGGGGTTGGGGCATGTGTGACTTCATGGGGCTTTTATTTTATTAGAGGTTGGGGCATCACAAGCACCCTGCAGGGCTTTCAGAGATACTGGGGATGGGGGCACTACATGTACTGGGGATGGTCAGGTGGCACATTGGCTCAACCCCCGGTGGCCGTAAAGTACACTTACACCAGCTAATAGCTGGTATAACTGTACTTTGGTGGATGTTCTCTGGGGGTTGTTCCAGAATAGCAAAATCAAGGACTTTGCAGCTGCCCTTCCAGAATAGGGCGCAACTGCTGCTTTATACCCTCTAGTGCTATGTCACAGGGTGTTTATTACGTAACTGGTTGTGTAAGTCCACTTTGGTGTGAGCTGCAGGCTGCTTTGCCAAATACTGAATATTGCAATGTCTGGCATAAGTTGCTACTTGCACCATTTTTGGGGGCGCAAGTCAATTTACGCCAGATGCAACCCTTTGAGAATTAAGCCCAGTATGTATAAAATAATAAAGAACATTTCTGGTTGAACAACTTCACTTTTGTAACCTGTTTGGGGTAAATAGAGAATGAAGACTTGCCCACTACCCTTGCAAGGCACTGAAAGTAAAAGAGTCGGTCTTTGACATCATGACATCAGGTGCACGTCATATAGGCCTGCTAACAATAACAATGAAATAAAACAAAAAAAAGAGACAAATAGATATTATGTTTAGATAGTTGTAGCAAACTTTAACACTGAATAATCAACCGCTGCATCTCTAGCAAGTTCTTTTGCCGTACAGGAACCAGATGCAGTAAAGTGGAAGTGACAGCTGGGTTCAATATTCATCTTGCAAAGCTACACAGCAGAAATCAATTGCAGTTATTCAGACCTCAGACATGTCGGATGAGTAGGTGTCATGCTGCACCTTTTCTTTGGGTCTTTTAAGTGGTGATCTTGTAGGGTTAACCAGGATGCTTCTGGACTCTTTAGCTGGAATTCTACCTTGTCAAGCCATACAAAAGTGAGGGTACTGGACTTTAGGATGGCTGACTTTGTCAAAATGGGAGAGTGCCTCAGAAAAGCACTAGCAAACAGGCAAGAAGGAGGGGTGGAGGAACAATGGGGAAACATCAAAATTGCCATCACAGAGGCAACGTGCCTTTGTGTGAAGCAAATAAATCCAAATGAAAGAAAAAAACACTATAGTTCTCAAAAGAGGTGGCAGGGAAGGTTGGGGAGAAAAAATAGCATTCAAGAAGTGTAAGAAAACACAGAAGGAGCATGACAGAGAACTGTACCAGTTAAAGCAAAAGGAAGCAAGGAAGACAGTCAGAATAGCAAAGGCCCAAATTGAGGAAAAGATAGCCAGCTTGGTTAAGAAGGGGATAACACCCTTTATAGGTATATTAGGGAGCGAAGAAAGACCAACGGAGAAATAGTGAGGCTTAATAAAGTGGAGGGTAGGTTAGCAGAGAGGGACTGTGAAAAAGCAGGGATACTAAATGAAAACTTCTGCTCAGTATTCACAAAAGAAGAGGAGGGGGAGGTACCTAATCCAATCAATAGAAGCACTCTCGATATGGGGGTCGATACCAGTCCTTTCACAGAAGAAAGGATTCTGAATGAACTCCTAAAACTGAAGATGGACAAAGCAATGGGGCCTTATGGGATTCACCCCAGAATTCTAAAAGAACTAAGGGGAGAACTAGTGACACCACTGACTACCCTTTTTAACAAATCATGGGAGGATGATGTGGCACCTAAGGAATGGAGGAGGATGGATGTGATTCCCTTCACAAAAGTGGGAGCAAAGCAGAGGCAGGAAACTACAGACCTGTTAGCTTGACCTCAGTGGTAGGGAAGATGATGGAATCACTTCTGAAAGAAAGAATTGTTGACTACCTATAGGCCAGTGGGGCACAGGACCCAAGGCAGCATGGATTCACAGCAGGAAGGTCATGTCATACGAATCTAATAGATTTCTTTGACTGGGTGACCAAAGTAGTAGACCAGGGAGTGGCTGTGGACATGGCCTACCTAGGCTTTAGCAAGGCATTTTACACAGTCCCACACAAAAGATTAATAAACAAATCAGCCAGCCTGGAAGTGGGTCCCAGGGTGGTAGCCTGGGTAAAAAAATGGCTGGACAACAGGACACAGAGGGTAATAGTAAACGGAGCCCACTCTGAAGAAAGGGGGGTTACTAGTGGGGTACTGCAAGGTTCAGTACTGGGTCCGGTCCTTTTTAATGTCTTTATAAGTGACATTGCAGAGGGACTGGAAGGGAAAAGTATGCCTCTTTGCAGACAACACAAAGATCTGCAACAGGGTTGATTCACAAGGGGGGGGTGGAAAGGGTGAAAAGGGACTTGGCAAGGCTGGAGGAATGGTCAACAGTATGGCAGCTTAGATTCAAAGTAATGCACCTGAGAAACAAAATCCCAGGGTAGAGTACACAATGGGGGGTTGGGGCATTAACAACAACACAAATGGAAAGGGACCTGTGGGTAGTCATATCAGATGACCTAAAGGTAAGCAAGCAATGTGAGAAGCCAGTAAGGATGGCTAGGAGGATACTGGGATGTATAGGGAGAGGCATCACCAGTAGAAAACAGGAAGTTATTATCCCTCTGTACAGACAGTTGGTGAGACCCCATCTGGAGTACTATGTGCAGTTCTGGAGACCCCATCTCCAGAAGGACATAGACAGGATGGAGGCAGTCCAGAGGAGAGCAACTAAAATGGTGCAGGGTCTGCAACAGAAGCCATGCAAAGAGAGACTAAAGGAGTTTAATATGTATACATAGAAACATAGAAACATAGACTTTGACGGCAGATAAGGACCGCTTGGCTCATCTAGTCTGCCCATTTCCCTACCTACAGGATAGGCCGCAGATCCTAGTTAACTAACAGCCTATTTCTTCCTACCCCCCACAAGAATTGCCTTATGTCTGTCCCATGCATTCTTGAATTCTTCCACAGTTTTAGACCCCACAACCTCCTCAGGAAGGCTGTTCCACGCATCCACTACCCTCTCTGTGAAATAATACTTCCTCACATTGCCCCTGAACCGCCTCCTTCTATCTTTAAATTGTGTCCCCTTGTTCTTGCAAGTCTCTTTTTCTGAAAGATGCTACCCTCTTGGACTTTGTTGATTCCACTGAGGTACTTAAAAGTTTCTATCATGTCCCCCTTCTCCCTTCTTTCCTCAAGGGTATACATATTAAGCTCCTTTAGTCTCTCCTCATACGGCTTCTCTTGCAGACCCTGCACCATTTTAGTTGCTCTCCTCTGGACTGCCTCTATCCTGTCTATGTCCTGCGAGAGATGGGGTCTCCAGAACTGGACACAGTACTCCAGATGGGGTCTCACCAACTGTCTGTACAGAGGGATAACAACTTCCTGTTTTCTGCTGCTGATGCCTCTCCCTATACATCCCAGTATACCCCCAGCCCTCCCTACTGCCTTCTCACATTGCTTGCTAACCTTAAGGTCATCTGATATGATTACCCCCAGGTCCCTTTCCTTTTTTGTTGTTGTTACTACCTGCCCACCCATTGTGTATTCTTCCCCTGGGTTCTTGTTTCCCAGGCATTATTTTGCACTTTTTATTGAATCCTAGCTGCCATACTTCTGACCATTCCTCCAACCTTCCAAGTCCCTTTTCATCCTTTCCACGCCTCCTGTGTATCAACCCTGTTGCAGATCTTTGTGTCATCTGCAAAAGACACACTTTTCCTTCCAGTCCCTCTGCAATGTCACTGATGAAGACATTAAAAAGGACTGGACCCAATACTGAACCCTGCGGTACCCACTAGTAACCCCTTTTTCTTCAGAGTGGACTCCATTTATAATTACCTTCTGTGTCCTGTTGTGAGCAATGTTTTACCCAGGCTACCACCCTGGGACCCACTCCCAGGCTGGTTAATTTGACTATTAATCTTGTGTGGGACTGTGTCAAATGCCTTACTAAAGTCTAGGTAGGCCATGTCCACAGCCCTCCTGGTCTACTACTTTGATCACCCAGTCAAAGAAATTATTAGATTCGATCTGACATGACCTTCCTGCTGTGAACCCATGCTGCCTTGGGTCCTGTGCTCCACTGGCCTCTAGGTACTCAACAATTCTTTCTTTCAGAAGTGATTCCATCATCTTCCCTACCACAGAGGTCAAGCTAACAGGTCTGTAGTTTCCTGTCTCTGTCTTGGTCCCACTTTTGTGAAGGGGAATCACACCTGCCTTCCTCCAGTCCTCGGGTACCACACCATCCTCCCATGACTTATTAAAAAGAGTAGCTAGTGGTTTCACTAGTTCCTCACTTAATTCTTTTAGAATTCTGGGGTGAATTCCATCAGGCCCCATTGCTTTGTCCGTCTTCAGTTTTAAGAGTTCTTGCAGAACCCTTTCTTCTGTGAAAGGACAGGGATTGACCCCCCTATCAAGAGTGCTTCTGTTAATTGGATTAGGCACTTCCCCCTCCTCTTTTGTGAATACTGAGCAGAAACATTCATTCAATATCCCTGCTTTTTCACTGTCCCCCTCTGCCCACCCACCATTCATTCTATTCAGCCTCACTATCCTTCCCTTTGTCTTTCGCTCGCTGATGTACCTATAAAGGTTTTATCCCCTTCTTAACTGAGTTGGCTATCTTTCCTCAGTTTGGGCCTTGCAATTCTGACTTCCTCCCTACTTCCTTCTGCCTTAACTGGTACAGCCTCTGTCCTGCTCCTTCTGTGTTTCCTTATACCCGGAATGCTATCTTTCTTTCCTGACTTTCACAGCCACCTCTTTGAGAACCATAGTGGCTTTTTCTTTCATTTTGATTTGTTTATTTGCTTCACACTGCTGCTTGTTGCCTCTGTGATGGCAGTTTTGATGATTCCTCATTGTTGCTCCACACCTCCTTCTAGCCTGTTTGCTAGTGCTTTTCTGGGCACTCTCCCATCTTACAAAGTCAGCCCTCCTAAAGTCCAGTACCCCTACCTTTGTATGGCTTGACTCTGTAGCTGAGTTTAATGTGAACCACACTGTTTGATGGTCACTTGTCCCCAGATGGCAACCCACTTCTAGATCTGAGATCCTCTCACTGCCTCCATTTGAGAGTACGAGGTCTAAGATTGCTCCATCACGAGTGGGTTCCAAAACTAGCTGTCTAATGCCTGCCACCTGTAGGGCATCAAGAATGGCCCTGCTCTTGGATGTGTCTGCAGCAAATGTGCTCCAGTTAACATCTGGCATATTCAGGTCTCCCATCAACAGTAGCTCCCCTTTCTCTGCCATTCTAAGAATGCCTTCTATCATATCCTTGTCCACTCCCTTCCCCTGACATGGGGGTCTGTACACAACCCCTGTGTGGATTGTGGTGCCCTTTCCAGTCTCAGGTGACCACAGTGCCCTTGAGGAAAGGAGGAGGGGGGACATGATAGAAACTTTCAAGTACCTCAAGGGAATCAACAAAGTCCAAGAGGGCAGCAACTTTCAGAAAAAGAGATGTGCAAGAACAAGGGGACATAATCTGAAGATAGAGGGAGGACCGCTCAGGGGCAATGTGAGGAAGTATTGTTTCACAGAGATGGTGGTGGACGCATGGAACAGCCTTCCTGAGGAGGCTGTGGAGTCAGAAACAATGGTGGAATTCAAGAATGCATGGGACAGGCATAAGGCAATTCTAGGGGGTGGAGGTAGGAAGAAGTAGGCTGTTTGTTAACTAGGATCTGCAGCTTATCCAATAGGTAGAGAAATGGACAGACTAGGTGGGTCAAGCGGTTCTTATCTGAAATCAAAGTCTATGTTTCTATGTTTTTTAGTGGTGAACCTGGGCAGCATTTGGTGGTGAGTGTAATATTGTTTAGTAGAAGGTTTACTTTTATGGTTAATCAAGGAATACATTGCAGTTTTACGAGTACTGGTAACCTGAGACCTCACAATGGTCGAGTAGGATAAAGGGGGATACTGATCTTAGCTGACATGGTGGCAAACGTCTCTTCAGGCGAGCATTGCAAGGAGGCAGCTTGTGCACAAGAAGATTCATGTTCGGGGAGGCCTCTCAGACTGACAGTTGTGTGTGTGAGCACAAGCCATGTTTGAATGCTGGGGATTATTTGAACAAATGGTGGCAGTAAGATCGTAGAAATTATTTGATAGGCCATTAACAATGTCCCAAACTTGTTCCAGGAATTTTCAGTTTTGTGGATGACCTCCTGGAAACAAAACCACCAAAACTGCAGGGTATCTGAAGTAATAATGTAGCTCCAGCTGTTGGAGGTGGGGTTTTATCTCATAGAAAGTGTGTCTTTTTTCCATAACTTCCACAGAAACGTCCTGAAATAAATAAATCCTGTTCTCCCTCCAGTTTAATACCTTGAGATCCCTTGCTATTCTTAACACCTCACCTTTTATTGAATAGTGCCAAATGTTAGCGATGATGGCCCTTGGCTTGCTACCAACTTGTGGTTTGGCTGATAATGAACGATGTGCTCACTCAGTCTCTAATGGTCAAGCCCACTGATCTTCCAGTAATTCCTGTAGAAATTGCTGCAAAAATGAGTTAATGTTGTTGCCTTCTGCACCCTCTGGTACCCCAACTATACGCAGGTTATTCCTCCTGCCTCTGTTTTTGAGGTTGTCAGTTTTCTTCAAGAGGTAGTGGATTTGCTCACTTTGGTGCTCTGCTGTTTCTTCTATAAAGATGACTGCTTCCTCTAACTGGGCTGTTTGAGGTTCCGATGCTCCGGCCCTGTTGGTATTATTCTCAGTGTCCTTTTCTCAAATGGCCCATTGCCCCTTTCTTATCTGCTATGTCCAGTTTAATGCTGGCTAAAATTTCTTTCATTAATTGAATGTCTGATGTACTGTTGGTGTTTAAAGTAGTGGGAGCTCTGGCTGTAGACTGTTTAGAATTCTCCATCCTGGGCTTTGTGGACATCGAAGCTATATTCAAGCAGTGACCACTGATTTTTAAAACAGAGAAAAGAGACAGAAAATGAAGCAAATCAGTGGTAGTTTTTTGATGTTTTGTTCGGCAGTTCTTTCAGCTAATGAACTGTGTATAAAAACAGCTCAACTTTTATGAAAGGAGTGGCTTTTTCTAAAATTAAAACGTCAGCGAGGTGACCTCTACTACTTTAGATGACTATTCTCGTGGGCACCCAGCACACGCTCCCAGAATGAGTTTTTCTGAAATGCAGAACCACAGCCTTTGAGAAGAGTGTATCTTTCATCAAGACCAGTTCAAATAATATAGTATTATGGTCATTGGACCCCAATGATTCCCCAACTCGCACTCCACCCACCATTTCTGAGTTGGTGAGCACCACATTAAGGATGGCAGCCTGCCTTGTGGGTTGTCTGACTCCATTGCCTTGTCTACTCTCAGTTTAACTAGTTCCCTGAGGACTCTCTCTTCCATAAAAGGGCTAGTGTCCACCTCCCTTCCCCTAATGCCCTTTTCCCCTATCTGTGGCCCATCACCAACCCTTCTGTTGTGAATAATAAACAAAAGTACCTGTTCAATATGTTTGCTTTTTTCTGGTCATCTTCCACCCCCCCCCACCACCACCACCTTCCCCTTTTGGACATACTATCCCTGCTTTTCTTTTCACATATGTACCTAAAGAATGTTTTATACTCCTTTTTGACTGACTTGGCAGTGTTTTCCTCTGTTCGTGCTTTTGCTCGCCTAACTGCCTTCCCTGCCTGCCTTTGTTTTTCCTGATAACTCTCCCTATCTTCTTCCTTCTATTTCGACTTATACCTTTTGAATGTCTGCTTCTTTTCTTTTACTATCTCTGCTACTTCCTTGGAGAATCATAGTGGTCTCTTTTTTCTCTTGCTCTTTTTAACCTGCCTGCACAAAGGTTATTTGCTTTCTCAATGGCCTTCCTTATTTTTGCCCATTTTTCTTCTACCCCACCCATTTTCCCTATTTCTGCTATGGCTTCCATGAGGCACTCTCCCATTTTCTTGAAATCAGCCCTCCTGAAGTTCAGGACCCTCTTTTTAATGTGGTTAGATTCTGGCCCGGTCCTTTTTTTGAATCACATTATACGATGATCACTGGTCCCCAGGTGGCTTCCCACTGTGATGTCAGCGACTCTATCCCTGTTTGACACTACCAGGTACAATATTGCCCCCTCATGAGTGAGTTCTTCAACTAGTTGCCTGCGGAATGCCCCCTGTAGGGAATCTAGGATTTCCCTACTTCTCCACCGTGGTTACATATTATCCCATCGACAAACCACTTTGCCCCACTGGAGAAGGTACAGGATCCAGCCACAGTGAGAAGTGACCCTGAGTCAGGCAAGAAGACTAGATGGAACAGAGAGACGGCATCAGGAGGCGGCTTTAAAAAATGTGACAAAGTAAGGAGTAAGCATCTTCTTGTTCTGGGGGACTCAATGATCAGAAGAGCTGAGTCCCACCTAAGTATAAGTATGCAGCCTAAGGTGACGGTTAAATGCCTCCCCGAAGCATCAGCACAATGTGACACTGAATGCATAGGGAGGATCGTGGACAAAGAGGAGCAAGAAATCAACGTACTGGTTCATCTTGGGACCAGTGACCTAACAGCTTGGACAGTGGAAGAGACCAAGTAAAACTTCATTAAGCTGGGGGAATGGTTGGAAGCTCGAACAACCTCCCTGACATTCTCAGAGGTTCTCCCAGTGTGTAGTAAAGGGAACTGCACAGATGAAATCAGACACAAGGAGATCAAGGAATTCAACGCTTGGCTATAGGGATGTTGTCATGAAAAAGGACATCACTTCTTAGGCTCTTGGGGTAAATTCTGGGAGAGAAAGCTTTCCCGGTTCGATGGACTTCATCTATCTAGGGAAGGGATGAGTACACTTGGGCAGAAAGTCAGCGTTCATCTCAATCATTTAAACTAGGTTGGGGGAAGGGGGAGTCAAATGCTAGGGAGCCTATCAGAGACTGCACTGCTGATAGGAACTTAGTCATCACTCCCCCACAAGCCGGAATTTCTCTCCCATGACCTACTGTAGGAGAACATGTAGGGTATAGAAGGAGACTACAAGCAACTGGATGGGGTAATGCAGCTGTAGCTCAGCAAGCAGAACCAAATGTAGGTAGGAAAAGCACAAATACCGATCTATGGAAAGGGGTGTGCATCAACACCAGAAGCCTGGGTAACAAAATAAGTGACCTTCAGACAATGATGGCGGAGTCCTGTGTGGACCTATAGACCATTATGGAGACTTGGGCCTTGGAGAAAAATGACTGGAAACTTGCGGTCCCGGGCTATGCCCTCTTCAGACAGGATAGGAGGGAAGGCAGCGGAGGGGAGGTCGCACTGTGTGTACGAGATGGGATAAATGCCACCTCTATTGAAATTAACAAAAAAGAGGGTGTGGAATCCTTGTAGGTGCAACTCAGCTTGGCAACAGGAAAAAAGATCTATGTCAGAGTGGTATACAGACCTCCGGAACAAGCTGAGTGCAGAGATGAGGAGCTCATAGGGGAAATCAGAGGTGTAACACAGAAGGGGGATGCAGTGGTGGTGGGAGAGCTGAACATGCCCGATGTGAACTGGAGCATTCCAGCAGCTGGTTCTTCTAGAAGTCAAAAGGTGGTAGACCGTAGATGTCTTAGAAGACTGTCTGCTCACACAACTAGTCAATGTTCCAATTAGGTTGGACACCATCCTGGATGTGATTCTCACAAATTCAGAGGCAGTAAGTGTTACAGGGATTGGGGAACTGCTGACCAACAGCGACCACAACTCGGTGCAGTTCGAGTTGGCCCTAGGGGTAGTAAAATCTCAATCTAGGACATAAGTTTTAAACTTTAGAAGAGCTAATTTTGACAAAATGAGTTAATTAGTCAGGGAAAACTGTCAATGATCCATGAGCATCTGGAGGTAGAAGACATTTGGGGGCTGGTTAAACCGGCCCTGTTGGAGGCTACCAAGATGTGCGTAAGGACACTGACAAAAAAGAACAAACACAAAAAAAACATATGGTTTACTAACCAGGTCAAGACAGCTGTTAGATCCAAAGGAGAGGCTTTCAACAACTATAAAAGAACCAATGGAGA
Source organism: Neoceratodus forsteri (assembly GCA_016271365.2). Classification (NCBI taxonomy): domain Eukaryota; kingdom Metazoa; phylum Chordata; order Ceratodontiformes; family Ceratodontidae; genus Neoceratodus; species Neoceratodus forsteri. Next base: position 896,724,066 of record CM057451.1, on the reverse strand, counting down.
TAGTGAATGAGAAGTTTACGTCCAGAAGAATAAAGAAGCAAAGACTAGGGTAAGATCAGCTAAGGCTGAGATCGAACCTTGGCTGGTGGAGGGGGTTAAAGCAGGGAATAAACACTTTTTTTATTATATAGAGGAGAAAAGGAAGCAGAGGGGAGGGATAGTTAGACTTAAAGAAGAAGACAGAATCGTAGAGGAAGCTAGCCAGAAGGCCACTGTTCTGAATAACTTTTTCTGCTCTGTGTTCACTAAGGAACATATCAGCCCTATTCCAGAATATGGCATTGAGGCTGTTGACAAAGGAGTCCTTCAAATGGAGTCACCATCATTCACCACCAGCGGGGTCAGAGAGTTCCTGGAGCAACTCAGGGAGGACAAATCACCATGGGCAGATGGAATACATCTGAGGATGCTGAAGGAATTGGAGAGGGAATTGGCAGATACAGAACCTTGGCACATTTATTCAACAGTTCACTTCAGTTGGGAGCAGTGTCGAGTGACTGGAGAAGAGCAGATGTGGTACCTCTCTACAAGGGAGGGAGCTGGGAGGAGGCTGGCAACTACAGACCGGTTAGCCTTACATCAATAGTAGGGAAGCTAATGGAAGCCTTAATAAAACAGGATCTGATAGAGTACCTGAATAAGAATGGTTTTCAAGATGACAGGCAGCATGGCTTCATAGCAGGTAGATCATGCCAGATGAACTTTATGTTTCTTGAATGGGTGACTAGGGAAGTAGACAGGGGCCACCCAGTGTACCTCTTCTACTTCAACTTCAGTAAAGCATTTGACTCGGTGCCACACAACCGCTTGCTGAAAAAATTGGAGGACCTGGGTGTAGCAATGAGCATAGTCAGGTGGGTAGGAAACAGGCTGAATGACAGAAATCAGAGAGTGATAGTTAACAGTGAAAGGTCAGAAAATGGTGAGGTCACTAGTGGCGTGCCTCAAGGCTCAGTGCTGGGGGCCAGTCCTGTTTAATGTGTTTAGCAGCGACATCGGTATACAGTAGGTATTCAGGGCAAAATTGCCCTATTCTCGGATGATGCCAAGCTAGGTGGAAGGGTGGTCTGTGAGGAGGCAGTTAGGGACCTAAAAAAGGACCTTCAGAGACTGGAAATATGGTCTAAAGTCTGGCAGCTGAGGTTCAAAGCAAAAAAGCGCAAAGTGATGCATCTGGGTAAAGGGAACCTGAGGACTGCATACTGGCTAGACAGGGTCCAGCTTAGTGCCTCACAGGAAGAAAGGGACCTAGGAGTCATCATTTTCAATACCCTTAAACGGGCCAGCCAATGCAATAAAGCTTACAGTAGGGCCAACAGAATGCTAGGGTGCATCGGAAAGGATTTGCTAGCAGGGGTAGGGAGGTAATACTTCCACACTACAGGTCCCTGGTAAGATCTCATCTGGAGTACTGTGTCCAGTTTTGGAATCCACATCTAAAGAAGGATAAGAACAGGCTGGAGGCCATCCAGAAAAGGGTGACCAAGATGATCCAATGCCTCCAGGGACTCTCGTATGGGGACAGTCCAGAAGCCCTGAATATTTTCTCAGTGGAGACTAGGAGGGAGAGAAGGGAAATGATTGAAACATTTGAAACATACTGTATAAATTCCTGAGAGGAATAAATAAGGTGCCCTCCTGTGATCTGTTCAGCAGAGTTGCCGACTTCAACACTAGAGGACACAAGTGGAAGTTTAGGTGGGGGAGCTTAAAGAGGGAGCTTAGGAAACACTATTTTATAGAGAGGGTTGTGGAACCATGGAATAGGCTGGTAGAAGCAAAGACCATGAAATCATTCAAACTGGGGTGGAATAGAGCAAAAGCACTCCTGCCATTATTTTTCTGTTACTATGTTTCTAACTGTTGCTGCAGCAGGGAGGCTCCAGTACACATTTGGTAGATTGAAGTCCTCCACTAGCAATACCTCGGCCTTGTTAGCCATTTCCTGGATTTCTTCTATCATAAATCCTTGTCTCCTTCCTCCTCCTGTGCTGGAGGTCTGTAGATCACCCCTGTTTGAATAGCAGTCTCCCTCCCTCTCTCCAAGGTGACCCACAGTATCTCCGCTTCTCCCTGCCCCCCGTGTTTTGTGTCTTTTATGTTCTCCCTCACAAAAAGAGCCACCCCATGTCCCTTTTTTCCTACCCTGTTCCTCCTGAGTAGAGCATACCCATCTAGTTTAAATGCTTACTAATGTACAGTATCATTTAAACTTCTTGGCTTTATTGTCAATGCCCTTTGGGTAACCCTTGCCTCAGTGCTTTTGCACTGAGGTTCTTTGTCTTATACCCATGTATGGCTGCATCCCAGTCCCGGTTTTCATTGCACCAGGTCTCTGTAATTGCTGCTATGTCCAGGTCTCCTGCTGCCATGGTTGCCTCTAGGTTTGCCATCTTGTTGTCCAGATTTCAAGCATTTGCACACATGACTCTCCATTTTGTATTGCCACCTCCCCTCAACTTGCCATTTTGCCCTCTCCCATTTCCTCCACTATTATCTTTCATCTTGCCCCTTCCTCTTCCTCTTGGTTACCTATTTCTGTTTGTTCCTTTTGGGACTCCTCACCCTCAGGATTCCCAGTGCTGATTCTGTAAGCATATAGGGGGGACAGACAATGTCTTCCTGCTTTATTCTGCCACCCCTCCTCAGCTAGTTTAAATGCTTACTAATGTAGCATTTAAACTGTTCACTGAGGATCTCAGTTCCCCACCTAGAGAGATGCAGGCCATCGCCCCTGTATAGGCCTCTATCCCTCCAGGTGGAGCCCTAGTCTCCAATGAATCCAAATCTCTCTTTTCCACACCATTTCCTCAATCATAAGTTGAAGTCCTTGGTGCGGAGTCTCCTGTTATCCACCTTGTCAAGGACAGGTAGCATCTCCAAGAAAGTAACAGATTGCACTACTTGCCTATACCCCTTCCCAGTTTCCTGAGCTCCTCCTGAACTGTTTCTGGCCTCTTCCAAGCCAGGTCATTTGTCCCCAAGTGGACAATGACATCCAGCTCTCCCTCCTTCCCTGCCTCCCCAATGATCCTTAGGATCCTCCTTCCATCCCTATGAACTGTGGCACCAGGAAGGCACCTTATCACCCTCTCCTCATCCCTACCTATCCCCTGCTGTATCCCCCTTACTATTGAGTCCCCCACCAAGATTCTCTTCCTCCTCCTCTAGGGTCCTCTGCTACCTCCCCTTGGGGTCTCCATTATGGTGGACCTTCACATCCGTCCCAGTAACTCCTTTGCGTACCTCTGCAGGACAGCCATGCCCTGCTGGTGCAGCAGAGGAGTTCTGTGGTGATATGGGATTTGGGATGTGCATACACTCCACCACCTTAACCATCCCTGAGCCCACCGTTGTCCAGCCACTCCTCTTAACCGGCATCCTTTGAGGCAGCAGAGGTGGACTTGGTGGTCCCTGAATGTGGGAGTAGGTCCTCCTAACACAAGCCATCTTGGCCTTGAGTCTGGCAACCTCCTCCCTCAGCCCAGAGAGGGCCCGTGGATGGGGCGGCACCACAGTCTCCAGAAAGTCTCTCTGAAGACTGCCGACCACAGCAGCTGTACTGCACCACTCCCATCATAGCTACTCCCTGGATGCAATATTTACTTTTCCAGCTCAGTTACCAGTCACCCAGTACAATAATTAAACTCCCACCTATGGACTAACAACCTCCAGAAGCACTATTTGCTTACACCCCCTTAATAGCTACCTACCTTTTTGTCCCTGTCTCTTTACTACCTGAGGATACTTTCAAACTTTACCTCCCAACTTGGTTTTCAAACCCCTGATGCAATGTTTAAGTCCCCCAGCCACTGGCTAACAACTTTCAGGTGCACTGTTTACATATCTTCCTTTCAGCTACCTCTTACCACCTCCTGTGATGTCAGTCAGTTGGTGGACTTGTAGCCTATATAGTTATTGGGTGGGGAGGGTGGGAGGAGGGTCAAAACAAATTGCTTTCAATCTGTACATCAGCCTCCAAAAGTTATGCAAGATTGTTGGTACCCAAATTTATCAGCACCCCAACCTTCCCTTCCTCTCCCTCTACCATCCTCCATATCTTATTCCATATTCCATATATCTATTCCATATATCGCACAGCAACTATTCCGTTAGAAAAAATAACTGTATACAGTACTTCTGGACATCCTTAAATATGCTACACAGGCAGGAAAATCTGCAGTCGGTTGCTTTATCCCTACAATGTGGAACTCAGTACAGGCCTCACCAAAGCTTACTACACTGGTCAGACCTAGCACCTTCAAAACCCTCATTGAAAAATTATACACTAAGGCTTGTTCTTGTGATTAAGCTACATTTTTGCCCATCTTTGACATTATGTATTAGTCGCTCAGTTATATGGGATAATTAGTTATTGTGACTCAGATTAATGTCTGAACCTATTTCTGTTTTGTATGCTTAACTATACCTTGTATACTTTATATCTATATGCAGTCTATCAGAGTTATAATTCCTGTAATCTTGTGGCTGGCCTGCTGGCACAGTGGTAGTGCTACCACTTGCGATGCCAACTACCCAAGTTTGGAAGTGAGCTTGGGTGTTGGAGGGTTGGACAGGGGGAGGAGGACTGAGCTCCTATGGACTGCTCTCCTCCTCTGGGAGGAGGGTGGGGAAGCTCTCAGCGCTCATTTGACCCCTGGTGGAGGACAGGAGTCCAAGAGCTGGTGCCAGTAGTTAATGGAGGCAGGGAAGATGTTGGTGCGTGCACCTCCTGATGTCATTGCATGTCCCACCTCCCAGGGAGAACTCCAAAAAAAACACAGGCCAAGCAGAATGCTGCCCACCTCATGCCGCAGCTCCTGCACCACTGTGCCATGGCACCCTGGGGACCACTTACCATTCTCCGATTGAAGGGAGGGCCCACTCCCAAAGGCCCCACACCGGAGGGCAAGCCAGGGCTGTTAACCAGGCGGGTAAGTCCCGGGTCAGTTGATGACGGGGCTGGGCACAGGGTAGGGACGATGTAGCAAGTCTGTCCAAAAGTGTAGCAAATAAACAAAAAAATCCTGTAATCTTATTTCAATTATGTATATTCCCATGTCTTGCATATCTCTGAATGCTGTATCATGCTTTTCAACATTGTATGCTGTCCTACCCAAGACCTCCTTGTAAATGAGCTTGCTCAATGGAGCTTTTTCCTGGTGATTTTATTTTTCATTTTCATTTTTTTAATTTTCATACTTGTAAACTTGATGAGCATGACTGCCCTTTTTGACAAGTGGGACCTTAAACAAAAAATTATCCTATGATCTGGTGAAATAAATACAATACAATATAATACAATATCACATACAAAAAATGGAACACGGCACAGTGGTGCATGAGGCGTGCAGCTGCGGCATGAGGCAGGCAGCAATTCCAACAGCAAAGTGGTGAAAACCAATTTGCTGTTGCAACTGAAGGAGCTTGAACAGCATTCTTGTGATTGCTTCTGCCAGTCTTCCCCCATCCCACCACCCTTCAGCCCCATTCCCAGGCCAGTGGGCCTTTGGGGGAGTGTGGGAGTGGGGTGTGCTTGTGGGTATCAACTCAACTTGTGAAGGACTAAATGGGCAGTGGCAGCCATACAATGACCACTGATAGCAGAGTGCTGCTGAGACCACCAATGGAATGAAGATGGGCCCCAGGATGCTGGTCAAAGGCAAGGGGAGGGAGGGGATAAGGGAACAGAAAGAATAGGGGTCAGGGGAAGGACGAGAGTGGGAGGCTCAATTCAAGAAATAAGGCAGGGTCTGGTAAAACAATTACAGGATTCCTGGATAGAACAAGCATAAAGAGTTTTGAAAGTTGATAGTTTGATAGGGTAGACCAATTTCAATGTTTTTTGCAGCTTGTTCCAGAGTGAGGGTAATGCGTAACTTAAGGATGCCCTACCAAAGCACGATCTGACCGTAGGTATAATAAAGGAGATGTAGAAATCACTCCTCAAAGCATATTTGCCTATTGAGCTTAGGGGCAGGCAATCCAAGACAAACTGAGGCAACTTCTTAGTAATAGCTTTGAAGGTCCAAAAGGTAGCATTCCTCTGTCTTCTATATGTGAGGGATGGTTATCCCACAGCAGCATATAGGGAGCAGTGATGCTTGGCGAAAGGGAGGCCAGTAATGAATCTTAAGGCTCTATGATAGAGCATGTCCAGTCTGACCAGGGCATAGGCAGGACCTTGACTTTAAAGGAAGTCCGCATAGTCCAACAATGTTAGGAAGGTGGACTGGATCAATCGCTTCTTGTCCTCCTGAATAAGCAGGTGATTAATCCTATTGAAGAGACCAAGCCTCTGTCTAAGCTTTTTTATAAGTTCTTCAATATGGTCATTATAAGAAAGTCTGTGGTCGATCCAGACCTCCAAGTATTTGAACTTAGTTACATATTCCAGAGGTTCACCTAGGAGTCTGGAGATCTGAGGAAAGGTTCCTTGGGCAGCGGAGTTCGTTATATGTGCAGAGGGTGAGAGGAGCATCACCTTTGCTTTCTTAGCATTCAGTAGAAGTTTCTGGTTCAAAAGCTGCAGTTGCAGCAGAATAAACTCCTGCTGAAGATCACTACATGCTGCTTCTGGGAAGATCTGCTGATGTAAAGTACTGTATCATCTGTGAATAGATGTACGTTTGTAGTATTGAAGTTGGCATCAACTCTGTTTATATATTTTGCAAAGAGCAGGGGGCCCAATATTGAGCCCTGTGGTACGCCCCTTAGCAGGGGTTTTAGGGGTGAGAATTCCCCGTCTGTTTTTACCTGCTGGAGATTACCTGAAAGATAGTTGGAGAACCATCTCAATGATAGAGAGTCCAGACCTATGTTCCAGAGGGACATAAGGGGCAGATCATGACTGACAGTGTCAAATGCCTTACTTAGGTCTAAAAATACTGCACAAACAAAATTCTTGGCATCCAGGTCACACTGCCAGTCATTAGTCACCTTAGCAAGTGCCGAGATTGTGCTGTGGCATGGTCTAAAGCTCGATTATAAAGGGTTAAGCAGGTTTGCAGATTCCAGGTAATTCCTGAGCTGTGCACTCATGATTTTCTCTAACAGTTTAGACAGGATGGGGAGTAGAGAGATGGACCTGTAATTGTTAAGGTCACTAGGGTCTCCAGATTTGAAAAGGGGTTCGTGTGCACAGTTTTCCGTAGGGGAGGAAGGTCACCCTGAGAAAGGAATAAGTTAAAGAGGTGGGTAATTGGCGCAGCCCAGGGCATGATGACCAAGTTTTAGGAAAAAGGGCTCAAGAAGGGCTGCGCCAGCATGCTTCCTAGTGTCTAGTTGTAGTAAGAGGTCCTTAACATCTTTCAAGCATGCAGGCTGAAGGGAGAATGCAGTGCTGATGACAGGAGCTTCTTGGTCCTGTACACCGAGTTGAATGCAGAGGTTACTGGTGGAGGAGGTATCAAATGCTAAACCTGTGGTAGCAAAGTGGTTATTGAGGGAGTCAAGGACTGTCAACCTGTCAGAGACTGTAGTGGCACCAATAGTAATTCATGTGGGTCGGGAATTCATGGACGCATGACCTTTGATGTCCTTAAGTGTTTTCCAGAATTTGGAGGAACAATTAGAGGAAGAGTCAAGTTCTGCATGAAAATAGTTGGCCTTTGTTTCCCTGATCATCCTTGTACAAAGATTCCTTGCTTTCCTTAACGAAATCCAGTCAACTGGAAGCTTTGTTCTTCTAGCTGTTTTCCAAAGCAAATCTCTATTATGCAGTGCTGTCTTTAGGTCTGCCGTAAACCACTGGCATAATTTTTTTTTAGATTGTACTCTAACCAGTGGTACATGCTTATCCAATGCCCCTAACACAATATCCTGGAAGATATTGTAGTCTGTATTCACTGATTTTGCTAGGTAGAAGACCTGCCATCTCAAAAAAACCCCTCAAGTCAGCGATAAATGCCCAGGGGTCAAGGTTGCGATGACACCTCTTGATGGTGAATTTAGAAGTAGATGGTGGTTTTGAGGCAGATCTTACACAGGCAGTGAAACAATGGTCACTGATATCAGAGAAGAATATGCTAGCATTGGAAAATAGGTGAGGCTTACTTACTAGAATATGATCCAGCAGGATGCTGTTGTTAGGGTTCTTTTTATTAGGGCATGTAGCTTCAGTAATGAGATGTGATAGTCCAAGGGAATCACACAGGGATTTAAAGGGAACAGAGACGCAGGAAAACCAATCCAGATTAAGGTCTCCTAATATAATAAACTCCGAGGGCAGGGATCCTATAACATTACTTAAGTGGTCCAGGAGTTGAAACCCTACTGAGGGAGGCCTATATCATCCTATAACGAAGAATGAGACGGAAGAGAAGAGTTCAGTTTTGATAGTCAGGCTTTCAAATTCTTTAGGGATTGAGGTCGAGTTAATAACTGAGGCCGAAAATTTGTCTTTAACATAGATGGCAGACCTCCTCTTGTCTGCCTGTTAGTTCTGAATAAAGAATAGGCTGGGATATTTACCTCACAGTCAGCAGTACCAGGTCTGAGCCAAGTCTCAGTGACCACCAGGACATCGGGCATAGTATGGCAGACCCAAGCCTGAATAGATGTAATGTTCTTTAGGAGGCTGCATGCACTGGCATGCATAAAGCTTATATCTTTAATGCTGGGTAGGTCAGCTGGGGATGAGATAGCTGCCGGAGGACCAGGATTGAGCTCAACATTATCAATCTAATCATTTTTCTTTTCCTTGTCTTTCATTCCTGAAGTGAGATATGGGGTTTGAAAGCTGCAAAAATTCCCACTCCCTTGCCATACTCCCTTACCATGCTCACAATGAAAACAATTAAATACTTTGATACAGTGCTGTGCTATTTACTGTGAGAAATGTGCTAGCACCATCCTGATATAGCCTAATCCTCCTAATACATCTACAGTATGAATCTGGTATGTACGTTCAAAAGGTAACCTCAGTGGAAGAGAGTTTTAAAATCGCCATTGGTGGCCATCTTTAATGACTTGAATCATTAATTGCAGCATTAGCTTTAAAAGCTGTTTTAGAAATAGCTGACAGAATTAAAAGTACACTGTTAATGAATCTAAGGTCCTGGACACAATACAGAACTGTTTTTGAAAACCATTTTTAAAACCAGTTTAGCTAAACCATTTCAGTGCAGCCACACTACTCAGTAACCATTTTTTGATAACGTTTTAGCGTGGCCACACTGCTAGTGTTAAACCTGTTCTCCTTGTAACTATTTTATGTTAAGTCCAATACACAGAACTGTGCTTGCCTGGACACACTGCAGCTAGAACTGTTTTAATTAAACCATTACAGCTTAAAACACTTTCACTCCTGGACAGACCTGCGCGAGTAAAACCATGCTAGCTCCAAAACATTTTTAAAAATAGTTTTAAGACTAGGTATCTAGCAGAGTTTAAAAACACTTTTGTTAAAATGTTTTAAGGGGCTTGCTGTCTGTCTGCAAACAGTGCTAGCGGGATTTAAACCATTTTAAGGCACTTAAACCGTTTTAAGTTCCCCAGTGTGTCCAGGGTCTAAGGGTGTCATAAATGCATTTGTACTAAAACCACCATTGGATTTTTTTTGCCATAAAACCAATACTGCTGCTTTAAAGGGAAAGGTAAGAGTGTGTCAGCTCACTCAAATTTTAAAAGCCCATGAAATGACCTTTCAGACAATACATTGGGTTTCAAAGTTAGCAGTCCTGCGATATAAATGCCTAAAGCATCTGTAAACGAAACTAAGCAAGCAGCCTTTTCATGGGACCTTGAGACAAAATTGATGTCATTGAGAGGCAGGGCTTTATGTTGTTAAGCACAGCTTCCCTAACACTGACTTCACTTTGCGAATGTCTGCTTCCTTGATTCAATTTATGATTTTCGTATTTGTATCTCAGGACTGTTGACACCTGCAGGTAAGCCTGACACCTTTACTCCAGGCAGATCTTGTCTAGCAAATTTGATTGGCTTCTTTGAATCAGTTAGTGAAGCCCTTGACGTGGGAATGCCTGTGGATCTCATTTTCCTGGACTATGCCAAGGCATTTGATACAGTGTCGCATAAAATCTTATTGGAACATCTGCTTAAAATAAAATTGAGCAAACACGTTATTAATTGGATATCCTCATGGTTAAATGGTAAGGAGCAATGGGTTATATTAAGAGGGCATGAATCAAACTGGGGCCAAGTGACAAGCGGTGTGCCACAGGGTTCTGTGTTGGGTCCTTTGTTATTTAACATTCTTGTGTCAACAATGCAAACTACTGATCATGTCTGGATTGGTAAATATGCAGACAATTGCAAAATGGAATGCATAGTTAATAACCAAGAATCGATTGACAGGTTCCAGGACTGTGTAAATGATATAGGCATATGGGCCAGGAAGAATAAAATGACATTTAGCGTGACTAAGTGCAAGGTGATGCACTTTGCAAAGAACAACAAGAGGGCTAATTATACTCTGAATGATGCTATGCTCCAAACAACTATGGAGGAAAGAGATCTGGGAGTAACCATTACTAATGATCTAAAATTTGACATACATACAAAAAAACTGTGAAGAAATGTTATTCAATATTGGGATGTATACACAGACACATTAGAAGTAAAAAAGCAGAGGTTCTGATGCCCTTGTGTACAAGTCTTGTTAGGCCCCACTTGGAGTACTGTGCTCCCTTTTGTGCACCAACCACAGCAGGAAGTTTGAGCATGGCTGAAAAGGTACAGAGAAAGGCTACCAGGAGAATTAAAGACCTGGCAAACTTTACATATAAGGATAGATTAAAATCATTAAACCTGTACTCACATCAGTACAGACTGTTAAGAGGAGCTGTCATATACATATATAACACAATGCATAATAAAGATGAAACATTAAATGTTATATGCCTTGAGAAACTGCATGGTCTAAGTAACAGTCGATTACACAATGAGAAAATTAAATGCCCTATTAATAAAACCCGAAAGAGACAGAGGTTCTTTACACAGAGGGCACCACTGTTGTGGAATACATTACCTGAATATATTGTTACAAGTGACACTGTGGAGTCTTTTAAAAGACAATTAGATGATTATATGGGAGAAATGAAGTATAAATACCACCATTGACAATATGGTTGCAAGTTATTAATGGGCCTTGGCCTTACGAACTTGTAATTTTACTATGAACATATGAACCTTATTTTGAAATCATAAGTCTGCTTAATTATTCATGAGCCTAGCAAGGCTCCTGATTGGCTACTGGATCGGTCATTAATGTCTTAGAAATGACTGATCCAGCTGCAAACTGATGCCATGTGGCACACATGTCTCATGCCACGTGGCTAAAACCTAAATAAACCTGGCAAAATAAAAGTTGTTTATTATGATTAGACTTATAATCGCAAAAACAACATTGAAGCCAGTCATTTCCTAGTATTAACCACTGGCTGGAAAGAGGTGGCCTAAGGCTGTGCCTTGGGTCTCCCATTCCATCAACCAGTCTTGGTCATTATTGCTTAAATAACTTTTCTGCCTCTTTAAGAAAACGTACATGTCTGTAGAGGAAAACACAAACTGCTTTGCAAAGAACCTGGATTGAGCAGCACAGAGAAAACCTTTTCCGTCACATACAGTTAGAATGGGATTCATGTAATGTAATGCGCTAGGGAAAAAAAAAACCTGGACTGGATTCTGAAAACAGCCATATTTCTTTAATCTCCATGCAATTTTGCAAATGTATTTCTTCCTAACCCTGCCATATCATATAACTCATTCAGCATGGGTTCCTGTGAAGAATGTTGTGATCATTTCATGCATGTGAAGCTGAAGCAACCATGAGGCCAAAGACTCGAGCATCACTTGATGAAATTACCCCCTTGTTCATTACAGACACCCATGGATAATCCTCTATAAAATTACTGGTCATCATTTTTAATACACCTATAATTGTTTTGTAAGTATCCCTTTCAACCAGACATAGGTGATCAAGAGCTGTCAATCAAACCTGTGGCTCTCAAAGTGAGCAGCAAAAACTCAGCAGAAGGCAGGCAAAACCCATGCTCTCTCTCCCTCCCTGTCTGACATGCTGTCAGTGGGCAGGCACTGGCAGCAGACCCCACACCCCTCTGTGAACAGATAGGCATAGTCGTCCTTCAAACCGATGTGAGCCTCCCCAACTGGATGGTCTCCTTAGGGGCAGGTGACTGCTTAATTCAGTCAGTAGAACCAGTAAATATAAAAAAATAGAACATGGGAGGGCGGGTGTGATCCAGAATTTTATACATACCCTCAGTGTGTGATGTTTTTTTCAAGTGCCTCAGACTTCGCTCACAGGGTTTGTGTAGCATTACCCACCTCGGATGTGTAGAAAATTCTGCTTACACGCCCTCCCATGTATTATGCTCTATGTAATTATTCAACTTGCTGGTCTCTCAAGCTCCTGGCAGAGTCACAGTAAATGTAACAGTGTAATTGTTTTCATTTTTAAATTTCTTGTATAGGAGAAAAAACAGACACAGCTCGTACTTATTTGTGGCTCATGCATCATAATGGAAGGCTGGCAGTATAGCCAAGAGGTTAGAGTAACGAAGTGTGAATGTGCTTGGTGTATCCTGCAGACCTGGGTTTGATTCTTGCAGTTTTCATGTGCATACTGTGTGACCCTAGTCAAGTCACTTAACCACCCTGTGCTCCCAGGGCACACCTGGAAATAATCCATTGGAAGCCACTATAAATGAATCCCTTACTCAATGGTGTATCCGTTTCTCATGAATAAAAATGAAAAATAAAATGCCTGTGCCAGAAGGTCTTTTAAGTAGTTGGTTGCAAGCCCACAACAAAGCAAATCTGTTGTTTCCCACCAGGCTTTGGTCGCTGCTCAGTGCTGGGCCAGCAGGATTCCCTATACTCTTTTGATGATGTTCCCATGTTGTGGAACATGAGTTATGTGAGTTATTAGCTCTTAAAACCTTGTGCAGGCAGCACCATAGCACGTTGTTTAAATGTGCATCTACCAAGTGCTCTGAAGTACATTAAATACAGTAACAAAACAAAATATGCAAGGGCCAGACAAAAGCTCATATGTCTGTAATATACGGTTATTAGATTTTTTTCTTTCTTTAATTTGTACTCATAATGTTGCCAAAATGCTATTTCAAATAAAGCTTCCAAGAATTATGATTCATTACTGAAACCCTTGGCAGGAGAATGAAGGCTGGTACTACGTGCTCTGTTTGCTTTCTGTGATTCATGTCTAATAGAAAAAAATGAAGCAGATTTGAAAATATATCTTTTAAATGGAAGTGATGTTAAGTACTCCGTTAGTGCATTCTTTAAAATTAGTTTTTCTCCCTCCACTTTTAAAAATTAAAGAAAGAGCCATGTGCATTAAAATAAAAGAGAAGCATTAATGATTATATTGTGAGACTGTTATGATTGAAATGTTTATTTGGACTCAGCTTTAGAATGAATTAAGGTATGTAGATTAAAACTTTTTTTCTTCCTCAGTGAGGGTATGGCAGGCCGACCTGTGTGACTCTCTAAAAACGGATTGCTCTGTTGAACTGTTTAAATCCCAACTGTTCTCCTCACTTACCCCACCTGGATCATGCAATTGCTACCATTGACCATCACTATTACCCCCTAACGCATACATGTACACCGCACTTTACTCATGATGTAATTTCAACATGATATCTATGTACTGATAGCCACTGTACTCACACAAATTGTACAACATTGTCCTACCTGTGCAGCAAGGTGAATAATTATAGTTTTACTGTGTTATACACCTGGAACTTATTCTGTAATTATAGTCTTGTTGTACCTGACTCTAAACCCTTTGAAAATAGGCTCTGCCTAAAGGGTTTTATGTGTTATAAAAACTAAACTACAGACCATGGTACTTGCAAAGACCCACCTCCTTCTCCGGCTTCGTTAGCCACATGCTAAAGCCAGGATCCCTGTTTTTCTGCAGTGCTTCAACCCAAAGTTCTGCAGCAGGGCTCCTAAACATTTGTGCCTGATTTGCTGATAATTGCTGCAGCAGAAATGATTGACTTCTGTGGCCCATTTGTGTTGAGACATCGATGAGCATACAGCCTGATGCCATGGGTTACTTTAGATACTGAGCATGGGGGAGGGGCTTCAGGACAAACAAAAAGGGAAAAGAGCCTGAAACTGTGGAAAACCTGCATATTTTAAATAAAAATCACCACAAATGGGAAATTCTGCAGCAAAACTTCAGTTCTGCAGAGAGATGCAAGTTCTGAGGCCAGTTCGGCAGCTGCTGAACTGCAGAATTCTAGGGGAGTTAGCTAAATTTAGCATATCCCATGCTTATGTCCAATATTTCTATGACGGTTCTATACCTCAGAATTTCATTTTGCATGCTCATTTTTATTAGCTTTTGCATGAAAAGTCAATACATGCTTTAAGGTCACCTAACTCCTCCTGTTATAGTAAATACAGACTTCAGAATTTCAAACAATTGTATAGTAACGTCAGGCATGGGATGGGTGAACCAGTCTATACAAACTGTGTCCCCCTTGAACTTGGCAGGTTCAGGGTCCCTGACACAGTCACAATGGGTGGTGGCCCAAAAATCTGTGCAAAAATGCTCTTTTCCACCACTCATTTTTGCAATGCACAGAAGTGTATCATACAGTACCATTCTTCACATTCTGTACTATGCCCATGGGTTTCTGAGCCCCATGTTCATTACTTTGCATTTTGTCACCTTGAAACCCATTTTTATTTATTTTTTTATTCTTTTGGTAACTGGGTAAGGCCCACTAGGCACAAGTGCCAGTTTTCAGGGGAGCACTGGGGTGGTTAAGTGACTTGCTCAGAGTCACACAGTATGCAAGTGGAAGTTATGGGAATCAAACTCGGGTCTGCTGGATTTACCAAACTCATTCACAGCTTGTTACTCTAACCTCTAGGCTATACTGCCAACTCGTCGATTTTTCTCAGTTCTCTGCTCATCCTTTCCACTCTCCCTGGATTCTCCATCCTATTGCAGATTTTGGTGTCATCCACAGAGAGGCACACCTTCCCTTCTAGCTCCTCTGCAATGTCATTTATAAAGACAAAAAACCAAAACACACTCATGCTGAAAAGTCCAAATGCTGTAACAAGTTTATTAAACAGCAACTATGCCGAAAGTAGTTAGCCAGCCCCACCACTAAGCCTTGATGTTTTGTGCAGCCAGGGAGAGTGGAAAGGATGAGCAGAGACCTACAAAAAGTCAAGGAGTGGTCAAGGGTATGGCAACTGGGTTTCAATGTGAAAAAATGCTAAATAATGCACATGAGTGCATTTCTTTTTCACTGTCTGTTTCAAACTTATGCACCAAGACCTTGAGCAGCCTTTTCTTTTGCACTTATAAAGAGACTAAAGAGGACCAGTCCCAGCACTGATCCCTGAGGCACCCCGCTGGCCTCCCTTTCTTCCTCAGAGTAAAATACATTAAAGAGGACCAGTAGCAGATGGGTTCAGAGTGCAGACCTTGTCTGCATTGCACTGGGATTAAAGTGACAGGATACTCGGGGGCTAATATTCCAGTGAAAGGAAAGTGCATTGCAACAGTGAAGCATAAACAATGCATCTTACAAGCTCACATTCTCAGTACTGTAGTACTGAAAGAAGTGCAAACCATTTTAGGACTGGGAGCATGTGAAAATCAGGTGAAGAGAGTGAGTGCAGTGGAGGGTACTCGTGAGTATGATGCACTGGTAGTTGGGTATCTAGGCTTGTTTGAAGGTTTGCAATGCCTGCCAGGAGGCCATGTAATCAGAGTAGATAAACAAGTACAGCCTGTAATCATCCATGCAGAAAGGTACCACTTGCACTGACTGAGTGATTTGCTGAAAGCAGAGTTCTAAAATGGCAAGTAAAAATCCTGTGTTCTGACTGGTTGCTAGCCGTGCATTAGAAGGGTCTTATGCACGGCTAATAACAAGGTCAGGCACCTACAGGTCCACAACAATAAGTGAGTATCCTTAAGCAAAATGGAACTTTGAGGTTTGAAAATCTGTCATTTTTTTTTCTCATAGCCACACAGTAGCCCAGAACTAACTTCCATTCATTTTCACCTGAGGTGCCTACCTTGAATTTCAATGTGAATCTCAGTGACGAGCAGTTTCTAGTTGTTGTGCCACTAGAATTGTCTGTAACTGTTGACCACAGAAGAAACCAAGACCATCGTTGAGGAAACTGCTGCTGTCATTAACAAAACAACACCTGAGTGAAGCAAACCCGTATACCCATAACAGCAGAGAATGCATTATTGCTGTCAGAGAGTGCTCAACAAGAGTTTTTTTTTTCCTTTTTAGAAAACTTTTACCCTTACAGCAGTTTATCACTCGTATCCCAATATCACAATAAAAAAAAAAACTGTCCCTGATCTCTGTCATGGCCCCCCACTGCCCACTCATGTAAGTTTCACTACTTACAAATGAAACCTGCCTGTGCAATTTAATGACAGTTTTAATTTAAACACTCTCTCAGTTCCCAACTGCCATCTGCTTCATCTCTTATCATACAACTCTACGTACAATACTCTGTAAAACCTGCTTCTGTACACTCACATGAAGTGATTCTTCCTGTCGCTCCTGCAGCTTGAAAAGGCATTCACTCATGTCTACTTTGCAGCACAACGGCTTACCTCCTGCCTGGTCGTTCGCTCACTCACAGCTGGCACCTGCCCTACCTGCACCTCTAAACACGTTATGAGGCACAAAACCCATGCTTGCCAGCACTATTTGTCAGCAGTAGAGTTCTTCTTTAATTTTGTGTAACTGTGTTTTTTACGTGAACTCCAACTTTGTTAGGGCAATACACTCCCCTCTGCCCTGCAGCCCAATGGCTTTCCTCCTCCCACCCTCCTGGCTGTTCACTTGATTACCACCTTCCCTACCCGCAACTCTCAAAACAGCTGCAGGAACAAAACACGTGCTTGCCAGCACAATTTGTATTATGGAACTTTTTAGTGTGTGTGTGTGTAGCCATAGCAATGAAAGGGAAGAACAACTATGGTGGCCACAACAGGTAAAAAAAAATGTGAAAGTTAATGCAGGCAGAGGAACTGTTTTACATTAAATTACATTAAAGTTTTTACATATTGACTATTTTACCCTATCAGTTTTAATTTCTACATCAGTGGACAATAAACTACCCCATTTTATAAGCACAATAAGGCACTCAGGTGTGTGCATTAGACATTTCTTTTTTTTTAAACTCAACTTATTCAATAAATGATGTGAGCCACATAGGTGTACAGATCAACAGCATAAGTATACATCATACTATTGATGGACTGATCTCTGTGGAATAATACAAATTTCCTGTCAATTATGAAGTTCAGAGTGGCAAACCTAATATACATATGAGCAGGCCTGGCCCTTCAAAAAAGGAGACCACTGGCCTACGCAGCCTTATAAGCATGCGAGCTGACATTAAACCTCTACTGAAATAACTCTGGCCTAAACTAGGCCACAAACTTATTTCCCGACTGTGCATAACATTCTTTTCAAGGTCCCATGATTCCATTATGGGATAGTTCCTGGTATTAAATTACAAGGGAATCCTCAACCCATTAACTAAGCATTGCCCTGGTATGCCCATATCAGCATGGAGCCCAGGTCACTGCCCAGGAGGCTTTCCTAGCTGCCTACTGTCCAGCCTGGTTAGGTCAGATTTAGCTAAGAACTAGAAGTGAATTGAAGTTTCCAGGATTCCCACTTCTGCCAGCGAATCACATGGGAATCCTGCTGTAGCCTCAACCAGGCCATCAAGGATACCATCAACACCACCCCCTCCATCCTGTGTATCCATTACTGCACAGTGGGAGATCCCTGTTAAGCCTTTTGGCTGTGATGCATTTAAGACCCACTGCTAAGAGCACTAGCAACACTTTGCGTGCATCTCCACGAAGGTGGGTCATCATTGGAAATCCCAGAATCCAATCTGCGAAGGTGTCAGAGATGACCATGCTCATCATTGCCTGAATGGTCTCTCTAAGTATTTATTTATTTATGATTTTGATAACCGGATGAGTGCACTGATCCCAGGCACATTTCAATGTGAATCTCAGTGACGAGTAGTTTCTAGTTGTTGTGCCACTAGAATTTTCTGTAACTGTTAACCGCAGAAGAAACCAAGACCATCATTAAGGAGACTGCTGCTGTCATTAACGAAACCACACCTGAGCGGAGCAAACCCATATACCCATAACAGCAGAGAATGAGCTGTTTTCAGGCACGACCTGGGCCATAACACATGGCGCAGTGTGACAGTGAATACAACGTAACAGTAATATACATTAAACAGATAGATACAAGCAACAACAGTAAGCACAATATAGAGGCATGATGCATAAGTCCATTGAGAACAGTGAATACAAGGTTCCAATATGGGACATAACGAGATTTGATACAAAACAACAATCATAAGCACAGTATACAAAGTATGATACATAGTCCAGTGGGCAGGTAATACACAGAATATACAGTAAAAAATATATACAATATGTACAGGCAAGGAAGTCACGTATACCATGAAAATACAATATAACAAGGCAAGTTGTCTCCAGTAGTCAGCCAATTTAGGGCAATCCCAGATAATGTGCCAATGACTACCTTCCCCCTCAACATTCCCACCAGCAGGCCACATCTCCACCTGTATAGTGGCGTATAACTGTGGGCATCTGAAAGAATCTAATCAAAATTTTCCAACAGAACTCACGCCACACAGGAGATGAGGAAACCTTCCAACCCGTTTTCAGTCTCTGGTTCCATGCAGTTTCACTAATAAGTATACCAGCCTCCTCTCCCAGGCCTGTCTATGGCAGTCCAGAGAATTCCCACCCACCTTGAGCAGTAATGTATAAAGATTTGTCACATGTTTAACTGGGGTTGTGATTGTGACCACACCAAACAAGAAATTTTCCCATTCTGTAAGTGGCCTGGTTAGTCTCCCAAGGTGATCCGAAGAATGTATAAAATACCTCACCTGCATGTATCGAAAAGAACTCTGTATTGTCCCAGTTGAATTTTTCTTTTGCCCATTGGAAAGTAATGCAACCACCCCCTCATTCAACTGAGCAAATCGAGTCAGCCTCCCCACCTCCCATTGTGCAATCCCAGTGTCCAACATAGGGGGGAAAGAAACTCGCCTCATGCCTAATAAGAGACAATGGCCCAACTCCCTCCGGTGAATCTAGCCAGTTTCTTAACCTTACTAAGTACATAAAGCCCCTGTTTGACCCATCTATTTCTGATGTGATTGAAGTAGTCTCGGGGGGGCAGCACTAGGGTATATAATGGTCTGCCCTCTGGAAGCTGATTTTCTAAATCATACCATCGGGATATCACTCTTTGTTTAGCCCAGGCAAGGACTGGGCCCATCTGTGCCGCTAGATAGTACAAATAAAAGTTGGGTAGGGCTAAGCCTCCCCTCTCCCTTGGAAGGGACAGAAAACACCTGACCACTCTGGGTCTCCTATTTAGCCAAATGAACTTTTGGGTCTCTTTTAGTAATTTATTCCAAAAAGACACAGGTAGTTGCAGGGGTAGACACTGAAATAAAAATAAGAATCGAGGTAAGATGTTCCTCTTCAGTGCTGAAATATGACCTACCAGGGTAAGGGGTAATAGCCACCAATGAGCTAGGTCCCTCTCCACTTCTTCCTACAATTTTCCATAGTTTAGGGAGAATAATTTAGCTGGATCTGTGCAGACTTGAATATCCAGGTATCGAATTTGGCCCTTTGGGGCCCACTTAAAGGGAAGCTGTTGCTGAACTCCCTTGGGGCTTTATCACTTAGAATCAAGGCTTCGGATCTGGAAAAGTTAATCTTGTACCCCAAAATCTCTCCAAATGTTTGAAGCATATTGTACAACACTGGGGTAGACACTTCTGGGGAGGAGAGAAAGAATATGGTGTCATCTGCATATAATGAAAGTTTCTGCTCTAACCCCCCTCCCATGACCCCCGAGATCTGCAAAGTCTGTCTAACTTTGGTAGCCATGGGTTCAAGACAAATCGCAAACAGCAGGGGGGATGGGGGCAGCCCTGCCTTGTGCCTCTTGTTAAAGAAAAAAAATGGGAACTAATACCATTCACCCTCACTAAGGCCAGGGGGCCGGAGTAAAGGCTGGAAACTGTGTATAAAAATTTAGGGCCAAATTTAATTTTCTCCATGGATGTTTTTAGAAAATGCCAATTAACCCTATCAAAACCTTTTTCGGCATCCATGGATATAGCAATTTGAAATCGATCTTGTGTGCTTTGGGTGGAGATAATGTTTAACAACCTCCTGATGTTATCAAAGAGATATCTCCTAGAGATAAAACCCATCTGATCTTCATGCACCAAGGAGGCAATCTGTATCTGTAATCTACCTGCCAGTAGACCCGTGAATATTTTCAGATCAACATTTAGTAGAGAGATGGACCTGTAGGACCCACAATCCTCAGGATCTTTACCCGGTTTATGGATAACCGAGATGTGGGCTAGTTGCCATGAGTCTGGTGTCTCCCCTCCATCCATGATTTCTTGACATACTGGCAATATAAATGGCAACAGAAGGTCCACAAAGGTTTTAAAGAATTCTAATGGGAAGTCATCTGGTCCCAGGGCCTTACCATTCTTTAAATTCTTGATATGTGTCTTGAGTTCCCCCCTTGTAACTGCACTATCTAAGTAATCTCTTGCCACCTTAGAAAGGGATCTCAGCTCGAGGCCCTCAAAAAAAGCTGAGAGCTTAGTGTCATAGTCTGGAATCACCTCCTGAGTGTAACGATTACTGTAAAAATCAGCAAACTGTCTGGTGATGGCTTCGGGTTACGAACTAAATTGTTGCCCCCAGGTTGATCTCGGAGTTGAGGGACCAGTTGGCTGACCTGTTGCTGCTGTAATGTGACAGCTAGCAGTTTTCCTGCACTATTCCCACTCTCATAATAATTCTAATGGATTCTCCTGTAGGAGGCCCCCATTTGAGAGGTAATGAGTTTCTCCAGAGATGAACATTTCTCCGCCAGAGCCTTTTGCATCTGGCTGTTCAAGGAAATCTTATGGTGAAACTCTAAGTCTGCCAGTTTCATCTCAAGCTCTGCCCTCCTCTGCTCTCTGTGCTTCCTGTCTCTAGAGGCAAACCCGATGATAATTCCCTGAAGAACTGCCTTCAGGGCATCCCACCTGACTGCATGTGAGGTTTCTCCCACTGGATTTTCCCTGTCATATGTTTGAATCAAGGTGGTGATCAAAACTTTAAAATCCTGGTTATTTAAGAGTCCTACATTAAGCCTCCAATGTGAGTTTCTAATCAAGGGAGAGAGTGTCAGCTGGATGTTAACTGGGGCATGGTCGGAGAGTGTGTGGGTCCTAATTCGGCAGTCTGATGCCGCTTGCAACCATTCCTCCGAGAGGAAAAGTAAATCAGTTCTTGTATAGCATTGGTGTCTGTTAGAGAAATGTGAAAAGTCCCTTAATGTGCCTTTTAACCTCCTCCAGGCATCCGCCAGACCCAGGGTTTGAGACCATTGTTCGTCCAGCCAGTCCCAATTTAACCTTTGGAGACCCAACCCTTCTATCCAGATTGGGTGATAAGGTAGCATTAAAGTCTCCACCCAAACTGCACAAACTTTCCATGGTTTGAAGGGCATTTGTAAAAATAAACTTAAAAAAGGAGGCAGCCTCTTTATCATCATTTGGTGCATATATACAGGCTATGGTGCAAGGCATGTCTCTCAGGTGAGCCTGGAGTACTACAAAATGACCTTCAGGATCATTCAAAGTGGAGGACACCTGGAGCGGGCATGCCTTATGGACCAAAATTGCTGTGCCTCTATGGTGGGGATGGTCCTGATATGAGGAGGCGTATACTCGTCCCACCCACTTTAGACATAATTTCTTGTGTTCATTATCCGTGAGGTGGGTTTCTGTAAGTAGTGCTATTTGGGCACCCTTCCTACTCAGCTCCTGAAAAACCATTGCTCTCTTAATTGGACTATTTAAACTTCCTACATTATAAGTTGTCACAACCAGGTCACTTATTGATAAAGTGTAGAAAAAGAGAAAGAGAAATATAGTGAACTTTCAGAGGGACCTCTCCCGAGCTAATCGGGTTCTTCAGAGAGGTGAGCATGAGGAGATACACAGCCAGGAAATACATCTTAAAATTATAACACTGAATCCAACTATTAAACATAATTAAATAACAAAGAACAAGGATAGTCCAACAGTGGGCTAAGATAAACAACAAAGCATTAAGCAGCTTCAGTAGTGGCACGCAGGGGCCCTCACTCCATGGGTGTGGTGTGGTGTGGTGAGGAGAAGTGCTGGATTATATCCTGCACCACGTCGCTTGTCGTCTGACTCTGGGAAGATAAGCAACTCATGAGAGTCACATCTGCCATGGTGTGAGCAACTAGGGCTCCCACAATTTGAGTATCAAGGTAGAATATCTTAAAGCTGGAGCAAGTGGGAAAAGGCTGAAAAAGAAAAAAACAGTCAGAGTAATAAGCTGTATAGCACTAGCTCTGCCATATTTCCTTACCTCCTGGGGCACTTTTATCCCCTCCCCCCAAATACTGGAAACAAGCAGGGGGTGGGAGCTGCAAATACCCAGTAGCATATAGCACTGGGGACATTTCTAGAACAGATGTCCAGCCCATTCTACCCTCTAAATACACAGTGTAGCCCTTTAAGTTTAACAAGCAACTCATAGGGTGTACTTATCGGTTGGAAATTCTGTCTAGAAATTTTATCAGGCTATCATTGTGGGGAGTAACAAGGCTCTTCCTGTAACTGTTAATAAATTGGGCCTTCTATAATGTTGCTAAATGGTCCTCTGGTTAAAATGTCATAAAATTGCTTTCTTAACCCCCCCCCCAGCAGGACACTCCTGCAATCTAGCGAAAGGAGAGGGAGCACCAAGGTACTACAACATAAGCCATCGCAAACCTCTCCCATAATGTCATCAGTCCTTGATGGGATCCTTGGATATGTCCCTTTGAGACTGGGATTATTCCCTGTTCCTCTTTCTTGTGGTCGCGGTCGCTCACAGTGTGGACCATGGGTTGTTGTCTGAGTGTGGTGAACACCTTGTGTTTTTTCTACCCGCAGAAATCCACTTGTGGCGTTCAATCTCTTTAAACTGTCCCTGGTTTATCGGGGTCATCTGCTGCTATATCAAGAGAGGTGAGATATTTCCTCGCATCAGTCGGCATTTCAAATTTTTCACTCCAGTGTCAGCAATGATTCTGAGCTTAGCCAGGAAATCGATGCAGGCCTTAAGACCCTTGGCCCATAACTCCCACAGCACTGGAAACCATAAATTTCTCTTCACCATCATGGTGGGCACGTAGTCTGGTTCGATGAACAGCCTGGTATCCCCAAATGTAATTTCTTTCTGTGACCAGGCCTTTCTGAGAATCATTTCCTTAGTGCGATAATCTAAAAAAGCTAAGACCACGGAGCACGGTCTGACCTTCAGATCTTTAAGGGAAGATACCAAGGCACGATGAACCCAAATGATGTTGAGTTGTGAGTCCTTGTCCAGGTTGAGCAATTCTTTTAGGAGGATTTCGATGAACTCTACCATATTCCCAGACTCAGTGTTTTCAGGTAGGCCATGGATATGAAGATTTACTCACCGTGATCTATTCTCTAAATCTTTGATTTTATCGAGAAGTAGCTGTGACCTGTCATGCAATTGTAGAATGGCTCCGTTGTGCAGGTCAAGGGTGGATGAGTGGGTAGTGACCGTTTCCTTGATCTGCCGTATTTTCTGGCCATGCTGGGCTAATTCTTCTCTGTTCTCTGTGACCTCCCCTCAGAATACTTCCAAAGATTGGGTGAGGTGGCGAAGCTCTCAGCATAGCTGGTGAGAAGTAATCATTATGTCTTCTTCATCCTCTGATAAACTACCTTCCGACTCAGGACCTGTGACTTTGGGCAGCCTAGTCTGCGCAGTTGTTTTGCTTTGGGCTCAGGGATGTAAATCATGTTTCTGTTGCTTTAGACTGCTGAATGTGCCCAATTTGGCCCTCGCCCGACTCGCCATGCTGACCAACACAAGAGGCTTGCCAAGGAAATCTAGATTAGTGTCCTGGGAGGCAAAAGTTAAGTTTTAAAGTCGGAAGGGCGCGGCGCTCCGCTTTAGTACCGCCGTATGGGTTAGTGACATCACAGGAAGCCCTGCATTAGACATTTCTAATGCACGATGAGGGGCTGAAGGTAATCAGCCTGTGGCCTCATGCTTTACTACGCCCCTTGCTATGCAAGAAATGTCTAATGCACACCCCCTCATCTCTTATTGCTTACTTAGATCACATGAAAGCACAGGAAATTATAAGAAGAATAGATGAACCAACTGAATGGGTCAGTTCATTGGTGATTGCAGACCAAAAGGGTGGTAAACTATGAATTAGCTGAGATCCCAGAGACCATAATCAAGCTATTAAAGGAAGCATTTTAAGCTACTGACAAGGGAAGAAATAATGGCTCATAAATTGGATGCATCAACATGATGTTGGCAACTGAAATTAGATTACAAAAGTTTAAAGCTGCCCATTTAACTCTCATTTTGGAAGAAACAGATTTTTAAGAATTCCATTTGGAATAGCCTCAGCTCCAGAGGTGTATCACAGAACTATTCATATGCTGTATAAACGTCTCTAAGGTGTGGGCACGTCCATGGATGATATTATTGTGTGGGGTACATCCAAGGAAGAATATGACTGTAGGCTGAGAAAAGTGATTGAGGTTACCAGAAAAGTCAATTTAAAACTGAACAAGGACATGTCTTAAGGAGAAATGGTAAAGATCTTCAGAGGATCAAAGACAGCCAAGATGTTGAGCCACTGACTGCATACAGAAACAGGAGAGACCGATTTTACAAATTGTACCAAGACATCGGAAAAAACTGCAGATTTCAGAAATATTTATTGTACACAGTGATACAGCTGTAACTGATATAGATTCAAATGAATATGAGGGACTAAAGCTGAGAAGATCATCTTGAACAGTTAAGTGTACTAAAAAACTGAGACTTAATAACTGTTGGAATTAAGAAATAACTCAGGGAAGTGAGTGACTGACAGACCTATTTAATAGTTCATTAGAGTCAGGCGTGGTACCGCAGGACTGGAGAACAGCACATGTAGTGCTCCTCCACAAAAGCAGTCCCAAGGATGATCCAAGGAATTACAGACCAGTCAGTCTGACCTGCATTGTGGGCCAGCTCATGGAGACCATACTAAAGGAAAGGTTGGTGGAATATCTAGAGGAGCATGGTCTCCAGGATGAGAGGCAGCATGGGTTCATGGGGGGTAGATTGTGTCAAACAAATCTGATTGACTTCTTTGACTGTGTCACTAAGACAGTAGACAGGGGATAAGCAGTAGACACCCTCTATCTTGATTTCAGCAAGGTCTTTGACTCTGTGCCCCACAAACGGTTGATCAGGAAGTTGGTGGATCTTGGAGTTGGGGAAAAGAAGGCCAGATGGGTGGAAAACTGGCTGAGGGACAGAATCCAGAGGGTGGTTGTGGGGGGAGAGTTATCTGGCACCAGAGAGGTAACCAGTGGGATCCAACAGGACTCGGTGCTGAGGCCGGTGTTGTTCAATGTCTTCATCAATGAAATTAGGGATGGCATTAAGGGCAAAATGTGCCTATTTGTGGATGACACCAAACTCTGTGGGAGAGTGGACACAGCTGAAGGGATACAGGACCTACAGGAAGATCTGGAAAAGCTGGGGAGGTGGTCCAGGATCTGGCAGCTTGGCTTCAATGTCAAGAAATGCAAAGTTATGCATATTGGAGCCAAGAATCCCAGGACAGAGTACTACCTGGGCGGAGTCTGAGTATCTGCATTAAAGGAGAAGAAGGACCTGGGAATGATGATCATTAGTGACCTGAACCACTCCACACAGTACAAGAAAGCAGCAGCAGAGGCAAACAAGAAGCTGGGATGCATAGCTAGGGGATTAGTAGTAGGAGAGAGGAGGTTATACTGCCCTTGTACAGGTCGCTGGTAAGGCCACATCTAGAGTATGGAGTTCAGTACTGGTGCCCACACCTCAAAAAGGGCATTAACCTGCTGGAGAAGGTCCAGAGGAGGGCTACAAAGATGATAGCTGGTCAGCAGGGCAAGGCATATGAGGAGAGGTTGAGGGCACTGAACATGTACTCCCTGGAAGACAGGAGAGAGAGAGGGGACATGACTGAGACCTTCAGGTACTTGAAAGGGATAAATAAGGTTGATAAGCAGAGTCTCTTTAAGCTGAGTGGCAACCATAACACGAAGGGGCACAGTCTTAAGCTGGAGGGTGGGAGGTTTAGGAGGGAGGTCAGGAAGAACTTCTTCACAGAGAGGGTGGGGGACACTTTGAATGTGCTGCTGGAAGAGGTCATCTCATTGAAGACAGTGGGTAGCTTTAAGAGAGGCTGGGATAGGCATAGGGGAAGGTAAGGATCATGAGTAGGAGAGATAGGAGGAGTGGGAGGAGGGAGGGCAGGGACAGTAACTCGCCGTGGACCCTGCAATATGAGCATACTTAATAGACCAAGTGGCCTCTTCTGCTGGTTTCTTCATATGTTTGTATGTTTGTGTAGCAGAGTTTGCCAGTGCAGTTAAGTGATGCTAATGATACAGGACTAGCCAGTCACCCTGCAGTGCCACCAAACCACTTTTGGGTTACAGTGCACAATGCAGGGTGGCAATATGAGCTCCCAGCAGCTAAGGGACCACTGGCCATCTGGATACTGATTTCACTCTCTGTCTGGGGGAGTTTGTCATGCAGGATGTGCTGGTTGGAAATCTGCGAAGTAGTGCTGGAGTCAGTCTCTCACCATTTGAATCCCTTGGAGGCATCTGCACAGCACATGGGAATGGAGCAGAGTGCTGGTTTGGGGCTAGAACTCCCAGCAAACAATGCACTAAGGAGGAGGGTGGGGGTTACCTGAACATTCCATCCCCATCACACAGCTCTGTGCTAAAAGCACTGCTGATGGATCTGACTGAATCAGTATCCACCGCACTTGTAGCGTCAGGCAGGTAGCCTTGACATACACTCCACAGACTCATGCATATTCATAAGTGGCCACCAGCCCTACTGCTGCTGCCTGCTACCATCTGGGCATGGGGTTCTGCATAACACAGTAGGCAGGCAGCATTAGTTCTGCTGGTAGACATGGCAGTATGGCCTGGATTCCAGAATCCAGGCCACTGTCACATATTTGTTAAATGAAACATCTTACATACTGTAGCTGCCATGATTGTCAGCCCTCATCATCTTCACTTTTATTTTTTTCCTTTTATTACTAGGTTATATTACTAGGTAGTATGGGGTACAAGAAGGCAGAACGCCCATCGAGAATACCCCCCACAATGTTGTGGGTCATTATTTCATGTTAGTTTCTAACCAAAGATCTTGTTTATTTTTAAATATGTCGAAATTGGAGCTATCCACAAGATCGCCAGGTAACTTGTTCCAAATTCTTGGAGCCCTAAGTGTGAAATAATATAGTCTCTTGTTAGTGTTTGCCTTGGGGATGTCAAGTTGTTTAGAGTTCAGTCTAGATACCAATTTCCTGGTTGTTAAGTTAATTCCTCATTGATGCATAAGAAAAGGGTGTTCTAGGGTTTTACAAAGGAACAAGAGATTGCCTCTTAACCACCTTGTTTCCAGGGAATGAAGTTTTAATTTTGCTAACCTGTCCTCATATGATAAGTATGCTAGGTGAGGTATCATCCGTGTTGCTCTCCTCTGGATGCTCTCGATTGTTATTATACCTTTTTTCAGATATGGGCTCCAAAATGGAGACTCATAATCAGAATATTGTCTAACATATGTCCTATACAGAGGAATGATACAATGTTCAAGTTTTGTCACAAACATGTGATTTATTCTTCTGAGAAGACCATTAGAATTTCTAGCTAGTTTATTACAGTAGTCTACAGAGGTCAATTTGTTGTTAACGATAATCCCAAGACCTTTTTCACATTTGGATGCTTTAAGTGGTATGTTGCTTAGTGTGTAGGATTGACAAGGGTTGTTATTGCCAAGGTGAAGTGCAGTACATTTACTATTATTGAACTCCATACCATTTGGTAATGCCCATTCCTCAATTTTATGCAAGTCTGTACATAGTTGATTCCTATTATCTTGTTTATCGACCTTACCTCCCAGTCTGGTATCATCAGCAAACTTAGATAAATGAGTGTTAGAACTGGTTTGCATATCAGAAATAAATATGTTAAATAAAACAGGTCCAAGAACAGAACCCTGCGGAATTCCACTGGTCACTTCACCAGGGTCTGATAGCAGTCCATTGATTCTTACTTGTTGGGTCCTATTTGTCAGCCAGTTATTCGCCCAGTGTAATAAACCCGTTGAAATACCCAGGAGTGTCAGTTTGTTAGTTAATTTTTTTGTGGGCTACACAGTCAAATACTTTACTGTAATCTAGGAGAATAATGTCCATAGGAGTCCTAGCATACAATTCTTGGTGAATGTGATTATAAAATTAAATTGGCAGTTGTCGAGTATCCCTGCTTGAAACCATACTGTGTTATGTCATTGAGGTTAAGATTTAGAATTTCTACTTCTATTAGGGTTTCAATGATTTTTTCCATTAATTTACATGGTACTGAGGTTAGACTTATAGGTCAATAATTTTCGGGGTTTGATCTATTTCCCTTTTTAAAAATAGGTGTAATGTATGCTTTCAACCAGTCAGTAAGAACTATTGATTCTTTGAGAGATTTGTTAAAGATAATAGCTAAAGGAACAGAAACAATATAGACAGTTTCTGTCAGGAATCTAGGGCTAATCCCATCAGGTCCTGGACTTCTTTTTTTTGTTAAGTGTTTTCAGTGCCTCCTTCATGTGATTAATTGTTATAAGATAATTTGATTAATTAACTTGCTTTATTATTTGAGGTTGATGTGTATCTATTTTTGAAAAACAGATCAAAAATATGTATTTAAGTTATCTGCTATTGCATTATCTGATGTTATTAGTGTGTTGTTAACTGTTAATGGACCTACTTGTCTAAGGTTCCCTTTTTTTTGTTTAAATAAGAATACAGTGATTTATGGTCATCTCTTGTATGTGCAATACTAAATTCTAGATTTCGCTTTGATTTGACAATTGCTGATTTTAACTTTTTTTACGGAAGCTCTATATAATAGTAAATGTTCATTATTATTTGGATTTTTTTCGTATTTTAATTTTATATAGTACCCACAGGAAGAGGACTTTGATACAGCAATACTGCTTTAAACTAATCTTCCCCACAGCCTTTCACTTGCAGGTTCAACACCTCCCCCCCACCTTACCAGAAACATTGTACTCGGATACAGGTTCAACATCTACCCCCAAGGCCCATTTCTCTCCCCAGACCAGACACCCGGATCCATCCCCCCGGCACAATTTACAAGCAATGGACCCCCAAAACATTGAAACATAGAAAAATAGAAACATAGAAACATAGACTTTGACAGCAGATAAGAACTGCTTGGCCCACCTAGTCTGCCCATTTCCCTACCTGCTGGATAAGCTGCAGATTCTAGTTAACCAACAGCCTATTTCTTCCTACCCCCCCCACAAGAATTGCCTTGTGTCTGTCTCATGCATTTTTGAATTCTCGCACAGTTTTAGACCCTACAACCTCCTCAGGAAGGGGGTTCCTTGCATCCACCACCCTCTCTGTGAAAAAATACTTCCTCACATTGCCCCTGAGCTGTCTCCCCTCTATCTTCAAATTGTGTCCCCTTGTTCTTGCACATCTCTTTTTCTGAAAGATGCTACCCTCTTGGACTTTGTTGAGTCCACTGAGGTACTTAAAAGTTTCCGTCATGTCCCCCCTCTCCCGCATTTCCTCAAGGGTATACATATTAAGCTTCTTTAGCCTCTCCTCATATGACTTCTCCTGCAGACCCTGCACCATTTTAGTTGTCCTCCTCTGGCCTGCCTCTATCCTGCCTATGTCCTTGTTGAGATGGGGTCTCCAGAACTGGACGCAGTACTCCAGATGGGGTCTCACCAATTGTCTGTACAGAGGATTAACAATTTCCTGTTTTCTGCTGGTGATGCCTCTCCCTATACATCCCAGTATCACCCAGCCCTCCCTACTGCCTTCTCACATTGCTTGCCAACCTTAAGGTCATCTGATATGATTACCCCCAGGCCCCTTTCCATTTTTGTTGTTGTTACTACCTCCCCCTCCCATTGTGTACTCTTCTCCTGGGTTTTTGTTTCCCAGGTGCATTATTTTGCACTTTTTTGCATTGAATCCAAGATGCTATACTTCTGACCATTCCTCCAACCTTGCCAAGTCCCTTATCATCCTTTCCATGCCCCCTTGGGTATTAACCCTGTTGCAGATCTTTGTGTCATCAGCAAAGAGGCTTACTTTTCCTTCCAGTCCATCTGCAATGTCACTTATAAAGACATTAAAAAGGACTGGACCCAGTAGTGAACCCTGTGGTACCCCACTAGTTACCCCTTTTCTTCAGAGTGGACTCTGTTTACTATTACCCTCTGTGTCCTGTTGTCCAGCCAATGTTTTACCCAGGCTACCACTCTGGAACCCACTCCCAGGCTGGCTAATTTGTTTATTAATGTTTTGTGTGGGACTATGTAAAATGCCTTGCTAAAGTCTAGGTAGGCCATGTCCACAGCCCCTTCCTGGTCTACTACTTTGGTCACCCAGTCAAAGAAATTGATTAGATTCATCTGACATGACCTTCCCACTGTGAATCCATGCTGCCTTGGGTCCTGTGCCCCACTGGCCTATAGGTACTCAACAGTTCTTTCCTTCAGAAGTGATTCCATCATCTTCCCTACCACTGAGGTCAAACTGACAGGTCTATAGTTTCCTGCCTCTGTCTTGCTCCCACTTTTGTGAAGGGGAATCACATTCACCCTCCTCCAGTCCTCAGGTACCACCATCCTCCCATGATTTGTTAAAAGGGTAGTCAGTGGTGTCACTAGTTCTCCTTAATTATTTTAGAATTCTAGGGTGAATTCCCAGGCCCATTGCTTTGTCCACCTTTAGTTTTAAGAGTTCTTTCAGAACCCTTTCTTCTGTGAAAGGACTGGGATCGACCCCACCTATCCAGAGTGCTTCTGTTAATTGGATTAGGTACCTCCCCCTTCGCCTCTTTTGTGAATACTCAGCAGAAGTATTCATTCAGTATCCCTGCTTTTTCACTGTCCCTCTCTGCCCACCCTCCATCCATTCTATTCAGCCTCACTATCTCTCCCTTCGTCTTTCTACACTCCCTAATTTACCTATAAAAGATTTTATCCCCCTTCTTAACAGAGTTGGCTATCTTTTCCTCAGTTTGAGCCTTTGGTATTCTAACTGCCTTTCCTGCTTCCTTTTGCCTTAACTGGTACAGTTCTCTGTCCTGCTCCTTCTATGTTTCCTTATACTTCCTAAATGCTATGTTTTTCTTTCTAACCTTCCCTGCCAGCTTTTTTGAGAACCATAGATGCTTTTTTTGTTTTGATTTGCTTATTTGCTTCATACAAAGACGTGTTGCCTCTGTGATGGCAGTTTTGATGTTTCCTCATTGTTGCTCCACCCATCCTTCTTGCCTGTTTGCTAGTGCTTTTCTAAGGCACTCTCCCATTTTGCCAAAGTCAGCCCTCCTGAAGTCTAGTACCCTCACTTTTGTATGGCTTGACTCTGCAGCTGAGTTTATCGTGAACCACACTGTTTGGTGGTCACTTGTTCCCAGATGGCTACCCATTTCTAGATCTGAGATCCTGTCACTGTCCCCATTGGAGAGTACTAGGTCTAAGATTGCTCCCTCCTGAGTCGGTTCCAACACTAGCTGTCTGAGGCATGCCCCCTGTAGGGCATCGAGAATGGCCCTGATCTTTGATGTGGCTGCAGCAGAGGTGTTACAGTTAACATCTGGCATATTCAGGTCCCCAATCAACAGTATCTCTCCTTACTCTGCCATACTAAGGATGCCTTCTATCATATCCTTGTCTATTTCCTCTCCCTGAGATGGGGGTCTATATACAACCCCTGTGTGGACTGTGGTGCCATTTCCAGTCTCTGAGGTGACCCACAGTGCCTCCTCATCTCCATGTTTACTCTTTTGTTCCATTGCTTTTATCTCTTCCTTTACATAGAGAGCTACTCCTCCCCCTCTTCTACCCTCGCAGGTGCAGATCCCCCCCCAATAACTGGACTCCAGTTCGACACCCAAACACCACACATATCTTCACCCTCCTTGCCTACAGCATGGGTTATGTGGTCACCTCCTCCCCCACCTGACTCTGTTTGTATACCCCACACATATGCCTGCCCAAGCTAGACACAGATCACCACCAGTACAAGAACACCAACTACAAACACAATAAAATACCCTTCAGAAATATTTACAAGTCCATCATCTTAAAACCTACCAATCTTCCTTTGTGAACTGGTACAAGAATAATTGCCCCTCTAACCATCGCATGCTGCCTCGATTCATTTTCCTAACAACTTTTGCTCATTTCAGGAGCCTGGTGACAGTATCCTGGAAATAGGTCCATTTGCAACAACTAAACTCCAGACTCCTTAGTGACTGACTGAATTCGTTGAGTTTAGAAACATAGAAACATAGAATTTGATGGCAGATAAGGACTGCTTGGCCCACCCTGTCTGCCCATTTCCCTACCTAATGGATAAGCTGCAGATCCTAGTTAACCAGCAGCCTACTTCTTTCTACTCCCACCCCCTAGAATTGCCTTATGACTGTCCCGTGCATGCTTGAATTCAGCCACTGTTTTTGACTCCACAACCTCCTCCAAAAGGCTGTTCCATGCATCCACAACCCTCTCTGTGAAAAAATACTTCCTTACATTACCTCTGAGCCACCCCCATCTTCAAATTGTGCCCCCTTGTTCTTGCACACCTCTTTTTTTGAAAGATGCTACCCTCTTGAACTTTGTTGATTCCTTGAGGTACTTGAATGTTTCTATCATGTCCCCCCTCCTCCTTTCCCGAGGCTATACTGCATAAGCCCTTTAGTCTGTCTTCATATCGTTCCGGTGCAGACCCTGCACCATTTTAGTTGCCCTCCTCTGGACAGCTTCCATCTTGTCTATGTCCTTGTGGAGACTGGATCTCCAGAACTGCACACAGTACTCCAGATGGGGTCTCACCAGCTGTCTGTACAGAGGGATAACAACTTCCTGTTTTCTACTGGTGATGCCTCTCCCTATGCATCCCAGTATCCCCCTAGCCCTCCTTACTGCCCTCTCACATTGCTTGCCCACCTTTAAGTCATCTGATATGACTACCCCCAGGTCCCTTTCCATTTTTGTTGTTGTTAGTATCTCACCCCCCATTGTGTACTCTTCCCCTGGGTTTTTGTTTCCCAGGTGCACTACCTTGCACTTCTTAGCACTGAATCTAAGCTGCCATACATTTGACCATTCCTCTAACCTTGCCAAGTCCCTTCTCATCCTTTCCACCCCACCTTGTGCATCAACTCTGTTGCAGTTCTTTGAGTCATCTGCAAAGAGACATACTTTTCCTTCCAGTCCCTCTGCAATGTCTCTTATAAAGACATTGAAGAGGACCAGTCCTCATACTGAACCCTGCGGTACCCCACTAGTAACCCCACTTTCTTCAGTGTGGATTCCATTTACTATTACCCTCTGTGTCCTATTCTCCAGCCAATTCTTTACCCAGGCTATCATCTTGGGACCCACTCCTAGGCTGGCTAACTTGTATATTAATCTTTTGTGTGGGACTGTGTCAAATGCCTTGCTAAAGTCTAGGTAGGCCATGTTGACAGCCCCTCCCTGATCTACTACTTTGGTCACCCAGTCAAAGAAATCTATTAGATTCGTCTGGCATGACCTTCCCGCTGTGAATCCATGCTGCCTTGGGTCCTGTGCCCCTCTGGCCTCTAAGTACTCGACAATTCTTTCCTTCAGAAGTGATTCCATCATTTTCCCTATCACTGAGGTTAAACTAACAGGTCTGTAGTTTCCTACTTCTGCCCTGCTCCTACTTTTGTGAAGGGGAATCACATCTGCCCTCCTCCAGTCCTCAGGTACCACCCCATCCTCCCATGATTTGTTAAAGAGAGTAGTCAGTGGTGTCACTAGTTCTACCCTTAGTTCTTTTAGAATTCTGGGATGAATTCCATGAGGCCCATTGCTTTGTCCACCTTCAGTTTTAAGAGTTCTTTCAGAACCCTTTCTTCTGTAAATGGGCTGGTATCAACTTCTGTATCCAGAGTATTTCTATTGTTTGTTTTAGGTACCTCCCTCTTCATTTGTAAATACTGAGCAAAATATTTGTTTAGTATCTCTGTCTTTTCACTGTCACCCTCTGCCCACCCCTCCCTTTATTAAGCCTCACTATCCTCCCTTGGTCTTCCTTCACCCTGATATACCTAAAAAGGTTTTATCCCCTTCTTAAATCGAGTTGGCTATTTTTTCCTCGGTTTGGGCCTTGCTGTTCTGACTGCCTTCCCAGCTTCCTTTTGCTTTAACTGATACAATTCTCTGTCCTGCTCCTTCTGTGATTCCTTGTACTTTCTGAATGCTTTCTTTTTCTCTTGAACCTTCACTGCCGCCTCCTTTGAGAACCATAGTGGTTTCTTACATCATTTAGTTTTGTTTATTTGCTTTACACAAAGGCTTGTTACCTCTGTGATGGCAGTTTTTATTATTCCCCATTGTTCTTCCACCCCTCCTTCCTGCCCATTTGCTAGTGCATGCCTTAGGCACTCACCCATTTTGGCAAAGTCAGCCCTCCTGAAGTCCAGTACTTTTGCCTTTGTGTGGCTTGACTCTATTGCTGTGTTTATTGTGAACCCTACTGTTCAATGGTCGCTAGTTCCCAGACGGCTAACCACTTCTACAGGATAGGGTTTTCTGAAAATATTCAACCTGTAACTAAGTTATCTGAGTCTACTGTTTACTTTTAAACAGAGCAATTTAATTACCAGAAGAAGAGACTGAAATAGTCTGCAGGGCTCAGTACGTTTCACAACTGGCTGTACAAAACCTGCATTTGTTAGATGTTTTCTTTCGCAACTGTGAAGCAACTTTTGCTAACTTCTGATTTGGCACCAAGATGTGGACTAAAATTATAAAACTTTTCTTAAAACTGTAAGGTGTGCTAGAAGTCTCCTTTGGCTATCTTTAGCAAAGCTTTTCAACTGCACAGCCATATCAGATAGGTGTCCTGTGCAGGCACCATGCTCCCCTAAAAGCATAAAAGAAATGGTATCATACTGCAGCTCCTATATAAGGTGTTGTTTATGTCAGAGCTGCAGTATGAGAGTTTCTTTCATACTTTCATGGGGCATGTTGGCTTGCACCAGGCACCAGCCTGAAGATGTGGCTGTGGAGTTGAAATGTGGTGGAGTGAGCAAGAAAAATGTGTAGGAGTTAGACAAAACTTGTTTGTAAAACTTTATAAGGGAGCTGTAGTGTGGCACTTTAGTTTAATTCTCACCCATCTGCCTGATTTTTCTCCTTCTCCTCACTCACTCACTGGGTCCTCTCCTCTTGAATCCCCCTCCCCCTCTCCCACCCCCACTCCCACCACACCACACACAAAGACACCTCTTCTAGCCAGAAGACTGTAAAAATAAATAGAAAATGAATGCAAAAAGAAATAATGGACCTGAGTCCATAGTGAATCCATGACATGCTGCCTTGTAACAGACACCAGCCTCAAGATGTGACTGTGCAGTTCAAAAGAGATGTTAGAGTGAGCTAGGCAAGATTTAATAGATGTCAGACAAAACTTTATGAGCTACCTGTTTTATTTATTCTCAGCCATCCAGTAGTTGTTCTTACTCACACCTCCTCCTCCTTCTCCTCTTCTCAAGCAAGCCAGAACCCCTTCCCCCACTGGGAGGTCAAAAAAATAAACTTTAAAGAAATAGTGATTGCCAGTCAGAACATGAAACTGCAAGTAACAGTCAGTCTTAAACTCCTCCCCAATAAATTCTAATCTTACTCTGCTTCTGCTTCAAGCCGGCGGTGGTGACTTATCAGCCAGCGTTGCAAAAGCATTGTTTTTCTAGCCTCAACTTCTGCTGTGTTGTGAGTCATTGGAGTTGCTTTTAACTGCTTTCTTGACCCTCCAAGCTGTTTATTTACTCATTGTACACTTGCTGGTGATGACGGCCCTGTCTATCTCCAAGTCCAAACCCTGCTGTCTTTGACGCCCCCACTGCACTGGTTAAACTCCATTCTCCTTCACCCATGACACCACTCTCAAATTACTTGTGTACGAAAAAGACAAATTCTAAAGGCCGACCTCAGTGAAATGCACAACACCTCTCAGCCGATGACAGCAATGAGACATAATCTACAGATTAAAGGACAGAGCCATGGCACTATTGGTTTGGCTCTGTCCTTTGAAATCCTTGCCCACTCTGCCCCAAAACTAGAAAGTGTGTCATCGGCAGCCTGCCTCCTGATTTGCCTGCACCAATCCTGCCCCTTGAATGGACATCTCCATTGGGTGC
The DNA here is from genome assembly GCA_016271365.2 of Neoceratodus forsteri. Taxonomy (NCBI): domain Eukaryota; kingdom Metazoa; phylum Chordata; order Ceratodontiformes; family Ceratodontidae; genus Neoceratodus; species Neoceratodus forsteri. The sequence continues at coordinate 896,687,595 of CM057451.1, read as the reverse complement.
ACCCCCACACACCCCGCTATTGCATCTCTCATATCAATATGTTCATCTGTGCTTATGAGCACAACTAACATAAAAACTGCATGTTGTTTGACCACGTGATCGTGTAGCCTCCTGTACCCCCTCTAATCTTACAGCCCTCGCTGGACACAGAAGCAGGTCACAAGCGACCCAGGCAGCACAACTTAACCAGGCTCAATGTACAGTGGATTCTAAATCAGTTTATACCCCAGAGAGACTTCACACTGCACTTCTGAACATGATAATGTGCTAACAGGGAGAAGGGACTGGCTTGCAACTTTATGGCACAGTCTGCAGACTGTTCATTGTCTGTATTACTTCTCTAATCTCAAGGTTTGCGTTCGATTTGGGTTCGCCAGGGCTTCTTGTTCAAGGGTTCAAGTTTGGTTCAGTTCATAAGAAAATCCCAAAGTTCGCATTTGATTTGGGTTCAATTTGTGGCCAAACCCAGACTCTAACTGTATGCTCCCTCCAACAAACCCAGACTCTAACTGTATGCTCCCTCCAACAGGTTATAAACAGCTCATACTAAATTAAATTCAGTTCCATTATGTCCAATCAGATTAATCAACTGATAAAATAATGACCCTTAATGCAGTAAAGAAGGAACTGACTAAACACATGAGTAGGCAAAGATAGCACATAGCAGATTCAGATGACTTTACTAGACATCATAGTAGACCCATTATCCCCCCCCCAACACACCTGAATCCTCAGACCAAACCATACGGGTATCAAAGGCCACTAGCACTCCTGTAATGGGGTGCAATTATAAAACCCCAGTGCAGGCCCTTTGGTAGATCACCACATTTTTTTATCACAAGGAAAACCAGCTTTAAATCACTGCCCCACATAGAGGATTGTGTATGAGCAGTCATACACACCAAGGATATTCTTGCATTGAGAGGTTTACTTGGTAACAGATGACCTCGAGAGCACAGCTCAAGAGGTGCTCTGTTACCAAGGGAACCTTGAGATGCAAGAAAATGCTGGTTTGTGTATGACTGCTGATACACAATCCTTTATAGTGTATGGCCAGTCACGGCATACAGAATCATACCAAAACAGCTAATGAAGACAATGGAGAATAGAAATGTTAACATTTTCTTTGTTTTTAACTGACACAGTGTGCTGCAGATGTTTCTGCAGGTTCAAGTTTAAAAAAAAACAACAACTTCCAGCTTAACTGGATAGAGGAAAGCAACTATGTGGCAGCATTCCAAGTTGTTCTGCTGTAGTAGTGACATCACTACTGCAGCAGAACAACATAATGATGTCACAACTGCAGCAGAACATAGAGGATTGTGTGTGAGCAAACACACACAACAAGGCAGTTGTGATCGAGAGGTTTCCGTGGTAACCAGAGACCTCGAGAGTGCAGCTCGAGAGGTCCGTTACCATGGAAACCTCAAGATCTCACAACTGACTTGTTTGTGTATGGTTGCTCATACACAATCTTTTATAGTGTATTGGAAACCATAAGCAGTACTCCGTGAACCCCAGAACAAGTCTATGGCCAAAAAAAAGGCTTACTTCGGTGTCTGCTGCCGCATGCCTGCTTCCGCGTTGCCATGGGCCGCTCAATTGCGCATGCACGAATGCATTCGATCTTGTTGTACTGCACCGGTGATGTACTCAGTGCAGCACAACAAGATTGTGACGCACCGAGTGCAGCACAACAACGCTGTTCCAGGCATGGATTTCCATGCGGAACAGCGTTCAACCATACACTCTAAGCATATTCCAAGCATGGAATTCCATGCATAACAGCATTCCACTATACACTATAATAGTTGCCATAATGCTTTAACGATCCTGAAATGGTTTGACTTAAACTTAATTCACTATTTAAATTTCACAGCTGAAACTATGCGTATGAGACATGATAGATGAGGGGATCACCAAGAATACAGTTTTACTTCCGTCTTTCGGACGAGACGTCAAACCGATGTCCCATCTGCCAGGATTGGTGGTAGCTCAGGTGGATGTTAAAGATCCCATGGCATTTATCGAAAAGAGTAGGGGAAATTTTTATTAAGTACACAAAAACAAGATACAAATGAAAAGAAGAAAACAGAGCTAATCAAACAAAAAAAAATAACACATACGGCATCAATTTCATAAGCAAATTAACAAAATTCTAAAGAAAAAGGAAAAAAAGAATTGCAAGAGTAGAAAACAGTCAACCTACCCAGTCCACATGTTTCCAAAGCAAAGTACCTACTGTGATCCCCAGAGTGCTGAATTCATATGCATAAAGTGCATCCAATTCATCCTGTATGTGAAAAAAACCTTCTTGCAACGATAAATACTTATTCTGTAACACTCGTAAGCAACGTGCTTGCCAAATATACCATTTAAGACAGGCTAATATTACATACACAGTACTTTTGTTCCATTTGTGCCATACCCTTGGAATTTGTCCTAATACCAAAATATTATATGTAAGAGACCCAAAAAGCGGTTCACCCCACCAATGCACCAGAGCAGACCAAAAGGATTTAGTATGTAAGCATTCAAAACATAAGTGCTGTATTGTCTCAAGCTGTCCTTGACAAGAAGGTTCTTGACAAATCCTATCACATAATTGCTTATGCTTGTGATTTGCTCTCACATTTAGTTTCTGATGAGCACACAACCAGACCACATCCCGCATCTTTTCTGGTATTCTAGGTTCAATTACACTCGCTAGCAAAGAAGACGTATCTATACAAGCGGGAACAGAAAAAAGGGGATCCTCAAAGTAACATGTGGAAACAATATTATTATAAAAGGACTTCCGCTCACGTGTCACAAACGAGCTAAGTTCTATTTTCCATAGTCTAATATATTTTAGCGTATATTGAACATACAAATGAAGCTGTTTATCTACAGGGTGCCATTTCCCTCGACCCCAAGCTGTTAAAAAAGGGGGCCCCCACAGGGACATGCACATACAACCCGTGACAGTTTGCTCAAACAACAAAGGCTGAATAGAAGTATAGAAAAAATTCCCAAAAAATTGAACAATAGGATGTATCATACCCAAGCCACCATCTTTCCAGGGTCTGTAGGTGTGTGCTCTCTTTACTGGATTCAAGCGGCTACCCCACAGCAGCTGAAAAAAAAGACTCAAAATTTCGGAATGCATATCAAATGGTAAAGGAAAAATATGGGAAAGAAATAAAAAAAGTGGGGCAATGTAAGATTTTAACATGAACACACGTTTTTTCCGTGTCATTTTCCAAGACTGCCATTTCTTTACTTTGGAAAGTGCTTTATCATAAATTTCATCCCAATTACTATGTACTGAGTCTTGAGAGCCAAAATATACACCAAGAAGTTTCAATTTGTTACTAATAACTGGAATGTCAAAAAATTGAACACTGGAAATGTGACCTAAAGGCATCAAAGAGCATTTAGATGTATTGATTTTAATACCAGTGCCAAGTTGTACTGAAAGTAAAAAATCCAGAATATATTTCCCGGAATCAATATCCGCTATGGAGCAAATACAATCATCTACATAAGCTACTATTTTAGAAAAACAGAAACCCTCAGAGGAGATTATAGCATGAACATTTGTATCCCTTTCAATATACCGCAGTAAGGGGTCCAAACCAAAAACAAACAAAAGCGGACTCAGCGGACAGCCTTGCCTAACTCCTACCTGATAAGGGACTGAGATACCCAAATGTCCATTAACTAGGGGAGTTACCGTTGCTGATCTGTAAAGGGTTTGAATTAAATCCAAAAAAGGAAACAGTATTCCATAGTATGTCAAAATAGTCCAAAGATAATCATGACGTAAAGTGTCAAAAGCTTTTTCCTGTTCTAGGGCTAATAGATAACCAGTCAGCTTATGTTGCAGACCTTGTTCTATCAATTCCCTAATAAAAATTAAATTTTGGGAGATATTTCTACCAGGAACTTTACATGTTTGTGTAGAAATTAACAGTTTATGTGAAATTGCTGAGAGTCGATTGTTTAGAATTTTAGCCAAAATGTTGTAGTCAGTGAACAACAAACTCAAAGGTGTCCAATTCTGCAGAACAGTAGGGTCTCCTTTCTTATAAACAAAAAACAGTACCCCATTTCCCATGCTAGGCGTTAATCTTTGTTCTGACCAAATGGCTTGAAAAACCAACAGCCATGGTGCAAGAATATCTACATACTTTTTATAGAACTCATTAGGCAGGCCATCCATCCCAGGCTTTGTATGTGCCGATAAATGAACAATAGCTTGTTTAACTTCATCCAGAGAAAATGGGGATATTAATGTTTTAACTTCAAGTTCAGAAAGTGATGGAATGTCCATAGATTGAAAAAAGGAAGGAAAAGATTCAGGAATAGGTTTAGCAAAATTCTTTGTAACATAATCTTGTACTATGTTTCGAATACTCTGTGTACCATTTACTAATGAACCATCTGAAGATTGTAAAGTGGTCATACACAAAGGTGGCAATTCCTGGTCAGAAAGATCAAAAGGGTTCACCTGCTGTCGAGTACCAGAAACCAAATACTTCTGTTGGAACCTATATCGTTTTTCTCGCGTGTGGAGAAAAGCTATCATTTTTTTCTTTAAGAGCCAAAAACTCCTGTCGCCAATTACCCGTTGTGGAAACTGCCTGTGACAACAAAGCCATATACCTTGCTGTATAGCCCAGATATGTGAGATATGAATTTTGAACTTTAGTTCGTGAAATTTGTAAAAAAAGAAACTTAAGATCCTGTTTCGTGTCTTCCCACCAGTCTAAAGGACTACCATAAAAAAACCCTATATCTGACCGTAGCGAAAAAAAGAAATTTAGCTGCGTGGAAAGTGCTGTGTCCTATAAAAGGGATGTATTCAATTTCCAAAAGCCACGGCCTAATGAAAGTTTTTGGTAATTCCCAATAGTTAGTTTCAAAATTAAATGGTCAGAAGTCTCTAAAGGCAATGTAGAAATAGAAAAACAGGAACGTCTCTGTGATAAAAACCAAAAATTTATCCTTGTAGAGATAGAACCTTTATGAAAAGTATGCTCTGGCTGCTGGTTCAGTGAATCATATGAGTCCACCAAATTATTGGTTCTTAAAACATGCAAGAAAGCATTAGTGTCACAGAACAACTTTTGAGTCTTACGCCCCCAATCCCTGGCAGCTAAGCAATTAAAGTCACCACCCCAGACAACCAACTTGGAGGTATGTAAATATGGAGAAATGTGATAAAATAAAGCTGCTCTATCAACTTTGGACTGTGGAGCATAGATATTTAAAAGAAGATAAGTGCATTGAGATACAACACTATCCATAAGCATAACTCTACCAGGTACTATATCCAAAAGTTGTAACACCTTAATAGGGAGGCTAGAGAAAAATAATATCCCCAGGCCATCACACACATCCTCCCCAGATGAACAGAAAGAAGCACCCCAGCGCCAATCCTGTCCTGCTTCTTTGATACATGCCAGGGAACTCAGCCTGGTATCTTGTAATAAAATAACAGAACCAGGATGTGTACTGAGACTGGCAAAAGTAAGGCTCCTCCATAATGGAGAGTTAATACTGTTAACGTTAACAGTAATAAAAGAGAGAACATTTGCCAGAAAAAGTAAGGGAAAAAAAACCCCGATCATCAAAAAAGGACAATTCACTTACTTTTTTTCTGTTTTTTCGTTTTGGGCTTTTCCTTAACCTCAGTATCCAGGACATGATCAAGAAGAGAGGAGGCAACTGAAGAGACATCAGACTCTACCTCATCATCATCACCCTCATGATCCTGTAAAGGGGGAAAAGGATTGGCTATCGAGGTGAAATCAGGCTCAGGACAAGTAGGAGGGACCCCAGAACCAGTTTTGGTGGCCTTCGATCTGGTAACTCGTTGAAAGGGGGCATCAGTCAATACCTTTGGTGGAGGCATACAAGGGGCATCCTGCACACCTAAAGGCACATTAGCTGGAATAGTGTTGGGAACAGATACTGACAGTACACTCTGAGCAACAACCTGTACAGGGGACAATGGGGCTGGAACAGGGCCGGCGACCATACCTGAAGTGGAAGGGGATGTAGGGGCCGGAGCACCTGTATCCATCTCATCTAGGTCTGGGACCTGAGAAACCTCTCCCTCAGTATGACTAGAAGAAGGGTGAGGAACAGTGACTGGGGCCTCAGAATGCTCTAATAGATCCTGCATCCTTTGACGTTCTTTTTGTGCATTTGCCACATAGACGTCCTGTTCTGCCCTAAGAGCAGTGTCAGCTTGATTGGGTGAATCCCAACAGCATGAGTGGAAAGTGTGTCCCCTTTCATCACACAAATTACATTTCATAGGATTTCTACAATGTGCACCTATATGCCCCAAATCCCCACATAGACCACATTTCTGTTGGTCACATACGTTGCTCAAATGACCTAAGGCTCCACATTTATAACAGGCTCTTGGCTGCCCTGGATAAAAAAGAACCCCCCTATCCCGACCTAAAAAAAAACAATTAGGCAGATGTTTAGTTAGGCCATTCTCTAAATGCAAATCAATTAAGTATCTCCAACCCCCTGTCCAGAGGTGTTCATCATCAAGAATAGGTTCAGGGGGCCTTTAACAGAACAATGCTGCTGTAACCAGTAGGTTATGTCAGCTACATTAACCCCCTCGTTTCGAAATAAAATGGTAATCTTCTTGGCAACTGGTTTGGTCAAAGGGATAGCCAAGAAAGGATTCCATAGAGGTGTGTTTTTTAAAGCTTGATATTGCTTCCAGAATCTATCCAAACCTGCTGGATGCTTGAAGGTGATGTCGTAAATAGAGTCCCCAGGCATATGAACCAAAGCATAAATCTCATATGTATAAAACCGCATACTGGTTTTCAACAAATCACGTCCAATGAAAAGTCTATTAGGTACATCATCCTGTGACCCCCCAAATTTCAAACGTACTGCATTACATCGAGCAGCAGGCTCATTCACAAGACCAAAGGTAGCAGGAAAAAGTCGTTCAGCAATCTTGTCATGCCATACAGAAGGACCTTTCTCCTGTGCAGGCTCAGATGCTGAAGCTGGTTGTTGAGGTATAATACTTTCAGAGGAAGCCTCGGGAAGGGGGGGTTCAGGAGGGTGTATCACATCACCATCCTCCAAATTCCTAATAGTTTCCATAAGATCTGGACTGGAAATAATAGGAATAGGGGCTAACGTATCCGGAGGGGCTTGACCAAGAGGAAGACTCAAATCCATAGTTGTAGGAGAATGTGAGAAAGCCTCTGCGGACTGTACATTTGCATCCCAGGTTTTCCCATCTGGTGATCTTACCCACCCCGCAGCCTCTAGGGCTGAAGTTACCCATGCGGCAGGAGCCGGAATATCCAAAGATGCAGTGGAAATAGGACCCAAAGTGGTGGTGGGGGGTTCAGTGACAGGCATGGGAGGATTCTGTGCTAATGAAACACAGAAAATGTCCGTAGGGCCTCCAGCACTACCCTCGTATTCATGAGGGCCCAAACCAATGTGAAAACACCTGATATGAGGGCCAGAAAGCAGTTCCGAGTCTACTGCAGAAGCCGCTGCAGCAGACTGAAAATCCATAGAAGCCTGCAGAGTTTTAATGGCAGTGAAAGAAAAAGACTCACCTAGATCCTGAGGGCTTTCCAAATCTGTGCAGGAGGGTGCCAAAAAGGAGAATTCATTTCCAGAAGCTCTCGTAGGCTGCAAACCAACTGTAGGAACCGTCGTAGGTTCAGACCGTGTAGTTTCCTGTTCCTGTCTCTGTCCATCGGGAATAAGTGCACGATGCTACTGCAATCCGCATAACAAAGCATTCCGTTTAACAAAGTATTGCTGCTCTGCATCCTGAAGCTGTCTGTTGAGCTCCTCCACCTCTCGTGCTTCACTCCTCTCCATAAGAACGTTACTGTCAACCGGAACAGGTAAAGAAACTGCTGCCATCGCAGCACTTCACTCCGAAGTAGGTTTCAGATCCATTTCGACCAAGTTAGATCAGGTGAAAGCAGAGGAGGTGATCAGCTCCTCAGCTTCCCACACGTCCTGCCACACCGGCGTCAGCAAGCACACTAAGGATTTGCTCACCAGCAGCGCCCTCCAGAGTAGGGAATTTCCCCAGTGTCCTGGCCAAATTTCCCTCATTCACTAAAAATACCACCAACAGCTTAATCTGGTTCAAGGTCAGTTGGCATTCATCTGTATCCCCCTTCCCTGGGTCGTGCCTGAAAATAGGCAGGATTTGTCTAGTGCCCTTACCCGGTCAACAGAAACTAAATAAATAATGTCCTGCGGCCCTGCACTAAATGCACCAGAGTTGCTCTTTCGGCCCAGCCTTGGTCTTCCATGATGCACAGTGTTACTCTGTCATGATGTGGCCTAGAAGAATGGGCAGCAGTAGAGCATCGGAGCTGCGGCCATTGCGGGGGCTGCTGGATGCCAGTTGGAAGATGAGAGAACCATATGTACAACCCCCCCCCAAACGGAGGAGGTAGAAACAAAGTAAGAAAAAAAAAAAAAACAAGAACATAATGCCATTCCTTGTATCTGCAACAATCCAAGCAACATACTGAGGGAAGAAGCCCAGCTACATATTCCTGCCTCCAGACTTTGGGACAGAGTACATATGGACTTTATAAGAACTTTACCAACAGTCACCACTATCATCAACCACCGTTTAAAGACACTCACCTCAAACAGCAGTGCACCTTACATTATTAAACCAGATAAGAAGTGGACATTTTACATTTTCTTCAAAAATTCACTCCTTTCTTAAAGATATGGACACAACAAGTGTCACTGGACTTTGTGACTACCAGTTGCATTATCTGGACAAGCACTCACCTATCTGCATTCCAGAAGTGGGAGCTCTGGTGTTATGGAAGTCCAATTTCAGGAAGAACAAGCATTTGTCAATGCTGAATGTTTGCTTGCTGGCATTGGCATTGGTGGGGTGTGCCTTTGGGTCGTCAGGCATAACGGCCATGCCATTTCACCACACCCTACCCTGCAGACACCAACAAGAGTTACGGTGTGCCTTGGGGTCTTTGGCCCTTATGCTCACCCCATTCCATCAGGAAATATGGTGAGATGGGTGCAATATAAGAGAATGGGGTGAACTTTGGGGCCAAAGAATCCAAGGTACACTTCGATGCCTCTCACTGGCTGCAGGGTGTGGGTGGGGGTGGAATGGTATGAGCATTACAGGTGACAATCCCTAGTCCCAGCCATGATGCCTGTCAGTTTCTACAGGGTGGGGCATTATGGTTGGAAACCCTAATGTCTCAAGCGTTCATTGGTATTTTCACTCCAAGTAATATCAGTTTGTTAGCCAAAAGCTGATTTTGCACAGTGACTACGGCATTTGGCACCACAGGTGCGAAAACACATTTTGAACAGGATGTGAAAAATGACAGCTGTACTGTTCATGGGGAGGTGTAAAAAATGGCAATGTTGAAAATCTGCAGTGAAAACAGTAACAAAACTGAAGTCACGAGTGTACTTAGAAACTGCGCAACGCACACCCTTCATGTAATTACTTTGGGGATTTTTTACAGCAGATTGTCAATACAGGCATTTTGGGACCTCCGCTCATGAACAGTGTCACTGTCATTTTCTTAATCTGTTCCAAACACTGATTTCCTACAGCGACCATGCATTTCTACGCCGAAAGTGTGAAAACACATTTCAGCCATGTTGTTGAAAATTACAGCTGCACTGTTCATAAGGAAGTGTGGAAAAATGCCAGTGGTGAAAATCTGGACTGAAAATATTACAAATTCATGAACTTACAAGGGTGAGTGGAAACAGTGCAATGGTCGCTCGTAACACAATCATTTTATGGACTTTTGTCACCAAATGTTCAAAATAGCCATTTTAAGACCTCTGCTCATGAACAGTGTCACTGTGATTTTCTTAATCTGTCCCAAACATTAATTCTGTACACCGACTGCACCATTGTGCGCTACATGCGCTGAAACACATTTGGGGGGAGATGTGAAAAATGACAGCTGTACTGTTCGTAAGGAGGTGTAGTAAAATGGCAGTGTTGAAAATCTGGAGTGCAAATATTAAAAATTGGCAGACTTACGAGTGTGCGTAGGAACTGCGCAACGCATGCTTGTAAAACAGTCATTTTGGGGAATTTTTCCACCAAATCTTCAACATAGCCATTTTAAGACCTCTGCTTATGAACAGTGTCACTGTGATTTTCTTAATCTGTCCCAAACATTGATTTCGCACACCGACTGCGCCATTGTGCGCTACATGCTCGGAAACACATTTTGGGGGAGATGTGAAAAATGTCAGCTGTTCTGCTCATAAGGAGATGTGGTAAAATGGCAATGTTGAAAATCTGGAATGCAAATATTAAAAAGTCGCGAACTTATGAGCATGTGTAGGAACTGCGCAATGCACGCTCGTAAACCAGTCATTTTTGGAAAATTTTTCCCCAAATTTTCAACATAGGGTGTTTGGGGGAGTACATCATGAACTGTAACACTGTCGTTTTGTACATTGGTCCCAAAAGGTGGTTTCATGCAGTGACCGCGAAATCACCTTTTGGGGCCAATTAACAAAATGACAGTGACAGAGTTCATGAGGTGGGGTCCCAAAAACCCCATGTTGAAAATTTGGTGAAAAAATTCCCAAAAATGCCCGAGATATGCATCAAAGTTGAAAAAAACCTATTTATCCCATTATACAGCTTACCGGCATTTCTTCATTTCGCGGTCAGCTTTAAAGAGTGCAGACGTGTTCCTGGTCCACTGAAGATCATTGCGCCAGACTCCGGAGGTAAGTATGGGTGAGGGGGGTGTGGGGAAGCAGGGTGCGCATGGGTGGGGGTCAAGACAGTCAACGATGGACCGTTCTTTCTTTGTAGGTGTTTCTTTTAGGAAGACGACATGGGACGTTTGCCACGCTGGGGTGGGCTCCCAGCGTGGTAGCTGGAAGTTTTTTTGGGGGGCAGCGGAGCTGACAGGGGATTGGGCAGCCCCGTTGACCATAGAGATTTTTGCCATGGTGGGGTGGGCTGCCAGTGTGGCACCTGGAAGTGTGTTGGGGGGCAGCAGACGGACGTTTGCCACACTGGGGTGGGTTCCCGGCGGCACTTTGAAGGCTGTTTGGGAGGCCAGTGAAGCTGTGATTGGGCACCCCGTCGGCTTCTGATTGTTGCCATGCTGGGGTGGGCTCCCAGCATGCCGCCTCTCTAACTCTGTTGGAGGAATGCAGGCAGCTGACCCCGTCGGCCATACTGTTGGGGGGGCATATGAGCACGCTGGGGTGGGCTCCCAGTGTGTTACTTGTTTCTGGGGGGGAGATGTCAATGACAGCTCTTGCACTGCAGTGCCAACGTGTAGGCACTTTGCATACTGCCGACGTCAGTATGCAAATTGCCTACACGCTGCAGTGCCTTTCTTTCAACTGTATGCCACTGCATTTGTAAACGCTGTTATAGACAGCTCTTGCATTCACTGGTGCAGTGGGGCCGTGCCTGCAAAAGGCAGCAGGGCATTGGAAGTAGGGAGGCACACCTACGAATTCTTGTATGGTGGCACTAAGTTTCTTGCACATGCGTGCAAGCAAACATAAAAACTCTTTTCAACCAAAATACCACCCACCGACACCCATTCAGAAGATTTTAAATTCAAGGACAGCAGTGATATTACATGAAGGACTTGAAACAGTTGTTACTATTACTCAATTCAAACCAGTGCCAAAATGTTAAAAAGTTTATTCTCTTTTTATTTTGTAAGTGCTCTTTGATTGATACCTGTTATATTTTATGTGGTTCATGTTTCCTTATGTTCATTTTATACTAAAAGATGAGACACAGCTCTCATAGGTAATGACACCCATTATTGAACCAATGCCTACACTAACAACTTTTTCCAGATATTTAGATAAACCTTTGGCATTAGAACATTTTGCTGTCACCCACCCTTTACAACCTACAGTAGCCCAAAAGTTAATGGATACTTTATGATCAGCTACCTTATCCAGTATTTAGTTTTTATTTATTTATGTGTTGACCAGGTAGGAACACTGATCCCAGGGACTATTTTCAGGCATGGCCCAGGCCATAAAGATGGCGTATACAATAACAAAAAAGCAAGTCATGGGTAGAGAGACCATAGCAGCACAACCAAGGGCTGAGATATAGACTACAATACAATGCATCAGAGTGCTAACATGTGTGAAACTGTACAAGAGTCCTGAGGAACATAAAGTGCATTTAGAGGGATAATTTGAAACTTGCAGTACAAAGAATTTGGAATGCAGAGTAGTGGTAAGACAACAGAAAATGTCCCTGTGCCTGTGCCTTTTCTGGTCTTGTCTGCACAGAGCCAGAAAGTCACATGAGGAGGGACAGTATAGTAGGCAATTTTTTTATTATTATATATGGATGTTGTGTAATAATATATAGAGAATAATGGATGGGTAGCTAGCTATAATGAGGATTTTATACAACTCGAGGGGTGGTTTATGAAGGCATCCCACCCTGAGGATGTGTGTAAAATCTGAGTTTTAACTAGCTACCCATCTTCTATATTGTATAATTGCTGGGGATTGTTTTTTCGCCGAAGCAATTACAGATAATAAATGCAGTCATGGCGCCGAGCCACAGTTGGGGTCTCAAAGTGGTCTGTGGTGGCTCGGCTCCTGACAAAGCAGTGTTAATGTCTTTTTTTTTTACAAATTTCGAAGCAAAACCAAAGATTTGTACCCAGACATTTTTGTTAAAAAAACAACAAACTTACTCCTATGTACTCCGGTCGTTCAGTGAAGTGTAGAGTGCTGAGGAGTATGACAGAAGGGGGGTGGGGGAGAGAAGAGGACGTTCACGGCTAAAATGGTAGTTCGTAAAAACATTTAACTTTTTTTTGTTTTGGGAAGCAGTCCTGTATAAAACTAAAGAAAATATTTATTAGCCCGCTTGCTATGCCGAGTCGTGGATGGTGGATGTTCCAGCATGAGCGGAGTGGCAGCCGCAGGAAGGAAAGGAAGAGCACAAGCTGGCACATGCCCAGTAGAAGGGAAACCAAGGGCGTGAATGTCGTTATACCTGACTGGTTATAACGTTAGAATTATAACCCGGTTTCTCTACGGGAAAAAACGGTAACCAGTTATTATAACTATATTACATATTTAGTCTTATATTGTGGTTAAAATGCCATAATAATTCATTATAGTGTATGGAACAGCACTATTATGAAGGGAATTCAATGAATTCCTATCTTTGTTGTACCATTGATGTGACATCATGAGGTTGTTGTACCATCTTGAGTACATCACATCTATGGTACAACTACTTAAAATGTCTTCGTGCATGCACGTCTCTCAAACTTTGCTCCTTATGAATGGCCATGTGGTAAGACATCATCTGAAAGAGAATGGTGCTTCAGGGAAAAACAAAAAATCAACAGTACAGTACAAGAGTACCAGAGTTGGTAGTGTGTGTGTGTGTAATGTGTGTGTACCTTAAGGTCTTCCTGAGCTGCCACAACTTTCCACTCGCCGACACAGCTGCACGGAGCGATTCTCTGTTCCTGCTTAGCCATGCTACAGTTAGGCCACATAAATGAACCAGACCCGGGCCTCCAGAAATGCGCTGTTGTTGACTACTGGTGCCCATAAACTATAAAAGAATAGATGGGCATTGTCACAAACCCACTCAGCAGGTCAGGCCCTCTGCTCCCACAGTGCCAACCTCTGAGCGCAGTCTTGTGAACAGGAAACAGAAACAGGGTAACTCTCCTGTCTGTTTTGTGGGGTCAAATCAACCTTTGGTCTCAAGTCTTGGAGGGATTCAAACTGTGAACCTCTTGTTAGTGTACCCAATGTACAGACTCAGATAATTCTGCTCTTCGGGGGGGGGCAGATATCTTTTGCCTATGGGCACCTAACCAGGCATACAAAATGAACCCTTAAAACTCTATTAAAGACCTCAGAATAAATTCTTACCTTTTCCCAGTTTGGTAAAACCAGTTAGCTTTGTACAGTGTCAGCTTTAACCATGTATGCTTCCCTTGTCAAGAAAAAGAATTTAAAGGCACACCAAATAGTCTCTAAAGTAGAGGTTTACTTCAAAATAGATAAAAAAATGTAAAATGTAAATACAGAACTATATATCACAAAAACATACAATCACTTAAAAAAAAAAAAGATTTTAAAAGTGCAATTTCCTACCACCAGACAATTAGACTTGATGTATCTAATGTATCTCTTACAGTGCTGCTAGCATGTTGTAGCTTTCAGAGTCCAAACATTTGTGTGTAAATGGAAAACAGAATACTGTTTAAAAACTTGCTTTGCCAACCTCTTTGCATGAGGTCACCTAGCTCCTCCCTGTCAGAATATAAAAAACATCTATGCAAAACAGGATGTCTTATCAAAGTATTAAATTCTGTGACCTCAACACAACTCATTTTCTCATATGACTTTCTTTGATCTTATGAGCAGCTTCCCCTTTCCAGGACATCAAAGGACTTGTTATGTCTCTCTGCCAGATCTTACAGAGGTGCAACATGCTTTGTATCACCATGTGAATATTAACTGTCTTTCCTCTGAACGTCATAAAAGTTTGTGACCTATCTTGGCAGTTGGCAAGCTGCAATTAGTCACATAAACAGGAGATGCTTATTTTAGGGCTCTTCTAGCCTATAACTATCTCTTGGCCTTCCAGGTGACACTTATTAGCTTAAACCTGGGAAGGGGGTGTCATTCCACAGGCTGATTCAGCATGTATCATGAGAGACACTCAATAACACATTTTTATATTACAAAAATCATAGATTAATCAGAACCAGCTGTCTGAGTGTCACAGGCATCAGTTAACAACAATGCTGAATTCCCTTCTTGAGGTTACCAGAACAACAGTAAACCTCTCGAGCTTCGCACTCAAGGTTTACTATGTTGTCATGGCAACCTCTCAAAGTGAATACCACCAGTGCTTCCTTTCCATCAGAGCACACCTTCTCTTCACAGGATCATCACCAGTAACTTTCCCATTTTGCAAACTGACCCTAACATTGGTGCTTCCTTTACAGAATCACCTATTGCCTCCTACTGCCAGCCACCTAACCTGCGGAATCTCCTGATTAAAAGCAGCTTACCTACAGATAACAGTTCCTCCCTACCAGGTACCAAACCATGCAACAGGACTCGCTGCTAGACCTGCAGATTAATTTCCAGTGTGACTGAAATTCGGGGTCCTGCAGGTGTTTTTCACATCACCAAGGAGTTCTCATGCACCTCCACTAATGTGGTATATTGTATTCTTTGCAGGAAGTGTACAGCTATTTACATTGGAGAGACTAGTAGGTGCCTTGCTGACTGTTTCAGGGAACATTACAGAGCTGTCAGGAATGGTGACATTGCTAAACCCATTGTATCCCACTTTATCTCCAGGGACCACAGCGTCAATGACCTTTCTGTTTGTGTCCTTCAGCAGGGCATCTGGGATTTTGACCATAGAAAAAACATGGAAGCCAAGCTGATCATCTGGCTTGGCTCCCAGCAGCCTTCTGGTTTAAAGGGTACCAAAACAGGTATTTATACATTAACAATTTGTCTCAATACCTTTATATTCCGTGACGTCGATCGTGGTAATGTAAAATCTGTTATAATGTTGATGTGCACCATCGGTGTCCCGTCACATCGCTCACAAACTGTGTTACCCCCTGTTTGTTTGTATATTGAGCTGTGTGAAATTTTCATGCGCTCGGCTTTCTTTTTGACCCTTGCGTGTGCCTCTACGACTCCGTGCGTCGGGTCAAAGTAAACGCATTGACATCAACGGAGCGACAGCATCAGTCAGCGCTAAATTTGATTTATCTGCAAGCAGTGTGTTCTAAGGTGGTTACTGAGTAATGCCTCAATAAGTTTAGCAATAATGTATTGGTATCCATGCTGTTATTGTGTGGAAGACTGTTGAACAGTGCTCTTTCACAAAACTCTGCTATTCAATTGCTGCCCTCCCGGTTGTACTGCTAGTAGTATACCACATGCTGACACTTCTATGTACTCTGCATTTATTTTACAATTGTATTTCTATTTTGTTTTGTAGTTAGCATCACAGTATGTTTCAATTGCTGATCCATAGTAAGGAATCCTTGCTACCATTATTCTTTTTTGTGATACAGTGTTACTTTTCAATGGTTGGAAACCAATAAGTGCAGTGCTATTTGCACTCTACAGCTTTTAATTTCACATTATGCAAGCACTGTTTTGTAGATATCCATTATTATATGACAGTAGATGTCACCTTCTGTATACGTTCAAGTGCAAAGCAAATCCCAGTGCAGTATGCCAATGTGAGTGTGACTTACTTAGTATTCTTACTGCTGAGTCTTAGTAACTATCATACAGTTGTAGATTGTGACCAAAAAAACACAGCAATGTAGTAAAAAAACACATCAGCAGAAATATTAAATGCTACACTAAGTCTGACTCAGGAGTGTGTTGTATCTTTCCAAGTGCCCGTATTGTACTGCATGTGGTGACCTTCTGGGTAATAAGACTAATCACCTGACCATTTATTTTCATATAGTGACAGGTGACAATGCATGCCTTCAGGTGTGTACTCTACTAACTGTACAGTCAACTTGTGTGCGTTTCACTGATTTCATTCAGCTGATGACTGTGAGGCTACACATATATTCTATGTAGAAAATCCTTATGTGACAATGAGCCATAATTGTACAGTTATACACAACTAAATGTTATTGACATTGATGGGGTGGTGGTGGCGCATTCTTTATGTTAATCCACAGATCCTATGTCACTTTCTGTTTTTGCGGTTATAGTAAGCAGAATGAACTGCCATCAGTAACGGGCTGTGCATATATTACCACCACACCCAGCACCTGTCTCATTATATTTCATTACATAGCTATGGAATGTCAAAGTTTCTTTGCATTCCGTAACTGCCATGCTGTTATGGGTAAATACAGCAATGACAGAGGCATGATCCCTATTGCTGTCACTGTAGTAATTATTTTTTTTGTACATGTTATGACTTTCATCAATAATCCGTTGCATGACAGTGCTTTCCAATGTCCTTAGTGTTGAGAAAATTATCCACCATTGTATTGCATATTATATAGAGAATACTGCATGTTGCAGTATACACTGTAAAACAGGTCTGAGAAACTGATCAATGTCACATCCTTATGGTTTAACAGTATTATTTAATTATTTTTAGTAAATTCTTTGATCTTCTGGATCATCCCTTGATGGTAGCACATTGGAGGAAGACTTGGCGTTGTATGTCCTCAGCAACGGAAGGTGTGTTTCTGTTTTTTGCCTTGTCCATTACTGCACCCTGAAGTGAAGGCATCGTCACCTGATGTTGTGACCATCATCCCATTTGAGATCTCTGGCTTACTGTTCAACAGACCTCCATCTGTGGCCAGTGAAGCACCGAGCCATAACACGCCTCCATCTATGGAGATGGTCAGCTCTCCCTGGGACGCTGGAGCCTTGTGCCCCCAGGCTGCCGTTCAACTATTTGGCCATCTCCAGAACCAGGTCCACTGGAGTCTCCAGTGTAAATCCAACTGCTCAGTCGATGGTCCGTCACTACCAGGTGTCATGTCAATGGTCAGTTAATCAACCTCTACAGGAATGTTGTGCTCATTTATGCCTTGTTCCACATTACACCCATAGAGGGTTAGTAACAGACCATTAGCCTGTGCCCTTGGCATGTCTGTCACATACACATAATTGTCGAGTATCTAGAGGCCAGAGGGGCACAGGACCCAAGGCAGCATGGATTCACAGCGGGAAGGTCATGCCAGACTAATCTGATAGATTTCTTTGACTGGGTGACCAAAGTAGTAGATCAGGGAGGGGCTGTGGACATGGCCTACCTAGACTTTAGCAAGGGATTTGACACAGTCCCACACAAAAGATTAATATACAAGTTAGCCAGCCTGGGAGTGGGTCCCAAGATGACAGCCTGGGTAAAGAATTGGCTGGAGAATAGAACACAGAGAGTAATAGTAAATGGAGTCCACTCTGAAAAAAGGGGGGTTACTAGTGGGGTACCACAAGGGTTCAGTATTAGGAACGATCCTCTTCAATGTCTTTATAAGCGATATTGCAGAGGGACTGGAAGGAAAAGTATGTCTCTTTGCAGAAGACACAAAGATCTGCAACAGAGTTGATGCACAAGGTGGGGTGGAAAGGATGAGAAGGGACTTGGCAAGGTTAGAGGAATGGTCAAATGTATGGCAGCTTAGATTCAATGCTAAGAAGTGCAAGGTAATGCACCTGGGAAACAAAACCCAGGGAAGAGTACACAATGGGGGAGATATTAACAACAACAAAAATGGAAAGGGACCTGGGGTAGTCATATCAGATGACCTAAAGGTGGGCAAGCAATGTGAGAGGGCAGCAAGGAGAGCTGGGGGATACTGGGATGTATAGGGAGGCATCACCAGTAGAAAACAGGAAGTTATTGTCCCTCTGTACAGACAGCTGGTCAGACCCCATCTGAGTACTGTGTGCAGTTCTGGAGACCCAGTCTCTGCAAAGACATAGACAGGATGGAAGCTGTCCAGAGGAGGGCAACTAAAATGGTGCAGGTCTGCACGAAGACATATGAAGAGACTTAAGGAGCTTAATATGTATAGCCTCAAGGAAAGGAGGAGAGGGGGACATGATAGAAATGTTCAAGTACCTCAAGGGAATCAACAAAGTCCAAGAGGGTAGCATCTTTCAAAAAAAGAGGTGTGCAAGAACAAGGGGGCACAATTTGAAGATGGGGGGGTGGCTCAGAGGTAATTTAAGGAAGTATTTTTTCACAGAGAGGGTTGTGGATGCATGGAACGGCCTTCCGGAGGAGGCTGTGGAGTCAAAAACAGTGGTGGAATTCAAGCATGCATGGGACAGTCATAAGGCAATACTAGTGGGTGGGGTAGGAAGAAGTAGGCTGCTGGTTAACTAGGATCTCAGCTTATCCATTAGGTAGGGGAAATGGGCAGACTGGGTGGGCCAAGCGGTCCTTATCTGCCATCAAATTCTATGTTTCTATGTTTCTATACACACTAGCCTTTGTGGTATCAGTCGTGCATTAATTGAAGAACATCAAGTTAGGATTTACAACACTCTTACCTGTACTGCAACATTATGCACATGTAGTTCCGTAGCAGTTCATGTTGTGTCTGCTTATGTTATAAAATTAGTTTCTCAAAATGATGAAACCTATTGGTTTACTGGGCCTGCATGGACATATATTAATCACATAATGTAGTGCAGGGCACCCTGTAGTATCCACACAGTTTGGTACAAGGCACAGTTTGTTCATAATTGAGTGTTACTGAATATAGAGGTTAGGGGAGTGCTGTGTGGTGTGGCGATGGCAAAGTGAGACATAGGTGCAAGAAACAAGTTGATGTAAAATATAGGCTTGTAGCTAATAATGTTGTGTGCAACAGAGGCAGTATTGTATAAATTTTCTGTGCATGACATTAATGAGTTCAAAAACATTTATGTAACTCGCAGGTTTAAAATTATTTTGAATACAGCGTATTCCATGGACAGCCAGAATGATGCTGAAGACTTGCCGGACATGGATCTCAATTTCACATTCTCTATCCAGCCCTACATTTTGAGCCCGCAAGATGGTCAGCTCCGTCACTGAATGAAGAATCAAGTGATTCTGGTAACAGTAGCAGTGATGAAGACACAAGTGGCAGATGCAGAGAAGATGTAGAGTTATGGTAATTACCTTTTTATGTTACGTACTCTCATATCTGTATAGGTGATGATGTATAATTTAGAGAACGTTATGAAATGTCTGGTGAATTTCAAAGCTTGTCATAGGCCATCTACATCTCTGCCACCTGGCCACTAATAATACTGATACGTCAACATAGAATGTTATGAAGAAAGGAAAAAACAGCCATATTCATTGTAGCAGAAACTGATAATGAGAAGCTTTGAAATTCACAAGTTATTTCATTATCTCCCAGTAACCGTGTACATAGTCATATAACTGCAGCTTACAGTGCAGTGTAAGTGCCAGACAGCACAAATGGTGATTGTGCCCTCCCCCTTGTTCCTGGATGACACCTGCTGAGTGGCAGCTGAATGACCCAGGTTAGTGCTGAGAAACCCAGCGGCATGGTGTGCTGCAGCACCATTGCCTTATGTAGTGCTACGGCGGCAACCCGTTTGCATGTCGTCATTGGTAGTCTGGGTGGTAGTGGATCAAGCCTATAGACAACACCTGTACTGTCATTGGGAGGGCCATTGATATAGTCCAGTGCCAGAATGACCCCTGGATGTGGATGTGTGACAGTGCAATGAACCCTCACAGGGGGTGGTTGAGCTGAGCCATACACTTGGCACAGCCGTGAATTGAAGTGTGGACAGATTTACCATTGCCGTCATTTCATGCCTTTGCTCCATGATAGGGGGATGTGTAAAAAGGTAGGAGAAATAGGTGACTGGCAGGATGAAGACAGTCTACCTGCTGGAATGCTGGTGCAGAAATGGGAAGAGGCAATGGTCGGTGAGAAGCCCAGTGGCAGTGACGGTGTAGCACATTGACAGTGATGTAGTGTACTGGTGCAAGGGTGCCTGTGGTGGGGTTGCATAAATACAGCATACAAACAATCAGGGTTAAGCACCTAGTTCTGTCCAGTGATCTGCCTACATTGGTGCAAGCCTTTGTGACCTCGCGCTTTGATTACAGCAACTACCTTTATGTAGGGCTACCTGGGGTTGATATCCACCGCTTGCAGGTAGTGCAGCAACACTGCAGCCTAGTTATTAAAGGGAACTTCTCAGAATTGTCATATCTCTCCGGTGCTGTGCGAACTGCACTGGGTGCTGGTGCAGTGGCAGATCACCTTTAAAGTCAGACTTCTGACTTACAAATTCCTACACTGTCTTGGCCCGTACTACCTGAAACAACTTCTGGTTCCATACTGTCCTGTACATTAGCTCCACTCAGCAGAAGAGGGGTGGCTACACATTAGAAAATTGGCTTTTTATTATTAGTTATATAAAATTGTTATGCTAAACCAGCCAATCAGAATCCAAGATGTCCATGCATGAAATATGTTCCAAGCATGTGTAAAAAAAGGAGCCAACAGTGAAAAGGCCAAGATTCTTGTGCCATAGAATGTTGGCATTTTTATTGGCAGCCATGTTTTGTTTACCCAATGCGAGAGCGTTCAGCCTACCCATTTCAAAGTTGAATTCAATGGTTGGCAGTCTGTAGGCAGACATAAACATCAGCCGGAGTCATGTTGAACATTATGGAATCGATGTTGTTGCTGGCTGTCATAGCGAGTTCGGGGCCAGGTGACAAAGCTGGGCAACAGCTGGAGTTGTGGCCTCCTAGGACAATTGGTTTATCCAACGCTGTCATTCTTAACCTTCTCTATTTTACATAAAAACAGATGAATGAGTAATATAATGCTAGCGAGTAATAACTACCGGGGGTGGTTAAGAAGCAGTGCTTGTCTACCAGCCAATTCCTGTATTTTCATGTGGGAAATCAAGCAATCTGCAGGAGATTATGTTATTTTCCAGTTTTTGACAGGAAGCTGTAAAATTAACAAACAACAGTGATCAATGCATTTGTAGGTATATCCTCATTAATCTCCCCATTCGCCGATTGCTCGCTGACAGCAGTTGCTGCAGCTGTCTGCTTCAAGTTTTGTTCCATTTCTGTTCATGCTCTGTAACTGTGAACGTCAATTGGCAGTCAGTATGTATTGGCAGTTTCTGTCCCTGCTTGTTGCCCCTCCAGCAGTCCTCCCATGTTACTGAAGCACTATATGCAAATGATCTCATAAATGTTATGCAAAGGACCTAATGAATATTAACATAAGGTCCGCGGAAGGACGATTTTATGATACATTATCAGCATAACATTTTTTGGTTGCATGCAAGGAAGATTTGTCTAACTGCAAGCAATAACATAAAGCTAGAATCCCATTGTATCAGCGCAATAAGACAGTCCAGTGTGTGCATGGAACACATATTATCACATGCCAGGGGCTAAAGGCAGTTGTCCAAGGCCTACTGCCTTCTTACGCCCCTGGCCATGCAGTAAAATTTGTTCCATGTGTCCTGTCATGTCTTATTGCTTACGTATCATTCCTTACTGCATTGATTGATATACTGTCGTTACTTTCTCATTTATCATGAATAACCTTTTATTTTTTTGTTCCTTTTTCCTTTTCCAGGTGTGAATGTGATGGATGTGCAGTCATGGAGTCTGAGGCTGAATGCCTTTGTTGCACCAAAGTTCCCAAGATAGCAGCCCATTTGGAAAACGAAGATGTGTCCTGTGTTACTGAACTTCCAATGTTCCAGGACAACTGTTTGAACAGAAATGTTATAACTGTGTCTTATTATGAATACTACGAGATGTAAGGGCCATTCGATGATGACATCCCACTACATGAGTAAGTGCTAACAATACATTTGTCTCCCAATACTGGTCTTACTTCTATCTACAGCTTCATGCCAGTCAAATACTACAAACACTGGTGTCCCGCACAAACCACTGGGTTATCACCCAAGGTGCTGAACATGATGTTCCACATCCTTTATCTTCACTGGTATGGATGTTATCATTGTTCACTGTTGTAATCATTGGCAGTTGTGCACATTATGTAGTACACCCTTAAAACACAGTGAGTACCCGTCCCAGTAGTGCTGATGGTTCATGATCTGCACAACACACTTTGCACAACATCTATGAACTATGTTCTCAGATACACTTCGTTTAAGTGTGGTCGGCACTGGATGTAGAGGTCGGAGCATCCTTAGGCCAGCTCTCCTCTCCCTGGGTTTGGAACTGGAGAAGCTGTTCATCCTAGTGTCACTCTATGTACTTCTTTGGTACTAAAGCTATGCTGGGTAATGTAGTGGTCGGAGTGCTGCAGACTCTGTCAGTGATCGCTGTGCACTGCTATCATTGCACGTTGAAGTACAGCATTGAAAATGTAACAGTAAAGCAGACAATACCCTCTGTGGCTCAGTGGAGATGATGGGGACTCCAGGGTCAGGCCCACAATCAAGCAGTGTTCCAGCACACCACAATTGGTCTCCTTCAGCAGCTTCACTCCCAGGTATGGTCCCTTGAGGCTGCAACTTTGCCACAGAGGTTGGACTGTACCCTTGAAACAAAGAAGGCAAATTTGATTCAGCTTTACCATCATGACATACAATTAGTCATTCGAATATGTATGTACAGTATTTGTTACTCCGAAAATGCTCAGTGCTGACCAATGCATTCTGTAACAACTGAAATGCTATCTCCCTTCCAGTTTCATCATTCACATCCTATTGCTGATTCCTCATGGTAACCCTGCATCAGCCATGGCATTTTGAGTCACCATAATCGGTGTGCAAAGATGCATCTGTGTGTGTCAAGGTACTCTGCATTGTCCGTTGTTGCAGTTGAGGCATTATTGGCTGTCTTGTGCTTCTATGCAGGCTGCTTCCCACAGACATTATTGTACTTTCACATGACATAAATTCTGCTTCTGTGTAATCAATGTGATGGGGGGGAGGTGGCATGGTGATGCATACAGAGATTTATGATATGACTATCCCAAATAATAGTGTCAACATTATGTATCCTTGTGGCACATCACTCATCACTGCAGGGCGAAATGACAGCTCAAGTACCGTAAATAGCCTTTGCTGCAGCACCTCAACATACTTTGCTAACAATGGGTCCTCATTCCCACTCGAACAAGTTTGCTCCTATAAATACCTAGGGATCCATTTTGACCCCTCCCTCTCCTTCAATGGACACATCGCTGCCCTAGCCACTGCCACTAATATCCGATTGGGCATCTTACATCGGTATAAACACTGCCTCCCCCCTGGAGGCTCTTCGACTCACAGTCACCTCCTCTATCCTGTCCCTAGTGGACTATGGACTGCTGGTGTATGGTGCTGCTGATCAGACCGCACTCCATAAAATTACTTTTCTCTGAATCAGACCTGCAGGTTAATTACTGGAGCACCTAGGATGACACACACCTGTCTACTGTATGCTAAAAGCTGGTCACGATCTCGAGACGCCTCAAATATCTTACCTGTACCTTACAAAAAGACCTCCTTGGGCTTTCCCCACCAGGATTGACCACCACCATACGCTGCTCTGTCCCACTAGTTCATACTCGGACCTCTGGGAAAACCTCTCTTGTTATCCCTAGAGCTAGGACCTCTCATGGCCAATGAGCCTTCAGCTTTAGGGCCCCCTCCTGGTTCAACACACTGCTCCCTCCATCTCCGAAGCTCCAACTATATCGTGCTTCAAAACTTCCTTACGTAACCACCTTATTAACACCCGATGCTGTAACTGCCACTAGTCAAAGCCGTACTCAATACTTATGACAAAGCTATTACTAAGCTGCTAAGGACGACATAACTCTGGTATTGTTTGCATCCATCCTACCTGTACCAGCTTGTTTGTATCTATGTCTTAATTTTACTGTTATACTTATGTGTTGTACTGCTATACTGTGTATTTTGGTTTGTCTTACTGTGACAAGGTACCTTTGTAAATGAGCCTATGGCTCAAAGGTTTTCCAAACTGCTGTTTAAATAAAATAAAATAAAAATAACAATCACGCCATCCACACCAATTTCAACATTCCTACATAGAATCCCATGAATCACTGAATGAAACCCGTTACTGCAATACCAGTACAGAACATGTACTGTACTATATTGCTCCTGTGTAATTTCCTGTTTACCCAGTCCTTCTTCAAAAATATGTTGGTCTGACATGATCTGCACAAGACAAATCAATGCTGGCAGCTGTGCGGGACCCCATTTTCCTACATGACTTAAACCAGTGTCTCTTTCAGGATTGTCTTCATCACCTTCCACGCAAAGGATGTGAGGCTTACTTGTGTGTAGTCAGCAGGCTAATCCTTGTTGATGCCTTTGTGTATGGGCACAGTAGGCGCAATCATGTACTGCTGCCGTACAGAGTCAGAAACCAGGGATGCATTTAACAGGTGTGCACGGAATTATGTCACTACTTTGGCTACATCCCTCAGGACACTGTGATGTATGCCATGGGCACCAGTGCATTCATAATATCATAGTATCATACTAAAAGCCAGCAGAACAGGCCCCATGGTCTATCGTGTCTGCTCGGAAGCTAGCCCCCTACTGGGAGCTTGCTCCTCCACCCCTAGCCCCACAGGTGGCCCTCCCTGGCCTCAGCTTCCCCCTGCAGCTGTCCCAACCCTTCTTGAATCCTTCCACTGTGGTCTGTTCCACCAGACTCCTGGGCAGTGCGTTCCATGGTTCCACCATCCTCTCTGTGAAGAAGCGTCTCCTGCGCTCCCCCCTCTATTTCCCCCCCTTCCAGCTTCAACTCATGCCCACTGGTAGTCCCCCCTTCTTAAGCCTGAACAGTTCCCTGGCTCCACCCTTATTTATCCCCTTTACATACTTGAAAGTCTGTATCATGTCCCCTCTGTCCCTCCTCTCCTCCAATGCGTACAGATTGAGTTCATCCAGTCTCTCCTCATAGGTCCTACCCTCCATGCCCTTAATCATCTGGGTCGCCCTCCTCTGGACCCTCTCTAGCAGCGCTATGTCCCTCTTAAGATGGGGTCTTCAGAACTGCACACAGTACTCAGGATGCGGCCTAACCAGGGCATTATACAGGGGGATGATCACCTCCCTCCTCCTGGAGGTAATCCCCCCTGGTTATGCAGCCCAGTATCCTGTTCACTTTTGCTGCAGCTGTTCGACAATTCCCTTTGTTATTCATTTTGCTGTCCACTACTATCCTTAAGTCCCTCTCGACCGATGTGACTTGCAGTGTGTTCCCCCCAGGGTGTATGCATGTCCCAGGTTTCTGACCCCCAGTTGCAGCACTCTACATTTCCCTGCATTGAACTTCAACCCCCACTTCCTTGCCCACCTCCCAGGATATCCAGATCCCACCGCGGGGCCCCTCTCCCCTCCTGCCTGTCTGCCAGTGCTCCCAGTTTTGAGTCATCCGCAAAGAGACTCAACCTACTCCTAACACCCCACCCTATGTCCAAGACATAGGAATTGAACAGAAGTGGTCCCAGGACTGAACCCTGGGGGACCCTGTCAAAGGTTCTGGTGGTACAATGCCAGGCTAACCCAGTTATGTATCTAACAGGTTACTACTGTTGTGCCATGACTTGCCCCCCCATGTGTCCATCCCTATTTGTATGTTTTGTCATTGTAATGTCTTTATGTGCATAGACTGGCCACCTATGTGATTTTTTATTTTATTATATTGTCTGTTGGTTGTCTTTGTCGTTGTTTTCCCCATACTGGCAAGCCAAGAATTAATATACAACAAGTAGTACCTGCTAGAATGTGAATGGGAGCATATTTTATTTATGTATACAAGCCCAAATGTAGAGTGGCCCCTTTAAAACAGCTCAAATATCAGGAACTGTCTAAAATGCTCCTCTTGCCTCTAAAAGGGCTTTAAAAGTGACCCCCCCCCATCCAAAATAGCATTGGACATGCTAAATTTAGCTGTAAACCAAGCGTTTCTTTAAAATGCTCCTTTGCGACGTTCTAAAATGAGCTGCACGAACGTGCGCACTATCATGCAGCTCGTAAATGCTGCGAACCCCCAAAATAACAATCCTTCATGCTGAAAACACTCTTGCTGTAAAGTGCTATTCTTTTCAGCGCTAAAGCACTTCCTGCCTGCACTTTGTGCAAATTAACTTTCTCCTGACTGTGGCTGAGCTGTGTTCCTGCCAGCCACAACTCAGCAAACAATACAGTGTTTTGTTCCCTTTTTGTTGTAACATTCAGTCAGCCCTGTGGTTGCAAAGCACAGCATATCATATGAAAGAGTGAGAGACATACAAGGAAACTAAAGGGATATTTATTTACCTGCAATAATAAGAGATATATGGGGATATTATAAGGGTCCTCCCTGGTGAATCCTCTCCCTAGGAGCCGGCCGGCCATATTGTTGTTCATTTTATAAAAAAGAGATACAAAAGGGAGGGGGTTGTTCTACAAACTCTATGTTTGAGAGCTTAAAAATAATATTAATGATTTTACAGATGCTATATGATCATAAGGTTATTGAAATGACTGGTTTATAAGCTTTGTATGACACAAATGATCTTTTTGTAAAAAGTTTTTTTGTTTTAACTGAGTGATAGGTATTCCAGCCAATCAGAGATTTTTCTAGCCTATATATAGCTAGCTTCTCCAGGGAGAAGTCAGATGTGGCTGAGGGTGCTGGAGCCTATACACCCTTAACTAGTGCTCTCTAGTTATTATTCAACAGAAGACTCGCTTGACCCATTTTACTTGATGTATAAAGGAACCTATCATGTTATAAGCTACTCCTGTTAAACGTGCTTTATGTTTAATTTTGACAAAACAGTCTGCCTTTTTATTTTGTTATATATTACTTTTTATTTCAGAGTTCTTCAATAAAGCAGCTGCTGAGATTCAACTTGAGAACATCACCTGTGTCTGAGTCTGTCTGTATCCCATAGCCTCTTACACTGGTGTCAGAAGTGGGATACTGGTTACACACAACTGGGAGAGTCTGTCCGAGACTCTGGTGGACTCTATATGCAGGAAGAAAAGGTGGACCCTTGTACCATTCCTGAAGTAGCTACTCGCTCAGTCACAGCTGCCTATCAACTACCCCTCCTGCCTGGTCTGGAGCCTGTTGTGAGAAGAAAGGAAGGAAACCTGCTTCTAAGATGGAAGAGGAACCAGGAGCACAAGCAAGTGGAGGAGGTCCAGGAGAGGAAGTACCCCCTCTTGAAACCCATGAGCTGGTGAGGTGGTTATGTATGCGCTAGGTAGAAATGGAGAAGCAGAGGGAAAGAGACAAGAGGGAGTATGAGGCCAGGTGGACTGATACCTTAAGGGCCATACAAGTTCTGGGCGTCAATTGACCACCAGATCAACTGTCTGGAGGTCATAAAGACATCAAATTGGTCAAGCTAACAGACAGTGATGACATAGAAGCTTATATTATGACTTTTGAAAGAGTTGCTGCAGCATGTGCATGGCCCAGAGACCAGTGGGTAATTTGTCTGGCACCATATTTAACCGGAAAAGCCCAGCTTGCGTACAGCCACGTGGAGGTTGCACATGCAAACAACTATGACCAGGTGAAAGCTGAAATTCTGAAACACTACAACATAAATACTGAGACCCATTGTCAGCAGTTTCAGACTTATAAGTATCAGACTGCAGACAACCCCCAGGATGCCTATATACGTTTGAAGGACTTGTGCCTCAAGTGGCTACAACCTACCACCCGGACACTCGACCAGATATTGGAAACCGTAGTTTTGGAGCAGTTTATTAAAATTTTACCCCAAGATGTCCAACTTTGGGTGAAGGAGCACCGATCGGAGACCTCAGACACAGCAATTCGTCATGCAGAGGACTATATAGCAGCCTGACCTACATGACCCAAGGGAACAATGCTACATGGTCATCAACCTCCTGTTCCCAGACAAAATATTCCATCCCCTACTCCGACGAATCCACCAACAGGAACAAAAGTGTTTCCAAGGACACATAAGGGATATAACCCGGACATTATCTGTCGAGAGTGTGGAGGAAAGGGTCATGTGGCAAGGTTTTGCCCCAAAAGAAAGACTGAGCCCACACATTTAGCCCTAGCCAACTGGGGACACTATATACTGCCGGTCCAAATTGAAAAAATACAGTGTGTGGCCTCCTTGACTCCGGGAGCAGACAGACCCTAGTACAAACTGCTTTGTTGGATCCAACACCTAAACACAAGCTGCAGACAGCTGGGGTAACTTGTATACGTGGAGACACTCATCATTATACCCTCTATGACTTGGAAATGACCATACAGGGACATACCCAGACCAGGGAAAATTTGGAACAAGTATTTCCCTTTTCTGATGACATTTTTGGGGAATCCAAAAAGAATAAGAAGTCAAGGGCACAGAAAAGCAAAGACAAATTGCAGTGGACTCAAAACAACAAAGGGAAATACATGGCAAACACAGACTCTGTTGTTTCAATAAGGGACTTTAGAACCGCACAGCAACAGGACACTAATTTAAAGGATTATTTTGCCCAGGTGTCTAATGTTAAAGAAGGATCAGATAAATATAAATTGATTAATGGTTTATTGTAGAGGAAATGTGTTAATCTGAAAAGTTGGGAAGTGGTAGAACAGTTAGTAGTACCGCAGGAGTATAGACAACAACTGCTAGAACTAGCCCACAATATACCCCTAGCTGGACACCTAGGTAGAGATCGCACATTAAGCCGCCTGCTGTAGCGGTTCTTCTGGCCTGGTATCCACGAGCAAGTAGCGGAATTCTGTAAAAGTTGTGCCGAATGTCAAAAGGTAGCTAGACTGGGAAAGAAGGATAAGGTACCCTTGTTACCCTTACCTTTAATAACAACTCCCTTTGAGCGAATAGCCATGGATGTGGTAGGTCCCCTCCCTAAAAGCACAAAAGGAAATCAATATATATTGGTGGTGTGTGACTATGCTACTAAATATCCGGAGGCTATACCCTTGCGTAATGTCACTGCCCCAAAAATAGCGGAGGAACTTGGCAAACGTTTCAGTAGGATAGGCATACCAAAGGAAATCCTGACTGACAGGGGTAGCAATTTCTGTTCTGCTTTATTAAAAAGGCTATATAATATCTTGGGTATTACTGCCATACATACTACCCCCTACCATCCCCAAACTGACAGTCTGGTGGAACGATTCAACCAGACTCTCAAAAGAATTTTACAAAAATTCTGTCAGGAGGAAGGCCGTAAATGGGATATTTTACTACCCTACCTAATGTTTGCATACAGGGAGGTACCCCAAGCTTCCACAGGGTTTTCTCCATTTGATCTGCTATATGGACATAACCCCTGGGGCCCATTAGACCTTATGAAAGAAAAGTGGGAAGATGGACAAGTATCTCAAGGCCAAGATCCTAATGACTATATCTGCCACCTTAGGGATAAGATAGCAAAATATATAGAAATTGCTCACCAGACTAATGCTAAACAACAGGGGGTACAAAAATTACACTATGACAAAGGGACAGGAACCAAAGAATTTCAAGAAGGAGATAAAGTATTATTACTGTTACCATCCTCAGAAAACAAACTGTACATGAAATGGCAGGGGCCATATACAGTAACTAAACGGACAGGACCTGTGACCTACCAGGTAGAACTATTAGGTAAAAAGAAAAAAATACAACATATTCCACGTTAATCTACTGAAGAAATGGGCAGAGAGAAAAGATGCTTTTGTAGGCTACATACACCCTGAAACCCCTACTAGTGAGCTGGACCTAGTATACCAGCGGTTAGAAGCAAAAGGGGCCATCAACGATCTAAACATAAGTCCCCAACTAACCAGTCAACAAGTAGCTGAACTTCGCACAATGTTACAACCCTTTTCTAGTTTCTTTACAGGGATGCCTGGGAGGGTGGCAGATGTAGTACATAAAATAAACACTACCCAAAAAGAACCTGTAAGGCAAAGGCCTTACAGAATTCCTGAGCAATTACGGTGTGAAGTAGAGAAGGAACTCCACAAGATGCAACAATTGGGTATCATTGAGCCATCAGATAGTGAGTGGAATTTCCCTATTGTTGTTGTAAGGAAAAAGGAGGGCGGGGTCCAAATCTGCTTAGATTTCAGAAAGTTAAATGACATCTCTAAATTTGATAGCTATCCAATGCCACGCATTGATGATATCCTTGACCACCTGGGAAAAGCACAGTGTATTACCACCCGTGACCTGACCAAAGGGTACTGGCAAGTTCCCTTGAGTCCTAATGACAAAGAAAAAACAGCCTTTAGTACCCCAATTGGCTTATTTCAATTTACTGTCATGCCATTTGGGCTCCATGGAGCCCTGGCAGCCTTTCAACGATTTATGAACAAGCTTCTTTTACCACACGCTGCGTTTAGCGCTGCCTATATGGATGATGTGGTAATCTTCAGTAACACGTAGGCTGAACATCTACGCCACCTAGCCACAGTGTTAAAGACCATAACCACTGCAGGTCTAACTATTAATCCAGCCAAATGCTCCTTGGCCATTCAAGAGACAGAATATTTAAGATTCCAGATAGGTGGAGGCGTAGTGAAACCTGTTAAGTCCAAGATCGAAGCCGTAGCTAGTAGCCCACAGCCAGTAACTAAAAAGGATGTAAGATCCTTTCTAGGACTCACCAGCTACTATAGGCGGTTTATACCAGATTTTGCCATAATAGCTAATCCTCTCACTGAACTGACAAAAAAACGTCAGCCCGGAAAGGTGGCATGGACCCCTGCCTGTGAAGAAGAATTCTCCACAATCAAAGCTATATTATGTTCTTCCCCAGTCTTACGTATGCCAGACTTCACACTACCCTTTATTTTACA
Source organism: Neoceratodus forsteri (assembly GCA_016271365.2). NCBI lineage: Eukaryota > Metazoa > Chordata > Ceratodontiformes > Ceratodontidae > Neoceratodus > Neoceratodus forsteri. The sequence continues at coordinate 896,656,217 of CM057451.1, read as the reverse complement.
AACAGATGCCTCAAATTGCGGCATAGGGGGTGTGTTGTCACAGATTATTGAAGGTGAAGAACATCCTATAATATACATTAGTAGGAAACTGCATGAGAGGGAAACCAGATATTCCACCTTTGAAAAGGAATGCTTGGCAATACGCTGGGCCATTGAGGCATTGCGGTTCTATCTGTGGGGAGTTGAGTTTGAGCTACTTTTTATTTCGGAGTTCTTCAATAAAGCAGCTGCTGAGATTCAACTTGAGAACATCACCTGTGTCTGAGTCCATCTGTATCCCATAGTCTCTTGCAGACCCCACTGATGACCCTCCTGGGGGAGGAGACCATCCCTCCAACCACCTCTCGCTGTATTCACCCCGTAAGCCAGCTTTCCACCCAACTGTCTCCCTCACCCCCATCACCCACAGTTTTGTTTGTAGGCCCTTGTGGGGTACCGAATCGAACTCCTTACTGAAATCCAGATAGAAGATGTCTACCGGCCTGTGTCAGTCCAGGGCACCCGTCATCCAGTCATAAAACTCCACCAGGTTAGTCTGGCATGACCTCCCAGGAACAAAACCATACTGCCCATCATTCACGTGCCCCAAACTTTCCAGCTTCTCCCCCTCGCCTCTCCTTGATAATGCCCTCCATAACCTTGCCTACCACAGACGTTAGGCTAACGGGCCTATAATTCCCCATCTCCTCTCTGGACCTCCCCTTATGGATAGGCACCACCTTCCAATCTTGAGGCACCCACACTGTCATCAGGGAAATGTTGAAGAGTGAGGCCAGTGGAGCTGCCAGCACATCCGCCAGTTCCTTCAGCACCCTTGGATGCAGCCCATCTGGCCACGTGCCTTCTCAGTCTTTAGCAACCAGAGGGCCTCTCTCATCCTATCCGCTGTGATTTCACACTCCCATCTCCCCATTTCATACATCCTCTCCTCCCCTTCTAGATATGACTCATCCCCTGCCCTAGTCTCATCCAGTCCTTCAGTGTCCAACTGACCTCCTGGTTCAGTGGGCTCTTCTACCCTAACATCAGGTTGGAAAGATCCCCCATCTCCCCCGGTATCATGCACACTGTAATTACCTCTGTCTGTCTCCTCCTCATGTCCCCTGTCACACAATGACCCACTGAGCACTGTTCAGACTTCTATTTATAAAACTGTCACCAGAACTACTGATTTTCTGGTTTTGTAGCTTCTGATGTGTTTACCACCAAGACCTCCATCCTTAAATCCTGACAATTTGTACTTTTGTTTCAGTTTAACTGTATTTGTTACAGACATTGCACATCAGCATTTGATTTATACTGAGTAGTCACAGCAGGCATACTTATAACTGTGATGAAGTCACAAGCTGTATAAATATGACAAATTATCCATTAGTATTTTTACCTTTCTGTTAGGTCATATCACCATGTGGCATATCGTCATTTTGTTAGATGGATCTGGCAGCGTCTGGGATGGTGGGACCGGAAGATCTTGCCTTCCTGTGTAGTAACAACAATATGAAATTCCTTTCCGTCAGACCACTACACAGGTTTCAAGCTACTTCCAGGACACCAAAGAGAAGCACAACAAGCGCAGCAACAGCAGCCTTAATCATAAAATGTAAATGATAATTCTGTTGTGTAATGAGTGATACACAATCAGCACTGAATACTGTCATACAAAACATTGAACAACTTTATTGGTTAACACTTAATCTATAACATTTTTAAAAACAGTTACTAACATGTTTTTATTTGCACAGAACAGTTCATTGAGTTTTGGAATGATGTAGTTACATAGAAACATAGACTTTGACAGCAGATAAGGACCGCTTGGCCCATCTAGTCTGCCCATTTCCCTACCTACAGGATAGACCGCAGATCCTAGATAACCAACAGCCTATTTCTTCCTAACCCCCACAAGAATTGCCTTATGTCTGTCCCATGCATTCTTGAATTCTCCCACAGTTTTAGACCCCACAACCTCCTCAGAAGGCTGTTCTATGCATCCACTACCCTCTCTGTGAAATAATAGCTTCCTCATTGCCCTGAACTGCCCCCCATCTTTAAATTGTGTCCTCTTGTTCTTGCCGTCTCTTTTCTGAAAAGATGCTACCCTCTTGGACTTTGTTGATTCCACTGAGGTACTTAAAAGTTTCTATCATGTCCCCCTCTCCTTCTTTCCTCAAGGGTATACATATTAAGCTCCTTTAGTCTCTCCTCATATGACTTCTCTTGCAGACCCTGCACCATTTTAGTTGCCCTCCTCTGGACTGCCTCTATCCTGTCTATGTCCTTGCGGAGATGGGGTCTCCAGAACTGGACGCAGTACTCCAGATGGGGTCTCACCAACTGTCTGTACAGAGGGATAACAACTTCCTGTTTTCTGCTGGTGATGCCTCTCCCTATGCATCCCAGTATACCCCCAGCCCTCCCTACTGCCTTCTCACATTGCTTGCTAACCTTAAGGTCATCTGATTTGATTACCCCCAGGTCCCTTTCCTTTTTTGTTGTTGTTACTACTCCCCCCTCCATTGTGTATTCTTTCCCTGGGTTCTCTTTCCCAGGTGCATTATTTTGCACTTCTTTGCATTGAATCCTAGCTGCCATACTTCTGACCATTCCTCCAACCTTGCCAAGTCCCTTCTCATCCTTTCCACGCCTCCTTGTGTATCAACCCTGTTGCAGATCTTTGTGTCATCTGCAAAGAGGCATACTTTTCCTTTCAGTCCTTCTGCAATGTCACTGATGAAGACATTAAAAAGGACTGGACCCAATACTGAACCCTGTGGTACCCCACTAGTAACCCCTCTTTCTTCAGAGTGGACTCCATTTACAATTACCTTCTGTGTCCTGTTGTCCAGCCAATGTTTTACCCAGGCTACCAGCCTGGGACCCACTCCCAGGCTGGTTAATTTGACTATTAATCTTTTGTGTGGGACTGTGTCAAATGCCTTGCTAAAGTCTAGGTAGGCCATGTCCATAGCCCCTCCCTGGTCTACTACTTAGGTCACCCAGTCAAAGAAATCTATTAGATTCGCCTGACATGACCTTCCCGCTGTGAACCCATGCTGCCTTGGGTCCTGTGCCCCACTGGCCTCTAGGTACTCAACTATTCTTTCCTTCAGAAGTGACTCCATCACTTTCCCTACCACAGAGGTCAGACTGACAGGTCTGTAGTTTCCTGCCTCTGTCTTGGTCCCACTTTGTGAAGGGGAATCACATCCGCCTTCCTCCAGTCCTCGGGTACCACAACTATCCTCCCATGATATATTAAAAGAGTAGCCAGTGGTTTCAATTAGTTCCCCCTTAATTCTTTTGAATTCTGGGGTGAATTCCATCAGGCCCCATTGCTTTGTCCACCTTCAGTTTTAGAGTTCTTGCAGAACCCTTTCTTCTGTGAAAGGACTGGGATCGACCCCTATCAAGAGTGCTTCTGTTAATTAGATTAGGCACTTCCCCTCCTCTTTGTGAATACTGAGCAGAAATATTCGTTCAGTATCCCTGCTTTTCACTGTCCCCTCTGCCCACCCACCGTTCATTCTATTCAGCCTCACTATCCCTCCTTTGTCTTTCTCACCGCTGATGTACCTATAAAAGGTTTTATCCTCTTCTTAACTGAGTTGGCTATCTTTTCCTCAGCTTGGGCCTTTGCTATTCTGACTTCCCTCCCTGCTTCCTTCTGCCTTAACTGGTACAGCTCTCTGTCCTGCTCCTTCTGTGTTTCCTTATACTTCCGGAATGCTATCTTTTTCTTCCTGACTTTCACAGCCACCTCTTTTGAGAACCATAGTGGCTTTTTCTTAGTTGTACATTTCTGTACTAATAATGTTCGTAAACAGAACAAACTTTGTTGCTTTTCTTTTTTTTTTTTTTTACACCATGATTTACCTCCACAGTACGCCGACCCAGTACTGACTCCATTGGGAACACTAAGCGTACCACCATCCTGCCCAGCAGTAGGATGAGTCCTGTCTCCCGCTCCGTGACACTCCATTTCCTCTTCGGTACCTGTTCCCCTGGATTGAGCACCTCCAGTGTGGGGCCGCCCATCACCTGTTGCCCTTTCTGAAAATCTGTGCTGGTATCCAAGGATCAGATGGATCACTGGGGACAGCCCATTGGGACTTAGGGGCAGCTACAGGCTCCCACCATAACGACGACGCTGCGTTTCCTACCATTGACGCCCGCGTTTTGTGCTCTGGTTTCCACCGTGGCTCATCTCTCATGCCAGAGAAGCCATGGATCTGTCCCCATGAAGAGGAGTGCTGTTAACAGACATTCTTTCCTCTCCCTCCCCTGCCACCCCAGACACCTAAGCTCATTGCTGTACTGGGGTCGCTGGCGTGGGACACAGTTTACCTTACAGCGCCACAACAGACAGCGCCACGGAGAAAGCACACAAAGTTTGTTCTTCTACTGTGTTTTGCACTTTTAGGTTGTGTATTCAATGATGGTGTTGATATTAAACAGACAACTTGTTCAGTGCCACAGTATGCATAGTTTAGATAACAGCATGACCTCAGTCATTCATTGGTTACACCTTATGCAGTTTCTATGCAATTTGTTTTCATTGTACTGTGACAGAACAAATAAATGTGAGCACATATTGACTCATTATGTGATTTTCTTTCCTGTTATATGGAATATGTGAATGATGACATGCTCCATAGGTCCTTGATATTCATAGCACAATGTGTTTCAGCACTGTACGACAGCAGTGGCAATCAAAATGCACACAGATGGAAACAGTTCTGTACTTTAGGATCAGGCAGGCACGTACTGTAACAGTACAGCGTTTCATATGATATGTGTATGGGTATACTAGATGGCCATTGCGGTCCTTATCAGCCGTCAACTTGTATGTTTCTATGTTAAGCGCAGAGTGCACCATCTTCAAACAAGCATTTGTCAATGCTGAATGTTTGCTTGCTGGCATTGGCAGTGGTAGGGTAGAAGTTACAGAGCTGCATAATAGGAATGGCAGTGAAGTATTGAACTGAAGCCAACCCCACCACCACCCTGCAGAGAGTGACAGGCATTAGGGTGTGCGTTTGGGTCATCAGACATAACGGCCACGCCATTTCATCTCACCCCACCCTGCAGACACTGACAAGTGTCACGGTGTTCCTTGTGGTCTTTGGCCCTTATGCGCACCCCATTTCATTAGGAAATACAGTGAGATGGGTGCGATATAGGAGAATGGGGTGAACTTTGGGGCTGAAGAGTCCAAGGCATACCTCGATGCCTCTCACTGGCTGCAGGGTGTGGAATGGTATGAGCATTACAGGCAAGAATCCCAAGTCACACCCCTGATGCCTGTCATTCTCTACAGGGTTGGCGTTATGGTTGGAAACCCTAATACCTCAGGCATTCATTGGTATTTTCCTCCAAATTTTCAACATGTATTTTTGTGACCCACCTCATGAACAGGGGAATATCAGTTTGTTAGCAGCTGCTTATGCACAGCGACTACGGCATTTAGCACCACAGGTGCAAAAACATTCCGAACAGGATGTAAAAAATGACAGCTGTACTGTTCATGGGGAGGTGTAAAAAATGACAATGTTGCAAATCTGCAGTAAAAGTATTAAAAAAAATGGTGAAGTCATGAGCTACGCAAAGCTGAGCAGCACTACCCGTAATATAATTAGGTTGGGGATTTTTACAGCAGATTGTCAACTCAGGCATTTTGGTGCCTCGATCATGAACAGTGTCACTGTGATTTTCATTATCTGTGCCAAACAATGATTTCCCTGGCGACCACGCATCTCTGCGCTGAAAGTGTGAAAACACACTTGCCATGTTGTGAAAAAATGACAGCTGTGCTGTTCATAAGGAAGCGTGGAAAATGCCACTGGTGAAAATCTGGACTGAAAATATTACAAAGTCACGGAAGTTACAAGGGTGCGTGGAAACTGCGCAATGCTCACTCGTAACACAGTCATTTTATGGACTTTTGTCACCAAATTTTCAACATAGCCATTTTAAGACCTCTGCTCCTGAACAGTGTAACTGTGATTTTTTTAATCTGTCCTAAACATTGCTTTCGCACACCAACAGCACCATTGATCGCTACATGTGCGAAAACACATTTTGGGTGACATATGAAAAATGGCAGCTGTACTGTTCATAAGGAAGTGTAATAAAATGGCAATGTTGAAAATCTGGAGTGAAAATATTAAATTCGCAAACTTACGAGCATGCATAGGAACTATGCAACGCACGCTCATAAAACAGTCATTTTTAGGAATTTTTTCACCAAATTTTCAACATAGCCATTTTAAGACCTCTGCTCATGAACAGTGTCACTGTAATTTTCTTAATGTGTCCCATACATTGATTTTGCACATCGACTGCGCCATTGTCGCTACATGAGTGGAAACACATTTTGGGCAAGATGTGAAAATGACAGCTGTACTACTCATAAGGGTGTGGTAAAATGGCAATGTTGAAAATCTGGGTGAAAATATTGAAAATTCGAACTTACGGCGTACGTAGGAACTCCACAATGCACACAAGTAAAACAGTCATTTTAGAATTTTTGCACAAATTTTCAACATAGCCATTTTAAGACCTCTGCTCATGAACAGTGTCACTGTGATTTTCTTAATTTGTCCTGTACATTGATTTCGCACACTGACTACGCCATTGTGCTCTACATGGGCGGAAACACATTTTGGGTGAGATGTGAAAAATGACAGCTGTACTACTCATAAGAAGGTGTGGTAAAATGGCAATGTTGAAAATCTGGAGTGAAAATATTGAAAATTTGCGAACTTACTAGCCTGCGTAGGAACTGCGCAACGCACGCTCGTAAAACAGTCATTTTTTGGAATTTTTGCACCAAATTTTCAACATGCGGTTTTTGGGACCCCTTCTCATGAATGATGTCACTGTCATGGTGTTATTCAGGCCTGAAGGGTGATTTCATGAGTGACTTCGTAATCACCTTTGGGCCAAATAACGCCATGACAGTGACATCATTCATGAGAAAGGTCCCAAACCCCATGTTGAAAATTTGCATAAATTCCAAAAATGCCTGAGATATGCAATAAAGTTGAAAACCCCTATCTAGCCCATTATCAGCTTACGGTATTTCCTCAGTTATGGTCGGCTTTGAAGAGTGCAGACATGTTCCCAGTCCACCAAAGATCGTCGCCGAGCTCTGGAGGTAAATATGGGGTAAGGGGGGTGGGGAGGCAGGGTGCACAGTGGGTGGGTGCAGGTTGTGGGAGGGGCTGGGAGAAGCGCCATGGGACCGTTTTATTTTGGAGGTAAAAAAAGATGACGTGGGATGTTTGCCACACTGGGGTGGGCTCCCAAGCGTGCACAAGACGACTGGGGGGCCGTGGGCCGACCGGAGATTGAGCACCCGTCGGCCCATATGATCAGTTGCCACACTGGGGTGGGCTCCCATCGTGGCATCCAGTACTGGGAGGGTGGGGACAGTGAAGCTGGCAGGGGTTGGGCACCCCGTCGGCTGTTCTATGAGTTGCCACGCTGGGGTGGGCACCCAGCGGAATGTGGAAAGCTTTGGGAGCGAAGATAATAAGCCGACGGGGATTGGGCACCCCTGCCGGCTATACGTGGTGTGTGTGTGTGTGCTGTGTGTGTGTGTGTGTGTGAGGGAGGCAGCAGCATGCGTGCGTTTCTGTGTGTGTGTGTGTGTGTGTGTGTGTGTGTGTGTGGGGGCTGCGCGTGAGCAGGTGATATCTTATCGCTGCTCACTGAAGCGTAGCTCCCCCTTTCAACTGTATGCCACTGCATTTTGGAGCTTGTCATAGACAGCTCCAGCATGCATTGGCTTACAGGGACCATGCCTGCCAACACACTGACTGAATTGGAGGAGGAGGTGACACACCTCCGAAATCTCGGATGATGGCACTATGTTTCTTGCAGATGCGCGCAAGCAAACATAAAAATAGGTTCATTGAGAACACAGTACAGTCACATCAAATATGTTTCTACAGTAAACTGCAGCACCATCAGCTGTAGACATGGATCGCTACATATGAGCAATCACAGAAGTTAGTTTAGATTAAAAAAAATATGGATAATGATTGACACTACAATATTGTGTAGTCCTCCATTAAAGTTCATGGTAATGTTCTCTTTGTGTCACACACCAAATTATGAATACATGACAGTTTCAGGGACATAAACTCCAGTATGATTATCTTGATGCATAGTTAGCGCTGTACTAATCGTGTGTGTTGTCACTTGTTGATGCAGATTTCAGTAAAAAACGAGAACGGTGTTTATTCAACAGTTCCTTCTTGCTCAGATGATTGTACCTAGCAGCAACAGGAGATGGAACTGAGCCAGTCTCATAAAGGCATTTTGCCTTTCTGTATGAAGGGAACTGTTGACGTATTGAGACCACCTCCTTTACTATACAGTGAACATAACCCATATCAAAAAATGTGATTTAGTGGTGATTGATGGAAGTTATAGCATACAGTTTGTAATGCGACTCTTTTATTATGCTTTCATCAATCAATTTAAAAACAAAGTTTGGGTCACACCTTATTGTTCATTTACTGCTGAACTACACATCCACTGTCTGGGGTGGGGGGCCAGGCATCATGGTAATTGTCTTGGGAATATATCCCTTACTTGATTCACCTAATATCAGTTGCGTTCTGCACCAACTTGCTCCATTGTTATGCGCATTTTGTAATATTGGACATTTTATTCAATACATGGTTACCTATGTAAAGACAAGAGTACTAAACACCACGTGTGGATCAACCTCATGTCAGAGCAGGACTTCAGTGACATATTGCGCAGTGCAGGGGTATGGTCAGGAAAAGGGTGGTGAGAATGGAAGACCATTACTGAACTAGTGAAATACTTACCATGTGTCATACCAGTTTTAACAGGCTTAATGACTGCCTCTACCCCCTTCTTAGTCTTTGGGAATGCCACTTTATACCTTTGCTCACCATCTGTGTTTACTGCTTGACAATGAGTGACGTTCTCATTGAAATATAACACTGCCATCATGTGTCTGTCATGTATCACAAAGAAAGTAATGTGACATACCAAATGTACACATAAAATATTAATGAGCATTCATGATGTCAGAAACTGTTATGTCGAATTGTCAATGAACACATCTGACAACATCAGTCACACACTGAGTTATGCATGATCAGGAGTTATGTAAATTGACTGTCAGTCACCATATAAAGATGATTAAATGTTCATTAACATAAGTCCTGGTCAGGCCTTACTGCTATTATAATAAAAATCATTCTTCCTGGCCCCGTGACGCTGATGGTTGAGGCGCTGGATGCCACACCTTGCACCACACCGTTGACCCAGTTTCAGGAGTGGACCCTGGTCGCTGGTAGGTTGGCCAGAGTGAGATCGACTTGAGCATCCCAAGACGAGCTTGCCTTGTCCAGGGAGAGAAGAGGCCGAAGCCCGCACACTTTCCTGACTCCAAGCAGAGGCTTGGAGTACTGCAAGCCCCAACTGTAGGTGATGGGCGGCCACTTTATAGCATGGACGTCGGTGCCTCATGCCATGATGTCAGGGGTTGCACACTGTAGGGAGGGAGACAAAGCTAAAAGAGCCTGCCACCGCCGGTGACATGGAGAGCCAGGAGACATGCCCACAATGTGCATGTGCCCACCCAACTGACTGACATGAGTCGACGCAATGTTAGTTTCTTGGTGTTATAGCCCCCATCTCACCCCCACCCGGAGGGTAAAACCGTGGCTCCATGTGGTCTCGGGCTACGTACTGGGCAGGGTGTCAGGCAGTGTGATGTATTCCGTGTCTCTCCTGATGGGTTGGAGTGGCAGACTGGGGATAGACAGATAAAGAGGAATTGAAAGAAAAATAAAATAGTTTTCATAAACAGTGTAAAACCTTGTTTGGCATATCATTAGGCTATATGTGTATGTAAATACAAGGTTAACATAAGGATAAGAGAATGCTTACAGGCAATTAGAAAGCTATGTGGCTGGGACCCTGTTTATAATGTTGATAAAACATCAAAGTAACAGTGACAACTGCAGTACATAAGAAAAATAAGTGGCAATAGGCTGCTCAGGTTTCAGTGATAATTGCAGTCATGGATGCCACACAACGCACCACACTGTCGACCATTCATAAAACGTTTTAAAACCTGTTTCTTTTATTTTTTTAATTATAAAACTTGAAACTCAGTTCATAATAGCAATAAGTCACGCCAGTGTGGTATATCATGGGATATCGTCACCAACCACCCGAGCGTATGACGATATCCTGGCGATATTTACACCCCGTCGTGCCTTACTGCTTAATTATACCATGGACATAAGTGAACAGCCAATGAAATTGTCAGAGTGTCAGTTTACCACCAGTGTAAATCATCTGATAATGAATGGCTGTTGATGACAGTATCCAATAAGCCATCTGCTGCACAGGAATAAATACAATAAAAATAAAAAAACAAAGCAAACTATTTAATATTTGTATTTCATTATATTGAAAAATGAATTGTGGTATAATCACAATAAGCTACTCGGATGATGTGGGTTATTGGGGGATTCCTACATAGCTGGTAGCAGTTCCAGTCACCCTCGCGCTTGTGGGCAAACCACTCCAGCCATAGTAAATCCCTTGATGATCCACACACCCCTCGTGGCTTATTGCTTGAATAACTGACAACCTGGAGTGCATAACTGCTTAATTGAAAAACAATGGTACGTACAAAATTGTCAGAGTACATAAAATGAAGGTAAAGGTTTACATGTTGTGCTTACAGTGTATATAGCTGGGTAAAAAGAAAGAGAAACTTTGCAGCAAAGTGGCAAACAACACTGTGAAAACCTCAAGCAATACGTTTGATAGATTGGAGAGACTTGGCGCATGTCCAGTATTAGATAGGAACTGTTCATGACCTCTGTAATCATCTTGTGTTGTCTGCTATCTATAATTGAGAAATGCAGATACACATCGGTATTCAACATTATAATATGTCAATAAAAATCCATTCATCTGATTGGCTTAGCAGCTCAGAAGTCAGTGATGATGTCCCAGAAGCAGCACTGGAAGAAGGTCCAGTACCATCCTCACAATAACATCAATAATACCAGCCATCACTGACTGCATCACAAATGTTGCTGTCACCTTTACTCAATAAAACCGTCAAGTGGGCCTAAAAATAAAAGTGTCCTAAATTTATAGACATAATTATGAAATGTTATTTGCCCTCATGTAAGCTATAAGAGATGAAAGGGTGTGCATGGAACATATTTTACCCCACATCAAGGGGTGTAATGAGGCATGAGGCCATGGACAAGAGCCTTTACGCAACAGTGTGCTATAAATTATGGTCGATGCACATACCTGGAGTGTCTTATTGCGCTTATAAAATGCCACACAATTCTTCATATTTCATATTGCTAATTGTGTACTTGGATACCTTTTTTTATCCATTCTTTGTCTTCTTCGAGTGGTCCAAGCACACAAGATAGAAACAGTGGTCTATGTCCACTGTGCTCATTAGAAATGTGATTAAGTACACTCTGCCATTTCTGCACTACCATGTTTGGGTTATTGCCACTAGTAGTGGCCGCCCAGAAAAGGTGGTTGGTGATGGACTTGATTCACAGTCTGATGTCTCCACACTGTTTCTTCTTTGAATGGTTTTCAAGTTTTTTACCAACTCCTGTGTATCAAAACAAGTGGATAATGTTATGAAATATATCTGATGTACTGGGCACACTACAACTTAATCGTACCATGATTTTTAGCCATTACAGTAAGAGAGTGCTACTACTGGCAAAAAGAAATTGGTCACAACTAGGTCGATTCATATAATTCAAACACTACCTATTTATTACTGTCCATCTCAAACATGGTTGCTGCATGTTCCTCAAAGAAGGTTTCTTAACCAAGTCTGGAATCTGGGTGTTAGCTTTACAGTGTTAAAATGCCTTGCAAATTTTGTAAAATGCTGGACCCAGAAGGAGGTAGGACAACAGTGGACTCCGGGAGGGTGATGGTGGTGCAACAGAGGTGCATACTTACAGTTGTACCTCTCCACAGGTCACATGCCATTGTGACACATGGTTCCTCAATGGAGGCAACCACAGTGCAGACCATGGAAGATAATGGGAACCTCCACAAAGGAGACACTCAGAGTGTGTCATAGGAACCCACAGAGGAATGACTGAAGTACTGCTGGTAGTCTCCATTGTTAGGAGGGTAGAACTAGGGGAGGGAGGGGAGGGGAGAGGAAGGTAAGGTGGCTGCATGGCGACATGGATTAGAGGCACAATGGGCGAATCCTCATGAACGCATGAGCAGCTGCACAGGGGAGGGAGCTAGCTTGGTGTCATTGTCCAGTGTGCGACAAATGACCTGGCACTGCAGTATGAGTTTGCGTACTTTGGGAGGGGCATTAGACAAGTAGCACACACAGTAACATGCTCTGTGGTGCTGCATGTCTGTGGGATGGGTGAGGCCAGTGGCATGATTGTCTGCATACGTTCAGGAGGGAAACCAGGATTCTTTGTGACAGGTTTAAATGATTCATTGCCAAGCATTTAAAATAGTGAAGAGGGAAGGCTCTGAAAAGGAGAATTGAAATCAAAGCCCACCACTGCAAAAAACAGACTCACTGCAGTTATTGAGGTAAGCACCAAGGTGGAGAATTTGATAGGGACAAGGAGAGGGGTAAATGGAGAAAAAGACAAAAGCAATAAGGACAGGGATGGTGCTAAAAGGGGTAAGGCCATCAAAAAAATGGAGGGTGATGAGTACCAATGACCATAGTCTGGCTAACAAGCTCCTTGAACTGCTGTCCTTGATGGAAGAGGGATGCATGGATATCGTGGCTGTCACAGAAACATGGTACACAGAGAATCATGACTGGGATGTCAACATACCAGGGTACACAATGTAGAGGGAGGGGATAAGGGGAGGAGGAGTTTCTCTGTATGTAAGGGAATACATCAAAGCAACAGAGATAAAGGTAATAAATGGAAGACCGGAGGCACTGTGTGTCACCATGAAGACTGGAAATGGCACCACAATATGCACAGGTGTTGTATACAATCACCTCTTAAAGGCACACTGAAATAGGGGTACAGCTGCTTCATTGGCAGCTGCCACAGATATTACCTTGGTGGAAATATGTACAGCAGCAACCTGGATAACACTTCATACATTCACCTGACCAAGCATTAATCTATCGATACCAACGGTTGCAGTGATGGTAGGTTTGGCACAACAGCACTGCAGAGCGTGTTCCACAAGTAAGGTTCTCTTTTCACCTCCTCCAAGGGGGGTACTGCTTGGTAGTCTGCATATTGTCAGAATACAGCTAGAGAAAGGCCTACAGGGTTGGCAGGTACAGTGCAGCACCCCAGAGGTGTGCATTGTCCCCTTCATGTCAGGTGGGGTGTTTTTTAGTATTGATTTGCATTATAATATAGATTGTTTGACTATCTACATGGTTTTATTCTTCTGTTCAAGGGAGGATGGTGTGGTACCAGATGACAACAGGATGGCTCATGTGATTCCTCTTTACCAAAGTTGGACCCACACTGAGACAGGAAACTGCAGATCTGTGAGGTTCACCTCAGTGGTAGTGAAAAGGATGCCATCACTTATGAACGAAATAATTGTGGAGTACATAGAGGCCAATGGGCCACAGGAGACAAATCAGCATGGATTCACAGATGGAAAGTCATGTCTGACAAATCTAAGCAATGTCTTTGACTGTGTAACCAGAGTAGTACACCAGGGAGGGGTTTGTGGACATGGGATACACAGACTTCAGCAAGGCATTGCATGCAGTCTGGCAAAAAATATTAATAAACTAATGACCAAGCCTGAGAGTGAGTCACAGGGTGGTAGCCTGGGGGAACATTGGCAGGACAACCAGACGCAGAGGGAAATGGTAAAGGGAGTCCATAATGAAGAAAGGGTTGTTACTATTGGGGCACCGCATGGTTCAGTACTGTGTCTGGTCCTTTTGACTGTCTTTGTAAGTGACATTTTAGTTGCACTGGAAGGGAAACTATCTGTCTTTGCAGATGACAGAAATATCTTCAACAGGGTTTATACACAATGTGGGGTTGAAAGGATGAGAAGGACTTAGCACGGTTTGAAGTATGGTCGAATGTATGGCAGCTTACATTCAATGCAAAGAAGGAAGCAATAACACACTCCAGGTGTGAATGGAGCATATTTTAATGCACAACAGTGGGTGCAGTAAGGCACAAGGCATTGACCGACAAATTGCAGCCCCTGGCATGAGGAAAAATATGTTCCGTGCACACTGCAGATTGTCTTACTGAATTTATAAAATGTGCTCATATATTTATTTTAACTTGTACAGTTATAAAAATCTCGCTTGTATGAAAGCATAGTGGGATGCACAGATAGAGGCATCACCGGCAGAAAACAGGAAGTTGTAAACCCTCTGTAGAGACAGTTGGTGAGACCCCATCTGGAGTACAGCACGCAGTTCTGGAGACACCATGTCTGCAAAGACATAGACAGGATGGACGCTGTCCAGAGGAGGACAACTAAAATGGTGCAGGGTCAGCACCAGAAGTCAGACAGACAGTAAAGGAGCGTAATATGTGTACCATTGATGAATGGAGGAAAGGGGGAAATGATACACACTTTCAAGTACCTCAGGGGAATCAAACTCCAATATGTCGCTCTATGTTGAAATGTGATGAAATGTAGTACCCTTGGCCATGTGCCAGATGTCAAAGTGGTGCTTGGTTGAAGGATGACTGTTCTTCTTAAATGATTTCACCTGCACATGTCTGTCTGTCACAAGGGTTTTAATCTCCCAGCCACTCCCCTGTAGAAACTGTATCCCTCTTTTCAGACCTTTGTGCTCCATCACTGTGGAATTCTTAACTTGAGAACTCTGTGAAATTAAAAGTATTTGTATGAATATGGCGCATAAAGTCATAGTAAACAGATGACAGAAAATCAATAAACAGAATCAGACTACCCTGTACCAAATCAGTGCTCACTACTTCGGTGTTCTCAAGATTCATCAGAGCATACAGGCCGTGCCGGCAGAGTGCCCTGGAGAATCACAACCGCCGTCGCCTCCCAATATTAATGATTTTCCTTGCAATTCAGTAAGCATGATATCCTGCTGATCCCTCCACGCATGAGTCACTGAGGGAATTATGTAACAACGCTGTATCTTGTGGTAGGTGACAAGAGATAGGTCAGGCATATTTGAGAATTTAAATACTGTCGGGTCTTTGACGGAGGATTCCGCTGCAAAATACAGCGCAGCATGTCATTATGTTTCCGTGGCATTGTACCACTAGTGTCTTGACTTGCCCACTCCAAGCGATGTCCTTGCTGCACTCAGTTGAAATGTTAATTATTGTCCCTACGGTTTGTTTGATTGTCGCCGTTGCTTTGAAAAGCATTTTCTGCAATGACTGAACAGTAATGATAAACTTCTCTGACACCATGTAGTATTTGTGCTGTGAAGGACCCACACCTTCTGAAGACATTACTGGCTGCGATGTACTGACAGTTGACTGACGTACTATATGAAGGATAGGCGGCACATAATCGGAATCGCTGTCATATTCTTCCTGTGATGTGTCTGACAGGCTGCTATCATTAAGTAAAGCTACACAGCCATCGTGTGTCGACACATCAGGAGTGTATTCAACATCGTCACCTTCAAGATCGTATTGCATGGACGCATCGCATGTATCAACACTTTTAGATGAACAGAAGCATTTTGTTCTTATCTTGTCTGTTTGTGTGCCTCGTGATCTGGACTTCACCTTCACATTGGCCTGGCACTTGATGCTGCGGGTAGATGGAGATGTGATGCTGTCTGTTGTGGATAAATTCAGACATTCGCTCACAGAAGTAGAAGATAGATGTAGTGATTCATTAGGGATGTCTTCCACAGGAACTGGATGGAATCCTAGCATAAAATATTGTTCCATCGTACTCTTCCGCATAACTTCATCAGGAAAGTCATGATTCCTGCTATGTACTGAAAGGTCCAGTGGCATATAATCTTCTGGATCACGGTTCAAGTCTTCTTGTTAGAATACATTGTGATGGGCAACACTGCAGTCTGCACTGGATCCAAATTCAGCAACTGAAGCATGACACTGTATGGTACCATAACATTGTTCAGTATACTGATATGTCGCAGCTATGGGAACATCATCAAATGCTGCAGTACATGTTGAAGAAGTGCCCTCATTTCTTTGTGGAGTGTAATCAGGGACCTGGGAAAGTACATCTTTTAAAGCCTGCAAACACGAATACATATTTAGATGCTTTATATCAACAATAGCAAGTCAGTAGTACAAACCATTCTTTAATACAGCATGACTGTTACAATGACACTGTATCCAACATCACATTAACCATGGCCTTGTACCCTATCACAAGTGCTATTAAGGATGAACACCATGTTACAGCACTGTACATTGTGTCATCGAAAAAGTATGTTCCATGGTTCGACCAACGACTCATTGAAGTAACATATTCTCCATGCCACCATGACTCTACCCCGGACCTTACAGCTGTGTTCTGTACTTGACACTTCATTTTCCTTTGCAACAGTGCGAATGACCTTCCTGTATCAATCACTGTTATTAGTGGTGGGTGAAGTGGCCGAAATTTGTTCCGCAAAGTGATTCATGGAGTACCAAGAGTCCCCAAAGTCCTCTGCAATGCTAAGCGAGTACTTTCTGGCGTTATAATGGGAAGGCGGTTCATTGGAAACAATTACTTTGCAGTTCCGCCTTCCCCAAGCCACTTCTCCATCATTTTAAGGCAAGTACATTGAAATCAATGTACTTACTTCACTTTGTTCTTGAGCTCCAAAGGAGAATTTTGCAGTGCTTTATGGGATTGCAGGTCACATGGGCTCTAGATTGTTCTGCACAGCCTCAGTTCTGTGTAGTGTGTGTGTGTGTAGTGGAAGATGGAGACAGTTTCCTCTCAGAGATCTGTGATTCAAATTCTCTAAAAGCTGTTAAAAGTTTTTCTGGGCTATTTTTTTTGCTCAAAATTTACTACTCTGAGTATAGGAAACCCTTCTGTGCTCATTTTATTGAGTGTTTATTGTTTGTGTGTGGATTTTGAATGTTAATTTAGAACAGTCAGTCTGTGTACTGTGAAGTGTGCTTTGGGGGAAGGGCGTATCTGTGGTGTAGGTAGATTAACTGGGAGAAAAAGGCAGTCTTTCTGTTTTGGTTATATTTTTCTTGTATAACTGTTAATGTACTACAGTAATATTTTCAGTAATTCTTGACATTTTTTTCTGATGGTTTATTTATTTATTTACGAGTTTTACCAGGAGAACATACTGAGCAACATGCTCGATTCCAGATGTACCTCGGGCCAGAACTACAAACAAATTGACATACTAGGACTGTACAGACATGAGCTTAGTTGTGATGCAACAGTGTATAATTTCAGTTTGTTTAAAACATTTCAGTTATATTACTAAAGGTTTTCAATTTGCTCGCATTACTTGTAGTGTGTGTGAGTGTGCGTCGATGTGTGCCATTAAATAAGACATCTTTTATTGTACCACAGAGTAACTGCAGCAGTGTGAACTCACTATCCACTGTACCTGCATGAATTTTTTACACTGCTTTGTGGTATCTTTACTGGTAGTGGACTGTCAGTTACTGCTGTGCACTACCTCCAAACCGCAAAAGGTATTCTTTTCCAGATTTGGATTTGTGATTTATGAGCACTTGTTAGGTGTTGTTGTGCCTTTGCATCTATGTCTTGAGTGTGAAGCACAATCTTAATCTGTCTGTGCATTTGTAGTACACCATTAATTGTGGGAGACTTTGCATTTCTTGTTACACTCTCATTTCACTTCGTCAGCACTGGGGAATTTTCTCGACATAAGACAGTAGCATTTTTGGGATGCTCATTAATTCTGGTGACTGTGTGACCACTGCACACATGACGGAGTGCACCATTAATTCTGGGAGACTTTGCTTTTCTTGTTATGCTCTCAGTAGCTTTTTGGGATGCGACATCTGGTGACTGTGTGTGACTACTGTATGCATGACATCTGAGTGCGCTATTAACTTTGGGAGACTTTGTATTTCTTGTGCTCTCATTACACTTCTCAGCACTGGGGAGTTTTCTGGACACAAGACATGAGCATTTGGGGATGCACATTAATTCTGGTTGCTGTGTGTGACTGCTGTGCACATGACTGAGTGTGCCATTAATTCTGGGAGTCTTTGCATTTGTTGCACTCTCATTACACTTCGTCAGCACTGGGAATTTTCTGGACACAAGACATGAGTATTTTGGGGATGCACATTAATTCTAGTGACTGTGTGTGGGAGGGGTTGCCAATATTATTGTCACTCTGCCTTACTTCACGTTAAGGCGGAATGACAACGCAAAGTAATAATAACAAGGCAAAGTGGGCATTTCATGCTGGCCACTCCGTGAAGCGGAGTGACAATGTGAAGTGCCCACTTCGCGTTCACTTCACCGGTGAAATTTAAATTTGCTACATCTCTAACCATTATGTACTTGAACACCTGTAGCATGTAACCCCTTCATGTGCTATGCTCCATAGTCTACATGTTGACCTACTGCAGCCTCTCCCTGTGGGTCCTCTACCGGAAGGGAAAGATACTTTTGGATGCGGTAATGTGAACGTTTTCCTTTCCTGAATGCACCACCTCCACCATTTCCCTTGTCCACTATACGAGGCCTCCTGACTGGCCCACCGCACACCCTAACTGTGTCATGACCAGAGAAGTACAGAATTTAACAGCTAATTTTCCATAAAGAAAAGGGGGAAAAAATACAAAATAACAAAAACATCAATATTGCTGTATATAGTAACACATTAACATACAAATGGTAGCAGAGTAGGCATAACAGTGTTCCGGGTATATTCAATTGTCAGCACCCATAGTGGGGGAAGATTTCACTGCCCCCCTCCATGTGAGCATGGATGCAGTGCAAAGGAATAATATTTTTTTTTAAGTCTGTTGCAACAGCATTTAGTTTCCCTGTTCTTTGTCTTTTCTGTTTCTTTAATTTTTTTTTTATATCAGGTTGGCCACCTGATATCTGTTTTCATTTATTATTTTTTCTGTCTCCTTTTTTTGTTGTTCCTTGTCAGGAATCCATTCATCACCTTTCCCATATGTTAAACTTTCCCTACCTTAAGTTGTGAGTGCGCTAGTAGTTCTAAATCTAGTGCAATTCCATTATGTTTGCAGTACCCCTATATTTGTAAAGCAAGCAATTACGTAAGGTACTATCGCTGTTCTGAGCTCAGCGTTATGCCTTTTTATAGTTGTAGTCGACACTGAAGTCTTTAATTATAATAAGGCACGTTTTTCCCCGTTTTACTGCAGGCTGTGTATATTTAACTGAAGCCGTGCAGGGTGCGGTCTAAACTCCCATGTCAGCGCTCCGTGCGCACCAGTGTATGCCTTTCAGCAAATTCCCTGTAACCACAGCATTGCAATTCTGCTTGCTAACCCCGTGTTTAACCCGCTAAAGGCCTAAGGATGCAGAGCCACATCAGCGTTAGACGCTGTTCTTTCTCAGTCTCGCTCTGTTTAGGCGCGGTTAACCCCACCAAAACTGCAACCGTTGTACTCGTTGTAAGCCACGCTGGAGCAGCTTCGTAGTTACGGCTGTAGTTTTCAGTGTAAAATGAGAAGTCCCTGTGTTCAAGGACTAATAGGAAGGAACCTCTCTCTGTAATAAAAAATTGAAACATCAGCCATGGGTTGAAATTGTATGTCCTGCTGTTCTGGACAATATAACCTTCAGAAAAGAGCTGCAATCATAAATCACATTCAGGGTCTCTCAGAAATAAACGTTTTCTATGCCCCTTCTGTCAGTCCCTAAAACGTTGCTAGCAAGGATTAAGGTTATAAGTCTCCCTTCCTGATTTTAGTTAGTGTAGCAGTTTTAAGGTGGAAAGGGGAGAGGAAATAAAAACAATTGTTTAGATTTTTATTTTTATTTTGAAGTTCTACATACAGCCTAGTTTTATTTGTTTGTTTTATGCTCATGCAGCTTAAACCCCAGTTTATTGTAAGCTTAACTAGAAAGCTGGAAATAATCTGTATATGATTGTTGTGTTATTTTTTTTTTAAATAAGCTATAAGTAAGAGACAAATATGAACCTGTGTATATTTACCTGGAGTGGTTAGTCTAGCAGGCTGTGTTATTATTACTGATTTAAAGCTCCTTGGGACTCCACCTTCCTCTATGTCCTGGTCTATACTAGCCGGCCGGCCTTTCTTTGATCTGCTTATAGACCTGACCTTGAAGGGGCGGAGTTTCTCCTGGACCTTTTTGGTTATATCCTTTTCTTTTACATTTTATTTTAATTCTGAGCTTATGTTAGTATGTAAATGAAGAATACAATCAGAAATTATGTTTAGAGTCCAATAATTTGCTGATTTAAAGACATTGTATATCTCGTGACTCAAATGGGTGGAGAGTTAAACTCCTTCCCTCTCAGACCCCTATAAATGTGATGCTATCTTTCATTTCAGCTGATAGTTTGGTGAAGAGCAGACCTACTCTGTTCTGAGTGGTGGCACTAGTTGCTTCAAGTATGTCTATATTCTGCCTTGTATGATTTTTATTCTGTTTTGTCACTCAGTCCGTTGAATAAGTCAAAAGGAATAAATATCAGCTTATCTACAACTTGTTGCCTGGAGTCCTGTTTTTATTCCACACCTCACAAGTTGGTGTCAGCAGTGGGATAGAAGTCCAACTCTCAGGGCTTTTGATACTGTTTTGGTATCTGCTGGAGGATTTGAATGCTGCAGGAAGAACCACAGACTGGTGCAGTGACAAGGAAGATGGTAGATAAGTTGGGCCTACCATTGATACCTGGGCTTGGTGATGTTCAAAGGAAGGCAAAACTGGAGGAAGAAGGAGCTGTTGGAGGTATACCGGAGACGGAGGAACCAGAAGAGGAGACAGTGGCTGCCCCAACTGGGGATACTCAGGAACTACTGCAGTGGCTGTGTATGCAGCAAGTGGCCTTAGAGAAATAAAGACTTAAGGACTTACAAAGAACTGAAGCTTGGTGGGAAGATACTCTCAGAGCTATACAATCTTTAAGTGTTGGACGACCCATAGGTCCTGGTGAGGGTCTGAAGGATATCAAATTAACAAAACTGAGTGAATCTGATGATACTGAAACTTATCTGACAACATTTGAAAGGATTGCCAGAGCATGTCAATGGTCCAGGAGCCAGTGAGTGAACAGACTTGCCCCATACCTTACCGGAAAGGTCCAGTTAGCCTATGGACATGTAGACCCCACTTTGAGTGAGAATTGTGAAGCCGTGAAAAAGTCTATACTCAAAAGATATGATATTTGTTTACAGACCTATAGAAAAAGATTTTGGACTCTTACATTCCATTCAACAGACACCTTCCCAAGAAACATATACTAGACTAAAAGATTTATGTGGCAAGTGGTTACAGCCATCCAGTAGCACTAAAGAACAGATGATGGAAGTTATAGTGATGGAGCAATTTGTACATATACTACCACAAGACATACAGATGTGGGTGAGGGAGCATCGCCCAGATACTGTGAAGAAAGCTATACAACTAGCAGAGGATTACCTCGCAGCAAGACCCAATAGACAAAAAGGGTATCCAGGGACAGGTGCCTTCTTCAGTCAGTATACAGCAATGTACAAGTGGGGGCATAAAACCAGTAAAAACAGATAGAGTACCTCCTGCCAAAATAATCTGTCACTACTGTCATGGAAAGTGGCATATAGCCCATTTTTGTCCAAAGAAGAAGCCGACACCCACACATCTAGTTTTGGCCAATTGGGGACAATATCTAACACCAGTGATTATAAATGGTAAACAAGTGATGGGACTCTTGGACTCTGGAAGCAGACAGACATTAATAAAAGCCAACCTGATATACAATGAAGCATGTCCTCAGACTCAAACTGGGGTTACATGTATTCATGGAGACACTCATTTTGATCCCTTATTACCTGTGGACATAGAGGTACATCAATGCAAATATAGACTTGATGTGGGAGTAGTACCTTGTCTCCCTATTCCTGTCATAATAGGACATGACCACCCTGAGTTCACTACATTGTTAGATAAATCTACACATGGGGGAGCTGTCACTACAAGAGCTCAAGAAAGAGACAGAATGGACTTACAACAGGTATTTCCATTTGGAGAGGACATTTTTGGTGAACCAGGTACACAAAGAAAATCACAACAAGATAAACGACTGGATAAAAAAAGATGGCACCAAACACATACAGACATTGTAAAAGAAGAAAAAGAAATACATAAATTAAACATAGAAAAAGACAATTTGTTTGGACTCGAACAAGCTAATGATAAATCTTTAAGTCCTTTGTTTTTACAGGTTGGAAAGCAGCAAGGGGATGAACCTAAATTTGTAATAGAGAAAGGGTTATTATATAGGGAATGTTTAAATCCTAAAACAAATGAAATAATAACTCAAGTATTAGTACCTATTACATACAGTATAGAGATTACTTATTGTCCCTAGCACATGATGTTCCTTTAGCCGGTCACCAGGGGGCTGAAAGAACACTTCAGAGATTATTATATCGTTTTTATTGGCCAGGAATTAGACAACAGGTACAGGATTATTGCAAAACTTGTGAGCATTGTCAAAAAGTGGCTACTGTATCAAAAAAGGAAAAAGTTCCCTTACAACCGCTACCTTTTGATCTTGTTACACCTTTTGAACGATAGCAATGGATGTGGTTATCCATTACAAAAGAGTGCAAAAGGGAATCATTTCATCCTAGTTGTGTGTGTGATATAAGGTATCCGAAGCAATTCCTTACGACAGTTACCATGGACAAAGTGACTAAAGAATTAGAAAATTGTTCTCAAGGATGGGGATCCTAAATATTAACGGATCAAGGTAGCAATTTTGCTCACAGGTTTTAAAAGGTTGTATATAGCATTAGGTACATGCTATACACACCTGTCCCTATCACCCAAATAGACATGATGGATTAGTGAGAGACTTAACCAGACCTTGAAAATGATGTTAAGAAAATTTACCCAAGATGAAGGGAAACACTGGGATAGGCTATTGCCTTATCTCATGTTTGCATATAGGGAGGTGCCACAGTCATTCACCGGATATTCCCCTTTTGAATTACTATTTGGAAGGAATCCCAGGGGTTTATTCGATGTCATTAAAAAAAATATTATTCCTTTGCACTGAATCCATTCTCACACCCTGACACTTGGCTTATTCTGCCCTGCTCCCAGATGTTCAACCTGTATTGGACCTGGTCACATTTAATGTACCCCTGTGCCTGTCCCATCCAATGGTAAACACTTTAACCTTCTTTGCCTCACACAAGCTACATGGGCAGCGCATTACATGGCTACATCACCATTTCACTGAAATAACACCTTCTCCTCTAGCCTGTGAGCATGCTCCCTTCCACCTGATACGCATGTCCTGTCATTGCCTCCTTTGCAGCACCATGACTTGAGCAGCATTATTAAGTAAGCAATAAGACATGACAGGGTGTGCATGGAACAGATTTTACCACACGGCCAGGGCTAATACGTGCCTTTAATAATAATAATAAATAATAATAACATTTATTTAATAAGCGCCTTTCATAATTTCAAAGCTGTACAGCAAGAATAAAAACAAACATATATTCAAATACATAAAATATAAAATCAAGATAAAACAGAAATGCCTTTGCCCATAAGAAAGTCTTTAGCGCCTGCTTAAAACACCCCACCGTCCTGCACTTCCGGAGCTGGCATGGCAGAGAATTCAGAGGTAGGTACCGCCAAATCCAAAAGCACGAGCACCAGAGGACTTCAAGTTTACCCTCAGAATCTCCAGCAACCCCTCATCAGCCGAATGGAGCTGTCACAGAGGGTGTAAGGTGCCAGGAGATCTTTCAAGTAGTCGGGACCCTGACGTGTGGGCTTTGTGGGTCAGAAGGCCTACCTTAAGGTGATCCGCCACTGTATTGGCAGCCAGTGCAGGCGTGCAGCACTGGGGTAAGTGGGATCTTCTTGATGCCCCAGTCAACAAACATGCTGCCACATTCTGCACTAGCTGCAGATGGCGGATATCAACCCCAGGAAGCCTAGGTAAAGAGTTACAGTAATCAAAGGCGCGATGTCACAGCGGTGTGGACTAAAACAGGCAGATCACTGGGTGGAACCAGGTGCCTAATCCTGGCAATGTTCTAAGATGGAAGAGGCCAACTGATGACTGCCGACACCTGATGCCCCTGGCATGTGGTAAAATCTGTTCCATGCACACACCTGGAGTGTCTTATTGCACTTATAAAATGGGATCCTAGCTTTATTTTACTGTTTGCAGATAGAGAAATATTGCTTGTATGTAGAAAAAAACATGTAATGCTGCTAATGTATGATAAATTAGTCCTTCCACTGACATTGGCATAATATTCATGAGGTCATTTGCATATATATGGATTGAGTAAGATGGGAGGACTAAAGTCATTAGCATAATATTCATTAGGTAATTTGCATATGCCGTTTTTAGTAAAATGGAATTACTGAGACTGGGTGAAGAATGCTGCTGCTGAAAGAAAGTGATTGTGAGAGCTAGCTGGTGGAAGACACTGCAACTACTCAGCGGGGCCGGAGAGTGGCAGCCCTGCTGCTATGGGACAGACAGAGGCGCTACAGTTTTCTACCTGTCAATTGTGTCCCCACGATGACCCGGCTGCACTGTTATTGACCACCTCATCTCTTGATCCACCATTGTGGATTGGCATGAGAATTATCTACCCGCCAGTCATGGGGCGCGAACCGTGTCTTAAGACACATGTTCAAAATCTCCATCGGAAGCCAGGAGATCCTCCAGTTCACTGTCGCCCCTGCAATGTATCTATCCATGCCCAGTTCCTTTCTCCATCCAAAGGGAATGGACTGCTTCTCACTCTCTCTACCTGGATTTCAGCCTCCACATCCTCCACCCCTTTGCACACTGTACTGCCTGTACTGCTACCCCCACAACTGTCTGTGGTGGCCATTCACTTTCCAAAGACCCGTTAGGGCCCACGACCTGTAATGGTCCAACCCGTTGATCTGGTTTAAACACTCTACACAACGCAACACATTGTCACTCCACCCTACCCCTTGTAAAAAGTGAGGAAAACTACTCATTTCGGACCTCTGGCTGTTCACCCGCTTCCTGTTTCCATGCAGCCAATGTCCTTTTCCTGCTGATCTGCCCCCTCACTTCCCTTTTTTCCCTATATATATCTATATAATGAACCTCTTTGTCCACACTCCCTATCCCCCTGGCTAAGGACTGATGCTATCTCACCTTGTCCTCTCTCGCCACCATGGTGACTCTCTTGGCTGTCTGCTCAAATTCAGTCTGATTCCTTTCACTCCTTCACCACTTGAAGTGCCTGTACACTGCCTTCTTCTCTCACCACATCCGGAACCTCACGGGTCCACCAGCAGAGTTTCCATCCATTACCAAACTTATGCATTTCCCTTGCACATCATCTGGTGCCCTCCTGCACTAACCTCATAATGAGCTTCCACCTGCTGTCAACATCCATATCCAGCCTTATCATGGCAGAAAGTTCTTTAAGGATCCTTCCCATCACTCACAAGTCTGCATCCCTAAGGTCAGTTACTACCGTCATTGTTCATCTTTCTACCCCCCCCCCGGGCCAGGAAGAACAAGACTGTAGCGTGATCATTCACCACCAATGGGTCACTCACCTCCATGCCCCCTAATTTAATCACTGTCTTCCTGGACTCCCTAGTTGGCTTACCCACCTGCTTGGTTGTTAGTGCATCCGGGAACACATACAGCTACCTATGATCCATGGACACTGGTGGCGTCATAGTCCCTAGTCTGTTTCTGCCATGTTTAGTGTTTAGGCCCCCCATTACCACTACCATTCCCTTTTCAATGTACAGTGTCCATAATGTTGCAAAGAAACTTTCTTCCTCAGATTCCACCAGTGCAGCGGGTCTGTATACCACTCAGAACTGTACTCTGTTAATCATCTTTACACCATAGTAACCCAAGTAGCATTCACTTTCCTCCAGCATCCTCAACCAAATACCTATGCCATTTCTGAGTAACGATCCTATACCACCAACACTTCAATCCCTTTCCTGGTTGAATGTAGTACAGCCATCCATATTTCTGTACAAATCGTGCCCTTGGCTGGCCCAGGTCTCAATGACTGGTGCCACATGTACCACCCTCTCAACTAGCATCTCCTGGAGCTCAGGCATCTTATTTCCTAATCTCATACCATTCTTCAGGACCACTCTGAACACATTTCCCCTGTCTCCTTCACCAACCCTTCAGATCCCATTCATCAGCTCATGCACTCTACATTGTGACCCAATTTCATATTTCCCTAGCCCCCTAAGTGTAGACCATGTCCCTCTTTTATCATACACCCTGTAAATGCCAGTTTCTTGATCCCTCTACCTTCAAAGTTAAAATAAACTCTCATTGAACAATCAAGGTAGTCTGACCTTTAGGATTTAGTTCCACTCAAAATTGATGGTACAGCCTGTCCCTAATATTACAGCCCTTATCCTCACTAGGTATCATCACAGTACACCACAGGGCATACCCCAATTCCACACACCACTCCATGAGCAACTGGTTTATCTCCCTAATCTTCTTCCTCTTCTCCCCACTAGCACTTTGCAGCATTTGCATATCAGAGGCAGTGTGGACAGGCACCAAGTACAGCAACATTACCTGTATCTATAATTAACTATTTACATTTATGTAATTTCTCACAAAGTGTACTAGTATGTCCCTTGTACCCACATATTCCCTTGTCAGTAAATACACATCATGCTTTTTCTCATGCATCCAGCCTGGAAGCCAGTTGATTCTGATCACACAGGTTTTACACCCCCTGCCCCTACTGCTGGATACCTCTGATCATGGAGTACACAAATAGCAGTACTGTCATGTAATCCTTCACTACATGTTCACCGCTCAGGTTCACCCTCGTTCCATGAACATCCTCATCCTTCATCCGTTCTCTACCCCAGACCAGCTTCTTGCACCTCCCACAATCTAGGTGTCAAGGTAGCTCACTCACTATTTTCTATGGTCATCCCATCTACTCATATAATGGCCCTCTCCATCACCCCCATCAGAGTATCATTCTCTGTATCTCTATCCCCATTCCTGACCAAGCCATCCACCCTATCTGTTATGGTACTTACCTTAATGCTTGCTATCATCCCATTTATGTCCTGCATGTTTCTACCTGTCGTGCAACCCTGTTCAATGCCCTCAGCCTCCTCCTTGTTCACCTGATACTTTCTTCTTCTTCACCTTCTCCACCCCCCACACCACACATCTTCCCTCACCCAGTCTCAGTACACAACTATTGTCTCCCTTTCGATACCTGCCTCTTCACCCTTCTCTGTTCCTGTCCTTCCTTGCCCCAGCTTCACCAGCAACATCACCATAATCAACAACATCAAAATCAGCATCATCATCCTCCACCCACCAAACCACTCTCTTCTACCAATGGGCATACATTGTGTGCCTTAGCCCATCCACCAGTGACAACCCCCATCCACAACACACCTCTTGCTACCTTGGACAACACCAGTATCTTGCCTACTGCTGTGACAATTACCACCTTTTGGCACCATCTCAAGGGTACCCTAGATCCCCTGTCACACACACCTCACTTCTCCATCAATGTGAGAGGACCCAGCACCTAGTGCTTCCACAAAGAAGTCCCATTGACTCAAACCTGTCCAATCTTCCCAACCCCACCCCATAACCCACATCTGCATTCTGATCCATGCACCTCCACCCTAAGCCGTTCAACTGTTAGCACACCTTGTATCCACCCAAAACTTAAAGGCACATTCAAGTACCATGGCTGCAGCATACCCTGTGTACCCAACCACCCTCCCAAACATACACACTCTACTGACATGTGGTCCCTCCCCCATCATCTTGACAGACGGTTCAAGGCCAAAACACAAACACATCCCGTTTCCCCTGGTATAGGTGGCTCTACAGATTTCGCAGCTACCAGTACCTATACCTACACGATGACCCACACAGCATACAATTTACCATTTCAACAGTCCTGTATATAATGTTTGAACAGTACTCTCAGTGCAATGATGTGATGGGGCTATTTTAAAAATGTGTGATAACTGTTTCTTTTTGGATTATGTGTAACTATTATTTTCACTGAACACATACCTGCACACACTAACATAACAGTTGAGAAATGTTTGTTTTAGTATATCCATGGTCAGGAAAAATAAATTTGTAAAAGAAAAATCCCCATTTATCAGTTCATTAAATCACAATACAGCATGTTATGAATTTTTCAGATTCTATAGTAACCTACAGTAAGTCAAACAGAAATTAGACACAAATGCCTACCTGTTTGCAAGTGAAGCAAATGTGGTTATCATTCAGTTGTAAACACCTATAGTCACAGCCAGGATTCACATTGCTAGACTCTGGGTAAGTATGACAAGTTTCCTAAATACTAGTCCTTATCCAGCTATGTTCTGCTTGGGGGGTGGTGTGTGTGTGTGTGTGTGTGTGTGTGTGTGTGCGCGTGCATGTGTTTAAACATGTAACTTTCTATAGTATATTGTATAGCACTGTGAATCCTGGCTGCAGTGTTCTTTCTCCGCTGTGGCTAAGCAAGACACTGTAACAAGACACTGGCCTGCTGTGGGGCAATTAGACATCAAACCAAGGGTACTCTGTGAAGACTAACTTGGAGAAGATGCAATAAAACAAACCTGAATGACAGTTCCCAGACATCATAAAACACCCAGGAAAATAGAAAAAAATCCTCACAGCCTAGCGGAAAACAAAACACTGGACTGAAGTGAGAACTCAAAACTGGTAGTAATACACATATCCCTGATTTTAACATGCAGTTTCCTTTAAGAAGATTCAGTGGAATATAAACAGTAGCCAGAACTGCCTGCCTGAGAATGAAGTTGGTATATTATTTGGAGAAAGGCAGGCTGGCTCTCTTGCTATCAATGTCCTGCAAAGTAACACACTGACTGCTCTTAGGATGGTGGTGTCAAATGCTGTGAGATGCCTAGGAGAACTTGTTATGCAGAAAGTTCCAGGAAGTGTTTAACCCATTCTACTTCTAATAGCTTTCTATAATGTCTGTACTATCCATTTGTGCAAGTCAACTCCACTTCTCAAACATAAAAGAAAAATACACTTCATCACAGACTGTATTTACCAAGTACTGTGCCCATGATTAAAATAAATTGAACCCCATCCCCCCAAAAATGTGCCCTTACATGAACATGCATGATTTATCTGTAAAGACAATTAAACAATGTATTTCTAAATGCATTACTAACATCAATGCTTTCAAGGTTTTGAAACTACTAAAAAGACAAACTATATATAGATATAGACACTGTAGATAGAATATGGTAAACAAATATTGTTAACCCAAAAGTTGAACTTTGTTTTAGTATATAAATGTTTAAGAAATACCTAAAAGCTGTTTATTTTCCTTAGTTTTAGACACTTCTTAGTCTTTCCTTTTGAGACAGCAGGTAACTCTGATAATCATTTGTTCAAGGGTTTTTAAGTCAGTTTGAAGGCATTTTAAGTATCTTCTGTTCTCCTAGTCCTTAACAAAATTCAGGGACTCCACAGACTTGTTGTTCCTTGGTCCACACCCCAAACTAGTGAGTCTTCTTTCAGCATGATAGATCCACCTCATGCCCTCCACATGAATAAAAAAAGGTGGGATGGACCTTGGAGCATCTTGGGTGGAGGTGGGGTGGACATACTTCCCCAAAAAAACAATGCTGCCTCCCACTACCAGGGGCATCATTTAGGGGTCACCAGGGGTCGCATTCATGACCCCTATAAACATTTTGTGACCCCATGACAGGGCTTGCGACTCCTGCCTGCCCTTGCCATGGCTTATGGAGGCTTGGCCATTGGCTGCTGGTGGCCAGCCAAATTAAAAAAAAACTTCATTTTTTTGCCTCCCCGAGTGTCCACCTCACCCTCCCGCACCACCAGGATGCCCTAAAACTCCAAGTCCCAGTGTGCATTGATATGGGGTTGGTACCACGATTGGGTAGGATTCAGGAAGGCCAGTGCAGTGGGCGGGACTAGTCATGGCGTGGTGGGCCTTGCAGGCCAAGGAACATCAAAAGCAGGAGAAGCCTGTAAGTGCGAGCACAGCAGAGCAGACAGGGTATCATTTTTGAGTGGGGGACCTGGAGTAGACAGTTTGAAGAACTTCAACTTCTTTGTCATCAGTTCATGGTCGCATCACCAATTCTCCGGTCAGAGGAGTAGTCAGCGCGGGGGCAGACAGGCTGAGATGATGAGGAAGCACCAGGAAAGTGGATCTAGGAGGGGCTGGTGTCAGATCTGGGGTTTTATTTTAATTGGTCGGGCAGGCAGCCGGGCACCGGACAGGTGCAGTACTCTAGGCCAGAGAGGACAGCCGGGACTGGAGCAGCAGGAGCACAGGCCGAGTTGGAGACACGACGACAATGTAGGACTAGTCTGGGACAGGACAGATGATCAGATGGATCTAGAGAATTGACCAGAAGCCTAGATTGAAGGAGAAGAACAATAAAGCAGTGAGGTAGGCAACAATAAAGGAAAAAAAACATGCTTTCATTGCTTTTGCTTGCTGTTGCTGAGTCAGAGTCTGTGAGATGGGATGGGAGTATAAGGTTAAAGGGGGATGGCCAAGGTTAAGAGAGTGCTGGTATTTTAGACAAAACAACCCTGGTGGTTAATGGTCCCAACCCTGGCCCGGCCCCTCCCATGTCCAGCAGTAGTCAACTGGCATGCAACCCCTCATCCCTATCCCCAGATATTAACAAACATTTTTCCCTGGTGGTCTAATGAACCCTCCTCCCTTCCTATCCTGATCCCCCAGTATGTGGTGTTATTTTTTTTAAAAACGTAAGTGCCCCTCTCTCCAGCAGATAGTGTCCCAACCATCTCCTCCACCCCCCCCCCACATATTCATTCGAATCTCAGAGGGCTGCCAGCCATGGAGAAGAGTGGAGGGCTGTGTTTGTGGCCCACTCTGTTTCAGGATGGGGAGCTGGGTGGGACACTACCTGCTGGGTTGGGGGTAGGGGGCCACTAGACCACCAAGGAATTAGCTAAAAATAAAAACCACTACATACTGGGGATCAGGACTAGGGAGGGATGGAGGTTCACTAGACAACCAGGGAAGAAATATTCTTTAACGTATGAGGGGTAGGGATGGGAGGGTTAAATGTCTATTGACTACTGCTGGACATGGAGGGGGCAGATGATCAGTTGGAGGGAGGGAGGGACCACTAGCCACCAGTATTGTTTTGTTTAAAATACACATTGAACGGGCAGGGGAGGATCTCTAGCCACCAGGGTTGTTTTTTTTTGTTTTAACACATTGGGCAGGCAGGTGATCGGGTGGGGAGGGACCACTAGCTACCTGGGATTAATTTTATTTTATTTATTTTGGTCAACTGGGCAGTGCAGGTGGAATTTCCACAAAAGTCAGATTTTCACTTACAATCCACCTGCGGAAGTTTTTTTTTGCATACTTCTACTCCAGTGCTTACTCTGTCAGGAGCCCAAAAGCACAGGCTGATTCACCCATGTCTCTATGCCACCACTGCTCCTTAATGATGCCCCGGCTTACCACCTCACTGGGGTTGTGTGGAAGACAGGGGGGGTATACCCTCTAACATCTCAGGTCTCATCAGGTAGTCACGTGGCGGACAAGCAAGAGTGGAGGTACCGGGTCCTTTGCCTTGAACACTGTGGCTTTTCATTCCCTTTCTCACACAGGTTATCTGCATGCTGGGGAGGGGCAAAGCAGGGATGCACAAAATGGCATGATACCCAGCACCCTGCTGATAACCTCCCTTTCCTGCCTGCCTATCACTGCGCTGCCACTCATGTGGTCACCTAGGAGGCAGCACTGCAGCCAAGGCAGCGACCCTCTCTCCCTGGAGGGAAGCATCTTCTTGGATGTTCTATCCTCCGCCTCCTCCTCTTCCTCCAACATGCCGAGGATCCAAACTCACTCATGAACTTGGGCCCCCAGCGTCGCACTCTGCCAATGGGCTGGTTTCTCTATCCCATCTTTCAAGAGGTTGTGAGACGCATACAATAATTATCATAAAATCATGGAGCTATCCCATTAGAGCAGTAGAAGGGCTGCCGCTTATGACGCTGGTGGCCCAGGGTTCAAGATCGAGCCCGGGTGACTGGAGGGACAATCAGAGGGTGAGAGAGTTCCAGCATCCCAGCAGACTCTGGCCTTCTCTGAAGGAGAGGACTTGTCTGTGTTGCCGTACAAGCACCTACCACGGTAGTATGGAAGGCATCATAGTGGCCAGCACTTGAGGTGGGTGAGTTACCTGCTTCTGCATGTTTGTTGCACACATGCATGTGAAGTTGTCACCACTGACTCTGAGATGTGAGAGTAAAAAATCATGAAAAAAATGGCAGGGCAGCAGGATGATGCTGGTACCCTACAGGCCCCACACCCACCAATCAGGCTCTTCCCCCAAATTGAGGTTTTGGTCTCTGCCAGGGTGTAGCCAGACCCAGTGATCTCACCCTGGGGTGCACCACGGAGCAATTGTGGACAAGATAAGTCCTAAGAGATGGTGGGTGACAGGCCAGGGGTGGTGACAGCTGAAGGGTACACTTATTAGAATTGGGAGTTGCAAATACCACCCTCTCTGGCCCTGCCCACACCGTGGCCCTGTCCACATTGTGCCCCTCCCCCACCTTGCTACCCCTATAATTTTGCTGAAATGACGCCCCTGCCCACTACTCAGGTTCCAGTTCTTGGGGAACATTAGCAGCAGGCTGATAAGGACAGAGGTCTGGGATTATATTGAAGGAGAAGAACAGCAAAGCAGTGAGGTAGGCAACAATAAAGGAAAAAAAACATGCTTTCATTGCTTTTGCTTGCTGTTGCTGAGTCAGAGTCTGTGAGATGGGATGGGAGTATAAGGTTAAAGGGGGATGGCCAAGGTTAAGAGAGTGCTGGTATTTCAGACAAAACAACCCTGGTGGTCAATGGTCCCAACCCTGACCCGGCTCCCTCCCATCACCAGGGCTCGATCCTGAACCCTGGGCCACCAGCGTTGCAAGGGGCAGCCCTTCTACTGCTCTAATGGGATAGCTCCATGATTTTATGATAGTTATTGTATGCGTCTCACAGCCTCTTGAAAGATGGGATAGAGAAACCAGTCCACTGCAGGCTGATAAGGACAGAGGTCTGGGGTTATATTCTGTTTTAACTGAAATATTTGAATAGTTTTGTAAGTGAAATTAGTTCTATGTGTTAAAAATTATTACCTTGAGTTAGAACTGTTACTTGGGCTGTGATATTGTAACTTTGGAGGCTTGGGAACAGTCGTTTGGCAGGGATAATTAGATTGAAATTTAAATGTGTTGTTTGCCTGGTGTTTGGTAAAAGCCCATCCACCCTGTTTTGTAGGCTTTCTTAAATACTGAAAAGCCACTGGGGGTTGGGATTGAAGGGCTGAGTATTTCTGTTTGGGACTGAAATTCGAAGCAACATGAGCTGGTGGGCCTGTGACATCATACGGTACCTGATGTCTGCATACACACACTGTTAGTGGGACTGAACACACACTGGACTGTATGTGTTTGTGAGACTTGGGAACTTTATTGGTGGGGTTGAAATTAGGTTTGTAAATAACTGCAGTCAGTATAGAGAAATACTGTATTCCAGGGGAAAGGGACTGAGAAAAGGGGGTGTGCCATTATAAACAGAGGGGGATAAACAGGGTGGCCATATTCCACCATGGCAGGCATCTTCGGAAGGGTTGTAGGCTGCACAGGCTGTGGGATGGCAATAATTCTAAATTGGGCCTAGAGAGGGAGGCTGCCCACTCTGTAGAAAGCAATCTTGTATCAGGGATAGGTATATTGGTTAAGGAGTAAGCTGGGGGAGCTGGGGGGTGTCAAGGATGAGGGTGTGGATATGGGCAGCAGAAGGGTGGGGCTGAGGGGATGCTGGGGCAACGCTCTGAAATTACAGGACGTTATGTTACAGCAAGCAGGAGGGGATATTAGGGACAGAGGACCCTTAGATAGGAAGTTGATGCTAAGGAAAGCGTCGGGGTGAACATTCTGAATACAATGAGAGTGGAGGGAAGAGTCAGGAGGGCTGTTGTGCGGAAGCCTAAAACAGCAGACTGTGGGAAGGAGCTCCTAAGGTGAACAGAGCAAGAGGGAAGAAGAGGGGCAGTTAAGAGGTGCAGTCAGGGAAACTCAGGTTACTTGATGGAGGCTGACATAAGTGTCACAATAAATTTGAGCTACTAAGCAACCTAGAGGAGAGGAAGGATTGGTGGAAATGAGGAAACTTATACAGAGGCCGGGAGGGAGTCGGATACCCAGAGGCATCACAGACTGGCTATGAAAAGGATAGAAATAGTCCCAGAGGGAGAAGGAAACATAAATGTTAAGCAAATGGGGATGCAACATATTGCAGACATGAAGGAGGACAGCATGATTGGAGAGAAACTGGGAGACAAGAAGGTGGGAGAGGAGCCCCCCCTTCAGCAGGGTGGTCAGTACCAAGGATGGGGCCCTAGCTAAAGGGGACCCACAGAGAGCCTCTGGAGGCAGGGATACTATTACAAGGGGGGGAGGATGGCGGTGTGGGGGAAGGGGAAACTATCAGGGCCAAGATAAAGGGTTCGTATAAGAGAGGGTTAAAGGGGACACCTATTCAGAGGGGGTTTGAGTTAAGTGGGCAAAATAGCGAGGGAGGCAGAAAGGGGAGGGTGACAAGGGGGTCTCTAATAAGGCAGGAAGACTCCCATGGAATTGAGATCATGAATAAAGGAGGGGAAGGGGGGCTGAGAGGGCATAGTGGAGGTAACCATAAGGATGATGGCGGTGTTAAGGTTCTGTTATTGGGAGACTCGATGAATAGGGGTATCCAGTGGGAGGGACGGGGGGAGGATGCCATAGCCAGGTGAAGGTAGTGAGTGTCTCTGGGCTGACAGTGCACAGAGCAAAGTTCATGGTGTATGAAATGGTTAGGGATTGTGGAGGAAAACCGTTTCCTGGTGCATTTGGGAACTAACGATCTAGAGGAAATAGCATTTTGGAAATCAAGCAAAGGTTCCAAGAACTTGCCAAGTCTGTCGGATAATGGATGCAACATTTCCTTTTGGAGATATTGCCAGTACCAAAGGCCTCAGTGGAGAAAAATGAAGCTCACAGAGGTTAATGACTGGCTCAGGAAGTGGGAGTGAAGAGAGTGGGTTGGGGTGTTAGGGAACTGGAATGGAGTTTGGGAGGATAAGGGACTATATGCCAGGACAGGCTTCATCTTGCCCCATTAGGGAAGGAAGTCCTTAAACAGGGGATGGCTGACTACATTCAAGAAAGGTGGGGTTTAAACTAGTGGGGAGGGATAAGGCAGGGGCTGACCAGAGCCCTCTCCTCCAGATGGGGAGCAGCCTTCAAGCCCAAAGGGGGAAACAGACTGGGGGTGGAGTTTCAGGAGGAGCAGAGGAGGATGGAAGTATAAGGAATCTGGGTGGGGTTCGACAAAGAGGATCAGGGATAAGGGGTTGGGGTTGGTGTTAGTAAATGCCAGGAGCTTGGGAAACAAGTTGCCAGAGTTCCAGGCCATGCTGTTCGGGGGAGGGTGGATGTGGCGGCAGTCACGGAGACGTGGGCCAACAAAAACCATGACTGGGACCTAAATGTGTGGGGTACACTATGCTTAGGAAGGATAGAAAGGAGGGCAGAGGTTGGACTGGCTATGTTCATTAGAGATGACATAGAAATTGCTAGGGTAGAAGAGGCAGAGGAACGTGGAGGCCTTATGGGTCACCTTACGATCCCCAGCAGGAGATATGGTCAAGCTGGGTGTAGTATAGGCCCCTGGGATGAGTGATGTTCTAGAGGATGGTTTGCTGGACAACATCATTGCCCAGTGTGGACCAAAGGAAGGAGTGGTGTTGATGGGGGACCTTAATATGCAGGTACAAACTGGGAACCATGTCCTCTAAGGTGGCCAAGGAGGCGGAGGCTGCTGGACGGCTTCAAGATGTGTTCTTAACACAGCATGTGATGGAGCCCACAAGGGAGGGCATGTCTTGGGCGTGGTTCTGGCAGATGGGGATATGGTAGGGATATGGTTGTACAGGACCCCTGACTGGGAGCGACCACAGTACTGTCTGGTTTCAAGTAAGCATGGGGGGAAGGGAGATCTAGGACACTGGCAGTGGACTTCAGGGGGGCAGACTTTGTGGGCATGGGAAATATTCTCAAGGATCACTTGAAGGGGATTACATCAATGACAAGTGTGGAAAGGAGATGGGAGGACATAAAACGGGGACTTCATGAGGCAGTCAGGATCTGCGCTAAGTTGAAACGTAAGGAGCAAGGTCACATAAACCATGCTGGTGGTCCAGTGAGGTACAGGTAGCAGTCAGAGAAA
Organism: Neoceratodus forsteri; assembly: GCA_016271365.2. Lineage (NCBI taxonomy): Eukaryota > Metazoa > Chordata > Ceratodontiformes > Ceratodontidae > Neoceratodus > Neoceratodus forsteri. The sequence continues at coordinate 896,619,720 of CM057451.1, read as the reverse complement.
AGAAGGCCTACAAAAATATAAAACAACAAGAGGGATAGGGATAAGGAAATGTACCATCTTGCATCTAGAAAAGTCACCCGTATGGTGAGGGGAGCAAAGTCCAGCAAAGAGCAACGGCTGGCACAGGGGATACATGGAGGGGAAAAGGGGTTCTGCCGGCACATTGGGGAGCGGAGAAAAACTAAGGGCCCTCTCAGCAGATTGAGATCAGAAGGAGGGAGGGTGGGTGGAAGAGGCGAGGGACCAGGCGAGGTATTTAACGAGTACTTTGCATCTATGTTCACTAGGGAGGGGGATGGGATATCTACAAAGCAAGGCACGAAGGGGATAGAAGCGGCAGTAAGTGGGATCAGGGGAGCAACAGAAATGGAGCAAGAGGGAGGGAGAGGTACCCCAGGGGTGTCATATCTGGGTAAGGATAAAAAGGCCAGTAAGGTCTACTTACATAAACTGAACTTACAAACTTAAATGGGCAGACTGGGTGGGCCATAGGCCCTTATCTGCCGACACTGTCTATGTATCTATGTAAGGTGGAGGGGACAGATGATGCTATCTCCGCCAGAAGGGTGTGGTTAGCCCTCAAGGCCCTAAAGAAAGACAAATCTCCTGGGCCGGATGGCATTCATCCGAGAGTACTATGGGAATTGGCGGACATACTGGCTGCACCCCTGGCGGAGCTCTTCAACAGGTCACTTGAGACAGGGAGGGTACCTAGGGATTGGTGAGAGGCACATGTGGTGCCAATCCATAAAGGAGGGTCAAGGGAAGTACCAGGTAACTATAGACCCATCAGTTTGACCTCGGTGGTGGGAAAATTAATGGAGAGTATACTAAAGGAACGATTGGGGGTGTACTTCGAGGAGGTGGGAGGTCTGGATAGTCGGCAACATGGGTTTGTGCCAGGTAGATCATGTCAAACCAACCTTGTGGAGTTCTACGAATGGGTAACATCAGAACTGGACAAGAGAAAGCCTGTGGATGTATTATTCTTGGACTTCAGCAAGGCGTTTGACTCTGTCCTCCACAATGGTCTGGTGGAGAAACTGTTGGGGTTAGGAGTAGGCCCTTTGATGGTCAGATGGATTGAAAACTGGCTAGCTGGATGCACCCAGAGAGTAGTGGTCTGTGGGGAGCTCTCGAACCCTAGAGAGGTTGGTAGTGGGGTACCGCAGGGCTCAGTCCTGGGTCCGATCCTGTTTAATGCATACATATCGGACATCAGGGAGGGTATAGGAAATGAAATGGAGACCACACTTGAAGAGGAGCATACAGCTCCTGGAGAGGAGTACAGAGGAGGGCAACAAAGATGATACGGGGCTAGGGATTTTACTGATGAGGACAGACTTGAGGAGCTCTGCCTGTTTTCATTGGAGGAGAGGAGACGGGGACAAGGATTGAGGTCTTCGGCACCTCAAGGGAATAAATAGGTAAACATGGAGGTGATCTTTAGACTAAAGCAGGAGGTATCACCAGAGGGCATGGTTTGAGTTGGAAGGTGGAAGGATGAGGGAGAAAGAGGAGGAGGTTTTTCACTGAGAGGGTGATGGATCCTTGGAATGCACTGCCTGGCGAGCTGGTTCAGAGATCCACAGTGGACAGCTTCAAGAGAGGGTGGGACAGACACAGAAAGTGGATGTATCAGATGATGGCCTGTCCCAGGGGGGTGGGGATGGATGATAGGGGTTTCTGGAGCACAAGGGATGGGAGGGCCTTGGCACCCAACTAAGGATCTAAGGTTCGAGCAGACTCGATAGACCATAAGGCCTAATCTGCTGGCAAATAGTATGTTAGTATGTACCACCCATTTAAGAAACAAACTAGTACCCTGCAACCATTGACTAACATGAAAGCGTATTTATTTGATTGCGGAAAACATTTCTTGGAGGAGGGTAAGGCGGAGAGACTATTTACACCTTCAGTCAGCTCCACAGACAGAAAACATGACATCACTCCTTTTGTACATGCAATTCTCCTGTTGGCTCCGCCCACAGTCGTAAAAATGGCATAAGCATTAACTTAATTAAGCACTGCAGCACTTGAAACTCATGACACAAAATGCACTGTATGCACTTCATTTATTCTTATGCATTTTATTCAACCAGCACCTTATATACTTAAAGGCATTTTATATATTTGGCATTTAGTGCCATAAATGCACCTTATTTCATTCCTGCCAGCTGGCCTTAACCAAACCTGGTGCATTATTTTGGGGAGTTCTTGGTGAGAGATGGAAATATGGAAATTAGAAATAAAAGTAGTAGGGAAAAAGTTTAGTGAGAGATAGAAAAGACTGACGTAGGTGGCCAACCTATGCCAGGGGAGGAAAAAGGTAAAGTATAATATAGGAAGATACTGTTGCGCAACATATTTCAGCAGAAAAAAGAAGAAGATAGGAAAGGCTTCCCTCCACCGGGGTTACTGGACTGGCAGAACGCAGTTCTGCCACAGAGACCCACTAAGGAGGAGCAGAGGGAGCAAGAGGACAGATGATGAGCAGGAGTTCCACCTGGTATCCAGAGCCCAGTCCATATTGGGCCTTATAGATTAGCAAACCGACTTTGAAGGTGATACACCACTTCACCAGCAGCCAGTGCAGCTCATGCTGTTCCAGGGTCACATAGCAGGACCTGGAAGGCCTGTCAGCAACCTGGCTTCTCTGTATGCTGCACTAGCTGCAGGCATCGCAGGACACCTCCACTGACCTTGGGGTAAAGGTGTTACTGTAATCAAGCCTGAATGTCACAAACGCATGCATGATGGCTGGTCTTCAGAGGGGACAAAGACTTTATCCAGGCAATGTTCCTGAGATGGTAAAAGCCACACCAGACTACTGCCGACACCTGAACCTCAAATGTCAGTTTCTCATCCACAATGACTCCCAGATTCTTCACCTTAGCAGAGACTGCTAGCCTAGAGGATTCAAACAGCAGCTCCATCACTTCTTCAGCTGCCAACACCCTCCTCTGACCTGGCTGACTCACCATTACATTCATCTTGTCCAGGTTAAGTTTCAGCCAGTATGATGCCATCAAATCCTGGATCTCAGCCAGATGCAAATTAAGCACCTTGACCATGTCAGGTGTCCCAGTTGTAATCAGCACAGATACAGATGGGTGTCATCTGCATAGCAGTAAAACCCAGCCTGTAACATCTAATGATTTTTCCTAGAGGAAGTATGCACACTGTGAACAACTTGGGAGAGAAGACCGACTCCTTGGGTACACTACAGAGCCGGAGCTTCAGGAGCAAGGTGAAATTCCCAATCACTACCCTTTGCATCCAGTTCTTGAGTGAACTCAAACCAGCAGATGACAGTGCCAGTCAGTTCACAATACTCTCTTAGATGGTCTGACAATAACCTATGGTCTACGGCGTCAAACACTGAAGAGAAATTGAAGAGGGCAAGAACTGACCGTTCTCCTCTATCCCTCACCTTGAGGAGATCATTGTACACCCTGACAATTGTGGTCTCAGTACTGTGCCTGGATCTAAATCCAGACTGCAGGGACACATAGCTGTCATAGGCAGGAAGGTGGGCCTCAGTCTGCAGCGCCACTATATTCTCAAAATCCTTCCCCAAGAATGGAAGGTTAGAGACAGGTCTATAATTCATTAAGCAGTCTGGGTCTAAAGAAGGTTTCTTCAGAAGAAGTGCACCAGCGTATCTTTCAATGCACTTGGAAAGCACCCCTCAAAGAGGGAACACTGGACAATCTCAGTGAGCACCAAACCCAGTAGTCCTACACAGCTCACTTGTAGACATGTTGGGCCTGGATCCATTTCACAGACAGTGGTCTGCAGCTCCAGGATCACCCTACAAACCTCTTCAACCGTCACTGACTTGAACTCTCCCTAGATCAGAGGAGTGTGATTGTGAAATGTAGCCCTGTCCAACTGGCCCTTCAATGTAGCGGTAGTGCTACTTTTTGCGACACCTGCATCCCAGGCTCAAGAATGAGCCTGGGTTCTTGGGGGCTAGCCAGGGGAGAGGAGGATCAAGCATCCCAAGGAACACTCTCCTCCTCCTCCTGGGGTGGGGTGCCCATCCTGCTGCAGCACTGCCACCTGCAGACCTGTGGGTAGTAGGGTGCACAGGACACAGGGAGGGAGGAAGCGTTCGTTGCATGTTGTGTGTTAGTGCACAAAGCAGGCTCACATGGGGGATTATATTTTGATGCCAGCGTCCTTATGGGGAGGGTTACATGGCACAACAAGAGAGGAAAGAAAGGCAGAGACCACCATGACTGGCAGGATGATCACCAACCCTCCACAGATCCCACATTGGTGACCCAGGCACCTCCCAGAATTTGGATCCATTCTTCAGTGGGTCGAGGGACTCCCTGCCACCCCGCAATGGAGGGCAAACCATGGAGGACTCAGAAGGGTAAATCCAGGGAGAAGCTGGGTGATGGGGCTGGGAGGGTCAGTGAGAAAGAGGACCAGCTAGGGGTGAAGGAGGAAAAAGTGTGAATAACAAACAATTAAAAAAAAAAATGCAGGATCATTCCTTTCAGATAGCAACAGCCTGATTGGTGGATCCCAGACCAAATAGAAGATGCCCTGCCTGAGAAGAACCAAGCAAACTCTTCATATTTAGTGTATGAACTCTCTCCCACTGGCTGCAGACAGGTGGGATGGAGTAGCCTGTCTATAGTCCGGAAGAGCTGAGCAGGTCAATTCCTCCCAGCACCAATCTCCCTGGACACAAATGCTGCCTCCTTACAGGTGATTGCCCTTTGGTACTCATCACAGTGCGTACTGAAAGCCAGTTTGTCCTCATCAGTCCTGGATCTCCTCCAACAATGCTCTACACTCCAACCCCTAGACTTCAACTCCCTGAGCTCCCCATCAAACTGTGGGGATCTCTAGCATGAAACCTGGGGCATATACATATTGGTGCGACTGAATTGAAGACCAAGGCAATGAACCTATTATAGGCCACCACTGTCTCTTCCTGCCCTATCTTACATGCTACCATCACACCTGAAATGTCCAGTATCGCTTGAAATCCTTCTGGTGTCAGCCCTCTTAAAAGCGATTGAACTATCTCCACTGGGGTGAACTGCGGGGGCATTGAATGAGTACTTCATTTTGCAATGATCTGACCAACTGACCAGATCAATCTCAAGGTCATTAATCTCGAGCCCCAGGAAAAACAGCAAGTCAAAGGCATACCTGTGTTGATGAGTAGCAGAAGTAGCCACTTGTGCTAGGCCTAGTGATTCCATCAACCACAGGAAATCGTGCCCAAACTGTGCGAGTTTATCATCAATCCAAGCATTGACTTCACCCAGAACTAACCATCTATGTGACTCCAACACCCTGTTGGCGATGAAGTACAAAAATGTTTATTTCCGACAAGTAACAATGTTAGTTCTCTAACTAGACTAGACATTCCAAAGCTTTGTTGTCATGTGGGCTGCTTCATCAGGGGTAGACACCTGTTCATAAGTCTTTTCTAATACTGCATGATGCTGGACCCTTCAACCAAACACGTCACTGTCACATCAGCACAATCTTAGTGCTGGCAGTTTGTGCTCAGTATCATTTACTATTCTAACAAGCCACAGTGGATCAGCAGGTAAACTACAGTATACTGTATATGTCATGGTGGGCAATGTTGTAAAACTTTAAATTACAGAAATCAGGAATCGGACTCCAGCCTGGAGGTTCCAAGAACACCAGGCCGGAGACGAGTACAGTGGCCACCAAGCTGTCACACTTGGCGGTGCCATTCAATCCCTTTTCAGACATCCATGTCAACTTATGCTAGTGGCAAGGAGAGCTGATGATACGTTTCTGATGTGTGATAATGCACTGGTGATGTGTCTGATTGAAGGAACCAGGATGAAAAGAGATTTGATAGGTATAGCAATATTTTTATTAATAGTAGCTGAAACTAGCTTTTAAGGGAAAATGTCATTGCACTGCTGCTTTAAATATCCACTTTCCAGATCAGATCCTTCTTATTGCAAAGAGACCCAGAAATATTATACAAGACTTGTAGAGCTACTGAGACCTTGGGAAAACAGCTGAACCGAGACATGGTTCAGCTTCTGCTTCATAAACATTACTTGTTGTATTTCTATTCCTATTCTGCACTGGTAATTGCTTAAAAAATGGGCTCTTTGTCCCTTCAATGTCATCTGTTTTGACTGCTTGTCTATGCAGTAAATCATGTTATACAATGGCAAGAAATGTTCTTGTGCTCGATTGGCCAATGGCTACCTTCACCAGTGATGTTATATGAGCATACTGTAACATCACTGTATGAAAGTCCAGCCCACATAACCACACCAAACATAAAAATATCAGTGCGCATGCAGTCCTACAGCATTTACTGTCCTGCTGTTGACCTTGACCACTACAGCCAGAAGAGACTTTGTAACACACACACATACACACCATTTTCCCAATCCTGGGCACAGTAGCAGAACGCCAACTCCAAGCAGAACCACAAAAAAAAATTTTTTCTATTCCTCTCAGCTGCTCGGCATCCCTTAAAAAATGGCCACTGCATACATCCTCACTTTACTGTCAGTACTGTAGTGAAGCATGCGCTCAGCCGCTTCCAGAGAATGCTTCATGCAGCGGCTGACTAAAAAATTAATGCAGAAACCACAGTAAAGCCCTTGAGCCAGTTCAGCAGCTGAGTGGAGAAACAAAAGAGCACACCCCATCAGTCTGACCCAGCTCAGCAATGATGTGGTAAAAAACAAACCGGTACTGACAGCTATGAAGAGCATCCCTTTTCAAACACAACACACCACTAACTGATCGGCCTCCTGCCTTCCTCCCATGCCATAGTAACCATCTTGACATAAAAATACATACTGGCCATAATAAGTAAGAAACCACTATGGTTCTCAAAGGAAGTGGCAGTGAAGGTTCAAGAGAAAAGAAAGCATTCAGGAAGTACAAGGAATCACAGAAGGAACAGGACAGAGAACTGTATCAGTTAAAGCAAAGGAAGCTGGGAAGGCAGTCAGAACAGCAAAGGCCCAAACCGAGGAAAAGATAGCCAACTCAGTTAAGAAGGGATAAAACCTTTTATAGGTACATCAGGGGAGTAAGACCAAGCGAGGGATAGAGCTTAATAAAGGGAGGGAGGGTGGGCAGAGGTGACTGTGAAAAGGCAGAGATACTAAACAAATATTTTTGCTCAGTATTTACAAAGGAAGAGGGAGGTACCTAAAACAAACAGTAGAAACACTCTGGATACAGAAGTTGATACCAGCCCATTTACAGAAGAAAGGGTTCTGAAGAACTCTTAAAACTGAAGTGGACAAAGCAATGGTGCCTGATGGGATTCATCCCAGAATTCTAAAAGAACTAAGGGTAGAACTAGTGACACCACTGACTACCCTCTTTAACAAATCATGGGAGGATGGGGTGGTACCCGAGGACTGGAGGAGGGCAGATGTGATTCCCCTTCACAAAAGTGGGCGCAGGGCAGAAGCAGGAAACTACAAACCTGTTAGTTTAACCTCAGTGGTAGGGAAAATGATGGAATCACTTCTGAAGGAAAGAATTGTTGAGTATCTAGAGGCCAGAGGGGCACAGGACCCAAGGCAGCATGGATTCACAGTGGAAGGTCATGCCAGACAAATCTGATAGATTTCTTTGACTGGGTGACCAAAGTAGTTGATCAGGGAGGGGCTGTGGACATGGCCTACCTAGACTTTAGCAAGGCATTTGACACAGTCCCACACAAAGATTAATATACAAGTTAGCCAGCCTGGGAGTGGGTCCCAAGATGACAGCCTGGGTAAAAATTGGCTGGAGAATAGGACACAGAGGTAATAGTAAATAGGTCCACTCTGAAAAAAGGGGTTAGTAGTAGGGTACACCAGGGGTTCAGTATTAGGACGGTCCTCTTCAATGTCTTTATAAGCGACATTGCAGAGGGACTGGAAGGAAAAGTATGTCTCTTTGCAGATGACACAAGATCTGCAACAGAGTTGATGCACAAGGTGGAGTGGAAAGTATGAAGGGACTTGTGCAAGGTTAGAGGAATGGTCAAATGTGTGCAGCTTAGATTCAATGCTAAGAAGTGCAAGGTAATGCACCTGGAAACAAAACCCAGGGAAGAGTACACAATGGGGGTGAGATACTAACAACAACAAAAATGGAAAGGGACCTGGGGTAGTCATATCAGATGACCTAAAGGTGGGCAAGCAATGGAGAGGGCAGCAAGGAGGGCTGGGGGATACTGGGATGCATAGGAAGAGGCATCACCAGTAGAAAACAGGAAGTTATTATCCCTCTGTACAGACAGCTAGTGAGACCCCATCTGGAGTACTGCATGCAGTTCTGGAGACCCAATCTCCATAAAGACATAGACAGGATGGAAGCTGTCAGAGGAGGGCAACTAAAATGGTGTAGGGTCTGCACGGAAGACATATGAAGAGAGACTTAAGGAGCTTAATATGTATAGCCTCGAGGAAAGGAGGAGAGGAGACATGATAGAAACTTTCAAGTACCTCAAGGGAATCAACAAAGTCCAAGAGGGTAGCATCTTTCAAAAGAGGTCTGCAAGAACAAGGGGCACAATTTGAAGATAGAAGAGGCGACTCAGAGGTAATTTAAGGAAGTATTTTTCACAGAGAGGGTTGTGGATGTATGGAGCGGCCTTCCAGAGGAGGTTGTGGAGTCAAAAACAGTGGTGGAATTCAAGCATGCATGGGACAGTCTTAAGGCAATTCTAGGGGGTTGGGGTAGGAAGAAGAAGTAGGCCGCTGGTTAACTAGGACCTGCAGCTTATCCATCAGGTAGGGAAATGGGCAGACTGGGTGGGCCAAGCGGTCCTTATCTGCCATCAAATTCTATGTTTCTATGTTTCTATAATGCTTTCTACACCTGTGGCAGGGTTCTTCTTTACAATGTTTTTTCCCTCATAAAAAAAAAGACAGGTGCAATGATGGGAGGGGACTTTGACAATGACACTTATGATCGCTGTCACACTTCTCCCGATCCCAGTCCTAACTGCCACTTCCAGTCCCACTTGCAAGTCCCGCTTTAAAAAAAAAAAATCAGTGAAAGTAGCTGCAGACAGCAAAGACAGAGGAATGGTGCACGCACCGTGGTGATTGGGGGTGGGGTGGGGGGCTGCAGAAAGACACCATCCACTTAGCAACACTGCCATATAGCAACTGCACCACCTTCTAGACAGAATAGCAGTTGTGGACTTTTTTCATTCCATACACTTCCAAATGGAAAAAAATGTAAACTGTAAAAAAAAAAAAAGTCCTACTTTTCTTTCTGTTTTTACACATGAGCCATTGCATAACAGCAATATTGCACTCCAAGGTGTGTGTCATGTTTGGATAATGCCACTTCGTGGGTGTTGGACACACTGAGTCTGCGGCCTCATTCCTAACCACCCAAGGCATGACATTGTCCAAGCATAACACACACCCTGTCATGCATTACTGCTTAAATAATGCAATGGCATTATAAGCATTTCCACAGTCAACAATGGGTTATGACATCTCTTTCACACAAGTAACAGGCTCAGATGAAGTCTATGGGACAAAGAGCCTGCTTTATGAAATATTGTTAATGATAAAAAATTACAGGAAGGAAATATTTGGGATATACAACTGGTTGACTCAAAATATGCAATTTGTCTTCATGTGTGAGGGGGCAGACCCAAAACTCATGAATGACGGAACCATGAGTGACTTATGGAAGTCCAGCTGCCTCACAGGTGATGATAAATTGTATTTGGAGTCAGATCATTGCATATTCGATTTATACAACACAGATTTACTAATTATAGCTTTTAAATCTGCTGTTTGTATGGAAATGTAACTGTTTCTCTTTTATTTCAACTACTGGCTTTAACTATGCATGGGTATAGTGATGTCATCAGCATTAGGAAAACTGCTCTCTGATTGGTTCAGTGTGAATTATGATGTACCCAACAGGGCAAGATAACATCTGTGACATACTGAACTCTCAAGATAATATGATATTGTGAGTTGAATATAAGCTATCAATTTTTAGCTAGGCACTGTTATCTCCACTGCTGTTATATAAATAAGAAACATTAAGCAGTTAGGGCCTGAATAGTATGAGTTCCAAAGTTCCCACAGAGACAGCAGTAGTTCTTTTAGAGAACGTGTACCTTCAAATCAAAAATACAGTGGGCACCATATTCAAAAGTTTTGCGACTGGCGCAAACGATTTGTGCTTGCATGGCCCATTTATTGTACCTATTTGCCGTATTCAGCCAGTAGCACTTTGCCTGTTATTAGCGCTAGTGTGCAAACACAAAAGTAATGTATTGAACACCTGAAAAGAGGGGTGGTGACATGCAAATTTGGCACAGTACTATATCAAAGGCATTTAACATGACATAGCACAGTAATAAGGGCTATAAAAAGTAGGTCTTGCGTGCATGTGCGCGCGCGCATGCACACACACACGCACCAGAAAACAAAACGGAACATATTGTGTACCTGATGCAGGCAGTCAAGCAGGATGAGGAGCATGCCAGTGCCCCCCACTGCACAGGCCCCAGAGGTGCTATGCTGTAAACAGACAGAATTGACCATAAGTCACATTCAAAGTCCGCAGTGGTGAATTAATTGTGGATCAGTACTGGCACAACAAGCCATGCTCATGCAGCTGTGTGAACTGCTGTGTGACCAGCTATGAACAGACACCCACCACAGCCATGCAATATCTGTAAAGCTCAAGGTGACTGCAGCACTGTGCTTCCCAGTCACCAGAACATTCCAAATACTGATGAGGGACACCACCGGTATCACATAATCTGCCATCTCACACCTGTTGAGTCTGTTCCTAGATGCCCTGCTGACCTATTTTGGGGAGTTTATTATATTTCCCACCACACCAGCAGAGTGAACAGCAACCAATTATCTATTTTATCAAGTTACATACCTACTAGCCATACTGGGTGCTATTGAGTGTTTGACTGTACCCATGTTGCCATTTAGGCACCCATGGGCTATGGGGTAAAGGCCTATGTGAATACAAAGGGCTTCCACTCCATCAACTGTCAGATGGTGTGCGATGCAACAGGGCACATCATCAGTGTTCTGGTACAGTACCCTGGCAGTGCCCACAATGCCTTCATATGGCACAGCCATCCTGTGCAACAGGGTTGAAGGCAAGGATGTATCTAGTGGCCACTTCGTTGGTGAGTATAGGCCCAAGGCCCCCCCCATACCCATCAATGATGTCACTAACTAATGCCCTTTATTTACACAGGGGACAGTGCATGTCCTCTGCATCCCTGGCTCCTAACACCTGTCCTGTGACCCACATCTGTTGCAGAGGACAGGTACAACGCAAGACACATCACAACATACGGTGTCATTCAGCAGGTCTTTGGCATGCTCAAGGTGCAGTTCAGGTACACTGACCGTTCCGGTGGTGCCCTGCAATACACCTCTCATAAGGCCTGTGCCATATTCCTTGCCTATTGCATACTACAGAACATGGCACTGAATCATGGGATATGTTTGCTGGCCCCAGAGAAACACTGCGGTAGAAGCAGAGCCAGTGGACATAAGGATGCAGAAGCAGCTTGACAAGTGTGACTGCAGGATGGCCAGGAGTCACAAGAGTATGGAGCAATCCTCATCACAGACCTTTTGTACACCTGGTGAGTTCAGACTACATTTAATGTTTTAAAAAATGTGTTAAGGAAATAATAATAATTTGCAGGAAAACACAGGGATAAACACAACTAGCAAGCCATCCAGGTGGGTGGGAGGGGCTGAAACAAAATAAGATGCCATACAGGTGGGGGTCAAGGGGACAAATGTAAATACAATGTCATCCAGGGGCAGAAGAGGGCTGAAGCAAAACAAGATGCTGTACAGGTGGGCGGGAGTCAAGGGGACAAGCGTAAATACAATACCATCTAGGCGGGGGGCAGAAATAAAATAAGATGTCATCCAGGCAGAGGGTTGTTCAAAGGGGGGACAAATGCAAATACAATGACAGTACAGTGCCATCCAGCTGGAGGGTAGTTTCAAAGGGAGACAAACCTAAATACAATGCCATCCAGATGGGAGGGGGAAAGGGGGGCTACAAGAAAATAAGATGCCACCTAGGCAGATGGATGTTAAAAGGTGGACAATTGGAAATACAGTGTTATCCAACCAAGGGGGTTTCAAAGGGGGAAAAAATAAATTCAGTGCCATCCAGGTAGGTGGGAATGGGGCTGAAACAAAATAAGATGCCATCCAGGTGGGGGGTGTTCAAAGGTGTTTTGTTAGTGTCAGCGGCTCAGTAGGTAGCACACTTGCCTCTGAGGCCGGGAGATCAGAGGGCTGTGGGTTCAGTTCCCACATCTGGCACTTGGGTTAATATCCCAGTACTGACACTGTAGTGCAGCATGAGAGGGGTGCTGCACTTCTGAGGTGCCGTCTTTCGGGTGAGACGTTAAACCGAGGTCCCATCTGCTTGGATTGGTGGTAGCTCAGGTGGATGTTAAAGATCCCATAGCACTAATCGAAAAGAGCAGGGGAATTTCCCCGGTGTCCTGGCCAAATTACTCTCATTCACTAAAAATACCAGCAACAGCTTAATCTGGTTCAAGGTCAGTTGGCATTCATCTGTCCCCACCCCCGGGTCCTGCCTGAAAATAGGCAGGATTTGTCTAGTGCACTTACCAGGTCAACAAAAACTAAATAAAATAAAAAATAAAAATAAAAGGTGGATGAACAGAAATACAATGCCAGTCAGCAGAAGGGAAGGGGACTGAAACAAAATAAGATGTCATCCAGGTGAGGGGCTGGGGCGTTCAAAAGGGGGATAAACAGAAATACAATGCATCCAGATAGGGGGAACATGGGCAATGTGAGGGGGACATAAGGTAGCACATGTGGGATAGGGCTGGGGAAATATGCACCCTAGGTGCATACTGTACTACTATAGTACCGCAGACAGAGACATAGGGCGAGCACTGTATCCGGTGTGGTAGGGTCATCGTCCACTCAGTGGGGGATGGGTGTGGAGACGGTGTTAGCCACACATGGTCACAGCCTCTGGGGGTACTGAACCCATTGAGGAGCAGGCCATGGCCATTGATATGTGGTGTCTGGGTGTCATGGGCATGCTGGGCATCTGGCTGCCCATGCTGGGGGGGGTCGCATGACTCCCCCCACTGGAACAGTCAGAGCTTCAGCCAGTCCCTGCGGTGCCTGGGACCATGGTTGCAATACCTAGCACAGCAGAAACTGGTCTACTGAAGCCAGCATCTATGCTGGCAGACAGGGACTGTTGCCGTCCTCCCAAGGCCACCATGTGCTTCACATGTTGGGACTCTTTATTCTCATTTTCCTACCCCACAGCTGATTTAAGCCTGCTGTCTACATGGACAGTCCCAGGGTACAGGGTCAGGATGCACCCCGGCCCATTGTGTGGCCCAGGTCTGCACCAAGGTCGGTGCTGCATGCTGTTCTGGTGGCTGTGGCAAGGGCATTGGGCAGGGGCAACACAGTGATGGCCATGCCAGGGGTGTGACTGAGCCCTGTTAGTAGGGGAGCCAGCAGGTCAGGCAGCCCTTCCCAGTCTAAACTGGACCCCTCTCTCCTCCACATCTCCACATAGGTGTCATTCTTGTTCACATCCCCATCATCCTCATCCTCACTGCTGGAGTCTGACTGTGTCCCAGCACAGGTGGGCCTCAGGGGCAGCTGCCTCTGTGATGGCCAAGGGCCATCCTGCAGAATGGTGTCTTGTATCATAGACTGTGCAGTCAAAAGAAGAGAAAAGAGAGATATTGCAGAGTAATGTAGTACTTGTGTGCCTAACATTGTAGCATACAGGCCCAGTGTAATGTGTATTACCACCCATGCTGCCCTTGCAGTGCAGTACCCATACACCCCATTACCAGTGATCACAGAGGCAATGACACACATGTAGCACAGTAGGTGATTACCTTACAAATGGTCACCCCACCTAGATACCAGTATGTGGCCTACACCCATTGTGTAACACATTCAACAGTCAGGGACTGGCTCGGGTACCATGGACCAACTGCAAAGTCAATACAGCAGCCAACTGGGAAATCAGTAGGGAGGGAGGGAGGGAGCAGGGTGTCACATGCATGTGAATATTCCACATAAATGTGATACTCTAGCTCTGTGTGTTCCCCTCAAATACACCTGCAGTGCCACCAGAACTCTATCCAAATAGATGATAAATGCAAGGAACTGTAGAGGGTAGCAGGTGATGTGAAACACAGCAGAGGCTGGGGAACACATGGAATGATCAAGGCTTTCTGGTGGCCTGTCAAACCCTGCAAACAGGTACATCATTACAGACAGGACATGCAGCAGTGATATCTCATGTGCGTGGTATCCCTCCCGTGGACCATGCAGATGCCTGCCTATGCCTACAGTAGGATAAGTATGCATACCACAGATCTGTGGAGTACATCCTATGCTTTCACACTTTGTCTGTCTGGATGGGACCACCAGAACCTTCCTTCCCCCCCATGCACACCTCAGCACCACCAGTGTATGCACAAACACACAAGCCCAATGTGATGGGGCTAAGATGGTCCTCACTTGTCTGGTTCTGGTCCAACCTGGTTTTAAGTGGCCACCTTCTAGGACACCTGTAACCTCCAGTGGGTGCAGTGTGGAGGCCATCACATCCTCTGCAAGGGCTGAGGGGACAGCTCTGCTGGGACTACCACCTGTGTCCTGGAAGTCTTGGCAAGCCTTTAACAAGATCTGCTTTGTTTGCATCTTCAGATTTCTCAGTCTTTCTTTTACTTCCTGGACAGAGCATCTCCCACCCCTCCACCCCACCATTGGCATTCATGTCTCTGTTATGTCTACCCAGGTGGTCCTTTTTGGCCCTGGTCCCCTCTTTTTGTTTATGAGGCTGTCCCATGTCATATAGGCCTGGGCCAGGGTCAGCACTTCCTCTTCTGTGAACTTGCATTTTCTTTGTCGTTCTTTGTCATCCATGGTCCCTGCATACACATAGCAGAGCACAGAGCCAAGGTACAGTGGTGTGCAGGCCTTAGTGCCCCTAGCCGAGACATGTATGTGTTCCTGCATGGCCAGGCCCAACACACAGCTAGCTGCCTGCCTAACACAGCCCTTTGCCATGTGCAGATCCAAAACCAGTCTAGTCCTTATACAGCATAAACACAGTGCTATAATCACCCATGTCTCTACTGTAGCCCATTCCACGATACACTTACCTGTAGCCACCTGCAGTTCCTCTGTAGAATTTTTGTGGTTCCCTTTGCTCCTTTTGTATGCTACAGGTCCAATGAGGCATGCAAACGAATGCATGCATTCCAGTAATGACATGCAAATACTGAATGTCCCCTCTGACTGTAAAATTAGATCATTTGCACACAGTGTTTGAATACTGCAAGTTTGTACCTTGTAATATCATATTAGCACTAGCAATAGCGATAGTGCTAAAAGTGCATGTGTCTAAATAGTATGTTTCAAAGTTTTCCCAGAAGTAACAAACTGACTTTATAGTGGTCCCCAGAATCTGAATGAGAGCATCTCACAACTGTCTTACCGAGACAAGCTGCCCATCTGCAACATTTACCATTTTCTGAGAAAATTACAGTCCACCATTAAGTGCTTCTCAGGAAAAAAAAATGCTGAGGCCATACAAGTTAGTGATCATATTCTGAATATGATTGATGTTCAGTCTATACTTTTTGTGATGGTACACGTCCTTGAATTTTCATGAGTCAGGCTGATGTCATAAAATAGCATTAAAATTGATTGCACTGAAATGACAAGAATAGAGATTGCTGTGTTTAGGGTTTTAAAATGTGAAAAATTGTTATTGTGATGCAACGTTGGTCTTTGTCCTGCCTAATAAGAACCTCACAGCATTCACGTCAATCCTCCCTATCTCCAACAAAAAAGTGCCCCCCAATGCAGTACTTAGAACTCCACAGTCTGTACCAATACTGAGGTTCATAGCACTGGAAAGGGGCCCATAAGGTGTTTACAGCAATGTTCTGAAATCGAATGAGCAGTTTGCATGTTAGTTAAATGTTGCTATTGGAGTTACTTAAAGCAGCAGTGCAACAAAAGTATTTTTCTAAAAAAGCTGGTTCAGCTACAGTTAATACAAAAATATTAGCATACTTCTCAAACCTACTTTTCTAGATATCTCTTGTACTGCACACCATGAGTTTTTTTTTCTTGATCCTAAACCTTACCAGTTATACAATGCCATTTCTAAGCAAAATGTGCTGGCCATCTTTTTCTATTTAAAGAAAAACTGAAATTAAAACATGTATAAAATACTCTGAGTTTGATGGACCTAGAAAACTTTATCACCAAATAAAACTAGAAGATGTCTAGTGGAATCTTTTATAGTGAAAAGGGCAAGGTAATTTTTTCAGGTTCTGGAAGCTCTGGATGTGTGTCATGGAGGAGTATGTGGATGAATAGGGAAGGGTCTGAAGTGAAGGGGGAGGCAGTTTAGCAGAAGTGTTAATGCGGATGACTGACTGAATAGGACCAGACTGGTCTGAGCTGAGGTAAGCAATGGGCAGGCGTGATGGACTGCAGATCTTTTTCCATCTGTAAACATTTATGTATCTACAGTATGCTGCAATCTTGTTCAGCCTGTGCCATTTTACATAAATAAATCCTGTTTTTATAACCCTTTTATGAGTTGGTATTGTCTTTATTTTTGCCTCATTTCACCTCTCAGTCTGCAGCTTCTGTTGTTGGGTTTCATTGGGCGTGGAGCACAGACTGCATCATTCTTGTTAGGGTCTGATTACAGCTAGTATGCAAATTGCCGCTTCAGAGGCCTGTAGTATTGACAGAACGTGTACTCCTATAATCTAATTAAACAAGCATTTGTCAATGCTGAACATTGGCTGCTTGTTAAGCAATTTGTTTTGCAATTCTGACCCCAAATTTTTAAGATACTTGTTTTGGATTTGCCTTAGAGACATGATATGTGCCATTCATAGTATATTGGCCAAAATTTCATTTTGCACCAGAGGTGCGAAAACATATCTTGTCCAGGATTTTAAAAATGACAAGTCATATTTATGAGGTGGTATGTAAAAATTATGTTGAAAGGTTGGAGTCAAAATATTGAAAATGAGTGAAGTTATGAGTGAACATTGAAATGGTGTAACATTCAATCATAACCTGAGCATTTTACCATATGTGTACACCAAATGTTCAGCATAGCCTTCCTATTAGCCCACCTAATGAACACAGTCGTTGAAAATGTTCAAATCCCGACAAAGCGTAATTTACGTGCTACAGATGCGAAAACAAATTTTAGCCAGGATTTGAATAATGATAACTGTCACATTCGTGAGGTTATGAGAAGAAATGGCTATGTTGAAAATTTGGGGTCAAAATATGTAAGCAATAATGCCCGACAGGGTGGGCGTGGGCAATACGGACCCGGCCAGGGGCGTGAGACCCGGCCGCGCGGGGCGAAGTCCTGTGGCCGGTCAGTATCTATACCGCCACCCTGAAGAAACATTAATACGATAAAATGAGGCACTGCAAAAGAAAAAAGTTTAATAAAAAAGAAGCTAAAAATTGTTTAACAAAAGTTTTGTAGTCATTTTTAGTAAAGTAGTTCCTCCTCCAGTATGGATTTTTGTCCTATTGGAGAGTCTGTTGGGGAGGTTGGTCTGCAGTTTGTGGCGGGGCTCTGCTGGTGTGCAGTTTACGTGGTTGCGATACGGGACTGCTTGCTGAGTAAAGAGGAAGCTAGCAAGACAGCGAGGCGGAGAGGAAAAGAATACCCTGCTGCACATAGATAAATATGTGTATGGGGTAATGGCAGTCAGTCAGCAGTGCGATGGTAGTGGGCGCCCGAAATCAGCTGCCTAGAGCTGGAACGTGAGTTAAACAGCAGACGGAGGATTAGTGATAGGACACTGAGAAAGGGGTGGCTGCATTGTGGAGATACCGAGTTCCTACTGTCAGATTTTGTTTATTTTACAGCAGGCGTTTTCTGTTGGGAAATGCGGAAGAGCCAGCTTTATGTAGTGGCGCTGCAGTTTTGAATAACTTCGTTGGTGACTGCGGTGATGTAAAGTAAAATCCGACGGACAGCTTGACTTTCATTTAAAATATTTATTTTTTCATTTGTGATACTTTTTGATGTGGCCAGGTCTGAGCCCGTTGGAGGTTACTGTTTGGGTTCATGTGGCAGGTGGCACTGAATTGGGGAGGTAGGGGCAGGATCTCTCGCTAGCGGTGCAAAAATAGGCGTCAATTTCAAATGGAGATGATGCATTTTATCCAATTAGGAGCGAGGTGGGTACTAGGATACTAGAGTGGTTAAGGGGCAGTATAGGCTGGTACTTCTTACTTGCTGGTCATCTATTGAAACAATGTACCCCTATCTTGAGGTACTGACCAATCAGATTGCAGCAAGTAAAAGCCCATTCTAATGAAAATTACTAAAGTTACAAGGCTGCGTTCATGAAACTTCAATGTAGGCTCATAACTTTGTTTTTAAATATTTGTACACTAAATTTTCAACATAGCCTTCTTATGACCCCACCTCATGAAAAATAGTGGGGAAAATTTTCAACTCCTGCCTGAAAAGTGATTTCGCGCAGTGACTGTGAAATCACCTTTTGGGATGCTAAAACACATTTGGGTCAGGATTTGAAAAATGACAGCTGTCACATTCATGAGATGCTGTGAAGAAATGGCTATGTTAAAAGGTTGGGGTCAAAACATGGAAAATTAGCAAAGTTATGAGCCTGCATTTGTAAATTCCAACATAGGCTCGTGACTTTATTGTTTTTTTAACATTTGTGCCCCAAATTTTCAACATAGCCTTTTATGACCCCATCTCATAAACAATAGTGGAGAAAATTGTCAACTCCTGCCTGAAAGGTGATTTTGCACAGCGACTGCAAAATCACCTTTCGGGATGCAAAAACACATTTTGACCAGGATTTGAAACAATTACAGCTGTTATATTCATGAGGTGCTGTCAAGAAATGGCTATGTTGATAATTTGAGGTCAAAATATTGGAAATTAGCAAAGTTATGAGCCTGCATTCGCAAACTTCAATGTAGGCTCCTAACTTGGTTGTTTTTTAATATTTTTACTCCAAATTTTCAACATAACCTTCTTATGACAGACATAAGGCAATCATAGTGGGGGGTAGGAGGAAGTACACTGCTGGTTAACTAGGATCTGCAGTTTATCCAATAGGTAGGAAATGGGCGACTAGGTGGGCCAAATGATCCTTATCTGCTGTCAAAGTCTGTTTCTATGTTTCTATGACCCCACCTCATGAACAAGGGTAAAGAAAATGTTCAGCTCATGCCAGAAATGTGATTTCACACAATGACTGTGAAATCACCTTTAGGACAGATTTACCTAGTGTCATTTGGATTGTTCATGGTGGGTGTCCCAAAAAGGTATGTTGAAAATTTTGGGCAAAAATATTGAAAAATACCCAAATTATGCTATTAAGTTCAAAACCTCATTGAAATATATTGAATGGCACACCTGATTTCCTCAGTTTGTGGTCCGGTGTTGAAGAGTGAAGATGTCTCTGTGCTCTGGAGAAGAACACAGCATTGGACCCCACTGAGTAAGTAAGGGCTTGGGAGTGAGTGGGGTGGTGGGCGCTGAGTGGGAGGGTCGGGTGGGGGATTAGCAGGCGTAACAGACAACGATGGCCAGTTTTCTGTTTTACAGGATTCAAATAAAGAAAAAAAACAATGAGGGTTGGTTTTCTATATTGCATGAGATGACACGGGATTGGGCACCCCAGTCTCAGTGTTATGTTTATGGGGGATGGGTACTGAGGAGGAGAGTCGGGTGGGGGTGAAAAAAGAAAAAACTACAAGGGATGACACTGGGGATTGGCACCTCCAGTGTCAGTGTTATCAGTTTTTGTGGGGGTGCTCAAAGGGCGAGTGGTGTGGGGGTGAGCAGTTACAAGGCGCCAGCTACAGACATTGAGAAATGGTCTTCTTTATTACAGGCAATATATTAATAAAAGAAAGAAAAAAAGATAAGAGGTGACAACACTGGGGAATGGAAGGCACCCCAGAGTCTGTGATATGTTTGGGGGTGGTGGGTGCTGGTGGAAGAGTCGGGTGGGGGGGCCAGTTAGTGGGGGCAGAAACAGACATCGATGGTTGTGTTTTAGACTGACAGGCCACTTTGAAAGCCGCTCAGCTGTTTGTTGATGGCTTCATGCAAATCAAAGGACTGAAGCCCTCTCTAATTGGAGCAGCTTCGGTCCTTCGAAATACACAAAGTTTCAGCCCACCAAGCAGAGGGTGATGTCACGAACACAGCCCATGGTCATTGATGTAGACTGCCGAACCCTTGCTTTTGTGAACTGCAATGGGCTCGGCAGTGCCCCCTTCCGATATCCCCTATCATTGCCACAAAACATTGGGTGTGCAAGTGCAGCCAATGTAAAAAGGTTCACCAGCAGCCAACCGGCCAGCACAGTAGCAGAGCTACTGTATGCTAGTAATGCTAGTTATCCAGGTTTGAGAACATGCCCAGGACACTTGCAGACCAGCTGGGGAGAAAGCCTGAGCATTCCACAGGCCACTCCCCTCCTCCAGGTTGGAAGGTGTCTGATACCACTGTGCCAGCACCTCCTGAAACACCACAGGTGGGGTGGTGGGTGGGACAGCTACAGCAGGGCAAAGATGCATGACTTGTGGGCCATGCACTCCTCTTTTGTGCATGTTATAGCCAGCATCTTGGGATGGGGAGAACAAACAGGAAACATCTGGCTGACAGGATGGCAATGTTCCCAGGCACTTTTGGGTCCATGTCCACTGTTCGCATGACACTGAAGTTCCTCTGTGAACTCAGTCCTCAACAGAGGATATGGTAGCCCCAATGGCCCAGTTATGAACAGGTAAGGTAAATCCATGAGATGTAAGGAGTCTCTAGCGTTTGTAGAAGCAAAAGGACAATGCAGTTGCTAACAGGGAGAGACACAAGGTGGTCATGCTGGAGACAGTGAAAACTGTCAACATAAAAGTTTGTCTGCAAATGCATTCTGTGTGGAGCCTTATGCTTTTAGCACTAAGATACTGTACCTTAAGCCAAAGGACCCACAGATCCATGGTACCTCTGGGTGGAACCCTCATCAAGAGGGTTTCTTGCCATCAGTACCCTGAAGTGGTGGTAGTTCCTTTGGGGACAGACACCATGAAAGGCCACATGAACATAACAACAGCTTATAAATTACTACAGTCCAACCAGCGTACTAACAACAATACCTTATCAACAGCATTGAGCTACTGACAGTACTCGGCAGCCTCATCCAATATAAGTGTAACCCACCCATTGTCATAGGGTTAATAGTTAGACTGGTATTTATTCTCTAAAAATGTTTTGCACTGAATGGGTTAATGTTCTAGCCCTGTTTTCAAAATGTCTGAGTGTTTCTTGTAGTTTTACAAACTGCCTAGCAATAGGGTTTCCCTCTGTGCTACGCACAGCCTGTGCCTATTGGTGCAACATTTTCCTTAGTACATTTCCAACCCACCTGGGGCTTACAAAAGGGACCCTGGTCCTGCCAAATGCTTTTCTGGAGTTTCTAAAGCTTAGCATTCCATTATTGGAGCCCACTGGCCCTGGACACCTAAGATTGCACTTCTCCCACTCTGACCATCCGTAGGGTACTTGCAGGCCCAGGATAGTGTCAGGCTCCTGGGTCCGGGTGACACCAGCTGTCTCCAGTGCAGGACTCCAGAGGCTTGAATCCCACTTGGATCTGGGATTGAGGATAATGGGGACCTATTGATGGCTCACCCCCAAGAAGGGCCACCTGATGATGTCTGCATTACCATCCCATCTCAGTAAAGGAGGAGTGTGTCGCTGAGGCATAGGTCAGGAAGCATAGGAAAACCAGGAGCAGTTGTAACATTCCCAAGCAACATTTTATTATTATCGATAACAGTAAAATAAAAAATGTTATTTATTTAGTTTTTGTTGACCGGGAAAGGAGAACCAGACAATTCTGCCTATATTCAGCCTCGTCCCGGGGGAGGGGAATAGAGATGTATGCCAACTGACACTGAACCAGATTAAGCTGTTACTGATATTTTTAGTGAATGGGGGAAGTTTGGCCAGGACACCGGAGAAATTCCCCTACTCGTCAGTAGGGGAATCTTTAACCCGTCCGGAGGATGGCGGAGTCAGTTCTTTGTCTTGAGACGGCGAGGTGCAAGAGGAAGGCAGGTTGTAGAGCCTGTCTCCTCGCTGACACCTGAATTGCTTGAGCCAGATGTTTTTTCGAAGCTGCTACAGTTCTACTGAGGATGGTAATATGGATGTGCATTTACCTGCTTCTGGTACAGATCTTATGCACCCATAAGATTCTTCTGACCATCAGTTGTGGTCTCAGTGAGCGGAGCAGAGTGCAACTCACTCTTTAACAACTTCTCCTTCTTGAAGAAGCCGACCATTTGAAAAAGCAAGCACTTTTGGATTCTTTCATTCTTCAGGTTTGGAACCTGTGGGGGCCTGACTCTCCCACTCACCCGGCTGTGCGTCGTTTGCTAATGATACTGGTACTGACACTCTTGCACGCTCTGCCTATGTTTTCTCCATGGGTCTGGACCAGAGCTCTGCTACAGTATTTTCTTTCTCTGCTTCTAAATCACAGGATTGAGCTACTAAGAAGGGTACTCTAGTAAGTTTCATTGGGCTGACTTGCCTTTGCCAGAGGAGAACCATGGTTGGTGGAGAAATCCCTTACGGTGGTGGGCTGGGTCCGTTCTCCTGATTCCCCTCACTGGATTTCTGGGTTTGCTCTGATTTGGATTCCTGGGGTGTCTCTGGCCCCAACTACTAACCACCATTAGTAAGTACTTCTGTTATTTCTGACTCTGACACACCGAGGTCCCCTATACTGTCCGCTCCTGCAGGTTCTCCTTTGGCCTGGCCTCCAGACCCTGTCTCTTCTCCCTTGCATTTGGATCTTACTTTGGAACTGACTCAGCACCCTGTCCTTCCTACAACTTCTGCTACTGACCTTTTGAACTTGCCTCTCAAGGCTCCTGATTACTGGCTGAGTGACATTTCCGATTTTTCAGCCATCCCTAGGAATATCCCTATGGAGGTTCAGAATAGGCCTCTGGCTCCTGCTTTACCTTTACCTCCACCTGTACTACCACCTAACCAAAAGACTTATGCCTCTTTTTTCCAGCAAACTGTTTATCCTGCTAAACGTCATAATGCGGTTAGACTTGTGTATAAGGGGAGCCTTGACACTTTTCCTGATTGTGTGTATGTTGGTAGAACACTTTTGAAAAATGATTTGCAGTTCACTGTTTCTGAATTATATGCCTTGATTCATGTATCGGGGGGGAAATGATTTTGATATCAGCTTTAAGCTGAGTAGTGGGCTGGATAAATTTTGGGCTAGATATCATCAAAAAAAGCATACCCCTCTTTAGTCCTCTTTCGAGGTGGTTCCTTTAACAAGGCCCGCTCACAAGACTATTATGGTTCTGTTTCACAATGAGGGGTTAGCGTGACTGACCTCTTGTTTTGGCTGAAACAGCGCTGTACAGTTACTGGCCATCTTGAGGACATTTTGATTCTGAAAGGATATGGGAGGGAGGTTGGCCCATAAGGTTATCTTACACTTTCGGACGGGGATGGCTTTCAGCATTTACCAAATAGCTTTTTGGGTAGGGATAGAGGGTTCTCTTCTATCCAGGCCAGCCCAGGACCTGTTATAAGTGTGGTCAGGTGGGCCACATTAGTAGTGTTTGTGATCTTCAAAAATGCTTTCTGTCATGAAACAGGTCACTCCAGTTCTCATTGTGGTAACTTAGTCAGGTGTAACTTATGTGGAGCCACTGGCCATGCTTATGCTTCCTGCCCTGAAGTGGCCCATAAAAAACCTGCCTCGGCAGATCCTGAGGAACAACAGTTGTTGATTACTACTGCTCAGAGGGAGTTGCCAGCGACTTGTCCCAGAACCACCTCTTGACCCTTTGCCTCAGTGTCCAGCCGTCTCAGTCTGGTCCCAGGTCTCCCAATATCAGAGGGTATTTCACCCACTTCAGTTCTACTCCAGGCTCAGTTCTCCCCCGTCCCTGTCACTCTTCTCCTCCGCCTTCCTTTCCTGCCGCTCCTGCTGTTGAGCGGTTTCTAGTAGAGCCTCACTCTTTGGAGCCCTTGCTTGACCCTTCTTTGAACATTATGCCCCTCCTTCCCCTGTCTCTGACCCTCCAGGAGGAAAATGACAACTAGAAGTATCAGTCTGGGTCTCAACCTTTACTGAAGGTCTCCAAGACTCGCCTGCTTCTCTTTCAATCGATATCAAGTGTTAGATGAAGGCGTTGTCTCTGAGGCCAATCAGCTTCTTCCTCTGCGGATTCACATTCACAAGATCTGACAGATGATGTTGTACCATGGCTGCTCCTTCTTCTGGTTCTAAACCTCCACCTAAACGGGTAGAGTTAAGAAGAAAAAAGAGTTGAACCCTCTTATGACCTTTTATATATCTTTGATTTCTTCACTGCTTTTCTCTCTTATAATGTTAATAGCATTCAGCAGGTCAGAAAGGAGCTGTTTTCATCTCTTGGTTCTCACCCCGAGTATTTTTCCTTTACAAGACACCAGACTCCATTCCCTTCCCAAAGTAGCCAAGGCTACTAGGGAATGAACCTCTGGTGTCTCTTACTGGTCTCTTGGTACTGAGAGTTGCTCTGGTGTAGGTATTTTCTTCCATCACCTTCAGCCGACAGTTTTGAAACTCTTAGACCTGATTCCTGGCCACGCCCTGTTACTGGATTTTAATATCCAACAAATCTCCTTCCGTGTCATTTCCATTTATGCCCCCCAATCTAAAGCTGAGCATACTGCTATGTTTCATCTCATTAGCCCATATCTCCATGTGGCCCACAATGTCATTGGGGGTTAATTGTGGAATCAGTAAGCTTGATAGGGGTTCCTTTACAACAGACAAAATTTTTGGAGATATGTCTGCTCTGAGCTCTATTACATGTCTGACTGGGTTGAAGGATGCATTTTTGACGCACTCTGGAAAACGTGCACGCACGTTTTCCAAGAGGAATTTGTCAACCCATATCGATTTTATGTTTATTTCTGCTTCTTTAAATATTGTTTGTACTACTGTTCAGCCTGTGGAGTACTCTGATCATTGTTCTTTATCCCTGCTTTTGGGCAGCCCGGCGGCCCCCCTGGCCCCGGTTATTGGAAATTTAATTCTTACTTACTGTCACAAGCCTCTTTTCTCCAGCATATTAGTTATGTTTTGCATTGTAAGAAGACCTTTGACAACTATGACTCTCCCCTCGTATGGTGGATGGAGACCAAATTGGAACTCCGGACTTTGCTTATGAGGCATAACAAATGTGTTCTGTCTTCCGCTTATGTGGATTATCTGAATGATCGAAAACATTTGCATTATCTCTTTTCCCTTTCTTATTCTACTAAACATGGCTTTTCAGACCAAATTTCCCATATTAAATCTAAGATGTTATCTTATCACTCCACTCAGTGTGATGGTTTACGCCTCAAATAGCAATTTTGTATGACTGGTACTCTTCCTGAGGTTTGCCCTTTGCTTCATAACCAGAAGCATTTAGGCCACCAGTTGATGTTGATGCTCCGAGATTCTGAGGGAATCCTCTGAACCTACCCTCTGATCTTTTACATGTGGTCACTGATTATGCTATTTCTTTATTTGGTTGCCCTATCCATACTGACCCCGACTTTGTTTCTTTTTTTCAGGGTCTTACTCTTCCTCAGGCTCCCTCTGACCTGCTTCAGGCTTTGTCTGCTCCTTTTACGGTTTCCGATCTTTCAGCCACTATTAAATCTTTAGCCCCAAGAAATCCCCTGGTCTGGATGGTCTTCCTTCTGAACTGTTTTACAATCTTAGGTCAGGAAATTTCTGAAGAACTTACCATGGTGTTTAATTTCCTTTTGCAGCACTCCGAGCTTCCTTTGGACATGGCTACTGGTGTGCTGATTTTTTTTATTTAAGGAAGGGGACAAATTGGATATCTCCAATTGGAGACCTATCAGTCTCCTCAATATTAACTTTAAGTTGTTGACTAAGGTTTTGAATAATAGACTGCTAATGTAGCTCCGTATCTCATTTCCCCAGCTCAATCTTGTACCGTCCTGGTAGGTCTATCACTTGCCTGTTGATTTTTTTACATGAGGTATTTACCTGTCATACTCTTTCCCCCCTGGAACGAGTGCTGCTTTCTCTGGACCAGAAACAGGCCTTTGACAATGTCAGTCACTCCTTTTTATGGTATACATTAGCCCAATATGGTATCCCTCATTCCTTTATTGTTTGGTTGCAGTTAATGTATAAATCTGCTACGGTCAAACCTTGTGTTAATGGTTATCTTGGACCTTATGTCCCCATTCACAAGGGTGTTCGACAAGGTTGTCCTCTCAGTCCATTGTTATATGCTTTTCCATCGATCCGCTTTTGCATCTTCTTCACTCTGCCCCAGATGTTCTCCTGCTCCACTTGCTTGGTCAAATGGTCCCATATTCTGCTGTTGCTTATGCTGATGATCTTATCATTTTGACAAAATATATTGTTTCAGCAGAAGCAGCCATCCTACTATTATGATTCTAGCATTTTTCTGGAATGCAACTTAATGTCCTTAAAAGTAAAGGCAGATTTTTTGGGATCTCTGACCCCTCTGTCTACGTGGCTGGTGTTCCGATTACTGTTACAGATTTGCGAATCTTGGGGATCTCCTTTGGTAGCCTACAGATGGATGTTGTCAACTGGGACACCAAGCTTCAGCTGGGGAAGGATATGTTGCTTTCCTGGTCCAAACAGAAAATGTCCTTTCGGAAGAAAGTCTATCTGATTAAGGCTTTTCTTTTACGCTTTTTATTTTTCTTAGTGCTCTTTTTCCTGTACCAAAATGTAGGGAAGCTGCCTCAGGCTTTTTGGGGCAGCAGACTCAATCCTATCCATTGCATTGTCCTTTATTTTCCCTTGACCAAAGGGGGCCAAAATATGGTTAACGCTATTCTGTTTCTCTTCTGTCAATTGCTTTTTGCTAATTTTCACCCCCGCTATAGGCCTGAGCTGGACTTTGGTGTGCCAGTTTTAAGCATTCTATATCCCTGCGGTATGAGGCTTGGGAGAGTGTTCAGCTCTGGTGGCTCTGGCAGCTTGACCCCCAACTGAATTATCTTCAGGATGTTTTTGTCAAATTCTGGCAGTGGGGGTGACTTCTGCTTCCATTCAGCTTCACTCCAAAAAACAGCTTTATTCTCTGATACTTCTGATGCATTTTCAGGATGGTGATCCTTTTCCCAAATGCCCGCTTCCATTTCATGTGGCCCTACTCTGTTCTCTTTTGGATAAGCGCTTCCCAGACAAATTAAAGGATTTCCACTGGCTGACTTGTGATGAACGTTTGAATGTTAAATCAAACCAAAAACATAAGCAGGTCTCGGAGCAGAATTGTTCCAGACCTTTATACATCCTTCAACCTGTGACCATCGATCATTTGTTTTTTCTTGTTCTTATATTTCAGCATATTGGGATTTTTGTTTACATTGACTAAACTGCCCATTTTCCATCAGGTTACTAATTCAAGGCTTTTGTATGGGGACTACCCTCTTCCTGGTTGAAATGGGACAGTAGTACTTTGAATATTATTTTTGTCTTCATAAAGTGGTATATTTGGAATTCAAGGTGTCTTTTCACTTTGCAACAGCTTCAAATCTCTCATGCTGAATTGTATGGTAAACTATTATATGAATTACAAAAATTTTTTTTTCTGAACTGAAAGTTTTTGATCGACCACGTTTGCTGCAACTTTGGAGGAATTTACCATGTATTATGGAGTCCGATGTCCCTGTTACTTGAGCTTTATTGTTGGACATTATTGTTTTTCTTTGTCTTTATTGTACTTTTTTTTAATTTTTGTTTTCTTGTTTTGGTTTGTATGATTTCCTAATAAAAACTTCCCCTACTCTGCCAGTAGGGGGGAACCTTGACTGACTGCTGCTCAGATGGCCAGTGCCGAGGAGATGCCGGAGAAGATGGACATTGAAGTTACAGGAGAGAGGACCTCACTCTCCTGTAATCGATTCACAAGAGGCCACTGATATTGCTCTTGTTGCTGCTGAAATTATCGACAGAAGCTCAATAGAGGATCTTTCCTCAGAGCACATGAATGGAACTCTCTTTATGTTTGTGGACCGTACAGGTACTTTAGACGCTTTGTCTGCTGCGCAGATTGAATTGGACTTGTAGAAAAATAAATAGCTTTTGTTAAAACAAGTTTAGGATCTGGATCAAGAGCATGCTGAGTTACCCGATAACGTTTGTTCTGTCATCCCCGGCAAAGTGGCTGTCAATTCCCGATGAGTCAGCAGAGTGCTGGCGTGGATTTTAGTCAAACAGGCACTCCTCGATCGATCTCTGCCAATTATGCCTGAAGGAGTTTCTGAGTCTACGATGGAAATACAGGCTGGCAGTTTAGACAGAGAACCCCGTTGTGCTCACAGCCTTTAAGCTCTCAGTCAAAAAAAAGGGAAACGCCTAGGTCCGAGGCATAGTTCACAGAAGGACTTTGCAATTTTAGAGCTTGAATCATGGGCTCAGGACGCTTCATCCTCTACTGTCTTTTCTTTTCCCTCCAATCAAACACAAACAAGTTGGAGTAAGGATGGCTGTCAGAGGAGTCTGTTTCTGTTGCGTGGGTCGTCAAGCCTCTTTCCATGCAAGACCCCCTCAGGAATAAAGAGGCTGGGGGCCCAAACTGGTCCCCAGTGCATGCCCTGGAAGATGCAGGATGGGAACTTTCAGAGGGTGCGTCCTGGACTTCTGATACTCAGGATCCCTCCTACATCAGAATGTTGAAGAACGCAACTGTAGCTGTGGCCACCAACATAGCATCTCAACAGAGCTCCAAAGAACCCCAGGGCAATGTTATTTCTGTGACTAATAATTCTGATTCTGTCTCTATTTTACCTAATAAGATTGTTAATGTGCCTACTCTGATAGCAAGTAATGAAGATGGCAGGGTAAGGGTGGAGTAAGGAGATGACAGAGTTGATTCCCCTTCAGGGCTGTATACAACTTCTGATAATATGGTTAATTCAAAAGCTAGAGGTGAGACTTTAACTGAAGATGTAGATAATGTAAGATTAGGCCCAGCTCCAGCCCTAATACAAAATATGACAGAGGGGAGAGGAGTACCTGAGGCTATGTTCAAGTTTTCTGACCTCTTTCAAAGTAATGGGGGGCCAGCACCATGTCGCAATGCGGTCAGACTTCTTTACAAAGGTGGTTTAAGTGAACCCCCAAACAGAGTGTATGTTGCTAAAACCCTGCAAAAGGGTTGATGCATTTTTTCTTTAGAAATTTTTGCTTTGATTGGATTAGGTAATGCAAATTATGATGTCAGTTTTAAAATGTCTCCAGTTTGGACAGGGTTTTGGGCCAATAATCAACATGTAAGAACTCTCCTGAGTGGTCCCCTTTTCATGCCATTCTCTTGACAAAGCCTGCAGTTAAAAATATTACGATAATGTTCAAAAATGAAGGAGTGAATATCGAGGATATTCTTTTTTGGCTTAGACAGCACTGTGAAGTTTTAAATAAACCCACCCCTACCTTAGACAGCGAACAGATCTGGGATGGAGGGTGGAGGGTAAGAGTGTAGTTTTATACTATCAACTCTGGGCCTGTTCATCTTCCAAGTTCTTTTTACTTAGGAAGGGATAGAGGGGCTATTTTTATGTGGGACAACCTAAGTCCTGTTTCAAGTGTGACTCTCAGTCCCACTTACATTCTACTTGTGATACGGTGAAATGCAGTCATTGTTTGGAGTTTGGGCATAGTTCTGGAAATGTCAGAATCTTTTTAAATGTATTTTTGTGTGGCGTAGAAGTCACGACACAGTCAAGCTTGCCCTGGGCTTGCATAATCGGGATGTTTCTTCTCATGAAGGATCATTAATTTGGCACAACAACAACATGCCAAAAGAGTGGCTGAACAAAGTTTAAGAGCTGGGCTGGATTCCTTGAGTCAAGGCCCTAATGATAATCCTCAGATTCAGAGCACTGGGCAAGAGGACCAATGTCTCAAATGTGGAAGGTGGTGTAGAAAGTCATCAGGCGGTTTATGACCCCCCCCACAGGATGTTAGGTAGAGGCTCAGTTAGACATGCCCCCTCCCTCTCCCCTGTAGAAAATACAGCTTTTAAGATGGTGTCTCAGAAGAGGAATAGGTTAGGGAAAAGTGTTTCTAAGCAGGTTAGTAATGTCCCTCCTCCAGACTCCTGGAAATCTGGCAACAAATTTGCGGTTCTATTGTCTAATACCACTGATAGGGACTCTGAGGATTAGGGTACAGACACTTCCTCTATCCTTTCTAATACGGATACTGATGGGGGGCAGGTCTGATTCTATTGCTAAGCAGACAAGACAGAGCAGAAAGTCCAGAATTTCTTAGAATGGTAGTATAGTCCTTTTCCTTTTTTTTTTAGATGGCCCACTTATCGCTTACCTCTATAAATATTAACAGTATTAAGGGAGAAAAGAAGTTCAGTGGTGTTATGTTAAATTTACAGGATAATCCTAGTCATATTACCTGCCTTTTGGATACTAGGATAAAATCTAACAGGGAAATGCAGCAAGCCTCTCGCTTGGCCCCTTGGAGCATCCTTTTGGTCCACAGGGCCAGATACCTGTGACTAGATTGGAATTATTTTTAATCCTCATCTGCAAGCTCTAGATTATTAGATATTTCCAAGGACAGCATTAATGTTAGACATTTCTTATTGTAGAGAAAGGTTTAGATTAATTGCTGTTTTGCCCCTCAGACCAAAGCATCTAGGGCAGCTTTGTTTAGAGACATCCAGCCTTATTTACACACCTCTAGATTGATCCTATGGGTTTGGGAATTTTAATTGTAGCCTACATCAGGCTGATAGGGGTCTCAGACTTCAAAGATGTTTAGCGATTCAGTCTCTCTTAAACAGATAACATCTACAGCTGATTTGAAAGATGCCTATCATTGTCTTCACCCTTCAGGGGGTTTTACATATTTCAGGGAATGATTAGAAGTAGAATAGATTTCATTTTGCGTCTATGGTTTTACAGGTATTAGACTGCTCTACTATGGCATGTGAGTTCTCTGATCATGTGGCTTTAAGGGCAAAAATAACATGATTAGATACTCAAGGTTGTAAAAAAAAGTGGAATTAAATGAAATGCTATTATGAGATCCTAAAGTTCAGAAAATGTGACTAGGGAATGGACTGCAAGACAATCAGTTGTAGAAAGTTACGATGACATAGCAGATTGGTGGGAAGATACAAAACTTTCCTGGAGGCAGTTTTTCCAACGGAGAGCTAATACTGAGAGTAATAAAACTATTTAAATTATTTGGCTTTAAGACAGCAATTGCAGCATTTGAATTCCCTCTGAATCCTCTCCTTTGATTATGGGTCTCAGATTGCAGCTGTTAGTAAATTGATGAGGGCTTCAGTATAATAGAGCCCAGTCCTTAGGACAAGAGGCCAGATTTGGGACTCAAATATCAAAGGTGGTTTTGACCCTATAAGGATTGTAAAAATAGGGTAGATTCTAGAGTTATTACAGAACTAACAACTCCCTCAGGTAATAAGGTCAGTACTCCTGAGAAATTAGTAGTATAGTAGAAGAAAGGTCCAGCAGTTATTTGGTAAGACCCCATGTGTACAAGGCCACTGAGCTTTCTGCAATTTTAACTCTACCCTAGGTTCTTTCAGATGATGTGTCATTTTGACTGTGGACATTACAGAATCTGAGGTTCGTCAGCTATAGGAACCTTGAAATCAGTTTCTGCCCTTGGCATGGATGGGATTGGTGCAGACTTATACAAATTGTTTAAAGAAGATTTGGCCCCTGCCCTTACTATTCTGTTTAATTGCATGCTCACTAGTTCTAAGTTCATGGCTTCTATGCAAGAAGCAGTGTTGGTGTTAATATATAAAAAAGACCCCACTGATGACATTAATAATTGGAGGCCTCTGAGCCTTTTAAATACTGACCATAAATTACTGGCAAAGAATTTATTAACAAGGCTTATAAAAGTATAATTTTATTTGATCAGTCCAGAACAGACGTGTGGAATTCCAGGAGACAACAGTGTGACAATCTTATTGTCCTATAGAACTTTTGTTCAGGGTGACATAAGGAACCTGCAAGGATGAGTAGTGGAGGTAGACCAGGAAAGACATTGATAGAATGTCACATAATTTTGTTTTCTGTACTGGAGGA
This sequence comes from Neoceratodus forsteri, assembly GCA_016271365.2. Taxonomy (NCBI): domain Eukaryota; kingdom Metazoa; phylum Chordata; order Ceratodontiformes; family Ceratodontidae; genus Neoceratodus; species Neoceratodus forsteri. Next base: position 896,587,458 of record CM057451.1, on the reverse strand, counting down.
CTTTGGAATACCACTTGTATTCATTTTGTGGATTAGGGGTATGTACAAGGAGGCTGTTATTATTCCTAATGTGAATGGGTGGAGTAGAAATCAGGTTTTAGTCAAAAGAGGGGTAAGGCAAGGTTGTCCCTTGAGCCCCTTAATGTATGTATTTGGCATTGATACTCTCATCAGAGCAATTATACAAAAGCAGGAGGTTAAAGGAATACAGGTGTCCGAAGGGATCTCCCGGGGTAAAATCTTAGCTTATGCAGACGATTTGGTGCTTACTTTGGGAATTGATACAAAGGAGGCCCTTCTTAATGTCTTCAGTTCTTATTCCTTGGTGTCAGACTCTCAGATTAATTTTGACAAAAGTATGGGAGTGCCATTGGGGCCACTCCGATCACAGATTCTGGTACTATAGGTGGTATTAGGATTTTGTTAGAACCCCTCAAAGTGTTAGGTGTTATGTTTTGGTCCCAGGAATGCTCAACTCTTGAATTGGGAATCTGGGCTTACTAGAGTAGGATAGGTTGATCTCAAGCTGGAAGTATAAGCAGATAGGTCAAAGAAAAAGAGTTTATTTAATTAAGTCCTTACTAGTTCCAGTTTTTTTGTTCATATGTTGTGTTTTTCCCCTTCCAGTGTGAATTCACACTAGATTATACAGCATTTTTTCAGGCCTTCTGGGGCTCCCGTTTAAATCCCATAAAGAGGGAATTTACTTATAAACCCATTCAGAGGGAGGGGTTGGTTGGGATGATTAATCCAGAGGCCTTTTTTTTTTAAGTATTTTCTCTAGTTACAATGTGGGGTTAGCTATGAGGCCAGGGGCAAAACTATGGAAGCCTCTAGTAATGGGAACAGGGTAATAGCAGGTTATTAGGAAAGATATTTGGACTTCCCGTATATGGTCTGGAAACATTGAAACAGGTTATGAGATGGGGTCTTAATCCACACAGTTTTCTATCTTTGGATGGGAAGGCTATCAATAGTTCCATTTTACTTTCTGAAGGTCAGCATCCTACAGAATCTCCTCTATGTCCCTTAAACAAAGTGGCAGTGATCTTAAAACAGTTAACAATCCCTAGAATCCCCCCATATGTGTGGGATTGCTTATGGTTAGGAAAGTATAGCAGACTCAGCATGAAGGAAAACCATAAGCATAAACAAGTCACTAATAGGTATTGTTCACGAGATACTTGCTCCCAAATTATTGAAACATAACAACATTTGTTTGAGGAATATATTTTTGAACGGGCTTTTTGGATTCTATTGGCCAAAGAATGGCAAGAACCTTACTTTTCTAGGCTGTCTTATCCTGATATTATGTAAGGGACAAGCCCTTTATTATGTGGAAAGTATCATTCTGACACTGTATATGTTGTACACTCTATAATTAGATACTCTATCTGGCAGGCTCGCTGCCTGTTGGTCTTACAACAAAAATGGGTTTCTCAAACTGAGCTTATGGGGAGTATTAGGAAGGCTTTACAAAAAGTTATTTAATTTGATATGGTACATAGGTCAGATTTACAATTCAAACATTTATGGATTAATTGTGATCAATGGATTAACATGTGATTCTATTTAGATATATATGTATTGTTTTATTTTGTATTCAGTTTATGAAGGACGTATTATGATGTATTTATTATGTTCTTTTCTTTTGCAAAGATTGTTGTGTTCTACTTGTATTTGTATTTAGCTTGTAATGAAGTCCACTTTCTCTAATAAAAATTCCCCTACTCTCCAGTGGGGAAGCTGCTGATGGGCTGTCAGTCATGGCAGACAGCCGAAGGGAGCAAGATGTGGATGCTGGTGTACCTGCAGAAGAGCTGCTCTCCACCTCTGCAAGTCCAGTAATGGAGATCGCTGCAAATTCAGAAATGCAGCAAAATGCTAGTTGTCATGTTTCTGGTGAAAGAGAGGTGGTACTATATCCAGAAACGGAGGAGGAGTTGTTGCAATACTTTATCACACAAAATAGGAATAGAGTGCTTGAATTAATGAAAGCTACCAAAGAATTGTAGCACCCACCAGAATGACACACAGAAACAGATAGCAAACACCAGGCTGATGCTACAGAAGAACCAAGTGGGTCGAAGAGCCAAACACCCACAGCAGAATGGCTTGACAGTTCAGTGTCGGGCGAAGCAGCTGATGCGGCAACATCAAACATTCTGAATGTGTCATAGCCACCGCCCAAAACAGCTTCACCAGCGGCGCTTAGTGGTGCAAGCCAAGGGACGGCAGGACTGTTGAAGCAGTTAAACAGAAACATACCACTAATAAAAGTCAAACCATATTGATTATGACTTAATGTGGCACAAAGGGGAAGGCAAAATGTACAGATGTTAATGAGGGGGAGAGGTGCAACATTAATGCTGAGAACACTGAAGCAGAGTTGGGGAGTGTCAGGCACAAGCTAATTAACACAGGTTGGTGCCAAAATGACTCAGGTAACTGGGTTTCTGATCTAAGCCACAGCCCCATTCCTGGGAGGCCAGGCATGCAGAAAAGATAAATCAGACTGTTTCACCTTGGACGGATATAACAGACAATTCTAAGGTATATGCTTTACAACATAGAACAGAGGTGACCTTTATCACTGATAGTGATATGGAGTTACAAACTGTAAGCTACTCTCCTGAGGACTGCACACAACCCCCACCCCCCAACCAACCCACAAAGCAATCCACCTTCAACTGGAGAAGGGCCCAATACTCATACCCACATCTGGGGAGAACGGATGGATACTGAACAACCCATGCCACAAACCAGAACACATACTGAAACTGCACAGCAGTTATGGACCAAATTTCACTCCAGAGATAACCACTTCCAAAATGCAGCACCAGCCCAACGTAGGAACACAGTAAGGCTGCAGCATTTGGGAAGCTTGGAGGTTGCCCCGATAGGATCTATATGGGTAGAACTCTAATAAAATAATCTATGCATTTCTTTTCCAATGAAATATATGTCCTAATTCATGCATCAGGGGATTTGATGTTTGATATTAGTTTTAAAACACCCAAGGGCTTGATAGCATTGGGCAACATATGAGAAAAAATATATACTGCCTTATGTCTTCCTTTTCAAGCAATAGCATTAAAAAACCTGCTTTCAGACAAGTTTCTATTCTGTTTCTCAGTGGGGGGTCAGTATGCAAGATATCAAACACTGGCTGGCCCAACGCTGTGACTTACTTGGTGAACTACAACCCATCCTAGATGAAGAATAGATTTGTACAGGTGGATGGAAATTTAAAGTCAAATTATGATTGACTCCAGCAGGCCCAAAACACTTACCAAGCTGCTTCTTTCTGGGGAAAGATCTGGGGCACTGTTTTTAGAAGGGCAACCAAAACTTACTTTAAATGTGGTTTCACTCAACACCTCATCAACACTTCTGATAGGGTTAAATGTAGTTTATGTCTTGAGTATGGTCATACCAGTGCTACCTGTGACAATGAGCTTAAATATAATTTATGTGAAGAACAAGGTCATGTATACTTACCTGCCAGTGGGCATCCCATAAATGCACAGATGGCCCAGATCAGGATATCATATTAACTACAGCTCAAAAATAGCATGGACTGAAAAAGAAAAGCACAGGAGTGGGAAAAGGAGGGTGAGCAAATGACAAAACATTCAGAACCTACATCACCACAAGGAAAAGAGACACAGCTCCTCCAGCTAAGGAAGGACCAGGGTGACTATCCCTGAGGCCACCAATCCTACCTCTGAGGTGAATCCTCAATTGCAGCAACATCAACAACAGTAAGTACCACATCAGCAACAGCACCCATCACAGCAACAGACTGGGGAGGAGGAGCAGTCCAATGCCCAACAGGATACTCTTTCAGAATCCATACAAGGGACAGACAAGGATTCCCAGTCTATGCCCCCTCAGAACATGACACGGTGGTTACATCAAAAAAGAGAAGTCTAAAAAACCAACAACCAAAAGCAAAATGATTATGGATGACACAAAAACAGGCAAATCAAGCTGCAGAACAGATATGATGCTCTTCAGGAGTTCGAGCAGGGAGAAGACTCAGAAACGTCTTCTACTAAATCATCTTTCCAAACAAATACTACTGACTCAGAAATAGAAGACATGGACATAGATATACAAAAAGCTTGCTTAAAAACAAAAAAAAATCTGGGGATTCATTTAGGGAGGAACAGGTGGTTTCATCAGGATACTTAATTAGCGTCTACTTTTAAAATGGCTGCCCCATACATCTATAGGATAGCGACCCTGAATGTTAACAGCATCAAAAACCCAAGAAGATGCCTCGTGTCCTATCCATTTTAAAAGACCTTAATATGGATATTTTTTTTTTACAGAACATGAGACTTAATACAACAGCAGAAATTAACTGGGCTTCTAAGCTATGGCATTGGGGACCGTCTTTTTTTCTTGTAGCTTAGGTAGAAGTGATGGGGTGGTAGTGCTATTTTTGGGGCACAACTTTACTATAACTCGAATAGTGGATATGTCGCCAGGAAGAGCTTTATTAATAGACTTTACTTATAATATTACAGTGTGGAGGGCAATTAATATCTATGCCCCCAAAACTAAGAAGGGACGGGTTGAGTTATTTTCTCAGATAAAACCACACCTTTTTATGTTTGCTTGCATCATAGCCTAAGAAACATTTTGAGGAGAGTAAAAGTATTGCAGAGGTGTGGCAGTGTTTGGCCTATCCAGTCAACACCTTTAGGGGCTTATCCTCAGCCACCAATCAACAGGGAAGCTGCAGATGACGGCAGTTTCAGAGTGGAGCCTGACTTGAAAGAAATCTGCCACTCCAATCACAGACAGTTTGATCATTGCAGCAGCAGATCCCCCTCCTTCCCAGCAACCAGGCAAATTCCAGCCATGCATATCACAGTGCACAGTAATGTGCATGGCTGGACTTTCTAGCAACTTGTTTGCTCATTGTGTCTTCCTGGTGAAATAAATAAATGAGCTCCACCATGCATAATTGGCGGCTCCTACCACCCACCACACACTCCCCAAAGTCGACATCTGGGTGCCCAATCCCCACATTGGCATGCTCCCCTCTAAGCTTGAACATATATTTACTGACAACAGGGTGCCCAATCCTTGTCAGCATGCCCCCACTACTGTGGTACACTGCAGCTCACCTGGGTGTGCCAAAGTAATTCTTATGTTTTCCAACACCGGGATGCCTACCCCGGTGTTAGATGCACCCCCACACCCTTTGTCAGCTGACCTCAGGGTGCCCAATCCCTGGGTTGGCATTAATCCCCCCCCCCACTAGTCTGGCACACTGGGAGCCCACTACAGTGTGCCACAATACATTTTGTTTTCACCAGTAAAAAAGAAAATGGGTTCCATGACGTATTTTTTTTTTAAACCTGAAAAAAAGAAAACGGTCCCTCATCATCTCCGCCGGCCCCCCTCCCTCGACCAGCACCCTCCCTCTGTGCTCCCCGCACCCCCTCACCCATACTTACCTCTGTAGGTCATGAACAGCGATCTTCTGCAGACCAGGAACACGTCTGCACTCTTCAAAGACCAACCGGGAACTGAAGAAATGACGGTAAGCCCTATAATTGCAGTGAATGGGGGGGTCAATTTATTTATTTATTGAGAAATCAGAATTACACCATTTGAGTCAAAGACTATTTTGCAAAGGCTCCTCATCAGTAGACGTAGTACAACATCACAAATACAGGTGCAAGACATCAATCGGTCCATATATTACATTAGCAGGTAAGGTAAAGAACTGAGTAACATTCCATAGCAGAGGGCAGAGACAGCCCAGAGTCATGTGCAAAACAGCAGATAGTACAACTTAGGTTGACATCTCAGCCAGTCTTTGGAGTTTTGGTCCCAAATTTTCAACATGGGGTTCTTGGGACCCCACATCGTGAACACTGTCACTGTCATTTTGTTTCTCAGTCCCGAAAGGTGATTTCACAGTCACTGCATGGAATCACATTTTGGGACCGATTAATGAAATGATAGTGCCACTGTTCATGAGGTGGGGCCCCAAAAAGCCTATGTTGCAAATTTGGTGAACAAACTCCAAAAAATGACTGTTACGAGTGTGTGTTGCACAGTTTGTACGCACACTTGTAACTTCATAAATTTTTTATAATTTCACTCCAAATTTCCAACATTGCCATTTCTTCACACCTCTTTATGAACAGTAAAGCTGTCACTTTTTGCATCCTGCCTGAAACATGTTTTCGCATCTGTGACGCAGAATGGAGCAGTTGCTGTGCAAAATCAACTTTTGGGACAGATTAATGAAATCACAGTGCTACTGTTCAAGAGGCAGGTCCCAAAAAGGACATGTTGAAAATCTGGTGAACAAATTCAGAAAATGACTACGTCACAGTGTGCATTATGCAGTTTCTCAATGCTTGTAACAGCAACTTTTCATATTTCTCTCTATATTTTAAACATTGCCATTTTTCACCTCCTCATGAACAGTATAGATGTCATTTTCACATCATGCCCAAATGTCTTTTCACACCTGTTGCCCCGAGTGGTGCATTTAGTGTGAAATTGCCTTTGGATTGAGTAACGAAATGATAGTGCCACTGTTCATGAGGTGGGATCCCAAAAGCCCATGCTGAAAATTTGGTGTGAAAATACCAACAAATGCCCGGGCATTAGGGTTTCCAACTATAAAGCCCCACCCTGTACAGACTGATAGGCGTCGGGGGTAGTGGCTTGGGGTCATCGGCCGTAATGCTCATTCCATTCCACCCTACCCCCACCCTGCAGCCATTGACAGGCATTGAGGTGTGCTTTGGGGTCTTCAGCCCCAACGTTCACCCCATTCTCCTATACTGTACCCATCTCAGCTTATTTCCTTATGCAATGGGGTGAGCAAAAGGGCCGAAGACCCCAAGGCACCCTGTGACACCTGTCAGTGTCTGCAGGATGGGATGAGGTGAAATGGCATGAGTGTTGTGGCCTATGACCCAAAAGCAAACCCCAATGCCTGTCAGTCTCTGCAGGGTGGGGGTGGGGTTGGCATTAGTTCAATACTTCACTGCCATTCCTATTGTGCATCTCTCTAACTCATGCAGTGCCAGTGCCAATACCAGCAAGCAAACATTCGGCATTGACAAATGCTTGTTACAGCTAGGAATGTGATTTGGGTGGGGGACTTTAACTGTGGTCTGCAATACTCTGATAAGGGAGCGAAAACAAGCAAACAATTCTGTGATACCACAGCCTTACAGAAATTGATCCAGGATGCTGTTTTAGTTGATTTATACAAAACATTAAATAAAAGTGGAGGTTTTACATATTTTAGAAACAACTTAGCGACCAGGATAGATTACATTTTCACCAAAAATAACTTTAATATCAGTAAGGCAACAGTCTTACCTATAGAAAATATTGATCATCAGCTTCTCACAATACACCTCAGCTTAGTTGAAAACAGAACTAAAGGGAAAGGATACTGGAAGTTAAAATCCATCTTATTGGAGGAATATTAGGAGGCAGTATAGCACAGTGGGTTAAGGCTCTGAGCTGCAGATCTGGAGACCTGGGTTTGAATCTCACAGCTGCCTAGGTGCATACTGTGTGATCCTGAGCAAGTCACTTAACTTCCTTGTGGTCCCAGGTCACATCTGGAAACATACTTCAGCTTAGTGTGCTGCTCCTGGCTAAACAATGTTCCCTTCCCTTCCCTTACTGGAGAAGCCAGAAATTCTTCAACAAATAGCAGACTTACTGGTGGCTAGAAAAACAGTAGTGTGAATAGAGGACAGTACTAGTAATTGGTGGCACAACACAAAAAAAGAAATAAAACAAATGTGTTCCAGCAGCAAGCTAGCCAGATTCATATGGACCAATATAAACAATACTTAACACTGTTCACAACTGTGTAAAATAGTGACCCTAGTAAACATGGGATATGGACAATATGCCACTCAGTTTCACGCTATAAAACAAGAAATGGAAACAATACAATACTCAAGAGCTGCTTCTTTATTAAACAGACACCGTATATGTACCCAGGAAATCAGGAGCAGGGGATGTTTTGAAAGTTAGCAAACAAAGAATGCAAAGTAAAATCATAGATTCTTTATGCACCTCAGCAGGAGCAGTAGTTACAACAAATTATGCTATTCTTCAAGAAGCAGCACTTCACATACAAACCCTATATACAGAATCACAAATCCAGGAAGAACATCTGCAGAACTTTTTGCAGAAAATAATAGTTCCTGAATTACCAGTTGAAACTACGCAGAATTTAACCACTCCCAATACAAAGGAAGAGGTACTGCTGGCTATTAAAACTTTAAAAAATAATACATCACAAGGACCAGATGGCCTAACCTCTGAATTTTATAAAGCTATGGGGGAAGAAATGTATGATATTTTCTGTGTTGTTTGTAACTGTATGCTTAAAGCTGATTGTAACATGGGCCTGAATAGTAGAGAGAAATGGAGATGGTAGATTGGTTGAGAGCAAGCACGTGACGAGAATGGAGCGGGCATTAACCCACCAGTAGATCCCACACCTGCACTACCAGAACTGGCCACAATGTGAAGCGCTAACTGGGGAAGATGAACTCTTACTTAAAGCCCGCTCGCTAGTGCATGTGGCTGAGAAAGAGCGCGCCTCCTATTGTAAGCGCGTAAAATAGATAGAGCGACTGTATAGTGCTGTGAATGCCTGTAGATGGCGTTAGTGGATGAGCAGTAATAGAGCCATCACCAAGATGCAGCAGAGCGAGTGAGTTGCTCGGGGAACCTGAAACCCAATAGCCGAGTTGGGTAAATGAACCAATAGGGCAAAGCAGTCGTCGACATTCAGTGGAGCGAGGGACCTGCTCGGGGAACCTGAAACCCAACAGCCAAGGTGGGGAAATGCACCAGTAGGGCTGAAGCAGGTTTTAGAGTGCACACACTGGCAAAGCAACAGAAATAAGTGTATCCATATGTAGCACTCTTACTCAGTAGTTGTAAGTGTCCCATGATGCAGCGGTATAATGCAGCATCAGGACAGCAACACCTGACGGAGAAATTAGAGAAACTATCATTACAATTCACCAAATGGGAATGTTGTTGGGTGTTTCAGACCTCAGCATTGCCCATGGGATTTTCTGAAAGCACTGCACACTATATAAATAGTAGTGTGCCATAGAACAGGAACATGCACGCTTTGAAGGATACCTGTCTGTGACAAACAATGAAGTGCTGCAGAGTTTTAAATAAATACTTGTAGATCTCAGCAAATCCAGTGTGCTGTAAGGGAAAGAATGTTAGTGCAATCTGTGTCTTGCACTTGCCATATTCTAAACACATTAATCCCTCAGAGTCGGGCTCTACCCGTGGATTAATGCCCGGTGGGTGGTTGAGAAGCACCGATCAAGGCCCCATGCACCAACCCCACCTCCCCACCCAGGCATTAATCCACCAATAGAGCCCTCCTCTGTCAGGGATTAATGCTTACTTTATATAACACCTCAGTTGGGACTGGCTTTCCAAATTGTTTTAATATAAATCAGGAGACCGTCAAGACATGAATAACTGGAGGCCCATTAGCTTATTAAATATGGATTTAAAAATTCTTATGAAAATTTTGCCTGCTAGGCTTCCAAACACTGCACCAATACTAACCTCAAATAGCCAAACATGTTCTGTAGTAGAAAAAAGTATACAGGATAATTGAATATTATTTAGAGAAATAGTGGAAATGGTAGGACAAATGATACAGCAGGGTATCTTTTATCATTGGACCAAGAAAAGGCCTTTGATAAAGTATCACATCATTTTATGAGTGAGGTTTGAAAATATGGTATACGGAACAATTGTGCGATAAAAGCACTATATAGAATAGCAACAAAAAAAACACTCATAAATGGTTGCTTTGGCCCAGCTGTGCAAATAAAACAAGGGTTTAGACAGGGCTGCTCAATGAGCCCACTACTTTGTTTTCTGTATTGATCCATTACTAAGATCAATACAACAAGATTCATTAATTAAGTTTCAGATGGAGAACATGTTGTATCAGCCACTGCATATGCAGATGATATCTGCTTGTTAGTAGAGAATGTAACACAAGGGACACACGCTTTAAATAATATAAAAGAATACTCCAGAGCATCAGGAACAAAAATAAACCAAAATAAAAGCAAAGGCTATAGGCTCAGTGATAAGACACAGGCAGTGGAGAACATAGACCAAATAAAAATTACTGATGGTTCCACAGAGATATTAGGGATTAAATATGGGAGAGGAGACATGGCCCACCAGAACTGGCAGGAAAAGTTGGAAGAATGTATGGAAAAGTATGGAAAAAGTAAACAGGTGGAAAACGTGGCAGCAAACAAAAAAAAAAGAAAGTAACAGTGGTTAAAACATTTCTTCTGCCAATTTTCACTTACAGTATTTGAGTGTAGTGTTTCTCATTCCTAAATGTTTTGAGACAACAGTTTTAAACTTGGTATTTCAGATTATATGGGGCAGCAGACTGAACCCCATCAAGAGGGAAGTTTTATGTTACCCATATAGGGATGGTGGCTTAATGGGCATTAATTCCATAAACTACTATGATAGTATTTTCATCCATGCGAATATACAAAGCTTTATGACTCCAATAGAGAGACTCTGGAAAACTGTGATAAAACATTGGATGACACGCTTGGTACAGTGTTGGCATCAATCACGAAGAGACCTTAAGAAGCAAAAAAACCTTCCTACGTATATGCACGCGGTCATAGATAAAGCTAGACAGTGGCAGCTGGCTTTGCACAGGCTGCACAGCCAACTCGGAAAGCAGTATACAACCCCATACAAGAACAAGGTTATGCCTCACCTCCAGTATATAAAAACATTCCTGAGAATGAATATCACTACATTGAATTATATTTAATAGACAAAAGAACCCCTTCCCCAGAACGTTGGATGTAGTGTGGCTGAGCAGTCATAGAAGGCTAGGGGTTAAAGGCAATGCAAAACACAAGAGGGTTGATGAAAGATATTGCCCTAGCCCACACTGTAACTAAATAGAAGAATCTATGCAGCATTATTTCATTGAATCTGTTTTTGTAAAAGAAGTATGGTCACTTTTAGCCACTAGGTGGCATAATGTGCACTGGAATCAAGTATCATATCAAAATGTGGTGACAGACTACTATAGGTCTTTTGCAGTAATTGAGGAGGGCACTTTGAGACTAATGTTTACCTGTATTAAATTCGTGTTATGGCAAGCAAGATGCAAATATGTATTGCAGCAGATGGAATTTCACCTTTAGCAGTTGATCTTCAAATTGAAAGAGAGCTCGGTTACCAATATAAGCATGACAGCTTGCATATACAAAGGGAATGTTTAGTTAGGAAATGGAGTGGAGTACCACAACATGTGATACAGTAACATTTTCTTTACTTTATGAAGTTCTGAATACTTGACATTATGTAGTAGGCAACGAGGGTTCTACAGGGGAAATGTACTACTTAAATAAATTTTGTATGGATTGAATAGATATATTGTTTATCATACTGTAATTATTTATTTTATTTATAAAATTTTGCTGACGGGTAGGCCCACTGAGCCCTGGAGGTCCTTTTTCAGGACCTTGTGTAATTGTTTTTGTTTATATTGTTTTCAATAAAATCCCCTACTCTGTTAGGACAGGGCACTGTTGGCCTACCTGATGGAGGATCCAGAGACAGAGACAGATGAGTGAGCTGAAGAGCATCAGGCTGGGAGCAAGTCCTCCATCCCAGCTGAAGTAGCAAAGGAGGATGAAGAGGAAATGGTGTCAGCAAACTCGAAGTTGTGACTGAGGTTTCAGAAGAGGAGAGAGGAGTTGGATTCTCTAGAGGATTTGGTGGATATGGAAGTCAGCTCCAGACAGCACCTGAATACTACACAGGATGACACTGCATCAGCAGAAGCACAACTGCAGAAGGAATTAGAGGAACAGCACTCGGTGCTATTCACCCTGTTGGCAGAAGATGAGTAACAGTACACTAAGAGGAAAATGGCAAGCAGGAACTCCCCAACTCAAGGACAATAACTGGAAGGCATGGAGGAACCAGGCACAAGTTTTGGAGGTGCAGGGGGAAGAAACCTTGCAGGAAAAAGGGTTTCCACCCAGCAGCAAACAATGAGGGATGGCGACGGGATGCTTACCATGCAGGAACTCCTACAAATCATGTTCAATATATGAGTGCAGGCACCAGAGTAGCAGGGGGTGGTCACCTGAAGGGACTCTAAGAGAAGCAGACTGGAGACAAACAACCACAGGTAGATGGATGCCAGACTCAGATCTGGACTTCTTGAATTCCCAAGAGCTGCAGGTGGGTTTGCCTGAAACAGCGGTAGGAGAATTACTGCAGGGGGGCTGAAGCACAAGTGCAGAGGCAGTCCCTAATGATTGGAGATGCCTGAGGACTGGGGGTTTCTGAGGAGAGTGTAAACGAAAATCTAGCAAAGGCAAAAGACATAGAAAAGGGGAAGAATAAAGTGTCAGAAGGGAAGCAAGGATTTCAGACAGAGACAAACAAAACAGAGGGTCAACAAATCCCCCACAGCCGAGGGGTTGGGAGAAAGAGAGGAGGCACCAAGAAAAGAAAGAGCAAGGCAATGTGCAGAAAATGAGGAGGCACAGGAAAGAATAACAGATACAGCAACAGAAAAACAAAGGAATAAACAGGAACATGGCAGGACAGGGGAAAATGGGGGAGCTAGTCCCAGGGCTCAGAGGACAGAGCCCCCCCCCACAAGAAACAAGGCCAAGGTATGCATATTTCTTTAACAGAGTGGAGCCAGTACCATAAAGAAATGCAGTGAGGCTCAGGTACAAAGGGGGTCTGGAAGTCCAAACTGACAGATATTATGTGGGCCGTACTTTGATAAAAGACTCTATGAGATTCTGGGCCTCCGAGGTGTATGCCCTAATGCATGTGTCTGGGGAGGATGCGTTCGATATACTGTAAGTTTACATTCCCCACATTCATTGGAACATTTCTTGACAAAATACAATCAACTGAAGTTTTCACCCTTATGGACTTCCTTTCTTTGCATTCCTCTCTCTAGACCAACCATAAAGCAGGTTACTATTATGTTCAGAATTGAGGGGGTACATGTCAGTGATATTTCCCACTGGCTCCAACAGCACTGCAAGATACTAAGTGCACCAGAAGCTATCTTGGAAGATTAATATGTCTGGACATGGTCCTGGAAATTTCAAAGTAAAGATGTGGCAGTCTGAGGAAGGTGCCATACATCTGCCTAATAGTTTCTTTTTAGGTCGGGGCAGAGGGGTGTGTTACTACGCAGGGCAACCCAAAGCGTGCCATAAGCATGGGGCCGGGACACACCTGGCAAGTGTTTATGACAAATTTAGATGTGGTATTTGCAATGAAATAGGTCACTTTAGCCATCAGTGCACCAACTTGGCGCAATGCAATCTATGTGACAAGCATGGACATGTGTTCCAAGGGTGCCCCGGGTGGCACATAATAAGACTCATCCTGTAAACCCAGATGACTTAATTAAACATGCACAAACAAAGGAGCAAGACTCAAGGACACATGACAGTCCTGTAAATGTGGGTCAGAAGACACCCACCCCAGCTAAAAGAACTGTAATAGTACATCAGGCACCACCCCATGAGCCAGGATGGCATCGCTATGGAGAGGGAGGATCCATTTGCAGGAGAGGCACCCACCTATACCCACAGTACAAGAGGTAATTCCTACACCCCAGGGGCAGGAGGGAAAACCCATCCTCACCCCACTGGAGGCACCTACCAAGAAGGAGGAGGAGCTTATGGCAGCAAGTCAGCTCTTGTAGAAACAGAACTTGAAATTATTTTGCAGTTTTGACCAAAACGAGTAGTGGAGGTCCTGAGCTGGGGCCTTGGATTCCAATGCCTCATCCTCCCATACAGCAACTCAAGAGAAGGAAGGAATGAGAGGGGAGGGGAAAAAAGGAAAAAAAGAAAAAGAGATGAGATGTCTCGCATGACTTGACATCTCTATATTTTCAATAATAACCTTGAACATTCACAGTACTATGAATGGTACTAAACGAAATGCTGTTTTTCTTTACTGCATGACTTGGCTATCGATGTAATATTCTTGCAGGAAACATGGTTTAAATCAGTGGGTTTGATAGAACAAGCTAAGAGAGAGAGTGGATTTGGTGGCCTCCATAATGGTCATTTGGGGGGATAAGGCAGATGGGGTGGGGCTTCTGTTTAGGGGCGGGGTTTCTTTTTCACAGCATTTTAGATTTACAGCCAGGGAGGGTAATTATTACAGCTGGCCTATGGCAAGGAAAGCCAAGTAGGTTTATTGGGGTATATGAGCACAAAGTAAAGCTGCCAGAGTAAAAATGCTGGGGATATTCAACCATATTTAGCAACATCTAAAACATTTACTTGGTAGCAACTTTAACTGCAGTTTGGAGGTGCTTCAATGTAAAACACAGGGAAAAAGTTTATTATGATTTAGCTGCCTTGCAGACATGTATAGACATCGCTGAATTAGTGGACTGTAGCGAACATGCTGCGCAACCAATAACATACACGTATGGCGAAGCAATCGACATCAAAATCAGTTACATTTTGTGTGCAAAACAGTGACAATTTTGAATGCAAAAATCTTACCAGTAGAATTTATGGAACATGTTGCGGTGATTAGCATAATAACAATGGATACAGGGGCTTTTATGCCAAGAGAAAAGTGGAAAGTGAATATGGAAAGTTTGCTTAAACCAGAGGTAAAGATGGGGCTTCTAGAGGTTTTGACGGCCAGGGTGTCAGTTTTGTTTCTACAAATATAGGAAATTGGTGGATTCAGAATAAAGAAGATATAACAAAATGGATACAAACATTTGGGAAATAAGTAGCAAACATAAAAAGATTGATATATTTATCTTTAAGGACACATTTATTTATTTATTTTTTAGCTATTTCTTTGTTCCTCCTCCCTTGGTTTACCTGGTCTGCTTCCTACTTCTAGCAGCCACCTCGGGACATCCAGCCACCATCCCTCATCTGCACTCCTAATCAGGATAGCGCCTGCATTCCCCTGCAGTTTATCCCCCACAGCGGGGCAGCAGGGAGGCCCCAACTCCCCACCTCGAATTGGATCTGGACACCAGGCGCCCCCCCCCGAGCCGACGACGTTGGACAGCGATCAAGCCGCTCAACCCAGGAAGCCACTTCAATTTTTCTAGATTTTCTCCCCTGGAGCTGGGGGCATGCAATGACGCCAGGTGGAGGGGAGCATGCACACATCCATATGCACTCCTCCAGGCATCAGCCCAGCTCCACCCATGCTGCAGAGTGGTGCCCTGTTCCCCAGCCTCCGCCAGGGGGCGAGCAAGCACTGACTCTAGGGACCCCCTGTCCAACGGATGCTCTATCCTTCTCCTCCCCTGTCGACCCCCAACGTCCTGTTCTCATTCCCCAACATGGGTCACCGGCGCAGTGTGAGGTAAGGCATCCAGTGCCTCAGCCCTCAGCGCCACCGGGCCAGCAACTTTAAGGACACATTTATATAAATTTTTGACAAATACTTACGAGATGGGTGGATTTATCAGCCCAAATCCAAAACATAAAGGGTGAAATGAAACAAATACAATATGATACAAAATCACACATGCCCCCACAATGCAAAGCATCATGGGCTGCATATGCAAATCACCACAGAATGTTGTGCTGGTCCAACTTTAAGCAGAATTGCATGGTGCCGAAAGGCCTCTCACACAGTTTGCAAAGGGTACTAACAGAAGACATAGACACGTGTTTCGTCCTACCAGGACTCATCAGTATGCCTCGTCTGCTTGACACCCCAGTGCAATGGACCAGCTACCCTTAAGGCAGTGTGCCTTGGATATATTGTGGTGAACCCATTAAAATAAAAACTATTTAAAGACAAAGAACCTCTGTGTGTAAACACTGAGGCAAAGGAGTTACCCAAAGGGCATTTGGCTGGAAGCCAAGTTTCAAGAAAATACAAAATCACACATGCCCCCACAATGCAAAGCATCATGGGCTACATATGCAAATCACCATAGAATGTTATGCTGGTCCAACTTTAAGCAGAATTGAATGGTGCCGAAAGGCCTTTCACACAGTTTGCAAAGGGTCCTACCAGGACTCATCAGTATGCCTCGTCTGCTTGACACCCCAGTGCAATGGACCAGCTACCCTTAAGGCAGTGTGCCTTGGATATATTGTGGTGAACCCATTAAAATAAAAAACTATTTAAAAGACAAAGAACCTCTGTGTGCAAACACTGAGGCAAGGGTTACCCCAAAGGGCATTTGGCTGGGAAGCCAAGTTTCAAGAAAATACAAAATAACACATGCCCCCACAATGCAAAGCATCATGGGCTGCATATGCAAATCACCACAGAATGTTATGCTGGTCCAACTTTAAGCAGAATTGCATAGTGCCGAAAGGCCTTTCACACAGTTTGCAAAGGGTGCTAATAGAAGACATAGACACGTGTTTCGTCCTACCAGGACTCATCAGTATGCCTCATCTGCTTGACACCCCAGTGCAATGGACCAGCTACCCTTAAGGCAGTGTGCCTTGGATATATTGTGGTGAACCCATTAAAATAAAAAACTATTTAAAAGACAAAGAACCTATGTGCGCAAACACTGAGGCAAGAGGTTCTTTGTCTGCGCACAGAGGTTCTTTGTCTTTCAAATAGAATATGATAGGGCATCAGCTTTGCAGGTGGAACTCAGTTTTGATACAAGGAAAATACCATTTGCTGACTCTTGTGCAGCCTGCAAGGAGAGGAAAAATAAGCCACATTTCTTGGAATTATGGGGTGGGGGGCTGTAAGGACAAACAGAGTAGGTATCCAGGAGGTGATGGATGGGCATATAGAACAATTGACAAGTCCAGTGGATCTAAACACAGCACAGATGAAGGAATATTTGGAGGATTTACATATTCCAGAGTTGTCATTAGAACAGAGGGAAGTGTTGGGGGAAGGGATTCAAGAGGAAGAAATTCTTAGAGTAATTGAAACAATGAAAACAGACATAATGCCTGATGATGATGGAATTCCGAACAAGTTCTATAGATCGTTTCCAGACATCATGGCAAAAATTTTAGTGAACGTATTTAGATTCTTATTTACTTTGCCAGAGCTGCTGGCGGAATTTACGTGGGGGTTAATAATGTATCTATACAAGGTGGAGGACAAAGAAAATATAGAAAACTGGGGTCCAATATGTTTTTTGAACTCGGATTTTAAAATTCTAACTTTCATATTACAAAAGAGGTTGAAACACATAGCAAAGCAAGTAATCCACCCAGTATAAACCTGTGCTTTACCTGGAAGGCACATACAAACCAATTTATGTCTTATAAGGGATATTTTTTACTATTGTGCATAATGGAAAATATAGGGGTTTCTGCTTTATTTAGATCAATACAAATCATTTGACCAGGTAAATCATGTTTTTTCTGTTTAAAGTACTACAGTATGGTATTACTCCATTCGTTTCACATTGAATACAGTTGTTATATTGAAATGCAGTCATTTCATCAGTCTTGTCAAGAAAGGGAGGACAGCAGTTTCAGGTATAGAAGGGCATTCAACAAGGATGCCCATTAAGTTCTTTATTGTATTTTTTTGTCTTGAATCCTTTTATCAGAAGGGAAGTGGCACTAGCAAATTTTCAGGGAATTTCAGGAACGCAACCAGGGGATGAAGTAAGAATTCTTGCTTACCCAGATGATATTTGTTTTTTGCTAAAAATGAAGAGAGTGTGGAGGTATTGCTTCATGAATTAGGGAAATATAGTCAGATTTCGGGATTGTGTTTAAATTTACGGGAGTGTAAGGGTATACAGCTGGGACCAACTCAGGGACAAAAGACAATGGTGGGAGGAATAGCAGTATCAGATGCACCTATTAAAATATTGAGAGTACAGTATGGGGAGAGGACAGTGCAAGGCAAAATTGGGAAAATGTATTTTTTTATTTTATTTGTTTTTGTTGACCGGGTAAGTGTACTAGACAAATCCTGCCTATGTTCAGGCACGACCCGGGGGAAGGGGATACAGATGAATGCCAACTGACCTTGAACCAGATTAAGCTGTTGGTGGTATTTTTAGTGAATGCTTTACAGATAGGAGAAAACAGAGTAGCGAGATGGAAGGGATATAGGTTACCTAAGTTATTTATTTATTTATAGATTCAGAAATTACCTTTGAGCCATGGCTCTTTTACAAAGGTTCCACGTCATGGGGCAAATCACAGACACAAAACAGTAATGGTACAGAGTACTGGACATGGTATACAAGGCATTGCTACAATCTTCTTCATTACAAGAACTACTAGATATTGAATCAGTTGTAGAAGCCCAATAGATGGCTGGGTAGACCTGAGTTCTGTGGGGTGCAGAAGGAGCCCCCTGAGAAATGCAGGCAGAGGTAATAGCAGTGATCAGGTGATGTCCCCTCCAAATCAAAGTCACTGAAAGGAAAGAGTCCCCACCAGTTTATTTATATATTTACCTTACTGTGTTATTTATTTGTTTTCTTGCTTGCTTCATTCTGTTCCTGCTTTGATGTAAGGTACCCAAAGTCTCCGGATTTGGTGCGGTACAAATAAAATTTGCCTTGCCTTGCTACCATCTGAGATTTTCTTTGCCTGAGCTCTAATCATAACAGACATCACAGCTGTTGAAACATCAGCATTTACTTCTGCAATTAACTCAGTAAATCCTGGAAAGTCATTTCCAATAATCATAGTATATGTAACTTAGGTACTACCATCACTTTCATTTGGTACAACACCCCATTAATATTCAGAGTCACTTGGGTGGTGGGATAGTATTGAGTGTCCCCATGGATGCAGATGACACCATTACCTGGTCCTTTGTACAGTATTTTCCCAGTACTTCAACATGCACTAGAGTCTGTCTGCTTCCCGAACCAATAAGACCCTTCACAGTATTATCTCGCACCTTGCCATGTGTTAAGTACTTGCCCAAGTTTGCTAAGGACAAATTTGGTCCAGTGTTATCCTCCTTACTACGTCAGTTTCTTGCTATATAGCCTGTCTTATTACAATTACAACAAATAAAGTATTTGGGTGCAGATTTGTTACTCCCACCAGAGTTCTTATCAGACTTGGAGTTAAATTGGAAAAAAGTGGGTCTTACCAGTGCTTGGCTATTACCTCGCTTCTGTGGTGTCAGTCTGTCTGCCATCTGGTAGTCTTCAGCCAAAGAAACAGCCCTTTCCCCACTTTCTGGTTAGTTTATTTACCCAAAGCTGCACGTCTGTAGGCAGGATGTTGATGAACTGCTCCACTGCAAATGTTCTCGATGATCTGTGGGACTGTTTTGCCCTCTGGTTGGAGCCATTTAATAAGGAGGTCTTTGAGCCGAGTGAAGGCTTCTTGAGGATTATCAACTGAGTGGTAGTTCAGGGACTTGAATCTTTGCCTGTAGATCTCTCTGAGATGTCACACCTTTCAGGATTTCTGTTTTCACCAGGTCATAGTTTTCTGTTCAGTGTCCATATTGCTGTAGGCAAGTTGGGCTTTACCTGTCAGGTAAGGTACCAGCCTGATTGCCCATTGCTGTTTTGGTCATTAGCAGGCTGTGGCAACCCTTTCAAAAGTTGTCAGGTATGCTTCAATGTCATCTGAGGGATACAACTTTGTAAGTTTAATGTCTTTTAAGGTGTTTCTGTCTTGTTGCTCTGCTGGACCTGTGCCAGATCAACCAGCTTTGATAGCTTGCAAGGCATCCAGCCATCACTGCCTCTGTCACTGCATCTCTTCTCTTCTCTGCTTCTTCGTCTCTTTTGTTATATAGCCCACCATTTGAACAAGCTCTGGCAGAGCCACTATGACTGTGAATGCATTAACTAGATAAGGGTGTTCCATGGGCTTAAACATAAACATTAATTTATTTATTTAAAAAATATCAGATTTACAAACCTTTGAGTCAGATACTAATTTACACAGGCACCACATCAACTAGACCAAAGCAGTTCAAACAATATACAATAGCTATAGCAAATAAACATCAGGAGTCAAAGAGAAGCCCAGAGTGTTCACATGAAGGCTGTTACATACACTAACTGAATCAAAGTACAGTACATTGAGAAAGAGCATATTTAAGCAGAGGTGAAGCCGAGTGCTTCCACCACCCCAGGAGTGATGTTATTATACAATAGCACACACCCTGGAGTGTCTTATTGTAACTATACAATGGCCTGTTGTTATATACAGAATTTAAAGGATGTTTTTGTTAGTGTGGAAAAATATTTCTTAAGAGAAAATGCAAGGAATGATCCAAATCCAAAGCTACGGTGATGTTACTGTGTAATAACATCACTGTTTCAATGGGTCAGCAGGCAACTAACTGTTGGCATGTGTGCTCCCTGGATAAGATCAGCTACAAGGCTCTGCTGTTGCTAAACTAATTTTAAAGCAGTCCACATGCTAAATCTAAGGGTATGGCTACATCACTGTCACATGAGACAGGGGGCATCATAGGAGAAAGAAAGCCAATAAAACAATTTGTTATGGAGATCCCCAGGGCTCATAAAACTACCATACAGCTAGCAAGCTAATTTAGGAAAAACTCCTAATAGCAGACAGAGGGAAGGACACACTAGGCTTTAACATACATATCAAAACACTCTACATAACATATGGTTTTTGCACATTCTGGTTGGACTACTCCTTTAACTTTCTGTGGTCTCAATTAACTCCTCAAGCCAGAAGAAAAATAGTGCTCTAAAGCTTCCTATATACTGCACACAGGAACATAAACTGGAATAACAAGTTCCAAGGAGTATAAACGCAGCAGGAATGTTAGGGGATGGCATCTCTGATAGTTGTTCCAGTCTTTCTTTTCACTGATAGAAACTGAGCCAGGAGAAATGTAAAATACATTTCATCACAGACTGTTTACAGCAAGTACATGAACCTGCATGATTTATCTGTAAAGACAATTAAAAATGAATTTCTAAATGCATTACTAACCAATGCTTTCAAGGTTTGAAACTGCTAAAAAGACAAACTATAGATAGATAGATAGATAGATAGATAGATAGATAGATAGATAGATAGATAGATAGAATATGGTAAACAAATATTGTTAATCTCAAAAGCTGAACTGTGTTTTTAGTATATAAATGTTTAAGAAATACCTGAAAGCTAAGTCTTTCCTTTTGATACACCAGGTGACTCTGATAATCATTTGTTCCAAGGGTTTTTAAGTCAGTTTGAATGTATTAAGTATTATCTGTTCTCCTAGTCCTTAACAAAATGCAAGGACTCCACAGATTTGTTGTTCCTTGGCCAGATACCAAACTAGTGACTCTTCTTTCAGCATGATAGGATCCACCTCATGCCCCTCCCACATGAATAAAAAGAAGGTGAGCTGGATTTTTAGGAGCTTCTTGGTGGAGGTGGGTTGGATCTGACTTCCCCCAAAAAACAATGCTGCCTCCCACTACTCAGGTTCCAGTTCTTGTACCACCCATTTAAGAAAGAAAATAGTACCCTGCAACCATTGACTAACATGAAAATGTATTTATTTGAGGGCAGAAAACACTTCTTGGAGGAGGGTAAAGTGGAGGAGACTATTTACACCTTCAGTCAGTTCCATGGACAAAAAACATGACATCACTCCTTTTGTACATGCAATACTCCTGTTGGCTCCACCCACAGTTGTAAAAAGGCAGTCAGGCTTTCAGGTTCTGTCACTGCCTGTTCTTCTTTTTCCATCACTGGTTCTGGCTATACAGTCTCAGTTTGGACTTTTGTTTCTGCTTCTAGTTTGGCTGCCACTCTTCTGGTAATCACTCTTTGGCTTGCTGCTGAAGAATCCATATATTTCTGCTATGCTTATAATATATGGATATTTTCCTATAGCTATAGAATATAGGGATATTTCAGAACAATCATGTTTTGTCTTTAACATGCTGCATTGTTCAGAATATAACCCAATGTCAAACTTTTTTGAGTTAAAAAGTTGTCCTAGAATCCTTAGATCTCAAAACTCAATTTCTCTGGCAATACCATGTTGTAAAACCGTAAAAAAAACAGAAATAATTCCAATCAAGTGCAATTAAAACATGAAATGAATTATCAGAGGAAATACATAATTTACATAGTATAAATCAGTTTAAATCATCTGTAAAAAAAGGTATTGCACTCAAAGACTCAATGCAATTGTACTTAATCATATAGCTGTTCTGCTAACCTTATATTGTCTTCCTGGTTTACTTTGCACATGTTGATCCTTATTTAATTTTCTACAATTGTCCTTTTTGTACTATGTAACTATTCATGATTTTGTTATATAATTCATGTGTAAGTTTATAATAATGTTTGTATTTACCAGGCCAAACCTGTAAAAGCGCCATGTGGTCCAGTGCTTTTTACCTGGTTAACAAATATTAAAATAAAAATAAATAAATGCTTCTCTGGTAGTAGGTCTAGTACCTATGCACAAAACCCCTGGCTTACAGTATGCACGGCATAAATCCCACTTAGTCTGACAACATCTGTCATCGAGGCATAGGTCAGGAAGCATAGGAAAACCAGGAACAGTTGTAAGATTTGCAAGTAATATTGTATTATCAATAACAGTAAAATAAAAAAACATAAATTGTTCAGTATAACTATTTACAAAGGCAGTACAAACAGAGAATACAAAGTTCTTTGTCTCAGGGTACCTCTAATTCCAAGTTTCAGTCTTTGTCTCTCACTCTCTAGCAAAAGCATTGCTGATCTTTTTATAAGTCTTTGCCTGGGAACTTGTTAAGAGACATTCTGTTTCTCACAAAATGTTCTTGTCAGTTTCTTTGTGGAGCAGACTTACAACTAGAACAGTGCCCCAAGCTGGCCTTCTGATGACAGCTCTGCAAAAGAGTTTGCAAACAAGCCTAAGAGGAGCTCAAACTGCATCTCAGGTTAACCCCCTAAATTCCAAAATAGCTTTTTGCAACCATTTCAACAGTATAACTATATACATTTTCAAACTAAATGATCTCAGTTTCACAGAAAGATTCACATATTTTACAACCACAGATATGCAAGGGGAAGAAAAGATAGAAACAGCAAGTGAAGGCCGAGAGATAGCGTGAGGTAAAGAATCATGAGACCATCAGAATGATTGTTCCTAGGTCTCACAAGAACATTTGGTTGCGTAACCAGACGGACAAGAGACAGAAAAGGAGAGGATAGAACAGATCCTTGTGTTTAACTTTTTCTGCATAACAAATGGGACAGGGCCTTATTCAACCCTGTCACAGAGTGTAATTGTTTGTGGTGGAGGAACCAAGTCTATTCAGTCCAGAAAACGTTCTGTGGAAGATCAGTGCAGGAAGTGGCGCTGTGACATCTGATCCCAAGATCAAAGGGATAGGATGTGGTGAGACTGGTAAGCCTCATGTCTGTGACCGCATGGCACAGAGTCACTGAATCCAGGGACAAGGTGTGTAGTGCACCTGCCTGTGTTTTCTTACTCAGTACTTAAGTGTCTCCATTTGGGCATCATGACCCATTTAGGAGGGTATGCCACTCCCTGTTTCTACCTCCTACTAGAGCCCCAAGTTAATACTATGCCTTTAAGAACAGGTACATCCCTGGCCTGACCTCCTCGTGACTGCAAGATCTGTGATCAAGTTGTAAGTATGTTAAACATTGCTGCAAAAATTTTCCTGTGGCTGGTGAGCTCAGGGTTCCGTATGTACAATATGCTGAAACTACCAATTAAAACCAATACCACTGGTTTCCGTTTTTACTGGAAAACCCAGTAAAATTCTGGAATTTGGACAACCTGCACACCAGTAAAAACAATGAATTAACAGAATTTGCCATTTTATACCAGATCAATAAATCTACAGAACTTGTATTTTATTTATTGCTTCCTGTACTATTTTAAATGTGCTTAGTTTAATGTACTGTATGTTGACTTCTTTCATTCTGATCAGTTATGCACATACTAAAACAATCACAGTAGAATGCCAGTAAAATCCAGAAGTTTGACTAGCAATCACTGGTGCAATTCCCCAAATTTCAAGTCTTGAAAACAGTATTTCATTATTTTAATCACCTTAAATCACTGGCCTTGATTATGACTTAGTACTGCATTGCTGCACACTGCATATTGCTCTCCTGCACTTGATTGTATTATATATTCCCTGTCCAGAAGCACTGCCTGTGAATCGCTCCTTTTGTTGTATTTACATATTATTGTATTTTCAGTACATTGTATTTTTGTAATTGCACTGTATTATCCCTCCCCCAGGACGCATCTGGAAATGAACTGATAGCTCAGTATGTCTTTCCTGGCCAAACCTTTAAAATAAATAAATACATACACATAAACATAAATCAATCAATCAATAAATGACTGGGCCGTGGGTAACCACGTAAACCCTCATCACTTTCTGATGTCTGCATGACACCCAGGTAAATAAATGTTTGGTGATTTGCAAGCAAGTTGAAGCCTCACATGTCATGCCATGTCCCGTGTGTTGTTACAAATGGAAACAGTGTTAAATGAGCTATAGGACAAAATGAGAAATTAAATTTATGGTTCAAAGTTAAATTAATCCCACCTGAGTTGTATTGCTGGGATTTGTATATAGTGTGGTGCGAAAGGAAATCTAATTTTTGGCCAGCCAAAGGAGTCTGTTTATTCCTGGAGCCAAGGACAAGAAGAAACCAAAATCCAAGGCCTGCTGCGTAGGCATGAGGGCAGCCACTGTGTCTCAGTTGGTACTGTAGAAGGACAAGGGCCGGGACCAAGCAGAAGACAGTGAGTAGTCTTCACAGGGGTACAGTGTTGCATGGCCAAAGCAGTTTTACCAAGGTGGTGCACTGACCTTTATAGGCAATGGCCCACTGGTCACACCTACCAGAGTGTGAGGAAAGCCAGACCTGGAAAACCAGTTGGGGTGACTCCTGGTCAATGACTCCAACGCACACCCCGATGCCTGTTGGTGGGGGTGGGGTGGGAACCCTAAAATCGAATTTCCTCACTTTTGTCACTGTAGAAGAACCCTAACTGATGCATTAACTAAGTTTTTTTGCATAGAATATATATATATATATAAGAAATATAAAATCACACATGCCCCCACAATCAAAGCATCGTGGGCTGCATATGCAGATCACCACAGAATATTATGCTGGTTCAACTTTAAGCAAAAACACATGGTGCCAAATGCCTCTCACACAGTTTGCAAAGGGTGTCAACAGAAGACATAGACACATGTTTCATCTTATCAGGACTCATCAGTATGCCTTGTCTGTTTGACACCCCAGTGGAATAAACCAGCTACCCAAAGATGGTCTATATGGGTTTGTGTGGTAGAACCCAATTAAAACAAAAACAATTTAAAAGACAAAGAACCTCTGTGTATAAGCACTGAGGCAATGGTTACCCCAAAGGGCATTTGGCCGGGAAGCCAAGTTTCAGTATGCCTCATCTGTTTGACACCCCAGTGGAAGGAACTTTAAATTGTTTTTTTGTTTTAATTGGGTTCACCATAGCATACAGTAACCCAGATAGACCATCTTTGGGTAGCTGGTTCATTCCACTGGGGTGTCAAACAGACAAGGCATACTGATGAGTCCTGGTAGGACAAAACACGTGTATATGTCTTCTGTTGGCACCCTTTGCAAATTGTGTGAGAGGCCTTTTGGCACCATGTGTTTCTGCTTGAAGTTGAACCAGCATAATATTCTGTGATGATTTGCATATGCAGCCCATGATGCGTT
Source organism: Neoceratodus forsteri (assembly GCA_016271365.2). Classification (NCBI taxonomy): domain Eukaryota; kingdom Metazoa; phylum Chordata; order Ceratodontiformes; family Ceratodontidae; genus Neoceratodus; species Neoceratodus forsteri. Next base: position 896,561,719 of record CM057451.1, on the reverse strand, counting down.
GCATTGTGGGGGCATGTGTGATTTTGTATTTCTTTGAAACTTGGCTTCCTGGCCAAATGCCCTTTGGGTAACCATTGACTCAGTGCTTGCGCACAGAGGTTCTTTGTCTCATACATATATATATATATATATATATATATATATATATATATATACATACACACACACACACACCATTTTTTACTATCAAACTGAGGTGAATGACAAGTTTGCAAAAGTCTTTATTAATCTTTTTATTTTGTTTCAGACACTTAGGCAGACTGTTTCTCTCTTCTTCCCTCACTTAAAGCTGTTTAAACTGGTTCTGTCTAGCTCTCTGTGCAGTCAGGATGTCTGGCATTCAATTAGCCAGCCTCCTCTAGTGGAATACAATATTACCCAAATATTTAACTGTATACTTGCCAAACCTTTTTCAGACATTGAAATACGCAAGATTTTCCTGGGTTACATATGCATTATTGGGACTGGTGGGCTCCACGGGTTAGGGAAGGGTGGCAGAGCTATCTGGTAATTAAACTGGCGGGGTTGTTAAGCAAGGTGGTACTATAAATTACAGGACCCAAGGCAGCATGGTTTCACCAGGGGGAGGTCATGTCAGACCAACCTCGTTGAATTTTTTGACTGGGTGACTAGGGAGGTGGATCAGGGGAGGGCAGTGGACATGGCCTATCTGGACTTCAGCAAGGCCTTTGACACTGTGCCACATAGAAGACTAATACACAAACTGGGGAATATGGGTGTGGGCAGGACAGTAGTGTGGTGGGTAGGTAACTGGCTGGGTGGCAGGACACAGAGGGTGGTGGTAAATGGCTGTCACTCCACAGAGGAAGAGTGACCAGTGGGGTACCACAGGGGTCAGTGCTGGGACCGGTCCTATTCAACATCTTCATCAGTGACATGGCCTGGGACCTAGAAGGCAGAATTTCACTGTTCGCTGATGACACAAAGCTCTGTAACAGAGTAGACACACCAGAGGTGTAGACAGAATGGAAGCGACCTGCAGAAACTTGAAGAATGGTCAGGGGTTTGGCAGTTGAAATTCAATGCAAAGAAGTGCAAGATAATGCATATGGGGCACAAAACCCTTGCACAATATATCAGTTGGGGGTGAGGATATAGCATGCACCAAGCAGGAAAGGGATCTTGGGGTTATCATCTCTGATGACCTCAAGGTAGGAAACAGTGTGACAAGGCAGCAGGTAAAGCAAATAGGATGCTGGGATGTATAGGCAGAGGCATCACCAGCAGGAAAAGGAAGGTCATAATTCCGCTATAAAAGACACTAGTGAGGCCCCACCTGGAGTACAGTGTACAGTTCTGGAGACCATACCTACGTAAGGACATAGACAGGGTAGAGAAGGTTCAGAGGAGGCAACAAAGATGGTGCATGGATTGCATCACAAGGCCTATGAAGACAGGTTGAAGGAACTGAACAATATACTCCCTGGAGGAGAGGAGGAGAGAGGGATATGATAGAGACATACAAGTATCTTACAGGAGGAACAGGGTGCAGGAAAACACTATTTTAAGCAAAAGATGTTCCAGGACTAGGGGCATGGGATGAAGTTGGAGGAGGGACGATTCAGAGAAACATGAGAAAGAATTTCTTCACAGAACGGGTGGTGGACAAGTGGAACACCCTGCCAGAGGAAGTGGTGGGGGCTGAAACAATCACGGGATTTAAGAATGCATGGGATAGACATAAAGGAATTCTGGAGGTCAGGGGTAAGGGCAACAGACTTCTAGGAAAACAAACTGAACTTGCAAGCTCAAATGGGCAGACTGGGTGGGCCATAGGCCCTTATCTGCCGACACTGTCTATGTATCTATGTATAAATTGGAAGACCGTGTGTGCCATTGCTCACAGTCCGGAAATAAAATTCACACTTTAGAGGTCATTATTGCAGAGGCTGACCTGGACATTGTCGCCATTACAGAAACATGGTGCACTGAGAACCATGACTGGGATATAGCCATACCAGGCTATACTCTGTTCAGGAATGAAAGGATGGGAAAAAAGGGTGAGGAGTTGCTCTCTGTGTGAGAGATAGCATAAAAGCAGCAAATGTACAGGAATATAGGGAGGGCAGAGGTACTGTGGGTCATCTTAGAGACAGGAATGGAGCCACTGTTCACAGTGGCATGATCTACAGACCTCAGCATGGTGGGAGGTTGGATACAGTTCTTGGGAAATATGGCAAATAAGGGGAGGTGCTGGTGGTGGAAACTTCAATCTGCTGGATGTAGATTGGAGCATCCCAGCTGCAGCTACAGCTAAGAAGCAGGGACATCCTGGACTCCCTGCTGGGTGTTCTTCAGGCAACTAGTTAGGGAGCTCACTCAAGAGGGAGCAATACTGGACTTTGTATTAACTAATAGGGACAGTGTTGCAGACATCACAGTGGGTGCCCACCTGGGGACCAGTGATCACCGTACTGTGTGGTTCAGTATAAAGACTAGGGCAGAATCAAGCCACACAAGAATGAGGGTCCTCAATTTCAGGAAGGAAAATTTTAAAAAGATGTTGGAATGCCTCAGGGATGCCCTTGAAGGGGGGAGAACTTGGGTGCAGTGGAGGAACTTTGGGCAAAACTAAAAGGCAGCATAGAGACGTCAGCAGACCTCTGCATTAGGGTAGTAAGCAAAGCCAAAAGGAAAAAGTGACTGCAATGGTTCTCTAAGGAGGTGGCTGGGAAGGTAACAGCAAACAAGTTAGCATTCAGGAGGAATATGAAGACACAGAAAGAGGAGATAAGGGAGCTGTGTCTGGAGAAACAGTGAAAGGCAGGGAAATCAGCTAGGAGTGCAAAGGTGGAAACAGAGGAGAAAATAGCCCAGGAAGTAAAGAAAGGGGACAAGGCATTTTTTATGTATGTAAGTGAAACGAGAAAGACCAGGAGGGATTGTAAGACTAAGAAAGGAAAGGAGGTTGTGTGGAGAGGTACCAAGAAAAAGCAGATATATTGAACAAACACTTTTGTTCAGTGTTCTCAGAAGAAAGGGAAGGAGAGGGGCCACAGAAAACTGCCAGGAGCATCGAAGGAAGGTAAATGGACAGTAGTTAATTTACAGAGAAGAGAGTCCTGAAGGAACTTGCAACTCTGAAAGTGGATAAGGCACCCAATACCCACCCAACACTAGTCATTACCCCTACTTCAGATGCTCCTACTGATCAAGTTACTCCTTTCAAATACCTGGGTGTCATCCTTGACTTGGGTTTAAACTACTCGTATCATGTGGATGTGCTAATTAGAACAGCAAACTCTAGATATGGCCTGCTCTCTAGGCACAAAAATGCCTTCCTCCCCTGAAGCTAAGCAACAACTTGTCATATGTTACGTACATCCTAGTCTTGCAGACTATAGCCTAGTGATCTATGGGGCTGCCTGTAGCAGAGTGCTCAATATAGTCTGAGGATTAATGAATAGGCCTGCCGCTTGCACTCAACCAAAAATGGGACACTCATACATGCACCCTGTACAGCAACCTAGGGTGGCTTAACCTTGAATCCCACCTGCATTACAATACCCTTGTTACTAGTAAAAAAGCCTTGCTTGGACTACTGTCCCCAGGGATCCTCTCATTCCTTAGCCCTGTAGCCTCCAGGTATCCAACTAGAGGTTTACACCATAACTCCATGGTGCTCCCACATAGGAAAACCCCACTGGGTCAGACCTGTTTTTCCTTCAGTTTCCCAAAACTATGGAACTCACTTACCCCATCACACAAAGCCTCTTGCTCTCTAACCAACTTCAAGTCCCAGCTTCTAGCCTCCCTCACCCCTCATAACCCTTGTGGGTACTACGACTGATCCAGCTACTACTTCCCCTAGCCTCCCATGACCACTATTATTTCCCCCCCTCCCCATCTCTTGGCTTTGCTCCCATCTGCTTATACCCTAGACCTATCAAACTGCTCTTAGTTCTAAGTTCACCTTGCTACAGTATGTCCAAGTCTTTCTCTATTGTAATTGCTCTACTGTATTGCTTCACTGTACCTTGGTCAATCTCACCTGTAAATATGTAGTATACTTGTACCTATGCTAAGCTATTGTGTATGACCCTTTGAAAATAGGCACTGCCTAAAGGATCTTGTGCATAATAACTACATAACTAATTAAATAAATAAATGGGGCCAGGCGGGGTCCATCCAAAGATACTGAGGGAACTCAGGGAGGTGCTGGCTGTACTTGTGACAGTCCTGTTCAACCTCTCACAGGAGGTGGGAGAAGTTACATGGAACTGGAGGAGGCAGATGTAGTCCCACTTCACAGAAGTGTCAGTAGGTAGAAGGCTATCAACTACAGGCCAGTCCGCCTGACTTCGTGGTGGGGAAATTACTGGAATCACTACTGAAGGAAAGGATAGTGGGATATCTTGAATCCAGTGCTTACAGGACATGATACAGCATGGATTCACGGGCAGGGGGAGGTCTTGTCAAACAAATCTAATAGATTTTTTGACTGGGTGCCCACGGAATTGGATCAGAGAGAAGTGGTGGATGTGGCCTACCTGAATTTTAGTAAGGCCTTCAACACCATCCCTCATAGGAGATTAGCAAGCAAGCAGGGTAGCCTAGGGTGGGATCAAAGGTGGTAAACTGGGTAAGAAATTAGCTAAGGAATAGGAGACAGAGGTTGGTGGTAAATGGAGTTTACTCCGAGAAAGGGAGGGTGACCAGTGGGGTACATCAGGGATCTGTACTGGGATCGGTCCTCTTTAATGCCTTTATTACTGACATTGCTGAGGGGCTGGAGAGAAGGGGCTGCCTGTTCATGGATGACACTAAAATCTGCAACAGGGTAGACACTCCAGGGTGATGGGAAAAATCAGATGGAATCTGAAAAGGTTAGCGGTGTGGTCAATGGTATGGCAAATGGGCTCCAATGCAAAAAAAGTACAAAATCATCACTTGGGGCACAGAAACCTAGGCAAGGGGTGTAAAATGGGAGGAGAGGTATTGACGACCACCAAACAGGAAAGAGACTGGGAGTTATCATATCTGATAGAAACATAGAATTTGATGGTAGATAAGGACCACTTGGCCCACCCAGTCTGCCCATTTCCCTACCTAATGGATAAGCTGCAGATCCTAGTTAACCAGCAGGCTACTTCTTCCTACCCCCACCCCCTAGAATTGCCTTATGACTGTCCCATGCATGCTTGAATTCCACCACTCTTTTTGACTCCACAACCTTCCCGGAAGGCCATTCCATGCATCCACAACCCTCTGTGAAAAAAATACTTCCTTAAATTACCTCTGAGCAGCCCCTCCCCATCTTCAAACTGTGCCCCTTGTTCTTGCATACCTCTTTTTTGAAAGATGCTACCCTCTTGGACTTTGTTGATTCCCTTGAGGTACTTGAAAGTTTCTATCATGTCCCCCTCTCCCTCCTTTCCTTGAGGCTATACATATTAAGCTCCTTAAGTCTCTCTTCATATGTCTTCCGGTGCAGACCCTGCACCATTTTAGTGCGTTCCTCTGGACAGCTTCCATTCTGTCTATGTCTTTGTGGAGATTGGGTCTCCAGAACTGCACACAGTACTCCAGATGGGGTCTCACCAGCTGTCTGTACAGAGGGATAATAACTTCCTGTTTTCTACTGGTGATGCCTCTCCCTATGCATCCCAGTATCCCCCCAGCCCTCCTTGCTGCCCTCTCACATTGCTTGCCCACCTTTAGGTCATCTGATATGACTACCCCCAGGTCCCTTTCCATTTTTGTTGTTGTTAGTATCTCACCCCCCATTGTGTACTCTTCCCCTGGGTTTTTGTTTCCCAGGTGCATTACCTTGCACTTCTTAGCATTGAATCTAAGCTGCCATACATTTGACCATTCCTCTAACCTTGCCAAGTCCCTTCTCATCCTTTCCACTCCACCTTGTGAATCAACTCTGTTGCAGAACTTTGTGTAGTCTGCAAAGAGACATACTTTTCCTTCCAGACCTACTGGTGGCTAGGCAGTATGACAAGGCATTTGAGAGAGCTAGTGGGATGCTGGGTTGCATAGGGAGGGATCACCAGCAAATGGAAGCAGGTAGTGTTACCCTGTATAGATCACTGGTGAGACCTCACCTGGAGTACTGTGTCCAGTTCTGGAGCCCTCATCTCCGGAAGGACATAGAAAGAGTGGAGGCAATCCAGAGGAAGGCAAACAAAATGGTGCAGGGACTGCATGAAAAGCCCTATGAGGAAAGACTGAATGAGCTTAATTTGTATACACAGGAGGAACAGAGGGAGAGGGGATATGATATAAACTTTCAAATGCCTCTCAGGTATAAATAAGGTTCAAGAGGCAAGCATCTTTCAGAAAAAGATGATCAAGGACAAGTGGTCATGCTAGGAAGCTGGAGGGGGGTAGACTCAGGAGAGATGTGAGGACGTACTTCTTCACAGAGAGGGTGGCAAATGCCTGGAACAGCCTCCCAGTGGAAGTGGTGGGGGCAAAAACTATAATGGGATTTAAGAAAGCATGGGATAGGCATAAGGGGACTTTAGTGATACAACAGGGGGGTGGGGATAAGCCAGAGAACAAGTAGGATCTGTGGTGATACAGTATGTAGGAAAAAATGGGCAAACTAGAGTACATGGGCCAAGCAGTCCTTATCTGCCATCAGATTCTGTGCTTCTGTTTATAAAATGGGCAAAAGAAATTCTGAATCTTGATTGGCTGAAAGCTGTATTCAGCCGTGTCCTTATCAGGAAATAATCTGCCAACCGGCACTACTTGTGCCAACCTGACCCCACAACACAGGCATATCACAGTCCTACCCTCTGACAAAGCTGTGCCAGGGAGCCACCAGCAGCCTAGACATGCTGGACAACACTCCCGTTCCTACCCTGCCCCCACCAATATACACATTCCATCCCTTCTAAATAATGAGAGATATTTTCTCTTTTAAACTGTTACCTCTGCTGTTTTAAAGCTCTGGTAATGAACAGAGCAAAGCACGAGTGAGGTTTAAAATCCCGGTATAGATGCTTCTGCACTGATGAACCATCCTCCCTTATCGAAGCAGTGAACAAGACAGTCCCACTCCCTGACTTCACACTCTTTTAAACAGGAACCGCAACAACCCAGAACATTTTACATAAAGCTGCACCACATTAGTAACTGACGTCGTCATCAAAATACTCAATGGAGTTTTGCTTTCTGTGTGAAATGCAAAGTAGGAAACAAGTCTACAGTGGCTGCTGACGGACACGCTGACTCCCAGTCAGCCAGCCATTCACCGTAAATCAAAACAAAAATGATTTAATAAGACAAAGGTAAAAAAATAAAAAACACACCCAAAAATATGTTTTCTGTATGAGGGGGACAAGAAACATCACAGTAAATACCCGATATGGGTCACACTCACTCTCGCTGGCTGTAAGTCAAACTGTGATGGCAAAGAAAGAAAAAAAATCATGATTTTCTGAGAGTGTGTGGGTAGGTAGTTCAGACACATTCAGTGGGTGAGTAGTGGAGATACAGACAGACACCATCCTTCTCTAGTGGCTTTTATTAAACAGCTCCATTCTAGCACATGGACTACTTTTTCTTTTTTCTACTCATATAATCATATTTTTTACTTTTTCATACACCCTGTTTAGTGCATTTTTTTAATTAACTTCTTTACTGGGGGGGGCCCATTTTATAAGCACAATAAGACACTCCGAGGTGTGAGTTATGGCCTGATAAGAGCACTTCCCAGGTGCTAAAGGCACTTGGCGAAAGCTCCTTGTGCCTCATAACACACCTGGGGTGTGCTTCTATAAGGCCATAACCCACACCTTGGCATGTCTCATTGCTGACACAACTAACTGTTCTCTCCCCACAAATCATACAGCAGGGCAGAAGGCAGTGCCTCTACAAAAAAAGCTATGCAGGGCTTTGGGAGGTCATGCTATGGTGGAGCACTTTAGAATAAACAAGGTCCTGGCAAGGTAACAGGAGCCATAAAATCATAGATTATGGTGAGCCAGGAAAGGATGCTTCTTCTAATTTATTTTTCTTAAGAATTTTATTATTTTTACTAGAATGTTATTACTTTGAGAAGGTGATTCCAACACTTACACATATCACTCTTCTGCAGACTGATATCTACTAGAGGATTGGACTTGGGATGGGGAATCTATTTTGGAGATTGTGTGTCTTGGGGTGATCAGGTGAATATTTAGAATAAATGGTGCTGGGCACCAGGATAATCATAGATTTGGCAGGAAACCAAGGGGCAGAAAGATTGACCTGAGAGAGAGAAGCTGCTGGACTTAAGTAAGCTACCTTGGATTTGAATGACTGCCTCCCTACCAATCATGGATTTGAGGTTGGGGGGGGAAGGCAACTTTAAAATAAAGGTATTATGATGCACCCCATGGCAAGGCATGCTGGGGCAATGCGTTCACCATTGGTAAACCAGTGTGGTCTGGTGAAATGAGGTTCGGGGGCGACTTCTAGGGACACTCCAATCATCCAAGCCACAAGGGCCTCGCCTCTTGGTGGGCACTGTCATCAAGGCACAGATCAAGAAGCATAGGAAAACCAGCAGCAGTTGTACAATTCACAAGTGTTTTATTGCTAATAACAGTAAAATAAAAAAAATTAAATTGTTCAGAATAACTATTTACAATGGCAGTACAAATATAGAAAGCGGAGTCCTTTTTCTTCTGAGTTTAAAATCTCAGTTTATCTCAGTCTCGCTCTCTCTTTCTCTCTCCCTCTCTTGCAAAACATTGCAGCTCTTTTTATAACAAGTTTTTGCAGGAACTTGTTAAGAGAATATTCTGCTTCTCACACAGTGTTCTTATCAGTTTCAGTAGGTGCAGTAAAAAGAACACTGTGACCCAGAACTGACCTCTTGTTTACATCTCTGCAAGAGGCTTAAGAATGGCATTTCAGGTTAATCTCTTGGGTTCCAAATAGCTTTTTGCAATCATTTCAACAGTGACACTTTATACAGTTTTAAACAAAGGGATCCCAGGATCAGTTACATTTCTACAAAAAGATTCACATATATTTTTATACCAGCAGCTATGCAAGGGAGGAAGAAAAGACAGAACAGCAAGTGAGGGTAGAGAGATAGCAAGAGGCAAAGAATTGCAAGACTGTCGGGACTGTCGGAGTGATCAAGTCCTAGGTCTCACGAGAAAATGTGTTTGTGCAACCATAAAGAGAAGAGACAGAAAAGGAGAGAATAGAACAGAACAGGTCCTTGCATTTACTCTTTCTGGATAGCAACTGGGACAGGGCCATATTTAACCCTGTCACATAGCCCCCTCTTTAAGAGGAAACCTGTTTTACAAAAACAGGTTTCCAAAACTTTCTTTTAATTATCTTTTAGCATTAGCTTATAACTTTTACAGTTCTGTGCATGTGCAATATAGCAAACAGAGAAGTTTCAACTCACATTTTTTCAACCTCAGGAATTCTCAATTCCTGATCCATATCTTATCGGAAAATCAGCATTGACATTCTCTTTCCCAGATTTCTGCATCACTTTAAATTTAAATGGCAGCAGTGCCAGGTACCACCGTGTGATTCTAGAATTTTTATCCTTCATTTGGTTAAGCCAACAGACAGGATTGTGATCTGTTAAAAACACAAAGTAAGCTCCTAGTAAGTAAAACTTAAGTGACTCCATGGTCCATTTTGCCGCAAGGCATTCTTTTCAGTGGTGGAGTACCTTTTCTCTCTGTCATGCAATTTCCTACTTATATATAGAATAGGATGTTCTTTTCCATCTACAGTATATGCTGACTCAAGACTGCACCTAGGCCTACCTCTGATGCATCAGTCTGCAGCAGAAATTGTTTCTCAGAGTCTGGGCTTCTTAAAACAAGGGCCTGAACATAATGCAGCCTTAATGGTTTGAAAAGCCTCATCACACTCTGGAGTCCATTTCACATTATTTGGGAACTGTTTCTTTGTGAGTTCAGTGAGGGGAGTAGCTAACTCTGCAAAGCTGGGAACAAATCCGTGATAATAACCAGCCAGCCCTAAAAAAATGACCTGACATGCTGCTTTGTTTTAGGAACAAGGCTATTAGCTACAGCTTCTATCTTGGAAACTTCTGGTTTGACCTCTCCATTTCCCAAAACATAGCCCAAATATCTGGTTTCTTGTATGCCCAATGCACATTTAGTAGGATTAATTGTCAGATCTGCCTTTTTGATTGATTAGATAACAGCTTGTACATGTTCCAGGTGACTTTTCCAGTCTAGACTGTACACCACAACATCATCCAGGTATGCAGCACAGAAAACAGTGTGAGGGGATAAAATTACATCCATGTACTGCTGGAATGTAGGGTTGCGCCATGTAAACTAAACGGCATGGTGGTGAACTGATATAATCCTATGGAAGTAGCAAATACAGGTTTTTTTTTATGAATTCTTTAGGGGGATTTGCCAGTAACCCTTGGTGAGATTGAGGGTACTGATATACTTAGCACTTCCCAGTCTGTCCACCAAAGCATCTATTCTGGGCATAGGATAACTGTCAAATTCTGACACTTGATTAAGTTTCCTAAACTCAAGGCAGATTCTCACACCCCCTTCTTTTTTGTTTACAATTACCATTGGTGATGACCAAGCACTTCTCAACTCTTCTATGTTACCCAGTTCTTTCATTTTTTGCATTTCCTTAACCACATCAGATCTTAACCACGTTGGTAATCTGCATGTCTTTTGTCTAATAGGATGAGCATTCCTTGTCACTATTACTTTCTCGACCCCTTTTGCTTGGCCTGGCACTGTGGTAAAAGTACAGTTAAATATTGGAGGCAGTATGGCGCAGTGGTTTAAGGCTCTGACCTGCAAATTTGGAGACCTGGGTTTGAATCCCACAGCCCCCACTTGCATACTGTGTGACCCTGAGCAAGTCACTTAACTTCCTTGTGCTCCCAGGTTGCACCTGCAAGCAAGCTTTCAGCTTAGTGTGTCTCACCTGATAAAATAATTGGTAAAAAAAAAAAAGTCTTAAGCAAGTTACAAATTTCTGCAGTTTGTTCAGAGGTTAAGGAAACATTCACCTTTACAGCATCAGCAGTTACAGTGTGGTGCAGTCTATCATAAGCTACACCAATATCTTCTTTATCAGTTTCTGGTAAAACTAGCAAAACAGCTTTTGATGTTTTTTCAACCCATTTCTTCAGCAGGTTAGCATGGTATGTCATAGTAGGATTTTTTCTATCAGGGGTCTCAATCCCATAGTTAACTGTGCCAGTACATTTAAGCACTTTATAAGGCCCTTGCCACTTCATTAAGCATTTATTTTCTGTAGTGGGTAACAGTAGCAAGACCTTTTCACCTGGCTCAAAAACGTTTTCTTTTACCCCATGGTCATAATATACCTTCTGCTGGTTTTAGGCCTCTATCTGTTTCTCTGTCTCTTTTTGTTCTTTAGCCCACTGTTTGAAAAGAGCACTCAGGCTTTTAGGTTCTGTCACTGCCTGCTCTTTTTTTTATAACTGGGGCTAGCTGTACAGTCTCAACTTGGACATCTGCCTCTGCTAGTTTTGGCTGCCATTCACCTAGTAACCATTCCTGGGCTTGCTGTTGCAGAATCCATACCTTTCTTCAATGCTTGCCTGGTACCAGGTCTAGTACCCACACACAAAACTCCTGGCTTAGGGAATGCATGGCGTAAATCCCATTTAGGCTGACACTATCTGTTGTTGATGCACAGGTCAGAAAGCATAGGAAAACCAGGGACAGTTGTAAAATTCGCAACGAGTGTTTTATTATTAATAACAGTAAAATAAAAAAATTAAATTGTTCAGAATAACTATTTACAGTGGCAATACAAACATAGAAAGCAGAGTCCTTTTTCTTCTCAATTTCAAATCTCAGTCTGTCTCTGTCTCTCCGTCTTGCAAAACATTGCAACTCTTTTTATAACAAGTCTTTGCAGGAGCTCATTAAGAGAACATTCTGCTTCTCACACAGTGTTCTTGTCAGTTTTAGCAGGTGCAGCAAAAAGAACCGACAACTGAACCCCATACCTCTCAACTGTCCCTGATTTTCAGGGATGTCCCTGTTTTTGTCTCAAAATTTTACTCTGCCACTCCTAAAAATCATGTTTCCATGACCAAACAGTGGAGGTTGTAAGCACAAAATAATGTCAAACATTAAAATTACAGATTTGTTCTTCCTTAGAAAATGCGTCTTAGACAAAACCCCTTATTCTACCAGCTTCCTGAGAAGATACCACCAATTTTGAAGATGTGTCCCTGATTTTAGTCCTTTGTTCCTGATTTTTTTAAGACTTGTCCCTGATTTCTGAGGCAGGAGGTTGAGAGGTATGCTGGCCCCTTGTTTACATTTCTGCAAGAGGCTTAAAAACTGCATTTCAGGTTAACTCCCTGGGTTCTAAATAGCTTTTTGCAATCATGTCAACAGTAAAACTATATACAGTTTTAAACAAAGGGATCCCAGTATCAGTGACATTTCCACAAAAATACTGACACATATTTTTATACCAGCACATATGCAAGGGGGAAGAAAATATAGAACAGCAAGTGAGGGCAGAGAGATAGCGAGAGGCAGAGAACAGCAAGACCATCGGGATGATCAAGTCCTAGGTCTCATGAGAAAATTTGGTTGTGCAACCAGACAGGGAAGAGACAGAAAAGCAGAGAATAGAACAGATCCTTGCATTTAGTTTTTCTCCCTAACAACTGGGACAGAGCAGTATTCAACTCTGTCATAGGCTCAGTAAGGAAACCACAAGGGTCTCTACCATACTGGGAGACAATAACCAGATCAGATTTAACACAAGACATAGTTTTATTAACCTCAGCAGTCTGAGAAAAGAGGGTTGGTGTAACTTTCAAACATGACCCTTCTAAGTGCCCTGCCACATAGACCAGACTATCCTCTCCCTACCTGGTACCAGGATTTAGAACAGACCCCAACGGTAGCTCCCTTAGCATGATCCCTGGGTACCGCAGGTGCAGAATCGGTGTTTGTCCATAGATGTTGCTGTGGGTTGGTCAGCACTGGTGCACTTTTATTTGTTATATAGTTTCATGCATGTGCTTAATTTAGTGCCGTCCTCACAGGCTATGCAATTTCTCAAATGGTAGAAAATCCTGCAAGCCTGTGTATTTGTAATCCTTCCCAATGGCCGACTTGTAAAACTTGATGAGCAACAGGTGATGTTGCTTGATGAGCAGGGCCACACTGCAGCTTACTCATGGTGCTTGGACTCATTTGGCTCCTCCTGACACAGCAGGCCACTGGATTTCTGCTCTCTATCTATGAAGCAGGTAGACTCCCTCACTCCGCTCTGCACTGAACCAACACTTTCAGGACTAGCCACTGACTCCTCCATCCTCCTCTTTTTCTCACTCTGAACTGCTGAGGTCTGGACTGACCCCCACACACACACACAGCCTGGCTTTAAACCCTTAGGCCTTGGGCAGACAAACACCTTTACTATAGTTTCTGCTGTGGGACCTGATTCAGCAACTTTGCAGTGAAAATTTACCTCACTGCCATGCTGAACGTTGTGGCCAGTCTTTCTGAAATGCTGTGGAGCACTTTTCAGATGGCATGGTCTTGGAGCACTGTAGATGCTCCCAGCAGAATTCCACCATTTTAAAGGAGGGTTCCAGCGGGGATGGGGTAATTGAGTTGGTGTGATCTCACCAGAAAGATTGAGGATGGGCCTTTCTTTCTTTCTTTCTTTCTTTCTTTTTAAGTTTCACCAGGAAAGGTGCACCCTATGAGGACAGACTGAGGCATCTGAGTTTGTACACCCTGGAGGAGAGGAGGAATCAGGGGGATATGACTGAAACATTCACATATATGAAGGGGTTCAACAAAACTGGCACAGATGGGTTATTTAGGCTGAGGAAGAGAAAGGACACCAGGGGACATGGGCTAAGATTGGAAGGGGGTAGATGTAGGAGGAGATGAGGACGCATTATTTTATGGAAAGGGTTTTGTTGAAATGGAATACCTTACTGGAGGAAGTGGTATCATGTAGGACAGTTGAGACTTTCAAAAGGGCATGGGACAGGGTACAGAGGTGTCTGGGTAAGTAGTAATGAGAATTTGATAGTCAATAGATGGGGAGTGGGGAGGGGCATCTGCGCCCTAGTGGCGCTAGCTGCATACTCTAGCAGGCTTGATAGACCATAAGGCCTGTTTCTGCTGGCAAATTTGTATGTATGTATGAAATAGAAGATATCCTAAGTGTTTATTCCTGACCATTGCAGCAGACTGTCAGTTACAGAATGCACAGGTAGTGTTCACATCAGTTGCCTCTGTGCGTTGCCTCACACTGAGATTTTATCTGGAATACATACTCTGGATATCATCTATTTCTAGTTTGGAAGTCTTCACTGATTGCCTCCTCTTGTTTGAACTGTTCACTTTCTCCTGGATTGGCTGCACTTTCTGTACCAGCAATGTGTTTGTCTTCTGTGCTCTTGCTTCTCCATTAAACCAAGGAAACTGTGAATGTTTCATAAGTAACAGCTAGTAAAGAATAAGATGCTTCACTCAGGAATCCCTGACATTCTCTGAGATCTGAAGGCTCTTGCAGTGCTGCCTTCTACAATCTGATGGATACAGAATCTTGTCCCCCGCTAGTAGCAGCTTGTGTTAGGTACCAAGTGAATCCAGCACTGCTCCTGAAGTCTATGCAGTAGCTCATTTGCATCCATGCCACACCCTTTAAGAAGAGGGGGTCTAGTGATGTCCAATTCTCTTCAAAATAACTTTTAAAACCTATTGACAATTCCATTATTTCTATATAAAAAGTAATTTTCCCAGAATAAGAGCCCTAGAAGAGGTGTGTGTGTGTCCACTAAAAACAAGCATTTGTCAATGGCGAATGTTCACCTCTTACATTGCTGTTGTAACAGCTCCTGCTTGTACACATTGTAACTATGTATTAACCCAAGATAGATCAGATGAGATGTGAGATGTAATATGTTATTTGTAATGGAGCCTGATTTTACGCAGTTTTGAACTGCATTTAGCCAGTACAGTACAGGTGAGATGTGATATCTTGTTTTTAGTGTGATCCTGATTTTATAATGTATGTTTTTTTCTAGGATAGATCATTTTAGATGCAACATCACCTTCTCAGGGGGAGTCTACCGTATAGCAGGGTCCTGTTGTTACACAGTTTTGCAATATATTTATGAAGGATAACCCAGCTGAGATGCAATATCTCATTTTCAGTGGGGTCCTATTTGTCAATGCCGAATGTTTGCTTGCTTGTATTTGCTATGTAGTTGTTAGACATAGATAGTGCACACTGTCACCCTCAGAGCCTCTCACATGTCATTTCATGACACAGGTATGCACGAATACTCTGCCCCCACAAACCTCACAGATGCCCCATCATCCTCCTGGAAACAATAAATGGGGTTGTGGTGATGAGCCAGGCAGAGCAAGTGTGTGTGTGTGTGTGTGTGTGTGTGTGAGAGTACTATTTGTGACTTGATAGTGTGTAGTTGCTAGTAGGTGGTGGTGGTATGATAGCAAGGAAAGGAGAACAGAGTGAAAGTGTTCCTCTGCTCTCCTCTCCTTTCCTTTTCCTCCCCCCCACCCTAGCAACCACCAAGCATAAGAAATCTGGCCACAAACTAAGTGTGGCTCATTACCGCAATCCACCTTAACCCCTAAAACAAAAGGCAGTGTCACTCCATTCAGACCCTACATTTTCTGTATCAACTTGGTGTAACAGCACACTAGGTTGATACAAAGAAAGTCATAGCAGATCACTCACCCACATGGGAAGCCATTTAGTGTCATAGTAACTGACTACTGCTGTGACAGCATTTCTAGGCTTACTTGTGCTTTCAAGTCCAAGCCAAACAGATATTAAATCAAATAAAATACAGGTAACTATGTAGGTGGGTAGGTAGGTAAAACTTTATTTTTTTATAAAGAATATACATGTTGTTTAGACTTTACAGTCCAGTTTACAAGACAGTCCTGCCCTGTGATTACTTGTTTTTGTTTTACACAACCTTTACTGAATCAGTCATGTTTTTTCCTTCTATCTCATGGGTCATGTGGCAAAACACACCTTGTGTGTATGTGTGTGTAAATAAAAACTCATATTGCACAGTCACCTTTACATTATTCAGTATGTATCTGTATAAAGTAATACGGTACATGGTAGATATAATAAAGTTAGTACATGTTGGTATGATAAGGAAGGGGATATTGCCTCTAAGTTAGCGCTCAAATCTCTGAACCAGGAAACCCAACAGACCCGGGTTGGAATCCCACAACTATAGTAGAATTTTGTAGGAAATACTAGCATGACAATTTAATCACTACAGTTTCCATCCTGCTAACAAGCTGCAAATTGGGCACTTTTAGGTATAAAAGAAAATTCATTATAACTTTTTTCGCTATCTTTTCACTTAAAAGCAGCTTTACAGAAGAAGCTAAGAGATTATTTATGCATTTATATATGTATGTATTTATTTATCTCTCTATTTATCATGTCTAATGATGCACTCATAGATAAGGAGATAGTCACTAGCATTTGTAAAGCCAGCAGCAACTTAGGCCATTTATATGACATGGTCTGGAATGAGCGTGGTCTCAAACTGTCAACAAAGCTCAAGAGTATACGAGGCTGTCATACTGACTGCACTTCTCTATGGCTGCAAGACCTGGACACGCTATAGACGTCATGTAAAGGAGCTCGAGACTTTCCACATGCAACACTTACTAAAAATTCTCCACATTAAATGGCAGGACTAAATCACCAACACCGAAGTCCTACAGTGACCTCAAACAATCAGTCTTGAACTGCAACTTATTAAGGCTCAACTGAGATGGACAGGCCATATGCTCCATATGGATTAGAAACAAGGCTGCTGAAACTTAACATTTATGGAGAGGTAAAGTTGGATAAATTCTCTGTGGGTGGACAGAAGAAGTGCTACGTGGACACAATGAAACACTCACTGACCAAATGTAACATCAGCATCAATGACTGGGAGATAATGACTCAAGACAGATCACTATGGAGATGCACTGTTCATGACGGAGTCACAACATTTGAAAGCCGGCATGTTATGGCAGCTGAAGAAAACAGAAACACAAGGAAATCTGCTTCTCAACATCAAGCAGCAGCTGCACTGGTGCTCACATGCCCTGGATGTGGGCATATATGTGCAGCATGCATCTGACTTGTCAACCACCTGCAAACATATAACTTAACCAACTAACTCACCCTTCTCCAGGGTAGTCTTCCTTGACTCCAAAGCACAGCCAACAATATCTATCTATCTATCTATCTATCTATCTATCTAGTACTGCATGCAATTTTGTACTTTCCAATACAAAAAGGACATTGAGATAATTCAGGCGATGCAACTCAGTGTCATTAAAATACTCAGGGGTATGGAGTATAAGAGCTGTGAGTAGAGACTGGAGGCCATTATCATATTCACCCTGGAGAATATGTGTTTATTTGGTTTTAGCTAACTGGGTAAGCCCACTGGGAACCAAGCCCATTTTCAGGGGCAATATAATCTCAGTCTTTCATATATTAATTCAATGGCCTACGCAGCCAGTATGATGTAATGCTTGTGCATCTGTGTTACTTGGTTTTGGCCATATGCACTCTCTATTCCAGAGGAATTACCACCCTGCAGGGGTATCAAAGGCAAGGAGCCCTTAAAGAGGGTTCCACCCCTAGAGGTGCAGCGGGATGATTAAATTGGCTAAAGGTACCTTAGGAAGCATCCCAAGGAGAGAGACAATGCCACTGGAGAAGGAAGGGAGGATGGTGGGGCAAAGAAAAAGTGCTTGAGAGAGAGGCGCAGAGGAACTGCTTATGTAGCACAGGAAGGGGGAGTGGCTGGCTGCTTGTCCATTGAACCACAGGCATAGCCTTCCAATTCAATGACCTGTGCAGCCAGTATGATGTAATGGTTGTGCAACTGTGTTATTTGGTTTTGGCCATTCGTGCTGTCTATTCCAGAGGAATTATCACCCTGTAGGGGTACCAAAGGCAAGGAACCCTCAAACAGGGTTACATCCATAAAGGTGCCACAGCACGATTCCCTTGGCTAAAGGTACCTTAGGAAGCATACCCAAAAAGAAAAGTAGTAGTACAAAAGCACATTAGCAATCAGTAACTGTAAGGCATAGTAGTAGATTAGGCACCAGGCCGCTTGATAATGTAATGAGATGCGCAAGTAGCAATGTCATGAGTATAATGGGTTGCGCTGGAGATTGAGGGGGCCTCCTAAGAAGAGAAGGAATAGCAAGTAGGAACACCATCCACCTCCATCCAACAGCAGAACCTACCTAAAGGAACTAGAGAACACGAACTACAGCTAACATTTGCATACTGTGTGACCCTGAGCAAGTCACTTAACTTCCTTGTGCTCCCAGGTTGCACCTGTAAATAAGCTTTCAGCTTAGTGTGTCTCTCCTGGTAAAAAAAAAAAATAAATAAATAAATAAAATGTTTAAGACCTGAGGCACAGAGGAGAGAAAAAAACCCTTTGAGGAGGAAATCTCTGGGGATCCAAGACCTAGGTCGCCTTCCCTCCAGGCTTGGGATGTTTTGTTCAGTGACGGCTCTGCTGCTGCAATTTAGATATCCAATCAAAGGGGGGTGGAAAATATTCCAATTTGGAGGAAAGCTCTCGCTCGATCCCTCTAACGGGAATGTCATGGAAGGTTATGAGAGTGCTCTGCAACATTGGGGACAACCAAGGTGAGAGGAGGAGAGCAATGACTGCTGAAGCACTCACCTGGCCTACCCATCCTAAAACAAACCAGGTGAACCAGAGGCAGTTGTATGAAGAATGCGGTGAAGGAGCCTTGTTAGTAGAATACTAGTGCCAAAGGAGATTGTTGTAACCACTCTTCACAACTACTCTTAATTTCTACTCCAGGAGCTGCCGTCGAGTCTCAAATGGCTAAAGCCAGGCCCAGAGTGAGGACATTCCCAGCTATGGGCCAGGTGAGAAGGACCCCACCCCAAGTCAGGCATACTCAAGATGTGGACTTCATAGGGGCAGAGCGAGACCATCGGCTGCGGGAAGGACCTGTGCCATGGAATGGTTATGGCTGGCATGCCCCTGAAAACAATTGAGGAGGAGCTGAATGAAGCGTTGAGTGCTGGGACCCTCACATTGGTCGGACATGGTAGTAGTGAGCATTGAGCAAATGAATTGCGTAAGCAATGAGTGGACCTGTATGTAGGTCAGTTAGCAGAGTAAGCAATGGTCAGACAGTGGTCAGACCTGCACGGAGTTCAAAGGAGCAGCAAATATGAATAGCAGGGGCAAGCCAGCCATGCCATCAAGGAAGCCAATGAAAGGTAACAAAATACTTGGAGTATTTTTGTAGTGAAAGCAGGATTCGAACTTGAGTTAGTATGCCACACGGGGCCACGGTTTCTCTCAACAACACCTCCAGTTCCCCGCCATAGATAAACAAGAAAGCGATGGGCAGGTACCGTGACCCACATGCAGATAATAAAACTAGTTTACAGAATCAGCGGCAGCTTAACTGACCTTCAGAATGTAATAGCAGTATGCAAACGTAATAGAGCAGCATCAGTATTATGAGTTATAGGGGTAGCAATTCAAATTAACATAGACTGTAGGGAGGAAATGCTCCAAAGCAGCAAATTGGCTAGGCAATGCAGTGAGAGCAGCAGTAATGAGGTACATTGTATAAGTTCAGGAAGCAGGATTGAGCTGCATGGGCTAAGGCTCAAAGTGAGCCTGAACTAGGTGAAGACAATTAAGGTGCATAGCATGAAGAGCAGCAGTAGGGAAGCAGCTTGAGCTGAAATACACAGATAATGACTGCAGTTGCATTGAGTAAATGGGAGCAAGTAGCATGAGCTCTGGATTAGCAAAAAATACAGGGAGTTTAAAAACAGAAGCCCCCCAAAAAGAATGCAAAACGAAAGACACAAAAAACACAGAAGAACAAGGTACACGCAACACAAAGAAGCACATAGCTGGAGGCAAACAATACAAACCAAAAGCAGGAGAACAGAAACAGAAGTCCAGCAAAAACAAGCAGAGGCAAAACACAGCAAGGCCGGGGGCGGGGGCAGGCTCCAGCAGGCAGCAAAGGACAGACCAACAGAGCCTCTGGCTACAAAGGAAAAAGTGCTTGAGAGATAGGCTCAGATGAACTGCTTTTGTAGCACAGGAAGGGGGAGTGGCTGGCAGCTTGTCCATTGAACCACAGGCATAACCTTCCAAAAGGGTATTAATTGAAAAGATGGAGACCTCTGATTTGGTGTGCTACAGCAGGACATTATGGGGATATGTCCTAAAACTAGGGAGGTGGCAAGTGTAGGGGTAAAATTAGGAGTCTCTTCAACCCCCAGAGGCTAACAAACCTCTGGAACAGCCTACCAGCATGGTTAGTGGATATAAAGACATTACAGTCCTTTAAAGTAAGCCTGGACAAATTTCTGCTCATCAAGGAAATCACAGGGTGCCCTGGCTAGTATACTGTATTAGCACTGTCTATAAATAGTCATGTTTGCACAGCATAGTCATTAGTACCTGCATATGAAGTGTGTGTGTGAAGGTTGACCTGATGGAACTAGAGTCACTTTTTGCCTAAAATCACTATGTATGTATGCTGTTCAATTAAAACATTTGGTAAGGAAGACACACTGAACAAAAAGAATCTGCTTGTTTCTAGGTGTATCTTGGGGGGCATGAGGGGATGCATCATAATAATTAGCTACATGAGGGTGCAGTATAAATGGGACAGACAATAACCTGCATGGGTTCAGCAGGAAAAAGGACTGCACAAAAGGGTACAATATGGAGGTTCATAACAAGGATGACAGGGGGACATCTAGGATTATTAAGGAGGTAGAAATAAACATGGGTACCCAGAGTTACAGTAACAGTGTCCACAAGATTCAAGAATGGGTGCAGGCAGACAACTGTAACATGCAGTTGCTGGGGTCCACTGATGAGGTGAGGGGGTACAAGAGGAAGTACTAGGGTAGTAGAGCAGGCAGAAAGAGGAAGTGAGAGTAACAAAAAGAAGAGGAAGAGGGAAGGAGTGGTTGTGGAAGCAGCAGACATGGGTGGTGCGAATTAATGGAGTACAGCTTTTAGAGAATGAATTAGGCTGTACATGTTTGCACAACCTATTTATGGTTTCCTGTATATAAAGTGGGAAGGTAAGCTGGACCTAGGGTCGCTTTCCACCCTACATTAGTGGGTATCCTGCCAAGTTGCTGATTGAATTTGGTAGCAGCAATTTTGGTGCCGCAACAAGGGTGACAGTGAAAGGGTCAATCTTGATTTTAGATCACCCTTCACTCCTGTCGCCCTTTGCTCCCATGCAGTTCCTACCCCCTCTTGGGCATGCCTGCCCCAGAGGAGGTTATATTTAGTTCTGTGTGGTGTGGGGGGCAAAGCCCTCTGCAAAGGCCGACCATTTCCCCGGGGGGCGCTTTGGCACTGTACATCCCGGGAGACGCAATGCCTGGTGCTGTAGCACCTGGTGACATTTTGCCTGTACTGTAATTGGCATTGACAGAATGAATGTCGGCACAATTGGGTAGTACCTATTAATGTGACTATGTGGACAAGTGAAGGAAGAGGCAGAGTTTAGGGAGGGAGTGCTCCAGATGGTTGAGATGGTAAAAGAAAGGGGCCTGCCAGGCAGACATTTGGGGGTAGTGGAATGAGAAAGAATGGGGTTCTGAGTTCACAAGGGAAGGGGGAGCAGGTAAGAAAGGAGTTGGAAAATCAAGTCAGAATTTTGAGATGAGGGATGCATAGTGGAAGAAACATCTTCTCTCAAGTAAGGGAAGTGTGAATATCTGATTTCATGTGTCATGTCACAGAAATAATCACTTCCTAATCAAGGTACCTCAATGAGATAGTTCTCTTGACCAGAAATCAAATTCCTAAAATAAACAATAACGACATTTGTTTCTTACCATTTGTGTCCTGTTTTTGCAGTCCAGTTGAACTAAAAATTGATCTGTCACTTACAATTCTCACAGCAATAGCCACTCATTCTCCTAAGGTAAATAGCAGAGTAAACATTTGTCTTAGCTGTTTCTATTTTCAACTCAAATGCTACTGATGGAAACACTTTGTAAAAAAAAAAAAAAAGTGTATAGGGCTACCTCGAGCTATACCTTATGTGGGTATAAGGCTTATTTGGCTAAGGCCCCTTCCTGACAGTCTGAAATGGATTTACCCTTCAAAAAAAATGTACTCATTCCATTAGAGAGGTACTTTTAATGAAAAAATAAATATGCTATTCTTTTTCCTTTGTGAACTTTGTTTCCCTCCTGGTCACCAGCTACCGGGGCATCTCTCAAGTGGATACCCACTCAACTTCACCTCCACCACCTGCCTGAACCCCTTCCTTGAACAAGGAATTGGGTGCTGGGTCCCCCGGCTCCCGCCGGCCCATACGGGAGTAGGGGGGGACCACAGAGAGTCAAGTTGGGGTCAGGGCTGGCATTGGGCATGTGGGTTTGGTCCCTGGAGTCCCGCCATCACTTCCCTGGCAGCCAGGGTTTTCCTCTTAGTTTCTCCCCCAAGGCACAGATGTGCAAAGGTGTCTGTGTGAAGGACACAATCTCACCCTCTTCCACTGATGTCCGCCATCGCCTCACCACTTCAGCAGCCCTGCTTCTTGAGTGACCCCGGTCTCCACCAGCAGCCGCTACAGAGCGAGACATCCCCGATACCCCACCCCAGGAGAGGAGAGCAGTCCTCCGGACACTCAATCTTCTCCTCACCCTGCTGACCCCCAGCTCCCAGAGTCCACTCCCGAACTCTGGTCATTGGCATGGCACGAGGTGAGGTGTCCAGTGCCTCAACTGCTATTCTTAACTAAATGCAGATGGTTTTTCACACAAGAGAGTCCTACCTGATAATTTTGATTTAGCTGCTCTGATATAATTTGCAGTTCCTAAGATTAAGAGGAATGTCTGTGAATCTGCCTTGGTTTTGCAGATTCAAATGACTAGTACAGACTTTTGAGCTCCACATCTCTACATATTTTAAAATTAAGCTGTTCCTTCCTATACCTGAACTAGTTCTGTGTTTGTTATTAATTTGCTGGAGGACAAGGGGGTGAGAAGCAGCTGAGACATGGGAGTGGTATTTTTATTGGGCTGGTGGGAAGAAGTAGCTGAGCCATGGGAGGGACGTTTCTTGATTGCCAGGAACCAGGTGAGAAAGCCAGCTAGGGGGAGAAGCACCAGAGCCATGGGAGCGGAGTTTGTTGTTGAACTGGGGGGCAGTAGCTGAGCCACAGGAGGGATGTTTCAAGCCGGGGTGGGGGAGAGAGAAGTACCTGAGCAATGGGAGTGGTTTCTTTTTGGGCTGAGGGGGGGAGTAGCTGAGCCACAGAAGGGAAGTTTCTTGATAGCCGGTGAGCAGGAGAGAAAGCATGCAGAAGTGGGAAAAGTACCTGAGCTATGGGAGTGGAGCTTCTTGTTGGGTGGGAGACAGAGAGAGACAGAGAGATAGAGAGAGAGAGAACGAGAGAACGAGAGTAAGGAGGGAGAAGTAGCTGAGCCATGGGACAGGTATAATGATGCCACTCAGCTGCCTGGTGGGTGGCGTCATGCTGATGAAGGAAGGCAGCTGCTGTCTGATAGGTGCAGCTACCTCTTTTCAACTACACAAACTTTATGCCAATCAACTGGCAAAGCAGCGCTGTAATCAGCTTCACTGATTATTGGACTGTCATGGTCGAGCCCATTGCAGCTTGAGTTGCATTGGACCCAACAGTGACACACCTCTGAAGTCCAGTATCACAGCAATTCATTTGATTTGCACAAGTGTGAACATAAACATGTGTAGCTGGGGGGTGGGGGTTTTGAGATTTTGGAGTCTTCCAGAAATTTGTAGCTGGGGGTAGTTGGGAGGTTTTAGACTTCCCCAGAAATTGTCTACCCAAAGTTCTGAATGATTTGGCCAACTCTGGCCAGGCAGAATACTGTGGCACTGTTTTCTTGACACAACAGCGTTACTTGACACAGTGAGTTTCTATGTTCCCTTTCCTAAGGCAGTGAATAAGCACCTGCCATCCTTGTGCAGAGAGGCCCATTGTTTGGGAGGAAAGTGACCTGAGCAATGTAAAAAGAGACTGTTCATTAAAGCACTCTTTTTCCTCTTCTCTTTGGTAGCTTCCAAAGAGACTGCAGTGGAGTAGTTCCTCCCTGCAAAAGGCAGTAGACCCAGCAGTGAATGCAATAATGTGGGAAATGTAGCATTATGCTTATTATTGTTGATGGTTTTGAGTCTGCTCTCCTTTGTGCAGAGTTACTGTAAAAATATCATTTTCCCATCTGATGTCTCGCATGATGGATGAGCATCAAGAGCAAACAAGATACTTTGCTTGTCCCTATCAAGGAGCCCACAGTGTGCTGTCATAACAACATTTCCTCTGCCAGTGCGTAACTGAGAAATGACTATAAAGCACTAGATTGCCTTTTCATTTACCAGGACTCAATACAGCATCACTCTGTTATGGAAAGCTCAGTTTTTCCTA
Organism: Neoceratodus forsteri; assembly: GCA_016271365.2. NCBI lineage: Eukaryota > Metazoa > Chordata > Ceratodontiformes > Ceratodontidae > Neoceratodus > Neoceratodus forsteri. The sequence goes on along the minus strand of CM057451.1, from coordinate 896,537,228 downwards.
ACACAGTTGTTCCAGTATCACATCTTAACCTGGTCGGTGGAAGAAGCACATTTAACAGCTTTCTTAAACTAATGAACCTAAACAGCGGGGAGACAGTGTGGCCTACTGGTTAGAATACTGATCTGTTGCAGCCCAGTAGCACAGTGATAGCACTACCGCATACTGCAGTGGTGACCCGAGTTTGGAGCGGACACGGGTCACATTGGGGCCAGCTGGGGGACAGAGGATAGGGCATCCCACAGACTTCTCCCCTCTCTTGGGGAGGAGGTGACCTGCTGCACTGCTACTTGCCTGCCACCTTGTGGAAGCCAGGAAATAGCACAGCAGTTGCATCCACATGGGGGAGGGCATCTATTCAGATGCTTCTATGCATGTGCGTGCTTCCACATGCACATGTGGTGCACCTTTGCATGTTCTGAGGCCCTGGGGAGAAAATAGGTGAAAGTCCCCCCCCCCACTAACTGAGCAGAGTGGTGCTCTGGACTACTGCAGACCTTGCACCACTGACTCGGCTCCTCCTCCAGAGCTATCTTTACTGTGCTTCAGAGGGGTCTGCCCAGCCCTGACAGCCCCACCTTGGGGGCTTAGCTGTGGGGAACTTCGCCAGAGGAGAGGTGAACCCTAGAGAAGGTGTGTAATGGGGTTGGGTGTGCTAAAGCAGATGGGAGACAGTTACAGACAAGAGGATAAAGACCTCAGTAAAGAACAAAATACTGAACTGAGGACAGGAGACCACAGTTTGAAATCTCACCTAAGTCAGTAGATCACTGTGTTCCTTCCTTGAGACAGTCAAATAACTGTCCCATGTTTAATTATGTAGTATTATACAATAGGTATCTATTGTAAGCCAATCAGAACACAGGAAAACTGTCATTTAACACCCCACAAACTACTACAGTCACATCTTAGATGTGCTCACAGTAGGTTAACCAGTAGGTTATCCACGTCTTACACCCACCCACAGTAGGTTATCCACATTTCAGACACGCCCACAATAGTCTATCCATTTAGTCTACAGAAAAAAGGGGAAAAAAGGCACATTCCACTTTAACTAACACAGAACTTTTAAAATCCTGGGTTCGAAATTCTTAATCATATAACAGTAATAATATTCAGTTAGCCAAAGTATAGGCAAGGCAAGGCAATTTTATTTATAGGGCACCCAGTCCCAGAGGCTCTGGGTGCCAACATACAGCAGTGGATAAGAACATAATAAAACCTCATTAAAACATAAGATTATAATTCAGTAAAAGAGAGGTTTCCAGAAGTCAGACTTCAAGGGACTGGCCTAAACTAAAAAGATATCAACAAAGGCCAAGCTGAAGAGGTGGGCCTTTAGCCTCCCCTTGAATACCTCAATTGAGGCAGCCTCCTGGACTTCAGGTGGAAGTGAGTTCCACAGGGTCAGCCCAGAGACACTAAAAGCACGATCTCCCAAGGTCTTGAGCTGAACCCTGGGAACGTCTAGGAGGCCCCTAAAGTAGGAGCGGAGGGAGCGAAAAGAGGACACCAGTGTCAGGAGATCTGACAGGTAACCAGGACCCAGCCCATATAGGGCCTTAAAGGTGAGAAGACCCACCTTCAAAAGGACCCTCCACCTGACTGGCAGCCAGTGCAGAGCACGCAGGACTGGAGTTACATGACTGGACCTCAAAAGGCCTGTCAGCAACTGGGCTGTTGTGTTCTGCACTAGCTGCAGCCTGTGGGGGGTCCCTCCCTTGACCCTGAAGTACAGAGCATTGCAGCAGTCAAGCCTAGAAGTCATGAAGACATGTACTAGTGTGGGCAGGTCCTCAGGTGGAATGAGGGGCTTAATCCGGGCAATGTTTCACAAATGGTAACAACCACTGCTGACTACAGCTGACACCTGATCTTCAAAGGTTAATCTACAATCAAGGATCACACCCAGATTTTGCACCCTTGGAGAAACCATCAATGGAGCAGACCCTAGAACAAGTCCAGAGTCAGCCCCTGGTGGCAACCCATCATGCCTGCAACCAGCCTCGATCACCCGCACCTCAGTCTTAGCCAGGTTGAGTCTCAGCCAGCTGAAAGCCATCCAGTCATTGATTTTAGTCAGACAGCTGTTAAGCACGTCAACCGCTCCCGATGTTCCAGGTGCAAAAGACAAATACAGTTGGGTGTCATCTGCATAGCAGTGAAACTTCACACTGTATTGTCGAATGATCTCACCCAAGGGCAGCATATACACTGCGAACAACATCGGTGACAAGACTGAGCCCTGAGCTACTCCACAAGACAGAGGCACTGGGAAGAAGGAGAAATTCCCCATCACCACCCGCTGCACTCTGTCCAAGAAATAGGACTCAAACCGTTTGATGACAGTGCCTGCAAGTCCACAAAACTCACAGAGCCGATCAAGAAGCACGATATGGTACACAGTGTCAAAAGTTGAGGCGAGATCAAGGAGCACAAGAACTGATATGTCTCCTCTATCTCTAGCCCTGAGTAGATCCTTATGCACTCTCACTAGAGCAGTTTCAGTGCTGTGTCTGGCCCAAAAACCTGACTGAAAAGGCTCATAGATATACAAGGACACCAGGCAATCCTCAAGCTGATGTGCCACCAATTTCTCAACAACCTTGCTCAAGAACCGCAGGTTGGAGATTGAACGGGAATTTGCCAGGACGTCTGGGTTGAGAGAAGATTTCTTTAGGAGGGGCTTCACCAGTTCTGCTTTCAAAGCAACTGGGAAGAACCCCTCCATCTTCAAGCACCTGGCAATCCTGGCAAACACCGGGCCAACAGCATCAATGCATCCCATTAAGAAACGCGTCGGTGCTGGGTCCAGTTCACAAAAGGTGTGCTTTAGCTCCAAGATCACATTAGTCACTACAGACACCTCCACTGGCCAAAACTCCTCCCAAGCAGATGGAGTGCCTCTGAAACTCCCAACTTGATCACCGCGAAGCAAAAGCCTCCCTGGCGGAGTCCCTGACTGGATGGCCGACACTCTGTCAGAGAAAAACAGAGCAAACTCTTCGCATAAAGAGGTTGAAAACACTTTTTTTGCCCAGAGACAGGCAGGATGTAAAAGCCTGTCCATGGTCCGAAACAGCTGAGATGGTCTGTTTCTCCCTGCAGCAATTTCCCTGGACAGAAATTCTGCCTTCTAATGGGAAATTGCCCCCTGGTACTCAACATAGTGAGAACATAGGGCCAGCCTGTCAGCCTCCAGCCGTGACTTGCGCCAGCAGTGCTCCAACTTCTGACCCCTGATCTTCATCACTTTGAGATCTCCATCAAACCAAGGGGATCTCAAGTGAGAGGATCTGGGTCATATACAGACTGATGCGATGGCATCTAGAGCTTCAGTAACCACCCTATTATAGGAGGCCACAGCTTCTCCAGTGCCAATCGCACATGCTGCATCAACTCTAGATAGATCAGCTAATGCCAATAGTTCCTCTGGGTCAATCCCTCTGGGTCAACACCTCTTAAGGGCTGATAACTGACCATCTCCATGGGGAAGGACTTTCAGGGGGGCCCCAAAGCTGAACTCTGCAGTGCAATGGTCAGACCAAAAGATCTGACCAATCTTGAGGTTGTCAATCTCAAGACTCAGCTGGAACATCAGATCACGTGTGTGGCCGTGTTGATGGGTAGCAGCAGCAACCGCTTTTGACTGGCCCAGAGATTGCATCAACTGGAGGAGGTCATGACCAAAATGCAAGAATTCATCATCAACCCAGGCATTGAAGTCCCCCAAGATTAAACACCTGGGGGACTCCAACACCTGGTAGATGACGAAGTCTCCTACCTCCTGCAGGAATTCCCCTCCAACCCCAGGGGGCGATAAATGAGGAGAATCCTGCAACCTGCATGGCAATGCACTCAAAGAATCAGGTGTTACCAACTGGGTGCATCGAGAAGCCAACACTGGATCGAAAAGCAATGGCCACTCCCCTGCTGCTGCTCCTTCCTTGGACAATGTACCACAGTATACCCAGCGGGAACGGTGGCCTCAAAAACAGGGCCTGTGTCGTCACCCAGCCAGGTCTCTGTAATGCAAGCCAGGTCAACAGAAGAAATCAAGTCCGCAAAAATAGCAGTCTTGTTCCTCATTGACCTGGCATTGCAAAGCACTGCCCAAAGAGGATTAGAGGACACAGCCAGTCCTCTAGCTGCCTGCCCACTCGGTCCTGTGGGAACCCTGGGTATGGAAACCAAACACGTCAGGCCTCTCCCTAGGCTTCATTTACACCCAGGGTGTCTCCTGCACCGAACAACCTCTATGCTGCTCACCACTCCTCCTCAGCTGCTCTCGGCACTTGATGAACCAAAGGTCTCCTGGTAATACCAACCTCTCGGCAGCACCTTGCTGCAATACCAGAAACTGGGAGGTCAGTGAAGGGGCGAAGGTCGTGGAGCTGAGAGGCAGCATAGGTAATACAGGGAAGGCCACAGCACCAACTCATCTCCTACCTAGCAAGACCAGTCCCAAGACAGCACTAGATGATAATACATGGGTGAAATGAAAAAAGGAAACCCCCAAACGAAGACACAAAATCACACACACACCACCAGTCACTCAAACTAAACAAAGTTTCTATTAAACATGCATGCACCCCAGCCATACATCTCACACACCCACAATAAACACAACTAGCTCACTAAACACACAATTACAATTCCTTTCCACACCCACCACACAGTCACTCAACTTTATAAAATTGTTTTTCTAACCACTCACACACCACCATACACTCACTCACTCCCAAATCATAAACTATCACCCACAACAATACTTCCCCCACCCCAAATCACAACCATAAAATAATTTAATCAAGTACATTTAAATTTGAAATTTAAAAAGGGGAGATCAAAACTGTGGTGTGCTGTAATATTAGGTCCAATTCACTGCTGGAATTGGACAAGAACTTTCCAGTCTTTAAAAGTCTAGTGTCCAGAGGACTAGGAATAATTAGCTTCTTTGGTTGAATAAATGCTTCAGCCTTCATCCTCGGCATTTAATCACACCCATCAGCTGGATATTCCTTTGTATACTCCACCTAACTAAATATTGACAGGGCCCAGGCTACCTGCAAGAGCTCCTGCATCCTTACTGCCCCACCCGAACACTCCGCTCAGCCGACGGTGAACAATAATGCAAATGTGGTCTAATGCATGTTCTATAAAGAGGGCTAGTGCTTCTTTACTTCTATTAGTGAATGAACGTTTAATATAATTCAGAATCATATTACTAGTTTGTATAATTTTCTTTGTATGATTCACTGTTGACAAAGAGTTATTAATAATAATCCCCAGATCCCTTTCCTTAGTTATTGCTTTTAGCTGATGATTGTCAATCAAATAGGCCGAATGCGGAATTGTCTCAACCCATATGTAAGACAACACATTTATCCAAATTTAGCACCATTTTGTTGTTTCTGGCCCATGTCTCAATCTGTTCGAGATCTCAAATGAGGCTGAGTTGTTTTTCAGCTGTGTTTGCTTTGCCCCCTATTTTAGCATCATCAGCAAATTTTGATTAAGAAGTATGTAATATTGTTGTTGAGATCGCTGATGAACAAATTGAACAGTGTGGGCCCCAGGACCAACCCCTTGGGGACACCACTGCTCACCTCCCAGTGGGGGGGGGATAGCTGTCTGCCTACTCTGACCCTCTGGGTACGGCCAGATACCCAATTACCGACCCATCTGAATAAAGGTGGACTAAGGCCAATAGAAGTTAACTTAAAAAGAAGCTCCTGGTGAGGGATCTTGTGAAATACCTTCCCAAAATCTAGCAGTATAACATCAACTGGGATTTTATTGTCAAGGCTTGTTCTCATGATATTATAAAAAGACAGAAGATTGGTATTACAAGATTGACCTTGGGTAAGGCCATGTTAGGCATTATCGGTAAAATGGCAGAAAAAGACCAACGGTCCATCTGCTGTACTCTACTCATATTACCCCATCGTCCCCAGGACTGGGGGGCTTTGCTTACCCTATCCATCCTTTTTTTTCTGTGTTTCTGCCTCCCTCATCCCATTGAGTACTTACTTTTACTATACCCTTGGCTCTATCCCAGCTGTGTTTGAAGTCATTTATGGTCTTGGCACCCAACACCTCTGCCAGCAGGCCATTCCATGGCTCAAACACTCTTTTTGTAAAATAACTTCCTCACATGCTTTTTAAACCTTCCCCCACTAAGCGCTACATGTTGCCTCTTATCCTAGCTGTACTGTCCCAGGTAAATACCTCTTCACAGTTCACCTTGATTATTCCCTTTAGGAACTTGAAGGTCTCTGTCATATCCCCCCCCCCCATGTCTGATTTTGAGTGAATACATGTTCAGCGCCTTTAGCTGATCCTCATAGGATCTGGCCCCCCTGGCCATGAATCATCCTGGTCACCCTGCGTTGTACAGTCTCTAGCCTTTAAATGTCCTTTTCAGGTGGGGATTTCAGAACTGGGTACAGTACTCCAGGTGTGGCCTCACCAGTGACCTATACAGAGGTAACAGTATCTCCCATTTTCAACTTCCAAACCCCTCACAATGCACCCTAGCATCCTGTTGCCTTGATGAAGGCTTTATTATATTGGCTGATTTGTTTAAGGGAGTCACTTATGATGACTCTTACTGTCGGTCCCATTCCTCTGATGTTGTGTCCAGCTGAACCCCTCCCATCCAATACCCTGGTCTGGGTTTTTTGTTCCCTAAGTGCCTCACTTCGCACTTCTTGGCATTGAATTTAATTTGCCATATTTTGGACCAATTTTCCAGCCTTTGCAGATCTCTCTGAATTCAATTCAATTCAATTCACTTTATTTACCAGGTAAGACAACTGGGCCAATGCTCTTTTTTCAGTATTGACTTGGTGCTTCAAACAAAGAAGCAAACATTTAACCATGCAAAACATACAAAATACATGGACAGGTACAAAATACATGGACAGATGCAAACTACATGGACACTGAAATTTCCTTATCCCCTCCATGTTGTCAACTCTACCGAAGTTTAGTGTCATTTGGAAACAGACACAACCTGCATTCCCTTTCTCATGTTGCTGATGAATACTGTATATTGAAGTGGATTGGGCCCAGGATAGATCCTTGTGGTACTTTGCTGGTAATCTCTCTTTCCACAGATCTGACTCAATTCAGCACAATTCTCTGCTGCCTCCCCTCCAACCAGCTTCCTACCCATCTTAGCTATTCCCAGATCTGCCATCTTCTTCAGCAGCCTTCTGTGAGGCACTGAGTCAAATGACTTGATGAAGTCGAAACAGGGTAAGTCTACTGCATGCTCCTAGTCAACTTCCCAGGTTACTCAGTCAAAGAATACTATCAGGTTGGTTTGACAAGACCTCTCTGCCACAAACCCGTGCTGTGTAGTATATCTCCTGGTAGTACATGAGGTCCTCTTTGACTAGTGTCTCCATCAGTTTCCCTACCATGGAGGTAAGGCTCATGGGTTTATAGTTTCCCAACTGTTTCTTGCCCACCCCCCAACCCCATGCAGCAGAAGTACATCTGCCATTTTCCAGTCCTTGGGAACCACCCCTTGCTGCAAAGAGCTATTGAATAGCCCCACCAGAGCTAATACCAATGTTAGTTCCCTTAGTACCCTTGGATGCATTCCATCTGACCCTCAGGCCTCATATACCTTGAGGGCAGTCAACTCTCTTCTGACTTTTATATTGGTATGTTTTTGTAGAATTATTCCCAGGACACTCCCCATCAGCTGTCTTTATCCTGCTTTCTGGAAGGGGCCTGCTGTTCTCCCTAGTGAATACTGAGGGGTAGCTGCTCAGCATTGCTGCTTTCTGCTCATCTTCCTCTACTACCCTGCTTTCTGCTCATTATCCTCTGTTACCCTGCCCTCTTCCTTTAGCCTGACAATTCCCCCTTCCATCTTCGTTTTTTCCTTTTATATCTAAAAACTGCTTTCCCCTCCTTTGACCCCCTCCGCAATGCTCAGTTCTGTTTCTGCATTTGCCACCTTGATTCCCTCTTGGTCTTTCTATTTGTTTCTGGATACTAGTCCCATTCTTCGTTCCTCTGTTTTTCCTTGTACCTTATAAAGGATTTATTTTTGGCCCTCACTGCCTTCTTGACCTTTTCAGAGAACCAAATTGGTCTTTCATACTTATTTATTTGTCTTGATAACTGTTCTGGTGCATGTTTTTGTTGCCTCGAAAATGGCCCCTTTTGTAACTGCCCATCTTTCTTTCACTCCCTTAAGGATGCCTACTCCAGCTAACCTGCCCAGAACTAATTCCCTCATTTGGTTATAATTTGTCATTCTGAAGCATAGTACCTCAGACTTAGACAAGGACTTACTCATGCCCAAGGCCAACTCAAACCTTATAGGACTGTGGCTGCACCAATTACATGAGAATGCACCCGAACTATAACGTCCATACCAGAGCTGAGACTAAGCATGGTGGTTTTATTATTAGCTGCCAGATGGTACACAGCTCTTCAGACATTTCCTGGCCATATATCTTTACAATGACACTTGCTCACACTACAGTTCCTTACTTACTGGGCCATACCCTACACAATTTGTTCTTTCAAATGCTCCTGGGGCTGTTACATAAACTCCCACCTCTAGTGTGGCATACATTAAAACTGCTTTTTCTAAAGACTGGTTTGATGGTACGCAGCACACATGTGGGGTTTGTTGCTCACCCCATGTCTACAGTGTTTTTCAGGTTCACCCCCTGACTTAAAGGGGCACAGTTACATTTTGTATAAAGCACTGGGTCTTTTTCAACTCTCAGATCTCCAACTTCCCTTTCAGGGTAACTGGAGCCCTGGCGCTCCCAAGAGCAGTTGTGCAGTGGCACTTTCCCTAGGGAGGGTGAGCACTAACCTCGGGGCAAGCAATACTGGCATGTCTCAACACGCCCAGAAGGACAATAAATAAATAAACGTGTATTGGCATACGATATCACTACTAAGTGCATAAAGCATGGTTGGTTCAGCCGTGTATGACTCCCTTTGACACTACACTTTTAGCCCTAGTGGCCAAAAAAGAGACTCCGTATCTGTCCCTTCACCTGGGGACTTACCGACCCCAACCTGCCAGGCCCCCTCCTACCTGACACCCATTCATTTGCCTGCCTGCCAGGTGTTCTATTCAAACTTCCTAGGACTTTTCACATGCGAAGAGCATTTCATTTTAGCAAAGTTTACTTTCAGTTTGGTCCAGAGAGGAAAAAGTGCTCCAATCACAGTCATGCAGGGTACAACTTGAAAGCTTACATGCAGAAAAAAACAACGCTGACAGCATACACTTAGTTTTTGCAGTTTAGCATTTTAATATTGTGTAAAAACACAGAAAAACAGACTTACTGGTCCAGCACCATGAAAATGGGAATCAGGAGGTATTGCCTAAGCCCCGACTGGTTTCACGCAACGCGCTACCTCAGGGAGCCTGAGGAAGTGAGCATGCATGAAACCAGTCAGGGCTTAGGTAGCACTTCCTGATTCCCATTTGCATGATGCTGGACACAGTAAGTCTGTTTTTCTATGTTTTCACACAGTATTAAAATGCTAAACCATGAAAACCAAGTGTATGGTGTCGGTGCAGGTTGTTTCAGCATGCTAACTTACAGTTTGCTCCAAACACTGACTTCTTCCATTTTCTGTCTATTGTTGGGAGTGAACCTGCAAGGGTTCTGGTGTTCTCCCTTAAGGGGTGGCCCACCACTCCCCTGATGTGCCTTTTGGGTGCTGATGGTCTCCACTCCTCTCGGGGGGTGAGTTCCTTGGGTCTCCATCCCTCCAGCTGCTCCTGATAGTATCCTTTCCTGGAGACCAGGCTTGAGTGGACCATTGCCAACCAATCCCAGGGGCCCTACTACCATCCCTGGGACTGCAGCCCCCCAGCCCAGTCCCAGCCAGAGGCCCTACTGCTTCTCCTCCCTCTCTCCACTTCAGACCCCCAGGCTCCCACTGTCCTGATGCCTTCCCCTTATATAGGCTTTCAAGGAAAGGGCAGAACCATGCATATTCATAGTCCATTTTACTGCTCTTAGCTAGGTTAGGCCACTCACAGCATGAACATCCAGACATCCTGTCTCTGGGCAATTTCCCCAAAGAGAACAGCTCTCAGGGTCTGGCTTAACCCTTCTTGTGCTCTCTGGTAACCTGCCTCAAGTTGGCAAAGGTGAGAGGCTGGTTACAAAGATAATAATGCAGCCTTCCTGGAGACGGTGTTATCAAAAGAATATTGTACATCATCAGATATGAAACGCAGTACACCAAGTACATAGAGAGGATCATATTTGAAGTGCAAGCTTTCTACATTTAGGATAATTTATACTGCACATAATGCCTCCAGTTTTCTTTCTACACACTTGACCGACAGCCTTATCCGTAGCTGAGACCTTTAAGTGCTCATTTGGGGATTGGTTGGCAGCCAAGACCATTACACACAAACAAGTGGGCAGAGACAACATAGCTCACGACATGCACCAGCCCACATGACCACTGACTGCCTAAAGGTCGGTGTGAATGCTTTTTTTATTGCTTGTAGTAAAATAAAGCAGTCACTACTGAGCACATACAAAATTTTGTCTTCAATTATTTATAACTGCTTAAGTAATCAGGAGCCAAAGTCACCATTGATTAATTAGGTGTCATTAATATTTAATTGGGCTGTTGATTCGACACCTGTTCAGCTGCAGTGGTAGGTTGATTTTTCTGATGTCAGCAAAAATGAACAGAGAAATTTCTCGGAAATGTGTCTTGGCTGCTGTTTAGTTGCTAGCCAAAGCACTGCTGCATCGTTCTGCTCATGAATCAGAACTCACACAAGGGTGTCATTTAGGGGTAGCCAGGGTTTATGGTTGAGACTCCTATGATTTATTTGCAGCCCTATGATATCCACTGCAACCCCTAGGAATTCCTTAAACATTTATTTTTATAAAATGTGAAGTATGGGAGCTTTGCAACCCCAACGCTTCTGGTGAAATGACACATCTTATCTTACAACTGAAGGGAGGTATTACTCCACGGTTTTAAACTTTCATAACTGCAGTCGAGTCCTCCTCTTACAAGCAGACAAACAAACTATCTAAAGTAACAAGCAAATCCTGTGATTGGCCTGCACACGTATAACAATGATATTAATTTGCAATAGTTGCTTGAATAAGAACAATAAGTGTCAGTGGGACATAGTTGCTAGCATGACCTCCTCTGGGCCAGAAGGCTGTGGGTTCAAGTCCCAATCTGTCCAGTGCTGGCACTGCAGTGCAGTGCAGTGCAGTATGGGGGAGGGGAGGCACTGCTGGAGTCACCATATCTGGAATGAAATGTTAGACCAAAGTCCCTCCTGCACATCTCTAGTGACTGTTTAGGGGGAAGTTAAAGAAGAACCCTTGTCACTTTTTGGAAACAGTAAAGGGATATCCCCTGTGTCCCTGACCAACATTCTCACTTGCTCTGTCTATGCTCACTGTTTCTTTTGCTTTCTCTCTTAAGCAATAACGACTGAGAAGTAGGGTTACCACCTTTGGATGAGGTAAAAACCAGATCCGAAACCACACCCCAAACTCCGCCTCTGGCGAGTATATCACTCCTCCTCCAAAGCCATTTGTAATGTTAGAATAGACATTACTAGTGATAGGAAATTATTTTTATACTGTTATTTATCTGATTTATTTATTTAGTGATTTATTTTTATTCTTTGGCAACCAGGTTACCTCCCATAGGCCACATAGCCCATTTTACAGGAGTGACCCAGGAGCACAGGAAGGTTAAGTGACTTGCTCAGGGTCACACAGTATTTAAGTGGAGGTTGTTGGAATCAAACTCAGGTCTGCTGGATGTGCCAAGCTCAGCCACAGCTTATTGCTCAGCCCACTGTTAAACACTCTCCCATTTTCCTTTCCATGGCAGCCATGTATTCTGATTCTTTGACCAATTTTTGATAACTCAATTATCAGTGCTTGTGGTACCCTTAATACTGCACTGTGTTCCCCTTTACCTCAGCAGCTACTGCTGTTTCTTTTCATATTTCTAAGACATTCCACAATTTCAGACACACCATTCCATGCTGTTTATCTGAATGACCTGTCAAAGTGTAGCTAATATCATGGAATGTTCAGGTAATACAAAAAACAGAGTAAATGTAGTGATAAAAGCAATAAAAGTTAGATTATTAATTTAACAAAAATGGGTCTAAAACTTACCATAATATAGAAGAAACAAAAAGAAACACATGAGAGCACATAAAGGTGTAAAAACTGTTTCCTGTCATAGCGGTAAAAGACCATACTTAAAATTCAGAGTGGAAAAGAATAGGTTAATTTACTGCTAATGATCTTAATGGCCATACTTTACACCTCTCAGACAGTCTGGTTTTACAAACAAAGGCAGGTCTGAATGACTGTGACAGCAGAACTTCTTTGTAGCCTGGACATTTAATGCAGCCAAAACAGTGAATGATTTGATACATCAGTTTTAAGAGTATATGAGCACTCAAAATGGCACAAAAACCGGACTGCAGGTAACCAAAACTGGATGACTGGATAAGGGCTCTAAAAACTGGATTATCCGGTCAAAAACTGGATAGGTGGCAACCCTACTGAGAAGCCAGTCATTTCCAAGGGATTAACGATCAGTTGGGAGGAATGGGGGCCCAAGGAGCAGACAAGGGCCACCTTCCCTCAGCCTGTCGTTAATCCAAGGAAGTGACCGGCTTCGAGTTTGTTATTGTGATTGTAAGTCTCATCACAATAACAACTTTCATTTTTTTTAGTGTTATTTCAGTTTTAGCTGTGTGGCACGAGCCATGCATGCCACACAGCATCATTTTGCAGCTGGATCGATCATTTCTAAGATATTAATGACTGATCCAATAGCCAATCAGAAGCCTCATAAGGCTAATGAATAATTAATTAGACTTGTAATCTCTCTTGTTCTATCTATCTTGCTCGCTGTCTGTCCTACTCTCTGTCTCTCACACACTGTCTCTCAGTCTCACTCTCTCTGTTTCACTCTCTCTTTTGCTCTCTCTCTCTCTCTCCCTCACTCACTCTCATGCTCTCTCAAACTTATTCGTTGTCTCTCACTCAGACTCTCTCTGGCTGTATCTGGCTCATTCACCGTCTATCTCACTCTCTCTCTTGCTAGCTCACTGTGGCTTTCACTGTCTCTATCTCACTTGCTGTCTCACAGCTGTCTCTCACTCACTCACTCACTCACTCCTCCACTCACTCATGCCTCGCTCACTGTCTCTCTCTCTCTCTCTCTCTCTCTCTCTCTTTTTCTCACACTCTGTCTCACTTGCTGTCTCTATCACTCTCTTTCTACAACAGGTTCCTAATGCAGTTCATTAACATTAATATTATTTGTATTTTTCCCGTTTTTTTCTTCACTTCCTGTGTCCTTCCAGTTGAGATGATGGTCAAGAACTTACCTTCACAGCTGAGATGCTGATGTTGTTTAGTGGTGTATGGTTCAGCTGGAAGGGGGGTGCATGCCAATGCTGGGAGGCTTATTTCCTCCCTTCCCAAGAGTCAAGTGCCACACCTCCCTGATGTACCCAACCCCTACCCAGCCACAGTTTTGCTTGCCTGATTGTGCATGAACCCCTGCCTCCCTGTGGGAGCAAAATCTGCTGCCACTGCGCCACTGCGCAACTTCTTATGCCTGTGGCTACTTTTATCAACCAAACACATTACAACTACATCAGCATACTTTTTGTGTTGGTGCTCATTCTTGTTCTTATTTACTATTCTGACTCCATGCCTCTCTGGATTACATTACTATGGAAAGTTATGTGGTCCATGATTACAAAATTCATTGGTGGGGTAATCAGAATCATAACCCTGTTTGGTGCTGTTTTTCTGGAACACCAGGTAGGAGGTGGGTGCAGTTCGTCATCAAGCTGGCACAACTGAGGTGCCTTTTTTTCTTCTTTTAACAATAGCTAATGTCTGCAACTGTAGAGTGGGTGACGTAGTGGTGATGTGCTTCTTATGCATTTGGTTGTAGGAACCAGTCATCATTTTGCATGGCTGTGTGTGGATGTCATTTATCCCTTAATGGCTGCTGTATTTGTTTGCACGCAGTCTTTGCACTACCACAGCATAACATATTAGCTTTTAAAATACTTTGAGATCTGTACATATTGTATGAAAGCAAACAAAACAATGTGTCACCTGTCCCCTTTCATACAATATTGTATGTCAAGTAAGTAATACGCCACAAAAGGATGTGCATTATAGGATTTTAATGTATGCCCCAGGGATGTAGTAAGGCACAAGGCTGAAGAGCCTTGTTAGTTGAGCGGTGTGGCCTTGCTTTATCCAAATCAGAACCCTAAACTATTAAACAAAGATGTAAAAGTTAGCCCCATAGTAGTCTATGGAGCGCACCCCCATGCTCTCCATATAATTACGTCACAAAACATGCTAGAATGGGGCAGCACTCAAGACAAGGAAGTGGAAGGGATCAGCAGCTCAGCTCCACAGAGCCTATGATCCCTTACCTTCCATAAACTATGACTCTAACAATTATACTTTTTGTATGGATGAACTCTGGGTGAGTTAAGGCTTCCTGTAGACTTGCCTTTGGTATGCCAAGAAAGGGCTCTTTAATGCACAGTTAGGTGACATCTCTCAGCCAATGACATTTCCAGATTTTTTCTTGCCATTTTATAAAGCATTTTAAATGCTAATACAGTTGTTGTGATAGTGCAGGGACTGTGTGCAACCCGTCAGGTAGTACATTGTTTTGTTTGCTGAACACTGAATGTATGTAATACATGAGAATGTCACTGAAATTACCAATTGTGAGGAGAAGGCTCTTGCTACAGTATAGCCCAGAAAACATTTAACAGTAGCAGTTACTGTAACAGGGATAATAGAGTATCCTTTGTGACACAAAAACAGGTCATACTTGCTGGCTCTTTGTGAATGTCGCACAATACTGACAGCAAATTTGCATAAATAGGAATGAGCACATAGCAGCCCCACATATACTGTGGGGTGCTGACCCTATTTGCAGATTTAGTGCAAAAAACATATTTTACTCAGTTTACTAAAAAAAAATTTGATCTTGCTATCCCACCAATCTTTCAGATATAAAAAAAAGGCACTCCATAGCACCCTGCTGTTTTCTATGGGGCTTACAGCTTGGCCAAAGAGCAATCAGAGAATCAATGGTCTGAAATGAGTCTTCTAGCTCTATAAAGCTCCATTATACCAGTTACTGGTCCCGCTGGACCAGTTGCGCAACCTCTCCATAGCTTTGGTAGTCCAGCAGGACCAACAACTGGTGTAACAGAGTTTTATGAAGTTCCACAACTCATTTCAGCCCATTTAATCTCCTGCGACACCTCCCCAGCTGTGACATTTGCTGCTGAGGGACTGTGGGATATTGCTGAGTGACCTGGTCTGTATTTGTGGTATTGGGAGATGGCAGGATAAGCCAGATTTTAGAACAAACCAAGTGATTAAAAAATCTGTTTGCATTAAAAGTGCAAATCGTGGGCAACCCTACTGCTACAGTACATTATTTATTGACTATTTTGAAAATTTGTAATGGAGAAAGAGACGTACTAAATAACTACTAAGCCAAGGTTTGTTTCCAGACATGACTGGGTTAGGGACAGGAGATAATAATAGGTACTTACTACATGGAAGTTCCTCTTTAACCCTTTCACTGCTAGGGGTACTTTACACTCCTGTGCTATGTGATTTTAGGTATTTTTGCACTATATTATATAAAATTTACATATTTTCCATTCAAGGAAAAGTATTGTTTTTAATGGTAGACTCTGACCTTTTTATAGATGGTAATGTTTTGTTGATATCTGGTCATGTGACCATGAAACACAGCCTGAAATATAAACAAAATGTTATTGCTACTCAAAAATGTTGCAGAAGAGACCTCAGACTATGTATTATTTAACTCAGAATCATGGAAACCTATATGTTGTTGAACTTCACTGTGCCTGTACTATATAAACAACAAAAAAGTCATGTATAGCAGAAACATGTACAGCAGTGGTACTCTAATTTCTAACAAAATAAAAGGTGAAAAACATGTGCGCCTTTGATTTCTTTACTTTTTTTCTACGTGAAAATCAGGTTACATATAAAGACTATGTATTTTTAAATTCTCCTGCCATAAGGCTAATGAATTATACAAAAATTTGTAAATTATTTTCACTAATCTAGATTTGCCAGGTGTATAGTGTTTTGTGTTACTTTCACAATTTTTAATTTGGATGCAGACAGTTTGATGTTTTGGGCATGCTAAAAAGCAGTCACTGTAAATAGCCATACAAAGCGTATATCTTTGACATCTACAGCACCAGACCTATCTATTAACGAGTCTGCATATATTTGTAAATTTATTTAAAATAATTCTTGCATTAATAATGAGTGTCGAAGGCTGATTTGGGACATTTTGGGTTACCCACCTTACATCCTTTCTACTGTGTTGTGCGTATACAGACCTAAACAAATGTATGTAATTGTACAGGATAATCTAAACATATAAAGTGCTAAAGAGGGAAATTGAAAATACTGTATGTATACATTTCATCTCAACTGTTGTTGTCACAAATACTCTACAGTTGTGGAGCTCGAATACAATAAAGTAGAGAAGGACCAACACATAACAATGCATTTTGGAATTCTATAGAGTGTACCCATTCCAGAGGTACCATGCTTTTGTACCTTTACCACAAATGTCTAGCAGAAATAGACCCTAAAGACATAAGGTGCTAAGTTTAGTCTACAGGGGATATACTGTATCTGGGTCCATAATGAAAAATTCAAGCATTACTTCTCTGTCCTACAGAAACCTAGAACATCAAGTTACTATAGGAAAAGTATGTATTTTTGAAACTACACAAAATACTAGTTTTAAACAAGGTAACACATCTGACTAGCCAAATGTTTTCTGCCATTAGTCTTCTTTACATTTGTTGCAACTATGGCAAATAATTGAAATTCACACAATTTTCACATTTTATCAAAGAAACTGTCAATGTAACATAAGTGGCAAGTACCTAAACACACCATTTTTGGATTGTACAGGGAGTGCTAGTTACAACGTTGCCACATTTATGTACCTTTATCACAGAGATCTGCTAGAAATAAGCCCTAAACCTGCATGGTGGTAAATGTATTTTAAAAGGGAAAAGTGTGGGCCCATAATGCAAAATGCACAGCATTGATGTTCTGGCCTGTAGACATTCAGGACACCATGGTACTATAGGAAAAGTATATTAGAAACGAAACATAGAATTTGACAGCAGATAAGGGCCGCTTGGCCCTCCTAGTCTGCCCATTTCCCTACCTAATGGATAAGCTGCAGATCCTAGTTAACCAACAGCCTACTTACTCCTACCCCACCCCCTAGAATTGCCTTATGTCTGTCCCATGCATTCTTGAATTCCCCCACTGTTTTTGACTCCACAACCTCCCCAGGAAGGCCATTCCATTCATCCACAACCCTCTCTGTGAAAAAATACTTCCTCACATTACCTCTTAGCCGTTCCCCTTCTATCTTCAAATTGTGTCCCCTTGTTCTTCCACACCTCTTTTTCTGAAAGATGCTACCCTCTTGGACTTTGTTGATTCCCTTGAGGTACTTGAACATTTCTATCATGTCCCCTGTTCCTCCTTTCCTTGAGGGTATACTTATTAAGCTCCTTTAGTCTCACTTCATATGTCTTCTGGTGCAGACCCTGTACCATTTTAGTTGCCCTCCTCTGGACTGCCTCCATCCTGTCTATGTCCTTGTGGAGATTGGGTCTCCAGAACTGCACACAGTACTCCAGATGGGGTCTCACCAGCTGTCTGTACAGAGAGATAACAACTTCCTGTTTTTTACTGGTAATGCCTCTCTCTATACATCCCAGTATCCCCCCAGCCCTCCTTACTGCCCTCTCACATTGCTTGCACAAAATACTGGTTTTAAACCTGGGTAACTTTTCCTGCTACCCAAATGTTTGCTGTCCATAATTTTCCTTTACATTTGGTACAACTACGAATAATATTGGAAATCTGCATTATTTTCACACTTTAGCAAACCAGATGTTCATGTAATATTGGCTGTAGGTGCATTCATACCACCTTTGTGGATTCTACAGAGAGGACTGGTTGCACCAGTACCACATTTATGTACTCATACTACAAAAAATCAGGTAGAAATAAGCTCTAAATGTGTAGGCTGCTAAGTGTATTTTAATGGGGAAAATGTAGACTCGTAATGGAAAATGCACAACATTGATTCTCCGACCTGTAGACATTCAGGACACTGTGGTACCATGGGAAAAGTATATAATTTCTAAATCCGCACAAAATACTGGTTTTAAATATGGATAACATTGCCCACTATGAAACTGTTTTCTACCCATAAACCTCCTCAACATTTGGTACAACTATGAAAAATAATGGAAAGTCACATACATCTCATGCTTTAGAAAACCAATAATCAATGTAGCCTAGGCAGCCAGTACACAAACACCATATTTTTGGATTGTATGAAGAGTACTGCTTACACTGGTACCACATTTATGTTCCTTTACAGAGGTATAATAGAAATAAACCCTAAACATAAAGAGTGCTAAGTGTATTTTAAAGGGGAAACACTTGGCTCCATAATAGAAAATGCCAAGCATTGATCCTCTACCCTGTAGACATTTAGAACAGTATGGTACCATAGGAAAAGTATATTTATTTATTGAGTCTTGGATTACAACACCTTTGAGCAATACAACTCATTTACAAAGGTTCCACGTCAGTAGTAAAAAAAAACAAAAAAACAAGGTAAACAATAGATAAGTAAATAGCAGACATCAAGAATATACTTTTAAAAAAACTAGGGTGCTAAGTGCATTTTAAAGTGGAAAAATGTGGGTCCATAATGGAAAATGCACAGTACTGATTCTCTGGCATGCATACCTTCAGAACACTATGGTACCATAGAAAAA
The DNA here is from genome assembly GCA_016271365.2 of Neoceratodus forsteri. Taxonomy (NCBI): domain Eukaryota; kingdom Metazoa; phylum Chordata; order Ceratodontiformes; family Ceratodontidae; genus Neoceratodus; species Neoceratodus forsteri. The sequence continues at coordinate 896,518,291 of CM057451.1, read as the reverse complement.
GTATATATTTTCTGCATCTGCACAAAATACGGGTATTAAAGAGCTAGTGTACCGCCTAAAACTAATGTTAGATTTTAAAAGCAGCCAACTATTGTATTACCTTTTATATCTGAGGTGCTTTTTCTTTTCCCTTTGTTTAATTAGAAAATTGATGTTAGTAGGTGTGATGTGTGGAACAGCTCTTAGCCTGGCAGCTGACATATCTTACTCTACTGCCCCATAGTATATCATCAGCATTGTGACCTCAATCACCGTGACATCATTGCTACTTAGGAACAGCAAGTGACTGACTGCCAGGTCATTCACCTATGATGTCACCGTCAGTGAGATCACAATGCTGATGATGTAGTGTGGGGCAGGAGAGTTAGATATGTTAACTGCCAGGCTAAAAGCTATTCCACGCATCCAGCACACTATTATCACATAGAAGACTTTCTGATCAGCAAAAGGAAAAAGAAAAATATTTCAGAAATAAAATGTTACAACTGACTACTACTTAAATTTTTTATTATTTTCCTATCTGTTTTGTCTCCACTAGCTCTTTAAATATGAATTACTGCCTACTACCCAAATGTTTTCTACCCATAATCTTCATCAGAATTCGGTACTGTAGAAATAATGGAAATATGCATAATTTTCCCACTTTAACAAACCAAAAGTATATGTCACCTCGGCTCACAACATTACATTTTATGGATTCTCCCAAGAGCACCAGCTACACTGGTACCAAATCTATGCACCTTTACCACAGAGGTCTGGTAGAGATAATCCCTAAACATATAAGGTGCTTAGTCTATCAGAGGACAATTTGGGTCCATATTGGGAAATTGCACCTCCTGGCTATCACGGGGAGACTTGCCCAGTGGCCACTGGACCAATCCTATGGTCTGATCTTCCCAGGTGTCTAAACCAGGGAAGGTTGGGTCAATGGTCAGTGACCCCATGCTGAGCTGGGGGCTAGGAGAGAGACCCTGGGGAGGCAGGGTCAGTGCGGGCTTAAAAGACCGAGACAGAAGGGGGTCCCCCTCTTTTGTCTCGGCTGACACAACAGAAGGAAGGAGTGGTTTTGGTTCAGCTCCCACAGGTAAGAAGGCTTGTTGGTTTTCATGGCCTGCTGTTCCCCCACATGTGCCTTCAGAGAAATGGGTTTGTTCCCCATATTTTGTCCAGTGTCCGCCTCCACCATTCATTCCAAGACCGTCCAGTACTATTTTCAGCTTCACACTCTACTCCGCTCCTCACCTGCTTACCTTCACCGTCCTCTTCAATGTAATATAATTTGGTTGGTGGCATCTGCCACCTGTTGGCTATCAGTGTGGCCTCTTGGCAGCCTGGATCGGCTCCACCGCCTGGGTTCAACTGCAGCTGCCAACCCCACTCATTCCCCTAGGCACTGATATGCAAGAAATAAGACAAGACGAGGTGTGAGTTATGGCCTGACCAGAGCACACCCCAGGTGCGTTATGAGGTACAAGGCACTTGTGATGAATGCCTTTAGCATCTTGGAAGTGCTCTTATAAGGACATAAGCCACACCTCGGAGTGTCTTATTGTGCTTATAAAATGGACCCCCAAGTAACTATTTGTGAAAAAAAAGGAATAAAAAGCATGCCAATACATCAGAAACCTGAGGTTTTAATAGTTGAAGCAAAATAGTCCCCCTAGTTTCTGAACTGTGTGATGGCCAGTACATGGCACTCCTCCCCCCACACACACACAGATACTGCTCAGGTTGTACTCCACCTCCCCACACACCATATTAATCTTCCACTGGCAGAGAAGCATTTTCATAATTGGTGTTTCTGTACAAATGCTCAGCAACATCGGTTTACGTACTAACATACTAAAATGCCAGAATAGGTCAAATGGTCTCTCTCGAGTCTGCTCGATTTTCAGCACCCACAGTGAGGGTCGATTTTGGTGTCCCGCCCTTCCCCTTGGGTTATACTGTACCCAGTCCCAGATGTTCCACCTGTAATGGGCCCGGTCAGATTTACCCTTCCCCTGTACCTGTCCCATCCCCTCTTAAACCCGTCCAAAGTCTCCACCTCTACCAGCTCCCTGGGCAGTGCGTTCCATGGCTCCATCACCCTTTCAGTGAAATAACACCTCCTCCTCTCCCCTCTGAGCCTGCCCCCTTCCAACTTACACCCATGACCCCTTGTTGCCCCACCCTCCTTCCTTTGGAACACCCTGACTGGGCCTCCCTTACTTATCCCTTTCATGTACTTAAAGACCTCTATCATGTCCCCCCGTCCCTCCTCTCCTCCAGGGTGTACATGTCGAGCTCCTTGAGCCTCTCCTCATAGGTTCTATCCCCCAGGCCCCAGATCATTTTGGTTGCCCTCCTTTGGACCCTCTGTATGAGTGTAATGTGCCTCTTTAAACGTGGTCTCCAAAACTGTACACAATACTCGAGGTGTGGCCTAACCAAGCAGTTGTACAGTGGAAGGATCACTTCTGTCTTTCTGGAGGTAATCCCCCTGGCGATGCATCCCAGCATCCTATTTGCCCTTACTGCTGCCCTTCTACAGGTCTCTGAGTTATTCATTTTGACATCTACCACTACCCCCAGGTCCCTCTCACCCTCCGTGACTTGAATCATGTCTCCTCCCAGGGTATACCCCTGGTCTGGATTTCTGACTCCCAGGTGCAGAACTTTGCACTTCCATGCATTGAATTTTAGTTTTCATTTTTCTGACCACCTTTCCAGTGCCTCCAGGTCCTCCTGCAAGGCCACCTTCCTCCCCATCCACCACTGCACCCAGCTTTGAGTCATCTGCAAAGAGACTCGTCTCACTCCTGATCCCCTTCCTGATGTCTGAGATATAGGCGTTGAACAGGAGTGGCCCCAGCACTGACCCCTTGGGAACCCCACTAGTAACCCACCTTGGGGATGAGGCTAACCCTCCAACCACCACCTTCTGAGTACGCTCAGAGAGCCAATTTCCTATCCATCTTAACAACTGTCTCCCTACCCCCATTTCCTTCAGCTTAGCCAGCAGGCCACTATGGGGTACCGAATCAAACGCCTTGCTAAAGTCCAGAAAGAGGACGTCCACTGGCCTACCCTGGTCCAGGGCCCTCATCACCCAGTCATACAACTCAATAAGTTTGTCTGGCAGGATCTTCCCATGACAAGGCCATGCTGCCTATCATCCAAGTACCCAGTTTGCTCCAGTAACCCCCCTAGCCTTTCCTTGACAATACCCTCTATCACCTTGCCAACCACCAATGTCAGGCTGATGGGCCTATAATTTCCTGCCTCCTCCTCTCTTGATCCCCCTTGTGGATCAGCATGACATGGGCCACCCTTCAGTCTTGGGGCACCCATCCAGTCCTCAGAGAGATGTTGAAAAGCTCCACTAGAGGGACTGCCAGGACATCTGCCAGTTCCCTCAGCACTCTGGGATGTATCTCATCTGGCCCAGGTGCTTTCTCCTTCCGAAGGAACTGGAGGGCTTCCCATACTCTTTCTACTGGGATTTCAGCCTCCACGTCCTCCCCCTTTTCACCCTGCACTGCTGGGCCCCCAACTGTCTGTGGTGGCCACTCCCTTTCCCCAGACCCATCAGGGCTCCTGGTCTCTACCAGTCCCACCCCTTGCTCTGGTTTGCCCCTGCTCCCCGCGTAAGACATAGCCCCTCCATCCTCCTGGTAAAAACTAAGGGAAAGTACTCATTTAGGACTTCTGCCTGTTCCCCCACCTCCTATGCCCAACCATCAACCTATCCTTATCTTGCTGATCTGCCCCCTTACTTTCCTTTTTTCCCCCTGTTTCTAAAGAACCCCTTGTCCCCCCTCCAGATCCCACTGGCCAAGGACTGCTCCTTTTTTTACCTTAGCTGCTCTCACCACCCTGGTGACTCTCTTGGCTTTCAGCTCATATTTCTCCTGATCCCTTTCACTCCTTGAGCACTTGAAACACCCATAGGCCGCCTTCTTTTCCCTCACCACCTCCTGTACCTCTCGGGTCCACCAGCAGGGTTTTCTGGTCTTACTGAATGTACGCCTTTCCCTTAAGCAAGATCTGGTAACCCCCTGTATTCCCCTCCTAATGATCCCCCACCTGCTGTCAGCATCCATATCTGGCCTTATCCTGTCCAGATGATCTTTAAGGATCCTTCCCATCTCCCTGAAGTCTGCACCCCTAAAGTCGGTTACTACCGTCCTTGTTCGGCTTTCCTCCCCCAGGTCCAGGAAGAACCAGACTGTGGCATGATCACTCCCAGCCAATAGGTCCCTCACCTCTAGGCCCCTAATCTGATCACTGTCCGCCAGGACCAAGTCCAATGTCCGGGCCTCCATAGTTGGTTCACCCACCTGTTGTGTCAGAAATGCATCCTGGAAGACATCCAGCAGCCTCTGCTCTCTGGCCACTGGTGATTTCATAGTCCCGCAGTCTGTTCCTGGCATGTTAAGGTCCCCCATTACCACTACCCTTACCTTTCCCAATCTACAGTGTCCCTTGAGATTTGCCACAAAACTTTCTTCCAGGACCTCTGACAGTGCTGGTGGTCTGTATACAACTGCAACCTTTACTCTCTTACCCCCCTGCATCAACAAGGTGACCCAAATAGCCTCCACATTCCCCTCTGCCTCCTCTAACCCTCCAATACCCACGCCATTTCTGACTCACAGTGCTACACCACCACCCCTTCCCTCACCCCTGTCTTTTCTGATCATAGTGTAGCCCTGCAGATTTAGGTCCCACTCATGAATTTGAGTGGCCCAGGTCTCAGTGACTGCTGCCACATCCACCTCCCCCTCAACTAGCATTGCCTGAAGCTCAGGCATTTTATGTCCTAAGCTCCTGGCATTTATCAGGACCACTCTCCACCCCTTTTCCCTCCTCTCTTTTCTCCCACTTGTGCTCCCATTTCTCAGCTCCTGTACCTTACCTGGTGACCCATTTCCATATCTCCCTAGCCCCCTAGAGGAGTGGAGACCATAGAAACATAGAAACATAGAAGTTGACAGCAGATAAGGACCGCAAGGCCCATCCAGTCTGCCCATTTCTTTTAAATGTGCCATCAGCCTTTGCTCTGTCAGTGGCCTATCTATTCATACTCATCTGTATTGCTCCCTTATGCCTATCCCATGCCTATTTGAAGTCCTGCACTGTATTCATAGCCACCACTTCCTGAGGTAGACCGTTCCATGCATCCACCACCCTTTCTGTGAAAAATAATTTCCTCACATTCCCCCTTAATTGGCCTCCCTCTAATCTCATGCTGTGTCCTCTTGTCCAGCTAGTTTTCTTATATTTAAACATGTTAGACTCTTTCACCTTGTTAATGCCCTTAAGGTTTTGAATGTTTCGATCATATCACCTCTCTCCCACTTTTGCTCAAGGATATACATATTGAGCTCTGTTAATCTGTCCTCATATATCTTCTGATGCAGTCCCTGCACCATTTTGGTTGCCCTTCTCTGGACTGCCTCAGTTTGGTTAATGTCCTTGTGAAGGTGTGGCCTCCAGTGCTGCACGCAGTACTCCAGATGGGGCCTAACCAGTGTCTTGTAAAGAGGGATTATTACCTCTCTCTTATGACTTGTGATACCCCTACTAATACACCCTAACATCCCCCTAGCCTTACCTACTGTTTAGAGGTCTGCTTGGATGATTTCAGGTCATCAGTGATGATGATGCCCAAGTCTCTTTCCCATGTCCCTCATTTATCGTACCTGCTGGTATTGCCCCTTTTTTGATCCCTCCCCCCTTCACAAGTTTAAACCCCACCTTTCGCTGATGAACCCAGCTAGTTTGAGTTTTAGGATTTCCTTCCTCTCCAAATTAAGGTGGAGCCTGTCCCTAGTGTACAGCCCCTTATCCTCCCAGGTCTATCCCCAGTCCCCCACCAGGCCATAGCCCAATTCCCCACACCACTCCCTCAGCCACTGATTTATCTCCCTAATCTTCTTCTTATTTTCTCCACTAGCCCGTGGCACTGGCAGGATTTCTGAAAAGGAGATCTTACAGCCCATGGAAAGGCATACCCTGGTCAACTCCCAGAACCTTGCCTGAATTTCTAGTTCACGATTTCCATTTATGTCGTTTGTCCCCAAGTGCACTAGAATGTCAGGGGTCCCCCTGCATTCCCTTGCCAGTGAATACAACTCATGCTTGGCCTTGTGCACCATCAAACCTGGGTGGCATTTGGTTCTGATCAGACAGGTTTTACCCTCCTCCTACCCCTCCCACTTGATGCCTCTGATCATGGAGTCCCTCAGTAGCAGTACTCTAACTTCCCCCTTGCCTTCCTGTTCACCCCTCTGGTTCCCCCTCCTTCCATGCTCCTCCTCTTCCCTTCGTCCGGATTCTCTGCTCAACTGGCTACTCACACCTCACACAATCTGGGTGCTGAACGTAGCCCCTTCACTAGTGTCCCTGGTCACCTCCTCTACCCATGCCCTGACCTTCTTTATCCCCCCCACCCGAGTATCTTTCTCTGTATCTCTTTTCCCACTCATTACTACTCCATCCATCCTATCCGTTTGCCTACTTGGCTTTCTGCTCGCTATCATCCCAGTTACGTCCTGCACTGTCCTGCCTGTCGTGCTCTCCTGTTCCAACCATCAGCCTCCTCCTTGTTCCCCTGATCCTCCTTTTTCTTCTCCCCTCCTACCCCTCCTCCCCCATCCTGTCCAGGACCCCCTCTATTGCGCCCTTTCCACTTGCCCCCATCACCCATTCTATCCGTCCCTGCCCCTGCTACACCAGCAGCAGCATCATACTCCTCCTCCTCTTCCTCCCCCACACACACACCTTTTACCAATGGGCGTAGAGGGTTAAAATGATTTGTGAGCCTTAGCCCATCCCCTAGTGCCACCCCCCATCCCTACTGCCTCTCTCGGTTTCCTGTGGACACCCCCAAACTCTTGCCTACTGATGTGGAAATGTCCACCTTTTGGGCCCCATCTGCCAGGGTTCCCTAGAGCCCCCTTGCCTCCTCTCCTAGTGTGAGCAACTCTCTTCACTCTTCCCCCAGCTTGGGAGGCCCCAGCACCTAGTGCTTCCATGTAGGTGACCGCTTGCCTCCTACCTCTCCATTCCTTCCCCCCAGCCACCTTTGGATCCCCTCTACCACCTCCTTAAGCTGTGCCAGCTGGTAGCACACTGGGCATCCCCCAAACTTCCAAGCCCAGTCCAGTATCATGGCCGCACCACACCCTGTGCACCCAACCACCTGCCCAAAGATACCTGCTCTAGTGATATAAGGTCCCTTCCCCATCATCATAACAGTCTTTTCTAGGTCAAATTACCAACTCAGTGGCTCTACAGTTTCTCTAGCTATCAGTACCTATACCTAGGCGATTTCCCCCATACAGCATGCAGACTTTTAAACTTGCAACGCTTGCGTGGCTGAACTTTTCCCAACCTGACTATTAGCCTTGAGAGTTAGCTTATAGGGGAAGTTTACAACTCCCCAAGCTCCTCTCTCCCAGCCTTTTAAACCCAACCCCAAGTGACTAGAACTGCATGAGCTGCACCTGAAGCCTTTTCCTCCAATTGCAGGGCAGGTGTTCCCCTATAAATGAGCTGTGCTCTAGGGAGGGAAGGGTGGGGAGGGGATTAGGGCCCACACCTGACTCTCATGAGAGTGTATCAGCCCTGTGTCTGCCCCTCACTGCACCTCCAAGCACTGCAACCTCCTCTGGAGGAAGGTCCCACACAAACACTGTATTACACAAGTCAGCACTCCTGCCCTAAAAGTCCACAGCCTGATAAGAATTTAAAGCTTATTCAGCTACTAAAATCCTTCCCCAGCTGCTCAGCAAAAGCAGGTTCCCACAGCCTCTGCCAGCCCCAACTGTTTCTGCAGTACTGCTATGTGAGAAGCCCTGGTATTTAAGCCCCTATGAGCTATAAATTGATCCTGGCTGAGAAGGACAGAAGCTTCCAGAAGCTGCTCACAATACGTGTAGAAAAGATAAATGAATATCCAGCTTCCTCTTAGGATCCCCAACACAAAACAACACTTATTACACAAGTCAGCACTCCTGCCCTAAAAGTCCACAGCCTGATAAGAATTTAAAGCTTATCCAGCTACTAAAATCCTTTCCCCAGCTGCTCAGCAAAAGCAGGTTCCCACAACCTATGCCAGCCCCAACTATTTCTGCAGTGCCTGACACTGATAGATGACTTTCACTGACAATGAGCATGTCCCACTGCAGCCACTGTACTTAGCACTTTTTACATAACACTTTCAAGATTTCAGTTGTAATTTCAGCTCGCTGACTCGGAATGTAATTTTTTTTATTATTTTATCAAGTACACATAGAAGTAGTGGGTCTGGATTTTTATTTTGAAGCTTATGCCTTTTTTGCTGGATCACTAACAGAGGAGTCCTGCTGGATCTGTAGCAGCATTTGAGAGCTGTGGCACTTGCTTCGCTGACTTCAGTGCGGTCAGTTTTAAACACAGCACAGGTCAGAATTTACTTTAAAAAATTATCAAAGGAACTGGCTATGTGCTTATGTTGTCAGGTGTATCAGACATTGTTTTTTTCTCCCAGGTTTGGTGTTTTGTGACCGCTGCGTCTGACCACTCGTTAGGCTACGCTGAGAGGAGTTTTCTTCAGGGTGGCACACTGATACTTTCTTGTTGTGGATTCAGGCTGGCAGAGTTACTGCCAGTATCTAGGTTATGTGCTGATAAGGACATGGCTAAAAAGTCATTTCAGCCAATCAGCATTAAGAAAATCTTCTGTCCATTTTATAATTTTTTTTAAGGTATTCAGCTACCGCACCTCACCTGCTCCTGCATTTACTCGCCTCCTAAATGTTTTCCTTCATTGATAGGTAGTGGGCCCCCCCAGCCCCACCCCTGCAGTCTTGTGTTGGGTTCGCTTTTGTGAGGTGCCGCTATCCTGTGCCACATGCTCGGGAGGTACAAATACATAAGACAATAACAGTAACACTCATGCAAAGGAGAACAACATTTTAGGAGGGAAAACTCCAACGTTTCCAAGGTATGCAATTCCCCACAGTGGGAAAAGTTACCTTTTCTTGTCAGTGGGGTTGTAGGAACTGTTTGCTTTTCATCTGTATTTGTGAGAAGGACAACATTTGCATATTCTCAGTGTGCAAATAGCGGTTCCATACCATGGAAAAGGTGGAGTAATTAAAACATGTACAATGATATAGTCAGTAACAAGAAACCGCCCATTATGAATTATTTAGATCTATAGCACTAGCTTAACATGTGAGGTGAGAGTTGCAAAAGAAAGACCCTCAGCCTCTCACCACCCCTTTCCATTGCTCCCTATGGCACTCCCCTTACTGTCCCTCTCAGTCTCCATCTATTGCAATGTTCATGGAGCAAGCCCAACTGCAGAATAAAAAAAGTATCTAATCACAGCAAAGGGATTTAAATTACTGTGTTCACTTATGGTGGTACCTTTGTGGGTGAATGGGCTACCATAATTTTTGTACGTGCTCTAGCTGATCAGTCATTGACTTTTGTGCTCAGGGATTTACCTGGAAATGGAGCCTTAAGTTTCCTATGTGTTACAGTCACCATTCAGCTGCCTGACCTCATGGCCCCATATCATCCCAAAAGCAGGCATTTAAAAGGAAAAAGGCAAGGTGAGGAACATTAGTATGCATTGCTATGAGCCAGCACATATCACACCTACACTATCCCAGATGCAATAGTCAATAATTATTTGTTTGCATGATTCATTCATTGTTTAAAATACAGACAGAACTTGTGATGTGAGGTAGTGGGTGAATCACTGGCCTCATTTATCCTTGTCTGATTCCCAAGTCAAACGGGTGGCTCAGATGTTTCAAGCACTTTACAAATACACCTTCTCTTGACTCAAGGACCACAGTCCCACTCATTTACATTACAGTATTAAAAAAGTCATCTTTTTATTTATTTATTGAAATGTTTCACCAGGAAGGCACACTGAGAAACAAGTCATTCATCTCCCAGTGTGATCTGGTGGGGAAGGGGTACAACTGAAATGAGACATTAAATATTCAAGTTATAAGATCAACATTAATATACAGTTGTAAAGCAGGTGTTACAAACAGTGTTACAACAGTGTTGCGCATAACATATAGACAGAGTGGACAATAATAAGTTGCAGGTTAATAAGTAAACAAGTGCTTATGTGAAAGAAAAGGGGAAGGAACGGGTGAGGTGAGGAGAGGGAAGAGTTATGTCCCTGGAGACCCCTTCAGGATGCGAGGAACCCTGCAAGGGGACTAGGGGGACCAGAGAGAAGGGTATAAGGCAGTGTCCCAGAGAGACCTCTTTAAGATGGTGAGGGAAGGGAGTAGATGAGAGATACAAGCCCCTTGGGGGGAAGGAGAGGGACCCATGGAGAGCATTCGGGGTCCTTTACATTCTGTGAGAGATCAAGGGAGGCCAGTAAGGGGGAGAAATTAGGGGAAAGGGGAGGAGGGCTAGAGATTTGGAGTGTGTGTGCACAGGGTAAAATGAAGGTGAGGGTAGCAGGGTAGGGTTTGTCCAGGGCTTAGAGGAGGGAATTAGGGAGGGACATGACAGCTAGGTGCAAAGTAATTAGTGAGGGAACTACTGATGAAGTAGGCAGAGGATGAGTGCCGGAGTTTGGGGGGGGAGGGAATTCCAAATTTTTGGGAGGCAGTGAGAGTAACCGGATTGGCCAACTGGCCTGGATCTGTGGGGGACAACCAGGGTACAGGAGTCGGTTAATCTAAGGGAATGGGAGGGTGGGGGGATGTTATAAAGGAGGAGGTGAGGTAGGAAGGGAGCTCACCCAACCAGTGCTTGGAGGTAAATTTAGCACAGTGGGAGAGTCACATATTTGTAAGAGAGGGGAATGATAGGGCATGATAAAGATCACAGTGATGGGTACAAGGGGGGGGCATCCAGGGCAAAGTGACAGAAGGAATTGAAGAGGATGTCCAGTCTGACCAGGGATGACTTAGTGGCAGCACCATAGACTATGTCACAGTAGTCAAAAATGGGCAGTATCATCTTCTGAACAAGTTCACACCTAGCCATAGGAGGGATGCAACTACAGTTCCTGAACAGGGCACCAAGCTTGGAGAGCAGTTTTTTCTGGATGGCGTCAATATGTCCAGTGAAGTTTAGGTGTTGGTCCAGTCAAACACCTAAGTACCTGAAGGAGGATATGTCCTCAAGTAAAGTCCCCTCAAGAGTGTGAAAAGTGGGTAGGGAGGGAAGCATAGAGAGTCTCTGCCTTGTGCCAAAGGTCATGGAGACAGTCTTTTTGATGTTGAGAAAAAGTTTATGGCTTGCAAACTAGAACCGAACCTTGTTGAAGTCTTGCTGTAAGCTGGTTGTAACCTCAACAGGACAGGAGCCAGATGCATACAGGACTGTATCATTGGCATACATATGTATAGCAGAGGATGGGGAGCAAACAGAGGGAAGGTCATTTAAGAAGATGGAGAATAAGAGGGGCTCTAATACCGAGTCCTGGGAGACTCCAGTGCTAATCGGGAGGGATGGGGAAATGGCGTCCAAGATCTTAACTGATTGGGCTCTACTAATAAGGTAGGCCTTGAACCAATTTGTGGTGCAGGGAGATAGGCCAGTTGCTGGGAGTGAGTCGAGGAGAAGGGAGTAAGAGATGGTGTTGAAGGCCTTGGCCAAGTCGACAAACATGGCAGAGGTAATTTGGTCATAGTCCATCCTGGTTAGGATGTAGTCTGTGAGCCATAGGAGAGAGGTGGTGGTTGAGTGTTTTTTCCTGGAACCAGACTGGAAAGTGGTGAAAAAGGAGGTGTCAGACAGAAAAGAGGTGAGTTGGGAGAGGACAATGTATTCTTGAAGCTTGGCAAGGGTAGAGAGGAGCAAAATGGGGTGATAGTTGCCAGGGGATGAGGGGTCACACCCTTTGGGTAGAGGGAGGACCACAGAGTGTTTCCATGAAGAGGGGACCGAGGCAGTAGAGAATGAGAGATTTAGGATTATCGAGAGGGGGTAGGCAATGGCCAAAGAGGAGAGGGAGAGGAGTTTTGAGTCAAAGCCATCAGGGAAGGCATATTTAGAGGGGTTGATGTGAGGAGGGCACTTAGGGCATCATTTGGGGTTACAGTAGCAAAACAGAAGGGAAGATGGGTAGTTGTTGGTGGTGGAGGGGGCACACCAGTAGAGGGTGGGGAGGGGGAAGAGTAGGAGGGAAGGGATTTCAGTAGCTCGGTGGTGCAGGAGGTATAGTAGGAGTTAAATTCCACAGCTACAGCTGGTGGGTCTGACACTAGTGAGCTATTTACTTTAAGTCCGGGGGCAGTGGGCAAGATGAGAGGGTAAATGGGGTGGGCACCACCTTCCAGAACTTTGAAGGGGAATTTATGTTGGTGATGAAGGCAGATTTGAAATATTCAGACTTGGCTAACCTTGTAGCCCTGGTGCAAGTGTTTCTGAGCATGCGGAAGTTCACAAGGTCACTAGGATGCTGGGTAGCTTTATGACAGTTCCAGGCTTGATCTCTAGCCCTGAGACAGGCTAGAAGTTCAGGGATTATCCAAGGTAAGTGATTACCTCTGACTCTGGTTTGTTTGAGTGGGGCAAAGGCGTTCCGTTTACAAGAAAGATTTCTTTGAAGTAGGCAAGGGCCTCATCAACTGAGGGGAAGGAGGTTAGGGGGACCAGTCAGAAGAGGCAAGGTTACTCAAGTGAGGTTCAAGGTCAAGATACTTGTTATCTTGTTATCCCCCTACTGATGCCTTGTTACATGACTGTAGCAGTGTGCTGTTTGCAGGTCGGTGTTCAATGGGAGTGGGGTGTGTTAGTGGCAGTTATAACATGGGGTAGAGAGAGGCAGCTAGTCAATTTGTCCATAAGGGTCAACTGACAGTACATTAAAGCGCTCTTATCGGCACAGTTAGGGGCAAGGGGTGTGAATGAGATCCCTGGGCAGACCTGCACTTGTTCTGTAGGGGAAAGTAATTTTAGAATAGCAGCCATTTGCAATCCTTGCTAAGTCACTGCCACTATAGGTGTATAACACAAAGGTGCCCTTGCAAAGTTATTCTCCTGTAATGAAGTGCAGGTGTGGTGGTATCTGAGACACAGGGTTCAGTCTTCCCTGCTGTGACACCTTTGCAGTATTTGTGTTGTTCGTCCCACCAACCCACGTCACGTATCACCGCAACCCACTCTGAGTATCAAACTATGCAGTCTCCCTTGTAGCACTCACCAGGAGCAGAGATAGTGAGACCAGCAGATGGAAACAGGATAGTAGAACTCCACAGCACTATTGGCAGTACGCCAGTGCAGAGACAGAAAAAGCCACGGTGCACAGAGCAATGGAAAGTGACTGGTAGGAAGAGAGAGTCTGTCTGTGTCTGTCTCTCTGTCAATGTTTGAAATTCATCACCTTCTGTCCCGGGATGGAGCCAGCGACACAGACAGCGAGAGAGACCAGCGAGACTGAGAAATAAAGAGAGAGGTGACACATATCGGACAGCGGGACAGAGAGCAACCAGTCAGCATGAGGTTTAGTAAGAACATCTCTCTGTGTATCTGTCCATATACAGACATCAGCAGGCATGTCTGTGTGTCTTTGTAGCAGTGACCCCTCACAGACGGATGCAGCCAACATCACGAATACTGACAACCCCCCCCGAGAGGCACCTATACCTGCTCCCTGACATTCACAGTGAATGTCATGAAAGCTGACAGTGTATGCGGCTGTCATACCTTCTCTCTGAGGTCGCTGTGTGTGATGCAGTGTCATCTCTGTTGAGGGGGGGTTGGGGAAGAGAGAGAATGCAAGATGCAATGTTTTCTGTGTTGGGGGCACAGAGAGAGAGAGTGCCACAGTGGCCTTTTCTCAACCCAGCCATGGAGCTGTCAGTCCCAAAAACCTGCACTCTTGTGTATGTGTGTGTCTGTGTTTCTTGGCAGCCCCTGCCTCCCTGAAACCAGTCACAGTATGAAGCCATTCACTCCTGTGAGAGACAGACACACACAGTGCAAGCACAGAATGGTCACGTGCGCACGCTCTCTCTCTCTCTCTCTCTCTCTCTTTGTGTGTGACCTCCAGCGAGAGTATGAGTGCAGCAGAGTTGTCAGGCCACCTAGCCCCGGACCTGACATGGGCGTGTTGTACCTGTTTTGTGAATGTCACCATATGACGTGGAGAAAGCAGCAGTATTGTGCATGCTGGTGGGCACCAATGTGTAGGTGGCCATCTCACCTGCCTTTCCATATCGCACAGTGGCAAATCCTGTGAGATGGAAGTGTGGGCAGCAGTGACAGAGACCCACATGTGTGTCTGTCTGTCAGTCTGTATTCTGAACCTTCTGATTATCATAACAGACACACACATACAGCATATGTGTTTTTTCTTATGGGTGGGGGTGGGGGTGCTGTGGCATATGTTACACAGGATTCCAAAGCATGTTGTGTAACAAAAAAATGACAGGTCATCTCAGGAGTGCATCTTTCACTGTTTTCAGAGGATAAAACAAATGTTTAGAGCATTTAGTGTTCTTTTTTTCCATACCCCATGTTATAAGTGCAATAACCCATTACAGGGTGTGCCGTTATTGGGGATTAATGCACACCCGGGTGCTGTGAGGACACTCGGCCTGTGGCCTCATGCCTCAGAATGCACATAGGTGTGCTTTAATCCCCAATAACAGCACACCCTGTCGTGGGTTATTGCTTACTTATAGTTTACTTTATCATAATCAAAGGTCCAGACTATAAGATTATTGATTCATATATAGGTCTGTATTCACCTCTGAGCAGAAACAATTATTATAAAGTGGATCCGTCTTTCTGATGAGACGTTAAACCGAGGTCCCATCTGCCTGGATTGGTGGTAGTTCAGGTGGATGTTAAAGATCCCATGGCACTTATCGAAAAGAGTAGAGGAATTTCCCCAGTGTCCTGGCCAAATTTCCCTCATTCACTAAAAAAAATACCACCAACAGCTTAATCTGGTTCAAGGACAGTCAGTATTCATCTGTATCCCCCTTCCCTGGGTCGTGCCTGAAAATAGGCAGGATTTGTCTAGTGCACTTACCTGGTCAACAAAAACTAAATAAATAAATAAAAAGCAGTCTTGTCTTTCAGGCAATACCTAAGTAAACCCCCTGTAGCCTGCCTTCCAGTACATGGGATCATTCTGCAGCAATACTGTTCAATCAGTCTGGTTAACACCCTAATTTCAGTCTACTTTAGGTTTCAAAATTTTTACAATTGACTATAATTCCATAATGGGCACATTTCAGGGGAAGGTGCTGTTTAAATATAATTCTCCCTTTGAACAACAGAAAGAGCTCATCTGCCGAGATGTTTTGGGATGGGGTGTACATTTTAGAAAAGTCCAGCAGGGTGACAGGCTCAGACTGTTCATCAGGCTTAGACAGGACATTATGCTCAAGCTGGATGTCACCCTCAGGTAAAGAAAGTATTATACCTGGAAAGAATAAGAACATAAGAATTTGCTGGCAGAAGGGGACCTCTTGGTCCATCTAGTCTGCCCAGAATACCTACCCCCTTCCTCTTAGACTATTTCTTTATTTGTGCGTAGTGTTTATCCCACGTAAGTTTGAATTCACTTACATTTTTTGAGCCTACTACGTCTTGCGGTAGGCTATTCCAAGGGTCAATAACCCTCTCTGAAAAAGTACTTCCTGGTGCTTCCCCTAAATTTACCTCCTGCCAGTCATAGAATGTAGCCTCTTGTACGATTCTCTGATTTCATCTGAAACAGGTTTTCCTTCCACGCCGTGTTAATTCCCTTTATATCCCTTTATATACTTAAACGTTTCAATCATGTTCCCCTGTCTCTTCTCTGTTCAGGTGAGTACAGCTGTAAGTCAGATAGTCTGATTTTAAATGGCTACTGGTGCAAACCCTGCACCATCTTTGTAGCCCTTCTCTGTACTGCCTCCAGTCTGTTAATATCCTTCTTCAGGTGGGGCCTCCAAATCTGGATGCAATATTCCTTGTGCAGCCTGACCAGTGATCTGTAGAATGGCATTATGATTTCTCTTTTCCTGCTAGTTATACCCCTTACAATGCATCCGAGGATGCTATTTGCTTTCTGCGCTGCCCTTTCACATTGCTTGCTCATCCTGAGGTCATCTGTAATGATTACACCAAGATTCCTCTCCACCTGTGTTACTTCAAGCTGGTGTCCCAGCAGCATGTATTCCTTCCTGGGGTTTCTTTTACCCAGATGCATAACCTTGCATTTTTTGGCACTGAACTTCAATTGCCAATTTTTGGACCATCCTTCCAGCTTATTCAGATCCTTTTCCATCTTCAAGACTCCCTCTTGGGTGTCCATCTGGTTGCAGAGTTTTTGTATCGTCCGCAAACAGGCATACTTTCCCCTCTAGCTTGTCAGCGATGTTACTGATGAAAATGTTGAAGAGGATGGGGCCTAACACTGACCCCTGGGGCACTCCACTGGTCACCTTGCCCTCCCCTGACTGAGCTCCATTAAATAAGACCCTCTGTGTCCTATTCTTGAGCCAATTTGCAATCCAGTTGACTGTCTTCTGACTAAGACTTTTATTCTCTAGCTTATTCATAAGCCTTCTATGGGGTACGGTGTCTAAGGCCTTGCTGAAGTCTAGGTACACCACATCCACCGCCCTCCCTAATCCACTGTTCTGGTCACCCAGTCAAAGAATTCTATCATGTTTGTAGGGCATGATTTTTCTGCCGTAAATCTGTGTTGCTTGGGGTCAAGCTTTCCGGATTCTTTTAGATGATCCACTATTCTATCTTTCAGCAGGGTTTCCATATGTTTGCCTATCACTGAGGCCAGACTGACTGGGCAATAGTTCCCAGGCTCTTCCCTGCTTCTGCTTTTATGTAAGGGTACCATACCACCACAGCCTTTTTCCAGTCTAGTGGTATTGTACCACTTTTCAGTGACTTATTGAAAAGGTCAGTGAGCAGTGTTGCCATTTCTTCCCGTAACTCCTTTAGAATCCTAGGGTGGATTCCATTGGGTCCCATTGCTTTGTCTACTTTTAGTTTGCTAAGCTCTTCTAGGACTCTTTTTCTTGAGAAGTGGAAGTCATCTGCTGTTCTACTGTTGCACACTGCCTTTCCCATAGTAGGACCGCTGCCTTGGTCTTTAATGGTGAAGACTGAGCAGAAGAATTTGTTTAGCACTTCTGCCTTGTCTTCATCCTTTTCTACTATCTGTCCTTCAGTTGAGTTTAGCCTGACTATCCCACTTTTACCCTTTTTTCTTTCACTTATGTACCTAAAAAATGTTTTGTTCCCCTTTGTTACTCTCTGCACTATTTTCTCCTCTGTCTTGGCTTTGGCTATCTTAATAGCATTTCCTGCTTCTCTCAGCTTTGATATGTAATGCTGCCTGTTTGCTTCTTTCTTTGTCTGCTTATACTGCTTGAAGGCATTTTTTCCTGTTTTACTATTATTGCTATTTCTTTGGAGAACCACAGCAGCTTTTTTCTTCTTTTTGACTTGCTGATGTGCTCTGTGCATTGTTCAGTAACTTGAAGTAAAGCTATCTTCAAGGCTTCCCAGCTTCTCTCTACGTTTCATGAGTTGTTGATTTCCAGCAAGTTTCTTAACTGGGTTTTCATGGTGTTAAAGTCTGCCTTGCAGAAATCAAGAATTTTGAGCTTTGTGTGACTTGATTCCGCTACCCTTTCCACTGTTAACCAGATTGACCTGTGGCCGCTGATTCCCAGATTTATCCCTACAGTTACATCTGAGACTCTGGTGCTGTTTGTTAGCACCAGGTCCAGGATAGTCTCTTCTCTGGTGGGAGACTGCACAGGCTGATTAAGTCATGCCCCCTTCAGGGCAAGTAGGAACTCTTTGCTACATTCAGACGATGCTGTGAATATGGACCAATCTACATCAGGTAGATTGAAATCCCCCACTAATAACAGGTCCCCCTTGTCGGCCATCAGGAAGATATTTTCCAGGAGCTCTTTGTCTATGTCAGAGTCTTGGGAGGGAGATCTATATATGACTCCCACTCGGATGGGGGCTTTGTCCCCTGCTCCTAGGGTGACCCATAGAGCTCCTGGTCTTCCCTGTTCTGCTTGGACTTCTATTGCTGAGATTCCTTCTCTTACATATAATGCCATTGCTCCCCCCTTTTTTCCAATGCAGTCCTTCCCAAAAATTGTATAACCAGTATAGTGACATCCCAGGTATGGTTCTCTGTAAACCAGGTTTCTGTGACTGCTACCCAGTCTAATTTGGCTTCTGTCATTAAAGCGGAGAGGTCAGAGATTTTATTTGACAGACTGCGTGCACTGATAGACGTAGCCCTCCATCCCTGTTTTGCACGGCGTGGTGAAGTAGTCAAATCGTTATGCTGTATATCAATGTTGCTTCTCTTGTGCCTATTATGCTTCTCCCTTTGCTTGTTATGGGAAGTGTCTTGATAACTACCAGTTCTGAGATCACTAAAAGAGACCTGTGTCAAACTAGCTGTTGGTGGGGGAGGGCTCCTGACACACTTCGTGCCATGAGGTACTCTTGCTGCTCCTCCCCACTTACTAGTTTAAATGGTCTATGTGCACGTTGAGATTTTGTCTGAGCACCTGAGTTCCTTGTTAGGGGGCAAGACAGACAAGGAGAAGAATGTCTGGCTCAGGTAGTGTCAGGTAGGGTATCAAGCAGTACAGTGCAGAGCCACCATGATGGTCCAGGGCCTAGCAGGCAAGACATACAAGGAGAAGCTGCAGGACTTGAATGTGTACATGCTTGAGAAGAGGAGGGAAAGGGGTTATATGATTGAGACATACAAATACCTGCACGGGATAAATAAGGTGGACACCAAGGTAGTTTTCTCCTTGAGCTCAAATAACTCACTAAAACTTGCAGGGGGAGATTTAAAAAGATGTCCACAAGCACTTCTTCACAACAAGAGTAGAGGATAAGAAGAGCAAGCAGCCAGGGAAGGTGGTATAAACCAAATCAGAGAGTGGCTTCAAGCCAAGATGAGGCAGGCATATGGGATTAGTTAGAAAAAGTGGATGCAGAAACAAAGGGGAGGGACACCCACTAAGGCCAGTGCAGAGTTGTTAGGTAGAGTGGGCAGACTGGCTTGGCAGACATGTCTTGTTCTGCCATTATTGCCTGTGTATCTAAGTAAGTTCAGGTAGGGCATCAGACTGAGCAGGGAGTCATGCTCTGACATGAAGTTATGCTCAGGCAGGGTATCAATTTTATGTTATTTATTTATTTATGTGTGTATGTATGTATGTATGTATGTCTTTGGTAATCAGGTAAGTGCACTGATCTATTGGACTGTTTTCAGACACGACCTGGGCCACAGATGTGGCTGCAAAATAACATTATCAACAGAGACGATGTAGAAAAATAGCAAGAGTACAGAGTAACACATATAATACAACATATTCAATATAATACAAGATTTGGTAATATACCTCCAGCCGAGGTGATTAACATGTGATGGAGACAAAGCAGGTCTTCAATCATAGTTTCAGTGCTAAGGGTTTATCTTAGATGCTTACCTGCTGTAACAGTGGTCAGTAGGCTAAATTAATAGGTGCATGAAAGCTTACATAAAGCATACAAGCTATACAAGCTGACAATGATCTAGGATAATTAGTTGCATAGAAGCTCAGACTTGCTAGGGAAATATCAAAACAGTGGATCAGTAGTACTGCAAAGAGGTAGGAACAGGTTAGGAGAGCAGAGAGTGCCATGAGGTATGATGCAGGTAGAGAAGGCTAGGGGTCAACAGGGAGGTGAGTTGGAGGAAGGGGAGGAGTCCCAAAAGACGGCACAGTAGGTCTCAGGTTTCAGCAGGGTATTAGGCCCTGGCAGGCGTCATGATTAGGCAGGGTATCAGGCTCAGGTACCCAGGCTGTTTGACTTAGGCAAATGCCTGCACTTACATCCTCACAGTATTACCACAACAGTATTGACACATCCTTGTGTACCCACTTCTCCCCTTTCTCTGTGAATGACCACTTTCACCCTAACCACTCTGCCCTATTTCCTGCCTCCTTCCCTGATCCTTCTTTCACCATACCCCTCTCACCCTCCACCTTCTTTCTCCTGTTTATCTTCACTTACCTGAACTTTTGTTCACCCAAATCTACCTATACCTATTTGACAAAGCACCTTGGGCTTCCTCCTTTTATTAGGTTATTTTTGATTTCCTACCAATTCATAGTTTTAATTTTAGTTGCAGTGTTAATGTCACATTGTCATTTTAAATACTTTCTTGTCAAAATTTTATATAATACCATACGTTGCATGTCTGTCACCCTTCCCATTGACGTGGAACCTTTGTAAAAGAGCTGTTATGTGCTCAAAGGTATTGTAATCCAAGAATGAATAAATAAATAAATACATTAGCAGTTTTTTGGGGGCTTTGGCTCTTCCTCTGTCTGGGTTTCTGTTTCAGGCTGTGGCAAATGCTTGCACTTTTGTTGTGATTTTTATGACTGTTATCATTCTGCATTGTGCTGTTATATACAATACACTACATTATACATATTCACCCAGTAGCAGCTTCATTATTTAATCTCTCTGCAGTACCTCACTGTCACCTTGCTGTTTTAACTTCCCTGTACAGCTAAAATGCAAGCAGTGTTCTCTTCCCCACTGATATAATAGCATCTTGAGACTATTTGTATGAAAGACACTCTGTGAAACCAAAGATTTGGCCTAGTGGTTAAAGTGCACTGGTGAAAACCTGTAGCCCCAAGTTCAAATCTCACTGCTGACACATACTTACTGAGGTGACTATTATTTCAATCTCCCAGTTTGAAGAACATGAAAAAGTGAACCTGAGTCCATGTCACACTAGTCCCACTTTCTCAGTGTTACTCTGCCTGCAATGGCAGCACTGCTCTCTCTCTCTCTCCCCCCTCCTTTATTTCACTGTACTATTTTGGACCAGGAAAGGTACACTGAGCTGAAGCTCATTTTCAGATGCACAGTACAAACACAAGGAAGTTAAGTGACTTGCTCAGGATTACACAGTATGCAAGTGGTAGCTGTGGGATTCAAACCTAGGTCTTCAGGTTTGCAGCTCAGTGTTACTCTATTTATACTCCTAAGCACCAGCCCAGACCCCATCCCCTCCATCCCCTCTGCCCCCACATCACCCAACTTCCCACAGAGTTACCATCACTCTGACTTCTACGTGACTTCCCCTCTTGACGGGAGCAGCTGGGCTGACCCACCCTGTTGCAGATCAGGATCCACATCTGGAGGGTCAACACTGCTGGTGCTGGGCCTGCTAGACACTGGTTCATCATCCTGCTAGGGCTGGGGATTTACAATGCTTTTTACTGACCCCCGCCCATGACAGAGTCTTTCTAGGGTTTGCAAGCTCATGGACACAAGCATACAGAGCATGTCACAGCCTCCATTCCCCCGACCAGCATGTAACTCCAGATGCAATGCTGCCTGCAGACAGCCAGCTAGCAGTACAGCACTGGAGCTGACTGCACTCCCTCTCCAGAGGAGGACAGCATCCTACGGGATGCTCAGTCCTCCTCCCCTTGGTTGGCCCCTGACAACCAAGGCTTGTTTTCAAACCCAGGTCACCAGCATCATGAGTGGTAGCACTACTGCTACTGCTGCACTGACAGGCTTGCTGCAGCTCAGTGTGCTTAACTAATACGCTTTACTGCCTCCCTTGATTGCAAAGTGCCTAGGGTAAATGAAAGGCACTATACAAAACCAAAATTCCTATAAACACCCCTAAAACAATTTCTAAAAAGTAATGGGGGGACAAAGTCAAAGGCAGTCTGCAGAAAAGAAAAATAGAAAACTAAGCAGAATGTTTAAATGTGCAGATAGGCACAGACTGATACAACAAAAGAAAAGGAAAACAAAATCAACTTTTTTAAAGTAAATAGAAGTTACCAAAACAGGCCCCAAAACATAAAAAATGTCCCTTAGGACAATTAAATCTTCAGTTTCCTACTTTTTGCAATTGTACATTGCTCTAGAAGCAAACTACTACACAGCTTTTTACTCCTCTGTCTGCCCTGCTACACTATCTCCAGAAAACCAGGTGTGTAGCAGGGCAGAGAAAGTGAAAATAGACTGTAACATAGCAACATTGTAGTTGACGGAAGATAAGAACCGCTAGGCCCACCTAGTCTGCCCATATTCCCTGCATGCATTAGTAGCCACTGACCCTACATGGTCATTGGCTTTTGCCTCTTTCCCCCACATCTAGGGTTCCCTTATGTCTATCCCATACATATCATATTCAAATCCTCCCACTGTGTTGGCACCCACAACTTCCTAGGAAAGGCTATTCCAAGCTTCCACCACCTTTTCTGTGAAGAAAAACTTTCTCACATTTCCCCTTATCCTGTCCCCCTCCAATCTCATATTGTGGCCCCCCATCCTTATACAGCTCTTGTACTGGAAGATGTCACCCACTTATACATTGTTTAAGCCTTTAAGATACTTGAAGGTCTCTATCATATCCCCCATTACCTCCTCTCCTCAAGTGTATACATATTGAGGTCTTTTAATCTGTCCTCATATGTTTTCTAATGCAGGCTCTGCACCATCTTGGTCACCCTTCACAGGACCGCCTCTACTCTGTCTCTGTCCTTGTGAAGGTGCAGCCTCCAAAATGGAACACCATATTCCAGATGAGGCCTGACCAGCATTTTGTACAATGGCATCACCACCTCCCTTCTTCTGCTAGTGATGCTCCTTCATATACACCCCAACATCTCACTGGCCCTCCCTATAGTCTTGTTACACTGTTTGGCCACCTTTAGGTCATTTGAGAGGATTATACCTAGATACCTGTAGGGACAAAATCCTTGATGGAACATTTTTTTTATTTTTTATCTTTAAGAATTGATTTTTAAATATTATTTTATCTGATTTTTATATGGGACTAATTTCTGGTTAAGAGTATTGTTCACATAAATTCCTATGAGAAAACAGAAAGTGTTAGTTATTTAAACCTTAAGACAAGGTATCTGGCTTTAATGCTTTAAAGGAAAATATTTTTGTTCCATAGGCACTATAATCAAGACGAATCAGAGGTGACCTGCTTCTATTATATAAAATTCAGAACTCTCAGGACCTAATGAACCAATGTAGTCTAAACTTTTCTAGTAGAAGGATTACCCCATGGCTCCACAATAAACAAATTGATGTGGCTAAATCTAAAATGAATAAAAGGTTAAATTATTTTACAGTAAGAACCCCCAGAGTCTGGAACACACTTCCTCAAGATCTGGTAGAAAGTAACTCCATTTCTTCCTTTAAAAAACATTTGGATTTTTGAATGGAGTCCAACAGCTCCAGGGTATAATTTTTCCCACCATGGTGGGGGGGGGTGGGGACAATCCCGATGGGCTATAGCCTTCTTTTGTCCTTTAAAACCAAATAAACCAAGCAGCACTTTGTCATATGCTAGAGGAGGTCTAAGGGAATAGAGATGAAACTCCATTTTGTTTTTTAACCCATGATATAAGTGGACACCTTCCAAGCTAAGCATGTAGTGCAATGTTGTTCTAAGGGGGCCCTGCTGATCTGCAGCTTATCCTCTAGGTAGGGGAAATGGGCAGACTAGGTGGGCCAAGAGGTCCTTATCTGCTGTCAACGTCTATGTTTCTATGTTTCTGCCACATTTCAGGATCATCTTTGTGATGTCTAAGCCTTGCATGACAGAGTTATAGGTAAATTTATAGGAAAAGTCTTAGATGGAGCTAGGTATCCATGGCTAGATCAAGATAAGAGATTATGTGACTGGTAGCACCAAAAAAAAAAGTCTTAGACTTTGAAAGTCCCATTACCCTGTATAGAAATAACAAGTTCTATTCATAGTTTAAAGATGCAATGTACTGCCACTATGAAAATTGGACAGTTATAGGACAATAGTATGATAAATAAGCTTATCAAGTTTTATAGTTGCAAACTGAAGCATTCAAAAGTTATGAATATAATTTATTTAATATTATTTTTTTATTAGGGAACTAGACAAATCTAGTAACCTGTGATAGCTCATATCTTAGGAAGTCTAACAAGATAAATATTAAATTTTGTAGTTTGTTGCTATAGAGAGAAAGACCGTCTAAAAGTTTATAGTGAATTAACTTTTCTGACAGTGATTGATGTTTTTAAGAAAAGAACAAAGGATCTTGTGTGTCTCTACAAAAAGTAATGTTTTAAGGACTTTAGGAATGGATTTTGTTTACAAATCTTATATCATTCTGTAGTATAGACTGTTAAGAGCAAAACTATTATTTTGTTTTGAGAAGTTCTATTAAAATTATGAAGTTTTAACCTTAATGGTGTAGTTTAAAAAGTATTCATACTATAGATATTAGACTTTGTTAAAAATGTTTGGCTTAATGTAAAACACTTGAATATGCAAGTTTAATTTTCAAATTACATTAAATTAGACTTTAATTTAAAAAAAAAATAATTTTGACCCAAAAATAGATTTGAGGAGAAGGGGCTATCTTAAAGAGGCATGTCTATATGTCACCATTTATCTTCTAAGATGGCCTACCTTTTTAGTGGCTCAGACCAATCATAACTTGATGGTGATGTCACCCAGTAAGTGGGACATAAATGGGATGCTGGCAAAGCTGGCCCAGAACTGCTTAATTATTTGGTGTGTGAAGACCTGTGTTGGATGTCCTAATAATTTTGGATGAGCTTGGACTTGTACCAAAAGCCTGAAGCCACACCTGCTTGGAACATTATTTGGGCATTGACATTGCCACTGCAAAGGGGTGCTAAACCAGCTGCTGCAACTGACTGTTACAGAAAGAACTTTTTTCCAGTATTGGATCAAGCAAGGCCTATGTTTTGCATACTGAGAATTTGGACTGAAAGTAATGTTTTGGAATTTATGTTAAAAGCCTGAACAAGAGACTGACTTTGGAATTTACCAGCCAGCAAGCTTGCAGTGCTGTTAAATACTAGTGAGTCCAGAGTTGCAGGTCCAAAAGCAGAAATGAACTGAAACAGAAAAGAGTCACTGAGTCCAGTTACCCAAAACAACATTGCTGTCCCCAGGGAGAGATCTTTCTACAGACTGTGCTAAACTGCTAAAATCTTGTCTGATTTTTCCCACTAAATCCTAAAGTGACTTTTGATGATTTGTGACGTCAAGCAAAAAGGATCCAGCCTGCATTGCTTCATTGGTGTCTAAAGACTCTACAGTTCCAGGTTCAAGGGAAAAAGAAGTCTAAAGCCAAACTCACCACCAAGGACATTTGTCATCCAAAATCAAAAGTTCTCACCAAGACTTTAAAAGCTAAAAAGTAGAAGACCACATCTACAGATAACTAAAACATAATTATTCCTTTATCCTATTTTTAGTACTTATTTGGCTATCTGGGGTGATGACTTAATGCATTTTAGCTCCAAACCTTGGATTTATGGTTAAGCTAGAATTTAAATCTAAAGAAAATACCTTTTACATACTATAAAGTTTAAACATGTATCATACCAAGATAATCTGAAACACTAGTGTAAAGAGTTGCAAGTTCTCATAGTAAAAAGAAAAGGTCATGCTATTTATAAGTATGCTAAAAATAGTAGAAACTGTCATTTATTATGCTGAATATTGCTTGTTTCTTTACATTGCTTATTGCTGAAATTAGTTTTATTTGTTTTATATGATTTACTTGATTTTCTAAAACCTGTTTTGTTTACATTATACTTTATGTTTACATTATTTTTATTATGCTTGATATTTATTCTAGTTATGAATATTTAGGACTTGTACATATGTGAATAAAATATATTTATCTCTTTTATATAATCCAAAGTGTGGCAACAGTGTTTTTCACCATCATTTTTGAATCTGGAGAGCACAGGATAATATTACATGTGAATATTTATTATTTTTGGTAATTTATAAAATAATTTTTGGGTAAGGTCAAAGATGAATCCAAGTGCATTCTTATACAAAGTGATATTATAAGCCTTTGTTCCGACATCTTTGGGGGCTCGTCCGGGATGATTGTTAGTAAATAACAGCCCACAATTAGACTCTATAAAAAATAAATATTATTACAGTTATTGTTTGCAAGTTACTAAATGGAATAAGTAATATTTTTCTGTTCTTGTTTCTCAAGGATTTAAAAATAAAATTACACCCAGAGAGCAAAAAAGACAAAAAAAATAATTATCTGGCAAAAAAGCTGCAAAAAAAAAAAAGGACTTTTAAAGTATCTCAAGGAAAATATTTGGTTCTTTGTTTTAAATTATATTACATAAGCATTGTGATTACCATTGTTGTTTAAAGGGTATTATTGTTAAAGTAGTAACTATTGTTAGAAAACCATGTCAGTGTAAGGTTTATGTGCAAAAGTTATAAAATCTAAAGCAGTGATACATTCTCCAGTATTTTCCCAGTCTTCAGTTATGAGTAAGGAGAAAAAAAATAAATGATCTTAAAAAAAATATATATTTAGAGCTAATTAACCAGCTAAATCATAATCAAAAATGTTTAGCAAGGGAAGCAAGACAGTTAAGAAAACAACTACAAGAAAAATCATTGGAATGTAGTAAATGCACAGGTCCAGTTAAGCTATTAGAAAAACAGGTAGATGTAAGTAATGTGAAAATATCTGAGGGAGACTGTGTCCTAATCAACTTAAAGACTGACATTGCTGCCTTAAAAAACTTAAATAAACAGTTAAAAGAGCAGTGCTCAGCTGCAGAGGCAAAGAAGGCCAAAATATTAAAGACTAATGAAAAGCTCAAAGAGTGAGGCACAGCTTTAAAATGGAAAAGCAAAACATAGAAACATAGAATTTGACGGCAGATAACGACCGCTTGGCCCACCCAGTCTGCCCATTTCCCTACCTAATGGATAAGCTGCAGATCCTAGTTAACCAGCAGCCTACTTCTTTCTACCCCCACCCCCTAGAATTGCCTTATGACTGTCCCATGCATGCTTGAATTCAACCACTGTTTTTGACTCCACAACCTCCTCTGGAAGGCTGTTCCATACATCCACAACCCTCTCTGTGAAAAAATACTTCCTTACATTACCTCTGACCCACCCCCCCATCTTCAAATTGTGCCCCCTTGTTCTTGCACACCTCTTTTTTTGAAAGATGCTACCCTCTTGGACTTTGTTGATTCCTTGAGGTACAGTGGTGAGAAAAGTATTTGCCCCTTCCTGATTTCTCTATTTGCATATTTGTCACACTGGATGTTTTCAGGTCTTTAGACAAAATATATAATATTAGATAAAGGAAACCTGAGAACAAATAATACTTTTTTTTACTTATTTCATTTATTTAATGAAAAAGTTAACCAACACCAACGGCACTGTGTGAAAAGTAATTGCCCCTAGTTAAATCAATCCATTAAAGGGATAATTAGAGTCCATTGCTTGAACACAGCCAGGCTTGATTACAGCCAGCCCTGCTCAATATAAATCTCTTATTTGTACCCTTACCATCAGAGTCACTGCTACGGCACAAAGATTCAACAAGCACATTATGCCATGATCAAAGGAAGTTCCTGAAAAGATCAGAAAAATTTGTTGCCCTCATCAGTCTGGAAAGGGTTACAAAGCTATTTCTAAGGCTCTGGGACTCATCGAACCACAGTGAGAGCCATAATCTCCAAATGGAGAACACTTGAACAGTAGTGAATCTTCCCGAGGTGGGCTACTGCCAAAGATTACTCAAGGGCCCAGCGTAAAATCATTCAGGAAGTCTCAAGGATCCTAAAACAACATCCAAAAACTGCAGGCTTCTCTTGCCTCAGCTAAGGTCAGTGTTCACGACTCCACAATCAGAAAGAGACTGGGCAAAAATGGGCTTCATGTGAGAGTAGCAAGGCGGAAACGACTGCTAACCAAGAAGAACATAAATGCTCGTCTCTCATTTGCCAAGAAGCACCTGGATGATCCACAAGCCTTTTGGGAAAATGTTCTATGGACAGATGAGTCCAAAGTGGAACTTTTTGGATGACATGGATCCCATAATGTCTCAAGTAAAAGCAAAAACAGCATGCCACAGTAAGAACACCATACCACAACAGTCAAACATGGTGGTGGTAGTGTGATGGTGTGGGGATGCTTTGCTGCCTAAGGACCTGGATGACTTGCCATAATTAAAGGAACCATGAATTCTGCTCTGTACCAGAAAATTCTCAAGGAAAATGTCCGTCATCCTTCCGCTAGCTGAAGCTGAAGCGAGTTGGGCCATGCAGCAAGACAATGATCCAAAGCACAAAGCAAGTCCGACATCAGAATGGCTAAAAAGAAGTAAATTAAGTTTTGGAGTGGCTCTAGTCAAAGTCCAGACTTAAACCAATAGAGATGCTGTGGTAGGATCCTGAAACGAGCAGGTCATGTTCGAAAACCTACCATAAAAGCTGAATTAAAGCAGTTCTGCGGAGGAAGAGTGGGTTAAAATTCCTCCACAGCGATGTGAAAGACTGATATTGAATTATGGAAGTGTTTGTTGCAGCTCTTGCAGCTAAATGTGGCATATAACCAGTTATTAAGTGTAAGGGGGCAATTACTTTTTTCACACAAGGCCAGTTTGTGTTGGTTAACTTTTTTCATTAAATAAGTGAAATTAAAAAAAAAACAAGTGTTATTTGTTCACTCAGGTTCCCTTTAGCTAATATTACATTTTCTCTAAAGACCTGAAAACATCCAGTGTGACAAATATGCAGTAATAGAGAAAATTGTGGTTGGGCAAATACTTTTCACGTCACTGTACTTGAAAGTTTCTATCATGTCCCTCTCCTCCTTTCCTCAAGGCTATATATATTAAGCCTCTTTTAGTCTCTCTTCATATGTCTTCCAGTGCAGACCCTGCACCATTTTATTTGCCCTCCTCTGACAGCTTCCATCTTGTCTATGTCCTTGTGGAGATTGGGTCTCCAGAACTGCATGCAGTACTCCAGATGGGGTCTCACCAGCTGTCTGTACAGAGGGATAACAACTTCCTGTTTTCTACTGGTGATGCCTCTCCCTATGCATCCCAGTATCTTCCCAGCCTCCTTACTGCCCTCTCACACATTGCTTGCTCACCTTTAAGTCATCTGTTATGACTACACCCCATGTCCCTTTCCCATTTTTGTTGTTGTTAGTATCTCACCCCATTGTGTACTCTTCCTGGGTTTTTGTTTCCAGGTGCATTACCTTGCACTTCTTAGCATTGAATCTAAGCTGCCATACATTTGACCATTCCTCTAACCTTGCCAAGTCCCTTCTCATCCTTTCCACTCCACCTAACGTGCATCTCTGTTGCAGATCTTTGTGTCATCTGCAAAGAGAGGCATACTTTTTCCTTCTAGTCCCTCTGCAATCGTCTCTTATAAAGGCATTGAAGAGGACCTGGTCCTAATCTTGAACCTCGGTTGCCCACTAGTAACCCCCTTTCTTCAGAGTGGACTCCATCTTACTATTACCCTCTGTGTCCTATTCTCCAGCCAATTCTTTACCCAGGCTATCATCTTGGGACCCATCCCCAGGCTGGCTAACTTGTATATTAATCTTTTGTGTGGGACTGAGTCAAATGCCTGCTAATGTCTAGGTAGGCAATGTCCACAGCCCTTCCCTTGATCTACTACTTTGGTCACCCAGTCAAAGAAATCTATTAGATTCATCTGGCATGACCTTCCCGCTGTGAATCCATGCTGCCTTGGGTCCTGTGCCCCTCTGGCCTCTAGGTACTTGACAATTCTTTCCTTCAGAAGTGATTCCATCATTTTCCCTATCACTGAGGTTAAACTAACAGGTCTGTAGTTTCCTGCTTCTGCCCTGCTCCCACTTTTGTGAAGGGGAATCACATCTGCCCTCCTCCAGTCCTCGGGTACCAACCCATCCTCCCATAGAAACATAGAATTTGATGGCAGATAAGGACCATTTGGCCCGCCCAGTCTGCCCATTTCCCTACCTAATGGATAAGCTGCAGATCCTAGTTAACCAGCAGCCTACTTCTTCCTACCCCCCAACCCCCAGAATTGCTTTATGATGTCCCATGCATGCTTGAATTCCACTTACTCTTTTGACTCACAACCTCCTCTCAGCGGCTGCCTGCATCCACAACCCTCTGTGAATAAATACTTCCTTATACTACTTGGAGCTGTCCCCTTTATCTTCATATTGTGCCCTTGTTCTTGACACACCCTTTTTGAAAGATGCTCCTCTTGACTTTGTTGATTCCCTTGAGGTACTTGAAAGTTTCCGTCATGTCCCCTCTCCTCCTTTCCTTGAGGCTATACATATTAAGCTCCTAAGTCTCTTCATATGTCTTCCAGTGCAGACCCTGCACCATTTTAGCTGTCCTCCTCTGGACAGCTTCCATCCTGTCTATGTCTTTGTGGAGATTGGGTCTCCAGAACTGCATGCAGTCATTCAGATGGGTCTCACCAGCTGTCTGTACAGAGGATAATAATTTCCTGTTTTCTACTGGTCGATGCTTCTCCCTATGCATCCCAGTATCCCCAGC
Organism: Neoceratodus forsteri; assembly: GCA_016271365.2. Taxonomy (NCBI): domain Eukaryota; kingdom Metazoa; phylum Chordata; order Ceratodontiformes; family Ceratodontidae; genus Neoceratodus; species Neoceratodus forsteri. Next base: position 896,487,899 of record CM057451.1, on the reverse strand, counting down.
CTCCTTGCTGCTCTCTCACATTGTTTGCCCACCTTTAGGTCATCTGATATGACTACCCCAGGTCCCTTTCCATTTTGTTGTTGTTAGTATCTCACCCCTCATTGTGTACTCTTCCCTGGGTTTTGTTTCCCAGGTGCATTACCTTGCATTTCTTAGCATTGAATCTAAGCTGCCATACATTTGACCATTCCTCTAACTTTGCCAAGTCCCTTCTCATCCTTTCCACCCCACACTTGTGCATCAACTCTGTTACCGAATCTTTGTCATCTGCAAAGAGACATGCCTCCTTCAGTCCCTCACAATGTCGCCGCAAGACATTGAAGAGGACGGTCTAATACTGAACCCTCGTGTGCACCCCACTAGTAACCCCCTTTTTCAGAGTGGACCCATTTACTATTACTCTCTGTGTCCTATTCTCCAGCCAATTCTTTTCCCAGGCTGTCATCTTGGGACCCTCTCCCAGGCTGGCTAACTTGTATATTAATCTTTTGTGGGACTGAGTCAAATGCCTTGCTAAAGTCTGGTAGGCTATGTCCACAGCCCTCCTGATCTACTACTTTGGTCACCCAGTCAAAGAAATCTATCAGATTCGCCTGGCATGACCTTCCGCTGTGAATCCATGCTGCCTTGGGTCCTGTGCCCTCTGGCTCTAGATACTCGACAATTCCTTTCCTTCAGAATTGATTCCATCATTTTCCCTATCACTGAGGTTAAACCAACTAGGTCTGTAGTTTCCTGATTCTGCCTTGTTCCCACTTTTGTGAAGGGGAATCACATCTGCCCTCCTCCAGTCCTTGGTACCACCCCATCCTCCCATGATTTGTTAAAGAGGGTAGTCAGTTGTGTCACTAGTTCTACCCTTAGTTCTTTTAGAATTCTGGGATGAATCTCATCAGGCCCCATTGCTTTGTCCACCTTCAGTTTAAGAGTTCTTTCAGACCCTTTCTTCTGTAAATGGGCTGGTATCAACTTCTGTATCCAGAGTGTTTCTACCATTTGTTTTAGGTACCTCCCCTCTTCATTTGTAAATACTGAGCAAAAATATTTGTTTAGTATCTCTGCCTTTTCACAGTCACCCTCTTCCCACCCTCCCTCCTTTATTAAGCCTCACTTTCCTCTCCTTGGTCTTCTTTTTGCCTCCCTGATGTACCTATAAAAGGTTTTATCCCCTTCTTAACTTGGTTGGCTATTTTTTCTCGGTTTGGGCCTTTGCTGTTCTGTCTGCCTTCCAGCTTCCTTTGCTTTAACTGATACAGTTCCTCTGTCCTGCTCCTTCTGTGATTCCTTTGTACTTCCTGGATGCTTTCTTTTCTCTTGAACCTTCACTGCTACTTCCTTTGAGAACCATAGTGGTTTCTTACATTGTTTTGTTTTGTTTATTTGCTTCCACATAAGGCTTGTTACATCTGTGATGGCAGCTTTTATTATTCCCTATTGTTCTTCCACCCTTCTTCCTGCCCATTTGCTAGTGCATTCCTTAGGCACTCACCTATTTTGGCAAAGTCAGCCCTCCTAAAGTCCAGTACTTTTGCCTTTGTATGGCTTGACTCTATTGCTGTGTTTGTATTAGAACCATACTGTTCGATGGTCGCTAGTCCCCAGATGGCTACCCACTTCTACATCTGTGATCCTCTCTCCATCTCCATTTGAGTGAACCAGGTCTAAGATTGCTCCCTCTCTGGTTCCAATACTAGTTGTCTAAGGCATGCCCCTGTAGGGCCTCTAGAATAGCCCCTCTTAGAAGTGGTTGCTACCTTTCACCTCCAGTTAACATCTGGCATATTCAGATAACCCATCAGCAATATCTCCTTTATCTGCCATTCTAAGTATACTTTCTATCATATCCTTGTCCATTTCCTTCCCTGAGGGGTCTGTATACAACCCCTGGGTGTAGTGTGGTGCCATTGCCTGCCTCCAAATTGACCCACAGTGCTTCTTCTCCTCCCTGTTTACCCTTTTTTTCTGTTGCTTTGATTCCTTCCCTTATGTAGAGAGCTACTCCTCCTCCTCTTTTACCCTCCTTGTCCCTCCTGTAGATAGTGTATCCTGGTATGTTTATATCAAAGTCATGGTTCTGTGTGTACCATGTTTCTGTGACTGCCATGATATCCAGATGTTCCTCCTCCATCAAGACCACTAATTCAGGAAGCTTGTTACCCAGACTACGGACATTGGTACTCATTGCTCTCCATTTTTTTGATGGCTTTACCTTCTGTAGCAGCATCCCCCACTGACCTTTCTACCTTGCTCTTTTCTCATTTAGTACCCTGTTTTGTAAGGGGAGGCTGGGATTTTTCTGCTGCTCATCAGCATGCTAATGAACAGGTTACCAAGGAGCTAAATAAAATGGTACACATGTATAATAATGTAAGAGAGCAATATAAAAGTGATCAGAAACATTGGGCAGACAGGGAGACACACCTCTTAACCAGATAAAAAGAAAAAAAAACTCAAAACAAAGAAGCATAAGCTGTTCACCCTTGGGGTATCCACCCCAGGGTAAGAAACAAGAGGCTTACCCTTCTTACAATTTCTGTGGTGCAAACCCACTAATGGAACAGTCCTTTGCCAATCACATTTACCTGTTCATTCTAGTGTTAAAAAAGAGTTAAAACAAAAAATAGTGAAAACAGAAGAGTACATAAAGACAAAGAGATCAGTGCACAAACAGAAAAGGAGGCTAGCCAATGGAAAGAGTGGTGTACCCTTTTAAAGCAACACCTCTATAAACTAGGAAAGAAAGTCAGAGATTTACAGGCCCAAAAAGGTGATACCAAAAGCAAAAGTAAAAATCATGTAAAAATAAATGCATCTGAGAAATCTGGCCCAGATGACTCCTCCCCTGAAAAGAAATATTACTGTTCAAAAAAGGAACCACATGATAAGTATAAAAAGAGATATAAAATTAGGCACAAAAAAAGCTCTGATTCTAAAGGTGGCTCATCTGATGGGTCCACAAATAAAATAAAAAGATTTCTAAAAAGAAACAGGAGTATTTAAAATCAAAAACTGTTACTCAAGCTTTAAAACTGGTAGGTAAGAGATAATAATAATAATAAAATGTATTTGTTATAGCGTCTTTTGTATATCAAAGCGCTGTACATTCAAGATAAAAACAAAATACAATAAATACAATAAAATCAAGAAAATCCAGAGTAGGCTTTCCCCCACAAAAAAAGTCTTAAGAGCCTGCTTGAAACACCCCACCGTCCAGCACTCCCGAAGCTGACGTGGCTGAGAATTCCAGAGGGTAGGTGCCACAAAACCAGAAGCACGTGCACCAGATGACTTTAAACTTACCCTCAGAATCTCCAGCAACCCCTTGTCAGCTGAGCGGAGCTGTCGTAGAGGGGTGTAAAAGGAGGCATTGAGCAGCACATTCGAAAACTAAAAAAGTGTTTTAAATCTGTGTGCATAACTAATGAGAAAAAACAGAGCTTTGTGATTAGGTGGTCTGTTGATATTCCTCGTGCAAAGTGGTCAAAAATGTCTACAGAAAGTAGAAACAAACTTGACAGACTGTATAAATTCCTAAAAAAGGAGTTTGGTAAATACCACACTAAGGGGGCAGCCAAACGTGTAGCCTACCAAATGCAGTGTGGGGCTGATCAAAGTCCTAGGAAATATTATTGCAGGCTAAAGGATGTGTACTTTGAAGCAGAATATCACTCAGACAGTGATTCAGATGACTTCCAAGATGCATACTACCCAGGTTTACCCCCTGCTATCAGGACATCATTGGGGATCTGATGACCCTGTGTCCTTTACAGTAAGACATACTAGGTACGTCTTTATGACCATGCACTTTAGTGTTCTGTGCCATATGCTGTACGGCACAGTGTACTAAAGGGGTTAATGAGAGCTGATGCATTTAGAAATTGTCACAGCTGATGAGCTCTGCACTTCTTTCAAGGTGCTAGAATGAGTTCTCAAGATAAGCCCCAGGGAGGAGGTTGTCTTTATTTTGTGTCTTTTCTGAAATATTAATTATTTTGCTAAGAGTTAAGAGGTTTCAGGTATTATCTTTCTAAAAGGAGAATGGACATTGATGTTTGCCAGACAGGAGAGCAGATTTTACCAAAGGAGATTGCCCCAGGTAATTTGTTTGCTGCAACCTGAGATTTGTATAATCCTGTCTCTGTGACAAAGCAATGTATAATCTTAACAAAACAATTCAGGTTACATATCGTTAAATTAAAGACATATATTTGTTGACACAAAAGAAGAGTGTGGACGTCCCAGAATTGACCTGCAGTAAAAGTACATGACACTGCAGTTTTGGGAGTGTATGTAATGCTGTGATGGACTCTTTGGGTCTCCCTTTATGCCTAGACCATTCACAGTGGTGCTTCCACCACCTTCGGTGAAACAGTAAGGTCCAGTGTCCCAGAGCTCTGAAGGCAATCGCTGTGGACACTCCAAGTGACTGAACCACAAGATTTTTGATGCTCTGAGGGTTCTGCAAAAAGGGAATGTACAGTGATGCAGAAGATTTTTGTACAGCAATCCGATTTTTATAATGCAATTGGCAATTGGCAATCAGCAAAAACATACAACTAAACATTGTCATAACTTTATAATTTAAACATTAACAGCTCCTGAGAAGCTGTGACCATAGAGTCCACCTGGCACAGCAGGACCCCCTTCAAGGCTTGACCAGTCAGCACCTCAAAGTTAGCCCTGAACCCAAGGCAGCTACTGTTTGAGGCTGTGGCACAAATATGTCCACTGATGTAATCAGTGGTCTGTCAATTAATATGGAAGACTTGATCACATCTGTGGTCCTTGAGAGAGCTGCTTCTTCAGTTGCCAGAAATCCTATCTCACACTGTCTCTTGAGAATCACCTAAACAGGCAATTCAATGTGCTTATGCAACTTGATATGATGTATGCTTGTGTGACTTAGATACATTATGGCTGTTCACCTCTCTATCCATGGGATATACCACCCTATAGGGGTACAATGGTGAGGAACTCTAGAGGAGGGTTACACCCCTATAGGTGCCATGGGAGTGATTCCCTTGGCAAAAGGTAGCTTAGGAAGAAGCCCATGGAAAGAGAGACATGCCGCTGGAGGAAGAGGGGAGGATGGTGGGGCAATGAAGAAACAAAATCCTGGAACAGTCCAGAAGGAGTGGCCTTTTAAGGCCTGATGGGGGAATGATGTTGCTCTTCCCATTGAACCACAGGCATATGCCTTTACAATTCAGTGTTCTTATGCAACTTGATATGATGTACGCTTGTGTGACTTAGATACATTGTGGCTGTTTGCCTCTCTGTCCGTGGGATATACCACCCCATAGGGGTACAATGGTGAGGAACCCTAGAGGAGGGTTCCACCCCTATAGGTGCCATGGGAATGATTCCCTTGGTTAAAGGTAGCTTGGGAAGAAGCCCTAAAAGAATATTCAAAAGGGTGTTGAAAATATCGAGACTGGAATAAAGGTGAGAGACGTAGATGGAAGGACAGGAGAAGAATGAGATAAGACGAGGATGATGAATGAAAGGAAATCTGACAAGATGCAGAAAGGCAGACTTCCTAAGGAGAGAGGGACCAGCTGGGGCCACCATCTGACTCCATCCAACAGTGGAATCTAACTATGGAACCTATGAAAGCACTAACCCGGTCTAATATTATGACCATCAGCATGGAGGAGAGGAAAAACCCACTTTGAGGAGGAAACCTCTTTGGATACAAGGCCTAGAGTCACCTACCCTCCAGGCTGAAGGACGTTTTGGGTAGCAACGGCTCAGCTACTGCAATTTAGAGTAGATATAGAGGGAAAGGAAAAGAGTCCAATTTAGATGAATTTTTCCAAATAGACTGCACTCAGAGCTGGAAAAACATACTGGACCACAGTTATCATTGAGCTGCTTTATTGCACATAAGAGAGTGGTACAAGTGCAACAAATGCATGGAGTACCACAGCAAGCCTCGGTGCTTTGGGTGAACAGACCCTTCATCAAGAGGCATGGCAACAGCAAGGAAAGCTCACTTTTTATATGCAGTACTAATAGTGAACACCTAAATGTGATAATTATAAAGCAACATGCTATAACCAATCAGATAAATTCATCAATTAAACATGACTATCATATATATATATATATATATATATATATACCCACATCACATATATATATATAACACCCAGACAGACTGTCTTAGGGTAGCTGGTTCATTCCACTGGGGGTGTCAAACAGATGAGGCATACTGATGAGTCCTGGTAGGATGAAACATGTGTCTATGTCATCTGTTAGCACCCTTTGCAAACTGTGTGAGAGGCCTTTCGGCACCATGCAAGTTTGCTTAAAGTTGAACCAGCATAACATTCTGTGGTGATTTGCATATGCAGCCCATGATGCTTTGCATTGTGTGGGCATGTGTGATTTTGTATTTTCTTGAAACTTGGCTCCCCAGCCAAATGCCGTTTGGGGTAACCCTTGCCTCAGTGTTTGTGCACAGAGGTTCTTTGTCTTTTAAATAGATTTTTGTTTTAATGGGTTCACCACAATATAACCCAGACAGACTGTCTTAGGGTAGCTGGTTCATTCCACTGGGGTGTCAAACAGACGAGGCATACTGATGAGTCCTGGTAGGACAAAACACGTGTCTATGTCATCTGTTAGCACCCTTTGCAAACTGTGTGAGAGGCCTTTTGGTACCATGCAATTTTGCTTAAAGTTGAACCAGCATAACATTCTGTGGTGATTTGCATATGCAGCCCATGATACTTTGCATTGTGTGGGCATGTGTGATTTTGTATTTTATATATATATACACAAACAAACATGGACAAGATGCAGAAGGGCAGACTTCCTAAGGAGAGAGGGAACAGCTGGGGCCACCATCCGACTCCATCCAACAGTGGAATCTAACTATGACAATCATATATATAGATATATATACACAAACAAGCATGAGCTCATATTTACAAACAGTCAACCTGATATGCGTCTTATTTCCAACATACTAGAATTACTTATAATCACATACAATATACTTATAATGAATCTAATGCCTAACTTTAGACTAATCAGGGTGACTGAAAAAGGGGAATGAAGCTACAGACAAATCTAGGGATAGACTGCAGTTCACTGTGGTAAATCCAGCACCTGGAGCAGCATAGTCATTCAACCCTGTCAAAAAAGGAAAAACAGAAATAATACTAAGTCCACATTTTGAAAACTTCTTTCTCATAATTTAACATCAAAAGTAGTCTTAATTCAAAATTTGATAAAATATATTAGAACTTAGAACACAAAGAACTCAGACATAGGATCTAAAGTTGGTTCTGTCACCTAAAATTTCAGAAAATGGTAGAATGGCTAAAATATCTTTCAAGCACAATTGCTAAAATTAAACATCCATAAGGTCTTGCTTAAACAAGTTGGAAAACATAACTAACATGTAATATCATGTTATAACCGTTTCGGTATTTTAGGGGGTACATCATTTCAAAATCATTTCTTCTGCCAATGTTTTTTTAGCAAAAACTGATATATAATGACTACTTCAATAGTTTAAGGGTGACAATCATAGAACCATAAAAGCACCTACAGGGTTGCATCAATAACAAAACTGAGAATTTAAATAAACACTAAACCAAAACATAACTATATCCTTCTTTAATAATCACTATGGAGCTTAAAAGGACCCTTAAGCTGGGGCCTCAACCATTTCTAACATCAATTTAGCTAAAGCTCTTGCTCTGTCCTTCTAACAGGAATGCTGTTGAGGGTTGCGAGCAACGTCTAGCTATGAAGTCGGAATGGATGAGTGGAGGATTAAGATGAATATATGAAGTTCACTGACAGAAGGAAGCTTAGAAGGTCAATTGGACTGCTGAATTGGAACAAAGGATGTGAAGGGGAGGGATGAGGACAGCCGGGTGAAGCCCACAGCCTACAATGAGAGTAGAAGTTGATGCTGGAGGACAGAATGGTCAAAAACGAATGAACGATAAATCATGGTGGATTGAAACCCTTGAAGGCCTGAACAATTTAAGGTGAGGAATGAAATGGACAATGTACGATTGTGAAATGAGACCTAGAAAGCCGGTATGGTTAAGGTGAAATATGAAATGGATGATGTACGATGATGGAGAGAAGCCTTGAAGGCCAGAACAGTTAAGGCGAGGTAAGAAATGGATGATGTATGATGATGGACAGAAGCCTTGAAGGTCTGAACAGTTTATGTGAGGCATGAAATGGAAGATGTATGATTATGAAGTGAAGCCTAGAAGGGCGGTACAGTTAAGGTAAAATGTGAAATGGACGATGTACGATGATGGAAAGAAGCCATGAAGGCCAGAATGGTTAAGGTGAGGTATGAAATGGACAATGTACGATGATGGAGAGAAGCCTTGAAGGCCAGAACGATTAAGGTGAGAAATGAAATGGACAATGCACGGTAATGGAGTGAAGCCTTGGAGGATGGTACAGTGAAGGCAAGGTATGAAAGGATAAAGTACGATAATGGAGTGAGAGCTCTGAAAGCAAGTATGGGTAGGGTATGTAAGAGGACGAGTAGGGTATAGGAAGGATGAGGTTCAGCAACGATGGAGGTTTGACATGGAGTGGGAGATATGAGTCGAGTGGTCCAGAACGCAGGACTAGGATAAGATGAGGATATGAATAGGTAGGGTGATGGCAGGATAGGGAAACTCCCCCAAAAAGAAAACACAGGACAAGGAAGGAGAAGAGGTGAAGGGCACGAGACAGACGAGGACAGTGGGCGAAGCCCATGGCCTAGGGTCAGAGTACAAAGAATCAAGAGATGGAGGTATGATGGTGGTAGGAGGAACTGCGAGATCCGGACAAGAAGGGCGAGGGTCGAGAAGAACAGAGACCATTATCCTGAGGAGGATTGGACAAGCTGAAGAACTGGGGGGGGTAGGAGAAGACTGAGATTATCAGGGTCAGGAAAATGGAGTAAACGGTGTGAGAGGAACAGATGGTAGAAGGCCAGCAGCCAGGTGATGCAAAAGGGCTGAGGGTTCAGAAAACTAGAATGGAGCAGGGAATATGGCGATGGGCCAAGCATGGAGCCCAATAGAAGACCTCAAAAGAAGTATGGAGAGCAAGAAAAATGAGAGCCCAAATGGAGAGGAGATGCCAATGAGTTCTGGAGAGGACTGGAAGAACCATGACAGGAACGTGAAATGATTGTGGGCAGGGATGCAGGCAGGGCAGACAAAAGAAGAAAGAAATACAATGCTGATGTAAACAGGAATGAGGGGTCAAGGGTGAAAACAGAGGCCACAGCAGAAAACAGCTGGCCTCGACAATTTCAGAGACAAATCCGGACACCCAAACTAGAAATCAGCGAACGATGGCGATGGAACAACCGAATCAAAAACAAAATTGGCCAAAGTAGTTGTAGATAGAGCATCGATTGAATAAAGAAAGTGCCACACAGGCAGGCCCCATACTAGGATGATCAAAGGGCAGGACAATGAAAGTGAAGCAGGGAGGGAGAGCAGGAAGCCACAGCAGAGAAAGAAGGCAAAAGGCGAGCTACAGATGGAGAGTGGAGTGGAGGACGAAATGCCATCAGAGTACAGGAGTGCTCCAGGAGGAAGGCAGCCTGGAGTGGAAGCGAACCCAGTGCAAGGTAGGCTGAGCCCCAAAAGGGGTGTCAGGCCACTCGGGGGACCAATGAGAGAATGCACAGCAGGGGAAAAGGAAAGGAAACTGGTCTGCCAGGGAAAAAGGGAGTTAAAATCTCACCTGAAAGAGCACACATTGAGGGAGGCACTGGAAGTCTGGCCAGGGTGAATGGTGAAGCTCCAACCCGAACTATGAGGAACAAATTAGGCAGGCACAGCAGCGCTACAGAAAGCAAGCAGAGAAAGAGCAGAAACCAAGAACATGTCAGCGGCAGGGAAATGGAAAAAGGCAAGGTGAAGGACAGGCCACAGAAGTGGCAGGCCAGAGGGGCAAGCTGCCAGAAGGAGAAGAAATGGCAAGGGATCCAGGGAAAAGCAATGGCTCTGATACAGAATGCATGGAGAAAACAGCCAGAAGGCAGGGTGGATGCAGGGGACAAGCAGCAAACATACTGCAAAAACGAGCAAGAGATGGAGGGAGCCAGTGGCCAGAGGCGACCGCACAAACAGGTAGAAACTTGAGCAGATGCAGGGAGCGAGGACGAGCGGCGCCTCTGGCCGCAATGAAGAAATGAAATCCTGAAACAGTCCAGGAGGAGTGGCCTTTTAAGGTCTGATGGGGGAGTGACATTGTTGCTCCACCCGTTGAACCACAGGCGTATGCCTTTACAATTACCACACTACCTCAAACTAGCTGCCCTGCTTGTTTGGGCAAGAAGCTGCACTAACCCAGTGGTTGTATTCATTTCCCAATGACACTGCATCCAAATCTTCCAATTACTCTCACAGCCAGGCTGCCCCCTCTGTCTAAACCAATATGGGAATCAGCCATAGTGTTGGTTTAAGCTGCTTCCTCTGAGGTTGCTACCCACATTGCAACCATTTCTGTTGCCGCTGTAAAAGGACCCTAGGTCTTTCTAACCCTTTCTATTGCAGCTGTAACAGGACCCTGGGTCTTTCTACCACCCTCCCTGACAAACACACACCACATCAAGTGGCTGCTTCCCTCTATCTCTGAGGCAGCTATATCCCTGAGCAGCATTGCCCACCTGAGGTGCTCTAAGCTGGGGCTCTTCTTCCCATTCTCAGTAACCCTCAACTCTCTCTCACCCTCAGAACTATCTCTTCCAGCCCTCTCACCTTTGTCCATAACAGGCTTCTCCCTGGAAGAGCCTCACTCTGTGTGCCTTGACCTCTCTAGCCGTGTTGCATGGAAGGCCTGATCTTTGATCCCCCACAAGGTGAGAATGATGCCCGGCAAATCACCAAGCTTCCGGATCACAAGCTCCACCCACACAGAACATAGCTGTAGCTTTAAAGGGACAGGCCCCTTTAACAAATGGAACCCCAAGGCCCACTACAATAAGTTATGAGACTTTTTTAGTTTGACATTAATAGAACTCCAGAAATGCTGTGCATAACGCACGCTTTACGTGTAGTACACTCAAACCCAAGTGTCTTGTTCCATTCTGCAGTACCTCCCAGGCTCAGTGTGCCTTCTTTAGCAGGGCCCCAACACTAATGAATGGCCTCCCCACTATAGTCTCAGATGAGAATAAGCTTGGCCCATACAAGCACAAACTCCGTCAGCACCTCACTAATCTCAACAAGTGTGACTGCACCCCCTAGGCCTACGGGTCACCCACACTTTCCTCAGGCCCCTGCTACCCACTAGTTCACTCTCCCCCTCTTGCCCACCTCTTTCCCCCTCCCTCCTCTAACCACCTGGTCCTCCACTCCTTTTCCGCTCATCTCTCACTCTCCCTCCCTCCCTACTGCTTACCCTCCCTGCGTTACCCTTGGCCCAAACACTTTTCATTTCCCTGACTACCCTCCTCCATTTGCCACACTCCTCTGCTCCCCCTCTCCCCTCACCTTTTCCCTCCATACCTCCCCTTCCTGTGACATACCACCTGCCTACCCTCATTACATTATCCTTGGTCCTCTCCTGCACTCCTCCCCTTTCTCCCTTCTCCCCCTCCTTGCCTCAGTACTTCTGTTGTTTAGCACTTTGTGATGATGCCACAATCTTGGCAGCATTTCCTCCTCCTTGTTCTCCCTCTACACTGCACACCTATCGTGGTGGTCATCAAACCCCTCACTATTCTGCTCCCTTCCTCCCACCTTGTTGTACATCTTCTTGATTATGTTCTCCCTGTAATTTAGGACTATGCTACCTGTAATTGACTGTATGTTACTTGTACCACACTGCACACCTTTCGTGGTGTTCATCAAACCCCTTGCTATTCTGCTCCCCTCCTCCCACCTTGTTGTACAGCTCCTTGTTTATGTTCTCCCTGAAATTTAGGACTATGCTACCTGTACTGAATGACTGTATGTTACTTGGACCTATTGTATCTACTGTTTTTTACATATGATGACAATTTTCTCAATGTTTTCTGTACCCATTACATGCAACCAGAACCAACTTTATGTGTAATTGTTGCTGTCAGTGTTTTATGATGATCAGTTATTAACTGTATGAATTTCTCTTTTATTTGATCCCTATGTTTGTTCATACTTCTCATGTTGACGTGGAACCTTTGTAAATGAACCAATGGTTCAAATGTATTTGTAATCCTAGTACTAAATAAATAAATAAATAAAAATATTTATATAAAAAAGGAGCCAGTGAACAACAAAAATGAATGTTAACTAATTCCATCTAAAGTTTCAAAGTGACTTTGCTATTTTTATTCCATTCCTGGTTATTCAGGTCTTTAGTTCCAGTAAAGTGTCTCTGTGGTTAGTCCTCCATCTTGCTCAGCTTTCACCGTCATTCAGAGGATTGTCCAGTTCAGCATACAAGACTGTAATCAAACTTTTTGGCAGTCCCTCATTATAAGGAAGGTTGTACCTGAATTTGACAATTTTTCTTTTTATTAGATCTCCGAGAGTACACACAAATTGAAAACCCACATTCTTTAGACATTACCCCCTCCCAAAAAGTATATAAGAGCAAACTGGTACTGAAAAGTTTAGCACAACTAAACATAGAATACATGACTGAAAGGGCAGACTAGATGGGCCCACTGATCCTTTTCTGCTGACAAAGTCTATGTTTTTTTATGTTGCTATGATTAATACGTTAATGTGAGCACTTTTTGTCCCATTGACTGGGGTGGGCAAGCATTTATTACTATTGTCCCCAACTTCAAAAGTTAATTATTCCTTGACCCTCCTTTTTTATATTTAGCCTACAATATACCTTATATTCTGACCTAGCTTGGCTTTCATCTTCTACAAGTCATTCCTATGATCTTGGGTGTTTTGCTTACAGGGCACTTTACTTGCAAACATCAAGGGGCCAGATATTCAAAATTTTGTGCTGGGTGTAAACCATTTGTGCCGGGTTTGTGCAGGTCCCCTATATTCAAAAGACCAAATATCACCGGCAAACTGCATTAGCACCAGGCAAAATCATAATGTATGCACTGGGCAAAGAGAGGGGGCGAGTACATGAATGCAGGTGCTATACTATATTCAGCATGCTGGTGCCACGCAAAGTGTGTTTGTGCAACTTTGTGGGACACTTAGTGTAGCACAAATTACTGCCCAGAAAAAGGTAGTCATATCTCTTGGCAAAACAAGGATTGCAGGCGTGGATGCAGCAGCAACAGTCAGCATGGCCGTAAGCAACAACAGCATCATTGAGCTCCTGATGACTGCAGCCAATGAGGAGGCAGGGAGGGCAGACAGCCACCCTGGGCCACTCCATATGTTGTGGAAGAGACATGCTGCACACAGATGGCACTGCCCATGTTGTCATCATTTGGCACCGGTCCCAACCCTGCCAGGCATATGTGGGTGCTCCAGCGCCTAGTGGACACCTTGTTAGTGCGGCCATGCAGCACGCACATCCAGTCCCCCCATAGATGTACACCACCACAATCCAGCATGCACATGCAGCACTGGGGGAATGGAGGGTACTGAGGAGAAGGTGTATAGATGGCCATGCTACACCACACAGTAGGTGCTGCCACACAGCTGGGGCCGGCCACACAGTGTACATGTGCCAGTGATGGGAATTCCCCTCACATCAGAGTGCCTGTAGGATGGTATGTGTCTGCCCCCCTCATCCCTGGGGCACATACTGCACACCTGCTCAGGCTCCCTGTCACACACAGCCCGCCATGTGTATATTACTGTGGGATTCCCATGCCACTGGTGCAGCATATGTGGGTCACAGAACAGTATGACTGTGGTGTCCATTGTCAGAACACACCTGCCAGCTGTGCATGTCACTGTGTGGATAGCAGCAGTCATTGTTGCCTGACACACCGTAGGCATTGCTGTGTCCCTCACAGTACCAGCTACTATGGTACTGTACTGTCTGATACACACTGTAGCAGGAATAACAATACGTCTATGGAATGCAGCACAACCACCCATTCCTCTGGTGCTAGTCGCTGGGCCACAATAGTCTGTGCTGCTGTGTCCACACCCAGCCTGCAGCTACTGTCCTGTTGTTCCAGGCTGACATACAGGTGGTGCTGTGTGCAAACACAGCCTGCAGCCACCAACCTGTAGTTCCAGTCTGACATACAGGTGGAGCTGTGTGCATCATGAAATAGAACTGGGCAATCTACATGATAATGCATGCAAAGCAGGACGTAATGAGATGCTAATGTGGCTGTTTGCCATTGGATTGCCTAAGTAGGCTCATTTGCATAGGAGCTTTAAATATAGCAACATTTTGCAAACGTGTTAGTGCCAGGTTAACGAGCTTGCCCCAGGTAAACCTGTCAGAACCATAGCATGGTTCTGCAGTATTTGGCCTGCGATGTTGTTTGCAGTTGTTGTGCACCACTTCTTTGCTAGCGCCCACACTGGCCACCTACTGCAACTCTGCCTTACTCCACCTCTGTGTGCACTGGGCTGCCATTGCAGTTTGCACTGTACAGTTGCTATATTTAGAGCTGTCTTCTTTGCCAGGCTATTTTTGCACTGCACTCTTAGCCATGTTTTCACACCTTTGTTTGCACACTATATTCAATTGATTTAGCCCCTGGGCTATTCCTTTCGAATATAGTGCGCAAATGGTTCCGGCTATTTTTGCATGCCAGGCAGTGCTAATTTTGCCCTGAGGCTAAGTTTTGAATATTGGGCCCCTGTTGTTTATTCAACCATTACCAGTTACAAGAACTTTGATATTTTAATCTTTACTTAACAACTGGCCAGTGGGGAGAATGTGGAATTCCCTCCCACCTGACCTTAAGTCTTCACCAACAGTCATTTGTTTTAAGATCAGATTAAAACTATATCTCTCTAGCTTGTCAATACTTTTTAGATGCTTATTTTGTAACTATTTCCATTTTCTGTTTGTATTTTAACTTGTATGTTTATGGAAATAGTTTACACTGTTGTACCAGAGTTGTGCCTAAAAAAATAGGCTTTTAGTCTAGTGCATATGCCTGGGTTAAGAAAAATTTGCATTAACTAAATAATTCATTCATTCATTCATTCAGCTATACTTACTGCACCATCTTTAGTGAAGTGGCACCTTTATTTAATCAGCAGTCCTAATATGCCTTGCTTGTAAATACTGTACATGAATTGCATAACTGTATTATTTTTGTATTGCTTGTTTATTTATTTGGTTTTTGTTTACCTGATAAGTGCACGTCAAGTAACTGTTGATGAGATCAGATTGGAACTATTCTGTAACAACTGCATAACAACTCTGCTGTTGTAACGTTACCTTGGAGCCTCTTGAAAAAATAGATGTTTTACCTGAATGAGACTGTCCTGGTATGCAAATCTTTTCAATAAATATTCTGTTTTTCTTAGGAGAAGAACTGCTTACCTTAGCCCCCTCATCCTGTTTACCATAGCCCCTTGTCCATCTCCCATTCAGACAGCACTGATCCAGTTCTGGTTCCATTTGATGTTGCACTGTTCCCTCGCAGCAGCTGTCCTCCTGCAACAGGGACTACACCTCCCCATCAGCATCTAATGTGGGTTGGGGATTCATACAGCAGTTGAACCAGTCTCTATCGGAGTATGGCTTCATTCTTGAACCCAGGTCTCCGACATATTACTGCAATGCAGTACCCTCCACCACCCCCAGAACCACTGTACCAAACTCGCTCTGATCCATCTTAAACTGTCAATTTCCATCAGTGTTGAGAAGGAAGTGCTATTTCAGTTTTCCTTTAAAAACGCATTTCTTTTCCGCACTCTTCCCCAGGGGATTCCCTCCTCCTTATTAGACCCTGAAAGTTACTTATACACTTGCCTAGTATGAAGTATTACATTGCGGTGTTGTATTCTGTATATAATTATTGTCGTATCATGTTTCTGATGCTCCTTGAATACTGTATGTAAGGAATATTCTATGGATAGCTTAAAATATGATTATCTGGTGCAGAATGTTGCTGTCATTGTTGTCTTGCAACTAGTGACTGAACAAAATGAAGCCTCAAGAGCAAGCGAGCAATGACTTCAACAGTCTACATTGAATACCAGTCATATTTGAAGCTGCCCCATAGAATAACAGAGCCCCCAATGCCTAGCTGAGGGCGGCCTTTTGTCTGGGGGCATGCCTCTCCTGATGACACCTGGGTGGGGGGGAGGCAGGTGGAGGTAAAGGGCCGGCCCAGGTAGGGAGGCATTTCCAGGGGAGGGGGCAAGTGGAAGCCAGAGGGGAGGAGCAACGACCTAAATAAGGTTGGTGCCAGAAGGGTTTGCCTTCTTTGCCTCCCCTCTCGGATGAAGCCCAACCCAACCCACCCTTGTAAAAGTAGGGGGGAATTTCAGCTGGTAGGGGCTCGCTGATCATGATTGCATGATCCCTTCTCAGCCCTTCTCAGCCCGAGAAGGAATTTCCTGTTTTTTCCTACAGGGTTTTCCAGTTTTTCACCTTCTCCAGCGAGAGCAGGTTAGAGGTAGGTAGGTAGGTAGGATGTCACAGTCATGTATGTAAGCCAAAGGTGGTATTGGTGAGGTTCATTGGTCGTGGCACTGGTTGGTTGATGCAGGTGAGGGAATGGGGGATCTTGGTCTTGTGCTGAACAGATCACCAGGAGGCTGATGGGAGTGCGGGATCATCCAGATGGGGCTTACCACTTTATGACTATGGTAGCACCCAGGCAGCAGCCTCCTTGGACGAAAGTCTGCATCAACATGGTGGCTCCGAACTGCGGGGGGGGTACATCACAGTAGCCAGTCATGGGCCACTCCTCATACCCCGGATGCTGGGTACCTAGCGTGGGTTTGCAATCACAGCAGCTTCTGTCTGAAGGAAGACTGGTTTAATAATAATAACAATACAGGCCAACCTAGACCACCTGGTGGCGCATGCTTAATGTATCATGTTTGGTTAATGAACACATGGCTGTGGCCATTTAACTCCATTGCTTGGTGTGGTCTCAAGTTATTCAAGTGGCATGGGGGGGTACTGTGCCTATAAGACAATATCCAATGTATAACATGGAATTCCAGTAACATAGCTACTAGTAAACTAACATTGAAAGCTGCTAGTAAAATAATATGTTTTTTCAAGATTATTTTACTAGTAGCTGAAATGACACATTTTATTCTGCAAGTGTATTTGCCCTTCCATGGTATACATGAATAATGTTCTTCTGTGCTGTGCTGTTTCTCCCACTATTACTCTACCCCCAGAATGCACCTGACAGTGAGTCAAATGAGGATCTGTGTGCCTTCCTAGACAAAAGCTTTAAATAAATAAATTAATTTCCATTCTACAAATGGCTTAAGCCTTCTGGGCCTCTGGTAACTCTTTCTGATGGAGTTCTAATTTTTGTCTTTTTTTTAAATGTCTCTGATTTGCCTGTCAGAGGGTTAAGAGGTGTGCCACATTTACAGAATGACTATTGCACTAAAACAAAACTATAAGAAGATTACTAACTTCTGCAGCAACATTCTACTTCTAGGACTGAACTGAGATGTGGGAAAGAAAGGGACCACTCTAGATTCTTTAGCTGTGCGCAACTTCTAGTTATTTGGATCTCAGAATGGGACTCTGTGCTTCAAGGTGCAAGTCCAGTGCAAGTGGAATGAGCCTCCATTAACTGGACTTCCATAAAGCTATGCAATAGTGTTGATCAAGCATGGGACTTCTTCTGTAACAACTTCATGCAGATGGTAAACAGGCATGTACCAGTCATCATTAGAAGAATCAAGGGCAGCTCCCCTATTTGAATCACAAAGGACCTGAAAACAAATGAAGCTTAGAGACAAAGCATGAGCCAGCCTCAAATGTACTGTGCTACAACACCACTGGCAATTCTACAAGCACCTGAGAAATGCAAAGCAGACCTCAAAGCAACAAAACCCTGGTTCTTTAAGAAGTTGCAACATGATTATCCCGCAGACCCCAAGAGATTCTGAAATCAAATCAGCATCCTACTCAAAGGGCAAAACAAAAACACCAACAGCCCCATCATCTTAACTGGCAACAGCAGCACTTGTGACCTAACTAAATCAGAAGCCTTCAACCTGTCTTTCATGGGTCTGCAAAAGTACATACCCCAGCTTCAATGCCTGTACTGTCCCATACCTGCACCAGCAAGATACAGGAGGTGCTGTTAGAATTATACTACTCTGCTGAACTAAAGAACTAGAACTCTGTTACTGGGAACTTCAATTTAGGGTAAAAACAAATGAAAAAAAGAGTGCGTTTGTCTGAGTTGGGTGAAGGAATTGTTATCTGCGCAGTTAGCTAGGTGAAGGAAAAAAACTGTGAATTAGGGTAAAGGAATTGTTATCTGTGCAGTTAGCTAGGTGAAGAAAAAAAACAGTGAATTATTTCTTTATTTAGTTTTTTTAACTGGGTAAGGTGCACTAGCCATAGCAATGACTATTTTCAGGCATGACCCAGGAGTTTACAGAAAACAAAACATTGTTGAACAATGACAGTACAATCATAAACAGTAAATGCTTAGACAATAATAATACAGTGCAGGCAGGATAAACTAATAAGTACAATTGATTCAATAATAATGTATAACATAGAACTATAAGAGAGCAATACAATAAATAAAGCCATCAGGCAGCATTCAGGAAGTGAAATGGGGCGAGATTTTCTAATGAACAAGTACCATTATAATAGCCATGTAAGATGGATATATGAGAGTCAGGAATTGAATGGGTGTAGGGATGCAATGAAGGGGAGGGAGGCTAGGATACGAAATTAAGGCACAGTAAAGGGATGAGGACTATATATAATAAAAGCAGGGCAAGGAGGTGGCTGGAGGAAAGTGCAGAGCTTAGCTATTGAGATGAAGAGGTGCATAGATCAGGAAAAGATAATGGGCTGGGGGGTTTGAAGCAGGAGCAGGAGCATGAATCAGCAAGATGGTCATGTAGCAATTTTTTGAAAGAGGCATGGGATGATGCTAGTCATATAGCTGGGGGGGGGTGTTCCAGTGTTGAGGGGCATGACAGGCGAAGGTGCTAGCACCTTTGGAGTAGTGGTGTCTAGGGATGAGGACAGGGGCATTTGCAGTTGAACGTAGACCATAGCTGGATGTCTGGATGAGAAATAGTTCCACCAAGGGCTTTGGTATTTGGTTATGGATGATATTATCTATGATCGAGCTGCTCGCAAAGTCTCTGGAGGCAGCCAGAGAAAGCCATCCTAGTTCAGCATAGAGGAGGCAGTGGTGTTTCATCCGATGTGAGGAGGATGCATATCTACAGATATTATTGTAAGTGACATCCCACTTCCAAAGGCTAGTTTTACTGGCAGAGGCATACACTGCAACCCCAAAAGTGAGTGACGGAAGGAGTTTGCCATGAGCTATGGCAAGCCTTGCTGAGGGCGTGAGCACATAGCTGGAATGGAAGGCCATACCAAGTTTCATGTTGGCCAGCTTGCAGGTCAGCTGAATGTGGAGATCAAAAGTAAGAGTTGGATCGAGTGTGAGACCAAGATATTTAAATGAGGGTACCACCTCAACAGAGGAACCATTTATGGTAGTGACATTGAAAGTAGGTTGAGAGAGTTTGAGTTTGGCATTAGAACCAAATAGCATGGCTTGAGTCTTAGATACATTCAAGACAAGTTTATGGCTGAACAGCCACTGCTGAATTCATTGAAAGTCTTGGGAAAGTCGTTGGTTGATTTCAGTAATGTTTTTTGCACTGACGTAAAGGACAATATCATCGGCATATAACAGGGAGGCAGTCTGGAGAATGTTAGAGGTGATATAATTTATAAAAATGGAGAAGAGCAGGGGACCAAGAATAGAATCTTGTGGCATGCCAATGTTTATGGTAGTATAATCTGACAAGGTGGAGTTGAATTTTACTTGTTGAGTGCAATCCGACAGGTAACTGCCAAACCATGCAGTGACACACGGTGAGAAGCCTAGAGATCTAAGAGTAGTTAGGAGGATGGGATGATTGACAAGGTCAAAAGCTTTAGTCATGTCTATACAAATTACCCCCGTTAGGAGACCAGAGTCCATGGCCGCTAGGGTATCAGACGTAAATTTGAGTAATGCAGTGGTAGTGCTGTGACCCTTGCGGAAACCATGCTGAGCAGTCGTAAGAAGGTCATGTTTCTGAAGAAAGCCAATGGGTTGGGTGGCTATGAGCTTCTCAAGGATTTTGCTGAGGACAGACAATATGGCAATAGGCCTATAATTGGAGGGATTTTTGCGGTTGCCCTTTTTGAAGACAGGGGTAATCCTGGCAGTCTTCCAGAAGTCAGAAACATAGCTGTGACACAGGGAGAGGGTAAAGATCTTGGCAAGAGGCGCAGCTACGTATGGGGCAGCAAGTTTTAGGAGCTTAGATTCTAGATTGCCAGATCCAGCTGCAGTGAAATCGGAGATGTTATTGAGCAGCCTTTGTACTTCCCGGCTAGTGACGGACTTGCAAAGAAATTTGGGCCCAAAGACATCAGGTTGGGTGTTTAAGTTCAGTGTAGCCGGGAAGGATGAGATATAATTGGTAAGGTCTGAAAACTGTGCATTGAAAAAGTTTGTGATTGTAGAGGGATTATTGCAGTGGACACCATTGAGAGACATGTCAGTTGGGGTGGGGGCCGGATTTGATCCTAGGAAGCACTTAATATGGGACCAGAACTTTTTGGAGTCACCGTATGATTTAGTTAAAAGATCCTTACAGTAGGCATTCTTGGCCCTTTTGATGTCCTTTTTGCAGGAATTACAGAGTGCTCTGTAGGAATTAAGGTCAGCTGGTAGCCCCGTCTTTTCGTAGTGGAGCCAACATTTGGCATGCTGTCGTAGTTTTGAAAGAAGGTCGGACTTAAGCCAGTGGGTATGTTTGTTTTTTACACTACGGGTAACAAGCGGGCAAAGTTTGTCCTGAACCGCCAAAAAGCAAGTCAGGAATAGATTTAGAGTAGTCTGAGGGTCATCAGATTCAAAAAGAGGGGTCCAGTCGATAGTAGCAATGTCCAGTAGGAAGGACTCTGGGTCGAGGTGCACGTAGTTTTGGAAAGTAATAAAACAAGGCTTCGACAGGGATGGCCTAGTCTTACCCCATATACAAAAGGTGGGGAGTGGTCAGTGATGGCATCTGCTAGTATGACAGAGGAGATAATATTTTCTGGGTGGTTGGTCATTATCCAGTCCAGCAGAGTACTAGAGATGGAGTGCAGTGAAGTTCTAGTGGGGTTGCTAATCACCTGGTGAAAGTTGAAACTTTGAATCTTCGACAGTAGTGTGGGTAAAGAGCTGCCCAGTCAATTTAGATTGAGATCACCAAGTATAAGAACCTCATTTCTCCCAGAAAGAAGAGAGTTCTGATCAAGCAACTCATCAAGACCTTTTAAGCCACTAGAAAGGGGGTTGTAATCACAAACAATATGAAGTTTTTTGGAGCCGAGGGTGAGAAGAACATGTAGTGCTTCACAGTGGACTGGGGGGACGAGCAGATCATGGAGAGATGGAGGTGATCTTTGAAATAGACAGCTGTACCACCCCCTCTTTTGGGAGCAGGTCTGTCAAATCTCAATAGATTGTAAGAAGGAAGCGAGCGACGAGAGTCCTGGATGGAAGGTTAAAGCCAGGTTTCAGTAAGACAAATGCTATCAGGTTTGTAGAGGGTGGCCCAGGATTCTAATTCAGCAAAATTGAGCAGCGGGCTCCTGATGTTGTGGTGTACCACTATAAGACCCTTAGCATTTGAAAGGTGACTATGTATATTGTTGGCCGGTCCTGGGTTAGAATGAACATCTCCAGAGAGCAATAGGGCCAGTAGGAGGAGATACCAAAGTTTATGTCACAGGAAGGGACATAAGGTACGCATATTCAAGGGGCAGTATTTTAGGGCATAGGCAACCATCTGGATCCAGGGCCTACGTAATATAAGTGGAGTAGGGTCACAATGGAGAAAGGGCAACAGGAGAAAGTTAGATTATAGGTAGTCATGGGGCAGGTAATGTGGGATAGCTGAGGGGGCTAGGGGAACAATAGGCAAGGATAGGTGGAGCAAAGCAAGTAAGGGCACAAGAAGAGACAGTAATATGAAGAGTTTCATTGTTAACAGACCCTTGGTACTGGCTTGTAAACAGGGTGAAAGTCAGGAGCAGCTAGAAGGAATAGAAGTGAGAAATCAGAGCTGACCGTGCAGTGAAGGAATAGTTATCTGTGCAGTTATCTAGGTGAAGAAACAAACTATTAATTAGGGGGAGTAGCTTAGAGAGAAGGAAGCCAGGTGCTGTTAGAACTATACTATTCTACTGGGACTATATTGACCTACATCCCTTCCCTCCTCCAACCCTCCCCCACCCTTAGCTAGTTCTACTTTTATAGGCACAGAATTTGACTAACAACAGGAACTTCCTGTTTGGGAGCAGGACGGGAGTGATCACAGAGGCACAAAAGAATCACCATCCTAGAAGGAAAAGAGTAGTTCTCCATCACCCCCAGCTGCTGAAGGTCTGACTCTGAGCAAGTAAGTAGGAGACTACTGAGAATATGGGAACTTACTGTCCCAGAACAGGAAGATCAGGAGCTTTAAGGGCACAGAGGCAGTAGGGAAGTGGGGATATATATATATATATATATATATATATATATATATGTGTGTGTATATATATATATATATATATATATATATATATATATATATATATAAACAAACAGAGAGAGGAAAGAGTAGGTATACAAAACAACAGTTAAGGGACCACAAATAAAGACATGATGGGAGTGGTGGGTGCAGTGCAGTGACTGTGGAGCAGCAGTCTTCCAGGAAATGTTCTGGAGGATGCGGTGTTGTCTCATCTGTGGGCACCTCTCTGGGCTGAGGGAGGAGGTTGCTCATCTCCAGGCTGAGTTGGCCAGGATTCAGGGGACCTCCTTTCCCACCCAGGGACCACCAGAGCCGCCACCGCTGCCTCACAGGTTGCCAAGAAAGAGGAGTGGTTGGACCACAGTGGGCTCAGGGAAAGTGAGGGTGGTGGAACAGAGGTGCATCCCTCCAGTTGTGCCTCTCCACAATTCATATGCCATTCTGACAGTGTGGTTCCTCTATGGAGACACCAGCAGTGGAGACCAAGGAGGATGCTAGGAATCTCCACAAAGGAGACCCACAGGTGGGTGACATGGGACCCAGGGGAAGGAAACAACTCCTGGTGGGGGACTCCATTATTAGGAGGGTAGAACTGGAGAAGGGAGGGGAAAGGGAGGTAAGGTGGCTGCCTGGCACCATGGCTTGGAGGGACAGGGAACCAATCCTCAGGATCGAGGGAGCAGCTACACGAGGGAGGGAGCTGTATGTCATTGTCCACCTAAGGACAAAAGGCCTGGCTGGGAAATGGATTGGAGCAGTGCAGAAGGAGTTTGTGAAGTTGTGGAGGGGCCTTAGATAAGTAGCACACACGTTAACCTTCTCAAAGGTGCTGCCTGTCTATGGTATGGGTGAGGCTAGGATACTCCACACCATAGGATTCAATCAGTGGTTGAAAAACTGGTGCAGAGCTCAGGGTTTTGGCTTCATTGGGGACTGGGGCTCCACCTGGAGGGATACAGACCTATACTGGCACGTTGGTCTGCTTCTGTCCAGGAGGAGAACCAGGATCCTAGGTGATGGGTTTAAATGTTTCATTGGCAAGCATTTAAACTAGCCAAGGGGGGGGGAGGCACTGAAAAGGAGAAGGGAAATCCTAGCCCCCCCCAAAAAATCAGGGTAGTTAGTGAGGTAAACACCAAGATAGAGCAGTCGATAGGGAGAAGGGTAGGGGTAAATGGAGAAAAGACAAAGGCAGTAAGGACAGGGATGGGGCAAAAAGGGATAAGACCATCAAAAAATGGAAGGTAATGAGTATGAATGCCCGTAGTCTAAGTAATAAGCTCCCTGAACTGGTGGCCTTGATGGAAGAGGGATGCCTGGATATTGTGGCAGTCACAGAAACATGGTACACAGAGAACCATGACTGGGATGTCAACATACACAATCTACAGGAGGGACAGGGAGGGTAGAAGAGGAGGAGGAATAGCTCTCTATGTAAGGGAAGGGATCAAAGCAATGAAACTGAAGGGTAAACAGGGAGGAGAGGAGGCACCGTGGGTCACCCTGGAGACCGGAAATGGCACCACAGTCCGCACAGGGGTTGTATACAGACTCCCATCTCACGTTTAGGTCATCTGATATAACTACCCCCAGGTCCCTTTCCATTTTTGTTGTTGTCAGTATCTCACCCTCCCATTGTGTACTCTTCCTCTGGGTTTTTGTTTCCCAGGTGCATTACTTTGCACTTCTTAGCATTGAATCTAATCTGCCATACATTTGACCATTCCTCTAACCTTGCCAAGCCCATTCTCATCCTTTCCACCCCACCTTGTGCATCAACTCTGTTGCAGATGTTTGTGTCATCTGCAAAGAGACATACTTTTCCTTCCAGTCCCTCTGCAATGTCGCTTATAAAGACATTGAAGAGCACCTGTCCTAATACTGAACCCTGCGGTACCCCACTAGTAACCCCCCTTTCTTCAGAGTGGACTCCAATTACTATTAACCTCTGTGTCCTATTCTCCAGCCAATTCTTTACCCAGGCTATCATCTTGGGACCCACTCCCAGGCTGGCTAACTTGTATATTAATCTTTTATGTGGGACTGAGTCAAATGCCTTGCTAAAGTTTAGGTAGGCCATGTCCACAGCCCCTCCCTGATCTACTACTTTGGTCACCCAGTCAAAGAAATCTATTAGATTCATCTGGCATGACCTTCCCACTGTGAATCCATGCTGCCTTGGGTCCTGTGCCCCTCTGGCCTCTAGGTACTCGACAATTCTTTCCTTCAGAAGTGATTCCATCATTTTCCCTATCACTGAGGTTAAACTAACAGGTCTGTAGTTTCCTGCTTCTACCCTGCTCCCACTTTTGTGAAGGAATCACATCTACCCTCCTCCAGTCCTCAGGTACCACCCCATCCTCCATTATTTGTTAAAGAGAGTAGTCAGTGGTGTCACTAGTTCTACCCTTAGTTCTTTAGAATTCTGGGATGAATCCCATCAGGCCCCATTGCTTTGTCCACCTTCAGTTTTAAGAGTTCTTTCAGAACCCTTTCTTCTGTAAATGGGCTGGAATCAACTTCTGTATCCAGAGTGTGTCTATTGTTTGTTTTAGGTACCTCCCCCTCTTCATTTGTAAATACTGAGCAAAAATATTTGTTTAGTATCTCTGCCTTTTCACAGTCACCCTCTGCCCACCCCTCCCTTTATTAAGCCTCACTCTCCCTCCCTTGGTCTTCCTTCGCTCCCTGATGTACCTAAAAAAGGTTTTATCCCCCTTCTTAACTGAGTTGGCTATCTTTTCCTCGGTTCAGGCCTTTGCTGTTCTGACTGCCTTCCCAGCTTCCTTTTGCTTTAACTGATACAATTCTCTGTCCTGCTCCTTCTGTGATTCCTTGTACTTTCTGAATGCTTTCTTTTTCTCTTGAACCTTCACTGCCACCTCCTTTGAGAACCATAGTGGTTTCTTACATCGTTTTGTTTTGTTTATTTGCTTCACACAAAGGCGTGTTACCTCTGTGATGGCAGTTTTTATTATTCCCCATTGTTCTTCCACCCCTCCTTTCTGCCCATTTGCTAGTGCATTCCTTAGGCACTCACCCATTTTGGCAAAGTCAGCCCTCCTGAAGTCCAGTACTTTTGCCTTTGTATGGCTTGACTCTATTGCTGTGTTTATTGTGAACCATACTGTTCGATGGTCGCTAGTTCCCAGATGGCTACCCACTTCTACATCTGTGATCCTCTCTCCATCTCCATTTGAGAGAACCAGGTCTAAGATTGCTCCTTCTCAGTGGGTTCCAATACTAGTTGTCTAAGGCATGCCCCCTGTAGGGCATCTAGAATAACCCACTCTTCGAAGTGGCTGCTGCAACTGCACTCCAGTTAACATCTGGCATATTCAGATCACCCATCAGCAATATCTCCCTTTTCTGCCATTCTAAGTATACTTTCTATCATTTCCTTGTCCATTTCGTCCCCCTGAGAGAGGTCTATATACAACCACTGTGCGGATTGTGGTGCCATTGCCTGCCTCCAAACTGACCCACAGTGCTTCTTCTTCTCCTCCCTGTTTACCCTTTTGTTCTGTTGCTTTGATTCCTTCCCTTATGTAGAGAGCTACTCCTCCTCCTCTTTTACACTCCATGTCCCTCGTGTAGATAGTGTATCCTGGTATGTTTATGTCCCAGTCATGGTTCTGTGTGTACCATGTTTCTGTGACTGCCACGATATCCAGATGTTCCTCCTCCATCAAGGCCACTAATTCAGGAAGCTTGTTACCCAGACTACGGGCATTGGTACTCATTGCTCTCCATTTTTGATGGCTTTACCTTCTGTAGCAGCACCCCCCACTGACCTTTCTACCTTGGTCTTTTTCTCATTTAGTACCCTGTTTTGTAAGGGGAGGCTGGGATTTTCCTGCTGCTTATCAGTGCATCCCCCCTTGACTAGTTTAAAAGTTTGCCAATGAAGCATTTAAACCAACTGCCCAAAGACTTGTTCCCTTCCTGGACAGATGCAGACCATCCTGCCAGTAAAGACTGGTGTCCCTCCAGGTGGAACCCCAGTCCCCAATAAAGCCAAACCCCTGTGCTCCACACCATTTTTCAACCATTCGTTAAACTGCATGGTGCAAAGTACCCTCGCCTCACCCATGCCACTGACAGGCAGCACCTCTGAGAAGGATACTGTGTGTGCTACTTGTCTTAGCCCCTCCCAACTCTACAAAGTCCTTCTGCACTGCTCTAATCTCATGATGAGCCAAGTCATTTGTCCCTAGGTGGACAATGACGTCCAGCTCAGACTCCCGTGCAACTGTTCTCGTGATCCTAAGGATGTGCTTCCTGTCCTCAAGCCATGGCACCAGGCAGGCACCTTACTTCAGTTTTCCCTGCTCCCCCCAGTTCGATCCCCCTAATAATTGATTCCCCACCAGGAGCTGCTACCTTTCCCTGTGGTGCCCCCTGCCTCCTTTCTGAGGGCCTCCATTGTGACAGTTGTCTGCAACCTCCTTAGTCTCCTCTGCGGGTGCATCCATAGGGGAACTTTGCTCCCCCAGAATGGTGTATGGATTGTGGAGTGGAACTACTGACTGGGTGTGCCTCTGTTCCACCACCCTTACCCTCCCTGAGCCCACTGTGGTCCAACTGCTGTGCTTTCTTCGCAACCTCTGAGGTAGTGGTGGTGGCTCTGGTGCTCCCTTGGTGGGGAGGTTCCTTTTACTGTCCAGTGCAGCCTAAAGACGGGCAACTTCCTCCCTCAGGGCAGAGAGTTGTCTGCAAACAGGGCAGCATCTCAGCCTCCAGAAAGACTCCCAGAAGACTGCTGCCCCACAGCCATTACATTGCACTAGTCCCCACATGTCTGTCTACCTTGTTTAGTTTATTTATTTTTGTTTTGTTTTGTGTGTGTGTGTATGTGTGTGTGTGTGATTGGTTTGTTATATAGAAACATATATATTATATAATGTGTATGCTTATATTGCCAGTTTTTTGGGGGGGGTTTTGTTTGTTTTGTTTGTGTGTGTGTGTGTGTGTGTGTATGATTGGTTTGTTATATGGAAATATATATATTATATAATGTGTATGCTTATATTGTCAGTGCAGTGTGCTAGAGAGGATATGACAGTGATATACACCTTGCCCCCTTGAGGAAATGATGTCAGAACCCCAGGTATAAAGGAACTATTTCCAGGGGTGGGTGGGGTGAGAGGTGGGAAGGGTTTGGGCCTAAACTGTGCCCTCACGAAACAATCAGCTAAAAGCTCTGACCTACCGTTGCGATGAGTGCCTTCCTGTCAGCAAGATGCCCTACACGACAATGTGAGAGGGTGTTTCTTTACAGAGCCCTGGAACAGACTACCAGACGGAGTGGTGGGGGTTAAATCGGTGGAAGAATTCAAGAGGGCATGGGACAAGCACATGGGGCTGAGTGTTGGGGGGGAGGGCGGCGGCTGGCATGGAGGGGGAGGTGTAGGGGGAAAAAAGGGCAAACTAGATGGGCCAGTATGGTCCTTTTCTGCCTTCAAGCTTCTACAATTCTATGATCACGGCCCCACTTCAGGCCCTCTACAACATGTCCTTTACCCAAGTCATCATACCAGAAAAATGGAAAACGGATCTTGCAAATCCCATTCAAAAGAGTGGGCCAAAGAAACTGCTTGAAAATTACAGTACAGGCCAATCTCAGTGCTCAGTACTCTAGCGAAGATCCAAGAAAAGCTACTATACTCCCAAATGGAGCTTTCCTCTGCTCAACACGGTTTTGTTAGACACCACAGTACTGACATGGCCCTAATCAGTTTAACGAACAACGTGTAAAATTACACATACAGTATCTCCATGGATGGCAGGAGATTGGGAAAGGTGGGGGGGGGGCTCAAGGTCATTAGGGCACTTTTCATGTTCAAAGGACAAGTTGTCAGCTGAACCAGTGGAGTGGAGGGTTTCTACTCTTTGTGGCCATCTAATATAGAATATTAAGTGTTTAAGTTGTTAAAAATGTGTACAACAAGTAATACCTTATATATTCATGATAAGACCAACAAGCATTTGTCAATGCCGAATGTTTGCTTACTGGCATTGGCAGTGGTAGTGTAGAAGTTACAGAGCTGCGTAATAGGAATGGCAGTGAAGTATTGAACTAAAGCCAACCCCACCACTACCCTGCAGAGAGTGACAGGCATTGGGGTGTGCATTTGGGTCGTCAGGCATAACGGCCACGCCATTTCACCCACCCCACTCTGCAGAGACTGACAAGTGTGACATGTTCCTTGGGTCTTTGGCCCTTATGCGCACCCATTTCATTGGAAATACGGTGAGATGGGTGCGATATAGGAGAATGGGGTGAAGTTTGGGGCCGAAGAGTCCAAGGCATACCTCGATGCCTCTCAGTGACTGCAGGGTGTGGAATGGTATGAGCATCACAGGCAAGAATCCCAAGTCACACCCCTGATTCCTGTCATTCTCTATAGGGGTGGGCAATTTAGTTGAAAAGCCGAATACCTCAGGCATCCGTTGGTATTTTAACTCCAAATCTTCAACATGTTTGTTTTGTGACCCCACCTCATGAACAGGGGGAATATCAGTTTGGTAGCCGAAAGCTGCTTATGCACAGTGACTACGGGATTTAGCACCACAGGTGCAAAAATATTCTGAACAGGCTGTAAAAAATGACAGCTGTACTCTTTCATGGGAGGTGTAAAATGGCTATGTTGCAAAATGTGTAGTAAAAGTATTTAAAAATGGTGAAGTCACGAGTGTACATAGAAACTGTGCAACGCACACCCGTTATATAAGTAGGTTGGGGATATTTTATAGCAGATTGTCAACTCAGGCATTTTGGTGCCTCCGATCATGAACAGTGTCACTGTGATTTTCTTTATCTGTGCCGAACAATGATTTCCCACAGTGACCACGCATCTCTGCACTGAAAGTGTGAAAACACACTTCGGCCATGTTGTGAAAAATGGCAGCTGTACTGTTCATAACGAAGTGCTGAAAAATGCCACTGGTGAAAATCTGGACTGAAAATATTACAAAGTCATGAACTAATGAGGATGCGTGGAAACTGCACAATGCTCACTCGTAACACAGTCATTTATGGACTTTGTCACCAAATTTTCAACATAGCCATTTTAAAGCAGCAGTACTCTGAAATCAGGAAATGACCATTCAAAATTCTGTTTTTCAGCTGTAAGCATGCGGTCAAAGTTCCAGTTTCCATACCAGTAAATATTTTTTCCCAGTTGTCCTTAGTTTTTTAGATATTTGCAATTTATTTGAAGTGTTGTGGCGCTACAACAAATATGGCGGCTGATTAATTTCAGCTGCGCTTTTTCTTCGATCGCATCCGTCTTTTGACAACAGCAGAGGGACCCTCTGCTGACCATTCCTGATGTCCCTGCAAGTCATTCAAATGTGCATTTGGCAGTAGAGGGGGTTCCAGTGCAACATGCTGGGTGGCAGAAATGTAAACAAAAGCAGAGAATAACTGAGCAAATTAGTTGGCGATAGTACAATGCCGACATGAAAGAGTACCAGGTATATGATTAGCAGGGCACAGGGAATAAACTGTCAAAAAAGCGCAAATATTTTTTTCGTAGTACTGCTGCTTTAAGACCTCTGCTCATGAACAGTGTAACTGTGATTTTCTTAATCTGTCCTAAACATTGCTTCAAGACACCAACAGCACCATTGTGCGCCATATGTGCGATAACACATTTGGGTGACATATGAAAAATTGCAGCTGTACTGTTCATAAGAGTTTAATAAAATGGACATGTTGAAAATCTAGAGTGAAAATATTAAATTTGCAAACTTACGAGCATGCGTGGGAACTGTACAGCGCACACTCATAAAACAGTCATTTTAGGAATTCTGTCACCAAATTTTCAACATTGCCATTTAAGATCTCTGCTCATGAACAGTGAACACTGTGATTTTCTTAATATGTCCCCATACACTGTGAGTTCGCTGCTTGACTGCGCCATTGTGCGCTACATGAAGCGGAAACACATTTTGGGTGAGATGTGAAAAATGACAGCTGTACTACTCATAAGAAGGTGTGGAAAAATGGCAATGTTGAAAATCTGGAGTGGAAATATTGAAAATTCGCAAACCTATGAGCGTGCGTAGGAACTGCACAACGCACGCTCGTAAAACAGTCATTTTTAGGAATTTTTTCACCAAATTTTCAACATAGCCATTTCAAGACCTCTGCTCATGAACAGTGTCACTGTGATTTTCTTAATTTGTCTCGTACATTGATTTCGCACACCGACTGCGCCATTCTGTGCTACAAGGGTGGAAACACATTTTGGGTGAGATGTGAAAAATGACAGCTGTACTGCTTATAAGACAGTGTGATGAAATGGCAATGTTGAAAATCTGGAGTAAAAATATTGAAATTTCGAGAACTTACAAGCCTGCGTAGGAACTGCACAACGCACACTCGTTAAACAGTCATTTTTTGGAATTTTGGCACCAAATTTTCAACATGGGAGTTTTGGGCCCCCTTCTCATGAATGATGTCACTGTCATGGTGGTATTCGGTCCCGAAGGGTGATTTCGCAGTCACTGCGCGAAATCACCCTTCGAGCCAGCGCCATGACAGTGACATCATTCATGAAAAGGGTTCAAAACCCATGTTGAAAATTTGTAAAATCAAAAATGCCGGATATAGCAATAAAGTTGAACCCTCCTATCTAGCCCATTATACAGCTTACCGGCATTTCCTCAGTTGGTGAGTCGGCTTTGAAGAGTGCAGCGTGTTCCGGTCCACGAAGATCGTCGCGCCCGGAGTCGGAATGAAAAGTATGGGGTGAGGGGGTGTGGGGGAGGCTAGGTGCGCAGTGGGTGGAGTGCGGGTTGTGGGGAGGGTTGGGAGACGCCCGGCGGGCCATTTTTGTTTCAGGTTAAAATTTAAAAAACTTAGTGGGACCGCTTGCCCACGCTGGGGTGGGCTCCCAGCGTGGCACAACGTTTGGGGGCGTTCAGCCGGCGGGGATTGGGCACTCCGTCGGCAAAAAACAAACAAAAAAAAACACATGGGACCGTTTGCCACGCTGGGGTGGGCTCCCAGCGTGGCACAAGGACTGGGGAGGGCGCGTTCAGCCGGCGGGGATTAGGCACCCCGTCGGCAACATAATGATTGCCACACTGGGGTGGGCTCCCAGCGTGGCATCAACTGTTGGAGGGAGGAGACAGGCGCAATTCAGCCCGGTGAGGATTGGGCACCCGTCGGCTATCGCTGCGTCTGGAGAGCGCTGCTGCGCCTGCGGCTGGGGGGCTGCGTGTGAGCAGCTTCTTATCGCTGCTCACCAAGCGTAGCTCCCCCTTTCAACTGTATGCACTGCATTTGGAAGCGTGTCATAGACAGCTCAAAATGCATTGGCTTACAGGGGCAGCGCCTGCCAGCACAGTGCCTGAATTGGAGGAGGAGGTGACACACCTCCTAAATCTCCGATGAAGGCACTATGTTTCTTGAACATGCGTGCAAGCAAACATAAAAATGGAGTCTAGGGAATAGTCTTTGTGCACTTATGACTTATCCTCATGTGGGCATAATCATGTTTATCCCACTGCTCTTGACACCTACTCTTTAAAAATTGCAGCGTGACAGTCAGGCAAAGATCCTATTCCCTAGACTCAGTTTTTGGTGTCATTATGAATGTATACTGTAAAAGGATTCCTTGTGAAAATAGGGCACTCGGGACCCTATTCTCAAAAACAGTTTCTCCCATTTTGTGCCAGTGAAGAAATTACTTTGCAAATAAGACTTCTGGTTAATTGGTTGTCACCCAATAAACAAACTCTGGCCAGAGCCGATATAGCTGCAGCTGAGCTCGCTGAACTCACAGCAGAACACGGCAATCCATGTCCAAGACGGTCATCGAAGGTCAGTGTGCATGTGTGAGTCGTCGTGCATGCGTGACTTCACCGCAACTCCAGAAGTGAAGTCACGGATGCACAACGAGTCATGCATGTGAACTGAACTCCAGTGGCCATCTTGGACACAGCAGACTATGTTGTTTTCTGCCATGAGTTCGGCGAGCCCGGCTAGCGATGGCAGAAAAAGTAGTGTGCCAGCGGGGGGAGGGGGCTCACTGATTTGGAGTTGCAGAAGGAACTACTGCAAGTCCAGATTTGTGCTTCTGTGTCCCCTTTCTCAGTTACAGCAAGATGGTTGCAGGCTCTGCCCACTGCAGCCATAAAAAGCAGGTCAGGTACCTTCTCGGCTAATCTTGATGTAACAAATTCCCTGCCGTTAATGAGATACATAGTGTATGTTATATACAGAATGAATACATTAATATTTGGTTCTCTGATCTGGCGCTAGGAGCTTCAGATGACCTCACCCCACCTACTATGCCACAGCCCCCTTTATCTCACTAGGACCTGAAATTTCTCCACTGGCATACAATGGGAGAACCCTTGTTTGAAAATAGCATCCTGGGTGCCCTATTTTCAAGAGAATTTCTTCCATTCTATGATTATGGTAAAAATAATTTAAAATATGGCCCCAGGTTCTTTTCAGCACACCCAGCTATAATATATTGTATGCTTCTCCAAATATTTTTCCCGAAAAATTACTGCCAATTATGTTGGCATGGTAAAAAACTACCAGCTCTAAAATGCCATTACTTAAAGGGGAACTGTCAACACTAACAGCCCCACACCCAGGTATGGGACTGGTCCTAATTTACACTCTGTGAGCAAAATATTTTTATTTAGTTACTATTTACTGCAGTATATTAGATTGTATCACACTAATTCTGTTGACCTGCAAGGTGACATTTTCTGTAACTGCAAATCCCAGAATCCCCTGCAGCTGACATAAGAGGAGGACTGCAACAGTTAGAGACTCAATAGCCTGCAGTGTAATTTTAAAAGCTCTGATTATGTGTTTGCTGGTTCAGCTGTTCTCCCAGGTCTAAGCACAGTCATCTGTGACTGTACATAGCCCAGGGAGGACAGCAGGAACAGCAAATGAAAGATCAGCGCTTATACTATTGAATCTCCCACTGCTGCAGCCCTCCTCTGATCTTTCATCTGTGTGCTCATTTTATTTTTACTGCCACCACTTCGCAGTGCTATTAATCCCTGACCTGTCCCTCTTTCAACAGGCATCCTTGTAGCCCACTGGGCTACCTACCGCCATCCACGGTTCACCTCTTGCACACCTGGACACCACTCTGCACCTCTCTTGGTGGCAAGAAGCCTGCTGCCATCGGCCCCCTGGAAACAAGCATCAGGTATGGCCTATACACGGCCCCAGCCTCCACAGCTGCTGCTTCTGCAGCTGAAATTTTTGGCCCAGCCCCCCTTCCTCTCCCAGGCCACCTTTAAATACACTTAAGCTCCTCCCTCCCCTAGCCCATCCTGCACCCATTGGCTCACAGTACTAGAGCTCTGGAGCTTAAAGCTATCCATCTCCCCACTTCCTTTGTTGATCTCCCTCTCTCCTTTAAAGCTTCCTCACTGGTCTGCTGTTCTCACCCAGCACTGCTCACGCAAAAGTGTCCTAGACCTGCGTTTTGGACTCCATATTTTTCACCTCCTCTCTACCAACGTCCGCTGTCACTATGAACCTGCCCAGCTCACACTGTTTGCGATCTCCCTAGCATGTGTCCTAGTGCTGATGGATGTATGTGCCTCAGCACTGGCCCAGGACCAGATGTATCTTGTCTACCTCTCAGAATCCCGCTCCCCCTGGAACACTCTACACTCCTCCCCTCATGGGAACTCTCCTACCCAGGTCACGTCACCCTCTCCTTCCTCTTAAACATGGAACATCACTTACTTGGTCACTATCTGGCCTCCATATCCTGCTCTATTGCCATTCCCTCCTGCACCTGCATCCCATTCCTATTCCTCCTACTCCATGCAGGAGACATTGAGAGCAACCCCAGCCCCCCTAATTCCCACATAGCCCCCTCCGACAGCACCTGGACAAATGCCCCAGGACTAAAAATCACCCATATAAACGTATGCAGTCTCCTCTCCAAATACCAGGACCTGGAAGCATGGGTTGAGCTATACAAACCCCATGTACTGGGACTTTCTGAGACATGGCTAAAACCTCACATTACTGATACCACCTACCAACTTACATAGAAAAATAGAATTTGATGGCAAATAAGGACCGCTTGGCCCACCCAGTCTGCCCATTTCCCTACCTAATGGATAAGCTGCAGATCCTAGTTAACCAGCAGCCTACTTCTTTCTACCCCCAACCCCTAGTACCTGGGTACTCCTCCCACCACCTGGATAGACCTGGCAAATAAAAAAGGGGTGGGGTAGCTCTGTTCATCAAGGAACCCCTACCAGCCAACATAGTTCTGTGCTCCAATCCAACCTCTCCCAGTGAATGGCTCCTCACTGAACTCACCCTGGAAACTAGCAAAAAACTCTACATCGGGTACTGCTACAATTCCCCTACAGCCAGAACCGAGTGTCTAAACAGCTTCCTCTTTGGCCTGGGCTCCATATCCCCACACAGAGACTCAATTCTCTTTGATCTCAATCTAAACCGACTCAGTTCCCACCAGCCTGACTATGCCTCCCTCCTAAGACAATACAACCTGACTCAAACTATTAACCTTCCCATAAGGCAGAACCCTCGCAAGGGCACACAGACACTTCTGGATTGGATTGTAACTAACCTGGAGGACTGTGTCCTGCATGCTGGTACCATGGCCAACTCCATTAGCGATCACTCCCTTACATACCTTCTCTGGCCATCCAAACTTAAATGGCCCCTGCCCAAATACCTGTCTTTCCATAATTTCAGAAGCCCAAACACCCCCGTCCTTCTCTCTGAGGCACAGGCACTGGACTGTTCTGCCATTTTCTCAGAATCAAATGTGACCCAGGCAGTATCCAAGCTCACTCAGGCTCTCCTGACTCTACAGGACAAGCATTTTCCAGTCACCACCAGATGGGTGAGGGGTGGCTACTTGCGATAGGTCATGAAAGACCTCCTTACCCTCATGAAAGACAGGAACTGTGCTTGGTCAACCTATAAAGCATCTCCATACCCTACCCTATGGGATGATTACAGGCATCAGAGGAACCTTTGCAAACACTTGGCCAAAGCTCTCAAACAGACACATTTTCATAATCTTCAGCAAACTAACCTCAAGGACCCTAAACAATTCTAGGGATCCATTGGCTTGCTACTAAACCACCCCTCTAATAAGCCTGTCCCACAGCTGCACACTACTGCTGGTCTCATTACCGATCCCCAAGAAGTGGCCAAGGCCATTAACAACAAATTCTCTGACCTCACTATGTATTGCGGCAAACTCCCAAATGACTTGTAAAAACACCCTGTCCCTCTGCACAACCCCATGACATCAAAGCCTGTCCCACAGCTACACACTACTGCTGGCCTCATTACCGATTTCCAAGAAGTGGCCAAGGCCATTAACAACAAATTCTCTGACCTCACTATGTACCTGAGCAAACTCCCAAATGACCTGCAAAAAAACCCTGTCCTCCTGCACGTCCCCATGACATCACCCGCCGGGCCTACCTCTCAACCTCCACCTCCCCCCTTTTTCTTCAAAATACTCTCACGCGCTGACATAGCTAAACTCCTAAAGAGCCTCCCAAACCATGGCTCCCCTGGAGCAGATGGATTATCCCCTGTCTTCCTTAGACTTATCTTCCCTGCCCTGTTGCCCCCTAACGTTCATTTTCAACCTCGCCTTGACCACTTCCTCCATGCCCGATAAATGGAAAACCGTGAAGATCATTCCCATTCATAAAGCTGGGGACCCTCAATCCACAGACAACTACTGCCCAATCTCCATCCTTCCTCACCTAAGAAAGCTACTGGAAAAAGACGCCCACCGCCAACTTGCTGACTAAATAGGTAAATGTGACCTACTATGCAGCCAACAACATGGCTTCCGCAAGAATCACTCCACCACCACTGCCCTCGCACTCCGAACTGACCACATCCTCAAAAACATGGACTGTGGAAATGCAACAGGCACAGTCTTCATTGACTTCTCCCAAGCCTTCGACCTGGTCAATCACTCGCTCCTCCTCTCCAGATTGCATCACCTTGGCTGCTCTCCAGAGGTCACCACCTGGTTCGGAAGCTACGTTACAGGGTGCTCCCAGTTTGTGTGCATTGACCCGGCCTGCTCACCAACCCTGCCTGACTCTACTGGGGTCTCCCAAGGCTCTATCCTGGGACATCTCCTTTTCTTATTATTCATTACCTCCCTTCCAGTGGATAGTCTCAACTGTCACTCAATCCTTTAAGCCGACAACCTCGTGCTCTTCTCCAGTGGAAAGTCTCCTACCCTCATCTCTGCCAGCCCTCTCACAAAACTACACCGCAGCCCACAACTGGTTCTCTGACAACCTCCTTCTTGTCAATGCCAAAAAAAAACAAAAGCAGTGTTGTTCGGATCTAAACCCTTCCTAATGAAATGCAAATCTAACCCACCCCTAATCATCCTTTCCCCTGATGGCCATGCCTTAGAAGATGTCAAACATTTCAAATATCTAGAAGTTGTGCTTGACCTCTCCCTTTCCCTTACAGAGCACATAAACTCCCTGGTTCTAAGATTTCACCAAAAACTAGGGTCTGCCTACACCCCTGAGGCCTGTCATGCCATCATCCAGGTAAACCTGCTACCTATCCTGGACTACTGATCTCCCGTCTACTCCAGGACCTCCACATCCACCATGGCAAAACTATCAGTAGCATACAACAGTGCCTGCCACTTGTCCCTGCTGACCCCTTTCTTCACACACCACTGTACACTCTACACTACACTGGGGTAGCTCCCAATACAAGCCTGCTTTGACCTTGCACTGTATAGTTTTATTGATTCTGCCATACGTATTGGCCAGAAAGCCCCTCTTGTTCCCCTTCTCACCATCCAAATCTCACACAGCTGCCTATGCTCCTCCAGTATTCCCTCCCTGAAAATCCCCAGGGTAGCCACGAACATGGGTGCTAGAACCCTGTCTGTAGCAGCTCCCAAAAATGAAACAAGCTGCCCACTGAACTGCGCACCATAAACACTCACTGCCAGTTCAAAACTCACCTCAAAGACTGGCTCCTGTTGGCATACACCTGCCACTGCATTAAGGACTAGCCCTCCCCATAGGTTCCAGGGGTAGGGCCAAATAGGTTCTCTTAGTTACTGAAACTGTACCAGCATGAGCCTTACTTTGCTTTATTTGTTGTCCCTCAACTACTGCCACCATGTATTTCCAAATGTAACAACTGTAACCTTTCACTATGTATTACCTGCTCTTGTTATGTTCTTGTTATTCTGATGTTTCTACTCTGTGCCGCCTTACGTGGCACGGATCGTCCCTGAAAACGGTCCCTGGGATCAGTGCACCTACCCGGTTAACAAAGTCATAAATAAATAAATGTCAGCAGCAGGAGATTCTGGGAGTTTTTGTTACAGAAAATGTCAGCTTGCAAGTCAACAGAATTAGTGTGATACAAACTACTATACTACAGTAAACAGTAATATTTTTACACAGAAAATATAAGGTAGGACCATCCCCCACTTGGGTGTGGGTTCTCTGTGCTTACAGTTCCCCATTAAGGAACTCAGACACAACAAATATATAAAACTATTACACTGCATTTTGCTACATTATTCTGTTTCTCTTCTGCAAGGCCTTCAAAACTAAGCACTGATTTTTCACTCTATGTTCATTCTCCCACGCCACAGACTACTGTCAGTCATGTAGACTTCTCTTCTGGACTCTCTTTTTCTCGTCATTTCTCCCCAATGCCACACAACTCCAACTCACATGTACAGTTCATATTTTAACAAAATAGCTGAACCAGCATGTTTTTTTCAGTCACAATATGCTCCTTCACAACTCCTGCTGTGAACATTTGGTGACTGCACACCGTACAACAGTTCACCAAAATAACAGTACTTTAAAAAAAGCACACATTTACATCCCCAAATTCTTTGTCTCATACACACTACCTACTGTACACCAAGTCCTTAAGCTTGGGTGACTGGCTGCTGGCTGTGAGATTTTAGAACGGTTTTGTTAAGTTTTACAAAAAAACTTTTACGTACAATTCCTGTAGACAGGCGAGTTGCTTGTTTCTCTATAGCTCTCACAGACACTGGTGCTTGACTCTATCTCCTTCACTTAAGATACATGTCTCTTACAGAGTTCTTTCTGGCTAGACCCTTCTCCAAAGCTTGAACCAAAATTTCCTTCATGTCACACAAAAGTCAGCCTTGCCCTCCTGCCTTCAACATCGGCCACCAGTGCACACCAACTGACTGTTCCAAGGCTGGAGAGTGGAGTGAGTCCCTCCCAACCCATCCAATTGTGCATCTGTAAGTAGCCCACACATCCTCCTGTGGCAGATGAACAGAATTGCAGCTCAAAGGTTAAATGCTGGCAGATGTTTTGACAGAGTCCAGTACGAGCAGGGTGGGTGGCAGTAGGCCAGCAGAATCTAAGATGGAGGTCCTGAGTGAGTTTTATACAGAGAAGGAGAATGCTGGTCAGGACACTGAAGAGCAAGAGAGTGGGTGAGTGTGAATACATGTGTATGTGTGTGTACGTGTGTGTGTGTGTGTGTGTGTGTGTGCAACACAGAAAAAACATTTAGGACAGGTGGGAAATCCACTCTTGTCCACACCATGCCAAACACATCTGAAGAGGAATACAGATGAGATTCAGGGACGGGGCAGTATCTGCACCATGTACCCCTGGTAAAATGTCAGTGGTGGGCAGGGGAACAAATGTGAGACCCCACAGATGTGAATATTTGTACCCCTTCAATAATTTCATGTCTATGCCAGACACACTACTCATTGAAGGTTACAGCGTCTTTATTTTTTAACAATTTATTTACTTGGAATAGCCCAGCAGCGATGCACTGTCTCATTTTCACTAGGGTCCTGCTTCTACCCATTTCAACAGCTGGATGGACTACAGCACTAAGGAGTTAAGGGACTTCCTCAAGGTAACAAGATAAGTATTTGGTCTAGCAGGGTTTGAATCAGCAATCTCCAGGTGATTAGCAGCTGAAAGCACACTGCTCAATGCTATACCAGCCAACCTGCATGGGTCTGTCACTTGTAGCTAGTGTAAGGTCGAGGCTCAGGGCAGACTCTGTGGACATAAAAGTCTTCTTCTGTCTTTATATCTAAGTTTTTATGTAGGGAGGTCCAGTCATTTGCTGTATATAGTGCACTCACTAAAGCTCAAAAGCTGAGCTGAGCCAGAGAACTGGAGCTGGTGCTGTTACCAAGGAATTCACCCATCAACATGAAAACATGAAAATGTAAAAAAGAGGGTGGCACATATAGTCCCTATGCACTGTCAACAGACAATCCAATATTAGACTGGTTTGGAACAGTGGGAGCTTTATTGATTAAGATCCACCAAACTTCATGCCTTAAATATTTATGTAAAACAAAGAAAAATACCCCTAGACATGCCAACGGGGTAACAGGGCCCCTGATGAAGTCCCTTTTTGGAAGAAACACTGGGGTGACTTGTTACTGGGTTGGCATATTTAGGGATAGCACTGTAACCCTTTTTGCATGGATATTTAATGTATGGAGGTTAGTGGGTCTTAATCAATCAAATTCTCACTGTTTGGATACAGCCTGGTGTCCAATTGTCTGTTGATGGTGCATATGGACTGTGATGAATGCCTCCCTCTTTTTGCTTGTTACAGTGCACTGACCCCAGCAGCTATACTGGATAGCCATACAAGCTGCTGGGTTGTGAAAGGGTTTAGCCTTAGCGCCCTGTCCTGTGGAAGGGAATTGGTGGAAAGTGACACCACCCAAACAAGGCCCCCCCCATGGTGCCGGATAAAAGTACCTGGTAAATACTGAAAAACGAAAGACTTACTTGTGTGTTGTAGACAAGTCTGTTGTTTAATAGTATCCTTTCTTTCTGTTCTGTTCTTTATTTCTGTCCTCCAGCAAGGTGGCCAACTGCAGGGAAACCTTACCTCTACCAACGCTGTTCCTTTCTTCCAGTTCCTAGTTTTTAGGTTTGCTTGCATGCATGTGCAAGAAACATAGTGCCACCATATGAGTTTTCGTAGGTGTGCCTCCCCCACTTTCAATGCCCTGCTCCCTTTTGCAGGCGTGACTGCACTGCACCAATGAATGTCCAAGCTATCTATAACAGCCGTTCAGATGCAGTGGTGTACAGTTGAAAGGAAAACACCGCGGCTCGTGTAGGCAATTTGCATACTGCCATCCGTCAGCAGTATGCAAATTGCCTACACCTCAGCGCTCACTGCATCCGAACTGTCATAGACAGTCCCCCCCCACACACACACACACACCTACGTAGCACGCCGGAGCCACCCCAGCATGATCATGCAGTCCCAAGTCCCCCTCGCACTGGATGGGCGACAGGGGTGCTCAATCCCCCATCAGCTCCGCTGCCCCCCAACAGATTTCCAGGTGCCACGCTGGAGCCCACCCCAGCATGGCAAAAGTCCATATAATTGGCGGGTGTGCCCAATCCTCCATTGGCTCCACTTGCCCCCCGAAACACACAAAAAAAACCGACTTACGGTTGCCACACTCGAAGCCCACCCCAGCGTGGCAAAAGTCCGTGCTATCTTAAAATAAATGACCTGTAAGAAAAACGGTCCCTTGCTGACTGTCTTGACCCTCCCTCACCCGCACCCACCCTCTGTACACCCTGCCTCCCCACACCCCATACTTACCTCTGGAGTCTGGTGCGACGATCTTCGGTGAACTGGGAACATGTCTGCACTCTTCAAAGCCGACCGTGAAATGAAGAAATGCCGGTAAGCTGTATAATGGAATAAATATGTTTTTTTCAACTTTGATGCATATCTCAGGCATTTTTAGGAATTGTTTCACCAAATTTTCAACATGGGGTTCTTGGGACCCCACCTCATGAATTCTGGCACTGTCATTTTGTTATTCGGTCCCGAAAGATGATTTAGTGGTCACTCGGAACCTCCTTTCGGACCAAGTAACAAAACAACAGTGTCACAGTTCATGAGTGGCCCCCAAAACCCTATGTTGAAAATTTGGTGAAAAAATTCCCAAAAATGACTGTTTTACAAGCGTGAGTTGAGCAGTTCCTACGCACACTTGTAACGTTGCAAATTTTTTATATTTTCGCTCCAGATTTTCAACATTGCCATTTTACCACACCTCCTTATAAGCATATAGCTGTCATTTTTCACATCTCACCCAAAATGTGTGTTCGCGCAAGTAGCGCACAATGGTGTGGTCGGTGTGCAAAATCAATGTTTGGGACAAATTAAGAAAATCACAGTGACATTGTGCATGAGCAGAGGTTTTAAAATGGCGATGTTGAAAATTTGGTGACAAAAGTCCATAAACTGACTGTGTTACGAGCATGCAGTGTGCAGTTTCCACGCACCCTCGTAAGTTCACCAATTTGTAATATTTTCAGTCCAGATTTTCTACACTGGCATTTTTTCACACCTCCTTATGAACAGTATAGCTGTCATTTTTCATACCCAGGCCGAAATGTGTTTTCGCACTTCTGGCGCAGAAATGTGTGGTCGCTGTGGGAAATCAGTGTTCAGGACACATTAAGAAGATCACAGTGACACTGTTCATGAGCGGAGGTCCCAAAATGCCTGTGTTGACAATCTGCTGTAAACAATCCCAAACTAATTACATTACGGGTGTGCGTTGCGGGTTTCTTACGCTTCATTGACTTCGCCAGTTTTTTATTTTCACTCCAGATTTTCAACATTGCCATTTTTTACACCTCCTCATGAACAGTACAGCTGTCATTTTTCACATCCTGTTCAAAATGTGTTTTCGCACCTGTGCTGCCAAATGGCGTAGTCGCTGTGCAAAATCAGCTTTTGGCTAACAAACTGATATTGCCACTGTTCATGAGGTGGGGGTCACAAAAAAACCATGTTGAAACAATGGAGTGAAAATACCACTGAACGCCTGCATCATTAGGGTTTCCGGCCATAATGCCCCACCCTGTAGAGACTGACAGGCATCAGGGGTGTGACTTGGGATTGTCGTCTGTAATGCTCATACCATTCCACCCCCACCCACACCCTGCAGCCAGTGACAGGCATTGAGGTGTGCCTTGGACTCTTCAGCCCCAAAGTTCACCCCATTCTCCTATACTGTACCTATCTCATCATATTTCCTTATGGAATGTGGTGAGCATAAGGCCCAAAGACCCCAAGGCACACCGTGACACTTGTCAGTGTCTGCAGGGTAGGGTGTGGTGAAATGGCATGGCTGCTATGCCTGATGACCCAAAGGCACATCCCAATGCCTGTCAGTCTCTGCAGGGTGGTGGTGGGGTTGGCTTCAGTTCAATACGTCACTGCCATTCCTATTATGCATCTCTCTAACTCCTATACTACCAATGCCAATGCCAGCAAGCAAACATTCAGCATTGACAAATGCTTGTTATTTCTACCTCGAGGTATGGGTTGTAAAAGTCAAGGCTGACCCTTGTTTGAATGCCCAGCTTTCAATATCTGCCTTATTTTATGTTTGCAGCTTTGTATATTTGCCTAATTGTAAAATTGTGCATGGCTGCTGTAACTGTGACTACCTGGCTCAGCACAGTGCCTGGATTTGTAGCTGCAGAGCTAATCTATATTTATAAATATTGCCCATTATTAGTTCCTGCACTCCTCCAGTACTAGAATGAGCTTTGTGCTCCCTCCCTGCTGACCGCCGACTGTAGAAAAAGCAGAAAGGGAACCGCTTCACTTAAGAACAAACTCTGGTCAGAGTCAACATAGCTATAATGGTGTTTGAAGAGTGCTCATGGGGCCAGTAAAATAAGAGCTCACTTAGCTCACGGTGGAAACCAGAGTTCATGGTGGAAAAGTCTGCCATTTCCAAGATGGCTGCCAGAGCTCAGTGCTCATGCGCAACTTCTCCACAACCACAGAAGTGAAGTTGTGCATGGGCACTGAGCTACAGTAGGCATCTTAGGCACAGTGGATGTATTCGCCATGAGCCAAAATAGTGCACCCGTGGTGGGGGGGCTGCTGCAGCCATGGAGAGGAACTGTGACCATGGAGGGGAGGGGTAGAGGAAACACCACTAGTGAACACAGCACTGTGGAAGACGACCACTGCACTGTAGAAGAGAACTGGGATGGAATCCAATCACTGTCCCTTCTCTCTTCTACAGTGATAGCAACACATCCGCATGGCTCTGCCCATGC
Organism: Neoceratodus forsteri; assembly: GCA_016271365.2. NCBI lineage: Eukaryota > Metazoa > Chordata > Ceratodontiformes > Ceratodontidae > Neoceratodus > Neoceratodus forsteri. The sequence continues at coordinate 896,444,130 of CM057451.1, read as the reverse complement.
AGCCATAGAAATAAAAGGAAGCATGCTAGTTTTTGCTCTCTCTCCCTGCCCACTCAACTGAGCTGGGTGTCAGATGAGAGAGGTGAAAGTTGTGCAGCTCCGTTAGTGGGGCTGGTGTTATATTTGTCAGTGTCACAGGGCACTTTTAGTGCCTCTCCCCGACACTTAGTGCCACTAAAAGCAAGAGAGACGAGCAGTAGTGGGAAGAGGAAATGCAGTCAGCTGCTCGAAGCAAGTGAATATATCTTTTTTGTTTACTCCCCACCACTTGCTGAATCAGTCAGTCAATGGAGATAGCTCTGCTGTTAAGTGTTGGCTGGTACTGTTAACTTGCTGCCCTCCCTCTCCAATTGCCGAAAATATACTCAGACAATGAGGGGGGGGCACAGCAAAAGGCCAGCCTGTGAGCAAGAAATTAAAGCCATGACAAAGAAATGTTAACTAGGTTTTAGAACCAGCATAACATTCTGTAGTGATTTGCATATGCAGCCCATGATGCTTTGCATTGTGTGGGCATGTGTGATTTTGTATTAACTAGGCTTTGGGCTATGGAGTTCTGCTGTTTTGGAGGGAGGCCTGTTAAACTGTCGCAAATTGATAGATGGTACAGAGAGTAATTGGGAGCTTCAAAAGCCTGCCTGACAGATTTCTTGCAATGGAGGAGGGGAGTGGAGCTAAAGGCACTTCTGAGATGCACAATAAAGTGCAGGGGTGCTCACCACCCCATGCCCATAGCTTCCGATGCCTATGCATATCTCCATAATGTGAAGCATTATGGGAAGTATATGCAAATCACCATGAACAAATTTAGACTGGTTTTGCTTTAAGAAAGAGTGTTCGCTGTCACACACTCTGCAAAGGCTGACAACAGAAGCCACAGACACATGTTTTGACCTACACAGGGCTCATCAGTGCGCCTTACCTGCAACAGCCCAGGGGAAGGATGAACCAGGCATATTTTGGTCTTACTGGTTTGGGTCACGGTGAGCCCAAACTAAGAAAAATAGACCCATTCACAGGCACTATCTTTGTTCAACCTAACAAAATCATTTGATCTGGTTGATCACTCATTACAACTGCACCAACTTAAAAACCTGAATTTCGGCAGCCACTCCCTCTCCTGCCTCAGAAGCTATCTCTCAAACTGTATGCAGTGTGTAAAGATAAGAAATATACTCTCCTCTCCCAGAACATCACCCAGAGTATACACAGGGCCACATTCTTGGGCCCATCTTCTCCTTATTTATCTGTGACCTTCTCAACAACTGTGGCTCAGTGATGTGCCAGAGCCAGCTCACTCAACCTGGTAAGTTAAATCACTTAAGCTGTTTTACTGGCTTGTGCAAACCAGTAGCTAGCAGCTTCAAGCAGCCAGCTGGAAGTCAGCACTTTAAAACAAAAAGAAACAAACAAAAAAAATCTCTAGCTTTTTCTTTAATGTCCTTTCCTTAAGTGAACCGTGAGTTACTGTCACCTTCCATTGCTTACCATTGCTGCTGGTCACTTCAGCCTGCTTGTCTCCTGACAACCCTTCCCACAGAACTGGAAAAAAAGTCTTTCTCTTCTAGTTCTCTCTGTGCCCCTTCTTTTGCTGCTGTGCTTCAAATTTGATCCATGCTGTGTGACTTCTTGGCTAACTGGCTAATCTCCATCTACTGCCATGGAGCCACCTCCACTGATACTTCTCCAAAATACACTGACAGTCCGTGATGAGTGCAGGAGTCTAACTACCCAGCCTCACCATCTAGCTAACAAGCCTAGCAGCAAGTCAGTGATGTATGCTGTGTGGATGGTGTACTGCATGTGAGAAAAGCCAAGGAGTTGGTGAGGACTGAGAGGGAATTGAGACCATGTCAACACACCTGCTGCCTGAGTGCCTGTGTGCAGCACTATGCCGGGTGGGCACAGGGCCCTTCGTGAAGGCATGTTGTCAGCACCATGGGTAAAGTGCAGCACTGGCAAGGAGCTTTTCGGGTCAGGTAGTGGTTGTCATTTGTTGGTGGTGATCTGCCCACGGGCATCAGTCCATCATCAGACAGAGTCAGGAACAGAACTGTACACAGAGAACACAAAGAAAGAAGTAAGGCTAATTGGTTTAAGAGGATGTAGCCCTCGGCAGCCGGGCCCCAGCCGCGCCTGGACCATCTAGCTTGCCAGACTCCAGCAAGGTACTGTAAGTAAACTGCTGTTTTGGGTATGGGATCCACTGCTTTTGGGGAAACTGTGAGATGGGGAGGGTGAGAGTCTACTGTTGTTATGGATAGGGAACTCCATACAGACTAGATGGACCTTTGATCTTTTTCTGCCATCACTGTCTATGTTTCTATGTTTCTTGTGGGTTATCTAGTCACGATTGTTGGCAGTAAGAAATAAATGTTCCCAGCCCCCAGCCCATTTTTCCCTGTAGATTGTTGATGTCAAATGTTAGTTAATTGCATTTTAAATATAGTCAGTTGCACCTATCAGTCTACACTCCACCTACATTCAATATTCAAATGTGCAATATCACTGATGTGGATAGTGGATTTCTTAAATCCACTGGTATTTACCCAGTCAGGCAGTGCCATCCATTTACTGTCTGTTAGGTTTAATTTAGATATTTAAAGTGTATTAGTATGACAGGGCCAGGCGGGGGTGGGGGACTGTTAAAAATTTGACAGCACTTCACTGTTGTGACTGTGCAAAAGCTGTACTCCATGAAAATTATGTAGTGCTTTATCGAAGTACAGGAGATGTCTTTACCATCGATGGCACCCTGCAAAATTACTTTTTATTACTGCAAGACTGGTTCACACAGATCAATCTTGTGTTAAACAGCAAGAAAACAAAGACCATCCTGCTTGGTTCATCAGAAGTGTGAAACCAGTCAAACTGTCTCAAAATGGTTAGCTCTGCAGGGACTCACCAAGAATCGGTTTCCACCATTAAATACCTAGGACTCACATCTGGACTTGCACTCTCATTTAAATCGCTCATTGATTCTGTCATTAGAACAATCAGTCAGAAGCTGGGGCTGCTCTCCAGGTTTAGAGCCTGTCTTACTAAAAGGCTCCTGTCTGGTCATCAACAGCAGCATTCTCCTCCCCACCCTCTCCTGTGGGGTAGTCACTCTCCTCTCTACAAGGGAAACTGAATTGGTTGTTTTGCCCTTGACACTCACGATACTAACCATCATTGCAGGGTCCTAAAGGAGCTAAAATAGCCCTCACATGACATCAGATGCAAGTTCCCTCCACTATGTAACTTACAAACTTATCAGCACCAACTATCCCTCCCTGCCCGTACCCTAACCAAGAACCCTACCTCCAGGAACTTGAGGTCCTCATTCTGTATACCTGTTTCAACTCCACATATGAAAACTAGTGGAGGGTAGAGATCCTTCGCTTATTTGCCCAGTTTCTATGAAATCCCCTCTCCCCAGCTGTTAAGTGAAGCAGCTCCATTGGTAGAAACAGATCTAGGGAGTGGCAAAGGGTGCGGCCACACCACTCATTGTAAGTTACTTGCTTGCTCCTGTTGCATTTCACTTTGTTGAAGAAGTCTGATTTATTGATTGTAATACAGTTTATATTCAAAACTATGGATTACATTTGTGATTTCTGTTGAGAATGTAATGAAAAACCATAGCAGACAATATATAAGATAAAAAATTTGTTTTAAATTGCACGTTAAGTATGCACACCACTCCAGCACCCCCACTGTAAAATTTTGGATCTGTCACTGTCCATTGGGATCTTTAAACCAGCTCTCAAAGAGCATCTTCTCTCACTAGCTGATTGTAACTGCTGACTCTGCTACCCTGGCTAGCCCCATACATTGAATTGGCTCCCCTAACTATGCCCTACATTTTGTAACCAACTTGTCTAAATTTGGTATTTGGGAACCTTGCCACATTTTGTAACTATGCTACCCTTTTTTTTTTCACCTCCTCCTCCTCCTCCTCGGCTGTCTCTGCTCAGTCTTGCACCTCCCCCCATCCCCATCACCTGTTATCTCTGGGACTTACACTCTGCTGCTGTTCATTGACCCACAGATTCCCCCCCCCCCACACAGCAGGTCTTTCTAAGTTCCCCAGGCCCAGGAGAAGGCTAGATAATGGATGTGTGGCAGTAGGCAGCCCAGTAGATGGTGCAGAACTTGGGAAGGAGTGTGGGATCATTATGCATGGCCTCGGCATTTGTTGCCACATTCTTCTTTCCCTTGAGTACCTCAGAGGTGTGGACTGAGCTGATGCATGCATGTGCATACATCCCAGTCAGGAGGCGCCTCCCTCCCCATATGGTTCCACATGTGCTACCACTTGTCATCACCCAGGTGGCAGTCTTGCAGCGGAGTCCATCATCCTCCCTCTCTGGAGGAGGAGAGTACCCTTTTGAACACTCAATCCTCCTCTGGAAGATAAGAAAGTCCTTTGAGATGCTCAATCCTCCTCCACTGGCTGACCCCCCAAGTGGCCATAGGCTGTTTCAGAACTGAACATGTTGCTGGCATGGCAGCAGGTGAAGTGTATGCATCTCAGCCCTCCATGACACCGGGCCTGCCCTATGATATCTTTCTATTTGCACTATGTATCCTAAATGTCTGTACTATGCATCTTACATGTCATGACCATTGTATGTACCTCTTTTTTGTAACTAATTCCAGGTTGCTCCTGAAAATGGGGCATTTAGTTCCCATGGGCCTACCTGATTACCAAAAACAAATAAAACAAATATATTATTTATTTACATTTTTGGTAACCAGGTAAGTGCGCTGATCCAGAGGACCATTTTCAGTCACGACCTGGGCCACAAGGTGGCGGTACATGGATACAAGCAGTGGATATAATATACAATTTACATATACTGTACAAGAATCAATAGATAACAAATAGACAAAAGCTTACTTGTGGTAAACAAACAATGGTAAGTGAGGTACCATAGGGATACCAGCAGCAGTACAATGGGAGAAAAGTTACAGATTCACAAGGAGTAGTTTAACATAACAGACTCATCAATTTCTAGTCTAGGTAACCCGCCTGTCCTGAGAAAGAGAGCAGGTTGACCTGAGAGCTTGTGGTAAAATTAGGGCATGGCTTCCAGACAGTACGCTGAGTCTAGGCACTGAGGGAGCATAGTCTGAGTAAACTGGAGAGCAGGGTAATTTGTGTTATGCCCCACTAAATCTGGGTGTAACCTTGAGCCATGGCCTAGACCAGGTACAGAGATGTGGGAGGAGGTCTCACAGGTAGGTTTGAGAGGCAGTATGAGAGTCAAGTGAGTGGGTTAGTGCTTTAGGATAAAGGTGCCGGGGGAGAGAGTAGGATGGGCAGAAATCACCTGACCGTGGTAGGATTATGGTGGCTTTCAGTCTCCTGCACAGGTTGGTATTAGGGTGCTGTTTTAATGGTAAGCACACAGCACCACACCAAGATGTTTAATTAATTCACAGTGGGTGTGGCCAGAAAGCATGACCTTTTAAAAGTTTTAATTAAGGAACGAAATGAAATCAAAAAATGGATATATTGATATCTTTTCCAGAAGTACATTATTACATTTTTTCTGCTAACAAATAATGCTGCTTTAAACCCGCCATTGAAGATGTGTGTGCATGTGTGGTGGAGAGTGATTCCTCAAAAATCCTCCCTTTCTCTCAAAAACATTGAATTAATAGCACTTTCTTCTGTAAAGGGGAACTGGATAACTTAGTGGATTGGTTCTAGGTTAAGGAGCCTTTCACCTCTAAGTTACTGGTTCAAATCCAGTAGCGGTTTGTAGTGGCCAAAAGCCATTGACACCTGAGGGCTTCTATTTGAGATGAATTGTGGTGGTCTCAATACATTTTCCAGTGGGCAGGTATCCACATCACAAAACCACCAACAGTGGGCCCTAATTGGCACCCTTATTGGCAGTCTCACTTGAGAAGCCAAGGACTGAATGGGTGTGGAGTCTGAACTACCATCTCACCTACGTGGTGGTCCCTCCATGGCAAGGTTAAAACACATTGGTGGGGCATTGTAGGGAAGCTTACACTATGATCGCCCATGCTGTACCTGTAATATGGATAAGCAGATGACTATGGGTTCCAATGCTGTCAATCCAGCACCTTTCATTAGCATTGAAGAAAAAAAAATTCACCCACAGAAAAAGAATAAAATCTTTAAAAAACATTTCTTTCTGTAAAGTCAGTAGAGACAAGTAAGCTTTTTCTTACACTGCCCCCGCAAATTAGAATTCAATACTGATACAATAACAAGGCAAACTGCAATGATTCTTCATTAATTGTATATGGCAGAACCTTTGGCAGAATTGTTCAACATCTCCCTCAATTCAAGATGCGAGCCCCTGGATTGGATGTTGGCACATGTGGTACCCCTTCATAAGGGCCGACCTAGAGATGAGCCAGGGAATTATAGACCAGTGAGCCTCACATCTATAGTGGGGAAATTGCTTGAGACCATCTTGAAGAAAAGGCTGGTGGAGTTCCTGGAAGTAAGCGGCCTTCAAGATGGCCAACAACATGGATTTGTTAAGGGGAGATCTTGTCAGACCAATCTGATAGAGTTCTATGACTGGGTGACAAAATCTCTAGATATGGGACAGTTGGTTGATGTCCTATATCTGGACTTCAGCAAGGCATTTGATTCGGTGCCTCATGGGTGACTTGTGGGCAAGCTGGGGAACTTGGGGTGGGAGGGACATTTGTTAAATGGATTGGTAGCTGGTCGGGCAACAGGCAGCAGAGGGTGGTGGTAAGAGGGGAGCGCTCATCTCCGAAAAGAGTCATTAGAAAAGTCCCGAAAGGGTCTGTTCTGGGACCAATACTGTTTAACACTTTCATAGCGGACATTGTGGATGGAGTTGCAAGTAAAATGAGTCTGTTTGTGGGTGACTCCAATCTGGAAGTAGTGTGGATAGTGATGAGGGGAGAAGGCCACTCCAGGAAGATTTGGAGCACTTGGACCAGTGGTCAAAAACATGGAGGCTGAGGTTCAACACCAGGAAATGTAGTGTACTGCACCTGGGGGCTAGGAATCCAGGTTACAGCTATCACCTGGGGGGTAAGCAGTTGTCCACCTTGGAGGAAGAGAGGGATCTGGGGATGGTGATTACAGGTAAAATGAACCACTCAGAACAATGTAGGAAAGCAGCAGTGAAAGTGAACAGAGTACTGGGTTGCATTGTGAGAGGGATTACTTCAAGGAGGGAGGAGGTTATCCTACCTCTGTACAAATCCTTGGTGAGGCCTCACCTGGAGTATTGTGTGCAATTCTGGCACTCCTTACTTAAAGAGGATGTCATGTTACTGGAGAGGGTTCAGAGGAGGGCAACTAAGATGATCCATGGTATGAGGGACAAGACTTATGAGGAAAGACTGAGGGGGCTCAACATGTACTACCTAGAGGACAGAAGGGACTTGGGGAGGATAAGATTGAGACCTTCAAATACTTGAAGGGTATCAACAGAGTTGAAACTGAAGGTTTGTATAGGTTGAAGGGGGAAGGAGCCACAAGAGGACACAGCCTGAAACTGATCGGCGGGGGGAATTTAGGAGGGAACTGAGGAGGCTCTACTTTACAGAATGGGTGGTGGCATCATGGAATGTGCTACCAGAGGAGGTGATCTCACTGGATTTGGTGGGGAGTTTTAAGAGGGGATGGGACAGGTACATGGGCAAGGTACAGGTGGGGGTGGGGGACCGTGAGGGAACTAAGGGAGGCTACCTTAGGAATGAGGGAGGCATGGGGGGAAGCATTATCTAGTCGTATGTTCATATTTTAATATAATTATTATTAGTTATTGTTGTTCTTAAATTTTGCTTTATTTATATGCTGACAAAACATTTGTAATGGAGGAAAGAGGAAGATGATGAAGAAGGTGTGTTGTTTTAAAAACCAGTCAACTTCTATGGTTTTTATTTTCATGCAATTATCATTACTAGTTATTATTATTCTTAAATTTTGCTTTATTTACATGCCAACAAAATGTGATGCGCAAAGGAGGGAGGATGATGATGATGACAGTATGTGTTGTTTTAGAGCAAGTCAACCTCAATGGTTTTATATTAATGTAATTATTACTAGGTATCATTCATAAATGTGTCTATATGGTGAGAAAATATGATTCATGATGATGATGGAGAATGATGATGAAGAGGATGTGTTGTTTCGAAAGCAGGTCTTGAGATGAGATCTCTCTGGAAGTGTCAGCACTTGAAGAAACATGAGGAAAGCTAGGCAGTTTAGTGTAGGCATGTGATGACTCAGTGGTGTAATTTATTTTTTTTACAGCAAATTCAGTAGCGGTTGGGGTGCATATGCTGGGTCTGACTAGTGGTTGTGAGAACCTTTGTAATGCAGCGCTGATCAATTACCAAGGGATGCATCACCTAGTTCAGGTTGCTGCTACACATGGTGGCTGGATTACTTGAATGAACTGTCTTATTCCACCACTTGTATATCTAATTCAACTCAACTGCGACTGCTGCTGTTGATGATCTAATCTGTCTGATCTGAGTGGGAACTAAAAGTGGGTGTGGCTGTTAGGGGATACCATCTTCACATTTTAAATAACTAGCCAGTACACTGGTTACCAAAGTTTGAGTAGACTTTACTGACCCCAAATGATCATTTTGCTACACTGATTGCAAAATGCATTCTGTAGATTTGTGGTATCATATGTAAAGTTCTCCCACACTGCAGAGGGTCAATTTGTTTTTTAGATAAAGTGGACTGCTGGTGGTGGTGGTGCTGGGAGCTGGGTAGTACTTCCAGAGGAACTGGGTGGCAGTTGTGAGATTATTTATTTTTTTGTCGGCCACTGTGGAATGACATTTCTTCAAATAGCACTGAACTGGGCAGCAAATATGATATGAGAGGATAATACAATATAATCTGATGTGATACATGAGAAGATAGTATAAGAGAATATAATATGATATAATATTTATTTATTGAAAACATATTTTACCAAGTAAAAAAACAACATAACCCAGGAGGGTCATTACTAGGTGTGTCCTGGGGTTCCTATTATATATAGAAACATAGAAACATAGAATTTGACGGCAGATAAGGACCGCTTTGCCCACCCAGTCTGCCCATTTCCCTACCTACTGGATAAGCTGCAGATCCTAGTTAACCAGCAGCCTACTTCTTTCTACCCCCACCCCCCAGAATTGCCTTATGACTATCCCATGCATGCTTGAATTCCACCACTGATTTTGACTCCACAACCTCCTCCGGAAGGCCATTCCATGCATCCACAACCCTCTCTGTGAAAAAATACTTCCTTAAATTACCTCTGAGCCACCCCCCCTCTATCTTCAAATTGTGCCCTCTTGTTCTTGCACACCTCTTTTTTTGAAAGATGCTACCCTCTTGGACTTTGTTGATTCCCTTGAGGTACTTGAAAGTTTCTATCATGTCCCCCCTCTCCCTCCTTTCCTCGAGGCTATACATATTAAGCTCCTTAAGTCTCTCTTCATATGTCCTCCGGTGCAGACCCTGCACCATTTTGAGATGCCCTCCTCTGGACAGCTTCCATCCTGTCTATGTCTTTGGAGATTGGGTCTCAGAACTGCACACAGTACTCCAGATGGGGTCTCACCAGCTGTCTGTACAGAGGGATAATAACTTCCTGTTTTCTACTGGTGATGCCTCTCCTATGCATCCCAGTATCCCCCAACCCTCCTTGCTGCCTTCTCACATTGCTTGCCCACCTTTAGGTCATCTGATATGACTACCCCCAGGTCCCTTTCCATTTTGTTGTTGTTGGTATCTCACCCCCATTGTGTACTCTTCCCTGGGTTTTGTTTCCCAGGTGCATACATGCACTTCTTAGCATTGAATCTAAGCTGCCATACATTTGACCATTCCTCTAACCTTGCCAAGTCCCTTCTCATCCTTTCCACCCCCCTGTGCATCAACTCTGTTGCAGATCTTAGTGTCATCTGCAAAGAGACATACTTTTCCTTCCAGTCCTTCCACAATGCCGCTTATAAAGACATTGAAGAGGACTGGTCCTAATACTGAACCCTGCAGTACCCCGCTAGTAACCCTCCTTTCTTCTGAGTGGACTCCATTTACTATTACTCTCTGTGTCCTATTCTCCAGCCAATTCTTTACCCAGGCTGTCATCTTGGGACCCACTCCCAGGCTGGCTAACTTATATATTAATCTTTTGTGTGGGACTGTGTCAAATGCCTTGCTAAAGTCTAGGTAGGCCATGTCACAGCCCTCCTGATCTACTACTTTGGTCACCCAGTCAAAGAAATCTATCAGCTTCGTCTGGCACGACCTTCCGCTGTGAATCCATGCTGCCTAGGGTCTTGTGCCCTCTGGCCTCTAGATACTGACAATTCTTTCCTTTGAAGTGATTCCATCATTTTCCCTATCACTGAGGTTAAACTAACAGGTCTATAGTTTCCTGCTTCTGCCTTGCTCCCACTTTTGTGAAGGGAATCACATCTGCCCTCCTCCAGTCCTCGGTACCACCCCATCCTCCCATGATTTGTTAAAGAGGGTAGTCAGTGGTGTCACTAGTTCTACCCTTAGTTCTTTTAGAATTCTGGGATGAATCCCATCAGCCCCATTGCTTTGTCCACCTTTCAGTTTTAGAGTTCTTTCAGAACCCTTTCTTCTGTAAATGGGCTGGTATCAACTTCTGTATCCAGAGTGTTACTACTGTTTGTTTTATGTACCTCCCCTCTTCCTTTGTAAATACTGAGCAAAAATATTTGTTTAGTATCTCTGCCTTTCACATTCTCCTCTGCCCACCCTCCCTCCCTTTATTAAGCCTCACTATCCCTCCCTTGGTCTTCCTTTTGCTCCTGATGTACCTATAAAGGTTTTATTCCCTTCTTAACTGAGTTGGCTATCTTTTCCTCAGTTTGGGCCTTTGCTGTTCTGACTGCCTTCCCAGCCTCCTTTTGCTTTAACTGATACAGTTCTCTGTCCTGCTCCTGCTGCGATTCCTTGTACTTCCTGAATGCTTTCTTTTTCTCTTGAACCTTCACTGCCACTTCCTTTGAGAACCATAGTGGTTTCTTACATCGTCTTGTTTTGTTTATTTGCTTCACACAAAGGCTCGTTACCTCTGTGATGGCAGTTTTTATTATTCCCCATTGTTCTTCCACCCCTCCTTCCCACCCATAATAATGATAATGATATAATATGATGTGATACATGAGAAGACAATATACAATATACAGTACAAACATTGACCAGAGTTAAGTGATATAGACAGGAAAATATAGACTCTGAGGGATAAACTATTGACTGACAATAATTATGTTGCCCGAAACCAAAATCTTTTGATGATGGTGTCCCTAACATTCCCTTCCCACTCTATTGGTCTTGAGATATAGCCAACACTTACCCCTTGATCGGCCTCCATCACAAGCAAGAACAGCCACTTGTGTTATACAAGTAACTTTGTCAATCCTGCACTAAGGCAAGTAGAATATCGATAAAGTTCCTTGTATAAGGTGAATTACTGTGCCTGGATGAGATGGCAACTGGCAGAGGTGGTGAGTGGAGTGTAAGAGTCTGTCTCCATCCTGGGGCTGGAGAGGTGCGTATGTGTGTGTGTGTGTGTGTGTGTGTGTGTGCTGATGATGATGGTGGCCAATAGTCTTTCTTAGTATGCCCATGTCTAAAAAAATAACTGAGCAATAGTTTCTACTAAATATTGTCATGTGACTTGGCTTCAGCCAATCATATGATAGTATTTAGAGTCAAAGTTTAAATTCTGATATAATATGAATATAAAATATAAATATAATATAAAACTCAGGCTATGCTACTTGACTAGGCCCCTAGGCTTAAGAACTGCTTATCCCACCCATTCTGTCTTGTGTGGTGATGAAACCTCCCTAGTCTCAGTTTCATCTAGACATTAAGCTAGAGCTAGACCCTTCCCTGGACTTCTTTCTACATGTTTCAGGTATTTGCAAGGCTGTAAACTCCAGGCTAAGCCTCTTATACAAGTTCAGCCACAACCTCACCCACAATGTCCATATAGCCATAGCCCGTGCAACCTTACTCCCAACACTTCTTTATGGAATATCTGTTTTCTCGGTTTTTGCTAAGCAGTTACTTTCCTCACTTGCCCACTTCTATTGCCCTCTGGTAGCACCTACCCTTTAAAATCTACTGACTAAGGCTTGCTGTGCATACCTAAAACCAGGATGAAATATGGTGATTTTGCTTTCTCCTAGTTTGCCCCTTAGGTTATGGAACTTTATCCTAGCGGAGTTTCAACAATGCTTTTCGAAACAGCTACCGTACTTACCTATATAATGCATCTGAATGTTTTTTCTCATACATAGTTTCCACTATAAGGCTATCTAGTGCCTCCTGACCTGTTGTTGTCTCAACATCTGTTGTGATAGCATAGAGTCAAGCCATACAAAGGCAAAAGTACTGGACTTCAGGAGGGCTGACTTTGCCAAAATGGGTGAGTGCCTAAGGAATGCACTAGCAAATGGGCAGGAAGGAGGGGTGGAAGAACAACGGGGAATGATAAAAACTGCCATCACAGAGGTAACAAGCCTTTGTGTGAAGCAAATAAACAAAACAAAATGATGTAAGAAACCACTGTGGTTCTCAAAGGAGGTGACAGTGAAGGTTCAAGAGAAAAAGAAAGCATTCAGAAAGTACAAGGAATCACAGAAGAAGCAGGACAGAGAATTGTATCAGTTAAAGCAAAAGGAAACTGGGAAGGCAGTCAGAACAGCAAAGGCCTGAACAGAGGAAAAGATAGCCAACTCAGTTAAGAAGGAGGATTAAACCTTTTTAGGTACATCAGGAGTGAAGGATGACCAAGGGAGGGATAGTGAGGCTTAATAAAGGGAGGGGGTGGAAGAGGGTGATGGTGAAAAGGCAGAGATACCAAACAAATATTTTTGCTCAGTATTTACAAAGGAAGAGGGGAAGTACCTAAAACAAACAATAGAAACACTCTGGATACCAGAAGTTGATACCAGCCCATTTACAGAAGAAAGGGTTCTGAAAGAACTCTTAAAACTGAAGGTGGACAAACAATGGGGCCTGATGGGATTCATCCCAGAATTCTAAAAAACTAAGGGTAGAACTAGTGACACCACTGACTACCCTCTTTAACAAATCATGGAGGATGGGTGGTACCTGAGGACTGGAGGAGGCAGATGTGATTCCCCTTCACAAAAGTGGGAGCAGGGCAGAAGCAGGAAACTACAGACTTGTTAGTTTAACCTCAGTGATAGGGAAAATGATGGAATCACTTCTGAAGGAAAGAACTGTCGAGTACCTAGAGGCCAGATGGGCACAGGACCCAAGGCAGCATGGATTAACAGCGGGAAGGTCATGCCAGATGAATCTATTAGATTTCTTTGACTGGGTGACCAAAGTAGTAGATCAGAGAGGGGCTGTGGACATGGCCTACCTAGACTATAGTAAGGCATTTGACACAGTCCCACACAAAAGATTAATATACAAGTTAGCCAGCCTGGGAGTGGGTCCCAAGATGATAGCCTGGGTAAAGAATTGGCTGGAGAATAGGACACAGAGGGTAACAGTAAATGGAGTCCACTCTGAAGAAAGGGGGGTTACTAGTGGGGTACCGCAGGGTTCAGTATTAGGACCAGTCCTCTTCAGTGTCTTTATGCTTTACATTGCAAAGGGACTGGAAGGAAAAGCATGTCTCTTTGCAGATGACACAAAGATCTGCAACAGAGCTGATGCACAAGGTGGGGTGGTAAGGATGAGAAGGGACTTGGCAAGGTTAGAGGAATGGTCAAATGTATGGCAGCTTAGATTCAATGCTAAGAAGTACAAGGTAATGCACCTGGGAAACAAAAACCCAGGGGAAGAGTACACAATGGGGGGTGAGATACTAACAACAACAAAAATGGAAAGGGACCTGGGGGTAGTCATATCAGATGAGCTTAAGGTTGGGCAAGCAATGTGAGAGGGCAGTAAGGAGGTCTGGGGGATACTGGGATGCATAGGGAGAAGCATCACCAGTAGAAAACAGGAAGTTGTTATCCCTCTGTACAGACAGCTGGTGAGACCCCATCTGGAGTACTATGTGAAGTTCTGGAGACCCAATCTCCACAAGGACATAGGATGGAATCTGTCCAGAGGAGGGAAACTAAAATGGTGCAGGGTCTGCACCAGAAGACATATGAAGAGAGAGACTCAAGGAGCTTAATATGTATAGCCTCAAGGAAAGGAGGGAGAGGGGGAACATGATGGAAACTTTCAAGTACCTCAAGGGAATCAACAAAGTTCAAGAGGGTAGCATCTTTCAAAAAAAGAGGTGTGCAAGAACAAGGGGGCACAATTTGAAGATGGGGGGGCGGCTCAGAGGTAATGTAAGGAAGTATTTTTTCACAGAGAGGGTTGTGGATGCATGGAACGGCCTTCTGGAGGAGGTTGTGGAGTCAAAAACAGTGGTTAAATTCAAGCATGCATGGGACAGTCATAAGGCAATTCTAGGGGGTGGGGGTAGAAAGAAGTAGGCTGCTGGTTAACTAGGATCTGCAGCTTATCCATTAAGCAGGGAAATGGGCAGACTGGGTGGGCCAAGCAGTCCTTATCTGCCATCAAATTCTATGTATGTTTCTATGATAAAAATTTCTTCCCACTATTTCTTTGCACTTTTTACTTTGGATAGTTGTTATTATAGCCTGCTGTCTGCTTTGTATTCTTTTCTTTCAGCTCTTTATCTACTGCTGCATTTATTCTCTGTACCCCACTCTGACATTGCATATGATTAATGTATGTACTATGATATATTAGAAGATATTATAAACTGATATGATATAAAATTATATAATATTGTTTAATACATCATTATATTTTATTATTTATTATTTTCATTTATGTGAAAAGAAAACAGGAATCATGAAAATGAATACATGATTTGGACTTGCTGCTTGACTCCCTTCCCTCATGCAGTTTTCAGAAGCTGCTACTGACAATAGGTTTGTGTGTTATATAATGATGATGGCTATGTTCCAAACAGGGTATATCCCTGAAAACCAATGGTATAACCTTGGATGGGGGAAGGGCAGGAGATAAATACAGAAAACAAAAAAAGTGCTTGAAGAGGTCCAGTAATGCTAGGGTCGTTCTAGAGGTTGCCCTGTCCCTGAAGCCAAATGCCTGGAGTATCATTTTGCCAATAGCGTCATGTCAAGCAGAGAGATATAAGTAACAAGATAACATATGTCCTCCTGATTGTTTCTCCTCTCAGCTGGTACTGCAGGTGCCTCCTGGGTCTCATACTTCATATTCTGTTTAACAAGCTGTCAGTGTCAAGGCTTAATTTTGTATAACCTTTCATGATTTTGAATAACTTCAGTCACACCAGCCCTCCAACTTGTGACAGTATATCACAGTGCCAGAAAGTTGCTCTGAGGTGGAGCTAGAGGGGTAGAGATGGTCGAGGTAGGTAGGACCCACTCTCCAAGGTTGCTAAACCTGCTGGCATCTCTGAAAAGTCTAAAGTGGTCTCTAAGTGAACCAATCACAAGCCCACCTCCCTCCCTCCACTGAGTAGCAGTGGAGTTCTTTAGTACTTTGAAAATTTCACATACGCCCCCCACTTAGTGGGGTGCCCACCTGCTACCTTGCTATCTCTGCAGTAAGGTTTCACATTAAGCTGGCCATTGCTTTTAAATTAAATGTCAAATATAATTCTGCTCTGGTAACATGAAGTGTGTGACCGCACTTAGAGGGAAACCTGACATCTGGACTCCATATTTCAGACTGGTGTCTGCCTGCCAGTTAGCGGCAGCACAAGTCTCAAGATTAACTTCCTTGGCAGACTGCCGCACTACAGGCAGCTCACTTTTACTTAAATGATGGGGGCTTGCTAAAAGTAAGCTGCCTAGGAGGTCACTGGTGAAATGAAAGAAATGTATTTTTAATAAGTTTCCTTGTTTGCCTTAAAAAGAAAAAGAAACATCAAAGAAAGCTTTTGCTTTAGCAGTGACGCTCAAAAATAGTAGCAACTGTAATGCTTTCTTGATATTTATAGACGTCAACATCAATGGGCAGTGCATTTTCTCATTGCTTGCATTTTTAAAAGAACTAGTGTACTGCCTGGAATTAATAGTAACACTCAGAAATGATCATCTGTCACTTCTTACATTTGAAGCATTTTCTTTTTTCATTTCAGTTTTGCTAATTAGAAGATTTTCTACCTGACAGTACTAGGTATGATGTGTGTAATAGCACTCTACTTAAAGGCTAACTTAATTAGTTCTGTTCCTCCCTATACATCATCAGCATTGTCACGTCACTGCGTGTGACATCTCGAGTAACCAAGAAGAGCCAGTCTCCTGCTGCTTGACTGGTAAGTTGTGACATGGTACCAGTCAGGCAGGAGGGCTTCTGATGTAACACTGAGTGGGGTCACATGCTAATGATGTAGTGAGAGGAATAGAACTAGATATGTCTGCATCCAGGTAAAGCATTGCTTTTTACATCACACCCAGTACTATTAGGTAGAAAAAACATAACGAGCACAGAGTAAAAGAAAAATACTTCATACTGTAAATAAAAAGTAATAAGGGATTTCTATTAGAAATTATTAAAATGTTATGCCTCCTATTTTTTAGCATTATTTGCTTTTAATACTTTGTTTATTATCTTATTTCTCAGAGGTAGGATCAGTATTTGAGCACCAAATTATTTTTATCCTGCTGCTGAGAGAGAGAAAAAGAGTCAGAGAGAGAGAGAGAGAGAGTGTGCAAGACATGGGAGCATCAAAGTGCTGCTGGCCTCACCCATGCTGCTACAGCCTTGCAGTTACCAGTGCTAGCCAGGGATGGTTATAAAGCACGCTGCACTGAGTTTACTCCACTGCTACCAGTGGGTGTTAGTTAAGCAATGAGGCATGACAGGATGTGCATTATTGTTTGATAATGGCATGCCTTGGGAAGTGAGGCATGAGACAGTGCTGAGTGTCTTATGCACTTAAGAGTGCTGTTATCTTCCACAGTTACACACACCCTTGGGTGCCTTATTGCAATCATAAAATGGTTCCAACAATATTTATTTTAAAAACTGAGTAATACGATTCAGAACATTGAGTATTTCTGAGCTGTGACGTTGTGCTGGAATAACACGTGATCATGTGATCACATCTGACTAACCACAGGTCATGGTTTCTCTTGACCATTTTATAATTTGAAGTTGTTAAGCTTCTGGGGAATTATGAAATCCCTTTTATAATTTGGTTCAACTAATCAGCACTGAGGCTTTGGCTAAATGTGAGAAGACTTCCTATAACCATAACAGTGCCTCTTGTGCAACATTTAAAATGGTTGAATATTCCACTTGTGTTGTGTTTATATCCATGGCACTCCAGTCCTTACATCATGGGGTTTAGCCCACCTGATAAGCTACTTGATGCACGTGTGATCCAGGGTCAAGTTTTGTAGATCTACCTAGGCCCCAGGAGCTCCTGCTCTCCAGTTCTTTTTGTGCATCTGAGAAGGCTGTAACACGTCAGGAGTCAGTAGATGGCTGGTGGGTGTGGGGCAGCAAGATGACTGCAGTGCTGCTCTGCTTCCTGCAACACGCTCCTTGATCTCTGGACGCCGACCAAAAAAGTCTTTTTTGGAGGAGATTCATGTATGAAACCCTCAATGTTCTGATGAATGGTCTCCAGACATATGCCATCTTGTAGTTTGGAAGCTGGACAAGTTGTAAGTAAAATGTTTTGTATTCTGCGGTCGGTCAGCCGTTCGTTTTTGGCGTCCTGCTGGGTATTGCCGGAATGGTGAAAGAAAAGAGTATGCACACTATAATGGTGTGTTTCCTTGGATTTTGTCTGGAGCATAATGATAAAAGTAAGCTCCTATGTGCTGCAGATGCTAACGCTAACAGCTCTAGTAGCTTTAAATATAAGTTTGTTTGTATTAGTAACAATGTTTTGGAGAGAGAAGAGTGCGAGAAATCTATACACTAGGCTCTGTGCTGTGGAAATACAGGACCGTTTGCACTTCGATGTGCTGATATGCAACCTTTTTAATTTCAACAGGTATGCTAGCCTTGCCTAGGGGACCTGGGAACTAAAGTTTGAACCTGGCTATCATTTACTGCACTCAGAGAGCAATCTCTTTTGTGTTTTACAGGTGCCTGAATTTCTCCCAGGACTGTGACCAGAGAAAGGGAAAGGAGGGCGGTGGACAAAAGTTGCTGAAGTCCTTCTCCTTGAACCACAGACTGCTAAGAATATAGGTGTTCCTGCTTGTAGAGTTGAAAGAAGATGGAAGGGCTGATGGCGGCAACACCCAGAAATCTTTTGAATTCACTAAAAATGATTTAACAACCCAATGAATCAGGTGATTATGTTGGGAGCCCACAAAAACTTTTAATCCAAAACTGAAATATCTGGAGGAATGGAGGCATGTAATGAAGCAGAGTTGATGTGTCTCTCAGAAAAGGTTGAACCAAAGACCCATAGAATTTAAATGGACTTCTGGTGAAGGAGAGTAGAGTAATTTACTAACATGGGTAATGGGACTGGTGACTTATTATGAGCAGTATAAGCAATGTGTAGAAATGCCTGAATATATTGATTAAAAGGCCGAATATCTCCCATCTGCCTGACTAAAGATGGAGGTTCCAAGTGATCCCCCGGACTCCTAAAGGCAGGAGCAAAGTTGAAAAATGTTTGTATTATCCCTTAGATGGACTCCAGTGTTTAACTGAGCCATTTTGAAGGATTTAAATTATCTAAGCTTTATAGAGGATTCTGAACTTTGCACCTAAATAGAGCCTTTTAATCTAGGCTTGCCTCAGGATTTGTTCTTGGGAGCTTATGAAAACTTTCTGGGCCATAACTTATAAGATTCATTGAGGCAAAGGATATCTCAAGTACTTTGGTCCACTAATAAATTGGACTGTGGAAGTATGCAGAGGGCCTTTAATCCTCATTTCTAATTATAAAATCAATGGCGTTCTGAGCACAATGTAACTTTTAAACTCTGCTGAAATTTCAGCAATATGCGCTTCTCAGCCTTACAATGTGATACGTACTGAATATGAAAAACTCTGAGTGAAACCTTTAACATGCATTGGTGCCGTTGAGCCCAATAGAGTGTTTTTCTAATGCTATTATTGGATATATGTATTTTAAGGATTCTAGGGATGGGATGATAGAGAACCATGCAAATTTGTATTTCAGAGTATCATAGTTATTTATGCTGTGTGTTTGCCTCTTTTGTGCTGATCACTTATTTTATTCATCATAAACACTTGTGGCTTTTTGTTAAAACTGTAATTTGAATTTCCTCCCCTCCCCTATTTATAGCAGGCCATATAGGAATGTTGGTATGCTGCAGCTAACAAGGGATTTTATGTTACTGAAATGAGATATAGCTGAACCGATTTAATTAGCTTACTTTTAGTTTATGTTCCTTACTCTTATGTCTTCCCCAGTCTCTTTAATGAAATATATTTGGACCACATGGAAATGTATTAAATGGTAAAAATGCTTGTTTACAGGTTAGGCCCTTGTGCTCTTAAAGTCACTTGTTGTGGAAATGAGGCTCAGGGAAAACGTATCTACTGCAGCAAAGATCCCATAATTAGGGAGACACTGGGTTATGGGTTCAGGCAACTCCCCTTCTCCCTGTTGGCATTATATTATTTTGGTGTGATCTGCCTAGTTCATGGTGGGCTTGAAGCTTCATCCGGAACCTGAGAGGGGTTTCTCCTGCATAGCATTGAGTGTGCCAGTGCATATTCTGGAAGGGAAAGTATGTGATGGAGTAGTGACCATTGGTCAAACTTGTGCATGACAGGACAGGACTAATTGTATCCATTATTTTTGCCTATATATGAGTTTTACAGGTTCTTAAATTTCCAAGTGGGCAGCTATGACCCAGTGGTAAGAAGAACCTGAGTTAAAATACTCGGTTGCAAGTAGGATTTAAAACTGGTGGAGTCCTGCTAAGATGTAAGTGGGACAATATGTCAGAATCCATCCCAGAAAATACCCAAATGTTTTATGTGAATTTGGTAGCAAGCAATGGTTTTGACAGAGACATCTCTCCTAATTTCCTTTGAATTAGCCTACCTGTTGAACAGACTACTTATATTAGATGCCATGGAAAAATAGATTTTGGACAGTAAATCCAGATACTAAAATAGTTTATTGCTGATTGGTAATAAAACCATTATAACACAGAGCAATACAAAACAAACATATTAAAAAACATTGATCACTTAATAGCATGTGTGCTATATAGAAACAGTTTGGCATGAAAAGTTATTAGAACAATCAGAGCAATAAATATTTTAGCAAAAATCAGATTGGACAAAACAGGCCCGCTCACCAAATAGTAATAAAACACCTATTTTATTACTATTTGGTGAGCAGGCCTATTTTGTCCAGTCTGATTTTTGCTTACATAGTGTATGATTAGATGGGGCTTCTCCCCAAGTTGATTGGTATTTTATTTATTTTCCTTTGAGGTTGGATGACTCAGATTCTGGCTTGCAATAAATATTTTAAAATAGTGTTTATCCTTTGAACATCAAGAGTCCCTGTATGATCCAGATATCATTTATTAAGGTAAGTCTTAATTTTATTTCTGGACAACAGAGTGCCATATATGGCTTCTATAACCTGTTATTTAGTGTCTGCACTGGAGCATTAAAAAAAATAGATTTTTTTTTTTTTTAAAAGCATACTATACATTCAGGTAAAGATTTTGCAATAGTTAAAATGAAGTTGGATAATTAACTATTTGTAAAGCTGTTCTACCGCTACAATGTATATAAGCTGGTAATGGAACTGTGATGGATTTATATATGTGCCAAACTTACAATAAACTTGAATATAAAAAAAAAAAAAAAAAAAATAGATTTTTGTGGTGGGAACAGCTTCTACTGATCATTTGTAAGTTATTGGAATCAGGCAACTAGAAAGAATAGCACAGAATTCTGCTGTATTCTGGTAGGAGAAATTATGTCAGGATCTCTGCAGCATTTCATACTGTTTATTCAGGCACTAGGTAGTAATGTCTTCTGTTTCTTCAGTGTTTCAGCCTGCTTCCCTCCCCCCAAACACACATCATGTGCACAAGTATTAGATGCTACAGTAATCTGTACATGGGAATCAGATGTAAGCAATAAGAGATGATGGGGTGTGCATTAGACAGTTCTAATGCACAGCTAGAGAGGACAATAGTGAGCGCAGGCCATAGGCCGAGTGCATCCAGTCCCTAGCTGTGCATTAGAACTGTCTAATGCACATCCCCGGAGTGGCTTATTATGCTTATAAAATGGGCCTGTGTATTCTAAATAGGAAATCTAGTTTTAGTTGTGCATTAGACACATTTAATGCACAGCTAACAATCAATCAGATTGCTTGAAATCCTTTGCCCATTTTATAAACTACAATATTCCACAAGAATCCATCTTTCAAAATCGGATTACATCTAGTGTAGTGCTCAGCATGAGTTCAAATTCCACCTGAGCTTCCCTGACCACGCCAATCCCCCCCCAAGTGAGGACAGTACTGGTGTATTCCATTATTCTAGGCCCCAAGCACCTCACTCCTTATCCTCCTCCTAAGTGGGATAGTGGAGCTCCGTCTGACTCGCTCTTGCTCCTTCCGCTCTCCTCAGCACCTCACAAGTGGCCAAACAAGGATCAAAACAAATGTAGTGGATTGTATTGCTATTGGCCCCTAGGTTCTCGCAACTGGACGGGGATCACCATTCATCTCCCTGTACTATGCTCCATGTCCAAACACAGCAAAGGCACAGACCGATCCCAGAGTAAAATGGTCAGCAAATATTGCTTGCCAGTCTGACGAGAAAGATCCATGATGGAGTTCCATAAGTGAGTTGATCTGGAGGGCAAAGCTGGGCCTCCAAACCTCCCTGCAAGAATTCTCCATGCCCTGGTGCCATGCTGGTGCCTGGCCTCACAGCTTGGTCTTGTCTGGTGTCTTCATGGTACAAGCGCCGCCATCTTAGTCACGTCCATGGACCTGTACTACTCTGTGCACATGCGCAGCTAAAACCTCTGCCATCTTACATCAGCGGTGGCTGACACCATACACATGCATCAGTGGCCATTTTAGGAAGGTCTTGTTTTCTGCCCGACCAAGCCGTCATATTGTGTGTCCTGTTTCCAGTGAGTCTCACATTTTTTAACCCAGGACTTGTCTGTCTTGAGGGCAAAGTATTTTCCTACAATAACTGTGGCCATCTTTTAGCAACTTGTGACAGACTGCATATGTCTAGCTATATATATATATATATATATATATATATATATATATATATATATATATATATATATATAGATATAAAACAAGTTAAAGACAAAGAACCTCAGTGCACAAGCACCGAGGCAATGGTTACCCCAAAGGGCATTGGCCGGGAAGCCAAGTTTCAAAGAAATGCAAAATCACACATGCCCCCATAATGCAAAGCATCATGAGCTGCATATACAAATCTCCACAGAATATTATGCTGGTTCAACTTTAAGCAGAAATGCATGGTGCCGGAAGGCCTCTCACACAGTTTGCAAAGGATACCAACAGAAGACACAGACAAGTGTTTTGTCCTACCAGGACTCATCAGTGTGCCTAGTCTGTTTGACACCCCAGTGGGATGAACCAGCTACCCTAAGATGGTCTCTCTGGGTTATGTTGTGGTGAACCCAATTAAAACAAAAAACAAGTTAAAAGACAAAGAACCTCAGCGCACAAGCACCGAGGCAATGGTTATCCCAAAGGGCATTGGCCGGGAAGCTAAGTTTCAAAGAAATACAAAATCACACATGCCCCCATAATGCAAAGCATCATGAGCTGCATATGCAAATCACCACAGAATATTATGCTGGTTCACCTTTGTGAAGGCCATCAAGACTACTATATATGTATATATATATATATATATGTGTATATATATATATATATATATATATATATATATCTATATAGGCTAGTAGCGTAAGGTTATCTAGCTCATACACAGGACTATTCTCTGGCCACACCTACTGTCAAATAAGAGAACTATTGTCAGTCGTTATGTTCTTACTGTTCTTATTGCCCCAATGGTTATGTTCACCACATTGGGTATTATTTATCTTCTATGTCTTGGATACTGCTCAATCATCTCTCCTTTATCCCCAGATGGTCAAGGCCAAGAAATGCAACACCTGCAGTGCCACACTGATGCCCCACAACACGGGCCTCAGTGCTGAGCCTGTCAGCATGTGGCAGAGGAATCCTCATTGAAGCAGTCCTCTTCTCTGGAACAAAGTCTTCCTAGTCCTAGTGGTTCCAACTGGATGGGAGATCCTTGCACTCTGCTGGTGCAGACTCAACAGGCCACAGCAGCCATGATGGAGAGTCAGCAAAACATCATGTTGAAAATTATGGGGAGGTTGGAATCCATAACCAATGCCAGGTCAACAAGCCGGGCAGGGCCCAGTCCACAGCCAGAACCCAATCCTGTGGCCAAGGAGGTAATACCAAGATTCCTGATAATCAGTCCGACCAACCTTCTGGGGGTCAGGATGGTGCCAAGGGGGATAATGATGGTGATAAAGATTCCAAAATTGATTTGAATGAGGAAGAGACAGAGACCATGGATTTCGAGACTCTACCCCTCACCATGAAGTTATGTCCCTTTGACTTAGTATCAGACTTTGTTAAGGCCATCAAGACTACTATGGGGATCGACCTGCCTCCCCCCCAACCTGAATCCAAACTGGATCCAATGATTCAACAAAAACATACCCTTAAGGATTGTGACAGGGCTGAATAAGGCACTGCCCCATTTGTTATGCAGAAAGAGTTTAAACCCAAGGGTCTGTTCTATCCTCTCCTTTTCTGTCTCTTTTCTGTCTGGTTGTGCAACCAAATTTTTTTGTGAGACCTAGGAACTGATCACTCTGACAGTTTTGCAGTTCTCCACCTCTCACTATCTCTCTGCCTTCCCTTGCTGTTTCTGTCTTTTCTTCCCGCTTCCATATCTGCAGCTACAAAAAAACATATATGAATCTCTGTATAAAACTGTATGTGATACTGTGAACCCTTTGTTTAAAATTGTATATAGTTATGCCGTTGAAATGATTGCAAAGCTATTTGGAACTCAAGGGGTTAACCTGAGATGCAATTTTAAGCCCTTTGCAGAGCCGTGAAAAAGAGATCATTTTCTGGGACACTGTGTACTGTTTTGTTGCACCTGCAAGGAATGAAACTTACAAGAACATTCTGTAAACTTACAAGAACATTCTGTGAGAAGCAGGCTGTCTTGATGAGTTCCCAAAGACTTATAAAAAAAAGCAGCAATGCTTTTGCTAGAGAGACAAGGAGAGTGACAGACTGAAACTTGGAATTAAGAAATACCCTCAGAATAAGGACTTAGTTTTCTCTGTTTCTATTGTCTTTGTAAATAGTTATACTGAATAATTTTTATTTTTTATTTTCTGTTATTGAGAAAAATAAAACAACATTTGCAAATTTTGAAACTGCTCCTGGTTTTCCTATGCTTCCTGACCTGTGCCTCGATGACGAGGATGCATTTCTTATATGCCCTGCCATAGAGGACATCTTTATTAAAGAATGGGAGTCCCAAGAGCCATGGAGACTCTCTGAAAAGAGGAGCATGGGCTGACTGTACCTCATTCAGGAAGACAAAGCAAAGTTGTGGTGCACTGCACCTACCATTGACCATCAGAGTGCTGCACTGAGCAAGAAAACGATCCTACCCTGCAGCACAATCACTCCGAATGACCCAACAGATAAAAAAGTAGAGGACATGTTAAATAAACTGTTTGAAATGATGGGATTGGTGGCTAGGGCAGCCACAATGGCTGTCTACCCTGCCAGATCCCAGATCCGGTGGCTGGAAGAGTTACTGGATATGACTGACCCAAAATTGAGGGAAACAGAGCTCCTGGAGTGTACGCTGGACACAGCCAAGTACATGGGAGACATGGCAGTTGATGCCCTCAGTCTAAATGCAAGAGTGTCCACCCTAACCAACAGAGCCAGGAGGTCACTATGGCTTAAAGGGGAACTGTCACCTTCAGGATTTCTTAGAGTCTGAAAGTCCATAAAAAGCTAATATGAGTGAGCCATTGTGCTTACCTGCGAGTTGTAGCAGTCCAGAGTTATTCATATGTAAATCAGCCTGTTATTAAATGCTGGGGGCAACAAGGTGTTTTAGGCTCCTGACAGACAATGATGTTACAGAGGGACTTAGCCCTGCTTTGGCTGTAGATAATCCAACAAGTTAAATAGGAAATTGTATGCTTTATTAAGTGTGTTTTAAGGTGTTATTACAACACTTTCTACATTTATGATAATTGTTTTGTATGTGCATTGAAACTAGTGGGTTATCAGCTCTGAGGAAGGCTTTTGCCGAAACGTCAGCTGATTCCTGTGCGTCATCACGCGCGTGGGCTGGTCTGCTCAGCTGCTCCAGTCACTGAAATCAACATGTATTGCATGCGCTATTAAGTTTTTTATTTAGTTTGTTACCCGGTATCAGTCGCTGTACCCCGTTTTGTTTGCTGTGTGAAAATGAACTGAGAATAAAATTGGAAGATACGGTAAGCTGTGTCTTTGGAAATCTCATCTATTATTGTTATTTCGGTCAGTGCATTCGGCTTGGCGTCTGTTTCAACGCGTTGGTCCGATAGTTGCCTCTCTGAATCCGTATTTTCACCAGGTCAAAGTGTTCTCGAACTTGAGTGAACTGTGAGCACCTCATATTTTTGGTTGTTTCTCTATTAGACACATGGTGCCTCCCTCTCAAATACAATATACTGATCCAGTGCCCAGTGATACATCCGGATTCAAGAAAGCTCAAACTCACGGCTTGGCTCCTCAAAGGCAGAGACTGTTAAAAGCGGGATACCAAAATTACATTGTCACAGCTATCTTACAATCCAGGAAATCATCAATTACATCCACATACGACAGACAGTGGAATATATTTTTTTCCTGAAGCAGGTCCAGGGGAGTTGTTCCAGAAAAGACAGATATGGCCCTCATTCTACTATATCTCCAGCAAGGCCTGGACAAGGGGCTGTCACCAGCTTCTCGCCAAGTACAACTGTCTGCCATAAGTGTGGCTGTGGGCCAGGTTGGGCAATCCCTATCGGGTTCACACCCCGATACACTCAGATTCCTAAAGGTAGCAGAAACCATCCACCCTTGGAAAAGATCACCTATTGCACCTTGGGATCAAACATTGGTACTTGACTTCTTCACTACTTCCCCTTTCAAGCCTATTCATTAGGCACAGCTGTACTGGACAGGTCTCAAAACTTGTTTTATGGTGGCAATATGCTCTGCTCAAAGAATCAGCGAGCTGTGGGCTCTTTTCTGTAAGGAGCCCTACACAGAGTTCACCACGGAAAGGGTATCCTTGAGAATGGTGCCAGCCTTCAGCCAAAAGTCACCTCCAATTTCCACACAAATCAAACTATTGAGTTGCCAGCACTTTATGGGGATACACCAGAAGGTGAGACCAGACTCCCGCATAGACTGGATGTGAAGGATACACTGGCCACCTACATTTCCAGAACACAGCAATGCAGAAAGCCAAACGACTGTTTGTTGTTGCCCAATGGCATGAGCAGGGCATGGCCGCATCAAAGTGAACAATAGCAAGTTCATTGAAAAGAACTGTTCAGAAGGCTTACAAGACAAAAAGCCACAGTCCCCTAGAAGGAATAAAAGTTCATTCAACAAGGGCAGTGGCAACTTCGTGGGCAGAAAGGTCAGGTGTTTCCACTGAGGACATTTGCCAAGCGGCAACATTTTTTTCATTTAAAAGTTTTAAATTTACAGGATGAGTTCCATGAGAACAAGTCTCATTTGTAGAATGTCCCAAGTCCATTAGGTACAAACATGACAAAGTTAATAGACATACATAATAATACAAAACATACATAGTAACACATGAATGCTTAAATACAATCTAGTGAATAACACGACAAGTAATTTGTTGCTCATGAAAAACAGTTACAGATGCATTGTAGAAACATGGTCTATCATCCATACCTTTGCAAGACATTACAGACTTGAGACTCTATACAGACAAAGGGACTCCTTTGGAGCTAAGATACTGTCAGCAACTTGTTCCACAGGTTCCCGTACTGATCGCTCTGACCCTCCCTGATGGGTATTCACTGCTACTTACAAAACCCATGATGTAAGGACTGGAGTGCCATGGAAATAAACACAACACTATGCATGTTTACTCACCTGGTAAAGGTGACTGTGTTTTTTTTTAAGTAGATAGTAAGTTTATTGTTCGGTCTTAGACTTTTAACAAAAATCAATGCAAATTTAATACAAAATCAGTTTCATAATACAATAAGATAAAAGATATAAAAACTGCACATATAATAGTTCTAGGATCATGGTGTTACATATGAAATCTGTTCAGCTAGATTCATACATCCTAACAATTCTAGTGATACATCACTGAATCTGAAAAAGGCAAGACGGCCCCTAAGGGATTGAGAACCCTTTCTTTAAATGAGCTTTATATATCCTATCTAGATAACATGCGGTAATCTTAATAACCAGTTCATCATTGCTAGTAAATAGTCTCTGTAAAATCAATTGCACTTCATTTGTCAGTATATTTTGCAAGAGTGGAGTAAGCTATTTAGATCTGACTCCATTATACCATCTACAAGCTAGAATGATGTTTTTCAGATCTTCAATTTCATAAGCAGTCCAACCACAGTATTTTGCACATTCCTCGTTAGCCCTAGAGTATCTAACTTTGATAACATTACTCGGAAACTGCTCCATACAATAAAGAATATATCGCCTTTTTTGACTGAAATCAGTTAAAACTTCAAGGTAATATCTGTAAAAATTATTTGCGTCAAATTTGATCAGCCAATCTGAAATATGAAGTCTTTGATTGTTCTCAAGATCTTTCAGTTTATAGTTATCTGAAATTTTAGTGGCAACAACTTCTTATATTTAGAACTAATAGAAATTTATTTCAATACATACTTCTTCAAAAACAGCAGGTTATTAGCTCTTAAAACATTTTGTATATTTTTAAGCCAACTTGACTGCGGAAAATTTTGGTCGAGCCAAGAGTATTTCTCCTTAAGGCACGTAGATGGCAATCAATTTTGATTCATACAGGTTACTTTTATCCAGCAATTTACCTTCCTGGCCTGTATTAGAGCAAAAAGTGGTGTTATACCTAATTCTGCTCTGATTAGGGAGGCTGGAATGGTGGGACTTAACCCTAGGGTAGTTCTCAACAGTTTCATAAGGGCAACCTCAAGGGAGTTAAATCTATTAGTATCCCACACTTCAGTATTATATAAATGTTGTGGATTATATTTTGATTTGATTGCTTGTGATAAGGGTCTTACTGATCTACCACCATACTTTTTGTTGAATAAGCTTAGTTAACTAGCTGATTGTTTTAGTTTAATCAATAATTGACTAACATGTTTGGTCTATAGGCCATTTGAAGCAAAGTTCAGACCAAGATAGTTATAGTCGTTAACAGTGGTAAGTTTTTTTTTTACTAATTTTCCAATTTTTTATACAGCGTCTAGATCCAAATATCATAACTTGACTTTTTTTTTTTTTTGGTGTATTATTTCTTCTGGAGCTCCCAGCTTGCAAGCCTGCCTTCAGTTGCCCCCCAGCGCAGCCCCAAAGGTTAGACCTCCTCCCTTGTGCTTCCCATGACTTACCCTTCATGGCAGGGTGGTGGGGAGCGACTCAACCCACCCCAAACAGATCCATGCCAGGGAGGTGCCTTCTCAGAGGTGGCGCTGCGGGGACCACTTCATTCTGCTGGAGCTATTTTCCACTTTTCTCCCCTTGTGGAGGACAGGCGTGCAATGACGCCCTGCGTGAGAGCAATGCTTCCGCATGCGCTCTCACCAAGCATCTGCCCCATCTCCTTCCCTTCAGATGTAGCATCGGCACACTGCCCCCCCCAGCAGCCACTAGGGGCCAGTGGAGCACTGCCAACTAATGTCTCCCCCATCCCGGAGAAGGAGAGCAGTCCAACGGATGCTCGATCCTTCTCCTCCCCACCAACCCCCGATGACCCGTGCTTGTTTCCGAACACGGGTCACTGGCGTGACTTGAGGTAAGGTGTCCAGTACCTCAGCCCTCAATGCCACCAGGCTGGCCTATAACTTGACTTTTGATTTTGTTCATTTTCAATTTATAGTTTGTGGCAAAATCATTTAATATTTCTAACTTTTTAGATAAACCCAATTGAGACAGGAAATTAAGATTAGATCATCAGCTAAAGCCAAAACAGGTCATTCCCTTTATAATATTTTAGAGGAATCAGTAGAGGACTTCTCCAACAAAACCAACAATTTGTCTATATATAAACAAAACAGAAGGGGTGCAAGAATGCACCCCTGCCTAACTCCATGATTAGTATGGAAGGGAGATGATAACTGGTTAGCAAACCCTACCCTAATTTGAGCCCATGTGTCAATATAAAGCTCCCTAATTACATACACTAATTGGGGAGAGATACCCTTATTAATCATTTCTTTCCAGAGAGTTTGCTGAGAAATAGAATCAAACACAGAGCTGAAGTCTATGTAAGCTACATGGACTCTTTGCTTCCTTAGCTTGTTGTATTTTTCAAAGAGATGGTTTAAAATAAAGCAATTATCAGTGGTAGAACGACCCTGCCTGAAGCCTGCTTGATAATCAGAGAGACCCCCTAGCTGGGCAAGTTCTATATTTAACCTATCTAAAATAATTTTGGCAAAGATCTTACCCATTACATCCAACAATGATATTGGCCTATACATCTGGGGGTTTGCTTTATCACCCTTTTTATAAATTGAAATAATAGTTGGTCCTTTCCAAGACTTTGGGAACTCCAGTTTCTTACAGCAAAATTGAAATAATGGGTTAAAATGCTGGTCCAAAGTGTTGGTGCCATAGTAAAGACTTCTGGGGGAATCAGGTCAGGCCCAGGTGCCTTTGTTGTCTTTAATTGTAAAATAGAAAAGTAAGTCTCCTTATAAGAGATTAATTTAAATAAAGACATATCTTGTTTAGTTAGATTTTTGGGGTTCTCTATTTCCAGATCAAAGAAAATTCTTGAGTAATACTCAAGCCAAGTTGACATAGGTACAGAGGAATCAATCTGATATTTCAGTTTATCTTTCCCTTAGCAACCAGCAGCCAATAAGACTGCTGGTCTCCCTTATTTATGATGGAAAGCATTTTGTCCCACTGTTTGTGCTGGAAGTCCTTCTGTTTACCCAACAGTAATAGCTTGTATTGTTCCCTTTCTGAATTAAGATATTTATTTCTATTTTTTTAGTTCAGATCTTTTTGTACTTTTAACAATATGATTCATTCTCCTTTAGCAATATGACACTCGTTATCAAACCAGGTAGTGATAAATTGTGTGGGTATTTGAGAAGTAGCTGCTATCAAAAGTTCCCTAATATTGCTAAGACAACTTTTCATTAGTTCATATTTATCACAAGAACAGTCACTAAATACAGTAAATCTCTAAGTAGACAGTTAACATTATCCAGAATTACTTTTTCACAAGCATTTTGCCATCTAATCTTGTTACTTCTTATTTCGAACATACGAACATACAAAACTTACCAGCAGATAAAGGCCTAGAGGTCTATCAAGTCTGCTCGAATGTGCAGCTAGCACCCCTTATTCTGCAGCTGCCCTTCCCTTCCACCCTTCCCCTTCATTAACCCTCCCCCTTGTCCTGTCCCATCACTGTTCTACTGGATACCACTTCTGCAGGTAATGCATTCCACCCAGCCACCACCCTCTCTGTAAAAAAGTGTCTCCTCACCTCCCTCCTGAACCTTCCTCCCTCCAGTCTCATATCATGGCCCCTGGTGTCCCTCCCCTCCCTTACTTTGAACAGCCCCTCTGTACCTGTCTTGTTTATTCCTTTCATGTACTTAAAGGTTTCAATCATGTCCCCCTGTCCCTCCTCTCCTCCAGTGAGTACATGTTCAATTCCTTCAGCTTTCTCTCATATGATAAGTCCCCCAGCCCCTTGATCATCTTTGTCACCCTGTGCTGCACCCCCTTCAGTAACTTAATGTCCCTCTTCAGATACGGCACCAGTACTGCACGCAGTACTCCAGGTGCAGTCTAACTAATGACCTATACAGTGGCAGAATCACCTCCTCCCTCCTCGAGGATATACCCCTTGCAATACAACCCAGCATTTTGTTGGCCTTTGCAGCTGCCTTCCTACATTGTGCCGAGTTGTTCATTGACCCTGTAATGAGCACACCCAGATCCTTCTCCTCCTCTGTCTGGGCTAGCTGCACTCTCCAGCTGGTAACTCTTCCTTGGGTTCTTCATCCCAAAATGCAGCACCCTGCACTTTTGGCATTAAACCCTAGTTGCCAGGTGTCTGACCAGGTTTCAAGCTTTGCCAGATCATCCTGCAACCCCTGCCATCCCCTAGGTCATCCACCACTTCACCTACCTTGGTATCATCAGCAAACAGATTGATCTTGCTCTTGATGTCCAATGTTATGTCTGCAATGAATATCCCAAACAACACTGGTCCCAACACCGAGCCCTTTGGAACACCGCTCATCACTGCCCTTGGGTGTGACAGCTCCCCACCCACCACCACCCTCTGTTGCCTTCCCTGAAGCCAGTTTCCTACCCATCTCACCAGCTTTGTACCTGCCCCTGTGCCTACTAACTTACTTCCCAGCCTTCCATGCGGCACCTAGTCGAATGCCTTACTGAAGTCCAGATACAGGACATCCACTGCATGGCCCCTGTCCAGTTGCCTAGTTACCCAGTCATAGAACTCCACCAGGTTGGTTTGGCAGGATCTGCCCCATATGAAGCCATGCTGTCTGCTGTCCTGTAGTCCTTTGGCCTCTAGGAGGGCCACCAGCCTCTCCTTCAGGATAGTCTCCATTAGCTCACCCACAATGGATGTGAGACTCACTGGTCTGTAGTTTGCTGGTTCATCCTTGGGGCCACTCTTGTGGAGGGGCACCACATGAGCCATCCTCCAGTCCTGAGGTACACACCCCGAATGTAGTGAGGCATTAAGTAGGTCTGCCAAAGGTCCTGCAAGGACCTCTGCCAGCTCCTTCAGTACCCTGGGGTGGATGCCATCTGGGCCTGGCGCCTTGCTTCAAACCCTCCCGAACTCTGCCCTCTATGATTTCCCCATCTGTCACCCCTTCCCCCCATTTCTGCCATTTTTCCCTCCTTGGGTGTCACCCCCCTCTTCTCCTTAATACATACTGAGGAGAAGTACTCATTTAGTGCTTCTGCTTTATCGCACCCTGCTTCCACCCAACCCCCCCTCTTTCCTAATCCTTACTATGTGGTCCTTACAGTTCCTTTTCTCCCTGATGTACCTAAAGAAGTCATTCTCCCCCTTCTTAATGCCTTGTGCCAGCCTGAGTTCTGTAGATGGTTTGGCTCCCCTTACTGCCCTTGTCACCTCCTTCGATTCTGTCAAGTACTCCTCCCTGTCCTCCCCCCTCCCTGTTTTCTTGTACTTCCTAAAGGCAGCTTTTTCCTCCTTACCTTTTCCATGGCCTCCTTGCTCAACCAGCTCAGTTTCTTAGCCCTAGCCTTCTTGCTCTGGGCCTTGCAGCAGGTTTTGGTTGCCTCCACTGTCCCCAGCTTTATGAGCTCCCACCTCTGGTTAGTGTCCATACTAGACTGAATTCTGGCCAGGTACCCTTTACCACTTCCCTATCCTCCCAAAGTTGGCCCTCCTGAAGTCAGCACTCTTGTGCCAGATTCCCTCCTTCCTTGCCCATATCCAATGTGAGCCATACTGGTAGTGGTCACTCCCTGACAGCGGTTCCTCCACTGTAAGTTCTCTCACAAGTCCCCATTTGCCAGCACAAGGTCAAGGGTATTCCCTAACCTGGTTGGTTCACTGACCATTTGCAGCAGGAAGCTGTCCTGGAAGGCATCCAGCAATACCTGCTCCCTTCTGTTCCTGGTTGTTGAGGTACTCCAGTCCACTCCTGGCATGTTGAAGTCCCCCACAATCACCACATTACCCTTTTCACAGGTCCTCCTGATCTGTTCCGTTAGTTCCCTGTCTAACTCCTCTGTCTGAGATGGTGGCCTGTACACCACTCCCATTCTAAGAATCCTATTCTTGGAATCCTGGATTTGCATCCAAAGTGACTCCGTACTACCCTCCTCCCCTTCCTCCCTTACACACTTCAGTCCTTCCTTCACATGTAGTGCCACATCCCCTCCTTTCCCAATCACCCTGTCCCTATGAAATAACCTGTACCCTGGTACAGACAGGTCCCAGTCATTGTATTGGGTGGCCCATGTTTCTACGATGGCTGCAATGTCCACCTCTCCCTCTGCCACGAGCACCTGTAACTCTGCAGTTTTTCTCCCAAGACTCCTAGCATTAAGGGTAACCACCTTCCACCCTTTCCCCCCATCCTGCCCTCCTTTACTAGCATCACCAATAGTACTTGCCATTTGTCCTTTGTCACTGTTATGGGGGGTAAGCTCATATGGTTTCCCAACCTGTGGTCTCTGCATATCTCTTGCCCAACTGCCACCCCCCGCTCCTAGTTTAAATTCCCAACTTCCTCTATGTACTCCTCCATCCTCTGTTTCAACACTTTCTTTCCCTCCTCACTCAAGTGTAGTCTGTCCTTGGCATAGAGACTACTGTCCTCCCAGGTCCCTCCCCCCCCCAACAGCCCATACCCTTTAGCACAACACCAGGTTCTTAGCCATTCATTAAATTCCTCTATTCTCAGCTTTCTTGTTATGCTTGCCTTGGGTACTGGAAGTATCTCTAGAAAAGTTACTGATCTTCCTGCCCCCTTACATAATTGTGCTAGTTCCTCAAACCTACTCTGGACTATATCTACTGTCTTGTCAGCCAGGTCATTCATCCCAAGATGTATAATTAAATGAGGCTTGTCCCTGCCCCTTCTAGCATATTTCAGAACAGATTGTCCCACCCTTTCCTCTGTCATTCCTGGCATGGCCTCTACCCAAATGCGACTATGCCTCTCCCTCTTGCTACCCCTCCTGACTCCTCTTAGTATTGAGTCCCCCAGCACTAAGATTCCACCATTCTTACTCCCTGCTTGCTTCCTTTCATCTCCCTCTCTCATTTCCAGCTCCTCTTAATCCTCCTGCACATTATTTCCCCCTTTTGCCCCTGTTGCAATTCTCCCAGCAGAACTTCCCCCCGCTCTGGTTTGGTCCTGGCATTTACCAATTACTCCTCTAATTTCATCATTTCCCTCCTCCACCTTCTTCCTCTCTAGCAGTGCAAAACTATTTTATGAAGACTCTTCACAGCTGCCCGCTCCCTCTCTCTTCATAGTAACCTGTTCTCTCCTTTCCACTCCATGACTTTTGCCACTTCTTCACCTCCCCTCACAAGTCCCTATCTCCTCCTTCCATTTGTCTTTTGTCTCCTGACCTGGTTTCCCCGGCAATCGTTCTTCCTGGCCTGGGCCCCTTTGTCTTTGCTTCCCTTCTTTGACCCTTTTGTTACCACTGTTGACTTAAATCACCCTCCCTCATCTCCCCTTCTTCCTCCCTCCAATACTGGGCTAAACCCACCCCAATCTGCCTTGCCTGCCTTAGTTCCTCCTGCAGACCCTCAATCTCCTTTCTAAGGTTCTCTATGTGGTTGCACACTAAACATCTTCCCACACTCCAGGCAATTTTTAGAAAGATTGGTACACCGCAGTTGTTGCAGCCTACCACCCTACCCATTGCTGTCGTTGCCCACCAGTGACCCCCCACCCTTCCAGGTGCAGGATACCAAATACTCCCCCAAGTCTCCCCTCTCCCCCCTCTATCAGTGCAAAACATTCTTTTTCTTATTTCCTTACCCCTTTGTTGTACACATTTAGATACATTGAGCAACTGCTTTTTATATTCCTATCCTTCCTATCCACACTCAAAAACAGATGTTAAGTAGCTATTGCACAACCTTCTTCAAACTCCTACTCCTCCTTTCCCCAATGCAATAACAATACAAAGAAGTAACAATGAAAGCTCCTAGATTTGCAGTTACTTCCCTTCCACTGAGATAGCAGTCACCTCTTCACTTGCTGCTGTTCCTTTCCTGGATGTCTGCTTCTGCTACGACAGGTGCATATCATTTGCCCATTTGAGGAAGTGATGTCAGAACCCCTGGTATAAAGGAAATAATGGACCTGGGGCAGGTGGGACCAGCCCAAGTCTTCCAGAAACAATCAGGTAGCTGAGGCCCCTGGTCAGACCATTAACACCCTTCCCTCACTCTGCACTAAACTTTGCAGCTAGTGAAGCCAGAAAAAATGAATCACAATTTACTCAAAGCCCCCAAAATAGATTTGCATCCAAAAGAAACAGGACTCCAATTCAAACAGCTTCACCAACAACACATAAAAATAGGCTTGAAATTAGAAGATATAGGTCCCCAATTCAAAGAAACAGCCCCAGTTAAATCACACCAAATAGGTTTTAAATCAGAAGAAATAGGCCTCTACAAATGCAGCCTGCTACACAGTGAAACATCAAACAAATGAGCCCACTTATAGCTACCAGAACAGCTTTCAAAATTCCAACAGCCCCAAACAATACCCTGCTAGCCCCTTAGAAGTAGTAAGAAAGAAAAGAAATAACCTTCTACCAAGTAGAATCCACAAGAAACAATGTAAAAACAAGCTACTGTACTGTAACAGATCTGATTCTGTCCCCTTCTAGTTCCTTCTGAGAAGCCAAAGCAACAATTTCAATCATTACTCCTTCATCATTCCTATCTAACATAGTCCCTGTTACATCGCTGTAATCTAAAATAACAGGAAAATGATCACTGTCTAATATTTTATCTACATAGCAGCATTTCCAGCAGTTTATTCTTCCATTCCAAAAAATAAAATCAAGTACTGTTGGTCCAAAAGGACTAATATGAGCAAAACAGCCCTCTGTGTCACCATTAATTCGACCATTTAGAGGTGCTAAAAAAATGGGTATCCCAAATGTTTATCAATTTGCCACCAGCTTTGTTAACCTTTTTATCAACTGTGGTCCTAGGATAGTTAGCAGCATTGAAAGAACACTAATTATGATAATTGTTATTTGAATGACCATCGAAATTA
Organism: Neoceratodus forsteri; assembly: GCA_016271365.2. Lineage (NCBI taxonomy): Eukaryota > Metazoa > Chordata > Ceratodontiformes > Ceratodontidae > Neoceratodus > Neoceratodus forsteri. The sequence goes on along the minus strand of CM057451.1, from coordinate 896,408,033 downwards.
CCAATCCTGGCATTGAAATCTCCACACATAAGAATAAGCTCACAGCCAGTTGTTGCCCAAATAAAATGTATTGCTTCTTCCAAAGTATCCCATAGGGTTTCAATATAATATTTAGTACCCAATGGGGGTATATAGGTGTTAACAATACTAAATTCATTATCTAAATACTTTACAAGAAAAACTTGAATATTGGTGTTAGATATTAACAGATCAAATTTGAGACTATCATCGGTCCTAAACCAGGTTACCAATCCCCCCACTTGTTTGCCAACCTTTGCTGTCCTTATCCCTGGGATCTCAAACAATTGATAACCATTTAGGGATACATCTATGTTAACTGCATGCCAGGTTTCTTGCAAAAAAATTACCTGTAGGGATTTAATATAAGATAGCTATTCCTCGTCAAGCAGCTTAGAAGCAAACCCCAAGACATTCCAGCTTATCATAAAATGTTGAGGTGATGAATTTTTAATACATTCATTAGATTCCACATTTAGTTGTCAGTTGTCTACACCAAGGACCTCAAATCTATTGCTGACTGATATGTTGGGCATAAAGTCTAACTGTTCAGCTGAGGTGCTTGCTACTTCTGATTGATCCCTTGCTGGCACTGCAATTTTGCCCACTATATTGTCAGATGCTTCAATGGGCTCTAAATATAGGCCCATTGAATCAAGTAGGGCAGAATTATTCCATATTTTATTGTGCAGGCTTTGATATTTTATAGTTAACAAGACTTGGTCCAATTGGTAGTTTGGAGCCACTCTTGTGGTTTGGATGGCATCATTATCCAAGATAGAGACATTTAAAAGCCATTCTAGCAAACCAATAATAACATTTTAAGCTTGCTGTTAGTGTCATACCTAGCTTTACAGAGACCATACAAAAAAGGATTTAAATGTTCCCCTCTAATAATGCTTACATCCCTTTGCTTAAATCCCTGTTTCAGGGAAGTTTTGTTAAACCAACCTGATACAATATGATGACTGGGTGACAGGTGAGCTGGATAAGGGTCATGCAGTGGATGTTCTTTACTTGGACTTCAGCAAAGCCTTTGATTCAGTGCCTCATGGACAGCTTGGGGAGAAGCTAACTGGTGTAGGGGGTAGCGGCAAAAATGATGAACCTGATTACAAGCTGGCTGAGTGGCATGATGCATCAGGTGGTGGTGAGAGGAGAGCTCTCAACTCCAAGGCTGGTGATAAGTGGGGTGCCACAGGGCTCTGTGTTGGGGCCAGTATTGTTTGGGCTCTTCATATCAGACACTGCACATGGGGTGGTGAGCAAGGTAAGTCTGTTTGCTGATGACACCAAAATTGGAGCAGTGGTGGATGGAGATGAGGGATGGAAGCAGCTGCAGGGGGACCTATGCAAGTTATAGGAGTGGTCAGAGAGGTGGCAGATGGGGTTCAATGCAAACAAGTGTAAGGTTATTCACTTTTGGGTGAAGAACCTAAGGAAAGAATACTGGCTGGGGGTGGGGTTAAGCTGGAGATCACTGAGGAGGAGAAGGACCTTGGGGTAATGACAACAGGGACCATGAACAACACTGCCCAGTGCAGGAGGGTGGCTGCAAAAATGAACAAAATGCTGGGGTACATAGCAAGGGTTTTTTCATCCAGGCAAAGAGAGGTGATCTTGCTCCTCTCCAGGTTGCTGGTAAGGCCGCACTTAGAGTATTGTGTGCAGTTTTGGAGGCCATACCTAAAGCGTGATATCAGGCTACTGGAGGGGGTTCAGAGGAGGGCAACAAAGATGATAGGTGGAATGGAGGGGGAGAGACTATGACAGCAGACTGGGAGACCTGAATATGAACACCCTGGAGGATAGAAGGGATGGGGGGCCATGATAGAGACATTCAAGTATATGAGAATCAATAAGGATGGGGCCTTTAAGTTAAGGAGGGGAGGTCACCAGGGGCATGGGCTAAGAATAGAGGGGGAAGATTTAGGAAAGAAATGAGGAGACACTACTTCACAGAGACGGTGGTAGAAAAATGGAATGCCCTACCAGAATGGGTGGCATCATGTAAATCTGTGAACAGCTTCAAAAAGGCATGGGACAGGGAACAGGGGAGAGTGAGGGTGGGGGAGGTGGGGGTGGCAGTGGGATGACAAAGGGGAGGGGTGAGGCAGCTGCAAACTAGAGGTGTTGGTTGCACACTTGAGCAGACTTAGATAGGCTGGGTGATCTGTTTCTGCTGGCACATTCATATGTTCATATGTTCGTATACAGAAGAGCTTTCAATAACGTAAATGCCCACTTTATCCAACAGGGAAGCTTTTTGCAAAATAAAATCAACCAAATCTCCCTGTATTATAACATCTACCTACCCATTCCTTTGCATATTCCTCCATCTGTGGGCACTGGTGATTTTGAGATAAGATGTGTCTATCTTGAGAACCCGTGCAAATAAATTTAGTAAAACATTTTTGATTTTCCCCGTAGTTTTGTTTGGCATGGAGTTTAACCCAAATATACTAAACTGTTTTGTTTTAATGGGTTCAGTGTTGGGAGGACCATTACATTTTCCCCTATTTACAAACTCCATGTCATAGCCCTGGATCTTTAAAAGCTTATTATTGAGCCAAATGTGATTGATTATTCTAGGAACCGAACTACAGATAAAGATACAGTCTCAATTCCTTTCATCCTTACTGTTCCATATCAGAACAACATCAAGAGGCTTAATATTCACACCGGTAACTGCCCTAAGAAGGTTCACAATCTTGTTCTTGCTATCATTGGACACCATATTTCCCTCCAGATTATAGCCGTGTAAGGTCATTATTGCACACTCTATTGCACACTCATCAATATGAACCAGACCTCTAGATCCAACCATTTCATTTTTCACAGTACAAGGAGTATCCATATATCCTAATTTATCCCTTGCCCCAACAGAGTTTAACTTTGAGTGCACTTCTGCTCTAAAGTTTTGCATATCAGAATCAACTTTTTGCAATCTTGCATTTATGGAAGCGAGAATGTCTCTTTGTTCAAACCCATTTTGCATTTCAGAAGGGTTATTAAAATCAGTGAGAGGGTAGGGAGAAAAGCTTTCCTCTTTTTCAACCACCATAACTTGAACAGGTTTGGGAGGACATTTAAGAGTTGGTTCTTTAGATTTAGCATCTGCCTTGTATGATTTTGTGGTAGTTCCTTCAAGCTCAGTGGGAAAGAATCTATTTTTCCTTGGTTCTTCTACTTCAGTAAGTGCATCCCTATCTTTCTTGCAGTTTTTTTCTTTTTTTTTCTTATTTTTGTTTTTATTTTTCCCCTTGATTATAACATTGCTTCCATTATCAAATTCATTACATAGGAAGCACATAGGGGATAAATTAGGTCTAAGTCCTTCTTGATTTTCTAGAACATAAGAGTGGGATTCAAGCTTAGGAGCAAGTAACTCCAATTTCCCAAGAATAATATCCAGGTTCTCATTCTTTATAGCAATGTTAATTTTAAGTACATCAAATCCATGCCTAAAGTTGATAAGTTGCTCAGATATCACCAGGTGGGCAGAATGAGGATTATGTACAATTTTATTTTAAATCTTCACTAACACCTAATGGGTACCCCACAGTAAAGTGTGATGGTTGGTGACCAGATGTCGGGGCTGCAAAGTGACAACCTCCTACATTGTCCTGGTTACCTGGTGTATACAGTATATCTGCTTTAAACCACTAATGATTTCTTGTAAATCAGTAACAATCTCTCTTAAATTGGACTGCCAAGTTCGGTAGAGGATTGGATTCTCTAAAATAGTAAGGAGAAAAAGCAAGAGACTGTGATGCTGTATAACTAATAGAGGTACAAGATGTATGAATAATTTCTTCAGGAGTTAATTCAGAAGAACTATCACCATCACAATGATTGATTGAAATTCCAGTGGGATAGTTTATAACATTTAAGACACGGGAGGCGGAGAACCTAGAATGTTCTTTCTTACCATCGGTGCAGCTGAGGCAATCTGTAATTTCAGGTCTTGATTGTGCCTTATTTTGTTCCATAATATCACCATTTTCAGAAACTGGAACTTCATCCTGGTCATTAATTCTTCCCACTGCTTCTGTTGTGTTCATGTCTGTACTGACCACTGGTAGTCCAGGCATGAATTGGTCAATTCTGGGTTGTATTCCTTGTTTGCTGATTAATCTAATTTTTGCTGTTTGTTTTTCTTTATAATTTTTTTTTTATTAACACCTTTTGTTCGAGTCTTCGGAGGATTAATGGCCTTTATCACTAGGTTACTGCCATAGCCTTTTTTGACCTTGCCCTTTGCCCTGGATTTTCCTTTAGGCATAGAATATAAATCAAACTGCTCATCAGATATATTGATGGACTCCTCCTCCCTCATATTAACAATGTTATGCTGTTTGACACCACCAATAGGGGTTAAATGATTGATGCTCAAGTTCAGAGACTCTAGGGCCCGTTTCTTCGTAATAACCATTTTTTTTTTGTTGCTCAGAAAAAACAAATTTACTACTAAAGTTTATGTCTAGTTATATCTAAATACCTGAAGGAATGCAATTTTAATAACGTTACTGGTGTTAACCCTTGCTAGAAACACCAGCTATAAAGTCACATTTTATCAAATTTATCAAGATAGGTTAGTCAAATAACAAAGCTCTACAAAAGCAATTCAAGACAGGATAGATGTTAAGAAAGTTCCTTTGTTGGTAACACAGTCTTACAGACTCTCTATAGAAATAATCTTCTCGATGCAGGTGAGGTTCCTGGAAACATGTTCAACAAATCAAAAATGTCCCAAGTATTCCAAATCCAAAAGGTCTCTACATAGAGGTCATCGAAAAATCATCAGAAAGTCACTCAAAGAAAGAATGGACCCATTAAAGCTTCCCAAATATATGTTTAAAATACAGTACCAAATGAAAGCGTGCAGTAGCCTTGTAGAAGTGCACAGGAGACCCGTTGTAATATCTGTCCTTGCTGACCACTTGTCTGGAAGGGAAGGGTGGAATGACAGCTCACAGCTTCTTCCCAAAATGTTTACAACACAGGAACCTTGATTGTGCATTCCACTAAATTAAAAAGCAAAAGACACACTTAGGCTTCTATCAAGAGAAATATAAGATAATACCATACAGTAAGTATATATATATATATAATTTGGCTACAACAGACAATACAGACAATGCAGTAAAATCAATTATCCTAAATATTTCATTAAAGATCAAAGGTAATTAAAGATAATGCAAAAATCTATGTCGAAACATAACTTAATATATTTCTATTTTTAACTTACTCATAGATGTCGATAAGGGCTATCCCAGCAGAACACTCCACCACAATCAAACAGCACCTAACTCCTGGAGAGGCAGCAGACCTACTGCAGGTGGACAGGTTTAGCAAGGAGCTAAATAACTTGAGTATTAAAAGACGTTAACTTACTGAGGGTATTGCTCATCCCAAGTGTCTAAACATCCTAATAGGATGACTATATTACTTTAGCTTTTAAGCTCTATACTTCAAACCTGGTGCAATATCCTTCTCCACAGAAGTGTGTAGCAGGCTCACAATGGCATCTCGAATGAATCTAGACACCAAACTGGAGTCTGCACACTAAGTACACCTAGATCATGTGACAAGAATGTCTGAGTGGTGTGAAATTTAACCCTGAAAACTCTAATAACTTAATTAACTAAGTTAAAATACTAGGGCCTGGATATTCAAAGGGGTTTTGCCTGGTGCAACTCAGTTGCACTGGCGCAACCCTGCATTGCACCCCACTGGGATATTCAAATGGCGCAGGTGCAGCACAAGTCCCGATGGCGGAAACAATGTTATCTAAAGTAGCACAGATGCAGGGGATGTGCCCATGCATATCACGGACATCCGATATTCAGCCCAGGATGTACTGCGCATATGCCGGCACAACCCTGCACTGTGCCACACAGTGGGGTTCAAAGTTGAGCCCCAGAAAAGCAGGAGCAAGTCCCAGCCACCCACAGATGGGCTGCTGAATGGCATGGTGCAACACAGCAGCCGCCAGCCGTGGGTGACCACCCGCCCACCCAGAACACCATTGCTGGACACACATACCCCCCTGGTGGTTCAGTGGATCCCCCACTCACCCCGTTCAGCCGATCACGGGCTGTTGTAAAAATAGTGAATGCCCTGGTGGTCTAGCGGTAACCCCCCCTTCGCCCGATCGTGGGCTGTTGTAAAAACAGAGATATCCCTGGTGGTCTAGCGGTAACCCCCCCTTTGCCCAATCATGGGCTGCTGTAAAAACAAAGATATCCCTAGTGGTCTAGCGGTACCCCACTTCACCCGATCGCGGGCTGTTGTAATAGTAGAGAAACCCTGGCAGTTTAACGGTAACCCCCCCACCCGATCATGGGCTGTTATGAAAGAAAGAAGAGGTTACCTGGTGGTCAGTAGTACCCCCTCCACCCACCCACAGAAGTCCCCCATACCCCAACACCCCGTCCATGGCGGTGGCAGCACCAGCCATATGCCGCTTGGCACTATGAATGACAGCTGCATAAAGTACGATTCAGGTATCTATTGGTTCACATGCGGGACCAATGGGCATGCAGACCATACTGTACTGCACAGGCCCGATATGTGAATGAACATTCACCCCGTTAATTCAGCCCTTAATTTACTTTAGAAAAACTCCTTTGTCCCTTCACCCCAGATTTTTCAATCCTTTTTTCTACTTAATGCAACTTGTCTGTTCATTCATTCAGTTTAGCCAAGTGAACTAGCCTCTGGTCCAGACACCTGCTGCATCTCTAACTCTCATCCCATACGTCCGACCAGCATCTGTCCCCCCGCACTGCTCTGGCCTGACTCCATGGTGTCAACTCCTAAAAGCAGGTGGGAAAAGGGACAAGAAAAAAGACTAAGCCAGCAGGCAGAGAAAACAATAAGATGGTCTGGAAAAGCTGCACTTCTCAGGCAACAGGATAGCATAGCTTTTCAAAATTAAAACAAGCTATGCAGCCCTACAACTTGCATTTTCTCCACAAAAGTAAGTGCGTGTAGTCAACTCCAACCTTAATTGCAGAACTCCTTACGGACATGATTGTGTTAGTTTATATCCATGCCACTTCATGACCCTCCCTTCTGAGCACTCACTGGGGAACCTGCCCAGGTTGGGAACAAGGAATGTCTCATTGTAAGACTTTTATGATTTGATAGCATATTAGTCAGTCACAATAGGTGACTGTGGTTAGAACTGTTTCAATAGGTTATTAAACCAAAATAATTGTATTCCTGCCTGTGGGTATTCTGTTGTCCCCTGTGGTTCTCTGCTAGGGGTTGTTATAACTAACTACTTCTTCTTATTTTATTTATTTATTTAGGAGCCAGAAGAACTGTGGGTCACCCTGGAAACAGGATATGGGACAGCCATAAGAACTGGGGTTGCCTACAGGCCCCCAGACCACGGGGAGGACATAGACACATTACTGTTAGAAGATATACAAAACATGACAGCTAAAGGGGAGGTTCTGATAATGGGAGACTTCAACATGCCGGATACAGATTGGTCAATACCAGCAGGAACATCTGCCAGAACTAGACACATAGTGGATTCCCTGCAGGGGTGGGGCCTCAAACAACTGGTACAACAACCCACAAGAGACAGGGCTATCCTAGATCTAGTACTGACTAACAGGGAAGGGATCACAGATCTCCAGGTAGAAGGTCACCTGGGGGCCAGTGACCATCACATGGTATGGTTCAATTTGGCTACTACATCTAAATCATCCCATTCCAAGGCAAAAATATGGTACTTCAGAGGAGCTGACTTTGATAAGATGGCCAACAGAGTTAAGCTAGCCCTGGCAAAAAGAAACACAGGTGAGGGGTACAGGCAAAGTGGGCAAGCATTAAGGATGCAATACTTGAAGCAACATCCAATTGTGTTAGACAGAAAAGGAAGTGCAAAAGAAGGAAACCACTTTGGTTCTCAAATACAGTAGCAGAAAAGGTCAGAGCCAAAAGGCTGGCCTTCAGGAAATATAAGGGAACACAGCGGGATGAAGATAAGGAGGCATACCAAACTGCCCTAAGGGAAACAGGGAAGGCAGTAAGGCAGGCAAAGTCCCAAACTGAGGAAACACTAGCACGAACAGTAAAGAAGGTGACAAGACTTCTATAGATACATTAGTGAAAGGAGAAAGTCCAGAGGGGTATTGCTAAGCTTAATGGAGAAAAGGGAGCATGTGAGGAGGAGACATGTAAAAGCATCTATCCTAAATAGATACTTTTGCTCAGTATTTACTGAAGAGAAGGTAGGCAGGCCCACAGCTCAGCACCATGGACACAGGGGAGGGAGGTGAGCACTACTCCCTTCACAAAAGAAAGAGTCCTACAAGAGCTTGCTAAGCTCAGGGTGGACAAGGCAATGGGACCTGATGGCATACATCCCAGGGTACTTAAGGAGCTAAAGGTGGAACTAGCAGAGCCATTAGCAGAACTGTTTAGTGAGTCTCTGAGCATAGGAGAGGTCCCAGAAGACTGGAGAAGGGCTCATGTGATCCCACTACACAAGAGTGGTAGCAGGGAAGAGGCAGGGAACTACAGACCAGTCAGTCTTACCTCAGTAGTGGGCAAGATTATGGAGGCACTCCTTAAGGAAAGAATAGTGCAACACCTGGAATCCATAGGGGCACAGGATCCAAGACAGCATGGGTTTACAAAAGGAAGGTCCTGTCAAACTAATTTCATAGATTTCTTTGACTGGGTAACCAGGTGGTGGACCAAGGGGAGCAGTTGATGTCGCCTACCTTGACTTCAGCAAAGCTTTGACACTGTTCCACATAGAAGAGTGATAAATAAGCTGGTAGACTTGGGGTGGGTCAGAAGTTGGTCAACTGGGTGGCAAACTGGTTGACGGGCGAAAACCAGAGTGGTGGTAAATGGTATACAGTCAGAAGAGATGCAAGTCACAAGTGGGGTACCTCGGGGATCAGTCTGGGGTCAGTCCTCTTCAACATCTTCATTAGTGACCTTGCAGATGGACTAGGGGTAAGCTTGTCTGTTTGCAGATGACACCAAGATCTGCAACAGAGTAGATGATCCAGATGGGGTGGGCAGAATGAGAAGAGATCTGGATAAACTAGCAAAATGGTCAGAAGAGTGGCAACTGGGATTTAATGCAAAGAAGTGCAAGATCATGCACATAGGGAAGAGAAACCCTGAAGCCACCTATAGGCTGGGAGGGGTTATAGCAGTCACAAACGAAGAAAGAGACTTGGGCATCATCATCACTGATGACCTGAAATCATCCAAGCAGACCTCTAAAGCAGTAGGTAAGGCTAGAGGGGTGTTAGGGTGTATTAGTAGGGGTATCACAAGTCGTAAGAGGGAGGTAATAATCCCTTTTTACAAGGCACTGGTTAGGCCCCATCTGGAGTACTGCATGCAGTATTGGAGGCCACACCTTCACAAGGACATTAACCAGATTGAGGCAGTCCAGAAAAGGGCAACCAAAATGGTGCAGGGACTGCATCAGAAGACATATGAGGACAGATTAACAGAGCTCAATATGTATACCCTTGAGCAAAGGAGGGAGAGAGAGGTGATATGATCGAGGCATTCAATCACCTTAGGGCATTAACAAGGTGAAAGAGTCTAACATGTTTAGATATAAGAAAAATAGCAGGACAAGAGGACACAGCATGAGATTAGGAGGGCGGATTAAGGGGAATATGAGGAAATTCTTTTCACAGAAAGGGTGGTAGATGCATGGAATGGCCTACCTCAAGAAGTGGTGGCTATGAATACAGTGCAGGGCTTCAAACAGGCATGGGATAGGCATAAGGGAGCAATACAAATGAGTATGAATAGATAGGCCACTGACAGAGCAAAGGTCGATGGCACATTTATAAGGTAGAAAAAGAAATGAGCAGACTGGATGGGCCTTGCGGTCCTTATCTGCCATCAACTTCAATGTTTCTATGTTATTTAAAATTGGTGACCGGAAAAGGCACACTGAGCTGAGGCTCGTTTCCTGGTGCGACTTGGATGAGATTACACAATGGTTGATCGAAACATTACAGCACAAGTTACATTATGGACAATTTACAGAGATGTACAGGAGTAGCATGTGGTTACAGTACAATGTTACATTTCAGAAATTTACAGATATATACAGAGTTAAAATATGGTGAATATACAGTGTTACATAGGAGAAGCACAATCATTAAAGTCAGGAAAACATAAACATAACTAGTAGGTTTGCCTGAGATACCTAGAGACAAAAATTGAGGTCCCTTATAAGGGATCCAGAGCATAACAGGGGCAGAGTATGGGAATCAGGGGGTAACCAGCACAGGCCAGCAGAAACCTGACATTGCAGTAGGAGGGGTGTGAAAGAACAATGATGAGGATGAGGGGGACAAGCACACAAAGTCAGTTGGGGATGCAGGGCTTAGGAGCATTGGAGGCACTGGGAAGTGGGAAGGAGTCTGAGGAGTCTTTCGAGGGATGAGAGAGGGGGAAGCAAGACAAAGGTCAGAAGGAAAATTATTCCAGAGGAGAGGGAGGTGGTACAAGAAAGCGGATTGACCAGCAGTGGAGTGAGGATGAGGGATGGAGAAGGTGCATGAATCTCTATTGTGAAGTGAATAGGTTGTGGATTCAGCAGGAGTGAGACAGGAGAAGAGGTAGGGAGGAAGGGAGCCGAACTAGTACTTTGCAATGAAGGAGGTGCAATGGATGGTTCTACTGTGAGACAGGGGGTAAGGGGGAGGGGAGCATAAAGGAGACAGTGGAGGGGAGGGGATGTGGTGGCAAAGCGGCAAAAGGAGTTGATAAGAGTGTCTAGTTTGGAGAGAGAAGAGGTGGGGCTGTGCCATAGACAACATCATCATAATCTAGCACAGGCAAGATTGTCTTAAGTACTAGTTCTTATCTTGTGGGGAGAGGAAGGCTGACTTTGTGGTGGTAGAGGACTGCAAGTTTGGGCCAGAGTTTGGTGCAGATGGCATTGATGTGAGTGCAGAAATCGAGGTGGCTGTTCAGCCAGACACACAGGCATTGAAAGCAGAGCCCTTTCAAGGGGCGAGTTATCCAGGGTGGTGATCATTTGGGAGTGGGGAGGGAGGCCAGCTTCTGTCTGGTTCCAAAAACATGGCGACTGTCTTTGGTGTTGAATCCTGACACAACCAGACTAATACAGATGAATGGGCAATGGTAACAAAATCAAAAACAAAGTGCAGAGGTGATCAGATACATAATGCTTCCCCAGTACTGTTACAAAACAAATATAACCCTCTGGCAGCAGAAGACACAGATCAACAAGTAGTATGTCTCCCTGACCCACTGCAGCTTCCATCTGCTAAAAATAAAACTGATAATTTTAACCCCTGCAGTTCTTCAAAATCTGTAAAACTCCTCCCACCTAGTCCACCAACTCCTTGTATTCCTGCACCTTCCACTCTGTCCTCTACCTACCTAGTTCCCACTCACCATGCCACTAGCCCAAAACCCCAGAACTGTTCCAATCCCCAGGCAAGACAAGTGTATGTACTAGGAAAGTCAATCATTAAACACCTTGACAGAACCATCTGTAATCCTGACAAACTTAATTGCACCTGTTCTAGCTTTAGAGGGGCTAAAATAGCAGATATTACTAACATGATCCTAGAAATTCTACATGGTGTGGGAACCAACCCAATTGTAATTGTTCATGCAGGTACTAATAACATCAAGCATGACAACCCAGAACAAATGAAACATGGCTTTGTAGCACTAAATAACCTTCTTGTTGAAAGGGGCTGCATTGTATGCTTTTCAGAATAACTACCAGTTCCGAGGGCTACAGAGAGAATCACCAACAACATTAAATACATAAATGAATGGCTACGGAAATGGTGACTCAGACAAGGAATCCCTTGCATTACTCACTGGGAGAATTTTTTGGACAAATCCCCTTGTTCTGTTGGGACAGGCTGCATCTTAGCAGGAGGGGCAGTACTCTTCTAGGGAAATCCATTTCAACTATAATAAACAATATTTTAAACTAGAAAAGAAGGGGGAGAATGGGAAACTTCCCAAGTCTCTTAACACACCACATGACTATCACACCCCCGTGCAAAGTCTTCTCACGAAACAATCATTAAACTTCTCCAAAATGGCAGAACTTGAAGCCAGAAGCATGATACATAATTTTGTGATAATAGCAGTAACAGAAACCTGGTGGGACTCCTCCTTCTCCTGGTTAAAAGAAATGCAGGGTTACAAACTTTACCATAAAACAGACTGGGCAAACAGGGTGGTGGGGTCTGCATCTATGTAAGAGATTACATTCCTTCACATGAAACCCAATTCAAAACTGAAACTGAAAGCATCTGGGTAACCATTCAATTCAAAGAACAGTCCCAAATAACAACTGGCAACTGCTATAGGCCCCCAACTTCTGATTTAGACTACATAACCAAATTATTACAAGACATCTCCAATCTATCAGATAAAGGTGATGTCATTATACTGGGTGACTTTAATTTGTCCAGTATAAACTGGACATCCATATATGGCACTAGCCAGCATGACAAATTATTTATGACATGCCTTGCAGAAAATGGCCTTACACAACTTATTACCCTGCCTACAAGACAGTGGCATCATGCCTATAGGGCCTGAGGGGCATGTGCCTCCCCAATATAATTGATCAAACAGGAAAACAGTATGTTTTATTATTTTATTTTCCACAATCATAATGTACAAAACAATGTATGCTTTTTTAAAAGCAGTCTTTCGCGGTAAGGATGGAGTCAGTAACCTGCAACAGGGAGGTAATAGTGGAGTGTTGTTTGTGATAACCTGATGGCACAGGTGATAGAGAGTTATTTGAGGAGAGAAAGTCAGAGAGCTTTGCTAGAATGAGGGATTCCTGGACTTTGGCAAAGGAGGGGAAGAGATCGATGGGTCTGTAATTTCCAGGAGATGAGGGTCACCACCCTTGTGTAGTGGTAGGACTTTGGCTGATTTTCAGGCATTGGGAATAGAATTTCTTTCAGCTTTGGAAGCATCTAACTAGGATAGACTGGAGGAAAAAATGACAGTGTCATCTGCATACATATGCATGTTAGAGGAATGACAGACTGAGGGAAGATTATTTATAAGTATATAAGTTGTGTTGACAATGATGTGCGTCTTGTCAGTGCTTCTAGTCTTTGCTCCTTGTTAGCTCACTCAATGTTATTCTCTGTTTGTACTCCATATACTTGTTATTTTGCAAATCACTTTACCTGTATATTCTAATTTGTTGTTCTTTTTTACTGAGTCCAGCTGTGCTAATCTCAAATGTATTATGTATTTTACTGATGTATGTTTTGTTTAAGACAATTGTACTCACAGAAACATAGAAACATAGAGGTTGATGGCAGATAAGGACCGCAAGGCCCATCCAGTCTGCCCATTTCTTTTTCTACCTGGGCAGGATGTGAAAAATTACAGCTGTACTGTTCATAAGGAGGTGTGAAAAAATGGCAGTGTTGAAAATCTGGCATGAAAATATTGCAAATTTGCGAAGTTACAAGGGTGCGTGTAAACTGCACAATGCATGCTTGTAACACCGTCATTTTCATGGATTTTGACTTCTGGGGGAGGAGGACTTCCTACTCAGCATGGTTGCTTCTTTCAATTTCTGCACATCAGGCACATTATGCTACCTATGATAGGTTTCTGTGGTCCAGGCTAGGTCAACTCCTAGCCTCTTTGCCTGATTTGGAGGTAACCAGACAAGCCATTTGCACTCTCACCATGCGTGGGCTGGAGCTAGCAGGCACCAAGCGAGGGCATCTTACGATGCTAGCGAGGTAACTTCCAGGGTCGTAGGGACAGTGATCTGCACTAGGCGAATGGCATGGCTGTGTCTTTTCCAGTCATCTCCCTTGGCCCGGCATAGGGTGATTTCCTCTGTGTGCTGGAGAACCCATCTTTTCTCCCATAGAGTGAGGCAGCGTCTGTCGGGGCAACATCCTGCCCCCTCCGGGGGGGTCCCAGTCTCACTCTCCCCAGTCTTGGACCTGTCCAGACCCATGAAGGTTCTCTCTACCAGTGTGCCACCCACTGAGAGCTAAGGGACTCAGTCCTTTAGGGACTAGGGCCTCCTTTGGGGAGGCTCGGTACTCACCCAAAGGTGATGAATGGTGAAGATTGACAGAGATAAGATATGAAAATTATGTACCTACCATAATTCCTAATCTTTCTGTGTACCTTCACCATTCATCACAATCCCACCCTCCATCCACATGGGGCCTCAGTTTCTGGATCCCCTTCCCTCTGTGTGCCCCTCTTTTCCCCCTTCCTTTCCGATGGTCAGGAGCAGGCTGACCTTGGGCGCACAGTGGGATTTTTACTCCTGACAAGAGGGGAGAGGGATCGGGGGAGGGGGCACTTCTCTCTTCAGTGCTTCGGCTCTACTCCTGTGGGGTGGGAATTGGTGGCTGCCCTCTCTTCTTTTCTCTCTCTCCTCCTCTGTCCTACTCCATTCTTGTCCTTAGGGACTCATCCTTCAAATTAATTTTAGAAACTGTTTTTTCTTACCTCCAAATTTGGTTTCAGGGGGAGTACAGCCCTGTATCCTGTCTTTCTTCCAGAATAGCTGCTTCTGCTTATGTTGGAGTTTATTGCCAGTGATTCTGTGCCTTGAATTCTGGCAGTGCAGCCTTCTGGCTACTCCTTCACAGTTCCTATACAATCTGAAGGCAGGTCAAAAGGTTCAGGGTATGTCCTTCCCCTCGCTATTTCTAATTTTTCCCTTCCTCCCTCCCTCTTCTTATGCTTCCAGAGATTGGGGCCCCTTCCCAATCTCCTTAGAATTCTAACTCTCCTTCTGTCCTCTCCGTCATTTATTTCTCCTTTTAGTTGGTATATATTTTCCTTTGTCTGTCCCTTGGATTTCGTTGTCCCTCCCTCCCTACGCTTTCTTACTCTACAGCGACTCAGAACTGGCAGGAGGGCTGGGTCAATGACACCTAACGGCCAACCCATGAGCCACACAGTGCGTCGGCCTCGAGGTCAGCGCCGATGGTGCATCGATTCCGCCCATCCAAAAAAATAAAAGATCCCGTGGGGTCGTGACCTCTGGCCATATTACCCAAAGGTGATGAATGGTGAAGATACACAGAAAGATCAGGAATTATCGGTAGGTACGTAATTTTCATTTCCTGTAAGTGTGCCTGTTTTTGAGCTAGTCTCCTCTTGTATGTGCTGCTGAATGGCAGTAAAAAGTGAAGGCCTAGATGTCAGTGTGGTGTGGTTTTCTTACTACCAAGACCCTTGTGTGTTTAAGGTACTTATTTTTGGCCACCAAACACAACAAACTGGCAACAATGGATGGTGGACATTTTAATAGCTCCAGCTTACTGAATGATGTCATTTTGTGACTTTCTGCATTGGAGGCAAGCAAGCAATTTGGAACTGTGCAATATCATGGCAACTTCAGCCAGCTCTGAAATTTTTACAGGAACAGACTGGGATACATTTTCCCAGTGGTTTGATCAGTGGTTATTACTTAATCCTGTCATACAAGTTGCTAATGATGAGCAACAGGATAAGCTTATTCGAGCTGCTTTTTTTGACTTTCTTGAGGAGTGAAACCTTCAAACTTTTATGTAGTCTGTGTGAACCGGACCAGCCAGAGGATTTGTCATATCAACAGCTAAAGGTTAAATTGAATGCACAATAAAGTTTAACAACTTTCCCAAGGGCTGAACGTTACAAATTCTACAGTTACCAGCAGAAACCAGGTTAGTCATTACAATAGTATTTGGCTGAGATCAAACGCTAAGCTCTCATGTGTGAGTGGAGCAGGGAGCATCTTGAATCTAATCTAGCTGATAAGTTTGTTATGGGGTTGAATAATGAACATTGTATTCAGCAGTTACTTTCTGTAAGTATCAAGAAGTCTACTGAGGAACTTTTGCAGTTGGCACAAATGTATGAGGCTGCAGAAAATGAAGCACATACTAAGATGGACACTAAAAATGAGGTACAAGTAGCTGCAGTAAACCTCAAATTGAAACAGCTCAAACCTAAGTCTAAGCCACTGTTTTCAAAGAAAAAATTCAACCACTCCACCCAACTGGGTGTTTAAACAGTGGGGTGCCACAGGGATCAGTGCTGGGACCGGTACTATTCAATATCTTCATCAGTGACATTGCGCAGGACCTAGAAGGCAGAATTTCACTGTTCGCTGATGACACAAAGCTCTGTAACAGAGTAGACACACCAGAGGATGTAGACAGAATGAGAAGGGACCTGCAGAAACTTGAAGAATGGTCAGGGGTTTGGCAGTTGAAATTCAATGCAAGGAAGTGCAAGATAATGCATATGGGGCACAAAAACCCTGGCACAATATATCAGTTGGGGGGGTGAGGATATAGCATGCACCAAGCAGGAAAGGGATCTTGGAGTTATCATCTCTGATGACCTCAAGGCAGGGAAACAGTGTGACAAGGCAGCAGGTAAAGCAAATAGGATGCTGGGATGCATAGGCAGGGGCATCACCAGCAGGAAAAGGGAGGTCATAATTCCACTATACATGACACTAGTGAGGCCGCACCTGGAGTACACTGTGCAGTTCTGGAGACCTTACCTACGTAAGGACATAGACAGGTAGAGAAGGTTCAGAGGAGGGCAACAAAGATGGTGCATGGATTGCATCACAAGTCCCTATGAGGACAGGTTGAAGGCACTGAACATGTACTCCCTGGAGGAGAGGAGGGAGAGGGGATATGATAGAGACATACAAGTATCTTACAGGGAGGAACAGGGTGCAGGATGCACTATTTTTAAGCGAAAAAGATGTTCCAGGACTAGAGGCATGGGATGAAGTTGGAGGAGGTGATTCAGAGAACGTGAGGAAGAATTTCTTCACAGAGCGGGTGGTGGACAAGTGGAACACCCTGCTAGAGGAAGTAGTGGGGGCTGAAACAATCACAGGATTTAAGAATGCATGGGATAGACATAAAGGAATTCTGGAGGTCAGGGGTAAGGGGCAACAGACTTCCTGGAAAACATAAACTGAACTTACAAACTTAAATGGGCAGACTGGGTGGGCCATAGGCCCTTATCTGCCAACACTGTCTATGTATCTATGTATGTAACTGCTGGCCAGTACAAATGTGCATCACATGGGTTGTCTCAGCATAGCAGGAACCAGTGTAAATTCAGAAAAGTTCAGTGTCATGCATGTAAACATCAGGGGCATATTGTTAAGGTTTGCAGGAGGAGGAGGAGAACAGTGGTAGTCAGTTCGGAGAGCCCAGACAGTGTGGTGATTTCTATTGCACCACAAATGCAGACTAAATATGTTCCTCCTTTCTATGTGTTACTTCAATTGCCACAATTGAGGCATCAGTTGCATTTAATGGTAGAATCTGCTTCTCCAGTTATTTATTAACCATCAAACATGGTCTGATCTGGATAAGCCTCCATTGTCTCCTTGTAATAAGTTGCTTCATGCATTTGAAGAGCAACCAATTCAGCCACTGGGCTTGTTTACTATGTTGGTACGCTGGACTGATTCTCCTGGTACACCTTTAACTTTTCTGGTTTCAAAAAAGGGTGTCAACATTTTGGGCAGAGATGCCCAGGTTCTTGTAAACATTCATGTTGATCCAGCAGATTTTGTCCTACTTGCTGCTGTCCAGGTATGACAAAGCAGTAATCTGCCCAAGTTTGGGGAGATTTTACACGTGTCCAAAGTTGTGGAAAGACCTGGGATGTTGCACAGCAGCTAAAGCCAAGCTAGTTACAAAGCCAAATGCAGTTTCTAAGTTTTGTAAACCACAGAAATGCCCTTTTGCCTTTAAACCAGTCGTTGGGGCAGAATTGGACAGACTGGAAAAAGCGGGTGTGCTGGAAAAAGTTTCAAGTTCAGATTGGGCCACTCCAATTGTGGTGGTGTCTAAACCAGGTATTAAGGTTTGAATATGTGGAGATTTTAAGGGGACACTTAATCCAGTACTTAGCATAAATGTATTTCCTTTACCCTTACCAGAGGAACTTTTTCATAGACTGAATGGTGGTGTGGGGTTCTCTAAACTGGACCTCACTGATGCATACCTTCAAGTGGAGCTAGAGACAGACTCTCAGAAATCTGTAGTGATTAATACATACCAAGAACTGTACAAGTACAAACGGTTATGTTTTGGCCTTAGTTTCACACCTGCTATTTTTCAAAAAGTGATTGAGCAAACGGTGGGTGATATACCAGATGTTGCTTGTTATTTGGATGACATCATTGTCACGGGCAAGACAGAAGCTGAACATTCACTTAACTTACAAAAGATTTTAGAGAGATTGCAACAGAGTGGATTTAGACTTAGAAGAGAGAAATGCCAATTTTGTCAACCAAGTGTCACGTATTTAGGTCACACTATTGACAAAGATGGAATTTGTCTGAATGATGAAAAAAAAAAAGCCATTGTGCACATGCCTGAACCTCAGAATGTTTCAGAGTTGCACTCATTCTTGGATATGGTGTGCTACTATGACTGTTTCACACCTGGCACTAAATGTGCTATCCTAAATGAACTATTACATAAGGGTACTCCATGAAAGTGGACCAAGGGCTACAGTAAGGCAGTCCGAGCCATCAAGCTCTCTCTAACCAATGTAAATACTTTAACTCATTATGATCCTAACTTACCTACCACATTGGCCTGTGATTTATTTATTTAGTTTTTGTTTACTGGGTAAGCACCATAGCCAAGACATGACTATTTTCAGGCATGACCCAGGAGATTACAGTGGGTAGGAAAACTTAGAGAAAACATACATTTGCATTACATACATTTTGCCAAAATCAGGGATAACTACATCGATGCAGCATAAGATAAAAAAATTACACAATATGCAGACGTAGATTGATAATAGGTAGGTGTAAGCAGGGAAGAATACATACATTTTGACTTTTGTAAGTTCCTCAAAGACGCAAAGATTTCACAAGTAGCTGACATGTGTGGCCAAAAGGCATAACAGTAGTATATCTTTCGTGACTATATCTTATTCCTTTTATCAAAACACGGGGTTGAGAGCAGTTAGACACAACAATAGAGCATATCACATAAGTGCTTATAGTCTGAGCTAGAAGAGCTAGACAGAGAATAGTATGTAGCAGTTGGGGATATGAGGGAGAAGGAAACAGATGAAGGGTTCAAGAGGGTTTGAAGCAGGTACAGGAGATCTGGCTGAAGAGGAAGGAGTGAAAATTACTTTTAAACAGGGCATGTGTAGGGCTAGGTGAACCTCAAGAGGCAGGGAGTTCCAGAGTTTGGCCGTCGAGTAAGAAAAGACAAGGGTGCCTTTGTTTGATTTACATCTTGGTATTTTCAACAATGCTATATTAGCTGAGCAGAGACCATGGGAGGGGGCAGCGGAGTTAATAGGGAGGTCAGTGAGACTGGGATGTTGGTTCTGACGACATTATTGGTCAGTGATCCAAGAGCGAGAGTATAAGCATCAGAAGGGGGAAGCCAGTTCAGATCCGCGTAAAGCAAACAATGGTGTTTTGACCAGGGAGAAGTCAAGGCATACCTACATATGTTGTTATAAGTGGCATCCCACTTCCTAAGGAGAGTTGTGGATGCATTGAGATAAGTGACTACCCCATAAGATAAAGACGGGAGTAAGATTCCTCGAGCTATGGCTAATCTAGCAGACTGCGTTAGGATGTAGCTGGTTTTATAGGCTACACCAATTTTATCATTAACTGATTTACAAGTAGACATTATATGCTTGTCAAAATTAAGATTCTCATCAAGTAGTACTCCTAGATATTTAAATGAGTGGACTAGATCCAGAGTCATCCCATCCTGCCCTGTGACTTTGAAGAGGTCCCGGTTGTTATTTAATTTAGATGCAGTGCCAAACAGCATCGGTAATCATTTTTTCAGCATTAAGGATTAGTTTGTGTTGGAACAGCCGTGATTGAATAGATTTGAGAGCAGTAGTGAGGGTCAAGTTGATGTGGTGTATATTTTTATCACTACAGTATAAGACCAGGTCGTACGCGTACAGGCTAGTCCTGTAGATATAGGAGCTGTCATTTTCCATACAGATCCAAAAAGAGTGGAGAAGCCGATAGCCCATGCTTCACGCAAACTCACTGCAGCTGAAAGGAATTATGCCCAGATTCAGAGAAAGGCATTAGCAATTGTATTTGGAGTCCAGAAATTTCTTCAATACTTGACCCCTGGTTGTAAACTTGCAAACCATTACCTCTGATATAGAAACAGCTATTGAATTTAACAATTACTTCTCTACTGTCTACACACATAAGTCAGATACTATAACTATTCCCCCTATTACTGACACAAACACAGAAAAGACTTCAGGAGATTATATAAAAAATGCAATTAACACTCTCAAAAAACACACAAGCCCAGGACCTGATGGAATCAGCTCTAGATTCCTAATAGAAACAAAAGATGAAATCATCCAACCATTAAAAATATTATTCAACAAATCTCTGAACGAGTCATCAGTGCCAAACGAATGGCACACTGCAATAGTTACACCAATTTTTAAAAAAGGCTCTCAGTCAAAGACTGAAAATTACAGACCCATAAGTCTGACGTCCATCCCATGCAAACTTATGGAAAAAATCATTAAGATCAAAATTGAGCACGAATTAGAAATATTAAAAATATCTGATATATACCAGCATGGGTTTAAACATGGTTTCTCATGTGTAACTAATCTTATTTCTTTCTACGAGCATATCAGTTACCATTTAGATAATAATACACCTATGGACGTCATATTACTCGATTACAGCAAGGCATTCGATAAAGTCTCTCATTCTTTATTGATTAAAAAACTCATCAAAATAGGATTATCACCAATATTAACTTCCTGGATAAATCAGTGGCTGAATAATAGAACACAGAGAGTCAGGGTTAATAATGTAATGTCTGGAGAGAGGGGGGTGAGTAGCGGGGTCCCCCAAGGTTCTGTGTTGGGGCCTGTTCTCTTTAATCTTTTCATAGGGGACATGTACATATCCAGTAATAATAAAATGGTGACATTTGCTGACGACACCAAAATTGGGGGAAAAGCTATTAGTCTAACCAAGGACTCTGGCTTACAAGCAGAATTGCTGCGAATTGAACAATGGGCATCCACAAATGAAATGTATTTCAATGTTTCTAAATGTGCAACCCTTCATCTGGGAAAAAACAATCCATCATAAACATATTACTTAAATAATTTGGCTATTAAAACCTCCTTGATAGAAAAAGATTTAGGTGTCTTAATCAATAACAACTTGTCTTCTTCATCGCACTGTACTAAGATAGCCAATCAAGCAAAAGTCACCCTTAGAAGGATCAATAAAACATTCATAAATAAAACTGAACAGTGTTTACTCCCACTTTACAGATCTCATGTCAGACCATATCTGGATTATTGTTCCCCCTTTTGGAACCCTTACCTAATCTCTGATATTAATAAAATCGAAAGTATTCAACATAGAGCAACAAAATTAATACCGTACCTCTCTAAGCTTGATTACACCACTAGACTAGAACAAACAGGTCTACAATCGCTGTCTCAAAGAAGACTTAGAGGGGATTTGTTATTATTATTTAAAATCACAAAACATTCAGACCAAATGCAAAATTGTGGACTAAAATTTTCTACTAGAAAAATAGTTGCAAGATTACACAATAGACAACTAGAAATTATGAAAGCAAAAAACAAATAAAAGAATGAACTACTTTACTATAAGAGCACCTAAAATATGGAACAAACTGCCTCAGGAAATAGTTGACTCACCCAATATTTTGACTTTTAAAAATAAACTAGATAAATGGTTAATAAATCAGGGATTTACTTAATGATCCACAAACGTGGAGGACAAACCATGATGGGCATATCGCCTTTGTTTGTCCCATACTACCAAAGTACCAAAGTACTTGCTAGGTCACAGGTTTCACCTGAAGACAGGTCACAAGCTACTAGTGACAATTTTCAGTCCAGAAAAAGGAATTCTAGAGACAGCCACTAGCAGTCTTCAACGATGGGCATTAATTTTGTCTGCCTATAATTTCGAGGTTACATACCAACCAATGGACCAGCATGGAAATGCGGATGCCCCTGGTGAGGTTTATATATTTATTTATTTAACAGACTAGGATTACAACCTTTGAGTCAGGGACTAATTTACAAATGCTCCGCGTCAGAAAAACAAACATAAACACTTAATACATATAGACATAGAATGGCAGCTAAAGGTTACAGTTCTTTTAGTTATGCAATATTGTAGAATCAAGATCAGCTCTACATTGCATTGAACATGTTACCGAGTGCTGTATTTTACAGTTTTCAAGAGAACAATAAGTTTACTGATACAGGGAAGGAGTAACAGGTTTGATATTTACAGCAAAGTAAAGAATTAGACAGATACCTTGTGAGTGCAGCCAAAGAAGGCATTGTTAATAGGTAATGTTTGGTAGCCCTATCAGTAGGAGCTAAGTGGCGGGGTGGTCCCATAAGATGATAGATAGATGACCCAGCACTAGCTGGTACATTGGCAGTGCCGTAAAGCGAGAATGTGCTCTTTGAGGGTGACTTGAAAGGTCCTAATTTGGAGATGGAGGAAATATCAGAGGGGAGTTCATTGTACCAGGCTAGGGCCCTGTGTGGGAATGACCTTTGGGCTAAGGAGGTTCTAACCTTCAGGATGGACCACACCTGTTGGTTGGCTGTGCGGGTGTTCACCGAGGCGTGGGAGGATAGGAGAGAGGCAGAAACCCCCAAGGGGGTAAGCCCCAGGTGTATTTTCTTTGTGAAGAGACATGTTTGATAAAATAGCCTTTCATCCAGGGTCAAGAGATTTGTCAGGGCATATAGGGTACAGGTATGGATATGCTTGTCTGCCCCAGGTAAGGAGTCTGCATGCTTTGTTTATGGCAAGGCGTTTTTTGTTTTAGGACTGTGTGGTCAGCAGCCGAGTAGATAGTGAGCCCATAATCAACTAGGGAGAGGACTGAGGAGGTGACAGCCAGATTAAGGGCTTCCGGAGATAGGCAATCCTTGTGCTGATACAATAGGCCTATACGGACATTTATGGCTGATGATAGAGTGTCAATGTGTGAATGGAAGGAGAGGCTGGAATCAAATGTAAGGCCCAAGTATTTATATGTATGGACCTGTTCTAGAGGAAGGAGAGAGTGGGAGAGGATTGTTGGCTGCGCATTCTTGGCCTTATTCTGTCGATGGGCAAAGAGCATAGTCTTTGTCTTTTTTACATTGACCACAAGTCTTTGGTCTGTGAGCCAGTTTTCAATCTGGTTGAATGTGTGTTGGAAGGAGGACTGCAATACTGTGGGATCTGGGTCCAAGGCAAAAAGAACCACGTCATCCGCATAGAGAAGTAGGTTGCTGGAGCAGGAATTGGGCAAGGTGTTTAGGTAGATGCTGAATAATAGAGGTCCGAGGGTGGAGTCCTAGGGAACCCCAGAGTGGACTGGCAGGGTGGTTGAGAGGGTGTTGTTTATTTTGACACATTGTGATCTAGCTGTGAGGTAACTGGTAAACTAGGAGACGGGTCCTTGGGACAGACCTATGTGGCAGAGTGTGCTTAAGAGTAAGGGGTGGGAGACTGTATCAAAGGCCTTTGACAGGTCAATGAAGACAGCTCCTGCTAGGTGTTTTCTATCCAGGGCAGAGTGAATAAAATTAGAGATCTCAGTGACAGCCACAGTTGTACTGTGCCCAGATCTGAAGCCATGCTGCTCCCTGCAAAGTAGGTTATGAGCAAGTAGGTACTCAGTGAGTTGGGTGGCTATAGTTTTTTTGCGGGCTTTGAGAGTGGTGGGATTATGGATATGGGACAGTAGTTATTGGGGGAGGTGCTGTCACCAATCTTCAGTATTGGGGTGACTGTGGCAGTCTTCCAGGCTGCGGGGAACTGCCCCAGACTTAGGAAGCAGTTAATGAGGTCAAGTCAGTGGGGAGAGGACTGTATCTAGTACTAGATGTAGGATTCTCATATCTAAAGAATCTTTGCAATAGCAAGAGCCACTGAGTGCTTTCATGAGAAAAGGCCTTGCCTCATTCATAGAAATCACCCTGAGATGGAAGGGGATGCTGGTGTTTGGGGCAGGTTGCAGGAATGAGGTCGAGAATTGTTGGGAGCACTGCACTAAGGTCAAAGAATG
This sequence comes from Neoceratodus forsteri, assembly GCA_016271365.2. Taxonomy (NCBI): domain Eukaryota; kingdom Metazoa; phylum Chordata; order Ceratodontiformes; family Ceratodontidae; genus Neoceratodus; species Neoceratodus forsteri. The sequence goes on along the minus strand of CM057451.1, from coordinate 896,383,875 downwards.
ATGAGAGTTGAGGCAGTTGGTGATGGCCAGCGGGTCGGTGGTAGGGACATTGTTAACAGTTAGTGGGGGGGGGGCCCAGGATTTGCTACTGAGTTCCTTGATATTGTCCCAGAACAACTGAGCATTCCCCCAGGAGGAGGCAAAGATTGTTTTTTGTAGTAGCCCAGTTTGGCCTGTTTAATGGCCCTAGTGCACCTGTTACGAGCCACTTTATAGGCTTGCCTGTCCACCTGCATGCCAGATATGACTGTTTTATGCCAGAGATCATCTCTGTGCTTTAGCTGTTGGAGCACTGCAGGCATGACCCAGGGGGCATTACGTTTCTTGGATTGCAATTTGTTAGTGGGGCATAGATTCCACATGCTTTATTAAAAGAACAGGTGAAATAATCAAGGGCTTCATCTATAGTAGGGGCCAGGAGATGGGGGACCAGTCCCATTGAGTTAAGTATTTTCTTAGTTTTCTGAGGCCTCTGGGTCAGAGATGCTGCCAGGCAATATAGTTTGGTTTGGGTTTCTCCTGAAGACACGACCAGGAAAAGAGGATGGGTGAGTGATCGCTTAGGAAATCTGGAAGGACCACCAGGTCAGAGATTCTGTGGGGACGGTTGGTGAGGAGAAGGTCAAGTAGGGTGCTAGAGCCATTAGTGGGGTTCACCCTGGTAGGTTGGCTGATCAGCTGGGTCAGGTCCAGTGCAGCGAAGGTGTCCTTGGTGTGGCAAGCCAAACTGGAAAGCCAGTTCACATTAACATCTCCAGCTATGATGTGTTCTGTTTTGGGGAGGAAGCTGGAGCTGTAGTTAGCAAGGGATTGTATAGCAGAAGCTTGGTTTCTTGGGGGGAACGTATGTGACAGTAAGAATTATAGGGGATCTGGAGTAAGTTTTAATGATAAGGCTTGGGCACCATGGTCTAATGGAGGTATTGGAAGGGCTTGGCATATCATGGAGTCCGGACGTGCACAGCAAACCCCCTACCACATTTGCCCATTCTGTCGGCTCTGTGAAGGGTGAAGCCAGGGAAGGCAACCAAAAAATCAGCTGTTTTTTTGGACAGCCAGGTTTCTGTCAGTGCTAGGACATCTGGCTGATGTTGCAGTATCCAGCAATGGAGATCTGCTGTCTTTTTGGTTAAGCTGCAAATGTTCATTGCAGCTATTCTAAGACCGTGGTGCGATAGGCTAGGGCTGGGCGAGATGGGGCCTGGGTTAGGATGAACATTTCCCGAAATTAGTAGAAGTGTGGCAAAGACTCTAGGGAGAGCAAAAAATCATTGCCTTATTGTGAAAGGATAGCTGCCACCTAGTTATAGTGCGGGTAGTACAAGGGATGGCCAGGGTGATAAGGGTTGGAAAAGATAGGGATGTGATCCGGCATGGAGGTTGATGGTGGCACATGGCTGCAGGGAGATATTTGGGGAGGATAGGGAATGCAAGAGAGGTAGTGGCAGTGTGGGTGGCAGTTGGTGGTGGTTCATAGGGGTGGGAGGTGTGAGAAGAAGACCCTTGAGGGGAGGGCTAAGGGGTCTGAGAAGTAGGATAGTAAGAGCGATCAGTAGGATCCTGGGTGGTCTGCGTGACAATGGGTAGCCAGCAAGTGGTGATAAGTGTCAGTGGCCCAGTGTCGGTATAAGGGAGGCACTCCGATACCCATAATTGTGGTGGTCTCTATAGCACAGCGATAGGGTGACTGACTATGGTTTGTTAGGGTGTAGTAATTTGCTTTAGGGAAGAAGGACCCAGGATGAGAAGTGCTTAAGGGGAGAGCAGTGGAAAGAGGAATGCAACTTCCAAGAATTGTTGCCCTCTAGTGGCTTTGCAGTATAATTTGCAAATGGAAAAGTAGACACAAAAAAAAAAAGCGTATTAAAAAAGAGACAGCACAGGAATGGTAGAGCCAAGAGCTAATAATAGAAGAGGGAGTAGCGTTATGCCTAATCAGAGCTCAGGAGCAGCAGTAGTGCAGCCAAATGGTCTGAAAGGCAAAAAGCGCCAAGTTCAATCCTGTTGGTAGCTGTGGGCTGCTTTTCCAAATGTGTACCTGGTTGTAGGCCGAGAGGCAGGTGGGTCAGCGCAAAACAGCCGTTGGGTTCAGACCAGCTCCTGCAGATTGCAGGAGGAGGCAGTCACCCGTTCTGAACAGGATGCCTGTGGAATGGAGAAGGGTCTGTTAATTTAAGGCCAACAGGGACCATGGGCACTAGAAACCTCAGCCCCAAGCAAACAAGGAGATAATGGCAGGGGGAGGTTTTCAGGGCAGGGCAGACAGATTATTAATGCAGCTGAACAACACCTTCATAAAAGAGCTGTTACACTTGGGGGATGCTTACTGTAGCTAGCTGCAAAGCCAGGAAAAAAAAAATCACAGGACATAGAGGGGAGATAGCATGCACACAGGAATTGTGGTCTGATAGTTCAGAAGAAAAAACATATTGGACACAGGGACTAGAGCAACAATGATCAAGCTCTTAGTTTAAGCAGTTGAGTCCTTAGGGTGCCTTACAGCCCACTTTAGACACAAACAGGATTTATAGAGTAGGACAGGGGAAAAAGAGTGCAGGTGTCTATAGTTGGTTAGTGGAAGAAGAATGCAAACAGCCTACATACTCTATGCTGGTAACATCTACAGACTGCAGTTATTAACTATTCTAAGCAGTAAAAATCAACAGGCTAGAAAATTAACAATATCCAACTACCAATATCCAGAGAAATGGAGTTCGATGTGGGGCTTAAAGAGGAGCCATTAGTATGCCAGGTGGGGCCAATGACATTGCAAAAGCGACTAGTCAAGATATAATTTTGAAACAAGTGTCTCAGTATAAGCTTGAGGGTTGGCCACAAGGCACTACTTGTTCGGCTGCACTACAACCCTACTATACAAAGAGACAGCAGTTGTCCATTGCTGAGGGGTGTCTTCTATGGGGATTGCATGTCATAGTATCCCAATGTTATCACTCAAATGTGTTGACTCTTTTGCATGCCGGCTATCCAGGCATTGCTAAAATGAAATCCCTGGCCAGACTTCCCGTATAGTGGCCTTCCATTGACAGAGACTTATACCAGGTTGTGCAAAGATGTGAAGGTTGTGCTGTACCAATGGGAAATCCGGCAAGAGCTCCAATTTACCATTGGGAATGACCTGAAAAGCCCTGGCAAAGGTTGCATATTGATTTTGCAGGATCCTATTTAAATTCCATGTGGTAACTCTTAACTGATGCTTATAGTAAATGGCCAGAAATTCATCAAATGTCTTTGACAACTACTAAGAGTACCATTAAGTTGAAATCTATCTTTGCTACCCATGGTTTTCCGCAAGTGATTGTCTCGGATAACGGACCACAGTTCACGTCTGTTGAATTCCAAGCATTTTGCCAGCAACGAGGTGTCTGCCATATTTTCTCACCTCCCTACCATCCAGGTTCAAATGGAAAAGTGGAACGCCTAGTTCAGACTTTTAAAAAGAGTGTGGACAAAGCTAATCCTTCTACACCAATGGCAATGCAAATAGCCCTTTTGGACTTTCTTGCAATGTATCGAACAACACCATATTGTGTCACAGGAATATCCCCTGCAGAGTTGTTGTTTGGACATCAGATTCTAACTCAATTGGATCTTCTTCACCCTCTAGGCTATAAGTCAGTAACTGAAATGCTTCCTAAGACCAGATCCTTCAAACCCAATGATCTTGTGTGAGTCAGGATGTATGCAGGCCCAAAGAGGTGGATAGAAGACGTAAGGGAAAAAAGTTCATAAATGTTGTCTATAGTGTTCGACTCACTAACCAGCGGAGAGTGAAAAAACATGTGGACCAATTATGTACTAGAACTGAGACAGAACAAAAAAAGGATATCCAGAGTCAGGGTAGTGATCCAGCATTATTTGTTCCAGAACAAGAACAGGAAGAGACAGTGGAACCACAGCGTTTGAATCAAGATATGGCTAATGCTAATCAGATTCCAGTGCAACAGCTTTGAGTCCTACTACATCGGTCAGAACGTATAAGACATCCACCAATGAGAATGGACTTGTAGAGATATAGCCTAATGACATAGACTAATTAAAAGGGACATTGCAGTAATAACTTTAATAGTTTCATATTACTACTGAATTATTGATTTAAGTGTTTCCTAGCTAAGTCAGGAGGGATTATTATGTGTAGTATAGCTTTAAGAAATGTTAGAGACAGTACAACTTTAAGAGAATGTGCATTTCCTGAAAGTGTGCCTGTTTTTGAGCCAGTCTCTTCTAGTATGTGCTGCTGAATGAAAGTAAAAAGAGAATAATAATAATAATTTTATTTATATAGCACCTTTCAATATATCAAGGCACTGAACAAGTTAAAATCATAAATTCAAATTTCAATACAAGACATCAAAACATATAAAAATACATCATAAAAACATAATAAATTACAATAAAATTCCAATCATATTACAACTAACTTAACTATCCAAGAAGGCCATTTTCCATAAATATGATTTTAATTCTTTCTTAAATATCTCCACGGAAGTGCACTCCCGTAACCGGCATGGTAGAGAATTCCAAAGAGTGGGTGCAGCATGAGAAAATGCTCTGCTACCTGAAGACTTTAAACTCACTCTTGGAATCTCCAACAACCCCATGTCAGCCGAGCAGAGTGATCGACCAGGGCAGTAAGGGACCAGTAGGTCTTTTAGATAGGACGGACCCTGATCGCGAAGGGCTTTAAAAGCCAATAAAATGACTTTAAAGGTGATCCACCACCGTATAGGAAGCCAGTGCAGTTCGCGCAGCACCGGGGTAATATGACAGGACCTACTTGTCCCAGTCAAAACCCAGGCTGCAGCATTCTGCACCAGCTGTAGGCCGCGGATTTCAACCCCAGAAAGCCCAAAGTAAAGGGCGTTGCAGTAGTCTAGGTGCGAGGACACAAAGGCGTGGACCAACTTTGTCAAGGAGTCAGACGGAACAAGGTGCTTAACCCTGGCAATATTCCTAAGACGGTAAAAGGAAGTCCTGACGATGGCTGACACCTGAGATTGAAAAATCAGTCTATCATCAAGGATCACCCCAAGGTTACGCACCTGTTCAGAGGTCGGGAGTGACACGCCGCCAAGAAAAATTCCAGAAGGCGCACCAGTACACGACCTCTCAATCTGACCACCCGGGTCCACCACCAAAACCTCAGTCTTCTCCGAGTTCACACTTAACCAACTAGAATCCATCCAGTCTTGGATTTCCCCAGACAGTTGTTAAACACCAAGAGAGCTCCATCCTGGTGGGTGCAAAAGACAGGTATAGCTGGGTGTCATCTGCATAGCAGTGAAACCTCAGCCCACATGTCTTATAATGTTTCGAGGGCAGCATATACACTGCAAATAACATGGGTGACAGCACAGAACCTGAGGCACCTACACAACAAAGAAGACTGGGCGGAGGAAAAATCCTCTACACAACTCTTTGTGATCTCCCAGTAAGGAATGAAGTGAACCATTGCAGAACGGTTCCCGACATTCCGCAGATTTGCCTCAGGTGTGTTAACAACACCACGTGATCCACAGTGTCGAAAGCTGAAGAAAGATCAAGAAGAACCAGGATGGAACGTCTCTTCTGATCCCTCGCCCTCAGAATATCATTAAGCACCCGAACCAGCGCAGTCTCGGTGCTATGTCTTTTACGGAAACCAGACTGGAAGGATTCGTAGATACTATGGATGGTTAAATGGTCATCCAATTGGGCAGCTACAACCTTTTCAATAACCTTCAATAAAGGAAGGTTAGAGATAGGTCTGTAGTTTGGAAAAAACAGTCTGGGTCAAGGAAGCTTTCTTCAAGAGAGGTGTCACCACCGCCTCTTTCAGGGAGCTAGGAAACTCACCTGACTCCAAGGAGCACCAGACTATTTGCGCCAAAACTGGATCAATGATATCAGCACAACCCAAAATTAGGGTAGTCAGTCCAGGGTCCAAGCCACAGCTTGTGGGGCACACACTATGGATGAACCTCATAATATCCACAAACTCAGGTCAACAAAAGGAACTCCAAGAGAATCGAGGCACTGTGTTCTCGCATGCTCCTACAACATCACCCTTAGAGGTTGTCGGACACAAGTCTGCCCTGATGTCAGCCAGTTTAGTTGCAAAGTATCAAGCGAGCTCATCGCATTCTATTTGCGAAAAGGCTTTCCGAACTTGCAGACAGACTGGGTTGCACAGTCTATCTACAGTTCGAAACAGCTGAGCCAGTCGATTCTGAGCAACTGCAATCTCCCTGGACAGGAATTTTGCCTTCTAATGGGTGATTGCAGATTGATAGCTAGCACAATGTTCTATCAATCTAAGGCGGTCGGCTTCAAGGGCGGACTTACGCCAACAACGCCCTAACCTTCGCCCTTGTCTCTGCATCTCCCTCAGAGTCCCATCAAACCAAGGGGCCCTGGGGTGAAGGGATAGGGGGCACTCACGAACAACAGCAATAGAATCCAGGGCAACCGTGATGGCCTCATTATAGGCCAACACCAGTGCCTCTGGGTTACTGCTCACCAACATGGGGGATGATAGGTCAAGGACCGCTGCTAGGCCTTGTGAAGTACATTCTGTAATGGGCGGTACCTGACCATCTCCACAGGGTATGGCCTTCTAAAGGGGGTGCAAAAATTGAACCTCACGGTGTAGTGGTCAGACCAAGCGACTGGTTCCACCCCCATGTCGGATGCATCAATCCCTAGAAGGAAGACTAAGTCCAGAGAGTGTCCCGATTTGTGCGTAGCAGTGGAAACTACCTGTGTAAGGCCCAAAGAAGACATTAATTGGAGGAAGTAGTTACCGAATTGTGAGAGTTCATCATCGACCCAGGCGTTGAAGTCACCCAGCACCATCAATCTGGGTGACTCAAACGGCATGTCAATGAGGAAGTCTACTACTTCCTGTAGGAAGCGTTTCCCATCTCCGGGTGGACGGTAGATGAGAACGATTCAAACGCCTACACCTGCTAAAACTGTACACTCAAAGGACTCAGCCTCACCTACTGCTACATTCATGAGGCCCAATTCAGTCTCAAAACAGACTGCAACCCCTCTCCCCTGCTGGTCCAATCTGGGCGGTGTATCACGAGTCCGGCCGGAATCATGGCCTCCACTAGTGGGCCAGAATTTTTCATCCAGCCAGGTCTCAGGATGCAAGCCAGGTCAGCCGAGCCAACAAGATCGGCAATAATGGCGATCTTATTCCTAACAGACCTGGCATTGCATAACATCACCGAGTTGGACAAACCTTGGAGTTGTTGGGCCTATCTGCCTACTGAAATCAGTAGTGCCCCTTGAGATATGGATACCAGACAAAAGGCAGACCCGATCTGGATTTCATTTTGCCCCAGGCGCCTTCTGGACTTAATAACTGTCTGATGGCCCAGCTCGTTCATCCTCCTGATGTGAACCCCATACCTCGGCTCTCCATGAGCAATCTAATGCTCTACAATGCTGATAGATGTCAAATTGTAAGGGAGGAGTATAAAAGGGGTGGAGGGCGCGAAGAGAGGAGGATGAATAGCACACCACCATGGGGAATAGAGGCCAGCACATGTCGCTACTTAACTAAATAATAAACACTAAAATGCAAAAACACAATCTTACAACAATAAAAATTATCAGATAATCCCTAAATGTATCCAAAATTAAACAAAAGCAAAAACAAAACCCAACCTCACAAAAATATTCAAACTAGCCTAAACTAACAATCCTACTAAATAATAAACAAAATTAAATATACAATTACAATAACATACAAATTTAAACAAAAATAAATAATTAGTTCCTGTATAATCCCCCCCCCAGTCCTCTCACCACCGGGGAAAGAGGGTACAGTGGCACTCTCACTGCCAAACCAACATGGAAACAAACAATTTTAAACAAAAAAGGGATATGAACTCCCCCCAGATTCTCTCACAACTGGGGAGGAATAATATTAGTCTTTCTCACTGCCAGAAGAAAGACACAGACTGTAAAGTCAAATAAACGAAAGGAAATTAAAAAACAAACAGAAGTTTATGGACCCAGGGTCCTCTCACCACCCGAGTGTCCAAAACAGAATCCAGGAAGGAGACAGCCTAGATTTCAGTGTGGCATGGTTTTCCTACTATCAAGACCCGTGTGTGTTTAAGGTACTTATTTTCAGCCACCAAACACAACACTAAACTTTCCTTAGTCTGTGCCTTTGCTCTCCTCACCACCCTTCCTTCTTCCTTTAGACACTCTCGATATACCTCTCTGTCCTCCTCCCTTTGGGTCTTCTTGTATTTCCGGAACCCTGCCCTTTTAGCCCCTACCTTTTCTGCTACCTCTTTTGAGAACCATAGTGGCCTTTTCCTTCTCTTGCCTTTTGATACCAATCTGATGCATTTGTTTGTTACTTCCACTATGGCTCCTTTAAGGTTCTCCCACTGCTCTTCCACACACACCCTCCTGTTCCCCTATTCTCCAGGGCACTTTTGATATCTTTCACCGTTTCAGCGAAGTCTGCCTTTTTGAAATTGAAAACCTTTGCCTTAGTGTGACTTGACTGAATCTCTGTCTGTATGCTGAACCACACTATGTGGTGATCATTGGATCCTAGTACCCCCTCCACTCAGACATCAGTGATTCTTTCCCCGTTAGTGCTAGATCAAGAATCACCCTGTCTCTGGTGCGATCATATTTACAGAAATAAAAATCACAGAGAGTCTCACCTACTGCACTTTGTCTCAGATGACTTCAACCCTGACTAGAAGTTGCTGCTTATACTGAAGCGCAGCTTTTATTAAAATACTTCAGTATGACCTGCAGCTTGTATTTCAAGGCAGCTTCTTTTCGGGGGTCTATTTGTTCAAATATAGCATTGCCAAAGATGTATCTGATACATGGTAGCTGATATTGTTATGAATATCATGTAATGTTCTGCACTAGGTAATCACCCCCGCCCCAATAACATTAACTCAGCATCAAATTAACAAACACCTTAGTTGTTTATCCTAGGGATTCATTTTCATTGGGTTGTAATTACCTTGCAGTAAAACTGACAGCCCTCCCCTGTACTTCTGTCTACAGATTCCAAGGAGAAGAGCACAGAACTGCTAAGAGTGCGGCAAAGAAAATGGACTGCCTCTCAAAAGAAAGCGCAAGGGTTTTTTCGTTTGGCAGCTTCCAATGTCGTTAATTTTGTAATTTGAGCTGGTTGCCTGTCACTAGTGTCTCTTATCAGAACACAGTAGCTTCCTGTTGTTGTGCTGCTACTGCCACCCAGAGGTGACTGTGCTGAACAACGTACAGGAGCAAGTTTGTCCTGGAGTCACTGAGCTTGTCACAAAGTCATACCTTGATGTTATTATTTGGGGGTGGACAACACTATTTTATTATACAGTGGTATTAGGTTACAAGAAGAAGATACAGAAAGATGACTGAATACAGTATGCATGTGATGTTATCAGTCCTGCAACAATATATTCTCATAAACAGAGTCATTATGTGTTGATATATATATTGCACAAATAAATCCCATATTTCCAAACCACCGTGTCATTAAACCTACACTCAGTTTTTATTAGTCTCCGTTTATCACAAAATGCCATTATCTCAATAGCTGTTCATGATCCAGTGATCACATATTTTATCATGTTCCTCCATCTCTATATATCAGTTTTATGTCCCTTTTTTATTACCTTGCTAGTGAATGTCTTTTGCCAATTTATTTAGACTCTTTGTGATCTTCCGTGTTTCAAGTATATAGAATTGGGAAGGGGGAAGGGAGAGGCGTGCCTGCTCCAAGTTCTTGGTTTCATCTTCTAAGCTGATCTGTATCATTTACCTCACAGTATTTATTATTTATTTATTTAGAATTGTAAAGACCAGGAAATCCACATTTAGGCTGAAGAGTCTAGTTTTCAAGTGGGTTCTGAGGAGGACAGCTAGAGAAGTAGGTTGTTTATAACAATTTCTGAGTAAACACATACAAAAAAAGAATACACAGTTAATTCGGATATTATTAAAAATAAAGATATTGTTTATGTTATATAATTAGGGAATATGCAATGGCTTGACTCAAGATATGAAATTTATCTTGAAATGTGAGGGGGCAGGATCATAACCCACGAGTGGCAGAACCACAGATGAGTTATAAAAGTCCTGCTTCCTCACAAGTGATGATAAACTGTGTGTTTCGAGTCAGGTCATTGGATATTCAATATATGCAACATCAGTTTACTGGTTTAACATTTAAATATGCTGTTTGCTTAAAGATTTAACTGTTTCTCTTTGATTTCAACTGCTGGCATCAGTACTACACTAGGTAATTTTTTTTAACATTAAATTTTTTATCAAATGATTTTCAAAGTAATTACAGAGTCAAAACATGTGCAGCATACAAACAAATACTATAAGCCAAACAGTGGAGTACTTTTTGCTCAGTGTGCCATCCTGGTGAAACAATTTCAATAAATAAATAAATAAACGAATAATAGAAAAGAATGACTAAATTTACATAGATCACCAACAAACAGCAGTCAGCATCTAAAACTGCATTAAGCAATTGTGATGTCATCAGTATTGTGAAAGCTGCTCGCTGATTGGTTCACTATTTCACTGTGATGATACAAACCTTTAGGATCTCCACTGTAACAGTAAAAGTAACATATTTTGACATCTTGTTGTTACTTTTGTCACCCACCAAGATATAACATTTATTTTGTCATTGTTTTACTCCCACTCCTGTTGTGTACATATTTTTTTGTGCAAAAATTCTATGTTGATACAAAAATGGTAATGACCCTACTCTATGTACAAGGCACTTCTATAAGCTTAACATCTCATTGACTGCAAATTGAATGTCATGAAACAGACACAATCCCCATCACAATGACTGCAGGTGCACTGCCCAGAATGGATGTTGCAGTACAGCAGGCATGGGGATGCTGCCCATTTGGAGCGGACAACAGCAGAAGGCACCTACCTGGATCAGGGAGATCACAGGTTCGTCCTCCACCACAGGCCTCATACTCACTGTGTAACCTTACACACTTCAGTTAACCTCTGGTGTTCCACCCCATCCAGAAGCAGACATGGGTATAGATACTGAACAAAACTGAAAATGAGATGTTGAATGACACCTTTGCGATCCTGGTATTATCAGCTGTTATAAAAATTCAGCCATAACACTGAAATAGTGATATAGCTGCATTACTAAATAAGTACCTGCTGTGTTACAAGTGGCCTACTTGCACTGCTTTGGCATGCAGTGATATAATCCAGTTATGGGCCACCTTTATTGTGCTTGTCAAGATCTCCAGTCATTACGCTTCATTAAAATATGCTTTTAGCACTCCTTAACTTTGGAAGTGAAAACAGTAGTTGCTGCATTTGCTAGGGGCTCCAATATACCAGCAGGACTCGTATTCATGGCTCTGCCTCTCATTAGCATGTGCTCAAGACCTGCATTTGTGCGATCATAGAAACTAGTTTGTGCCTCACAAACTGCTGCTTCCAATATTGCTCTTGCCTTGCAAACAATCAACTTTGCACTCTCTAAACCAGCTTACATGGCACAGACTCAGTTAATATTCTAATGCGCTGCCCTCCATGTATGGGTGGGTGGTAGTGAATATTATGCCATCAGAATTCTGTAGAAGTTTGAACTCTTGTATTCCATGGTAAGCAATTACTCCACCTACTGAATGTGGCGAAAGACACATGTGCACACAGATCACTATAGAGGTCAGTGCACTGCTCCTGCCTCATGGGCTCAAACAATGTTCAGAGGCCTTGGTCTTTAACTCTTTGAGGATGCATTACTCAAAAATGTCAAGTTGGAAATTAATTGTGCGATGCCTCCATCTGGAGAATGTAAGTGGGCTAGGTCATAACTAGTACTACTCCCTGGAAAACAGTACTAACCCACTCTTGTCTCCACTGGCACCCCCTACCCAACTCCCACACAGTGCAGTAACAGTTGGTCCACACAGTAACTTGGCTTCTCCAAACAATAGGCTAGATATTCAGTAATTCAAACAAAACTTGAAGGGATTTATTGGGGTCAGGAAAAAAGTAATAAAGGAATAAAAAGGCAAGGGTTAAGGCAAATAAGGGTATAGACAGGCAGTTCAGAAGCTGATAAATCCTTCAGTGCCACTCACCCATACAACCAACACAGTGGTGCTGCTGCCTGACTGTACGGTCCAGGCCTGTACCCCATTCCCTACTGATGTCAATATCCCTTATGTTTCTAGGACATGGGGGGAATGCAATGAAGCTGGGGGGATGTTAAGAGAGATGCAAGGAAGTGCTGCTTCACTTAAATTGTGGTAGATGCTTGGAACAGACTGCCAGCAGAAGTAATGGAGGTGAACACAGTGGAGGGGGCTTCGAGCAGGCATGGCATAGACATAGGGTTATGTTAGTAAATAGGCAGGAAGGAGGGAGGGTCATCGGAGACCAGTTGGTTTAGGCAGAAAACATTTGGGCAGACTGGGTGGGACAAGCAGTCCTTCTTTGATGATAAATTCTATGTTTCTATTAAAAAAATACAGTTTGTGATTAACGGATATGTTGGACAAAAGGCTGCTTTAATGTTAAGGCTGGCTAGTGCCTCTTTAAGAGTTAATTGACAATTCCAGAATGAATGAATGAATTAATACACTGTAGTTCATTATTGTCACATCTATTACAACACAGAGTCTCTGTTAATTGCATTAAGTATAATCTTCCTCCTGTTAGACAAGATCAGGTAAGCACTGTGTCTTGTATTAATTGCTTTTTGGTACTCTTCAAGTTCTAAGTGTATTTGCCTATAAATCCTCTAAAAGTTCTCACCGTTTATCCCAGCAGATCCTGTGTTCTTCCCTCCCATCATGCCTGCATTAAGTGCTGTTAAAGAAGCAATGTTCCAAGGCATGGAAAAAAGTCAGATTTTATGTAAGCATTAACACACACCAGGGGCTGGGTTACCATCAGTTAATCTAACCCTAGGGAGGTCACGTGGTATTTTGTAAGTTAAGAAGTCTGGGGAAGAAGAAGGTGGAAGAGCCAATAAAAAGCAAAAAGGGGACTAGGAACAAACTTGAAAGGTGTCTGCCTTAATGTCAGGAGTCTGGGAAATAAAATCAGTGAGCTCCAGGCAATGGTGGCAAACAATGAGATGTACCTCATAGCCTTCATAGAAACTTAGGCCATAGAGAATAATGACTGGAACCTGGCAGTCTCAGGTTATATAGTGTTTAGGCAGGATGGAGGAAAACATAAAGGAGGAAACATACTGTAGCCCTACTGTATATATCAGGGAGGGCTCTGAGGCAGTGGAAGATGAAAACATCAAGGGAGGTAATGGGGAAACAGAATCACTGTGTGTTCAGCTCGTGGCAGCCTCGGGCAAAAAAGTATGGACAGGGGTGATCTATAGGTCACCAGGACAGGGGGAAGAGGAAGATAGGGAGCTAAGGGTGCAACTAGAAAGGGGGTGAGAAAGAGGGGGTTGGTGATTATAGGAAGTCTAAACCTGCCGTATATTGATTAGGACATTCCAGCAGCCAGGACCACCAGTAGTCAGGCCCTGCTGGATACATTGCAAGACTTCCTGCTGATTCAGCTGCATAAGGAAGCCACTAGCCAGGCTGCCATTATTGATGTGGTGTTAAACAACTCCGAAACGGTAGGAGTGAGGGTAGAGGAGCTATAAAGGTCCAGCGACCATAACTCTATTTGGTTCAAGCTGGCCCTTAGGACCAGTAAACCCTCATCAAAGGTTGAGCAATATGGTTCTTCAGATATGTTAGGGAAAAAAGAATATGGGAGGGGGAATTGTTAGGCTATCAGAGGGAGGTAGCATAACAACAAAGAAGAACGAGCATAAAGCAGCCATCCTTAATGATTACTTTTGCTCTGTCATCACTTGGGAAAACAGCGGGCCTCTGCCAGAGAGTGGCATAAAGGTGGCTGTCAATAGAGGTTACAATGATGGTGTCACTGATCAAAGAGGACCTTGTGGACTACCTAGAGAGCAATGGGACAGGATAGTAAACAGCATGGGTTTGTGGCAGGGAGGTCTTATCAGATTGACATGACAGTTTTCTTTGACTGGGTAATAAAGATAGTAGATAACAGCCATGCTGTGGATTTACTCTACTTTGTTTACAGCAAGGTGTTCGACTCAGTGCCACACAGATGATTGCTGAAGAAGCTAGAGGATCTGGGAATGGCTAGGGACATAGTTAGATGGGTAGGGAACTGGTTGAAGGAGAGATAGCAGAGGCTGGTGGTAAATGGAGTCAACTCGGAAGAGAGGGAGGTCATGAGTGGGGTGCCACATGGATCTGTCCTGGGTCCTGTCCCCTTCAATAGGTTTATCAGCGTCACTGGAGAAACCATCTGGGGCAAACAGTGTCTCTTCACAAATGATACAAAGCTCTGTGGTAGAGTAGATAGCGACGATGGGCTCTGGGAGATGCAGAGGGATCTACATAGGCTAAAGAGGTGGTCTAAGGTTTGGCATTTGAAATTCAATTCCAAAAAATGCAAGGTTATGTACTTAGGAAAAAAAACATGACAGAGTACTGGGTGGGAGGGGTTAACCTCTGCACTGTGGCAGAGGAAGGAGACACAGGAGTCATTACTAGTCACTCCCATCAAACAATCAAGCCAGTATAACAAGGTCTATAGTGAGGCTAATAGATGCTGGGTGAATTGGAAGGGGTACTGACAGCAGGAAAAATGAAATACTACTACCTCTATATAAGCCACTAGTCATGCACCACCTGGAATATTGTGCTCAGTTCTGAAGTTATAATAGGGGTGTAACCCAAGGGGTGCATTGCTAGCACTGGGGAGAACATCACTATTTAGCGTTACCGTAGCCATGACCACCAACCACTTGTGCAGGAAAACAGAACACAAAATAAGGCTAACACCCAAAATGTTATAAATAGCTGTAAAAAATTGTTTAGGGATGGGGGGCAAAGATAAGGATAAGGGAACACTTTAACAAGGGTAAAAACACTTTAAAGGGCAAGTTAACAGTGGGTTTTTTTCAGATGCTTGTTTCAGCATTTTGTTTTTGCCATCATGATCATCCAGTGTTAATGTGTTTGTGACAATGACTTATTTAAACATTTTGCTGCTCTGCTTTTGGTATTTTACTTTTGTTTCAGTCCTTGTCCAACTTGCATTCATGAGTGACGCTTAATGTATTTGTATGATCTGACCCATGGATCATACAGTATGTCTGTGATGTCAAAGAAGTGAAACGTAGGTGTGCTGCCCGTGTATCTATGTGTAAAAGGGCACCTTTTTGGAGGTTATTCTGTATGGCTAGTTACATGGACTTTGACTCCAGTAATGAGTTCTTTCTCTTATCTCAGCTGTACATGTTTAAGCCACTAAGAGCCACCTCCACTGAAATAGACCAGGAATCTGTTGATTCCTCAGAGTCTGAAGATAAAAAGTCTGACACCAGTGCTATATTAGACAGATGTCTAGTAAAATCTAACCGCATATAATATGCTATTTCTAAGCTATGCAGTCTGCAAGGGGCTCCCCGGTGTCAGACCAGCCATCAGCCAGGCTGATCATAACACCGTTCTGGTCATGCTGGATGGAAACTTTGTGTAGTTCAAAGGAAAGAACCAGCCCAATCATAGTGTGGCTTTTTCCTTTGATCTACATAATGCTGCTCAGCAAGCAGAGCTGATCATGTCATGATCAGTGTGCTGCGGTCCCCTTCTCCCTAACAAAAAAACAATCCCTCCATCCCTCTGCCAAGTATCTGTCCAACTCCCATTGCTTGCTCCTTGAGTTTCTGACACTAGGTGACCAATCCTGGTGCTGACTAGTACCTCCCAACCCACCCGTTTTCAGTGTGGGACACCGGGAAGCACACCCCCTGGGCCACCAAACATAATACTGACACTGGGGTGCCAGTCGGGACAGTACCTGAAATTAAGAAAACCATCCCTCATAGCATTTTTTTTTAATTTTATGGAACCTGTAAAAAAACGAAAACCATCCATCGATGTCTGTTGTCACTCCAGCACACTGCTGCCATTTTTCTTCCCCCACCCAACCCTCTCACTCAGCGTCCATCACCTCGCACACCAGCACCCCTTTTAATATTCCAACACCAGGATGTCCAATCCCTGGTGCCAGCTAGTACCCCGCACCCTATCTGTTTTCAATGTATGACATCGAAGAGACCATCCCCAGTGCTGCCAAACATAATACTGACATTGGGGTGCCCAATCATCAGTTTTGGTACCTGAAATAAAGAAAAACATCCCTCGTAGTCATTTTTTTTTAATTTTATATATCCTGTTACAAAGAACACTGTCCATCGATGTTTGTTGCTGCCGCTGACCCACCGCTGCCATTACCCTCCACTCACATGACCTTCCAATGCAGCAACCACCACCCCTTACATATTTACTGTGGGTCCAAGGCAAGGGTAAGGTAATTTATTTTATATGGCACCCAATCCCAGTGGCTCTGGGTGTCTTACAACATGTACAAACTAATTAGAATGAAAGCAATAATAATAAGCAATAAAACTTTAAAACATTAGATCACAAAGCCAGGCCAAAGTTTAAAGTAAAAAAGTTAATTTTTAAAGAGCATTTAAAAATGGCCAGCAAAGAGGCACCTCTCACCTCCTGGGGAAGGGCCTTCCAAAAGATAGGAGCCACAACACCAAATGCCCTGTTACCAGAAGATTTTAACCTAGATCTTGGGACAGTCAAGAGGTCAGCCTCTGCCAACCAGAGGGCATGACCAGGAGAGTATGACACCAGAAGGTCTTTCATGTAGCCCAGACCCAGACCATGCAGGGCCTTGTAAATCAGCAAGCACACCTTGAAGTTAATGTGCCACCTCACAGGCAGCCAGTGGAGTATGTGGAGAACTGGAGGCTGCGATGCTGCCCTATTTGCAGACACCTCTCTGGTCTGAGGGAGGAGGTTGCCCATCTCCAGGCTGACCTGGTTAGGATTCGTGAAACCTCTTCCCCCACCCAGGGACCACCAGGGCCACCGTCGCTTCCTCAGAGGTTCCAAGAAAGAGGAGCGGTTGGACCAAGGTGGGCACAGGGAGGAAGAGGGTGGTGCAACAGAGGTGCATCCCTCCAGCTATACCTCTCCATAATTCATATGCTGTTCTGGCAAAGAGTGGTTCCTCTATGGAGGCATCTGCAGTGGAGACCAAGAAGAACGCTGGGAACCTCCACAAAGGAGACCCACAGGAAGGTGGCACAAGACCCCACAGGAAAAGAAAACAACCCCTGGTGGGGGACTCAATCATTGGGGGGTAGAAGTGGGGGAGGGAGGAAGGGGAGAGGGAGGTAAGGTGCCTGCCTGTGGCCATGTCTCAGAGGGACAGGAAGCGAATACTCAGGATCACGGGAACAGCTGCACAAGGGAGGGAGCTTGATGTCATTGTCCACCTAAGGACAAATTACCTGGCTGGGAATGGGATCAGAGCAGTGCAAAAGGAATTTGTAGAGTTGGAGAGGGGCCTTAGACAAGTAGCACATACAGTAACCTTCTCTGAGGTGCTTCCTGTCTATGGCAAGGATGATGCTAGGGTACTCCGCACCATGGGATTCAATGAATGGTTGAAAAACTGGTGTGGAACTTCAGGTTTTGTTTTCATTGGGGACTGGGGAGCCACCTGGAGGCATGCAGGCCTATATAGTGCAATGGTCTGCACCTGTCCGAGGGGGAATCAGGATCCTAGGTGATATGATTAAATGCTTCATTGGCAAGCATTTAATTAACCAAGGGGGAGGCACTGAAAAAGAGCAGGGGAATCCCAGCCTCCCCCCACAAAGCACAGTAATTGGTGAGGTAAACACCAGGGTAGAGAAGTCATTGTGGAGCAGGAC
Source organism: Neoceratodus forsteri (assembly GCA_016271365.2). Taxonomy (NCBI): domain Eukaryota; kingdom Metazoa; phylum Chordata; order Ceratodontiformes; family Ceratodontidae; genus Neoceratodus; species Neoceratodus forsteri. The sequence goes on along the minus strand of CM057451.1, from coordinate 896,366,018 downwards.
AGGGTAAAAAAAAGGCAAAGGCAGTAAGGACAGGGGCAGGGCTAAAAGAGGTAAGGCCATCAAAAAATGGAGGGTGATGAGAACCAATGCCCATAGTCTGTGTAACAAACTCCCTGAACAAGTGGCCTTGATGGAAAGGGATGCCTGGATATTGTGGCAGTCACTGAAACATGGTATACAGAGAACCATTACTGGGATGTCAACATACCAGGATATATAACCTACAGGATTGACAGGGAGGGTAAAAGAGGAGGAAGAGTAGCTCTCTATGTAAGGGAAAGGATTAAAGCAACAGAACTAAAAAGTAAACATGAAGTAGATGAGTCACTATGGGTCACCCTGGAGACAGGAAATGGTACCACAATTCGCATGGGAGTTGTGTACAGACCCCCCCATCTCAGGGGGTGGGAATGGACAAGGAAATGATAAAAGGCATCCTCAAAATGGCAGAAAAAGGGGCGATATTGTTGACGGGGGACCTGACTATGCCAGATGTTAACTGGAGCACCTTTGCTACAGGCACATCCAGGAACAGGGTCATTCTTGATGCCCTACAAGGGCATGCCTCAGACAGCTAATGTTTGAATCCACTTGGGAGGGAGGGAGCAATCTTAGACCTGGTACTCTCAAATGGGGATGGAAAAAGGATCTTGAATTTAGAAGTGGGTAGCCATCTGGGAACAAGCGACCACCAAACAGTGTGGTTCACAATAAACACAGCCATAGAATCACGCCATACAAAAGCTGGAGTATTGGGGTTTAGGAGGGCTGACTTTAGGAAAATGAGAGAGTGCCTCAGAAAAGCACTAGCAAATGGGCAAGAAGCAGGGGTGGAGGAACAATGGGGGAATAATCAAAAAAGACATCACAGAGGCAATGAGCCTTTGTGTGAGGCAAATCAGTAAAACAAAATGAAGGAAAAAAACACTATGGTTCTCAAAAGAGGTGGCAGGGAAGGTTAAGGAGAAAAGGATAGCATTCAGGAAATATAAGGAAACACAGAAGGAGCAGGATAGAGAACTTTGTCAGTTAAGGCAGAAGGAGGCAGGGAAGGCAGTCAGAATAGCAAAAGCCCAAACCGAGGAAAAGATAGCCAATTCTATTATGAAGGGGGATAAAACCTTTTATAGGTACATTAGGAAGTAAAGAAAGACCAAGGGAGGGATACGGAGACTTAATAAAGGCGAGGGAATGTGGGCAGAGGGTGATAGTGAAAAAGCAGGGATACTGAACGAATATTTATGCTCAGTATTCACAGCAGAGAAGGATGGGGAGGTACCTAAACCAAATAAGAAACACTCTGGATGGGGGCGATACCAGTCCATTCACAGAAGAAAGGGTTTTGAAAGAACTCTTGAAACTGAGGGTGGACAAAGCAATGGGGCCTGATGGGATTCACCCCAGAACTCTAAAAGAACTAACGGTAAAACTAGTGACACCACTGACTACTCTGTTAATCAAATCATGGGAGGATGGGGTGGTACCTGAGGACTGGAGGAGGGTGGATGTGATTCCACTTCACAAAAGTGGGAGCAGGGCAGAGGCAGGAAACTACAGACCAGTTAGTTTGACCTCAGTGGTAGGGAAAATGATGGAATCACTTCTGAAGGAAAGAATTGTTGAGTACCTAGAGGCCAGTGGGGCACAGGACCCAAGGCAGCATGGATTCACAGCGGGAAGGTCATGTCAGACGAATCTAATAGATTTCTTTGACTGAGTGACCAAAGTAGTAGACCAGGGAGGGGCTGTGGATATGGCCTACCTAGATTTTAGCAAGGCATTTGACACAGTCCCACACAAAAGATTAATGTGCAAGTTAGCCAATCTTGGAGTGAGTCCCAAGGTGGTAGCCTGGATAAAAATTGGCTGGACAACAGAACACAAAGGGTAATAGTAAACAGAGTCCACAGTGAAGAAAGGAGGGTAACTAGCAGGGTACCACAGGGTTCAGTACTGGGACTGGTCCTCTTTAATGTCTTTATAAGTGACATTGGAGAGCACCTGGAAGGAAAACTATGTCTCTTTGCAGACAACACAAAGATCTGCAACAGGGTTGATACACAAGGTGGGGTGGAAAAGATGAAAATGGACTTGGCAAGGTTGGAGGAATTGTCAAATGTATGGCAGCTCAGATTCAATGCAAAGAAGTGCAAGGTAATGCACCTGGAAAACAAAAACCCAGGGGAAGAGTATACAATGGGGGGTGAGATATTTAAAACAACAAAAATCGAAAGGGACCTGGGAGTAATTATATCAGCTGACCTAAAGGTGGGCATGCAATGTGAGAAGGCAGTAAGGACAGCTGGAGGGATACTGGGATGTATAGGGAGAGGCATCAACAGTAGAAAACATGAAGTTGTTATCCATCTGTACAGACAGTTGGTGAGACCCCATCTGGAGCACTGCGTGCAGTTCTAGAGACCCCATCTCCGCAAGGACATAGACAGAGTGGAGGCTGTTCAGAGGAGGGCAACCAAAATGGTGCAGGGTCTACACCAGAAGACATATGAAGAGAGACTAAAGAAGCTTAATATGTATACCCTTGAGGAAAGGAGGGAGAGGGGGAAATGATAGAAACGTTCAAGTATCTCAAGGGAATTAACAAAGTGCAAAAGGGTATCATCTTTCAGAAAAAGAGATGTGCAAGAACAAGGGGCCACAATTTGAAGATAGATGGAGGGCAGCTCAGAGGTAATGTTAGAAAGTATTTTTTCACAGAGAGGGGTGTGAATGCATGGAACAGCTTTCCTGAGGAGGTTGTGGAGTCAAGAACAGTGGGAGAATTCAAGAATGCATGGGACAGACATAAAGTAATTCTAGTGGGGGGTAGGAGGAAGTAAGTTGTTGGTTAACTAGAATCTGCTGCTTATCCGTCAGGTAGGGAAATGGGCAGACTAGGTGGGCCAAGCTGTCCTTATCTGCCATCAAATTCTATGTTTCTATGTTTCTGGTGTGATGTGCTTGAACTGAACAGTCCCTGCAACCAGCCGGGCTGCCACCTTCTGAACTACCTGCAAATGGTGCACCAACCTCGTGGATAACCCAAGGTAAAGAGCATTACAGTAGTCTAATGAAGACGTGAGCAAGGCGTGCACCAGTGTGGCCAGATCAGTCGGTTCAAGATAGAGCTTGATCCCGGCAATGTTACTGAGATGATAAAAGCCATTGCAGACTACAGCTGACACCTGATATCCTGAAGTCATCTTGGAGTCCACAGTGACCCTCCCCCCCGATTCCTCACCCTATCTGTAGCTTGAAGAGCCACACTGTCCAACACATGAAGGGCAGTGCTACTACTTGATGCGACTGAAACCAACCAATCCGGCTCCACCAGTAACATCTCCATCTTCAAGGGATTAAGCCTAAGTTAGCTGGACACCATCCAATCCTGAATTTCTCTAAGGCACTCACTCAGTTCCGAAACAGCTGCAGCATCATCAGTATCACAAGACACATTCAAGTGGGTGTCACTGGCATAGCAATGAAACACCAAACCATAGCATCTAACGATCTCCCCCAGTGGAAGCATGTACACTGCAAATAACATAGGGGCAAGAGTTGCCCCCTGAGGCACACCACAACAGAGCACAGCAGTGCTCGATGTAAATGAGCTAAGTACCACTTGCTGCATCCTGCCCGTCATGTAGGACTTAAGCCACTGCAGCACCATTCCTGAGAATCCCATAGTGCCTCAGATGAGCCAACAGCACCCCATGATCCACTGTGTCAAAGACCAAAGAGAGCTCTAGCAGGACAAGAATGGAATGGTGTCCACTATCCCTCAATAGAAGGAGATCATGGTGCACCTTGACTAGTGCAGTCTCCGTACTGTGTCAAGTCTGGAAAATGGACTGGAAAGGCTCATAGATGTCATATTTTTCCTGTGTTGTTCCAGCTGCACCACCACCACCACCTTCTCAGTCAACTTCCCTTAAAAGGGAAGATTTGAGACAGGCTTGTAGCTGGAGAGATCATCAGGGTCCAAGGAAGATTTCTTGAGGAGGGGCCTCACCACTGCCTTTTTGTGATAGCAGTCATTTTTTAAATCCTAGCCAAAATGTGTTTTCACTCTTGTGGCACAAAATGACATTTCAGGCACTATTTTATAAAAGACTCCTGTCATGTTCAGAAGTAGTGGTTACAAAATGAAAATTTGGGGTCTAAATGTGAAAAAAACAACCAAATTATGAGGAAAGGTAGAATTTTCCAGCGTTTACTCATAACTTTATTTTTGCAGATTTTGGCCCCTTAATGATCTACACATAGAAACATAGAAACATAGAATTTGACGGCAGATAAGGACTGCTTGGCCCACCCAGTCTGCCCATTTCCCTACCTAATGGATAAGCTGCAGATCCTAGTTAACCAGCAGCCTACTTCTTTCTACCCCCAACCCCTAGAATTGCCTTATGGCTGTCCCATGCATGCTTGAATTCAACCACTGTTTTTGACTCCACAACCTCCTCGGAAGGCCGTTCCATGCATCCACAACCCTCTCTGTGAAAAAATACTTCCTTACATTACCTCTGAGCCCCCCATATTCAAATTGTGCCCCCTTGTTCTTGCACACCTCTTATTTTGAAAGATGCTACCCTCTTGGACATTGTTGATTCCCTTGAGATACTTGAAAGTTTCTATCACGTCCCCCTCTCCCTCCTTTCCTCGAGGCTATACATATTAAGCTCCTTTAGTCTCTCTTCATATGTCTTCCGGTGTAGACCCTGCACCATTTTAGTTGCCCTCCTCTGGATAGCTTCCAACTTGTCTATGTCCTTGCGGAGATTGGATCTCCAGAACTGCACACAGTACTCCAGATGGGGTCTCACCAGCTGTGTGTACAGAGGGATAACAACTTCCTGTTTTCTACTGGTGATGCCTCTCCCTGTGCATCCCAGTATCCCCCCAGCCCTCCTTATTGCCCTCTCACATTGCTTGCCCACCTTTAAGTCATCTGATATGACTACCCCCAGGTCCCTTTCCATTTTGTCGTTGTTAGTATCTCACCCCCATAGTGTACTCTTCCCTGGGTTTTGTGTCCCAGGTGCATTACCTTGCACTTCTTAGCATTAAATCTAAGCTGCCATACATTTGACCATTTCTCTAACCTTGCCAAGTCCCTTCTCATCCTTTCCACCCCACCTTGTGCATCAACTCTGTTGCAGATCTTTGTGTCATCTGCAAAGAGATATACTTTTCCTTCCAGTTCCTCTGCAATGTCGTTTACAAAGACATTGAAGAGGACCAGTCCTAATACTGAACCCTGCGGCACCCCACTAGTAACCCTCCTTTCTTCAGAGTGGACTCCATTTACTATTACTCTTTGTGTCCTATTCTCCAGCCAATTCTTTACCCAGGTTATCATCTTGGGACCCACTCCCAGGCTGGCTAACTTGCATATTAATCTTTTGTGTGGGACTGAGTCAAATGCCTTGTTAAAGTCTAGGTAGGCCATGTCCACAGCCCCTCCCTGATCTACTACTTTGGTCACCCAGTCAAAGAAATCTATTAGATTCGTCTGGCATGACCTTCCGCTGTGAATCCATGCTGCCTTGGGTCCTGTGCCTCTCTGGCCTCTAGGTACTCAACAATTCTTTCCTTCAGAAGTGATTCCATCATTTTCCCTATCACTGAGGTTAAACTAACTGGTCTGTAGTTTCCTGCTTCTGCCCTGCTCCCACTTTTGTGAAGGGGAATCACATCTGCCCTCCTCCAGTCCTCAGGTACCACCCCATCCTCCCATGATTTGTTAAAGAGGGTAGTCAGTGGTGTCACTAGTTCTACCCTTAGTTCTTTTAGAATTCTGGGATGAATCCCATCAGGCCCCACTGCTTTGTCCACCTTCAGTTTTAAGAGTTCTTTCAGAACCCTTTCTTCTGTAAATGGGCTGGTGTCAACTTCTGTATCCAGAGTGTTTCTATTGTTTGTTTTAGGTACCTCCCCCTCTTCATTTGTAAATACTGAGCAAAAATATTTGTTTAGTATCTCTGCCTTTTCACAGTCACCCTTTGCCCACCCCCCCTTTATTAAGCCTCACTATCCCTTCCTTAGTCTTCCTTAGCTCCCTGATGTACCTAAAAAAGGTTTTATCCCCCTTCTTAACTGAGTTGGCTATCTTTTCCTCAGTTCGGGCCTTTGCTGTTCTGACTGCCTTCTCAGCTTCCTTTTGCTTTAACTGATACAATTCTCTGTCCTGCTCCTTCTGTGATTCCTTGTACTTTCTGAATGCTTTCTTTTTCTCTTGAACCTTCACTGCCACCTCCTTTGAGAACCATAGTGGTTTCTTACATCGTTTTGTTTTGTTTATTTGCTTCACACAAAGGCTTGTTACCTCTGCGATGGCAGTTGTTATTATTCCCCATTGTTCTTCCACCCCTCCTTCCTGCCCATTTGCTAGTGTATTCCTTAGGCACTCACCCATTTTGGCAAAGTCAGCCCTCCTGAATTCCAGTACTTTTGCCTTTGTATGGCTTGACTCTAATGCTGTGTTTATTGTGAACCATACTGTTCGATGGTTGCTAGTTCCCAGATGGCTACCCACTTCTACATCTGTGATCCTCTCTCCATCTCCATTTGAGAGGACCAGGTCTATGATTGCTCCCTCTCGAGTGGGTTCCAATATTAGTTGTCTAAGGCATGCCCCCTGTAGGACATCTAGAATAACCCCACTCTTCAAAGTGGCTGCTGCAACTGCACTCCAGTTAACATCTAGCATATTCAGATCACCCATCAGCAATATCTCCCCTTTATCTGCCATTGTAAGTATACTTTCTATCATTTACTTGTCCATTTCCTCCCCCTGAGAGGGGTCTGTATCCAACCCCTGTGCGGATTGTGGTGCCATTGCCTGCCTCCAAATTGACCCACAGTGCTTCTTCTCCTCCCTGTTTACCCTTTTGTTCTGTTGCTTTGATTCCTTCTCTTATGTAGAGAGCTACTCCTCCTCCTCTTTTACTCTCCCTGTCCCTCCTGTAGATAGTGTATCCTGGTATGTTTAAGTCCCAGTCATGGTTCTGTATGTGGCATGTTTCTGTGACTGCCACGATATCCAGATGTTCCTCCTCCATCAAGGCCACTAATTCAGGAAGCTTGTTACCCAGACTACAGGCATTGGTACTCATTGCTCTCCATTTTTTGATGGCTTTACCTTCTGTAGCAGCATCCCCCACTGACCTTTCTACCTTGGTCTTTTTCTCATTTAGTACCCTGTTTTGTAGGGGGAGGCTGGGATTTTCCTGCTGCTTATCAGTGCCTCCCCTCTTGACTAGTTTAAAAGCTTGCCAATGAAGCATTTAAACCGATTGCCCAAAAGACTTGTTCCCTTCCTGACAGATGCAGACCATCCTGCCAGTATAGGCTGGTGTCCTCAGGTGGAACCCCAGTCCCCAATGAAGCCAAACCCTGTGCTTCACACATTTTTCAACCATTCATTAAACTGCATGGTGCAAGTACCCTCGCCTCACCCATGCCACTGACAGGCAGCACCTCTGAGAAGGATACTATGTGTGCTACTTGTCTTAAGCCCCTCCCCAACTCTATAAAGTCCTTCTGCACTGCTCTAATCTCATGATGAGCTAAGTCATTTGTCCCTAGGTGGACAATGACATCCAGTTCAGACTCCTGTGCAACTGTTCTCGTGATCCTAAGGACGCGCTTCCTGTCCCTCCAAGCCATGGCACCAGGTAGGCACCTTACTTCAGTTTTCCCTGCTTCCCCCAGTTCTATCCCCCTAATAATTGAGTCCCCCACCAGGAGCTGCTTCTTTTCCCTGTGGTGCCCTCTGCCTCCTTCCTGAGGGCCTCCCTTGTGACAGTTCCCAGAACTCATCAATTAAAACAGGTATAAACAACAGCAGTCCATCCACATACATACAGTTACTCTACCTCCTGAACATGACACGTGTCATTTATCAAATCCCATCTGAAACATGTCACAGTCACTCTGCAAAATCGCCTTTTGGATGGGATTTAAAAAATTCTATCTCTCTTGACCATAACGTCCGGTCTTAAAAAGACTGTTGGAAGTCTGGGGTCAAAGTGTGGGAGCCCACTGAAAATCAGATATTGCCTCTCAGCTGTTCTATCCTCGGTAAATACAATCTAAAAATGTATAAAAGTAGGACACCACTGAAAATGAGATATTGCATCTCATCTGGTCTATCACGGGTAAATATATAGTACAAATTATACAGGTAAGATCTGATACAACAGCAATGCAAGTGGTGAACCTTCGGCATTAACAAATGCTATTGATACCGATCGAATTATATTGCAAGCAGTTTTTAAACATATTGCATTTTATCACTTATTTGTAATTGTGCACCCATGTAGTCACATGCACAATTCCCAGCATCCCATATATGTGAACATTATGTTTTCACATGCCTAAATTACACAATATATATCTCTGATGGGAAAACAGTGTGTACAGCAAAAGGTCAGATATTGTCTACTGTCTCTGAATCTGCACTACCATTTTTGCATTGATATGCACTTTGAAAACCAGTAGACCAGCGGTTTTGTACAGTATGAAATAAGCTTTTGCAATCTGAATTACCTTCGTACACAAATGGAATATCTGGAGGTGCTGTACCACTACTTCAACTTTCATGTGAACATCACAAAACTGCAAATGCACAATATACAATGTGCATGTTGCTATAGTAGCACGGTCATGTGTGGGCGGGTGTGGTGAGGGGTAGGGGGGGCATGCCTCCCGCAGATGGGCAACAATGTTACTGTTGTTAGTCTATTAGTGCACAATGTATGACTGGTGATAGCACTATGTTGTGTGTGTAAGTTGGGTTGGTGTCAAAAGCTGGTGCATGTGGTATCTGTTTTGACAACATCCTACATACTGTATGTGGATGGACTGCTGTTGTTTATACCTGTTTTATGTGGTAAGATGGGAGATGCAGAGGTAAGTAGTGCAAGTACCACCTAGTATGGTGCAGCTACAATGCAATAATTTCTGATGTGGACACATTATATGATTAGAAATGATGCCACCAAGAATGTGAGTCAATGTTGTGATGAAAAATTGTTACTAGCAGGATTGTACAGTATTTTGGGAGGGGGGTTAGAAGGAAGACTGAGGGTTACAAGTCACGTGCAATTGTTTGGAGGGAGTTGTAAAACCACAGAGAAAGGAGCTGATGATGATAATTTAAAAGACCTGGAGGCCTTGTTAGCAGATGCAGACCTTGACATAGTAGCAATAACGGAGACATGGTACTCTGCAAATCATGGCTGGGAAGTCAGTGTACCAGGCTATACACTGTGCAGGAGGGACAGGGAGAGTAAAAAGGGTGGGGGAGTGGCCCTGTACATCAGAGTTGGTATAAGGACTACAGAAGTTCAGAAAAGACAGGGGGAGGCTGAGGTAATGTGGGTCACCCTGGAGCCAGGGAATGGAGCAGCAATACTGATCTACAGACCTCCGACACAGAGGGAGGAAGTAGGCAGGGAACTAGTGGAGAACATACATGACATGGCAGCTAAAGGTGAAATCCTGCTACTGGGGGATGTCAATATGTCTGATGTGGATTGGGCCACCCAGGTTGCTGCTTCAGCCAGAAGCACAGCCATCCTAGAATCCCTGCAGGGGGTTGGACTCAGGCAGCCTGTGCGTGAACCAACCAGGGACAAGTCAATTCTGGACCTGGTATGGACCAATGGTAACAGAGTCGAAGAAATACAGGTGGAAAGGCAGCTGGGGTCCAGCAACCACCACATGATGTGGTTCAGCATGGAGACATGGACTCAATTAAGCCACACAAGGGCAATAGTATTAGATTTCAGGAGGGCATATTTCCCTGTAATGGGTAGATGTATACAAGCAGTTCTGGGGAAGGGAGGGGTAATAGAGGAGTGGAAGAGCAATGGGAGAAACTGAAAGGAGCCATAGTGGACATAACAAACCAATGCAGTGTCAGTGGCTCAGTAGGTAGCACACTCGCCTCTGAGGCCGGGAGATCAGAGGGCTGTGGGTTCAGTTCCCACATCTGGCACTTGGGTTAATATCCCAGTACTGACACTGTAGTGCAGCATGAGAGGGGTGCTGCACTTCTGAGGTGCCGTCTTTCGGATGAGACGTTAAACCGAGGTCCCATCTGCCTGGATTGGTGGTAGTTCAGGTAGATGTTAAAGATCCCATGGCACTTATCGAAAAGAGTAGGGAATTTCCGTGTCCTGGCCAAATTCCCTCATTCACTAAAAATATCACCAACAGCTTAATCTGGTTCAAGGTCAGTCGGCATTCATCTGTATCCCTCCCGGGTCGTGCCTGAAAATAGGCAGGATTTGTCTAATGCACTTACCGGTCAACAAAAGCTAAATAAATAAATAAAATAAATAAAATTCGTTAGGATAGTGAGCAAAGAGAAAAAAAGAAGGAAACCACTATGGTTCTCCAAAGAGTTGGGGGACAAAGTCAAGGCTAAAAGGCTGAGTTTCAGGAAATATAAGGGGAGCCAAAGGGAGGAGGACAGGGAGGTGTACCTTGAATGTCTAAGGAAAGCAGGGAAGGCTGTAAGAAAGGCAAAGACACAGACAGAAGAGGGTTTAGCATGGTCTGTAAACAAAGGGGATAAGGCATTTTATAGGTACATCAGTGAAAGAAGAAAAATGGGGGAATTGTGAGGCTCAAAGGGGAGAAAGGAGAAAGGGAGAGGGAGAGTGTAAGGAGGGGAATCTGGACATGGTAGAAATACTGAACAAATACTTCTGCTCAGTATTTACTAAGAAGAGGGAGGGTCAAGGATCACAGTTGGGTTGCAGAGACAATGAAGGATAGGAGAAGTGGACACCAGTCCATTCACAGTGGAGCGAGTTCTGGAAGAACTCACAAAGCTGAAGGTAGATAAGGCCATGGGGCCAGACGACATCCACCCGAGGATCGTAAAGGAGCTGCAAAAGGAACTAGCAGCGCCTCAGGCAGCACTGTTCACAGAGTCACTCAACATGAGTGTTGTTCCAGAGGATTGGAGGAGGGTCAGTCAGCCTCACCTCACTGATGGGAAAGATCATGAAGACACTGCTGAAAGAAAGGATAGTGGCACATATGAAATCCAGAGGTGCTCAGGATCTAAGGCAACACAGATTCACAGCAGGAAGGTCATGTCAAATGAATCTAATTATTTTTTTTAATTGGGTGACTAGGGAAATAAATCAGAGAGGGTCGCCTACCTAGATTTTAGCAAAGTCTTCAACACCATCCTACATAGAAGGCTGATATACAAGATGGGTAGTTGGGGCATAGGAGACAAGGTGGTGAACTGGGTTAGGAACTAGTTAACAGACAGGAGACAGAGGGTGGTGGTAAATGGGGTACAATCTGGAGAGGGGGTGACCAGTGGAGTACCACAGGGATCAGTACTAGGACCAGTCCTGTTCAATGTCTTCATTAGTGACATTGCATAGGGACTGGAAGGAAAGGTCTGCCAGTTTACAGATGACACCAAGATCTGCAACAAGGTGGATACTCTAGAAGGGGTGCAGAAAATGAAGAGGGACCAGCTTGATAGATGGTTAGAGATGTGGCAAGTAAGGTTCAATGCAAAGAAGTGCAAAATAATGCACCTGGGTGGAGGGAACCCTGGGGAGAGCTACAGGTTGGGGGGCAAGGAGCGGACTGTCACCAAGGAGGAAAGAGACCTAGGGGTTATCATCTCTGATGACCTTAAGGTATCAAAGCAGTGCACAAAGGCAGCAGAAAGGGCCAGTGGCATGCTGGGGTGCATAGGCAGGGGTATCACTAGCAGGAGGCAGGAGGAGGTGATGCCATTGTATAAAACATTGGTAAGGCCTCACCTGGAGTACTGCCTGTAGTTCTGGGGGCCACACCTGTACAAGGACATAGATAAGGTGGAGACTATCCAGAGAAGGTAACAAAGATGGTGCAGGGCTTGCACCCTAGACCATATGAGAAGAGACTAAGGGACCTCAATATGTACTCACTGGGGGAGAGGAGACAGCAGGGGGACATGTCTGAAACTTTCAAGTACTTCAAGGGCATACACAAGGTGCAGGTGAGGGACTTTTTCCTATGTAGAAAAAGTACTAGAACAATGGGGCACAGTATGAAATTGGAAGGGGGTAGATTAAGAGGTAATGTGAGGACGTTTTTCTACACAGAAAGGGTAGTTGACACTTGGAATAGTCTGCCACAGGAGGTAGTGAGGCAAGCACAGTGGAGGGGTTTAAGCATGCCTGGGACAGGCACAAGGAAAGCTGGAGCGGGGAGGGGAAGGGAGGGAGTGATGAAAAGCCATTGATCACATAGGGTCAGTGGCCACATACTATGTATAGGGCCTACGGGCAGACAGGATGGGCCTAGCAGTCCTTATCTGCCAACAATTTCTATGTTTCTGTTTTTATAGGGAGAGAAAGAGATAACAGTTTGGGGAATTGATACTAGAAGGCAGATTGTGTCAATGTAGATTTTATGTGATGGAGTGGTGTGGGAGGGATAGGGTATGGTATACATTCTCAGCCTATTCTGACACCTCAGACCTTATATTTTTCTGGTGCCCTTACCACCCCTCTTTCCTCTACCTATATACACGTGTGCATATTCCACAAATGCTTGCAGAACCGCACTGGTACTGTGCCACACTACCTCTTCTGGCATGCTGTTCCAGATGTGCAATACCCTTTCTGTAATGAAGTGTTTCCTCAAATTCCTGTTACACTCTATTTCAACCCCCAACCCTCTAGCTTCATTGCATGCCACTATGTTCTGGTTCTTTTCCAAATCTGAATCAGAGACTCCTCATCTGCACCTTTTTCACCCCTGTGAGGTACTGATAGGTATCAGTAATGTCCCTCTTGCTCTCCTCACCTCCAGGGAGTATGTTGATTTCCTGCATCCTCTCCTCTTATGCCTTCTCATGCAACCCCTGCACCATTCTTATAGCCCTCCCCTGTGCCACTTCTGCTCTGCTGATGTCATTGTGGAGGTGCATGCTCCAGAACTAGACACAGTACTGTTATTGTGGTATCATTAGTGTGTGATACAGTGTCAGCACCATCTCCCTCCTCCTGCCAGAAATCCCCCACCCTATGTACCTTAGCAGCAAGTATCCTGCCTACTGCCTTGCCTGTTATGCTGTCACACTGCCATGCCATCTTGACATCATCAGATACCATTACCCTGTGATCCCTTCCTTGCTCGGTGACTTTCAGTATCTAACCCCCCACCCCACCCCACTCACCCATCTTATACAAGACTCTCGGGTTTCCCTGCCTCAGATGAATGGTTTTGAGCTTTCTGGCATTGAAACCCAGCTGACGTGACCTAGTCCACTCCTTTTGTTACCCCAGATCCATTTGCATTCTTTCCACCACTCCACGGGTGTCCATTTTGTTGCAGATTTGTGTGCCCTCCACAAAGAGACACCACTTCACATTTAGTTCATCAGCAATGTCTTGTACAAGATATTGAAGAGGAACAGCCCTAGTACTGATCTCTGTGGCATCCCACTAGTCACTTTCTCTCCCTCCTGAGTGTCTGCCATTTACCAAGAACCATCGACCCACTATCCTTCAACAAGTTTGACTCCCAGCTTACCACTTTATACCAAACCCCTAGTGTGCTTAATTTCTTTTACAGCCTCCTGTGTGGCACAGTGTCGAAGGCTAGGTCACATCCTCTGTCCTCAGCTGATCCACTTCCTATTTACCCAGTCAAAGAAATAAATGAGATTTGTTTGGCATGGCCTCCTCTATGTGATACTGCATTGCCTGTGGTCCTGCAGCCAATATGCCTCCATGTACTACATCACTCTGTCACTCGATCCATTAGCAAGCTCTCCATTCATTTCACTATCACTGATATGAGATTGACTGTCCTGTATTTGTTAGCCTCCTCCATGCTGCTGATCTTGTACAGATGGCTCACATATTAAAACACCATGCATGTATAACTTAAATCAAATATACTGTGCACGTGTTTAGACGTTCCCTATCCGATGCCATTGATCGACATATAGAACACATGCAGCTCTGAACCATACCTCACATCAACAAAATGCAATTTTTATGTGCTGTTTTGTATCGCTCTGCAGCAGATCACATTATACTCAGAAGGAGTGATCCATACAATGAAATGTGATTCATTTTTGTATTAACGAATACAAAATTAAGTACTGTTCTGCATGTGCTCTTGGGGTTGTCAGCTTTTTGTTACTGGTAGCCTGTCAGCAATGTGCCAGATGTTTCTAATATTTGTTAAAACTGTTCATTATGATATCAATCTACTTGGTAGGCTAAAAGGCTTTTATTTATGAGACCTTTTTTTAACATGTTTTATAGGTGTACATGTTCCAACTGTAACGTGTATGGAGACTACATTAGAATGCATTTGCTATGAAGAAATACTGATTATCACAGCAGTTTGTGAAGTGGAAGAAGTTAACTGCATTACAGACATCTAATGTTTCCAGGTCAACTGTCTTGACAAGGGCATCATACAATATTTATTTCATTCTATGAGTTCCTCTCCACTGATGGACCAATTGATGATATACCATTGAATGGTATGTATTTTGATGGAACTGCGGTAGCATGTAAGAGTTTAACAAGTAAACAGGCCCAGCCCAGTGGTGTGGTGAGCTAGCATGCCATTTGCCTTACCTGCCACCATGCCAGTGACCCGGGTTTAGGAACAAACTTGGATCGCTGGGGGTGAGCATGGTGGGGGAAGACTGAGCATCACATGGACTGCTATCCTCTCTCAAGAAGTGGTGGCTAGCTGACTTGGCTTTAGACTGCCACTGGCTGGAGGCAGGGTGGTACTGTAGGCTGTGAGCATCTCGAAGTGTGAGGCCACAGATATGCTGGACGAGCATACCTCCAGGTGAATGTCCTGCAGTGACATAGGGGCAGGGAGAAAATGTAAAACTGGGGAAGGTGGACTTCATGAAGTCCTGCTGTTCCCCCTGGGGAACATGCAGACACCTGGCAGCAGAAGCCATATGGATTGTGCATACGGGGGAAGATGATCATCACCATATTAGCCCCACCACAGGGGAGGGGAATCCATGGTCAACTCGGCTACTGTGGGTTGGGAAGAGTGGGTGGATGCTAGTTGCAGGAAGTGGGAACAGAGATAAGAGTCTGCTCACATTCCCAGTCAGAAAAAAGCAATACAGGGAAAAACAAGTAGACGGGCGATGGGCTGCCAGTAATGTGATTTTGTGTGTAATTTTTATATGCTATAAAATCTCAGTTGTGACTTTGAACATTACTTAAAAGGCCAGCCCTTTCACTCTGAATTCTCCAGTGTCTTACCTTACTGGATTGTTCTGCTGCTGGCTGGTTGAGATCACTCTCAACCTTCTATGGAAAGTTTCCATAATAGTCATGGTTGGATCACCAGGTGTGGGGCATGCAAGTGGTCAGCAATCATCCTGTTGGCCAATATTTGTATTTTTTTTCTCTGTATTCCTGTCCTCCATTTATGCCAAACAGCAGATAGAGGAACATGTGTGCAATTATGTAAATGATGGTGCCACTCAATATCTTGATACTGGGATGCTGGATATACTGTATACTGCACCCCATCCTACACACTGTGGTCCCATTGGTTGTCACTCCATTATGGGACATGCTAATTCTTGACTCCACATCCCCTCTTCCTCAGAAGAAAAGATCTGTCCATCGTGTGCTCATTCCTCTTCCCTTAGCCATACTGTCATGTCTTGAACTCAGTCACAAACTCTGAATGTCAGCGCAACAAGTGGTACCGATACCAATGCACTTGCTGAACAGTCTATTTACTGGTTCTCATATGACTTTGTCCTTTCATTTATTATGCTTCATATAGGCAGAACACAATTATCAAATATGTGTTATGAACACTCATTGAAGTTTTTAATTTTTCAGATCCTTTGGTCATGTGGCATATCATTGTTTTACATGGTGGATATGGAAGAAGCTTGGGAAGAATAATCGGAAGACATTACCAGTATGTGTTGTTTTTATGATCAGGAATGCTTCCCCAATGAATCAGTACAATGGATTTAATCCACCTCCCAATGTATAGTTATTTGGACAGAAATGGTTTATGATAATTGGTATCATAAATATGTAATTAGCATGAACCAATGTTTTCGGTTGTGTTTATGAACATTTTGATGCATATATGCTAATATGTTTGAAGTTGTGAAAATATGGTTTTAGTGATTTTTTATAATGTTTTTCCAAACCAGATAGTGATCCATATAATGTGTTTGTTTTTTTTTATTTTGAATTTTGAAGGGGGGAAAGTGGGGCAGACTAGATGGTCCGGAATGGTCCTTTTCTTTCATCAAGCTACTAGGATTCTATGAATCGTATGAATACATACACTTAGTATATGAAATTTGAGTTTGGTGGAGCAATTCGTGCATTGAAATGTACTTGATATATCTTGTATGTCGTTGTGAGTACTGTAAGTAATAGAGATTCCATGGACAGTAAATGTAAACAACATTTGTACTGATCTTCAAATTTGTTATATAGCTACAACAATTACAAGCTTTTGATACACTGTCAGTACAAAACAGTGGTCAGGTTTGTGGCAGAGTGGTCAGTGACATTGTTTTGTGGCTTATAAATAAAGGCCAGAGTTATAATCTGTAAGTGGTACTGCCATGATAAAGCCTTGCCCAAGGTGATGATTAATTAGTATAGGAAGTGTTGCTTCAGTTTAGAAATTGCTTTCTGAAGAAAAACAAGTGAAACTCAAAATAGATTTTCTTTATCTGTTAGCTGTGCTACTTCTGTCTTATCTGTGTCTATATTTCTTACTGGCTCTCCTAGACTGCTCACCCAGAAGGACTCCCTTGTCTCTCCTGTCTGTGTTTTGATCTTTCTCACTCCCATACCAGTTATGGAAGTGAAGACAGGTTAATTATTTGTAAAAGTTCCTGTTTTGTTGTTACTGAGATATCTTGTCACCCCACTGGTGATAGTAGCATATTTATGTAGTGGTTGAAGGACATTTGATTAATGACCCTAAAAAGGTTGCTAATACTTTCAATACACATTGGGCCAGATATTCAAAACTTTGCCCTGGGGCTAAATTAGCACTGCCCGGTGTGCCAAATTAGCCGGGACCCAACAGCCCGCTATATTCAAAAGAGTTAGCCCCTGTGTTAACCCTGCTGAATATAGCATTCTAAGGAAGCTGGGCAATCTGGGCTGGGAGTGCAGTGCAAACATAGCCTGAGAATAAGACAGATCTGAGTATAGCAACCAGGAAGTGCATACCACAACAGCAGCCAAGTGCACAGCATTGTGAAAGTAGGTAGAGGTGAACTATATGGCCGATATAGCCAGCAAATGTATGGACTCAGTACAGCTGCAGGCAGCAGCACGTGTGAAAGTACAGTGTGCAAAACTGTATAATATTCCCTGAACCATTTGCGCGGTGCTAACACGTTTGCACAGGTTTAGCATGGAGCTAAGCCATTTGTCTGGTGCAAACATGTTTGCCTGGGGCAAAACTTTGCCATATTCAAAAGTGAAATGCAAATGAGCCTACTTAGGTAGTCTCTGGGAAAACATCCACATTAGCATCTCATTATGCCCCTGATTTGCATGCCCTTTGCCCAGCGTTACTGCAGGGTCCCACAACTCCACCTGTAGGTCAGTCTGGAAGTACAGGGGCTGGCTGGGTCTGCCTGCAGCTCCACCTGTAGGTCAGTCTGGCAGTGCATGATGGTAGCTGCAGGCTACATGTATACAGTACAGCATAGCATATTGTGTCCCCGGGGACAACACCACTGTAGGTCATGCTACAGTGCACAGCAGACACTACAGTAGCAAGGGGGCCAGTAGTGTGAGGGACACAGCAATGTCTACAGTGTGTAGGGCATTGATGACCACTGCACTGTACACAGTGACAGGCCCAACTTGCAGGTGTTTATTGACGGTGGACATTACTGTTATGCTGTTGTGTGACCCACAGATGCTGCACCTCTGGCATGGGACGCTCACAGTGACATATACATGGCCGGCTGTGTGTGCTGTGGTGTTTTTACAGCTATGCAGTATGTGGCTGGTTGAGCATACTGGTGTTGGGGTATTCCCAATACTGGCCCATGTGCACTGCATCATGTGTCCCAGCCTTGTGGCTGCATCCGGTCTGTGGCACAGCCTGACCACCTGTACACCCTCCCCTCAACACCCTCCATGCCCACAGTGCTGCATGTGTGTGCTGGCTTCTGTTGGTGTCCACAGAAGGGTGGTCTGCATGTGTGCTGTATGGCTACACTGCCTTGGTGTCCACAGGGGCCGGGTCACCACTTACTGCCTGGCATGGCTGGGACTGGTGGCAGATGATGGCATCATTGTGATGCCATCAGTGAGCAGCATGTTTCCTCTATGTCTGGCTTGCTCTATGTGTCATACTTATTGGTTAGGGTCATGCAAAGCCACGCAATAGCTGCGCAAACATCACGCAAAGCCACAATGTCACGCAAAGCTGGATTGCCCAGGGTTAAGACTACTTTTTCCTGGGTGGTAATTTGTACCATGCAAAGTGTCACGCTAAGTCGTGCAAAACCACTTTGAGTGGCGTTATTCACTGAATATAGCATTGCTCTGACACGCCTCCTCAGTTTTCCCCTTGCATACATTATGATTTTGCCTGGCGCTAATGCAAATTTATGTGCGCTATTTGGCCTTTTGAATATAGTAAACCCTTGCTAATCCCATACTAATCCTGTGCAAGTGGTTTGTGCCCAGCGCAAAGTTTTGAATATCTGTCCCATTTTGTTAACCTTGAAAAATACAGACCAATAAATGATATCTCAAACCCTTACTGGAAAGAAATCTTTGCTTAGGAGAGGGCCAAATTACAGTATAATGGAATTCTGAAGTTTTATTTTCACATGTAATCACCAACTGAGGTTCAGTCATACATTAATAAAATGGATCCTAAACCAAACATTGGTATTGATGACATAGATTATCATATTTTGAAAAGGGTTAGTCCATTGCTTATTCTACAATTAACTAAATTATTTACCTTTTCTTTATGTCATAATACTTTTCTTTCTAAATAGAAGTACGCCATTGTAAGACCAATTCACAGATCAGGTGCTTTAACAAATGTAAATAATTGTTGGCCCATTTCACTCTTATCGCCAAAATCTTAGAAAAAATTGTTGCTGACCTGATTTCTGAACATCTTGATAAGAATGGTCTTTGATCCTCCTCTCAACATGGATTTTGACTCAGTCATAACACTGAGACTGCCTTGATGAGGTTCACAAGCCTAGTCCACAAAGCCCAAGATGAGGGCAAGTATGTGGCCTCGGCTTTTGTGGACCTCACCAAGGTATTTGATCTAGTTGACCATGGAGAATTGTTAAAAGGGCTTTTAAAGGTTAACTTCTCTGTCCTCTCTGCTCCGCCAGTGAGGGATTGCTAGAGATTCCCAGGGTTCATTTGAAGCTTTCGGGATCTCGTGCCTTTGCCTTTTCGGCTCCAACCCCGTAGAATTCTCTACCTCGCTGGTTAAGAGAATGCCCAACCGTTGACAGTTTTAAAATTGCTTTAAAGACATATCTTTTTACTTTGGCTTATTCTTTATAGTTATGGTTGTTTAGTGTTTGGATTTTCCTGTTCTATTTATTTTTGTACAGCGCCTTGATTTTGAAAGGCGCTTTATAAATAAACATGATTTGATTTGATTTGATTCTCAGATGAAGTTATACTTTGTCTAAATAATTATTTGTCTGGTAGAATGCAAAACACTCTCATCAATGGGTTCTTTTCCTCAGAAGGTTCAGTTGGTTGCAAGGTACCACAGGGGTCCATTCTTGGATCTCTGTTATTTTCATTGTTTATTAATTCCCTTACTGAAGTTTGCACATGCTTTAATATGTTCAGGAAATGCTCTTCCTACTGTTGAAAAGAACCTTCAAAATGACTTTAGTTAAATGCACACTTGATTTATTCAACATAAATTAGTCCTGAACTCAGGAGAAACAAAGTTGATGGTATTCACAATTCCCAAGAAAACAAATGTTACCAATTTTTTACTTGTATGATAATTATGGGAATCAAACTGAAAAAGTGTCTGACTTCGGATATCTTGGTTTAACCATAGATTCTCATGTATCATTTAAAACACATATTTTGACATTGATAAGTAAAGTTCATCAGAGATTGGGTATGCTGTTCTATTTGAAAAATAATTCAACATTTGAAACAAGACATAGTTTTCTGTTCTCCCTCATTGATTATGGTTATGTTATATATTATTTTTCAACTGATAAAATGCTTAGTAAATTAAAAACCACTTATCATAATAGCATTCACTTTATAACTGGTTTAGGGAAACAGATGCATCATTGTCATCTATATAGGTCCATGGGATGTTTTCCTTTTCTGATAGATTTAAATTTAGGATATTATTTTTTTTGCATAAGATTCATTTAGGTTTTTTTCTGGATGTCATTGCTTCTTTATTCCCAAAAATGTGTAATAATACTTCTACTAGGTCTTAGCATAGGTTTTCATTTTTGGTTTCCTTCTTTCATACTTACATGGCTCAAAATTCCATACAAGTTACTGCTGTTAAACTCTACAGTACTCTACCAATTTCTGTTATTAATTTTTCCAATATTTCTCTGTTTAAGAGATCACTCAAAATGTTTTCATTGCTAACTCTGACTGTAAATGTTTTAATTGATTGTAATAATGTTGTTAATGTTGAATTGTCCATGTATTTTGTATAATGTTGTGTTTTGTAACTTGACATCAGTGAAAATGGGCATCTTTTGCTCACTGGCCATTCGATATAAAAAATAAACATACATATAGGAACTCATGTATGTACAGTATATTTATTTACCCTGGCTTGAGTGGATTAGCAGCAGCCCAGGAAAAAGGCAGAGAGCCCAAGGCTCAGGACTCAGCTGAAGTGAATAGTCCCCCAAAAATGCTAAACTCTAGTGAGATTTTATAATGTCCCTGAGAAGTCTTGTGCATAAATATTAACAGATAATAACATGACAGGACTGGTGCCCTGTTTTAAAATGGAGAAATAATCAACCTAGGAACACTTATGAAGTTTGTGTAACCATTTAAAAGACAGTGTTTGAAAACAGTGTTTTTTCCAACTTCAAATAACATGAAGTCTTACTGTATTTTGACAATATGCAGTTAGCCCCAGCACTTGAACTGCCCCAGAGAGGAAAGAGTTAACTCTGTGAAGAAGCATAGAATGTTGAGCTCAAGCTCGGTTTTCAAACCTCTGTCTCTGGTACTTACCAGTGTAACTGTCAGATTCTTTACTCCGCCCAACAGTGAAGTCACTCTGGAGATTTCTCCTCTGCTCAGTTCGGTAGAGTTTAAATAAATGTTCGTTTTTTAAACCGATTTATTATTTTTCAGATTTTCAGCCTCTGTCTACGGTACAGGTAGTGTGTTAGATAGGTGGTGACTTGTGTTTACTTAATTTTCTGTGGAAATAGTTTTGTCTCGGTTTCTCATCGGTCGGCCCGGTTAGGAGCCAACCTTTTTGCTTATATTTGATTTATTTGTATTTTTCTGGGTTTAGAGTGGTGTTCTGGTTCCGATCAGTTTAAAAAAAATGGACTTTTTCTGGGTTTTTTTCTAAAGCCCATAACACGGTTTGTAACCAATCGGAGATTTATTACCTGGCTTAAAAGCTTTAAAGGGTAATTGTTTAGGTTGGCCATGTCTGAGAAACCCAAGAGAAAAAAACAGTCCCACTGCGTTTCAACACTGTACTGAGTGTGGGGAGGCCTTTGCCAAGGCTGACCCCCACCTCATCTGTGTTTACTGTCTTGGGTTTGACCACATCAAATCAGACTGCCAGATTTGCAAGAATTTTCCTAAAGCCACTCTGGAAAAAAGGTTAAGTAGGCTGAAGGAAAGGGAGGCTGAGAAGTCCATAGATCCAGATGGCCATCCCAGTTCGGTTGTGGACTAACCTGAGAAGTTGCTTACTGACCTGGGCGATACCTCCTCAGGCAAAAGGAGGTCCAACTCTGAGGGGTTGGTTCCGTCGAAAAGGAAACAAAAGTCAGCCGGTTCGAATCCAGCACTACATACTCCAAACACTAACAAAATAGCCAAAGCGATTGGCATAGTTCAATCGCTCCACCCAGTTCCGTCCAAACCGGTACCGTCAGTTAGGTCGGATCTGACTCCATTGGATCACGATCCAGATGCTTACTAAGATGTGGAGTGGGAGGGTTATGAAGAGTATCCAGAGGATGAAGATGAAGATAACAACTTTGAAGGTCTGGATGTGCCCATTGAACCGGACAAGTCTCCAAACAGACCCTCTAATATCTCCCGTCCCAGGCTTTCTTTTGTTTTACAAGAAGGTGGCTGAAACCCTCCAGCTCCCAATGGATGAAGCTGCTGAGGAGGAGGAAGAGCCTGATTTTGTTGAATGATGGACATCCCAGAGTCCAAAAGATTGTTGATCCCTCTTCAGAAGTCCTTGGGGAAACAGACAAAAAAAGATTTTACAGACACCTAACTCCTTACCTCCTGTAGATAAGAGAATGGACAGGAGGTATATGTTATCAGGCTCAGGTACAGAGTTTCTACATAGTCATTGCAGCCATGTTGGTGTAGAGCAAATTGCAGCCTGTGACAGAGCTAACATTCCTTTGGCTTCACACCCCAGACAAAGACACCAGGAAGGTCGATGCCATAGCCAAAAAACAGTATTTCACATCTTCTTTGGGACTCAGGCAGACTAACTATATGGCCTACACAGCCAGGTAGCAGAAGTCCAGATGGAATACGGTTCTGGAACTGGCTAAACAGGCCTTCCCCCAGCTAGTCAAAGAGCTGGAGGAGGTGGCTGCTGATGGAATTGAAGCATCCAAAATACAATTCCATGCTGCTGTGGACTCCAATGATGTGGCATCAAGTGTCATGGCTATATCTGTGTCTCTCAGGAGACATGCTTGACTCAGATGTACTAGCCTTTTGCAGGATACCCAGGCTAAGGCTATGGATTTCCCTGTAGTGGGTAACTCTCTCTTTGGGGAGCAGACGGAGGCTTACCTGAAGAAAATGGAGGAGTACAGACCACCTACAGGAGTGCACATGTCAAAGAGAGGCAAGCCACTCCCCAGAAACAGCAGTCTAGAACAGGGGCAGGCCTTTCCACAGGCCTTTCTACCAAGCTCAGGCTTCCTCTTCTTTCCCACAGATGGGGTTCTTTCAAGGGAGAGGCAGGAGGGGGATGAGCAGGGTTGCATCCTCTTCCCAGTCCAAGGCTCCTGCCAAGCAGACACCCTGATGTGTCAGCCCAGGTTGACTCCCCCATTCCAGTAGGAGGCTGGCTGGCTTACTACTTCCAGGCCAGGAAGTCTGTTACCTCAGACAAGTGGGTCCTGGAGGTAGTAAGCCAGAGACTAGCCCTCAGTTTCAAAAGGTTCCCAAAATTGAGGGTCAGATCTTTTCCACCTGCATCCATCTCAGAAACCCTTGCTCTGGAGGCAGAGGTTTCTTCTCTACTGGCTCTCAGAGCTGTAGAGAAGGTTCCTACTTAGCACAGGGGCAAAGGTATGTACTCCAGGTACTTCCTTACCCCAAAAAAGACAGGGGAGTGGTGACCCATCCTAGACTTAAGGTATTTGAACAAACACATCACAAAACCAAAATTCAAAATGGTGACTATGGGAATAATTCTTCCCTCTCTAAGGCCAGGGGATTGGCTAGCATCCCTGGACCTCCAGGATGCCTATTTCCATATCCCTATCAGGTGCTCCCACAGAAAGTACCTCAGGTTCGAGTTGCCTTCAGGCCATTATCAGTTCAGATCCATGCCCTTCAGCCTAACATCAGCTTGAAGGGTGTTTACAAAGTGCCTTGCAGTAGTAGTTGCCTTTCTCAGAAGGCAGGGTATTTCCATCTTCCCATATCTGGACGACTGGCTAATTGTAGGTCAGTCCTCCAACCAGGTCAAGTCAGCTCTACAAATCACTCAAGACTTGCTCAGTTCTCCAGGGTTTCTCCTCAATCTTCCAAAGTTGGTTCTCGAACCAGTACAACTTCTTACTTTCATAGGAATAGAGTTGGATACTATCCAAGCAAAGGCCTTTCTCCCACTGGCAAGGGTAAAGGCTTTCACAGATATTGCTTCCACTTTTCGACCTCTGGTCTCTTGCCCAGCAAGGCAGTTTCTTCAATTCCTAGGTGACATGGCAGCTTCCACTGTAGTGGTATAAGGAGTCAGGTTTCAGATGAGGGACATTCAGTTCCACCTAAAGTTTTTTTGGTCTCAGAAAAAAGACTCTCTCACCAAATTGGTTCCAGTGACTCAGACTCTGGTCCAAGCTCTCCAGTGGTGGCTGGACCAGGACAACCTCAGACAAGGTGTGCCATTTCTCTCTCAAGTCCCCTCAGTAGTCCTAACCACAGATGCTTCTCTCCTAGGCTGGGCAGCCAATTTGGGAGCCCTCACGGCTCAGGGGGTTTGGTCTCCAGAAGAGTCTCTCCTTCATATCAATCTGCTGGAACTCAGGGCAGTCTTCCTGGCCCTTCAGGCCTTCTCAGAATCAGTCAGATGCAAGGTGGTGCAGGTCAGGACAGAGAACACCACCACAGTGTGGTACACCAACAAGTAGCGAGGCACTCAGTCCATAGCCTTGTGCACAGAGGCCATGGAACTGTGGTTTCTAACCTATTCCCTTCAGACTTCCCTGACAGCAGTTCATCTCCCAGGAAAGGACAATGTACTGGCAGATGCTCTGAGTAGAATTTCCCAGAGACATCACAAATGGCCCCTGGACCCTCCCATCCTACAGGTCATCTTCACCAGATGGGGCACTCCAGAGATAGATCTCTTTGCAGCCTCAGACTATCACCAGCTTCCTCTGTTTTGTTGCAGACCTCCAGTCCTGGGGACTATTCCTCTGGATGCTCTCATTCTGGATTGGAAGGGCAGGTTTCTCTGTGCCTTCCCTCCCTTCCCTCTGTTGTGCAGAGTCCTGATCAAAATCAGATCTCAACCCTGCACAGTGATGCTGGTGGCTCCAGATTGGGCCTTGATATCCTCTGCTGCTGGCTCTAGCAGTGTCACTTCCCCTGTCTCTTCCCAAGAGATACAATCTCCTAACCTCCTCTTAGGGGAGGATTTGGTACCCCAATCTCCAGTCTCTCAACCTCAAGGACTGGCTCTTAAAGCATTAGAATATGCAGGCCTGCATCTTTCTCAGGGAGTTCTGGATATTTTGAAGGTTTCCAGGAAACCTTCAACTAGAAAAACTTATAATTCCAAATGGAAAATATTCATCATTTGTTGTTCCCAGAAGGGAATTCTGCCTGATTCTGCAGACATTGCTACATCCTTAGATTATCTGGTTCACCTTAATGGTCTAGGCCTTAGACCAGCAAATCTGAAGGTTCACCTAGCAGCTGTGTCTGCATTTCTTTCAGCAGGGAAGGGCTCTTCCCTGGCATCTCATCCTGTTTTCAGTAAGTTCTTCAAAGGTCTGGTTCAAATTAACCCTCCCTTTAGAAAGCCTACTCTGGCTTGGGATCTTAATGTCTACATTGCTCAGCTTATGCAGCCACCTTTTGAACCTTTGGCTTCAGCCAAGCTTAAGTACGTGACCTGTAAAACTGTGTTCCTGGTAGCTATTACTTCTGCCAGGTGGATTAGTGAATTACAGGCCCTGTCAGTTGAACCTGATTTCATCTCCTTCCATAAGGATAAGGTGGTCCTAAGAACCAATAGGAGGTTCTTACCCAAAGTGGTGTCAGATTTTCATCTGAACTAGTCTGTGTCTTTACCTGTGTTTTTCACTGACTACTCTTCTTCGGGGGAAAGAAGGTTACACAGTTTGGATGTTGAAAGGGCTCTTAGCTACTACATAGAGCATACTAAGGCACACAGGCATGACTGTCTTCAACTGTTTCTCACTTATGGTGAAGAGGGAAAAGGTAAGCCTGCTACTAAAAGGACTATTGCCAGGTGTATTGTCTCTTGCATATAATTCTGCTATGACAAATTGGGCGAGAAAACCCCTCCAAGCCTGAGGGCTCACTCGACTAGGGGTACAGCTGCCACTCTGGCTGCAGCCAGAGATATACCCTTGCTTGAAATCTATAAAGTAGCCACCTGGAAAACAGTCCATACATTCACCAAGCATTACTCTCTGGACATCCAGGCTAGGAGTGATGCTAGGTTTGGCACAGCAGTACTGCAGAACCTGTTCTCAAAGTAGGTTATGCATTCCCTTCTCCTGGGGGAACTGCTTGGTAGTCTGCATATTGTCAGAATACAGCAAGACTTCATGTTGTTTGAAGAAAAAATTACTCATCATAGTAATGTTGTTTCTTCTAATGGAGTCTTGCTGTATTCTGCCCTCCCTCCCTCCCTGCCTCCCCTTTCAGAACCTAGTTTTTGGGAAGAGGGCTGGCAGCTATAGTGTTGCACCTCAGTGGTGTACCTAGTACCCTCCCTCTTAAGGGTGGAGTAGTTGTTTTATTGTTGTTGTTCTTCTATATATATAGATATATAGATATATAGATATAGATATATAGATATATAGATATATAGATATATCTATATATCTATATATATATATATATATATATATATATATATAGTTGCCTCTGGCTATATGGTAAACAATTTCCATAGTTTAGTACTTAGTTTGCTCGTAAGAATCTGACAGTTACACTGGTAAGTACTAGAGACATAGGTTTGAAAACCGAGCTCGAGCTCAACGTTCTATGATTCTGCATAGAGTTAACTCTTTCCTCTCTGGGGCAGTTCAAGTGCTGGGGCTAACTGCATATTGTCAGAATACAGCAAGACTCCATTAGAAGAAACAGCATTACTATGGTGAGTAATTATTTCTTCTTCCTGTTTGCTCCTAACTTATACCCTTTTAACTGTTAAAAGAAAAGTTTATCTTAAAGACAGTTTCACAAGGCCCTTTTATGCAGTCTGTTCTGCACCACTGCAAGCAGTGCGGAGCAGGTAGAACATTACCTTGCTTGCCATGTAAAGCTGAGCTGCACCGCATCCAAGGGTAGCATTCGCTGTCCTGGTGTACCCTGCTTTCCTGGGTTCACCACTGTGGTTTTCCATTTTGCGTTGCATCCTGCTGTTATATAATCACAGTGCAGCATTCATATCGATACAGCTCCACAAGCAAATCTTGGGCTCTTGGCCAGACAGAAAGCTAGCAGAAACTCCAGAAGAGTCACAAGATCGCTGCAGAGCTGCTGTGTGTATAACCAGAATGCAGTGCACAGATGGAGCAGTGTGAGTGGTTGGAAACTGCAGCACTGGGAGTAAGGGCTACATGTAAAAGGGCCTACAGTGCAACAGGAGTGTCCATTAATGTACCATAGGAGGCTAGGAGTGGTTTTGGTTAGAGACACTCAGCAGCCAGCTAACAACTGTTCCCCTATATGCCTGGCCCCACCAAGAATTAATGGCTTTCTAGAACCTAGGATTAGAGAGGTCTGGCACTTAAGGGGGTGGTTCCTAGTAATTTAGGGGAATATGCTAAAACCTCTTTCATAAAGTGAAGATAAATCATATGTTTAGAGAATATAAATAGTATCATTGTTTTCCGTTTTAATGAGTGTTAAATTATCTCTGTTTCTTTTGAAATTTTGGTACACTGGATGCTAAAGTTGTAAAAATTTGAATTTAACTGAGAGATCATGCAATTGTCTGAGCTATAAAAAGGTTTCCTCAGCAACATTGAGTCAGTCAGCTATGGAACTACAAGAGACAGACTGCCTGAGATACCAGAGAGAGTAAAAGTGTATACAAACTTTAAGACGGGAGTGGTTGGTGCTGAACAGCAGCTTGAGCTGTTCAGTTGCCGCACTGCCTTGGTATGGGGTATGGACCATTGGAAAACAGGGATGTAAATGAGGGGTTTCAGTTAAGCCTGTCAAATAGCACTAAGGGGAATGCCAGCTAGCCATGAGTGAGCTTAGGGTAGACACCGACGGACTGGAGCTCTTTGCTTCTGACTAGATTGGATGCATGGGAAAGTGCAAAGACTGCTGATACCCCACCTTAAGAAAGGACCTCCATAATATAGCCTTGGTAAGCTGGAGCTGACACTCAGTAGTTAGACTTCACTGGTGAAGACAATCAAGCTAGTCGCTGAAGTAGCCAGACCTGAAAGAACTGTTTTATTATTTTGCATCTGTTAAAGTGTGTATATTTCCCTTGCTACTAATTTACTGTTGATTGTACCTGACTGAGCTTTTCTTGAGCTGATGACTGTATGTTGTGTTTCTCATTCCTGGTACTTGTCAGACATGGAACCTTTGCAAAAGAGCACTTGTGCTCAAAGGTGTTTTCCAAATTATAAATAAATACAATAAATAAATAAATAAAAAGTGTCTAAAGGCCACCAAAAGTAAATAAATTGTGCCATCCTGCGGGACTTTTACCTACATTCTTGCCCGCTGTGCCCTTCATCAGCACCAACACTTCCACAAGGTCGTCAATAGTTCTACCACACGTGTGGTAGTGATAAAATCTATTAACAGAAAAAAATAAAACAATAAAAGTATTTCTCAGATGCCCCAATCTGTCAAAAATATCATAGTTGTTATCAAGGCAGCTGTACAGAGCTGCTGACTAGAATATTCATGACTAGAATATTTCCCCATAACAGACAGCTCATTCCAAGAAACTGCCTGCTCCAGATCATAATACAGTAACTTCTTTAACTTTTCTATACGTGCATTATCTAGCTATTTAATGTTTTTTCTTGTCAACAATACTTCATTGTTCAGCTGAGCAGCAATCTACAGTCGGTGTCTACAGTATGTACCTAAAAACTGATTACAAATGAAGCAAAGCACAGAAGGTGCCACAATTGAGCTAATGTGGATAATAGCATTCATCAGAGTGACTGTACATGCATGGACTTATTTTATTTGCAACTATGTACAATTTACATGTGAATGGGGTTTCATATTACTGCCTGCTACCAATCTGAGATAAACACTTACCTCTAAATGTAAATAAACATTTATAAAGACAGTCACTGCTCCAAATGCACCTATTATTATCATTACGTCCCTTTCAATAATTTGCTGCATCATATTGCTGATTTAATTGATGGTGATGCTAACAAGTCAGTACCTTAATTATCTAGATAATGCAGTTTAGTAACATTAAAAACATTGCTTTGTTAGAAACTATGACAAACAGCTTCTTTTCAATATCTAATTGTCTTGAGGGCATCAGCTGTCCTTTAATGACCACCTTTTTCTGTGATTGACTACACAAAGGTCAGCATTCTATTCATTTGATGTAATAACACAAGGGGTTCCCCAATGTATATACAACATTTGGAATTGCTTCCAAGTATGTGATAAAATGAACACTCAGTAACCATAATGCACACGAAAGTCTGGTGGATGAATAATGAGCACATGTGGCACAGAAGATTGTACTTGACTCTACATGACATGAAGTGCATATAACACAGAGGATTATGTATGAGCAGTCATACATAACAAGGATATTCTTGTATCGAGAGGTTTCCTTGGTAACAGATGACCTCGAGATTGCAGCTTCAGAGGTACTCTGTTACCAAGGGAACCTCAAGCTACAAGAATTTACTTGTTTGTGTGTGACTGCTCATACATAATCTTTTACAGTGCATGGGCAGTCACAGCATAGAAAATCAAACAAAACTAGCTGGAGAAGACAACAGAAAATAGAAATTTTAACATTTTCTTTTTTTTAACTGACACAGTGTGCTACAGATGTTTCTGCAAGTTCAAGTTTAAAAAAAAACCAGCAACTTCCAGCTTAACTAGATTGCCCAGGGTTAAGACCAGCTTTTCCTAGACAGTAATTTGTACTGCGCCAAGGGCCATGCTAAGTCACGCTAAACAGCTTAGTATGGCACTAGTGGCTGAATATCTCATGGCACCTGTATTCATTTTCATTTTGCCTCTTCCATGTATTATGGTTTGCCTGGTGCTAATGCAGTTTGTGGATGCTATTCGGCTTTTTGAATATTGCAGACCCACTCTAATCCCACGCTAAACCTGCACAAACCGTTTGTGCGCCACGCAATGCTTTGAATATCTGGGCCTAACTGTGTTATTGTTTCATTATGAATGCAAACTCTGTAATCACAAACTCTAGACAGAGCCGATAGGGCTGTGAGGAGTTACCGAATTACCAAAGTTATTTTCTTGTTGGTGCCATATAGTTCTGTTTAGTCACAATCATCATGATGCTGCTGGTGTGTGTGTGTGTGTGTGTGTGTGTGTGTGTGTGTGTGTGTGTGTGTGTGTGTGCACCCATAGGAATCAGATAGCTAACATAGGCTGCAAATTTGCACTGTCTGTAATCTGACACTGCAGTCTGAAGTTTAGAGGTTCAGTAAACTCCAGACAACTTTCAATGAGTTAGCCCAAAGGTTGCTGAAAGAAATAGAATAAATCTATTATACTGAGCTGGACAGATGCTAGAAACAGAAGTTTAATAAGGTATTTTTTGTTAATATCCTGAGAAGTTCTGAGGTACAGTACAGTATCATCCCCATTCTATTCAGATGCCTTTAACACAGAGCAGCAAATAGCAAAAATCAGAGGGGGAGTGCACTATTTTGCAGCTGTGGAGGAATACATCCTAATGTACAAAAAAGGGAGTTCAAAGAGCAGCCGTTTTAGAGCTACAATCCCAATAGTGCTTTAGGCTCCGCCCACAGCCCTAAAAAGGCTCAGATACACTTGCCTGTCTCTTTTTATTTCAAATATTTATTCCAGACATAGTTTGAATAAAATTGTCAGCTTTGGGTTATTTACAGTATATCCTTTCCTTGGCTCCCTCAGGTACCAGTTGAAACTTCAGCCCTTCCCAACCTGTTCCTGTTACCCTTCCTCCTAATACCTCCATGGCCGTGCCTTAACCATCCTGGTAAGCAGGCAGCTGGGTCTTTGCTCCTGCCTTGGGTTAACCTCCACACCACTACAGTTGCTCTGTCCTTTACATGATTGCACAATAACTTGCCCCTCAGGTAAAATGCCAGTTGTCAGCATTGTTCTTATTCACCAAGCATTGCTGCCACTTCTGAATTTACACTTTCTCAGAGTTCTTATTTAAATGTACCACACTTTAGAATAAAATACAACTCGGTACTATGTTTTCAATGTTTTGCTACTATATATAGTACTGCTGTCTTCCCACTGTTCCCCTCCCATGGGTCGCACCTGAAATGGACCTTGGCTCAGTGTACCTCTCCCAGTTACAAATTTTCAAATAAATAAATATACATTTTTTATGTAGATGCCTATTATAAATGGATCATCGATGGCTGGCATATATGCTGTAGTTGTTACATGTGATTAAGTGCCTAATTGTGCTAACTAAATGTCTTTTTTATAGAGAGATAAAAGCACATATGATGTCCAAGAACTTTTCCATTGTTCATTTCATGAACCTGGATTGGTGCATGTTGGTTCTTGTTTGTCTGGATGTGCACAGTGAGACCATACTGGGGGTGGTATGGCTACATTTGTAAGCAGGAACTTAGCCTTCTGTTATGACAGAAACTCATCACATAGATGACATACTTCCATAACAGTTTCATGTATGTAATCTGTTTGCGCTAAAGGAAAAAATACAAATTGAATGAAAAATACAGTATTTATAAAAAGGCAAGGATAAATAAAGAGACTGTGCATTATTATGCTAACGAAGTACTTTCAGAAACCAGATCTTATTTTGAAGGTTGGAAAATATCGCTACCTACAACAAGCCATTTTATGTAAGCAATAAGACATGCCGGGGTGTAGGCTGGCCTGGTTGGACCACATGCCAAGGGGCATAGTAAGACATGAAGCTGAACGCTGAGTATCTTCAGCCCTTAGAAGCGTGATAAAACGAGCAAAACAAATGCATCAGAGTGTTTTTAGCACTTATAAATAGGGTCCATGTGCAATTTTTAAAAGACAAATACTCTGTAAGTTTTAAGAGCTACAAAAAATATAATAAATTATTGCAAAAAAAGTTAAGATAGTCCCTCCAGGAATGGTTTTCACCTGTCACTCAACTGTCCTTGCATTCATTAAATACACTGGAGTGATTGTTTATCATGAAATAGTAGAAGTACAAATAATATAGTTTTCAACTACTAGTCATCCTATTGCTTGATAATAGTAGGTACACATATATACAAAATCACACATACCCCCATAATGCAAAGAACCTCAGCGCACAAGCACTGAGGCAATGGTCACCCCAAAGGGCATTGGCCGAGAAGCCAGGTTTAAAAAAAAATACAAAATCACACATACCCCCATAACGCAAAGCATCATGAGCTGTATATGCAAATCACCACAGAACAGTATGCTGGTTCAACTTTAAGCAAAAATGCATGGTGCCAAAAGGCCTCTCATACAGTCTGCAAAGGATGCCAACAGAAGACACATACACATGTTTTCTCCTACCAGGCCTCATTAGTGTACCTCATCTGTGTGACACCCCAGTGGGATGAACCAGCTACCCTAAGATGGTCTATCTGGGTTACGTTGTGGTGAGCCCAATTAAAACAAAAAAACAAATTCAAAGACAAAGAACCTCAGCACGCAAGCACTGAGGCAATGGTTACCCCAAAGGGCATTCAGCAAGGCCTTTGATTCAGTGCCTCATGGGAGACTAATTAGCAAGTTGGGATATCAGGGAGCAGGGGTGAAAATGGTGGTTTGGGTCAGGAACTGCCTGCAAGGCAGGCAGCAGAGGGTAGTTGTAGTAGGGGAACTCTCAACTTAAGGAGCTGTAACCAGTGGAGTACCATAAGGCTCAGTACCGGGTCCAGTGCTGTTTGGCATTTTTATTGCCAGCATCTCACAGGAGATTTGGAATAGGATCAGCCATTTAGCAGACGATACAAAGATTGGAGCAGTGGTGGATGATACAGAGGCGTGACAGGGGCCACAGGATGATCTGGCTAAGCTTGAGCACTGGTCTGACACATGGCAGCTGGGGTTCAACACAAAGAAGTGCAAAGTCATGCACTTGGGAGCAAGAAACGCAAGGAACTGTTATCAATTGAGAGGGGTACAGTTGTCCAATACAGAGGAGGAGGAGAAGGATCTTGGAGTGCTAATAATTGAGCAAATGAGCCACTCAGCACAGTGCAGGAAAGCTAAAGCTAATAGAAAGCTGTAGTGTATTGCAAGAGGAATCACCTCCAGGAAAGGAGAGGTCATCCTGCCACTGTACAGGCTGCTGGTGATGCCGCACCTGGAGTATTCCGTGCAGTTCTGGTACCCCTATTTAACGAAGGATGTCAAATTGCTAGAGGGCATCCAGTGCAGAGCAACAAGGATGATCCTTGCACTAGCACGAACAGTAAAAGAAGGTGACAAGACTTTCTATAGATACATTAGTGAAAGGAGAAAGTCCAGAGAATATTGCTAAGCTTAATGGAGAAAAGGAGCATGTGAGAGGAGGACCCTGTAAAGGCATCTATCCTAAATAGATACTTTGCTCAGTATTTACTGAAGAGAGAAAGGTAGGGCAGGGCCTAGCTCAACATCATGGACACAGGGGAGGGAGGTGAGCACTACTCCCTTCACAAAGAAAGGAGTCCTACAAGAGCTTGCCTAGCTCAGGGTGGATAAGAGCAATGGGACCTGATGGCATACATCCCAGGGTGCCAAGGAGCTAAAGGAGGAACTAGCAGAGCCATTAGCAGAATTGTTTAGTGAGTCTCTGAGCACAGGAGAGGTCCCAGAAGACTGGATAAGGGCTCATGTGATCCCGCTCCACAAGAGTGGTAGCAGGGAGGGCGGGAAACCACAGACCAGTCAGTCTTACCTCAGTAGTGGGCAAGATTGCGGAGGCACTCCTAAGGAAAGGATAGTGCAACACCTGAATCCAAGGCAACAGGATCCAAGACAGCATGGGTTTACAAAGGAAGGTCCTGTCAAACTAATCTCATAGATTTCTTTGACTGGGTAACCAGAGTGGTGGACCAAGGGGAGCAGTTGATGTCGCCTACCTTGACTTCAGCAAAGCTTTTGACACTGTTCCCATAGAAGATTGATAAATAAGCTAGGTAGGCTTGGGGTGGGTCAGAAGTTGGTCAACGGGTGTGGCAAACTGGTTGACTGGCAGAAAACAGAGAGTGGTGGTAAATGGTATACAGTCAGAAGAGATGCAAGTCACAAGTGGGGTACCTCAGGGATCAGTCCTGAGGCCAGTCCTATTCAACATCTTCATTAGTGACCTGCAGATGGACTAGAGGGTAAAGCTTGTCTGTTTGCAGATGACACCAAGATCTGCAACAGAGTAGATGATCCAGATGGGGTGGGCAGAATGAGAAGAGATCTGGATAAACTAGCAAAATGGTCAGAAGAGTGGCAACTGGGATTTAATGCAAAGAAGTGCAAAATCATGCACATAGGGAAGAAACCCTGAAACCACTTATAGGCTGGGAGGAGTTGCTAGCAGTCACAAAGGAAGAAGAGACTTGGGCATCATCATCACTGATGACCTAAAATCATCAAGCAGACCTCTAAAGCAGTAGGTAGACTAGGGGGTGTTAGTGTATTAGTAGAGTATCACAAGTCAAGAGGGAGGTAGAATCCCTCTGTACAAGACATTGGTTAGGCCCCATCTGGAGTACTGCGCAGTATTGGAGGCCACACCTCTCACAAGGACATTAACAAAATTGAGGCAGTCCAGAGAAGGGCAACCAAAATGGTGCAGGGACTGCATCAGAAGACATATGAGGACAGATTAACGGAGCTCAAATGTATACCCTTGAGCAAAGGAGGGAGAGAGGTGATATGATCGAGACATTTAAACACCTTAGGCATAAACAAGGTGAAAGAGTCTAACATGTTTAAATATAAGAAAAATAGCAGGACAAGAGGACACAGCATGAGATTAGAGGGAGGCCGATTAAGGGGAATATGAGGAAATTCTTTTTCACAGAAAGGGTGGTAGATGCATGGAATAGCTTACCACAAGAAGTGGTGGCTATGAATACAGTGCAGGGCTTCAAACAGGCATGGGATAGGCATAAGGGAGCAATACAAATGACTATGAATAGATAGGTCACTGACAGAGCAAAGGCCGATGGCACATTTATAAGGTAGAAAAAGAAATGGGCAGACTGGATGGGCCTTGCGGTCCTTATCTGCCGTCAAATTCTATGTTTCTATGTTTCTATCCTCGGATTGGAGGACAAACCCTACAAGTAGAGACTGAGGGAGCTCAGCATGTAGGCCCTGGAGGAATGGAGGGATAGTGGGGACATGATAGAAACCTCCAAATATATGAAGGGTTTAAAGAAGGCTGGTACAGAGGGTATTTTTAGATTGATAGGAGGAAGAGAGACTGGGGAGACCATCTGAAATTGGAAGGTGGTGGATTCAAGAGTGAAATGAGAAGGCATTACTTCATGGAAAGAGTGGTGACAAGGTAGAATGCACTGCCAGAGGAGGTGATATCCTTAAAGTTGTTAGACATTTTTAAGAGAGGATGGGAAAAGGTCAAAGAGGAGTCACCATGAGGACACTGGGGAAAGGAGTGTCAGCAAGCAAGGGCAGGAATTCTGATATGCAGGCAGGGGAGGGAGGGGCAGCTGCATTGTAATGGACTGCTAACTGCATACTTGAGCAGACTTGATAGACCATATGTCCTGTATCTGATGGCAATTTTTGTACGTTGATATTTAGCCTTTGAAAAATGAAGTCTGAATTTCTGTTCCCCAGAAATTGTAATGGCTTCACTTTGAGTGCCATTCTTGTTGAAGTAAAGGGCTGAGAGAAAATGGGATCTACGATGCCGGTTAGACAACACTTTTGTCGACCGGCATCACAGCGACGGGATTTATGTCACCCGCAAGTTGCAGTTGATATAAATTCCAAATGTCTCCCAGTTCTTTAAGTTGGGCCATTAGCCCACCTTAGAAAATGGGCTAGATACTACGAGGTCTTTCATTAGCTGAGAGACATACCTAGGGGTACATTAACTTCTGATAGACGCCCAGGTGAAAACAAATGCCAATTCAGGGTACCCTTTTACTTAGGATATCCTAGGAAACCCCAAATTTCAAAGTCACAACCCACCACTATTGTTTCCCATTTAGCGGGCCAGACAACAGCCGGGTAACTCACCAGCCCCCTCCCCCTGCTCCGTCGGTTTTTACTTACATTTTAGAAATGTTCACAAAATAAATAAATGAATAAAATAACTACTTATTCTTTGGAAAACAGTACTTTCACCTCACATTTTGTTTGCCTGTCTTTCAGCCTGTATCTGCATTTCTACCACACAGCCCCGATCCCGTCATGGAACAGAAGTGCTGAACAACTTGTTGGCAAACGGGCTTTCTCCATGATAATCGCCAAAAATATAAGCATCCAAAATGGTAATCCCTTGGAGTGCTGCCGTGTCTGATCGAACCTCTCAATCTCCACTTCCATTTTTACTTAGGAGGGTCATGTAAGGTCGTGCACCTAACTGCCACATCTTCTAACGGCAAAGGAGAATCAAACAAAACTCTTGCAGAAGTTGCAGCGAACATGTTCTGAAGTACAGTATACAAATTATGCCAATACACATCTGGAGTAAAATGTAATAGAAATCTCATGTCTTCCTCTGCAGAAGGTGGTGCAGGGGGGGAGGAATAACTAGAACAGAATGTCTGGGGGGGAGAAACAAGAGATGGAAAAGCACTGAAACAGAGGACTACTTTACCACAACAATGTTATTTTCTATTTCTATTCATTTTGAAAGTCAGTTCCTCTGTAACTTTTATTACGTAATTAAAATTTACACAGATGTCCATTTTCTAAGCACAATAATACCCTCCAGGGTGGGTGGTATGGACAATAACAGGCCTTCCAGGGGCTATAAGGCCTCCGCCTGCAGTGTTGGGCCTCATTACACCCCTGGGCAGTCTGGTATTGCCCAATACCACCCACCCTGTGGGTTATCATTGCTTGCTTGGCACTTTGGGTGTGGGTGGGTTTTGACTCCAACCCACCCAGGATTTAAATTATACATGGTACATAGGGAGGTCAGGTGGAGTGTGGTCTGCAAGAATATCAGGAAAATACTACCGGTTGGCATTAACAATGGCAGCTGTTGGTATAAATGTAAAATATTTATGTGAGTTCAAGTTTTAAAAAAAGAAGAAAAAATTCTAAATTGATTGCCTAGAGGAAAGTAGGTGTGCAGTTGTATGCTAAGTTGTGCTGTACCACTGCTATCATTACTGTAGTAAAAACAAATACTGATGTCACTATTTCAGCACAACAACCCTATTCTGTGCAAGGATTTCCATGCAGAATGTCATTACCAATACACTAAATACATTATTGTATATACTAAATTGATTCAAAATGCTAATACTAACCTTGCTTGCATGCTTGGAAAGAAAAAAGTGAGAGAATTCTAGAGCAAAGTGACAAAAATCCTGTAAAAAACTTCAAGTGCATGAAACACAGAAACATAGAAGCTGACAACAGATGAGCACCGCAAGGCCCATCCAGTCTGCCCATTTCTTTTTCTACCTTATGAATGTGCCATTGGTCTTTGCTCTGTCAATGGCTTATCCAATCATTCTCATCTGTATTCCTCCCTTATGCCTATCCTATGCCTGTTTGAAGCCCTGCACTGTATTCATATCCACCACTTCCTGAGGTAGGCTGTTCCATGCATCCACCACCCTTTCTGTGAAAAAAAAACTTCCTCACATTACCCCTTAATCGGCCTCCCTCTAATCTCATGCTGTGTCCTCTTGTCCTGCTATTTTTCTTATATTGAAACATGTCAGACTCTTTCACCTTGCTAATGTCCTTAAGGTATTTGAACGTTTCAATCATATCATCTCTCTCCCTCCTTTTCTCTAGGTTACACATATTGAGCTCCGTTAATCTGTCCTCATATGTTTTCTGATGTAGTCCCTGCACCATTTTGGTTGCTCTTCTCTGGACTGCCTCAATTTGGTTAATGTCCTTGTGAAGGTGTGGCCTCCAGTACTGCACACAGTACTCCAGATGGGGCCTAACCAGTGTCTTGTAAAGAAGGATTATTACCTCCCTCTTCGGACGTGTGATACTCCTACTAATACACCCCAACATCCCCCTAGCCTTACCTACTGTTTTAGTGGTCTGCTTGGAGGATTTCAGGTCATCGGTGATGATAACGCTCAAGTCTCTTTCTTCCCTTGTGACTGCCAGCAACTCCCCCCCAGCCTATAGGTGGCTTCAGGGTTTCTTTTCCCTATGTGCATGATCTTGCACTTCTTTGCATTAAACCCCAGTTGCACTCTTCTAACCATTTTGCTAGTTAATTCAGATCTCTTCTCATTCTGCCCACCCCATCTGGATCATCTACTCTGTTGCAGATCTTGGTGTCATCTGCAAACAGACAAACCTTACCCTCCAGTCCATCTGCAATATCACTGATGAAGATATTGAAGAGGACTGTCCCCAGGACTGATCCCTGAGGTACCCCACTTGTGGCTTGCATCTCTTCTAACTGTATACCATTTACCACCACTCTCTGTTTTTCTGCCCGTCAACAGTTTGCCACCCAGTTGACCAGCGTCTGACCACCACCCTGAGCCTACCCAGCTTATTAATCAATCTTCTATGTGGAACATTATGAAAGCTTTTCTGTGAAGTCAAGGTAGGCGACATCAACTGCTCCTCTTGGTCCACCACTCTGGTTACCCAGTCAAAGAAGTCTATGAGATTAGTTTGACAGGACATTCCTGTCGTAAACCCATGCTGTCTTGGATCCTGTGCTCCTATGGATTCCAGGTGTTGCACTATCCTTTCCTTAAGGAGTGTCTCCATAATCTTGCCCACTAGTGAGATAAGACTGACTGGTCTGTAGTTCCTTGCCTCCTTCCTGCTACCGCTCTTATGGAGCGGGATCACATGAGCCCTTCTCCAGTCTTCTGGGACTTCTGCATGCATATGTTTGATAGGGTGGAGACACTAAGGGCCAATTTACAAAGCTTTACCCTGGCACAAAACCCATTTGCCAGTGCAAACTGGGTTTTACACTATAGTGGTATTCATAAAAGCCCAATTTGCACTGTTAGAATGGGTTTCCGCTTGGTAGAAAAGCTTTGAGGGGGCCGCAATGCAACTTATGGGGAGGGTCCTGCATAATGGCACATAATGGCGCAGTCCCATTTACAAACCACTTTCTCCACACAAGGGCCTTTAGCAGATATGCCTTGAATGGAGAAAATACCGCTGAGTGAGACCTGGTGGTATTCCATGCAACCCTTATGGCTGCCAGAGGTACTGCAGCGGCCCACAACCCACAACACTGTGGCCCTGTTAGTCTAGTGGTCTGTCCCCATTCTCCAAGCACCATCCTATACATGGTGAAATATTTCTCCAGTACATGGTAAAATATTTCCCTGGTAGTCTAGTGGTCCATCCCTGTTCTCCGATCACCATCCCGTACATGTTAAAATATTTCTCTGGTAGTCTAGTGATCCTACCCCCCTCCTTGTTCTCCAATCACCATCCCAGTCTTGTGAAAATTATTCCTTGGTAATCTAGTGCCCACCCCCCATTCTCCAATCCCCATCCTGGTGATGAAAAAATCAGTGCCTGATAGTCGAGTGGTTCCCTCCCCCCTCCCTGATCCTATATGCAGTATGCATTCATTGAGAGCTCAGTCAGCGGCCAGCCATGGTGGTGAGAGGAGGCTTTGCTGGTCACTGGCTAGGGTCCAGCTGGGGGGTGGGGTGATGGGCTGATCCCTGCCAGGGAGGGGGTGGGGGTCAACCAGACCACCAGGGAAATGGAGAACCTACAAGGGAACAGGATGTGGGGGTGGGGAACCACTGGACACCAAAGCAAATGTTATAGTTATTTCTTGGACAGGTGATCGGGTGGGGGGCACACCACTGTACACCAATATAAATGTTTTATATATGGGATGGGTGATCAGGTTGGGGGAGAAACCGCTAGCCACCAGGGAAACTATTTATTTTATGATGATCCAGTGATCGAAGAATGGGGAGGGGAAGGGGAAAAACTACCATCAGGGAAATGTTTTCCTTATTTGTACATGTAATTCTTGGGCTGGTGATTGGCAAGAAAGGGATGACTGGACAACCAGGGAGACTGTCCTATTACACTGACTGCGAGCAGCGATCAGGGAGGGTGAGGGGCAACTAGACCAACACAGATTTTTTTTATTATTAGAGGGATGGCAATTGGAACACATGGGAGTGGAGGGAGACAAAATTCCACCTGGGCTGTCATTAATTTCTTTTTGGAACTGTTGCCATGGATTCTGGTGATCAGGGAGGGGGTAGGGAACCACTGAACTACCAGGCACTGGTTTTTTTTATCATCAGGATGTAGATCAGAGAATGGGGAGGGGAAAAGACCTCTAGACTACCAGGGTGGGAATTATCTTCACAAGACCTGGATGGCGATCAGAGAATGGGGAAGGAGAGAAACCACAATACTACCAGGGATAAATATGTTAAACACAACAGGCCAGTGATTGCAAAGGGAGGGGACCACTGCACCACCAGGGATTGCATTTAGTTTATCTTGGGCCAGCAATCGGCGATGGGGGGCATGCTACACTCTTCACAGCCCATGCAAATTGGCTCATAATGGGCATGCAAATGGCCACCTAGTGCCTTGCTTGCCCAATGGGCTCATTTGCATGCTTCCTTTCATGAATGGCAAACAGCACACCTGTGCTATTCATTGCAGGGCCATTCTCCTGACTGGTTGTCTGGGCAGCGCTACTGGGGTTAGTGGTGGTTTTCCTGGTTAGCCCTGCCCCCTCCAGCCCCCATTCACAGTCAGATAATGCATTGCACTGTCCATCTGTGAGTAGCAAAATTTAAAACCCACACAACCGCCAGGCACAGCATACATTTTAGCACTGCACTTTGTGCTTCTTTGTGAATCTAGCTGCTTGATGTTAAGGTGGCAGAGCTGCACTGTGCTAGCCCATCACCACTTACACAGCGACTGCCCCTCCCTAGCCCATCACTGCTTACACGGCAACTGCCCCACCCTGGGTGGTGCTTTCCTTTATTGGTGAGATTGGTCATGTGACTCATCACATACCCCACCAGTCCTTTAACTATCTCTCCACTTTCCCACTTGCAGATTATAATCCTAGGCCACTAGGAGTCATTGTTGCTCCAACTCCCCTCCACCTCTCATGCTAGTGCTAGTTAATAATCAAAACCCTCCCTTACCAGCCTCCCATTCTACTTTTTCTGCCCTACCAGCTCACAGTACACATTGGGATTCGAATTGCTGACATTCTGCCTCAGAGTCGGTGTCACTAACCACTGAGTTATCCCGGCAGCTACAATTCAACCTAGGTTCCTACTACCCTTAACTCAGCAGAGATCCTGTCCCCACAGTACACCATCAACTTACTGAACACCCCCAATATCTGTGCACCAGGCAGTGGCTCAGTTGAGAGGTAGCTGCATTTAACCACCTAACTCCTGAACTACCTACACCTGCCTCTGATATTACTGTTGCCCTCAATAGACAATGGGTGCCCTTCATCTGATGTATTACTTAAACATCCTATTAATAGCGATAACTACATCAGGCTCTGGTTTTAATCAACAAGACAATCATAGCCACTACACCCTTGAAACAAATTTTTACCATACACAAGGCACTCTTAGCTTCTCATTTGGATCAGGCTGCAAAGCTACCAACTTGCAGGAGTGGTTACCTCCACTTACACAGGAGTGGTCACTCTCACGTGCTAAAATAAGTATCCCTCCCATCTCTCCTCCCCAGTCTGACCATAATCCAGCACAAGTTAAAGTTGGGGTCAATCTGTAGATGAAAATT
This sequence comes from Neoceratodus forsteri, assembly GCA_016271365.2. Lineage (NCBI taxonomy): Eukaryota > Metazoa > Chordata > Ceratodontiformes > Ceratodontidae > Neoceratodus > Neoceratodus forsteri. Next base: position 896,324,190 of record CM057451.1, on the reverse strand, counting down.
AATAAAGGCTCAAATGTGGAGACTCACGCTGCTGTTACTGTTAATATCCGGCAATATTCACTACCAATCCTGGCCCTCTGCATCAAACTTCATGTAGCAGTAGAATACAGGGTACACTTACATTGACATCTATGAATATTTGTAGCTTGTTATCCAAACTTGATGCACTCCAAGTCTGGGTTACTCAGCACAGGCCTAATGTGCTCTCTATTGTGGACACGTGGCTCACACCAAAGATCCCTGACACTGCTATTTCATTAAATGGTTACCCTATTCTGACAAGACAGGATTAACAAAATAGGTGGTGGTTGTGCTATCTACCTGAAAGACAATCTCCAGGGCCATGCCCTTCCCAAACTAAACACAAGGAAGAATGTTCAGGTACGGGCAGTCAAAGTACTGCTAGGTGCCCACAACAAAACTCTTGCCATGGCTTTGGTCTATATCCCACCAAAAGAACAGGTCAGTGGCTTTAATGTGGTCTTTGACTACTTAAACAGCCTACACCAAAATTCCAATGTAGTCATGGTAGGGGACTTTAATGTAAACTGGCTCTCCCCAGAAGCGGCACCCTACAAAGATGCCATCTTCACCATCCATGCAGCACAGAAGGTTGACTACCATACTAGAATAAACTATTGTACTGGGTCAAGTACACTATTGGACTGGCTACTCACCAACCACCCTGAACAAATCCCCAATACAACTGTCCTACCTGACGCAAATAATGACCATTCCTCTATTATATGTTACTGGTCAAACAAAACTACTAACCCCCCAGCCAAAACTATCATAGGTTGAGTCCTTTCTAGATGGCAACTTGAACCCTTAAAATCCCACCTCAGAAAGCAAGACTGGTCCCCAATTGACTCTTCAGAAGATGTTAACAAAACACTAGACTACTTCATTGCCATATTCAGTGCAGCCTGTGATATCTATACCCCCCTGAGAAATGCAAGGTTAAGGGTACATGTGAATCATGGATCACACCATCCCTTATTGACCTCATGAAAACTAGAGATAACAGCCATCCTGGTGGTGCTGAGGGTTTAGGCACTGGATGCCACACCGGTGACCCAAGTTTGGGAATGGAATCGGGTCGCTCGGGGGTTGGCAGGGGGAGGAAGGATTGAGCGTCCATAGACAGCTCTTCTTCCTCAGGGATGGGAAACAGTGTAGCATGTTGTAGACTGACACCTAGCAGTGGCTGGGTGTTGGCACAGGTACATCGCCCAGAATAGGGGAGGGCACATGTCCAGGGCATATGGCTGCTTCCACATAGGCAGGGGCAGGTGCCTCACCCATTGCATGGTTTGGGTGCCCAGGGGAAAAAAGCAGAAAAAGGCCAGAAGATAATGGTCCATGATGACCCGATATGTTCGGATTGGAGAACGAGTCCCTCTGAGGGAGGGTCGGAGCTATCCGTCAGCTCTGTGGAGGAGTGATAAAGTATAAATAAAAAAAAAACAACTTTTGGAACCATGCTCAAGCCACCGGCAAGCAAGTGAATATACAGTGCTTACAAAAGGGCCAGGAATGACTGTACCCAGGCTGTCCACATTGCTAAAAGTCATCACTTCAAGGACGAGCTTGCCAACTCCTGGGCAGATATCAGGAAGTTTTGGAGCATCATAAAGGACCTGACAGGGAAGGACAACAAAAATGGCACCATCCATGTTAGATATAAATGGGGTAATCACCCAGGACCCAAAGGTTATGACAGACACTTTCAACACTGCTTTTACTAACCTTAGCAGTGTTCTCCCCCAGATGTCTTTGAGGTAGCTGATAACACTAAGAATGTAGCAAGAGGAGACCAACCACAGGGAACCCCCCCTTCTACTTCATGGTTTTCAGAAAGGACACAGTAAAGGCGGGCAGCAGGAAGTGACTGTCCACTACTCTCAGTTTGCCATTCAATTTGGAGGGACGATTTGTCAGGTGCCACAACCATGGCAGCCAGGTAGACATCTGTGCCTTCCTGAACAGTGATCAATTTGTTGGCAACATCAATGCTGATTTCTTCAGGGATGGTAGATGGAGGTGCATTGCATGGGTGAAGGTTTCATGGTGAATGTAGGTCAAGGTGTGGATGTGCAGGTGGATCAAGGTGTTAACAGAGCCACTAGATGCATGCAGCTTGTGCTGCATCCTGTGAATGGACAACTGGGAAGATTCCTGCAATGAGGAACAGCAGCATGATAGCCATCTTGCTGGTATACCTGTAAGGAAGAAGAAAATGTCAGTAGGTACAATTCCACCCAATGGGGTTAGGAAAAGTAATTACCCTCCTTTGTACAACTTGAGCTAATTAGCATGCAGCCATTTGTTAGTAGATGTCTTCTGCTGGATGAGTCTAACTTGGTAGACTGCAGGACTAAGTTTATTAATGATGGTTTGGGGTCCTTCCCATTTATTGGAGAAGGGATGTATAGGGTGTGCAAATCTGAGTACCATTTTGCTGATCTCCAACTTGCCAATCCACCTCTTGTGCGTGTTTGTCAAAGTGAATTTTGGACTGTTGCTGGGCCTTGCCCATATGATGTGCAGCATACAAGTGGGTTTTGATGATGTCATCTCTGAGTTTTGCAACATGAGTGTCTACAGATACTCTGTCTGCAGTAGGGGTGTGTTTAGGTCAATCAACAGGTGCTCGGGTAATCTCATGGTTCTACCAGTCATCACCTCAAAGGGTGCGCACTGGTTGGTGGCTGAAGGAGTACCCCTAATTGCCATACATGGAATAAAGGCAAAAGGGAATCCCAATCCTTGGGATTATCCTTGATAACTTTGGATAGCATTTGCTTTATCCATCTGCAGGCTCTTTCTACCTGACCTGAAGATTGTGAGTGGTAAGGTATGTGGAACCTTTGATGTACACCGAGAAGCTGGAGTGTTTCTTGCATCAACTCACCTGTAAAGCTGGTTCATTGATCAGAGTCTACCTTAAGAGGTAGTCCCCACCTGGAAAACAATTGTTCTACCAGGACTTTTGCAGTTGCCTTTGCTGTGCATTTCTGAGTGGAAAAAGTATCAACCCATTTGGAGAACAGGTCAGTAACCAGAAGTGCATACTTGTTGTTCCTGCTGGTATTGGTTAAAGGACCAATAAAATCAATTTGAATTGCATGCCAGGGACCAGATTTTCTCTGGGGAAGTAACTTAGCATTCTTTTTGGTTGGGGCAGGATTGTTCTGCGCACAAATCAAACAGTTTTGAATGTAATATTTGACATCCCTAGTGACACCAGGCCACCAAACCACAGATTTCAGTCTTTTGACTGTATTCTCCACCCCCTGGCATCCACCAATCAGGGTGTCAGGGACCTGATGGATTAACTCAGATCTCATTGCTTCAGTAAGTATCCACAACCTGTAGTTCAGGTTGTCAGGCTGATACCATATCAGTTTGTTGTCATGTGATAGATGCAATTTGTCCACATGTCTTTTGTAAGGGTTGTGGTTCAGCAGTTCTTGTTCAGTTACTTTGTCTAGGAACATGAATGCTTCTTTCAAATGAGGGTCAGATTTTTGTGCAGTGGACAAGTCCAGTGGCACAAACGATTCAGTTTTATTCTTTGTGACGGCTATTTGTACAGCTGCCCAAGCCACAGGGTGATCCATCTCCCATGTGTCTCAGCTCGAGCACCCTCTTTAGCAAGAGTGTCTGCTCGATCATTGAAAACATGGTAAGGATCAGATTTTGAATAGGTCTTCACCTTGTGGATGAACAGTTTGTGTTTAAACTGCTGAGTCAAGTTGTGAATGTATACAAAGAGTGCTTTGTATTTCACAGGGGTGCCATCAAAAGACGTGAAGGAGTTCTTCTCCCAGAATGGTAGAAATTCAGTTAGAGAGCAACAGACCCAGTTAGAGTCCATAAAACTGATGGTATCTGTAGTACCATGATGTATCAGTTCAAGAGCACAGGCCACTGCTGCCAGTTCTGCATACTGAGAAGATGAAACACTGCAGCATTTGGAAGTGTGAACAGTGTTACCATTATGGTGCATGATGAGCACTCCAAATCCAGCTATCTGTTCTCCTTGGTAGTACGAGACAGAGCCATCAGGAAAGACATGATACAGGGAAGTGTCAGCAAGGAGTTTCGGAGTAGCAGGAAGAAAATGTCCTGGATCAGGCAGATCAAGGGGTAGTGGAGTGAGCAATCATGAGGGTCTCCTTGGTACAGAAGACCATGGGCTAAAACTGAGGGCATTTTGGCAGTGTTGACCTGTATATCATGGTCCTGGAGAAAAGAAGAACAGTGAGTCAGTCTGGTATTAGATACAGAACCATTCTTCATTCTATCTGACAGCAAAATGTTTGTGAGAGATTGACTGGTATGCAAAATGATGGGTGAGTACCCAATGATGTACAGAAAATGCTAGACAGCCCAGTAGGTAGCCAGAAGGTTTCTTTCACAAAGACTGTACTTCTGCTCCACTGGGGACATCATCTGGGAAGCATAGGCAATGGGTCTTAAAGTGCCATTGACTTTTTGGCCAAGTACTGCAGACATGGCTATGTCTGAAGAAGCAGATTCCAGATGGAAGGGTAAAGCTGGATTGGGGTTAACTAATGCTGAAGTAGAGGCCAAGTCCTGTTTCAGAAGGGTCACAGCATTAGTGTGAATGGGACCCCAAGTCCAGGGAACATCCTTTTTCAGGAGTTCATACAGAGGGGTGGCCTTTTGTGCAAACTCACAAATGAAATCCCTGGAGTAGGTGACCATTTGCCTGAAACATCTGAGTGTTACCACACGGGTAAGAAGTGACAAATCTTGTAGGCCTTGGATGTTCTTCCAGGCTGGGCCTTTGCCTTGTTCTGTGATACGCAGGCCAAGAAAGATGACCTCTTTCTGGCATAGTTGCGCTTTTGCAGGATTGCACCTGAGGCCTGCTCTCTGTAAGAGAGTCAGTAACTCATCAAGGAGATCAAGATGTTGCTCCTTGGTAGCAGTTGCCAATAATAAGTCATCCACATACTTCAGAAGGCATTGTGGGGCAGAGGAACCCTGTAAGCCGTCCATCATGTGTAGATGGAAAAGGGAAGGGCTGTTGTGAAAACCCTGGGGTAGGCAGGTCCAAGTGTGCTGTCGACCCTCAAAAGTGAAAGTGAATTTGTATTGGCTTTCCTGAGCAAGGGGCAGTGACCAAAACCAACTGGAGATGTCAAGGGCACTGAACCACCTATGATCCAGTGTTAGCAATATGAGCACATCTGGTGCTGAGGCTACCATAGGGGAGCAGCAAGGAGTGAATTACATAAGTCTCCTGTAGTCAATAGTGAGTCTCCAAGATGTGTTAGGCTTTTTCACCGGCCAGATGGGACAGTTGGCAGTCGAGACACAAGACCTAATCACACCTTGCTTAAGGAGTGACTGAATAGTTTCTCTGAGTGATAGTAAGGCATCTGTAGGAAATGGATATCACCTTTGTCTGTCATGTGCTGAGCCTGGAATTTTGATTTCTCCCACAGTCATGCTCGTATATTGCAAAGGCATCAAGGTGCTTCTTCAGAATGGGTTAAAGTTCTTTTAAGAACTCATGTGTCTGGAATAGAGCTATGACATCATATTCCTTGTCATTGACCGCAATGGCGGCAACCACGTGAGAAGCAGGAATCATGACTGCATGGTATTGTCCCCTGATTTGGATCGAGAGCGTGTTGGCCAAATCTACTACACAGCTCCTAGGATGCTGGGGTGATGACGTAATACCATGAAATCAAAAGTGTGATTCATGCTGAGGCTACCTAACACAATGTAAAGTACAACGGAGCAGTAGGTCGACAGTCTGGTGCCATCTATGCCTTAAGCACTGGCCCTCCATCCAGTGGACAATGAGGAATTGGCTGGATCCTCATCATGTAGTACAAACACAGCCGCGCCTGTATCTAGCAATACCACCATTTAGAGGCCCCTGACCATGGCCTTGGTATAAGTTCTTCTGTTTGTGTCCATGGTGAGCTTGTTCACAATACAGACTGGGGTCTGTAGTTGTCTTTCTGAACTATTACTGCCATCTTCAGGTGGCTCCTGAAAATGTAGTCCAGCAGGATCTCACCTGATCTCTTCCAGGTCCTGCATAGGATACAAGGCAATTTGGTCACTGGTAGTCATTGCAATGGACAAGGCCTCATGGTCCGGGACTGCTGCAACCTGGTCAGAGGAAGTTCCAGTATCTCCTTGGCCTAGTAGAGACTGGGTCATTGGAGCTAACACTGCAATGGTCTGCCTTTGGATAACCTCAGCCACTGATTGGACTTTCCCATGAAGAGTACAGAGGCTGTTATTCTCTACTATGTCATGGTAGGAAGGGCCTTGTCAATAATTTTGATTGCCCTGATTATCATTCTGATCAGAACTAGGGTTGTTCTTATTCCATCTGTTCCTATTTTGATTGTAGTCTCCCCTCCCCCCCCCGACTTGTAGTTCGGTTTATCATTCCAGGGCATGGCCTTTTTGTGCTGGGCCTTGCTCTCCACTGTATAGTGGGTTGTGGGCTCGCTGGTAGATTGTACTGTGGCCACCTTGGCTTTTGAGCCAGAATTCAGATCTCAGAGGTAGAGCTAATAGACACACTCCATTCTTGCAAGAATCTCTGAAAATTTGTCAGTTCTGGGGAAACAGTGGGCTTGATCTTGTCACACATGGCTGCAATCACACCGGACTGTCACAATTGATGTCTCACTTCTGTTTCTGTTCAACGTCTGTAAAGTACTATGTTACACTGCATTGTTTGGAACTCCCCTATTCTTTGGGTCACCCCTGAAAAAGGGATGTGTCTGTCTCAGTAGGCCCACCCAGTCATCAAAATTCAAATAAATAAATAAATAAAGTCTTGCATTCAATTTGGCCAACAACTGCTTCCTCTTGTGAGAGTATCTTGCCAGTACGGTAGGCCAACCATAACCTCTGATGGAATGATGTTGGACTTTCCTTGGCATACTGTTTTACAGGATGAGCTAACATAACACCAACCACACCCAGGGAGTGTGCAGTAATAAGTTCCGATGTGACATCATCAAAAGTCAAATCCATGGCTTGGCGAATGTCCTCTGATAGTTCTGACCAAAGGCCAGCATTTACAATCTGGCAGAGGATCTGTACTTGGCAGCCCACCTTTAGACTGAGCATCTCACATTTGGAACAAACTTTTTTCCAAATGACAGCTGAGATTGTCATTGGGGGTCATGTGGCCAATACTGTCAGTAATCTGCTGCACAGAGTGAGCCACCTGAAGGGGATTAGTCTGAACTATGGGACATACCTCATGAAAAGGGTTGTTGAGTTGTGCTTCGTGAAGGGCAGCCTCCGCTGTGGTATCAGCCACAGTGCAGACAAGCGACTGCTGTGTAGCAGCTTACCTCAACATGCTTTCCATGTTTTCCTGGAAGACCTGCCTTTGCTCCTCAGTCATCTCTGTCATACTGAGGGCTGCCGTGATCATCTGATCAATCTCTAAACTGTCCTCCTTTTTCAGGATGGCAATTGGAGGGGCTAGGCCTCGACTTCCCCCCTATCGTGGGGGTCGCCATCTTGGTGGCGCACCTGATAGTCGCCACGTTTCTCATGACGTAGGGTAGCACTGGGCATCATAGAGATCTGCCATCTTGCGGGTGGTGGTTGGATCCTGACCAACTTTGAGGATATGGCTGGGAGCCATCTTGACTGCTGTCATAACCAGAATCTTCATCTCTGGATGACGTAAGGTCAATGGGTATGTAGTGAAACCCGCCCATCACCTTGACGTGACCAGCCAACACCTCTTGCTGATGATGCAGTTTCACCATCTTAGCTCTGCACTGTTTGTGACTAACTTTTGCCATGTTCTGCTCAACACCTTTCACAACCTCCTTCTGTAACATTCTATACATGGCACTCAATTCACAGTTGCCCCCAAGTTCCCTATCCAACACTTCACTTACCCATTTCAGGTCCTCTCTCATCTCATTGAGCTACTCATGCAAAGTCTCATTCATATCACTCAACAAATCATTAATTTTTTTGCAACACCTGTCTCTTGTCTTGCTTCAACCTATCACAATCCTCTCTCGACATGCATAACTCTTGATCATTATTCTGTATGGTACAGTGCAAAAGAGTCTCATTCTTACTATGCAGTGACTGAAATTCTTCTTCTGGTCTCTGCTCTTTCCTTAAACGTTCAAATACCTGCAAGCCCAGCTCTTTCTTAAGAGCTGAGTTTTGCAGTTCGAGAGAATGAAACCTCAATTTGGAGGCTTCTAAAGCAGCATAAAGACCTGTGACCAGCAGCCCTTTAGCATCTCGCTTTTTGGCTGTTTGTCTCACCTCTGAATACTGGGTTGAGATCCCCAGTATGGGGTTATTGAAGTGATCTGCATCCAGCATGAAGTCACTCCAGCCTCCATGGGAGGAGAGAATGTTAGAGACATCAAGTCTCAGATCTGCGCAGATAATGGACATGATGGTACCAGAAAACAAAAGTTTGGGAAACCCATGATGGACCTGTCAGTGGTTACCCTACTGTGTATCGATCCATAGTGGTTGAACCAAACAGACAGTCAGGCATCTGTACTCTCACAATCTTGCAACTCAAAACTGCCATTGAACAAGGTGAGACGGCATCAACCTTACCCAGTAAACAGCCAGACCTTACAATATGCTATGGAGTGAAACACACAGGCGAGGTAGTACGGGTGTGTACACCTACTTACTACCAGCAAAGGAAAAGCCAGCAAACAGTGAATCTTTGCTAATTTATACCACCTGCACATGGTCGCCAATAATGTCAGGGTGTCAAGCCCTTCTCAGGTTCTTGGTGGTAATAAACCAGCAAAAGAAACAACAGATAAGTGGCATATGTGGTAATACACTTGTTTATTATACTGAATAGTCAGCTGCCCTAAAAACAGGTGTTACCAATAGACACTGGGAGCCAGAGTTTCCCACTACCCCTTGGGGATGAAGAAGGCCTCAGTGGGAAAATGGTAGATATGGACTTATATATTTAGATAATTACCATGACAACAGTTCTTACTTGCATATATTAGATACAGAAAACAAGCCTTACTGGCCAAAAGTTAGGTGGCTCCACAGTGTTACCTAAAGATATGCAAAATGTGTAAAACCAGCTAAAATGAGAACAAAGACTTGTACATAAAGCAGAAAATAAGTGCAGTGTTACATAAATCTGCATAATGGCAGTGTTGGCTATATAATGACTTCTCAGAAGAATAAACAGAGAACACAGGTGTATTCTCGGTACAATACTTATTATGCATTACTAGCAATGACAATATTGGCAATAATCATGGATATGTGCCTGATTACTTACTCTTGTACGGTAAGTACCGATGCCCTATATGTTAGTAGTAATTATACATAGTAGTAGTAATGATTTTATTCATTATAATGAACAAGATAAAACAATCCCATTGAGTACACAAGTACACTCATTTTCAAGGGACACCTTCTAAAATGCATAACCTGGTTACAGCATAAGGAGAAAATTTTACAGACATACAAAAATACGAAAAATACAAATATACATATACTCAATAAATACATTTCCACATATTTAAATCACATCCAATAGACACAAACTAATCATCTAATTAAACATTTATCCATTTTCCAATGTCATACAGCATTCATGAGGTTCCTCACTTTGCTTATGATACCAACTTCTAATCTTCATCCGATTTATTTTAACACCATAAGATCTTAAATCAAAAGGCAGATTATTCCAAATTTTTGGACCCAAATAAAACAACGTTGCACACCCACATTTTGTCCTATACTTTGGCACTTCAAACTCTATATACTGGGATGATCTCAAACCCTTAATTGGATGTTTAATTTTTAAATCTTTAGAAATATATTCAGGTAATTTATTTTCAATAAACCTGCATATAATTTTAGCTATATGTTGATTTCTCCTAATATACAGATGATCCCATCCTATATTTCTATACAACTCACAGTGATGTGTAAGTCTATGTAACCCTGTAATATACCTGGTCATTTTGTTATATAGACTATCTAATTTTTTTCAAATCAACTTTATTTGTCCCCCCATAAATTATGTCCGCATAATCAAACATGGCATAGCATATAACATAATACATATTATCCGTGGTGCACAGTGGGTTACCAATAAGGGTGTGGGGACCAAGTATAACACTCCCACATCCTACCTCCTCTATTCTTCCAACCCCCCATACCCTTCCTCATATCCCACCTATCCAACCTCCTCTATCACCCTCCCTACCTGTCCCCCTCACCCTCCTCTTGCCCACCCTCCTCTCTCCTTCTTCCTCCTTACCTCTAAACAAAGCCATCATGGTTGATTCTCAGTGTTGATTATGTGCCCCACAGTGTCTTTTGGCCAATTGTTAAGTGCATTTTGTGATGTTTGTATACCTGTTTCTATTGTCTACTGCCTGATATAATGTATTTTACCTATATGTTAGCTCCTGTCTACCAATGTTATATATTGTTTTATTCTCTGTTGTGGAACCTTTTGTAAAAAAGCACCTCGCTCAAAGGTACTTGTAATCCAAGATCTTATAAATTAAATAAAATAAATAAGTCTTTTCAGTAGGTACTGGCTGGATACAATCTCACTGACAAGTTTGCGGCCTTACTTCCTGTATATTCAAGAAAAATTCTAATAATATGCTGCAATATTACATCTAAAAACAAAGCACACTTTTTAAAAACCTGAAAGTACACATTTATAGTGTTATCTGGTCTAACTGTTAAGAATCTCTAACTGTTTTACCCAGTCTTCTCTTATGATGGGAATTGTCTCATTAGTGGTAGTATTATTTGTAACAGGTTCACTGCTGGTAGTAGTACCACCAGCAGTTTCATTACTGGTAGCCGTATCACCTGCGGGTTCTCCTTGCACATTCTCCCTAGTATTGCATTTGGAATCCTCTAATTGCTTAAGTGTCTGTGCATGTTTTGTAAAGAGTTAAAATCTATGAATATTTTATTGTAATATTGTATGTGCTCTTCTTGTTTCTTCTCAGAATTTTAAAAATCTTGTCTAGCCACTTTTTCTAAGCCATATAGTGCACACAGCAAATAGAACATGCAATCTTCCTGGACATAAAGTCTCCACCACTCATTCACACTAATGGGACTACACTGGAGGTGCTAGGACCCAGCAGGAGCCAAAAATCTTCAGGAAGGCTGGCGCCAAGGTAGGACCATGTATGTGCAGGTGCCGCTAAACCGGCTCATGCCGTATAGGCTACCTCAGTGTCTACCCTCCAATCACCTCAGTTCCTTTTTTCCTGCCGTCGAGTGTGCTTCAGTGATGATGACGCTTGCCCACCATAAGTCAAATATTCACGTCTGTACAACAGCAGCTATAGTCATTTTATTATTTGATTAGATTTATTGTTTTATTAGCAATAAAAAAAAATAATAGCAAAATAAAATGTTTTCTTCAGAAGAAGTCTTCAGCCCTCCTTCGATGGAGTCAACCATGAATAGGGCAGGTGACGGTAGATAGACTTTGCATGAAAGTTGTGCTGTTAGTAGGGCTGGGTCTGGTCCTCCACCCTCTATGGAGGGGGGGTCTGACCACAGGCAGTCCAATGCTCGGGGCAATGGGCAGTCCTCCCAAAAGCATAAAAAGATGTGGTCCCATTCTCAATCCTTGTTAAAGACTCAGCACCATTCTACCTCAAGTTCTTCTTTGGCCACCGAAAAAGAAACGGTATCGCTCGAGATCACCTTCTGGTACATCTGCACATTGATCGTCAGTTACCAGTGGCAGGGGCCTGACTCCATCTCCTCCAGCTTCTGTTTCTGGTGACTGGCATCCTCAACTCCAGAGTCCCTCCCTGCCCCCTTGGGGGGTCCTTCGGTGAGCAGTTTCACCATTGGGCTGCTCTTATGGAGCAATGGGTTCAGCGGTTGTCCCATCTGCCTGAGCTGGTGAGTCCTTCACCTGGGCCTTCAGACCTCTCAGTTTTGGACCTGCGGGCAGGGCAGTTGGGGCTTCCTAGTCATGTGGTGCCTTCTTCGGTGCCATTGACACTGCACTCTAGTGTTTTTCTCCCCTCATATGGCTGTGGCGCAGTGGTCAACACCGGTGCCGTTATCTCCTGCTGAATTTCTCAGACTTTCCTCCACAGGTCGGGGATTGGGAACCTCTGTTTAAGCAGTACTGGCTCCTCTGGTGCTGGCACCGTGTTCTGTACCGGCACCGCCGGTATTCTCAGTGCTGCCTTCTATTCCGGCACCGGGAGCACCTGCAGTGTCATGTAGAGCACCAGGGTTTTCGACTCCGATTTGTGGAGCTCCTAGTCCTCTTTTTCCTCCCATTCCTATATATTCAGTCCCTCTGGGACTAGTAGGAGATAATTTTGAGCCTGACCCTGATCTTCGATTGGGGGACAACTTTGACAATTCCTCCCTAGGGGTGGTAAATAAACCTTCTGTTACAGTAGAGCCTCTGGTTGAGAACCTTTCATTTAAGTCTCTGCTTAGAAATGTGAATCTGTCTCTCTCTCTCTCTCTCTCTAGACCTCAGAGATCGATTCTGGATAATTGCTGCATCTGCAGTACCTGCACATTTGGACATTCCTGTGGAATTGACTCCTCCCATGCAATCCTCTTTTGAAACTCTCTCACAAATGGTATGGGATAATCCAGTGCTAATTCCCTCTATGGCTAAGTCCATATATAGTAAATACACCCCTCCCAAGGATCATCCTATTCTGGCCTCACAAGCCTTTGCTGATTCCATAGTTGCCCTGGTGGAGAATGACAAGGCCATTCAACCACAAGAATCTACGGCATATCCAATAAACAAGGAGTCTCACAAAATCAACATTTTGGGAACGTTAGTCTTTTTACTGCTTCCACTCTGGGCATGCGCACTGCAAGCTACCAGGGTTATTTCTCTCAATATGAGTAGACACTCTGGCATTCACTCAAGGCCATGGCAGAAGCTCTCCCAGATTCAAAAGGTAACACAGAGCTCCTTCAGACCATTACTAGAGGCATTGAATCCAATAATCAGCAGCTTAAGGCTGCTATGTATGCCTTTGATACTGTTTGCAGAGCAGCAGTGGCTGCTATATTCACCCGACGCCACTCTTGGTTATGCATGCTGGGATTCACAAATGATGCCCAGCAGAGAGTTATGAGTTTGCCTTTTGATGGTACGTACCTGTTTGGTCCTCAGGTCGAGTAGGCGCTAGAGGCCACGCAGAAAACTAGAATGGCTTTCAAAACGACCAGACCGCCATCCGCAGCCCCTCAAAGGGGTGGAATTTGGTGGCAATTTCATAACCGTCAGTCCTTTCATGGTAAGGCAAAGGGGGTTTCAACAGAAACCAAGCCCCTCAGCTACAAAAGAAAATGCAGTAGAAGGCACAGGGCCCCAAAGCACCTAGTGCCACCCTCTGAGATTTTGGCCCAAGTCCCACCTCAGCTGTCCGAAGGGGACTCTTCCACAGCAGTAGAAGGGCATCTGATTCAGTTTTATGACCAATGGAAGTCAGTCACATCAGACAAGTGGGTACTCAGGATAATCTGTGAGGGGTACTCGCTAAACCTTTCAGAAACCCCTCCAGATCACCCACCCAAATGACAGCCCAAGCTGTCTGTGTCTCAGTCAAACCTTCTTGCTTCTGAGATTCAAGGCCTTCTAAACAACAGGGCAGTAGAAGTAGTCCCACTGGATCAGTGGCACACAGGTTTCTACTCCCATTACTTCCTAGTTCCAAAGAAAACAGGTGGCATGCACCCAATTCTTGATCTGAGGAAGTTAAATTCCTTTACAAGCAAAAGTTCAAGATGATATCACTCGGTACATTTTTACCTCTGATTCATCAACATGATTGGCTGGCCTCCCTGGACATGCAGGATACCTATTAGCATGTTCTCATACACCCAAACCACCACAAATACCTCAGATTTGTGGTATTGGGTCAACACTACCAGTTCAGAGTCCTTCCCTTTGGGCTATCCTCGGCATCTCGAGTCTTTACAAAGTGCTTTGCAGTTCTCACAGCATATCTCAGAAAGCTCAGAATTCAGGTGCTCATGTATCTGGATGATTGGCTCCTGGCAAGTCCATCCAGACAAGAGACTCAGGAAGCCATGGCTTCAAAACTCCTCACGTCGATGGGAGTCCTGCTAAATCTGGGAAAGTCGCAGCTACAGCCCTCCCAATGGCTCCTCTTCATAGGAGCCCTTCTGGATACCTCCAGTGCAAAAGCCTTTGTTCTGGAGAACAGAAGAATGGCATCCTTCAGATGTCCCACTTCATCAGGGACAATGACTCAGTTTGAGCTCTCTCGATGCAGTGGATGCTGGGTCTCATGGCATCCTCAATGTTCACCGTGCCCCTGGCTCATCTTCATATGAGGACTACCCAGTGGATGCTCAGCACTCGGTGGTCACTGACCACACACCCACAGTCCTTTCATATCAAGGTGACAGAACCCCCAAAATGGTCACTCACCCGGTGGACCCAGGAAGACAACCTTCTGGAAGGTTATCCCTTTGCCCCTCTAGAATCTCAGATCTCCATCACCATGGATGCGTCCCTGCTTGGATGGGGAGCTCACTGCCAGGATCTCCACACCCAAGGTCAATGGAATCAGGACAAGTCTCAACTTCACATAAATGTTCAAGAAATGAGAGCTGTTCTGTATGCAATCCGAGCTTTGAAGGACATACTCTGTCACAAGATCATTTTCCTTCAAACAGACAACAAAGCAGTGATGTACTACATCAACAAGCAGGGTGGAGTACACTCTTATCCCTTATGCAGGGAGGTGAGGAGAGCTTGGAAGTGGTGCCTGAGCACAAAGCACTGATCCAGGTGGTCTACCTGCCGGAGGTGCAGAACAATCTGGTGGATAGTCTCAGCAGAATGGAAACAGACCCTCATGAGTGGTCTCTCGACACACAAACATCATGCAATTGATCTTCAAAGACTGGGGGAGCTCCAGACCTAGACCTTTTTTGTGCTCCCACTCAAAGCAATACTGCCTCTCTTCTGCTCCAGAAATCCAGAACCTGACATTTTCTGTTAGGATGCATTCAGACTGCAGTGGACAAGATGCTTTCTGTAAGCATTTCCTCCTCTTCTCCTAGTTCAGAGGGTGCTGCTCAAACTGGAGGTGCATGAAGGCAGAATGATCCTCATCACCCCATTCTGGCCTCATCAGATCTATCAGCCCTGTCCTTGCTAAGATAGTTTGGTGCTCCTTAGAGTTGGGTGAGCTCCCTAGCTCCCTGAAGGAGGTGGTGGTGAGACCGCTCCTTAAGAAAGCTGCTCTGGACCCAAACTGCTTAGCTAACTACAAGCCTATCTCTAACCTTTCCTTTATAGGGAAGGTGATTGAGAAAGCAGTTGCGCTGCAACTGGAGAACCATCTTACCATCCACGATGTCTACAATCCTCTCCAGTCTGGTTTCCAGAAGAGGCATAGTACCGACACCGCTCTGGTTTGGGTGCTCAATGATCTCCTGATGGCGAGAGATCAGAATCACCATTCCACCTTGGTACTTCTGGATTTCTCCTCAGCATTTGACACTGTGGACCATGGGGTGCTGCTCAAGCATCTGAGGGTCATCTGTGGCCTGGTTGGTTCAGTCCTCAGCTGGTTTCAATCTTTCCTTACTGGGAGATCTCAGAGGGTGGTGTCGGGGAATTTTTCCTCTGACCCACTTCCTCTATTGTATGGGGTTCCCTAGGGCTCGATGCTGTCCCCTATATTGTTCACAGTGTACAGGCTGCTCCTCGGAGACATTGTTAGATGATATGGGCTGAGGTTTCACTGCTATTCTGATGATACCCAAGCTCTATCTGTATTTTGTACCCAACCAGGATAGTGTGAGCTTGGTCTTTAACAGCTGCCTTATGGAAATCCATGACTGGATGAAATCCAGCTAGTTGAAATTGAATTTCAAGCAGACTGAGGTGTTGGTGGTGGATCCAGGTCACTGGATAGAGAGGTCGGTAGCAGGGTTTCCTTCTGGACTTTGGCTCAGAGGTACCCAGTTGCCTTCCCCTGAATGAGTGTGAAACCTGGGGGTGATTCTTGATGATGAGCTGACACTGTGTTTGCAGGTGTCAGCAGTCATCAAGTCCTCTTTTTACCACCTGAGGAACATTGCCAGGATTAAGCACCTTGTCCCCTCTGGTGACCTTCCAACTCGGATCCATGCCTTTGTGACTTCGGGCCTTGACTACTGCAAATCCCTGTACCTAGGGCTTCTGGGAGTTGATCTACACCACTTGCAGCTGGTGCAGAATGATGTGATATGGCTTTTGGTGGGAACTTCTCATTCTAGTCATATTCCCCCGTGCTGCGCGAACTGCACTGGCTGCCAGTTCAGTGGCGGATCTCTGTCAAGGTTGGACTTCTGACCTATAAGGCCCTGCATGGACAGGGTCTGAGCTATCTGTAAGAGCTCCTGAATCCTTACTGCCCTGGCCATCCCCTCCACTAAGCTGACGAGGGGTTGTTAGAAATTCCCAGGGTACGGCTTAAAACATCTGGGGCCCGTGCATTTACATACGGAGCCCCCACCCTGTGGAATTCTCTACCTCATCAGATTTGAGCATGCTGGACCAAGGGGAGCTTTAAAACCACCTTAAAAACATATCTTTTTCAGCAGGCATTAAGTGACTGTGCAGCACGATGTTGTGTTTTTTATAAAATGTTGAAATTTCTGATTCTCTATTTTTGTTGTTCTTGGTGTTTTTATTATTGTACAGCACTTTGGTTTTTGAATTGTGCTTAACAAAGTTATTATTATTATTATTATTGTCATTATTATCTGGTTTCCATTAATCAACAGATTATCAAAAATGTCTCCAAGGCAGCTTCCACTTCATACGAACCTGCTGACCCAGGGCCCTGTGGTCCATTCCAATGGGAAGTCCCTTCACCTTTATGCTGGGCTCCTGAAGAGATAGAAGTAAATAGGTTTGACATTTCACTTAGGGTCTCAGATATTCTGTTAGCTGCATGCAAGCCAGCTACTCGGAAAAAACGTACACGGCTAAGTTGAAGCGGTACTCCATCTGGTGCACAAAATCCTCTTGGAATCCCTTTTCCTGCCCACCAAACAAAGTCCTAGAGTATCTTCTAGATCTATAAAACACAAGTCTGCAATGCTCAATTGTGACGGTTCACCTTTGCGTGATAGCGTACCACATGCCCGTACACTCCGTGCCTCTGGCTCAGTTATCTGTGGTCAAGAGGTTCCTTAAGGGTATACTGCATACTAGGCCACTGATCAGATGACCGGTAGCCACCTGAGACATTAATGATGTGCTAGACATGCTCACCCATAAATCTTTTGATCCCCTAGCTACTTGTGAGCTGAAGTTTCTGACTTGGAAGACCACCTTCCTTGTAACCATTACCTCTACTCACAGAGTGTCTGAAATGCATGCTTTGGTCACAGACCCCCTGTTTACTGTATTTCACAAAGACAAGGTGGTTCTTAGAACTCACCCTAAGTATCTCCCCATGGTTGTCTCAGAATTCTATCTGAATCAGCCCTTGGTCTTCCCAACCTACTTCGCGAACTTCCAGAATGAAGGGGAGCATACCCTACATTCTCTGGATGTTAAGAGAGCTTTACAGTTCTATTTAGACAGAACTAAAGAAATCTGCACATTGAAACAACTGTTTGTCTCCTTCAGCATGGCCAGGCTGAGTCAACCTGTTGCTATCAGATGCATTTTAGCATGGCTAGTGGCATGTCTTCACTAATGCCACTCCATGGCACAGGTTAAGCTGGAAGGCAGAGTAAACGTACATTCTACCAGCGTGGTTGCCGCATCTCTGGCAGAAATCCAAAACGTGCCCATTGTGGACATCTGCAATGCAGCCACTTGGAGCTCCATGCACATTTGCACATTTTCATAAAGCACTGTGCTTTGGATGTCCATGCCAGGCAGCATCAGTCCTTTGGCAGAACAATCCTTAATGGACTTCTGTCCTAAGTAAGCTCCTCTCTCCTGCCGCCCATCTTGGGGGGTTATTTTACCTCAGTACTCTCCCATTAGTGTGAATGAGTGGTGGAGACTATATGTCCAGGAAGATATGGAAATTACATAACTACCGTAATTCTTGATCTTCTTGGACGAAGTCTCCACCACTCATTCACACACCCACCCACCATCCCCCAAGCTCATTCACATGTTTTTGGCCTTCACCCCCTCATTGTTTGGGCTGTGAAGACTCTGTTAAGTTGACCCTTCTTACACAGGTCATGTAGACTATTTAAGTCCACAATAGGTTAGTTTCATTAGGTTAGTTTCTGCTGCACCTCCTCGGTAAAAAAGGCACTGAGGCAGTTGGAGGGTCGACACCGAGGTAGCCTATACAGCGTGAGCCAGTCTCATGGTGCTGCACATGTGCAGTCCTATCCCAGCGCCAGCTGTCCTGAAGATTTTTGGCTCCCGCTGAGTCCTAGCACCTCCAGCATAGTCCCATTAGTGTGAATGAGTGGTGGAGACTTTGTCCAAGAAGATCAAGAATTACGGTAGGTACGTAATTTCCATTTCCTGGTCATCCCTTCATCTATCATTTCCCATTTTTCAGTCATTGTAGTTGCACCATTTAGTGCCTTCATGACCCTGGTTTTAAGACTTTGATCAGTATACACATTATCAGCAGTTCTGTTGAAACAGTTATCTAGGTTGAAGTGAACCATTTCAGGATCTGTTGAATCTATTAAAGTGGCAGCTGCAGGAGTCGTGGGATAAAATTGATTCTCCTGTGCTGGAGAAGCCAGATGATCTATTGAATGTCCCGCACTGGGGTTCCAGTCATTGTGGTCCATGACAGGGGTGTTAATAGCTTTTGGTGCCCCCTATGATTTGTTCTGATGGAACTAGTGGGGGTGGGCTGGGGTGCTGAATGTAGTGTCTAGTAGCTTCTTCTGTATCTGCTAGGTGTGTCCTTCACTTACTCATATGTTCATATAGTTCCTTTTGAAATATGAGCCTTCTCTTATTGATTGCCTAAACTGTGGAATTCCCACCCCCCACCATTCGGCACGCCCCCTCCGTCCATCAACTCAACTCTCTCCTCAAAGACTGTTTCTGTACTGCCTGTGCATGCACCACTCCTCCCCATATTCCTGGACTTAATCCCAAGGACTCATAAATCCTGGTGTCTAGGACATCAGTCCCTGGTGACTAGAAGCTTGGGTTGGGCATTTTATGATTTGGCTGCTTACTGTACCTGATTGTATTCCTGTAGTCCAACTGGCAGGGTAGTGAATTGAATGTACTGCACTATAATTAATTTTCTGCTGTTTCCATGTATGTATTGTGCTGTTCTACACATTGCTGATGTAATATATTCTGTGTTGTCTCCCCTACCCCCTTCCCCCAGGACACATCTGAAACTGAGCGGTAGTCTGCTCAGTATGCCTTCCTGGTAAAACTTTTAAATAAATAAAGAAAGAAAGCATATTGTCCTACTCAGTGCTGTAGGACTTTTGAAATTTAAATTATCTACTCTAATCTAGTTTAATTATAATTAAATTAAGCAATTCATGAAACTGTATGTTTGCCTAAATGCCAGCAGATAAGTACCACAGCAGTGCAATTTGGGGAAGGGGAGTTTGTAGTAAAGGGCTTAAATGCAGTTTAGAAATGTGTTCAAGTTGCCTAAAAACCAACAGCTGAAAGACAACAGCAGCAACATTCACAATGCACAATGTAGCCAAATTCAGTTTTAAAAATTGTATAGCTTGCCTAAATACCAATAACTAAAACACACCAGCAACAATATTCATGATGCACAATGTAGCCAAATGCAGTTTAAATAATTGTATAGTTTGCCTAAATACTAATAACTAAAACACAACATCAGGGACTGGATGTAAACAGTTTAACATGATAGTAGCCTGAAAGGGGGGAGGTTGCAGTGTACTGCTTAATAGGTACAAAGCCTAAAGTTGTACAGTGTAATATAGGTTTATAGGTTCATAGGTTTATAGGTGGATACGAGTTCAAGGGACAGGCCCATTATTGAACTCGACATCATTGATCTAATGATGGTAATAGAATTTAATTTCCCCCATAAACAAATCAATCTAATTTTTAAAAGTGTCAGTACTCTGGCTCAAAACTACATGAGCTGGAAGAGAGTTCCACATGTTTGGTATTCTTTGGGTTACTAATTGCTTTCGTCATGTAGTTTTACAAGTTTCTGCATTCAATCTAAGATTATGTGACCTAGTACTTTTGATTATTGGCTGTCTTATTAAACAATTTGTTTCTAGGAGTAGTTCATCATTACAAGATTTGTAAGCCCAGCACATATCACCCCTAAGAAATAAACTATATTCCTGTGAATAAAGTCCCAATTTCCTGAGCCTATCCCCATAAGTAAGGTCTGCTACTTTAGTTATAGACTTGGTCATTCAACGCTGAATTGATTCATAGGTTTTAAAATCCCCAGTAGTTGTGGAGGAGCAGAATGGGGCACCATACTCCATATGGGTTCTTACCAAAGATTTATACAAGGGTACCAGGACATCAGCATCCCGACTTTTTATAATTTTCAGGATACATCTAAGCATTCCGTTACATTTTTTTGCAGTAATATTGATGTGATAATTGAATTTCAATTTGTTAGTGATGGTCACACCAAGGTCTTTTTCACTGGTAGTCTCCTCAAGTCTGATATCATTTACATAGTAACTCGCTAATGGA
Source organism: Neoceratodus forsteri (assembly GCA_016271365.2). Lineage (NCBI taxonomy): Eukaryota > Metazoa > Chordata > Ceratodontiformes > Ceratodontidae > Neoceratodus > Neoceratodus forsteri. The sequence continues at coordinate 896,303,477 of CM057451.1, read as the reverse complement.
TTATTAATTCCAAGGTGCATCACTTTGCACTTTGCAATATTGAAATTTATTTTATGATCTGTGGACCAAAAATAGAGATTATTTCAATTATTTTGAAGTAACCTAACAGCTCCAGCATCATTCACAATGCCACCAAGATTGCTGTCATCTGCATATTTCTGCAACCAAATACCGTTTGATGCTTGCATGCTAGAAATCATAATATTAAATAGTGTCGGTCCCAACACCGACCCCTGTGGCACTCCACTACTAACAATACCCCAATCAGATTTATATCCTCTTACAACTACTCTCTGTCTTCTATTATTCAACCAAGAGTATATCCATTGTATAATTAACGGATGTATTGAAAGTTTTTGAAGCTGTTCAAGAAGTAATTTATGTGATACTGAGTCCAAGGCTTTTTCATAATCTAATTAAATGATGTCACCTGATAGACCCTCTTCCAGTGCCTTACTAACTAGTTTGAAGAAATTTATTAAATTACTCATACATGATCTTCCCTGTGTAAAACCATGCTGAGTGATATCGATATTTCCTGTGGCATGCAGATGTTCGGTGATTCTGTACTGGAGTAGTCTTTCCATAAGTTTGCCAATACATGAAGTTAGGCTAATGGGCCTATAATTACTGGCACTATTTTTGAACCTTTAGTATAGATCGGGATTATATTTGCTATTTTCCAATCATCTAAGACTATTCCTTCTTTTAATGAGGTGTTAAAGAACATGGCTAATATACCAGCTAGTTCAGTACATAATTCTTTTAAAAAAATGGAGGGAAAGCCATCGCAACCAGCAGAGCATGTTGGTCTAGTTTTATTTATAACTCTAAGAGTATCCTCTTTCGTAAAATATTTAATGGGTTCTGCTTTGTGTAACTTGTCTAAAGTAATGTACTCTTTATCTCCAAAAATACTGAGGAAATATTTATTAAATTTGTTTGCCATTTCTTAGCTATCTGTAATTAATTTATCATGAATGAGAAGTGGTCCAGCCCCAGTCTTGGTTCCCTTCAGAGAACCGATATAATTATAAAACTGTTTCTTATTATTTTTACAATTTCCTGCTAACTTTCTTTCTAACTTTTTTGCAGCTTTGATCATTTTTTTAGTTGTTTTTGCCAAATGTTTAAATTTCAACCATGCTTCATTTGTAGGATATTTTTTGTCCCGGTTAAAGGCTTTTTTCCTTTTCCTTATACATTTTTTAATATTAGTATTCCACCATATCGGTATTCTTTGCTTTTTATCACTATATTTAGTTCTTGTGGGCACCCAAGTTTTTATACAATAATCTAATTTTTATTTAATAAGAGTCCACATTTTGTAACAATTTAGACCAGAAAGATATTTTTGCCAGTTCCATTGTCCTAAATATTCCTTTATTTGTCTGTAGTTTGCTTTATAAAAAATGACTACTTTTGTATTTCCAACTACAGATATCTTAATTGTAAAAAATTCCCAAAAATGGTTAAGTGATCACTATCTCCCAGGGGCTCCCTTATTTGTGGTGTGGAAAAGTTTTTAATATCAGAAATGATGAGGTCTAGTAAGTTTTTCTTCCTAGTAGGTTCTTCAGTTATTTGTTCAAGATCATTTTGTATAATAAATTGAACTAACCTATCTTCATTTTTATTATGTGCACTTTGGGTAGGCCAAACTATACCTGGAAGATTGAAGTCCCCAAACAAGATAACATTGATGTTAATAATTATTTACTTTAATGCTGAAAAAAAGGCATCATTTTCTTCAGTATCTAGACCTGGTGCACAATATCCAAACCCTATTATGAGTGGTTGTGGCAGAGATGTAATCTGTACCACAACAAATTCACTTTCTGTATGATTGTTTTGATGTAGTTCACAATATTGGAGATTATTTTTAATATATAGTGCCACACCTCCACCCTTTTTAGTATTATGATTTTTCATTATTACAGAGTAACCTGCTATGTTAGTAGCCCAATCTCTATCTGAAAACCAGGTCTCTGTTACAGCAGATATATCAATGTCATTTTTAACTAGTTTATAAGTAAGCTTTCCTAATTTGTTATTTTGGCTTCTAGCATTAACTAATACAGTTTTTATTTTCTTTACACCTGAATTCTTTATTTTATTCTCTTCTTGAACTGGTTTATTAATTAAGGTGTCTATAGAAGTAGTATTATTACTATAGTTATTTTCAGTATTTTGTTTTAAACTAGATAGATGGTGTAAAGTTACCCCTCCCCATACTTAGTTTAAACTTGAGGTGATAACATCATTTAGTATACTTGCAATTAATGCCTTTCCTTTTCTACTAGGATGTAAGCCATCCCAACTAATTAGTTCCTTGTTTGCAATAAACTCTTCCCAATAAGTAATACAAACAAAATTGTGCTTTAAGCTCCATTTTCTTAACCAGTTATTTATGTTTCTGATTTTATAGTTTAGCTATTCGTTTGGTCCAGAAACAGGAATTATTTCAGATATGACAAGTTCACACTCCCTATCCATTAAGGTATTAACCAGCCCTACAAACTCTTCTTTAATAGATTGTTCACTTTGATTTCTTATATTATTTGTACTGGCATGTATAATAACTAGTGGTCTGTGGTCTGTGGTCTGTGGTCTTTAGTATATCCTTGGACATTCTGGTAATATCTCTAATTTTTGCACCATGAAAACTAGATACTGTTCTATTAGTCTTGTCTGGGTCACATATTTTATGATTCAGATGCTTGATCATCGAGTCTCCAAGAAGAAAAATCTGCTTTTTTTCAGGTTCATGGGTTTTGTCATTTTCAATAATAGATAGTGTTTCTCCAACATGTTCCTGTGTTACAAGGGGAATATCAGAATGTGGTGAAGACACTGGACTAGGGTGGGATAAAGGAGGGATTATTTTCCATTTGATCACTTAATAGGTCAAATTGATTACTGATTCTGATCTCAAAATTATTTGCCCTCCTACATTTTTTAGCAATTTTTGCACTTTTCACTTCATACCATTCATTCTCAGAATTATCTATTTCCCCAACACATTTTCTATTGATAGCAATGCTGGCATTAACTAAAGTTTGACCATTGCTAGTAGAATCCTCAGCTAAAGGTGTATTTCCTGTGTCAGTTATTGATATAAAGGGACTTGGAGCAAGTGATGATTCAATACAGTGATCTCTATCATTATTTTGATAGGGAGTATTGAATCTATTAAATATCTGTTGCTGGCTATCCTCTAAACAAATAAGTCTTGCATTAAACAAACTGATTTCCTGCTTCATATCTTTATTTTCTGTGCATTTACTATGTATGAAAGTGATATCTTGTAATACTTTGATGTCAAAACAATACATATGGCATTCCCCACACATAATCCCTATCCTTCCATCAGTTGTAATTAGTGAATTATTCATATTGAAATTGCAAACCTGGGGCATAGGTCTTTAGAAAGCAAGTAATATTTATATAGTTGCTGAGAATGTATTTCTGGGCAGGATGAATAAATGTTCCTTTACAACAATCAAGGATTGACTCTAACTGGGTCTATTAGTTGCAGATATTTTAGAGGCTTTATGTAAGTGACTCCCTTTAAACTTATTAAGATCAGGTGGAACAACTTAGTAACGTGTCCAGAGACCAATGTTTACATGAACACAGGTTGAAAGCCTATAATGTTTTATTTGCCTCTACATCTCTAGTAAGTATCTGAAGATACAAACAAACACATACCAATTGTCCTACCTCCAATATATTTGCTTATCATCCCTTCTGTCACTCTTGGACATGTGCTAGACGCTGTGTCTTTGGCGCACGCTGTTCTGCTTGTTTCACCTGCTCACTGCAGGGCACCCTTTTATATTGTCTTAGTGACCCAGGAAGTAGTCCTGAAGGTCACAAGTATTGTAAAGTGCAAAAAGCAATTTAAAAGCATGGAATGTAAAAACACCACCAGCAGTGGCTTACATATGCTGATAGTAGTCCTTTTATGGAACAGTTAGGTTAAAAAGACCCTGTAATACTGAGTTGTAGTTCTCAATAGGCTTAGGAGAGCTACAAACTCCTCTTCCTGGCACCACAGATGTTACCAGGGCTCAGAAAAAACTCGTAATAGTGAGAATAGTTATACACAAGTTTAAAAAACACACAGTTCAAGTTTCAACAAGTACGAGAAACACAAATACATGTAAACATAGAAACATAGAAGTTGATGGCAGATACGGACCGCAAGGCCCATCCAGTCTGCCCATTTCTTTTTCTACCTTATAAATGTGCCATCGGCCTTTGCCCTGTCAGTGACCTATCTATTCATACTCATCTGTTTTGCTCCCTTATGCCTATCCCATGCCTGTTTGAAGCCATGCACTGTATTCATAGCCACCACTTCCTGAGGTAGGCTGTTCCATGCATCCACTCCTCTTTCTGTGAAAAAGAACTTCCTCACATTACCCCTTAATCGGCCTCCCTCTAATCTCATGCTGTGTCCTCTTGTCCTGCTATTTTTCTTATATTGAAACATGTTAGACTCTTTCACCTTGTTAATTCCCTTAAGGTGTTTGAATGTTTTGATCATATCACCTCTCTCCCTCCTTTGCTCTGGGGTATACATATTGAGCTCTGTTAATCTGTCCTCATATGTCTTCTGATGTAGTCCCTGCACCGTTTTGGTTGCCCTTCCCTGGACTGCCTCAATTTGATTAATGTCCTTGTGAAAGTGTGGCCTCCAGTACTGCACGTGGTACTCCAGATGGGGCCTAACCAGTGTCTTGTAAAGAGGGATTATTACCTCCCTCTTACAACTTGTGATACCCTTACTAATACACCCTAACATCCCCCTAGCCTTACCTACTACTTTAGAGGTCTGCTTGGATGATTTCAGGGCATTGGTGATGATGATGCCCAAGTCTGTTTCTTCCTTTGTGACAGCTAGCAACTCCCCTCCCAGCCTATAGATGGCTTCAGGATTTCTCTTCCCTATGTGCATGATTTTGCACGCTTTGCATTAAATCCCAGTTGCCACTCTTCCGACCATTTTGCTAGTTGATCCAGATCTCTTCTCATTCTGCCCACCCCATCTGGATCATCTACTCTGTTGCAGATCTTGGTGTCATCGGCAAACAGACAAGCCTTACTCTCCAGTCAATCTGCAATGTCAGTAATGAAGATATTGAAGAGGACTGGCCCCAGGACTGATCCCTAAGGTACCCCACTTGTGACTTGCAGCTCTTCTGACTGTATACCATTTACCACCACTCTCTGTTTTCTGCCCATCAACCAGTTTGCCATCCAGTTGATCAACTTCTGACCCACCCTGAGCCTACCCAGCTTATTTATCACTCTTCTATGTGGAACAGTGTCGAAAGCTTTGCTGAAGTCAAGGTAGGCAACATCAATTGCTCCCCCTTGGTCCACCACTCTGGTTACCCAGTCAAAGAAATCTATGAGATTAGTTTGACAGGGCCTTCCTTTTGTAAATCCATGCTGTCTTGGATCATGTGCCCCAATGGATTCCAGGTATTGCACTATCCTTTCCTTAAGGAGTGCCTCCATAATCTTGCCCACTACTGAGGTAAGACTGACTGGTCTGTTGTTCCCTGCCTCCTCCCTGCTGCCACTCTTGTGGAGCAGGATCACATGAGCCCTTCTCCAGTCTTCTGGGACCTCCCCTGTGCTCAGAGACTCACTAAACAGTTCTGCTAATGGCTTTGCTAGTTCCACCCTTAGCTCCATAAGTACCATGGGTTGTATGCCATCCAGTCCCATTGCCTTGTCCACCCTGAGCTTAGCAAGCTCTTGTAGGACCCTTTCTTTTGTGAAGGGAGTAGTGCTCACATCCCTCCCCCCTGTGTCCATGGTGCTGAGCTGTGGGCCCTGCCCTACCTTCTCTTCAGTAAATACTGAGCAAAAGTATCTATTTAGGATAGACGCTTTTACAGAGTCCTCCTCCTCACACGCCTCCTTTTCTCCTTTGAGCTTAGCAATACCCCCTCTGGACTTTCTCCTTTCACTAATATATCTATAGAAAGTCTTGTCACCTTCTTTTACTATTCATGCTAGTGTTTCCTCAATTTGGGACTTTGCCTGCCTTACTGCCTTCCCTGCTTCCCTTAGGGCAGTTTGGTATGCCTCACTATCCTCATCCCGCTGTGTTCCCTTATATTTCCTGAAGGCCAGCCTTTTGGCTCTGACCTTTTCTGCTACTGTATTTGAGAACCACAGTGGTTTCCTTCTTCTTTTGCACTTCCTTTTCTCTCTAACACAATGGGATGTTGCTTCAAGTATTGCATCCTTAATGCTTGCCCACTTTCCTGTACCCCCTCACCTGTGTTTCCTTTTGCCAGGGCTAAGCAACTCTGTGGCCATCTTATCAAAGTCAGCTCCTCTGAAGTCCCATATTTTTGCCTTGGAATGGGATGATTTAGTTGTAGTGGGCAAATTAAACCATACCATGTGATGGTCACTGGCCCCCAGGTGACCTTCTACCTGGAGATCTGTGATCCCTTCCCCTGTTAGTCAGTACTAGATCTAGGATAGCCCTGTCTCTTGTGGGTTGTTGTACAAGTTGTTTGAGGCCCTCCCCCAGCTGGGAATCCACCATGTGTCTAGTTCTGGCAGATGTTCCTGCTGGTATTGACCAATCTGTATCCGGCATGTCGAAGTCTCCCATTATCAGAACCTCCCCTTTAGCTGTCATGTTTTGTATATCTTCTAATAGTAAGCAGTAAAGCAGCATTATTTCAGTTTAGTGTAAGTTTGTTTTATCTGGCAGTAGCACTCACTGCAGGGCACCCTTTTATATTGTCTTAGTGACCCAGGAAGTAGTCCTGAAGGTCACGAGTATTGTAAAGTGCAAAAAGCACGGAATGTAAAAATGCCACCAGCAGTGGCTTACATATGCTGATAGTAGTCATTTTAAGGAACAGTTAGGTTAAAAAGGCCCTGTAATACTGAGTTGTAGTTCTCGGTAGGCTTAGGAGAACTACAAACTCCTCTTCCTGGTACCACAGATGTCACCAGGGCTCAGAAAAAACTCGCGATAGCAAGGATAGTTATACACAAGTTTAAAAAACACACAGTTCAAGTTTCATCAAGTACGACAAACACAAATACACATAAAAAGCAGCACTATTACAGTTTAGTGTAAGTTTGTTTTATCTGGCTAGCTTAAACTATTTAAACATTGCTGTATTTCTTCTTAAGCTGTCTGGATCCCTGCACTAAAAGGAAAGGGGGAAAGGGGAAATTGTTTAACCAGGAAAGGCACACTAAGCCAAAACTTGTTTCCAGGTGCATCCTGGGAGCACAAGGAAGTTAAGTGACTTGCTCCGGACCACACATTATACAAGTGGGGGCTGTGGGATTCAAACCCAGGTCTCCAGGAATGCAGCGCAGAGCCCTAAACCACTGTACCATACTGCCTCCCAATCTTATTAAGTCCACTATGAATTATCTAAGTTAAATCCCAGATTTTTATTGTTCGTGCCCCATAATGTTACCTGAGCCAGTACCAGAACCAGATGCCAATCCTTCGTATAACACAATATGAGTAATCACTTTACATGTAGATTACAAAACAGATCTGGGACGTGTTGGCATACTTCAAGTGGTGTTTATTGTTCTCAGCTTAGTCCTCTCATTGGATAGGAAAAGTAACATGTTTATAATCTCATATCAAAAGTCTGCATTACAAATGTCATGATAGCATCATTCTTCTTTACCCAGCAAAAGCAATATGCAACTTCCCCTTTTCAAAGCACAGCAGTTTTCTTACTTCTAACAAAACTCCTATTCTAAAATATAAAGCTAGTTGGTGTAATTAAAACATACAATTGTTTGTATTATTCCTATTAAAAACAATTATTCAAAGCTATATACTAACTAATCTATTGCATCTATTGACCTCTATGGGCCCAGCGGGCCTACCCGGTCATCAAAATTGTATAAATAAATATATAAATAAAATGTCTACATGCATGTTGCAAAGCATTTCCGAAACTGCAGTCTTTGGTGAACCCGTAGTCCTGGCTGCTAATCCTTTACATCTGAAACTATCAGTGCTAGAGGCAAAGGGTGGGCTATTCAAAGGGGTTGCACATGGCGCAACAATGTTGCACCATCCGCAACCCACTGATACAACCTGACAATATTCAAAGGGGATATTAGCTGCACAAATCCTGATGGAGGCGCAGCAGTATGTATGGTGCAAGTGCAGGCGTGCCATGCATATGACACATCTCGATATTCATCCCGGGATGTGTGGCGCATATGAAGGCACAAACCCACCTTGCACCACACAGGAGGGTGCAAAGATCCAACAGTAAAAAGCAGGAGCAAGCTGGGGGACACCCACAGGTGGGCTGCCATATTGCCATGCGCAACATGGCAGCCACCTGCTGTGGGTAGCTACCCGACCTCCTGGGACATAGTCCGGGCATCGTGCTCCCCCCCTCCCGATCGTGGGCATAGGTGACTAGATATATCCCTGGTGGTCCAGTGGAACCTGCCCCATTGCCCAATTGTGGGTGTAATATAAATATATTCCTGGTGGTCCATTGGACCCTACCACATTGCCCGATCGTGGGCTTTAGTAATAAGTACAGTCCTTGCTGCTCCAGTGGACCAGCTCCCTTGCCCAATTGCAGGCTTTAGTAATAAGTACATTCCCTGGTGGTCCAGTGGGCAGAATCCCCAGTCTGATCAAGGGCAAATTAAACTAACATTCCCTGGTGGTCCAGTGGACCCAATCCCCGGCCCGATCACAGGCTTTAGCTGTAAATATAATCCCTGGTGGGCCAACTGTACCCTCTCCCCACCCTGCCCACTCAGAACCACCACCCTGCTCCACCTCAGTCAGTGGCCGGCAACAGCTCCCCACCCGCAAGCTGCTCGACTGCCTGCCAACTGACAGCATACAGTACGGCTGTACACCCATTGGTCCCTGTGTGGGCCAATGGGCATACAGACCGTACTATACTACACAGTCCCAAAATGTGAATGGTTCATTCACATTTCAGGACTGTGTAGTACAGTATGGTCTGCACACCCATTGGCCCACACAGGGAACCAATGGGGGTATAGCCGTACTGTACGCTGTCAGTTGGTGGGCAGTCAGGTGGTTTGTGGGTGGGAAGCTGTCACCTGCCACTGACCGGGGGGGAGCGGCGTGGTATGTCTGAGTGGGCGAGTGGGGAGGGGGGCACTGCTGGCCCACCAGGGATTATATTTACAACTAAAGCCCATGATCGGGGATGGGGATAGGGTCCACTGGACCATCAGGATTTTATTTATTATAAACCCATGATCAGTCGATGGGGTAGGGTCCACTGGACCACCAGGGAATGTGCTTATAACTAAAGCCTGCGATTGGGCAATGAGGTAGGGTCCACTGGGCCACCAGGGATATGAATATATTATGCCCATGATTGGGTGATGGGGTAGGGGCCACTGGATCACCAGGACCTTAGATTTATCTACAGCCCACAAACAGGCATTGGAGCATGTTGCCCACTGAGGGGGCAGGGGGCATTGGTCACTGACGGATGCAGCCTGGCAGGACGTCAGGCACATGTCACCAGGGATCAGCACACCTGCATGCAAATGGGGTCATAATGACATGCAAATGGCCCCATTTTCACTTTGCATGCATAATGACCTCATTTGCATGCCCAGCGCTGAATATCATGGTTGATGCACCTAATGCACCCGCACTTGCACTGGCGCATCCCCCTGCTCCTCACTTGCCACTTGCACTGGTGCAGTGCCACTGCACCATGTGCAGTGTGGGCAGCCCCCAGTGCCATTCAATGGTGCTGAGCCATGGTGCAGCACCACTGAATATCATCCGGACCATGCTGTGGTGCATCCCAGTTGTGCTGTGCCTAGGCTTGCACCCATGCCTGGCACAGTCTGAATATCCCACCCAAAGAGTTTATCCAGTTTCTTACCACTTTGTGATGCCCTGTCATTAAGACTATCCAATATGCCCATTGAAGCAGTGAAGCAGTCCCATCCCAGAGTGTACTTGAGTGTCCTCCTGAGTTACCAAAACTTTGGGATTTTATACCTGTTGGGGCACCAAAAAAGGGGTGTTGACCTAAAGTATTATGAGTAAAGACGTAACTGTCAATTTTACATCAGCTAATAATTTCATATGCTGAAAGCTGGAGGCAAGTAGAAAGATGTAAGAGTTCAAGGGTGAACCCTTACTTTTTAGCTGCTACAAGCTGACACAAATAGGAACATGCAAAAGTTCAAAAGTTGAACCCCTACGTTTTGGTACAGAAAAGATTAGTAAACATGATAAAGTTGCTAAGTGTGATTGGTACATGCTAGAAATTGTTACTTTGGGCTAGCTAATGTAACCACCCAGTTCCCTGGGGTTACTAGAATCCCACCAGTGTCAGTGCTAGGTAGGGAGGTAGGTAGGGAAGGCAGCTGGTGAATAACTAGTTAAATGGGGTTTTCACCTACTCACTCTCTTGTTTACTTGGTCTCAGCTGAGATGAGAAAGATGAGGTGATTTAGAACTCTCGCTGCAGCACAAGCAACAGCAGCTGGCTGTGAGTGGGGAGTTTTAGAATCTTGGGTTAGTTGGTAGTTAGTTTCTGAAGTAGTAGTTGGGAGGTGAGACGTGAGAGCTGCTGTGGGCTCTGAGAGGAGAGCCTATTTTCTCACCCTAGTCCTGAAAGTCATCAGCCTGCCAATAGAAGTGGTGGAAACTGGTGTCTACAGCAGAAGCTCCTGATTTTCATCCCCAGAGGGATGAAAAGGGCTGCCTGAGAATGGATCCTGGGGCAATCCCCTATTTGATCCAGGACTTTGAAGCTGCCTATACGTTTTAACTGTGAATAGATCTGACTTTGTGCTTCCTGTCAAAAGTACCTGTGCTATGGTGTTTTTCTGACTAAAAGAGAAAAGGTACACCAGTTTCTGTTCTAAGTCTCAGACTTTTCTCATGTTTAAATTGGCTGACAATTGTGGGGTCCAGAGGCAGACTAATGCATATTGTTCAGGACTTTAATTTCTACACTCCTGCAGTAGTGTTTTTCATATGCTGGATGTGAGAGTTCATTCCAAGATGCATTTCCTAAGTGTTTTAAGAAGTTTTAAGGTGTAACCCTACAAGAATGGCTGGGAATGGACGTGGAAGCAAAGGGTGGGTAGCCCCCCCCCCATCTGGAGTAACCAGTTCAGCACTACAGTTTCCGTATGAGTGCCTGGTTATTCAGGACATGTTGTACAATGCCTGAAGAGAAATTTACCCCCTGTTGTGGGCTGTGCTAGTAATGAACCCGGTATGCTCAGTTATAGCCAGTACCACTAGAAGAAATGGTTTAGTTATGGCCAGTTGCCACCAGCAGATGTTTTAAAGTCCTATGCCATATGAGAGATGTGTGTGCTCAGTTGTGGCCAGTGCCACTAGAGGAAATGTATGTTCAGTTAAGGCTATTGCTACTGAAGAGATTTCGATGTCCTGTGAAATATGGGAGTATGTAGAGTTTCTGTCAGATACAGTTGTTCTGTTGTTCTGCAATTGCCTTGTGCCATGATGTATAAACCTTGGGGGTCCACCCTTGCTTTAGAGAACATCTTTTGGAATACCACTCTTAGAAGGAGAAACAAGATTTTTTGGAAGATACCTGGTAAAATAGCTACCTTCTATTTTGTTAACATGACCAGTAAACCATACCAAAGAGTTGTTTGCAAAAAGTATGTCTCCTTATGTAGCATTAACTTTTATTGGCACAATAAAATCAGTGGCACGTAGATTTGAAAAAACTCCCACGCAGAGAGGAGTGAGCATAAAAAAGCCTCAAAAGGCAAATAACATGGATAAATGGTGATTTAAAAAAAGAAATAAAACAAAATACTAAAGGAGTGCTTATATCTGACTATAAGGCAGTAACATAATTCTCTGGCTTTATTCACAGCATATTAGGCAAAGAACAGAGCCTCGGTCATAAAGAAGGCCTTATTAATGCAAATACAAGGCCAAATAAAAAGGTTAGTTTTCCAGAAAAAGAATACTGATATAAACCTAGCAAACAGAGTCTGGTGGTTCAGTTTTGTAAAAAAAGTGGAAGTAGCTTGTAGAAAATATTGGCAATTACAGAGGAGATTTCAGGATGGTAAAAGCAATGATTAAACGAGTTCAATGCTTAAATTTAAAAGTAGACCTTTATGAATGGTAATTTGTTGTTTTGGATGTCTCTATGAGAGTGTACAGGAAAAAAGCACAGGAGAAAAAAGTGGAAGTAGCTTCATAAGCAGTAGAAAATATTGGCAATTACAGAGGGGATTTCAGGATGGTTAAAGCAAAGATTAAATGAATTTAATGCTTAAGTTTAAAAGTAGACCTTTAAGAGTGGTAATTTGTTGTTTTAGATGTCTCTATGAGAGTGTACAGGGAAAAAAGCACTGGAGAAAGATAAAGAATAAACAATTTGTCTTAAAGATGGTACAGTAGTCACACCTAGAATAATTTATCATTAAATATGATTCATCATTGAATTTACAAATAACTGTATATTATATTTTAATTTTAGGAAGCCCTTTGAAAAAGCACCTCATGGTGCGAAACATCAGGGCATGTTGTATAAAAGACAAAAGAAGATTATACGCTTTCTCAATTTTTTGATTCCTTCATGTTGCCTAAGGATACCAGAGTACATTAATTGGTCCCAATTAAGAAGGAATGTATATTCAAATTAACTGGCCATTACCATGGACTACATAGCACCTGTTTCTCTTCATTAAAGGGCTGTTAATTTGGGACTTACAGCCATCCATGGACGTTGGACCTCTGTACCTAGGAAGGTATTATTAGCAATTTTCAGCTCATTTAAGGATCAAGTGTGGAAGACTGACCACCGTGAAGACACCTTGGGATTATTTACCATCATGGAATGAGGAGGAACGGCTGCTTTTCCAGACATTGGACACAGTACACAACAATCAGTGCATTTTATGACTTATACAGAGGATGTTAGGGAGAGGTTGATAGATGCTATGAAGGCAGGAAGGGATATGACACAACAACTAGGCGATGACAATAAATCACTCACTTAGAAAATAGAAAATCAAACATTTAAAAACACTAGATTAAAATGGAATGGGTTAAGCCTTATGAAATATTTGGAGCATAACATGATTCCACAGGAAGTGAGGATTTTTATTGAACCTAATCTAGGCATTGAGTCCAACAAACTAAATAGAAATTGGGATGGAATTACAAACAGGGCATCGTGTGATTTCATGTATTCCTTAATAGAAGCCATACTAGAGGAGAGGGAAAATATAAAAAAAGAAGTCACTTTAATGGAAGAAGCCATGTGTTTAAAAGTGGCTGAGGAACTCTTTAATACCTCCCTGCAGAACCTTAAATTGAAATTGCAAGACTATGAGACAAGACTTAAACAACAAAAAATGAAGAAATTTCAGTGCGATGCTAATGTTTATCATGACAAAAAGGTCTATACATACAAGACATTTAAACCAATCGGGGGTGGTCATAGTTTGGACAAACAGACACTAGTACTGATACTGATGGAAGTTATACTAGAGATCCCAATACCAGAGGTGCACAGGATAGTGAGGGGCAGAGGCCTCAGGATTAGCAACAAGCTGGTCCTTCAAACCAGCAAGACAGTACACCCAGATACCCCTTGCAAGAGAGAGCTGAGGCCTCAGAAGGTAGGAGAGGTGGGTACAGGGGTAGGTGGGGGGCAGCAGTGGATGGGAAGACACCAGAAGTGGAAGAATAAACAAATAACCAGAGTGGCCAATAGTAACAATAGCAGACCAGCACAAATACCTATTTTCAATCTAAGTAGGAGGGTGCTAACGGAAACCGAAACTGAGGTCCTTAGTCTATGACTTTCATTTGCTCCTACTAAAGAACTGAATGATTTCACACTAGAAGCTGATTTATAGCGATTCTTTAGGAACTTAAGGTTTAAAACCATATTTGACAGTAGTAACTAACAACAATCCTACCAACAGGAGCTCAAGCAAGCACTTAACAAAAAAATCTCGATATAGTCCTCCAGTTGGGAGGAATCCTGCTGTTGAGACTTACTGTGCAGCAGTACATCATGATATACAGAAACTTGTTAAAAATACTCAGTCAATTATCAGAAACAACCTAAACAGGATACAATGCACTGCTGTAAACGATTTAGCTAAGGATGAAAATCTTGTTATCAAACAAGCAGATAAAGGGGGAGGGATAGTGTTGATGGAAAGGCCCCAATAATAAAAGGGTGTGTTTAACATTACTAGAGAATAACTGTAACTATGATGTGTTACCAGGGGATCCAACAAATAGGTTACAACAACAAGTGGCATGATATATACTCTTGAAGAGTTCCAAAACAATGGGTGGCTTGAAAGCTTGGAAACTGAAATTATGATGCAAAGGAAACCTAGAAGGCCAACTTTTTATGCTATTCCTACAATACACAAAAATGACAAAGATCTTCCAGGGAGGCCAATAGTGTCTGCTTATGAGTCTCTTTTTGAGCCAGTTTCACAATATATTAACTTTCATCTCCAGCCCTTAATAGAATAAACAGAAACATATGTTAGGGACACTGGAGTTATGATACGTAAGTTACAAATTATTTCAGAAGCAGGAGTAACGGACACAACATTTTTAGTAACTACAGATGTGGTAGATCTTTATACAGTACATCAATACCACATGCGCAAGGGATATAGATCATGGGATACATGCTGGATAGGAGAGAACCTAATTCCAGACCCAAAACCATGGTGTTACAGGAATTAGCAGAGATCATTCTAGCTAACAATTATTTTGAATTCGATGCACAATACTACGTACAAAAAAGAGGCACTGCCATGGGTAGCACCATGGCACCAGCATATGCAAATGCGTTTATGTATGAGCTTGAAACACGACACATTCTGAACCGGGATGCTAACCCATATTTTTCCAAGGTAAAAACCTGGAATCGATATATAGACAATGTGTTTTTTATATGGATGGGAACAGAGGTAGTGCTAAGGGCATTTCTGGACTACATCAATGGCATTAATGAGAATATCAAATGTGTGACCACATATGATCAAAAAAGAGTAACATACCTAGATCTGAGAATAATTAAAGAGGGGACATCAATTAGAACTGTACTTTACCAAAAAGAGACAGATCGCAACACCACATTACATGGAACTAGTTTCCGTCATCCCAAACTCATCAACAGCATTCCATATTCGCAATTAGTCTGGGTTAAGTGCAATTGCACCAATGAACAAGATTTTTCTACTCAAAAAACGGAACTATTAAAAAGATTTAAAGAACGAGGTTACCCACAGGCAACACTAAATAAAGCAGACAGAAGAATATCAAGCATTAATAGGAATAACATAATTTCTATGGATGGGAATACACAGACAGTAAATGTTACAAAAAAAGGGAATGGGTTGGTGTTTACGACCCAATATAACAACCATTTTACAGACATGAAAAAAATAATAAATAAACACTGGCACTTGTTATCAATTTTGGATGACCAGCCTAAATGCTTTCTTGAAAAGCCGTTGATAGCAGCTAAGAAAGTACAGACACTTAAAGATAAATTAGTAAAATCACAATTTAGGCAACCTGTCAATAAAAATGAACAGTAATTGCTGGGGCAACTTAGATCAGGAATGACCATATGCGGACATTGTTCTGTGTGTGGTCATACTTACAGAAAAGAAATATTCAGACACCCATTTACAGGTGAGAGTTTCCCTATTGGACAACACATAGATTGTACATCAGAATAGGTTATTTATGTTCTACAATGTCCTTGTGAAAAGCTCTATGTTGGACAAACAACTCAAGCTCTTGAAAGTCGAATACAAGAACACAAGAGCGACATAAGACACTGTGTAGAGACCTCACAGGTAGCAATTCATTTTACTCAAGCACAACATACAGGAGCATCAGTGAGATTTTGGGGTTTGAAATTAATACCAGAATTGAAGCAGGAGGAGACCACCAAAAAAACTGGATAAAACTAAAATGTACTGGATTTATAAACTAAAAACATTAGATTCCAGGATAGGAATGAACATGGATACCAACTGGCAAGTATGATGGTAAAGAAATAGGGTAAGGCATGACACTTTACAGGTAGCACACAAAGCATAAGGTTCACAACGTGTTAAGAATTAAAAAGTGTTATTATGTAGGATACCTAATTGCCACCATAAAGGCAAACACAGGAATTTTCTTTTCATTTAGACCTTATCAGGTCCAGTTTTAAGTATTTCAGTTATTTTAAACCCTCCCCCATGTATACTCATCAGTCCAGATATTCAAAAGTGTTGCACATGGTGCAACAGTGTTGCATCAGGCGCAACCCACTGATGTGCCCCGGCACGATATTCAAAAGGGAAAAGTGTGCAGCAAAAATCCCGATGCACCGGAGAGCATCAGTAATGTATGCAGGCGCAGGTGGGGGGGCGTGCCCATGCATACCCTGCACAGCCCGATATTCAGCCCAGGATGTGCAGAGCCATGCATGCGCAACCCCTACCTGTGCCAACTAAGATGATCAAAAAAGGAACAAGGGATGATTACCACAGGTGAGCCTGTGCCGCGCATTACAGGCATAACCGGCGGCTGCTGGTGTACTGTCAGCTGCTCTAATTGGCACCCCATGCCCGATCGTGGGCATTTGTAAAAATAAAAGAAGAATTCCATCCAATATCCCTGGCGGTCCAGTGGACCACTGTCTGCCCAATTGTGGGCATTTGTAATTAAAAAAAGAAAGAAGTCCAATATCCCTGGTGGTCCAGTGGACCGCTATCTGCCCAATCATGGGCATCTGTATAAATAAAGAAATAAGTCCAATATCCCTGGTGGTCCAGTGGACCACTGTCTGCCGATCGTGGGCATCTGTATAAAGAAAGAAAGAAGTCCAAGATCCCTGGTGGTCCAGTGGACCACTATCTGCCCGATCGCGGGCATCTGTATAAATAAAGAAAGAAGTCTAATATCCCTGGTGGTCTAGCGGTACCCCCCTTCCCACCTGCCCACTGAGCCCCACCGCCCCGCTCCCTCCCGGTCAGCGGTGGGTGGCAACACCCACCTGCCCGCCCTGCCAGCACTACCCGTTGGTGGGCTGTCACTGCGCCTTGGTTCTGGCGTGAGCCAATGGGCATGCTCCGTCATCGCCCTACATTCCAGATATGTGAGAAGTCATTCACATATCTGGAATGTGAAAATACAATATGGGCTGCATACCCACTGCCTCACACTGTGAACCAATGGGCATACAGCCCTACTGCGGTGTCAGCCGCGGCGAGCGAGCAACAGGCGAGTGGGATGCTGCCACCCACCGGCTGACCGGGGGGGGTGAGGCGGTGGGGCTCAGTGGGCAGGTGGGGAGGAGGGCGCTAGACCACCAGGGATATTGGACTTCTGTCTTTATTTATACAGATGCCCGCGATTGGGCAGATAGCGGTCCACTGGACCACCAGGGATATTGGACTTATGTCTTTATTTATACAGATGCACGTGATTGGGCAGATAGCGGTCCACAGGACCACCAGGGATATTGGACTTATTTCTTTATTTATACAGATGCCGCGATTGAGCAGATAGAAAGTCACTGGACCTCCAGGGATATTGGACTTACTTCTTTATTCTCTGCAGATGCCAGCGTTCAAGCGAATAACAGTACACTGAACCACCAGGGATATTGGAATTATTTATTTATTTATACAAATGCCCTCGATGAGCTTGGAGCATTCCCGGCTGCAGGGGTTGTCAGTCCCTGATGGCTGCTGCCTGTGGAAGGCGCCAAGCGCAAATCAGTCGAGATCGGTGCTTGCATGCAAATGGGGCCATAATGACATGCAAAAGGCTCCATTTGTGCCTTGCATATATTATGGCCCCATTTGCATGTCAAGATTTGAATATCGCAGTTGTTGTGCATAGCGCAATGGAACTTGCGCTAGGGCATCCCCATGCTCCTCTCTGGCCACTTGCGGTGGTGCAGTGCCACTGAGCCATGCACACTGAGGGTAGCCAGGGTGCAATATTAAATGCTGCTGAGCCATGGTGCAGCTCTGCTGAATATCGCCCAGTCCACACCCCTACGCAGCCAAGTTGAGCTGCGCCCAAGCTTGCGCCACAGCTTGGCGCAGTTTGAATATCTGGGCCATCCTGTATAGTATAAACATGATGAGTGTAAATATAATGATGTCTACGACCAGGCATCATATTCCGTGGTAAACAAGTGAGTTTTTATCTGTAGTTCCCAGACTTAGCCTGAAAATAAACCTTCAACCCTTCCCAGAACCTCTAATTCCCCTACCAGCACCCCTAACACCCATGACCTCAGTATAAAAACCTATTGTTATGAATCAGAATAATGCATAATAAAATATAAAGAAAACTGTCTTCAATGTATCACTTAGTAGCTCATTCTGACATCATAAGTTGTGAATAAAATAATGTAAGCAACAACAATCCTAAGGAAAATCTCAGGGTGATTGCCTCAGCCTGGCCGCCCAGACAATGCCTCAGAGCATAGCATTTAGGTTGCTTAGCAACCAGTTTTCATGTTTCAACGTTAAAACATCATGGATGGACAGCACATGACTAGCGGTCAGGCCCAAGAGGTTTGACTGAACACACCAGACTCTGCGAGCAGGCATACCACTCTTAGAAGGAGAAACAAGATTTATTGGAAGATACCTGGTAAAATAACTACCTTCTATTTTGTTAGCATGACCAGTAAGCCATACTAAAGAGATATTTGCAAAAAGTACTGCTCCTTTTGTAGCATTAACTTTTATTGGCACAATAAAATTAGTGGCATGCAGATTTGAAAAAACTCCCCCACAGAGAGGAGCGAGTGGAAAAAAGCCCAAAAAGGTAAATAACATGGATAAATGGTGATTTAAAAAAGAAATAAAACAAAATACTAAAGGAGTGCTTATATCTGACTATAAGGCAGTAACATAATTCTCTGGCTTTATTCACAGCATATTAGGCAAAGCACAGAGCCTCGGTCATAAAGAAGGTCTTATTAACACAAATACAAGGCCAAATAAAAAGGTTAGTTTTCCAGAAAAAGAATACTGATATAAACCTAGCAAACAGAGTCTGGTGGTTCAGTTTTGTAAAAAAAGTGGAAGTAGCTTGTAGAAAATATTGGCAATTACAGAAGGGATTTCACGATGGTTAAAGCAATGATTAAACGAGTTCAATGCTTAAATTTAAAAGTAGACCTTTATGAGTGGTAATTTGTTGTTTTAGATGTCTCTATGAGAGTGTACAGGGAAAAAAAAGCACAGGAGAAAGAAAAAGAATAAACTATTTGTCTTAAAGATGGTACAGTAATCACAACTAGAATAATCTGTCATTAAATATGATTCATCATTGAATTTACAAATAACTGTATATTATATTTTAATTTTAGGAAGCCCTTTGAAAAAGCACTTCACAGTGTGAACGTCGGGGCATGTTGTATAAAAGACAAAAGACGATTAATACGCTTTATTTATTATTGGTTCCTTCATGTTGTCTAAGGACTCCAGAGTACATTGATAGCATGGTAGCCTAAACTGAAAAGGAAGCTTTGGGCAAGAGTATTTTGCCCAGAAAAGTGCCATCCAAATGTGTTGCTTGTGTGCCTTCTAGAACAGAAAACAGCAGAGTGCTACTTGTTTGTTGTCAACTTACAATGGACAGTAAAGCCTTGAAGTGGGTGTCCTAGTCTCTGCATCAAAACTGTTTACAGAACTTTTTAACTTGCAATTTTCAAATGCAAAAAGTAGTGTGGACTTTAGGAAATATACTGAGAAATATGCCCTGAAAGTTTCATGTGCTTTGTGTGCAAATTGGGGGAGTCGCTAGAGAAATTGCCAGAAACTGTGGAGAAAATGGTCAAAACGGCACTCCAGCAGCTGAAATTGCAGCTGAAGAAAACCGTTACAGTTTGCAGTTTAAATTTGCTCCTGCTCGACGATCGCCGTGAAGGAAGAGTGAGTAAAAAGAGAGAGAGGCTCATTTGCATGGTGTCGAGTGATTAGTGCGAATGCAATCAGTCTCGCCCCCTGGCCCACATCTGTGCACTGCAGAGTGTTCGAGCAGGAGAGAGGCGTGCGAGCTGGTCAAACCAGGATCAATCATTGAGTGGCTTGTGAATGTTCTAGTCTGTAGCAAACAGACTATTTCTGTGTAATTTCCGGCTCAACCCATTGTCCGACTGACTAGAAAGTGAGCATGGCATTCCTGGCTATGATCAACGGGACCACCAGCGTGTTTCACCCCAGAGGCCTTTCCAGGATTGGCACCAGGCCAAAAATTTCCATCGGAGGTAGCCAGCTACTGAATTCAGTGACTAAAACCAGTTAACTGTGCAGCAAACTGTGTGTGATTATCCAGCCAGCTGAATCTGTGTGCAGGCAGTGTGATTTTTTTTTTTGCAAAGAAGGACTGTGCATTGTTAGAGCAAGAGCAACAAGCAAC
Organism: Neoceratodus forsteri; assembly: GCA_016271365.2. Classification (NCBI taxonomy): domain Eukaryota; kingdom Metazoa; phylum Chordata; order Ceratodontiformes; family Ceratodontidae; genus Neoceratodus; species Neoceratodus forsteri. The sequence goes on along the minus strand of CM057451.1, from coordinate 896,283,004 downwards.
AGTTCTGAACATAGACTGTGAGCAGTGATAATGGGTTCAGCAACAATAAATGTTTCTAAACTAAAAGGGACTGTGAAGCTTCACCTAATTTGTGCCTATAATCCTCCCAGAGGGGGGAAATCTGTCCTAAAGGAATTACTGGACCACTCTGCCTCAACAGCTGGGCAGAATGAGCTCCTCATCCTCAGAGACATGAACATGAATTGGCTTAGCAAATCCCATGATGCTCTGCAATCCTTGGTGCAGAGTTACAGTTTACAACAGATCATAGATGACTCTATGAGACTGTCAGAAAATACTGGGTCCAGCACCCTCATTGATTGGGTCATGACAAATCACACAGGGTTGTGGCTGTGGGTACCTTGTCAGACATGATAAGTGACCATTCCCCTGTCTTCTGTGTATGGAGTCACTCTGCAGTCTCCCTATCTCCCCCACACTACATATCTTTCAGGAACTATGCAAACTTAAATCAGGCCCATTTTCTATGTGATATCTCCCTGACTGACTGGTCCGCTATCTACCAGGCCCTGTACACTGATGATGCCCTCAATTTTTTTCTAAATGACTTTATAACACTTCAACAAAGACATACCCCTCGTATCACTTGCCACATAAGAAGTAAGCAATCTAAATGGTTACACAAGGACCTTCTCGCATCCCTCAAGGCCAGGGACAAATGCTGGCAAAAGTTCAAAATCTCTGGCCTCCAAGCGGATTTTCACTCCTACAGGGAACAGCAGACAAAATGCGAAAAACAAATCAGACATGCAAAAAAGCTAATACTGCAAGGGATTATTGGTGGATGTGGCCAGTGACCCTAGGAAATTGTGGTCACATATTAAAACCTTCCTCGGCTCCAAGCAAACCCAAACTACCAATGACATGATACTGAATGGAGTGCACTGCACAGACTCACGCACAATTGCAAATGCATTCAATAATCACTTCTCAGACCTCTCCAAATATACCTGCTTTCCCTACCATGGACTCCATCTCTGAAACCTCTACCCCAAAAGGTGTGCCTGTGGGGGCACCATTCTATTTTAAAGCTGTCTCCAAAAAGGATGTCCTCAAACTTCTCAATGCCATATCTGACAGCACAGCAGTTGGGTCTGACTATCTGGAACCTAAGCTCCTCAAGCTGGCTGCCCCATTCATTGAGAGACCACTATCTAAAATCTTCACTATGTCCCTTGGTGGAGGTGTTGTGCCGAGTATTTGGAAAATGGCCAGAATAACTCCGGTCTTAAAAAAAGGTGATAAGAAGGATATAGTGAACTATAAGCCAATAGCAATATTGTCTGTATTAAATAAAATCCTCGAGAAGCTCATTGCAGAACAAGTAATTGAATACCTCACCAAGCATAACCTCCTGTAAACAAATCAACATGACTTCAGAAAGGGCCATAGTACCCAAACTGCTCTGCTACATCTAACCAATGATACGCTTCATGCCATGGAATAGGGTCTTCTAACTGGGTCAGTCTTTACTGATCTCACGAAGGCTTTTGATCTCGTTGATCACCCCCTCCTGTCCTTGTGTTTCTCAGCAGAATCTGTAAACTGGTTTAATGACTATCTATCCAACAGGACCCGAGTTGTAAAGTTCAACTCTGCAACCTCTGACAAAACAGTCATTGATGTTGGTGTACCACAGGGATCTATTCTAGGACCTCTTCTAATCTCGATCTTCATTACTGATATAACGCAAAATATCTCCTCCTGCTCATCGTTGCTGTATGCTGATGACCAGCTCTGACAATGTTCTTACTCTCAATCACAGTCTATCCATGGCTTTCCTGAATGTACAATCTTGAATCACCAGCAATAAGCTTGTTCTCAATGTTGGAACAACTCAGTCAATGCTTCTTGGCTCACCTGCCAAACTAAAGAATAGCCGTGATCTCTTCAAAATCGACTGTGTGAATGGTACCACAGTGGAAGTGGTAACCTATTTTAAATACCTGGGGTTCCTACTCGATGACTCTCTTAACTATGAGCACCATATTACCACTATATGTAAGGCTGTCAATACTAAACTAGGGTTAGCCTACAAAACTAACCATGCTCTCACGCCTTCTGCTAGGTTGGCCATTGCCAGAGGAATCCTTCTCCCATCTCTCGCATATGGCGCTGTAATCTATTGCAATGCATCTAAAGTTCCCCTGCACAGATGGGACATAACATGCAATAATATATGTCATTATGCTTCTGCATCCCCCAGGTTAAAACATCACTGCCTACTATACACAGACCTAAACTGGCCCTCTCCAATGGTCCACTGGCTTTTGTGCCTTGGGGCCCTTCTGTACGATATACTGAAGTTCAGTATGCCTAGATCCCTCACCGCTGCACTTATCCCTCAGTCCACCTTGTATGGCCTCCGATCTTCTGATCTCTCCTTGCTCCATATTCCCAGATGTAACACATCTAAAGGTAAAACATGTTCTTCCTTTGCAGCCCCCATCTACTCAAACTCACTGCTCCTTGAAGTACGCCTGGCCCCTAGCCATGCCATGTTTAAAAAGTGGCATCGCTTCCTGCTTGATGAGGATACTCAGTGTAACTGCTTCAACCCACCCTAGATCATGGCTCCCTTCACTGTTGCTGTCTGGTGGTCTCCTCCTGTAGTCATGCACCCTTCTACCTACTTCCCACCCCCCAACCCTGCCTCATTCCCATCCCCCTCCCTCTCTCACTCGCTTTCTCTATGCGAGGTCCTTCTGCTCCAAATCTCCCTGCCTCCCTACTCCTTCTCCTATAGTATCTTTTTATAGCTGGTTTTGTACAACAGAGTAGATACTAGAAAATTAATCCTCTGGCATCTCTGCACCTTGTTCTTTGAACTGCCTAATACTCTAACTGTACTCATGGGCACTTACTGCACTTTGATATGTATAATATCCAAATGTTTTTCCTGTTACCCTAATTGTTAAACTGCTTATCCATTTCTTTTGTGTTGCTATATGTTGAATGCCTAGATTGTATTGTCTTGTAATTAGTCCCTTACTATGCTGTGACCTACTGGGTCATGCCTGAAAATAGTCACTCTCATGTCTAGTGCACTTACCTGGTTATCAAAAACTAAAAACTAAATAAATAAATATTAGGGTACAGCAAACAGGCAATCCTGTGCAAAGAAAGACTGTGGGCTTGCCAGTGACTTTAAGCATGTGTAAATAGTTGTTTGAACTGATGTTGATCACAAAGTCAAGTTTAAAATCATACGAATGTGCTGAAAGATACCAGCAGAGCAATCTATTACAGTTTTGAGTAAATTCAGTAGCTAAAAAAGGTTGAAAACACAGTTTTAGCCAGTGAACAAAGTTTGATGCATAAGGAAAGTTACCGCCGCCATTACAGGGCAGGGTCAGCAATGAAAACACAGCAGCAGGGAGCCATTTTGCGAGACAGCAAAGAGACTAATGAGCAACTCAGTAACAAGTTTTGTGTGTTTGCTTTCAGACATGGCTTCAGGAACTCCCCGATATCCGGATCATGCCTGAGCTATGATTGCAGAGGAGGTGGCAACACTAACAGAAATAGAGAGAGCTTTCTATGGTGAAAGGTTGCCTCCAGATGTAGCAATCCCTAGCTATCCAGTGAGACTGTGTATTGTGAGCCTTAGGGCTGGAAGGTATATGTTTCTGATACCCCACTGTTTGAACTGCCTTGTGAAGTATGGTATGAGCAGGGGTACAGCGACAGAGAGGGCATCACAAATTTGTTTGGCTCCCACATGGACCGGAATAGGGGACTCTGCATGTAGCAGCATGCAGCACCAGGTTGAACCTGTTGGGGAAAGTTCCATAGAGTGTGTCACAGGAGAGAGTAAAATTGATATTGATCCACTACAAGGGCAGGAACAGAGAAAGGTTTCCACGCCTGTGCCCTAGGTGGACAGTGCAAAGGAAGGATCCATGAACCCATGGAAGCAGGGTCTGAGTCCTAGCCTAGTGGGGAAGAACAAACTGCAAGAGACACTGAACTGGGAGGTGTCTACTTCTGTACCAAGTGATGAGTGGAATGTCTCGGGAGTGAGGACATTTTCTCACTCTTGGGCTCAGATGATGAGTGAGGAAGAGGAGGATGAAGAAATGTATCATCATGTTGAGGGCTCCAGTGAGTCTCCTCAAGCTCTTGCCTTAGAGGAGCCAGAGAGAGAGAGAGAGAGAGAGAGAGTGAGAAGAAAAAGGCTCCAGTAACCAGCCCACAGAGATGATCGGGGACAAGTTATTTCACTCTTAAGTATGCAACACTGGCTCAGGAAGGACTGGCCCACCCCAGGGGCCAAACCTGTGAGTCTACAATGCGTGAAGAGAGGCTTAATGCCATTTATGGGAAGTCCTTTCCTACCTTTCCTCGCCAAGTCTGGAAGGAAATCAAACAGAACAGGCAATCCTGGTTGTTGAAAGAGGCAAGCAAGAATTTGTACTCTGGTGCAGCAGAATGTGTCAGGAACAGATTCATAAGTGATTGACTTAAATTCTGGAAATTGGGCAGGACTCTGTTTATGGACACTGTGCGAATTATGGATGGGGCAGGGAATGAGACATTCCACAATATCAACTTTGAATGCCCAGATGAGGTCATAGTCCTCACCCCACACCTCGAGTGGTGTTACCCTTAATGGTGCCACTCCCAGTGAATATTCCCAGCATGCCTAGAGGGAAGAGAGAAGTGGCAGGCTAGGTGCCTGTCATCCGAAGCAGCAGTTTCCAAGGAGGAAGATGCAGCTCTTCTGGTGTTCCAGGATTCCTCAGGTGTATCCAGATTTGTCATTCCAGCAGTGTGGTCCTGCTTCATTGCCTGGCCTTCCAGATGACATAAATCCAGCTGTTTTTCCTGTTTCATTGCCTGGTTTTTCAAATGACATCAACCCAGCTGTTTCCCTGTTCCACCGTCTGTTTTCCAGATGACTTCATTCCAGCATTTTCCTGTTTCATCATTTGTTTTCCAGAGGACATCATACCAGCAGTATCTAAAGATGCCACCTGGTCTGAAGGGAGAGAGAGTCCTCAGCTCATAGAATTATGGTGATCCTTTGTTTTCGGTCTTCAAGGAACTGGCAAGACTAAATTTTCTCTTTACTTTACTGACTTTGCACAACACATCCTACATTTGAAGACAATCCACGGAACTGTAATGACTGTCCCCAAAGACTCTCCCCATGGATGCAGTGCTGTACAGGCCCAGTCCTGTCCAAGAACCGTTCTTTAGCAGAGTCCGGACTAGGAGAGACTCTTTAATGGACCCTGCCTACAGGCAACAGCATTTTCGTCACTAGGTGGGACTTTGTAGGGCCTTCCATCCCCAAATATGTTGTATAAATGTCTTCTTTCCATATTTTACTTTTGTACTTTTAAGGAAAAATATTTTGAGGGGGTTCTCTAGTGTTCAGGTGGAGGTTTAGGCACTGTATAGTATGCAGAATGTGTTTTTGTGTTTTTCTTCTCTTGCAGGTGTTCCTGAGGAAGAAAAGAGAAGAAGAGGATGCTGGAGCTCAGCTGAGTTCCCCTTTCCTTAGTGTTTTTAAAATTGTCTGTGGTTAACAGGGTGTTAACATTTTTTTCTTCACAGGTGTGAGATTGTGGGGACAATTTGGGAAATGCGATGCAATGTAATGTGTGTTTTCCTTGTTTTTTGTTCACAGGTACCCTGGGAAGTTGGGGGGTAGGTTCCCCAGTGGGCAGCCTCATCAGATAGATTTTCCCTAGAGGGCTAGGGGGTTAGACAAGCTGGGGTCCTGATCTGCAGTAGGGGCTCTCAGTTCTGGTCTATTAGGGTATGCTTCAAGCAGTTTTTTGGAGCCACTGAGTGAGTATCCATAGATAGATTATAGGATAGAGGCTAAAGTTTCATCAGCTGGCCTCTGTGCCTTTAGTGTTGCCTGCCTATGCCTGGCACATGGTTGGGGACAAGTAGCACTACCTCCCCATAGGTAACACAGAGGTTAGGATGGCCTGTTGCCAGGTGGAGAAATGACTGCAGACAGTTATTTACCTGGCATGGGGTGAGTATAACCACCCAGTCCCTGGGGTTACTAGAATCCCATCAGTGTCAGTGTTAGGTAGGGAAGGCAGCTGGTGAATAACTAATTAAATGGGGTTTTCACCTACTCACTCTCTTGTTTACTTGGTCTCAGCTGAGATGAGAGAGATGAGGTCATTTAGAACTCTCACAGCAGCATAAACAACAACAGCTGCCTGTGAATGGGGAGTTTTAGAATATTGGGTCAGTTGAGAGTAAGTTTCTGAAGTAGTAGTGGAGGGTGAGGAGTGAGAGCTGCTGTGGGCTCTGAGAGGAGAGCCTACTTTCTTGCCCTAGTCCTGAAAGTCATCAGCCTGCCAATAGAAGTAGTGGAAACCAGTGTCTACAGCAGGAGCTCCTAATTTTCATTCCCAGAGGGATTAAAAGAACTGCTTGAGAATGGATCCAAGGGGCAATCCCCTATTTGATCCAGGACTTTGAAGCTGCCTGTAGTTCTAACTGTGAGTAGATCTGACTTTGTGCTTCCTGACAAAAGTACCTGCGCTATTGTGTTTTTTCGGACTAAAAGAGAAAAGGTACACCAGTTTCTGTTCTAAGTCTCAGACTTTTTTCATGTTTAAAGTTGGCTGACAATTGTGAGGTCCAAAGGCAGACTAATGCACATTGTTCAGGACTTTAATTTCTACACTCCTGGAGTAGTGTTTTTCATATGCTGGATGTGAAAGTTCATTCCAAGATGCATTTCCTAAGTTTTTTAAGATGTTTTAAGGTATAACTGTGCAAGAATGGCTGGGTATGTATGTGGAAGCGAAGGGTGGGCAGACCCCCCCCATCTGGAGTAACCAGTTCAGCACTACAGGTTCTGTATGAGTGCCTGGTTACTCAGGACATGTTGGACAATGCCTGAAGAGAAATGTACCCCCTGGTATGGGCTTTGCTAGTAATGAGTCCTGTATGCTCAGCTGTGGCCAGTACCACTAGAAAAATGGTTTAGTTGTGGTCAGTTGCCTACAGCAGAAGTTTTAAAGTCCTGTGCTATATGGGAGATGTGTGTGCTTGGTTGTGGCTAGTGCCACTAGAGGAAATGTGTCAGTGTCAGTGGCTCAGTAGGTAGCACACTCACCTCTGAGGCCGGGAGATCAGAGGGCTGTGGGTTCAGTTCCCACATCTGGCACTTGGGTTAATATCCCAGTACTGACACTGTAATGCAGCATGAGAGGGGTGCTGCATTTCTGAGGTGCCGTCTTTTGGATGAGACATTAAACCGAGGTCCCATCTGCCTGGATTGGTGGTAGTTCAGGTGGATGTTAAAGATCCCATGGCACTTATCGAAAAGAGTAGGGGAATTTCCCCGGTGTCCTGGCCAAATTTCCCTCATTCACTAAAAATACCACCAATAGCTTAATCTGGTTCAAGGTCAGTTGGCATTCATCTGTATCCCCCCTCCCCCGGGTCGTGCCTGAAAATAGGCAGGATTTGTCTAGTGCACTTATCTGGTCAACAAAAGCTAAATAAAATAAAATAAATAAATATGTGTTCGGTTAAGGCCATTGCCACTAAAGATAATTTGATGTCCTGTGAAATATGGGAGTACAAAGAATTTATCAGATACAGTCATTCCATTGTTCTGCAATTGCCTTGTGCCATGATGTGTAAACCTTGGGGTCCACCCTTGCTTGAGAGAACATCTTTTGGAATAAAGTCACACTCTAGAACCCCAACTGGTTTGAATATTCATGTTACTGCTTTCTGAGTGGAGTTATTGGGTACCCCTCCAGAAGTATAGATAGCTAGCATAGCCTTATCAAAATGTTCTCTCCTCAGGACCTGGATTAATTGATCAAAAGTATTATTTTTGTACACCCCCACCTCTTTTTCTGACCTCTAGAAGTAACGCGCCTGGTATACATTCCCAAAACTAGGGATGATACCAATTGTCCGAAGTGGTTTGTGTGCCCAGTCAAGGGTACCAGTGATAGCTAACTGTAAAGTAGCAGGGTGGGGTGTTTACACTGAGTTTCCTGTAGCTGCTCTGCAGTCAGCACTGTCTGTAACTTTTCATATCATGTTTTTACAAATGCTAGTCCTCTTTAATTTTTAATTGAACGCAGGTCCTCTTTTGACTGATCCCTGTGAATGGCTAGGCCTAGCTGAACTTTACTGAGACTCAGGTTCTTGGAAAAGATTTCCATGGTATCATTACCTGTCTTTATCTTTGCCAGGTAATCAGCAAGTAGGCTGGACATGATGTCTGCAGGCTGCATCAGGATTACCCTTGATGCCATGGGCCCTCCCAATGAGTGCCACCCACCTTGGAGCCCTTTGGTGAACACCAAACCAAAGTATTCATTCAGCATCTCAGCAAAGGTTTCTCCCTCTCTTCCCATGTTTTCTGCAGCCCATTGCACTCTCATGCCTTCCTCTTTCCATTTACTGTATGTACTGGAAGAAAGCTTTGGTGTTGTCTACAGCACTTACTGTGATCCTGGTTTCCAGATCCTCTTTGGCTTCCTTAATTCTACATAGATACATAGAAGTTGTTGGCAGATAAGGGCCTCTGGCCCACATAGTCTGCCCAATGGTCTCGTTAGGGTGAAACCTAACCCACGGACCCTACGTTCTTCAGGCCAAACTCTCCTCATGGTTCCCAAGACTAGGACCAAAGCCGGGTCCAGGTCCTTTGCGTACACTACCCCTTCCATCTGGAACAACCTCCCCCTGGAGGTTCGGGAGGCAGTGTCCATCACCAGCCTCCGGACAAAGCTCAAGGGACACCTGCTCGACAGGAGCACATGCCTTTGTTACAGGACCTGACCACACATAGCCTGCCTGGCTGCCCTACGGACGGACCACATATAGCTATCCGGGTAGTACAATGGACCTCCTCCAAAGGATGGGGTGCACTTATGTCCCAATATATCCCCCTTCCACTAAGTCCATAGAAGGTAACCTAGGTCCTTAGCTTCTGCTTGCCATTACCAAAGCACTCTCTAACTAATTTTGCTCCAGTTACATAAAATGTTCTCTTCATGTGCAACTTCCATGTCCTACTTGCCTGTATGTTTTCCACTACCTGCCACCTGTAATCCTATGAAGTCTTCTATTGTAAAAATATTACTATCACCTGACTGTACTGATCTGCTACCTGTATGTAATTGTTACACCCAGGTCGCCCCTGAAAAAGGGACCTCCGGGGCCCAGTGGGCCTACCTGGTCATCGAAATTCAATAAATAAATAAATAAATAAATAAATAAATAAATAATGCTAGTAACTGTGCTTCATCGAGCTTTCCTGGAACTAGGTTGTACTCCTCCCTCTACTGTCAGTATCCCCCTATGCCTATCCCATGCATTCTTAAATCCTGTAATTGTTTCTGCCCCCCACCACCTCCTTTGGCAGGCTGTTCCATTTGTCCAACACCCTCTCTGTATGATGATGATGACAAAATATTTATTTTTATACAGGTACAAAACATTAGAGATCAAGGGCCAAATATTAAAAAACGTTTTTTTTTAGTTTTTGTTGACCGGGTAAGTGCACTAAACAAATCCTGCCTATTTTCAGGCACTACCCGGGGGAGGGGGATACAGATGAATGCTAACTGACCTTGAACCTGATTAAGCTGCTGGTGGTATTTTTAATGAATGAGGGAAATTTGGCCAGGACACCGGGGAAATACCCCATCTCTTGTAAATAAGTGCCATGGGATCTTTGACATCCACCTAAACTACCACCAATCCAGGCAGGTTGGACCTCGGTTTAACATCTCATCCAAAAGAAGGCACCTCAGAAATGCAGCACCCCCCTCATGCTGCACGACAGTGTCAGTACTGGGATATTAACCCAAGTGCCAGATGTGGGAACTGAACCCACAGCCCTCTGATCTCCCGGTCTCAGAGGTGAGTGTGCTACCTACTGAGCCACTGACACTGTTTGTGCAGGTTTAGTGCCGGGTTAACATGGGTCTACTATATTCAAAAGGGCCAAATAGTGCGCGATAACTGTATTAGCACTGGGCAAAATCATAATGTATGCAAGGAGCAAACTGAGGAGGTGTGTCAGCACAATGCTATATTTAGTGAATAGCAATGCACAAAGTGGTTTTGCGTGACTTAGCGCAACACTTTGTGTGGTGCAAATTAACACCTAGGAAAAGGTAGTCTTAACTATGGGCAAACCAGCTTTGGTGACATTGTGGCTTTGCGTGGCATTTGCGCGGCTTTGCGCAACCCTAACCAATAAGTATGACACATTGAAAAAGCTATACATAGAGGAAACATGCTACCCACTGATGGCATCACAGTGATGCCATCATTTGCCACCAGTCCCAGCCATGCCAGACAGTAAGTGGTGACCTGGCTCCCAGTGGACACCATGGCTGTGCAGCCATACAGCACACACCCACAGACCACCCTTCGGTGGACACCAACAGATGCCAGTATACACATGCAGCACTGTGGGCATGGAGGGTGTTGAGGGGAAGGTGTACAAGTGGCCAGGCTGCACCACAGGCTGGGTGCGGCCACAAGGCTGGGACAAGCCACACTGTGCACATGGGCCAGTGTTGGGAATACTCCAACGCCAGTGTGCCTGTCTGATTGTATGTGCCCCCCAGCCACATACCACACATCTGTACAGATGCCACAGCACACACAGCCACCATGTATATGTCACTGTGAGCATTCCATGACAGTGGTGCAGCATCTGTGGGTCACATGACAGCAGAACAGTAATGTCCACTGTCAGTAAACACCTGCAAGTTAGGTCTGTCACTCTGTACAGTGCAGTGGTCATCACTGCCCTACACACCTTAGGCATTGCTGTGTCCCTCACACTACTGGCCCCCTTGCTACTGTAGTGTCTGCTGTGCACTGTAGCATGACCTACAGTTTGACAATTGCATGCAGCAGCTCCACTTGTGCCTGTGCTGTGTAGTCCCCTGGGACACAATATGCTTTGCTGTGCTGTACTAATGTAGCCTGCAGCTACCACCATGCAGTCCCAGACAGACCTACAGGTGGAGCAGTGGAAGACCCAGCCAGCCCCCTGTACTTCCAGACTGACCTACAGGTGGAGCTGTGAGACCCAGCAGTAACGCTGGGCAAACTGCATGCAAATCAGATCATAATGAGAAGCTAATCTGGATGTTTGCCCAGAGACTACCTAAGTAGGCTCCTTTGCATGTCACTTTTGAATATAGCAAAGTTTAGCCCTGGGCAAATGTGTTTGCACCAGGCAAATGGCTTAGCTCCGTGCTAAACCAGTGCAAATGGGTTAGCACTGCGCAAATGTTTCGGAAATGTACAGTTGTGTACAATGTTATTTCACCTGCACTGCTGCTTGCAGCTGTACTGAGTCCACACATGTGCTGGCACACACGTTGGCCACACAGTTCACCTCTACCTTCCTTTCACGTCACTGTGCACTTGGCTGCTGTTGTGGTGTGCACTTCCTGGTTGCTATATTCAGAGCTGTCTTATTCCCAGGATATGTTTGCACTGTACTCCCAACCCAGATTGCCTGGCTTCCTTAGCATGCTATATTCAGCAGGTTTAGCACCGGGGCTATCCCTTTTGAATATAGTGGGCTATTGGGCCCGGGCTAATTTAGCATGCCAGGCAGTGCTAATTTAGACCCGGGGCAAAGTTTTGAATATCTGGCCCCAAGTCTCTATTTACAAATTAAGACATTTACAAAAAACAAAAACACACAAAACATTGACAATATACTTGCATATTACTTCATCCATAAAACAATAAAATACATATTGTCCACTAGTGGCACATACATAAATTATTAAAATTATCTATCCTCCAGGGTCTTACTTCACCCCACAGATTTGTTCACTGGGTCATTTTCCTGGGGAGATGCTGTGCATCCACCAGGCCCATATGTCTCTTATCTCTGCAGTGGCAAAACTGGTTATTACCTGTCACTGGCTCAACCAGGATGATCCCTCTCTAAGAGAGTGGTATGCAGAGATTCTTCAAGCGTTAGAGCTAGAAAAGCATATTGCCTTAAGGCATAATCGTCAGGAAGCATTCTGGGTAAGATAGCGCTCATTGTTGGTGTTGTTATCCACCATACGTAGTGGTCCAACCTCCAAAGGGACCCTTGCATGAGGGGTGGAATCCTCTTCAGTCTAGGGATACTGGCCAGTGCCATCTCCTCTTTTACACAGCATAAATTGCTCCAGTCTCTGTTGGATAACTCATAAGTCATTATTTATCTAATATCAGTAGTAAGTCTCTGTATCTCTAGCACCAGGGTGGGTGAGGAGGGTGAGAGCACTGGGGGGGGAGTATGGATAAGTCTCCTTTCTTTGTTCTCTTTTTTTTTTTTTTTACTTCCTGTTTAACACCAGACAGGGTTTGGCTGGTTTAGTTTCCCAGTGACTTTCTTAGAGAAGGCCTTACAGTTCTGCTGGCTCAGCTCTCGGCTCCAAGATGGTTCATTTTATTATGTACTCTTCGTACATTGAGAGTGAGCCATTCATGCATGGTATGTACTGTGTTGTGTATATTTTTCTACAAAGCTTAATAAAGTATATTAAATGGAAAAAAGAATGATCTATGCTCTAAAACTCAAACAGACATTCCATGTTCACAAGTACAGATGCAACATCTAAGTCATCTTTAACATTTACATTGACCTTGTAAAGATTTCCTTAAAGCCATCTGGAATTCAGTAATTTTGTTGCTTAATCATATTTCCGAAGATACCATGTTCTGGCCCAGACATTCAAAGCTTTGCACTGGGTGCAAATCATTTAGATTTAGCCTGGGATTAGTGCAGGTCTGTAATATTCAAAAGGCTGAATAGTGCACGCAAACTGCATTAGCGCCGGGCAAAATCATAATATATGCAAGGGGCAAACTCAACATGAATACAGGCGCAATGCTATATTCAGCTACTAGGCCTGAGCAAGTTGTTTTGCATGACGTAGATTGATCCTTTGCGTGGTACAAATTACCGCCCAGGAAAAGCTGGTCTTAACTCTGGGCAACCCTGCTTTGCGTGACATTGTGGCTTTGCGCGATGTTTGCGTGGCTTTGCATGACCCTAACATATGAATATGACACATAGAAAAAGCCAGACATGGAGGATACATGCAGCTCACTGATGGCACCACACAGATGCCAACAGCTGCCACCAGTCCCAGCCATGCCAGGCAGTAAGGGGTGTGACCTGGCCCCCAGGGGACACCATGGTAGTGTGGCGATACAGCACACACCTGCAGACCATACGTCTGTGGCGACCAACAGATGCCAGCACACACATGCAGCACTGTGGGCATGGTGGCTGTTGAGGAGAGAGTGAATGGGTGGCCAGACCTCACCACAGACAAGGTGTGGCCACAAGACTGGGACACATCACGCGGTGCACATGGGCCAGTATTGGGAATACTCCAACACCAGTGTGCCTGTCAGATCATACGTGCCCCCCCAGCCACATACTGCACAACTGTACAAATGCCACAGCACACACACAGCTGGCCATGTATACGTCGCTGTGAGCATTCCATGCCAGAGGTGTAGCAGCTGTGGATTACACAACAGCATTACAATACTATCCACTGTCAGTAATCACCTGCACTTTGGGCTTGTCACTGTGTACAGTGCAGTGGTCATCACTGCCCTACATATCATAGGCATTGCTGTGTCCCTCACACTAATGGCCCACTTGCTACTGTAGTGTCTGCTGTGCACTGTAGCATGACCTACAGTTTGACAGTTGCATGCAGCACAACCACCACCTGTGCCTATGCTGTGTTGTCCCCTGGGATGCAATATGCTATGTTGTACTATATACATGTAGCCTGCAGCTATCATCATGCACTGCCAGACTGACCTACAGGTGGTGCTGCAGGTGGACCCGGCCAGCCCCTGTACTGCCAGACTGACCTACAGGTGGTGCTGTGGGACCCTGCAGTAATGCTGGGCAAACTGCATGAAAATCAGGGCATAATGAGATGCTAATGTGAATGTTTGTCCAGAAACTACCTAAGTAGGCTCCTTTGCATGTCACTTTTGAATATGGCAAAGTTTAGCACCAGGCAAATGTGTTTGCACCAGGCAAGTGGCTTAGCTCCATGCTAAACCCACGCAAAAGCATTAGTGCCGCGCAAACAGTTCGAGGAATATTATACAGTTTTGCGCACTGTATTTTCACATGCGCTGCTCCCTGCAGTTGTACTGGGTCCACTCATTTGCTGGCACACACATTGGCCACATAGGTCACTTCTACGTACCTTCACATCACTGTGCACTGTGTTGCTGTTGTGGTCTGCACTTCCTGGTTGCTATGTTCAGAGCTGTCTTATTACAGGGCTAAGTTTGCCCTGCACTCCCAGCCCAGTTTACCTGGCCTCATTCACATGCTATATTCAGAAGCTGTTTGCCCCAGGATATTCATTTTGAATATAGCTAGCTTTTTGCTCTGGGCTAAGTTTGCCCACTGGGCAGTGCTAATTTAGCCCCGGGGCAAAGTTTTGAATATCTGGGCCTCCATGTTTTTGCTAAACTAGCCTGTACTGTTGCTTCACCAAACCTATTATACATCCTTGGGAAAACCAAGTGCTTTCCTCATGTTCCCTCTGAATCTTCCTCCCTCCCTCTAGTTTCATCCTATGTCCTCTTGTCCTTAAGCATCCTTTTCTCCGACAAATTGTATTCTCCTGCATCTTATTGCTCCCTGTGAGGTACTTAAATATCTCTATCATATCCCCTCTATCCCTCCTGTCCTCCAGGGAGTATTGTACATATTTATGATGCAATCCCTGTACCATCTTGGTTGCCCTCCTCTGAATCGCCTCCACCCTATCTATGTCCTTATGTAGGTAGGGCCTCCAGAACTTGACATAGTACTCGAGGTGTGGCCTCACCAATGTCCTATACAGTGGCATTACCACCTCTGTTTTCCTGCTGGTGATTCCCCTTCCTATGCATCCCAGCATCCTATTTGCTTTTCCTGCTGCTTTGCTGCACTGCCTACCTACCTTGAGGTCATCGGTGATGATAACCCCTAGGTCCCTTTCCTGCTTTGAGCATTCTATGACCTCCCCCCTACCCAGGTGATATGTTGCTTCTGTGTTTTTGTGCCCCATGTGCATTATCTTGCACTTTTTGGGGTTGAATCCCAACTGCCAATCCCTTGACCAATTCTCAGGCTTCTGCAGATCTCTCATTCTATCCACACCCTCTGGCGTGTCCACCCTGTTGCAGAGCTTGGTGTCATCAACGAACAGGCAACAACACAAAAACCTTCCCGGCCATACCAGGCATGAACCTCCCACCTCCTCCAGAGCACAGAGATAATAGAAACCCTGGGTGTGGAGTAAGCAGCCAGTGGCAGGGAGTAGGACCTGAGCATGCCTGAGATCATCTGCTCAAGTGCTATTGTGTAATCCCTAAGTGCTGCTTTGTACACTTCTCTTGCCTGGAGGCAACCTGACTCTTTCAAACAGTTATAGACCTCTTTTGTGTAGGCTCCATTGGCTTGGGTTTCTGTTGAGCTTAGGTGACGCTTCTTGGTCCTTTTCCCCTTACTGCTTACATAGATGCACTCCCCCACAGCTACTTCAAGCACCTTCTTCAACAAACCTTACATGTGCTCTGCATTTCCTGCCTCGTGCAGCTTCTCTATCCCCTTGATCACCAAATCCCTAATCCTGGAAAAGTTTGCCTTTCTAAAGTTCTGGGTCCTGGTAGCTGATGCCCATCTCGTCTTCTCTGTCACCAGAGAGAAGATTATCCAATTGTAGTCTCTTCCTCTCACTGGTTTATTTTTGTGTTTTCATTTATTCTTTAAGCTCCCTCTTTGACTCAGCACCCATCTTCTAGATCAGGCCCAGCCTCATTCACCTGCACTCTTGGCATTTATATCATTCCCACTTACAACCCCATGGGCTTACTCTCATGGCCGGGTCTGGCTATACCAGGCATGAACCTCCCACCTCCTCTGGAGCACAGAGATAATAGAAACCCTGGGTGTACAGTGAGTAACCAGTGGCAGGGAGTAGGACCTGAGCATGCTGGTGATCATCTGCTCAAGCCAGGGCTTTTCCGCTTTTCATTGTCCTTCTCCCATCAGGACCTTGGTGCACCAGGGGTTCCATTCCCACACACGCTATGCTTACTTGGTGGAGCAGAACCCAGCTGACATCGCCCCTTCCCTCTGCACCTCTACTGCACTGCCCCCTGTGGTCACCCATGTTGTAGTGTTGTAGCAAAGGCAGCTGCCCTCCCTCCCTCGAGGAAGAAAACATTCTTGGGGATGCTTTATCTTCCTCCCCACCGGCTGGTCCTTGATGACCCAGGTTTGTTCCCATTCCCAGGTCCCCAATATCATGCCTGAAGGCACTGCAGGATTAAAGACACAGCCTCTTACATATTACCACTTCTCAGAAGGATGCAGCTCTATCGGCTCAGCAGGCTTAAAGGGCCAGCCACTTCTTTCAATTCTGTGAGCTCTGCTGTCTCAGGTGAAAAGCTCCTGAGGCTGAATTTTTCACCTGCCTGCTCAACACCATGATCTGTATCGAATCCACGCAAGCTCCTCCCCAAATCACCACTCTATATCTCTTGGTCACAACATATATCAGCCCATTAGTCATCTGGGGTGGCACTGCTATAATTAGTCCACTACTCTCCTGCTTTTTGACATCTGCTGTTGTTACTGTATACAAAGTCCCTCTTGATTTCTGCATCAATTCATCAGCACGTTTATACCTTACTCCCCGCCTCTTCCTCCATCTATTGCTGACGTAATCTTAGCTATTACCAAATCACTACCTTATTTAATTGCCAAGCTTAAACTAAGCATACTCACGCAATAAAACATGGTCAAATTGCCTGCAGTGTACATCCCAATCAGCTTGCTGCTACTCTATACTGCTGACTACATTATTGCTCAGTCCCTTTTTCACCCTCATTTGCACAATGCTACAGTCATTCTACATAGCTGGGCTCCTTATACCCTGTCTGTGCATTTCTTTACTCCTTATCTCCCTAGACGGCACATTGTATATCTTGGTCATTTGCTCCACAGAAGGCTATGTAAGCCTCCTGCTACCTGTAATTTCTTGAGGCATTATCTCATTTCCTTTATCAGGCCTTCCCTCCTCCTTCTCCGCCTAGCCCTAGTGGGTGATGTTGAGCCCAATCCTGACCCGATAACTCCTACCTTTGCTCCTCACCACCTGTCCCCAACTCATCAACTTCCTAAGGGGTTAAAAATTGCACATTTAAATGCTTGTAGTCTCAAACCTAAAATGCCTGAGCTAGAAGCCTGGGTTAATCAACACACCCCGGACATTCTGAGTATTTCTGAGACTTGGATAAAGCCAAGCATCAGGAAACATGAGGCTGCTTTATTGGGGTACAAGTGCTTTAGAAAGGATTGGCTGAGAAAAAGAGGGGGTGGTGTCCTAATGTATACCAGGGATAATTTAGATGTAACCGAAGTCCCTGCTCCTTACCCAGAGCCTTCTGTGGTTGAATCACTATTCCTCTCCCTCACACTTGGTACCGTAAAAAAACTCCTGCTGGGATGTATATACCTTCCCCTCAAGGAAGCCTCTGCATGCCTTCCTTCATTCATTACCTCCCTTGCAAATCTACCAAGACATGACCTAGTACTCTGTGGTGACTTTAACATCAATTGACTGAGTCCTAACTCTGATAAGGTGCGTGCCCCCCTTGCTGATTCAAACCTGGCTCAACTTGTAGTCAACCCAAATCGTCTTAATACCAAGTCAGGAAACCATACTCTACTTGATTGGGTGGTCACTAATTGCCCTCAAAAATCAAGTCAGTGGGAGTACTCTCTGACAGTATAAGTGATCACTCTCCAACACTCTGCGTATGGCACAACTTCCCTAACCCCCCCCAAAGTCATCCGGGTGCGGGACATGTCCAGGTTTGACCCCAATGCTTTTACTGATTCTATCCGTGATACTGATCGGGAGCCAATAAATACCCTGCTGGATGTCAACAAAGCCCTTGACTTCTTTGTGTCCAAGTTTACGGAAGTTGTTGATCGTCATGCTCCTATGAAGAAATGCCGATCAAAGGCAACTAAAGCACCTTGGCTCTCCAAGGAACTCAGGAAGCTCATGTCCACTCGTAATACAGTCTGGTGGACTTACAAGAATAGTGGGCTACCCTCTGATGGACAAAGCTATAGGCAGTTAAGGAATAACTGTAAGAACTCCATCCTGAAAGCTAAATGCCAGCATTTAAGTGACTACAGACTAAGCATCTTAGTAACCCAAAGATCTTTTGGAAACAGGTTAATTCCCTCTTAAAGGGAAAAAGCTCAGAGATCCCTAGCTCCCTAGATGCCCAAGGCACTGTACTCAATAACCCCCCTACCATTGCCACTGGCTTTAATGAATACTTCACCAAGCTGCATAAGTATACATCTCTCTTTCCTGGCTCTCCTCCTTCCCCTCAACTTGACTCTCTGTCACCTGAAGCTTCCTTAGACCACCCCTCATTTCACTTAAAACTGGCAACCCTCTCTGAGGTATGTCAGCATCTCAAAAATCTGAAGGCTGACAGCTCTCCAGGTCATGATACTCTAGAACTGAAATTTCTAAAACTGGGGACTGCTGCCCTTGCACGGCCGGTTCGTGACCTGTTCAATTTCTCCTTCCTTACTTGTACTGTCCTGGAGAAATGGAAGGTCTTGGTAGTTGTTCCAGTTCACAAGGGTGGTTCTGACTCTACCGTTGAAAACTACCACCCTATCTCGATACTTTGCCCACTAGACAAAATCCAAGAGCGCATCATCTATAACCACTTGCAGGATTACCTGGACCACCACCTTCTGCTCTCTACCTCCCAGCACGGGTTGAGGAAAAATCGCAGCACCCTTACAGCCTTGATAAAAGTTACCTCTGACATAGTTCATGCAATGGACCATGGTCGTGCCACCAATGCAATATTAGTCGACCTGACCAAGGCTTTTGACTTAGTTAACCATGGTCTCCTACTTCGGCAGCTGCACCTCCTTGGCCTTGATTCCTATGCCCTATCATGGACCCAGAGTTACCTCCATGGCTGCATTCAAAGAGTTAAGTATGCAGATTCTCTTTCAGATCCTAGACCCATAACCCATGGTGCCCCCCAAGGTTCAGTCCTGGGATCATTACTGTTCTAACCCCAGTAATACTCAGGTATTCATAACTTCTGCAGTGACCCTTTAAGACAGAACTGCCCAGAGAGAATTGAACACATGCAAATGATGGAACCTTTTGCACATGACAACTTTTCAAATACTGCCTGGAACTAACTGTCTTTGTTGTAAACCTCTCGGATTTCACGCTCTGCCTGTCAAGTCTAGACGCTCAGAGTTCCTCTCCTCAACATCTTTCTGTGATATGAAGAAACTTATGAAAACATATAAGTATCTTTTTCTTTCATTTGCTGCATTTTACTTATTGTATTTCTAGTTAAACTGTAGTTTTAGTGTTAAATTGTTATTTTTATCGGATTCTCCCAGTTCGGTATAACTGGTGGGAACCAAGTTATTTTAGTTTATATCTGGGTTTTCTGACTAAAAAACTCTGTTACTTTAGTTTATTTTTGTCTAGAAACCTTTATTTTAGCAATCACGTTATCGGTTACTGAACTGATAACCTTGGTTAAGTTTTTCTGCGGTTCCAGGTTCCTATCGGTTCCAGAACCAACCACAACTGTTAAATATTATTTAAATTTTAAAAAACTATTTAGCGGTTTCATTTTTTATCAGTTTCCCGATAAAGTGCCTGAAAAGCCTAAAAAGAAAACTGGTGAACCTGATTTTAAAAACTGTTCTAAATGTGGGGAAGTATTTGCCAAAGCAGATAAGCACAGTTTGTGTGTTGCCTGCCTTGGCTATAACCACTTAAATGAAGATTGTGAAATTTGTAAAACTTTCCCAGAAAAAACTGTGGAGAAATGCCTGGAATGGCTAAAGAAAAAACTTCCTGTACCTAAGGGTCCCTCAAGCACTGACCAGCCGACGCTCTCTACTACTGTGGGTGAAACCACTGCAGTTTTACACTCACCTCTGATATGGGTGATAAAGTGACTTCTAAGAGGCCTACTGAACCAAATGACTCCCCAGTTCCCCCAAAAAAATCTGAAAAAATGAAGCACACAGAACCCCCTAGTGGACAAAAAAAGGGGACTTCTGTGGGCGCTCTGGCTCTCCCCTCTCTTCAGGAGACAGCACAGGCTTTTAAAGTGGTACAAGCCTTGCAGGGACTTTTTTCTCCTGGCCAGCAGCCATCTGGGCAGACCCCAGCTGGACAGACTGGCCCCTCAGCTAAATTCTCATTTGTTGAGGAGGAGGATTTTTGGGAGATGAATATTAGGAGGAGAGGGAACCTATTGAGCCTGAGGTTTCCCCTGAACAGGACTTTGGCTCTCCTCCCAGAACTACTGAGGATAATTCCTCACATTTCACTTTTGTGAGAAGGATGGCTGATGCCCTAGACATCATCACAAGTGAGAAAATAGAGGATGAGGTTGAATGCCTTGAGATAATGGGGCTAACCACCACTAAAAAGCTCCTCCTCCCAGTCAATACATTCTTCAAGAAGGATGCTTTAAAGATTTTACAGACTCCAAACTCTGTCCCCCCTCTTGATGAGAAACTGGACAAGAAATATCAGTTAGATAAGGAGGGTGCAGAATTTCTGTTTTCCCACCCTGACCACCAGCGGGTGGCACAGGCAGCAGCCTGTGACAAGGCCAAAGTGCCCCTGACTTCTCACCCACCCAAAAAGGAGTCCAGAAAAATCGACAGTATGGCCAAGAAAGGATACTTGTCAGCCTCCTTGGCCATCAACCAGGCTAATTTTCAGGCCTATGCAGCACAGTACCAAAAGTCACTGTGGCAATCTGTCCTGGCTATGGCAGACAAGGTCACATAACCCCTGTTGGCTGATCTTGCAGAAACTGCTAGGTTTGGCTTGAAGGCAGCCAAATATCAGTTTCAAATGGCTTCTGATACTAATGATATAGCAACTAGGTGGATGGCCAATACTGTGGCTCAGAAGAGGTTTGCCTGGCTAAGAGCCACAAACCTTATCCAGGACACACAAACAAAGGGCATGGATTTCCCTCTAGAGGATAATTCCTTTTTTGGTAACAACACAGTGGCTTACATGAAGAAGGTGGACGAGTACAAACCACCTTCAGGAGCAATTCAGCCAAAGAGAAGGTCTCCCTATCCACCATGCCCTATGGGAGGGGAGGCAGGGGCAGGTCCTTTCATAACAGGCCCTTTTTCCAGGCAATGGCTGCACCCCAATACCAGCAGTATCCTCAGCAGGGGTACTTCAGGGGTAGGGGCAGAAGTGGCTCCAGGCGGGGATCTCAACCCCAGTCTCAGTCCAAGAATAAACAAACACCCTGACGTGTTTTCACAGGTCACCTCCTCTCTACCTGTCGGAGGCAAGCTAGCTCATTACTCCAGGCTTTGCATGAAATCACGACAGATAAGTGGTTCCTGGAGGTAGTAAGTCAGGGACTATCTCTGAATTTCAAATCCTTTCCTGTTCTGAGAACCAGAGTATTCAGACCATCCTCCCTCACAGAAAAGAAGCTGTTGGAGGAAGTGGTTCGAAACCTGCTACTGTCAAAGGCAATGGAGCCTGTCCAGCTCAACAGAAAGGAACGGGGTTTTACTCAAGACATTTCCTTATCACAAAGAAAAATGGGGAGTGGCGGCTTATCTTAGACCTCAGGGTACTAAACAAGTATTTGAAAAAGGTAAAGTTAAAAATGGTAACACTGGCATTGATTCTGCCAACACTCCAAAATGGAGACTGGTTGGCATCACTGGACCTACAAAATGCCTATTTCCACATCCCCATAAGGGAGTCTCACAGAAAATACCTCAGGTTCAGACTCCCATCAGATCACTACCAATTCTCAACCCTGCCATTCGGTCTCACTTCAGCTACAACAGTGTTCACAAAACGCTTGGCAATGGTTGTGGCACACCTCTGAAGGCAAGGTGCCACAATGTTCCCATATTTGGACGGCTGGCTGGTGGTAGGAAAATCACCACAGCAAGTCAGACAGTACCTGAAGATTACCCAGAGGCTTCTGGAGTCCCTAAGGTTTCTGATAAACCACAAAGAAATCTGTCCTTCTACCTGCACAGGTGCTGCAGCTCATAGGAGCAATGGAAGGGCGCCTGTATAAATAAACTTATGATGATGATGATGATGATGATGATGATGATGATAGGGGCAGAAATCAACACCCTGCAAGGCAGGGCCCACCTGCCTTTAGACAGGATAAGAAGTATCCAGCTGATTGCAGACTCATTCAGCCTGCACAAGCCAAAAACTGCAAGACAGTTCCTACAGCTCCTGGGCAACTTGGCTGCAGCCACAGGCACAGTCCTAGGCTCCAGGTTCCAAAGGAGAGACATTCAGTTCTGCCTCAGGGCACACTAGCATCAGAGAAGAGATCCTCTCTCAAAGCTGATCCCTGTAACAGAAACCTTGTTACAAGCACTTCAGTGGTGGAAAGAGGAAACCAATCTAAGGGAAGGGGTTCCCTTTCAGCAGGAGTCTCCATCAGTTCTTCTCACAACAGAT
Source organism: Neoceratodus forsteri (assembly GCA_016271365.2). NCBI lineage: Eukaryota > Metazoa > Chordata > Ceratodontiformes > Ceratodontidae > Neoceratodus > Neoceratodus forsteri. The sequence continues at coordinate 896,260,406 of CM057451.1, read as the reverse complement.
GCATCTCTACTGGGATGGGGTGCCCATTTGAGGGATCACACAACCCAGGGCACTTGGTCAAGTGCAGAGTCACTCCAGCACATAAACCTGCTGGAACTCAGAGCAGTGTTTCTGGCACTAAAGGCCTTCACGACACTAGTACAGGAAAAGGTGGTACAAGTCAGGACAGACAATACCACCACAATGTACTACATAAACAAGCAGGGAGGTGCAAGGTCAAGTCCTCTCTGCACAGAAGTTATAAAAATCTGGAGCCTGGCATACTCTCTGGGAGTTTCCCTACAGGCAGTCCATCTGCCAGGGAAAGACAATACCTTCGCAGATGCTCTGAGTCAAGTCACCCAGGCCCATCATGAATGGACCCTGAATAGGCAAGTGGTGGAAGTGATTTTCAGTAGGTGGGGCACCCAAGAGGTAGGCTTGTTCGCGTCCCACCAGAACCACCACTTGCCATAATACTGTTGCAGACCACCAGATCAGGGAACAATCCACTTGGATGCTCTAGCTCTGAACTGGTCAGGGAAACACCTGTATGTTTTTCCTCCCTTCCCTCTGGTGTACAGGGTATTGCTCAAACTGAGGTCCCAGTCAGCATCAATGATCTTGATAGCATCAGACTGGGCCAGGCAGTCATGGTACTCTCTGCTGCTCTCCATGTCTGTGGCCAAGCCAATACACCTTCCTCGGAGACACAGTCTGCTAACCTCCAACTAGGGGAGGCTCCTGTACCTGAACCTCACGTCACTCAAACTCAAGACATGGCTCTTGAGGACCTAGAATATGCAGGCTTGCATCTTTCTGAAAGTGTCTTGGACATTTTAAGGGTTACAGGAAGCTCTCCATTAAGAAAACCTATGCTTCAAAATAGAAAAGGTTTCCTATTTTGTGTTCAACCAGGGAATTGGTACCAGCACATGCTGGAGTCCTAACTGTGCTTGACTAGGTTACCTGTTTACATTCGCTGGGCTTGCAGTCCAGCACCCTCAAGGTCCACCTGGCTGCAGCATCTGCTTACATATCACTGGGACAGAATGTTTCAATGGCTTCAGATCCTATCTTCAAAAGGTTCTTTAAGGCCCTGGCCCATTTGCATCCTCCTCATAGGGAACTGGTACCAACATGGGACCTAAATGTGTGCATATCTAAGCTCATGAGGCCTTCCTTTGAGCCCATGTCTTTGGCTCATTTGAAATATGTCACATGGAAAACAGTTTTCCTAATGGCAATGACTTCTGCAAGAAGAATCAGTGAGCTCCAGGCTCTATGCATTGAACAAGACTACATTTCATTCCACAGGGACAAAGTGGTCTTGAGAACGAACAGGAAATTTCTCCCTAAAGTGGTCTCTGATTTCCACTTGAACTAAACCATTATCCTACCTGTCTTTTTCACAGAGCACTCTACTTCTGGTGAAAGGAGACTCCACAGTCTGGATGTCAAGAGAGCTCTTAGCAACTATGTGACAGCCACTAAGGACTGCAGACAGGACAGGACAGGACAGAAGACAGCTGTTCCTGACCTATGGGGATGTAGAAAAGGGTAACCCAGCTTCAAAAAGGTCAGTTTCTCACTGGATAGTACAGTGTACCCAGTTTTGCTACACTAAAGCTGGAAAGGAACCCCCAACAAGACTGAGGGCCCATTCCACAAGAGGCACAACTGCTGCCATAGCAGCTGCCAGAGATGTTCCTTTAGTGGACATCTGTAAAGCAGCTACCTGGAATACAGTACACACCTTTACAAAGCATTACAGTCTGGACATTCAGTCCAGGTGTGATGCCAGGTTTGGCACAGCAGTCTTGCGGAGTCTGTTTCCAAAGTAGGTTCTGTGCCCACCTAAGGTACTGCTTCTTAGTCTACAGAAGTTATGAATACCTGAGTATTACTGGGGTTAGAAGAAAAAATTACTTACCATAGTAATGTTGTTTCTTCCCAGTGATACTCAGGTATTCAGAACTCCCCAACCTGCCTCTCCTTCTAGAACCAGTGGCCTCTGCACTCCGAAATCCTGGCACTGTTTTTTCTAACTATGTTCACAGTGGTTTGCTCCTTTTCAGGTGATTCTGGCATTTTTGGGGTACCTCTTAATGTTTTACCCTCCAGCTGGAGGGTTTATTTGGGGTTATGGGTATGATTATGATTATTGTTGTTACTTAATATACTTAGTCCTTGGCATCCTGTCTTTCCAGGCGTCCAGGAAATCTGACGGATTTAGAATGAAGGCAGTTAGTTCAGGGCAGCATTTGAAAAGTTGTCACATGCAAAAGATTCCATCATTTGCATGTGTTCCATTCTCTCCAGGCAGTTCTGTCTTAAAAGGTCACTGCAGAAGTTCTGAATACCTGAGTATCACTGGGAAGAAACAACATTACTGTAGTAATTTTTACTTCTCGCTCTTTATCAATGATCTGCCGCATAATTGTGGTGGGGCCTCCGCACATCTATATGCAGACAATTCTGTCATCTACTGTTCTTCTTCTGACATAGGGTGGATTAACTCAGTGCTAGCCTTTGACTTCCATACTCTTGAAGATGGTTTTTACAGAAGCAGCTAGTCCTTAATACTAAAAAAACAAAGTGCTTGCTGCTCTCTAACCCAGCTTCACAAACCCTGTTCCGCTGGAAGTGCTATCTTACACTGGAGCTGTCCTTGAATCTATCAAGGCCTTCAAATATCTGGGGATCACCTTATATTCCTCCCTTGCCCTGGACATGCATGTCTCAGTCCTGACCAAAACCCTCAATCAAAAGCTTGGCATCCTATATCATATCCGTCCTTTCCTCACATCTTCCTCCTGCTGCAAGATTGCAACTGCAACCCTCCTGCCACTCCTTACATATGGAGCCCCCTTAGTGCTCTCAACAAATGCTACTACGCTGTCTCACCTTTCCCAGGTTTACCATAGGGTGGAACGATTTGCACTGGGGGGGGTCAATGCTCGACATCACCACTGTAATGTACTCTCCTCCCTGGAATGGCTCCCCTTTGAGTCTAAGTTATGTTACGCTACTCTGAACTTCATACATAAGCTGGTTCACTGATACACTCCTCCTTGCTTTGCTGACATTGTCCAACGGTGACACCCATGGCATACCCTTAGATTTGCCTCCCTACCCCTTCTTCAATTGCCAAAACCCCAGCTCGCCATGGCCCAGAGATCCTTTGCCTTTTCTGCTTTGTCCTGTTGGAACTTGCTGCCTCCCTCAATCCTGGCCTGTACCTCTTTCCCTCTTTTTCAAAGCTTATTGCTTCCTCACCTTGATGCCACACCTCGCTCCTGTTTTAGATGAAATTTAATTCTCTCCACCTTCCACAAGAGTTTGCTCTGCTCATCTCTGCTTCCTCTTGTGCTTTTCCATAGCTAAAATGTAAATAAAATAATGTTTGTCACTAATGTAAGTTGTTTTTACCTCTGTCATTATGTATACAAAAACTGATGTTGTTAATAATGTAAGATGTTGTTTACCATTGTTTTTTCGACCCTTTGGTGGGACTGTATTAGTTGTTTACTGTAGTCGTTCACAGACTTAATCCATGTTCTGATCTTATAACCTGTATTTTCACTGCCAATGTAATGCACTTCCTGGGTCGCCCCTGAAAAAGGGACCGTCTTGTCTCAGTGGGCTCACCCGGTTACCAAAATTCAATAAATATATGAAAAATCATGAGTGGTAATGCTACAGTTACACTGATGTTCCAGCCTTTCCCATTGGTTTCTTGATGTTCACACTGGAGAGGATCTCACCCTCACTACCGATAACAAGATCAAGGATGACTTTAAACCTAGTCCTTTGTTGGACATGTTACTGTAGGAAGCAATACTTGAAAGTGAACAGGAACTCAGTTGCAGCCCTGCCATTACTCATCGTAAGATGCCAGTCAATGCCCAGGAGACTGAAACCCCTGGACCACCACTGCATCCGATTTGGCAGCTATCATTATTTCCCAACTCACTGTATTAGTAGTAGCAGAGTTTATTTATTTTTGAAATTCAACTTCTTTATTGAATTTTATAATAACAACACATACATAAGTACATTGTTGAGGAAAATGGTACTAGCAATAAGCAGAGTTTATTCATATCTGCTATCTAGTTGGTCATCGTGCTGCATTGAACAGGCTGGGGGCCCAATGCAAAACACCCAAACGGTGACTCTTTTGCACTTGAAGTCATATTCTCCTGCTTGTAACATCATAATCATTTCCATGGCAACCAATAGTGATTCATAAACAGTGTAGAAAAGCAGTAGGAGCAGATGAAAACTGAGGGTCAGGGATCCTATTTTCAAGCAGCTGTCCTTAGCAATAAAGCAATAGGGAAAGATAAATACAGAAAATATGTGTGCAACCCCCCTTGTTACCCGGGGTTACTAGAATCCCAGTAAGACCTAGAGGTAGGCAGGGGAAGGCAGCTTGTGAAACTCCAGTTAAATGGGTTTCACACTGTCTCACTCTGTTCTCAGTCTCAGCTGAGACTGAGGGATGACATCACCAATAGAACTATTGCAGCTGCATGAGCCACAATGGAATCTGCAGCAAGGGAGTTGGTATAGAACGTTGGGAGTTTTAAACAGTGTTCAGTGGTCAGTTGGTGTTGGGAGCTTGCTGTGAAAGCAGCACAGCAGCTCAGTGTAGGCTCTAGGAGCCTCAGCCCTGACAGAGGGTTACTTTTAAGTAAAAGGGTGTGTGTCTCCACCTTAAAGAGAGACACAGAAGATAATTGAAGTGGTGGAGACCGCTGTTTTCGGGTGTCAGTGCCCCCTTCCTTCGGGGATGGGGGGCAGGAAAGGGTTCCCTGCAGATTCCTGGGGCAACCCCCTAGTTCTGCTTGTAAAGGAGAAGCTGCCTATGTGTTCTAGAGTTTATTTGGGAGAATAAGAAGATCTGTGAGTCGCCTGTGGGGCACCTGCAACGTGAGGGTGAGTGTCTGCTTTTGCTAAAAGGGCCTATGTTTTTCACACTGGTACTTGTGTGACAATGTGGGGATTGAACTATTAAAATAGCAGAAGCCTAGAGTAATGGGCTAAGCAAATTAAAAGTAGGTTCAAGTCCAGAGCTTGTTGGAATGAAAATGATATGTAGAGGAGATGTGACAGACATCTACCCAGAATCTACATTTGAAAGTTCAGTAAAGGAATTGTTCAGTTTCCAGAGAAATGGCTGGGTATGGGCTGTGGGAGCTGGAGGTGGGTGGCCCCCCATCTTTAGTGACCCGGTCCACCTCTACAGATTTCTTCTGTGGATCTCTACTTTACCTCAGGCACTTGGCCAGTGATGAGGGAAGTACCCAGACGTGGGATTGTAAGGAAAATTCTCTCTAGGAGTCAAAGGCTCTAGTGTGGTTTGGGGAGCCACAACAGGATAATTGGCTCATTCCTCAAATGGACCGTGGATCAAGTGGCCGGTGGGGGAGCCGGGCCAGTGGGGAAAACCCAAGTAGTGTACAAGTCGGGCTGTGTACCCAAAGCTGCGTGCAAGTCCAGGCTGTGTGCCTGGTGGGTTTAGAGCCTGAGGGCTGGAAATAGTGATAAAGTGTTCTGTAGTCTCTAATCTGCATTACCAGGAATGTAGCCCCATGGGGGTCCGTCTATGCTTTGTTTGTTCAGCTTGGATGTAAATAAAAGCCACACTGAAGAATCACATTCCTGGTTCTGGACATTACAGTTATTGCTTCCTGTGTTCGGATTTACTTGGGTGCCCCTGTGCAGAGTAGCCAAACCTAGGTCCCCTGTGCTGAGTAACCTCATCCTCCCTGAACCCAGTCCCCACCAGGTACTGCTGTCAGCTTCAACAGCATGCCATTTGTCGTTTTGGCAAAAAGGCAGGGGTGAGGGGTTACATGTGAAATATAAGCAGAATTATGAAATGGATAGTCATAATCCTCAGATCTGATTGGCTAAGACCACATTCAACCGGGATGATATTTTAGCACATAATCCCAGTCTGAAAGTAGGTCATGCCATCAGTGGACTTCCAGTTGAGCAATTGTGATGATGGCAGCAAGTTGAGAACTCTCTGGCAAACCACCAAAAACATTTACAGTTTCTTTTTTTTTTTTGAATCTATTTCACTCCAGTCATGGCTCATGGAACTTTCTCTCAGGCATCTGGTCCTTTATCCTACCCGACTGTGGATCCCTCAGTCTGTGCTTCCTCTCTCCTCCACCCCCACAGCCAGCACCCCCAGTTTCACCCACTCGAGGAGGGGAACCTTCACCACTTGGGCTCTCTTGTAAGTCAGACTCTGGCTGCAGGTGGGCCCCTGGAGGGAGGAACTGAAAGGCCAGCTGAGGAGAATCCAGCGGAGGGCATGGGAGACAGGTGCCATCGCCTGTCCCATGAGCCGGTCTTTTCCTTGTTCTGCGCTGGTTCCCCCAACCCTGCGTGGGCATGCTCCAATGCTGTGGTGCACGGCAACCCTGCCAGCATTGGCCACGCTGATCTCATGCTGCCCAGCTTGCTACAATGTCCCCTGGTCTATACCAGGGGTCACCAGCATGCCGAGCCGACCCAACCCATTCTCCTGGGGAGGAGAGCACCACAAGGGCACTCTGTCCTCAATCCACCCCTGCCGACTCACCAGTGCCCGAGCTCGCTCCTGAACTTGGGTCGCCGGTGTAGTGCGCGGTGTGGCATCCAGCGCCTCAACCCTCAGTGCCAACTTTTACACTTTCAACAGCTTAACATCTCCTCAAACTAGCCTGACAGCAACTGTAGACCTTTATTGAATTAATATATTCGGTGAATGTGTGAAATACCGAATGCAGGATGGCTAAACAAGATTTATCAAGAAAATGAGCATCAACTGCATTTTTTCAAAGCCCAGAACAATAGAAACCCCCCAAGCACTGTAAATCAGATTCCAAAACATCTGCTTCTTCTAACACAAAAGAAACGGCAAAGGAGCATGACTCTTGCATGGCAGAATTTAATTTAATAAAAACAATGCTTATTGAACTGGTATCCAATGTTAAATTTATTAAATTATCAGCAGATTCATTGATGCAGCGGGTTACTGACACAGAAGCCAGAATAAGTTCAATTGAAGATACTGTCCAAAAGGAAGACAAATAATTCTTTTATTAAGGAGAAAAATGCAGAAAATATAGCAAAAAATCAATGATCTTGAAAAAAGATCACGTAGAAACAATTTATTACTCACTGGAATGCCAGAGGCTGCAGGACATCCTGATACTGTTAAATTCATCAACACCTTTATTTTTTGTCAAGTTGCTGGATCTCCAGACCAGGGGCAGACCTTTTTGATTGAGAGGGCACATAAGGCTCTCTGACCCAAACCGAAGCCTGAAGAAAGACCTAGAGCAATAATTAGCAGGCTACTAAATTTTCAGGGTAACAAGGAATTTTGAGATGGGGCAGAAATGAATATGGAAGGGACCTTGTCAAGTATTAGGGGTGATTTAATAAGATGGAATAAGCTGCCCTTGAATTTTATGGTTAGACTTGGGCTCATTAAGATGAATCTGCTGCCAAGGTTGCTATATACAGTGTATCTAGCCCCATATAGTATCCCCAAGAAGTGGTTTAGTAAGATCAAAAAGCTACTCTCAGATTTCTTATGGAATCTTAAACCTCCTAGGAAAAAGTACAATGATCTGCGCCTCTCTCCCTCCTTTGGAGGGGTTAAGCTGCCAGACCTCCATTTATATTATGTTGCGGGGCAGTTGGGTCTCATGACCCGATGGGGTAGAGGTGAGGAGGGAGTTGCTTACATCCCAGAATGGTTGCACCTGGAGACCCAAATGATGGAGGAGGCAGGCCTTTCCCTGGAGACTCCCCTGTACACTAGCATAGCTAAATGTTTTAAACAAGGGATGGAAAACCCAGTTGTGAAGGCGGCGGAAGCGTGGTGGTCATTTTGGACTCAGGTCAAGAAAAAGGACCAAATGAAGGCCCGAGGACAACCTTTGTTGGATAATCCCAACTTAGTTATAGGGAACCGGGTACTTAAAGGGAAGTGGGCTAGGTGGGTCTCAGGCTTGAAGCTAGAGGATGTTATCCAGGACAACAAGGTGGTCCTCCCGGTACAATGCAATGGAATGCCCTATTTCCATAGGTTACAACTTATATGTATGCTGGAGGGAGTGTTAAGGAGGTTAGGATGCTTTACAGACTGTTCATTTAATTGGGATGAGCTGAGGGAGATTGATCCGAAATCCAGGGTCCTATCACAGGTATATAAAGTACTTCTCGAGCTTTTTGGCCCAAACTCTCCTGTAACAGTGCCATACTAGGACAAAATGTTGGCGCCGGGAAATATCGATTGGGCTAATGTATGGAAAAATAGTAGGTATATTGTAATACCTAAATATAGGAGCTTACATTTCTTTATTGTCTCAAATCTATACTATACCCCTGTGAAACTGTGTCAGAGAGGCCTAAGACAGACAGACCTGTGTTTTAGGTGTGGCATGGAGAGAGGAGATCTGCTACATGTGCTGTGGAACTGCAGCAAAATATCGCCCGTGTGGGGTGAAATAAAAAGGCGAATGGACCCAATGTTGGATTACTCGGAATTTATAAAACCAGAGATATGCGCCCTAGGGGACCTATCACAAATTGTTGGGGCTACACCTAAGTATCATTTATCCTTGATGGCGGCAGTAATTAAGTCATATGTGGTCCAGCACTAGAAGGATGGTCAGCCTTATGGGTATAAACAATGGGTAAGAGATCTTATTGGGGCTTTAGATAGAATTAAGAGGCATCTATATTCAGAGGGGAGGAAAGAGTTATATGCCAAAAGATGGGCGGTACTGGAGGTGATATACTCCCAGCAAGAGGTAGATGGCTGGAAGCAGGTCTATCTGTTGGGCTGTGATTAGCTGGAGAAATCTGGGATGGAACGTTTAAAGGGTATTAGAAACATTAGCACAGACTGGAGGGTTTGATGGATGATTATATGGAAAGTGGTTGGGACTCAGAAGGTGAATAATGGCTAGGGGTCTGCTAGACCAATTGAGGGGATGGGCACTGTCTCTCTTTCCAGGGGACACAAAGGGGCGCCACCCTTAAATAGGCGATAACTGAGCTTGAAAGGAGGCTAGGGAATACCTATGGAGCTGCAGGGAATTTCAGGGAGTAAGGGGAAGGAGGTTGATGTATAAGCAGCCTGAGGATCTTAACTTAAGATGGGGATGAAGTAAGTGTAGAGAAGGCGGGGAAGGGTGATGCTCCCTCTGTGTATGTATATAGTTAATTTGTACATAGTTTACACAGTCAGTTTTGGATTGTGTGCCCAGGGATTACCGGGTTTATGTTTGTTTGGATGTCTGTCTGGTTGTTAAATAGAAAATGAATAAAGATGTGTTTAAAAAAAAAAAATTTCAGGGTAAGTTTAAGATTCAAAGGGCTGTGAGAGCCCAAACATCTCTATACTGGCAACAACATAGAGTCTTTGGGCTGTTTCACAAGGGTTATGGACCGGCGCAAGTACCGGGTACACTGAACACAGGGTGCATGGGGGCTGTAACGGTCCCCAGCCGTAGGACACGATTCACAGCCAGTGTATCCACAGCCTGATGTTAGACCAGTGTTTTGCTGGTCTACTGCTGCTGCCTGATATATGGGGCTTGTGCCACAAGTTTGGTGCAAGCCGCCGTAAATGGGTAAAGTGTCACAAAGGCACGCGACCTTTGTGAATTGGGTGCATGGTGCACCAATGTGGTTGGCTCAGCACCCGGGTGGATGCAGGCTTGACGCAAGCCTTGCGTCGACCTCTATGAATTGGACTCTTTATCTTCAATGATGTCAGCCAGCCAGTGAGAGGAAAGCAAAGAGCTTATTCTGATATTAAAAAAGTCCTACACAGAGGAGAAATCAAATTCAGAACTCAATTTCCAGCAAAACTGGTAATTTCTTTGCTGCATGGAACCTTTACCTTTCAGTCAGTGGAAGGGGCGTAACAACAGTTACCTAGCTTGCAACCAGACTTATTTAAAAAACAAACCCCAAAAGCTACAGTCTCTGAAAGTATGGATGCTTAAAGAAGTTAAAACAGTTTGTTCCTGAAATATCAGACATTTTTGGAGGATTGTCTCACAGGTGTTAAGAAAGCTCAGTGAATTCAGCTGTTCAAGAGCTATGGATCCAAGGGAGATTCTTCATATAGATCAACAGTACTGAAACTATGATCAGCAAAGAAAGAAGAGAAGAAATGTTCTACTGAAATTACTGGATTGCTTTGACTGTTTGCTGAGTTGTTAGACTTTCCCCTTTCTTTAAGACTAGTTAACTCCTACTTAGTCTTTAAGTTTAGATTTAAACAGTATTCATTAATATTGTCAGTCCGTACTTGCTATGATTGATGTTGCTGATGGAGGTATTATTTATTGTATTTCTGTATTTTTGTTTTTTTTATTTCTGTATCTGTCCAGGTTGGACCTGAAAAAGGGCTTTGGCCCAGTGTCCCCACCCGGTTAATAAATAAAATGAAATGAAATGAAACTAGAATAGTTGTGTACTAAAATTGATCTGATTTCAAGAACAAATAACAGTTTTGGGTTAACTTTCTACCGGGATGCCTAGTGTATTTTTTGACTGCACAATCACTTTCCTCTTGCATGTTTGAGGAGCTTCATCACGAGGGTATCTATGAGGCTCATTATGGAGAGGTACCAAGAAAATCACTTACTTAGCTAGTCCACCTCGTTTCTTATTTGGATTTCTAGTGCTTATGAGATGGAATATAGAAGCTGATTAGTTTACCAATGATAAATAAACAAATTCTGATCAGAATATTTTAATTTGGATATATTGTCTTCCACGGACAGTACTGGAACAACATTGCTTTTGCTTTAGTGACTCCGGAACATTATATAGTTGTTTCTCCTTTTTCTCTGTTGAGTTTATTTTTTAAATAAGCTGAAACTGAACTATGGTGCAGGGTATTTCCTTTTTCTAAAAACCTGTTCAGCAGATAGGAATTTAGGAGACCAAGTACATTAGGTGTTTACTTGTGTGGCTATTAAATAATGAGAATTTAATTTAACGACCCCAATATCTATAGGAAAAGGCATGTGTTACAGAATGGGTTTAGTTTTCTAGTGCTGCATATTTTTTCAGTTCCCACAGGTTCGTTGTGCAATGTTACAAGCAATCAAATAGCTGTAGTCGGTAAGAAGCTTCCAAGTCAAACTATAAAAGATGACAGACTAAATGACCTGTCTTAAAATAGTATATTCTCCTTTATAAGAATAATTTTTAAGTTAGGATATCATGTTTTTGAAGACTAGTAAGTTGGGTTATATGGGCCCCTATTTCTCCCTGGCAGCCCCCTTTCTGACCCCCCCGGCCCTGTCATCCAGCTTTTCCAGGGTTTGCCTGTGCCTTGCCCTTGCCCATGGTTGTGCCTGGCCACTGGTGCAGGGTCTGTGAAGGATCGGCTGATCATCCTGCTGCACATGAGGGGTTTTCCTCAATTTTCTCCCATCCCTCCCATTCCTGGGGCATGACATGTCAATGTGCACACATGGAGGCATGCACATGCTGCAGAGACCCGCAGCACCCTCCCTTCTCCTGGCATCCTTGACCTGTCTTACCCTTAGGCATCTACCTGGGGCAGTCACGCAGCAGGATGACTAAGCCACCCTTCCTGGGAGAGGAGCGCTATCCTCGGACGCGATCCTCTCCCTCTCCTACTACCATGCCGACCCAGTGACCCATGCCTGCTCACAAACATGGGTCGCTGGTGTGGAAGGGGGTAAAGCGTGATGCCTCAGCCCTCCACTCCACTGGGCCAGCTACTTTTAGTAGTTTTTAAAAGTAGTCCCTTATTATATTTCATTTCTGAAGTATTTTTCTTTTCCTATGTGCTCCTAAGATAGTGCTCTACCTAGTGGTATTGGGTGTGATGTGAAAAGTAGTGCAATACTTGGAAGCAGACATATCTAGTTCTAATCCTCTTACTACATTATCAGCATGAGACCTCGCTAATTAGGTGTGTTTATACTTAGCTGGAGCATTGACATCTGAATTGGCTCCCTCTTCTCTGATCGCACTGCTGCAGTCTTGTGTTTACACACTGCAGCTGTGCAGTATCCCAATGGCCTTCCTCAGTTTTAATTACATTTTCAGCTGTCCAAGAGGATGAGAATGAGGAAATGTGCAGTGGGGAGAGGAGGGACGTTGGAGCACTGAGCACCATGATGTTGTTTCAGCATCGCTTCCTGTTGTGGTTAGCCGGCACTCAGTTTAAAGGGCCGATTACCTTTGTTAGAATCAGGCAGCTATAGCTACAGCATTCTGGTCTCCCTCTCTTTGAAAAAGTTGGAAGAATGGTCAAGGGTTTGGCAGGTGAGTTTCAATGCAAAAAAAAAAGTGCAAAATCATGCACTTGGGGCACAGAACACCTGGTGTCTATGTACCAGTTGGGAGGGAAAGTACTGGCAACTCCAAACAGGAAACAGACCTGAGGGTAATCATTTCTGAATACCTGAAGGTAGCGAAGAAATGTGATAAGGCAGTAGGGAAGGCTATCAGGATGCTCAAGTGCATAGGGAGAGATATCACCGTTAGGAAGAAGGAGGTAATATTACCCCTGTTCAGATCACTAGTAAGACCCCACCTCTAGTACTGTGTCCAGTTCTGGAGGCCCCACCTCCAGAAAGACATTGATAAGGTGGAGGCAGTACAAAAAAGGGCTACCAAAATGGTGCAGGGCCAGCATCAAAAGCCCTATGAGGAGAGACTCAAGGAACTGGATATATACTCTCTGGAGGAGAGGAAGGAAAGTGGGATATGATAGAAACATTTGAATACATAACAGGTGTTAATAAGCTACAGGAAGGTAGCATTTTCCCTAGAAAAAGAAACTTGAGGACAAGGGGTCATGCTATGAAGTTGGAGGAGGGGGGAAGGCTCAGAGAAAATATTTCTTCACGGTGAGGGTGGTGGATGCCAGGAACAGGTGACGGAATTCAAGCATGTATGGGACAGATACACGAGGATCTTGGTAGCAAGGCAAAGGGAGGAGATGACCAAAGATCAAGTAGGATCAGCGGTGGCACAGTAGGCAGAGAAAACTGGGCATACTAGGTTGGCCAAGAGGTCCTTATCTGCTGACCTCTATGTTTCTTTGTTTCTCTCTCCACATCAGCTACAATAGTTTAGTGATCCTGTAAGACAGTGGGGGGATTCAAAAGGGGTTGGGACAGGTTGAGAGGGGGGGTTATTGTGAAGGGGGAAGGGGAAGGGGCAGCTGCAAGGCAGGGGTGCTAGCTGCACATTCGAGCAGACTTGATAGACCATGTGGCCTATTTCTGCTAGCTAATTCATATGTTCATATGATTTTTAGTGAGATCAGCCATAAAAACTCAAAATTTCATTCAGCACTTTAGTACAGTGCTTACACTTTGTTGTGTTTTTTTTCCTGCCTGCTTGTTTTCTGCCTCCCCTGGCTACACAGATCACCCACTTAAGAGAGATTACAACCTGTGTGTCCCCTGTCTTCTCCAACAGCTAATTTCTCTGCTGCACCTACAAGCACTGTAGGTACGGACCATCTTTTGTGTGTTTAATTGTATTATTGGGGGTATGTTTGATATATGTGCCTGTGTTGTTTTTTTTTGTCTCCAGTCTAGTTCTCTTGGGTTCTTGCAGTGCCTCCCAGTTAGCCCCTCCTGTCTTCCATACCCCCCAATGTTCCACCTTGTGACCTTTCAATGATTCCCATTTAGCCCACTGGAATGTTAGGGGTTGTGGAAGACTTGAGGGTGGCTAGCTGGAAAGTACAGCAGCTATTCAACAAATGGATTAAGGGCACTGGTGGACTTATAAGGAGTCACTGTGGAATGTTGGTTGTAGCACATTTTCTGGAGCTGGAAGGACACTACTTTCTTCAACTGCGAGCTGTGTGAGAAATTCTATATTGCACTTGATATCTGCAACAAACGTGCACTTTTGCTTTAATTCTGTGGGAGGTGAAACTAACCACCCTTGGTAATTGCTTTTTATTCACATTTATTTAGTGTTTAACAAGAAGGGGCTTGTAAACTCTGTTTATCTTGTTAGTAATTTCAGAAGAATTTAAATACTGCATTTGGGTAGGTCCTTGGAGGTAGCTAGATTGTCTACTAGGATTTGCTGACAGTTAAACTATTTTAAATGAATTACAGTTGGCTGAGGAGTTGAAAAAGAAACTTGCAAACTCTGCTTATCTTGGAAGTAACCTCATAAGTGTTTGAATACTGCATTCTGGTTGTCCCTTGGGGTAGCTGGATTGACTACTAGGATTTTGGGACAGAAACTATTTTTAAATAATTTACTGGTGCGTAGGAGGTTGTGATAGTTAAACTCTTTTTAACAGAGTTACTGGGGTTAAGGAGTGGTCACAGAAAAACCTGCAGTGTGAATTGAAACACAGACAGCCTTAGGGGGCAGGACATTGTTTTCAGACCAAACAGGTTGTATTGGAACAGGAAGGGTTACATATAACCATTGGCAACAAATTGCCCTGGGTGGAGATATCCAGACTAGATCAGATTACTATAAGTTACTACTGGCTGCAATTTTCAAAGACACAAAGCACATTTTCTGGAGCTGGAAGGACACTACTTTCTTCAACTGCGAGCTGTGTGAGAAATTCTATATTGCACTTGATATCTGCAACAAACGTGCACTTTTGCTTTAATTCTGTGGGAGGTGAAACTAACCACCCTTGGTAATTGCTTTTTATTCACATTTATTTAGTGTTTAACCAAGAAGGGGCTTGTAAACTCTGTTTATCTTGTTAGTAACTTCAGAAGGATTTAAATACTGCATTTGGGTAGGTCCTTGGAGGTAGCTAGATTGTCTGCTAGGATTTGCTGACAGTTAACCTATTTGTAAATGAATTACAGTTGGCTGAGGAGTTGAAAAAGAAACTTGCAAACTCTGCTTATCTTGGAAGTAACCTCATAAGTGTTTGAATACTGCATTCTGGTTGTCCCTTGGGGTAGCTGGATTGACTACTAGGATTTTGGGACAGAAACTATTTTTAAATAATTTACTGGTGCGTAGGAGTTTGTGATAGTTAAACTCTTTTTAACAGAGTTACTGGGGTTAAGGAGTGGTCACAGAAAAACCTGCAGTGTGAAAAAGGAAAAGACAGTCTTTCAAGCAACAGAGGGTGGTGGATTTAGGTTTACATTTGTTTGTTACAATTCTTAAGATTTTCAGTGCAGGAAGAGTTTAAAGCACAGCTGACTTATTTTGGGGCTGACAGGTCTCGGAGCACAAATCACCAGGCCTGTTTTGGGGCTGGGAAGGTTTACCTGTGTCTGACTTGGATGTGTGGATTTTTCTCTATTTGATTAGCAGGGTATTTCTCTATCAAATTGTTGTGTAGGGCATCCTGCTGACAGGAAGGCACTCATTGCAGCAGTGGGTCAGAGCTTTTAGCTGATTGTTTTGTGAAGGCACAGTTTAGGCCCAACCCCTTCCCACCCTCACCCACCCACGCTGGAAATAGTTCCTTTATACCTGGGGTTCTGACTTCATTTCCTCAAGAGTGCAAGGTGCATGTCACTGTCATATCCTCTCTAGCACACTGCACTGACAATATAAGCATACACATTACATAGATACATAGATACATAGACAGTGTCGGCAGATAAGGGCCTATGGCCCATCCAGTCTGCCCATTTGAGCTTGTAAGTTCAGTTTGTTTTCCTAGAAGTCTGTTGCCCCTTACCCCTGACCTCCAGAATTCCTTCACGCCTATCCCATGCATTCTTAAATCCCGTGATTGTTTCAGCCCCCACCACTTCCTCTGGCAGGATGTTCCACTTGTCCACCACCCGTTCTGTGAAGAAATTCTTTCTCATGTTTCCTCTGAATCGTCCCACCTCCAACTTCATCCCATGCCCTCTAGTCCTGGAACATTTTTTTCACTTAAAAATAGTGTTTTCCTGCACTCTGTTCCTCCCTGTAAGATACTTGAATGTCTCTATCATATCCCCTCTCTCCCTCCTCTCCTCCAGGGAGTACATGTTCAGTTCCTTCAACTTGTCTTCATAGGACTTGTGATGCAATCCATGCACCATCTTTGTTGCTCTCCTCTGAACCTTCTCTACCCTGTTTATGTCCTTCATTAGGTATGGTCTCCAGAACTGTACACTGTACTCCAGGTGGGGCCTCACTAGTGTCTTGTATAGCGGATTATGACCTCCCATTTCCTGCTGGTAATGCCCTGCCTATACATCCCAGCATCCTATTTGCTTTACCTGCTGCCTTGTCACACTGTTTCCCTACCTTGAGGTCATCAGAGATGATAACCCAAGATCCCTTTCCTGCTTGGTGCATGCTATATCCTCACCCCCAACTGATATATTGCGCCAGGGTTTTTGTGCCCCATATGCATTATCTTGCACTTCTTTGCATTGAATTTCAACTGCCAAACCCCTGACCATTCTTCAAGTTTCTGCAGGTAGCTTCTCATTCTGTCTACACCCTCTGGTGTGTCTACTCTGTGACAGAGCTTTGAACATTGTATATTATAAATATATATTTCTATATTACAAACCAATCACACACAAAAAAAAAATGTGGGGAGTAGTGCAATGTAATGGCTGTGGGGCAGCAGTCTTCCGGGAGTCTTTCTGGAGGCTGAGATGCTGCCCTATTTGCAGACAACTCTCTGCCCTGAGGGAGGAAGTTGTCCGTCTTCAGGCCACACTGGACAGTAGTACGGGGACCTTCCCCCAGGCCACACTGGACAGTAGGAAGGGAACCTCCCCCATCCAGGGAGCACCACAGCCACCACCACTACCTCAGAGGTTGCAAAGAAAACACAGCAGTTGGACCACAGTGGGCTCAGGAAGGGTGAGGATGGTGGAACGGAGGCACACCCAGTCAGTTGTTCCACTCCACAATCCATACACCATTCTGGGGGAGCATAGCTCCCCTATGGATGCATCCACAGAGGAGACTAAGGAGGCTGAGGAGAGCTGTCACAAGGGAGGCCCACAGGAAGGAGGCAGAGAACACCACAAGGAAAGGAAGCAGCTCCTGGTGGGGGACTCAATTATTAGGGGGATAGAACTGGGAGGAGCTGGGAAAACTGAAGTAAGGTGCCTGCCTGGTGCCATGGCTTGGAGGGACAGGAAGTGCATCCTCAGGGTCACGACAACAGCTGCAAGGGATTCTGAGCTGGACGTAATTGTCCACCTAGTGACAAATGACTTGGCTCATCATGAGGTTAGAGCAGTGCAGGAGGACACTGCAGAGTTGGGGAGGGGCCTAAGACAAGTAGCACACACAGTATCCTTCTCAGAGGTGCTGCCTGTCAAAGGCATGGGTGAGGCGAAGGTAATTGGCACCATGCAGTTTAATGAATGGTTGAAAAAATAGTGTGGAGCACAGGGGTTTGGCTTCATTGGGGACTGGGGTTCCACCTGGAGGGACACCAGCCTATACTGGCAGGATGGTCTGCATCTGTCCAGGAAAGGAACAAGTCTTTTGAGCAATCGGTTTAAATGCTTCATTGGCAAGCTTTTAAACTAGTCAAGGGGGAGGCACTGACAAGCAGCAGAAAAATCCCAGCCTCTCCCTACAAAACAGGGTACTAAATGAGAAAAAGACCAAGGTAGAACGGTCAGTGGGGGATGCTGCAACAGAAGGTAAAGCCATCAAAAATGGAAAGCAATGAGTACAAATGCCTGTAGTCTAGGTAACAAGCTTCCTGAATTAGTGGTCTTGATGGAGGAGGAACATCTGGATATTGTGGCAGTCACAGAAACATGGTACACACAAAACCATGACTGGGACATAAACATACCAGGATACACTATCTACAGGAGGGACAGGGAGGTAAAAGGGGAGGAGTAGTTCTTTACATAAGGGAAGGAATAAAAGCAACAGAACAAAAGGGTAAACAGGAGGAGGAGAAGAAGCACTGTGGGTAAATTTGGAGACAGGCAATGGCACCACAATCCGCACAGGGGTTGTGTGAACCCCTTCTCAGGGGAAGAAATGGACAAGGAAATGATAGAAAGTATACTTAGAATGGCAGAAAAGGGGAGATATTGCTGATGGGTGATCTGAATATGCCAGATGTTAACTGGAGTGCAGTTGCAGCTGCCACTGAAGAGTGCAGTTATTCTAGATGCCCTACAGGGGCATGCCTAGACAACTAGTACTGGAGCCCACTTCGAGAGGAGCAATATTAGACTTGATACTCTCAAATGGAGATGGAGAGGATCACAGATGTAGAAGTGGGTAGCCATCTGGGAACTAGCGACCATCGAACAGTATGGTTCACAATAAACACAGCAATAGAGTCAAGCCATACAAAGACAAAAGTACTGGACTTTAGGAGGGCTGACTTTGCCAAAATGGGTGAGTGCCTAAGGAGCGCACTAGCAAATGGGCAGGAAGGAGGGGTGGAAGAACAATGGGGAATAATAAAAACTGCCATCACAGAGGTAACAAGCCTTTGTGTGAAGCAAATAAACAAAACAAGACGATGTAAGAAACCACTATGGTTCTCAAAGGAAGTGGCAGTGAAGGTTCAAGAGAAAAGCATTCAGGAAGTACAAGGAATCACAGAAGGAGCAGGACAGAGAACTGTATCAGTTAAAGCAAAGGAGGCTGGGAAGGCAGTCAGAACAGCAAAGGCCCAAACCGAGGAAAAGATAGCCAACTCAATTAAGAAGGGGATAAAACCTTTATAGGTACATCAGGAGCAAAGGAAGACCAAGGAGGATAGTGAGGCTTAATAAAGGGAGGGAGGGTGGGCAGAGGAGACTGTGAAAAGCAGAGATACTAAACAAATATTTTGCTCAGTATTTACAAAGGAAGAGGGGAGGTACATAAAACAAACAGTAGTAACACCCTGGATACAGAAGTTGATACCGGCCCATTTACAGAAGAAAGGGTTCTGAAAGAACTCTTAAAACTGAAGTGGACAAAGCAATGGGGCCTGATGGGATTCATCCCAGAATTCTAAAAGAACTAAGGGTAGAACTAGTGACACCACTGACTACCCTTTTAACAAATCATGGGAGGATGGGGTAGTACCGAGGGACTGGAGGAGGGCAGATGTGATTCCCCTTCACAAAAGTGGAGCAAGGCAGAAGCAGGAAACTATAGACCTGTTAGTTTAACCTCAGTGATAGGGAAAATGATGGAATCACTTCAAATGAAAGAATTGTCGAGTATCTAGAGGCCAGAGGGCACAGGACCCTAGGCAGCATGGATTCACAGCGGAAGGTCATGCCAGATGAATCTGATAGATTTCTTTGACTGGGTGACCAAAGTAGTAGATCAGGGAGGGGCTGTGGACGTGGCCTACCTAGACTTTAGCAAGGCATTTGACACAGTCCCACACAAAAGATTAATATACAAGTTAGCCAGCCTGGGAGTGGGTCCCAAGATGACAGCCTGGGTAAAGAATTGGCTGGAGAATAGGACACAGAGAGTAATAGTAAATGGAGTCCACTCAGAAGAAAGGAGGGTTACTAGTGGGGTACCGCAGGGTTCAGTATTAGGACCGGTCCTCTTCAATGTCTTTATAAGCGACATTGCAGAAGGACTGGAAGGAAAAGTATGTCTCTTTGCAGATGACACTAAGATCTGCCACAGAGTTGATGCACAGGGTGGGGTGGAAAGGATGAGAAGGGACTTGGCAAGGTTAGAGGAATGGTCAAATGTATGGCAGCTTAGATTCAATGCTAAGAAGTGCAAGGTAATGCACCTGGGAAACAAAACCAGGGAAGAGTACACAATGGGGGTGAGATACTAACAACAACAAAATGGAAAGGGACCTGGGGTAGTCATATCAGATGACCTAAAGATGGGCAAGCAATGTGAGAGGGCAGCAAGGAGGGCTGGGGGATACTGGGATGCATAGGAGAGGCATCACCAGTAGAAAACAGGAAGTTATTATCCTCTGTACAGACAGCTGGTGAGACCCATCTGGAGTACTGTGTGCAGTTCTGGAGACCCAATCTCCATAAGACATAGACAGGATGGAAGCTGTCCAGAGGAGGGCAACTAAAATGGTGCAGGGTCTGCACCAGAAGACATATGAAGAGAGACTTAAGGAGCTTAATATGTATAGCCTCGAGGAAAGGAGGAGAGGGAGATGATAGAAACTTTCAAGTACCTCAAGGGAATCAACAAAGTCCAAGAGGGTAGCATCTTTCAAAAAAAGAGGTGTGCAAGAACATGAGGGCACAATTTGAAGATATTGGGGGGCGGCTCAGAGGTAATTTAAGGAAGTATTTTTTCACAGAGAGGGTTGTGGATGCATGGAACAGCCTTCCGGAGGAGGTTGTGGAGTCAAAATCAGTGGTGGAATTCAAGCATGCATGGGATAGTCATAAGGCAATTCTGGGGGTGGGGGTAGGAAGAAGTAGGCTGCTGGTTAACTAGGATCTGCAGCTTATCCGGTAGGTAGGGAAATGGGCAGACTGAGTGGGCCAAGCGGTCCTTATCTGCCGTCAAATTCTATGTTTCTATGTTTCTATGTTGTGGAAGCTGGGGGGCTTGCTGAGAGGCATGGCACTGATTCACCAGTTTGGTGAATCGATGCCATTCCTCCCAGGTAGCCCTTCCCCCCGGCTCCCACAAACCCCCCCAATGGTCCACCTTGCACCCTTGCAGTGACTCTCAGCCAGTCTACCAGTGCCCTAAATCTATTTGAGGTGGATTTAGGGCACTGAAGGGCATGAAAGAAGTCACTGTGTAATGTCAGGGGCAGTGTAAGCTCCAACACCAGTGGCCTAGCTGGGAGACATTGCAAGGGTGCAAGACAGTATGTCAGTTATTTTTGAAGGATGGGGGCTAGCTGGGAGGCAAGCACTGATTCACCAAACTGGTGAATCAGTGCCATGCCTCCCAGCTAGCCTGCCCCTTCTTCCACAACCCCCAACGTGCTACCATACTCCCTAGCAGTGACTCCCAGCTAGCCCACCAGTGCCCTGAATCTGTCTGATGAATCACTGCCATGCCTCCCAGCCCCCACTTCTACAACCCCTGATCTTCTACCTTGCGGCCTTGCAGTAACTCACAGCTAGCAGCACTGGTGGTCATGTAAGGAGACACTGCAAGGGTGCAAGGTGAAATGTTGGGGTTGTGGAAGCCAGGAAGCCTGGCACTAATTCACCATATGGATATAGAGCACTGGTGAGCTTGTAAGAAGACACTGTAAGGGTATAAGGTGGAATATAAGGGGTTGACAAAGATGGGGGGGCTAGCTAGGAGGCACAGCACTGGTTCACCAGTTTGGTGAATCAATGCTGTGCCTCTCAGCTAGCCCCCCCCCAGCTTCCACAACCCCTGACATTCAGTTTTATGTGATAATGGTGAGTCCATAAGACCACCAATCGCACAAAGCAATGCAACAACCGCCCGATGTCAAAAGGGCGAACCACGCATCAACCGTCGCAAATAACGATGGTAGCTGACTTCACAAGAAATACAAAATAAAACCAACTTTTTTATGTGGGGAGCACGTCCCCTGCAACTCCCAAAATATTTATTGTTAACACCAAGGGGAGCGGACTTAGGAGAAAATAGAAACTACCCCGGAAGCAAAATACCTTCCTGCACTGGGATCTGAACCCAGCACCACATGCTGTAGGAGCAGTGGCTCAAGCCACTACACCACACAGCCAGCTTGGCAGGGCATGGCCAAATTAATATCTTTATCCCCTTTCTCATGAGTGTAGCGCATATCCCTCAGAGCTACACTTGCTATAACTATTCAGTGCTCTTTCTCTTCACTCGCTCTACATGGAAGCGATATTATTGAGTCATTCACTGGTGCCCTGTATCTATTTGGTGAATTGCTGTTGTGTTCCCAGATAGCCCCCCACCTTCCACAACTCTGATGTTACACCTTGCGGCCTTGCAGTGACTCCCAGCTAGCAGCATGGGTGGTCATGTAAGTAGACACTGCAGGGCACAAGGCAGAGCATCAAGAGGTCTGGAAGATGGGTTGAGGGTACTAGCTGGAAGGTACATCAGTGATCTACAGATTTCTTGTACTATGATGTCGTCTTCCAAACATGCATGTGTTTATAGTTTTTCTCAAGGCATCGAGACAGAAATCAGATACTGTAACTGGAGTGATGAGAAGACAGAAGCATTGATAGCAATTTGGGGTGACAAGCTTGTGTAATCTGTACTGAATGGACAAAGAAAAAATATTCACATATTTATTTGAGTATCGGATTTACAGACCTTTGAGTCAAGGACTCGTATACCATGACATTGCCCAGAAACATCAGGAGTTTGGATATAATCACACAGAGAGCCAGTGCTGAGCACACAGAGACCCAGCGCTGTACCCAAATAAAGGGTTTTAAACACCATTACATTGGGTGCAGGGGCAATAATAACAGGAGTGGCTGAGGATGAGCAGAGTGGCATTTTTTCACAGCACTCAGTGCAGTCTTGGGAATGCAGGCCACAACTGAACTACTGGTAGTGTTTGACAGTGGCAATGGCACAGCTGATACCCCAGACCACAATGAAGATGATGTCATCGATGAAGGACCATTTGATGTGGTTGAGCACATCAATGCAGCACCATCTAGTGAAATTTTATCATCTCAGACACCCCCATCCGAATCATTTGTTGCATCAACCGCTTCACAGCCTGTTAGCACAACACCCACTGCCATTTCTATGATTGCTTAACAGTTTATTAAATATATTGCAAATGCAGATGAAAGATTCCTTGAAGCTGAACATCGATGAGTGAAGATGAACAATGAAGTGGAATGTTGGAGGATGGAGTATTGTGAGTGAATGGAGGTGAAATGCATGGAGCACAAGCAGCAGATGCTTCAAATGCTACTCAACAGTGAAAGTCCTGCCATTCCTCTTTCAAGCCTGCAGTAACCATTTTCTTTGGCGCCACATGCTCAGTGTGTGTTTCCTCCCCTTCACGTTAACACATTGGGCCAAAGTCAATCTGCAACTCAGGATTCTGAGCAGGGTTATTCACTCTCATTGTACAATTTGTGAGTTTTTATTTATTACATTGCTGTAAGTCTTATATTAGGGATCATCACTGAGATGTGTGCACAGTGGTGTGAAGGGTGTGTGGTGTCCACTGGTTTTAATATGCATATGCCCAATTAAAATGATATTAGCGTGACACACAATTCACCATAGTGATTTCCTGTAGTGGGCTGTGTAATACTTTTCATAAAAAGCATGCATTGACATATGGGGTACTGTAATATGGTGAATCTTGTTAGAATCACTGCATGTTATTTGATGGGCAGTACTGTGTGATACAAATGTGTTCTTTTGGGGTTTCTGTCTGTTTTCACTGTGATGCAAAGTGTGAGGTGCATGGCTGTAGTAACAGAATACAGTAATAAATGACCTGTTATGATACACTAAACATTGTTTTCTGGCTTCATTTCTTTTGCAGGTTTTTAAACAGTATGGACAAAAATGTGTTGCATGGACAGCCTTCCAGCCTAGCACTAGTCATTTGAATGTAGGTGATTGTGAAGGAGGATTAAAGGTGTAGTACACCGAGAATTTGCAAAAACATATGTTGTGCAGAGTGTTTTGATTTGTGTGTGAAGTCTTAGTGTGTCCTTCCCTCTGTCTGCTATTAGGAGTTTTTCCTAAATTAGCCTGTTATCTTTATGGTAGTTTTATGACCCCTGGGGATCTCCATCTCAGCAAAGTTCATTGATTTCCTTGTTCCTACTATGCATCTTGTCTCATGTGACAGTGATGTAGCCAGGACCACAGATTCAGCAGCAAGCATTGCTTTACAATTAATTCACAACAGTAGAGATGGCTATATTTTAAAAACTATACAGAGTTCAGCTTGGTGACTACCCTCATTGTAAAGGTATTTTTGATGTGAACAATTGTGACACTGGTTGTGTATGTGTAACTTGCATGGTTTTCAAGATATTTACATTTGTTTGGCATGTCAACTAGAGTGTTCATTCAGATAGGAAAAAAACATCTGCTGTTTGCAAGTGCATCTGCACACAAGCCAAACAAACCTAAATATCTTGGAAACTTTACAAGCTACACAAAAATGACCTTTACAATGAGGGTAGTCACTAAGCTGAACTATGTATAGTTTTTAAAATATAGCAGTTTAATTAACCAAATTTCCATGTTTTTTTTACCAAATTTCCTACTTCTGATGGCAAATATTTTAAAAACTGTAAAGAGTTCAGCCTAGTGACTACCCAGATTGTACAATTCTTTGTGTCCTGAACAACTTTGCCATTTGTTGATTTTGTGTCACTTGTATAGTTTTCAAGATATTTAGATTTGTTCAGCATGTGTGCAGATGCACTTTTTTCTCTCTGAGTGAACACTCTAGGAGACATGCCAAACAAATGTAAATATCTTGCAAACCATTCAAGTTACACATACGCAACCAGTTCAACAATTGTTCACAACAAAAAGACCTTTACATTGAGGGCAGTCACTAAGCTGAACTCTGTATAGTTTTTAAAATATAACACTGTCTACCATTGTGAACTAATTGTAAAGCAGTGCTTGCTGCTGAATCTGTGGTCCCGGCTACATGAGACAGGAAGGATGCATAACAGGAACAAGGAAAGCAATAAACTTAGCTGAGATGGTGAGCCCCAGGGGCCATAAAACTGCCATTGTGCTTAGATACTGCACAACAGCTTGGTGTATTATTCTGGCATGATCATCCACTGGACCACGTTCTGTTGCTTCTGTGACTGTTGACACTAGCTGTGACAAACACTCTGTGCCTTCCTCCAACACCCATTCTGAATTAAACAACTCTTCTTGATGCTCATAAAGGCTGTGCAAAATGCAGCATGTGTACATGATGCTGGGAGCAAAGCATATATTCATGTCAAGTCTTTAAGACTACGCCTCCATCTGCCCTTAAGTCAGCTAAATGTATTCTCTACTACCATTCGTGCACTTGACAAATGGTGGTTAAAGCTTTTCTGTTTCCCTGCCAGTCTCCCTGTATCAGTAAAATACTTCATTAGCCATGGCATCATTGGGTAGGCAGGATCTCCAATTAAAAATAAAATGGGCATATTCACATTTACAATGTCATGAGCTAACCTGGGAAATGAAAGTTCACCCATTGCTTTCTCATGAAGTGAGCTGTTGTCTGTACCTGTGTCCTAACTGTTCTTATTCTGGTGCAATTGCTTGCAGAGATCAAAAACAGGAAAAAAGACCACCCTTGCTCATCTGCATTGCAAGTAGTGCTGGGTATGGTCCTCCACTACATCTGGCCACAGTTGTAACATTCTATTCACACGCTACTGGAATAAAATAAGTCCCATATCCATGGCCTTTACCTTTAATGAAATATAAAGATGGAATGTTATTGTGTGTGATAGAAAAGGGATCAAACAATGAGAATCAGAATGCAAAAATAACACCAGCAGTAAGAGGTTTTCAACAGCACATGATATGCCATAATGGCCAATATCCAACCACCACCACCCACCCCCTGAAAATAAAATGGGAGTTTGGGGTCCCCAACAAACTGCAATTACTGGGTTAAGCCCAGCTACCATGGCAAGGTAAGCTCCCAGTGCTGAGTTATTGACAGAGACCACAGGGCCATGACTTTCGACAACCTCCCCCACCCCCCGAAAACAAAAAGGAGTTTTTGGTCCCCCACAAATTAGAATCACTTGGTTAAGCTCAGCAGCCTCAGCAAGGTAAACTCCCAGTGCTGGGTCAGTGATGGACAGGGCCATGACTGTGGACAAACAAACTCCCACACAACACTGTCTGTTCTGAGCACCGTGAACAGTGGTGCACATCACCACCAGATTGTTGCCACTGGAGTCTTCTACACCCTTTCAGCCACTACGGAGTAACCCAAAATATCCATCAGGGTATTAAATAGCAGGTATAGCACAGCAAAATGCTAAGCAAAACCGGGGGTAATGCTAACCATTTTCAGAAATGCTCAGCAGTAGACTGCTAACCATGTTTTTGAGTGAATCCATGACACAGTACACAACATTAATAAACTATATATATTTTTTTAATTTTGCTAATAAATCTGTGCCACGTATTATGCATTTTCACAACTGATTTGCACTTTCATGCCTCAAACCACTACTCAGCTTTTTCAGCTTATTTAAAACCCACCAATTAACATTCCATAACTAGCATGGCAATTCAAAAGTGGGCTCTCGAACTGTGTCATTCTTATGAGATTGTTATCCAGACCTTAATCTGAAGAAACAAAGGTTTGAACAAAACTGGAATTCAGGCATCTATTATTTTCACTGTCTATTTTTATCAAACACTCTGGAAATCAATTTGAGCCTGTCTGTTTCTGGGTTATTGGAAGCACAAATAACAAACAGAAGACAAATCATATTTGAGCCACATGGGAATGCCACTCTTGTGTTTTTCATTCCTCCACAGAATGGGGATTTTATTAGATGTTTTTTCAACATGTTTAAATGGCAGATGTAATGAAAACGGATGCTTTTACAGCAACATACACTGCAGAAAAATGTCTAGAGGAGAACCTGTTACAGGAAACATGCAAAGAAAGTGCACCTCTGTTGGGCACACATATGTATGCCATGCCACTTAATGTTTCTAAAGAACCATATGCAATGTTCATCTTTCAGCAATGTATGTAAATACAGACTCAGGAAGGGTGACTGGAATTGCAGGGTGAGAGCTGAGCACAGGACAGTAGCGTGTAATCAGAACCCTTCTGTCTCACATGGAGAGGATGCAGTCCATCATTCAGCATGAACATTTTAAAGCAAAAGAGTCATCATTTATTTATGCTCTGTGATCAACAAGTTTGGTAAAAAGGGTGGGTAGGTAGGTAGGGAAGGAGTTAGGGAGGTAGGTAGGAAGGTAGATAAGTAGGCATGGAAGCAGTTATGGAAACTGGGAGGCAGTTATGGAGGGGGAGGCAGTTAGGGAGGGAGGGAAGGAAGGCAGTACATACATAAGTTGGCAGGTAGGTAGATAGATATGGAGGGAGGCAGTTACATAGGTAGGGAGTGAGGGAATCAGGTAGGTAGTAGCAGGGAGGGAGAAACTTTTCTAGGGAGGGAGGGAGGTAAGACTTTATTTTTGGAAGGAGGGAAGACTTTATTTTTTAATGAGGATAGGATCATTCAAACAAAAAGTAAGGCACTGATTTTTGATGTTATTCTGAGCTCCAGTTTCAAGGATTTGATGAGATGCCCCACATTGTGCTTCTTCCACAGCACCCCCACCCCTAACCCCCACACACATTGTGACAAACAGCGTCTTTCATTTGGCTGATGAAGGGATGGGATGTCTGCTTGTATTAACCCAGCAATTGCTAGAATAGGCATGTATGTACTTCACAGAGCCAATTAGAAATCTCTGCCCCTAAAATCAATTAGCTAACTTCAAAGAGGACTATCCAGATTAGCCAGCACAAAGGGTCCTGCCTGTTCCAGTAATACTTCAAACCACAATGTGCAGCAGAAGTGGCATCTACACATTAACAAATTCCACTCACCATGCTAGCTATTAGTTGAGATATGCAAGTAGTTATCTAATAATGCAGTATGAGCCACAGCTGTGCTCTGTGGGTCTCACTAGACATGTTTAAGATGAAATCATACATGGTCAGGTTATTCTCAATTCCATCTCTTCACAAAAATATAATGATAACCAATGCCAAAACAAATACCCTTTAGGAAGTAATATGCCAACAGCATGTATTGTTATAAAATCTTAGTTTACATGAACAAAGACATAATTACAACAAAAGACATAAGGGCAGCAGCAACTTTCCATGTGAAAAAAATCAATTCCAGGGACCTAAATCCACTGGCTTCTCTTTCATTTTGTGGTCTTAACTCTTGTTTACTGTTTTTGTGGTATGACAGTGGATCAATCTGTGGGTGACAATTCCTTCACTAATGTTGTGCAGCATGGGTGACCAAAGTAGTAGATTAGGGAGGGGCTGTGGACATGGCCTACCTAGACTTTAGCAAGGCATTTGACTCAGTCCCACACAAAAGATTAATATACAAGTTAGCCAGCCTGGGAGTGGGTCCCAAGATGATAGCCTGGGTAAAGGATTGGCTGGAGAATAGGACACAGAGGGTAATAGTAAATGGAGTCCACTCTGAAGAAAGGGGGGTTACTAGTGGGGCGCCACAGGGTTCAGTATTAGGACCAGTCCTCTTCAATGTCTTTGTAAGTGACATTGCAAAGGGACTAGAAGGAAAAGTATGTCTCTTTGCAGATGACACAAAGATCTGCAACAGAGTTGATGCACAAGGTGAGGTGGAAAGAATGAGAAGGGACTTGGCAAGGTTAGAGGAATGATCAAATGTATGGCAGCTTAGATTTAATGCTAAGAAGTGCAAGGTAATGCACCTGGGAAACAAAAACCCAGGGAAGAGACACAATGGGGGGTGAGATACTAACAACAATGAAAATGGAAAGGGACCTGGGAGTAGTCATATCAGATGACTTAAAGGTGAGCAAGCAATGTGAGAGGGCAGTAAGGAGGGCTGGGGAATACTGGGATGCATAGGAGAGGAATCACCAGTAGAAAACAGGAAGTTGTTATCCTCTGTACAGACAGCTGGTGAGACCCCATCTGAGTACTGTGTGCAGTTCTGGAGACCCAATCTCCGCAGGGCATAGACAAGGCAGAAGCTGTCCAGAGGAGGGCACTAAAATGGTGCAGGGTCTGCACCGGAAGACATATGAAGAGAGACTGAAGGAGCTTAATATGTATAGCCTCGAGGAAAGGAGGGAGAGGGGGCATGATAGAAATGGTCAAGTACCTCAAAGAATCAACAAAGTCCAAGAGAGTAGCATCTTTCAAAAAGAGGTGCAAGAACAAGGGGCACAATTTGAAGATAGAGGGGTGGCTCAGAGGTAATGTAAGGAAGTATTTTTTCACAGAGAGGGTTGTGGATGCATGGAACAGCCTTCCGTAGGAGATTGTGGAGTCAAAAACAATGATTGAATTCAAGCATGCATGGGACAGCCATAAGGCAATTCTAGGGGGTGGGGTTAGAAAGAAGTAGGCTGCTGGTTAACTAGGATCTGCAGCTTATCCATTAGGTAGGGAAATGGGCAGACTGGGTGGGCCAAGCGGTCCTTATCTGCCATCAAATTCTATGTTTCTATGTTTCATTACTATTGCACAGTACTTTAACTCAAACTGTTTCATATACATTTCACATTTTGCCATATAAAGAAGCCAACAACTCAGAAAATACATCCAGTAATGTGGTGATGCCAGGGTGATTTAAAATTAAAAAGTCCATCTGATCAGTGGGATGCAGCTGTAGATGGACTGTGAAAATAAATGCTGGGATTTGTCTTTGAGGGGAAAAGGGTGGTAGATGAATAGAGGGATGGAGTGGGAGGGAAAATCAACACACAGTGGAGGGGGGGTGCCAGTGATTTCGGGACTCAGGACAGGTGACAAAGTTGATGGAAAGGAGCTGAGCAGAGGGATTGAGCAGGAGCAAAAGTCAACATACAGGGGTGCCATGGTCTTGGGACTCTAGACAGGTGACCAGGTTGGAGGGAGAGAGAGGGAGCTGAACAAAGGGATAGAGCAAGAGGGGAAAAACAACACATGGGGGTGCCAGCAATCTCAGGATGGGTGACCAGGTTGGAGGGAGGGATGGAATGGGAGGGATAAGCAACACACAGGGGTGCAAGTGATCTTGGGACTTGGGATGGGCGACTAGGTTGGAGGGAGGGAGCTGAGCAGAGGGATGAGGCGAAATGGAAAAACAACCCATGGGGGTGCCAGCAACCGGGTTGGAGGGTAAGATCTTAGCAGAGGGATGGAGCAGGAGAGCAAGAAAACACACACGGGTGCCAACAACCAGGCTGGAGGATGGAAACCAAACAGAGTAATGTAGTGGTAGGGCAAAACAACACGATGAAGGAGAAAGGTGACTGGGTTGGAGGGTGGGAGCAAAGCAGAGGGACAGAGTGGGTGTTTTGGGTACAGAGACAGTAAATGCAGAAGGTTATGTGCCTTTTTTAGGTATATAAAGACAGGAACGACTTGTTCACAACAAAAATAAGACTTTTAATCCACCTTTTTGAGACATGATGCACAAGATGCCTCATACCCCATGCTGGCCTGTGCCGATTTCCAGCTCACTTCCTATTTACAAAAGAGAAGAGCAGACTGGGCAATTGATGGGGAAACAGAAGAATCTTATGAGGGAAGGTCGCCTGCATCGATACAAGCAGTGCAGGCAGTTTAGATTACAATGGCCACACCACTGAGCATCTGCAGGAAAGATGGGATCACTCTGCGACACAACACATACATCAGTTGCAATACAGCTTGTATTTACATATCTTTG
The DNA here is from genome assembly GCA_016271365.2 of Neoceratodus forsteri. Classification (NCBI taxonomy): domain Eukaryota; kingdom Metazoa; phylum Chordata; order Ceratodontiformes; family Ceratodontidae; genus Neoceratodus; species Neoceratodus forsteri. The sequence goes on along the minus strand of CM057451.1, from coordinate 896,230,098 downwards.
GAGGCACCAATATAACTGCTCTGCACCACTCAGAACAGTGCACACTTAATTGTGTAAACAGCCCTACAGTTACATTACAAGCCCTGCTGACTGTCTGGTAACATGCCAACCAAGCAGCAGAGACTGGCTCTTCTTGGTTACTGGTGATGCACAGACAGTGAGGTCATATTGCTGATTAGGTATAGGGAGGAATAGAACTGACTATGTCAGCCTCCAGATAGAGTGCTATTCCACACATCACACCTAGTACTGTCAGGTAGAAAATCTTCTTCTTAGCAAAGCAGAAAAGAAAAAAAATATTTCAGATATAAGAAATGACAGCTGATAACCTCTGAAAGTTACTGTTAATTCCAGGTAGTACATTAGTTCTTTAAGGGTACCAAATTCAGATCATGGAGCCATAGAAGGCTTCCTCATGGGGCAGGTAAGGGGAAGGTTACTCGGGTCCGGGACGATGATGAATCTATGCGGTAGTTGAGCAAAAGGGGACTGCAGTGGGACAAACAGCTGCAAATGGCTAATTTAAAAAATTGTGATACATTCCAGCAGAGAGGAGCTGCTGCTGAGAATGGTTGGACTGCTGATGTTTTGGGGTTTAGAGCTGAGAACCATCTACATCACTCCTTCTGAAGAAATAAGGATCCTGGCAGCACATAAGTTTGCTAAAGTAAAGGTATCTAATCCATTCAGGACTCTGTGTGTTAAAATTAATCACTTTAAGTAGCTCAAGATAGGGTCTTTCTCACACAATGTTTTTCCATATTCCTTTTTTCCCTTGGGGTTCCATACAGGGCTTCTCTGTCCTGTCCCCACCCCTCCGACCAGCCACTGCCTTCCCCAGCACTCATCCGACCCAGGTACCCCACAGTTTGCCCCCCATGGTGGGGTCAGGAAAGGAAGGGCCGTCCTCCTCCCACCTGAAGCATTATCCAGTAGTAGATCGGCAGTATCCAGTGGCAGCATGGATTGGGATGGAGCAGGCAGGATGCCATTGAGCCTGGATCCCCATTCTTTTCCATGTTCTCAGCTCCCAACCCATGGCTGCGGTGACACATAGGCATACATGCATGCATGGAGGTGCATGCATGCCACAGAACTGCAGCCCCTTCCTACATTGACACTCAGTCACGTCACTGTCCTCCAGACCTCCACCTGAGGGCATTCAAGGACTGAGTTACCAATCCTCCACTACCCAGGAGAGGAGAGGAGATCAGTCCTCCAGATGCTTAATCCTCTCCCTCCCCAACCGACTTCCCAGCGACCTGAGCTGGGTCGCCAGCGTGGCAGGAGGTAATGTGCAAAGTGCCTCAGCCCTCCCCACAGCTGGGCCCACCCTTCTTACACAGTTTTATAGCCCAAAGCAATTTACAAGCCATTAACAGTGGTGGGATTCAAACCGGGGTCCCCAGGTTCACAGCTCTGATCTCTAACCACTATTTTTTATTTTTTTTAATTTATATTTATTAGGTCTTTTCAGACACACATGCATCATATACACATAATACAATATAAACTGTTGGCACAGAATGAAAACAGATAATACGTTTTTCCAATGAATAACCAGAACGTCCCAAGCATTCTCACTGTCTCACCCAGAACAATTATACAAAATGTTATCTGAAAGTGCTATTTCTTCCCTATTAGGGAACAAAATCTGGATCTATTCCTGTGTGATAGAGAATTCATCCCTGCCATTTAAATCTGAATGTTTGCGAACGGTCCTGAATATTTGCTATAAATCTTTCCATCTGATAGATTTCCAGCATAATGGATCTCCATTGTTAGACACTAGGAATCTGTGAAGACATCCACTTTCTGGTAATGGCCTTTTTGGCTGCTATAAAAAATATCGGCAGTAAAGTTTTGGTCCATTAGGGAGAGCGGTCTGGATAAATTGAAAGCAGTATAATTTCCCCTGTTAATTCTATAGATTCTCCTAGACATTTGGATAATTCAAGTTGAAGACCACACCAAAAGGGCATTAAAAGGAGGCAATGCCATATAACATGACCCAGTTCAGCCATAGTACATCCACATTTCCTCCAACAGTGTCCATACATGTCTGGGAGATATTTAGTTAATATTGCTGGGGCTCGGAAGTATCTGGTACAGATTTTCCAGGAATACTCCCACCAAAAAGGGGAGGAAGTAACCCTGATTGCCGACTTGGCCACAGAAACCCATTTGGGGAACTGTACCTCAGAGGCAAGGTCTTTATTCCGTTTATCCAGAATGGTCTGAGTAGAGTCCCCCAGTAGATCCCTCAATGCCTTATAAATGTTCCCTATAAGGTGACCACCATGGTTCCCCCCCGGGAATCAATAAGAATTTTTAGCAAGGGAGGGTGAGAAGTAGAGAGTTTGGCAGGTACTGTTCGATGATGGATTATATAATTCCTCACTTGGAGGTAGTGAAAAAAATCTGTTGATTGGAGGTCATATTGATCCTTAAGTTTGTCAAAGGAGAGTTTCCCCTTTTCATCTAAAAACTGGAACAAGAATGATAGACCCAAATTACGTCAGTGAGTAAAGGCCAAGTCCATATGGGCGGGCTGAAAAAGGTAATCTCTCGTAATTATTTTACAATAATCATATATTGGCCTGAGTTCTGGCTTGTTCCTTAATTTGTACCAGATTTGGAGGGTACAAGATGTTATTTGTGTAAAGTGTTTCAGAGACGGTGTATTATTTGAGGAAGAGAAAAGAAGGTCAGAAATATCATACATGTCATTTAAAATGAATTCCAAGGACTTCCAAGGTGCTGAATAACTATCAGTCAGTCAAACAATCTGAGTGCTAACCACTATTTTTTGTAACAATTTATTTAACCGGGATAGCCTAACTGAGATGCAATATCTCATTTACAGTGGAGTCTGGCTTTTATATATTTTTAATGCTAGGTGCACTGAAACACTGATAGGTTAAATGACTAGTGACATGTCATGCAGTGAATAAGTGGCTCTGGTGGGATTTGAACTTGGGATCTCCTAGTTCCCAAGCCTGTGGTCTGGCCACTAGACAGGAAAGTGGAGGTCATACATATGGTGTAGGGAACTGATGCATATACTGGGAAGGCCTCACCCCCAGAGCTCGGACCCCACAAAACAAAGGTATATGCACTCCAGAAATAACTCTGCACAAAACCCCCCTGACAAAACTCTTTTCAGAGGGAAGTGCCAGGGAATTTAGGCACTATTTGAGTTACCTAAACCTTTACCTGAGCCACTTCCTTTGTGAACTTTTGTGACTTTGGACCTAACAGAAATAAAGGAGACTGGAGTATATTTTCTTTACATAGAAACATATACAGAAATTGATGGCAGATTGGGACTGCTAGGCCCATCTAGTATGCCCATTTTCCCTGCCTGGTGTAAAAGCCACAGACCCTACTTGATCTCCAGCTTTACCTCCTCGTTCCTACTGCTAGGGTTCCCCTATGCCTGTCCCATGCATGCTTGAATCTCCCCACTGTGTTTGCCCCCACCACCTCTGCTGGGAGTCTATTTCATGCATCCACCACCCTTTCTGTGAAGAAATGCTTCTTCATGCTACTCCTTAGTCTACCCCCTTCCAACCTCATGTCATGCCCCCTTGTTCCTGGACATCTCCTTTTCTGAAAGATGCTACGCTTCAGTACCCTATTAATGCCTTTAAGATATTTGCAGGTTTCTATCATATCACAGAAGCCATACAAGGAGAGACTAATGGAGCTTAATATCTATACCCTTGAGGAAAGGAGGGAGAGGGGGGGACATGGTAGAAACTTTTAAGTACCTCAGTGGAGTCAACAAAGTCCAAGAGGGTAGCATCTTTCAGAAAAAGAGATGTGCAAGAACAAGGGGGCACAATTTGAAGATAGAGGGGGGACGGCTCAGGGGCAATGTGAGGAAGGATTTTTTCACGGAGAGGGTGGTGGACATATGGATCAGCCTTCCTGAGGAGGTTGTGGGGTCTAAAACTGTGGGAGAATTCAAGAATGCATGGGACAGACATAAGGCAATTCTTGTAGGGGGTAGGAAGAAATAGGCTGTTGGTTAACTAGGATCTGCAGCTTATCCTGTAGGTAGGGAAATGGGCAGACTAGGTGGGCCAAGCGGTCCTTATCTGCCCTCAAAGTCTATGTTTCTATGTTTCTCCCATGCCTGTTCTCTCCTTCAGGGAATACATATTGAGGTGTCCCAGTCTCTCCTCATATGACTTTTGGTGCAGGCCCTGTATCATCTTTGTTACACTTCTTTGAACTGCCTCCACCCTGTCTACTTCCTTATGGAGATGCAGCCTCCAGAACTGAACACAATATTTCAAATGAGTCCTCACTAATGATCTGTAGAGTGGCATCACCACCTCCTTCCTTCTGCTGGTAATACCTCTCCCTGTGCACCCCAGCATCCCACTGGTTCTCCCCACAGCCTTGGCACATTGTTTGGCTACTTTTTAGTCATCAGATATGATTACACCTAAATCCCTTTCCTGTTTGGTGACCATCAGTCCCCCACACCCATCCCATCATGTAATCCTCCCCTGGGTTCCTGTGCCCCAAATGCATGAGTTTGCACTTTTTCGCATTAAATCTCAGCTGCCACACTCTGGACCATTTCTCTAGTTTATCTAGGTCCCTCCTTACTTTTTCCACCCTTCCCAGAGTGTCCACCCTGTTACAGATCTTAGTGACATCTTCCCCTCCAGCCCCTCCACAATGTCACTTATAAAGACATTAAACAGGACTGGGCCCAGGACTGATCCCTGTGGCGCACCACTGGCCAACCTCCTTTCCTCAGATTGAGCACCATTTACCATGATGCTCTATCTTCTATCACTCAACCAGTTCCTAACCCAGTTTAACACCTTGTGGCCCACTCCCAGGCTGCCTAGCTTGTTCACAAGTCTTCTATGTGGAACAGTGTCGAAGACCTTACTGAAATGTAGGTAGGCGACATCCACCGCTTCCCACTAATCCACGACCTTAGTCACCCAGTCAAAGAAATCAATTAGATTTGTTTGACATGATAAATAACACTTTGCACTATGTTATTTGTCTCTCTATTGCATGTAGTTTTGTCCTGTGTATTCTCTAGCATGCTACCTCCGAACACCATTCTAAACATTGCTGGCCAATAAATGATCTTGAAACACAAGCCAGAGAACTCTGACTCGTCACAGCAAGAAGTCTTCAGAAGCTTTGCCACCAAATAATAAGCATTCATATTGGAAACAGCAGAATTTGATTTTTTTATTTTATGAAAATGTAAGTTCTGGAAATGTTTGACTGATAAATGTGAGACTTTTTTCAATGTCACTGTGAAATCCCTTGAACAGTCATCAAATCTGCAAGTGTGCATCTTTCTGCAGTAAGCTATTCTCGGTGGAGAATTTCATAGCTGGAAGGGTTTTTAAACATTCTGTATAATTAGTTTGTGTGCAGTTCCCTCTAGTATCTTGTTCCATTTTACAGTCAGCTGCTGATGATACAGCATCCTTCACTACTTAAATAGTTACTTCAGTGCTAATGTATTTTTAATTTTGAAATCTGTGGTTGTAGTCTATGGTGCTAAAATGTGCAAAATGTTAACATTAGATTGTTTTTCCCCCACACATGCAGTAGTGCACCTTTCTGTAGAGAAAAACTTGAACATACTTTTAAAAGTTTTAGAAAATGACAGTCACTTTTCTATTCGCATTTAATTGCCTGCACCTTCAATTTTGCTTGTGTTTGTAAGTATTTTTTAAACATTTCAAACTACTGTAAATTATGACTCATCCCTCTCTCTCTTTCTTTCTGTCATATGTGGAACTGGCAGTAGTGGTGGTGATTAGTGTCAGTTCTGTGGAGTGAACACCTGCCAACTAAGAAGTGGACTGAGACTACCACAACTCATTTCACATAAGCAATGGACCTGTCACCAGATAATTCAGTCTCTACTGACCTGGACCTCATTGGGACCAGGGAAATAGAGGGGAAAGGCTCCTTAACCCAATTCCAATAGACTGTCATACAGCCTCCTTACACTGAGTTGTCCAGTCTGTTTCTGTCCAACTGCCTTCTCAGCTGGTTGCCCTCTGACTACCAAACTCCTTTATAGGGGGAGGTTTCAGGGTAGAAACCTCTTCAAGATATTAGGTCAAGAGGGATTGGTAGGAATCTCTTTATGGGCAGACTGGATGGCCCCATGGGGCCCAATTCTCAAATCCTCCCTGAATGTTGGAAGGGACTTGCATCACAAGGAATGGTGCAAGGTGCAGCTTGTGCTAAAAAGTGAGCTGAGAGCAATTCTTAAATGCAGCCTGTGGCAAACACAAGCTGTGTGTGCCAAAGGGGGCTTGCACCATCCTTGTGGCACAAAATGGTTGCGGCACGGTGCTAGGGGGCTTGTGGCAGAAGCAAACTGCCATATCCCCTAAATCTGGATTCTCTAAATCCTCCAGGAGGGCACACTTCTAAGTACTATTAGACCAGCCATGGCTGGTCTAAGGGTACTTAGAAGTGTATCCTCTGGGAGGGTTAGAGTACTTGTACCACCCCAGGAGCCCTCCCTGTGCAGGAGGAAACATGTGCCACAGTCCCCCTTCCCCATCACCAATCTGCACCATAACAGAACATATCATTTGCTCTTGTGGTCTAGTGTACCCCCCTCCCTACCCCCAATCTGCCCCTATAATAAAACACATCACTTGTCCTGGTTGTCTTGAGGATCCCCCCATCCTCCCACCCCAGCAGGCAGTGCCCGACCACCATGCTTCCCCTCTCCCATCCCCAAGCCAGGTACTGGCACAGCCCTCCGCTCTCCACCATGGCCAGCTGCCAACTGAGCTGCCAAGGAGCACATACTGTACAATCAGCTGTTGCAACCACGCACTCCTTGACAGCTCAGTTGGCGGCTGGCCATGAGCCAAAGGTGGAGGGCTGTGCCGATCATTAGCTGGGATGGGATAGAAGGCGCAGGGGAATGGGGCACTGCCTGCTGGGTTGGGGAGGTGAGGGTCCGCTAGACCACCAGGGCAAATTATATGTCCTATAATAGGGACAGATCGGGGATAGGAAGGGGGGCCTGCTAGACCACCAGGGAAAGTAATTACCATTACTGCATTCTTGCATCTTACCATGCTCACTGGAAAAAGCATCAATGTAGTGCCCTCCCTTAAATACTTAGGCCTGGCTCTTGACCAAACTATCACATTCAAGGACCATGTGGACCAGGTCACCAAGTCCTTACACTGTAAACTTGGAACCTTGTACGACTCAAGGACCAGCTAATCCCTGAGGCTAGGCTGTCCATTGCCACAAGTGTCCTGCTCCCTACCTTGACCTATGCTGCACCTATCATACAGGGCATGGCTAAACAAGAGGTCTCCAGGATGCAAATCCTGTACAACAAGGTGGCTCGGTTCACTACCCAGGACCATCTGCGATGCCACTACTGTGATACACTGGCCCAGCTACATTGGCCCTCCTTGACCGCTCACCTGCAATATCCCCTGCTTGTCCAGGCCTACAAGCTACTAAAACTGCCCGCCCTTCCCAGCATAGTAGGAACTATAGCAATAAAACAAAACCCCAGGAGACTACGGACGTCAGAACAAATGCTACTGAAAGTTCCCAGAGTAAGAACAAATGCAGGTGGCAGATCTTTCTCCTCCCTAGCTCCCAACCTGTGGAACAACCTCCCTCCTCTGGTGCAGGAGGCCTCCTCACTTATGAACTTCCGCACCAGACTTAAGGCTCATATGATTGACATAGCCACATGCCTCTGCTACTGCTCATAGCTTGCCTCCCTCTCCCACACCAACCCTCTCAAAAAGCAAGCCTCCCGAGGAACCCCTCTCAATATCCAGGGCACCCTGGTTCCTCAACCCTATATACTATCTCTTGCATGGGAGGTTGCTCTCCTTCTGAAAACTTCACATCAATTTGCCATGCTTAATACTAAGCCAAGCAGCATTCTAGTTAAGACTGTGTCATGATGATAACCATGTATGTAACAACAAAAGTAAGCCTGTGTAATCCTGTAACAAATTGTTTATCCACTGTTATCATAAATGTATTGTTTTCCGAGGTCGCCCCTGAAAAAGGGAACTTCAGGGCTCAGTGGGCCTACCCGGTCACCAAAATTTAATAAATAAATAAATAAATAAATAAAATGAGGACTGGGGCTAGGAGGACTGCTAGCCACTGGGGAATCCTTTATATTTAATTATTGTTATGTTTCTATTTTATTGAGACATGTACTGTTGGTGTTTGCTTCCCCTATACAACCTTTGCAAGTATGCCGCCTGACCGCCCCATAGCTTGTGGCAAACCTCACTGATGCATCGTCTGTTTGGCACATCACCACAGTTGCCACAAGCTGTGGGACTTTGCTGCCAGGATCCCACCCAATAGAGACTCGGATGCAAAAACCCTGATGCATTGGCAATCAGCGCAGGCTGCAGTTGGTGCAGCTTGCCCCACCCTTTAAGAATCGAGCCCTTGGTCTCTATCTGATCTGAAATGTGATTTGAACGTCATGAATAAAACAAGGATAGAGCATGCTAGTTTGGGAATTTGTTTAAAGTTTGGGAGGTGTGGTGCTCCTGTAGCATGCTCCCTTTGATCACTTGTCAGTTACGTAAATGGAAGCACTTTCCTTTAAAGGAGCCAGTTTAGGCAATGCACTCTATATAAGAGTAGCCATTGCAGGTACTCCATAGTTAAGACCAAACTGTGGGGTTTTACCTTGGTGGCTGGTAGTTTGGCTTGTTCACATTGCAGCTGTAAAATGAAGACTAAGAGAACCCCTTTTCCATGGAGATAAAGGTAGGAAAATAGCCAATTTATGTAAACAATTTTAACTTCACAGATTTACCATTTGAGATGGATGAAGTGGACTCTGTAGTTACTTGCCACAAAACGAGCACTACCACTCATCGGAAATGAGATTTGAACTTTGTGAATAACAAGGGCAGAGTGTGCTAGTTTTGGACTTTAGTCAGTGATTTCCTTGGTAAGCAGAAACGTTTTCCAGACTTACCTTGAAAGCCTTTACTGTCTTCATGTTCACTGTCTCCACTGGTAGGTTGCTGTATAGATGCTTCTAAACCTTTTCCCTGAATTTACTACCTTTGAGTAATACGTTGTGTCCCTGTGTCCTGTTGAAAACACCAGCTCAAACATCTCTGTTCAATCTTGTTGATACAGTCGAGTATGTAGTAAATGGAGATTATAACCCCCCCTAAGCCTCATTTTGTCCAATATAAATATGTTAACAGCTACCAACCTCTCCTTATAACTTTTGTCTTCCATACATAAGATTATTTTGATGGCCCTGCTTTGCACCCTTTTGACTGCCTCAGCATCCTTTTTTTTTTGGGGGGGGGGCAGAACTGTAAGCAATACTCCAGGTGGAAATTGAACAGGGCTTTGTAATGTGGAGGGATTAACCCACAACAGGGTATGGGTTAACTGAGTATTAATCCACACCTGGGGGGTTGGAGTGATGAGGTAAAGCTGAGTACCTTCAACTACCCAGGCGTGGATTAATGTTCAGTAAACCCATACCCTGGAGTGGATTAATCCTCTTATAACATAGATAATGTTATATTAGAGTTTTACCTAAAGAAATAGTAAAATAAAACCCTGTGAACATGCATCTGTGGATATATAAATAAAAAATATATATATATATATATATATATATATTAGGATTAATCAATGGTCAGGTGACCTGTTTGGACGAATCAGAAGACAGTATTTTCAGAACCCATGTTATAAGGCAGAATAACTTCCATCCTTGTTGGTAACTCCCTTTTAATGCACACCAGCATTCTGCAGGCCATCTTGAGATGAGTCACACACTGCCCTCCATGCTTCACCGCTTGTGTGTTATGACCCCCAGGTCCTCTACTGCAGAAACAAGAGTTCTACACAATGTGGAGGCCCCACCTCTGTTTTTCCTCCCCAAGTATACCACTTTGTAATTGGCTGCACTGAATCCAAGACTCCACAAGTCCAACCAAGTACCCACATTACTCAGGCCATCCTGACGTTTATCCCAATCCTCAAGGGAATCCACCACTATGGTCAACTTAGTGTCCTCATCAAAATAAGCGGCACTCAGCTTTCAGATCATTGATAAAAATGTTCAACAGCAGTGGCCCTAGCAACCCTTGAGGGGTGCTGCTGAGTATATCTCTCTACTCAAAGCAGTTTGTTATATACTTTCCAACTAACACAAGATTCTCTGAGGCCCATGAGGTTGGCCACTGGGTGGCAAACATAGGAGCACAATATGAAGAATGTCTGAGGATATCTATGGTAAAGATTCAGCAGATAATCCTACACAAGGGGGAAGGGGAGGGACCAAAGTTAGGTGACATAAGCACCACTGGGAGGGAGGTGGACACCAGTCCATTTAAGGAGGACAGAGTCTTAAAGGAACTCACTAATCTGAAAGTGGACAAGGCGATGGAGTCAGATGGGATATATCCCAGAGTATTAAGAGAACTCAGGGAGGTGCTGGCAACACCACTGACAACCCTGTTCAACAGTTCACTGGAAGCAGGTGTGGTACCAAAGGACTGGGGGGGGGCGAATGTAGTCCATCTCCACAAAAGTGGGAGAAGGGAGGAGGTGGTATATTACAGGCCAGTCAGTGGTGGGGAAACTAATGGAAGCACTTCTAAAATAAAGGTTTGTGATATATCTGAAATCCAACAGAGCACAGGATCTGAGGCAGCATGGATTCATACCGGGAAGATCTTGTCAAACAAATATGATAGATTTCTTTGACTGGGTGACTAGGGAGGTGAATTGGGGGGTAGGGATGTGTCCTACCTGGATTTCAGCAAGGTCTTCAACACTGTCCAATATGAGCTAGTAAACAAGCTGGGCAGCCTGGGAGTGGGTCCCAGGGTGATAAACTGGGTACAAAATGGCTGAGTGATAGGACACAGAGGGTGGTAGTGAACAGAGTTCAATCCAAAGAGAGGGGGGGTGAGCAGCGGGGTCCGACAGCGATCAGTGCTTGGATTAGTCCTCTTTAATGTCTTCATAAGTGACATTGCAGAGATGCTGGAAGGGAAGGTGTGCCTCTTTGCAGACGACACGAAGATCTGCAACAGGGTTGACACTCCAGGAGGGGTATAGAAAATGAGAATGGACCTATGCAAGTTTGAGGAGTGGTCAGGAGTGCAGCAGCTAAAATTCAATGCAAAGAGGTGCAAGGTCATGCACTTGGGGCACAAAAATGCGGGGGAGGAGAAAATGATGGTGGAAGGAGTTACTGACAGCCGCCAAACAGGAAAGGGATCTGGTAGTAATCATATCTGATGATCTAAAGGTTAGCAAACCATGTGAGAAGGTTGTGAGGAGAGCCAGTGGAATGCTGGGGTGCATAGGGAGAGGTATCTCCAGCAAAAGAAAAGAGGTGGTGATGCCATTGTTCAAAACATTGGTGAGACCTCATCTAGAGTACTGTGTCCAGTTCTGGAGGCTGCATCTCCAGAAGGGCATAGAGTAGAAGTGGTTCAGAGAAGGGCAATAAAAATAGTGCAGGGGCTGCACCAAAAGTCATAGGGGCAGAGAGTGGAGGATCTCAATATGTATTCCTGGGAGGAGAGGAGAGAGAGGGGGGATTATGATAGAGACTTTCAAGTACCTAGAGGGTGTAAATAAGGTACAAGAGGGTAGCATCTTTCAAAAAACAAAGATGTTCAATGACAAGGGCCCATGATATGAAGATTGGGGGGGGGGACTTAGGGGTAACGTGAGAAAGTATTTTTTCAAAGAAAGGGTGGTGGATCCATGGAACAACCTCCTGGCAGAGGTTGTAGGGGAAAAAATAGTATGAGAATTCAGAAACACATGGGACAGACATAAAGGAACTCTAGTGATAGGAAAGATAGGGTAAGCCGCAGATCATTCAGGATCTGCAGTATATGAAACAGGTAGGGAAAATGGGCAGACTAGGTGGGACAAGTAGTCCTTATCTGCTGTCAAATTCTATGTTTCTATGTAACTTTTATGCTTTTGCCTGCTTCAGTACTTTTGCATTTAGATTCTCATCATTTAAATGACTCTCCTGCTTTGAACTCATCATGGCTCAAAGAACTGACTACATTTAGCTGACAGACCTTTTGTTCCTGGCTGGCACACTGGCTGTATCCGCTGATGAGTTCTAACAAGAATGAACCACGTGTACTGTATGTGATTTGCTATTGTAGCCTTTGCAGTTTGTGTGTGAATAACTTTGGCATCTTACAGTCTTGCCTAAAGCAAAGCTAGTTTAAAATAATGGTCTGATATCCAAGAAAACATTCAAGATATATTATTCTTATTTTATTTATTTATTTGCTTTTGGTAACGGGTGGGTGCACTAGGCATAGGGATGCTTATTTTCAGGCACAGCCCAGGAGGATACAAGTCAAATACATGAGCAATACAATGTGACGCAGCACATAGAAAGGTCAACAATGGGAAAACAGTCAGAAATACAACAACTTGGCAACTGGGAGATACATAGAGTTAGACAATGTCAAAATGTAAACAATACAGTTAGGAAAAAGTCAAAATATAAACAAGTGCCAACAAGTACAATATTGGTCCAAACAGGAAGGCACAGCAATGTAGCATATATTTCATTATAGTATATGGTTACCCTTTGTCATGTATAAAAATCAGCCTGCTCAAAATCCTTGTTAAGCACATTCTAAACCGTTATGCACATTCTAAAGTGTTGTTATGCACATTCCAAACAGTTATGCACAGTTTAAAGGTCATACAATTTTAAATTTCTCATTTATTCTACACCTAGCTACTTACTAACCACCCAATACCCAACGTCATACCTTTTACCTTTCAAAAGTCTGGAAATTTGATTTTGATATGTGAGTAGAACAAAGAAATGGCAAGATTTTTTGTTTTCACTTCAGTGGGGGGTCTGTCACTCTAGTGTAGAAAAACATATACTATAAAAAATAAAATATGGTCAACCACACACAACTTGGCATGTGTTTCCATCTCGGGGCTCGCTCTCAAGGTTCATATGCTATCATATGCTGTCATCTCAACCTCTCGATGGAAACACAGCCTTGTTGTGTATGTTTGCCCATACATTATTCTCTATATTGTTTTGTATTTATCTCTCTCATTCTTTACTACTGAGGACATTTGCATGAAAACAGAATCTTTGTCCCCCAGACTTCATCTCATCCCTCTGCCCTTCCCTCATAATCCTCTGTATCTGGAATCACAATCTGTTGATGTTGAAATGATTATGATATCACAAACAGAGCATTATGAAGGAAAAGCAGAAGGCTGAGAGGAAATCTGAGGGTCTTGGATCATGTTTTCATACAAATGTTCTCAGTAATAAAGACTGAGGATCTGACATTTGTAGTATAAGCATGGATATGTATGGTAGTATATACTTGGATATATATGGTAGGAAGTGGATTAGAGTTGTAGTTTAAACATATGGGTATTGTAGTCCATTATATATGTAAGTTCATGTCATGCACAGTAAGCTTTTTTCTTTGTGTATGTCCAGTGATGCAAGACCACTATCTCTGAGTAGAATAAAGATGGCCACTGAACTGACACACCATGTATGAGTCTCTTTCTGCACTGACCCACACTATATCACATTGGATATGAGAATACATATAAAATAACTTATACGACTGCAACTGAAGGGTCATGTACACAAATTCATTTTTTTAAATTTAAACTGCTCTGTAAATCTTTCCAGCTTCTTGCATCTATATTCTGTTCGACTGGGCTTCCTTATCTATCCCTCTCTGCCTGGCTACTTAAAGCTGCATAAAATGCTTAAGTGCACCACTCTGGGTACAGATTTATCTAAAGAAGGATAAAACAGAAACAAACGAGCAACTGTGCACTGTTTGGCTACCTTGATGCCTTGAAAAAAGAGAGAACACAGTTGCTAGCAGGGCTCCACGAGGCACATGAATTATGGCTGCAACCTGAAACCTAAAATTCCTTTTGTCCCTCTCGGCTGCTATAGAAACATAGAAACATAGAAACATAGACTTTGACGGCAGATAAGGACCGCTTGGCCCATCTAGTCTGCCCATTTCCCTACCTACAGGATAGGCCACATATCCTAGTTAACCACCAGCCTATTTCTTCCTACAAGAATTGCCTTATATCTGTCCCAGGCATTCTTGAATTCTCCCACAGTTTTAGACCCCACAACCTCCTCAGGAAAGCTGTTCCATGCATCCACTACCCTCTCTGTGAAATAATACTTCCTCACATTGCCCCTGAACCGCCCCCCATCTTTAAATTGTGTCCCCTTGCTCTTGCATGTCTCTTTTTCTGAACGATGCTACCCTCTTGGACTTTGTTGATTCCACGAGGTGACTAAAAGTTTCTATCATGTCCTCCCTCTCCCTTCTTTCCTCAAGGGTATATATATTAAGCTCCTTTAGTCTCTCCTCATATGGCTTCTCTTGCAGACCCTGCACCATTTTAGTTGTCCTCCTCTGGACTGCCTCTATCCTGTCTATGTCCTTGCGAGATGGGGTCTCCAGAACTGGGCCGCAGTACTCCAGATGGCATCACCAACTGTCATTACAGAGGATAACAACTTCCTGTTTCTGCTGCTGATGCCTCTCCCTATGCATCCCAGTATAACCCCAGCCCTCCCTACTGCCTTCTCACATTGCTTACAACCTTAAGGTCACCTGATATGATTACCCCCAGGTCCCTTTCCTTTTGTTGTTGTTACTACCTTCCCCCCTATTGCGTATTCTTCCCCTGGGTTCTTCTTTCCTAGGTGCATTATTTTGCACTTCTTTGCATTGAATCCTAGCTGCCATACTTCTGACCATTCCTCCAACCTTGCCAAGTCCCTTCTCATCCTTTCCACGCTTCCTTGTGTATCGACCCTGTTGCAGATCTTTGTGTCATCTGCAAAGAAGCATACTTTTCCTTCCAGTCCCTCTGCAATGTCACTTATGAAGACATTAAAAGGACTGGACCCAATACTGAACCCTGCAGTACCCACTAGTAACCCCTCTTTCTTCAGAGTGGACTCCATTTACAATTACCTTCTGTGTCCTGTTGTCCAGCCAATGTTTTACCCAGGCTACCACCCTGGGACCCACTCCTAGGCTGGTTAATTTGACTATAATCATTTGTGTGGACTGTGTCAAATGCCTTACTAAAAGTCTAGGTAGGCCATGTCCACAGCCCCTCCCTGGTCTACTACTTTGGTCACCCAGTCAAAGAAATCTATTAGATTCGTCTGACATGACCTTCCACAATGAACCCATGCCTTGGGTCCTGCCCACTGGCCTCTAGGTACTCAACTATTCTTTCCTTCAGAAGTGACTCCATCACTTTCCCTACCACAGAGGTCAAACTGACAGGTCTATAGTTTCCTGCCTCTGTCTTGGTCCCACTTTTGTGAAGGAGAATCACATCCGCCTTCCTCCAGTCCTCGGGTACCACACCATCCTCCCATGATTTATTAAAAAGAGTAGTCAGTGGTTTCACTAGTTCCCCCCTTAATTCTTTTAGAAATCTTGGGTGAATTCCATCAGACCCCATTGCTTTGTCCACCTTCAGTTTTAGGAGTTCTTGCAGAACTATTTCTTCTGTGAAAGGACTGGGATTGATCCCCCTATCAAGAGTGCTTCTGTTAATTGGATTAGGCACTTCTCCCTCCTCTTTTGTGAATACTGAGCAGAAATATTCATTCAGTATCCCTGCTTTTTCACTGTCCCCCTCTGCCCACCCACCATTCATTCTATTCAGCCTCACTATCCCTCCCTTTGTCTTTCTACGCTCGCTGATGTACCTATAAAAGGTTTTATCCCCCTCCTTAACCGAGTTGGCTATCTTTTCCTCAGTTTGGGCCTTTGCTATTCTGACTGCCCTCCTTGATTCCTTCTGCCTTAACTGGTACAGCTCTCTGTCCTGTTCCTTCTGTGTTTCCTTATACTTCCGGAATGCTATTTTTTTCTTCTTGACTTTCACAGCCACCTCTTTTGAGAACCATAGTGGCTTTTCTTTCATTTGATTTGTTTATTTGCTTCACACAAAGGCTTGTTGCCTCTGTGATGGCAGTTTTGATGATTCCCATTGTTGCTCCACACCTCCTTCTAGCCTGTTTGCTAGTGCTTTTCTGAGGCACTCTCCCATCTTGCCAAAGTCAGCCCTCCTGGAGTCAGTACCCTCACTTTTGTATGGCTTGACTCTGTAGCTGAGTTTAACGTGAACCACACTGTTTGATGGTCACTTGTTCCCAGATGGCAACCCACTTCTAGATCTGAGATCCTCTCACTGCCCCCGTTTGAGAGTATAAGGTCTAAGATTGCTCCCTCATGAGTGGGTTCTGAAACTAGCTGTCTGAGGCCTGCCACCTGTAGGGCATCAAGAATGGCCCTGCTCTTGGATGTGGCTGCAGCAAATGTGCTCCAATTAACATCTGGCATATTCAGGTCTCCCATCAACAGTATCTCCCCTTTCTCTGCCATTCTAAGAATGCCTTCTATCATATCCTTGTCCATTCCCTCCCCCTGACATGGGGGTCTGTACACAACCCCTGTGCAGATTGTGATGCCCTTTCCCGTCTCCAAGGTGACACACAGTACCTCCTCTCCTCCCTGTTTACTCTTTTGTTCAGTTGCTTTTATCCCTTCCTTTACATAGAGAGCTACTCTTCCCCCTCTTCTCCCCTGCCTGTCTCTCCTGTAGGTTATGTACCCTGGTATGTTAACATCCCAGTCATGGTTCTCTGTGTACCATGTTTCTGTGACTGCTACGATATCCAGGCATCCCTCTTCCATCAAGGCCACCAGCTTAGGGAGCTTGTTGCCCAGACTACAGGCATTGGTACTCACTTAGTCAAACTGACCATAGCAGTAAAAGCAGCTCAACAGCCTCTTGAGGTACACCAGAGCAATTGCACCACACACTAAGAGAAAAACAAAAAGCCAGAAAGCAACACTTTGTGTGTGTGTGTGTGTGGATACTGCAGCTACACAACACCTTCCCACAGCCAGAATTCATGACTGCAATTGGCAGAGTACCTGAATTTGATGAATCCAAGGAAACATTTGATTTGTATCTAGAGCATTTCCAGTGCTGGCTGAAGGCAAACAAAATAGCAGAAGCTGAACAAGTAGATGTGTGCCTGAAATTTTATAACAACAAATGTAACCCCCCTTTGGGGGCTTACCTGCTGTTTTCCCTGTTTCTCCCACTATTGCAGGTTCTCCCATGTTCTTTTATTCCCCCGAGGTTGTTTCTGCCCTTTCAGGATGTAATTCCTTGGTTATGAGTTGCCAGCAAGCCAGATTCAGCCGGCACTCGCGTATGCGCCAGGGGGTGCTTTGAAGTTGACGACTGCCATTGCAGTCTAAGAACAGGGAGTCATCAGTGATTCTGGTGCCCCTCCGTGTGTCCTTGGGGACCCGAGACCTGAAGGGGATCATGCAGAAGCCTGAACTGGCACTAGAATGGGAGTTTTAACAATGGGGACACTTGGGGGTTATGAATATTAATGAGCAGCCCCATGAATATTGATAAGTGCTGCCTGCCACCTAGGGGCACGGGCCCAGATATTCAAAAGGGTTGTGCACGGTGCAACAGTGTTGTGCCATGCGCAACCTACTGATGCACCCCGACGCAATATTCAAAAGGGAAAAGTGGCTGCACAAATCCCGATGCGCCGGGGTGCATTAGTAATGTATGCAGGCACAGGTGGGGGGGGCGTGCCCATTCATAACCTGCACAGCCCGATATTCAGCCCAGAATGTGCAGAGCCATGTATGCTCAACCCCTACTTGCGCCTGCACAAAGTTAAGCCAAAAAAAAGGAACAAATGATGGCCACCCACAGGTGAGCTGCCACATTGTAGGCTGCAACAGGGCAGCTGCCACCTGTGGGTGGCCACCCAAGTTCCTGCCACACCTGGCGTCACCCACCCATGCCCCATCACAGGCATCTGTTCAAATAACCCCCCCAATATCCCTGGTGGTCCAGTGGGCTGCTATGTGCCTGATCGCAGGCATGTGTTATAATAAAAAAGAAATCCTCGTCCAAAAGCCCTGGTGGTCCAGTGGACCACTATGTGCCCGATCGTGGGCATGTGTTATAATAAAAAAGAAATCCTCATCCAATAGCCCTGGTGGTCCAGTGGACCGATTGCTGCCCAATCGCAGGCATCTGTTGAAATAACCCCCCCCGGCCAATATCTCTGGTGGTCCAGTGGACCGCACTCTGCCCGATCGTGGGCATCTGTAAAACATACAACGTCATATTACCCTGGTGGTCTAGGGTTCCCCCCTCCCCACCAGCCCACTGATCCCCACTGCCCTGCCCCCCGGTCAGCCGGCAGGCGGTAGCACCCCTCCTGCCTGCCGGCCCACCACCCGACACCTCGGTAGGGCTGCACACCCATTGATTCATAGCGTGAGCCAATAGGTATGCAGCCCATACTGTACTACACATTCCAGATATGTGAATGAAATCATTCACATATGTAGAATGTGTAGTATGGTATGGCTGCACGCCCATTGGCTCACGCCGTAGAACCAGTGGGCGTGCAGCCCTTCCGAGGTGTGCGGGGCCGGCAGGCGGTGGTGCTGCCGCCCACCGCTGACCGGGGAGCGGGTCGGTGGGCTCAGTGGGCGGGTGGAAGTGGCACCCTAGACCACCAGGTAATAGGACGCTAGTATGCTTCATAGATGCCCGCGATCGGCAGAGTGCAATCCACTGACCACCAGGATATTGGCCGGGGTTATTTCAACAGATGCCCGCGATCGGCAGCAATCGTCCACTGGACCACCAGGGCTATTGGACGAGGATTTCTTTTTTATTATAACACACGCCCGTGATCGGGCACATAGCGGTCCACTGGACCACCAGGGATATTGGACGAGGATTTCTTTTTTATTATAACACATGCCCGTGATCGGGCACATAGCGGTCCACTGGACCACCATGGATATTGGACGTGGAAGTCTTTTTTTAGACAAATGCCCGTGATTGGACTGCAGGGGTCGTCGGCCCCGATGGCTGCTGCCTGGCAGGCGCCAGGCGCAGTCGTCGGGATCAGCACTGCATGCTAATGGGATTCAAATGGGGCCATAATGACATGCAAATGGCCCCATGTGTGCCTTGCATAAATTGTGTCCCCATTTGCATGTCCCCTTTTGAATATCGCAGGTGCTGTGAATGGCGCAATGGCACTTGCACTAGCACATCTCCATGCTCCACTCTGGCCACTTGCACTGGCGCAGTGCCACTGCACCATGCACAGTAGGGGTGGCCAGGGTGTGATATTCAAAGCTGCTGAGCCAAAGCGCAGCTCCGTTGAATATCGCCCAGGCCACACCCCTGCGCAGCCAAGTTGAGCTGCGCCCAGGCTTGTGCTACAGCCTGGCGCAGTTTGAATATCCGGGCCATGGTGTTTTGGTGGCAACAACAACTAAATTTCTGGGAGCATCTTAACCAGACTGGGTTTGCTTGACAGAGGTCAGTTGAGGTTATATTCTGGTGGTGTGTCTGTGAAGATACCGGGTAGTGTTGGGCTACACCAGACTTGTGAAGGGATTAAACTGTGTGGGACTCCAGGTAAACAAATGGGAGCTGATATGTTGGTGACACATCCCCAAATCTGCAGCCAATCAGAGATCTAGGCAGCCAAACTGGACTCACAGAGACTCCTGGGAAAATGATGGGACTAATTCAGGCACCCAGATCATGCCCCAATAAACAAACAGGAAATATTGATCACTATGATTATTGATTATTGTAAGGCTTCAACAGCCAATCAGAACACTTGATTTTCAGCTGAAACAGTGTAGACTTTTGGGACTTCTTCAGTCTGTTCCCGGGCTCTGTGCAAGCTAGGACTGTTCTGTGAGAGTGGACCTTGAGCTACAGGGGCTTCCCCAGGACCCCCAATTGGAGATTTGTCTGTTAGTAGAAGTGGACTGGAAAGTGAGAAGAAAGAAGAGAGACTGAGCTGAGATTCTGATTCCCCAGGTACTTGCTGCTGGACTGATTGAGAAGGGGAAAGAGAGAAAGAGAGAAAGAGAGTGAACTGTGATTCCCCAGATGTGGAGAAGTTGCTTGCTATTAATGGGGGAGATTGAATGCTGCAGAAACTTTGCATTGGGAAGCTGGACTTACTGAGAAGACTGCGCGGATTATGAGAGTGCCACCATCAGGGCTGAGGAGTCATTTGCTTGTGTGGGACTGTAAAAGAAATTCTGAAGAGGCAGAGCTTCTCTGGTCATCGGGGTGCTAGCTGAAGGCTGTGTGTGTGTCCTGTTTGAACTGGTTAACATGGCTGAGAGCTGAGGCCTAGCTGCAGCTGAAGAAAGGTTGGGAACACTACTAAACTGGAAAGTGTGGACTTGCGCCGGGGGTTGTTGTTATTGAGTTCTCCCTGCTGAATTGCACTTGCACTTATTAAAATGGAGGCTAGCATCCCACAGATTGGCACTGGACTTTATTGGAGCGACTGCCTAAATACATTCCTTGCTGAGAACTTAGTGCAGGGACTGCAGGAGGACTCCACCATCTGGGAGCCCTCACTCAGAGCCAAGTAGGGAACTTACTAACCCCTTCCAAGTGGGACTCACTGTCTCAGGAGGTAAATGGAGCTTGCTCAGGTGCTAGGGCTCCTGCGACCTATCAGAGAAGATGGGTTGTGGAGCCACTTCTGGGTCTGGGCCTTCTGGAGCTGGTGTTGTCCTGTCACAGTGCTCTGCAATGGGCCAGAAGCGGATGAAGGTGGCAGACAGTCAGAATTACAATCAAGGTGACCAGCTACGAGATCCTCGAGCAAGTTCCATCCAGTCAGAGGGATCCTGGGCAGTCTGTTTCTGTTTGCTGCACTAACTCAGGGAGCTCCATTTTCCCCGGTGCTGAGATCAACAAACTGAGTACCCAGGACCAGGTTCCTGGGAGGATAAAGGGAAATTTGTGTGTTTTCCAAAATCTAAAGTTTTCTAAATTTTCAGGGCCCCAACAGCTAGGCAACCCATGGCACCAATCAGGTCTGCACCTAGTGGGTACCCCTAGGGACAGTTCAGAGACACTGGTACCAGTGGGGGAAGGCTTGGCCTGCGGGCCCTCCTGCTATGCTGTTGCATATCTCACTAATCTTCCTTTTTCCTTCACAGCTACCCTATGTCCTGGCATCACTTCCCCTACTCCTTACCCCCCTAAAAAAAAGATGTGAATTTGTTTGCTGAAACTGCTGTCTTCGCTCTTCCCTCTTTAACCCAGACTCCTCAAGCCTCCCTATGAGGACACCCCCCACACGAACTCTTTCAGTTTTACCCCAGTCACCTTCAAACAGGTGGAAGACCTGTTTCTCACCCTTGATGCTACTAAATGTGCCGGAGCTGATTAAATTGACCCCTGTTTCTTAAAACTTGGGTACCGCATGTGCTGACCACCCCAATCACTCACCTTTTTAATGAGTCTCTCAATGAAAGGGTCATCCCCCATGATTGGAAAATAGCCCATGTCGTCCCGCTTTTCAAATCAGGTGACTCAAGCAACCTGAACAATTACAGGCCTATATCCTTTCTACCAACTCTGTCTAAGCTATTTGAAAAATTAGTTAATTCACAAATCAGAGATTACCTTGAGACACATAACCTGCTAAACTCTCTTCAGTCTAGTTTCAGTTCAGACCCAATAATAGCACCATTACTGCACTTGCCAAGGTAACTAACAATTGGCAAACAGCACTTGACGCTAAGAACCATATCTGTGCCCTATTTTTAGATTTATGCAAAGCATTTGATACAGTTGATAACGACCTTCTCCTGCATATGTTACGTAATATTGGCCTTGACAATTCCTTCCTGAAATGGTTTACCTCTTACTTAATAGGCAGACAGCAGCAGGTAAAAGCACAATGCGATCTTTCCTCACTTAAGTCTCTTATGAGAGGTGTCCCACAGGGTTCTATATTGGGGCCTCTGCTATTTGCAATCTACATAAACGATATCAACCTTAACATTTCCTCAGCTAACATACATCTATTTGCAGATGACACCATACTTTATATAGCAAACTCTTTCTTTGACATGGCCTGCTCAAACCTTTAAGAAGAATTCCGCCTGTTGCAGCAAAACCTACTTCATCTCAAACTGCTGCTTAATGCAAAACAAACTAAAGTTATGTTCCTTTCTCTCCCATGCAGCCACAGTTGGCACCATCCCTTTAGGAGTTAGGCCCCAAATCACTACCATCCTGGGGGAATCTCTAGAGCCAGTAAAAAAGTTCAAATACCTAGGCTTCTGGACTGGCAGTAGGCTTTCCTTTACCCTTCACATTGATGAACTAGCCAAAAAACTTAAACAGAGGTTAGGCATATTTTACAGGATCAAGCACCTTCTTACATATGAGGCTAAAATAAGATTAGTGCAATCAACATTTCTGCCTCTCCTGGACTATGGTGACATTCTCTACAGGAACTGCCCTGTTGCCCCCCTTTCCAAACTCGACACTCTGTACCATGCAGCCCTTAGATTTATCACTAACTCTTCCTATAATACCCACCATTGCTCTCTCTATGCCACACTTGGTTGGCATTCCTTAAACACCAGGAGACTGAAAAATGCTGCCATATGGGCCTACAGAGCTATAACAGGCAAGCTTCCCAAGTACGTCTCCAAGCTCCTAGTCTACTCCACAGGATCTTACTCCCTGAGAAGATACTCCTGTATCACACTTGACATCCCTAAGACCTCAACTCGGTAGGGCTCTTCTTCTCTAAGTTATGCCCTTCCCTCTATTTGGAATAGAATCCAGAAATCCCTAAAACTCTCACAAATAGTCAACATGCCAACCTTTAAAGTGCTGCTCAGCAACCTATTAAATGAAACCTGTCAATGCTTCAAGCCCTAAACTCTCACTTGTTTCTCCCCACCACTGCTCGTTCTGTTCTCCCCCTCCTTGCCCTTCACCTTTATGAAATGTGTATATATATATATTTATACAACGTATGTTGTCAGATAAATGAGAGTATAAAACATGATATCTCACATGGGCCGTGAAGATAACATTGTTATCTTCATGTTCCTATACGTCATATGTTATCTCACGTTCCTATACATCATATTTAATGTTTGTTACTTGCGTTTCATTTTCTTTATTACAGGATCAGCGCTAGTGACGACAGGTTATTGGTAATGCTTTAAGAATGTTCGGTTCGTATTTCTGTATTTTTCGTTGGTTGTGTGCCACTGCATTGATAGCCGAAATGGTAGTCATCAGCAAATGAAGCGCCGAAATGCAACAGACGCCAAGGCCATTTTACTGTTGAAAAGCTGTCGCTCTCGGTCACTGCTGCTGCACTGTGTGCAGTTTGAAGTCTTTTTACAACCAACTACAGAAAAAATTACAGGAAATTTAACTTACTGAACCCAGGGCACATTCTTAAAAACATTTACCAATGTACAAATCAATCACTGTCTATAGCCCAGGTCACGCCACAATTCTAGGGAAAGTGAAACTACTCAGAGTGGCAGGATCAAACCAGATAACCATGTAAATGTCACTTTTTCTCAAAATAATAGCAGGATCAACCAGATATTTTTACTAACTTTAAACTGACAGGATCAACAGATATTTAAAACCCTATATAATCTATTATGTTGGGAAGCATGGAGCCCTGTGTGTGTGGGGGCATGGCATGATAAACCAGATAATGCTTCTTAAAAACTAACCATAAATAGCAGAATCCACCAAATATTTCTTAAGCAATAAATGACATCTGCTGTTTTGCGCGTTTTCTGTAAAGGGGGTTGTATTGCTAGGGCCATCACCTTTATGTCACCCATTGCATTGAGAGGAGCACGTGGTGAGTTGTGTTGGGGGCAGGGGCAAAGCACGTTGTATAAACCGAATATGACATGGCCCGACTGAAGATATCATGTTATCTTCACTCGGGGCCAGTGACATCAAGATATCTCATAGTGGCTTCGTCACTCGTGAGATATCATGATATCACTGGCCTCTGTGAAGATAAATATGATATCTTCAGTCGGCCATCATATCCTATATATATATATATATATATATATATATATATATATATATATATATATATATATATATATATATATATATATATATGTATATATATAGTAAATTTTTGTATAGACATGTTTTATTGCTTCTGTAAAAATGTGTCTGTATGTGTTTTTATTTACTGGATAGTTTTTTGTTACAGTATCGTGTTCCTTATTACTGTATTGTCCACCCAGAACCACTTTGCAAATTAGTTCTTCTCAATAGTGTTTCTCCTGGTAAAATAAAGATTGATTAATTGATTGATTGATTGCTGTGTTAGTGAGACTCATTCCATGCATTTACTGTTCATATTTATGGTTTATGATGGAAAAAAGTATTCAGGGACTCATTGTGCAGAGTGGCTGGTTGGGGAGATGGGTAGGTACAGTATCCGAGGGGGCTGTACCAAGCAGATATATGGCCCACTGATACTTTACTCTGGGTGGAGGCACCACGCTATTATCAATATTTCTGGGAATGAACCCCCAATTGTCATCGTAGCAGGACCCACGCCCCTTGCCTGGTATCAGAGACAACTGGCAAGGGGGGGTAGCCCACTGCATACGGCACCAGGGCTACACAGATTTATGCACTTCTATGGAATTTAACAGCCCCTGCTGACATCTTGACACTGACATATGAGCAAGTCACTGAGGCACTTGCCAAGCATTTCAAACCCCAGCCCCTTCTCATTGCTGAACGGTACACCTTCTACCATCACAACCAAGAGGAAGGGGGGGTCTAATGCTGACTACATCATTGCATTAAAGAGTCTAGCATGCACTTGTGAGTTTGGCCAGTCCCTGGATGATTCCCTCTGGGATCCCTTTGTCTGCAGTCTGAGCAGGGAAGCTTACAGGAAAAAGCTTTTGCAAGAAAAAAAAATGGACTTCAAGACAGCTTGTGACATTGCAGTCGCTATGGAGCTTGCTCAGAAAGGCTCCCAAGCACTGGCAGGACATTCTGAACCCCAAAGAAGTGACTTTCATAAGGTTACCCATACCCTAGAACAAAAGGGATATGCCACACCACACAGTAGTCCAGCACACGTTTGTCAGTAACCCCAAGCATTTAGGAAGTCAGCACCACAGGGCACTTCTGCAAAGTCAAAACCATGTTACCATTGTGGCTGTAACCACCATCAAAGCACATGCCACTCTTGACACGAGAAATGCCACAGTTGCGGAAAAGTGGGTCAGATACAAAGGGTGTGCAAAAGTACATCATGGACAGCTACTGCACAGTATGTCACAGATGGCACTGCAACCACTGAAAAACACAAGATGAGGCTTTGCGCCTGCTCATGGTCTATGTAACACAGGCAACAGGAAAGGAAATTTACCTCCAGCTTGAGCTAGCAGGCAACCCAGTGAGCATGCAGCTAGACACTGGAGCCTCAGTATCTCTTGTACCAGAGAACATCTACAGAGAGAAACTTTAGCAGTGCCCATTGATACCATCATGTATTCAGCTCTCAACTTACATGGGAGAGCAAATCCACGTGTTTGGGAAAATCCAAGTGCCAGTCACCTACGAGGGAGGAATGTGGACCTTGCCTCTGGTGGTGGTAAAAGGAGAGAGACTTGCATTACTAGGCAGAGACTGGCTCATGCAGGTCAAATTGAACTGGGAAAAAATCTTCAGTTTAAATACTGTGACCAAAGCACTGCAAGATGCGATAAAGAAAGTACTGGACAAACATGGTCCTATTTTCCAGGATGGTTATGGCACAATCTGGGAGTTCAAGACAAAGATCCAAGTGCAACCGGGAGCCATTCCAATTTTCCACAAGATTCAACCAGTACTGTATGCTTTATGGGAAGCAGTAGAGAAGGAACTGGGCCATCTCGAAAGCCAGGGTTTCATCTCACTAGTAGAGAGGAGCGACTGGGCTGCCCCTATTGTTCTGATACCGAAACACAACTGTAGAGGGGTTGTGGGATAATAGATGGACCAGACACCGAACTTCAAGTTTAACACACAATCTCTGTATGATGTTTATTCAGAATACAGAAAATAAGCTTCAACAATAGCATATTTCTTCTTCAGTACATCAGTTTGCAGCAATAGACTATGTATGTCCTTTCTCTGCACTTAGCCAGCACCTGCTGACACTGATCTCTGATCTAACCACTTTTTAGTGAAAACCCTTCATCCCTATGTGGGCCCCATTTGCTTGGGTAGTGGGGGCTCAAAAAGAAAAAAAAACAAGCTAAAGACAAAGAACCTCAATGTATAATCATTTAGAAAAGGGTTACCCCAAAGGGCATTGGCAACAAATCAAGTTTCAAAGAAATACAGCATCATACATACTTCCATAATGCAAAGCATCATGAGATATATGTAAATCACCATGACATTTCAGACTTGTTCAGTTTACAGCAATTTACATGCATTGTAAATAGCACAACTAACTTACTTTTTATAATAGTCACCTAGTACTTTTTATCATTATCAAAAACACCTAATGCCATGGTATTTTCAACATTTACAGGTTTTATAAACATAAGATATATACATAAAGGTATTTTATGACATAGTAGTGCTATTACATACTAAATCCAACAACGATAAACACAGCCTGTTGTTTTATATATGCTTGGAGGTCACCACAATAATCTCCCTGTACGAGGACCTGAGCAGGAAAAGGAAAATTAAAGAGAACACTATAGCATAGCCAAGAAAGGGAAGGGGTGTGCCCATAGGTGGCCAACCTTATGGACTAGAAATTGTAAAGAATAGAATAGACTAAGAAATATAAGAACTGTTGCAACAGATTTAAGAAAAGGTAGGTTCTCAAGAGTGGCAGGCGCTTCCTGTCACATATCCCCCACCTTAAGAGGGAAGCAGTTATTGCAGACTGCTTACCACCTTCCTGTCCCAGGAAGGGATGGAGCTTCTACCCATCCATCTTCAGAAGCTCTGTCTCATGGTCCCTAGTATTAATGATAAACATTCTATCATAAACATAGTAGATATCATTATTCTTTACCCTGAGACATTAACACAATTCACAGTACAGACTAACAGTATCTTTCCTGAACTCTCTCCTTTTAGGGAAATTATGCCATATTTCTTAACCAAAAAATCTGGATGGCTGTAAAGTCCAGTACCATAGAAAGACTTTCTCTGGGGTGAGTAATTACCTGCTCCAACCCCACCAGACATGACAGTTTTAAACAGGGGCCCAGTCCTAGGTTCAACCCCTCTACATAAACCCACTATGTCTCTTGATTAATTTCACTTGCTACAGATACAGACACCTGAGGGTAGACACTCATTGGGTGTTATCCCAACACAGGTTCCAATCCATTTTCCACCCACCTCCTCCTTGGTAGGTTTTCCCTCAGAAAAGAATAAAACACATGTACCACATCAGACTCCTTGTCTGCCCTTGGGTACCTCTTTCTTTGACATCAGGCCCACCCCCTGACCAGACATGTTACACTTTTGCCTACAGAAAGGGACCTTTGCAGAGCCACATCTGGCCTTGCCTGCAACTAACTTGACCCCTCTGTCTTACATAAAGTGTCTGCGGGAATATGGAATGAGCAACAGTAGCTTCTATTCTCCTATTTCAACCTTTTATAACCTATGACCCCAAATCCTTGGTCATCTTATCCCCAGGCAGGTCTCTACAGAAACCTACAGGAAGCCAAGGAACCTCCCATGCTGAATACCCTGCAATGTTAAACAGCTGGTTCCTAAACCTTTTAACTTTGGAGTGTCTTAATAAACATCCTTTTAATCATTGTGCTGTTTTCAGCCATCGGTTACCATCTAGTACCTTGTGACCTGTGTGAGAGTTTTCCCTTTTTCCAAGGGTGCCATTTTTTTTCTTTAATGACCTCTACCCTCCTTAACTTTAACATAAAGTAACAGTTTGGCAACAATAGCATTTTTAGCATGCAGTATATCAAGTCAATACTGTTAATAGTTGTAACTACATCAATACAAGAAAAAGTCCCTTCAGCCTCATGGGCTTCTTCTTGCTTGCTTGGAGTCTTCAACCTCAGCACAATATCACTAGGCACAGTCTTACCTGGGATCTCACATTCAAGTTCCATACTTGCATCTCCGACCTCCAACAGGTAACATCCTGGGAACACAGGAAACAAAGGAATATCCTGCTCAGTCAGGGTGTCCTCCTCAAACTGAGCCCACAAAAAATCCTCCTCTGACTCTTTATCCAAACTCTCCAGCAGAGAACTCTCATGCACCTATCAATAGTGTTCCACCTCTCTGCATAGTCAGTCTGCCACCAGCCATTGCCCACTCATCCAGTGGATCTTCCTCATCAGGGACTCCACCTCCTGGGTGGTGTTGCTCGCACCTCCATTCTGCCTTGACCTGCATCTCTTCACCATCTTCATGCTTGGCCTTCTTCTAAGCTCCCATGTCCAGTCCAGGCTGCAGCTTCTCTCCGTCTGTCAGACATGGTTCTGGTCAGAACTCTACGGACTTTCTTCTCGGGGTTTCTACTCCAGCAACTCCTGCTGCATCAGTCCACCTGGGATATCTGGGTGATATCCACCAGAAAATGTCCCTCTTCAGCCAGACCAAATGCTTCCAGCAAGTTATCCCACTTCTAACACCAAGTCTGTGGAGGGGTTGTGGGATATCAGATGGACCAGACATTGAACTACAGTTTCAACACACAATCTCTGTGCGATATTTATTCAGAATATAGGAAATAAGCTTCAGCAATAGCATATTCCTTCTTCAGTATGTCAGTTTGCAGCAACAGACTATGAATGTCCTATCTCTGCACTTAGCCAGCACCTATTGACACTGATCTCTGATCTAACTGCTTTTCAGTGAAAACCCTTCATCCCTATGTGGGCCCCGTTTGCTTGGGTAGTGGGGGCTCAAAAGAAAAAAAAAACAAGCTAAAGACAAAGAACCTCAATGCATAATCATTGAGAAAATTGTTACCCCAAAGGGCATTGGCAACAAATCAAGTTTCAAAGAAATACAACATCATACATACTTCCATAATGCAAAGCATCATGGGATATATGCAAATCACCATGAAATTTCAGACTTGTTCAGTTTACAGCACTTTACATGCATTTTAAATAGTACAACTAACTTAATTTTTATAATAGTCACCTAGTACTTCTTACCATTATCAAAAACACCTAGTGCATGGTATTTTCGACATTTACAGGTTTCATAAACATAAGGTATATTCATAAAGGTATTTTATGACATAGTGGTGCTATTACATACTAAATCCAACAACAATAAACACAACCTGTTATTTTACATATGCTTTGAGGTCACCACAATAGCCTCCCTGTATGAGGACCTGAGAGGGAAAAGGAAAATTAAAGAGAACACTATCGCATAGTCAAGACAGGGAAGGGAAGGAGGTGCCCATAGGTGGCCAACCTTATGGACTAGATATTGTAAAGGATAGAATAGACTAAGAAATAGAAGAACTGTTGCAACAGATTTAAGAAAAAGTCGGTCCTCAAGAGTGACAAGAGCTTCCTGTCACAACACCAAAGCAGTGAGGATGTGTGGTGACTACAAGGTTAAAGTGAGCCATTGTATACCGCAAGATCTATACCCATTACCCAATGCAGAGGACTTGTTTGCTACAGTCTCAGGGAGCAAGTTCTTTAGCAAGTTGGACATATCTTTTGCATACCAGTAATTGGAACTGGAACCAGAGTCGGAACCATTTCTAACCATCAACACCCAAAAGGGACTTTACCTGTATCACCACTTGGCATATGGAGTTTCCACAGCACCAGCAAATTTTCAGATCACAGTGGACCAGATACTGCATGGACTGGACCATGTAGTATGCTTTATGGATGATATCTTGGTAATAGCATCCGCAGTGGAAGAGCATCTCACAATCCTGGACCAAGTTCTGACCAGACTGCAACGGTGTGGACTGAGAGTAAAGCTAGCAAAATGCCAATTTCTGCAAAATTCTGCTAAGTACCTACAGTAGCTCACCGAATCAATGCTCAAGGCCTACACCAAACAGACAGCAAGGTGTATGCTATAGTCAAGGCACCTGCACCAACAAATGTGACAGAGTTAAGATCATACTTAAGCCTCTTGAACTACTATGGACAGTTCCTAACCTCAGGGCATGATTAATGCATATGAAACATAGGCACTAGCCTGGGGGGCAACAATCCCCCAAATATATTTTCTACATACCCATTTCTTTGTGCTGACTGTTTTTGTAATTAACTTGACTGCTGAATAAGATGAACAAGGCAGAAGCTGAACTGTGGTGGGAATCTCACCTCCCTGATTAGGTGTTAAGTACAGCTGATAGCTTCAGAGGCTGCAGCCAGACTAACCTTTAAGGTGTAAACAGGCCCTTTTCCTTTGCTTTGTCTGCTTGAATGTGAAGCTCACCTCCCTGATTAGGTGTTAAGTATAGGAAATAGCTTTTTGGAGCTCCAGCCAGACTCTCATTTAAGGTGAAAATAGGCCCTTTTCCTTTGCTTTGTCTCCCACCCCCTGGTATCCTAAGTGGGAAGAAGTAGCTAGAAAGATCCCTGCCCCCCAACTAGTGTTCCTGATAGGGACAGTGACCAGCGAAATTCTTAAATTGAGGCCCCCTGCAGTAGTTTGCCAACTATTTGTCTCATCTGTTGTGCATTTGGGGAACCCTATCATTCATACTGGAAGGATCAGAGAGCCAGTAGAGCCTGCTTATCAGAGAGCCTGTTCTAAGTGTCAGCAGTGTCAGTGGCTCAGTAGGTAGCACACTCGCCTCTGAGGCTGGGAGATCAGAGGACTGTGGGTTCAGTTCCCATATCTGGCACTTGGGTTAATATCCCAGTACTGACACTGTAGTGCAGCATGAGAGGGGTGCTGCACTTTTGAGGTGCCGTCTTTCAGATGAGATGTTAAACTGAGGTCCCATCTGCCTGGATTGGTGGTAGTTCAGGTGGATGTTAAAGATCCCATGGCACTTATCGAAAACAGTAGGGAAATTTCCCCGGTGTCCTGGCCAAATTTCCCTCATTCACTAAAAAAAAAAATACCACCAACAGCTTAATCTGGTTCAAGGTCAGTTGGCATTCATCTGTATCCCCCTCACCCTGGTCGTGACTGAAAATAGGCAGGATTTGTCTAGTGCACTTACCTGGTCAACAAAACCTAAATAAATAAATAAGTTCCAGATGTTTCTCATTAGCACATGGATGTTCTGTGACATGCCATTGCCCTGTGTCACATAGTATGCAGACAGAGGTTGTGGTTCACAAATCCAAGTATTCCGAGTCTACATGTTTTCCAGGTTCTTGGCTTGGAGTTGTAACTACTAGGCTATACTTCCAAATGTTTTAATTAATTTTTACACTCTTTGACTTGAATTGGATTATCATTGTTAAATACAACTCTCTTATCAGGGGAAAATTAGTAGGAGGGTTCATGGTTGAGTTTTGGCTGGGGCGATGAGTGTAATGAAAATGATCATCAACATTATGAAAAAAAGAATAAATGGGGCTGAATTTTCTAAGAACTTTCACAGAAGGCTACTGAACAAACTAAACAGCCCTGGGGTAGGACCAAAGGTAGTTAGATGGGTGAGAAACTGTCTGGAAGGTAGAAGTAAGAGGGTTGTGGTAAATGGTATGCACTCAGGGGAAGGCAAAGTGACTAGAGGGGTGCCACAGGGGTCAGGGCTAGGTCCAGTACTCTTCAATATATTTATCTGCAATATTGCTGAAGGGCTGGTAGGGAAGGTGTGTCTGTTTATGGATGATACCAAAGTTTGCAACAGGGTGGACATTCCATGGGGTGAAGCAAATGAGGGAGGATCTTAGCAAACTGGAAGACTGGTCAAGAGCCTTGGAACTGGGCTTAAATGCAAAGAAGTGCAAGATCATGCAACTGGGTCACAGGAACCCTGCGGATAAATACCATCGGGGGGATAGGGAACTGATGGTCACAATATAGGAACGGAACCTGGAGTAATTATTTTTAAAGACCTGAAGGTGGCTAAACAGTGTGACAAGGTGGTAGGGAAAGCCAGCAGGATGCTGGGGTGCATAGGTAGAGGAATCACCAGCAGAAGAAGCGAAGTCATAAAGTTGGTGAGACCTCACTTTGAGTACTGTGTACAGTTCTGGTAGCCCTGCCTCTGAAAAGACATAGACAAGGTTTAAGGGATTTAAAGGAAGGCAACCAAGATGGTGCATGCTCTGCACCTAAAGGCCTATGAGGACAGACTCTGGGAATTAAATATGTACTTTCTGGAAGAGAGGAGGGAGAGGGGAGACATGATAGAGATATATAAATATCTCACGGGTGTGAACACAGTATAGGAAGGGAGTATTTTCCAGAGAAACACTTGCACAAGAACCAGGGGGTCACACAATGAAACTGGGGGGGGGGACTGAGGGGGAATGTCAGAAAGTTTTTCTTAATGGACAGCTTGGAACAGATTCCCAGTGGAAGTGGTGGAAGCTAAAATGATCACAGGCTTCAAAAACATGTGGAATAGGCATAAAGGAATCCTAGCACCAAGGCAAACATGGGGAAAATCTGAGGACTTACAGGGGGCTAAGGAGGGGATATAGACAGGATTAACAGGGTGGACTTGGTGGGCCAGATGGTCCTTATCCACTGACAACTTCTATGAGAGAGGGGTGCAGAGGGTAGGAATTTTGATTTGTATTCTGTTGTCCATATCTCTTACAAACTGTATCCTAGCATGAGATACAGTTTGCATATAAATGGTTTCCCAAGGTGCTTACAGTTTGTGGCAGGGTCCCTTTGTGGCAAAGGGGCATAGTCACGGCAAGAGAAGTTCCCAGATTTCTCTTGGGCCTAGGGCTCCAGGTTACCTTAATCTGGCCCTGCCTAGCCCATCTGTCTACATTGTTGCAACCACTCCATGACTTGCTACAGAAGAAAAGCTCAATGGAATTGGTCACTACAGTGTGAGAAAGCATTCCAGGCTTGCAAGAAATGTCTTCTAGGCAGCAAATGGTTAGCGCACTATGACCCAGCCAAACCTCTGAGGCTGGCATACGCTGTGTCATCATATGGAGTGGGGGCTGTCATCTCTTATGTGTTACCTTCTGGAGAGGAACATCCAATCACTTTTGCTTCCAGGACATTGTCCCCACATGAAAGAAACTATGCTCAGATCGAGAAAGGAGCTTTGAGGATAATTTTTGGTGTCAAGAAGTTCCATAAATACTTGTACAGATGGAAATTCACTCTGCTAAAAGATCACAAGCCTCTACTGGCAATTCTGGGGCCAAAGGCCACAATACCAACTCTTGTAGCACTCCGGATGCAGCGATGGGCCCTGATTTTGTTGGCATATGACTATGACATTGAATACAGACGTTCTCAAGATCATGCAAATGCAGATGCATTGTCGAGACTACGATGCAAGGATGTTACCATGAAGGAACACAATGTGACAGTATTCCATCTTTCACATTTCGAGGACTTACCCATTGCTTCACAGGATGTTGCGGCAGAGACACGGTGAGATCCTGTCCTCTCTAAAGTCCTAGATTTTGCCCTAAATGGTTGGCCTAACTTCATGAAAGACCCACCCCTCTGACCTTTCTTAGACAAGAAGGACCAGTTGTCCACAGAGCAAGGCTATGTTCTGTAGGGAGCTCGAGTTGTGATACCTCCAAAGTTCTGCAAGAGGTTACTTTTTGACTTACATGACCGTCATCCCGGAATTTCCTGAATGAAGGTATTGGCCTGAGGATACCTCTAGTGGCCAGGACTTGATCAAGATATCCAACATCTTGTCAACCAATGTGCCCATGTATGGCTGTCTGCAACCAATCTGCTACCGCACCCCTGCATCCTTGGTCCTGGGCTACCACACCATGGGACCGCATCCATGTCGACTATGCTGAGGTGGACAAACAACACTTCATGGTAGTAACTAATGTCCACTCCAAATGGTTGGAAGTGCTGCCTACACAAATCACAACTACTGAAAAGACTACAGACCTTTTGAGACAACGTTTCACCTCTTATGGCCTACCATGGGAGTTTGTGTTGGACAATGGTCCCCAGTTTTCTTTCCATAACTTCAAACTGTTTCTAAAGCAGAATGACATACGACATATTTTGACTCCACATTTTGACTCCACCTTACTATCCAGCATCAAATGGTGCAGCTGAAAGAGCTGCACAGACATTCAAAAAAGCTTGGAATAAACCAGATTCATGGCAAGCACCTAACACCCAAAGGTTGGCTCATTTTCTGTTTGCTTACAGAAACTCTCCTCACACAGTCACAGAGTGAACACCTGCTGAACTGTTCCTAAAACGTCAGCCTCATACCCGTTTGTCATTGCTCAAGCTAGACTTGGCTGACACTGTCACAAAGCATCGACTATTTATTTATTTATTTAATTTTATTTATTAAATTATCGGATTAAAACCTTTGAGCTGAAAGCTCTTCACATAGGTCCCACGACTGGGATTACACAAGTAGAAAAACAATATGCTGCCAGAAGGCAGAAAGTACATTGACAAGATTACAGTAGGTTAAGGTTAAAACAAGGCAAATCACAGCTAACATAAAGAACTAAAGTGAACAAGTATAAGTGGCACTGCACAATGTATGCCATGGAGCAAAATGCATATACAAATTTGGAAGACAATCGGAGCCTGAACTACTACAAAAGGAGAAAAGAGAGGATCAGCCCATGAGGTCTAGTCAAATTGGGTGCAAGGGAGGTGTAAGGTGAAGAGGATAGGAAGGGCATGGAGGAGGTGAGACGGAGTGGGTAAAAAGTGGGTGAAATTTAAGGGAGGCAGGTAGAAGTGCATCAGGGACAGTTCAACAAGGAGAGAGGCTATAGCCAGCAAGTTTTAAGTGCCAAAAACAACAAAGGATAGGATTGGTTAGTGGAAGCAGTCACAGCTGGCATTTGTTACTAGTTGTTGTCTGAGCTTCCATTTAAATGAACACAGTGTGGCTGCAGAGGATAATGTGAAGGGAATTAAACCCGAGCGGAGCTCACGAGCAAATGACCTTTGACCTTGGGAAGTGCGACAATGGGGAATCTTGAAGATCGGGCTATCACAGCTTCTGGTACAATGTGGGTTGACATAAGGGGTGAGGAGCTTCTGAACTCCAGGGTGCATGAGACCTAGGCTTACTTTTTTTCTAGTAGACATGTCTGGTACATAATTCTGCCTTTGTACTGGAGCCAATTAGCCTGAGCGTACAGGTCACAGGTGTGAGTCAGTCACGCAGATCCAGTTAGGAGCCGGCAGGCTTTTTCAGGGCCATTTTGATGCAATGGAGGGATGTGTCAGTAGCAGACCCATAGTTTAACCAGCCCGTAATCAATAAGTGAGACAACTAAGCTATGTATAGCTTGATTAAGGGCTTCTGATGTCAGACTATGTTTGTGCCTGTAGAGCAGCCCGAGTCACATATTGACTGGTTTGTCAATATTGTCAATATGGAGAGCATAAGACAGGGTGCTATCAATAGTAATCTCCAAGTATTTAAAACACTGAACCAGCTCCAAGGGACAGCCTACATCATTAGTGATGGAAAGAGGGTAGGATCTATGCCTGTTTAGGGGGCTGGCAAACAGCATCGCTTTGGGTTTTTTTTGTAGTTCATTATGAGTTTGTGGCCATTGAACCATCTTTCCACATCAGCAAAGTTTCTTTGAAGCTGGTTCTCAAGAACCTTTGGGACAGCAAAAAGGGCATGACAAGACAGCCAAGCCAGTACATATTTTTCATCCTGGGGAAGGTGATGGTTCGAGACTATAGACGTCCCAAGATTTCTTGGATCCCAGGGGGGCGTGATTGAAACAGGTGGACCTTTGACTTATGCAGTTCATGTGGGACAGCGACTTGTTCACGTACATGTGGATCACCTGCTGCATTCCAAGGTTCTAGCAAATGCAGCACAAGACATCACTCCAGCTGAGAACAGTGACACAGAAGACTTTGCTCCTGCCCGTGAAGTTCTACTGGAGCTGGTGCCAAATAATAATGAAATACCTGTTCCACCAGCAGCAGTTACACCAGCCCGTAGATATCCCCTGAGGCACCAAAGACCTTCACTTTAAAGTCATGTAATGAACTTGTTCTTCTGTATAACTGAACTCTTACTTGTACTGTTACTTAGTTAGTGACAAGTTCTACCCAATGGGCAGAATAATCCCCTGAACTTGTGTCTGGGTACCGAACAGCCTACTGTGGCCTGGAAGTTAGAAATGTTACTGTTGAAGTATTTTAGACAAGTTTCTGTCTAAGGGGGAGGAGTGTAGTATATGCATGGATATGTATGGCAGTATATACTTGGATATATATGGTAGGAAGTAGATAAGAGTTGTAGTTTATACATATGGGTATTGTAGTCCATTATATATGTAAGTTCCTGTCATGCACAGTAAGCTTTTCTTTGTGTATGTCCAGTGATGCAAGATCATTCATTTCTAAGTAGAATAAAGATGGCCACTGAACTGACATACTGTGTATAAGTCTCTTCCTGCACTGACCCACAATATTCAAAAAACAAGGCAAGTGCTGTGCAGCTGTTTGCGCAACACTTACTCCTTTGCTCCTCCTGGCTCCTGTGATATTGAGACAGCACTCGTTGACAAAGTCTCTATCTGACTGAATATCGGTTCATGTCGGTGCAGTGCTAAGTGAATCTGCACTGCCCCAACATTGCTCCAACATGGACTAATGCTGAATATGGATCACAGGAGATAGAGCTGCCCGAAATAGGATAGAGAGCTCCAAGTGCCCTGAGGGCCATATGCAGCCCAAGCATGCAAATTAGCCTATTGGGCATAAAAGACACTAACGGTCTATTTGCATGCCAGTTATGGGCCCACTTGCATGGGGCACAGCAGTCCCTTAGCACTCCTGACTCTGTGTAAGGACATCCTTGGTGGTCCAGTGGTCCACCCTCCCCCTTACATGGTCCTCCAGTAAATTTGTATAATAGAACTCTCTGGTGTCCAGTGGTTCCTCCCACTCCCGCTGATTCCCCCAGTATGTTTGTATTACAGAACTCCCTGGTGCCCAGTGCTCCCCCACCTTCTGCTTCCCCACTATATTCGTATAATAGAACTCCCTGGTGTCCAGTGATCCCCACCCTCACCCCACCTCGGTGTCCAGCGCTTATTATAGCTAAGTACCAGGACCAACGCAGCCCTCCTATCTCAGCAGTTGGCTGCCACATGAGCTGTCAGTGAAGGCATGCACGGTAGACACAGTTTTTTCTATGGTGGTTTTCGGCAGCAGTAAACAATGCCACTTGAAAAAGGCTGTTTATTGCCATCACAAACCTCTGAAAATGCCACATGGATTAGGGGACCCCTAATTTTCATAGACACAGCATTATTTTAGCACCTGGGCACTGCAGTGCTTGGGGGGAGCTCTGGGGCCTCTAAATATGGCCCTGCCCAGAGCACCAGCATGAACCACATTCGCACCAGCGCTAACCTTTGAATATCGTCCCCAGCCCCAGATGAAACCCCAGAGAGATAAATACAGAAAATTATAAAAACGGTCTGTGAAATGAAGATATTTGATTGGTTGCTGACATCCTCTTAGCGTTATATTAACCTTTAATTAACATACTTGTAGAGCCACTTTGGATAAGCACTGATTTTTAAAATGAGTCCCACACCCACGTTTTGAATTTTTTTTGTAGAACACCGATCCACCCTTAGTACTACCACTAATGCAGGGAATGCACTCATCAATGCTTAGTGCTGTGTATAAAGACTAATTTTTTGAGCATTGTTAATTATCTAAAGTTACCTTTCATTTTCTCCATTTGCTGTCGCAGTTGTTTCCAGTTGTGTGTCATTTACTAGTGGATGTGATATGTCACTGTTTGTGCCGAATGGATCGTGGGTTATGATTAAAAAACACACACAGAAAATATGATACTGGCCACAGTACCCACTAAAACATATTTTTAGAAAGATATTCAATCCTTTACTCTGCTGGTTTAAACTGGTACAGCCAGTGGTGCTTATAAGTTTACAAGTAAATAAATGAGTAGACGGTGGGGGGCTGTAACAACTTGATATTTTTTTTTCCTTTGTTTAATGTAGATGACCAAGTTGTTTCTTATGCTGATGTGGGAATGAGCAACGGTGCGAGAGGATGGCCAGGCAAGTGCACAGGTGTGAATCAGGTCCCAGCACCTTACAGTTTCTGTGGAAAGAAGTAATCTGACAGACTGGCCCGCAGAGCTCCCCAGACAAAGTTGGTGCTGTCACAATTAGCAGGTTATAATTTCTGTGAACAGTTTTATTAGGGCAGTTTGTTGCTAGTGTGTATGAATTAAACTACTAACTACAGTCTGCCTGAAAAAAAAAAAAACTTATACTGTAGCAGCTGCACTCTGCACGCTGGTAAAAAAATCTCAGCCCAGTGGAACATTGCCATAGCAACTGGATGAAAGCTTCATGAATACTTGCATGTTGCCTTTTGTCCTCAGCCCTCAAATCCCATTTTAAATGCCAGAATGTGAAAACAACAGTTTAAAATTGCCACAAACTATAAAGTGTCTTGTGTTTTTTTTTTTTTTTGGGGGGTGCAGTTAAAGTATAGAAAACATGCACATGCTCACACTGTCATCACTCACAACTTATAGCACAGCTCTTTCTAATTTTAAAACAAATGGCAGATGAACTATGTGAGGTCAAATGTCAATCTTAAGGTAAATAAATTGAAAAAAAACACGTAAACTTTGCACAACTTTGTTGCATATTTTTATGATAGCAATAAGGTACTCCCAGGGTGTTATGCTGTTGCTCCAGTTAATCACCCCCAAGTGGCATGTGGCACTCGGCTGCACCTCCTGCCACAATACGCCCCTAGGGGGTGGTCAACTGGAGCATTATCATAACCCCTGGTTGTACCGCATTGCTTAATTAATGAAATATGAGCTATGTTGTGACTATTGCATTTAACAAAAAATTCCTGGTTGCCATTTGCATGTATTACCCATGATAACTTGCAGCAAGGAGTGTAATGCTGTGTTTCTTTTCTGCCAAATTTGCATAACATGATCCACTAGGAGCATCTCAACTGAGAGAAGATTGCCATGCTGCTGTTCCTTTGGTTAATTTTTCTGTTAAGCTGTAAGACACAATTTTCCATTTGGACTAAACCTTTGTGGCTCCTGGACTCTTAACACTTACAGCAGCCTATCTTGCCTCTCACAGATGCTTCACACTTTTTTTTTTATCGCTTTGAACATCTTTGTTGCTCAAACTTCAACATATTGCTGATACCCATTTTAGATAGTTTAAAGGCTGACTGGGAAGAAATGTCATTTTGCATCACAGTATTCCACACTGTATTCTCTGTGTGGAATTCTTCAATGCATCTTAATACATAACATCCAATAAATAACATAATCAAAATAAACAAAAATGTTCTCATTAGAATTTGTTTTCCTTTAAAGAAAAAAAAGGATTAAAAGCCTGTTCAGGTGCAGGAGGGAACTCTGTCCGGTACTATACTGAAAAGGAAAGGAAGGCACAATATGCCTCACAAATGTGAGGCACTGCAGCAATACACATATTATATACTGGGTGACATAAATCAAATGCAGTCAGTCAAACATTACTGATTACCACATCAGCATAACAATTTAGGACTGGTTACTTATATCAACCTCATGTTCAGTCTCAAAATGAAGAATCAGAGGGGCCGATTTATAATTCCGATAAGGCACTCCAGTGTGTTTGGTGTGTCGACATTTACAGTGAAAACTTAGCCTGGCTCGCAAACCTTCTGCAGTCCTGGAACCTAGCTCTAATTGTAATCTGCCTTAAAAAAGAAAGTATGGGGTGAGAGGATTGGGTGCTCTGCTTTATCACCGCCTAAGTGACCACAGGTGGAGTGCAACTGGAAGCACAAGTGGGAGGGGGAGGACACAAGCGCTGATGTGTCACATGTGTCACATGTGTCAGGTGTGCAGGCATCAGTCATGCTTTTGCATCCTTCTGACAATGCCCAGAAATCCAGGAAAAAGGGAGGTCACTAGATGGGTGGGCAGATGAACTCTGGCCAGCTCCCATGTCCAACAAAGGCTGTATGTCGCCACCCCCTGGGGATGGCATTGGGCACCTTTGACCCTCGCTGCTGATGACTTGATTGGGAGAGCTGCCTGCCTAGGTGCTCAATATCAGGACCAAAAGAAAAAAAGTAAATTAAATATTTGCTGGTTAAGAAATCTTGAGCATCCTATACAATTTGTAGGATCAGTGTATTGTCTACCACTCTAGAGCCCTGTACACACTATCCACCATTTGCAATAATGTTGTTGAAAACATTAACTAACAGTGCATAAACACAGTTGCCGGAGTGTCCAGACTGTGCTCTGACATTGTGCTAGACCAAGGAAATTCCCAGGCATCACTGCGGAACCAGCGCAATGTATTGTATATACCACAATGTATGATCAGATACTCTCAATTGGATGCCGAAGCAAATTCACAAAAAAGGTCAGAATCACCATATGTAGCTCACTGTGAGCATAGCAATACATGTTAGAGTGTTTATTTTGGTTGGGAACTACCACAAAACAGATCTATGGTCATGAGCGGTTGCCTTAACCCATGTCACAGCAGGGATCATGTCCACAATGCTGTAAACACAGGTTAAGCCAACTGTGTTGCTCTAAAACCATGTTCTAGCCTACCTCTGAACAGACTTAAAGAATGGTTCTAGAACACTGATTGTAGCAAGATTTTTCTAGCAGTGTTCAAGCAATGAATATTATTTCCCAAATATCAAGAATAATGCACTATTCATTATTCACATCCCAAATAACGAACAGTAACACTATTTATCCATATATGGGAAATACTATCTTAAAAAAAGAGAAAAGTCACCAGCCCTCCAGCCTCTTTCTTAGCTCAGATCTTATAAAATATAGAAACCCCCTTCACCCTCCCTCAGTTAACACCCAAATCCCCCCCTTCTCCCCCCAAAACCCATGTTTTGACAAAATTATGAGAATTTAAGTAAAACTCAAACGATGGGTGACTGGCAGAACTGCCCACCTCCACACTCAGTTGGTGACTTTCAGCGCATTGCAGCACAATGTAAGAACTACGGTTGATTGTCACCCCACCACGCCATACTGGGAAATGCGCCCTCCATGGCGCTCATCCCTCACACTCACATGCAGTTCCATAGGGAAGAAGGCAACCAACACAGCCTGCCCTTCACCACGGCTGACTGCCTCTTCTGAATGAAGGCACTCACATGTTTGCTTGCATAGCAAAATTAGCTAAGCACATGATCAGCTGGTTTTACTATGCCAGCAAGCATGCAAGTGCATTCATTCATTCAGAAGAAGGTGTACGGCCATAGAGAAAGCTGTGTTGTATTGATCACCTTCTTCCCTTCAGAATTCCATGCAGGTATGGGGGGTGACTGCAGAGGAGGGTGCTGCTACCCGGGTTGGAGGGTTGGGGGACAATCAATAACAGTTCTTACTATGCACTGCAAAGCACTGAAAGTCAACGACTGGCCATGGAGGCAGGTGAGTTGTGCCAGTCACCAATCATCCAATCATTCGAGTTTTACTTAACAAAAGCACATAATTTTATCAAAGCATGGGTGCTGGGGGAGCAGGGTGGAATTTGGGTGCTGAAGGTGGAGGGATGGGTCTTCTATATTTTAAAGGATCTGGGCTAGGGAGAAGGGTGGGAGCAGTTTCTTTTTTTTTTTTTTTAAATAACCTGAATACTGAATATTCGGCTAAATTCCTGGGCCCCGAATACCAAATATTCGGCTGAATATTCAGAGAAAGGTATTCACACAGCCCTGGTTTTTACCCTGCTGCAATCTGGATGCAAACCTTTTAAACAAGAGTTAAAATGATTCAAAATTCCTAGTGTGTTCAGGGCCTAAGTAACCTACTTTTTAGACGTAGAAGTCCTACATAGCTAAGAAATCTGCTACCATACAATTTTTTTAACAATCGCATCTTCTTGGAATTCTATGGGGTATTTTTTTCTATACACAGTATCCCAGTCTCACCCACTCATTGTCTAGTCTGGTCTCCCGAGCGATCACCTGACCCCAACTGCCAGTATCCTGGCCACTGCAGTTCCCCATGGCTTAACAACTAGGAAGGACCACTTTGAAGAGGGCTGTTCTCCCCCTCTAAAATCTGTTAGGATCTGAACCAGCAGCAGGCTGCATTTTGCAGGGCTGTCATTCTAAGGGCAGTTAATGGCTTTTTGCCTGGGTTTTTCTGGTTCCCTCCACACATCCTCCATCCACTAGAGGGTGCCAACAGCCCAGCATTGGCTTTTGATGCCACAGAGAATCCCCTGAGGGTAGCAAGCTCTCTAACTCACCACAAGAGTTGCTACATACCAGAAAGGCACAATCTCCATCCCTGGGCTTGGAACGGTTGCCTTTGGCTGAACTGTCACCCATCTCGAGCCACCGACCCATGCATTCATAGTTCACTCCTGAACCTGAGTCGTCATCTGCTACTGGGCCAATGGGCACTCTTTAGAGGTTTTTATTAATTCCTTCCACCATTATAAAAACAGTTTTCAATATGTGTTTGTAATTGGTGTGAATATTCAATAAAGATGTCAACCCTCTGCAGTTTTAAAAACAAATTTATTCTGGGAGGTCAACATTCAGAGAACTGAATTCATTGTTCATTCATAAATGAATTATTTATCTGTAATTAATTTTTTTTACAATCTTTTGTACCATTTTACTTGCATTTTTACTGCCTTTGCCTAATTATGATACACATAACTGAC
The DNA here is from genome assembly GCA_016271365.2 of Neoceratodus forsteri. NCBI lineage: Eukaryota > Metazoa > Chordata > Ceratodontiformes > Ceratodontidae > Neoceratodus > Neoceratodus forsteri. The sequence goes on along the minus strand of CM057451.1, from coordinate 896,187,286 downwards.
ATTGTATGTTGATCTCACCTAAATTGTAATTTGTTATACACAATACTTGAAATCGTATGTTGTTCTCACCTATATTGTATTACCTATTGTTTGTCCCAGGTCCACCTTGAAAATGAGCTTGCTCAACAGTGTCCACCTAGTTAAATAAAGATTTTGATTGATTGATTGATCGATTGATTCAACAGTGCATGCTGTATTCATAATTTCAATACACCAGGATACTGGCAGCTCATCTCTGATAACCAACAGCACACCACCACCCTAATCTATTTGCATCTATGATGATGGACCTGACAAAGGAACAGGAACTTTTAAAAATATCAGCACCTATCTCAACCCTGGAATGAAATAAAACAGCAAGGACAAAAAGTTATGTTGATCATCTTGTTCTTTCTGACTGCCAACTTGATCACTTAACTTTTTAAATTACTACTCCTGTGTTGAGTTTTATCTGGACCAGAGCAGCCAACAGAGACCGCATAATGAAATCAACTGACAGACTGAGCAGTCTCAGTCTTAGCCTCCACAGACCATGTGGCAATCCCAAATTCTGATTCCAGTTCAGTCCCTTCTAGTCGAGATCAGATTGTTGAATAGGCAGGAGCAAGCAGGAAATGTAATAACCCCGCTAACAGAAGGAGGAATTTTAACATCTAGAGAGAGTATTTCAATGGGCGTGAGAACCCTAACAATCTGTCTTGAGTCCAACCCTGAAGGTAAAGATTACAGATAAGGAAGCCTGTAATCTGCAGAAATAAGATACCAATGATGTAAAAATGGTAATCTGTGGGAAATCTTTGTGATAGCCCTTAGAAATGTTTGGCTTTTGGGGTACTTATTCCCATATGTTACAATCTGCAAGCCCCACAATATCTGGATGATACTAGGTTTGGATACTGGAAACAAACTGGTATTGTAATTGGACATCTCTGGAATTAATCAAAATGTTGTACCTTTCAACACCTGCAAGGAAAATATAGTATACCCTCTCCAACACGTTTTTAAATACATACATATTTGACATTATTACAAAAATAGTCATGTTGACCATCTTGTTCATTCTGGCTGCCAATTTTATGTGCCGGGGTTACCATTCCAGGAATGATCAGGAACTCACCTCACCTTACGAACATATGAACATACGAATGTGCAAGCAGAAACAGACCACCCAGTCTAAGTCTGCTCAAGTGTGCAGCTAGTACCCCTAGTGTGCAGCTGTCCCACCCCCCATTTGTCATCCCACTGCCACCTCCCACCTCCCCCACCCTCACTCTCCCCTGTTCCCTGTCCCATGCCCTTTTAAAGCTGTTCACATATTTACTTGATACCACCCATTCTGGTAGTGCATTCTATTTTTCTACCACCCTCTCTGTGCAATAGTGTCTCCTCATTTCCCTTCTAACTCTTCCCCCCCATTCTTAGCCTGTGCCCCAGTGTCTCTCTCCTTTCCATAGCTTAAAGACCCCACCTGCCCCATCTTTACTGATTCCTCTCAGATACTTGAATGTCTCTATCATGTTCCCCCTTTCCCTTCTATCCTCCAGGGTGTACATATTCAGGTCTCCCAGCCTGCTCTCATAGTCTCTCCCCTCCATTCCACATATTATGTTTGTTGCCCTCCTCTATACCCCCTCCAGTAACCTGATATCATGCTTCAGTTATGGCCTTCAAAACTGCACACAATACTCCAAGTGCGGCCTTACCAGTGACCTATAGAGAGGCAAGATCACCTCTCTTCGCCTGGATGAAAACCCCTTCGCTATGCAACCCAGCATTTTGTTCACTTTTGCAGCTGCCCTCCTGTACTGGGCAGTATTGTTCAGGACCCCTGTTACCATTACCCCTGAGTCCTTCTCCTCCTCAGTGATCCCCAGCTTAACCCCCCCCCAGCCAGTATTCTCTCCTTGGGTTCTTCACCCAAGTGCATAACCTTATACTTCTTTGCACTGAACCCCAGCCGCCACCTCTCTGATCACTCCTCTAGCTTTCTTAGGTCCCCCTGCAGCTGCTTCCATCCCTCTCCTCTATCCACCACTGCTCCCATTTTGGTTTGGTGTCATCTGCAAACAGACTTACCTTGCTCACCACCCTGTGTGTAATGTCTGATATGAAGAGCCCAAATAATACTGGTTCCAGCACAGAGCCCTGTGGCACCCCACTCATCACCGACTTCGGAGTTGAGAGCGCCCCTCCCACCACCACCCGTTGCAGCCTCCCACTCAGCCAGCTTGTAATCCAGTTTGTCATTTTTGCCCGTACCCCTACACCAGTTAGCTTCCTCCCAAGCTGTCCATGAGGCATTAAATAGAAGGCCTTGCTGAAGTCTAAGTAAAGAACATCCACTGCATGACCTGTCACCCAGTCATAATATTGTATCAGATTGGTTTGACAGGACTTCCCTGAAATGAACCCATGCTGCCTCACATCCTGGAGGCTGTTGTCCTCCAGGTACGACACCAGTCTTTCCTTTAGTATCGTTTCCATGAGTTTGCACACTATGGAGGTGAGACTTACCGGACGATAATTACCCGGCTCGTCCCTTGGTCCACTCTTGTGTAATGGCACTACATGTGCCATTCTCCAGTCCAGTGGCACACATCCCAACTCCAGTGAGGTGCTGTACAGATTCGCCAGTGGCTCCACCAACACCTCCGCCATCTCCCTCAGCAACTTGGGGTGGATACCTTCTGGCCCTGGTGCCTTGTCTACCACCAATGCCCTCAGACCCTCTAGGACTCTACCTCCCTCAATCCTTCCATCTGTCACCTTCTCCCTACCCCTCCCCACCCTTCTAGCTCATGGTGGTAGTGGTGCCCCCTTTTTTTCCATGAACACTGAGCAAAAGTATTCATTCAGTGCTTCCACCCATTGTCCCCCCTTTTCCGTCCACTCACCACCTTTTTTTATCCTCACTATACCGTCATTCTAGTTCAAGTTTAGAGAGTGCCAATGGTAGCAAAGGTCTAATTTCACAGCTCTGCAAAATAATTGTTTGATACCCCAATGGAATCTACTAACATCAGGGCTAAATGGCTATTTGGTTAAATGTTGACATCTCAGAGAAACAGTGGGAGAAGGTACAGGAAAGCTGCATTCATACTCCAATGCATAGCCAGCTCAAAGTAGTCCAATACATGTCAATACAGCCAGCTTAATTGTACCCCGAGTAGGCTAAAACATTTTTCCAATAATTATCATGGACAATGTCCTAGGTGTGGGGAAGAGGATGCCCATCGTCTGCATATGCTGTTAATATACCCAGAACTACAAAAGTACTGCTCTGACATAACATTGACTCTGGGGGCCATCCTATGCTTGAATCTTAAGCTCTCCTTTTTCCAGTTCTCGATGACCAGCGCGAAATGGAGAAACTCACATCTGGTCAAAAAGCATTTGTCAATGCCGAATGTTCGCCACTGGTACTGCTGTTGAACTGGGTCATGCTTGTACACATTTTTGTTTTGCCCCAGCCCTCGAACAGAGTTCAGCCCTACTCCACCCACTGTCCCCCCATGCCCAGGCTTACCCTTCTGGGTGGGGCCGCTGGACGGGCACCCCCCCATTGGACACTGGGTAGTCAAGACCCAGCTAACTCCCTGGGTTGGGGCCATGGGACTGGGGCCCCCCTCGGTGGACACTGGTAGGCAGCAGGGATGGCAGCAGAGCCAGCATCATACTCGGGGGCTGGCTTTTTTCCTGATGCTGGTACCTCGGAGGTGGGACATGCAATGATGCTTAGCATCTGCCCCGTCCCATACATGATGGCGATGGCCACTTGTGGAGCTCCCAGCCTTCGCCAGGGGTTCATAGTGCACAAACACTGAACACCCCCTCCCCCGGAGAAGGAGAACAGTCCCCTGGATGCTCAATCCTATTCCACCCGGCCGGCCCTCTGGCTCCTGAGTCCATCCCTGAACCTGGGATGTCAGCGCCACAGATGGATGCCTTGCCACTGAGCCAGCAGGCTAGCCTGCTCGTATACATTTTTACTATATATTTACTCTGGATAGAGCAGATGAGATGCAATGTCTCATGTTCAGCGGTGTCCTGCTTTAACACATTGTTAGATTGTAATTACCCAGGATAGGTCAGCTGAGAGGCAATGCTTTCTTTTAAGTGGGTTCCCACATTTTGACCTAAAATGTCCAACAGTCTTTGTATGACCTGACATTATGATCAAGACAGGTGAAATGTTTAAAATCCTATCCAAAAGGTGATTTTGCTGTGTGATGTGGAAACAAGTTTCAGAGGGGATTTGAAAAATGACACCTGCCATTTTCAGTAGGTGGCATAACACAAGGGATATGTTGAACATTAAGGGCCAAAATCATCAAAAAATAAAAATTATAAGTAACTGTTGGAACAATTAGTTTCCTGATAACTTAATTGGTTTTTCACATTTTTACCCCATATTTTCAACATAATCTTTTTTGGTATACTGTCACTACGGTGACAACTTTACTGCACCCAATACTACCATGACAACAGTGCCAGGTTGCTGTAGTGTCGGCGCGGGACCCTGGCACTGCTTTCTGGGGGTATTGTACCCCTCCCCAAAGCAACGCTGACTCAAAGCTGATTAATTAAGTAAGGGGGTTGCAGGGGGGAAAAGCCACCCACATGGGGGTTTCGGAGGGTGAAGTCCCCAGAAGAAAACACAGTCTGAAGTGACTCCCTTTATGTTGACTGCAAATGCAGTCAACATAAAGGAGTTGCTGTAACATCAGTCGACAACCAAATTGTTGACTGACTGTCATAGATCCATCTTTTTCAACCACTCCTTCTGAGCATTACAGGTGTCATTTATAAAACAATGGCTGAAACATAATTTTGCGCCACAAGTGTGACAACACATTTTGGGTAGAGTTTGAGACATGGCAGCTGTCACATTCATGAGGTGGTGTGAAAAAATGGCTATGTTGAAAAGTTGGGGCCAAAATATTGAAAATTACCACAGTTATGAGTGTGCATTGAAAAACTGCAGTGTAGACTTATAACTTTGTTGTTTTCTCATATGTTTACCCCTAATTTTCAACACAGCCTTCTTATGATCCCACATAGCCTTCTTATGAGTCCACCTCATGAACAAGGGTGGAAAAAATTGTTCAAATCCTGCCCAAAGATGATTTTGCACCACAAATGTGAAAACACATTTTGACCAGGATTTGCACATGTTCATGGGGTACTGTGAAGATATAGCTATGTTGCAAATTGGGGGTCAAAATATTGAAAATTACCGAAGTTATGAGCCTGCATTTGTAAATTTCAATATAAGCTCATAACTTTGTTGTTTTTTAGTATTTTTAACCCAATTTTCCAACATAGCCTTCCTATGATCCCACCTCTTGAACAAGACTGGAGAAAATTTTCAACTCCTGCCCAAAAGGTGATTTTGCCCAGTGACCACAAAAATCACCCTTTGGACAGATTTACCTAATTTCACTGCTATTGTTCATAAGGTGGGGCCCCATAAATGGCATGTTGAAAATTTGGGGCAAAAATATTTAAAAATGACCAAGTTATGATGACAAGTTCAAAACCCGATTGAAATACATTGAACTGCAATGGTGATTTCCTCAGGTCCCCAAGTTATTTATTTGTTTAAAAGTCACTTCTATTGTTTTTAAAACAAATAGTAAAATCAGAGATCAAGAGTGCAACAATAATGCAGAAACAAAGGCAAGTTACATAGATATTGTCACACAGATAAAACAGAAGGTTAACATGGCTAAACACTAGAGTATCTATTAAGTCCAGGATCCTCAGGACAAGTTCAGAGAGTCCAAGATACGTTAGTAGTAGTAGTAAAGGCCCACACACGGGTCGACAAAGTAATTATGACTTTATCTGTTGTTATCTAACATATCTCAAACTAACCTAAAAAAAATATGGGATCATTGAAAGGAATGTGTGAAAAACCAAGAGCTATCCTGAGATATTACAATATGACAGCATATATGAAACAATGAAGAGACAATACAATGTGGTATAATTGTGTTCTGAATGCCATTTAAAAAAGAATAATAGAAAGTGTAGAAAGAGAGAGAAAGAGAAGGAAGACAGAGGATATACTGTATACAGTAGCAAGTAAGAAAAGAAGAGTGTGAGAGAGTGAGTGTGAGGTCCCCCCATACGGCATAAAGTCAGAGTAGTGGCAATTTGCTATAGCACCCATTTCATCCAACATATCTCAAAGTGAGGTAGTTCGTCCTGATAACTGTAGGTCATACTGTGTGATTGCTTTTTTTTGCAGCAATGGCAGATGTGAGTAACAAGCAGAGACTTGTGCGATTGAGTCTGGATTCTTCTGGCAGGGGCGGGATTGCTAATCAAAGTAATGAAGGAGTAACAGCCCTTGGACAATCAAATATAGCTTCTAGTTCTCGGGTGACATCTTGCCAAAATGGGTGGAAAGATGGGCAAGCCCAAAAGTGCCTAATCCAATTAACAGAAGCACTCTTGATAGGGGGGTCGATCCCAGTCCTTTCACAGAAGAAAGGGTTCTGCAAGAACTCCTAAAACTGAAGGTGGACAAAGCAATGGGTCCTGATGGAATTCACCCCAGAATTCTAAAAGAATTAAGGGAGGAACTAGTGAAACCACTGGCTACTCTTTTTAATAAATCATGGGAGGATGGTGGTACCCGAGGACTGGAGGAAGGCGGATGTGATTCCCCTTCACAAAAGTGGGACCAAGACAGAGGCAGGAAACTACAGACCTGTCAGTCTGACCTCTGTGGTAGGGAAAAGTGGATGGAGTCACTCTGAAGGAAAGAATAGTTGAGTACCTAGAGGCCAGTGGAGCACAGGACCCAAGGCAGCATGGGTTCACAGCGGGAAGGTCTGTCAGACGAATCTAATAGATTTCTTTGACTGGGTGACCAAAGTAGTAGACCAGGAGGGGCTGTGGACATGGCCTACCTAGACTTTAGCAAGGCATTTGACACAGTCCCACACAAAAGATTAATAGTCAAATTAACCAGCCTGGAGTGGGACCCAGGGTGGTAGCCTGGGTAAAACATTGGCTGGACAACAGGACACAGAAGGTAATTGTAAATGGAGTCCACCTGAAGAAAGGGGTTACTAGTGGGGTACCACAGGGTTCAGTATTGGGTCCAGTCCTTTTAATGTCTTCATCAGTGACATTGCAGAGGGACTGGAAGGAAAAGTATGCCTTTTGCAGATGACACAAAGATCTGCAACAGGGTTGATACACAAGGAGGTGTGGAAAGGATGAAAAGGACTTGGCAGGTTGGAGGAATGGTCAGAAGTATGGCAGCTAGGATTCAATGCAAAGAAGTGCAAAATAATGCACCTGGGAAACAAGAACCCAGGGGAAGAATACACAATGGGTGGAGAGGTAGTAACAACAACAAAAAAGGAAAGGGACCTGGGGGTAATCATATCAGATGACCTTAAGGTTAGCAAGCAATGTGAGAAGGCAGTAGGGAGGGCTGGGGGTATACTGGGATGTATAGGGAGAGGCATCATCAGCAGAAAACAGGAAGTTGTTATCCCTCTGTACAGACAGTTGGTGAGACCCCATCTGGAGTACTGTGTCCAGTTCTGGAGACCCCATCTCCGCAAGGACATAGACAGGATAGAGGCAGTCCAGAGGAGGGCAACTAAAATGGTGCAGGGTCTGGAAGAGAAGCCGTATGAGGAGAGACTAAAGGAGCTTAATATGTATACCCTTGAGGAAAGAAGGGAGAGGGGGACATGATAGAAACTTTTAGGTACCTCAGTGGAATCAACAAAGTCCAAGAGGGTAGCATCTTCAGAAAAAGAGACTTGCAAGAACAAGGGGACACAATTTAAAGATAGGAGGGCGGTTCAGGGGCAATGTAAGGAAGTATTATTTCACAGAGAGGGTAGTGGATGCATGGAACATCCTTCCTGAGGAGGTTGTGGGGTCTAAAACTGTGGGAGAATTCAAGAATGCATGGGACAGACATAAGGCAATTCTTGTGGGGTAGGAAGAAATAGGCTGTTGGTTAACTAGGATCTGCGGCCTATCCTGTAGGTAGGGAGATGGGCAGACTAGATGGGCCTAGCGGTCCTTATCTGCCGTCAAAGTCTATGTTTCTATGTTTCTATACGAACGATAGATAGATAGATAGATAGATAGATAAATAGATAGATAGATAGATAGATAGATAGATAGATAGATAGGCAGGCAGACAGACCGATAGATAGATAGATACATACATACATAGATAAAGCACACCTTCCCAGGGGCTCAGAGCATTGTACAATTTTAAAACAACATCAAACCACTTCAATAATCATTGCAGAGTAACATGAAACAATTAATATGAGTTGTGTTTATTGATGTCTGGCCGCACTCTCTCCAGCATGTGGCCAAATCTTTACCAGTAAATTTAGCAACAATGTCTGGTGATCTAAAACATTGACAGTGACTTTTCCACGAGAACTCCATCCAATAGGTTGAGGAAGTGAGCCGATATGCTGAAACAGCAAATTTGTTCCATATGGCAAGTGTATGTGTGGTACACAATTCTGAACTGCACCATTGTAAGATGGATAGGATTGAGTCCAAGGCGACCTCCTGGAGTGCTCTGTAAGTGCATCCAATTATGTGATCCCAAGTATTACCTTGCAGATAATAAATTAAAAGTTGTATAAGTATAGGAAGCTTAGCTGGAAGACTGCAATATTCTACATGCTTATCCCCTATATATTATCTCAGCTGTAAACAGCAGTAATGATCTGTTATACACAGATGATAGGCTGATTTCAAGTTAGACAAGCATTTGCCAATGCCGAAAGTTCACTTCATTACTTAAGGAACAGCACAAGCAGGCGCTCCATAGAGTTTAATGGGGGCAATTTGTAAAAGCTTGTTTATATACTTTCTAATGATGATTTTGTTAAAGAAAGGCAGTCGCATAACTAACAAGGACCTTCTTAGGTAAGCAACTGCATTTCTTTGACAAAATTGTCACCGAAAAGTATAACAAGCATTTGTCAATGCCAAATGTTTGCTTGTTGGCATTGGCATTGGTAGTGCAGGAGTTAGAGAGATGCATAATAGGAATGGCAGTGAAATATTGAACTGATGCCAACCCCACTCCCACCCTTCAGAGACTGATTTTGGGTCAGGCCATAACACTCACGCCATTTCACCTCACCCTACCCTGCAGACACCGACAGGTGTCGCAGTGTGCCTTGGGGTCTTTGGGCCTTAAGCTCACCCCATTCCATAAGGAAATACACTGAGATGGTTGCAGTACAGGAGAATGGGGTGAACATTGAGGCTGAAAACCCCAAGGCACACCTCAATGCCTGTCACTGGCTGCAGGGTGGGGATGGAATGGCATGAGCATTATGGCCGATGATCCCAAGTCACACCCCCGATGCCTGTTAGTCTCTACAGGGTAGGGCGTTATGGTTGGAAACCCTAACACCCCGGGTGTTTGTTGGTATTTTTGCTCCAAATTTTCAACATGGGCTTTTTGTAACCCCACCTCTTGAACAGTGGCACTATCATTTTGTTACTCAGTCCCAAAAGGTGATTTTGCACAGCTACTAGTCTATTTGGCGCCACAGGTGTGAAAACACATTTTGGGCAGGATGTGAAAAATTACAGCTGTACTGTTCATGAGGTGGTGTGAAAAAATGGCACTGTTGAAAATCTGAAGTGAAAATCTGAAAAATTGGTGGTTATGAGCACGTGTAGAAACTGCACAATGCATGCCTGTAACGCAATAATTTCTTCAAATATTTTCACCACATTTTCAACATAGCCATTTGTGGACCTCTCCTCATCAACAGTGGCACAGCGATTTTGTTAATCTGTCCTGAAAGTTGATTCCAACAGCGACTGTGCCATTCTGTGCCACAGGTGTGAAAACACATTTCAGGCAGGATGTGAAAATTACAGCTATACTGTTCATAAGGAGGTGTGTAAAAATGGCAATGTTGAAAATCTGGAGTGAAAATATTAAAAATTAAAGAAGCTATGAGCGTGTGTAGAAATTGCACAACACACACTCATAACACAGTCATGTTTTTGGAATTTTTTCACCAAATTTGCAAAATGGGCTTTTTGGGACCTCTCCTCATAAACAGTGGCACTGTTGTTTCATTAATTGGTCCCAAAAGGTGATTCCGTGCAGTGCCCACGAAATCACCTTTTGAGACCGAAAAACAAAATGAGTGACAATGTTCACGAGGTGGGTTTCCAAGAACCCCATGTTGAAAATTTGTGGCCAAAAGTCCTAAAAATGGATGAGATATCAACCTAAGTTGAACCTCCCCCTCGCCTCCATTGAATCCAATTATACAGCGCTTACCCGATTCCTCGGTTTGCAGCTTGGCTTTGAAGAGTGCAGACATGTCCCGGTCCACAGAGGATCACTGCTCCCGACCTCCAGAGGTAAGTATGGGGTGAGGGTGTGTGGGGAGGTGGGTACACAGAGGGTGGATCAGGATGGGGGAGGGGGATGGGTGAAATGACAAAATACCATTTTCTTCATTTACAGGTTAAAAAAAATACTTTTGGCACACTGGGGTGGGCTCCCAGTATGCCATATAAGTTTGGGGGGTGGGGGGGAGACATGATGCCAGTGGGGAATGGGCACCCCCATCGGCAAAGAAAGTGAGCTTGTGGGGGGGGAACATGATGCCAGTGGGGATTTGGCACCCCCGTTGACAAATAAATTGAGCTTGGGAGATGGGGACATCCGACACCGGGAGTGGGCATCCCAGTGTCAGAAAAATTAATTACAAAAATTGTCTGGGCACACTAGGGTGGGCTCCCAGTGTGCCACAATGTGGGGTGGGGATACATGCCGACATGGGGACTGGGCACCCCGATGTTGGCTTTTCCGGGGAGTGTGTGGCAGGTGGAAAGCCTCGCCGGCTGGTGTATTTATTTCTTGAAATGTTTCACCAGGAAAGGAACACTGAGCAAATAAAATCCATGGAATGCATCCCCTCATTGTTCTTTTCCGCACATGCACAGAAGCAGTGGCATTACTGCATATGTGCGGGATCGGCTGCATTCCACACATATTTGTTCTGTGGCTGAACAGCGATCAGCTGTTCGTTGACTCGTTCTTTTGACGTTTTCGCTCGCACTACTCATAGCAATAAGTTTGCAGCGCGCAGGTGTGGCAAACTTAAAAAGGGAATAGTCCCCTGGGAATCTAATAGTTGAAAGAAAAAATGAAGCCCCATTCTAGTCCAGCTCTGTAACACCCCATCTACGACATCTGGCCAGTAGTCGGTATCATAAACAAGAGCTAAGAGATAAAATCATTGGGTTGGTGAAAGGTATATTTTGGAGATCACAAGTCATTAGTGTAAGGTGGTCACCATGTATTGATAAAATTTAGTTAAGGGAAGGCAGGATGGGGAATTACCAAATAGATAAGGATTGTAGTCATGTAGGTCATTTAATGAAAACTCAAATCTGTTTTCAGTATGGGTGAAGGGAGGATGCAATCCATATACAAATAGCACGTAGATGAGTTGCGAGAGCATATTTTGTGAGGTTAGGAAGGTTTACACCTCCCTTCTCCCACGGCACGTGTAGGATCAAGAGTTGAATATGGGCAGCTTTCCCATTCTGTATGAAGCAAGAGATAAGTTTATTCCAGGCTTGCAAATACAATTTGTCTGGCATCAAATGTAAGGTTTGTAGGTATTATAAAATTCAGGGAAGGATATTCTGACGAATGGCTTCAATGTCTTGAAAAAGGCCTAAATAAAGCTGTGACCATTGGGAATGGTCTTCTGGGTGTTGCATCAAAAGAACGATGCAAAAACAGTGAGTGCAAAACAGTGTCTGTCCTTTGAGTGACTTTGTATTTATAGCACTTGTCATTTCAGTGACCAATGGCTTTCTCCCTCTCTTTGAGTTGTGCCCCGAGAGTTAGGAATAGTAAATCTGCCGCCCCCCAATTGTGTCTCCCACCGCGAGTTCCATCCCCCCCCACCCCCGGGACAGTGAATCCTATTGGGGGTTTCGCCATCCTTGCTCAGCGCTGTTTTTCCACTCACGGTTTTCCGTTTTGTTGTTTTGCCATCACTGTTATTGATAAGTGTGGTTCTGCAGGTGAGATTTTCACATGGAACCATTTTTTTGTCATTTGCTGTGTTAAGGGTTCAAAATTCAGCAACTCAAGGTGTTCCAAGTTCCGAGTAATCTTGATCCCCAGATATCTAAAGGCCATTTTGTGCCCTTTGAAAGAAAGGCTTGTTTGAGGTATGGCAACAGGGAATAATTATATAATTATATATAATCCATTTTAGAAGTGTTGAGCTTATACCCCAACAACTGCCCCAAAGTGTGGAAAATGTCCTAGACTCCAGGTTTGAATCTTCAGGTGAGATGACTGTAAGGAGTAAGTCATTTCTGAAATGGGAAATTTGGTATTCTCTGACCATTAGGGGAAGTCTTGATAACAATGGGGCATGTCAAATACGTATAGCTAAAGGCTCTAGGTATAAAGCAAAAAGAAGAAGGGATAGGGGACACCCTTGTCATGTACCCCTTTTCTAAAGGGAAAGGGTCTAATAGGGAACCATTGAGTCATATATAGGCCTGGGAGGTGGAATAGATATTTTGCAGGGTGGTGATGAAATCATCTGGGAGGCCAAATGTTGACAGGGTGGCCACAGAAAAGGCCAGGTGACCCTATCAAATGCCTTCCTGGTGTCAAAACTTAGTAGAGCTAGTGGTATTTTGCAGGATGTGGCATAATCTAACAGTAAAAAGGTCTGTCTAACACTATCGTGGGCCAGGCCATTACTGATAAAGCCCACCTGGTTCAGATCTATCAAAAGAGGCAATAAATTCTCTAGTCAATGGGCTAGAATGGACATATAAATTTTACAATCATAATTTAAAAGGAAAATTGATCTATAAGAAGGGACATAACACGAGTCTTTGTTGGGCTTGGGGAGAGCAGATATGACTGCATATTGCCAGGATGGTGGAGGGAGGTTCTCCCTGTTTGATGGCATAGAAAATAGGGAAGAGGAGAGAAACATGAGAGGACCAACATTTTTAAAAGAATTCAGCAGGGATGCAGGCCAGCTGGTGCAGCATTATAAATACTGCCTGCAGGACCAGCCCAGTGATGCTGAGGGTTGAGGTGCTGGATGTCACACCTCACACTATGCCGGCGACCTGGGTTGAGGAACGGACTCGGGCAACCAGGGGTCATTCGCGGGAGGTAGGATTGAGCATTCCCATGGATGCTCTCCTCCTCCAGAGGGGGCGGGTTCCAGAGCAACGATGCCCACAAGTGCCGCCGCTGGTGAAAGCACAGGAAGTGGGGCGTGAAATGGCTCTCAATATGGGAGCCGGGGTGGGGAGAGTGCTGAGGATGCTTGACAGTGATGTACGTAAGCACGCCGCCTGTCTGGACATCAGTCATCTGCATTGGCATCCTCAGGGGGATGGGATCGGGAGAAAACCAAAGGCAGAAATCTCCCAGTCCTGCATAGAATGATGCTGGGTCCTCACTATGACAGGACCCAGCTAAGAGACCTGAGGAGTGGATTCCTCATGACAGGCAATGGTGAAAGTAAAAAAAAGAAAAGAAAAAGAAATATCGCCTGCGATGCTGGTGACTGGGGTTCAGGAGCGAGCCTTGCTCGCTGGGGGGTCGGCCGGGGGGGGAGAAGGATTGAGCGACCCATGGGTTGCTCTCTTCCGGGGGGAGGTGATGGACCCACTGCATTACTGCCACCCAGTGATCATGACTGGCAGTACTACTGAAGGAAGGGGAAAGACGCTGGCAGGAATCCTGAAGTAGCTGCACGTCTCCACATGCGTTGGGTTCACTGGGCTTCCTTGCATGCCTTGCACACCAGTGTCCCTCTGGGGGTAATGGGGGTATCTAAATGAAAACCTCCTTGCATTAGGCCCACCAGGATCGGTGGTCCTCCCGACTCCTCAAGGTCGGGGGTGCTCCAGGTGCACGATGGCCAGAGAGCCAAACAGATTAATGTTAAAAAAGAATTCAGCAGGATAATCATCTAAACCTGGGGATTTTCATAGAGTGAGAATCCTGAATTGTCCAGTGGATCTCCTCAGCCAACATGGGCATCACCAACCATTGAGCAGTAGCATCATCTAGTTTAGGGAGAGAAAGGAAATGTATGTAATCAAATATTTGCTGCGAAGGTACTGTACCTCTGGATCTGCTGAATATAGTCTTCTATACTATTTGGCTAAGATGTTCCAGACAGCGGAAGGGTTGGTAGCAAGAGTGCTCATATCAGTATCATACATCTGGGAAATGCTGGCTCATGTTTTATAGGCACAAAGTTTTTTTGCCAAGTTTCGGGACCCCTTGGGTCCCTCCTCATAATGATAATGCTGAAGATAAAGTAATGTTTGCTCTACCTTAGTATCAAGTATTTTCTGAAGATCTTGTTTGATCTGTTGCAATTGTGGGGCAATAGATTAATCCCCTGTAGATAAAAAGATTGTAATGTAGAAAGTTGATGTTGAAGTTCACTAAGGCGTTTGTCTGTCTCACACTTTTTTTTTTATAACTCAAGTTTATTCAACCATCTGCAAATCACAACAACATACAGTCATCTTTATGGTGTCTAAAAGAATAAAACTATAAATACTTCATACAGGGTGGCTCATAAGATTCATAGATTCATAGACTGATACAAGTTCAGAAGGCACATGCCCATTTATGAACTTGCCACCAGCTAAATTAGCTGTGGAAGGAAAATTTCTTGTCACCCATATATTTATCAAGGGTTCTCTTAAATTGTTCTATGTTTTCGCTGTTTATAATATTACTAGACAATGTATTCCAGATTGGAGGAATTCTCTGTGTAAAAAATCTAGATCGTTTATTGGTTTTACATAAGGATGATTTTGGTTTTGAATTGTGGGATCTAGTGGGATTACTTATTGAAAACTTTTCCAATCCTATTGTGTTTAACAAGTAATTGTTATTGTATGCATTGTAAGTTAGATTAAGTCGCCTTTTAGTATTCTGTACTTCAAAGAGTAAAGCTCTAAAGATTTTAATCTAGAACCATAATCAAGTTTGGACATATTAACAATCCTTTTAGTTATTCTTCATTGAACTCTTTCTATCATGTTTAAATAGCCAATGGAAGTTGGAGCACAAAATGAAACACAATAGTCCAAATGTGGACGAACCAGGCTTGTGTATAGGGGAAAGATGACAGATGATTCCCTACTTTTGATATGTCTCAATATACAACCTATAATCTTGTGACATTTTTTAACAGTTTTATTGGTATGGGTGTTAAATTTTAAGTTATCAGTATAGTTATACCTAAATCTCTTTCTCTGTTGTGACTGTTAATTTCACATTTTGAATAAAATATGGGTGTCTCTTATTATTGTTCCCCATATGCATTACCTTACACTTTGCTGGGTTAAATTTCATTTTATTGTTTACTGCCCATAATGTTAATTTATTTAAATTATCTTGGAGAGTGTTTGCAGATGCAGTAGTGTTCACAATACAGCCCAATTTGCAATCATCTGCATATTTATTTATCCAAACTTCTTTTGTTGTTTGCATACTTGCTATCAATATATTAAAAAGTAAAGGCCCAAGAACAGATCCCTGCGGTACTCCACTGGTGACAGGGCTCCAGTTGGATTTATGCTGTCATACAACCACCCTTTGTTGTCTGTTGTATAACCATGCTAATATCCACTTAAGTACATGTCCAAATTTATATTATGATGTTGTTTGATCAAAATTTTATGGGAAACAGTATTGAATGCTTTTTCAAAATCCAAGAATATGATGTCCACTGGAAGGCCCTTATCTAGGGCATCACTAACAGGTTCGAAAAAACTAATAAGGTTTGTTTGACATGACCTACCAGTAGTAAAGCCATGCTGGCAAATGTCAGTACAATTGGAAATTTTAACATGTATTAACCATTCAATAATTGTACTGACAAGTGACGTAAGGCTGATAGGCCTATAATTAGATATTAACTGTTTATTACCTCCCTTATGCATAGGGGTTATATTTACTTCTCTCCAAGACTGAAGAACTTTCCCATTATTTACAGACATATTGAACAAATAGGTAAATGGTCCAGCAAGTTCCTTTGATACCTCTTTTAAGAACTTGGGGTGAATACTGTCAGGGCCTGGAGATGTATTGCATTTGATTTTGTTAATGGCCTCTAATGTGTCTTGTTCAAGAAACAATAATTTAATATTTGATTATTGTAATGTATCTTGATGAGTAAAATTCATTGGATTAAATATGCTTGTAAAATAAAATGATTAAATTTAGTAGCCATTTCTTTTTTGTTAGTTATTAATTCATCATTTACCTTTAGTGGTCCAATTCCTGTACATGTTTGTTTTAATGAACCTATATAGTTATAAAACTATTTTTTATTGTCTTTGATGTCTTTGGCTAAATTTATTTCCATTTTTTGTTTTGATTTTTTTAATTATTTGTTTCATTTTTTTGGCAAGTATCTTAAACTTGCCCCAATCAGAAGCCTTTTTAGTCTTACTGTATTTTTTATAGGCACAATGTTTCTTTCTTTCTTATTATATGCTTTATATCTTTAGACCACCACATGGGAACTCTTCGTTTGCTATTATTATCATATTTTGTTCTCTCAGGTACCCAGGTACTTATACAGTAATCTGTTTTGGTCTGTATTGTCTCCCACACATGTTCAAAGTCAAGATTACCTAGGTCTTTTAACCATTCCCATGAAGTCAGGTACTTTTTTATGTTTTTATAATCAGCTTTATGATAATTTTTAAACTTACTTATTCCTTTGTTATAATTTGTTTGTTTTAAGATGTCATATGCAATCATGTTGTGATCACTGTCACCCAGAGGGGGTATGATAACAGGGGTGGAGAGAAGGTCAGCATTGTTTGTAAAAAAAAAAAGGTCAAGTATATTATTATTCCTAGTGGGTATAGTTACTAACTGATCCATTCCATGTTTAAATGTAATTTCTAAAAACTGCCATTCAATAGTACTGTGCGTATCAAGTGTTTCCCAGTTTATATTTGGGAAATTGAAATCACCCAAAATTATTAAGTCTTCTTTCACTTCGATATTGTCTAACTGCTTCAAGAAGACTAGGTTATCTTCCTGGTTTAAATTAGGTGATCTGTAAAAAAGGCCTATGTTAAGGTTTCATTGCCTAATTCGATTTTGGCCCAAAGTATCTCAGTTGGAGAGTCCTCATATATTATCTCATGACAATTGTATTTATTAGACATGTATAAAGCTAATCCCCCTCCTTTAACATTTTGTCTGTTTTTTAAGAATTTTGTAAAACCACTTATATCAGAATTCCAATCATTTTCAGTCAACCATGTTTCTGTAACACAACAGATGTCAATTTCCTTATTAGCAAGAATATATCTTAGTTCATCTAATTTATTTGTCAAGCTACGAGCATTAGTTAGTAGAACTCATATTCCCTTAACTTTAACTTTGTTATTATCAATTTCACTTTGTGTAGTATCTTCCTGACTTGGTGGATTTTTTTGATTATTCAAACCAGGTTTTGATATCTTCTTCTTTTTTTTTCTAAGTTTTTTTTTATTGTTTTTGCAAACATTATTATTATTCCACATATTGCTTACAGAAGTATATTCTGCTGAATGTGTTTTGTGTATAACAGTTGCACCCTCCCCCCATTTAATAGTTTAAAATATCATTAAGGCCTCTTCAGAAGTTAGACACTAAGCAGTTCTATCTTACCAACTATTTTCAAAGAAGGAAAAAGAAAGAGACAAAAAAAAGTACATAACAGCAACTGTGGAGAGTTAGCACAATCATCATATCAAGTAAAGTCTATCATAAATAACATTTTCAATTTCTTTTTCTATATTACTTAAAAGAAAGAGAGTCAAAGGAGAAAAAGTAGGGAAATGAAGAGATAGAGAATCGGAGGAACAGGATGAGAAGGAAAGAGAAAGGGAGACCAGCAGATCAAACCAACACATACATTAATATACATATATAAAATGTACCCATCAGGTGTGCACCTATACCTGTCTATTGTTTACTGAGTGAGAAAGGAACAGTTTTCTAGTTAACCATCCAGGGGCTGTTGGGGTGCGAGGGCGAGCTGCCTCCTAGGCAATCCAAGGGCCCCAGACCACACTGAATCTTTCTTCCTTAAGGTGCAATCTGGCCATAATGGAGTCCATCTCCATAGTCTTGTTAACCCTAGAGATCCATTCTCCCATAATTGGAGGTTCCCACCTGAGCCAGTGTGCTGTAAGGCACTTAAGGCTGCTGCAATCAGGGCCAGGGACAGCTTTCGTTTGGGCGGGAGAAGATGTACTACTGTTGGAAAGCCCAGTACCCAGTCTGTAAAAGTGTTTGGCATTTGTTCTGACAGTACCTCCTGTATTGCCTTTTGTATATCCCTCCAATATTGGGCAGTAGCCTGGCAGCCACAATAGATATACAAGTGCATGCCCACTGAGCCACATGCCCTCCAACAGAGGTTCGTGTTGGTATTACTATGGTGTTGAGTCACCACTAGAACTAGAAAGTACCTAACTAAAATTTTCCAAAAGAATTCCCTCCAAGTGGGGGATGAGGTGGCCCTGCACCCCAAATTCAACCTCTTGAGCCACTGCTCATCTGGGATGGTGTCTGAGGTTCCCCCTCCCAGGCAAGTTTTACCAATCATAATGGTAGTTGCGTCCCCCTGCCCAATCAGTTTATACAGTTCGGAAGTCCATCTCACCTTCCCCACTGATCCCTGTACCACTGAAGCAAAGCCCTCCCATACATTTAATTGGCATGTAAGTTCCTTCAAATTGTTTGGAGTGTTAATAAAATGGCGTACCTGCAGGTATCAATGAAAATCTGAATCTTGCAAATCAAATTGTTCCTTAAGCTGAGAAAAGGAGACACAAACCCTCCCCCCCAACATTTGTGAGAAGTGAACCAGCCCCCTCAGCCCCCATCTAGCATATGCACCATCTAGTCATGGGGGGAAAAGCCTGTGTGATAGCGAATATGGGAAAGGGGACCTAGGGTCTCTTCTGAGGTCAACCTCCTTCTAACTGTCTTCAGGATCCACAAGGTATGCTGTGTCCACAGACTGCCAGACAACAAGGAGAATGGGGACAAGGGTAGCGAGTAAGCTAATGAGCTCAGAGAAACCTCTGTAGTGTCCTGTTCCTCCACGTGCAACCAACCCAAGGAATTTCTTCCTGTGATCCAAGTGTGAACCACCTGGAGTTGACAGGTTAAATAATTTGAGTAGAAGTCAGGTAAACCAAGAACCCCCCATCTCATGGAAGGGACAAAATCTGCCTAGAGATACGAGGGTGGTGACCCCCATATAAACCTGGACAGTCCAGCCATGATCCCATGCCAAAACGCTGGGGAAATCGGTATCAGGAGATTAGGAAATAAAAACAGGAAGTGGGGCAACAGATTAATTTTAATTGAATCTATTCTCCCTGTGACAATTAAGGGTAGCAGGGACCATCTTGCTAAGTCTTGTTGTGCTGTGCCCCATAATTTATTGTAGTTGATTTCAAATCATTTGGAGGTGTTCACATGAATCTGAAAGCCCAAGTATGAATATGATTGTTCTTATCCCATGAAAAAGGGAAGTTCCTCTGAAAGCCTTGTGGGACTACGCCACTTAACTTGAGGGCCTCTGATTTGGTATAGTTTAATTTATATCCCGACAACTCACCAAAGCTCCCCAAAATAGACAGAAGATGAGGAACAGATCCCCGGGGGCTGCCCAAGAAAAAAAGAGTCATCAGCATAAAGGGCAACCTCTTGTTCCCTCCCATTGGCCATCACTCCAACCACCTGAGGGTCCAGGCATACTGCCGCTGCCAGGTGCTCCAAACAGACTGCAAAAATCACAGGGGACATCCCTGCCTTGTACCCCTGGATAGGGGGAAACTTCTGGAATTCATCCCATTTACCTTGACTTGGGCCTGTGGCAAGGTATATGAATTTTTAAAGATTTTCACAAATTTAGGGCCAAATTGCATCTTCTCCATGGTGGATTTAGGAATAGCCAATTAACCCAATCAAAGGCCTTTTCGGCGTCCATGGAGATAGCTAATTAAAATCTGATTTGTGCTGTTGGGAGGTAATTATATTAAGTAGTCTCTTGATGTTATCAGACAAAAATCTCCCTGCCACAAAACTAGTTTGGCCTGGATGGATCACCCTCCCTATAACCTGTTGCAGTCCGTCTGCCAAGATGCCAGTAAAGATCTTCATGTCCACATTCAAGAGTGAAATGGGCCAGTAGGAGGAACAAAACTGCGGATCTTTGTCCTCCTTGGGCAAAACCACTATTTGAGCCTGTCTCCAGGACGTAGGAATCTCCCTTCCTTCTTGAATATGATGGAAACACTGTAACATACCAGGCAGTAAATCTTTCTTAAAACATTTATAAAATGCAGATGGCAAACCATTTAGGCCAGGGAATTTCCTTGACTTAATTTGTGCAATTTTATGAAAAATTCCCTGGGCGGAGATGTTTCCATCTAACACAACCCTGTGATGTGTTTTTGAGGGAGGGGAGTACTATGTTATTTAAAAAGGACCCCACTTTAGTCTCATAGTTAGATACTGGTTCCTGCCTGTACAAGGCTGTGCAAAAATCAACAAAAGAAGCAGATATGTTTAAAGGATCTGATATCACCTCACCCCCTCTCTCTGGAAACTGAGTTCGAAGGGCTGCTCTAGAGACTGTTTGTTTCCTTAAAGCCAGTGCCAGGAGATGTCCTGCCCTATTGCCTCCCTCGAAAAACTTCTGTGCTGACCGCCTCAGCACACCCTCGGTCTGAGCAGCCAATAAAGATTCTAACCTTTTCTTTTTTGATAACCAAAGGGCCTTATTTTCAGGATGTTGTGTAAGCTTATAACGGAAGTCTGCTTCCCGCTTTTCCTCCTCTATTTGCTTCTGTAACTGTAAATTAGCCCTTTTTTGCTGAGAGTTACACTGAATAAAGATACCCCTCAGTACAGACTTTAGGGCATCCCATCTGACCGAAGGAGCTGTGTCTGAGGGGGAATTAGTATCCAAAAATTCTTGAATAGGATCAGAGATTTTCTGTTTGATTGAGGGTTGGTTTAGGAGTCCTACATTTAAACGCCAGGTACTATTTCTTGGGCTAGAGGAGATTACTAATTTCAGCAATACTGGGGCATGTGTCTCACACTTTTTAATGGAAGAGTATGCAATGAACTCCCCATGCAAAACTGTTTTTACGGTGTCCCACAAAACAGAGGGAGAATATCAGGGTCCAAGTTGTTGCTGAGTATGTGTGAGAGTTTCTCTTGGGTGAGCTTTATGAAGTCAGGATCTTTAAGCAGGGGTAGATTGAGTTGCCATGGAGCCCAAAGAGAGGGTTTACTAAGGTTTATTTTGGCTTGGACAGGGGCATGGTCAGAGAGAAGGATCGGACCATGGCTGATATCCTGTATCATGTCCAAGTGTTCAGTTGTGGTAAACAAATAGTCCAGTTGAGCAGAGGAACTGGCTCTGGTGGCAGAGAAGGTATACACTGGGGTGGTGGGGAAAAAATGACTAAATAGGTCAATGAAGCCTTAATGTGCTAGAGTGGTGCGGAAATATTACCGCATATGTGTCACTCTATGGAGGGCAGAGCCCGTGGAGTCTAAGGTAGGCGATAAGGTGATGTCAAGATCCCCCCTAAATTAGGTTGCCAAGTTATAATGGCAAGTCCATAACTGCACTGAAATACATTGAACTGCATTGCTGATTTCCTCAGTTCGCAGTCTGGCACCGAAGAGTGAAGACGTGTCTGCGGTTCAGAGAGGATTATGGCATTGGACCCCTGGTAGGTAAGTAAGGGCTTTGGGGCATGTGGGTGGTGGGTGCCAAGTGGAGGTCGGGTGGGGAACAGTAACAGTGGTGGCAGCAACAGACATTGATGGATGGTTTCCTTTTTTTACAGGGTGTACGTAAAAAAAACTACAAGAGACAGTTTTCTTTATTTCACATGGTGTTACTGGGGGATTGGGCACCATTAGTGTTGGTATTATGTTTGGCAGCACCAGGGGTTGGCTCCGCAGTGTTGCAGAAGTAAAATGGGCAGGGTGGGGGTAGCAGCCAGCATGGAGGATTGGGCACCCCCATGCTGGAATATTAACATGGATTGGGCTTGGGGGGGACAGTTATGGTGGCAGCAGCAGCAACAGACATCAATAGACTGTTTTCTTTTTTGCAGGGTGTAGTTAAAAAAACTACAAACGAGGTTTTCTTTATTTCGGGTGGAGACACTAGGGATTGGGCACCCTCAGTGTCAGTGCTGTGTTTGGTGGCAGCGGGGGTTGACTTCCCAGTGTCACAGAATCACAACAGGCAGGGTGGGGGGGTAACAGTCCACATGGGGGATTGGGCACCCCTGTGCTGGAATATTAACATGGACTGGGCTTTGGGGGGCAGTTACGGCAGTGGCAGCAACAGACTTCGATGGACAGTTTTGTCTTTTATAGTATGTAATTAAAAAAAGAAGAAAAAACTATGAAGGATGGTTATCAGCAGTCTGATCATGACCGATCAGCTTGCTTGCTGGGCAGTGTTATATAGATCAAAAGAAAGAGCTGCACTATGATTTGGTCAGCTCTTTCCTTTGAACTATACAACATTTCCACCCTGCAAGCCAGAACACTGTCATGACCAGCCTGGCTGATGATTGGTGTGACACTGATGAGCCCCTTGCAGACCACTCTCCATTGGCCTGACAGTGTCACATCTATCAAAACCCACTCTCATAGCAAAATGTTTGCTGTGTGTACACACACAGCGAACATAATAAGATTAGTATATGTTGCCCTGGCTTGTACCAAACTGATTATGAGACACTGGAAGAGTGTAGAAGCTCCATCACTTAATAAGTGGCTAAACCAAATGATTGAAAATGCTGTGATAGAAAAAGAAATAGTATAATGAACCAGAGATAGGCCAGAACACAGTATTAAGAGAAAGTCTGGTAAGACATTCATTTATATGGTGATCAAAATGGACAACCGAATAATGAGACTTAAATTATACTGCAAGTCTATTTTATCACCCCAGTGTATTGTTTGGGGTTTTTGTTTTTTAGAAATAATCCTATTGTTTCCCTCACCCAATATTAATTTGCTTAATTACTTAGCATTTCCAGAACCTAGTGTAACCCCCCGTTACCTGGGGTTACTAGAATCCCAGTAAGACCTAGTGGTAGGCAGGGAAGGCAGCTTGTGAAACTTCAGTTAAAAGGATTTCACACTGTCTCACTCTGTTCTCAGTCTCAGCTGAGACTGAGAGATGACATCACCATAGAACTTTCGCAGCTACATGAGCCACATTGGAATGCTGCAGTTGGAAGTTAGGATAGAATGTTGGGGATTTTGAAGAGAGTCTGTGTGCAGTCTTGAAGAGAGGAGCAGCACAGCAGTCTGGTTGCAGGCTCTCAGAGCCTTAAGCTCTGTTTTAGAGCTACTGTAAGGAAGGTGTGTGTTTCCACTGAAAGAGGAACACAGTAAGCTGATTGTGAAGTGGTGGAGACCGCTGTTATTGGTCCATGTGCCCCATCCCTGAGGGGATGGGGGTGGAAAGGTTTGCCTGTCTTCCAGGGGCAACCCTCCTGGTTCCGGCTAAGGAAGAAGCTGCCTTATTTCAAGTTGTGCTGCGGCACCAGAAGCTGTGGGAGAGAAATTCCTGTGAGGAATTGCCTGTGGGGCACCTGCATTCAAAGGGTGAGTTCGCTCTGACAAAGGGCCTATGTTTTCATCTGAACTGTTGGAACGTGGGGATTGGACTACTTAATTTGTAGGAGGTCTAGTGTAATAGACATTGCCAGTTAATTCAAGTAGTTTCAGGTCCAGCACAAAGAGTGAAGTAAAGTGAGGATTGGACTGCTTAATCAGTGGGAGGCCTAGAGCAATGGGCTAAGCCAACTAAAAGTATGTTCAAGTTCAGCACAATGGGAAAGCAAGACAAGCAGAGAAAACGTGACATACATTTAACCTTAATCTACATTGCCAAGCTTTACAGAATGAGATGTTTAATGTCCAGAGAAATGGCCGGGTATGAATTGTGGAAGCGAGAGATGGGAGACCCCCCCTCAGTAGTACCCAAATTCACCTCTACGGATTTGCTCTGTGGCACCTTTACTTTCTCTTAGGTACTTGCCAGTGCCTGAGGAAAGTACCCAGACATGGGATTAAAAGGAGAACTCCCTGATAGAGCTGAGGTGCTCTTAGGTGGTTTAGGGAGCCACCAGAAAAGGTTTACATGACATATGGAAGGTGACCGAGTGGCCGGCAAGGGAGCCGAGCCTGGGAATCCCAGATAGTGTACAAGTTCGGGCTGTGTACCCAAAGCAGCGTGCAAGTCTGGGCTGTGTGTCCAGTGGGTTCAGAGCCTGAGGGCTGGAGTGTTGAAGAAGTGTTCCTGATTCTTTTTATCTGCATTACCAGAAGTGTAGCCCTGTGGGGGTCCGTCTATGCTTTGTTTGTTCTGCTTGGATGTGAATAAAAGCCACACTTTAAAATCCCATTCCTGGTATTGGACATTACAGTTATTGCTTCCTGTGTTCGGAATTACTTGGGTGCCCCTGTGCAGACTAGCCAAACCTAGCCCTTGTGCCGAGTAACCTATTCCTCCCCGAACCTAGTCCCCACCTGGTACTGCTGTCAGATTCAAACAGCATACCACCTGTCATTTGCAAAAAGGCAGGGGGGTGGGGGTTACAAAGTGGAGGCACCGCTTTGGATTTTAAATTTAGGGAGGAAAGGTGCTCGGGCAAAGGGCTAGCATTTTGGTTATCTGGCAGTGGGTAGCCCAAAAAGCTGAAGCAAGGTTAACTAGTGTGTCACTGTTTGCTGTTGTCCATGTGCTGCTGTTAAATGCCAAATGTTTACCAAGGAGCAGTAAAGCCTGAGAGAGTATGCCCTTGTCCTGAATCAAAAATTGACAGCATTTTGCCAGCTTTTAAAAAACTGTGTGATAAAGAAAAGTGTGGAAGACTAGGGGTAGCAACAGGAAAATTGTGCCCTGGACGTTGGAAATGCTTTCTAGTGAATGGAGAGACTTGCTGTGTTAATGGCCATGACAAATGGTTGAAATGGGCTCCCACCGTGGAGTCAGTTTGAAAAAAAAAAGTGGTTTTGCAGTTTAAATTTGCCTGCTCAACAATCACCGTGAGGAGAAGAGCACTCGCGAGGGAAAGAGGCTCATTTGCATGGCGTCGTGTGATTGGTGAGACTGCAATCAGTCCCATCCCCAAGCCAGCTCTACAGCGACTGCCCAGCATTCGAGAGGGATTGTGAGTGGAGTGCGGTTTACTGGCTTATCGGAGGAGCGTTGCGGTGACTGAAAGCGCTGTCAAAGTTTAAAAACTCTGACTTTTCTATCTAAAATCGGGCTCAATCCGCATCTCGATCGACTAGACTGTGAGTGTGGTGTTCGGAAGGACGATCGGCAGGACTGCCAACCTGCTTCTGTCCCGAGGCCTCCAAGACTGGCTGCAGGCTGTTTTCCATCGCAGCAAACAGCTACTGATAACAGTGAGTACCAACAGAAATAATTGTTCAAACTAGTGATTTTTGCCAAAAGCCAGCTGAATCTGTGTGCAGCAGTGTAGTCATTTTGTAAACAAAGACTGTGTTAAGTTTTTACCAGCAAAAGCAAGCCTGTTAAGCCATCAACTGTGAGCATAGTTATGGGTTCAGTGTCAGAGTAAAGTTTCAAAGTTATGAGAGAGACTGTGAGTTGTATCAAGATATGCAGCAAGAGTTACAGGCAATCCTGTGCTTGAAATACTGAGGCTTTAAGGGACTGTGAGCTAGAGCAATGTTTTCAGCAAGTGAAAAGTCCGTGGTAAATCATATAAATGTGCTAGGAAAAAGAACAGTGCAAGTTTGTGCAGTTTGAGCAAAGTTGTCAGTACAGTGTGTAAATCAGATGTGCAGTGACTTGACACAATTTCAGAATGTTGATGCACAGGAGTGCTGCCGCCGCCATTACAGGGTGGGGTAGTAATGTAAACACAGCAGCACAGGAGCCATTTTGAAAGTGAAAGACAGTGTTCAGTGATGTGGGACTTTCAATAACAGTGAGCGATTGTTTGTTTTTCTCTGCAGTCATGGCCTCAGGACCAGCACGCTACCCGGATCATGCCCGGGCTGTGGTAGCAGCAGAAGTAAACAAGTTAAGAGACATTGGGAGGTGTTACTATGGAGGACAACTGCCTCCTCATGTGGCGATTCCTGGATACCCAGTGCAAGTGTGTTTAATATGCTTAAATGCTGGAAGGGACGTCTTCATGGTACCTCACTGTTCGGGGTGCTTAGAGAAATACAGCTTGGTTAAAGCACCCAAGATTCATTTGGCTCCCACATGGACAAAAGTTCAAGAATCTGCCGTTGGCAGCACACAGCACCAGGTGGAGCCTGTTGGAGAAAGCCCCTCAGGGGAGTGTGGCACAAAGCTAGAGGGTGCAGAATTGCAGACAGAACAATATGCTGATGTTTCGGATGCTGGATTACAGAGAGACAATTCAGGCAGAGCATCAGTAGACACTTGGAGAGGGGGGCATAGCCCAAGTCTCATAGGATAGGACGAGATGAGGGAGGCCTTTGAATGGGAGGTATCGACCTCTGCGGCCAGCGAAGAATGGATAGTCTCAGGAGTGAGGACGACGGCTCACTCCTGGGCACAGATTCTCAGTTAGGAAGAAGAAGAGGGGGAACCTATGTGGCCTTGTGAAAAAGGAGTGGGTACACAGCCTCAAGCTCTTGCCTCAGAGGAATGCATGGAAGAGAGTGGTGATTCCACTGCCCTGGCTGCGCAAGAAGAAGTCAGAGATCCATTCTTTGTCTCTTTGAGAATGTGTAGCTGGCAGAACCAGGACTTACTGCCCCCAAGCCAGACCAGCGGTCTCAGGTTGACCAAAGCTAGTAAGGAGGAGAGACTGGTACGTAGGAAGGCGAATGAAATCTATGAGATGTCCTTTCCTACCTTTCCTCGGAGAGTCTGGGAGGAGATTGAGAACAGCAGGAAATCCTGGATTTGGGCCAAAGCAATGAAATGTGTGCATCCTGGTGCAAACAAGCATGTCAGGAACAGAATGTTTCACGAAAAATACAGCCAGTGGAAAAGAGCCAGGACACTGTTAATGGACACTGTTTGAATAGTGGATGGAGAGGGACGTGAAACCTTTCACAGTGTGAATTATGTGCACCCAGATGGGGTAATAATTCAAGCGTCTGACCCGTTGTGCTATTAGCCACAATGCAAAGACCTCCCTGCAAATGTGCCCATGCCTACCAACTGGAAAGCAGAGCAGTGGTAGCCAGTGCTGCCACTCCAGCCATTGCAGTGCCTTTGTTGTTTCACCAGTATGGATGTCCAGGACTCAGGTGCCCCACATTCATCAGTTCTACAGTGTACTGACTTTCCAGAATCCATCGACTGGCCCACCAGATGACTTCAGATCCAGAGAGGATGCCAGACCAGCTGTATCCTGATTCATCGCCTGGTAATCGGATGACGTCAGACCAGCTGTTTTCCTTTTTGGTACTGTTTCAAGGTTCCATCTCCAGAGATGACATCAGCCCAGCAGTTTCCAGATGTGCCCTCCTGTCGTTCCCGGAAGATGTCCGCCCAGCTATATCAGAAGAGTGCTGCCAGGGAGAGTCTTCGGCCCAGGACAAGGTCAGTGTTTTGTTCATTCTACAAGGGGCTGGTAAGTCCAAACTTTTCTATTCTTATGACATTGCAGTACACACCCTACACTAGCAGACTGTAGATGTGTGAACTGTCCTCAAAGACTCTCCCCTTCGGGACTTCGGCCTGCTAGAACTGTACTTCACCGGGCTCCGGCCCAGGAGAGACTCTTTAATGGACTAGCCTTCGGGCACTGTGGTCACTAGATGGGACTTTTAGGGCACTCCATCCCCCAAATGTGTATTATAAACAATGTCATTGTTTTTCTACTGTTTTCTAATGTTTATACTGTTTTTCTACCCTTTTCCAAAAAAAAAAAATATTTTTGGGATTCTCCAGTGTTTTGATGGTAGGGGTTTAGATAGACTGTGTATGCAGATTAGGAGTGTGTGTTGTCTTTCTTTTTCTTGCAGGTGTTCCTAAAGAAGATAGAAGAGAAGACAGGAAGAGGAGGAGGGACTCATCGGAGTTCCTCACTAGTACTTTAGAGTGCAGTATTTAAAGTAGTGTTGTTGTTGTTGTTACTGTGTAGTAACCCTTTTCTGCCACAGGTATGGTTGTGGAGAGTTAGAGAGTAATGTAATGGTATGGTATTAGCTCCTGGTGCGTGGTTACATGGTGCCCAAGGTCGGGGAGGTCCCCTGTTTGTTTGTTTTGGGGTTTGAGTTAATGGCAGATAGGTTTTCCCTAGAGGGCTGGGGGGGGATAGACAGGCTGTGGCCCTGACCTGCAGTGGGGGTTGCAGTGCTGATCTATTAGGGCTATGCTCTGGGCAGTTCTACCAGAGCCACTAGGTACCCATAGTCAGCGGGTAGAGTAGAGGCTGATGCGTCAGCCAACGGCCTCTAGGCCCTTAGTGTTGTCTGCCTGTGCAGGCACAAGGTAGGGGAGAAGGTAGCGCTACCTCCCCGTAGTCAACACATGGGGTGAGATGGCCTAAGCTGGGTAAATAATGACTGAGGACAGTCATTTTCCTGGCCCAGGGTGAGTGTAACCCCCCTGTTACCCGGGGTTACTAGAATCCCAGTAAGACCTAGTGGTAGGCAGGGAAGGTAGCCTGTGAAACTCCAGTTAAATGGATTTCACACTGTCTCACTCTGTTCTCAGTCTCAACTGAGACTGAGGGAATACATCACCATAGAACTTTCACAGCTGCATGAGCCACACTGGAATGCTACAGTTGGAAGTTAGGGTAGAATGTTGGGGATTTTGAAGAGAGTCTGTGTGCAGTCTTGAAGAGAGGAGCAGCACAGCAGTCTGGTTGCAGGCTCGCAGAGCCTTAGGCTCTGTTTTAGAGCTACTGTAAGGAAGGTGTGTGTTTCCACCGAAAGAGGAACACAGTAAGCTGATTGTGAAGTGGTGGAGACTGCTGTTACTGGTCCATGTGCCCCATCCCTGAGGGGATGGGGTGGAAAGGTTTGCCTGTCTTCCGGGGCAACCCTCCTGGTTCCGGCTAAGGAAGAAGCTGCCTTATTTCAAGTTGTGCTGCTGCACCAGAAGCTGTGGGAGAGAAATTCCTGTGAGGAATCGCCTGTGGGGCACCTGCAACCAAAGGGTGAGTTTGCTCTGACAAAGGGCCTATGTTTTCATCTGAACTGTTGGAATGTGGGGATTGGACTACTTAATTTGTGGGAGGTCTAGTGTAATAGACATTGCTGGTTAATTCAAGTAGGTTCAAGTCCAGCACAAAGAGTGAAGTAAAGTGGGGACTGGACTGCTTAATCAGAGGGAGGTCTAGAGCAATGGGCTAAGCCTAGTAAAAGTATGTTCAAGTCCAGCACAATGGGAAAGCAAGACAAGTAGAGGAAATGTGACATACATTTAGCCTTAATTTACATTGCTAAGCTTTACAGAATGAGATGTTTAATGTCCAGAGGAATGGCCGGGTATGAATTGTGGAAGCGAGAGGTGGGAGAGCCCCATCAGTAGTAACCAAATTCACCTCTATGGATTTGCTCTGTGGCACCTTTACTTCCTCTCAGGTACATCGCCAGAGCCTGAGGGAAATACCCATACATGGGAGTAAAAGGAGAACTCCCTGATAGAGCTGAGGTGCTCTTAGGTGGTTTAGAGAGCCACCAGAAAAGGTTTCCATGACATATGGAAGGTGTCCGAGTGGCTGGCAAGAGAGCTGAGCTTGGGAATCCCAGATAGTGTACAAGTTCGGGCTGTGTACCCAAAGCAGCGTGCAAGTCCAGGCTATGTGCCCAGTGGGTTCAGAGCCTGAGGGCTGAAGTGTTGAAGAAGTGTTCCTGATTCTTTTTATCTGCATTACCAGAAGTGTAGCCCCGTGGGGGTCCATCTATGCTTTGTTTGTTCTGCTTGGATGTGAATAAAAGCCACACTTTAGAATCCCATTTCTGGTATTGGACATTACAGTTATTGCTTCCTGTGTTCGGAATTACTTGGGTGCCCCTGTGCAGAGTAGCCAAACCTAGCCCTTATGCCGAGTAACCTATTCCTCCCCGAACCCAGTCCCCACCTGGTACTGCTGTCAGATTAAAAAAGCATACCACCTGTCGTTTGCAAAAAGGCAGGGGGGTGGGGGTTACACTAGTGACATCAATTGAACTGAAGACTGCAGTGAAGCAGAACACAGTGACATAAGCTCAGCCGAAGTCATTGTTTTCTGCTTCATTGTCATCTTCGTATTTCCTTTAATGCTTTGATGAACAGTGTTCAAACATTACATCAGCTCAGAGTATTGTTAAGAAAGTGTTGTTGAAACTTTCATGTATTTGCAGAAAAAATGAAATGTTTGGCTCATCTGGAAGACAGAGGAGTTTTTAAACATGGAAATATTCTAAAAAACATATTAATTCATGATGTTATGAAGCAGGTGCCATGCTGAGGAACAAATGATGCTGAATGTGGGAAATGTACCACCTGTGCATGTTGTTAATGTAAAGCTTTACTTACTGTAGCTCTCTGTGATGTAGCAAATCCAGATGGAAAATCAAACCCATCATTTAACAAGAATTATTTTAATGAAGGTACTAGAAAGAAGGCAAATCACATTTTTCTGTATAATATAACTTTGAACAAAGAACACGTTTTTTTTGCCACTGGCTGAACTTCAATAACATTATGTGTAACTCTAGAGATGGATTTTTTTTTTTGGTTCTTGTCTTTTATTGACAGACCTAGAGAAGCCCTCAGCTTACACCACAGAAATGAGGTATGTTCAGTCCAGCATGCAACTGTCAACAATTCTCGGAGCTGAAAGATTCCAGAAGTATGAACTTTGCATCTCTCTCTCTCTCTCTCTCTGAGGAGCTAATTTTAATTTTATTTGCTGGATTTCTCATTTGTGTCAAAGTTGAGTGAAATCAGATTGTATCAGTAAATAGGCATTTATTTGTCCAGTGTATTTACCTGGTTAATAAAGAATAAACAAACAAATAATATAAACCTGTTTTTTTAGAGTCAACTCCACATCTTCCCAAGTCAAAAGGCATCCTGCATTAAGCAAGACCCCATACTAACTGTTCGTTTCTGCCAGCACTTTATTTGTAATTTTTGACCAGGAAATGCACAATAGGTAAGCATTAAGACATGATAGAGTGTGCATTATACTGAGCTAACTTTATGCCCAGGGGTGTAGTAAGGCATTAGGCCACAGGTCGTGTGCCTTCAGTCCCTGGAGGTGTGTTTATCTCAGCACAATACACACTCTGGAATGTCTTACTGCACTTATAAAATGGGTGCACAGGAAAACTTAAAACTACAAAAGCTCTAAACATTTGAAAATATACAAAGCATTAGTAAAATATTGCTGAGAAAATGTAAAATAGTCCCTCCGAAGATGGTTTCCATCAGGGGTGTAGGCAAGGGGGTGTTTAAGGTGTTCAAACACTGCCCCCCAAAATTACCCAAGAAAATTTTTATTTTTAAGGGGGACAACATGATTCACCCACAGCGTGGGCTCTTTAAACGCACGTGATTGACTCCTGACCTGAGTCCTGCATGCAGTCTGCTCCTGGAATGAATGGCTGGACAGGGAGTGAGTGGGACTGGGAGCCCAAGCAGCGCAAGCGTCTCGGAAGGGGAAGGATTGGTCTGGTCCGAGCCTGCTCCTCCTCCTCTCTCAACAGCAGCCAATGAAAGGGTGTGGCTTGAAAATGCCGGCTAGCTGCACCGGTGCATGCACTGTCACATCGCTGACGCCCACACAAGGAGTGAGAGAGAGCAAGGAGTCGAGGATGGAGGAGGATTTTGTGTGTGTGTGTGTGTGTGTGTGTGTGAGACAGAGACATTTCAGAGAGCCCCAGGAGATTATTTTGTGCAGTGGAGACCGATTCCTGAGCCCGTGATGGTGAGCCAGAGAACGAGGGGAGAGTTGTTTAAATTCTGACCTGCCAGTCTGTCAGTCCCCTCGGATGATCGTTGGTTGTATATCGGTCAGAATGGATTCTTGGAGCCACTGCCGGCCCTCCCAGAGAGAGTTGCTAGCCTGAGCCCTGAGTCCCAGAGTCACTGTCCAAGACAGTAAAGTTGTGTCCCTACAGTTCCAGTTTCGAGAGCGTCTGGGCCCAAATGAGCTACTAGTCTAGGTGCCTGGATACTGGAGGAAAAAGCTGGAGAGGTGGTTCCACCATTCTCTTGATTGCCAGGTGGTTGCCTGCTGACTTTGCTTGCCTAAGCTAAGCAGTTGGGTAGCTGGGTGGAAGGATTCTAAAGGATCCATTTGACTACAGTGCCAGTCCACACTCTATGAGGTAGGTGACCGGTCCTCAGTGACAGTCAGAGAGAGTCAGACCTGGCTGGTCAGTCAGACTCAGTCAGTGCTGTGTATGCATAGTGTACTGAGCAGACCCTCCAACTGCACCTTTTTTGCTGGTACAATGCCACATTTCTAACACTAGTACCTGATCCTGCTTAGTTTGTACTGTGTACCAAATTTTCAGCCTTCTCCTGCTGAAATACTTAAATTTTTGCCCCAAAATCTTCTGTGTCTGCTCAAGTCAGTTCATTGATATGAGTGCCAGCACAGACAGCCTTAGGGGAGCATCCATTCCCGTGGTAACCACCACTTTATATGATGTGACACCACCGGCAGATGACTCAACACTGTGTGATCCCCTGGAAGAAGCTGAGAGTGCTGTGTGCAGCCCCGCTTTCCCCTGACACTACTTGGCAGGAGTGACACTCTCTCATGAGATAGTACTCCTCTTGGATGAAATTTGTTCCAGCATCTGAGTTGGAGCTGCAAGCGCATTTTGGCAATAAATTTTATTTTATACTGGCACAGCCACAGTCTGTAAGACTTGTCTGAAAGGGATGTCGGACCTCATCTCCTCGATCCCGGTTTATTCTGTGAGTGATAGACTGAGTCTGCAGGTTGGGGTGGCCCAGTGACTAGGTCAGGTGAAGACACAGTCACGGGTCATCCACATGCGCCTCAACAAAGTGGCAAGAAAGTGCTGCACGAGACGAGTCTACCCGGCATATTGAAGTGAGACATCACACCAGCTGCAAAGGTAAAATCAGAACCTTTCTTCTATGATAACCATAGGGTATTGTTAGAGCAAGACAGAGTAACAGGCTAAGCATCAGTCAGGGGCTGCTGAAGGTTAATGCTTGTGCTGTTGTTGTTCATGCCGCTCATAGACATAGAAACATAGAAACATAGACTTTGATGGCAGATAAGGACCGCTTCGCTCACCTAGTCTGCCCATTTCCCTACCTAGAGGATAAGCTGCAGCTCCTATTTAACCAACAGACTATTTCTTCCTACCCCCCACAAAAATTGCCTTATGTCTGTCCCATGCATTCTTGAATTCTCCCACAGTTTTAGACCCCACGACCTCCTCAGGAAGGCTGTTCCATGCATCCACCACCCTCTCAGTGAAAAAATACTTCCTCACATTGCCCCTGAGCCGTCCCCCCTCTATCTTCAAATTGTGTCCCCTTGTTCTTGCACATCTCTTTTTCTGAAAGATGCTACCCTCTTGGACTTTGTTGACTCCACTGAGGTACTTAAACGTTTCTATCATGCCCCCCTCCTTTCCTCAAGGGTATACATATTAAGCTCCTTTAGCCTTTCCTTGTATGGCTTCTCTTGCAGACTCTGCACCATTTTAGTTGCCCTCTTCTGAGCTGCTTTCATCCTGTCTATGTCCTTGCGGAGATGGGGTCTCCAGAACTGGACGCACTACTCCAGATGGGGTCTCACCAACTGTCTGCACAGGGGGATAATGACTTCCTGTTTCCTGCTGGTGATGCCTCTCCCTTTACATCCCAGTATCCCCCCAGCCCTCCCTACCGCCTTCTCACTTTGCTTGCCAACCTTAAGGTCATCTGATATGATTACCCTCAGGTCCATTTCCATTTTTGTTGTTGTTACTACCTCCCATTGTGTAATCTTCCCTGGTTTTGTTTCCTAAGTGCATTACTTGCTCTTCTTTGCATTGAATCCAAGCTGCCATATTTTGGCCATTCCTCCAACCTTGCCAAGTCCCTTCTCATCCTTTCCACACCTCTTTGTGTATCAACCCTGTTGCAGATCTTTGTGTCATCTGCAAAGAAGCATACTTTTCCTTCCAGTCCCTCTGCAATGTCACTTATAAAGACATTAAAAAGGACTGGACCCAGTACTGAACCCTGCGGTACCCCACTAGTAACCCTTCTTTCTTCAGAATGGACTCCATTTACAATTACCTTCTGTGTCCTGTTGTTCAGCCAGTCTTTTACCCAGGCTACCACCCTGGGACCCACTCCAAGGCTGGTTAGTCTGACTACTAATCTTTTGTGTGGGACTGTGTCAAATGCCTTGCCAATGTCTAAGTAGGCCATGTCCACAGCCCCTCCCATGTCTACTACTTTGGTCACCCAGTCGAAGAAATCAATTAGATTCATCTGACATGACCTTCCCACTGTGAACCCATGCTACCTTGGGTCCTCTGCCCCACTGGCCTCTACGTATTCAACAATTCTTTCCTTCAGATGTGATTCCATCACTTTCCCTACCACACAGGTCAAACTGACAGGTCTGTAGTTTCCTGCCTCTGTCTTGCTCCCACTTTTGTGAAGAGGAATCACATCAGCCTTCTTCAAGCCCTCAGGTACCACACCATCCTCCCATGATTTGTCATAAAGGGTAGTCAGTGGTGTCACTAGTTCTCTGCTTAATTCTTTTAGAACTCTGGGGTGAATTCCATCTGGCCCCATTGCTTTGTCCACCTTCAGGTTTAGGAGTTCTTTCAGAACCCTTTCTTCTGTGAAAGGACTGGGATCGACCCTCTCTCCAGAGTGCTTCTGTTAATTGGATTAGGCACCTCCTCTTTTGTGAATACTGAACAGACGTATTCATTCAGTATCCCTGCTTTTTCACTGTCACTCTCTGCCCACCCACCATACATTCTATTCAGCTTCACTATCCCTCCCTTTGTCTTTCTATGCTCCCTGATATACCTATAAAAGGTTCTATCCCCCTTCTTTACCGAGTTGGCTATCTTTTCCTCAGTTTGTGCCTTTGCTATTCTGACTACCCTCCCCGCTTCTTTCTGCCTTAACTGGTACAGTTCTCTGTCCTGCTCCTTCTGTGTTTCCTTATACTTCCTAAATGCTATCTTTTTCCCCAACCTTCACTGCACTTCTTTTGAAAACCATAGTGGCTTTTTCTTTCATTTTGATTTGTTTATTTGCTCCACACAAAGCTTGTTGCCTCTGTGATGGCAGTTTTGATATTTCCCCATTGTTGCTCCACCCCTCCTTCTAGTCTGTTTGCTAGTGCTTTACTAAGGCACTCTCCCATCTTGCCAAAGTCAGCCCTCCTGAAGTCCAGAACCCTCACTTTTGTATGGCTTGACTCTGTAACTGAGTTTATCATGATCCACACTGTTTGGTGGTCACTTGTTCCCAAATGGCTACCCACTTCTAGATCTGAGATCCTCTCACTGTCCCCATTTGAGAGCACTAGATCTAAGATTGCTCCCTCACGAGTAGGTTCCAAAACTAGCTGCCTGAGGCATGCCACCTGAAGGGCATCAAGAATGACCCTGCTTTTGGATGTGGCTGCAGCCAAGGTGCTCCAGTTAACATCTGGCATATTAAGGTCCCCCATCACCAGTATCTCCCCTTTCTCTGCCATCCTAAGTATGCCTTCTATCATATCCTTGTCCATTCCCTCCCCCTGACATGGGAGTCTGTATACAACCCCTGTGTGGATTGTGGTGCCATTTCCAGTCTCTAAGGTGACCCATAGTGCCTCCTCTCCTCCCTGTTTACTCTTTTGTTCAGTTGCTTTTATCCCTTCCCTTACATAGAGAGAGCTACTCCCCCTCTTCTGCCCTCCCTGTCTCTTCTGTAGGTTGTGCACCCTGGTATGTTAACATCTCAGTCATGGTTCTCTGTGTACCATGTTTCTGTGACTGCTACAATATCCAGGCATCCTCTTGCATTAAGGTTGCAACCAGTTCAGGGAGCTTGTTGCCCAGACTATGGGCGTTGGTACTCATTACCTCCATTTCTTGATGGCCTTACCCTTTTGCCCCATCCCTGTCCTTATTGCATTTGTCACTTTTCCATTTACCCCCGCGCTCTACCTATTGACATCTCTATGTTGGTGTCTACCTCACTTAGTATCCTGATTTTTGGGGCTAGATTTCCTGTTCCTTCCAGTGCCTGCCCCTGGCTAGTTTAAATGCTTGCCAATGAAGTATTTAAACCTATCACCTAGGATCCTGGTTCTCCTCCTGGACAGATGCAGACCATCACACCAGTATAGGCTTGCATCTGTCCAGGTGGACCCCCAGTCCCCACTGAAGCCAAATCCCTGAGCTCTGCACCAGTTTTCCAACCACTGATTGAATCCCATGGTGTGGAGCACCCTAGCATCATCCGTGCCATAGACAGGCAGCACCTCTGAGAAGGTTACTGTGTGTTCTATTTGTCTAAGGCCCCTCCCCATCTCCACAAGTGCTTCTTGCACTGCTCTGATCCCTTTCTTAGCCAGGTCATTTGTCCCTAGGTGGACAATGACATCCAACTCCCTCCCCTGTGCAACTGCTCCTGTGATCCTGAAGATTCGCTCCCTG
This sequence comes from Neoceratodus forsteri, assembly GCA_016271365.2. Taxonomy (NCBI): domain Eukaryota; kingdom Metazoa; phylum Chordata; order Ceratodontiformes; family Ceratodontidae; genus Neoceratodus; species Neoceratodus forsteri. The sequence continues at coordinate 896,150,535 of CM057451.1, read as the reverse complement.
TCTCTCCAAGCCATGGTGCCAGGCAGGCACCTTACCTCCCTCTCCCCTTCCTCCCCCAGTTCTACCTTCCTAACAATGGAGTCCCCACCAGGAGTTGTTTTTCCCTGTGGGGTCTCATGCCACCCTCCTGTGGGTCTCATTTGTGGATGTTCCCAGCATCCTCCTTGGTCTCCACTGTGGGTGCCTCCATGGAGGAACCACTCTTTTCCAGAACGGCATAGAAATTGTGGAGAGGTACAACTGGAGGGATGCGCCTCTGTACACCACCCTCACCCTCCCTGAGCCCACTGTGGTCCAACCGCTCCTCTTTCTTGGCAACCGCTCAGACAATGACTGACCCACATGATTAGGAGGAACATCCATCCTTATTTTATTACAGCGCCAAACTGCTTTGTTCCACAAAAGCTGCTGAATAAAATCAGCCATGTACAAGTATCATTTTCTCAGAAGAAGCCAGAAGGGGAAGGAAGGAAACATATTCAATTCAGTGCTTTAGAGTAACTGGTAATTGCTATTTTTCTTTTAAACTTAGATTGTGGGCTTTTAGTGACACTATACTTTCTTTGTTGTCTTTACTTATAATTGTTTTTGGGCTGTTGAAAATTTAAAACATAGTGGTGGTGTAATTCTGTGCTGTCTTTAATTGCTGCACATTTTCATCCCCCCTCCCTCCCCTTCCCCCAACTCTTAATTATATGCCCTGTTGAATCTGATTGACAGGAGCCAAACACAGGGTATAGTAAGGGGTGTGAAGTAGGAGGGGCATAAGGGGGAAGAAACCCACCCTTAGCACGACAAGTGTTTTGACTCATTTATTTATTTATTGGTTTCATGGTTTCTTTCTTTTTTTTTTTTTAAAGAAAATTATCTGAGGATCAGTGGCAGGATTTTTAGGACAGTAAATTAATAAAAAGGGAACTAGGAGAGCTTCAGTAGCAGACAAGTAGTGGAATTGCTGTATAATGTGGGGAGTGGTGCAATGCAGTGGCTGGGGCAGCCATATTCAGGCAGACCTTCTGGACACTGAGGTGCTGCCCTATCTGCATGCATCTCTCTGGACTGCGGGATGAGGTAGCCAGACTCAGAGCGGAAGTAAACTGGGTCAGGAGTACCATCACCCCTGTCCAGAGACCACCCAGTCCAATGCAACTGCCTCAAAGGATGCCGAGAATGAGGAGCACTTGGATGACAGTGGGCTCAGGGAGGATTAGAGCGGTCAGGCAGAGGCACATCCCAGATCCTATTCCACTCAAGAACTCATATGCCACACTGGCAAACGAGGACAACCAAATAGAGGTACCCAGAGAAGTGGAAGGAAAGGATGTGGAGCTTAGCCAAGGAGGTGACCTCAGCGGGAAAGCAGTGACCCCAGAGGAGGAGGGAGCAATCCTGGTGGGGACTCCATCATAAGAGGGATCCAACTAGGAACACAGGAGGGGGAGGACAGGGAGGTGAGGTGCTCACCAGGTGCCATGGCATGGAGGGATGGAAGGAAGATCCTGGGGATCACTGGGAAGGCAAGACAGGAGGGTGAGCTGGATGTCATTATCCACCTAGGTACTAATGACCTGGCAAATGGGGAACCAAAGGAAATTCAGGAAGAGTTTAGGAAACTGGGGAGGGGTCTCAAGCAAGTAGCTACTTCTGTCACTTTCTCAGAAGTACTACCTGTGAGAGGCAAGGGAGAGCATAGGAGTGCATGCACCAGGAACTTTAACTCATGGTTGAAGAGCTGGTGCTGTGAGGAAGGGTTTGGATTCATTGGTGACTGGGGACCCACCTGGAGGGATGGAGGTTTGTTCAAGCCTGACGGCCTGCATCCATCCTGGAGGGGAATCAAGCACTCAATGATAAGTTTAAATGCTACATTGACAAGCATTTAAACTAGCAAAGGGGTGGCAGGCCAGCAAGGAGGGTACCTACTTGCTCACCACCACAGCTAGCAGTGGAACCAGTGAACCAGAGGAGGGCTATCTCTGCAAAGCAGTGTGCAAAGATGGAGATTAGTGCCCAAGAGGTGGATAAGCAGAAAAGGGGCAAAATTCAGCAGAAGGGCAGACAGCAAGGAGAACCAGGGATAAATGACAACCAAGGAAGGGGCTGGAGTAGAACAGTGAAACAGTCTAGGGAGGTCAAATCATGGAAAGCCATGTGTGCAAATGCCAGGAACCTTAGCAACAAGATGGAAGATCTGGAGGCTGTCATGGTGCAGTCAGACCTGGACATTGTGGCCATCACTGAAACCTGGTGTAATGATAACCATGACTGGGAGATGGCCATACCGGCTACAACATATTCAGAAGAGACAGAGCAGGCAGGAAGGGAGAAGGAGGGCACTCTATGTGAAAAATAAACATAGGGCCACAGAGATCCAGGAGGAACAAAATGGGGAGAGATACTGTGGGTTAAGCTGGAAAGGAAAATGGGGACAGCCATCCGCACAGGTGTGGTCTATAGACCACCAGCCCAGGAGGAAGAAACAGATAGGGAGCTGATGCTAGCCATCCAAAGGATGGCAGACAAGGGTGAGGTAGTACTGGTTGGAGACTTCAATATTCCAGACGTGGACTGGAGCATCCCAGCAGCAGCAGCAGCATCAACTAGGAGCAGATTTATCCTGGACTCCCTTCAGGGTGCCTTCCTCAAGCAACTGGTCATGGAACCAACTCGGCAGAAGGCAATACTGGACCTTGTGCTCACAAACAGGGACAGTGTGATGGGGGTAACAGTGGGGGAGCACCTGGGAAACAGTGACCACCAGTCATTGTGGTTTGAAATCACAGAAAGAGCAGAACCAAACCACACAAAAACACGTATCCTGGATTTTAGAGGGGCAGACTTTGGGAAAATGGGGAGATACTTGAAAGAGGCATTAAGGGGAATGGGACAGGAATCAGGGGTTGAGGAACAATGGGCAGTATTTAAAATGGGGATTACAAGAACAACAGAATTATGTATTAAGCAGGTTAGCAAGAGGAAAAGGAAAAGGAGACCATTATGGTTTTCCAAAGAGGTAGCAAAGAAAGTGAAAGCCAAAAAGATTGCATTCAGGCAATACAAAAAGACACAGGCAGAAGGGGATAGGGAGAAGTACCAGGAGAAGAAAAGGGAGGCAGAGAGGTCAGTAAGGAAGCCAAAGCTCAGACAGAAGAACACAGTGCAAAATCAGTGGGTAGAGGACAAAACCTTTACAGGTACATAAGTGAAAAAGAGACAAAGGAGGGATAGTGAGACTAGAGGGGAGGATGGGGCCGCGTGGAGGATGACAACAGTAAAGCTGACATATTGAACAGGTATTTCTGCTCAGTCTTTACTGAGGAAGAGGAGGGTAATGGGTCTGAAGGGAGTACAAGGGTGAGAATGGGCAGAATGGACACAAGTCCCTTTACACGAGAAAGGGTCCTGAAGGAACTGGAAGTAATAAGAGTTGATAAAGCTAATGGGGCAGATGGGGTGCACCCCAGGGTCCTTAAAGAACTAAGAGAGGTTGGCTGAACCTCTGGCTATCCTGTTTAGCCGATCACTGGAAACAGGGAGGTACCCAAAGACTGAGGACAGCAGATGTAGTCCCTTATACAAAAGTGGGAACAAAGAGGAAGCAGGGAACTACAGACTAGTCAGCCTCACCTCAGTAGTGGGGAAGATCATGGAAGCACTACTGAAGGAGAGATTGGTGGAACATCTGGTTGTCAATGGACTACAGGACCCAAGGCAGCATGGTTTCACCAGGGGAGGTCATGTCAGACCAACCTCGTTGAATTTTTGACTGGGTGACTAGGGAGATGGATCAGGGAGGGCAGTGGACATGGCCTATCTGGACTTCAGCAAGGCCTTTGACACTGTGCCACATAGAAGACTATTACACAAACTGGGGAATATGGGTGTGGGCAGGACAGTAGTGTGGTGGGTAGGTAACTGGCTGGGTGGCAGGACACAGAGGGTGGTGGTAAATGGCTGTCACTCCACAGAGGGAAGAGTGACCAATGGGGTACCACAGGGATCGGTGCTGGGACCGGTCCTATTCAACATCTTCATCAGTGACATGGTGCAGGACCTAGAAGGCAGAATTTCACTGTTCGCCGATGACACAAAGCTCTGTAACAGAGTAGACACACCAGAGGGTGTAGACAGAATGAGAAGCGACCTGCAGAAACTTGAAGAATGGTCAGGGTTTGGCAGTTGAAATTCAATGCAAAGAAGTGCAAGATAATGACATGGGCACAAAACCCTGGCACAATATATCAGTTGGGGGTGAGGATAGCATGCACCAAGCAGGAAAGAGATCTTGGGGTTATCATCTCTGATGACCTCAAGGTAGGGAAACAGTGTGACAAGGCAGCAGGTAAAGCAAATAGGATGCTGGGATGTATAGGCAGCGCATCACCAGCAGGAAAAGGGAGGTCATAATTCCGCTATACAAGACACTAGTGAGGCCCCACCTGGAGTACAGTGTACAGTTCTGGAGACCATACCTACGTAAGGACATAGACAGGGTAGAGAAGGTTCAGAGGAGGGCAACAAAGATGGTGCATGGATTGCATCACAAGTCCTATGAAGACTGGTTGAAGGAACTGAACATGCACTCCCTGGAGGAGAGGAGGGAGAGAGGGGATATGATAGAGACATACAAGTATCTTACAGGGAGGAACAGGGTGCAGGAAAACACTATTTTTAAGCGAAAAAGATGTTCCAGGACTAGAGGGCATGGAATGAAGTTGGAGGGAGGATGATTCAGAGGAAACATGAGAAAGAATTTCTTCACAGAACGGGTGGTGGACAAGTGGAACACCCTGCCAGAGGAAGTGGTGAGGGCTGAAACAATCATGGATTTAAGAATGCATGGGATAGACATAAAGGAATTCTGGAGGTCAGGTGAGGGCAACTAGAACTTCTGGAAAACAAACTGAACTTACAAGCTCAAATAGAGCAGACTGGGTGGGCCATAGGCCCTTTTATGCCGACACTGTCTATGTATCTATGTAAGTAACCATCAGGGGGGTGAGATGAGGAAGTGTTTTTGTGGGGGGGGGCACTTTCTCCCTTTTATAGTGAAGCTTTCTCAACACTGAGCTTCTCTCACCTCCCCCCCACCCCTCAGGGATATCAGGCTTTTTTTCTCTGTCTCCTTTCTTGCCTCTCATTCCAGTGTGCTTCGGTGCTGCTGATGATGATGTGCATGTTATGCAAGCAAGACAGAGGCAATTAACAAGACTCAGACACAATCAGAATGCAGCATGGTTCAGGCTTCAGCCTGTATCTCTCCCACACCTTATGTACACTGGGTGCACCACTATACAAGCATCTGTCTGTCACGCCATTTCAGGGACAAAAGATGGTTATATATTAAATCTACACTATAGGGAGTAAGTGCAGGAAAAGGGGGGGGGCTGCTCTACAGAATGTCCCAACCTGATTGTCCGAATCCTAGGGTTTCATCCAGTAAACTGTCGAAAGGGCCCTTGGAATACTCACAGGCAAAAGTGGGGGCAGTAGGGCAGTAGCCCCCCCCCCCGCACTCACACTATAACACAGAAGTGTGTACCTATTTTGATCTGTCAAATGTTGTAGGGTCTGACTAAGGTATATGTACAGTACTTTTTCCATTTAACTGTGACTGGTCTGCACTCTGTGACTGCTGAGGATTTGCATAAGCTTGTAAGAACAGCCCTGGCATGCCCTATAAACAAAAGCTGCACATGTCACGTGTGGGGGGATACAATGTGACACTGGTGCAAATTAAATCCCTGGTCCAAATGTTACCCATTTGTAACTGGTATTTACATTACACCCACTGACACCTTGCTGTGAGCATGCAGCCTGGTCAAAAGGCATTGTACCAGGTACATGGATGATGGTGGAATGCCATGCTACCAGCACCAGGTCACCCTCCATAACTCACCCATGTTTTTGTCCTGGTTTCCTAGTTGCCCCCCCACCACACACACACACACACACACACACACACACACACACACACACACACACATATGAACTGTTGTGAGTTCACTCTTGTGTTCCAGTGTGCCCCCTATCCAGTTCCACTGATCTGTGTCCAGTCCTGTTGTCAAGGGTTGCACCTTCCTAGCCCCACCAGTGTTGTCTTTCGCTAGGTAAGGGGAAATTGTTTAACCAGGAAAGATACAGTAAGCCAGAGCTTGTTTCTAGGTGCAATGCAATGGTATATATACATGGTAAAATAATTTTTGAGTTAAATTCTGTTTGTCCAGAGAAATGGGTAATCTTCAGCACTGGTTAGACATAAATCAATTGGTTTTATATACAAGAAAAACAAAAACTATGTTTTTTGGAACATCTCCTACATTAAAAACCTTGGGGGGGGGGTGTCTTCATGTCGAAGCATTAGATGGTGACATACTTGAGAATGTGGCTACATATAAATATTTGGGTGTTATGACTCGTGTTTGAGTAGCGTTCATTCAAAAATTCATAGTAAGTTAGATAGGTTGTATAGGTTGAGATTCTTTATGATGGATGAAACCAAAATGGCTATTGTCAAACAGTGCCTACTGCCCATTGTTACTTATGCCTCTTTGATCACTGATAATGCCTCTACGAATTTTGTGTCCAAAAAAATCAGTCCTATTGCAAACATTGGGTACATTTGCATTGTCTATCCCTCATGTCACTCATCATTGTATAGTTTTGGACAGAATGGGGTGGCTTCCAGTTCATGCTAACCATTTATTTATTTATTGTAAAATCGGAATTACAATCCTTTGAGTCATAGACTCATTTCCAAAGACATACACAGATTACAATAAAAAGAAAATTGCATAGTAACAGAGCACTATAATAACAATAACAGTAGTATGACATAACAGAGCTTCAAACAGTAAAGCAGGTACACAGCAGGTATAATAATGATAGGACATAGGATAGCTTCGCCTAACGTGGAATAGCTTCCTGTTTGGGGGGGGGGAGTAGAGCAGGAGAACTGCTAAAGACGCTCATCGTGAGGGATTAGCTGTCCAAGGGACAGGGGGTGTATGTGAGCAGAGGTGGTTTGTGTATAGAATATTACAATCGGTTGAACCACTTAGTCTTTAGACATTTTTGCAGTGTCCGGATCTAACTAACTAGGGCTAGGGAGGGTGGGTCTGCTCTGATGTTTCCTTCTAGGAAAATGTTAGTGGTCAGAGGGCTTTTTCTTATATAGCACCTATTATTTGGAACCATATTCCAATTTTTATTAGGGATATGTTTACTTATGCCGCTTTTTCATAATCTCTATTTTTGTATTACAAATCATTACATGAATGTAATTGTTTTAACTGATTTTACATGTGACATGAATTCTTGATGTGGAATATTATTCCTATATTGTCTATTTATTATTTGTATTGAATGTATTTATTATGTTTTGGCTGTGTGGGTCACACTTGTAAAGGGATGTAATGTCCAGTTGTGCTTATTCCTTAAATAAATAAAATAAAGAAAAGAAAGAAACCTGGGAGCATAGGAAGTTAAGTGACTTGCTCAGGGTCACATAGTTTGCAAGTGGGAGCTGATGGGATTCAAACCCAGGTCTCCAGATTTGCAGCTCAGTGCTCTTAACCACTACACTATACTGCCTCCTGCAATGGAGTGGTCCCTAGGGTGGTGCAAGTACTGTGCCTGCTTATGAATATTCAGTATGCATTCATACCTGGGACCAGAAAATGCTTGGTCTCTTCAGCCATTAAAAGTGGTTTTGAGAAACAATCCTCTATCCCATTCCCTTGGACCTAGTATAGTTAAGCAATATACCATGACAGGATGTGGGTTATGCCAGGATTTACCCATGCCTAGTGTGGTTTGTTCACAAGGCCACAGGCCGAGTGAGTAAACCACAACAGAAGTGGTATATTGCGATTATACAATGCCCTCCTTTTTTTCTGACAAAAACAAAGGAAAAATCTTTTTTCTTGCATTTTTAGTTACTTTTATTAAATTAATTACTGCACAAGAAAAAATAGTTCTGGGCTGCTATGGGTTGCTAGGAAACATACTTTTCTAGGAGGAGTACAGGCCAGTTCATATTTGAACCACCATGCCATAGAAATAGACTCAGTAGTGTGATCATTGATTGTTTTCAACAAAAAACAGTCTGCCAGGCTTTCGTATTTTTTATTATCTTGAAAGTGAGAGCTTGGCAGTTGTGCTTTCCAGTTTGTGTTTAGACTGTGGGGTCCGAGCAATGAGGTTGCGTGATGTGCTTCTGGTTTTTGGGTCCCTTTTCTGGTAGCGGCTTTAGTGTGTATTTCCAATTGGGAGCAAAAAAAAAAAAATGTGGGAAGCTGTACTGAAAAGAGGAAAGAAAAAAATTATCGGATGGAGTGGCTACTGGCACAAACATGTGTTTAGTTGCGGGTTTGTGGACTTTGATAACTGAGGTGACCGACAGCGAGAAAAGACCCAGACAGAGGGAAAAAAAAAGTTTGACAGGTGATACGGGTGAAAGCGGTTACAGCAGGGGAGTACTTCACTACAAGACGTTCTGCCTCCTATGTGGGTATTTCCCACTGTTTGTAGAGTTAACTAATTTAACAGTGCTTAGGAATCAGGGAGAAAACCGGAGCTGTGATATTGGACACTCAGTTATGCATATGCATATCTGGGGATATTAATATGCATAACTTCATGGTCACTGTGACAGCTCCACTTTTCAGCAGTAATTTGTTAAACTTGTAGTCATCATTTTTAACTTGTAGACACTTTCCCCACTTCAGCATTACTGGCACTAGTGGGGTTCAGCATTATAGGCACTAGCAGGGTCGACGTCCATTGCCATTTCTGGCAGTCCTGGCTTTCTCATGGTCAGAGTGATTTTAGGTTGACTTTCTGATGTGGCTGAGTGGTGGCTGGCACTTTTTCCCATTGGTATATAGCAGGATTTACCACGGATGAAAGGTGCCAGTCAGCCAATCAGATTAGACAATTCTGGAACCCCGTAATATAATTGTCCATGACCACTGGAGATGCAGACTCTCCCACACCCCTGATTCCATGGGGGAAAAAAATTCCCCGGAAATTAGGGGTAGGGAACATGTAACAAAAGTGTGCTTTTTCTTCAAGAAAAGCCACAAAACTCACCACAGAACATGTAACCCCCAAGAGCTACCCCAGCCCTTATGTATTCACAGTATATTACAAAAACTGCATATGGGGTGGGTGGTTGATGACACTGTTGGACAGCCAGTTGTCCACAACCACTGAAGCTGCAGACTCTAATGCCAGTCAGAGTCTCCCATGCTCCTGCGTCCATGGGGAAAAAATTTCCCCTGAAATTAGGGGTGGGAAACATGTAACAAAAGTGTGTTTTTTCTTCAAGAAAAGTCCTAAAACTCACCACAGAGCATGTAAACCCCCCAGACACCAGCTTTTATTTGTCCAAATTCACAAATGTCATATCTAAACCCCCCCCCAAAAAATCCTGCCTTCACCCCTAGTTTCCACGTAAGTCATCTGTTTTTCTACAGATTCAAAAGATGGTGGACTGGATTCACAAAGCTGTCTGAAGGTGCAAAACCTTCCTTAAGTCCCCCAAACTGCCGTAGCTATGGAAACAAGGGGGAATTTGCACTGAGTGCTATTCACAAAACCCTCTGCAGCTGTGGAAAACAGCACTACGGACTGTGGAAAAAAGTGCAGCTGCAGAAGTCCCTGAGGAAAACAAGGTGTGAGATAAGTAAGGCACAGCCCCTGAAAGGCTATTCACAACCATTTTTTTCCGCAGTTGCGGAAAAAATGTTACACACAGTGGAATGAGGTGTAACTCTCCCTCAGCAAACTGCAGTAGTGCCCCAGCAATTGGAATCAATTAAGGTGGAGGTGAGGCACAAGTACTAGCATCCCAGAAAGTGTAACAGTGGCTGCTGTAACAGCAACAAAAGCACACATTGCCATGATATCGCAACAGGCAACAACTACCAGACACAGTGCAGCCCATGATGGAGCCCCACAGGCAGTAGAGCCTGGCCAGCCTGCAGTGAGTGCTACCCCTGCAGGCAACAGGAACACCCCAGGGAGGGAGGACCAGCAGTGACATTTGGCCACTGTGCTGCCATGGTATTGTTGGTTCCTGTGGTGCTGCAGTGGTCCCAGTTGAGGGACTGGTTTACTGATCTCTTTGTGGGTGCTTTCAGCTTCATTCTATGGTAGCACTGTTAAAGTCTGCTGTTCCAGCTATTTAAGTTCACTGTTGCTGTGCCTCCTACGCTATTTCTGCTGCTGCAGATCCGCAGTTGCGGATTTTCAGCACATGCGTAATTTCTGCAACTTCGTAATTTCCGCAGCTGCTGGGATTTTATGGAATTCCGCACCTGCTCAAAATTTCATTATGAATATCATGCAATTGCATTTCTGCAGTGCTGCAGGCCTTTTTCCCCACAGCTGCGGGAATTTTGGCTTTGTTTGTGAATCCTGCCCGGTGTGTTTACCATGAAATAGATGAATTCAGAATTCTGCAATATTCCCTCACCACACACATACATATGTTTTCATGGAGAGCTAGAATTCAAAAGTCTGCATAATTCCACTGGCATACACACATACACATAGGCAGGACCTTAACTGAATCTGTGGCAGGGTAAGCAGAAGATATTTGACTGGCAAGCTGGTAAGGATAGGAGGGGAATTCTTCGTGATCACTAAGGAAACACCAGAAATTGAATAGTACCTGATTTTTTTTCCTTTATGTGTGTAAGGAGGGGATCATGAGTGGAAAGATCATAAGCAGAAAGAACATTCAAGTATTTTTTTTTCATTTACGAAAGTTTTCTATTTAGGGTGACCCAGTTGAAAGAAGAGATAGGTGAAGTTGGCAATATTCACTTTGCAAATAAATTTGTGAATTTCTGCAACTTCATTTCGCTGACGACCACAATTCACATATTTTTCACCTGGTCAATTCCCTAAATTTGCATAGCAAAACTATGCAAATTGCAAATCTATGTGTCAATCAGACAATTTGTATAGTTTGCAATGTGAATTTGTGAAATTCAGAGGTGAAAACGATGTGAATTGCAGTCCAAAATTGAATACGATACCTCTGCCTCACCACTGTGCACTAATTCCACCCCTCCCACTTCTCAAACATTTTAATGTATCAGTCTCCTTCCCATTCCCCTGCTAGCACCTTCCTCTCTCCCACCATCCCCTGCCCTAATGAATTTATAATTGCACATGGGACTCCAATGTGCACGGTATACTGTAGTTGATTATATATATATATATATATATATAAAATGGGTAGGGAAATTGCAGCAATATCATTAGCTGAGCAGCATCACATTACCATGCGTGATATCAGAGCGCGACCGCACACCTGCACTTTTACCCTCCTCCAAAACAATTTTGACATTTTATAAGATAGATAAACCACTATGAGGTGCGGTCGCGCTCTGATATACGCACGCTTTGGCGTTGACGCACTGCCTGCGGCCGCTATGCGTATATCAGAGCGTGACCGCACACCTCAGAGTGGTATATCTATTACATATATATATAAATATTCCCTTACCCCCACCTGCATGCCAAACACACTCCCCTGCCTCCCCCAACCACTCAACCCCATCAGGTTCCCACCACCCTCCTCCCCTCACCAGTTCAGCAGCAACCAGAAAAAACTGTTTCCTTGATGATCTGTATAATAAAGAAAATGGTTTCCTAGAGCAGAGCATCTGCTATGTTTAGTTTCTAGTCCATAATGGTGCTAGTGAATGAACGAATGTTGAAGTCTTTGCTCCTAGTAAAGCCTGATTGGCTGAAATTTCAGTTGGGCCAGGTCATATTATTAAACAGGGTCTGGTAGAGAAGGCTATATATATATATATATATATATATATATATATATATTGCAAAAACACTGCATTAATGCTCTAGTTAGGGTAGAAACCATTAAAGTAGGGAAATGTGGAGTTAGGGTTTTCAAAGCTAATACCCCCACACCCACCCTGCACACATCAAAAGGTAGCGGGGGATGCCTTGGGGTCATAGGCCCTAATGTTCACCCCATCCTCCTATACTGGTCCCAACTTAGCTTATTTACTTATGGAATGGAGTGAGCATTAGGGCTGACAACCCCAAGATACCCCCAGATGCCTGTGGGTGTGCGCAGAGTAGGTGTGGGGTATTATCTTTGAACACCCTAATGCTACATTTCCCTAATTTTGTGGCTTTGGCCCTAACTAGAACATTAGCACAGTTTTTTTGGAATTTATTTCCTTACTTATTGAGATAGTATAATAACATATTTTGCTGTGCAATGCAGGGTTCTTTGGACCCTGTGCTCCCATCCCTCCATAGATGTGTATATCTATCTAGCTGTGAAAGCACAGGGACCTCCAGGCCTTGCACTTCCAGTTATGGGATAACAGTCACCAAATTGTCACTATAGCCATGTTATCAACCCACCTCATGTAGCCGATGCAGAAAATGTTTCAATCCCCAAAAAAACATAACTCCGCACAAGTGCAATGCCAATCCACAGCACAGGTGCAAAAAAACACGTTGGCCAGGATATGAAAAATAACAGCTGTGACATACATGACGTGGGGTAATAAGAAGGCTATGTTGAAAATCTGGAGTCAAAATATTTAACATTTCCGAGGTTATGAGCGGGCATAGCAAAATTGCAACAGATGGTCATAACTTTGACCTTCTTTAATATTTTGACCTCAAATTTTCAACACAGTCTTCTTATGACCCCACTTCATACATACTATAGGTGAAAAAGTTCAAATCCATGCCAAAATGCCATTCCATGCTACAGGTGTGACACATTTCAGACAGGGTGTGAGAAATAACAGCTGTACAGTTCATGAGGTGGTTGAAAAAATGTCTCTGTTGAAAATTTGTAGTCAAAATATTGAACACTACCAAAGTTACATGCGTGTGTAGAAAAATGTTAATGAATGCATATAACTCTACCATTTTTAGAATTTTTCACCAAATTTTCAGCCATAAGTTAACCACTCATGAACACTGGCACTGTCATTTTAATCAGTCCCAAAAGGTGATTTCACACAGCCATTGCAAAATCACCTTCCAAACCCCATTAACGTAATGACAGAGACAGTGTTCATGAGGTGGGGTCCCAAAAGACCCATGTTGAAAATTTGGTGAAACAAAACCTAAAAATGCCAAGTGATATCAACATAAGTCCAAAACGTCACTGAAATACATTATGCAGGAGGACTTATCATTATTCCTCAGTTCGCAGTTCAACTTTAAAGAGTGCATGCATGTCCTGGTCCACAGAAGATGACAGCAGACGACCTCCAGAGGTAACTATAGGGTAATGGGGATGTGGGGTGGTGGGTGCTCAGTGGGAGGGCAGGATGAGGGACGGGAATGGCGGGGACAACTAGAGACTGTCTTCTTTTTTTCAGGAAAAAAAGAATACGATGTCAGGGGCGGTTTTCTTCTTTACAGATGCAACTAAATCAGTATTTGGGGACACTGAGAGTGGGCTCCCTAGTGTTCCACACTGCTGGGGGGTAGGGAGGCTTGTAACACTGACATGGGGATTGAGCCCCCTGATGTTGGCAAAAATTAATAACAAAACAAGCTGTGGGGTGGTGGACATCTGACCCACTACTTAAAAAAAAAACTAAACACTCCACATGGGTCTTAGGTTACATTGCAGCTAAAAATAAGATTCAAGTAGACCCCATTCACTAATATGATTAAATAGTACAATTTTTAAGAATTTGCAGGAAAAACATTTTAAATAACAAGGATGGTGATTGGAGGATGGGAGGGTGCCTCTAGACTCCAGGGAAGACATTTTAAGTAATGGGAATGGCGATAGGAAGGTTGGGGGTACCACTACACACCAGGGAAGACATTTTAAATAATGGAGATGGTGATCAGAGGGTGGGGGAGTGCCAAAAGACACCATAGAAACATAGACATTATCGGCAGATAAGGACCGCTAGACCCATCCAGTCTGCCCATAGGCCCTATGCATGTATGCATCCACTCACCCTAAGTGGTCAATGGCTTTTCATCACTCCCTTCCCACCCAAGGTTTCCCTGTGCCTGTCCCAGGCATGTTTAAACCCCTCCACTGTGCTTGCCCTTACCACCTCTTGTGGCAGACTATTCCAAGCATTCACCACCCTCTCTGTGTAGAAAAACATCCTCACGTTACCTCTTAATCCCCCCCTCCAATTTCATATCGTGCCCCCTCATTCTGGTATCTTTTCTACATTGGAAAAGATTTCCAACCTACACCTTGTTTATGCCCCTGAGGTACTTAAAAGTTTCTATCATGTAGCCCCTTTCTCTCCTCTCCTCTCCTCCAGTGAGTACATATTGAGGTCTCTTTGTCTCTCCTCATGTTTTATGGTGCAAACCATGCACCACCTTTGTCGCCATTTTCTGGATAGCCTCCAACATGTTTATGTCCTTACATGTATGTGGTCTCCAGTACTGCACACAGTACTCCAGGTGAGGCCTTACTAGTGTTTTATACAATGGCATCACCATTTCCTGCCTCCTACTAGTAATACTCTGCTTATGCACTCCAGCATGCCACTGGCCCTCCCTGCAACCTTTGCACACTGCTTTGATACCTTCAGGTAATTAGATATGATAACCCCTAGGTCCCTCTCCTCTTTGGTGATGGTCAGCGCCCCCCCCCAATCCTGTAGGTCTCCTCAGGGTTCCCCCTACCCAGGTGCATTATCTTGCACTTTTTAGCATTGCACCTCAGTTGCCACACCTCTGACCATCTTTCAAGCTTCTCCAGGTCCCCCTTCATTATCTGCAACCCTTCTGGAGTATCCACCCTGTTGCAGATCTTGGTGTCATCTGCAAATAGGCAGACATTTCCTTCCATCCCCTCTGCAATGTCACTAATGAAGTAATTGAACAAGACTGGTCCCAGTACTGATCCTTGTGGCACTCCGCTAGTCACCCCTCTCTCCTCAGATTGGATCCCATTTACCACTGCCCTCTGCCTTCTGTCTGTCGTCCAGTTTCTAACCCACTGTATCACCTTATGTCCCATTCCCAGACTACTCATCTTGTTAACCAGCCTTCTGTGTGGGACTGTATCAAAGGCTTTGCTGAAATTCAGGTAGGCAATGTCTACAGCCCCTCTCTGATTCACTTCCTTAGTCACCCAATCAAAAAAATCTATCAGATTCATTTGACAAGACCTTTCTGATGTGAATCTGTACTGCCTCCAATTCTCGTCAGCAATGAATTTCAGGTGTACCACTATCCTTTCTTTCAGCAGTGTCTCCATGATCTTCCCCACCACTGAGGTGAGACTGACTGGCCTGTAGTTCCCCGCGTCCACCCTACTGCCACATTTGTGCAGTGGGACTACATGCACCCTCCTCCAGTCCTCTGGAACCATTCCTGTGTTGAGTGACTCTGTGAACAGTGGGCAGAGGTGCTAGTAGTTCCCTCTGCAGCTCCCTTAATATCCTCGGGTGTATGTTATCTGTCCCCTTACTTTATCCACCTTCAGCTTTGTGAGTTCCTCCAGAACCCTCTCCACTTCTCCACTGTGAATGGACTAATGTCTGTTTCTCCCCCCACTTGCCTGTGATCCCCAGCTGTGGTCCTTGACCCTCTCCCTCCTCAGTGAATACTGAACAGAAGTATTTGTTCAGTATTTCTGCCTTGTCTAGATCCTCCTCCTTACACTCTCCCTCCTCCCCTTTGAGCCTCAAAATCCCTCCCCCTCAGTTTTTCTTCTATCGCTGATGTACCTATAGAATGTCTTGTCCCCTTTTTTCACAGACCGCCCTAACTCTCCTCTGTCTGTGCCTTGACTTTCCTAACAGCCTTCCCTGCTTCTCTGAGACATTCAAGTTACACCTCCCTGTCCTCCTCCCTTTGGGCCCCCTTATACTTCCTGAAACTTGCTCTTTTAGCCCTTACTTTGTCTCCCACCTCTTTAGAAAACCATAGTGGTTTCTTTCTTCTTTTCCTTTTGGCCACTATCCTAATGCATTGGTTAGTTACCTCCAAAATGGCTCCTTTTAGTCTCCCCCACTGTTTCTCCACCCCCCCATTACCTCTATCTTCTCCAGGGCTGCTTTTAAACATCTACTCATTCCATTCAAATTTGCCCTCCTGAAATATAATACTTTTGCCCTTGTGAGGCTTAATTGAATGCCTGGGGAAATAAGGGGATGGCTCAAAGAGTGCCAGAGCTAATATAAAAAATAAATAAATACGTGGATTGAGCAATTGCTGTGTAAAATGGCAAGGGCTGGGGAATTTGCAGTTCAGACTGGAGACCACCATTAGTGGGTTGCAGAAAGGTGTATAAAAAAATTGGGGGATCTATTAGTGCAGTAGGTCAGTGGACAGAGAACTTGCAAGGTAGCTACAGTTAAGGGCGGAGTGGAAGGATAGTGCCAGTGTGAGATTAAAAAAAAAAAAAACACAGGACAGAGGCAGGCGGGGGACCGGTTTGAGCCAAAGTCGAACGGCACTACTGGCCCAGCTGGAAAGGATGGCCAAAAGAAGGGGAACAAAATGGCCTGAGGCATGCTTGGACACACCAGTGGACCATCGGAGAGGTTGTGCAGAGTGGAAACCATGGCCAAGGGTGCAATCAAAATGTAAGAGGAATAAGCCAAATCAAGGGATATGGGCCTGGTTGCAGGTATTGGCAGGGCACCCCCTGGTACCCAGTGGGGGAGAAAATGGCTCAGAGGAGGGACAACACCCACGGATCCTGAAGGGTCATCCCAGGAGGAACTGGCTGGGGAACAAGCCAGCTAGGGATGGGCCAGGGTGGAAAGGGGAGACCTCGCGGGGGTGAGCCCCTCACAGGGTCGGACAGTGACATGAATGTTCCCACCTCCACTTGGGGGCCCGGGTAGGCCACATTGCCCGAGGTGGCCATTGCCCAAGAAGCCTATTGGGGGGTATGACACATCCTCAGAAAAGGAGGACGTGGAACCCCGTGGGCAGGAAAAAGGGAAAAGGCAGAGAGACAGGTCGAGACCTCGTTTAGGTCCTTCCAGGCCTGGTGGGCACAGGCCACGGCCAGGGCCTCCTTTGCTGAAGAAGCCCAGAAAAAGGTATGACTCATCTTTGTACGAAGACTGGGATAGCCACTGGTGCCTAGGAGGGGGAAAAGCCCAGAAGCAAGGAACCTCACCCATCCACCACAAGGTTTGAAAGATTCTGGCCGCTGCCGGGGTCCAGTAACGAATCAGAGAAAGAGCCCATGGGTGGGCGAGGCCAGTGGCCAAGGAGGCCAGTGATAATTTCTGATTCAGAAGAAGAAGGGGGAGCAGGTCAGGGCAGGAGTAGGATGGAAGAGGTACTGGGGCATTAAGGAACCTGGTGACGATATTAGCAGGTTCAGGAAAAGGGAGTAGCACAGGCGAGGGAGGGGAGAAAGGGGCGGTGCCAAAACATCCATACTCTAGTGTGGAGGAGGAGGAGATAGGGGCACACCTGTTGGACAAGACCAGAGCAGCAATCCACAGAAGAGAATTTGTAGAGTTCTTCACCCTATTGCATAGGGGAGAGGAGGAGGAAATGAAGGAAGGGGAAAAGAAAGATAAGAACAAAGAGGAAAAAAAACAGGTGGAAAAGAATTTTGAGAACTGATCAGCAGGGTACTTGATTTACATGTATGTCTCGTGTTGGGAGAAGCCAGAGCTCAGCTGTGACCTTCTTAGTCATTGGGCGAGGGTCATGAGAGTGCATGCAGTACAGGGAGGTTCAGCTTGGCTCCATTATGGTGAGGTATTTCGGCTCTGGCTACATAAGAACCCAGGGTGGGAATCGGATCAAGTGGACATGCCTCTGTGGGTAGACGTTATCACAGACAAGGCATACGTTCAGCAAACAGATTGTGGCCTCCCTGTGAAAGGGCATCCAGGGGGGAGGGAGTAAGGAACCAGGGAGGCAAACTAAGGGGGGCAATCAGTGTTACCGATTTAACAGCAGAACATGCACACAGGAAAAGTGCAAGTTTGCCCATGAGTGTCTTGCCTGCGAGAGGCTTCATCCATTCACGCAGTGCCCAGGGGGGAAGCAGGGCAGCAGTTATATGGGACAAAAAGGGGGTTTATCAAAAAAGGGAACCCAGGAGCTGGTGGTAATGCTGATAAGAGTAAATGAGATGAGGGAGTGGTTGGAGAGATACCCCAACAGGAAGGTGGCACTTGAGTTAATAAAAGGATTTATCAAGGGATTTAGGATACCATATACTGGGCCTTGCGAGGGATTTGAAGCCCCCAATTTAAAAAATTGGCGAGGGAGAACATGGGGGTAGTTAGGGCAAAGATTAAGAAGGACAGACTCCTGGGCCGGGTCGCTGGTTCATTTACTGAACCACCGTTCACCGACTTCAGGGTTTCACCAGTGGGGGTGGTACCAATAAACACACCAGGGTAGTTTCGTATGATCACTGTCATACCCAGAGGGAGGGTCGGCAAATGATTTCATAGATCCAGCATTGACTTTGGTGCACTATGCATCATTTGACGGGGCAGTCAATGAGGTGCCGAGGTTCAGCCAGGGAGCATGCATGGCAAAGACGGACATTGAATACACCTTTCGGTTGCTCCCGGGTCACCTGACAGACTACAGTCTGCTGGGATTAAAAGTGTATGGGGAATACTATGTAGACAAATGCATGCTGCTGGGGTGTGCCATTGCATGTGCATACTTTCAGAAATTCAGTACGTTCTTACATTGGATAGTGGAACAGACAACCCTGGGTTGGGGAATCATCCATTATTTGGATGATTTTTTGGTGACTGGGACAAAAGGCAGTGAAGTTTGTGAGAAGATGTTGTGGGGATTACAAGATGTTTGCCAAACCTTTTGGGTTCCTCTGGCTGAAGAGAAGACCGTAGGCCCAACTTCAGTACTGGCATTTTTGGGGACTGAAATAGACTCTGACAGAATGGAATGCAGGTTGCCAAGGGATAAGGTAGAAGCTCTGCAGAGGATGGTGAGGGACACCAGGGAGGAAAGGAAGATGACACTGTGACAGGTGTAACAGTTGCTGGGGCATCTGAATTTTGCATGCAGGACCATACCAATGGATTGGGCCTTTGTACGAAGGCTGGCTAAGGTGATCATGGGGGTCCACCGGCCTCACCACAGGATTAGGATCCCTCAGTCAGTGAAGGCAGATTTGGAGGTTTGGGGTACATTTCTGGAGGATTTTAATGGGGTTACTAAATGGCCAGAGGAGGAGGTGTCAAACACAGACTTGGAACTCTTCACAGATGCTTCCGGGGGCCTGGGGTTTGGGGCATATTTGCAGGGGGCATGGCTAGCAGGGATGTGACTGGCTCAGTGGGCAGAACAGGGGATAACCAAGAACATCACATACTTGGAATTCTTTCCAATAGTGATGTTCTTGGTAGTGTGGGGAAGGAAACTGCAGGATAGGAAGATGCTATTTAGATCAGATAATACTAGAGTGGTACATGTAATTAATTGGCAGTGGGGGGGGCAGTTGGGCCAATAGGGGACTTGCTCCGGGTGTTTGTGTTAAGGTATCTACTGAACAATATACAGTTTAGGGCATGACATGTTCCTGGGGAATCTAACGGTATAGCTGATGCTTCATCTCATTTGCAGTGGGACCGGTTCAGGACCCAGGCACCTGGAACAGATGACAGTCCAGAAGAGATCCTGCAGTTCTTGTGGAACCTGGGGACCTCGAAGACTGGGCATTGATGTGCCAGCCCTTGGCACTCAGCACCAGGAGAGCATACTCAAGAGGAGTGGAGGAGTTCATGAGGATTCGGGATTCCCATGGCTGGGACGAGGCCTGGCCTATTCCCGAGAGGCAGCTGCACTGGTTTGTGGTGGTACTGAAAAAGAAGGGTAGTTCAGCAGGGGACAGCCTGACACCACCTGGCAGGGGTAGGGTGGTTTAGCAGGGCAATGGGGCTGGAGGACTACACTCGGGCTTTCAGGGTCAGGAAACTGCTGGAGGGATGGAGGAGATCCCAGCCTAGGGTTCCAGACAAAAGAAGACCAGTGCAGCCCGAGTTATTAGAATGGGTGATGGGGATCTTACCAGTGATCTGCACAGGCTGACAGGAGGCACGGCTGTTCCAAGCAGCATTCCTGCTTGCCTATTGTGGGGAATTTAGGGTCTCGAAGGTCACGGCGGCTTAATGGTCAGAAGAGTGGCAACTGAGATTTAATGCAAAGAAGTGCAAAATCATGCACATAGGGAAGAGAAACCCTGAAGCCACCTATAGGCTGGGAGGGGAGTTGCTAGCAGTCACAAAGGAAGAAAGAGACTTGGGCATCATCATCACTGATGACCTAAAATCATCCAAGCAGACCTCTAAAGCAGTAGGTAAGGCTAGGGTGTTAGTGTATTAGTAGGGGTATCACAAGTCGTAAGAGGGAGGTAATAATCCTCTGTACAAGACACTGGTTAGGCCCCATCTGGAGTACTGCATGCAGTATTGGAGGCCACACCTTCACAAGGACATTAGCCAAATTGAGGCAGTCCAGAGAAGGGCAACCAAAATGGTGCAGGGACTGCACTGAAGACATATGAGGACAGATTAACGGAGCTCAATATGTATACCCTTGAGCAAGGAGGGAGAGAGGATATGATCGAGGCATTCAAACACCTTAAGGGCATAAACAGGTGAAAGAGTCTAACATGTTTAAATATAAGAAAATAGCAGGACAAGAGGACACAGCATGAGATTAGAGGGAGGCCGATTAAGGGGAATGAGGAAATTTTTTCACAGAAAGGGTGGTGGATGCATGGAATGGCTTACCACAAGAAGTGGTGGCTATAAATACAGTGCAGGGCTTCAAACAGGCATGGGATAGGCATAAGGGAGCAATACAAATGACTATGAATAGATAGGCCACTGACAGAGCAAAGGGCGATAGCACATTTATAAGGTAGAAAAAGAAATGGGCAGACTGGATGGGCCTTGAGGTCCTTATCTGCCGTCAACTTCTATGTTTCTATGTTTCTATGTTTCTATGTTCTATGTTTCTATGTAAGATGGGACCCCTCCAAGAGGGGCTTGGAGAGAAGGGATGTGGTGTTGTCAGGGGCCAGGGTACTAGTAAGGATAAGGAGGTCAAAAACTGATCAAAGGGGCACGGGGTACGTGGGCATCACTTTGGGATTGGGGACATGTGGAGGATTAGGAAGAATTAGCGAGGTGTGAAGCAGGGACACCAAAGGGGGGTGGGTGTACTTGAGGCACAGGAATGGGACACCATTGACACAGTTTCAATTTACAAGGATGTTTAAGAAAGCCTTGCGGGCAGTGGGAAAGGAATCAAGGATGACAGGACCCATTCCTTGATGACAGGGGCAGCAACTTGGGGGTCGAGCAGGGGCATGACAGAGGCAGAAATTAAGGGACTGAGCAGGTGTAAGTCACAGGCATTTAAAAGATATGTACGGCCGCACATGCTTTAACTTGTTTTAATTCATTAAACAGATTGGAGGGGAGCTAGGAGATGGGTGTGGATATGTGGGCACTCTTTCATTCATTGGGAGGCCGCCTGGGAGCGATCCAGGACCGGGGACCAGTACTGAGTTTTAGTGATATGCCTGTTGAGGTGCAATGGATGGGGCACAGGGGTATGTGCTGGGATCAGCTGATTCCCAGTTTAAGGGAGGAGTGCTGGAAGGAGTCACAGCTGGATATCCTGGTCATCTACCTGGGAGGCAATAACTTGGAGGCAATGAAGTCCATAGCACTATGGCACACCATGAAAGAAGACATAGCCACCGTACAGCACAGCATGCCAGAGACTAGAATAACATGGTCACACATCATTCAGAGAAGGCATTGGCGAGGAGACCCTACAAGCAAGGGCCTGTACAGAACTCGGAGGAAGATTAATGGAGAAATGGGGACATTCATGGCCCAACTGCCAGGAGGTGTCGTTAAGCACGATCACATTACAGTGGACTCTGGTGAACTGTATCGGACAGATGGGATATACCTGTCCAATGTAGGCCTGGACTTATTTTGCAAGGGTTTGCTAGTGGTTTTAACCCCAATAATCAGCAGGATGGGGAGGGAGATAGTGGGGGGAGAACATAATGGGGACCCAGGCAGAGAAGGTAAAGGGATATGACATGCTGTGGTGGACCTGATGGGAAACAGGTTGGTGAAAGATTGGGAGTGTCTCCAAGGTTGTCTAAAATAAGTCGGGTTAGTCCGGCTCAGAAGTAGAGAAAGGGGGCCTCAGTACAGCATGGAGTGGAGCTACTCTTCGGAGCAATCTCAGGGGAAGCTGGCCTACGCCCAACATGGACAGGTCGAGGTCACCGGATAATGCTCCTGGGTTGTGCCAGGCCTGCTGGGGGGCCCACCGCATCGGGCCCCTGATGGCACATTTCCCATGGTGGAGGTCCGCGATTTCCAGGGTCAGACAGGAGGAAGGAGGCAGAGGGCCACGTCAGCATGGAGGGCACTAGGCCTTTGGCCCTGAGGGTCTGACTCTTCGTGAAGAGCCCAGCAGCCCGCAGCCTAGCCGAGGGGGGTCAGGCAGCAGGCAGGATGGAGCCCCTCCCTTCATGGAGGGGTGGGGGTTGGGACAGGAACCTTGGAGAGACTCCCTTCAGCACACGTCTAGTCTGTATTAGGAATTGGATTAATAGGAATATGGCTGTGGCCATTTAAAATCCCAAACCGTGTGGTTATTGTCTCCATGGGAATCGGAAGGGGGGTTAAAAGTGAGAACTGGACAACCAATTAAACCACAATTAGCTGTAAATTGATCCTAGTGAAGGGGACAGAACAAAACCTTCCAGAAAGCTGCTACCAATGCCTGTTGAAAAAATAAATGAATCCCCAGTTCACACTATAGATCACACACACAAAAAATACACTTGGGATTTTACCCAAGTTTCTTACATCAATACCCCTCCTTAGCTCTCCTAACACCTGTAAAATCCTTGCATTAAATGCAAGATCATTCATCCTAATTAAAATAGCAGAGCTGGAAACTAGAAGCAAGCTACTAAACCTAGGTATCCTATCAATAACCGAAACTTGGTGGGACTCTTCCTCATCTTAGATCAAAGAAATTCAAGGCTACAAACTGTATCACAAAGACAGATCTGGCAAACTGGGAGGTGGGGTCTGTGTGTACATAAGAGAAGAGAAGATATCCCGTCCTTTGAACTTCATTATCAAACCAATTCAGTAATCATTTGGGTAATTGTGTAGTTCACGGACCAACTGCAGATTACTATAGGGAACTGCTATAGGCCTCCATCTTCAGATTCAGACTATACAACTGATCTTCTTCAAGACATCTCCAACTTACCTGATAAGGGGGACGTATTAATTCTAGGGCACTTTAACATTTTTTTTTATTTATTTTTTTTTTTTTGTTGACCAGGTAAGTGCACTAGACAAATCCTGCCTATTTTCAGGCACAACCAGGGGGAGGGGGATACAGATGAATGCCAACTGACCTTGAACCAGATTAAGCTGTTGGTGGTATTTTTAGTGAATGAGGGAAATTTGGCCAGGACACCGGGGAAATTCCCCTACTCTTTTGATAAGTGCCATGGGATCTTTGACATCCACCTGAACTACCACCAATCCAGGCAGATGGGACTTTGGTTTAACGTCTCATCAGAAAGACGGCACCTCAGAAGTGCAGCACCCCTCTCATGCTGCTCCACAGTGTCAGTACTGGGATATTAACCCAAGTACCAGATGTGGGAACTGAACCCACAGCCCTCTGATCTCCCAGCCTCAGAGGCGAGTATGCTACCTACTGAGCCACTGACACTGAAACATGCTCAGTAGAGACTGGAATTCCTTTACTGGCAGCAGCGAGCACGAAAAACACTTTATATCAACCCTCACTGATGCCGGTCTTGCCCAACTTATCACTCAGCCAACTAGGGGTAATAACATTCTAGATCTTCTTATTATGAACATAGAAAATACCATTTCTAATATTCAAATCTTAGATCCTTTAGGAAACAGCGACTGCTCAACCATTCTATTTGATACAGCCAGTGAACACCTTTGCCTGAAAAAACAAACAACTTACAAAAACTATGACAAACCAAAGTTGGGGGAAATCATTAACTCTCTGATCAAGATCCCCTAGGAAAGTACCTTGCTCCATCTTTTGGTGAACAACGCCTGGACGAAATTCAAAAGTACCATCCATAATTTGGAAAAAAACATGTTTCAACCAAAAATAAATGTAATAAGAAAGGGAGGATTCCCAGATGGCTCAATAAATCAATTAGAGCCCAAATTAAACAAAAGGAACGACTATTTAAAAAGCCTAAAACATGTTACGCAGAGGCTAGAAACATCATTTGCTCCAAAGACAAAAGAGCTTTAACCACCCTAAAACATATGATCAAGCGTGACAAAGGTAATCTCGAATTCAAACTGGCACACACTAAAGACTGTCTCAAATCATTATTTTCTTACCTAAATAGTAAAAAGGGCAATACCAGAAAAATAGGTCCATTAATCCATAATGGCATGTGCTTGCAATCTGACACAGATACTGCCAATCTTTTTAACAATTACTTTTGCTCATTTTTTTCTAAAAAAGACACTCATACCCTCCTAAACCACTCGAATAAAATTCCCTCCCCTGCATATATTATAAGAACCTTAGATATGCTCTCAATGCTAAAACCCTAAAAAAGTCAACTAGCCCAGACCCTGATAAGATCAGCCCTAGGTTTCTGATCGAAACAGCAGAATCAATAGCCATCTCCTTAACAATAATTTTCAACAGATTCCTATATGACTCTAAAATCCCATCAGATTGGCTAACAGCAACAGTCCCCCCCAATATTCAAGAAGGACAATAGGTCCAATGTTCAAAATTATCACCCAATCAGTTTAACATCCATCATCTGCAAACTTATGGAAAGGATAATTAAATCCCATCTTAAAAAGAAATGGGAGATCTCAATATCTTTGATTACTCACTGCACGGATTTAGACCAGGCTACTCATGTACAACTAACCTAATATCCTTCTATAATCACATAACCCTAGGCCTGGATAACAATACACCAATGGATGCTATCCTGCTGGATTACAGCAGGGCATTTGATAAAGTCTCTCATGGGAAACTTATTAAAAAACTAGAATCGCCAGCCCAGTGGCACAGAGGGTTGAGGCATTGGATGCCATACCTTAAACCATGCCGGCGACCCAGGTTCGGGAACGGACTCGGGGGCCGGGGGCTTGCAAGGGGAAGGAGAGGATTGAGTGTCTGAAGGACTGCTCTCCACTCCTGGGGAGGCCTGGGGGGTAGCTCCCCTCTGTAGTAGCCCCTGGTGGAGACTAGGTGTACGACACATAGCATCACAGGAGGGGCTACAGAAAGCCGGAAAACAGCTTTGGCACCATCGGATGACTGCCGCCATTCTCCATGCTCCCCAAACCTCCGGGAGCCTCCTCCAGCACAGCAGCACTCTGGACCATGAAAAATAGTGTGCTGGGCTTCTTCGTCACCTGGTGCCTTCCCCCTTGGAGGAAGGGGACCCGCCCGGCAATGTCATACACTGGGGCAACTCAGGGGGTCGGTTGCAATGTGTGTGCGTGTGTGTGTGTGTGTGTGTGTGTGTGTGTGTGTGTGTGTGTGTATGTGTGAGGGAGAATTCCTGAAGAGGATTGCCGGGGGCATGGAGCACTAGGCAGCCCGAAGGAGAGGCAAATGCCTGAATGTGTAGGAGGAAGGTAAAAAGATAGCACACACAAAAAGACTAGAATCACTGGGCTTCTTGACCTGCCTAACTAAGTGAGTCAATGAATGGCTTTCAAACAGGTTACAAAGTGTCAGTATTAATGGTATGCTATCCAATTTGGGTTTGGTCACCAGCAGGGTGCCCCAGGGTTCAGTCCTGGGATCAACATCGTTCAATATCTATATAAGTAATATGCAAATTGGTTCACATAATTGGCTCTCTAAGTTTGCTGATGATTCTAAACTGGGAGGGAGAGTGGATACCCCCCAAAACTTGGAATCACATGTTTCAGATCTAAACTCCATTGAACACTGGGCTCAGCAGAATAGTATGGAGTTTAATGTTGATAAATGTATAGTCTTGCACTTTGGATTAAAAAATCCCAGATATGTCTACCATCTAAGCAATATTCCACTCAAATCATCTTGCAGAGAGAGGGATCTAGGTATCTTAGTAAGCAATAGACTTTCCTCCACCGACCACTGCACTAAGTGGACAATATGACAAATGGTTTACTAAGACAAATCCGATGCACATTTGTTACTTAAACCGAACAGTGTGTTATTCCATTATACAGGGCCTATGTTAACCATATATTGATTATGGGTTCCCTTTCTGGAGCCCATATCTCAAAGGAGATATATCATGCCTAGAGCAGATCCAGAGGCATACTACAAAAATGATACCAAGACTCAACTCCAAAAGTTATCAAGACAGACTAAAAGAAACAGGCCTCCACTCCCTACTTAATAGGCATAGAGGGGATATCCTCTTCAAGTACAAAATGCTCCAATCTTCCAAACTCATGCAGCAATGTGGTCTCTCTTGCTCCACCAAACGCACTGTTCCTAGGCTATATGACAAACAACTTGAGGTTAAGCAAGCAAAAACAAATCCTAGGCAAAACGTTTTCTCCATACGAGCCCCCAGATTATGGAACACTCTCCCCCAGGTATTAGTGGATTGTAACAACTTCTATACATTCAAAAGGAGACTAGACATTTGGCTATCATCTCATCTAATTCAGGTCTAATAGCCCACATGATGTGGGGGGAAAATCTCGATGGGCTCCTGCCTTCTTTTTTCCTACAATACCAAGTAAACCAAGCATGTAAACATGGTATTAAACAAACTCAGCACTACTGCCCTAAAGGTAACAGACTCAAACAAGTACAAAGAGCTCCAAGCTTACCAGCAACTAAATCTTTCACTCCTGCCCCTCCACAAACTTAGCAGCAACAGAAAAGTACATCCACCTGAGCCAAACTAAGTCTGCTTCTGCACCAGGGAAGACATTTTAAATAATGGAGATGGTGATTGGAGGGTGGGGGCACCACGAGACACCAGGGAAGACATTTTAAATAATGGGGATGGTGAATGGTGGGTGGAGAGTGCCACTAGACACCATGGAAGAAATGTAAAATAACAGGGGTGGTGATCAGACAGTGGGGGGGTACCACTAGACACCTGGGAAGACATTTTAAATAACAGGGATTGTGACTGGGGGGGTACCACTAGACACCAGGGAAGAAATGTAAAATAACAGGGGCAGCGATCGACGGATTGGGGGTGCCACTAGACACTGTGGCAAAGCCAGTTCACAGCTGACACTGTAGCCAGCTGCACGAGTTCAACTGTGGCTGCAGCTGTCAAGAAATTTCTGCTGTTCTCATACAGAGAACGTGGAGGAAGTGCTCCTCTCAATAAGCTGGGCATCTGGGATTTTGGGTGCCCAGAAAACATATATGTGGGCACATTATTTAAAAACAAATATCAGAATCTAGCTAAATGGGTCCCGTTTAGCTAGGTTTTGATGTTTATTTATTAAAATGAGGGCATTTTTGTGATTTTCCACATTTGCCAGTCCACATTGCCAACTGAAAACAAGATGGCGGAATCTCAAGCAACTGTGGAATTAATTTAGTGGCTTGACATTATTTATTATACCGAGAAACCATAAAAAATGTCATGAGCCCATTTTTGATACCACAGTAGCAAAAAAGCTTGACGCAGAAAAAAACGTTATCCAAAAACGACTACTACGCATGCACAAGTTGGAAAACACGAACACTTAAAGCATTATAACTCTGGAACCCCTTAATATTTTGTCACTGGACCTGTCAAAGGCACTACCTTGGGACATGACACATATCCCCAGCAAGTTTGGGGCAAAAATACCTTTCCATGTAGGCTGTAGATGAGAGCAAACAAAAAACAATGTTAAGTATAGGAAAAAAATTTGTTTTTTTCTAGAATTGACACAGCTGTATCTCAGAAACCACACAGGCTGACATCACAAAAATATGCACGCATCAAGACTTTGCCTCCTAGACCACACATAGAAAATTTCAGCTCATTTCGACAAAGAGGGACCAAAGATATTAATGTTCAAATTTTTAGGTTTAAAATTAAACAGGCTACTGAACCCGAACTACAGGGGCACTATCATGCCTTTATTTTATATACACATAAATATAGCTAGAATAATAGATACCTTAGTGTGCATTACAAGGCAGTAATCCCATTGAGAGTTTTTGGGGACATAGGAACCTCGAGAGCAAAACTCAAGAGGTTCCCATGTCCCCAAAATGCTGAGATGGGTTTACTGTCTTGGCATGCACATTAAGGTATTTGTTATTTTTTTTAATATATGGATCTGATTGTTTTGGGTTTTTTTTTCATCATTTTATGATGGGCGGTCTGTCGATGCCCTGAAGTACTCTCTCAGTCCTGGCCGACCACCACACTGTCTTGCGAATCCACTGCACTGTGTCTTCCCCTCTCACCTGTCCTTCCGCTGTGAAGTATGCTAGGCAGTTCTCCTACCCTACATGGAGAATGTAGGCTCAATGAGGGTGAAAAAATAAATCTAGTTCAAACGGATTAAAAAAAAAAACATGGAGAGTTTCTGTGCAATGGGATAGTCTCTCGCTAAATGAGAGACAGACACCATGTTTTTTAAAGTATTCTACCCGTCCACAGTGAGAAAGCAGCCAATCATAAGCTGTGTTTTGAATATGAAGGACATTGTTTGTTTGACTGGTAGTGGTAGCATAGCTTGGCATGGGAGACTCCTGCACTTGCGCTGTTCAGTTTTTGTGATAATAGTATCATTCAGAGTGCCGAACGATACTATTACAGGCTCTGAACGATGCTATTATCACTTGAAAACAGTGGTATTATCACTTTTGGGATGACTGTACTATTGGGAAATTTTTGTATTCTTAAATGTAGTATTATTTTTGAAATCCATATATTAAAAAGATTATATATATATATATATATATATATTAGGGGTCAGTGATAAATGAATGAGATAAAACAGTGTATCGTCCACTGCAGTGTGATATTTTTACCCTCTGCTCTACTGTGATGATATCAGCCATTTACACACACAGGCCACACAAAGGTCACTGATATCATCACTCTAGACAGCTTTCCCATCAGCATACAAAAAACACCTGTGCTGTTACCATAGACACAAATGCAGAACTACATGAGAGGTCTCACTGCTGCCTGCAGCTAACTCAGCATTACGAAACACTATCACCTATTCTCCACACTCTAACTTCCAGCTCATTACTGTGATACTCTCAGCTTGACTGCAACCAGAATTCTAAAGTGCACAGCTTCACAGAACAGTCTGTTCCTCACTGCTGCCTGCAGCTAACTCAATTACCACTAAAACACTCACCTATTCCTCAAACACTGCCTCTCAGCCCATTACAATTACTGTGATAATCTCAGCTTGACTGCAGCCAGAATTCTAAAGAGCACAGCTTCACAGAACAGTCTGTTCCTCACTACTGCCTGCAGCTAATTCAATTACCATTAAAAACACTCACCTGCTCCTCAAACTCTGCCTGTCAGCCCCTTACAATTACTGTGATACTCTCAGCTTGACTTCAGCCAGACTTCTAAAGAATACAGCTTCACAAAACAGTCTGTTTCTCACTCCTACCTAAAACTAACTCATTTAGCATTGCAAAACACACTCATCTGTTTCCCAGAGTTTGTAGCACTGCTAGCCCATTCAGAAAAACTCACACACAGAATGAGAAAACACATAAACAGGAACAGAACACAAGACAACATAACAATACTTCTGAAACTCCTGGCCCTATTGTATAAATCAAATACATGATGTGCAGATTGTATGCTATGGCAATTATCATTTCCTGCATCGTGAGTTCTGACATCTCACTCATGCCTTCGACACCGTGAGATATCCAGAGCTCACTCTGCAGGAGTGACAATATTTGCCATATCACACTCATGCCCATCATGTATCCCCTATTTATATATATATATGTGTAATAGATAACCCACTTCACGGTGAGCAGTCATGCTCTGATATACGCATGCCTTGGTGTGCGTCAACCACCCAAGGCGTGCGTATATCAGAGTGTGACAGCACACCGTGGAGTGGGTTATCTATCTTATAAAATGGCAAAATTGTTTTGGAAGGGGATAAAAGTGCAGGTGTGCGGTTGCACTCTGATATACGCACGATCATCTGATGGTGCTTGTCCAATGCCACTGATGCCATTGATTCCTTTTTTCTTACCCATTTTATTAAATAAATAAATATATATATATATAGTCATTGCAAAAAAAAACTCAGTTAATGCATCAGTTAGGATTGATATTACAGTGACAAAAGTCTGGAAATTCAGTGTTAGGATTCCCAAACCTACCACCCCACCCTCCACACACCAACAGGTGTCGGGGGGTGTCTTGGGGTCATCAGCCCTAACTCTGACCCCATTCCATGTGTGAGGAAGCTGAGATGGTACAGTATGGGGTAACTGGGTGAGAGTTAGCCCAATGACTCCACTGGCATACCTGACACCTGTTGCTGTGTGGTGGAGGGTGGGGTGGTGGTTGGTTAAACCCTAACACCAAATTTCCAGACTTTTGTCACTGTAATATCAACCCTAACTGATGCATTAATGGAGATTTTTGCAATGAATTTCCCTACTTTTTGAGACAGTGTAATCTTCCCCTTATTTGGGTGTGGGAGCGCAGGGCCCACACTGTAATTAACCCTCATCTCCCTGTGGGAGTGCAGGGCCCCATCATACTCCCAGCCTAAAGGCCCTACACTCCCATCTATTGATAAGTGTTGAGACATTGTAACTAACTCTCATCTCCCTGTGGTAGTGCAGGGCCCTCCCAGTACTGCATAATGGATGGCCCTGCACTCCCATTACTGCATAATGGCATCCATGTGTGTTAGCACAGGGCCCAGAGAGGACCCTGTGCTACCATCTACCTATAAGTGTAGAAACAGAGCACAGGCCTAGAGATATTTTATTTTTATTTTTATTTATGACTTTGTTAACCAGGTAGGTGCACTGATCCCAGGGACCATTTTCAGGCATGACCCAGGCCATGTAAGGTGGCACAGAGTAGAAACATCAAAATAACAAGAACATAACAACAGCAGGTAATATATTTTTAATTTTTTTTATTTTTTTTAGTCTTTTGGTAACTGGGTAATGCCCACTAGGCACAAGTGCCTGTTTTCAGGGGCAGACTGGGAGCACTGAGCGGTTAAGTGACTTGCTCAGAGTCACACAGTATGCAAGTGGAGGTCGTGAGAATCAAACTCAGGTCTGGTCTGCTGGATGTTTTAAGCTTGTTCACACCTCGTTCTCTAACCTTTAGGCTATACTGCCAGCCCATAGCACATAGTGAAAGGTTACAGTTGTTACATTTGGCAATACATGGTGGCAGCAGTTGAGGGACAACAAATA
The DNA here is from genome assembly GCA_016271365.2 of Neoceratodus forsteri. Lineage (NCBI taxonomy): Eukaryota > Metazoa > Chordata > Ceratodontiformes > Ceratodontidae > Neoceratodus > Neoceratodus forsteri. Next base: position 896,119,083 of record CM057451.1, on the reverse strand, counting down.
ACAAAGCAAAGTAAGACTCATGGTGGTACAGTTTCAGTAAATAAGAGAACCTGTTTGGCCCTATCCCTGGAACCTATAAGCAGGGGCTAGTCCTTAAAGCAATGGCAGGTGGATGCCAACAGGAGTCAGTCTTTGAGGTGAGTCTTGAACTGGCGGTGAGTGTTTATGGTGCGCAATTCAGTGGGCAGCTTGTTCCATGGTGTGGGGGCTGCTACAGACAGGGCTCTAGCACCCATGTTCATGACTACCCTGTGGATTTTCAGGGAAGGGATACTGGAGAAGGGTAGGCAGCAGTGTGAGGTTTGGATGGTGAGAAGGTGAGCAAGAGGGGATTTCTGGCCAATACGGATGGCAGAATCAATAAAACTGTGCAGTGCAAGGTCAAAGTGGCCTTGCAGTGGGTGCCACCCCAGTGTAGTGCAGAGTGTACAGCGGTTTGTGGAGAAAGGGGCCAGCAGGGAGAAGCGGCAGGCACTGTTGTATGTTACTGATAGTTTTGCCATGGTGGATGCATAGATCCTAAGGTAGATGGGAGAGCAGTAGTCCATGATAGGTAGTAGATTTCCCTGGATGATGGCATGGCAGGCCTTAAGGGTGAGGTATTGCCGGTATCTGTAGGCAGACCCTAGTTTTTGGTGAAATTTTAGAACCAGGGAGTTTATGTGCTCTGTAAAGGAAAGGGCCGGGTCAAGCACATCTCCTAGATATTTGAAATGTTTGACGTCCTCTAGGCCATGGCCATCAGGGGATGTGATGATTAAGGGTTGGTTAGATTTGCATTTAGTTAGGAAGGGCTTAGATCCGAACAACTTTTTTTTTTGCATTGACCAGAAGGAGGTTGTCAGAGAACTAGTTGTTTGCTGCAGTGTAGTTTTGTGAGAGGGCTACAGAGATGAGGATAGGAGACTTTCCACTGGAGAAGAGCATGAGGTCATCAGCGTAAACGACTGAGTGGCAGTTGATACTATCCACTGGAAGGGAGTTAATGAATAAGGAGAAAAGGAGGGGTCCCAGGATAGAGCCCTGGGGGACGCCAGTAAAGACAGGTAGGGTGGGCGAGCAGGCTGGGCCAATGCACACAAACTGGGAGTGCCCTGTAAGGTAGCTTCTGAACCAGTTGGTGACCTCCCGAGAGCAGCCAAGGTGATGCAATTTGGAGAGGATGAGCGAGTGATTGACCAGGTCAAAAGCTTTGGAGAGGTCAACAAAGACTGTGCCAGTTGCATTTCCACAGTCCATGTTTGTGAGGATGTGGTCAGTTAGGAGTGCGAGGACAGTGGTGGTGGAGTGATTCTTGTGGAAGCCGTGTTGTTGGCTACATAGTAGGTCATATTTACCTATGTAATCAGCAAGTTGGTGGTCGACGGCTTTTTCAAGTAGCTTGCTTAGGTGAGGAAGGATTGAGATCGGGCAATAGTTTTCTGTGGATTGTGGGTCCCCAGATTTATGACTGGGAATGACCTTCATGGTTTTCCATGCATCGGACATGGAGGAAGTGGTCAGGGCGAGGTTGAAAATGACCGTGGGGGGGGGCAATGATGGCAGGGGAGATAAGGCTAAAGAAGACAGGGGATAATCCGTCTGCTGCAGGTGAGCCATGGTTTGGGAGGCTCTTTAGGAGTTTAGCTATGTCAGCATGTGAGAGCATTTTGAAGAAAAAGGGGGCAGGTGGTGGTTGAGAGGTAGGCTTGGCAGGTGATGTTGTGGGGGAGTTCAGGGGGACAGGGTTTTTTGCATGTCATTTGGGAGTTTGCTCAGGTACATAGCGAGGTCAGAGAATTTGTCATTGAGGGCTTTGGCCACTTCTTGGGGATCGGTAATGAGGCCAGCAGTAGTGTGTAGCTGTGGGAGAGGCTTACTGGAGGGGGGGTTAGTAGTGAAGCAATGGATGCCCAGAATGGTTTAGGTTCCCTGAGATTAGTTTGCCGGAGACTGCGAAAATGTGTCAGTTTGAGAGCTTTGGCCAGGTGTCTGCAAAGGTTCCTCCGACACCTGTAATCATCCCATTGGGTAGGGGATGGGGATGTTTTATAGGTTGACCAAGCACAGTTCCTTTCTTTCATGAGGGTAAGGAGGTCTTTCATGACCCATCGCGAGTAGCCACCCCTCATCCTTCTGGTGGTGACTGGAAAATGCTTGTCCTGTAGAGTCAGGAGAGCTTGAGTGAACATGGATGCTGCCTGGGTCACATTTGATTCAGAGAGGAAGGCAGACCAGTCCAGTGCCCATGCCTCAGAGAGAAGGACGAGGGTGTTTGGGCTTCTGAAGTTACGGAAAGACAGGTATTTGGGCAGGGGCCATTAAAGTTTGGATGACCAGTGAAAGTACGTAAGGGAGTGATCGCTAATGGAGTCAGCCATGGTACCAGCATGCAAGACACAGTCCTCCCAGTTAGTTACAATCCAATCCAGGAGTGTCTGTGTGCCCTTGAGAGGGTTCTGCCTTGTGGGAAGGTTAATAGTTTGGGCCAGGTTATATTTTTTAGGAGGGAGGCATAGTCAGGCTGGTGGGAACTGAGCCAGTTTAAATTGAGATCACCCAAGAGAACTGAATCTCTGTGTGGGGATATGGAGCCCAGGCCAGAGAGGAAGCTATTTAGGCTCTTCGTTCCGGCTGTAGGGGGATTGTAGCAGCACCCGATGTAGAGCTTTGTGCTAGTTCCCAGGGTGAGTTTGGTGAGGAGCCATTCACTGGGAGAGGTCGGGTCAGAGCAGAGAACTATGTTGGCTGATAGGGGTTCCTTGATGAACAGAGCTACTCCACCCCTTTTTTTTTTGCCAGGTCTATCCAGGCAGCAGGAGGAGTACCCAGGTAGTTGGTAGGTGGCATCTGTAATGTGAGGTTTTATCCATGTCTCGGAGAGTACCAGGATATGGGATTTTTATAGCTCAACCCATGCTTCCAGGTCCTGGTATTTGGAGGGGAGACTGCATATGTTTATATGGGCGATTTTTAGCCCTGGGGCATTTGTCTAGGTCCTGTCGGAGGGGACTATGTAGGAATTAGGGGGGGGGCCAGGGTTGCTCTCAATGTCTCTTGCACAGAGTAGGAGGGATAGGAATGGGATACAGGTGCAGAAGGGAATGGCAATAGAGCAGGATATGGAGGCCAGATAGTGACCTAGTAAGTGATGTTTCATGAATAAAAAGAAGGAGAGGGTGATGTGACCTGGGTAGGAGAGGTCCCATGAGGGGAGGAGTGTTTGGTGTATGGGGGGAGCCGGATTCTGAGAGGTAGGCAAGGTACATTTGGTCCTGGGACAGTGCTGAAGCACATACATCCTTCAGCACCAGGGCAGATGCTAGGGAGATCACAAACAATGTGAGATGGGGCAGGTTCATGGTGACAGCCGATGTTGGTAGAGAGGAGGTAAAAAATTTGGAGTCCAAAACACAGGTCCAGGACACTTTTGCATGAGCAGTGCTGGGTAAGAACAGCATACCCGTCAAAAAGCTTTAAGAGAGAGAGAGATCAACAAAGGGGGTGGGGAGACGGATAGCTTTAAGCTCCAGAGCGCTAGTACTGGCAGCCAATGGGGGCAGGATGGGGTGGGGAGGGAGGAGCTTAAGTGTATTTAAAGGTGGCCTGGGATGGGGAAGGGTAGCCAAAAAATCTGGCAGCAGAAGCAACAGCCGTGGAGGCCGGTGCTGTGTATAGGCTGTACCTGATGCTTGTTTCCAGGGGGCCGGTGGCAGCAGGATCCTTGGCACCCAGAGAGGCACAGAGTAGTGTCCAGGTGTGCAGGAGGTAAACCGAGGATGGTGGTAGGTAGCCCAGTGGGCTACAAGGGTACCTCTTGAAAGAGGGACAGGACAGAGATTAATAGCACTCTGAAGTGGTGGGAGTGAAAATAAAATTAGCACACAGACAAAAGAGCTGCAGTTTACTAAAAAAGGGCCAAATCGGAGGGTGGGAAGCAGACAGCTTAGCTAGGTGCCAGCTCTGTAACTGAAAGTTGTAAAACAAGGGATCACAGTCAGGGGGGCCAAACAAAGGGAGAAATTAAATTGGTAGCTGCACTGGATTAAAATACAAAAAATCAGCAGGCTATGGAGACTTTCAGCAAAGAAATCCTGAACTCTAAATCCTGTACTCTAATAAACATAAACACAGCAACTGAGGTAGCAGGTTTAACAGAATACAAAAAATGACTGTAAGCAGTAGCACAGGGAACATCTGCAGAAGGGAAGCTGTGTGGAGCAACTTGGTGCACTGAAACTGAAAATCGGCACTTGCAGGGAGACAGGATCCCCGTAAGTGCAGGTTTTCAGCTGTGCTGTGTTGTATTATGGCAGGAATGCTACAAAAGTGTTATAAGTGTATACTGTTGTATTATGGCAGGAATGCTACAAAAATGTTGTAAGTGTATACTGTGGTATTATGGCAGGAATGCTACAACAGTGCTACAAGTGTATACTGTTGTATTATGGCAGGAATGCTATAACAGTGTTACAAGTGTATACTGTTGTATTATAGCAGGAATGCTACAAAAGTGTTATAAGTGTATAATGTATTATGGCTGGAATGCTACAAAAGTGTTGTAAGTGTATACTGTTGTATTATGGCAGGAATGCTACAAAAATGTTGTAAGTGTATACTGTGGTTTTATGGCAGGAATGCTACAACAGTGTTACAAGTGTATACTGTTGTATTATGGCAGGAATGCTACAAAAGTGTTATAAGTGTATACTGTTGTATTATGGCAGGAATGTTACAAAAATGTTACAAGTGTATACTGTGGTATTATGGCACGAATGTTACAAAAATGTTATAAGTGTATACTGTGGTATTACAGCAGGAATGCTACAAAAGTGTTATAAGTGTAAAATAATTTTTAACTGAAATGTTAAGGCCAGGTAAAACGGTGTGTTAAAAGCAAAATGGGGTGAAGGAGCATAGCTTGCATCCAAAAGCAGATGTATTAATCAAGCAAATTTGCTGTGCTTAACAGAAATATTTTGTACAAAGCACGTTATTCTTTTGGTGCAAAATAAAAGGTCATGGCTAAACTTAAATTTGAAAGCCCAGACAGCTGTGCAAGCAGAATAAGAGGGTACGTGCAGAGCTGTCTGGGTTATTTCCCTATTTTATGTTGTTTATATCCAAAACGTATAAATTAAAGCAAGAGTCAGTGACTATCCACTATGTTCTTGTCTTAAGACATTGGCTTTTCTGCCTTCCTAGACAGATTGTTTTTAATAATGTAAGTTCCCTTTATAACCTGTGACAAATAATGTTTTTTGGTTTTTTTTGTCTAAATCAAATGTCAAATGAAACTTTTTATGTAGCATCTGCTGACAGAGGTATCTTGTGATATCCTGGGTCCCTATCTCATGACTTATTGTTTTTACCTTTTTTAGCTAAAAGGTTTTAATAACCTTGGAATTCCCCTTCTCTGCATTTTTTTCATAAACAATCAGTGTATAAATAAAACTTAAACCGTAGGTCCTGTGTATCCAAGAGGAATAGCCAACATGGCTGCCATGGATACTTTGGACACCCAGAGAAAAGAAGACAAACTCGCTTCTTTTTCTCTGAACACCTGTAGCCCTGGTTGTGAAAAGCCATCAGCTGTTTAGACTTAGTCATGTTAGAGGTACATTTGTTAGGGCTTATTTGGGTATTAATAAATTGCAACTAATTTAAAACAACATCTGGTGTAAGGTGGTTTTATTGGATTACCAGGGACCTCTAACCATGAACCTTGTGCATTTACTAGCTCACTGTCATCAGTGTGGTATAGTTTCTTTATTTATAGCTGTAGGAGGGAGAATAAAAACAAATATATTACTTTGCCAGTTCCAGATTGTTTAAATGGAGGCAGCCCAAATGAATTCACTGGCTTAATATCTTAGAGCTGAGTCTGGTATCGGGAGAGCAAAATGCCAGTCCATCGGGCAGCCAATCAGGATGTTCCTGCTCAGGGGCAACCAATGAGGACTTTACCAGGGTGGTGCCAATTTTTGAAAAATTGGCAGCAGAAGCAGCAGTTGTGGAGGCCGGGGCAGTGTATAGGCTGTACTTGATGCTTGTTTCCAAGGGGCCAGTGGCAGCAGGCTCCTTGGTGCTGTGAGAGGTGCAGAGTGGTGTCCAGGTGTGCAGGAGGCAAACCGTGGATGGTGGTAGGTAGGCCAGTGGGCTACAAGGATGCCTGATGCTTGTTTCCAGGGGGCTGGTGGCAGCAGGCTCCTTTGCACCAAGAGAAGCACAGAGTGGTATCCAGGCATGCAGGAGGCAAACCACAGATGGTGGCAGGTAGTCCAGTGGGCTACAAGGATTCCTGATGCTTGTTTCCAAGGGTCTAGTGGCAGCAAGCTCCTTGGTGCTGAGAGAGGCTCAGAGTGATGTCCAGGCATGCAAGAGGCAAACCATGGATGGCAGTAGGTAGCCCAGTGGGCTACAAAGATGCCTGATGCTTGTTTACAGGGGGCCGGTGGCAGCAGGCTCCTTTGCACCAAGAGAGGCACAGAGTGGTGTCCAGGCATGCAGGAGGAGAACCGCAGATGGCAGTAGGTAGCCCAGGGGGCTATAAGGAGACATTCCAAGTAACCCTTGTGCTGCAAATGACACAATATCACAGTAACCATGGGAACATTGGAAAAAATTCCATTGCAGTTGTAATCATGGCCTGGAAAACTGCATATTTGCTTAGTTACTCCTAATGGTGTACCAAGCTGTGTTTAGCAAAAAATCTGTATCTCAAAACGTTTTCGAGATATAGCCATTGAAATGTACTGCGACCGCCAATACGTTATCCTATGAGAAATTTCTAAACTTTGGAATGTAATAACTATGGAACTGATGTAAATTTTATCACCAAACCAGCAAAAGGCACATCTGTGGGGCAAGCCCTTTGTAACCTGCAAATTTCAGCCCAAAGTCCAGACTGCTTATCTGCAGTAAAGTGGCAAAGAAACAACACTTTTTTTGTAGGTACTTTTTAAATTTTGAGAAACTTTCACAACATTTGCGAACATTTCGTGAGAGCTTTCGAAAATTTGTGAAAGTACATTTGTGAATCTTAAGCAAATTTGCAACACTTTCAATGGCCAAATTGAAAAAACATATTTCCAAGCATTATTTTTTTGATCTAATGCCAGGATCCTGTTCCTCGCACCCCGATTAGGTAAACACAACTATTGGTGTTTACAAAGAGGCATTATTTTTTGAATTACAGCATTTTTTACTCATCGCTAACTGAAAACAACATGGCGGCAGCACGACACTACAGAACTGATTTGAGGAAGTCAAAAGTGTTTTCGCGAAAGCAAGAACTGCTTTCGTAATCGACATCTTCCCATAGGTTATACTGGGAAACTATAAACTTAATAACTTTTGGAATGGATTAATATTTCTTTACCAAACCTTCAAAAGGCACATCAGTGACCCAGAACACATATTTATTTATTTATTGAACTTTCGGGTTTACAACCTTTGAGTCAGAGACTCATTTCAAAGGCACCATATCATAGACACATATACAAAGGTAAGGTCAACATACATAAGTGGGTACATGAATGTGATTACAGTAGATGAACATAAGTTGAGTATGTACAAGTGTTACATAAATGTGATTACAGTGGATAAACATAGGTTGAGTGTGTACAAGTGTTACAAGGGATAAAAACATTGGTAGCAAAAAACAGTCTTAGCCAGGACGTAGGCAAGACAGTGTCAAAGTACTACAAAGCACTGTGAGAGCAGGAGACAACTCAATTAACTGGGTAATAGAGCTGGGGTGAGGGGAGGGGTGCAGGAGGAGAGTCCATTGTCAGGGGCATAAGGGGATTATGGACAGTCACATCCATTGTTGGTCCGAAGGTGTTCCTTTAGGGGGGTTTCAAATGGGCCAAGCTTTGGTTAGGATTTCATGGGGTAATTAGTGGCATATACCCTAACAATTTCAGACCAGACCCCAAACTGTTTTGAACTTACGGACAAGAAAAGAAGTAGCACCTAAATGGTAAATTTCACATTTTTTGGCACTCTGCAGCTCCGCAACCACACCACCAACTGGAATGCAAAGTTATTAAGTGCAAAATTTTGGGTTTAACACAGAAGTGGCCAGGTAACCCTAACTATAGTGGCACTACTATGTCACCATAATTAATATACATAGTCATTGCAAAAAACTCCATTAATGCATCAGTTAGGGTTGATTCCACACCAACAAAAGTCTGGAAATTCAATGATAGGGTTAGCAACCCTACCCACCACACACACTCCCTCCTTATACTTTCCACAGACTAAAAGATGCTGGAGGTGCCTTGGGGTCATCGTCTTAACTCTCACCCCATTCCATATGTAAAGAAGCTGAGATGGTACAGTATATGAGAATGGGATGAGAATTAGGCCCCGACGACCTCAAGGTACACCCCAGCTCCTGTTGGTCTGTGGAGGGTGGGGCTGTGTGGGGGAGGTAGGGCTGGTAACCCTAACATCGATTTTCCAGATTTCTGTTGGTGTGGACTCAACCCTAACTGATGCATTAATGGATTTTTTTTGCAAAGAATGTCCCTTCTTTTTGAGAAAGTGAAATGTTACTCATATGGTATCCATAGGTGGGAGCGCAGGGCCTCTGGGCCCTGCGCCCCACCCACCCTAAGTGTAGAGGCATAGCACAGGAGGGCCCTGTACTCCCAGTTTTGCATAATGGGATGCATATTTGGGAGCATGGGCCCTTGAGGCCTTGCACTCCCACCCACCCATAAGTGTAGAGACATAGTACAGGAGGGCCGTGAGCTCCCAGTATTGCAAGATGGTTTCCATGGGTGGGAGCACAGGCCCTCTGGGCCCTGCACTCCCACCTACCTATAAGTATAGCGACATAATGCAGGAAGGCTTTGTACTTTCAGTTTTGCATAATCATATCCATAGGTGGGAGTGTGGGTCCTCTAGGCCCTGCGCTCTCATCCACCCATGAGTGTAGAGTCATAGTGTAGGCTGGCCAAGTGCTTCCACTTTAGCATAAATGATATGCAAAGGTGGGAGTGCAGGGCCCAGAGGGACCTGCACTCCCATCTACCCATAAGTACAGACACATAGTGCAGGCCTAGATGCATTCCAAATAACCCTTGTACTGCAAATGTGGCAATATCTCAGTAACCATAGCAACTTTGGAAAAAAATCTTTCACAGTTGCATTCATGACCTGTCCACCTGCACAAGTGCTTAGTACATAAGCTGTGCTTAGCAAAAAATAGATATCTCGAACCATTTTTGAGATATAGGCACCAATGGCATTATATGCAGACGATGCTGTGGTGTACTGTATTGATGATGATTACACCTTAGCATTGAAGTATGTACAGGATGATTTTACTCGGTTCCAGAAATGGCTTATTTCTAGACATCTGGTGCTTAATTCAACTAAAACCAAGTTGATGGTTTTCACTGGGCCCAGGATGGAATTTTCACACCTACCCCCTGTTTTAGATCTAAGGGGTAATATTATTGAGAAAGTTGAATCTTTAAATATTTGGGTATTTACCTTGATTCCTATTTGACATTTGAGTTTCATATAAAATTTCTTTGTAAGTCTCTTCATCAAAGATTAGGACTGTTATATAGGGTACATCCCTTTCTCACTCAAAGATCTTGAAAACTGTTGACTTACAGTTTTCTGTTTAGCTTGATTGATTATGGTTTAACTATTTATTCTGCTACTACAGATAGTATTTTCAGTCACCTGAAGGTAACGTTTAATTCAGTTTTAAGATATATGATGAGTGTTGCACCACGCATTCACACTTGTGATTTGCTTAAACTCTCGGGTTGTATCTCATTTAATAATAGGGTGTTATTTAGGTCAGCTCAATTTCTTTTTAAGGGGATTGTTGGTTTGTTACCAGATTCTATAATTTCATTATTTCCTAAGGCTCTAAATATATGTGGTACCAGTTTTCAGAATAAACCCGCTTTTTTAATTCCATTATGTAAGAAATCAACTGGTTAGAGATCTTTTTTATTTACAGTTCCCTCATTTTTTAATTCTTTCCCCTCTTATTTGGTAAAGTGCACATTTTTATTTACTTTTTAAAAAAAATTATGGAAATGGTTGTATGATAAGGATAAATGTAATTGTTTTTGAAATAGTCTTTTGATTGTGATTATTGATTGTTTAAATGTGTTGTTATTTGTCAGTTTATGTATTTGTTTGTACTTGTCGCGTATGAAAACGGGCACACATGCTCATTTTGCCTACAAGTATAAAATAAAAATGAAATGAAAGGCGCTGCAGCTACCACAATGTCATCCTATGTGAACATTTGCAATATTGGACTACTGTAACTCTGGAACCAGTGTAGATTTTTTCACCAAACTAGAAAAAGGCACCTCTGTGTCTTGCTATGAAGTGGCAAAAAAGTGATGTTTTGGGGCTGTTGAACTGTGGAACTTTTGCAAAAGTTCAGCACAATTTTGCAAAAGTCCCATTGGTTTACATGGGGGAGCATTTTCAAAAGTACTGTGGAACTTTTGTGAAAGTCCTGCCATTGTAGATGCAAGACTTTTGTGAAAGTACCCCTGGAACGTTCATAAAAGTTCCACAGCTAAGATGGTGATAAAACTTTTAAAACATTTCTGGGCATCCTGGTGAAAAACTAATGCCAGAGTTGTGTTCCTAGGGCCCTGATCAGGTAAACCCAAGTGTTAGTGTTTACCTAGGGGCAATATTTTTTGAACTACAATGTTTTTTCTGCCTCGCTAACTGAAAACAAGATGGTGGATTTACGAAAGTTCCAAACCCATTTGCGAAAGTAAAAAGTGCTTTTATGGGTAAGTAAAAAGTGCTTTCGAAGGAGACATACATCATATTTTTTTCCCATAGACTATAATGGGAAACTTTAAACTTAAGTAACTTTTGAACGGATTAATATGTTTTCACCAAACCTTCAAAAGGCACTTCCCTAACACAGTCCCCATGTACCCTGAACATTTTGGAACAGACAGACAAACTGTTCGGGCTGTAGAGATGAGCAAAGAATTTGCCAAAATTGCTAAAAAAGTGATATTTTAACTTTTTTTGGCACTCCACAGATCCACAACTACATATCCAACTGGAACGCAACTTGCCAGATCCAGAGATCTAAAGTTGCAGACAGCGCATGCAAAATTTTAGGCAAATTAGGCGAATGGTTGCAAAGTTGTTAAAGTGCAAAATTTGAGGCTTTAACATTAACGTGCCTACTCAACTCTCTATATATAAAATTCACTGCAAAAAACTCCATTAATGCATCAGTTAGGGTTTCTATTACAGCAACAAAAGACTGGAAATTCAATGTTAGGGTTACTAATCCTACCACCCCACCATTCCCACACCAACAGGCATCGGGATGTGTCTTGGGGTCGTCAGGCCTAACTCTCCCCCATTCCATGAGTAAACAAGCTGAGATGTCAGTATAGGAGAATGGGGTGAGAGTTAGGCTCGATGACCACAAGGCACACCCCGATGCCTGTTGATGTGTGGAGGGAAGGGGGTGGGGGTTGGGTGGTAGGGTTGGTAACCCTAACACTGAATTTCCAGTCTTTTGTTGCTGTAATAGAAACCCTAAATGATGCATTACAGATTTTTTTGGTGATGAATGTCCCTTCTTTTAGAGATAGTATAATAGTATCCTTATTTTACTGTGGGAGCACAGGGTCCTCCACTTCCTCCGTAGATACGCATATCTTTGTAGGTGTGGAAGCTCATGGCCCTCTGGGACCTGTGCATCCATGTGTCCAACAACAGTGACTCAGTTGTTAGCATAGCCATCTTATTGCTCCACCTCATGTACCCTGGTATCGAGAAATTATTAAATGCAAGGCAAAACGAAATTATGCACAATTGCAACGCCATTCTGAGTCACAGGTGCAAAAACACATTTTGGGCAGGATGTGAAAAAGGACAGCTGTACTATTCACGAGGTGGTGTGATAAAATGGCTATGTTGAAAATTTTGTGGCAAAATATTGAAAGTACCAATTGTAATAGTGTGTAGAATAAATTCAATGGGCACATAACTCAGCATTCAGAGTGTTCACCAAATTTTCAACATGGCCTTTTGGGGGACCCCATCTCATGAACACTGGCACTGTGATTTCGGGAATCCATTCCAAAAGTTGATTTCGCACAGCAACCACACCATTCAATGCCACAGGTGCAAAAACACATTTTGGGCAGGATGTGAAAAATAACAGCTGTACTGTTCATGAGTAGGTGTAAAAAATGGCAATGTTGAAAATCTGGAGTGAAACTATTAAAAATTGGCAAAGTTATGAACATTCGTAGACACTGCATAAAGAACTTGTAACGCGCCCATTTCTTGGATTTTTTGCAATAACATTGGCCTTTTGGGACCTCCCCTCAAGAACACTATTGGTCCTGAAAGGTGAATCCACACAGCAACTGCAAAATCACCTTTCGGGACAGAGTAACGAGATGACAATGACAGTATTCAAGAAGTGAGGTCCCAAAACTCCCATGTTGAAATTTGGTGCAAAAATGTTAAAAAATGTCCGAGATAGCAACATAAGTTCCCACCATTGTAGATGCGGGACTTTTGTGAAAGGAGGGATTCAAAGCGTCTTTCAGATCATTCCCTCCCCAGAGGGTGGGTGGTGCAGCTCTGCTTGTCTAGCAGCTCCTGGTGGTAGCGTTGCTGAGGTGCTCTTGATTACATGTGTGACTGTGTGCTGCTGATTGTCCCCTGTCTCAGGCCACCACATGGTAGTGCACACATGGGTGGTGGGAGGGGCTCTGAAAACAGAAAAAGGGGTGGGCATGGGTATGTTAGATGATGGCCTCCTTGGCAACCCCACCCATGCCACCAGGTCCCCAAGCAAGCAAGCTAGCCTACCACCCTGACCATTGGCAGGCTGATCTAAGGCATTATTCTCATGGTGGTGGCAGGCTGTGTCCCTCCCAAGACTGGACTACATTGGAATCTCCAACCAATGGAGGATTCTGGAAAAAGGTGGCAGATCCACCAGTGGGGGTAAGTTCAGTGAGCAGCAAGTGATCTGCCTTATGGGGTTTACGGGCTGTGGAAGCCAAAAATGAATAAATAAATGCTCACTTGACATCTCGGGGAAACTTTGACAGAACATCCCTACAGAGTATAGTTGGCCCTCATTTTGTATTACTTTCCATCTCAGATAAAATGCTGTACAGTTCAAAGGTCATGGAACTTTGTTGTACCCATCTGTTGTACAAAAACAGTCCAGCTGATCGGAAATCCTCTTGGTACCTTGTGTTTTACACAGCGCTGCTGTGTGTACAGTAATGAGTTCAAGTTCTGAACTGAAACCACTGGCGATTTACTGCTGCTGTGGAGTACTGCAAGACCACTTTCCTTTAAAAAAAAAAAAAAGGCATACCTTAACTATACATTATATAAAATACAGAATTGATGTCCCATGTCTATCTGGAATAATCTGCTGCGATCTGGTTTTGTCTGTTTCCAGTTATATCTCACAGGTTAAGAGAATACACCATAGCCCTGCTGTGCACAGGGAATTTCAGGTATAATGACATATCACTGTTTTTGACTGTCAGATCTAAGGGTGTTTCGTTCCTACTCTATTTAGTCTTCCTTCTTCGCATATGTTGCTGGATCAGATAACACAGCCTCTGTATCACTCTCTAGGCCTGTGTATTGCCTAATGTCAATGTATTTTCTTTTTTTTTTCCCCTGAATACTGTTCATTGTATTGACTGTATTTTGGAAAATTTAATAAACATCATTAATGTCAAAAAATTAAATACTGGATGGGCAACCATATGCCCCAAATGCCTGGGCAGCCACCTTGGTGTTCTGATTACGTCACACCTCTCTAGCTTCGCTCTGGAGGTCTGACGTAATCAGAACCCATCTGTGGCAGCACAGGCTGGTAGTGCATGGTTGCCCATCCGGTATTCTCTATTTTGCACACACAGTTCGGTGTATACAGTACATCTTATATTCCCTGTATTCAGCATCCACTTTTTTATAATAATTATGCACGTTAACATGGAAACAAGATCACTGTCACCTAGACGTCATCTGCACAGGCTGCTTTACTTCATATTATAATTGGTTCTATGTCATAACAGCGATCGCGGAATAGCACTCACTTTTATGGCGAGTGTACATTGCTGAAAATTAATTTCAGCCATGCACACTCGCAGCAACTGGGAAGAGGGTGCCCAAGATACACAGGTGTGTTTTCTAATGCAGGGGGCTGCTCCACCCACACACACACGCGCGCTGGGGACAAAGCCCCCCATCCCCCTTACTAAAGGATTTTCTATTCCAGGGGCGTCATGTTGGGGGGGGGAGTGAAATACTTGTGAAAATTAAAAGCTGGCTACTATAAAAAAAAAAACATGCTGTGCTGGACCCGAACCCTGCATCTCCCAAGCGACCACCCACCCCACCATGCTAGCGGTCGAGCTCGGCAGCTGCCTGCCACACCCCCTCCCACATACCTTCCCTCCCCCAGGCATGTGTGTGTATGTGCATACGTCCCTTCACCCTACCTCGCCCACCCCGGTATCCAGGCGCTACCTTGCCAGGTAGCCCTGAACACCGGCGCCGTAACTGAATCGCCATTTTTGTAGGCACTCAATTGTGGATGCCTTTTTCACAGGATACCATTACAATCTTATGTTTATGACATCATTAATTGTTTCCATAACAAAAGGTTATGGTCCAGATATTCAAAGCATTGCATCAAGTACAAATTATTTGCACTAGCACTGTGCATTTAATTGTTCCTGTTTACCACATTCAAAAGATTACAATTCATGTGTTATTTGTGCTAGTGCTTTAGTGCACAGTTAATATATGATGTGGTGAAACCGGAGTGGGGGTGGTGACATGCATATCATGCACAGTATGATATTCAGAGATATACACACTGCACTAATTAAATGGTGCAGTACAATCGAGATACACAAATACCACCTATAAAAAGCAGCCCTTAATGTGGGGAAACCCAGAGGCGGGGAGAGGCACAGCAGAACACCCACACATCCAGCTGAAAACACTATGACTCACATCGTGTACCTCATGCAACTGACCCTACAAGATAAGGAGAGAGCTGATACCACCCCCGCCAAGTTCAGTTGCAGGCCATGGAGGTGCAATGCTGCAAACAGACAGTACTGTCCATGAGTCACTTCCGAAATCTTTAGTGACAAATAAATCGTGGGCCAGTACAAGCTCAACAGACCCATAGTCATCCAGCTGGGTGAGCTGCTGCATGGCCATCTCCAGACAGATAACAAGCACAGCCATGCAATGTCCACAGACCTTAAGGTGACAGCTACCCTGTGCTTTCTGGCCACCAGAACCTTCCAGACACTGGTGGGGGACACCACTGGTATCTCACTGTCTGCCATCTCATGACTGTTGGGCCAGTTCCAAGATGCCCTGCTGGCCCATGCTAGACAGTTCATTATATTCCCCACCACAACAGCAGAGTATACAGCAACCAAGTAGCAGTTTTACCGAGTTGCACACCTACCATCCGTACTCAGTGCCATTGACTGTACCCATGTTGCAATTAAAGCACTCACTGGTGATGGATCTGAGACCTATGGTACATGGCTGCCATCTGTGAACTCCAGCAGGATATGTCTACCTGCATGGCTCGCATGTGGGCCACTATGCAGGAGGCTGTATCTTGTTGTCTATCATGTGGTGTATGGTTGCCAGTTCCTGCAGTATGCTCTCCTGTGCCTCCACGGCTGACTGCTGCAGCTGACAGTTGTTGACTGCCTCCTGCTGTTGCTGTGAACTGTCCACTGGGACAGGGTCAAGCCGCACCCATGGATGGCATGTGGCCCGGGTCTGCACCGCGGTCAGTGCTATGTGCCATCACCTGTGGCCTGTCGGCTAGCCTTCACCTATGCCATGATGTCTTTAGTGTGCCTTTTCAGGGCCCCCACTCTCTTCCTTGACCTCATTCCTGGACCAGTCTCTGCCACCCACAGTACTGAAAGCCTCTGCTATTGTGTCCCATGTAGGGATGCAGCGAAATTAAATTTCGCCGGCAAAATTGAGGCGAAATTTCACCTGCGGGTGGCGAAATTCCACCAACAGTGGCAGAATTTTGCCCACAGTGGCAAAATTTCACCCACAGGTGAAATTTCACTGGCTTGGGGATGAAATTTTGCTCACAACTGCCGGTGAAATTTCACATTTCACCCAGCGAAATATTTCACGTAAGGCGCTAATTACACTAAATATTTTGCTAGGTGAAATATTCAAATTTTGCCCAACACTAGTCCCATGCTTGTCATATCTAGAACTTGGTCCCCCCTCCCTCCCTCTGTCGAGTAGGTCTTCATGGTCCATATTTGGCTGGGCCTAGGCGAGAACCTCCTCCTTTGACAACATTCGCTTTCTCTTTCTCCATGACTTATCCTCCATCTTTGTAGCTGTATGAAATAGTGTGGACAGAAGCCACTGAGCACTGTATGCACACAGCTGAGTACAGAGCTAAGGTGTAGTAACATGCAGGCCCCTTGTCCCCCTGGCCAGGACCCAGACGTGTTCCTGCATGCCTGGGTCAAACACACATCTAGCTGCCTATCTCTGCACCTAGCCATGTGCAGATTTAGCAATAATCTAGTTATGATTCTACATATACACAGTGCTATGATCAACCAACGTCTTTATTGTCAGCTATTCCACAAAACTCCTACCTTTAGCTGGCTGCAGTTCCGCTGTGGAATCTTGGTGATGCACTTTGCTCCTTTTTATATCCTCTGTGCGCAATTAGGCATGCTAATGAACGAATACCTTCCAGTAATGACATGCTAATGTGATTTTTACCTTTGGAATGCAAAATTAGCTCATTTGCATACTTTTTTGAATATTGCAGGTTTGCTCCAAGCACTATCGTAATTGTGCTAGCACTCGGTATGCAGTGCAGACGTGACATCACACATCGTGGATGACATTATTGTACTGCGCAGGCATGCGCACTATGCTGTTGTGCAATGGTATTGTGCAGATCTGTGCAGGCTTGTGCATGTGCACGCTGCACATCTGCAAATTGCACATGTGCCACCCCATGCCTGGTGTACCCACCCAAAGTAATTACTGCGCTATGCTACTCAGTCTTAGCACAGCACTAACACAGAATCATGTTGCACAAATGGAAAGGAATCACCCATAAAGCCTAGAACCTTTCAAAAGCTTGAAGCTTCAAGAGAGGGCTAGGACTAGACAGGGAGCAAACATGTCTGGCAGAAGGAGCAGGGCTGTGATGCAGCAGGACCAGAGGTGGTCCACACCAGAGCTGACCAACCTGGTTGTGGCCAGGGAGGACCAGTTACTGGGTGATGGGGCAGGGTCAGAAAGACCAAGGTGTAAGGTGCTGGCTTCTGTGGGCCAGCCCTCACCAGATATACTGGGCTCATCTAGACAGGTTACCAATGTTGTCACAGATAGAGTGACCTCCAATAGAGGGAGGGACTCCAACTACAACATATGCGGGTGATGGTGGAGAGTGGCAATGTGCCAAGGCCAGGTGAGTACAGATGGCTCTATGTATAGTTTGGGTGGTGTCCTGTGTGCAGTGCTGTTGCCATGATCATATACCTGCGGGGCACTGTACCTGAGGGAATGCGCACTGTACCTGTGTGTCCCCTCTGTCCTATGGGACATGCTCCACTGTCTAGCCTGATCTTACAGATGCAGGTGTACAGATCCACTGTCCTAATTGATGTCCCTGGTGTCCTGTACATTATAGGACCCGCTGTGGATCTCTGATGAGTGCAGCTGGTGCAGCTGCCATGGCAGCATGGTTGTGTGCCACCACAGTGATATGGGTGTCACAAACACACTCAGCAGGTCAGCCCTCTACTCCCAAAATGCCAACCTCTGAGCACAGTCTTGTGAACAGTTAACAGAAATAGGGTAACCCTCCTGTCTGTTTTGTGGGTTCGAATCAACCTTTGGTCTTAAGTCTTGGAGGGATTCAAACTGTGAACCTCTTGTTAGCGTACCCAATTTACAGGCTCAGATAATTCTGCTCTTTGGGGGGCCAGATATCTTTTGCCTACGGGCACCTAACCAGGTGTACAAAATGAGCTCTTAAAACTCTATTAAAGACCTCAGAATAAATTTTTACCTTTTCCCAGTTTGGTAAAACCAGTAAGCTTTGTGCAGTGTCAGCTTTAACCATGTATGCTTCCCTTGTCAAGAAAAAGAAATTCAAAGGCACACCAAGTAGTCTCTAAAGTAGAGGTTTACTTCAAAATAGATAAAAAAATGTAAAATGTAAATACAGAACCATATATCACAAAACATACAAATCACTTAAACAAAACAGGTTTAAAAATGCAGACAAAATCTCCTAAACCAGTATTCTTAGAATTGTCTTTTTTAAGGTATTCTTATCTCGCAGTGCTGTAGATGTTTTTCTTTCAGAGTCCAAACATTTGTGCTCTAATGGAAAACAGAATACTGTTTAAAAACTGGCTTTGCCAACCTCTTTGCGTGAGGTCACCTAGCTCCTCCCTGCCAGAATATAAAAAATATATATCTATGCAAAACAGGATGTCTTATCAAAGGTAAATTTTGTAATCTCAGCACAACTCATTTTCTCATATGACTTTCTTTGATCTTATGATCAGCTTCCCCTTTCCAGGACATCAAAGGGACGTGTTATGTCTCTCTGCCAGATCTCACAGAGGTGCAACATGCTTTGTATCACCATGTGAATTTTATTGTGTTTCCTCTGAACGTTATAAAAGTTTATGATCTATCTTAGCAGCTAGCAAGCTGCAATTACTCACTTAAAAAGGAGATCCTAAATTTTAAGTCTGTTCTAGCCTGTAATTATCTCTTGGCCTTCCGGGTAACACCTATTATCTAAAACCTGGGAGTGGGTTGTCAGTCCACAGACTGTCAGCATTTCTCATAAGAGACATTCAATAACACATTTTTATATTACAAAAAGCATAGGTTAATCAGAACCAGCTGTCCAAGTGTCACAATTCCTCCCCATCTAGGCTGAATTTGGGGGCTCTATCCCCTGCATGGGATGAGCTTCCCAAATCAGTTCACTCCTTGTACACACGAGACAGCCCATCGGCGTTCTGATTTTTGGCTCCAGCCCTATGCAGAATTGTCATATCATAGTCTTGCAAAGCAAGACTCCATCTTAGAAATCTACCATTTTTTTTCCACATCTGTGTCAGCCAGACCAGGGGGCTGTGGTCAGTCTGCATCACAAAATGCTGCCCATACAAGTATGGCTCCAACTTCTTTAGGGTCAGCACTATGGCAAGACATTCTTTTTCCACAGTAGAGTATGCCTGCTCCCTAGGAAGTAACTTCCTACTCAGGTACACTACTGGGTGATCTTTCCCTTGGCTGGATGTCTGACTCAGTACTGCCCCAATACCCATGTCTGAGGCATCAGTCTGAACTATAAAGGGTCTGCTATAGTCAGGACTTGTCAAAACAGGAGCACTGTGCAGTGCCTCCTCTAGTTTGAAAAAGGCTTCCTCATAGGCTGGGCCCTAGGTAATTTTCTTGGGCATCCTTTTCTTTGTCAGGTCACATAGGGGAGCAGCCAGGGAACTGTAATTGGGTATAAATTTCCTGTAGTACCCTGCTGTCCCTAGAAAACTCCTGACCTGCTTCTGTGTTTCTGGTCTGGGCCATGCCTGGATTACCTCTGTCTTTATTTGTTTAGGATGGAGCTGTCCTCAGCCTACCACATGCCCGAGGTATGCCACCACTCCCATGGCCACCTGGCACTTCCTGGCTTTGACAGTGAGCCCAGCCCTCTGTATCCTGCCCAGCACTTCCCTAAGGTGGGATAGGTGTTCCTCCCAGCTGGCACTAAAAATGGCAATGTCATCCAGGTATGCCACAGCGTACTCCTCAGCACCATTTAACACCTGGTTCACCAACCTTTAGAAAGTGGCTGGGGCATTCTTCATTCCAAAAGGCTTTGCTTTAAATTCAAAGAAGCCTATCAGAGTGATGAAGGCCAACCTCTTCCTAGCTCTGTCTGTCAACTCTACCTGCCAATACCCCTTGGTCAGGTCAATGGTCATAAGGTAGGTTGCCCCTCCCAACTTGTCCAGGAGTTCATCCGTCTGGGGCATTGGGTGGGTGTCTGACTTCCTGACTGCATTCAGTCCATGATAGTCCACACAGAAACAAGTAGAGCCATCTGGCTTAGGCACAAGGACTACGGGTGAGGCCCAGGGGCTGTGGGATCTCTGGATTACCCCTAAATCCAGCATCTCCTCCACTTCCCTCCTAATGTCCTTTTGGACAGCCTCTGACACCTGATATGCTGTCCACCTTATGGGCGTCTGTGTCCCTATCTCCACATTGTGCATCGCTAAGGGGGTTAGTCCAGGCTTGGCACTAAACAATGGAGCAAAATCTACTAAAACCACCCTTACTTTCTGCATCTGGTCTGGGGCCAGCTGGGGAGACAATTTTACTGCCTCCACAGAGGACTCCCACTTACTTTCTTCCAGCAAGTCCAGAAGGGGATCTCCTTCGTCCATCCCCTCCCCAGGACTACACACTGCAAACACCATGTCAGCCCTATTTGCATATGGTTTTATCATGTTGACATGGTACATCCTTTCTGTCTGTCTTCTGTCAGGTAACTCTATAATGTAGTTCACGTCATTTACCTTCCTAACCACTTTGTACGGTCCTGCCCACTCAGCCTGCAGCTTGTCTTTCTGGACCGGAATAAGGACCATGACTTCCTGACTCACCATGTATGAGTGAGCTCTGGCTCTGCGGTCATACCACACTTTTTGTTTCTGTTGGGCAGCTGCCAGGTTGCTCTGGGCTGTCCCCATAAGCTCCTTCAGCCTTTCCCTAAACCTAAGGACATAATCCACAATGGGAGTTCCCTGGGTGGCGTGCTTGCCTTCCCAGTCCTCCTGGAGCAAGTCTAGGGGCCCACATACCCAGCATCCATATAAGAGTTCAAAGGGGGAAAATCCTGTCATCTTTTAGGCACCTCCCTGTATGCAAACAACAGGTGGGGAAGGTATTTCTCCCAGTCCCTCCCATGCTGTTCAGCAAACGCCCGGAGCATTGACTTTAGGGTACCATTGAATCTTTCCACAAGCCCATTGGCTTGTGGGTGATATGGTGTTGTGCATTTCTGCACCACCCCACACTTCTCCCACAAACATTTCATTAGGTCCGACATGAAGGAAACCCCCTTGATTGGTAATAACCTCCTGCGTAAGCCCAACATGGGAGAAAATCCCAAGTAAGGCATCTGCCACTTTGTCTGTCCTCAGAGAGGATAGGGTAACTGCCTCTGGGTACCGGGTGGCGTAATCCACCACAGTCAGGATGAATCTCTTCCCTGAGGAGCTGGGGGTATTTAAAGGCCCCACAATGTCCATTCCCACCCTCAGGAATGGCTCCTCCACTATGGGCAAGGGAATCAGGGTGGCCTGGGTTTTCTTGCCTGCCTTCCCTATTTCTTGGCACCGGTGACAAGACCTGCAATACTCCTTCACTTGCTGGGTGAAGTTAGGCCAGTAGAAATTCTGGGCCAACCGCTGCATCATGCGCATGATTCCCAGATGACCAGACAAGGGAATATCATGTGCAATCTTGAGCAACTGTGCACGATACTCCTGGGGAACAACAAGCTGCCTACCTAGCACCCCTCCCTCTGCCTGTGCTGCCTGAGTATACATAAGTCCATTTTCCCAATAAACCTTATGTCTGCTGTCACCTCCCGGTGTACCATTGGAGTCTGCCCAAGCCCTTAGCTTCTCTAGATTAGGGTCACTTCTCTGAGCAGCTGAAACCCATCACACATTCCCAAAGCATGGGACAGGTCCCCTTCAGTCGCTAAACTAGGGTCCCTAGCACTAGCGTCAGGGCACTTAGGATCACTGTCAATCCCAACCCTCTGACAATGGGTCACCCCTCCCTCTTCAAAGTAACCCTCTGTAGCTGTGTGGTTACTTGCTACTGGGGAAATTTCTACCCCCTTTTCATTAGTCTCCCCATCTGGAGACACAGGCTGGGGAACCAGCCTCTCAGTGGCTTCCACAATGGTTTCTGTGGGGTTCAGGGAACTACAGTTTTCCCTTGCTGCTTGGCTACAGGTAACTGGACACACCATCCCCTGTTTTAGATTGTTGCCCAGGATCACATCCACTGCTAAGGTTTTGGCTACAGCCACCTGTTGCACAGTTCCCCTGGTTTCACTCCAGTCCAGGAGAACACTGGCTAGTGGCAATGTTTTCACCTCACCAGTAAAGTCCTGTACAGTGACGTATTTATTGGGTATAAGCTGACCAGGCTCTACTAGATCCCCTTTTACCAATGTCAGGGATGCCCCAGTGTCCCTTAACCCCTGCGTCTGTACACCATTCACCATGACTGGATGCATGTGTTCCCTCATGTTCACAGGCATGCTTCCAGGGACACACAAACAACCCGCTTATTTTCTAATACCATTCTGCATATTATTGCTCATTCTTTTGGGACACTGTCTGGCAATATGCCCAGTTTCTTTACATAACCAACATTCACTTCTCTTTCAGAGAAATCTTTCCTCTGAAACCTGGGGCTAACTGGTTTTGGTGGAGGCAGTGAGGGTTTTAGCTGCCCTGAAGGCACACTTTTCCCTTTCTGTGCTGCCACGTCCACCCCATTTGCTCTCAAAGCAGGTCTGCTCTTGGCATAGCGGTCTGAGAGTTCAGCAGCCTCTTACACTGTTTTGGGATCTCGGTCCTCCAGCCAGGTTTTCAGCTCTGCTGGGCATGCCCAATAAAACTGTTCTAACAAAATCACATTTTCAATTTTATCAACAGAGTTTTCTCCAGTTCCTTCCCACCAACATTTTAAAAACTGATGTTGTTTCATGGCTAGCTCCTCGTAGCTCATTTCAGGCCTTCTCCTGAGCTTACAGGATTTAGCACTGTATGATTCAGCAGTTAATTCATTTTTTTTAACAGTGCAGCTTTAAGTTTGCTGTAATCATCACTGCCCTCATTGTCCATTTGACCCAATGCATCCCAAGCTTTCCCAGTAAGTAGTGGGGATAGCTGGAAGCTCCAGGACACTCTAGGAATTTTAGCCTGAATACAAACTTTTTCAGAAGAATTTAAAAAGACATCCATGTCCTCCCCCTCTTTAAATTCAGCTATCAATTTGGAATTCAATTTGTAACCCAGTCCTGTAGTACCAGTTAAACCCAAGCCACTTACCTGCTCTGGTGCCACTGGTTGGAGTCGTAGCTTCTCCAGTTCATGTTGCCTCTGGCACTCCTGCTCCTCACGGTCTATGTCTTGGTGTTCTTGCTCCCTCTTCTCCTCTGCAGCTCGCTGGCACTCACGCTCCTCATGGTCTGCCTCCCACTGTTCATGGTCCCTCTCCCTCTGGAACTCCAGCTCCATTTTGTGCAACTCAGTTTGAGCCTGAGTACTTCTGGATCCAGGATACTGGTGACCTTTCCCTGCTGCTGTGGCCCTTTGCTGACAGTGGCCCTGTTGCCCTCCCCATCAGATCTGGACACTGCACTGGCCTCTAGCCCTGCCACACTTGAGGTTTGGTCCTTTTCAGTCACTGTCTGTGACTCGCTGCTCTGGGTATCTGCTGCCATCAGGGCATCTACGAGGTTCTACTTGTTGGGTTTCACCTCGAACGGGACTCCTCTGTCCCAGCACAACTGCTTTAAGTAGTCCACAGTGTGCCTACTGTAGTTGGAAGCCATCTTCTTCCCTAACAATGGCTACTCTGACTTGCACTTTAGAAAAAAAAATAAAACGGGAAGGAACTTGACTGTATGTCAAGTGATATAGTTCTATCTCCTTTTTTAAAAATAAATCACTGCCTTTTTCTTTCTTTGCAAGTGAGCTGATGGTCTCAAGCTGACACACTGAACAATAAAAACTTGTAATACCAAACTTTTTCGCATCACTGCCAACCAATCTGTCACAAACCAACTCAGCAGGTCAGCCCTCTACTCCCAAAGTGCCAACCTCTGAGCACAGTCTTGTGAACAGTTAACAGAAATAGGGTAACCCTCCTGTCTGTTTTGTGGGTTCGAATCAACATTTGGTCTCAAGTCTTAGAGAGATTCAAACTGTGAACCTCTTCTTAGCGTACCCAATGTACAGGCTCAGATAATTCTGCTCTTCGGGGGGGCCAGATATCTTTTGCCTATGGGCACCTAACCAGGCGTACAAAATGAACCTTTAAAACTCTATTAAAGGCCTCAGAATAAATTCTTACCTTTTCCCAGTTTGGTAAAACCAGTAAGCTTTGTGCAGTGTCAGCTTTAACCATGTATACTTCCCTTGTCAAGTAAAACAAATTCAAATGCACACCAAGTAGTCTCTAAAGTAGAGGTTTACTGCAAAATAGATAAATAAATGTGAAATGTAAATACAGAACCATATATCACAAAACATACAAATCACTTAAACAAAACATGTTTAAAAGTGCAGACAAAATCTCCTACCCCAGTAGTCTTAGAATTGTCTTTTCTAAGGTATTCTTATCTCACAGTGCTGTAGATGTTTCTTTTTCAGAGTCCAAACATTTGTGTCCAAATGGAAAACAGAACACTGTTTAAAAAGGCTTTTAAAAGTTTAAAGGTTTAAAGTTGGCTTTGCCAACCTCTGTGCATGAGGTCACCTAGCTCCTCCCTGTCAGAATATAAAAAATATATATCTATGCAAAACAGGATGTCTTATCAAAGGTAAATTCTGTGATCTCAGCACAACTCATTTTCTCATATGACTTTCTTTGATCTTATGATCAGCTTCCCCTTTCCAGGACATCAAAGGGACTTGTTATGTCTCTCTGCCAGATCTCACAGAGGTGCAACATGCTTTGTATTACCATGTGAAATTTACTGTGTTTCCTATGAACGTTATAAAAGTTTATGATCTATCTTGGCAGCTAGCAAGCTGCAATTAGTCACTTAAAAAGGAGATCCTAAATTTTAAGTCTCTTCTAGCCTGTAATTATCTCTTGGCCTTCCAGGTAACACCTATTATCTAAAACCTGGGAGGGGGATTATCATTCCACAGACTGTCAGCATCTCTCATGAGAGACATTCAATAACACATTTTTATGTTACAAATAGCTTAGGTTAATCAGAACCAGCTGTCCAAGTGTCACAATGTGTACAAAATTGTTATGCTGCTTTGGCGAGGTGGGACTACCAGGAGGAGGCACCTGTGATAGTGACCAGGTAGGATGTGGGGACCCTTCATAATGCAGACCTCAAGGAGGGTGATTGAGGACCCCAGAGGAGAAAGAGGAGGAGGAAGTAACTTCTGGTAGGGGACTCCACAATAAGGAGGATAGATTTAGGAATAGGAAAGGGGGAGAGGCAGCTTAGGTGCCTATGTGGTGCCATAGCCCAGAGGGATGGGAAGTGATTCCTGAGGATCACTAGAGCAGCAGGATGAGAAGGAGAGCTATATGTCATTGTCCACCTGGGTACTAATGACCTGGCTAGGGACAGGGCTGGGATAGTGCATGGGGAGTTTAGAGAGTAGGGGAAGGGTCTTAGACAGGTAGCATGCTCAGTGGCTCTCACTCAGGTGCTGCCTATGATGGGGGGGAGGGATCTTCACACCAGGAGCTTTGACTCATGGCTGAAGCAATGGTGCAGAAAGGAGGCATTTGGCTACACCAAGGACCGGGGACCCACCTGGAAGGATAAGGGCCAATACAGGGATGATGGCCTGTACCCATCTGGGAGGGGAGCTGCAGTCCTCAGTTGAAGTTTATATGTTACTTCAGTGAACATTTAAACTAGCTGAGGGGGGTGGCAGAAGAAATTGTGGGAGGCAGAATCTGCCCCCACAGGCTGACGCAGACAGTAAGGAGAACCTGAGGGGAGAGGAAAGAAGGGTAGTAACCAGGAGCAATAGATGGGAAGGGAAAGGGCAAAAAGGACAAAAGGGGGTAACAAGCAGAAAGGAAACAAAATCTGCAAGGCCATGTGTGCAAATGCTAGAAGTCTAGAAAATAAGATTCCAGACCAGAGGCCATAATGACAGAGGCCAGCCTGGATACTGTGGCCATTACCGAGTTATGGTGCACTGAAAACCACAACTGGGGCATGGCCATATCAGTCTATACTCTATTCAGAAAGAACAAGGTGGGAAGTAAAGGAGGGCATGTATTGCTTTATGTGAGGAAAAGCATACAGTGACAGAGATATAGGGAATACAGGGGGAGGCAGAGGTACTGTGGGTCACCCTGAAGATGGGGAATGGAGTCATTATTCACATTAGAGTGATCTACAGACCTTCAGCACAGGGGGAGGAATTAAATAAGGTATGGGTGAAAGCCACTGGCAAGATGGCAGAAAAGGGAGAGTTGCTGCTGCTGGTGAGGAACTTTAACCTGCCAGATACAGACTGGAGTCTCCCTGCAGTGGCTTCAACTAGAAACAAGGACATCCTGGACTCTCTGCAGGGGGTGTTCCTCGGGCAACTAGTCAGCAGACCCACTCATGATGGGGCAGTACTGGGCCTGGTACTCGCTAACAGGAACAGTGCTGCAAATGTCAAGGTGGAAGGCCACCTGGGGACCAGTGATCACCGTATGCTGCAGCTCAATATAAGGATGACTGCGGAATTGAATCACATAAGGGAGAAAGTCATAGACTTCAGAAGGGCAGATTTTATAAAAATGGATGAATGCCATAGGGATGACCTGGCAGGGGTGGAGGAACAGTGGGTGAAGCAAAGGGTAGTATAGTAAAGGCAACAAATGTCTGCGTCAATAAAGAGAACAAAAGCAAGATGAAAAAGAGACCGCTATGGTTCCCAAAAGACGTGGCTAAAAGGAAAGCATCCAGAAGATATAAAGAGATGCAAAGTGAGAAGGATAGGGAGGTGTATCGGGGAAATGAAGGGAAGCAAGGAAAACAGTAAGGAGTGCAAAGGTGCAAACTGAGGAGAGAATAGCCCAGGAGCTAACAAAAGGGGGCAAGACACGTTTTACGTATGTAAGTGAAAAGAGGGAAACCAGGGAATACCTCTCAACCTCTCAGCATTAAAAATCATGGCACTGGCCTTCAAAAATCATAGCAAAGGACCAGTATGTGCAGATCTTTCTTATTTTAAACAATAACATGTCTACAAATAGTGGGCCCCATAAAGTTAATGATAAGGAATGTTTCTGTCAACTTAGTTCAAAGATTTATAATTTTATGTGTCCAGAATTACCACCAACATTATTAAGAACATCAATAAACCTATGTGGGGCAAGGGTAAATTTGAGTGCGAGAATCATAGTGGTATGTGAAATTCATAGCATTTGAGAGGTATGGACCAGGGTTGGGATTGTAAGGTTAAAAAGCTAAAGGGAGGGGGGTACTGTGCAGAGGGACCAGAAAAAGGCAGACATACTGAACAAATTTATGGACATCACCCCTATCCAGGCAGGTAAAGCTGCCTGATGAGAGCTGCACCAAAAGGAGCAAGTGACAAGCCGGGGGGAAGGCGAGTGCGGTGGGGTAGGTTTCTTCAGGGATTTATTTGTTTTGTTTTTAATTATTCTTGGGGACTCCCCGGCATTGCTGACAGTGGTGGTTCTCAAGGGTAGCCCCTGCCGAAGCAAGATGGCGGCTGTGTGTGAGCTGCCTGAGCACTAGTAGAGCTAGTTTAGCATTTGTTTAATTATGGCTATTATATTTTAATGCTGATTTTAAAATTTTTATTAGTATGTATATGTTTTATGTAAAGCGCCTTGGTTTTGAAAGGTGCTATAGAAATAAAGTTGACTTGACTTGACAAATACTTAAGGCAGAAATACTGAACAAATACTTTTGTTCAGTGTTCACAGAGGAAAGAGAAGGGGACAGGCCACAAAAAAGTAACAGAAGCTTTAGAGGGAGAGAGGTAGATACTAGTACTTTTTTAGAGGAAAGAGTCCTGAAGGGACTCGCCAATATGAAGGTCGACAAAGCAATGGGGCCAGATGGGGTGCATCCAGTGGTACTGAGGGAGCTCAGGGAGGTACTGGCTGTACCTCTGACAGTCCTATTTAACAGCTCACTGGAAACAGGAGTGGTTCTGGGGGACTGGAGGAGAGCAGATGTAGTCCCATTTCAAGAAAGTGGTAACAGGGAGGGGGCTAGCAATTACAGGTCAGTCAGCCTGACATCAGCAGTAGTAAAGTTAATGGAGGGGGTTGAGAGAATGCACAGGGACCTGGGAAAATCAGAGGAGTGGTCCAAGGTATGGCAGTTATCATGCAACACGGCAAAATGCAAAATTATCCACATGGGTAGGAAAAACATGAAAGCAGAGTACAGTTTCGGGGACAGGCTGATGGAGGTATCCGAGGAGGAAAGAGACCTGGGCATCCTCATATCACAGGACCTGAAGGTGGCAGGGCAGTGCAGTAGGGCAGTGGCAAAAGCAAACAAAATGTTGGGGTGTATAATGAGAGAGAGGTCACCAGCAGGAGGAGGCAGGTCATAGTTCCCTTGTACACCCAGCTGGTCAGGCCGCATCTGGAGTACGGGATCCAGTTCTGGAGGCCTCATCTAAAAAAAGATGTGGAGAGGCTGGAGCAAGTCCAGAGGAGAGCAACCAAGATGGTGAGCGGTCTAGGCCAGTTGCCATATGAGGAGAGGCTGAGAGACCTAAACATGTACTCACTGGAGCAGAGGAGGGAGAGAGGGGACATGATTGAGACATTTAAATACTTAAAGTGGATCAACAAGATGCCTATAGGGCACCTCTTCCAGCTAAAAGAGTGCTCCAGGATAAAGGGCCACAATCTCCAAATTGAGGGGGAAATGGTTTAAGGAGAATGTAAGGAAGTACTTCTTCACCGAGAGGGTGGTGGACTCCTGGATTGGCCTGCCTAAAGAGGTGGTGGGGGGGAGGAGACAGTTGGGGCTTCAAGAAGGCTTGGGACATACACAGAGGGCTGCTGAGGGGGGGGGGAGAGAATTCACTGAAGGCCTAGCGGATAACTAGGCATATGGGCAGACTAGGTGGGCCAGGCGGTCCTTTTCTGCCATCACATTCCTATGTTCCTGTGAATCACTGCTGAAGGAAAGGATTGTAGTATATCTTGAATCTGATTGGTTACAAGGCACAAGACAGTGTGCATACACAGGGGAGGAGGTCAGATCAAATGAATCCGATAGATCTGTTTTACTGGGTGACAAAAGAATTAGATCAGGGTGGAGTGGAGGACATAGCCTACAGATCAGTAAGGCTTTGACACCATTCCACTAGGGGACAAATAAGCAAGCTGGGTAGCTTAGGAGTGGGTCCAGTGGTGGTAAACCTGATAAGATACTGGTTAGGGAACAGGCGACAGAGGGAGGTAATAAACAGTTCACCTCAAGGAAGCGAGAGTGGCCATCAGGGTACCTCGGGGATCAGTGCTGGGACAAGTCATCACTGTCTTTATAAGTGACATTACAGAGAACTGGAAGGGAAGGTCTGCTTCTTTGCAGATGACACCAAAATCTGCAATATGGTGGACACTTCGAGGGATGTGGAAAGGATGAGCAGAGACCTGAGAAAACTAGAGGAGTGGTCAAGTGTATGTCAGCTGGGTTTCAATGCAAAAGAGTGCAGCATAATGCACTTCTGCCACAGAAACCAGGGACAGAGTACAAAATGGGTGGAGTCATACTGATGACTACCAGGCAGGGAAGAGACTTGGGAGTAATAATATCTGATGACCTAAAGGTGGCCAGACAGGGTGACAAGGCAGTCAGAAATGCTAGTGGGATGCTGTGGTGCATAGGGAGGAGTATCACCAGCAGAAAGAGGGAAGTGGTGTTGCCTCTGCATAGATCGCTGGTAAGACCATGCCTACAGCATTGTGTACAGTTCCGGAGACCATGGGCTTGATTTTCAAAGCCTGGGGAATGACGCAAGGTGCCTGTGTCAAACATAAATGATGCAAGTGGCACCTTGCTTCAAAAGATGCGGCATCCCCAATTTTCAAACATGGTCTGCATCCCGAGAGGGGAGCCACTGTACCAAACTGGAACTGCGCCAACCTTATGACCCAGATTGGGTGCATCAGGTTGCAAGGGGGCTTGCACCACGGTGGGGCTGAAATATCCCCTTTTTTGAGTTTTTGCAAGCACTGCCATGGATGCAGCAAAGGGCTCCACTTAGACCAGCCAGGAGGTGGTCTAAGGGACGTGTGCCAGTGCCAGATACTATGACAAAGGGGGGCAGGGTCTGGAACTGGGTTGTCGGGGGCAGAAGGGGCATGGGAAGTGTCATGGGGGAGTCAGGGTGACAGCTGGGCATGTAAGGCAGTGAGGTGGCACCCGGTGGGGTGCATTTGCTTTTGTTGGTAATGTCAATCAGTTTGTAGTATTGCACTACAAAATACTATACCTCAGTAAGTACACTCTAGAAGAGAAGTGGCAGGGGGGATATGACAGAGACCTTTAAATGCCTCACAGGAATAAATAAGGTACAGGAGGGAAGTATTTTTCAGGAAAAAAACATGCTCAAGAACAAGGGGACATGCTATGAAACTGGAGAAGGTAGATCCAGATTTGTGAGGAAGTACTTCACTAAAAGAGTGATGGATTCCTGGAACAGCCTACTAGTGAAGGTGGTGGTGAGTGAAAACGGTGATGGGGTTCAAGAATGCATGAGAAAGGCTCAAGGGAATCATAGTGGAA
This sequence comes from Neoceratodus forsteri, assembly GCA_016271365.2. Lineage (NCBI taxonomy): Eukaryota > Metazoa > Chordata > Ceratodontiformes > Ceratodontidae > Neoceratodus > Neoceratodus forsteri. The sequence goes on along the minus strand of CM057451.1, from coordinate 896,088,449 downwards.
AGGAAGAGAGGGAAGGAGAAAGAGCTCTAGATCAAGCAGTGTCTGTGGTGATAATGTATGTAGGGAAAAATGGGCAGACTAGGTGGGCTTAGTGGTCCTTATCTGCCATCAAATTCTGTTTATATGGCTGTAGTCTCAGGGTGGATGAGTGGTTAAAGTATGTATTCATTTTCTTCAGGTTTTTCTATGATTATGGTACACTAGACAGGTAAATACCTATCGTATGACCATGGAGGATGTACCATGTGTTCTACAGGTAGCTGTGGTGGTAGGTGTACCCAGCAGCACTTGGATCTGTTGTGTGTACACTCTCCATGTCATGCAGCATGGGTGCCATTATGCATATGCCAGACAAGGCATGGTGTACTATTATAATGCACAGGGTGTTCCAGTTTTGTACTGGCCACTGTGTAGACCAACACCTACGATACCATATCCTCCCCCTACTGTTGCACAGGTATGCCTCTTCTGCCACTATTTATGAGACCTGGTGCTCCATGCATCATACTGCATACTGTGAGTTGTACATGGCCCGCAGCTGGCATGTATGGGTATGTTGGGCGGGGGGGAGGACCGCTGGATAGGGGTACTACACAGTCTGTTGTACACTGTGATAGACAACAGCTGCAACCATGGAATGTAATATTCCTGGTTCGACTGGGCCATGGCACATATGTTTGTGTGTGGTGTCCCAGCTGTTCACAATGGTAAGACGTAGCCCTGCATGGTCCAGTCCATTCACTCCATGCAAATGTAACAGCTGATGCACAGCACCAGCATATGGTCTTGTATATTGGCACTGTGCAATGTGTGCTGCTGCATGATACTGCTAGAAACATAGAAACAGAATTTGATGGCAGATAAGGACTGCTTGGCCCACCCAGTCTGCCCATTCCCCTACCTAATGGATAAGCTGCAGATCCTAGTTAACCAGCAGCCTACTTCATTCTACCCCTACCCCCTAGAATTGCCTTATGACTGTCCCACGTATGCTTGAATTCAACCACTGTTTTTGACTCCACAACCTCCTCCGGAAGGCCGTTCCATGCATCCACAACACTCTCTGTGAAAAAATACTTCCTTACATTACCTCTGAGCCGCCCCCATCTTCAAATTGTGCCCCTTGTTCTTGCACCTCTTTTTTGAAAGATGCTACCCTCTTGGACTTTGTTGATTTCCTTGAGTGCTTGAAGTTTCTATCATGTCCCCCTCTCCTCCTCTCCTCAAGGCTATACATATTAAGCTCCTTTTGTCTCTCTTCATATGTCTTCCGTGCAGACCCTGCACCATTTTAGTGCCCTCCTCTGAAAGCTTCCATCCTGTCTATGTCCTTGCGGAGATTGGGTCTCCAGAACTGCACGCAGTACTCCAGATGGGGTCTCACCAGCTGTCTGTACAGAAGGATTACAACTTCTTGTTTTCTACTGGTGATGCCTCTCCCTATGCATCCCAGTATCCCCCAACCCTCCTTACTGCCCTCTCACATTGCTTGCCCACCTTTAAGTCATCTGATATGACTACCCCCAGGTCCCTTTTCATTTTTGTTGTTGTTAGTATCTCACCCCTCATTGTGTACTCTTCCCTGGTTTTGTTTCCCAGGTGCATTACCTTGTACTTCTTAGCATTGAATCTAAGCTGCCATACATTTGACAATTCCTCTAACCTTGCCAAGTCCCTTCTCATCCTTTCCACCCCAACTTGTGCATCAACTCTGTTGCAGATCTTTGTGTCATCTGCAAAGAGACATACTTTTCCTTCCAGTCCCTCTGCAATGTCGCTTATAAAGACATTGAAGAGGACTGGTCCTAATACTGAACCCTGCGGTACCCCACTAGTAACCCCCCTTTCTTCAGAGTGGACTCCATTTACTATTACCCTCTGTGTCCTGTTCTCCAGCAAATTCTTTACCCAGGCTATCATCTTGGGACCCACTCCCAGGCTGGCTAACCTGTACATTAATCTTTTGTATGGGACTGTGTCAAATGCCTTGCTAAAGTCTAGGTAGGCCATGTCCACAGCCCCTCCCTGATCTACTACTTTGGTCACCCAGTCAAAGAAATCTATTAGATTCGTCTGGCATGACCTTCCCACTGGGAATCCATGCTGCCTTGGGTCCTGTGCCCCTCTGGCCTCTAGGTACTCGACAATTCTTTCCTTCAGAAGTGATTCCATCATTTTCCCTATCACTGAGGTTAAACTAACAGGTCTGTAGTTTCCTGCTTCTGCCCTGCTCCTACTTTTGTGAAGGGGAATCACATCTGCCCTTCTCCAGTCCTCAGGTACCACCCCATCCTCCCATGATTTGTTAAACAGGGTAGTCAGTGGTGTCACTAGTTCTACCCTTAGTTCTTTTAGAATTCTGGGATGAATCCCATCAGGCACCATTGCTTTGTCCACCTTCAGTTTTAAGAGTTCTTTCAGAACCCTTTCTTCTGTAAATGGGCTGGTATCAACTTCTGTATCCAGACTGTTTCTATTGTTTGTTTTAGGTACCTCCCCCTCTTCATTTGTAAATACTGAGCAAAAATATTTGTTTAGTATCTCTGCCTTTTCACCGTCACCCTCTGCCCACCTCCCCTACCCTTTATTAAGCCTCACTATCCCTCCCTTGGTCTTCCTTTGCTCCCTAATGTGCCTAAAAAAGGTTTTATCCCCCTTCTTAACTGAGTTGGCTATCTTTTCCTCAGTTCAGGCCTTTGCTGTTCTGACTGCCTTCCCAGCTTCCTTTTGCTTTAACTGATACAATTCTCTGTCCTGCTCCTTCTGTGATTCCTTGTACTTTCTGAATGCTTTCTTTTTCTCTTGAACCTTCACTGCCACCTCCTTTGAGATCCATAGTGGTTTCTTACATCATTTTATTTTGTTTATTTGCTTCACACAAAGGCTTGTTACCTCTGTGATGGCAGTTTTTATTATTCCCCATTGTTCTTCCACCCCTCCTTCCTGCCCATTTGCTAGTGCATTCCTTAGGCACTCACCCATTTTGGCAAAGTCAGCCCTCCTGAAGTCCAGTACTTTTGCCTTTGTATGGCTTGACTCTATTGCTGTGTTTATTGTGAACCATACTATTCGATGGTCCCTAGTTCCCAGATGGCTACCCACTTCTACAGCTGTGATCCTCTCTCCATCTCCACTTGAGAGAACCAGGTCTAAGATTGCTCCCTCTCGAGTGGGTTCCAATACTAGTTGTCTAAGGCATGCCCCTGTAGGGCATCTAGAATAACCCCACTCTTAAGTGGCTGCTGCAACTGCACTCCAGTTAACATCTGGCATAGTCAGATCACCCATCAGCAATATCTCCCCTTTTTCTGCCATTCTAAGTATACTTTCTATCATTTCCTTGTCCATTTCCTCCCCCTGAGGGGTCCGTATACAACCCCTGTGCAGATTGTGGTGCCATTGCCTGTCTCCAAAATTGACCCACAGTGCTTCTTCTCCTCCTCCCTGTTTACCCTTTTGTTCTGTTGCTTTCATTCCTTCCCTTATGTAGAGAGCTACTCCTCCTCCTCTTTTACCCTCCCTGCTTCTCTGGTTGGAGACAGATGTCTATGTGTGACTCGCCGTGCTGCACCCATGCCTGTAGGGGCATGCCCGATGCAGCTGGGCTTGTGGGCAATCACCTTGCACTTGGGGCATTGTCCCATCACTGACACTGTGGTTTGTCATGGCAGGGTATTAAATAAACTAAAAAAATGATTAGCAGTTCTATGAGTGAAAGTGCTAATCAACTGTGATGATGCATAGCACTTGGCACAAACTTATTGGCAAAATGTAAAACAATATATATATATATATATATATATATATATATATATATATATATATATATAAAATGGGGATAAATCAATATCCAAATCCAAAGTTCTGATTGTATGAAATAGGGTTGTCAGAACTAGTTCGGGAAACATTCGAACCCGTCTCGAACCCTGGTGTTCGAGTTCTAATTCAGAACTCGAACACTAGAGGGTACGCAAAAAGGTTCGAATCAGTGTGAAGCAAATTATTCGCAACCTGCCCGATTTGAAACCAGCAGCCCCCGAGCTGCGACAGGCAGCGAGTGGTTGGAGTAGTCCATGGGGAAAAGTGGCGAGAGGTACTGGTAGTGGTCTGGTGTATGCGATTAAGGGGTTGTCGTTGTCGCCGTGCCAGTTTTCTTATTGGGGCCGGACCGGAGCATTTCAGAGCGAGCCAGCGGATTGCCATCTAATGATGAAGCCAAACCAGACGCGGACGTACGATGGGGAGGGTTACAAGAAGTGGGCGGCGTGTCTGTGTTTTAGGAATGAACGAGAGGATGAGGTGCTTTTGGTAAGCAGTAGTCGTTATTATCCAGATCAATTTTTGTACCAGGGGGAGGAATGGAGCCTGAAGAAGAGCCTGGGGGTGCAGCAGCTAGAGAGGTTTATGAAGAGGCCGGAGTAAAGGGCAAGTTGGGGAAGCTGCTGGGAGTATTCGAGCAGAACCAAGACAGGAAACACAGGACCTATGTTATGTTTACATTCTCACAGTGACTGAAGTACTTGAACACTGGGAAGGCTCCGTTAATATAGGTAGAAAAAGAGAATGTTTAAAGTTGAAGACGTCATTAAGGTTCTCCAGTGTCACAAACCTGTACATGCTGAATATATGTTAATGTTTCTATGTTGTTGGGGTGGGGGGGGTGGATGGTATGGTACTGTGGACTGCCATTCAGTGAGGTCGCGCCCGTGCCTCCGTATTTGTTGATCCCTCCCTGTCCCGGTTACTACTTACCACCTGACCATATGCTCTGCGGTCAGGTGGTGGTGAAACACATTGGCAAACCGCATGGCTGCAGCTCCATTCATTTAGTCCCATAAAGGAGTTGCAGGCGCAGCTTGTGCTACTATGCTCTGGGGCCACTGGCTCTGCTAGTCTCTGCTAATGCTAATTGCTATTTGCGTCTTTTGCGACGAGTGAAATCATCGTCGTCGTGTCAGATTTTTCACAATAGTTGATTGATTTATTAGGGAAAAGTACAAAAATAAATAAAAAAAGCTAAAGGGTGGATGGGGGTGAAGAGGTAGGGGGAGTGGGACAGAGGAAAGCTAGCTGGAAGGAATAGTTGGTGATGGCCTCAGGACGGGGCAGAGGGAAATTAAGGAGCTAGTTGCTGAATATTTGTGAGAAACTGAGAATTCTTATTTCTCATTTTCAACTCAATTTCAATCAACAGTTCATCTCTCTGTCTGGCGTGACTTGTGACACACTTGGGAGGGAGCGATCACCCTGGCTGGGGGAGGGGTGAAGAAAATAAAACATTCAGATTTACTTGAGAGGGAAATTAAGTTTAACTTTAAATTAATGTGTGAAGTTGAACGGAAACATTTGAATTTGATGGCGTTTATTTACTACTTTAAAGTCAATAAACAGGAGAAAAAGAATTAAACCCTACTCCACAAAAAAAAGAAAAAAAAAATTGTCAGGAGGACAGGATTCTGTTTAAGGACTGTACTGTGCTGAATGTTCTTCTCTTCCACCCTAAAAATTCCTGTTTTTGGGGTTTTTGACACAGTATTCCTACTTGTGTGTTGTGCATGTGACTCCACTCTAGCCTATAAATAAAGTTTAGTGTTGAGAGGAGACAGAAAATCTCTTTCCTTGGGTTGTGTGTGTGTGACTCCATCTTCTGTGGTCAGCCAATCACCCTGGTCAGTTTGTGGTGGCATTATCCTTAAATACATGACAGAAGCCTAGAAATATATTTGCCTGTTGGGAAGAGAGACAGAAAAATCTCTTTCCTTGGGTTGTATATGTGTGTGTGAGTGTGACTCTGTCTCCTGTGGTCAGCCCATCTGCTGTGTGCCTTTTTACTGCACTGTACCCTACCCAGTGTGTGTTACCAAGAGAGGCCCAGTGGCCAGTTGTCGTGTGGTGGCATTATCCTTAAATGCATGACAGAAGCCCAGAAATATATTTCCCTGTTGGGAGGAGAGACAGAAAAATCTCTTTCCTCGGTTTGTGTGTGTAACTCCATCTCTTGTGGTCAGTCCATCACCCTACTGCTGTGCGCCCCTTCACTGCTATGCGTATGCCTATGCCCAGCAGCCCAATCATTCTGTAAGCCTTGAACCTGGGATCCTTTAGTTGCAAACCGTCATATTCTTCAATTACTTTCAGTTCACTGCATCACAGTGTCACCTAGCCAAAATAAAATTTTGGAGTTGTAGCCAGTGATCATAGATCACGTTGCTTTCTTACACAGGAATTGTGTGGGTATATTCTCTGCAGTATACTGGTTCTGTTTCTGTTATGGCTGACACCAACATAGATGAAGCATCTAGTGCTGGTGTTGGAGCAGGTGTTGGTGGTAGTGGTAATCCTGGTGCTAGCAGAAATAAGCAAAATATTTCATGTGATAAAAATTCAACAAACAGCAAAAGAGCAACAGTGAAGTGTGGTAAAGGGGGACCTTGTAAGAAAACTTATACAGCTGCTGGGGTCACACCGGAGAGGCACCATAAGGTATGCCATTCATGCTGTTAAGATCCCTGTGACTAGCAGCAATAATGCAAGTGACAGTGAGTCCCTCTCTGACTCAGACAGTAGCTCTTTGTCTCAGTCCAACACTGTTGTGTCTTGCGACGAATCATTACTTCCTCTACAAAGTGAAATGAGCAAGTCTGCTGACAATGAATCAGGTAGTGCACTTGCAAATACATCCAGCACTGTTGGCAATGAAAAGGACATATCCATTGAATCCACCACTTCTGTGTTGGCCAGCAATAAAAATCCATCAGAGTCTTCTGCCCACTCTTCTAGCACCAAGGAGCATGTCCCAGGTTCTGTTAGGACAGGTGAAAAGATACAAACAGTCTTTAGCTATCTTCCTAGCACTTGAACAAAATCTGTCACATCTGAGGTGTGGAATTATTTATCTGTCAGTAAAACTGATCCATGCAGAGCAATTTGTTCCCTGTGTAAACAGAGTGTAAGCCGTGGTAAAGTTGTGTCATGTCTTGGCACTACAGCTCTTAAACGCCATCTGAAAAAGCATTCAGTTTTGCTTGATCATCCAAAACCCATGTCCTCCATCTTCCAGACCACACGTGAGAAGGGTCAGGAATCTGAAATTGTTACTGAATTGTCTGAACTTAATGCGGGCAGAACCACTGCCAGCCCTAGGGTCACTGTTACCACCAATGCCAGCACCATTAGTACCAGTTGCACATCCAGTAATGGCACTGAATGTATAAGTCCTAGTCCACCATCTCCGCGTCCATCTGCCCATCGAAGCACGGTGTATAATAAACCAGCAGGGACATGTTGTAAACAGCTAACACTGTCTCAGGCATTTGAAAGGAAGAATACCTTTACTAGAAATCATCCAAAGACCCTTCATCTTAATCACCGAATTGGTGAACTGTTAGCTGGAGCCCTTCTCCCATACTCTTTGGTAGATCATGAGGATTTTAGGAGCTTCATGACATTAGCAGAGCCTGTTACAATGTTCCTCATCGAAGGTACTTTTCCTGTGTTGAAATACCAAACATTTATCGGGCTTTAAAAGCAACAGTGATGCTTGCACTTAAAACTACGGAGGGTGGGGTTATTCATGTCACAACAGATATGTGGACCAGCACTCAAAACATAGATTACATGTCCTTACGCTCATTGGGTGATGTTTTCTTGTGCTTCTTCAAAACAAAGACACCCCAAAGATGGGCTGCTACATATAAAGAAGTTTGGGCAAAGTCATACTGCTGCAAACATCTTGCAGGAATTAAATGACCTCCTTGGCCAGATGGGTTTATTCTCACGGTCTAAAATGTGGCTTCATAGTAAGTGACAATGGAGCCAACATCTTAAAAGCAGTACAGGATGGAGATTTCTGCATGCTTCTTGCTTTGCACATTGCTTACACTTAATTGTCACGGGATTTCTCAGCAACGAAACACAAGTGGATGGTATGATTGCTGTTTGCAAAAAATTGTGACTCACTTTTCACATTCAACCAAGGCTATCTGGACATTGTCCGAACTGCAAAAACACAAGCTGCCCCAGCAAAGCTGATTCAAAATGTTTCCACTCGTTGGAACTCAACGCTTTATATGCTGCAGTGCCTCTTGGAGCAAAAAGCAAGCTGTACATGAGTACTGCTCCAGTTACATTTGGAGATGGCATTATGCTGTCTGTGCTGCAGTGGAAATTAATGGAGACAGAGTGCTGTATCCTAGCTCCTTTGAGACAGCTACAAGGGACATGTCTTCTGATGGCGCATCTGTGAGTCAGGTTATCCACTCATAATGCTCATTTCACATCATCTTAGTGTTCTAAATCTACAAATAGAAAAAGACAGATCGGGCATGAGACAACATGTCACCTGTATCATGGGAATCTCATAAAGAGAATGAGTGGCGCTTCAAAACCAATGACAAATTAGTTGCAATGATGAAGTCAAGACACTACATCCTTGCAACTCTCTTAGATCCCAGGTTCAAGGCTATACATCTTCCAAAACAGATGATATAGAGCAGTACAAATGTATGTTGCTAGATGAGCTGCAGCACTCACAGGAGTCAAACACAGACCGCACAGTACCCTCAGGTTGTCATCACCACAACATGCAGGTTCATCTTCACAAGGGATACAGAACTGGAAAAGTCACCAAACATTAACAGTAGTTGTTGCACAACTGCCACTTCTTCAACCCTTAGTAGCAAGCTAAATCTGTGGAAAACCTTTCCCAAATTGCTGCCATACCAGCTTCTGCTGATTCCTCTTCTGGCGGTCTCTGTCCATCATGGTAGACAGTTACCTGCAAGAACTGCCTATTCCTATTGATGCATGCCCTTTTGAATACTGGAGATCAAAAAGTCAATTTGGACAGAGCTTAGGATGAAACCTGTAAATATATTGGTTGTCCTGCAACAAGTGTCTCTTCAGAACACATGTTTAGTACAGCTGGCAATATTGTGACAGACACCAGAAATAGGTTGCTGCCAGAAAATGTACACGTTAACTTTTATTAAAGTTAATAAATCAAGATTTTCGTATCCTACAGAGTATACAAACTGATCCTGAAGTGATTGATGTTGTGGATGTTGATGGTGATGACAACTCAGATGGTGGTGGCTGGTAAATACTGTGGACGAGTCTCTCTGCACCAAAAGGAAACTTTACAGACTGCGATGACTTTGGTTGTCGTCTCTCTCCTTTCTCGATCTACTACCTTGGACTATATAACCCCCAAAACTTTCACCATTTCATGGCAAACTGCTTTGTAGCTAGGGTCTAAACTAAAGTCAACAAGTTTTATATACAGGGCAGTTTTAACATCAGTGGGAACAGGCCCAAATTTGGCATAAAAGGGACACTGTCACGTCAATCCTTTCTGTATCTTATTATTTATAGTTAAAGTGAAAACATATATTTTTGGATTTACCTTCTGTGACTTTGTGGTGCATCAGTATGGGCTGGGACAGGAGACGGTCTATTTTTCAATTTTAAAGAGGACAAAACAATGAGTTCTAACTGGTAGCTGTTTATTATTTTTCAATTACAGAAATGTTAGCCATAAATGAAAATGGATGCTAGTACATGGGTGAGGGTTGTGGGTTGGTTTAACATGGGTGTAAGGGTGGCATGGGTGCTACTGCACAGATGAGGGAGGTGGAAGAAAAGTGGAATGGGTGATGGGGTGAGAAAGGTGGGTGTTGTTTAGTTCTTTCATTTACAGATTCGTGATCAGCTGGGAATGGTGAGGAAAAAATGATGACAGACCGAACCTACTGTACACATAATATATTCTTATTAAATACATTGCAAACTGCTGCACAATTGTCCTGTCCCTTTAAAAAAATAAAGGAATCAGAAATAAAAGAAAATCTGCATCAGCAGTTTTCACAGAATGTGACGATATCATAAAGTGTTTTTGCTTTACAAGTAGTGATAATTTGATACATAATGGGGTTGACAGGCGCTGTCCTTAAACATCACATGCCAACTGCTGGCTACATTAAATGTTCCTTAGTATGTGGTGAGGAAACCACTTTTTATTTATGTGACTGAAATACAGATTTTATTGAAGTATCAGCTGCAAAAATGCATCATCTTAGAAAGTTGTAAGTATTACTTCGATTTGCCAACAAAAATGTTGGTATATGTATGCATTACCTTAGAAAATTGCATGCATTTTTGCCAGCAACAATGACTGGCATATTTTTTTTATTCAAATGTCTTGACTGACTACGTTATGGCATAATATGTTTTGTAACAGTTCCACATGCTGCTGCTGTAGTACTTGGCTTGACTTTGTTATAAAAGCTATCCTTTAAACATAGCAACTTTTGATTTACTCATTTAAAACAGAAAGCAGCAAATAGCTGAAATTAGGTAATATCAGTTATTTTTTCTCATAATTCATGACAATGAGTATATATAGCTGAGTACATAAATGGCTAATGTGCCTCTTTCTTTCACTAAGGAACTATGATACAGCTGCAGCAGGAAAACTTTTAACATATGGGTGGGTGGGTGGGCCTGTAGTATTAAGTTGCTGGCTTTAGCAAACAGAAGAAACCATAGATAAACCTAGTTGTATTCCTATCAATGTCACACAAGATAATTTCTCTCCCCTTATATTGAACAGTTTTGCCTTTACATGTATTTTATTACTATCTTCGTTACTGGCAGCACAATAAAAAAATAGGGTTCGAGTTCTAAAAAGTTCTAAAAAAGATTAGAACCCTAGAACTTTTTCAAAAGTTCTAGACTAGAACTAGAACCCAGAACTTCAGAGGGTTCTGACAACCCTAGTATAAAACACATCACATGACCGTGCATATATCAGAGCACGACCACACACCTGCACTTTTACCCCCCTCCAAAACAAGTTTACCATTTTATAAGATAGATAACCCACTCTACGGTGTGCGGTCATGCTCTGATACATGCACAGTCATGTGACGTGTTTTATACAATCAGAACACTGGATTTGGAGCTTTTACTTTTACCCATTTTATAAAATATATATATATATATACAGTATATATATATATATATATATATATATATATATATATATATATATAGATATAGATATATATATATGTTGTCTATTCTGCCATGGTCTCACTCAAAGAATGGTTAGTAGACTACTGCTACACATTTCGAAATGGTTCAGCTCTTACCTCACAATTTAGACAGCAGTTTGTACAGGTGGGGAATGTTCAATCTTCTCCTCTCCCGATCTGCTGGGGTCCCCTAAGGTTCCACCCTTGGCCCAATCCTCTTCTCTCTATTCATTAATGACCTTCTCTCTCTGTATATGCCATCTATCACATCCACATGTACATGGATGACACGGTCATCTACACCTCCAGCCCATCAACCTCAGACATGGAGACCCCTCTCTAGCAAGACTTTTATAATGTGCTCAGCTAGTTCCATGTAAACCAACTGAGGGAAAATACTGAAAAGAAAGAAGTCTTAATGACCTTCAGCACCAGCCAAAAACTGACAAGGCTTTCGACACCTCCAGTGTTCACCACAACTTGACATGGTCCCCACCTTCAAATACCTTGGGATTTGGCTGGATAACAATTTCGACTCCTTGGTCCATATTGATGCCATCCTCTCCAAGGTTTGCCCTAAACTAGATGCACTGTAGCAAAATAAAGATTGTCTCTCCCTCCCTGTTCGCCACAAGCCGGTAAAAACAAATGATCCTCCCTGTGTTGGACAAAGTGGATATAGTGCATGGTACCACTCCTGCCTCATCCCTTGCCAGACTGGACAAACTCTTTAATGCCTTCTGTTTCACCTCCAACTCCTCTTTTCGCACACATCACTGCTCTCTTTACTCTTCTCTGTCTATCACACCCCCACACCACCACCGACAGACCCACTGCTTAACCTCCATCACTAAGTACTGGTTTGGGACCCTTCCATCGTATCTCTCCTCTCTCCTATTCCCTGTCATCCCTACCTCCTACCCACTGTGCTCCAGGGAATCCTGCTCCTTCTCCCTTCCCCATCCTTATTCAACCGCCAGACAGTCTGCCTTCTCCTATCTCCTCACCTCCCTCTGGAATCAACTCTCCTCTCCTCTACCACCCGTCTAACCCCCTCACTCCTGCCTTAAAGTGCATGCTCAGACTTACACCTGTTGCTCCTTGCTACTGTCCCTCTACCTCTTAAGCTTTCTTGCCTCTTAATGGTCTCATACAACAGCATTAAAGCTTATATTGCCTGTGTGTAATCTTTGTCTTTATTCTGTGCTTGATTATTTTCATTGTGTAATTTTTCCTTTGTATGTTTTTGTTGTTGTTTTCCCTTTTCCTGGGTCTCACCTGGAAACAAGTCTCCACTCAGTGTGCCTTTCCCTGTTACCAAATTTTAAATAAATAACTACATTTCTGGAAAAGGTTAGCATTATCCCATTTTGTGTAGCATTTTGCTATACGATACCCTGCATGGTTTGTGCAGTCTACTGTTGTGCACCTCCTTGTGGCAGCCATGCTGCCCTGTGTGTATATACTGTGCCATGGCATGCCTTACATCATGCAGTGGTATGTCCCCTGTGTCACTGACCTGGTGCAAAAGGAAGCTGGTGGTAATGTTCACAGCCCCAGGTGTTATACCTGTCATTGTCAGTCCGATCTGATGTGTCACATGCTTGGAACTATGTATGCATATCTGTCTGGCAGAGGTAGGCACAGGCCAGTGTAGTTCCAGTACACCACTATGTCATGCTGTGTGCATTATACAGCATGCTTGGTAGTCTGCCTAAAGAAGTTCCATCTCCAGTGCCACATGCACTAGGTGAGATACCACTGCATCTCAATAAAGCTGGGCTTATGCAGCATGGGGTCAGCGGCAGGGTGGGCCACATCCTGTGTGCCCAGCTGACTGAGTTCAGTGCATTTCTTTCCAGAGGGAACACATTATAGAGAACATTGGAAGGAGGTCACAGCAGATATTAGGAGGTGATTTGGGAGAGTTGACGATTGCGGATCTGACTGCGCAGCTGCACACTAGAGAGGCTGAGGAGGAGCACTCCAGTAGAAGCACCAGAAATGCTTGCCACTGCTCTACAACAGGTATGCCACCGTTGCCTGTGCAGAACTCAACCTTTTTAATGAGAGTCTGAATATATTGTAGAACAGTGAGAGGCGGCGGTAGCGCCTTCATTCTGGTGCTTTTTCCAGGTTAACTTGTGCTGTAGAACCAAACAGGCTTGTTTGAGGAGTCCTTTTTCTCTCCCCAAGTATTAGGAGTCGAGGTGGGGAGCCATACCGGAGGAGGGGACAGTTGGAGCGGTCCTGCGGAGGATCGGTATCCTCAATAAAGCTCCGTGTTTCTTATGTATTTGGAACTGGAGGTCTAATGATGAAGGAAACTACGATGGAAATTATAGAACAACTATAAGCCCCAGATTTTTAATTTCCTCCATTCATCAGTGTCAGATACCAGACGCCCTCTACTATAATTTTTAAGGAAAAACTATAAATAATAGATTATATAATGGAGAAGACCGTGGAGGTCGGAATAACTAAAAATATTTGAAACCACTTAACTGTAATTTTATTATATAGTCTACAGTTTACTGTACTTTATTAATTTGTCTCCACTGCTGAATATTTGTTACCCAACCCAATTTATTTATTTACTAGCTGTTTTATTCTGGTTAAAATATAGGGGTTCTGGTTTGGGATTTATATAACTGAGATTTTAAATTGATTGATTTCTTTGTATTTTATTTTTGCCCTATGTTTGTTTCTGTTGTAATTTTGTGCTCAGTGCTTCGGTGATTAATGTTGCATGTATTGGGTGGATGTTTTTTTTTTTTTTTATTTCTGGATATTTTAATTAGTTAAGCCATATTAGTTTTACTTCTTTGGTTTTGGTTTTATTGCTAAATAGAGGTCAGTTAAATGTTTAGTTAGAAAACACAAGGTATTTTCTGGTAAAACCCTGTGCAAATTGTGCAAATTACGTTTATTGCTAATTTAGAATCAAAGTAGTTAATTTGGCTTAATTTGATACAATTGGACTAAATTGGATTTAAGACCAATTTGAAATCTCATTAATCTTTATATTAATCTCTGACCTGACTTTAATTCATTCGAAATATTTGTCAATTATCTAATAATTATTTACCGGTAAGGAGGTTCCAAATTGTTCCCAGTTAGCCAATTGGAAAGTAATTATCAATTGCCCTGCTTTTGCAATTAAACTATGTGAACAGGTCATTTGATTAGTTTCCTTAATTAAAGTATATTAAGTTTGCTTGAATTGGATACTAACGGTCGCAATTTGTACTACAGCCATTTGGCATTGCGTGAGACATCGAGTCAAAGGAGCTAAGGAGATTGAAGTGAATGACCGTGTGTAGATAGCGTTCTCAGTATTCTCAGTTTAAGCTACAAAGTTTTGCCCCTTCTTTGTTTGTTTCACTTTAAATTCTACTCTAAATATAAAAGTGTAACAGCACTCTGAAGTAGGCGTCATCAGCACTGCACGCTGTACGCTGTCGATAGCCGTGGAGAAGGCCTTACTTTTTATAATTACTTGAAATGATAAGATGTTTCAGAACATTGTTTGAGTGACTAGAGTACACTTTTGGAATCTCTTTATAATAATAGACGTCGACAAGTGGGTGCTATATTTTCGATCACTGAGGGGTTTTACTGAAACTACTGAGAAGTGAGTATTCTAGCATCCTACTCTAAATTTCATTTTAGTGTCTATGTCAGCATATGTTAGCACCTAGGGTTTTTTCCAGGATTTATTTTAGATAGAAAGTTTAGCTTTTAGATGGTATTTCTTTTCAGACATATTTTGGTTTAACTATATATATATTGTCGCATCTAAAATTGTGTTGTAAGTTGCACTAAACATTGATATCCCTGCCAACTTATTTTCCCTATTAGCGTTTTTCTTTTTATCCCTTTTAGTGCAGAGAAGGAAAGGAGGTGCCTTTGTGTGAGAATTTTCTGCTGTATATGGTTCACCATCTCAGGGCCATAGTCAAAAGGGGACTCAAAGCCATTACAAGACATTACAAGTTCAACGCTTTGACAAGGATTTTTTCCTTTCCTCAGCGGTTTACTACAATAGGAATATACAGATTCTGAAAGACTCCCTGAAAGACTCCCTAGTGTTCTATGTAACAAACTGTTTCTAATTGTGCTGGTACACTGCATTGGAATATCCTGGGGCTGGAGTTTGGTCTTTTTTTAGGACTAATATACTTTCAGTTTACTGACTATTGGAACTGACTAAATTATAGACTTTTATTGATAGTGATTGTACCTGGAATTTGAATTTGCGGAAAAGTTTTTTTTTTTTTTTTTGTAACATGGTTCAAACTAGAAGTGGAAAGGGAAGTTTGACCCTTGGGGCAACTTCTCCTGAAATTGAAGTTAAGGAAACAATTGGTACTGACAGTATCTCGGGCTTGAAAATAAAATTAACCCTTAAAGAGCAGAAAGCTAAAGGTAATATCAGAGGGAAAAAACTTGCTATACAGGAAAACAAAGTTAGTTTACAGTCTAAATCATTGAATTCTCTATCCAATTTAAAAAATATGTCTGTAGCTCAGGATAAAAACTATATTGATAGTTGTACAAAGAAGAAACAACTGAAAATAACAGACATATGGGCTGATAAGAAAGGAGGCCCCAGGTTTCTCTCTACTCCAAAATGTACTGCCTCATTAGAAATAAATGGAGCTAGCAACTTGGAAAAAGATTATTGTTCTCCAGAAAGGGCATACATTGAGTATTCCCAAAATTATTCTAATAAATCAGAAGAAATCTCTTTTAACAACTATGAATGGGAAACTTTTTTTCAGAAAGAAAGTGGAGAAAGTAATAGCAATAATAGTTTCAACCATTCAATTATAGCCCTTTCCACTGATGGATCCCTTAATCCCTTTAATATGGAAAGTTATCATACCTCAAGAACTAATACTGACTTGAGGTCTGAAGGTCCATCTCTGCATCCTCCTAATTTGGATGTATCACATAAAGGGATTAAGGGTAACAGGGAACTAAAGGGGTTTATCCAAGAATTGAGTACAACTATAGAAGATCTCAAAAAAATGGTTAAACAAAATGGGGATATTCTCATGGAAACCCACTGCCCTGAAATAAATTCTTCAGAAACTAGGGATATCCCTCAGACTGGATGTTTTGATCATGTAGAAGAACATACCTATAATAGAAGGAATTTTATGGTCAGTTCCTCATTATCAAAGCAAATGTTGGAAACAATTAAAAATAGATATCATGCAGATGTTATGGTTCTGGAAAACATCTTAGTTTTGAGAGAAGGACTGACTAATATTAGGGCAGATATATTTTATAATCGAGCACTCATCCAAAACCTTAATAAAGATATGAGGACAGAAGAAGAGACTACAAGTGAAAAGGATTTGTCACCTAAAATTAAAAAAATGGAGAACAGGGGGGTTCAAGTCTCATTGCCAACACCTCTTAACTTAAATAAAAACAGTTTCTGTTCTCGTCAAATCAAAACAACAGACAAAACAATAGTTAAAGCAAAAAAAACTACTTTTATAGTACTTAAAAATGGAAAAAGTAAGCAAGAGAAAAGAACAACTAAAAAGAAAGTTAAGACTACAGAAAATAATAGCAAAGAAGTAAAGAAAGAGAAAACTTTGTCAGTATACAAAAAAGATAGTGGAAATGCTGGAGCAGATCCAATAAAATTTAAGGGAAAAAACTAATAAAGTAGAAATAAAGGAAAAGATTAACCTCACATATGAGGATGTGTCTAGTTTCATGATGACATCATCAGTTAGCAGTATGGCCAAAGATAACAAGATTGATTCATTTCAGGTAACAAAATCTCAGGTCAAATTAATAGAAGGGGAGATGGAATACCTGATTGAGATAGCTGGACTCTTGAGACCAATAACAGAGACTAGGGAGGATCTAAAGGAGAGAGTGTTACATATGCTGGGGATTATACCATCATTAGTGAAGGAAGAGATATTTATCATGAGACCACCAAATATGGCTTTCTATGGTACAGCTTTGTTATATTGTGAAACTGAGGAAACGGCCAGATTGATTATGGATAAAAAAATGTCTAGAGGGAAAAGGAATTACAATTAAGTTACCTCTCTTAGTCCCTAAAAGTACCAGTTTAGAAAATAAATCTGATAACAATGGATCTAGGGTAGTTAAAAATTCCTGTAATCCTGTTGAAATGGTATCTATGAGAATAAGCCCCAAAAGGATAAGAAAGGAAAAGAATGAGGCAAGAGATATAGCAAAGATAACTGAAATAATTGACAAATATGGGAAAAAACAAAATGAGAGCTGGCTGTGTAGAACAGTGGTTATATTTGGATGGGAGACAGCTAGACAGGACTCTGATTCTAGTATTAGAGAGGAATTGCTCTCCTTTCTCTCAAGAATCTCTGGATCTAAAATACCCAGGAATATGGTAGATCATATTAAAATTTATAAAAATGTATCCAGTTCTAGTCAAATTGTCTGTACTTTTAAAAACTCTGAAAAGGCCAAAATATTTCTGGATTTGGCGGAAAGTCTAGACAAATTGGGCATATATATTATCTACCCATATGAAATGGGAAGAGAAATGGAGGAGGATCCCATTAGGAAAGATGAAAAGGATATAGATTATCCCCTCATAGATCTTGAGAATTGGAGGGACTCAAATGGTTTTGAAACTTTAATAAATCTGGACTCAGAATGACATTCAGAATCTGATACATTTGTTTGGGAGAATAGGAATAAAGAGGGAAAAATAACTATCCTGTCATGGAATATTGAAGGCCTTCATTTGAAAATCATGGACATTGAGGTAGTTGACGTCTTGGAAACATTTGATATAATTGCTCTCCAAGAGACTTGGTGCACGAAAGAGGTAACTCCTAGATTTCCTGGTTATGCACCTTATAGTTTCCCAGCAATTAGAGATAAGAAATTTGGTAAATATAAGGGTGGTTTAATACTATTAGTAAAGATTTGTTTAAATTTGAAAATAAGAGAATTACCACCTAAGATCTATAATATTTTGGCCCTCGAACTCTCTAAGGACTCTCAGAAAATAATATTGTATAATGTTTATTTTCCACCAGAGCCCAATTCTACAGAAATAGAGGATCCCTATATCTTGAATTTTAAACTACATTTAAATATCATTAGTGAAACAGAAGGAAACTGGCCTATTTTTATACTGAGAGATTTTAATGCTAGAATAAAAGGAGGAATCTCAGACAGCCTATATTCAACTCTAGTAGATGTCTTGGAAGTAATCAACCCTAGACTGACTTCAAGATCTACATTGGAAAAAAAATTTAATCACAGGGGTAGGGAATTATTCACAGCACTTGCCGGTAGGAATTTTTGTATTTTAAATGGAAGAACTAATGGGGACAGTATGGGAAAATTAACCTTCGGGTGTCCTTTGGGATCCTCTATTCCTGATTTGATATGGGCAAATCTGGAAGGATTAAAAATAATTTATCAACTGGAAATTACTGAGCAATCAGAATCTTCTCATCTTCCTCTGTCTCTTACTATAGACAATAATCTTACTGGTACATTTCAAGATGTGGGGAATACTGTTGAGTAAGTGGAAATAATTAATGAAAAAAGAATTAGATGGAACCCAATTTATCAAAACCAATTGCAGGAAATACTTTATTCTGGAGAAATAACTGCAATCTCCTCCCTAGATAATGCTAATTTTGACATTTATGATATTTGGGAAAATATTCGAATAAAATTGAGTGCCTTTTGTAGGAAAAATAATACAATTAAAAAAGAATGCTCACATCATGTTAAATCATAGTTTAATCAAAGATGTAGAAAAGCAAAAGCTATTTTTTCTAAAATATTAAGACAACATAGGAAGAATATAAAAAAAACTAAATGGATTATCAGCACTTAAGAAAAGAAAGGGAGATATATAAGAAAGTATTAGAAAAAGAAAAAAATTAAAACTCCTTTCTTCCATGGGAAAAACTAAGATTAGCAGTTATTGAAAGAAATAGCAAAGAATTTTGGAAAATAGTAGGACAAGGCCATAACAAATATCAAGAGAAAACAGAATGTCATATTACACCACAAATTTGGACTGCATACTTTCAAGAGCTCTATTTTTCAAACGGTGAAGAAGAAGAAATGGAAATAAATATAAGATATGAGGCAAATTTCCCGAAGCCATTTGTGATCACAGAATTAGAAATATTTAACTCCCTAAACTCTTTAAAATCTAACAAAGCACCTGGACCTGATAAAATTATTGAAGATGTTTATAAGTCCTTTAAAGAATGGTGGACTCCACTCCTTTATTTAATGTATAATGGATTTGTTCAGAATTTAAGATGCCCAAAGAGTTGGGCTGCTAGCATCATATTCCCGATTTTTATAAAGGGCAATGTAAAGGAACCAAGGATGTACAGACCCATTAGCCTTAGTGATGTTTCTCAAAAAATCTTCTCAAAAATTACACTTGGTAGGTTACTAATATGGTTGGAAGAGAACTCAATTCTGGACAAGGCCCAAAATGGATTCAGAAAAAAATAGGTCCACAATCCACCATTGCTATGTTTTACATCATCTAGCATGGAAGTATACAAAAATACGGAAATCAAAATTATATTGTTGTTTTGTGAACTTCTCAGCGGCGTTTGACAGTATTAGTAGAAAAATACTTTGGAGTACAATTGAAAAACTTGGACTGGAGAAGACACTTTTGGACATCATTATAAGGCTACATGAACACACATGGGCAAAGATTCAATATAATCAATATGGCCATACTACAGAGGCATTTTGGACAAACACTGGGGTTAGACAAGGTTGTATATTAGCACCTACACTCTTTAATATATACTTAAATTCTATTCTACTTGAAATCAAAAACACAGAATTCCATGCGCCAAAAGTTAATGAAAGTAGAATTGATAGCTTAGCATATGCAGACGATTTGGTCCTTTTATCCACTACTGCATTGGGACTTAGAAGGAAAATCAAATGTTTTGATACTCTCTGCAGAGAGAGAAATCTTAATGTAAATTTAAATAAAACCAAAATTCTGATTTTTGGAAACACTCCTAGACATGAACCTAATTTCGCAATAAATGGCGAAAAACTAGAGATAGTCAAAACTTATGACTATTTGGGAGTTCGCTTTTCTTATAACTTAAATTGGAATAAGCACATAGAATACACCAAAAATAGGACAATGTCGTCTGTGAACACATTCAAAATATTTCATGCCAAAATTGGGAAGACCTCGATAAAAGGGGTTTTAAGGGTACTTAATACTAAAATCAAAACCAGTATAACATATGGAGGAGAAATATGGGGATTTGCCAATATTAATCCACTAGAAACTTCACTTAATAAACTATACCGTTATATTCTTATGTTACCCTCAGGCACTCCTATCTGTATTCTCAGATTGGTACTCAACCAATATTCTCTGAGTTCCTTAATAAAGGAAAAACAAATTTTGGTTTTGCTTAAAATCTTTTCACTTCAGGATTACCTATTTCCTAGAAAGTGTCTTGAGGAGGAGATTAAGATGGAAAATTTAGGTTTTGTACATCCCTCTATACAGTTAATTAGGAAAATTATGTTCCCTCTGGGTCTGGGTCATACTCTCTATGATATATATATTAAATCTTGGGATGAGATTGCTTCCATAGTAAAATATAGAATACGAGATTTGGATTCAAATCAAACATTTTCTAAACTGGCTCAGTCTAAATTACACAATGATTGTAAACTATTTAAAGGTCTTTGGGCATTTCTTTCCATAGGTGCCTGGAGAGCTGTAGGTCATCAGCAGTACATTGTCAACTGTGAGGGCAAAGACGAGCTGCTCTGATGCCAGGTCCTTTTCCTTTGGATGCTGGTTAGGAGGGTGGAAGAGAATATACAAGCAATCAGGGGCCTCCTGGCTACACTACAGCACCAGTACCATCAGCAGCAATCACCACCACCACCACCACCTGCAGCCCCATAATTTAAGGACATTAATGCTGATGATGGGCAGGGCCCTTTTCTTTCTGTTTTGTTTAATGGGCAGGTGCCTTTTCTTTACTGGGCGGGTGCCCTTTATTTTGTGTTTTATTGAACAGGCGGTTGCACTTTTTGTTTCTGTTGTCTCCCCTCCTTTTTACAGGCAGTTGTCCTTGTTCTGTTTCTCCCCTCCACCCTCATGGATGGCTGTCCTTTTTCCTTTGTCCCTCTCCCCTTTTGTTTTCACTCTTGTTGATCTTTTTGCTGTTGTTGGTGGTGCTTTTTTTGTATGGCCGGTTACCATTTTTGTGCACTAAAGTTTATTTTGATACTTATGCTGCTGTGTTGTGTGTATTTCATTGGTGTCTTCCTCAAACTCACTGCTAACACCTGTGTTTAGCACTATCCTCAGTGCTATATACAGTGCTCAGTGCTATATTCAAAGCTGCACAAATGTACTGAGCTGTGCCAGCTCAATGCATTTGCACAGCATGTAGTCAGCCCTACAGTCGAAAGGAATGGCGCCAGGGCAATACCTTTGAATATACCTTGGCTGGGGACTGGTGCAAGAGCAGTGCAATTTCAGCACTAGCACAATTGTCTGAATATTGGGCCCTATATCACAAGCAGAGGATTGCAGTGCCAGGTGTAGACACTGGCAACCAGAGTAGATGAAGCCTGGAGGACTGTAATTCTGCTTTCATGTTAATGTACTAAGTTATTAAGAATAATGGGAAGCTGCCTGGCCTGTCAGTGCAGCAGTAGTACTACCACTTGTGACGCTGGTGACTCAGGATTAGGAGTGAGCCTAAGTTTTCGGAAGGTTGGCAGGGGAAAGGGGAACAGGATCAAGTGTCCAAATAGATGCTCTCCTTCTCCGGGGGGGGCTGCATGAGCTCCAGCTTTAGCACTTCCACCTGGATGACCCCAGGAGCAGTGCAGGCAGGGAAGAGCTAAGAGATGCAGTTGCTCGTCAGCTCTCTGTGTCACATGGGTGCTCTGGAGTCCCTGGGTGCAGGCACCCACGGGGAAGGAGAAAATGGGAAGAAAATGCCTAGGCCTGAAGTATGATGCTCCATAAACATGGTCCCTGTGCAGCCCACTGTATCCTTCACCCATTGGTACTCTACTGGAGGCAGACCTACTTCCCTCCAGCCCTACCTCAGGAGGCAAGCTGGGGAGGGGGTGGAAGTATAAGTCTGCAGCTTGGAGCCACAAGGCTGGGTGGTTGCCAGGTGCTGATGAGGGGCATACCAGGAAGAAAAAACACAGATTAATAACAAAAAACTAAAAATCAAAAAGAATACATGGAAGCTAAATGATAAAAATATATGAAATATAAGTTGAAATGTATTTAAAAATTACATTTTCTCAGTTTCCCTGAGACACTAGGGGTCTATTTAAAGAGATATAAGTAGAACTTGCCAGTCATCCTTCAGTGTAAGTATTAATTAACAAGTCTAGGCAAGAAATCCTGCTTGATTGTTTTGATCAGGTGTTCAATTCAAAAAGCAATACCCCACACATTGTCTTGATTTCCTTGAATTTGATGCTGATGATTCAGATAGGTGCCTGTTTGGGTGGTTAGAGACAAAAAATGGCTTTGATGATGATGAAGCCCTTTTTTTGGCAGTGGTTTTGATTAATCTACGCATCAATGCAGCAGCTGGCATAATGTGAAGATGTCTGGCATTTTATAAAGAATGAAGGAGCTGTTCTTCTGATCATGATGACACTGTACTTGCATAAATGATGCTGTAAACATGCACACTGGCATGGTTCACATGTCATTCAAGGTCAAACCCTAATGTAATTTACATGGACCTGAAGTTACCATGATTAAAGGAGAGTAGAGATCTCATGCTCAGAATTAAATTAGAATCCCTGCACAAGGGGCCTTCATGGTCTAGTTCAGCAGCACAGAGATGCAGAGATACTTTGTAAATGAACCGCTGGTTCAAAGGTATTTTGTAATCCGAGAGCTCAATAAAAAAAAAATAAAAAAAGAGATCTGCTTTGTTTCCCAATTCCAATCCCTGTATCCCAGGCTGGAAGAGTTTTGGATGACCCGCAGAGGTGAGGTAGTGCACACCAACTTTGGGGTAAGGAGCACACCCACCAGCTCTGGCATCACCTCCTATGGCAGTAGCTAGGATGGCACTGACACCATGGGTGACTATGCAACGTCAGCCATACCTCTCAACCTCTTGCCTCATGAATCAGGGACAAAGCTTAAAAAAATCAGGGACAAAGACCCTAAATCAGGGACACATCTTAAAAACTGGTACTATTCACTCAGAAAGCTAGTGGAATAAAGGGATTTGTGTTAAGATGCATTTTCTGAAGAAGAAGAAGTCTGTTACTTTAATGTTTGACATTATTTTGTGCTTTTAATCCCCATTGTTCTGTCACAAAAACACACATTTTTTGAGGGACAGAAGAAAATTTTGAGGCAAAAGCAGGGACGTCCCTGAAAATCAGGGACAGATGAGAGCGTCAGCTGTCCCCCGATCTACATAAGTGACATTGCAGGTAGCCTCCAATCACAGATGGAGGGAGTATTAAAATCAAGGACAACATGTAGGGCAGAGCTAGCAACCCAGTTGATAGCATGCTTATCTTGGAACTCCCAGTGAAGATATCGGATCACACCTCATCTAAGGGTCATTCTCTGCTAAACTATCGTCATTAGGTGTCCACAGTTTAACACTGTCTTTATTTGCACTTTAAAAAAATTTCAATGTAAAGGGTTGTGTTTATTGCCTGTTCTATGAATAAATAATTGGCACAAATTCAGCGTTTTTTGTTATTTGTATGTGTTATTAATAAAACTATTCCAAAAACCTTGGGTGGGATATTCAGAAGGGTTGTGCATGGCGCAACACAGTTGCGCCATGCGCAACCCACTGATGTGTCCTGGCGCAATATTCAAAAGGGGAAAGTTCATGGCACAAATCCTGGTGCACCAGGGCACATCAGTAATGTATGCCGGTGTAAGTAGGGGGGGAGTGCCCATGCATACCCCCATACATCCCAATATTCAGCCCAGGATGTGTGGAGCCCATGCAGGCGCAACCCCTACATGCGCTGCATACAGCTGTTCCAAAAAATAAAGGAGCAACAGCCGGCCACCCACAGGTGAGCTGCCGTAGTGCAGGGCGCAACACGGCAGCTGCCAGCTGTGGGTGGCCACCTGAGCTCCGGTGGCACCCTCCGTCGGGTAGCACCCCCCCATGCCTGATCACAGGCATATGTATAATAATTACAATGTCCTATATCCCTGGTGGTCCAGTGGACCACTGGCAGCCTGATCACGGGCATATGTAATAAATATAAAATGTCCTATATCCCTGATAGTCCAGTGGACCGCTGGCAGCCTGATCATGGGCATATGTAATAAATATAAAATGTCCTATATCCCTGGTGGTCCAGTGGAATGCTCGCAGCCCGATCGCGGGCAAAAGTCTAAAGACAGATCAAATCCATCCCTGGTGGTCCAGCGGTACCCCTCCCCACCCTCCACTGAGCACCACCACCCGCTCCCCCGGTCAGCGGCAGGCGGCAGCTCCCCACCCGCCAAGCCACCTGGCCACCCGCCCGACTGACTGCGTACAGTACAGCTATACCCATTGGACCACAGCATGGGCCAATGGCGTGCGAACTGTACTGTACTACCTGATCGATGCGATGTCTTTCACATGTCTGGACTGTAATATAGTCGGTCTGCATGCCCGATAACCGCTTGTGGGCCAATGGGCGATACAGCTGTACTGCTGTACAGTCAGTCGAGCTCGGCTGGGCCAAGAGCTTGGCGGGTGGGATGCCGCCCGCTGCGGCTGACCGGGAGCGGGTGGTGGTGCTCCAGTGGGATGGTAGGGAGGAGGGTACTGCTGGACCACCAGGGATGGGATTTGATCTGTCTTTAGACTTCTGCCCACGATCGGGCTGCGAGCGGTCCACTGGACCACCAGGGATATAGAACGTTTTATATTTATTACATATGCCCATGATCAGGCTGCCAGTGGTCCACTGGACCACCAGAGATATAGGACATTTTGAATTTATTACAGATGCCCATGACCGGGCTGCCAGTAGTCCACTGGACCACCAGGGATATAGGACGTTTTGTATTTATTACAGATGCATGCAATCGGGCTTCCAGCGGTCCACTGGACCACCAGGGATATAGGACATTTTAAAATGTATACATATGCCCACGATCGGGCAGTGGGGCACTTTGCCGCTTGTGCAGGGGGCGTCAGTCCCTGACAGCTGCAGCCTGGCAAGGCGCCAGGTGCAAGTCGCCGGTGATGGGTGCACCTGCATACAAATGGGGCCATAATGACATGCAAATGGACCCATTTGTGCCTTGTATGCATTATGGCCCCATCTGCATGTGCACCTTTGAATATCGTGGTTGATGCACCTAGCGCAGCGGCACTTGTGGCGCGCATCCCCTGCCCCTCTCTGGCACTTGTGCTGGTGCGGTGCCACTGCACCATGCACAATGCGGGTGGCCACAGAGCGATATTCAACGGTGCTGAGCCATGGCGCAGCACCATTGAATATCACCCTGTCAGCACCCTGGCACATCCCAGTTGCACTGTGCCCAGGCTTGTGCCACAGCCTGGCGCAGTCTGAATATCCCACCCCTTGTGTTTTTCTTTAAAGTTCTGTGTGACATTCCGACACTCACAGTTTGTGTATTAAAACCTCAAAACATGTTTCAAATACACCACATTACAACATTCTTTTACACAACTCACATGTGGATTTACAAGTTGTTAAGGTTTTAATGTGCCTTTTTTAATAAAATTTGTAATGGTATATTGCATGTTACACATGTTGTCAATTGTGTAAAATGCAATACAACAAGCATGTTATACCATTTGCAAAGATACTAAAAATCAGTGTTCTCTGTCCTCACCTTTGTAGGTCTTACATTTCTGATTATACCTTAACAGTTTTCAAATCCAAAGAAATACATTTGTTTTGTGAATTAATGAAATACCTCTTTACCTTGATGTTAAAATGTCAGGTTCGTGATTTCAGCAATCACAGTATTTTCAGAAGCAACCAGCTCATTGCATCTTGCATGCAAATGAGGAGCATGGCATCATGGACTGAGTGTATAAATTTGGTCCCAGTTTGGAGTCTGCCTAACAGTGAGGCAGGATTTGAGTAGTGAAGGTCCAAAGCCAGGCGTGAGTAACACATGAGTGAAAAAAATAAAAATTTCTTATTTTTTGATAGCAGAACAAATAGTTGCCTTGCAAATGGTTGCTGCCATTAAAAAAATTAAACAATCGCTTGTTTGCTTCATGGTGAGCTAAACCTTTTGGCTGTAGTAACCTTAAATTGGTAGAAAAAATAACTTTATTCAAGAATGGCTGAGATCTCTTACAGCATGGCTGTGACCAAGACAGCAGAAAGCAGCAGTCATCCAGTACAGCACTGTACGTTACATAATGCACGGAAATCATGGCTAAATGTTTTCCCTTTTTTATTACAGTTTTTTTTGTATAGTTTTCCTTTACTCCACTTTAATTTGGTTGACTTTGGCGTTCTGCATGTGGTTTGCAAGCAAGGTGTGCTCGAAATTAGCAGACCGCTGAGGGACAGCTTTTTGAAATGTTCATTCAGCGTTCCAGTGTTTGAATTTAAAATTTTGCTTTTGATATTGTGTTGGGTATTGTTGTTGTAGTGCATTTTGTTTTGGTACAGAATACTGCCTTAAAAAAAAGGATTGCTTTTGCCATCGTGCCATGAAAGGGCCTGCATGTTCCTCAGTCCTGCCATGTTCTGCAAGGTCATGATGCAGTTCGATAAAGAATATTAAATTGGGAGCGAACATGCACCTAAATCATGAAAATTAAGTGCATCTATAAAGAGGCTATAACTATTTAGCTTTAAAATGCTTCTGTGCCAGATTTAAATTATTTGCTTGATTTTTTGTAACCGATCGTATAGTGGACTGCAGGTGATACTGTGGTGAAATACCTCTTCACCTTGATATCAAAATGTCAGGTTCGTGATTTCAGCAATTACAGTATTTTCAGAAGCAACCAGCTCAATGCATCTTGCATGCAAATGAGGTGCATGGCATCATGGACCGAGTGTATGAATCTGGTCCCGGTTTGAAGTCTGGCTAACAGCGAGGCAGGATTTGAGTAGTGAAGGTCCAAAGTTAGGCATGAGTAACACGTGAGAGAAAAAAAATAAAATGTTCTTTTGTTTGACAGCAGAACAAATCGTTGCCTTACAAAAGGTTGCCACCATTAAAAAATTAAACAATTCCTTGCTTCCTTAATGGTGAGCTAAAACTTTTGGCTGTAGTAAGCTTAAATTGGTAGAAAAAAGAGATTTATTCAAGAATGGCCGAGATGTCCTGCAGCACGGCAGTGACCGAGATGGCAGAAAGCAACAGTCCACCAGTACAGCGCGGTATGTTACATAATGCAAAGAAATCATGGCTAAATGTTTTCCCTTTTTTATTACAGTTTGTTTTTAAGGTTTTCCTTTACTCCACTTTAATTTGGTAGACTTTGGTGATCCGCATGTGGTTTGCGAGCAAGGTGTGCCCGAAAGTAGCAGACCGCTGAGGGACAACTTTTTGAAATGTTCATTCAGCATTCCAGTGTTTGAATTTAGAATTTTGCTTTTGATATTGTGTTGGGCATTGTTCTTGTAGTGCATTTTGTTTTGGTACAGAATACTGCCTTAAAAAAAAAGGATTGCTTTTGCCATTTTGCCATAAAAGGGTTTGAGCATTCTTCAGTCCTGCCATGTTCTACAAGGCCATGAAGCAGTTCAATAAAGAATTTTAAATCGGGAGCGAACTTGCATCTAAATCATGACAATTAAGTGAATCTATAAAGAGGCTATAACTATTTAGTTTTAAAATGCCTCCCCTGCCAGATTTTATTTGCTTGATTTTTTTAACCAGTCGTATAGTGGACTGCAGGTGATACTGTGGTCTCTTAATAACATGCAGTATTCATGGTGAAGTTTGGTCTGAAAATAAAAGAAAGTGGCCAACAAATATATGGAAACCCTGGCTTTGATTGTAGTTAAGCACCGTTTTGAAGGTTACGCAATTTGTAGAGGTGTGCTTTTTTAACAAGGCCGCACATTTCTGAGCTGAGTGGACCCTGTTGCTTCTAGAGTCAAAGGGGCATCAAACTGCATGGGCTAGTACTGAAAATCACTTTGTGAGAATGATATTAATCTAGCTACACTATGTGCATAGTTTTTGCAATTGAAGATGCAACTAGTGTGTGCTATGACTGTAAAGTGTTCTCACTCACTAAAAACTTCACTATACTGACCAAATGTTAAATTGGATCTGGCTGGTAGCACTGCTTAGTGTGCATCCACAGTACCACTCATTTAAATATAAGGATCTGTGAATGGCCATTATACAATGGCAAGAAAAAATCCTGGACTCTAATTGGTCAGTCTTGGGCTGGACCCATGATGTTAATCAGTACAACATCACGGGTCTAGTCTCAGCCTCACTGTGAACCTGAAGATGAGCTTGTGGATGATGAGCATGAGCCTATGCTATTTTTTTGCATCTGCTCTTAAGAAACAAAAATATTTTTCCACACTAATAAAAACATTCTTTGAAATTATTTTTTTATTTTATATATAACAATGAGCCATTGTATAATAGCAATATTGCCCTCCAGGGTGTGTGTCATTTGGGATAACGTCACGCCTCAGTTGTTGGGCCTTTTCGGCCTGCGGTCATCGTTGCCCAACCACCTGGGCGTAATGGCATCCAGCGACACACACCCTGTCGGGCAGTATTGCTTAATTATACAAGGGCAAGAAAAAATCCTGGACTCTGATTGGTCAGTCTTGGGCTGGACCCGTGATGTTAATCAGTACAACATCACGGGTCTAGTCTCAGCCTCACTGTGAACCTGCAGATGATTTTTTGGTTGAGCCTTTGATTGATTGTTTTATTGAGCCTTTGATTGATTGTTTCATCTTCTCTTAAGAAACAAAAATATTTTTCCACACAAAAACATCTTTAAAATGATTTTTTTATTCTGTATAACAACGAGCCATTGTATAATAGCAATAATGCCCTCCAGGGTGTGTGTCGTTTGAGGTAACGTCACGCCTCAGTCGTTGGACACACTCGGCCTGCAGCCTCGTGCCCAACCACCTGAGGCGTGACGCTATCCCAGCACGACACACATCCTGTCGGGCATTATTGCTTAATTGTTTGTCAGAATTGTGTGTTAGAACAAAAATGTTAGTCAAGTTAAAAAGCTCTGCTGGTACTGAGTAACTTCACTCAACTTAAAAACATGCCAGTGTAAAACCACATATTTCATGCTGTGTAAAACAGCTGGAGGTTGCTTGGAAAAAAGGCGTGAACTGCACGGACCATTAGACTTGGTTCTGCTTTCTTTTTAAGGCTTTCTGCCATTGTTAGTGTGTTTTAGTGTATTTTTTTTCATGAAATTTCATTGCCAAATGTTATCCTTCCCAATTTCTTCAGTTTTATTGAATGTTTCTTTTGACGTGGCTGACTTCCAGGTAACATTACATTCAGAGCACCATTCAGTGATGTGTTATTTTTGAAATAATTTACTTCAGAAATTTTTAATCCAGTAAATATTTACTTTTTCTTGTGTACTGACATGGTGTGTTTGCTAAGGTATTAACACTTTATGAAAAGATTTCCTGTATTTTTTATCTGCACATTTCATGTTTTGATTGACTATGTGAAGGTGGGTGAAAAAAATGCGCGAAACCGCATGACCTGCAGTCTGTGATATGTTGTTTTAAAATCGGTTTCTAATCTCAGTGGGTAAAAATATAATTTGTAATGGAAAGCAATGACTACTATTCTGTGTACCTCAAAGATTATTCAGACACTTGAGCTATTTTGCCTGCGTGTTTCATTTTACTACAATGTAACTACTTCCACTGCACCAGTCATCTTTTATTTTTATTTAAAAGCTAAAAATTACATGCACCCATTGTAGACATAATGGATTTTGCATGGCTCCTGGTTTTAGATGCTGTTCAATCAATTTGATCGTTTTGTGCCCGATTTTACTGTTTAAAACTGCATGTTGCAGGGTATGTATTGACCACTTCATGTGGTTGGCATGAAAAGCGTGAACCCGCGTGGACCTGCAGGCTTTTTAACTTGCTACTTGCAGAGAAAAAGATATGCAAAACACCATGCCTTTATTGTTTTCATGGTATTAAACCATTTTCTTCACAGTCTTAAATGTTTCTTTTAGTGACTGCAGTTTCCAGGGTAGTATTTAATGTGAGGTTTTAAACAGTACACTGCTTTTTGCCTACAACATTAATATAATTTTGTTGCCCATACCCCACTCCTCAGTGTGCAGTCTTGCTCACATTATGTTCATAAGGGGTAGAATAATTTTTCCCTGCCAGTAGGTCTCACAAACCTCTTGTTTGTAATGAAATGTGTCCCGCCACACTCCCCACACCCCTTAGTCATAATTAGAAAAGTTACATTTTAATTTTTCTGGTTGAAATTAAGTCATCAGATAAATTTAAATTAATAATAAGAATTTAATAACATGGCAGGTGCTGGATGTAGCACTGTAGTCTATGCCTGGCAGCTCAAGTCTTAATAATATTTTTCCTCTTAATTTTCTGTCTGATAGTTTTGGTGGGCAGGGGGCAGTGGTTCCCTAGGGGGCTGGATTTAGCTCCACTGGGAGTTGTGTGGTGAAAGGTGGAAGGGCTTCCTATTTTCTTCCCACATGAACTCTTGTGCAGATGCTCTGTACAAATCTAGTGCCCACAGCCTAAAGCACAGTTGTGGCGGGGTATACTGCAAGTTTACCCAATGTTTCTGGTGCCATATGATCCAGCTTCTGAGGAAGCCATTTCTGTGGTTGCCAGGATCTATAAACTAGGATCAAGTTACTACCCAACAGGGCAGTTGGTACTGGGGAATTCCCGACCGGACATGGGTGTTTTACTCACACTGTTGCTGGCAGATGGCTATATTGCCCCTGGACTGTCCATTAATTCCTCAATACCAACCACTATGGAGGGTGTGAAAATATGTTTTTGCAAACAAAAAACAATCTCCAACTGATAAAAAGATACACAAAAAAGTAACCCTGCTTAAAGGGAAGTGTCCACCTGCACGTTCTCCACACCATATTGTGTGGTCATCCAGCAATAGGTTTAGTACTGACAATAAAAATGTTACCTTGTGGCACCATTTAGCATTCTATCTCATTAAACCTGCTGTCCCTGCACTGGCATTTCAAGCTGAGCGCTGCTTGGGGTACTTCCAAGAACCTCCCATGGCTGACATACAAGCCGTGGATCAGCCACAGGAGAGTGCAGGCATTAGTGCTATAAGAGGAGCTTTTATAAGCAGCTGGACAGCCTGTTTCAGTGCTCCAAAGGGGAAACCAGGAAGCCCAAGTAGAGCTCATAAAGCTTCCCATATAGCATTACTGTATGCAGTGTCCTGCCGTTGATCCCCTGCTCATACGTCAGCCACGGGAGGTTCTGAGATTCATCCTGAATGGTGCTCAGCTTGAAATGCTGGGTATGGCAGGACCAACTAGACATAAAATTAAAATGCTGATTGGTGCCACAAGATAAAAGTTTTTATTGTCATTGCCAACCCTTAATGCTGGTTGCCCCGATACTATGGTGTGTAGAACATACAGGTGGACGTTTCCATAAATAAAAATGGTCTCAGAAATGCTGCAATCTGACTGGCTGTTAGGATTCCAACAGCCTTATGTTAATCCATGTTACACTATCATGTACCCATTGACAGACATGCCCCCCGCTCTGCACATTTCATGACGTTAGTAGGGGAGCAGCATGGTAGCGCACTACAATAGGGCATTTTGTATTCTTTTTTATTAATTTCAAGTTGTGATTGGCCACTGCTGAACAATCATGCTGCATGTAACTTTGTCTACTCTGGTCTCAATATGAAGTGTTTACATTCAGGAGTTCGGTGCATGATACTGTTATACAATTTTTTTTCATTGTCTATTATGTCACCATTTCAGTTTGTATCCACACCCCGCAAAACAATAACCACTGGAGCTGGTGAAGATCACCCATAAGGAGAGAATGAAGCTGTATCGCCAAATGATTAAGGATGACTCTGAAAGATATCAAGCATACCGCGACTATAACATGTATCTTGCATGACTTGCACAGCAGAACATGAAAGAAGAACAAAGGGAAAGATCAAGAATGTTAGGCCGGGAAAGGCAGAGAAGAAGAGAAAAACTTAAACTTAATCAGGATTAGAGTCCAACTGATGCCAAGAAAGCAAGCCCAAAATTGAGAAGACAGAAGGAGAAGATGAGGGAGTACTGGATAATGAAAAAAGAGAACAATGTCAGAGAATGACTGGGCAGCAGCATCATAGAGAAAGGAAAAAAGAAGCAATGCGAAGAAAGGCAAAGAGCCAAAGAAAGATGAAACAAGATTTATCAACCATCTTATGTCCTGGAGACCATGTGATGCAGGCAACCGGGTGCTAGCTCTCCTTACTAGCTCCAGCCACCCTCTCGCTTTATTTTGCTATTTTCTGTGTTTCCTGGTCTAAAATATTGCCTAAACACTAACTTGCAGCTGCCTGAAAAGGTGCTACATTGCCCCTGAAGCGCAAAATATGGATGGAGATCGAAATGAAGAAGGCATTGTCGAAGCGCACTCCACCCGCAACGCCTGAGAAAGACCCTAAGAAGCCTCAAGCCTCAGCTGCCACTGATATTGAGGAGAGCCCAACCGTGCCATCGGACACACAGCCACTCACACTGGCGAGTTTCTTGGCCGAGTTTAGGCCATTTAAGGAAGAACTGAAGTCTGTCACTTCGGAGCTCAAATCCATCTCATGTGCACTCGAAGATATCTCACGATGTACCACGGACACGGAGACCCGAGTTATATCACTGGAGAAACATATAGACTGACTGGATCCAGAAACTATGGCGAATAGGCAAAGAATTGCCAAACTAGAGCTCAAAATTGAAGATCTCGAGGGAAGGAGCTGAAGAAATAATGCTGTGCTCATTGGGCTACCAGAAACCCAAGAAGGCCTGAATCCTGTATTATTCATGCAGAAATTCGTTGAGAAGATCGCTGGACCTTCTCCCTTTGGGGCCAAATATGTGATTGAGAGAGCCCACCGCACATTAAGGCCAACACCCTGCAGGCTCCCCCCCCCCCGAGACCGATTATTTTCCTGTTTCTTAATTATTTGGAACGTCAACATTTTTTCCAAAGCCAGAGACCTTCAAGAGATTCATTCGGAAGGTTTAAAAGTACGTGTTGCACAAGATTTACCGGCTACAGTACGCCAACGCCGCACTGCCTTCCATCCTTTGGTTACCAGATTAATTGCTGTGGGGCTCCGCTTTCAGATGAGCTATCCTGCAAGATTGCAAGTCTTAACTGATGGCAAGTGGTATACCTACGAAGATCCCGAAATGGCTGGAGACAATCTGAAAGTCTCATCTCCCGATCTCTTCAGAGATACCTGAATTAGAGGATGAGAGGGTCCTGATGTTTTCCCTGGTGTTCTGGGCATGTATATGGCAAAGTTGTTATCTCTACATCTATCAAATTTCCCTTCTGGTCTGGTTTCCCTGCAGAATGCTTACTCATGCGTTTACAGAAAGATGATCTCATATGTTCACCCTCTGGGAGAAGTGTTCTATTAAAAGCAGGACTATGCTCCCTATTTTGGTTTCTTCGCCTGACTGTCACAGCTTAAAAGAATTAGCAGAATAGTTTACCCCCTTTAATCTAGTGATGGTGCGACTTAGATGCCTGGTTCTGCTTCTGTCCCCGGGAGAGCCTTGTCTTGTCGTGAATCCACCTTCTCGACAATACCAGAGAGATGTGGCCCTCAGAAAAACATAATACCACGGTTCGTGGAAGAGAAGAATGGTAGCAATATGCCGCACTGGCCACTAGAGGGAGTGCCAGGATTGATAGCCGGACTTAATTCGGGATGCTCTCCTGCTCGATTTGCGGGAGCAAGTGAGGAGAACGCTGTTTTCACCAGGGGCAGCTCAAGAATGTCCTTTAAGAATTTAGGGAGCCACATAGAGTACAAGGATACATCTGGACTTCAGTCAAATACATAGACTTCTCAACTTTAATGCTCGCTTAGTCATTGATATCTCATTTTCTCAGTTATATTTCTGGCTTATGTTCTCGGCCTAAATGGCAATTTGGGGCTCGCTTAGAGTTTTCTGTCTTTTTTAATTACGGGCAGTCACAGTGCCTTCTTTCAGTTCTCCTATTAAGGAGGTTATTCTTGAGCCCTTGATTTAATTTCCTTCACATTATATGTAGGGCAGAAAGATGCCATATTGTGAACCTTATTGATGTTTATTACTTAATATCGGGATATGAAGGGAATTCACAAGTGTAGGGTAGACAGCAACACCTAAGGTTATACCCTGCTATACTTAATAAGTATAATCTATATATTCTTATATGATTTAGTGTTGTGCTCTTCAAAATTCATGATGTAGTATCATATGTTGCTTTCTTACTGTTCAGCAATTACAGAGACAATTTAGGGTGGTTGGAGGGAAGGAGCTAAGAGGATGGTGAACTGCGGAACACTGTCCGCAGTAGTATGGGGGTTTGGAAGAGCTGGGTTAGCCTCCATTCATATACTGGTGGTATTAAAAGGCGGATTCAATCGGGGGATAGTATGAAATCAGAGGCTACATAAAGAGCACAGGGATGATGGGATTGGCAACACAGAAACATGGGAAGGTATGTGTAGGGCAACACTCTGGTTTAGACTGGATATAAAATTTATATTCTTTTCTATTAGGAAATATGGCTAACTTATTTAGGATGGCTACCTGGAATGTAAAGGGCCTCAGGCAGCAACTTAAACAATATAAAGTGCTAAAACACTTAGCCCTATTATCTATTGATATTGCATTTATACAAGAGTCGCATCTATTAAACTCTGAAGCTAGTCGAGTCAGAAGATTACAAATAGGGCAAGTTTTTGCTGCGGGGGGCTCTACTCAAAGTAGTGGAGTCCTAATATTGGTTTGCAAAAATATCCCTTTCTCACCTATACATATAATTGAGGATCCTCAGGGCAGATATATTTTTATCCACTGTACTTTATATAACATGGAGATCCTGCTGGGCTCGATCTATGGCCCCAATACAGATTCTCCAGATTTCTTCATGCAGTTAATTAATATATTAACCCCTTATGTATCTTTGCCTATAATTTTGGGGGGAGACATGAATGCTGTTTTTGATCCATCAGTAGATCGTTCCAGTGGGTTTCATGGGGGTTTCTCCCCAGCTCAACATGCATTTCGGGAACTTTTAGATAACCTTGGCTTATGTGACGTATGGCGTGTATTACACCCTTCAGAGAAAAATGTAACTTTTATCTCCCCTGTCCATAAGACTGCATCGAGAATTGATTACCTATTAATATCCCAAGTACTCCTGACAGGAGTCTTAAATGTTTCCATTCAGCCTGGTCCACCTTCTGACCACTCCCTGGTCACTTGTCACCTATCTTTAGTCTCCTCTATCAAAAAGACCCCACACTGGAAAATCAATAACCAATTGCTGAAGGAACCTGCAATAATTTCCGTGCTTAATAAACACATAGAACATTTCATTAAGGACCACGAAAAAACAACCTCTAAACCCGATATAATATGGTGCACTCTCAAGGCCTATATGAGAGGTATACTGATAAGTTTATCATCACAGAGAAAAAAAAGAAAAGATCAGGAACTTCATTCCCTACTTGGTCAGATAAGGGATATCAAAGCACATCTGACTTCTGATTCTCCCGAAGATGTTAGACAGAAACTGGCCAAGCTGAGAGATGAGTACGTGGAGATTATGAGGGAAAAAGCAGAGTTTGCTATACTGAGAACAAAATCAACATACATAGACCAGGGAGAAAAGGCAGGTCATTTATTAGCGTTAAGAATTAAGCAACTAGAATCTGCTAAATATATCCCTGCTATTCGATCCTCAATAGATGGTGCATTGACGACATCCCCACCTGAAATAGTATCTGAATTCCGGGAATACTGTGCCAATCTCTATGCCTCCATGCCTAACCCGCCTTCAGACCAGGAATTGGATTCCTACCTGGAGGCATCCCAACTGCCTTCCCTCTCAGAGATTAAACAGAGAGCACTTATAGTCCCTATAACTGCTACCGAAATTGCTAAAATTATTCTAATCCCTCCCTTCAGATAAGACTCCTGGGCCAGATGGCTTTTCCACAAACTTTTACAAGAAATTCCAGAAACCCTTAATTCCTCTGTTGCTGTCCCTATTCCAACTTATTTTATCTGGAGCATCAGTGGATAATACCTTGTTTGAGGCCTTAATAGTCCTTATCCCCAAGCAGGACCGAAATCCGGAGTTGACTACCAGTTATCGTCCAATATCCTTACTAAATCAGGATATTAAAATACTAACCAAACTAATAGCAGAGCGTAGCAATACAGTTTTACTGGACCTTATCGGCCCTGAACAAGTTGGCTTCATGCAGGGGAGTTCCTCGGTAGACCACCTCCGAACCCTGTCGTATGTTCTCTCGGCATCCATGGATGCCGACTTTCCAGCCGCCTTGGTCTCCCTGGATGCTGAGAAGGCATTTGACAGAGTGGATTGGAATTTTCTGTTCCAGGCCCTTAGGGCCTACAAATTTCCCACTGAATTTCAAACTTGGATAAAAGCTCTATATCAGGCCCCCTCGGCACGGGTAGTTGCAAACGGGGTGATTTCCAGTCTTTTCCTTTAAAATCAGGAACTAGACAGGGCTGCCCCCTTTCTCCCACACTATTTAACCTATACTTAGAACCCCGATCCGTAGATTGACAAATTGTGATCAGATCCAAGGGATACCCATTGCGTTTCAAGTAGTCAAGGTTTCGGCATATGCCGACGATATACTTTTACAATTGTCTCACCCAGAGACTTCGATTTCCCATTTGATATCACTCATCAAGAAATATAGTTCCTTGTCTAACTATAAGCTTAACATAGACAAGACTCTGGTTTTCCCTCTCAATCATAAGGTGAATAAGAAGTCCATTACTGATCTCGGTCTGACATGGAAGCACGATTCCTTAAAATATCTTGGTATGATACCGAGAAACCCAGCTCATCTTCAAAAACTTAATCTGGATCCTCTGGTAAGAACTATCTGTCAAGACTTGGACAGATGGTCCAAACTCCCTCTCTCATTATGGGGCAAAATCAATATAGTCAAGATGAATGTATTTCCTAGGCTCTTTTACCCCCTGCTGCTACTCAACATCTGGTTACCTCTCTCATGGTTCAATAACATTCATAGACTTATCACGGAATTTATCTGGGCTAATAAACACCCTCGATTAGCTTATGTGAAATTGGCAGCCCCTAAGGAGAGGGGAGGTTTACGTCTCCCTCATTTAACTTTTTACCACTGGGCTAGCCATGCTGTCAAATACCTCAGATGGCTGTCTCCTGCCAGTGCAGTTCTCGATTCTCCTTCTTCACCCCTCTGGCTCAGAACTGAACTATCCCTATTACAGAAATATGGCCTCAACTCGATCTCACTTTTGTATGTTAAGGCCAAGGCCCTACCTGTAAACATACTTCCCACTCTCATAGCTGTATCGGTGAAGAATCACACACAGTTATGTAGCTATATCAAATATGATCACATTCAGGACCCAGAGCAACCTGTTTGGGGAAACCCCAACTTCAAAATAGACAATAAAAATTTTTACCTAGTTGGATACCCTGTATGAAGGATCTACGTCTTTCATCATTTATTTCAGAAGGGAATACATGGCTTCCCTCTCTCGACATTTTATCCACCTTCAACTTGCCGACTAAATATAGTTTTAAAGTTTTCCAATTAAAACATCTAATCTCTAAGATTTTTGGTTCAATCCCCCCTATGCTCGACAAACCATCTTTTACCAGTGTAATAAATCCTGAGCATGGCTCTCTGCACTCAGTATCCAACTACTATAAAATGCTATATAACTGGGCATAACCAAATTGCTTTGCTCCCATAGCGTATTGGGAATCCGATTTCCCTGTTAGAAAGCTAGTTTGGACTGAACTATGGCGGAATTGCCATAAGTACATTACCCAGGATTGACTACACTTGACTCAATTTCATATACTGCACAATTTATACTATTCGCTGCAAAAATTATACAAATTTGACCTTCTCCCATTGTCTATATGTACGAGATGTAAAAAGGAAGAGGGCTCCCTATTTCACATTTTCTGGAGCTGCTCCAAAGTTATCCCACTCTGGAAAACCGTTCAGCACAAGGCTGACCCTTTACTGGGTTTGCAGGAATTATTCACTCCAGAAATCTGCCTGTCAGGTGACTACTCGACCATTCCAGTGTTAGTTAGAAGGTACCATATTGTCCTGATCTCTATGTCCATCAAAAAATTAGTGTTACGTCACTGGAAGGACGATGACATTATTTCATATATGGAATGGCTTAATGTATTCCTTACAAACCGTAGGACCGAGAAGACAATAGCTAGTCTCAATAATAGGCCCGAGAAATATGCAAAAATATGGGAACCTTTGCACACCTTATACTCTCTCTGATACTCTCACCTGCACATATAATATACTGTTGCCCAAGAAGATTCCATAATGTTTTCTGTGTTGCATAATGTGTGTGTGTGGGGGGGTGGTTTTAATGGGGGATTTGTTGGGGTGGGAATTTGGGGGGAGGAGGGGGAGCATTGGGAGGGAGGACGGATCCTTGTGATTATGAATGTTATACTTACTCTGTATGATACTCCTGGATCTGTTCTCATTATTGTAAAACTCAATAA
Organism: Neoceratodus forsteri; assembly: GCA_016271365.2. Taxonomy (NCBI): domain Eukaryota; kingdom Metazoa; phylum Chordata; order Ceratodontiformes; family Ceratodontidae; genus Neoceratodus; species Neoceratodus forsteri. Next base: position 896,049,585 of record CM057451.1, on the reverse strand, counting down.
ACTTTAAATGGAAAAAAAAACATCTTATGTCCTGACACACCAGTCTGCATAAATGTGCATGCATCTTGCACAGAAATGTATTTCCCAATTAAAGCCAAGATTGCCTTGTTGATTAAGAAATTAATTGAACGAGCCTCACTTCATAAGCAGGCTGCTTTAACTGATTTTGGGGTTATTACTCTGCATTCAAAGAAGAAGATGGACTATGTGTATGGTGCAGCCATCAATGGCATTTGTACCAAACTACATTCAAAGTCGAAGGATGTGAAATGCATCACTTGGTGTGTCGGCGCAATCTTGAACAAATATAATCTTTTACGTACAGGTCGTAACATTCTGCAGACAAATCATGTCAGTTTCCAGAGAACAATGAAAACCTGTGATCTTCCAAGAAAGAAGCGGTCGGACACAATTTCAGAAACACAGAAGACAAATGTTCAATTATTTTATCAGAGAGGAGACATGGCACATGAACTCCCAATTAAGAGACTTGTTAGCAAGAAGTTGTGTAAACCAAGACTTGTAATGAAATGTACTTTGAAGAATGCATTTCACCGTTACTCTTCTAGAAGTAACAGGAAAATTGGATTTAGCACATTTTGTCGCATGCGTCCAAAAAATTATAAAGGCCTTAACACATGAACAGTTTGATAGCTGCTTGTGTGAGTACTGTGAAAATATAGAACTGAAATTAAAGACTTTACAATTGTACCTCAAGGACACTGACTTTAGTATCAGAGACCGGTATGATGCCACAAACATGACACTCTGTCCAAAAGGAGATAATCCAAAACACAAATTAAGCTGCATTAATAGAGACTGCAGAGATTGCAGAGTACAACTGCTAACAGAGAAATTATCCTTGTTATTTCACAACAAAATGTCAGTAGCCATCACTTGGCAGGCTTGGGAGACTGTGAAGTGCAAAGAGAATGCAAAAGAGTTCCAGAGAAAGTCTATAGTCACCAAGATCTGTCCTGTAGATGAATTCATTTTCAAACTTGAATCAGATATGCATATGATGTCTAAGCATCTATTTGTGGCTAGCTGGCAGCACCAGCAGTATACACTGATTTCAAGTAATCTGACTGAAGATACCGTAGTATTGGTGCTGGATTTTGGTGAGAATTACACTTGTCGATTTCAGAGGGAGGTGCAGTCTGCATGCTGGTCACAGGCTCAGGTCACCATACACCCCATTGTATGTTGGTAACAGTGTCAGAGGTGTGGTACCATGTCATGGGCATCACTCATTTTTGTTTCGGATGATATCAGACATGACAGTCACACTGTACTCCACTTCATGACTGCTGCAGTTCAATTTCTTCAATCAAGAAACAATATCTAAAAAATTGTAAAGTTCAGCATTGGATGTACAGCACAATACAAATCTAAAAATCCCTTTTGCCAATGTCAGCTTCTCCACTAAAGATTTCGGATTCCTAATTGAAAACCACTACTTCAGCTCACACCACGGTAAAGGCCCATCTGATGGGGAGACAGCAGTGGTAAAAAGTGCAGTAACTCGCGCAGTAATTGGAGATCAAGTCATTGTCCGTTTTGCAGAAGAATTTTACGCATACTGCAGGAGAAATGTCACTGTGCCTGCAACTGACAACACAGAGGAATGCTGTCACTTTGAAAGGAAATTCTTTCTTGTGAAAGTAGGAGAAATTGAACTTAATCGCACTAGTCGTGACGTGAAGTGTCCAATGCCGGGTACTCATAAGATCCATGCAGTTAGACCTGTGGAAATCCATGCAGTTGGACCTGTTGAATGTCATGATCCAAGATGTTTTTGCAGTGCATGCCAGCAGAGTGAAGGGATGTGCGCCAACAGTGACTATATCACTCAATGGAACTGTTGGAAACTGAGTATGATACATTTGGTAAAAAAGACCAAAAATTTGGATATGATTGTGCAGCCAATACCAGATGAGACCACATCTGTATCATTGGCTGAAGGTGAGCATGGAGCTTTCAAACTGCATATATCAGTTAATGAAAAAACATGAAAACATTTTAGAAGGCAAGGCACTCATCCATTATTACAAAACCCCTGATTCTCAGCATCTATGCAGTGACAACTCAGACCATGATAGTCCATCTGAGGTGATCCTAGCAGACCTTTCTGATGAGCCTCGAACTGAAGATTCCAGCAAAATGGAAAGCAAAGATTTGGTCTACATTTTGAATGATTTAAATAACACAGCAAGTGATGGAATTGAGCCAGGTCTGGATAAGACAGATGCCAACCAGGCATTCAACAGTGAAGAACAAGATACAGTGCTCCAAATCACTGCCACTGGTAACATGAGTGAAGCTGGTGTGTCCCACGGAGATTCTGACAAACTGTTGCATAAATACAAAGACATCGAACGCACAAATAGTATTCTGGCTGATGTCAACAGGAAACTAAATTCAAAGGAAGAGGATCACACAACACATGAAGTGATCCAACCAGCAGATTCCACCACAGATGACACCCATTTCAGAGAGAAAGACACAGAGCAACGTGAACTGAAAGATGAAGATTTGGAGCAAGAGGACGCCATTATGAGGGATCAAAATACAGATTTGGGAACATGGGTTGCCGTGATGTTTCATGACAGATGGTATCCAGGTAAGCAGATAAACAGTAGGCCGTAATGACAGCATCAAATACTGTATTTTGTACATAATGTGCTTTCTGTCTCCTAACAGGCATTGTAGAGGATGAAGATGAGGACCAGTATCATGTTAATTTCATGGTTCCTGCCGACAGAAATGGAACAGTATTCCAATGGCCTTCTGTATCCGACAAAGGGTGGTATGCAAAACTATCTGTTGTCCAAAAACTGTACCCACCAGAGCCTTACAGTTCAAGGACCTTTGTGTTCAATAGTGTCCAGGTTGCAAAACTGAATGATTTCATGTGACTCTGATATGAAATGTCTGCATAGGCTTAAGAACTGACCATTAATTCATTGTGTAGTGGAAGTGTGGTTTGAAAATTGCTGTTGTTTCCAACTACTGTAAATCTGTATTGTTCAGTGACTCACAATCGGCCCTTGGGGGACATTCTGAGGACATGGGGTGGACTCAGGGACCCATATCTGCCCACCCAGGCAGTGGCAACATGCATTATGGGCACCTGGGTTCATCTCATGTACTGCATGGATGATCAGTCACGTCAAACGGGCCATAATCAGCCCTCAGGGGGCCAATCTGAGGACATGGGGTGGACTCAGGGACCCACGTCTGCCCACCCAGACAGTGGCAATAGGTGTTACAGGCACCTGGGTTCATCCCATGCACTGTATGGATGGAATCTATGTCATAATAGCAAACGCGAAATGGTGATCACTATTACGGCAAGTGTATATTGCTGAAAAGCAATTTGGCGATACATACATTCCGGCGACCAAACATCCATCAAATAGACTTAGTGTCTATGTGGGGGGGGGGGCTGTGCCCCCAGTGATCCCCTTCGCGGGGGCTCTACCCCTCTACTGAAGAATTCCTAACTCCAGGGGGATGCATGTCAAGGAGGGGGTGATACTCCGGAATTTAAAAAAAAAAACAGCAACCACAGCCAATGGCAAAAGTCCCCCCCCAGCCCCCAGCATCGAATGCAGTACCTGCTGCACCGCAGCTAGCCACCCTTACCACCAGACTGCATGGCTAGCTCGGCTGCAGCAGGCACACTACATGGCAATAATCCTCTTCCCTATTCCTCCCCTTCCCCTCGCTATCCTCCCTTTCTGGTTGCCCTTCCCTACCCTCATGGTAGCAGTGTGTCACTACCCTTGTGTGTCGTCCATGATAATAGCACTTAATATGAGTCACTGTTTTGATGGTCACCCATATTCAGTCGCTATTATCACAGGATACCGTGTGGATGCAGAGACAGGTCAAACTGGCCATAATCATCCCTCAGGAGGCCAGCCTGAGGACATGGGGTGGACTCAGGGACTCACATCTGCCCACCCAGGTAGTGGAAACAGGTGTTATGGACCCCTGGGTTCATCCCATATACTGCATGGATAATTAGTCAGGTCTATCAGGCCATAATCGGCCCTTAGGGGGCCAGTTTGAGGACATTGGGTGGACTCAGGGACTCATGTCAGCCCACCCAGGTGGTGGCAATAGGCATTATAGGCACTTGGGTTTATCCCATGCACTGCTCCATCAGGTTAAACAGGCCATAGTCAGCCCCTACAGGGCTAATCTGAGGACATGGGGTGGACTCAGAGACCCACGTCTGCCCACCTAGGTAGTGGCAACAGACAGTACAGGCACCTGGGTTCATCCCATGCACTGCATGGATGCTCAGTCAGGTCTAATGGGCTATAATCAGCCCTCAGGGGGCCAGTCTAAGCACATGGGGTGGATTCAGGGACCCACATCTGCCCACCCGTGTGGTGGCAACAGGCATTATGGGCACCTGGGTTCATCCCACGCACTGCATGGATACTCAGTCAGGTCTAACGGGTCATAATCGGCCCCCAGTTGACCAGTCTGAGGACATGGGGTGGACTCAGGGACCCATGTCTGCCCACCCAGGTAGTGGCAACAGGCGTTATGGGAACCTGGGTTCATCCCATGTGTGGCATGGATGCTCAGTCAAGTCAAACAGGCTATAATCAGCCCTCAGTGAGCCAGTCTGAGGACATGGGGTGGACTCAGGGACCCACGTCTGCCCACCCAGATGGTGGCAACAGGCGTTATGAGTGTGACAGGGTGGAAGAGGACCCTGTCTCATTGTTATGGAGAAAGTGTTTAATTGCAAGGATCAGTTCTATTCTATTCCTTTCCTGTCTCTTGCCTGTCTGGTTGCACAACCAAATTTTCTTGTGAGACCCAGGATTTGATCACTCCGACAGTCTCACAATTCTTTTCCTCTAACTGTCTCTCAGCCTTCCCTTGCTGTCTGTCTTTTTTCCTCCCTTGCATATCTGCTGATATAAAAATATATGCAAATCATTGTATGGAAATATAATTGATATTGGGATCCCTTTGTTTAGAAATTATATAGTGTTAATTTTTGAAATGTATATAATTATAGTTTGAGATGATTGCAAAAAACTATTGGAACCTTAAAAGGTTACCTGAGTGCAAGTTTTAAGTCTTTTGCAGAAGAGCTGTGAAAAAGGGGCCTCAGCTCAGGCACACTGTGTTCCTGCCAGCACCTGCCTGAAACATACAAGAACAGGATGCTTGTTAAGAATGGGGGTTGGAAGGACTTATAAGAGAGCTGAGCTGCAACTGCTTGAAAGAGAAAAAAGGGACACAGAGATTGATGGAAAACTCTGATGGATCTTTGTTTTATTTTGCCTTTGTAAATAGTTATACTGAACAAGTTTATTTTTTTATGTTGCTGCTAGTGTAAATAAATATTTTTGGTGAATTCTACAATTGCTCCTGGTTTTCCTATGCTTCCTGACCTGTGCCTCAATGACAATGGGCACCAGAGTTCTTCACATGCACTGCATGGATGCTGAGATGGGTCAAACGGGCCATAATTGGCCCTCAGGGGACCGGTCTGAGCACATGTGGTGGACTCAGGGACCGATGTCTGCCCATCCAGGTGGTGGCAACAGTTCTATGTGATAAAGGTGAGTCTGAAAGACTGCCTATCACAGAGAGTGAGCAAACTTGAGCCCATAGGAAAAGGGCGACAGATACTGTATCGACCGTTGCAAATAGCGACAGTCACTACAATACTTAACTAAACCACACAGAAATCTTTTTTTTTTTATGCGGGGGGCTGTGCCCCCCCGCAACCCCAAACTTAAATAACCAACTCCAAGGAGGGTGCAGACCACGGGGCAAGTTACTGGATTGTGAAGCAAAAAAAATTTCTGCCTGTAGCCAGACCCGAACCCGGGTCTGCTTGCATCACAAGCAGTAGTGTACACCACTACACCTTGCAAGCAGCTCGGTGGGAATCAGCTACAAAGCATACTATATCCTGCAGTAGTGAGTACAGCTCATTGCTGTACTCGCTATGCAGGATATAGTGATGTATTGCACCACTCACTCTCTTGTAGAGCGCTGTTATTGAGTCGCTGAAAAGTGCAGTGCTCAATAATCAGCACTTTACATGGGTGTTACCAGTGGGAACAGGTGTTCTGGGAACCTGAGTTCATCTCATATGCGGCATGGATGCTCAGTCAGGTCAAATATGCCATAATTGGCCCTCAGGGAGCCAGTCTGAGGACATGGGGTGGACTCAGGGACACACGTCTGCCCACCCAGGTGGTGGCAACAGGCATTATGGACACCTGAGTTCATCCCATGTGCTGCATGGATGTGCAGTCAGGTCTAACAGGCCATAATCAGCCCTCAGGAGGCCAGTCTGAGGACACGGGGTGGACTCAGGGACCCACGTCTGCCCACCCATTTATTTATTTATTTGAATTTTGATGACCGGGTGGGCCCACTGAGACAGACATGTCCCTTTTTCAAGGGCAACCCAGGGAATGGAGACATTCCATAAGTAGATGCACACATAGGTGATATGAGTCACATATATACAATATCTGGACAAGTTGTGTTAATAAAACAAATATAAATAGTATATAGGTATAACAGTAAGTACAATGAAGCACTGTATACAGCAGTTGGATGATAGACTCCCTAAAAGATCCGTCACAGTCCAACAGTGGATAATCCTTTGTAGGCTCAGAGACCCCAACACGGGAGTTAGGATTAACAAGCAGAGTATCAATTACAGCATATGCAATCAAGTAATACAAACATTTACATATGTACAAGTTAGAAAATGGAGAGAAGGGAGGAGGAGGAGAAGTAGGATGAACTAAGGGTGAAGATAGAGGGAGGGGCATGAGCACAGGAAGAGAGGGGGTATTGGGTGCAATTTCTGCTGCAAACTGGAGGGGGAAGAAGATTTCCTTGAAGCGACTCTTAAACAGGGGAAGAGATGTACAGGAAAGTATACTGCGTGGCAGTGCATTCCATTTTTGAGTTGCAGAGGGTGTGACGGACTGCTTGCCTTTGGCAAGGCAAGTTTTAGGTAGTCTTAGTAAATGTAGGTGGGAGTAGTTGAGGGTCCTGGTGAAGGATTTCTGGGTGAGCAGGCTGGACAGGATGGGTGGGGAAGGAAGGTGGGTGAGTTTAAAGATGGTGCAGACTACAGGGCTGTCCATTTTAGGCAAGTCTAGGGTCTTGAGTACGTCACAGTGATGGGCCCGAGCAGGTGCCATGGCAGCAAGGCGAGCGATTCTGCGATAGGTATGTTTAAGTTTGACCAGAATAGGGCTCCTGGCCTAGTGAATTATGGGCGCACCACAGAACAGGCCAGGAAGGAGGGTAGCTGAAGTGATAGTCTTCATTGCACTAGGAGTATGGTAGGGGGCTGAGTGATAGAGGAGGCCAAGTTTTTGGTTGACCGTTTTGATTATGTTATTTGCATGCATGTAGAAGGACAGATATCAAGTGTCATGCCTAAGTATCTGAAGGTACACACCCCTTCAAGGGAGCACCAAATGATGTATGGACAACCAGAGGAGGCTGGGAAGATAAGACAAGGGAGGTATTTTTATTTTTTATTTTATTTATTTAAATCTAGGATTACAAATACCTTTGAGCATTGAGCTCTTTTACAAAGGTTCCACATCAGCAGCATAATACAACAGTTAACAGAACAAAAAGTATGGTAAAACAGTATACAAAAAGAAAATCAACAGGTTTACAGACCAAAAGGGGTATGGTGAAATTAGTGTAAAAGAAAAGAAATCATAATGGATGCTCAAAGTGATAAAATAGAAAAACTTATGCTAAGTAGTTGCAGGCACAGGAATGCATACAGTAAATTGAAAATCAGTCAAAACAAGCTTTGACAGGTACTGGAAAAATCAAACAGTAATTTGGAATCAGCCAAACAGGCCTTGTCAGGATAGACAGAGGAGAAGGGGGAGCATAGGTAGAGGGGAGGATAGGTGGTATGGGGGGGTGGCAGAGGAGAGGGGTAGACAGAAACAGTGCTAAGGAGATATGACAGTAGTCGAGTGCTAAGGTTGCCGGTTGCCAGAGGGGGTTAAGGTAAACAGACACAGCTGCAAGTTGCAGAGAGTAGTCACTGAAGCTTGGATTTGAAAGGGCCAGGTTTGGATTCAGAGGAGGTGTCACTGTTGAGAGCATTCATCCAGAAAGGGGCTCTGTAGGCAAACGATCTTTGTCCTTAGGAGGTACAGCAGCGAGGGACCTGAAGGAGCTGAGATTCAGAGCCACAGGTACGGTGGGGATTAAGAGGGGGGCTTAGAAGATCTTGAACTCCAGGTGGCAGGAGACCTAGGGTTATTTTCTTGGCCAACAGGTATGTTTGATATTTGATGCGATCTTTAAGCTGTAGCCTACCAGTTTGGGCATAGAAATCGCATATGTGGGTGAGACGGTGGGCTCCTGAGATGAGACGACATGCCTTATTTAGAGCAGTGGAAATGCGCCAAAGGGCAGTATCAGTGGCAGATCCATAGATGATCAATCCATAGTTTACAATGGAGGTAACAGAGCTCTGTACTGCCAACCTTATGGCTTCAGGGGTCAGGGAGTGCCTGCGTCTGTAGAGGAGATCAATGCGAGTATTGACTGCTTTGGCAACGTTATTGATATGCACCCCATAAGATAAGTTTCTGTCGATGGTGACACCAAGTTACTTAAAGTATTGTACCTGTTCAACAGCGGTACCAAGTAGTGGCATCACCACGCTGATTTTGGGGAGGCTACAGCCCCCCCAATCGAAGTTAAAGCCCCCCCAATCATTGAAGGGCAAACCTACCTGAATTAATGGGGCATTGTATTGTGGCTATTCCTTCCTTCCACACCGTGTCTGCTAATCTGAACTAGCAGCAGCTGAGCAGCAGCATGAGCCTCAGCCGACTCTCCGATTTTTTATTTTTACCTCAGTCTTTCTGAACTGCATGCAGATCGCCAATCTGATTCTGCAGCATGCAGTTCAGAACTTCAGACTGAGGTAAATAAATGATAACACTCTCTGTACAGTACAGTTCAATCATGGTCGAAAAGAAGAACGCGCCGGTAGCCCCTGCTGACCCGACTCTCCGTCTCCTCCGATTTTACCTCAGTGAGTTCTGAACTGCATCACCGATCTAATTCTGCAGCATGCAGTTCAGAACTGGTAAATGTTGTACACTGTGTGCCACTATGCCCTACTAGCCATTGCCAAGAAGAATGCGCCCATAGCCCTACTAGCCCCGCTGATGGCACTGACCCTTCCATCCACCAGCCGATCATCCAGCAGGTCTCTGGGAAAGCCGCTGATCCGCCCGCCCGAAGGAAGTCTCGGTCAGGAACAAGCAGCTGACGCGCCTCATTCCACTGAGAAGGACCATCGGTGTTGTGACTGTGAGTATTGCCCAGACACTGCAGACAGCGCTTTCTTGTGTTTGGGGATGGGGGGGCACACTGGGGTCTCCGGGATAGGAGCGGGGCACTGTGTGGGGACAGGACGGAGTACTGTTGTGTCTAGGAGGAGGACTGAGGAGTGGGACAGGAGGTCAGCCAACTTTGGACGAAATGTAACCACTAACCTCAGCTACTCCATTAGCAAGCAACACTGCTTCATGCAGTGAGTATACATGGGTAAGGGAAGCGACAACAGCCACAGCGGCAGTGAGTGACAGGAGCAGGACCGACCACTGACACTGAACACTGCCACGGACAGAATGGATACAGGGTTTGGAAGTTTATAAGTGATTATATGTCCCTGAACTCAGTGAGATCAGGGACATATAATCATTTATAAACTTCCACTCACTCTCAGTCACTGGGGTCGGCCATGTGCGGATTCGGGGAAGGCATGGGACGGGTGGGTTACAATGGACACGGGGGGGAGAGTGAGACACAGGAGGCTCCTGTGGTCAGGAGGGATGGATTCAGGACAGTACACAGGGGGATTTTATTTGACTCAGACAGCAGCCTGCCCTCACCCTGCACTCAGCAGCAGCACTTCGTGGTGGAGGAGGAGGCTCCTGGCTTGCATGTCACGCTGAGCAATAAGCCAAGGACTGGAGTCATCGGGGCGAGTTGTCTCTGGTGTGTGTGTGTGGGCGGGAGCAGCGCCAGCAGATCTGATCATGATTGGGAGATAATGAAATGGCGTCAGTTGTTGGAGGATGGGGGGATGATAGACAGAAGGAGGCGAGCAGGGAGGGTTCATTCTTGTATTCTGTGACTGGCGTCCGCCTCATACTCTGCTTATCAACAGCACAGCAGCTTGCTTGCACAGTGAGCCAATCAGTGGACAAACACATGGCGTGCTTCTCCAACACACACGTGGTACACACTAGTAGTCCCATTGTGTGCAGTAAGAAAAACTAGTGACGCAGTTGTAGTTGATAGCGAGCAACAGAGCAGAGACAGGCACTATTTGGGAGATTCAAATCGGAATTCAATTTCAATCTATACTTCTAGAAAGTTATTATCAAACATTGAAGACTCAGTTCACTTGTTGGGCTAAGAGGCTTGAGAGCTAAATAAGAGTGTAGTGTTTATTTTTTTTACATTTTTTTCTCTGAATGTAATACAAGGGGGGTTGTGTTTGTGTGTAAATTGAAAAGCTCAGACACAGACAACCTGCTGTGAGTGCTGCCATACAGCAGCATTACTAACTACTGCATATATGTTTATTTTTTTTCTTACTTGCAACTTATTTTCACATTTACTATTTTGCTGAGTAAATTGAGTACTTTGGTGGTTTATGTTTTTAGGCTTTCAAATTTAGAATAAAAGTAGTAGAACTTTTCTTTTCCTAAATTGCCTTATACCCTGACCCATGCCTCGGGTTTGTATTGTGGCAAGCTTAACATCACAAGCAAGGAGTTAGCCAGTTCAATTTCAGACACTTTTTTTTATGAACAAGGGAAACCGTCTGTTTTATAAAAAAAACAGATCTAGTAGCATACTCATTTTGCTTTGCATACTGTGAGCCCTGTGTGCTAGGCTCTGTCTATTGTATTAAATAGCAGTTTTCCAGCAGGTGTTTAATACTCATTACTTTGCATACTGTGAGCCCTGTGTGTTAGGCTCCGTCTATTGTATTAAATAGCAGTTTTCCAGTAGGTGTTTAATATTCATTACTTTGCATACTGTGAGCCCTGTGTGTGTTACGCTCCGTCTATTGTATTACATAGCAGTTTTCCAGTAGGTGTTTAATACTCATTACTTCGCATACTGTGAGCCCTGTGTGTGTTAGGCTCCGTCTATTGTATTACATAGCAGTTTTCCAGGAGGTGTTTAATACTCATTACTTCGCAAAAAGTTTGCATACTGTGAGCCCTGCGTGTTAGGCTCTGTCTATTGTATTAAATAGCAGTTTTCCAGTCGGTTACTCATTACTTTGCATACTGTGAGCCCTGTGTGTTAGACTAAGTCTGTCAATAAACATTTCATCCCTGTGTGCCAGACCCAATAAAAGGGCATTTTTCTTATAATTTACTTTTTAGTTAGTTCTTGTCACACACTCATCAGCCTTTTTAAAAATGAGTATCTGTGACTTCTTCCATCCAAAATCAAAAAATCAGAATAAAGAAAGTAACTTTCCGGACCCCAGTGATGCTCAACAGCTGCAACCAGAGCAGCCATTAAGAAATGAAGTGGAAGTTCCGGTACCAGAAGATGTAGCAAACACATCATCATCTCCCGGAACATCTCGTGATGCACTTGAATCAGTAGCAAGATTTATGTCTGCTGCTACTGTTGTACCCAATGATCTGGGTACCAAAGAAGCTGGTCCTATGCAGCCAAAGCTGTCTAGTTTTCCACAAAGGGATTTTGGAAAGCAGAAGAGTTCATTTTCAAGCAGCTGGTATGCATCATTTAAATGGCTTGAATATAGTGCAAGCAATGATGTCATATTTTGCTTTGCCTGCAGAATGTTTTCAAGTTGCACTGGTCAAGCGGACACTGCTTTCACGTCCAGAGGGTTTAACAACTGGATGAAGGCAATAGAGAAGATGAGAGAACACCAACAAACAACACATACAGGAGCAATGGAGGCCTGGTTTACTTATGTGAAATCTAAAGAACGAGGCAATATTATACAGCTAATGGATTCAGCAATGATTGCAGATATTAAAAAGCGCAGAGAGTACCTGAGAAGTATAGTTGAGATTGTTTTGTTGTTTGGCAGACAGGGAACTGCCTTTCGAGGCCATAGGGAGTGTGAAGGGAGCTCAAACAGGGGTAACTTTTTAGAGACTTTTGACCTTCTAAAAACTTTGATCCTGAATTGCAAAATTTGTAGATTCACATGCCAGGAAATGCCACCTATCTCTCACCTCTCAGTCAAAATCAGATGATAGAATGTTGTGCAAAATTAATAAGAGAGAAAAATTTAAATGAGGTAAAAGAAGCAAAGTATTTTGCAATACTTGCTGATGAATCTAGAGATGTTGCTTGCAGAGAACAAATGAGTATTTGCCTTCATTATGTTCACCATGGTTCCCCTGTAGAGAAATTTTTGTGCTTCCATCAAGTAACAGCATTAGATGCCCAAAGTCTGACAAATGAACTGTGTTCAAAGTTGACTAACTGGAATTCCATGAGAATTCAGTGACTTAGTGAGCTCAAACTTATGACGGTGCATCTGTTATGAGCGTCAACTTAAATGGAGTCCAGGAACTATTTCGTCATAAGCATCCATATGCTATATATGTTCATTGCTATGCATATTCTGAATTTGGTCCTTGTAGATGCCTGTTCATCACTTCTTCCTGTAAGGAAATTCTTTTGACATGCTTCAAAGAGATACACAGGTTCTTTTCCAAATCTGTCCTGACTCACCAGGGGTTCTTAAATGTTCAAAAGGAGCTTGGGTTGACTAGAATTCTTAAGATACCGGAGTTAAGTTCTACCAGGTGGGCTTGTCAAAAGTGAGCAACAAAGGCAGTAATAGAAACTTATCCAGCTCTTCTAAAATATCTTTCAGAATGTGAAGAAGGAGAAACTGCAAAGGCCAGAGGACTCCACAGCAAGCTTCTAGAATTCAACAATATCTTTCTCCTTAAAATGTTTGACAAACTACTGTCAGTGGCTGATGGAACAAATAACTTACTTCAGACTCAGGCTTTGGACTTCGGATGTGCAGTGACTGCTGTATCTGCGATGAGAGACACAATTGCACAATTTCATACTGAAGAGAGATTTCTAGTTCTCTACAGGGAAGCTGAAAATATGGCAGAAAAATATGGGACACAGACACCTGAAAACACTCCGGGTTCACAGAGGCAAAGGAAGCTACCTCATACTTGGGAGCACTTTGTTCCAACTTCATGAACTGGAACTGAACAAAGTGCATCAGCATCGCATGAAACAAGAACTGCTGTGCATTTGAGAATCACTGTTTTTTACCCTGTGATTGACAAAATGATTGGAGAGATTGACAGAAGGTTTTCCAAGCATAACCAAACACTGATGGTTGCTATCAATGCTCTCAGACCACAGTCTAACACATTCTTGGACCAGGACAAACTGAGGCCACTTGGAGAGATGTATGACTGTCCAGTTCTGGAAGAGGAACTGGTAGTAGCAAGAAACTTCATTTGTCGGCTGACAGAAAATGAATGTCCACACGATATGACCAATCTTTATAATGTACTTCCAGAAATCATGTATTTGAAGCTGCATAAATCACTGCAGATTGCTTTAACAATCCCAGTTACCACATGTGTGTGTGAGCACTCCTTTAGTTCCATGAGTCGCATTAAGACATATCTGAGAAACAAGACGGAAAATGACAGATTGAGTTCACTTGGAATTCTCAACATTCAGACCGAAGAAAGCAGACAACTTGACACTGATGATGTGATTGATGAATCTGCATCCATGACAAACAGAAAGGTTGAGCTACTTCTCCCAAAATCAGCATGATAATAAAATAGTAAAACCTGTATGACACTGATATCCAGCAGATCTGCTGGGATAATGGTGTGTCTGGCTGTTCTGGTCTCTCATTTGCTCTGGGGTCCTCCTGCAACCTTCCCAGCAGATCTGCTGGGATAATGGTTGGTGTGTCTGGCTGTTCTGGTCTCTCATTTTCTCTGGGGTCCTCCTAAACCTTCCCAGCAGATCTGCTGGGATAATGGTTGTGTGTCTGGCTGTTCTGGTCTCTCATTTGCTCTGGGGTCCTCCTGAACCTTCCCAGCAGATCTGCTGGGATAATGGTTGGTGTGTCTGGCTGTTCTGGTCTCTCATTTGCTCTGGGGTCCTCCTGCAACCTTCCCAGCAGATCTGCTGGGATAATGGTTGGTGTGTCTGGCTGTTCTGGTCTCTCATTCACTCTGAGGTCCTCCTGCAACCTTCCCAGCAGACCTGCTGGGATAATGGTTGGAGTGTCTGGCTGTTCTGGTCTCTCATTCACTCTGGGGTCCTCCTGCAACCTTTCCAGCATATCTGCTGGGATAATGGTTGGTGTGTCTGGCTGTTCTGGTCTCTCATTTGCTCTGGGGTCCTCATGCAACCTTCCCAGCAGATCTGCTGGGATAATGGTTGGTGTGTCTAGCTGTTCTGGTCTCTCATTTGCTCTGGGGTCCTCCTGCAACTTTCCCAGCAGATCTGCTGGGATAATGGTTGGTGTGTCTGGCTGTTCTAGTCTCTCATTTGCTCTGGGGTCCTCCTGCAACCTTCCCAGCAGATCTGCTGGGATAATGGTTGGTGTGTCTAGCTGTTCTGGTCTCTCATTTGCTCTGGGGTCCTCCTGCAACCTGTCCTTGGTGGACCAGTAACCACATTTTTCCACATGTACCTTATTAAATATATGGCTGATAACTAGGCTTCTCTAACATATTTTTCACCACTAAAATGCAGGAAAAGCCACTGTTTGAAGGTAAAATTTCAAACTTTTCCAGGGGGGGGCATGTCCCCGGACCCCACTAGCTTTGTTAGGATTTTGACTAACGGGCATTAGCCCCCCCAATTTTGTACCCCTGGTGACACCCCTGGTACCAAGGCAGTTAGAGATAGTCAGAGGATGTTGCCTGTGTTTATTGTGGGAGCTGCTGAAGAGCATAAGCTTAGTTTTTTAATAGTTTAGTACCAACTTGTGATCACTGAACCATTTCTCTACTGATGCAAATCCGAGCTGAAGCTGTCTTTCAAGGAGCATGGGGTTTGTGTGACTTGTGTAAATAACAGCATCATCCACGTATAGTAGGATTTGTTCATAGCAGGATCTTGGGAGATTAAGAAGAGACTAAATAGGAGAGGGCCCAGGATGGACCCTTGTGGGACACCAGAGTGAACTGGTTTAGAGTCAGAGAGGACATCGACAATTTTGACTTGAGTGCGGCTTTCCAGATAGCTTTTAAACCAGGCATTGGAGTCAGTGGAAAGTCCAGCATTACTTAGAAGTTCCAGTAGTAGGGGGTGATATACCGTGTCTAATGCTTTCATCAGGTCAATAAATGCGGCCCCAACTATCTGTCCATGGTCCAGAGTTTGTGAATAAAACCGATGAATTCCATGAGGACTGAGGAGGTGCTATGTCCTTTTCTGAATCCATGTTGTTGAGTAAATTGGATCTTATGTTTATCAAGATAATCTGTAAGCTGGTCAGTTACAATGCGTTCAAGTGCCTTGGACAGAGGCGGAAGTATGGACATGGGCAGGTAGTTCACGTGAAGAGACCTGTCACCACTTTTGTGAACCGGTGTTACCGCGGCTGATTTCCATCTTTTGGGGAACCGGGCAAGGGTAAGTGAGAGGTTAAAAATCCTGGTAAGAGGCACTAGTACTTCCTCAAGTGTGAGGAACAACAGTTTAAGGTTGAGGGAATCCCCGCTGTGTCTAGATTTACCAACTGCCTTACGAATGTGTTTACGGGCTTCCTGCAGTGAGATGACTTTAAAGTTGAATGGCGGGTGACTAGTAGGTGGGGGAGGGTTTCTGGGGTAGGCGGGGTGACATCTGCATCAAAAAGGTCCGGTGGAAGAATACTACTGAGGTCCGTGAATGCGTTATTGAAAGTATTGGCAATAGTTACAGGGTCCAGAGTTGTAGTCCCATCTATGTCAAGTAAGGTAGTTGACGTTTTTGGGGTTTTTCCATGTAATTTCTTTAATATTATCCCAGAAAGCTTTTCCTTTACCCCAGGTATCAGTAAGCACTTCCTTACAGTAATTCATTTTTTCTAGATGGATGGACCTTGTACAGTCATCTTGCGCTCTTTTGTAGTTCTGGATGTCAGACAGAGTGCCAATGGCTTGGGCACGGTGCCAGAGGTGGTCCCTTATTTTCATACATGCTAGGAGTTCTGGAGTGAGCCAGGGGCTGCAAGGGCCTTTGATTTGTGCTTTTTTAGAGGTGCATAAGAGGCAGGCCGCATTAAAGGTGTTGATAACCAGTGGTTCATTTACAAAGGTTCCACGTCAGTAGTACAAAACAGTGACAAATAACAGTTAATACAAGGTACAGTGAATTACAAGATATAAAGAGCAAGGTTGATTGGTCAAGTTAGTTACCAGACTTGAGAGGTGTTTTAGCTGATAAAGGATGTAGCATTGATATGGGGGAAATAAAGAGGGTACAAGATGTAGTGTGGATATAGGTGGAAATAAAGAGGGTATGGAGTTAAATGGATAGAAAACAGGGAAGCGGTCTGGAAGGTAGACCTTGTCATAGAGTACAAGTGTCAGAGGTAAGTGCAGTTACGAAGTGAGGCATCCTGGAGCGGACTGATGGTGGCAATGGAGAGTTGTTTAAGCAGGTTTGGCAAAGTGGGAGCAGAGGTCGGAGGTGACAGGGACGTGGTGGAGGTATAGCAGCAGTAGGGGAGTGAGGTATGGCAAAGTAACAATAGTAGGTGGTCTAAATAGAGGGGAGCAGGACGTAGTAGGAGTGGCGAGGGGAAAAGGATGAGAGAGGGTGGGGAGAGGTTGAGTGGGTGGACAAAGCAATGGTATGTGGAATAGTTTGAGGGTGGTAGGAAGTAGTAGGAGAGGCGAGGTGAAAAGGATGAGAAAGAGCGGGGCGAGGTTGAGGTTAAGAGGGTAGACGGGGGTGTGTGACTGGAGGACAGAGTGTAAGGACACTCAGAGGGTGGCTAGTCAGTGCAGTCACAGTGACTGAGACTCCTAAGGTGGTGCTGAAGATTGCATTTATAGGGGCCAAGCCTAGACTCGGACATGATCTCAGGAGGTAGTCAGTTCATTAGGGTGGGTCCCCTAGTGAAAAAGGCACGCTGGGCTTGGGTTGTGCAACAGAAAGGGATCTGGAAGGAGAATTTGTCAGAATTGTGGGTGGAACGTGTGGCTGTTGTTGGTGATAGGAGGCCACGCGTGCAAGGAGGAGTTAGGCCAAGAATGACTTTCTTCACTAGGAGGCATATTTGGTAAGCTATCCTGCCTTGGAGGTGCAGCCAGCTTGACTGCTTGTACAGCTCACAGGTGTGGATTCTTTTACCAACACCAGTCACAAGGCGATTGCACTTATTCAGGGCTGTCCTGACTCTACTTAATGTGGTGTCCGTGGCCACGCCATAGATGAGTGGACCATAGTCAATTAACGATATGACTGAGCTGTTTACCGTAACATGCATTGCCTCTTGAGTAAGACAATTTCGATGGCGATTGAGGGTACCTATTCTGGAGTTAATAGCTCCAGAGATTGCCTTCACATGGGTAGTGTAGGAGAGCGGGCTGTCCAGAGTAATACCAAGGTATTTAAACTCTTGGACTTGATCCAGTTGGAGGCGTTGCTTGTTTAAGATGTGTAAGGCAGCCATTTTGTGTTTGCTGTGGGTGTTGGCAAACAGCATGGCCTTTGTCTTTTTGTAGTTCATCAACAGTTTGTGTTGATTGAATCACCTTTCAACTGCATTAAGGCTGGATTGTAGGTCAGAGGATAGTTGGGTAGGGCTGTGATGATTGGAGAAAAGAACGGCATCATCCGCATAGAGGATCAAACTGGCACCACATGCTGCAGGGAGATCATTTAAAAAAAGGCTAAAAAGCAACGGACCAAGGATGGATCCTTGTGGGATCCCTGAGTGTACTGGAAGGCAGTCAGAGAGAATATCTCCAATTTTAACCCGTTGGATCCTGCCCATCAGGTAACTTTAAAACCAACTGGTGACATCAGCGGATAGCCCTAGGGCAGAGAGTGAATGTAGGAGTAGATGGTGATTAACGGTGTCAAATACCTTAGTTAAATCCACAAACACTGCACCAAGTAGTTTGCTGGAGTTGAGGGCCTTATGAATGCGAGTTGTAAAGTCAAGCAGGGCAGTGGACATACTATGTCCCTTCCTGAAGTCATGCTGTTGTTTACACTGGATGTTGTACTTACCTAGGTGCTCGGTCAATTGGTCAGCTACTATTCACTCCAAAGCTTTAGATAGTGGGAGAAGAATTGATATGGGTCGGAAATTGGAGAGCTGGGTACGGTCTCCGCTTTTATGCACAGGCGTAACAGTGGCAGATTTCCAAGCCCTGGAGAACTGCCTGAGGGTGAGTGAGAGGTTTATGAGATTGGTGAGAGGGTGTAGGACAGTTTCCAGTGCAAGTCGGAGAAGTTTTAAGTCAAGGGTGTCACTACTTGTTCTGGCTTTACCAAGCACCTTCCCTAGGTATCTACGAGCTTCATGCGGGAGTATCTTTCTGAAGTAGAAGGGGGGGGACTGGGGAGGAGTGGTAGTATTTATGTCACTAGTGGTGGGGGGGGAGCTATCTAGAAAATCAGGAGGGAATATTCCACTGAAATCAGTAAATGCAATATTAAAGGAGTCAGCAATCAACTTACGATCTTGGGCGAGTGAGCCGTTGTCCTCTATCATTGTGGGTGGGGATTTGTTGGTTTTCCCGTTAGTTTTTTATGTTTTCCCAAAATTGTTTGCTATTACCCCAGCTGTCTGTTAGTGTGCCTTTATAGTACACCTGCTTAGATCTCCGCACTACTTAGGTGCATTGGTTTCTGGCAGCCTTGTATATCTGCATATCGGTGTGGTGTTCAGATGCCATTGCTGCATGCCACAGATTGTCCCTATTTTTCATCATAGTTAATAGGGCAGGGGTGATACAAGCATTAGATATGCCCTTAGGCTTTATATTCCTAAGGGGGGCAAACTGGTTGCATACTCAGTTGAAATGGCTGGTAAAAAAGTTTAGCGCAGTATCAGTACAGGTCATGTAGTTAAGGGAGGACCAATCAATTGCCAAGAATGCATTTAAAAAATCTGTGAGTTTCCCTTTTTTAAGTATACGTTAGTAGGTAAACTTGGTTTTTGGTTTGAGCACTTTATTGGACCACTGACTGAGTACTGGGGAGTGATCACTTAATGCGTCGGACAGGACATGCACATTAAAAATTCTACTGGCGTGAGTGGTGAGAAGCCAGTCCAGTAAGGAGCTGAAGCCAGTTCTGTAGTTTATTCATGTAGGAGAGGTAACCATTTGGGAGATGTCAATTGATGTCAGAGCATCTTCGAGTGGGTCAGCTTCTGAAGCAATCCAGTTAATGTTGAAATCCCCCATCATTATTGTCTCAGTGCGATGCGAGAGTTTTTCAATGTAGTCAGTAATCATTTTAATGCCAGAGACCTGATCCCACAGTGGAATATAGATGGATATGATTGTAAGGGATTCCCTTTGGTGACCAAGGATAATTTTCACTGCAAGCATTTGGGACGAGTTGGTTAGAGGTGCTATTGGAAGGACATGGCTCGTGAGGGATTCTGATACATAAATGGCACAGCCACCTCCTTGCTTTCCTATACAATGAAGTCTGAAGATGGTGTAGCCAGGGATAGCAACAGAGTTGTCTGGCACCTTGGGTGATAGCCAAGTTTCATTGAGCGCCAAGATATCCGGTTTATTTATGGAAACCCAGACTTGGAGCTGGTCAAGTCTGGGCAGGAGGCTCCTGATATTGATTGATGCTAACGTGAGCGAGTTCAGGGAGCTACATGAGTGAGAGGGTCCTGCTTGGGGACCTGGGTTGGGGTGGATATTTCCTGAGAGAAGTAATAAAAACAGAATAATCCTAGGTAGGTATCAAGCAAGGAGTTTGTTTTGTTTTAGTCGCAGTTTTACCAGGAAGTCTGTTGCTGATAGGGGATAGGAATAGTAGGAGACTGTGGTACTCCAGGGGGCAAGATCGGGTACACACACATATGGGGGTCACAGTGGGCAATCCAACTAGAGTAAAAGTCAGAGCACAGTGAGCTTGATGTCTCTGACATCTATGTTGCATGCAGGCAGTGGCGATGGGGGTGCCATTTTTAGGAGTGATGCAAAAATAAGACAGATCAGCAAGGGTAGCATTGTAAATAGGAACATTTTAGCAACAGCAAGTGTCAGTGGCAGATAATGGGAGAGTGGAAGTATTTTATAGGAGCGTAGACTGTGAAGCTTCTCCAGGAGTGCCAATGGTATAGGGTCCAGGCAGGAAGATTATGATAACCTGGTGATGTTGCTTTAAAGTGGGGTAAACCAGAAGGATGAAAGTCAGAGGAGTGGCTAAGTAGGTGATGCCTTGTTGGGGAGGAGTGGTATTTAATAGCGGCCGGGGCTGGGGTGGGCGGCAAGAAGAAATAAGCCTGAAGACAGCAGTTTCAGGAGAAGCTTAAGCTCTGCACTTTGAAAAAAGTCCTTTCAAACTACGTGCGCCACAGATACAGGGAAATGCCTGCACTGAAAGTTGCACCAATCAGTGGAAAGCAGGGTAAAAGCTGCAACCAATAGAGGTGTCTCACTCCGCTGCAGGCAGTCTGTGGTCTTTTGGAAAACAAGCGAGAGGCTGCGTACCTGGTTCTGTATGGAGCTTCACCAGCAGGCTTCCTTGCCGGCTTCTAGGTGGAGTGCCTGCAGGTCTGTGACCTAAGGAAGAAACTCAGGGAGGGGGGATTACTTAGAGAAAGCTTGGGGGGAGAGTGAGGGCTGGACTACGAATTGACAATAACACTGGGCGTGCACTGCAAGATCTGGGGGGGGGGGAGTTGGAGAAATCAAACAAGAAGGTTTCAGGGCACCACAGGTTATGGCGCCAGTCTATTCATAAGTCTAAAGAGCTTTGTTTTACAATCATGAAGGGATGTAAGACAGATGCATTAATTAACTTAACTGAATTGTAGGCAGGGGAGCCAAGGAGAGGTGTTCGGAGCGAGGGGAAGAAAATTATACATGTGAGGGTAGCACACTACAGAGCTTGAAAAACAAGGATTTACTCTAGCGGGCCAGGGTTAGGGACAAGTGGGCAGGTTTACAGAAAGAAGCAGTGTACCGGGAGCACAGGAAAGAGTTAAGCAGTGACAAGGAAAGATAAGGCAGCAAAGTAACACAGAAAGTCCAATTTAACACATTTCCAGACTGGATGAAACAGTTCTAGATAATTCAAATGCTGAAAGTAGCTGGCATAGGTAGCTTAAATTCAACTATGCAGATTTTAAACAAGATGACTGTATCAGATTTATTTAAATTCAGCTATGCACGTTTGAAACAAAATGACTGTATAGGATTTACTTGAATTCAGCAAAGCAGATTTAAAGAATGACTGCATAAGATGTATTTAATTTCAGCTAGGCAGATTTGAGGCAAAATGACTGTATCAGATGTACTTAAACTCAGCTATGCAGAGTTAAACATAGTGGCTGTATAAGATGTACAGCAATGCTTTCATAAATTGACTGTTGTTAGGTATGTGCTACTGAGAAATAAGTCTGTCGGGAGCATAAGCCTGAAGAGAGCAGTTTCAGGAGAAGCTTAAGCTCTGCACTTTGAAAAAAGTCCTTTCAAACTACATGCACCACAGACACGGGGAAATGCTTGCACTGAAAGTTGCACCAGTCAGTGGAAAGCAGGGTAAAAACCGCAACCAATAGAGGTGTCTCACTCCGCTGCATGCAGCCTGTTTTGATGAAGTATTCGAGTGCCGTGTCAACATCCTTCGCTCTGTAGATTGGAGTCCAGCCTTACACTCTAAGGAAGGATTTAAGGGGTGCCAGGTGACCCGGGGCAAGGACTCTGCTGGTGATTGTCTTTGGTGGTGGTTTGTAAAATTTGTTTGTCCATGTGCAGATGACAGGGGAATGATCACTGAGCATATCCGGGAGGACAGTGGTGTTAGTAATGCGGTCAGGATGACTGGTTCGGATCCAGTCCAATAGGCTTTTTGTCCCTGTTTTATAGTTGGATCTGATTGGGGGGTCAACCAATTGGGAAAAGTTAACAGCAGAGATGGTGTTCTTATAGCTCCCATTTTCAGGTGCAAGCCAGTTTATACTAAAGTCTCCCATCAGGCTTGACTCCGATCCAGGTGGCTGGTTATGTATGAAGTCCCTTACAGAGCTGAGACCCCTCCCTTGCTCTTTTGGAGGGATGTACACTGATGCCACAGCAAGTGCCTTATTATGGGCACTGAGCAGAATTCTGATGGTGAGTATTTGAGTGGTTGTAGCAGCCATAGGTACAGGCAGGAGGTGTCCCATGAGTGACTCTCTGAGATAAATTGCACATCTCTCGCCTCTTTTGGTTGTCCTATCTAGGTGAAGATGCTATAGCCTGGTAGGGCAATAGCCGAGTCAAGGATTTTTGGTGTGAGCCATATTTCAGCAATTGCCAGAACATCCGGATTGTGTAGATTAGCAAAGATTTGAAGTGTGTCCAATTTTGGGAGGAGGCTGCAGATATTTAGGGATGCCAAAGTGAGCGTCCCTAGTCGCATTATAGGAGTTGCCTTATGTGACAGGCCAGGACCAGGGTTTGGGCGAATATTTCCAGACATCAGTAATAGCAAAAGTAAATGTTTGAGCAGGCACAATTTTAACTGCCTTTAAGTAAGTCCAGCCCTCCGCATATGTCTGGGGTACTGGTTTAGTGGTTGTCGACATTCCCAGACAACAGGCATAAGGGATAGAGGGGAGAGTAAGAAAGTATGGGTGCTTATTACCCAACCCTGTTGGGTAGCAACAAGCCTGTCATAATTTATAGGGCCTCTGTGAGCTGAGAGAGGATCAGCAGACAGAGTGCCAGGAGTTAGGTAGATATAGCTGAGTGTGTGACAGTGAGGTAGAGCGGGGTAGCAAGCACTTGGTAAGCTGGTTTGTGAAAACAGCATTGTGAGGAGAAAAAGGTGAGGCAGCAAGTAGGGCAGCACCACAGTGGACTAGACAAGTGCTTGCAGGAAACTGGAGGCAGTCACTAGAGTGAGGAACTATGGTGATTTCAGGAATCCAAGTTTTGGGTGGAGTAGGGTTTTTAGCTTAGTGCAGCTTTAAGACAAAGGGAGGCCTCTCTTTTTTTTTTTACATCCAGTAGCTACCAAGCAGTGGAGAGAGAGGGTATGGGAGGAGCTAAGATGTATTTAATTAAGGCCGGGGGTTGGGGATGGGGTGGGTGCAAAATTTCAAGCAGGGCAAGAGCCATGGAGGAAAGAAATGGTGCAGGAGAACAGGAACAATTAGCACAAAAGCCATAAGTCAGCTGCCAATGGAGAGAAAGAGAGTTCTTGCAGGCTGTGACCAGTGGGAGCCCCAAGGTGCGGCCCAGGCCAGGTCCAGATGCTTACCCAGCTAGGAGGTCTCAGAGGTGGGTAGCTGAGGTAGCGCGGCAGGCTGGCTTCTCCAGCCATGGCCGCAGGTCAGATGTATAGCAACCCAGTCAGGGGCTGTCCGAGAAGGAAGAAATCAGAGCAGGGTGTTAGACGTTAAAGGCAGGAAAACAAAAGGTGCAGGCAGGGTTCTAAATTGGGGGGGGGCGGAGAGAGGAAAAAAGTGAGACAAAAGACACAAAAGAAAAGTGGGGGATGGGGAGGTGGCAGCCAGACCACTAAATTGCAAGCAAATTTGAGTTGGCGCCACAGCAGGGAGTATGTTCTTTGGCAGTTAAGCAGTTAAAGAAAAAAATTCAAGAAGGAGCAGGAGCGGGGAAAAGAAATCAGAGAGGCAGTATACCGAGGGCTCAGGATAGCGAGGAAAAAGGGAGAAGATACGAGAGAGTTCAGAGCAGGGATACAAGGAAAGGGCTAGGAGGAATAACACAAATACAGTTCTAATGATCCCTCAAAACTTCCAACAGAGGGAAGGGTTAAAAGATCAGGTGAGTTGATATCTTGGAGGTGGAAGACTAGGTTTGCTGGCCAAGGCACCTAGCTTCACCTGAGCTCTTTTCTTCTAGATTGCTTGAAAAGACAGAGCAAATAACCTTACCAGAGCAAGGAAAAGGATTAAGGCTTCTTTTGGCTACGCATATTTACTGTGTGTTGTTATTTTTATTTTGTACTCACAGGGATTGTTACTGTTTGTTGCTAACATTTTATTGCTTTATTTTTCTCTGATTCAAATTGTTGCTGCCAGGTATACCCTCTGCTGCATTATTACAGGGTGTGCCTACAGGTGTGTGCTTACAGATTACTGTTGTAATCATCTGTTTCAAATTGTCTTTTGCAAGGTATATCTTCTGTTACTGTTTATTTTTATCTGTAGCAAAGTGTTTCTTACAGGGTTTATCTTCTGTGAAATTATTACAGGTGGTGCTTACATTTTTGTGACTTTTTATCATTAGACTAAGCAAAATTACTCTTTGCCTCTATGTTATTTTGTTTTTGCTGAAAGTTTTTTTTTGTCTCAGAGGTGTTGCAGTCTCCTTCTCACATTGAATGAGGTAATTGCTTTCCTCCCACAGCTCTTCCAGGGGATTAGGTGTGTATCTGTGGTGTGGAGCTGAAAAACTGTCAGTAACTTCCAACAGAGGGAAGGGTTAAAAGGTCAGGTTAGTTGATATCTTGGGAAGTGGAAGACTAGGTTTGCTGGCCAAGGTACCTAGCTTCACCTGGGCTCTTTTCTTCTAGGTTGCTTGAAAGGATAGAGCAAATAACATTACCAGAGCAAGGAAAAGGATTAAGGCTTCTTTTGGCTGAGCAGATTTACTGTGTGTTGTTATTTTTATTTTGTACTCACAGGGATTGTTACTGTTTGTCACTAACATTTTATTGCTTTTTTTTTCTCTGATTCAAATTGTTGTTGCTGGGTATACCTTCTGCTGCATTATTACAGGTTGTGCCTACAGGTGTGTGCTTACAGATTACTGCTGTAATCTTCTGATTCAAATTGTCTTTTGCAAGGTATATCTTCTGTTACTGTTTATTTTTCCCTGTAGCAAAGTGTTTCTTACAGGGTATAACTTCTGTGAAATTATCACAGGTGGTGCTTTACAGGTTTTACAGTTTTATCTATAATTAGAATAAGCTTTCAGGGCTACTGCATTTGTTGCTGGCTGATTGTTTCTGCTCTTACCTCCTTGTTTCTTTCATCCGTGGTTCTTCTTTTTCGGCAGGGAAAGACTGGAGAAGGGCTCATGCGATCCCGCTCCACAAGAGTGGTAGCAGGGAGGAGGCAAGGAACTACAGACCAGTCAGTCTTACCTCAGTAGCAGGCAAAATTATGGAGGCACTCCTTAAGGAAAGGATAGTGCAACACCTGGAATCCATAGGAGCACAGGATCCAAGACAGCATGGCTTTACAAAAGGAAGGTCCTGTCAAACTAATCTCATAGATTTCTTTGACTGGGAAACCAGAGTGGTGAACTAAGGGGGAGCAGTTGATGTCATGTACCTTGACTTCAGCAAAGCTTTCGATACTGTTCCACATAGAAGATTGATTAATAAGCTGGGTAGGCTCAGGGTGGTTCAGAAGTTGGTCAACTGGGTGGCAAACTGGTTGACGGGCAGAAAACAGAGAGTGGTGGTAAATGGTATACAGTCAGAAGAGATGCAATTCACAAGTGGTGTACCTCAGGGATCAGTCCTGGGGCCAGTCCTCTTCAATATCTTCATCAGTGACCTGGAGGGTAATGTTTTTCTGTTTACAGATGACACCAAGATCTGCAACAGAGTAGATGATCCAGATGGGATGGGCAGAATGAGAAAAGATCTGGATAAACTGTCAAAATGGTCAGAAGAGTGGCAACTGGAGTTTAACGCAAAGAAGTGCAAGATCATGCACATAAGGAAGAGAAACCCTGAAGCCACCTATAGGCTGGGAGGGGAGCTGCTGGCAGTCACAAGGGAAGAAAGAGACTTAGGTGTCATCATCACCGATGACCTGAAATCATCCAAGCAGACTGCTAAAGCAGTAAGTAAGGTTAGAGGGATGTTGGGGTGTATTAGTAGGGGTATCACAAGTTGGAAGAGGGAGGTAAAAATCCCTCTTTACAAGACACTGGGTAGGCCCCATCTAGAGTACTGCATGCAGTACTGGAGGCCACACCTTCACAAGAACATTAACCAAATTGAGGCTGACCAGAGAAGGGCAACCAAAATGGTGCAGGGTCTGCATCAGAAAACATATGAGGACAGATTAACGGAGCTCAATATGTATACCCTAGAGCAAAGGAGGGTGAGAGGTGATATGATCGAAACATTCAAACACCTTAAGGGTATTAACAAGGTGAAAGAGTCTAACATGTTTCAATATAAGAAAAATAGCAGGACAAGAGGACACAGCATTAGATTATAGGGAGGCCAATTAAGGGGTAATGTGAGGAAGTTCTTTTTCACAGAAAGGGTGGTGGATGCATGGAACTGCCTACCTCAGGAATTGGTGGATATGGATACAGTGCAAGCCTTCAAACAGGCATGGGATAGGCATTAGGGAGCATTACAGATGAGTATGAATAGATAGGCCACTGACAGAGCAAAGGCCGATGGCACATTCATAAGGCAGAAAAAGAAATTGGCAGACTGGATGGGCCTTGCCGTCCTTATCTGCCGTCAGCTTCTATGTTTCTGTGTTTCTTGACATTGATTTCACTGATTTTTATGAGAGTTTATGCTATCTAGTATGTCACTAAGGAAAAATTGTGGACACTACTACATTTCTGCTGCTTAGCCTTCTCTTAGGAAAACTATTTGATCTCACCTCAGTTTGATGAATTATGTGTTGTTTTTTTGGGGTGGTGGAAATAACTATCCATTGACCAATATGTCGCCCACCCATTGGTAGCAAATAAGCACTGTATGGTTTTCTATTGTATACGGCAAAGGGATACTAAATGTTCATGAGAAGGAGGGAACAGCATGGTCATGAACCCCAGCATGGTAGTAACTGATGGTTCTGTAGCCTTGCTGCATGATGATTTTAAAGAGCAACTGTCACAGTGTGTGTGCTCCAGGCAGGTAACTCATATGTACAGTTGCCTGCCCTAGGAGCCTCTTTTAGCTGTATTTTACCATTTTCTGCCCAGTAATTTAAAAAATATGTCTCTCGTAAAACCCAGCTTGCCAAATGCTGCAGCCCCGCCCTCGAAAACAGCATAATTATGATGCAAGGTCAGGAATGGGGATGCAGCACTGTCTATGGAGCATGTATTGGAATTGGGGGGGCTTGCTAAATGCACTAAGATTATCTTTGCTGGCATGGTTACATGTATGGGGCTAGTACTTAATGTATATAAGCCTCATACATGTAACCATATCAGCAAAGATAATCTTACTGCATTTAGCAAGCCCCCCAAATCAATACATGCTCCATAGACAGCGTTGCAGCCCTGTTCCTGATCTTGCGTCATAATTATGCTATTTTCGGGGGCCGGGCTGCAGTGTTTGGCAAGCCAGGTTTTACGAGGAACATATTTTTTAAATTATTGGACAGAAAATGGTAAAATACAGCTAAAAAGGCTCCCAGGACAGGCAACTATGTGGTATAAGTTGCCTGCCCTGATCGTGTCAGCTGCTCTTTAAACATTAAGAGATCAAGCCACATTCTGTGACACATTCATATGACAGCGTATCACTCTGTTACATAAATGGGATGTTTTTCACTGAGTATTCCCCAAAAGACGCTACAACATCATAGAATCTATCACACTGAGAGCTTGTATTTCACAAAATATGCTTGGTGGCAGAACAAACTGAGAAAATCAGGGTTGATCTTGGATGTTGCTACTGACCATCGACTTAATCCATTAATTTAACTTGACTACATTCTTAAAAATATTCTAGCATGAAGTGGACATCAACTATCAGTGGGCGGTACAAAAAACACTGTAGAAAATTGTGCACTGTCTCTGCGTCTAATTACTTATATATTTTGGTACAAATATGCACCACATTTATTTACATTATTGTAACTATTTATTTTTAATAATTGCATGACAAATATGTTTTTTTTTATTGAAACCACACTCAGTTTGTTTTCTTTTTATTCAGAGCTTAAAAAGCATAGAATTGTCCATGTAACATGCGTGACATTAGATGTCGCACGCGGTACAATTTTAAGTTTTATTTAATGATTACAGCAATGCTGTTTTAGCATGAAGTGTACTTAATAAAGTACCAATTAATAATTACCACACTGCATACTTTTGGTTTCTCTGTTATGAGGCAGTACATGATTGCAAAACTTAGTATTCGTAAAATGTACTGTTTTGATTGGACAAATTTAAGTCTTACAAATAAGACAGAAGAAACAATTAATGAAAAAAGACTGTGCTATAACAATACGCTAGTTAACAGTTTTAAGGTGAATGCAGATGAAACAAAAGCTGATAAATGAAGAAACCAGAGAATACCATGAATGGACATGTCACACACGTGTCACAGACCTGGTGAGGGCCATTCCGTGAAAGATATCTGAAAGACAAAAAAACGGTGTTTTGTTATAAGTTGTCCAGAATCAACTATGTGAGTACTACAAATATATAATATGAATGATGAAATTACTCATATTTTTTTTTTCACTGAATGTCACACTGGTGGGCTCCAAATAGCTGTGAATGACCCCTAACCTTTACTTTCATTTTATGTTCTGTTTTCTTTTAATATCAGCTAGCAATACAATGCTGCAAATAATTTTGGGACTTTGGTGGTAGTTTCTCAGTGAGAATGGATAGAAGAGGAACTGGAGTGAAATCTAATGCAACAAGCCCCAGCAAACCTGCCAAGCCTACTTCCATGTTGCCACTGATGGAAACCGGACAAACAGCAACCCTGGAGAGTCTGCAGTGAGCAATTAACACTCTCACCCAGTAGGTCCAGTTCACTAATATAAAACTGGATGCCTATAGCAATGGATTAGTAACTTTAGGAATGAGGTTTGACGGCATGGTAATGGCAGACGCAGACAATGAAGCGACAGCAGGAAGAGCCATGGCAGCTGTCAATCTCTCAATCAAGCAGCAGGCACTGCTGCACACCAGGATGGAGCAAATCAAGAACACTGTTAGAGTCTCAAATATCTGCATTCTTGGCCTGTTGAAGGAGTCAGAGGGTACAGACCTTGCAACCTTCTTAAAGAGATGGCTCACGGAGGCCCTGGGACTTAGCTTTGCTCCACAGATAGTGAAAGCAAATAAGATTTTTTTTTAACTTAGTTTTTGATTGAAATTTTTCGGGCACATGTGGCTTTACAATGTAGTAGTCCCATACATAGCTCCATTGTCAAATGACAGCATTCTCAATCATATTAATATATTATCCAGGTAACTTCTGTAAAATACATACTGCGAGTCATAAATGGCTGTGGTGTATTCATCCTCAGAGTGGCCTACCTGTTCCCCAAATGGTCCTACCCGTAAGTCAAACAGGTCTCCCCCCCAACAGTATATTAGGGGAAAATAGGTCTGACAGACTGTTCAAGGCATAATCTCTTGTCTTTTATCCATAATATGGAGGAGCCATATGTTCCATTTATTCTGATGTTGGGAGCCTCGTTTTTACGGCTGTGGGCGGAACCTACAGCCTTTCTGGGATGAGCCTGTTGCTCCTACAATGGCCAATCGTGGAACCTTCCATTGGACTTTTGGAAATATCCTTCCAAAAGTCAAACAGAGCTTGTAACACTCCACCACGATCAGCTGCTATGGAGTAACAACCTCACTATTTTGGCTGTTACTTCCGTATTCTGGTACATGAACTACGCATGCATGCCTTGCGCGTATGCACAGTTCTCCTGGTGCCGACATCTTGTGAATGGCACTCCTCCTACACCCTCCCACTGCTCCTGTCCTCCCTGCTCCCTCCGTGCCCTCCTAGCACCGGTGGGTGATCAAAGCCTCCCTCTCCTTCCCACTGCTGCTGTCCTCTCTGCTCCCTCCATTTCCCATCCACGCGCCAACATCGGGATGCCCTATCCTCGTGTTGGCATCATGTAACCCCCCAACTCATGTGGCACACTGAGAGCCCACCCCAGTGTGCCCAAAGGTATGTTATTTTTTTCTCCTGTGCCGACATCAGGGTGCCCAATCCCCATGTTGGCATTATGTATCCCCCCACCAACTCATGTGGCACACTGGAAGCCCACTCCAGTGTGCCCAAGGTTATGTTTATTTTGTTTTCTCCCACACCATCAGGGTGCCCAATCTCCATGTCAGCATCATGTCACCCTCCACACCAACTTATGTGGCAAAATGGAAGCCCACCCCAGTGTGCCCAAAATTATGTTTTTTTCATTTTTTTCCCACCCCATTGACATCGGGGTGCCCAATCCTCGTGTCGGTATCATGTTCCCCTCCCCAACTTATGTGGCACACTGGGAGCCCACCCTAGTGTCCCCAAAGTTATCTTTTTTTCCTGTAAATAAACAAAACAATCCCTGTGGTCACCCTAGTCCCCTCCCCCATCCCCACCTCCCACTGAACACCCACCTCCCCTTACCCCATACTTACCTCCAGAGGTCGGTGCTGTCATCTTCTCTGGACCAAGACACGTCTGCACTCTTCAAAGCTGAACCAGGAACTGAAGACTCAGAGGTAAGCATCGTATAATGCCAGTCAGTGGAGGTTTCAATTTAAGGTGATATCTCAGACATTTTTAGGAATTTTGACCCCAAATTTTCAACATGGAGTTCTTGGCACCCCACCTTGTGAACATTGTTGCTGTCATTTTGTTAGTCCTGAAAGGTGATTTCATGGTTGCTGCGCAGAATCACCTTTCAGGACTCATTAATGAAACAAAAGTGCCACTGTTCATGAGGTGGGGTCCCCAAAAGTTCATGTCGCAAATTTGGTGAAAAAATTCAGAAAAATGACTGTGTGATGCATGTACATTGAGCAGTATTTATGCACGCTCCTAACTTCACCAATTTTTAATATTTTTACCCCAGATTTTCAATATTGCCATTTCTGCACACCTCCTTATTAACAGTATGGCTGTCATTTTTCATATCCTGCCCAAAATGTGTTTTTGCACCTGTGGCATAGAACAGTGCAGTCGCTCTGTGAAATCACCCTTCAGGACAAATGAATGAAATGACAGTGGCACTCTTCAAGAGGTGGGTCCCAAAAAGGCCATGTTGAAAATTTGGTGAAACAACTCCAAAAAATAGCCAAGTTTTTGCCGTGATTTGTGATGTGCAGAAGAATTGGGATGCCTATTTCCAGCTCAATTGAGGGGATCATGTAGCCTTAGGTTGGCAGCACTAGATGAGCATCCATGTCGATGTTGCTGGTGCTATAGATAGTTCAACTTCCCATGTAGTCTGTGTCCCCGAAACATCTACAGATTGGATTCTCTGTAACCTCTGGTAACAGAAAGAGATAAAGTGTGCCAGCCATGGTCCCTATAGGATCATGCAGAGGAAGAGTATTAAGGGGAGCATGGTAGTCTTATCTAGCTATTTCCTAGGGTGGCAGTGAAGTAATGATGAATTTGCAGGTAGCAGTAGTGGTCTTTGCCATCAAGATTATATATACCCTGCAGTTGTGCAAAGACGCCCTTCCCACTTCAAAAAACTGAAAAGAACGGGCTAAATCTGTGTGTATCCAGAGTCAAACTTTTGGGTCTGTAGTGGACAGGGAGAAGCCCACACAATGGGCAGGGTTACTAAGCCAATGCATACCTAATCTATACCTACTCTGATGGAAAAAAAAGTATGCCAAAATGTAATGAGTGTGTAAGTGGTGACTGTTGTAATTTGGGGTTAAGTCAGTGACTCTGGGATCCCAAACGGAATCCAGAGGTACATCTAACAGACCTATTTCTAAATCTACCCAGCAAGGAGTTGGGGAAGGGGCTTTCAGTTTTAATATATGTCCTAACATTGCTGCTTCATATAGAAGGAGGTTAGGGAGAGCCAACCCTCTTATCTCTTGGTAATTGGAGCTTACTAAAAGCTATGTGTGTCCTTCCACCATTCCAAAGGCAGCTGGAGAATTATTTATTAAAAATACTCCGGTCTGGAAACAGGGGTAGAGTTTGGAAAAAGTACAAGAACAGGGGTAGGATATTCATGCAGAGAGTCTATTCTTTGGAATAAAGTAAGGAGAAGCAAGGACCATTGTTGTAGATCTGTCTGTACTGTCTGCTCTAAATGCGAGTAGTAAGAGCATAGAGGTCTGTAGTCAAGGGGCCATTTTGTACTCCTATGTACTTAATTTGGTACCTGCCAATTTGTAAGTATACTGTTCCTTCAGATTCTGTGTAGGGGAGTAGCGCATTTGAAGGACCTCTGTTTTATCCATATTTATTCTGTAGCCAGCAAGCTGTTCTATCTGCTCTTAACAGGTTTTCGGGGCTAGTAGAGAGTGTTCTGGGTCCATCAGGTACAACAGGTCATCTGCTAATATGCCACTTTGGGGTCAGCTTGCCGGTGTTGTGGTAGTGTCTCCACCTGTGACACAGATGCCCTGGGTTTGGGAACGGACCTGGGGAGTCAAAGGTCCAGCCGGGGGGAGAGTGGACGAGCATCCAGGGTGCAAGTGACTTCTGGTAAAGGCCGAGGGAGCAGCTGCCGGAGCCTGCATTGTGGGGAGGTGTGCTGGACATTGGCACTTATGCGCCCTACATCACTGCACATCATGCCTCCCGTAGGGAAAAACTGCAAAAAAATGTGAGTCCTGCACCACTGACCATGGTGTTTAGCTGGGGACTGAGCAGTAAAACTCTGTCAGGAATGGCCTGACCTCGCAGCGCCGCCCTACTGGGGAATAAGTCAAAAAGGGACACCAGCGGAGGTGCCTGCTGGAACTCAGCTTCAATTCCATCAGAGACGTGCCTACTCTGCAGCACCACCCTGGGGGGCAAGCCAGGGAGGAACACCACCTGAGGTAAGTTCCAGGGGGAGTAGTGCAGGGTTGGAGGGGTGGGAGCTGAGTCAAGCTTGGACTGCCTCCCCTTAAAAAAAATAATATGCCATTTTATGCAGATGGACACCTATATCTATGCTCGCTGGGTGGAGATCTGTCGGACGTATTAGGCAATAGGCTCCACATATACAGCAAACAAATAGGGTGAGAGGGGACAGCCTTGACGTGTTCCCCTGGAGAGGTCAAATAAGCACAAGAGGGATCCATTTGCTTTTACTGCAGCCTGAGGGGGGAACAAATACCTGGCATTAGGTCCAGGAATGGGGTAGGAAAATCAAAATGCCAAGAGTGTGGTGTAAAATGGACCACGCCACCCTATAAAAATGCCTTCTGTGCATCTAGACAGAATCAGGGATGGGATTTTATACTTATTGATATAGTCAATTATTAAAAGGGTACATTTGATACTGTCAGTGGTTTGTCTATTTGTAATGAAGCCCGACAGATCTGGGTGAATTATCTGGGGGAGGATATGATCAAGTTGGTGAGTTAAAATGCTAGTGAAATCATTTGTAGTCCATATTAAGGGCTGAGACTGGGCGATATGAGTCACAATTGGTTGGGTTCTTTTGAGGTTTTAGTATTGCCAAAACAGCTGCATACCTTCATGTATCAGGACATTTAGAGGTAGGTAGTACTTCCTGAAAAGTGCCTAAGAGCAACTCTTGGACAAGCTTCAACAATTGTTTATAAAATTCTGTCCCATAGCTGCCCAGGCCCGCACTTTTACCATTTTTGAGTTCTTGACTTTTAAGGGTACGCTTCACATGGATTACAGGGTGAATGAGACTGTCCTTATGTTCCTGTGTAAATAGGGGGATTGGGATTGTGTTAAAGAAATTATCCAGGTGTTGGTCAGATGGAGGGAGGTCCACTTTATACAGTTGAGTATACAAATTCACAAAGCTCGAAAGGATATCTTTATATCTAGTGGAGGGGATACCTGTAATTGGGTCTGTTAGTCTGGTAATAAGGACAGTTTAATGTTCATGTCAGAGTCTGTGTGCCATCCCCTCTCCCCCACCCCCACACACAGAAGGACTGGCAAAGCCAAAGCAGGGCTTGTTCTGTTTTGTAGGTTAAAAGGTCTTGGATTTTGTGTTGGGTCATTTTAGTCTGTTCTCTCAGGGACTTATCTTCCTGCATGTGCACCAACTGTAGCAATCAGAGTTTCTTCTGCAGCTCTGCAAGTTTAGTGTCTCTGTTTTTTATGCCTTGTGTTCAATGCAGTGATGTCCCCCTGTAGTAATGTTTTCAAGGTATCCCATACGGTAGCCCTCAGCAGTATTGCATCCTCATTATCATGTAGAATTTGTGGTACAGTACATGGGTATTCAGCATTTTTAGGGACTCCAGGTTCCAGAAAGTGAGACGGGAGCATGAGCCAACAAAAGGATAGGGTTCATTTTCATGTTTACCACCCATTCAAAATCCTCTGCAGAGATGAAAAAATAGTCATGCCAGGAGTAACTACAGTGAGAGTGGGAGCAAAATGTATACTGGCAGTCTCTTTTGTAAAAAGAATGCCAGATGTCGACAAAGTCTTAGTCACATATCAGATGCCTAAGTTGTCTTTGAACTATCACAGAGGCTGCCAGGGAGGGGTTGCTTGTATTTACCAAGAAGTTCATCAAGAAATTAAAGTTGGAAATTAAAGTCACCCTCAGGATCAAAGTCCCCCCCCCCGCCACTCCAAGACACAATGTACGGGTTGCTAAACTGTTAGGGCATCACTCCCCAGGGGAATGTAGAGGTTCCCCACAATAAGCAGTTTATCATTGATGGTTTCTGTGACAAAGGCTAACCTACCCTCCTTATCTGTACAGGAGGAGTCTAATTTAACAAGGAATGCTTAGGAATCAATATGACTACTCCATGTCTCATGCCATTATGGTACGCCAACTCAATAACATGATCAAAACCAAATCTAAGAAAGTTTTGATGTTCTGAGAAGCTCAAATGAGTCTCCTGAAGGAGCAGTAACTATGGCCTTTGTTTCTTCAGAGTTTAAAGAACCTTTGCCCACTTAACTGGGTTAGTGAGCCGATTTACATTCTGAGACAGAATATTAAAATTTGTCACTTCTAACAGAAGGACTAGCTAATCTGGGTCTGCCCCCCGGGTGATGGGTATGCCTCCCGAATCCTGTCACTGAGTTGTTGTGCAAGATACTGATCAACCTGACTCATTTTGAGTATTAAACAGAACTGCAAAGCTTTAAAGACAAGCATTTTGTTTATAAACCATCCTGTGGTTCTAATAACTGCTTGAAAACCAACTGGGGTGGGATAACTAGGAACTATATAAACAAGGATGCACAGTGTACTGAAGCCAACTGGGCAATCAGCCCTGAAAGTGACCTGGAAAACTGGGGTTCAGGAGAGGCTATAGGGCTCTGAACAAACATAAGGAGACCCCCCCCCCCAGATATTAACACTGCCTGTTGAATGCAAGAATCTCTGAGAGGAACTTAGAAATCAAGTCAGGGTGCCTTACATGGGGGCTGGGGTGGGAAGGAAGTGTAGGAAAGAGGGTAGCCCTGCGGTCCAAGAGCAGTGGCAAAGTGACTAAAACTGCAAACATCATTCAGGGGGGTGGGGCAGCACAAAGAGTGAAAGGAAAGTCATCGTTAATGTGGTCAGTGGCATCAATGTGACAGGACAGCTCTGCAGTGCTGAGCTTGAAGCTGCTAGAATCTTTTCAGGTAAGTGCCTGAGGGAACCTCCATATTGTGACAGACACCACAGGAAGGGCTACATATGTATGTAGGTATGGAGTGCTCTGTGGCCAAGGGATCCTCCATATTATGACAGACACCACAGGAAGGGCTAAATATGTATGTATGTATGTCTGTAAACGGAAAAAAGAGAAATAAAAGTAAAGTAAAGAAAACTGCATCCTGCACTGTGAAATCCTTATAATAGGCTGGTGCCCCTTTTGACTAATGTCGAGTTCTGGATTGGAGGACTGACTTCTTGGTTACTCCCCCCGCACTCCACTGCACAGGTAGATTCTGTAAGATAAGGTCATGTTTTAAAAGTGTACCATGGCTATGAGAGGAGTCCCTTTGGTCATCTATTGCAGGACTGCTGCAACTGTTGGCCATGTCTCCTGCCCAGCCCCCCCACATCCAAAGCCCCTACAGTGGGCAATGGCTGTCCCCCCCAGCCCAATACCTGGCTCCACTGGCAGTAGCTGAAGAGCCTAAGGTAGGCAGTCTCAGGTTGCCGTACAGGTGAATTCTTGCAGCTTCTCAGTAATTTCAGTCATAGCTGCCACAGACTGCATTTTCTGTCAGCTGAAGTTGACTGGCATTGCCACTGTGCTGCAAAGGAGGGTCATGCTGGTTCTTGGTGTTCAGAGAGTGAAGGCACTTCTAAGCCATGGTCTTTCATATCTCGGTGTGCTTTCACGGCAGAGGCATAGCAGCACTGTCTGGTAGGGTACTGTACCACAAGAATGGCTGGGGAGGGAGTTCTGAACTGTATTTGTTCCTGAGTGTCTGGAGGAGGGGTATGTAAGACCTCCTTAGTTGTATCATTTTATAAGGGTAATCATTATCCACAAAGATCCAGTATTACTGCCAATGCAAGATTTTTTTTCTGTCAGGCCAGTCTTAAAAATTCTTCTCGGGTGGAAGTGGTGAAAACGAATGATCATGGATCTGGTACATTGTGTGGGTGAGGACAGTTTGGACCCTGGTGCCCTAGAAGTCCATAGAGTACTGAAGTCATAGTCTGGTTCAAGGTTCAGCAGTTCTTTTAAAAAACTATTCAGGAACTTGTAGATATCAGAACCTTCTGAGGATTCAGGAACTCTCCAAACAGCCTGAGTTTTCTGCAGTGTGCACTGGCCTCCAAGTCCTTCTGCCTCTCCTGTATTGGTGCTTGCGTCTGGGCAACATGATCCATGGCAGCTTCCAATCTGTCCAGGCAGGTATCCGCTTCAATGATGTGTTGGTCCGTCTCCTCGGTTTTAGTCACCAACACATCCACCTGTGCCTTCGTGGCTTTAAAATGTTTGATTTTCATGTGAATTGCTTACAGTTCCCAAAGGATAATGTCACACTAATGGCCCTTTTTTGGCGTGTGTTTCTGTTTTGAGAAAGAGTGGGCCTTGGCCACCACCACACTAGAGGCCTGAGAGAGTGCTGGATCACAATATTCACCTCCAATCTGTCACCATCCAGCTGCTCCATCCACTCCTTTGACTTTGTATTCTTCCTCACAGTGTAAGGTACCTTTAATCTCCCTAAATAACTGCAGTGTAGAGGTAAATTTTAAGCTGATGGGTCAGGAGTTAACTCAGAGCCCTGCTATTCAGCCAATGACTTCACTAGAATTCCAAGGCGTATAGGATTAACCCACGCAGGACAAGACTGGGGAAGAGGGACCCAGGTCTATCCTGATAATCACCGCCTCATTGGTGATGAGGGACAGAATTTTGCGTGCT
This sequence comes from Neoceratodus forsteri, assembly GCA_016271365.2. Classification (NCBI taxonomy): domain Eukaryota; kingdom Metazoa; phylum Chordata; order Ceratodontiformes; family Ceratodontidae; genus Neoceratodus; species Neoceratodus forsteri. The sequence continues at coordinate 896,012,101 of CM057451.1, read as the reverse complement.
GCTTGGGATGAAGGTTCAGTTGGACTGGAGGACAACAAAGTGCTCTTCTTTCCTGATTACTTGTATTCCATGAGATCCAAGAGAAAGGCATCTGATGCTATTAAAAAAAAGATGAGAGACTTGGACATTGCTTACAATTTGTGGTTTTCTGCCCAGCTGCAATTTACTGAGAACAATAAAATGTTTTCATTTACACCTATGAAACAGGCCGAGGTACATGTCCTGATACTGGAACAAGAACGAAATGCCAAAGCCACTGCAGAGGAGAGAAAATCAGAGGAATCCAAAGGGGTCCTGGAATTTGAACCCACATTGAAAAAATGCAAAAGGGACTACCACCTGTAAACCTGTATGACTAAGTGATGACATTACCATGACAATGAGAGTAAACAGACATTTTTATATTACTGTATAAGGACGGAGAAGAGTGTGGAGGAGAGAAAGACCTATTCCAGGCATCTATTACTCCTTCAGTGAAGCAGTACTTCCTCACATCCCTCTTAAACTCCCAAGTCCCCAGCGTAAGTGCATGCCTTCTGGTCCTAGTGCTCATCCTCATTTGAAAGAGACTGCACCCTGCTCACCCCTGTAAGGTACTTTTAAGGTACTTGTAGGTCTCTATCATGTCCCCTCTCCTCCAGGTTGTACATTTTGAGGTCCCTCTGTCTCTTCTCATATGACTTTTCATGCAACCCTACTCTTTTTTTAATTGAATATACTTTGTTGATATTTCTTAAAATTACAATCAGCAAACATGGCAACAATACAACAGACATTAGAAAGATACAATAACAAGCAAACAAACATAACCTCCGAAAAATAAAAACAGCCACCCCACCCTAACCCACTGTCATCCTCACCCCCACACGGCCACAACCATCCCAATGAAAAATGACAGAAAGAAAAACAAAGCATGGCAATAAAAAAAAGTACAAAACAAAAAAAAAAAAATACCAACAGGAGCTCAGATACAACCAAGGTGACGAGGGAGGTAAAAACCTAGAACTACTCCCCTACGACTGTAGCAGTAGGGCTATCAGGGCATAAAGTGATCACCATCTATCCTGAAATTGTTCCAGCCACTGATGTAGACAGGCAATCTGTTTTTCAATATTCAATACCTGGAGGATTTCTTGGTGTCATGCCCTATATGAAGGGGTGTCTTTGTCCAACCAATGTCTTAATATAATTAATTTGGCTGTGATAGAAATCGAGGTCATATGTGCCTTTTGTATACCAACTAAACTAGGTGGATAATGACCCACTGAATGGATTTCAGGGGTTAAATAGGGTTCTAGGCCTAATAAAGGAGCTAGGGACCTTTTAACAGCATTCCAAAAGGGAATTGTTTTTGAGCAGTCCCATAAAACACGTTTAAGGTGGCCATCAGTCAGTGTACATCTGCTACAGAGAGCGGAGGCTATCTTACCCATCAATCCTGCCTAACATCTTTATACAAGGATTGCCAAATGGTCTGCCAGATATGCGATTTAGCCGGACTATTAAATGCCTGATGCCAATAATAGCAGAGTCCTGACAGACTAGCTGGGTCGATATGTTGAAAGTGCCCATAAAAGTTAAAAACCGAGTAGGGTTGCATTGCAAGAGAAATATGGGATTGCAAGTCTGAATTCTGTGGCGATGGCATGGGACCCTTACCAAAATAGGTAGAGAGAGCTTGCTTTAACTGGAGATATTTGAAGGCATATGGAGGAGGTAATGAAAAATGTTCTTTAACTTCTGCTAAAGGAAGAAATTTGCCCTCTTCAACAAATGCATCACAAAGAGCATTTCAAATTTGGGGGCACAAAGCAGTAGGAATGGGTCGAACACCTATCTAAATGTGTGGGTTACCCAGTGCCAGTTGACCAATATCTTTAAACCAATACTGTCCTAAATAAGAACACATTTGTTGCAAAGCTTTGAGAGTCCAGAAAATGGGGGTTGCCTTAAGGTGTGCCAGTAAATATGTAGGTGTGAGATATAGTAAACTTGAGAGCTGCAAACCGCCCTGATGACAAAGTCCCTTTTCAATCAGCAACCATAGAGAGACATAATGCAACTCTGTCAGGGCTGCATCAGGTTGACCCCACTGAAAGATCTTACTGGCATGAGAAGCGCCGTAATATAAGAAAACATTGGGTACGCGCAGTCCACTCTGGTATCTCGGAAGTGTGAGTTCATAGTATGCATGGCGAACTGCACCCCCCACCAAACAAAGAAAAGAATAGATCAGGTGCTGTAACTGCCAAAACCAGGATTTGGGAAGATATGGGCAAAGCATGTCAAGAGGGGATACAATACGGGGCAAGATATTTATTTTAACTACACTGATCCTTCCCATAGAGAGAGGGGTAGCGCCACCCATCTCTGTAAATCAGACTTTATCAACTGTAGGAGGGGCATGATATTCTCTTTAAGCAAAGCAGAAGGTTATCACGTAAGGTGGACGCCTAAATATGTTAGAGCTTTGTGCTCCCAGGCTAGCCCCATCTCTAAAATCTCTTGCTTATTTACAAAAGAATTAAGGGGTATTACTTTGTTTTTATCTAATTTCAACTTGTAGCCTGAATAGAATGAAAATCTGTGAATTTCTGCCAACACTGCCGGACGTGATGTGACGGTATCTTCTATATGTAAAAGAAGATCATCGGTGTTGGATTGACAATTTATATTGCTCTCTTCCTAAGAAAATCCCATTTATCAATAGGTTATACTGAAGGTAGTGAATTAGAGGTTCTAAATATAAATTAAAGAGAAATGGGGAGAGTGGGCAGCCCTGTCATGTTCCCCTCTGTAACGGGAAGGAAGAGGACAGCACCCCATTACACCATATTTGAGCCTATGAATTGCAGTACAGCACCCTAACCCAAGTTAAAAATTCAGCGGGAAAGCCATATTGTCCTAAAACCTAAAATAGGAATGGCCAGGACACCCAATCAAATGCTTTTTCTGCATCCAGCAAGACCAGAACCAAAGGGGTTCTGCTCTCCCTGGACATAGACATCAAATAATGAAGCTTGTGCAACTGATCATTCGACAATCGCCCCACCATAAACCCGACTTTGCTGGGCTCAAAAGGCTGTCCCACACTTGCTGCACTTGATCAGCCAACAGTTTGGCTAGAATCTTGAGATCAGTATTCAAGACAGAGATGGGATGATAACTACCTAGCAGTTGGTTATCTTTTCCAGGCTTCTTTATGAGTGTCACCCATGCAAGAGTGAAAGTGGGATCTGTAAGGCCAGAAACAAATAATTCATTAAATGAATGGGTAAGAAAAGGGATGAAGTCCATCACATAGGCTTTATAAAAATTATTGCTGAAGCCATCAGGGCCGGGTGTCTTATCAAGGGGGAGCTGTTGGATCACATGTTGAACTTCCGAGAGAGTAACTGGAGCCTTTAAAAACTCCTGTTGTTGTGGTGTTAATTGGGGAAGGGAGAGACCATCCAAATAATCACACATAGGGCCCGTACAATCAACTGTGGAGTTTTCTTCTTGATATAGGGAGCTATAGTATTAATGAAAAGCCTCTGCGATACTTATGGGGTGAATAATTAGTGTCTCCAAGACTGGATCTTATACTCGGGATGGTCTTCGCAGATTCCAATTGCCGGAGTCAAAGGGCTAAGAGCCTCCCAGTGCCTTCCCCTGATTCTAAGTATTTCACTTTGGTTTGTTGGAGGGCTAGTTTTGCTTTCTTCCATGCAACCCAACTCTGAATGTATGAAACCTATCCCTGAACTTGTTACTTGTCTTTTATTGTTGAACCTTGCGTCATGCTTACTACATTTTGTATTTTGGTTTAGTTCTTTGTATTACTTCTAGGCAATTATTTTTCATTTTGCTTTTGGTTTCTAGTTCTCTGCATTGTCTCTAGGCAATTGTATAGACCCTCTGCATTGTTTGTACAGTGATCTCCCAGGTTGTGCCTGAGAAAATAGGCAAATATTTTGTCATGTGCACCTACCCAGTAAAAAAAAAATGAAGTAAACTATTTTAGTTGCCCTTCTCTGAACTGCCTCCATCCTGTTTATGTCCTGTGTGAGGTGCGGCCCCCAGAACTGGACAAAATATCCAGGTGGGGTCTCACCAATGAGTGATACAGTGGCAACAACACCTCCCTCCTCCAGCTGGACATACCTCTCCCACTGTCACCCATCTCCCTCAAGCCACAACAATGCCACCTCTTTCTCCTGCAAGGCTCACCCCTCGACTGCACTCTGCTGGGACACACTCCAGTCCAGACTTCTGGAAGCCTGGTGGGCTGGTTTGTCTCTGCTGGGGTCCTTCCCTGGCCGTTGTTACAGAGCAAACACCTGAGTGCTCCTTTACTTCCCTCTCCCTTGGATGGCCTGTCCTTGCCAGAGGCCATACCACGACTTAGTGGAGGAACGTCACTGCGGCATCCAGAGGGGGTGCATACACATACATAGATACATAGACAGTGTCGGCAGATAAGGGCCTATGGCCCACCCAGTCTGCCCATTTAAGTTTGTAAGTTCAGTTTATGTTTTCCAGGAAGTCTGTTGCCCCTTAACCCTGACCTCTAGAATTCCTTTATGTCTATCCCATGCATTCTTAAATCCATTGATTGTTTCAGCCCCCACCACTTCCTCTGGCAGGGTGTTCCACTTGTCCACCACCCGTTCTGTGAAGAAATTCTTCCTCACGTTTCCTCTGAATCGTCCTCCCTCCAACTTCATCCCATGCCCTCAGTCCTGGAACATCTTTTCACTTAAAATAGTGCATTCCACCCTGTTCCTCCTGTAAGATACTTGCATGTCTCTATCATATCCCCTCTCTCCCTCCTCTCCTCCAGGGAGTACATGTTCAGTGCCTTCAACCTGTCCTCATAGGACTTGTGATGCAATCCATGCACCATCTTTGTTGCCCTCCTCTGAACCTTCTCTACCCTGTCTATGTCCTTACATAGGTAAGGACATAGACACTGAGGAGGGTCCAGGCGTCAGAAGGGGCAGAAAGGCTGTCATCCAGCATACCGGTGTGGCATGTTTCCTTGTTCATGTCCGTGCCCCCTCCTCTACATTTGGTTGCATGCACGCATGCATGGCTAGCCTGGAGGGGTGCCCAATGGCGCATGGTCTCACATGCTTTCATTGGCACCTCCACCAGCCACCACCATGAGCTGCTAGACAGCAGCACTGCAAGCCCCCCAAGGAGAGCATCCACACCCTCTCTGCTGGCCTCCACTTCTGACGTCCTAGATGTGGGGTGCGAATCCAGATCCCCAGCATTTCTCCCACTGCTCAGTGAAAATCTTGATTAGTGTCCCGTGTGGCACAATGTTGAAGGCCTTACTAAAGTCCAGATAGGTCATGTCCACTGCAGACCCCTGATCCAGGTCATTCATAGAAAGGGTATGGCCACCCTCAACGTTATATGCACTTGCATGCAGAGGCACATGTGTGTGTTTTTATTTATTTGAAAAATTGGTGACCAGGAAATTAACACTGAGCCGAGGCTCATTTCCAGGTGTGACCCGGGGGAGAGGGAAACAGGAGGAACAAGAAACAAATTATGCACAATTCAATTACAGTAGTAAAGTGCAAACACAATACAAAATATTTAAAATAAAAAAGATACAGATACACCATGGAATAAAATAAAGCATCATTATGCAAAACTGAGATTAGCCAAGTGCCCATGATAAATACAGAGAAACTCTGCCGTAGCAATGCAAAATAAAAGTGAACAGGCAAAACATGTGTCAACAGGTTTAGATAGAAGACCCAAAACTCAAGTTGCTGCTATTGCAAAAGACTTTGAGCTGAGCTGATTTAGGGGAAACAAGAACAGCTTAGGCATGGAAGGAGTTTCAGCGGATACTTGAAGGAGCCTGCGGTGGTTGCGTGACACAGGGATGAGGGGTGCTGGTTCCCAAGAGTTGTGAGTTGATAAACGAAGTGGACTGGCCAGCAGAATAAAGATGAGGACTGAAAAATGTTTGTAGGTCCCTGGAATGGAGGGACCATGGGGCAGGCATGACTGAAGAAAGAAGTGATGAGAGACAGGCGGGAAGGGAACCAAACCAGTATCTGGAAGTAAAGGAGGAACAGCATACTTGACGATGATATGATGGGAAGAATTTAAAGGGAGGAATAGAGGTAACAATGGTGTGTATAATGGTGAGGTGAATTTGTTACAAACTGACAAAAAGGCATTGCAGAGGGTGTCCAGTCTGGTGAGGGAAGTGGAGGAGGCTGAACCAAAGACCATGTCAGCATAGTTGAAAACCGGAAGCACCATTTTGATGACCAGCTCATGGTGGACCAGCAGGGGAAGGCAATCTTTATTTTGGTAAAGGGCACTCAACCTGGGCCACAGTTTCACATGGATGGCATCTATCTATGTCTCCTACTCTTTGACTCGCAAGTCTGTTTATTTCATAAGTTATCTGCTCTCCAGCTTTGACGATGGGCTATACTCACCTAGATATACTCTAGTCATACAACTCTTCTTACAGTCTTAACTAGGGCCCACCAGGCCTGATTAATTGCCATGTATAACCTGTGTTTATCTGTATATAATTCAACTGTATAACTAGGGTCCTTCAGTCTGCTTATCTCTTAAGTGTTGCTTGTGTAACCCAGAACAACTATGTACAGCCTGTTTGTATTTTGCTGACTATGTAATATTTACCATTTATGTAATTATGTAAGTCTTGTCCTCTCTTGTATCTGTGACGAGGAGCCTTTGAAAAGAGTCTTTGACTCAAAGGTTTATTCTGAGGATTTTAATAAATAAATTAATTAATCTATGTGGGCAGAGAAGTCACTGCAGGCTGGTGGCCCTGGGGAGTAAATGGAGGAAAAACCTCCAGGCAACAGGATGACTCCCTGCCCCACACCACCGACTGGACAGGGCTCCATCATCTGGATATGGTCACTGTGAGGAAAGGATGGCCATCCCTCCCCAGGCCCTGCCACATAGGGTAATCTGTGGGTGGGGGGCACTTCTGAGCCAGGTAAGCCCCAGAGAAGGTAGGTGATGGGGCTGGGTGGGTCGAAGGAGAAGGGTGCCATGGTCAGTTTGAAAGCTGAGACTGAACAGCCCATGATTTTGGCATGAAAGCTCCACGAAGAAGTGGTTTTACCAGGATCACAGGCCTCTTTGTGATTCCAACACAGAATTTAAAGATATCACCCCTGAAGTTGGTGTGAAAAGGGTTCTGGGGAACTCAGGGATATACACCACTCATCTTTCACCTGGGTTGATTCAGTTAATAATCACAAAGATCCAGAACTGGCAGCTGTATCATACACATCCTTTGGTAGGACAGCTGACTGGGTGTCGGCCTGTGGCTCCTGCTCTCCATAAGGCCCAACCCCTGAGGAAGTGATGGTGATGCATGAAACACTGGGAGATGCCATTTGAGTTCTTGCATGTAAATTCATCTTGTTTCAGCTAAATTATTGTGTCTGCACCTTGACAAATTACATTTTTTAAATTTGCCTTTGCATAAGGAAAGGTATCTCTAGCAGGGGAAGGGAGGTGGTGTTGCCACTGTATCGCTTGCTTGTGAGACCCCACCTGGAGTACAGTGTCCAGCTCTGGAGGCCACATCTCAGAAAGGACAGAGAGGGTGGAGGCAGTCCAGTGAAGACCAACTAAAATGGTACAGGGGCTGCATCAAAAGCCCTACGAAGACAGCCTGATGGATCTCAACATATATTGAGAGGGGATAAAAAGGGTGCAGAAGGGAAGTCTCTTTCAAACAACAAGAAGCAGCAGAACCAGAGGGCATGCAGTGAACCTGGAGGGGAGTAGTTTAAGAGGGATGTGGGGATCACTACTTCACTGAAAGAGTGCTGGATGTCTGGAACAGAATGCCAGTGAAGTAATGGAGGTAAAAACAGTAGGGGGCTTCAAGCATACGCGGGACAGACATAGGGGAATATTAGTAAATAGGCAGGAAGGAGGGAAGGTTGTCGGAGACCAGTTAGGGTTTATGGAGACACACTAGGCAAGGACCATCTGGGCAGACTGGGTGGGCCAAGTGGTCCTTTTCTGCTGACAAATTCTATGTTTCTATACTGTAGGTATGCCATTCTTTGCCGTTTTTGAATGCTAGACAGGAAGCTCTGGATTTCAGAGCGCAGTCAATTCAATTAATTTCAATTCAATTTTTATTTTACCAGGAAATACACCATTGAGAAAACTCATTTAAAAGGTGGTCCTGGAAGGACTAGTACACAAGGTCAAGGGTAAACAACAGTACAGGTACAGGATATATAACAGCATAATAAACAATACGGACATAAACTTATTTTACAACAACTGCATTCTACTAGGAACAATCTACATTTGATACAGTATTAAATAATGAATTGAGGAACAACAGATAATAAGAAAATGGGCACAAGTAATGCTTGATTTATTACCAAATAAATAAATAAAAGATAAGAAAATGGGAACAAGTAATGCTTAATGATACAGGAGGCTAGAAAGGACTAAGGGGAGAAGTAGTAGGAAGGAGGCAAAGTAAAGTGCATAGGGGAGTAGGTAGAAAGGAAGAGGTAGAAGTAGAGGTAGGATGAATAAGTGCTAGGAGAAAATGAGAAGTGTAAGGTTTCTCATATGAGTGATATTAATTTATACATGAACAGTGACAGTCATCATTCACGTAGCATCTTACCATGGTCTTAAAGTGAAGTATCCCAACCCAAAGAGTCTGTTTAAGGAATTTTGAAGTGTATTCCATAGAGTAGGTATGGCATAACTCAATGACGCTGAACCAAAATGTGATCTTACCCTAGGACAGTCACCTCCTGAGTGTCTGTTCAGTTATTCTAGGGGACTGACCATCTGATGCCTTATGCCTACCTTTATCGCGTTATTATACTGAGGTAAAAAAACACTAGATGACAAAATCTGATGAAGTCATTTCTGCTTCAGAGTTGGGTTTCTTACAGTTCCTGAGGTGAATGTTGGTTCATAAACTGGGTTACTCATTTAAATGTTCAGAATGCATCACTGTTCTTCTGCATGTTCCAAATGCCTCTGCTGCCCTATGCGTATATATCAAAAGGTGTTTATTTAAGGAGTATACCACTCCAGGGTGTGGGTATATGGATGGATTTACCATGCCTGGTGTGGTTCAGTCATGAGGATGCAGGCCGAGTGACTTAGCTATACCAGAAGTGGTAAATCCACCCATATACCCACACCCTGGAGTGGTATATTGCTACTATACAATGTTCCTGTTTTGTTTGTGAACATAAAATCAAATTATATTTTGGGGCATTTTAAATAGTTTTTAATGAATACATTGTTGTGTGACAAAAAATTGTTCCTGTTCCTAGGTAGAATACTGCACAACATATTTTTCAGCAAAAAGACCATGTGAGGGTTTTGATGTTTTTTTTTTTTTTAACTCAGCTTCCTACTCATCTTCCAGAACTTTATTAATGAGGCCGCTGTGAAGCACAACATGGAATGTTAGTTTATTCTACATTTAAGCTATTTATCCCTTCAGGGTGTTGGTATAATGGAGGATTTACCACGGCTGGTGTGGTTCAGTCACGAGGCGCAGCCGAGTGACTGAACCACACCAGTTTCATGTTAAGCCCTCCAGTATACCCACACCCTGGAGGGATAAATTGCTATTATGCAATGGTCCATTTTTAGTGAGACACTAAAAAAGAAAAAAACTTTTCTGTGTGCTTTTATTTATTTTCAGTGTGTTTATTAGTGCGTGGCAAAAAATAGTCCTTGATTTGCTAGGGTTGTGCTTGGCTGTGAGGGCTGTAACAATGGCTGGCGAGTTGGAGGTCCACATTTTGATTTGGGACAGCCGTCATGCTTCTTAGTTGTATTTTTGTAATAAAAAGGAAAAAGAAATGCTCTGTGCTGTGTTTGAGTGGAAACAGAGTGTGAAAGCGTGTTGTAAGCGGTAATGGGATGCCGTACATGAGTGTGGTTATTTTCGGGTTCAGTTCTTGGGTCACGAACAAGTAATGCATGTGAATCTGCATTTTTAATTTGAGAATGTTGGGTGAACTGGGGAGATAGTGGTCAAAGGAGGGACGCGAGAGAGAATCAGTTTGCTGCTGGATATGAAAGGTACTTGGGCAGAATAGGGAGTTGGGGAGACAGAGGTCATTCAGCAGTTTCCAGATGGGGTGGTGAAGTGCGAGGAGCAGCGATGTGGGCAGGGGGGAAGTATGAGAATTCCGAGCAGTAGTTACAGTGAAAGCTGGACTCTCAGGATCTTTCATGTTGCACGGAAACATCGATTTACAGGTAGAGAGTCTGTGTTGCAAAACATTTAAGTGTGGGACAGTTTTGCTTTTTTTTTTTTTTTAAATCTGCGGGCTGGGGGGGTAGTTACTGAGGAGATTCTTACCATGTGCTGTCTTTGCCAATCAGTGCGTTTACATGCAGAGTTGCTCTTACCTGGTAACGGGTTATCTGGTATCCCATCTGTTACCAGCTAAGACTTGAACGCGTGTTTGCATGCAGCTGCGAGTGGTCACTCTATCCTTAGAGAATTGTGCATCCCCGATTAGTGATGTGTGCAGAGAGAAATGTTGTACTTGGCACGCGCGAAGCTGTGGCGCCTCGTGGCAGATTGTCAACACTGCAAGCAATTATCGATAGCAGTCTCATAGCAGTTTTGACAGCTATTACTTTTATGACTAGCATTTTTAACCATTTATTGGAGATGTGGGGGAATTTTTTTATGTTCTTGATGATAAGATCCAGAGCAGATATGCTGGAAGAGATTCAAAATCAAAATATATTCTTCAGTCAGGTTTTGTGTAGAAGATTATCTCTGGTGCCAACCTTTAGTTTGTTTATTAAGCAGCAAAGATCTGTCTGGTCACAACCACGGAGTCGGGACTGGTGGGTTAATGTTGTTCTTGCCAGCTTCTCTGACAGGGAATGGAAGGAAAATTTTTGCATGTCACACAGATCTTTCATCAAGTTGTGTGGCATGACGGAGGGGTTCATGGCACCTGCCTCATTCCCTGTCAGAGAGGCTGTGCCAATTGAACATTGTGTTACCATTGTGCTATATAAACTGTCAACCAATGTTGGTTATCATGAGGTCGGTAACCAGTTTGATGTGTACAACAGCACAGTCAAAAAATGTATGTACCAGTTCTGCAGAGGATTTTGTACAATTATCCTGCCAGCCCTTGTCAAGGCACCAACTGCTGCCGAAGCCAGTCGTCTGTGTGAGGCATTTGAGCAAAAGTTTTGTGTGACGGCATCATAGGATGCATTGATGGGACACACATTCCCATTCTTCCACCATCTGATGGGTTCATGGACTTCGTTAACCGTAAAGGTTGGCCATCCTTAGTTCTTCAGGCTGTGGTGGATGACAAGTACTGGTAATTATGAGTCAAATTAATTATGTATGTAGTCAGGTAGTTCGCTTATTTGCTGCCCTGTCGGCTCACGCTGCCACACAACGGTAAAAAAAAAAAACAGACCAAGAAAGTTTTTATTGCGATTAGACTTATAATCGCAATAATAACCTCAGAGCCGGTCATTTCCTGTCGATTGATGCCAGACTGGGTTGGGGTTGCCCTCAGCTGCGTCACAGGCCACCGTCACCCCCAGCCAGTCGTTAATCTGTAGGAAATGACAGGCTCTGAGGTCATTATTGCTTAAATATTATAAAATTGTTATTGCAGTAAAGAGCTGAGAAATGTAACATTCTGGTTGGCTGTAAAACTTCTGCCAATCAAATGTTAATTAGGCAGTAGGGCATGACAGGGAGTGTGTTTTGGTGGGATAATGACCCTCCTCAGATTGGATTGAAGCACAATGCATATTCAAGTGCTACCACATTCTGAGGTGGGTTGTTTTATCCCCATGGCATGGCCACTAGAGTGCCTTATTGTGATTATTAACATTCATGTGTAATTATCATATGCTGACCACCCCTGCCCGATAACAAGCCCAAGCCATGCCGTTCCCGGTGGCGTTGTATGTAAAGAATCACCATATGCCCCTGTAGGAAGCCACTCCCAGAGGCAGCAGTAGTAGCAATGATTCCTCCCCTCTCCCCGGGCTCCCGTATGATGCCACTCTCGGCGGTGGTGAATGTACAGAACCCCCCCATGCCTCCGTAGGATGACTCTCCTGGCGGCAGTAGTAGTAGTGTTGATCTCCCCAGCACCCATCCAATACTGCACCCGCAATGGTAGCAGTGGTGAAGTCCTCAAAGCACCTGTGATGTTGCTGCACTCACGGGCGGTAGCAGTGGTGAAGCCCCCAGTACCCTGCATGTTGCAGCCATACAGGGCGGTGGTGTGAAAGCAGGTTGAACTCTTCAGCCCATGGCTCTGGTAATGCTGCTTCAGCCTTGCAGCGACAGTAGTCAGCCCCCTATGTACCCCTACCCACCTCGTCACTCCCCATCCTGGCAGTTGTGCAATGCTGATGTTTCTCGGACAGCTCTGTCTGTGCGGGCGCTGTGGTGGTATGTGGACGGCTTGAGCTGCCCGCCGGCCAGCCGGACCATGCCAGGTGGGGAGAGAGTGGGTGGGGTTTACGGGGGCTGAATGTGCATGGCTGCTGTGGATGCGGCATTACCAGGGTCATGGGGCTGGGAGGGGTTCAGCCTGGCATTCACCACCGCTGGGAGCGGCAACAAATGGGTGCTTGGGGGCTTCACTACTGCTACTGCTGCGAGTGCGGCATCGGACGGATGCTGGGGCCCTTCCTGCCACTACTGCCAGGAGCGGCATCGGGCGGGGCATGGGGTAATTTCCATTATTGCTGCCAGGGGCAGCCTTGTACAGGGGTTTGGGGTGGCTAGCTGGACAGCCAGGGTTGGCAGGCACCCATGCTGCTGTCCGCAGTGCGGCAGCCTGCCTGTAGGTGATACCCAACATAAGCCTATCTTACTAGACATATCTTTCAGTGGCGCATCCCCGTAGTTGTCCTGGGGATGCGCCACAGAATAAGGCTGTGAATGGGGCTGCACCCGGTATGCATGGGCATGCCCTGATCACAGCCCTCCGGCGCGCATGGCATTACTGGTGGTATGCAGTGCACTGGGGATGCATCGGCACATCAGGGTTGAGCCATCGATCAGCACCTACCTGAATCGACCTTGGTGCATTATGGGGATGCCCGGGCGCATCCTTCTATGAATCCTGCCACTGGAATGTACAGCGCTGCACTGTATAGGAAGATGGTGGTTGATGCAACTCTGCAGGGGTGCAAAATATGCTTTGAGAGGTACAAGGGAAGGATGTATTCCAGAACCTCGCCGGGAGTTTCATCTGGGGTGTGGGGCCGGGGCAATAACACAGCCCTCAGTGCTAACTGAACCACAAGCAGATTTGATGTATCGTTGAGTCTGATATGTTTACTTTTAGTATGTTATGTTTGTAGGGTACATCAACCATTGCCATCCTCCAACTTCCAGAAGTGTGCAGTCAACAAGTTTGATGACAAATTCTGTCGTCTAAGAGAAGAGAGCAGTCTTCTGTGTACTGTGTCCTCTCTCATGTGTTGTATCGTTTAAATGAATAAATTGATAATTTTAGTCCTTGCATGGCTGTGCACTGTTTAATCATTTCATAATTCACATACATTCTAATTCTGTTGCCAGGCTATGGGTTAATATTACTAAAACATTTACCAGCTCAATTGTCATGGTGGTCATGGGGGACCTGAATATGCCAGGGGCAGACTGGGACACCATGACATCAGCAGTTGCCAGGGAGTAGAGGCTGATGGATGTGTTTCAAGATGCCTTTCTGGTCCAGCAGGTAGGGGAACCAACTGGGGGGGGAGGAGGATTCTGAGCATTGTCCTGGCAGACAGCGACCGGACAAGGGATCTGGAGGGGTGCAGCCCGCTGGCAGGAGGGGACCATGACACGATCTGGTTTAGGATGTACCTGGGGGGACACCTGCTCAAACACAGTAGGAATGGATTTCAGGGGGGCAGACTTCATGGGCATGGGCAGGATACTGAGGGAGAGCTTGAGCCAGATCAGGCTGGACATGGATGTGGATAGACTATGGGAGGTCATAAAGAAAGGGGTTCAGGAGGCTAACAGCTTGTGTGCAAGGGTTAGGAGTAAAAAGGGCAGGGCCAGCAAGCTGTGATGGTGGACCAGGGAGGTGCAAGAGGTGGTAAGAGAAAAGAGAGCTGCCCACGCATGCTTTAAATGTTCCAGGGGGAACAGGAGAGAGGGGAATATGAGCTGACAGCTAGAAAGGTCACAAGGGTGGTGAGGAGATTGAATGCGAGGATGGAGCATGACCTGGCTAAGGATATATGTAGGGGGAAAGGGATTTTATAGATACAGGGGGAAAAGAGGAAGGGGAGAGCACAGATCTCCATGATTAGGACTGGGGATGGATGGGCCCAGGAGGCGGGGGAGGAGGCAGAGGTACTGAACAAGTACTTTGCCTTAGTTTTTAAGGAGACAGGCATGGGCCCCATTCGATTAGAAAAAGGGTGAGGGGCAGCTGAGCAAATAGGGCATAGGGGGAGGAAGGGACCAATAGTGGTGGGGGCGCCAAGTGGGCCAGGCCCAGAGGAAGATGGGGCCTTCACTGAGGAGAGAGCTGGGGAAGGGAAATCATGGAGGGCAGTGTGAGGGAGGCCCTGCGTGTGCTGAAGACTGACACAGCGCCAGGACCGGATGGGCTGCATCCAAGGGTACTGAAGGAACTGGTAGATGAACTAGCAGCTCCTCTAGCTGTGCTGTATTCAATGCTTCTCTCAGACAGGAAGGGTGCCCCAGGATTGGAGGGTGGCTCACGTGGTGCCCATCCACAAAGGGGGGTCTAGGGAGGAGATGGGAAATTACAGGCATGTCAGCTTAACGTGAGTGGTGGGCAAACTGATGGAGGGCTTCATCAAAGGGATGCTCGGTGGACAACTGAATAGGCTGGGATGCATGGATGACAAACAGTATGGTTTCGTCCCGGGGAGATCGTGCTAGACCAACCTCATAGAGTTCTATGACTGGGTGACAGGAACCCCTGGACAGTCAGTGCCCAGTGGACATCTTATACCTGGATTTTAGTAAGGCGTTTGACTCGGTGCCCCACCTCGGGTTGTTGACAAAGATGGGGGAGATGGGGGTGGGAAGTCGGTTGCGTAGATGGGTGAGAAACTGGCTTACAGATAGAACACAGAGGGTGGTGGTTAGGGGGACTGTCTCCTCCCCTAGAAGGGTCGCCAGTGGGGGGTGCCCCTCGGTTCGGTACTTGGACCGCTCCTGTTCAACGCCTATGTCTCCGATATAGAGACAGGAGTTAGGAGCAGGATGAGCCTCTTTGTGGATGACTCTAAACTAGGGGCAATGGTTGATGGGGAGGAAGCAAGGGTGGCAATCCAGGGGGACCTGGACACCCTAGAGGGGCGGGCAAGAAGGTGGGCGCTGAGGTTTAACCCAGAGATGTGTAGGGTGTTGCATCTGGGGGTCAGAAACCCAAGGCATGTTTATACCATGGAAGGGGTCCCACTGCAAGCCACCTCGAGCGAAAGGGATCATGGGGAGGTGGTAGACACCAAAATGAACAACAGTGAGAACTGCAGAAGAGCGGCGGCAAAGGCAAACAAGATACTGGGCTGCATAGCCCGGGGAATAACGTTCAAGGAGGATGGAAGTGATCCTACCCCTGTACAATGCCTTGTTCAGGCCACACCTTGAGTACTGCATGCAGTTCTGGAGGCCGTACCTCAAGAAGGACATAGTACTACTGGAGAGGGTTCAGAGGAGGGCAACCAGGATGATCCGGGGAATGGGACAGAGGAACTATGAGGACAGGCTGAAAGCCCTTGGGCTGCATTTACTGGAGGGGAGGAGAGGAGAGATGGGGGAACATGACTTAGGTGCCTAGGTATGTGAAAGGGATAAACAGGTGTAGAACCAAGGAAATGTTAAGGCTAAAACAATGCGGCACAACCAGGGGGCATAAATGGAAACTGGAGGGAGGCAACTATAGGGGAGAACGTAGAAGGCATTGCTTCAAAGAGAGGGTGTTGGAGCCATGGAATGCTTTGCCTGGGAGCCGAGTTAAGTAGAGCACAGTGGAGGACTTCAAGAGGGGGTGGGATAGATGCGTGGGGGTGCTGAAACCAAGGGTGACCCTCACGGGGGTGGGAGGGGGATTAAGCGCCCGGTAAGGGGCTGGCTGGCTACCGAGCAGACATGAAAGACCATCAGGCCTATTCTGCTGGCTTTTAGTATGTTAGTATTTATTTATTTGCTTTTGTTAACCGGGTAAGCACACTAGACAGCCAAGTGCCTATTTTCAGGTGCGACCCGGGAGAGTTACAGGTGAAAAACTTCATACATAAACAGTTGAGGAATCGAAAGAAATACATAGGAAATAAACAGGCATTTTAAGGCTGGCTCTAGAGCAGGGCTGGCACAAAATTCATACATAGACAGTTGAGGAATTGAGAAAATTACACAGGAAATAAACAGGCATTGCAAGGCTAGCTCTAGAGCAAGGTTGGCACAAAGTTCATACATGGACAGTTGAGGAGACAAGAAAAAAATAACTAAAATAACAAGCATTTCAAGGCTGGCTCTAGGACAAGGTTGGCACGGTGCATAACAATAGGATGGGACATACAGGATATGAATTGGGAGGTGAACAGCGGAGTAAACAGAAGCAAAGACAATGGTAAGTGCCTTCCGGGAGGGGGGTGCCCTTGGCAGGGGGTCAAGTCCAGGATTCTTGGCTGGTTACTGGAGAAGAAGTGCAAGTAGGGCTGAGGCCCCCACCCAACCGGGTTGAAGGGAGAAGAGGGGCAGTGGAGTAGGGCTCCGACGAGCAGGGACAGGGGGAGGAAGGTTTCAGGAAGTTCCAGAGGGAGGCTTTAAAGCTTGGATGGGAGGTGAGCTCAGGGAGCAAGTTCCAGAGTTTGGGAGCGTATGTGTAGAAGGCCTGATCCCCTGCAAGGGTGCGGGTTCTAGGAACCAGGCGTTCCTGGTTTGTCCCAGATCTTAGGTGGTAGGATGGGGCGCCTGGTTTAAGGGGAAGGGCTAGGGCTGGAGGGGTGCCAGAGTGGATAATGTTGTCAATGAAATTACCTAGAACGAAGAAGCAGTGCTTCTCTGGGGGAAGCCACTCCAGGCGGTTGTAAAGATCACAACGGTGGGTGAGGGTAGGGGCGGAAAGCGCAAAGTGGCAAACATTGTTGTAGGCCGTGTCCCATTTTGAAAGGCTGGATTTGGGAACTGGTGCAAATCTTACGAGTCCGTAGCAGAGTGAGAGGAGGAGGACCCCCCCCAGCTAGGGCCAAGCGAGTGGCGGGGGTGAGGCAGTTATTGGCTCGATAAGCTAGGCCAAGCTTACAATTAGTGGCCTTGCAAATGTTACGGATGTGTAAGGTAAGGTCCAACTGCGGGTCCAGGGTGACGCCCAGGTACTTGGTGGAAGTTACCATCTCAAGGGGCGAGCCGTCGGCCCCGAGGATCAGCAGGGGAGCGGGGCAGGATTTTATTTTGATCAAGGACCCAAACAGCATGGCTTGGGTTTTATTGAGATTGAGGGTGAGCCTGTGGTCCCCCAGCCAAGTTTGGATGCGTTCAAAGTCGATGTTCAGTTGGGAGTTTATTGTGGGGATGTCCCGGGAGCTGGCCAGGAGGACGAGGTCGTCCACATACAGGGTGGTGTGACCATGGACAGTGACGGATGGTAGGTCGTTGATAAATAGTGAGAATAGGGTCGGACAAAGGACGGATCCTTGAGGGACCCCACAGTGGACTGGTGAGAGGTTGGAGAAAGTGCGATTGAAGTTGGTGTATTGCTGTCGGTTGGAGAGGTAGTTTAGGAACCAAGCGTGGGCGGAGGAGGAGAACCCAAGGGATAGGAGCGTGGAGCCGAGGAGGGAGTGATCAACCCTGTCAAAAGCTTTTGAGAGGTCCACGAAAATGGCTCCAGTGAGATTGCCTTGGTCAGCACCTGTCCTGATTAGTGAAGTGACAACAGCAAGGGCGGTGGACATGCTGTGCCCTTTCCTGAAGCCATGCTGAGCAGGAGAGAGGATGTTGTAGTCCTGGATGTATTGGGAGAGCTGGGAGGCAACGGCTTTCTCAAGAAGTTTACTGGTGGCAGACAGAATGGCGATGGGGCGGTAGTTGCGAGGATCTTTGGGATTCCCCTGTTTTAAGACAGGAACGACCTTGGCCACTTTCCACAGGTCGGGAATGATCCCAGTGTTAATGGAGGTGTTGAATAGGTGCGAGACGGGCCTGGCGAGAAGGTGGGCCTCCAGTCTGAGCAGTTTCGGCTCGAGGCTGTCATGACCTGCGCCACTGTGAGGGGAGAGGCCTGAGAGCAGCTTCTGGGTCTCCTTAGGTGAAACTAATTGTTGTATTGCAGTAATAGTTGCTATGTATTTATGTTATATTTCTTGATTGTGTGACCTCGGCACAAATTTGATGTTTCTACAGCTTTTGGGATATATTTTGTGGGACTCCAGGTTCAGCACATGATGCATCTGTATTCAAAAGTTCGGGACTATTTAAAAATTCAGACCTGCCATCCCAGGTATGTAATGAGTATCCCAGGTTCATTTGCATATTACTATAACTAGAATCTGCTACTTGCATTTTACTCATGAGCAGTCATAAAGTAAATCATGTGGTGATGTGGGAAGTATTAATATATTATTGAGCAAGAGCAATCAAGGGAATTTATATTTAAGCAATAAAACATGACCAAGGGTTATTTTAATGGTCTGTTAGTCGCCCTCTAAGGGTGTAATGTGGCACGAGCCATAGCCGAGTGTCACGTGCCCCTGGAGGGTGATTAACTGACCATTAACATAACCCCTGGGACTGTCTTATTACTATTATGATAAAAATGTTTTTTTTTTTTTGTAACAGTGTTAAACCATGGTCAACATATGATTAATCTCTACGTGTATGTTAATGAAAGTTTAACATAAGACGATTAGAATGTTTACAGCCAATCATAAAGCTCCATGTCTCTGACCCTTTTTATAATTCTAAAATAAACTTCCCATAACATGACCATTTCCAGTGCACCTGTGCTTGAGGCGCTCTTAATTGAGTAAGAGTGCGTCACGCGCAGAGGAAAGGAGCGCACAGATTGGTCGGAAGCAATATCTCAATATATGTTGTTCTGTCATATACAGACTGATCACAATTGCACAAGTATTCTTCCTGTCAGCATTCCATCCTACAGACCTGCTGAATGTGTGAACTGATGAATTATGACCCTGAACCAGCATTCCAGAACCTCTACATACATCATGAGACAGTTTCATTTTGAAAGCAAAATATAAAATGGGTACAGAAATTCCTGTGTCCTGATTGGCTGAGACTTGGTTCTAGCCATTGCAGTAAGAGAGTACCACCATTGGCTTAAACAAGTCCCTGCCAACCAGGGCAACTTACTGAATTCATAAGCCACCTGTTTCCTACTTTCCATCACAGACATGGCTGCAGCCTTTACTCACATATAAAAATACTTGACCAGGACTGTTCCTTACCTGGCAACAGATAAAACTGAGGTTCTGGCTCCACTTCAGGCCTGTGTGTGTGTATCTTTGTTAGCATGCCAGTTGCTCTCTCAAGAATGCCGAATTTATGTACTGCATATTTCCATTCTGTCTGTTTGTGGGGGCGGGGGAGCCATTTTATATAAGCAAGAGACATTGCGGGGTGTTGGTAGTACTGAGATAACCAAACACCCAGAGGCTAAAGGCACTAGACCTGCGGTCTCGTGCCTAACTACGCTTCTGGGTGTGTGGGTATCTCAGTACTACCAACACCCAGCCATGTCTTATTGTTTACAGAACTCACAAAAAAACATTGTTTCACACAGTACAACACACTATAAAAAGTACAGGATGATGGGGATGGCCTCACTCGATAGCGGATCCCAGTTGAGACTGGGGGCACTACACGAGCAGCATACAGGAGAACGCAGAAAAGCGGAAATACAGATTGCTGGCCGCCGGATGATGGCTCTCTGTCTCCGACACCTCCAGAGCCTTCCCAGGGCCTCATTACCCTTGGCAGCATCCCTGGGCCCTATAAGTGTGCGTTGGGGCTGTCCCTCCCCCCGGTGCCTTCCCCATAGGAGGAGGTTGATCCGTCCAGCGAAGGGATACGTTCGGGATATCCCGGGGATCAGCTGCAATAATAGGAGTCAGAGGTGGGTCGGGTAAGGACAGTGGGCTAGAAGAAGACTTGCGGAGCCTGAAGGAGTTGAGGCCAGCGAGTACAAGGGGGCGAAAATAAATAACACACACACAAAAAAAAAAGATTGCCTACTGAACCCATGTAGTTGTGTCCTACCTCCACAGCAGAACCATTATTCAAAGATACGACACAAGATGAAAGCCATACAAAAGTTATTGTACTCATATAAAGCAATAAACATTGTCTGAATGCTTTGTCCGATCTGATCCCCCACTAGCATAGTTACACGATTAGTGGAAGTGCATGGGGACACGCTCCATTATAGTTGATGGGCGCCATCTTTTGGGTTGTTTTTTTAAATCTTAGAATGACTACCCTGATAATCTTACACCCATTCCATTGCTATAGGCCACAATCTGTAATGATACTACAGATCAAAAATAGTGAACATTCTGTTGTTGCCTTTAGACTTAAATTATCAAAACTCATTTTAATAATTATTTTTCTATTTAAATGTGTAGGGATCTTTTGTGGTTCGAGGTGAGGAGTTTCCATTCTTTCTTACAGGAGACCCAGTGTATCCGCTGCTGGACTGGGTGATAAAAGGATATTGTGGGATTGGAAATTTGTCTCCACAACAGGAGTCATTTAATGTGTATCTGAGTTCTGCATGGATGTGCACTGAAATTGCATTTGGACGACTCAAATCTAGGTGGCAAGTACTTTTAAAAAGGAATGACTTCCATTACACTTTTGCCCCATTATTGGTTGCCACCTGTTGAGGTCTACATAACTTCTGCGAGAGAGAAAAAGAATCAATGGCACCAGGATGGATGGACTATGTGGATGTTTGCAGGGAAGTGTTCCACCAGCCACGTGGAGCAGCAGTTCCTGACACAAATCAGCTTGCAAGGGATCTGCGAGACAGACTTTGTACTTATATGTCAGTGAACTACCCATTAAGAAAGAGTTCAGACTGATATATAATTTATGGCTAATAAATTGAATTACTGGAAATAATACCTGAGGTGATGTGGTTAGAATTTATGGTTGTGAAAATAATTTGTGAATCCACATGTTTGTAATATGTTGCATAATTTCTTACTAATAATTGTGTTTCTGTGAATAGTAATAGAAATGACTCATTCTCCATGGTACGTTGTGTGTTCATTAATGTTTCATTGTGCATTTTATAATTTTTCTTTTAACTATCTATTTTATGTCCTATTCGAGCCGGAAATCATAACCTCAGAACCGCTGTGCCGTAATATTATCTAAAACCACACTGAAAATTGCTGCACCGGTTCACAGAAATGGGAGCAGTGTGTATGTATTAATGCAAAATGCAAGATCAACCAAATACTTACATTTTTGGGGGATCTTGTCCGTTTTTCTTCTCGTTAAGCGAGATGTTTGGCCGACATTTTTTTTGGTTTTTCAAAACCCTGCCACAGTGCAATGGCAACCAATGGGAGTGTGCGCTGCTAATGTAGGGACGCCCAGTCCCTAGCAACACAACTCACCATGGACAAACGGGAAACAAAAATTTCTTTCTATGCATAAAATGTTCTTTTGAGGTAGTGACATCACAAGCACAGCAGACTGATGTCAATACTTCAGCAGAACATGTATATCCCAGGTATGGAATTCCATACATTACCTCATTTCACCATGTACTAATTCACTTACATGCACTCTAAATATAGAACATAAATAATTGGAAACCACCGTTTAAATTAAACAATTTTATTTAAGAAATAAGTTGACATTAAAACTGATCTTTCTTATGTCTATATGATAATAATAATATTTTTATTTATATTGCGCCTTTCAAATACCAAGGCGCATTCCAATAAAATATGATACAAACAAGATACACAAACAGTAAAACAAAGGACTATTAAAAACAGATACAACAATTAATCAGAGCCACCATAGGCCTTTTCTCATAAAAAGGATTTTAGAACCTGTTTAAGACTCCCCACGGTCGTACACTCCCTTATCCGACGGGGTAGAGAATTCCAAAGGGAGGGGGCCACAAACATAAAAGCCCGGGCCCCAGCTGATTTTAATATAACCCTAGGAATCTCTAGCAACCCCTCGACGGCTGAGCGGAGCGACCTCACAGGGTGGTAAGGAATCAGGAGTTCTTTACGGTAGTCAGGGCCCAGATCATGCAGGGCTTTAAAAGTCAGTAATCTGACTTTGAGGTGAATATGACTAAATCACTTTCTATTAAATATTAGCCATAGCAATTTTCTTAATGAATCTAACTTAATTACATCTAAAAATAGTTTATTGTCTGTTGCAACCTTCACTGAAAATAATCATGCACAACAACTGCCAGTATACTCGGCTCTATAAAAACTAGAAATCAATAATAAATAATTAAAAATATAAACAGTTAACTGATTATAGTCATAAGGCAATTCTAGGGGGTGGGGGTAGGAAGAAGTAGGCTGCTGGTTAACTAGGATTTGCAACTTATCCATCAGGTAGGGAAATGGGCAGACTGGGTGGGCCAAGCTGTCCTTATCTGCCGTCAAATTCCATGTTTCTATGTTTCTATATATTGAATTATTTATACAAATTCATGCATTGACTAAAGTTACCAAACACATTATCATCAGGAACATTGTGTGACATAAACTGCCGCGCTGCACCTGGATTACCTTGTTGTATAAAACTGTTTGTTGGAGAAGAGTACACCGTATTTACATTTGCTGGTGTCTGTACTGTTGGTAATATGCCTTTGAGACCAGATATTAACTTGCTTATCAAAGTTTGGCCTGCTCGAACTGTGTGCTCACCAAAACTTCTCATCATTTCTTTCTCCCATTCGTTCCGCTCCTCATCTCTTCTGGCCATCCACTGTGACTGTCTAGTGAAAAACTCAGTCATCATTTCTCTCGTCTGCATGGTGTTATGCTCCATCATTTGCATCATTCTATCACTTGTGTTTCTTCTTTTCCGTTGTGGTTCTATTACGTAAATGATAAATACGTATGTTTACAGTCTTGGTCACTCCACACCAGGCGTGTCTCCCAACATCTGCCACTAGACTCTCCTCTAGCTCCCCCACCAGCGCAGGGAGCCAAAACACCACTCCTATTTTTACATTCTTGCCCCCCACTCCACCCCCCGTGTTATCAAGGTTACACAAATCCCATCCACAGTTCCCTCTACCTCCTCCACTCATCCTATGCCAAAACAGTGTTTGACTATTATTGCTACCCCTCCTCCCATTCCCTTACCCCTGTCCTTCATGAACATGGTGTAACCCTCCAAGTTCAGGGCCTGGTCGTGCCCTACGGTGGCCCAGGTCTCAGTGACTGCTGCCACATCCACCTCTCTCTCAGTTAGCATCGCATGGTACTTGGGCATTTTATTGCAATACCTCCTGGCATTTAGCAGGACTACCTTCCACCCTTTCCCTATACTTCTATCTCCCCTGTACATTTGCTTCCCCAATTTAAATGTATTTTACATATGTGTCCATTGTATAATCACAATGAGGTACGAAAGGGTGTAGGTCATTGGGTGGATTTACCCTAGCGAGCATTCCCACATCAACCCTAAGTAACAGTTTCGTCAAGCCTTCTGAAGCCGTTGAGTCATTTGCTCTACTCGCTCTATGCTCGTTGGTTTCTTTTAGACCAAACAGAGCACAGTTAATTTTAACATTAAAATCACATATTGTTCACACTGGGAATTACTATTTTAACATATTTTGGGCCATACTGTGAAGCACAACAAACACTGCTTGGTCATACAACCTCCGTTGAAATTGAAAGTTGTTCAGAGAACTTCAAAATAACTGGATCTCAGATTATTATGACTTTTTGAAGCATAGTAAACTGAAACCAGGTTATTGTGGAGTTTCACAGAACAAATATTCAACCCGGGATGTGCGGCGCGGGGCGCAAAGATCCGTCACTAAAAACTAGGAACATGGACTGGTCACCCACAGGTGAGCTGCTGTATTGCAGGGTGCAATATGACATCCACCTGCTGTGGGTGGCCACCCGAACTCCAGGAACACACAAGGCAGTACCTCGCGCCAAATGGTGGAATTTGTAAATGTAAAATATCCCTGGTGGTCCAGTGGACCCTACCCCCGCCTGACCATAGGCGTAATTAAATAAATTAATCCCCTGGTGGTCCAGTGGACCTGCTCCCCAGTCTGATCATGGGCCTAGTAAAAGTACTGTTATCCCTGGTGGTCCAATGGCCCCACTACCCAGCTTGATCGCAGACTTTGTAAAAGAACGAACCCAGGTGGTCCGGCGGCACCCCCCTCCCCACCCGCATATTCAGACCTGCCACCCACTCCCCCCGGTCAGTGGCGGGTGGCAGCTCCCCACCCGCAAGCCACCCATCGACTGACAGCGTACAGTAGTGCTGTCGCCCATTGGTCCACAGGTGGGCCAATGGCTAGACCATACTGACAGTCCCGATATGTGAATGGAATGCATGTGTAGTACAGTACGGTCTGCACGCCCACTGGCCCACGCCCATTGGGTGTGGAGGGGATGCCGCTGGACCACCAGGGTTCTTTCTTTTACAAAGACCTTGATCGAGCTGGGTAGTGGAGTCGCTTGAGCTCCAGGAATAAAGTTTATTTTATTAAGCACACAATCGGACTGGGAAGCAGGTCCACTGGACCACCAGGGAATGAATGACGCAGTGTGGATATCCTGGCCAAGGTATTCTGGGCACCTGAACTGTCAAACATCCATACTGGCAGGGTGGGGAAACGAGGTAACAATGACAATCACATAAGCACTCCAGATTTATTCAGATTACAAATATATCTTTCCAATTAAAAAATGTTGATCTACCAACACCAGGCACCACTGATATACTGGCGTGGGGACTATTTCAATATAAATTAGATCGGCCTATCGGCGCCCGGTGTTTGGATTTCAACTTACGACATCAATGACCTGGGTTTGGGAACACAGTCAGGTGCTGGAAGGCTGGTCGGGGAGAAAAGACTGTATTGTCAGATGGCTGCTCGCCTTCTCTTGGGGGGAAGGCGGGGACATGACCCGGTGATTGCTGACCCCTAGCAGGGGCTGGGACTTGGAAATACGTGGGTTCCCACAATTCAACGGGGTATGGCACATGCCGGCGTAAGCGTGATATTGGTGTCATGCCACATCCCTGGGGAGCAGACAGGAACGATCCCAGAGGCCAACCGGATGACGGTCACCAGTTCCCGCTGCCACAAGAGCCCGAGCAGTGAACGAACAACTCTAGCAGAACATAACTATAGTGTATGGTAGAACTTTGTAGTCGTTGAAAATCTAGCTCTCCCTAGTGTTGTTGTACCATTGATGTGATGTCATGATGTTGTTGTACCATCGTGACTATGTCACATCGATGGTACAACAGCACTGACCATTTTTGCGCATGCGCGAGTCGCGGTTCGGGGAGAATACAAAATGGGCACCACAGTTCATCGGAGGCACAGGAGAACATCTAAAACTCGCAGTAAGTGCCGTTCTATTTAAGAGTGGCCGGCAGACAGCAGGATAACTGTATTTGTTTTTAAATATTTAAGATTGCACATGAAGGAATACAGTGTGCACGGGTGGGGATGGGCAGGGGTCACCGACATCACGGTGCGACCCTAGAGGCAGTCAAAAGCTAATTTGTTTATTGTTGTCCATACACTATAAAAGACAGTGAATGGGCAACAGTGAACAACACCACTGTGTCTCACTTCACGCGGTTTCATGCCAACTGAAAGCCTCTTGTGCTTCGCTCTCGAAGTGTTCTTGGTTGTCACAGAAACATAGAAACATAGAAGTTGACGGCAGATAAGGACCGCAAGGCCCATCCAGTCTGCCCATTTCTTTTTCTACCTTATAAATGTGCTATCGCCCTTTGCTCTGTCAGTGGCCTATCTATTCATAGTCATTTGTATTGCTCCCTTATGCCTATCCCATGCCTGTTTGAAGCCCTGCACTGTATTCATAGCCACCACTTCATGTGGTAAGCCATTCCATGCATCCACCACCCTTTCTGTGAAAAAGAATTTCCTCATTCTCCTTAATCGGCCTCCCTCTAATCTCATGCTGTGTCCTCTTGTCCTGCTATTTTTTCTTATATTTAAACATGTTGACTCTTTCACCTTGTTTATGCCCTTAAGAGCGTTTGAATGCCTCGATAATATCACCTCTCTCCCTCCTTTTTCAAGGTATACATATTGAGCTCCGTTAATCTGTCCTCTATGTCTTCTGATGCAGTCCCTGCACCATTTTGGTTGCCCTTCTCTGGACTGCCTCAATTTGGTTAATGTCCTTGTGAAGGTGTGGCCTCCAATGCTACCACGCGGTGATCTCCAAGATGGGGCTAACCAGTGTCTTGTACAGAGGATTATTACCTCCCTCTTCGACTTGTGATACCCATACTACACCCTAACACCCCCTAGCCTTACCTACTGCTTTGGAGGTCTGCTTGGATGATTTTAGGTCATCAGTGATGATGATGCCTAAGTCTCTTTCTTCCTTTGTGACTGCTAGCAACTCCTCCCAGCCTATAGGTGGCTTTAGGTTTCTCTTCCTATGTGCATGATTTTGCACTTCTTGCATTAAATCCCAGTTGCCACTCTTCTGACCATTCTGCTAGTTTATCCAGATCTCTTCTTATTCTGCCCACCCCATCTGGATCATCTGCTCTGTTGCAGATCTTGGTGTCATCTGCAAACAGACAAGCCTTACCTCTAGTCCATCTGCAAGGTCACTAATGAAGATGTTGAAGAGGACTGGCCCCAGGACTGATCCCTGAGTGTACCCCACTTATGACTTGCATCTCTTCTGACTATACCATTTACCACCACTCTCTGTTTTCTGCCCGTCAACCAGTTTGCCACCCAGTTGACCAACTTCTGACCCACCCGAGCCTCACCAGCTTATTTATCAATCTTCTATGTGGAACAGTGTCAAAGCTTTGCTGAAGTCAAGGTAGGCGACATCAACTGCTCCCCTTAGTCCACCACTCTGGTTACCCAGTCAAAGAAATCTATGAGATTAGTTTGACAGGACCTTCCTTTGTAAACCCATGCTGTCTTGGATCCTGTGCCCTATGGATTCCAGGTGTTGCACTATCCTTTCCTTAAGGAGTGCCTCCATAATCTTGCCCACTACTGAGGTAAGACTGACTGGTCTGTAGTTCTCCGCCTCCTCCCCTGCTACCATTCTTGTGGAGCGGGATCACATGAGCCCTTCTCCAGTCTTCTGGGACCTCTCCTGTGCTCAGGAGACTCACTAAACAATTCTGCTAATGGCTCTGCTAGTTCCTCCTTTAGCTCCTTAAGTACCCTGGGATGTATGCCATCAGGTCCCATTGCCTTATCCACCCTGAGCTTAGCAAGCTCTTGTAGGACCCTTTCTTTTGTGAAGGAGTAGTGCTCACCTCCTCCCCTGTGTCCATGATGCTGAGCTGTGGGCCTGCCCTACCTTCTCTTCAGTAAATACTGAGCAAAAGTATCTATTTAGGATAGATGCCTTTACAGGGTCCTCCTCTCACATGCTCCCTTTTCTCCATTAAGCTTAGCAATACCCCTCTGGACTTTCTCCTTTCACTAATGTATCTATAGAAAGTCTTGTCCTTCTTTTACTGTTCGTGCTAGTGTTTCCTCAGTTTGGGACTTTGCCTGCCTTACTGCCTTACCTGCTTCCCTTAGGGCAGTTTGGTATGCCTCCTATCTTCATCCCGCTTGTGTTCCTTATATTTCCTGAAGGCCAGCCTTTTGGCTCTGACCTTTTCTGCTACTGTATTTGAGAACCAAAGTGGTTTCTTCTTCTTTGCACTTCCTTTTCTGTCTAACACAATGGGATGTTGCTTCAAGTATTGCATTCTTAATGCTTGCCCACTTTGCCTGTACCTCCTCACCTGTGTTTCTTTTGCCAGGGCTAGCTTAACTCTGTTGGCCATCTTATCAAAGTCAGCTCCTCTGAAGTCCCATATTTTTGCCTTGGAATGGGATGATTTAGATGTAGTAGCCAAATTGAACCATACCATGTGATGGTCACTGGCCCCCAGGTGACCTTCTACCTGGAGATCTGTGATCCCTTCTTTGTTAGTCAGTACTAGATCTAGGATAGCCCTGTCTCTTGTGGGTTGCTGTACCAGTTGTTTGAGGCCCTCCCCCTGCAGGGAATCCACCATGAGTCTAGTTCTGGCAGATGTTGCCCATCCACTATCCTCTATGTTCGTAATACGCATAACAACACTTCCCATTCTACCTCCCCAGCTTATCAAGCAGACTACTATGTCAGGTTCCATACCATCACTTTCTTCAGATGCAGCATTTGTCAGTGATTGCCCTCCAGCAGAATAAGATGTTGATTGGGTGCTAACATCTACAATACATAAAAATAAGACAATAAATGTACATTCTCATGGTGACATATTCTAAACTTAATATTATGACTTAACAACTGTTTATGAACCTGTGTTGAATGCATTAATTAAATCCAGTGAACGTTCTTGACATTGTTTCGCCTAAACAAATACTACTGCGAGCTGACCAGGGGGTAGTAGAGCCAACTCTCAACTTGTTCGTCTTGGCCACTGTAGTGTTTCATGGCTGTTAACAAAGTTACTGAAATCAGCACTGTGGCAGTCAGTACTCCTCACACTAACTACTCTTAATGTTCCACATGGCATACTGAGCTTAGCAGTATCGAGGCAGTATACAGCAGTAACTTAAGGCTATGATCTGCAGATGTGAAGGTCCACTTAATATAGAGTAGTTGTTAGTACCCCCCACCATCACATTGTGTACTCTCTCACAAATTTGTTGTTCATCTTGTGCATTAATTCAAATCTGTCATGTTTTTCACAATTCATTGAGTACTGCAAGTCCTTTCTCATCATTTACATCCTCCTTGTGTTGCCAACATGTTGCACATCGTTCTGCAGTGTGCAAACGGCATACTTTTCCATTCAGCTCCTCTACCATGTGTCATGTAAATACATTATAGAAGTTCGGTCCCAGTACTGTATCACATGGCACACCTATAGTAACCCCCTTTTTCAGTCTGTACTCCATGTACTATGTGGCCTATGTGGTACTATGTGGCCCTCTGTGTCCTGTTGTCCATTTAATTTTTTTTTTCAAGTCTACAACAGTGGCCACCCCACCCTAAAAGTTGGATAACTTGTTTGTTAATCTTTTTTGTGACATTGTGTCACATGCCTTGCTAAAGTCTAGTTAGGGAATATCCACAGCCCCTCCATGGAATACTACCTTGGTCACAAAGTCACAATGGGGGATGAGGCACTATGACGACGACATGCATGGAAAGGGACCTTGGGGGCAGTCTTATCAGATGACCTAAATCAATGTGAGAGAGCAATAAGGAGGGCTGGGGGGGGACCTGGGAGGCATTGAGAAAGGCATCACCAGTATAAAACAGGGAATTGTTTTCCCTCTATACAGACAGCTGGTAAGTCCTATCTGGAGAACTGCGTGAAGTTATGGAGTCCCAATATCTGCAAAGACACAGACAGAATGGATGCCCTAATCTTTCAGAAAAAGAGGTGTGCAAGGACAAGGGGATACACTTTGAACATATTGGAGGGGGGGCTGCCCAGAAGTAATGACAGCAAGTATTTTTTTTCATGGAGAGGGTTGTGAACACATGTAATGGCCTTCATGAGGAGGTTGTGGAATCAAAACCTGTAGTGGAATTCAAGAATGCATGGGACAGACATGAGACAATTACAGTGGATGGGGATGGGAGGAAATAGGCTGTTGGTAACATAGGTACTGCAGCTTATCCATTGAGTAGGGAAATTGGCAGACTGAGTGGGAAAAGTGTTCCTTATCTGCTGTCAAAATCTATGTTTCTATGTTTCAGCCAAGCAAAAGTTACTCCCATCATTCTCATATCACTTATATCAAGCAAACAGGTCTGTAGTTTCATGCCTTTACCCTGCTGCCACATTTCTTGAGAGGAATCACATTCATCCACTGCAACCCCTCAGGTGACACACTATTCTCCCATTGTTTGTTAAAAAGGGTCATCAGTGATGGCACTATGGCTGTCCGTATTTCTGTTGCTTCTTTGGGCTCCCCCGAGGGAAGCCTGTGGGTCGCGAGGGCAGGAGAATTACAGCCCTCCCCTCAATCAAGCCTCAGCAGCAGACAAGGGCTGCAGTCTTCTTTGGGCTCCCCCGAGGGAAGCCTGCGGGTCGCGAGGGCAGGTGAATCACAGCCCTCCCTTCAATCAAGCCTCAGCAGCAGACAAGGGCTGCAGTCTTCTTTGGGCTGCCCCGAGGGAAGCCTGCGGGTCGCGAGAGCAGGAGAATCACAGCCCTCCCCTCAATCAAGCCTCAGCAGCAGACAAGGGCTGCAGTCTTCTTTGGGCTCCCCCGATGGAAGTCTGCGGGTCATGAGGGCAGGAGAACCACAGCCCTCCCCTCAATCGAGCCTCAGCAGCAGACAAGGTATGCAGCAAGGAGCAGGACGCTCGCTTGCCTAGAACGGCTGAGTGTTTTGTCTCCGCCACCACCCTTGGTTGACATCAAGCTTTATAGGAAGAACCATGTGGCTCCCTAAACCAACCAGTCGACTTTCTTATCTGCAGGTTATTTTCTTTAGCCACTAGCAGCCGCTACATTCTTAAATCCCTGTGCTTTTCAATTAAATTCTACCTACTTGATACACAGCTCACAGAGCTAATCTCTAGTAGCTGTTATCCAGCCAATCTAGCAGTTTATCACTCTGTCAGGAGTTGAAGGGGTACCAGAGCCACCTTGCCCACCACCCAACCACGAAGACAGTCGCCACCCCCGAAGTCAGGTTTTGGGATGGAATACAAGGGTGCTGTCAGCTCTCTCCTGCATATCATGGACTGCCAACTAATCCTGTGTCACACTAGCCTGCACCTGTCCTGGCTAATCCTGGCAACACAGAGATTGGGAGGACAAATCCTGTTCCTAACACTGCTATTATGCTTTCTTCAGGTGTCTACCTCAGTTCCAATTAACAACCCCCATGGAGTGAAGACCTCACAACACAGTGACTTTACCTTCTCCAACCAAATTGCCGAGACACAACATGTGCTTTCCCATGCCACCCTTATCTTTCGGAAGGGTTGTACCTATAACTCATTTCACATGCTCAGAAAATACAAAATGTCACAACTGGTACATCTCCCATTCCACACTATTAAACTGTGGTTTCTCATTCTCATCGTCATCATATTGTCAGGGGACATAGAACTTAACACTGGCCCCTCTGTCCACCTCTCTTCCACAGACCTATCGGCTATCCCAGGGAAAGGACTTCTCATTGCCCATACGACTATTAGGAGCATTACCAAGCACCTCGCCAATCTCGAGGCATGGATGAAAGTGTACAATCCTGACCTACTCTGCCTATCGGAAACCTGGCTTAAGCCCCACATTCCGGACTCCTTATGTTCCTAAACCAATTACTCCCTGATACGGAGAGATAGGCCCTCCCCAAAATGTGGAGGGGGGGGGGTCGCCCTTCTCTACAAAAACCATCTTGATATTACTGTATGCCCATCCACCACTTCCCCCTCAGTCTGTGAGTCCCTACACACAACCATTGCCCTTGCTGCAAAAAAACTTCACATTATCTGTGCCTACAATCCACCACTGGAGGTATCACAGGTCTTCAGGACTTACTTAATCAAACAGCCATGAATGCCAAGCAAAATGAGGTCATAATCTTAGGAGATTTTAACCTAAACTGGCTGGGACCAACTCACGGTGCACTGCTGACGCTAACACAGAGTTATAACCTTCACCAGATCCTAACTGAGCCTACTAGAACCACCCCTTCTCTAGCTACATCCACCCTCACAGACTGGGCACTTGTGAATCGCCTTGACCATGTGCAAACTACAGGCACCTTGGCAGATGCTATCACAGACCACTCACCCACTTTCTGTGTATGGAGTCCAGAGACTGCTCCCCCACCACCTCCAAGCTACATCACTATTACCAACTTTGCCAAACTGGACGTGGAAGCTTTTCTCTATGACGTTTCCTGTATCAACTGGTCTGACATCTATTGCTCCCATGATGTTCAAACTGCCCTTGCTATCTTCATTAACAACTTCACAGCACTCCAAGATAAACATACTCCGAAGGTCACCAGAAGGGTCAGGGGTAAACAAACAAGATATTTACACAAGGACCTGCTTGCTAACCTGCGCACTCGGGACAAACTCTGGAAGAAGTATAAAGAGTCCAGACTACCAGTGGATTACCACACCTACAGGGCCTCTCGGGGCACCTGCAAAAAACAAATCAGAACTGCAAAGAGCATCTAGTGCAAGGAACTGCTCACTAACTCAGCTGGTGACCCTAGAAAATTCTGGATGCACTTAAAGACCTTTCTTGAGGCTGCACAGTCATCGACCCCAGGGGATATGATCCTAAATGGTATGCATTGCAACGACTCGAACACCATAGCAAATGCTCTTAACAGACTTTTCACGGACATGTCTCAGTACACCTCATACTTCGCTTCATCTCGCACAACATCTTAGCCTTACTGCACACCCATGAGATCTGCATCTGGTGCTGACCACTGCAAACTACCTACTCCCCCCCCCTTTCTATTTTAAAGCTATATCTAGGTCTGAGGTCCAAAGGCTATTGCAAACCATATCCGACAACACTAGCCCTGGCTCCGATTCACTCGAGCCACGACTCCTGAAGCTAGCGGCACCATTAATTGCCTCACCTTTTGCCAAGATTTTCACTCTGTCTCTCTCTCGCTCGTGTCGTTGCCCCTGATCTCTGGAAGATTGCCCAAGTTACGCCCATCCTGAAAAAAGGTGACCCAAAGGATATAAACAACTACAGGCCCATAGCCATTCTCTCTGTGCTAAGCAAGCTACTGGAGAAGCTTGTTGCAACCCAAACAACTGCCTATCTTACAAAGAACAACCTTCTCTCAGACACTCAGCATGGTTTCATTAAAGGGCACAGTACCTCAACTGCCCTTCTCAAATTCACTACTGATATCCTCTGCAACATGGACAAAGGCCTACTCACTGGAGCAGTATTTATTGACCTTACCAAGGCTTTCGATCTCGTTGATCATCCCCTGCTTCTCTCAATCCTGCATAGACTTAACTTCTCATCCCAAGTAGTTGACTGGTTCAACAGCTACTTATCAAACAGATTACAACTTGTTAAATTCAACTCCACTCTCTTGGATGTGACCAGCACTGACATCAGAGTACCCCAGGGGTCCATCCTGGGACCCCTTCTCTTCTCTCTTTACATTAACAACATAGATTCTACCATACTCTCCTGCTCAGCTATCCTATATGCTGATGATCTCGTCCTCTACTCCAGCACCGACAAAGTCAGCATCATCCCGGTGTTCTTTAGATACAGGAGTTTTCCCCTAGCTCTCTGAAGGAAGGGGTGGTGACTCCCCTTCTGAAGAAAGCTTCTTTAGACCCAGATGACCTAGCAAACTACAGACCAATCTCTAATCTCCCTTTTGTGGGGAAGGTCATTGAGAAAGTTGTGGTGGTCCAACTGGATAACCATTTGACCATCCATAGTTTATACGAACCTCTCCAGTCAGGTTTTCGTAAGAGGCATAGTACTGAGACTGCTCTGGTTCGGGTGCTCAATGATCTCCTGATGGTGGCAGATCGGAGACATCATTCTATCTTGGTTCTCCTTGATCTGTCATCAGCTTTCGATACTGTGGATCATGGGGTTTTGCTCGAACGCCTGAGGTCCATCTGTGGACTATCGAGTACAGTCCTCAGATGGTTTTCATCTTTCCTCGAAGGGAGAACGCAGAGAGTGGTCTCGGGTTTGTATTCATCCGGGGCCTTCTCTCTGCCTTGTGGGGTACCTCAGGGCTTGGTGCTTTCCGCATGTTATCTTTGTATAC
The DNA here is from genome assembly GCA_016271365.2 of Neoceratodus forsteri. Lineage (NCBI taxonomy): Eukaryota > Metazoa > Chordata > Ceratodontiformes > Ceratodontidae > Neoceratodus > Neoceratodus forsteri. Next base: position 895,978,046 of record CM057451.1, on the reverse strand, counting down.
ATGCTGCCACCGAGACATTGTAAGATTTGCATGGAGCTGAGGTTTCACTGCAATGCTGATGATACCCAGCTCTACCTGTCTTTTGCACCCGACCAGGTTAGTGCTATCCTGGTACCGAACAACTGCCTCGCTGATATCCAAGACTGGATGAACACCAGTGGTCTAAAGTTGAACCCGGGAAAGACTGAGGTTATGGTGGTGGAACCGGGTCGCAGAGTTGAGGGTTCGAGGACTGGGCTCCCCTCTGGATTAATCCTGGGGGTGGACCAGATCCTCACCTCTGAACGGGTGCGTAACCTGGGAGTGGAGCTTGACACTGGTCTGACCCTCCATTATGAGGTGTCTGCAGTTGTCAAGACTGCATTCTTTCATCTTAGGAATACTGCCAGGATTAGGCACCTGGTTCCACCTAGCGATCTGCCGTTTTTGGTCCACGCCTTTGTGACATTTCGCCTTGATTACTGCAACTCCCTTTACCTAGGACTTCCTGGGGTTGATATCTGCCGCTTGCAGCTAGTGCAGAATGCAGCAGCATGTTTGTTGACTGGGGTATCCAGAAGTTCTCATATTACCCCTGTGCTGCGCACTCTGCACTGGCTGCCAATACAGTGGCGGATCACCTTCAAAGTGGGTCTTATGACCTACAAAGCCCTACACGGTCTAGGCCCCGACTATTTGAAAGAGCTCCTGGTGCCCTACACCCCTCTGAGACAGCTCCACTCGGCTGACGAGGGGTTGCTGGAGATTCCGAGGGTAAATTTGAAGTCTTCTGGAGCTCGTGCTTTTGGATTTGCTGCTCCCACCCTCTGGAATTCTCTGCCCCATCAGCTCCGGGAGAGTACAACGGTGGGGAGTTTCAAACAGGCACTAAAGACTTTTTTATGGGAGAAGGCATTTTCTGCTTTGTTGTAATTGAATATTTTAGCTTTGTAATATTTGTTCAGAGTTATTTTATTGTATGTGTTGAATATGTTTGTGTCTTTCTTGATGTACAGCGCTTTGAAAACTTTGAAAGGCGCTTAATCAAATAAATTTTATTAATATTATTATTATTATCAACGAAAACCTCTCCTCGGATTTCAGGGATGTGCAAACATGGCTAAATACAAATAAGCTCATCCTCAACACTAAAAAGACACAAGCCATGCTACTTAGCACTGTCCCCAAACTTAGGGCCTGTAAGGAACCCCTCCTAGTCCATGACTCTGGGGGTTTCTCATCAACTGTGTCACATCCTTCAAATACCTGGGAGTCCTCCTTGATAAATCCCTTGATTTCAGTCTGCACATACAGTCAACATGCAAAGCTACAAATGCCAAACTTGGAATCGCCTACAAGACTAGTCACTTGCTAACACCATCTGCTAAACTGGCTATTGCCAAGGGTATTCTGCTTCCAGCGCTGACATATGGTGTCTTCACTTTTGCTAATGCCCATAAGACTGCTCCCCATAAATGGGATGTCGCATATAACAACATATGTCGGTATGCCTCCTCTTCACATCGCCTCAAGCACCACTGCACACTGTACAACGAACTGGGCTGGCTCTCCCCTTCTGCCTACCAACTTTACTACCTAGGGACCCTCACAGACTCTGTAATCCGAAACCAAACACCCTCCTCAATTGCAGCTCTACTTGTTCAACTGACACCTGCTCATGGACTATGCTCGGCAAATACTTTTCTACATACCGTACCCAGGTGTCTTACTTCTAAAGGCTTTGGAGCATTTCACTGCACCGCCCCGGCCACCTGGAACTCCCTCCCATCTGCCCTAAGACAGGCAAACTCCCACCCAATATTCAAAAAAGAACGATATTGCCACCTATCCCAGGACCCTTGCACATGCTTTGATCCCACTTGAGGCCTCACAGCTAGCCACCCTACCTCGCCCAGGACACTGCTGCACTTCTGAACAATCTCTGCCTTATTTTTGATTTAATAGCTGCCACTTAGCCTAGCCTCAGTTGTTATTTGCTTGTACTACTGTCATCTTGTGTCATCTCTGCCTAGCCATATGTATACTCTCTAGTACTGTCTGAATTGATCTGTATTCTTACCTACATGTACTATATACTATGTAACCATATACTACGTAATTGTAGAATCTCATCTTTTTTATGTATGTATCCTCCCGGGTCGTGCCTGAAAATAGTCAACTCTTGGCTAGCGCACCTAACCTGGTTAACAAAAACTAAAATAAATAAAATAATTATGGAGTGAATCCCATCATTCCCCATTGCTTTGCCCACCTTACGTTATAGAGTTAGTCCATTATCCTTTCCATCTGTGAAAGGTCTGGCATGACACACCCCCAAAGTGATTTAATACATTGCTTTAAGTACCTCTCACTCTACTTTTGTTCGTACCTCACAAAATTATTACTCTACGCTGCCAAATGTAGGGATGCCCTGTCCATAGCATCCACAACTCACCAAGGTATCACGCGAGTGACAAAATGCTTTTTAATAGCCAGTAAAAAAAAAGTTTCTTTTAAATAGTTTGAGGCAAAACATACAAAATAAGGTAGACGAGCACCGACTACTGCAACCACCCCTCTGTGTCATGCTGACTGCTCATTTCTGGTATTGTCATGGTGTTATCTGGTATTCGGCTGGGGTGAATGACCATAGGAAACAGCACTCAAAATACAGTTATCCTTTACTGTTGATGTTATTCACGATGCATTGGCAAGTGGCGTCTGCCTAATTTACTTATTTGTATTTTTGTTTTTGGGGTGGGTGGCAGGATTATACTTATCTACGCTGTCCTAAAATCATACATGTAATTAGTCCCTTAATGCAGGGCCACCATCTCTCCTCCACCCCCCCACCTCCATCATTCACCATATTCTGCATCATGCTAGCCATCCACACTTATAAGGGACTCCTTATGTGAATGATTTTAGGACAACATAGATGATTACAATCCTCCCACCCACCTCCACAACAAAAAACAAACGTACAGTTGGCAAACACCACTTTCCAATGCATCGTGAATAACATCAACAGTAAAGGATAACTGTATTTTGAGTGCCGTTTCCTATGGTCATTCACTCCAGCCGAATACCAGCTAACACCATGACAGAACCAGGACTGAGTTGCCAGCGTGACAGAATTATACACAGGCAATACTGAATTTTGATGCAGCTGATCAGAACTAACAGGGATTTGCAAAAAAATCTACCTTACCTGCTTCACATGACCTCTCGTGAACATCCTCGTCATCATGGACACTCTCCACCAGGAATGCCAACTTTTAGGAATCTTTGCGGGTGCTCATTGCCAGTAGGTAGTATTTTTCATGTGACCAGGTTCCCTAGTAATCCTTTGTTGCAGGCTGTCCTCAAAATATTGAGGGTGCTTATGTCAATTTTGTGGGTGCTAGAGCACCCAAGCACCCATGGAGTCAGCTCCTATGCTCTCCACCACTGAAGTTTGCTCAACATCTAAACTGTCAGTGACACCTGAAGTGTCTACACACGTACTACATGCCACGTACAAAGGATGCCCACTAAGTATACCACTAAGTTCATCAAAAAATTTTATTTTATCACCTGATGCCCCACTTTTTCCTGCTTCCCGGTGGCATTGGTAGAGCATTTTCTTCGGAGATTTCCATTTAGTGTGGAGTTGTTCTGTTGAACGAACAAACCCCTTACTGGACATCTCATTTTGAATTTTCTTAAAAGTATCCCAATTTCTACGAGTTTTGCCATCAATTAGCTGCATTACGTCCAATTCCACAAAACTGTCCAAGAAAACTTTAGTCTCTTCATCAGACCAGTAATACTCGATGGAACTATTACCTGCTTCTTACATCATTTATTAATAAAATTTAATTACTAACAGAAAAACTATACTGACTCAACAGCAAAACATTAACAAAATCAATACCAGCTGTGACAGTTACTTGCTGGTGACAACTATGCCCTTATACTTCTGATAGACAGCCTGACTAATGATGCTCCCTCAGATGATTGTCACTTTAAGTTGACTGCTCGAAGACAGTCAAAAAAGTGAGGGAAAAGAAACTTTGCCCCCTTTGCATGAATGTCATCATGCCGGGAATCACTGTGTACGGGACAACTGGCAGACGCATTTACATGCGGCAAGTTACCCGGTACCTGGCAGGATATCCACCCCTCCTTACCAGGTAAGCTAGCACTCAGATAAATCTTAATCGTGCGTCTACATGCAGCTGCCGTCACCGGAATATACTCGGAGATCTCCGAAAAAATCGCAGTTACCTGGTAACAACAGCTGCATGTAAATGCACTGAATGTTGAGTTCGCGGAGGTCGGAGTGATTTCAGGGGAGTCACTGCTGTGGCTTACTGCAACTAAATGGCACCTTTTCCAGTGGGTACACTGGAGGATTTATAACACTGAAAAGGTGCCAGCCAATCAACATGCAGGATTCTATTTTTTCTGCCCATTGTATAATGGCTAATTTGCATGGTCCAATGCTTGTTTAGAGTTGACTCACAATGCCCTGTAAATAAGCAATCAACCGGCTTACAGTATGTCAGGTGTTGTACTATGGAGCCAGCCAGGATGCAACCCAATAATGTTGCATGGAATAGTATAATTCAGTGCCAAATAATACCTTTTGTCATGTAGTAGTTTGTGCCATGGCATTTACTGCAAGTTACTGCATTGCTTCCTGGTTGGCACTGTTGTATAATCTCATCCCTCCCAACTCCTCACATTTTCGCCATACTGGACCCATTGCAATCAGGCCTGGCCGCACGCACGTGGGTTTGTGTTAATCCAGAACCCTACACAGGTACTGTACCACTGGCATCGGTTAATGCATCCCTTCAATCTTTGTTCCTCACTTAAATGGCGCGGACTAGGGACGGTGTGCCGGCGGATGTTGCCATGGGATTCGTCAGCGGTGCTGCGACCCTCCCCGTATTCTGACGTATATACCAGGCGCTCCTGTCAGTGAAATGCTTTTAGCTAGGCTCCTACAGAGTGGAAGACAGATAGTGTGGGGAGCCTGCGCCCTGCTGACTTAAGGGCAAGATGCAGGGAACACAGTCCATGTCCCGGTCGCTCGCCAGGCTGTGTTGCACCGGCCGGGGCAGCACACCGCCGCTCTCTAAACACAGCTGCTCTCCGGTTCCCTTATCTCGCTACCGTCACGTTGGTTCCCTCAGCTGTACTGGATCAGTATTCGGGCTGTCCTGCTCCTCGCGCTGCTTTTCCAGCTCTGCCTGGTCAGCGTCTGCGATTCGGAGACACAGTGAAGGGTTGGTTTACGGGAAGCACGGAGATCCGGCACAAGTGATCCGGTGAGCCATCTCTGGGGATGAGAGGGAGATGGGACGGAGCATGGAGAGAGCGATGTCGTGGTTCTAGTGTTGGAGAAGGGAACATTCTGCCCTGTGTTGAATCCTGAACGGGACACAACTTAACATGTACCTCTGTCAGCTCTCCCTTATTTCGTCCCAGAATGTTCCTCTGCCCCCCCTAAAATATGTGTTTCTGAACAGTGTGGGGGTTGTAAGCACAAACAGAAAATGCATAACATTCATTTTCTGTTTGTGCTTACAACCCCCACACTGTTCAGAAACTGAAATAGAAGCTGCAAGTAAATGCATTAGTACTATTAAAAGGGTCCCCTGAGGCAGGAACTTGGCGGTAGCAAATTAATGGTCAATGTCCTAAATCTGGGAGGCAAGTTGGCTTCAAACGGTGACAGCTGCTCAAAACGCCCGATACAATGTGTATGTGCTGTACTGTAGTGTGACTGAAGCTAGTTTAATGATATTTAGACTGCAGAAACAGCCTCACTTGGAATTATTTTTCGTTTTACACTTCAGTAAAAGAAATACCAAATTTGTTGGCATGAGGATTTGTTTAAGGCAAAATAAGTGACTGTTAAGGGTATGAGGGGCCGGGTGGAGGACGGCGGTACCCTACTGTAGCTTGGACGTCATCACCATTTATTCCTAATGGAAAGGGTCTGGTTCTTGAGCTCCATGGCTTCCAGAGTTCATAAGCTGTGAAATCCAGCAATATTAAGGACACGTTTATGTCCCTGTAATTGACCCTAATTTCTCCTTCATGTAACTAGCTGAAGTATAACAGCTATGCCCCCCATACAAACACACACACACACACTAGCTGCCTACGTCACACACTAATAATTGTAAAGAAAAACAGGAGGGAAATTGTCAGGCTGAAAGAGGGGGGCAGGGTAATGGAGGACGGCTGGCAGAAAGCCATGCTGAATGGCTACTTCTGCTTGGTATTCATTAGGGAAAACAGCAGGCCCTCGTCAGAGGGCAGGATAAAGGCAGCCAATAAAGAGGTCTCAAAAATGAGGCTGCCAAAATATGCTAGCAAAAGAGTGTGAAAGGGTTAGCAACCCTCAACATAAAAAAGGCTCTGGGCTGGAAAGTATGCATCTGAGGGTTCTACAGGAACAGGCATTGGTGTTGGTCAAACCCCTGGTGGGGCTATTCAGTAACTCTTTGTAGCAAAGGGTACTTCCCGAGGACTGGAGAATGGTGGATATAGTTCCACGGCACAAGAGAAGGGGTAAGGAGCAGCTGGAAAACATAGACCCATCAGCCTCACTTCCATGGTAGGGAAACTGATGGAGACGCTAGTCAAAGAGGACCTAGTGGAATACCGGGAGAAAAATGGGCTTCTGGGTAGTAAGCAGCATGGTTTCGTGGCAGGGAGGTCTTGTCAGACCAACCTGATAGTGTTCTTTGACTGGGTAACCAGGGAAATTGACAACAAACACATAGGCATACAAATTGGTGCCACACAGAAGACTGCTAAAGAAGCTTGGTTGGAAAGAAGGTAGTAGAGATCTATGAATGGGGTCAGATTAGTGGAAGGAGAGGTCGTCAGCGGGGTATGAATGGGATCTGTCCTGGGCCCAGTCCTCTTCAATATGTTCATCAGTGACATGGGAGAGGGAATACAAGGCAGATTGTGTTCTTTCAGCATGGAAGGGATAAAGGAATTGTGGAGAGACCTGCAGAGGATGGAAAATCGGTCCAAAATATGGCAACTGAAATTCAGTGCTAAGAAGTACAAAGTGATGCACTTAGGGAAGAAAAACCCAAGAACAGAATATTGGATAGGTGGGGATCAGCTGGACATGACATCAGAGGAAAGGGACCTAGGAGTCAATAATAGCTGCCTTAAATCAGCCAATGTTAAAAAGCCTTCAGCAAGGCTAGCAGGATGCTAGGGTGCATTGGCAGGGGGTTCGACAGTAGGAACAGGAAATAATGTTATCTCTGTATAGATCACTATTGAGGCCACACCTGGAGTACTGTGCCCAATTCTGGAGTCCACATCTAAAAAGTGACCAGGACAGGCTAGAGATGGTACAGTGTAGGGTGACCGAGGTGATTCAGGGTCAGGAGGGCAGATACTATGCGGATAAGCTAAAGGTGGTGAACATGTATTCTTTTGAAACCAGATAAGAAAAGGGGTACATGATGGAGACCTTCAAGTTCATGAAAGAAATAAAGTGAATTGTGAAGAGCAATTTACCAGGAACAGAAAAGCTAGGACATGGGGTCATGAGTAGAGGTTAATGGGGAAAAGTTTTAAAAAGGATGTAAGGAATTATTATTTTACAGAAAGAGTGGTAGAGCCATTGAATGGTCTTGCTGATAGAGGTAGTGGGTGCCAAAACTATAACGTACTTCAAACACAATGGGGATAGAGCCAAGGGTATAGTGACTACTCAAAGGGATGAGGGAGATGGAAAAACAGAGAAAAATAGGGTAAGCATAGACCCCAGAGGGACAACAGGTACCAATGTCTTATAGGATAATATGGGCAGACTGGGTGGACTGTTGATCTTTCTCTGCTGACACTGTCTGTGTTTCTACACTACTGTGTCTACATCCTCTGCCATATCACAGTAGCCTGTTTTTTTTTTTTTTTAGGTTAACCTCACTGTGACGCCCATCTCAGTACCTCCTAAAGTGGTAACATGTTTATCACCTGTGCCCATGTTCCTCATAAAGTCCTTACAATCCTTCCTGTTTTTTTTATTCATCTTTATTAAACAAAATGAGTGCATTGCATATTAACCAATATATTTCACACTACAACTGCTAAATTATTACAGTCTGACATGTAACCCGGGTGCGGGTACCAATGGGCTACTACCCCTTCCTGGTGACTGTAGTGCAGGTTAAGGGGCCTGGGTTCTGTTTCAATGACAAACAAGGGTACTAGCCTAAAGATAAAATAATAAAAGTGCAGTGCCTCCATCCAGAGTAAAATATAACAGGTCAGATTGTTGTAAGGTATAACACCCTGGGATGCCGTACCCACCTCCCCTTCCCTCCCAGTCACCCCAACTGCGGGATACTGATGTTAACTGTAACTCTTTATTTTGCATGCAGTTTCTGGCTATAGCTAATAATATGCTCACAACTGACAGTACTCTACTTAGCATGCAATTAATAACTACAATAATATGCTCACAGAAAACTTTTAACAACAACAAGAATAACAAGGTTTATTAATTAGGGAAAGAAAGTGATGCAAAATTAAGATCAGATTCAGTTTTAAACTTTCAAAACAGTTTGGCCCAACAATACCCATGCTCACCCATAAAAGCAACAGCATTTGTCAAACCTACCTCCCCACTGGTACCAGTGCCCTAACAGTCTGGCTGGGTACCCAGACTAAGGTGCAGGCCTGTGCATTGCCACAGGTTGGCCAGCACTGGGGCCCTGAAATATTGTAGAAAACCTTGAATAACTTGATCTGAGTAATCCCTGCCGGGGCAGGCCCTGGGCTTACTCACGGTTTTGCAGTTCACCAGTTCGGGGCTGGGGATGCAGGCTTCCTGGGATTGATGTTTTAAATTTAGCTGTTGCCACAGTCTTGTAGAAGCCCCTCTGCCCTGTCACCCGATTGCTGCATTTCACATTTTAAATTAGTTCCCTACCTGTCGCTGCTGCTGCTTGGGGAAAATTATATATTTGATATATCACTCCCATACATGTATAACTGCCAGCAAAGATAACATTAATACATTTAGACAGCCCCCCCCCCCGCCATTCCTATTCATGTCCCATTACTTACTATATAGAGCACCTGCAGCCCTGACCCATACCTAACGTCATCAAAAACCTGATTTTCAGGGTGGGGCTGCAGCGCTGAGATGACCGCTCAGCTCATACACAGAAAGTATGAGCTGAACATTGTAAGTTAAAATTTTAATATTCTGACAAAAAAATTGTAGCATAAGTTTATTTAGCTGATCGGGCAGGCAACTTCTGAATGAGTTGCCTGCCTGAATTGTGTCACCAGCTCTTTAAAGATCAAATGCACATATTTAATAAAAGCTTGAATTCACTTGAATTCAAGTTCCTGTGTCATAATTAGTGTTTCCCGAAAATATCACACTGGTTCTGTGGTTTTCTCTAAATCAGCATCTGTTAATGTGTTGTGCAGTAGCTGAAAACAGTGAAGATTTTTCTGTCCCTGTCAGTGAGCAAAGACATCATTCTTGTCTAGCCTGCTGTTTCAGCAGTTAAGTCCCCGATTGACTGAAGAAGCTGTTGCAGTTCCCAGTCAGAGCAGTCTGTAGAGCTAATTGTTTTCACTCAGAGTACTACCCCATCTGGTTTGTGTTTAGATAGATTATCTTAAAAAGCTATCATTCTGTTCTCATTAAAAGTTAATCATTTGTGTTTCAGTGCTGAACTGAAGTGGTATGAATGAATGTCTATGAGAAATCACCTTGTCTGTATTACAGCTGTCAGTTCTTTTTCATCAAAACTCTGCATTGTTTTCTCGCTTAATAACACAGGGTTGTTTAATGGATAAAAAATACATTTAAAGTTTGTTAATTCATAGAAGCAGTTTGTCTTTGATGTAGCCTCCATAAATAGGTGCATGTGAGAACAATTTTGTTTTTATGTCAGATTGACAAACAGGTGTCTGCCACACTAAGCTATTTCAGGAGCGTGTACTATATGAACTCCAAACCAACTTACTGTCCTTTTATGAAAATGTCAGCCAGGAAAGGGACAGAAGGAACTCTGTTGATGTAGTATTTCTCGATTTTGCCAAGGCCTTTGATAAATTGCCGCACTTCGAACTTGTTAAATCATTAGATAATATAAATTTGAGCAGCAATATTGTATGTTGGATTGCTAATTGGTTGAAGGAACACAGACAGAGGGTGGTGGTGAATGCTGTATTCTCTGAATGGGTTGGGGTGGCCAGTGGGGTGCCCCAGGGTTCCGTCCTGTGCCCAATCCTTTTTAATATATATGTATATTGCCTCATTACAGTCAGATTCACCCACTATTTGGCTGGCAAAATTTGTTGATGATTGTCACCTGGGCACAGTGGTTACTGAAGTAGAGAGCTCCATAACACTACAAAACGCTCTAGATAACATTTTTATATGGACCAAACAGAATAATCTAGTTTTGAATGTTAGCAAGTGTAAAGTTATGCATCTAGATCCTCATAATAAGCAATGCAAGTATTTTTTAAATAATCAACCTTTGTCAGTTACACTTCACGAAAAAGATCTCGGCATAACTGTTAGTCCTGATCTCAAATTTAACTTACACTGTAATGAACAAGTGAAGAAGGCCAACACCATGTTAAATTGTATTTTCAGGCATATAGCTAGTTGAACTAAAGAGGTCATAGTGTCTCTGTATGTGGCATTGGTTAGGCCCCACCTGGAGTATTGTGTCCAGGTTTGGTCACCATACAACAAGCAAGATATACGAAGGGTGGAGTCAGTCCAATGTAGAATGACCAGGTCAGGGGTGCCAGGTTTTTAAAAAGTTTGTGGGTGTTCAGAGTCCTAATAAAATGCCGAGGGTCTGTGGGCCGCCTAGGCGCCCAGAAGCTATAGGGTTTTTCATGCTTTCCGGTGCGTTTTGGTGGTTATTTTGATACATTTTGGAATGAGTATGCTACCATCACAACTACTCCAATGTAGAGGATGCCAGGGTACCACTGGGGGCTATCTGATGCCTGAGCAGGTGCTAAGATCAATAAGAGAGTGCCTCACTGGAGGGCTCTTTTCATGCTCTCAGTTTTGCAAGCATGTCAGAGTACTGATGTTAGGTTGCAGACGCAGTGCCACCACTCAACAGTGTGCAAGTGTATCCTGAAGGGCTCTTAGATGCCCTCCAGTTGAGGACCCATGGAAGAGTGCCTGGTCAGGGTGGTGGGCTCTTTGATGCCCTCACATGCTTTAAGGATGCCCTTAGTGATGGTTACAGACAGTGCCACCACTCCACAGGGTGCAACAGTGTCTTGGAGGGCTCTTTGATGTCTCCATGTGCTCCAAGAAGACATGGAAGAGTGCACTTCGTGGGCTGTTTGATGCCTCCAGGCTCAGCCATGTGCTGCAACTGCAAGAAGACATGGAAGAGTACCGGAGGACTCTTTGATGCCTCCAGGATGGTGCTGCAAGAAGACATGGAATTTTCTTGTCTTTTTTCAGCACCTGGTAGATGCAAACTAAAATCTCAAAGGGCATCCTTTTAGCAGCTGGAGGCATCAAACAGCCCTCGAGCTGGGCACTCTTGCACCCTGTGGGGTGGTGGCAATGTCTGCAACCTGAAATCACAAAGGACATCCTTAGAGCACCTGAGGGCATGAATGAGCCTTCCATGCACTTTTCTATGTCTTTGTGCAGCACCTGAAGGCAACGAAAAGCCCTCTATCTAAGGCACTCTTGCACCATGTTCAGTGGTGGTGCTATACCCTATAATTGCAAAGGACATCCTTAGAGCACCAGGGCATCACAGAGCCCTTTGTGGCACTGTTCCTGGCTTGGAGGGCTCTTTGATGCCTTCATGTGCTGCAAGAAGACATAGGAAAGTGCCCTGGAGGCCCCTTTCATGCTCCCAGGTGCTCTAAGGAGCTCCTTTGTGATTTTAGGTTGCAGACAGTGCCACCACTCACAGGGTGCAAGGGTGCCCTGGAGGGCTCACTGACACCTCCAGGTGCTGCAAGAAGACATGGAAGAGTCTTGTCTTTTTTCAGCATCGAATGGAGGCAAACTAAAATCTCAAAGGGCATCCTTTGAGTACCTGGAGACATCAAAGAGCCCTCCAGTGCACTCTTGCACCCTGTGGAGTGGTGGCACTGTCTGCAACCTAAAATCACAATAAACACCCTTAGAGCAACTGGGGACATAAAGGACCCTCAGGGCACTCTTCTATGTCTTCTTGCAGCACTTGAGGCATAAAGAGGCCCCAGTCAGACATTCTCCTATGTCTTCTTTCAGCACCTGGAGGCAACAAAGCCCTCTAGGGCACTCTTGCACCCTGTGGAGTGGTGGTACTGTGCCCTAAAATCACAAAGAACATCCTTAGAGCACCTGGGGCATTGCAGAGCCCTCTACAGCACTCTTCCCTGGGTGGAGGCTTTTTGATAACTCTGTGTGCTGCAGGAAGACACAGAAGAGTGCCCTGGAGGGCCTTTCATGCCCCTGGTGTTCTAAGGATGTCCTTTGTGATTGCAGGTTGCAGACAGTGCCACCACTCCACAGGGTGCAAGAGTGCCCTGGAGGGCTCTTTGATGTCTCCAGGTGCTAAAAGGACTGCCCTTTGAGATTTTAGTTTGCCTCCATTCTGTGCTGAAAAAAGACAAGGAACTTCCATGTCTTCTTGCAGCAGCTAGAGCCTGGAGGCATCAAACAGCCCTCCAGGAAACTCTTCCTTCCATGTCTACTTGCAGCATCTGGAGGCATCAAAGAGCTCTTCTGGGCACTCTTAAATGTCTTCTTGCAGAACCTGGAGGCATCAAAGAGCCCTCCAAGGGAAGAGTGCCATGGAAGGCTCTTTGATGCTCCCAGGTGCTCTAAGGATGCCGTTTGTGACTTTAGGGTACAGTGCCACGCCACCACTCCACAGGGTATAAGAATGCCCTGGAGGGCTCTTGGATGCATCCAGGTGCTGCAAGTAGACATAGAAGAGTGCCCTGGAGGGCCATTTCATGCCCCCAGGTGCTCTAAGGATGTCTTTTGTGATTTTAGGTTGCAGACAATGTCACCACTCCACAGTGTGCAAGAGTGCACTGGAGGGCTCTTTGATGCATGATCCAGGTGTTGTAAAAGGATGCTCTTTAAGATTTTAGTTTACCTCCACCAGGTGCTGCAGAAAGACAAGGAACTTCCATGTGTTCTTGCAGCACATGGAGCAACAAAGGGGCACTCCTGCACTCTGTGGAGTGGTGATGCTGTATCTTAAATCACAAGGGCAACCTTAGAGCACCTGGGGGTATCAAAGAGCCCTCCATGGCACTCTTCCATTGGAGGTCTCTGATACCTCCAGGTGGTGCAAGAAGACATGGAAGAGTGCCCTGAATGGCTCTTTGATGCCACCAGGTGCTCAAAGGATTCACTTAGCACGTTATTTATTTATTTTAAAGTTTATAACCGGGAAAGGTACCTAATTTCAGAAACGACCAGGGGAAGGGGAAAGCATGTGTCAGTGTAATGGTATTACAATTTTTTAGGACTAGCCAGGTCAGAAGCAGGAGTAATTGTAAGTTGCTAGAGACAGTTGCTGATGATTTTCAATAGTAAACATAACTGCAAATGCCATGAATGATTACACATTATTTAACCATATAGAAGGCGTTCTTACAAACTGTTGCTCTCCCAATAAACTCATCAGCTATTTTGTCCATGTCTAATGCATCAGTGTGTTCCTGATGAATGTGAAGCAGAGCAACACTATTTAAGCGTCTCTGTGACATTGTTGATCTAAGATATGTTTTCAGTCTCCTGAGTCCTGAGAAAGAACGCTCAGCTGTACAAGTTGATACTGGTACTGTCAGTAAGATCTGAATAAATTTTACAAACTCTGGCAGTAAATCACGAATGGCTTGTTTTTCTGTGATGACCCAGTACACATCTTGCAATGAATCAACAGTTTTCCCACTAGCTTTTGCAATGTCAATGAACATGTCACGGTGTAGTTGCAGACGCCCTGCATCTAAGTCATTGCCATAAAAATTAGATATGGAATCTAATGGCCCTTGTCCTATCGCAAATCGTTCTGCATCTAACATAAGCTTCTGAGCTGGAGTCTGAAATCTATCTTTGAGTGAAAGAACAACCTGATCAATCACTTGGAAAAATATTCTCCTGAAGTGGTCTTTTGGGGATGCATCAGTAACTGATTGAGAGCCATCATCTATACGACGAGGAACTTTGCGTTGATGCGGAAGAACTGGTTCATCTAACTGCAGTTCCACAGCTCTTCCATCCACTGTACTCCAGAAGTCATCAAACTGCCCTCTGTATTGTTGCATAGTGTCGAGAAGAGTTTGAATCATACAATTAGCTTTTAGAAATTGAAGAGAAGTTGCTTGAAGGGCTGTGTTTATGCTGTCACAGTGAGGGAAAATTTTTAAGAGAAGACTCAAGAAGAAAAATCCTTTAAATGATCGTAGCTGTGCCAAGAACCCTCCTGCTTTTGCCCCACACTCCCGAGTATTCTCTGAGGACACACTGTCCAGAAATTCCAATAATGCTAAATAGTTTTCTAGAATCGAATTTAAACTATTTGCCCTCACTGTCCACCTTGTTGGAGCAAATGGTGGTAAAGAGCCAGGCCTAGTGTCTTCCATACCACTTTGTATGTTTTCAAAAAAAGTTAGCCATTTTGGAGAGTCTCTAATGAATGTTATGAGTTCTCGTAACTGATTTAGTATGTCTCGACATTCTTGTATTTTGCTGATGCAGTCCTGTACTACAAGGTTTAAGGAATGTGCCAAACACTGTACGAAAAGGGCCCTAGGCTCAACAGCATTTAGCCTAGCCTGCACTCCAGAGTGAATACCAGCCATATTAGCAGCTCCATCATAACACTGACCCCGGCATTTATTTATATCCAAATCAAAACGTAACAAAACATCTTTAAGGATACTGAATAGTGTAGCAGCATCTACAGCTGGTGTTTCATGAAATCCTAAAAATGCTTCTTCAATTCCGAAATCCTCAGTGACAAATCGAAAACATATTGAGACTTGTTCATGAACAGTAATGTCCGTTGTCTCATCCATCATTACAGCAAAATACTGAGCTGCTTTGATTTTGGACACAATTGTGTTTTGCACATCTTGTCCCATAATGTCCAGCATTTCATTCATTATGTCATGAGACAACCACCTGTAGCTATCCCTTAACAACCACTGCTGCAACTGTGGACAATCAGTGGCCCACTTTTAGCACTTGCATGTAATTTGAACTCTCATCTGTATGGCCCTGATAGAAGCCCTGTCGAGCCAGTAATCTTAAAGTTGTCATCATTTTAAAAGTGCAATCCTTGCATCTACTGCTCGCTGCCTACTGGCATCAGACATAATGCTGTACACATTTTGCTTAACATGTGTTTTCATTACAGCATCACTGTGGCAGCCACTTTTTTCATGGGATTCGAATCTTTCTATTGCCTTATGCCATGCACTATACCCAGTAACTGTGAATGCTTCATCAGCTTTTGTGGAAAATGTGAACAGTTTTTTTTCTCTCTTGCCTCTTTACACACTGAACAGAAGGCTTTTTTTTGATTGGAATCATACAGTAACCATTTGAACCGGTCAAGCCACCTTTGTTGAAAAGTTCTGCCTTTTTTCTTGGTGACTAGTAATGATTCCTGTCTTGTTTTTTCTTTTACAGACAGAGTGCTGCTGCTGCTACATGGCTCCTCAACATCAACCACGTCCACATCCCTAGCAATGTGAACTTGAGCAGCTGCTGTTTCCTCAGCTTCAGTCTCACAACTTGCTACGTCACTTGTTGATGGTGCTGCTGTTGTACTGCTTGCCTCACTCTGTTTAGCCCATTTTTTAATAAACTTGTCCATTTTAACTTACAGTGTGTGTTTCTCTTGTGTTGATTCAGAATAGGTTACACTGTTAGTTGCTGGTCTGGACAGAATATGATTAAAACAATAAAGTCAGTGGAGGTCAGAATAACACTAGACAATCAGTTCACAGCACTTTGGTTTTTTTTTTTGACACAAGGACCCCTCTTAAATCCTAATAGTCTGATTTATTTTGGGGTTTTTTTTATTGGTTTTTGGATGATCGAACACTGGTAGGGACTGGACAGGAGGACTGTGACTGTCTCAGGATAAGGCTCAGCTGCTCACCCTCTCACACAGACTTCACAAGCACCCACAGACAGAGCACTGCCTATTCACTTGGAGTCTTGCACAATATGGCACAGAAGACACCTCTGTACAATCAGCACTCTGACTTTAATATTTTACTTGTATTTTTTCTTTCGGACGGTCAGACACTGGTAGGGACTGGACAGGAGGACTGTGACTGTCTCAGGATAAGACTCAGCTGCTCACCATCTCACACAGACTTCACAAGCACCCACAGACAGAGCACTACCTATTCACTTGGAGTCTTGCACGATGTGGCACAGAAGACACCTCTGTGCAATCAGCACTCTGACTTTAATATTTTACTTGTATTTTTTCTTTCAGACGGTCAGACACTGGTAGGAACTGGACAGGAGGACTGTGACTGTCTCAGGATAAGACTCAGCTGCTCACCCTCTCACACAGACTTCACAAGCACCCACAGACAGAGCACTGCCTATTCACTTGGAGTCTTGCACGATATGGCACAGAAGACACCTCTGTGCAATCAGCACTCTGACTGGTGGTATGGGCACGACTAGACAGAAGTACTAGGCTGCAGCCCGTCAGTGTGACAGTCAGCAAACAATGACCAACTGACTGTTCAATTCACTCCAACTGAAGTAGCAGCTCTCCCTTCCTCTCCAGACTGAGAATCTCTGCCCTGCTGCAGCTAGCTAACTTTGCTGCAGACGAAAGACGACCCACATCACCGACACACACACACAGCCTGAGCCTGGCCCTGGCTCCTAGCCCGAACCCAGGCCACTGCAAATTTTTGTAAAACAATGCTGTTTGGTTTTACTAGTCTGTCCTGATTCCTCTCTCTGACTGACTGGTGACTGCACTGCAGTGTTGCCAGCCAAATTATTTTTTCAGTTTGTTTTTGTTCTATTTCTGTCCTTAATCTTGCTTTTCTATCCCTCCCCACCCAGCCAGAGACTCAGTCAGTGTAACAAGACACACAACACAGTCTGTGGTTGTTTGTGTTTTGTTGAACTACTGTGTCTAGTATCTACTGTCTATAGCAGTGCAGAGTCTGCAGACTTATTTTAAAATTATTTTTAAGTTATAACGCGGTTCTGCCTGTCTGCAACAGGGCAGGTACAGTTACAGGACCCTTCCCCTTAGCTAGCTAGCTAGCTAAGTCAGTTCTTGACCGACGACGACCAGTCCAGTGCAGTCCACAACACGATTTCACGAAAAAAACAACTCCTCGCTCAGCTCACACACACACAGCAATCATGGATCCTCCATGCGGTTGACCAGCTCACTCTGCTGACTCTCCTCACATCACATCATGTGATATGCAGGCTCAGGCAACTCTCAGTTGAAGCTGCTCTCTACCTGCATCACATGACCGTCTCCTTGATGAGTCATGTGTCTAACTACGTCTATCCCAGCGATTGGAGGAGCAGGGACTCGGGGAGCCAGTTGCAGCCAGTGAGCGAGTACAAGGCAGGTTCGGTGTCGGAAATCGTCGAGAGAGACGAGAGTAGTTGTGGTGACTGCTGACTGTCTGTCTAGACTACAGTATTAATCTGTATTGCCGCCGCGCTATCCACTATCACGTAAAAAAATAAAAAAAATAATTGTTGATGCTTGTATTGTAGCCACTAAGCCAGGATATAAGGGACCACCTTGTGTGTCTGTTGAATAACCCTTACCCCGCGTTCCACTTTCTTAAAGATGCAGAATCGCCTTTTCTGGGTAACAGGTGGGGCTGGGCTGGGGAATCCATCTCCACCTCTAGTCCCAGGCTACCGAAAATATTACCTAATGCCTGGTCATTTTTACCCTTCCTCACAGAAATGTAGCAATTGCAAATACAACTTAAATGCCTATGTAGGCTGTATTCTTCACTTTTTATAGCTCATATTTGTCATCGTTGTGTGTGTCTAAGGGAGATAGACTGCTTTAGTTTTAATAATTTGCTTATTGAATTTGTGGCAAATGAGACAGAAATAATGTAGCAGCTACTGGGAATAACCTGTTATGTTACGTCACATTATTTCTTTCTCACCATTTGTGTTTCAAAAGTATTCGCTTCAGTTATGGTACCAGACCAGTACCAGTACCAGTACCACTAATTCAAAGATCATCTATTTATTAGGAGCTTATTGCACGGACTTCTCCTGGCTTCATCCTCCCAAGTTTGCTCGTTCTCCTCTCTCTCTCTCTCTCTCTCTCTCTCTCTCTCTCTCTCTCTCTCTCTCTCTCTCCTCCCTCCCTCTCCCTGTCCCCTGGCCTCCCCATAACTTTGCCAGAAGAAGGCTGCCCTTTGGTGGGGCTCTGTGTCCTTTCAGTCTATCAGGTCGGATACAGTATAAGGAAAGGACTCGTAGTAGTCGGAGCACTTTACTGAGAGTTGGAACTTGGAAGAACTTAAAAATGCACAATGCACTGCCTGCGATGTATGTGATCGACATTAACAAACAGAAGCCCCCCCTGCTGCTGCACATTAAATTTAATTTCAAATCCGCCCGGCTGCTACTAGTCTCATTTTTTCCCTCCGAGTCCGAATTCCCACATCTCCACAAAATTAAATTACTGTTATATTTGGGCTCTTGCTGAAGCTACAGTGGCAGCAGTGCAGACCAGTCCTGTTCTATAGCCTGCTAGAGCTGCTACAACCTGTCCCATCCTCCGCAGTGCTGCTCCCTGCGGGTGCATCTAGCCCACGGTGACAGGAGCATTTCATCAGTAGCTGCGGGCTGCTTCTTGACCCACCTAGTTAGAAACCTAACCACTCCACACCGTTTCTACTTTCTACATTTAAATTAACTACAAAAAAAAAATAATAATATGTTGAACTTGAGGTCTGAGTTGCGCCAGTGCCAGGTTGCCGCTACGGGGGTCGATTTGTGAAAGTTGGTCACGGACGGTCACAGCACGGAGTATCAATGTGCCTGAATCAGGCAAACAGGCAGAGA
Organism: Neoceratodus forsteri; assembly: GCA_016271365.2. Taxonomy (NCBI): domain Eukaryota; kingdom Metazoa; phylum Chordata; order Ceratodontiformes; family Ceratodontidae; genus Neoceratodus; species Neoceratodus forsteri. Next base: position 895,958,974 of record CM057451.1, on the reverse strand, counting down.
AGCGGGGAAATGAAAAAGCAAGGTGGACCGTGGAGGACAAGAATTTGGGGGTGCTCATATAAACTTTGTGGGTGCTCAAGCACCCGAGCACCCGTGCTGTCGGCGCCCCTGGACCAGGTACATTATTGGATTAAAAGGCAAATCATATCAGGGAAGACTGAAAATGTTAGAATTTTACTCCCTGGAAAACAGAAGACACAGAGGAGACCTGTGCATGTTATTTAGATCATTAGATGATAGCATTCTTAGATCTGAGCTTGGATTAATATTTAACCAAAGTAGGTTAAGTGGTAGGAAACACTCAAAGCAAATGTTTTTGGACAAATGGAATCTACTACCCAGGAAAAACTGGTTTAGTATCAGGGCTATAAAAGCATGGAATGCTTTGCTAGAGGTGATAATTGCAAGCAAAGATATGTATGCATTCAAACATAACTTAGATATGGCAACGAGTAATGAGATCAAATTCAGGGGTCAGTTTTAAATTTGAATTCGAACTGACTAGAAATTAGTAAAGGCAAGTATGTGGACGAAAGTCTTTTTAAGCTTGAAACATCTATGAAATCTATGAAACTCACAAAATTCAGACTTTGAGGGTTTCTGTGTGAAAATACATCATGTATGTGTATAACTAGAAATACTCTATGGCATCCAAATGCCCTGTCTCCTGCCTGACAGTTAAGGCAGCAGCACTCGGCTGCCCCCTTCCCCTGTGCCACAAGCCCCTTGTCTTCTGCCCCCATTTGAGGCTGCTGTACCCCACTGCCCACTGTCTTCTCCTCACAGTCGGGGCTGCTGCACCCTGCTTTCCTCTGTCCCCCACAGTCAGGGCCAATGCACCATGTTGCCCCCCATTCCTGTCTCCACAGTTGGGGCTGCTGTGCTCTGCTAAGCCCTAGAGTCCCAGGTTCCCTGCCTTCACAGTTGGGGCTGTTGCACAGTGCTGCCCCAGGCCACCAGAGGTGGGATATTTGCTGCACCTGCTATCCACTTCCATTGTCTCAGCTGGCCAAGGCTGCTGCACCACACGCACCCTGTCCCACAGTCAGGGCTGACATACCCTGATGCCCCCTTGTGTCCTGCCACATGGTCAAGGCATCTGCACCATGCTGTCCTCTGTCTCTGCCGCCACATCCAAGGCTGCTGCACCCTGCGCCTGTCTACACAGTCAAAGCTCTTGTGGCTTGCTGTGCCCTCGAGCCCCATGCCTCCACCGTTAGGGCTGCTGCTCCATGCTGCCACTTGCCATAAGACAAGACAGGGCATGTGCTGCACCCTGTCCCCTGCCACCACAGTTGGGGCAGTTTCTCCCTGTTGACCCTGCCACTAGAGTCAGATCCTTTGCTACACCCTGCTGCCCATGTTCCTTGTCCCAAACAAATGTGTCTGCTGCACTCTCTCCCACAGTTTGAGCTGTTGTACCCTGATGCCTCCCCTGTCTCCTGCCCGAACAGTCAAGGCTGCTGCACCCTGCTACCCTCTGTCCCCCACCCTATAACACAAGATGAAAGTATTTTTTGTTTTTTCTTTCAAGCCATTTGGGCAATGTACTGTACCAAAGGATCTGACTCTCGTGGCAGAGAGCAGCATGGTGCAACAACCCTAACTGTGGAGGCAAGAGGCTCTGTGGTGCAACAGGGCATAGCGGTTGCAGGGAACAGAGGACAGCATGGTGCAGAAGCCTTGACTGTGGTGCAGGACAGAGTGGGGCATCAGGGTACAGCAGCCCTGAATGTGAGATGGGGTGCACGTGGTGCAGCGGCCTGCCCATTTTGGGCAATGGAAGTGGGTAGTGGGGTGCAGCAAAAAGCCCCATCTTTGGTGGCCTGGGGCAGTATGGTGCAACAGCCCTAACTGTGGAGGCAGATGCTATGGGACTCTAGGGCTTAGCAGAGCACAGCAGCCCTATCTCTGGAGACAGGAACAGGGGGCAACAGAGTGCATTTGCATTGACTGGGGGTGGGGGACAGAGGGAAGCAGGGTGCAGCAGCCTCAACTGTTTATGCAGGAGGCAACAGGGTACAGCAGCTGTGACTGTGAGGAGAAGACAGTGGGCAGTGGGGTGCAGCAGCCTCAAATGGGGGCAGGAGACAGGGGGCTTGTGGGGCAGGAGAAAGGGGGCAACAGAGTACTGCAGCCTCAACTGTCGAGCAGGAGACAAGGGCATCAGGATGTCTTGTAGTATTTCTAGTTATACACGTACATGATGAATTTTCACACAGAAATCCTCAAAGAACTGAATTTTGTGAGTTCATGCAGTTCATGTTCCTGAAATAGCTCAGTGTGGCAGACACCTGTCTGTCAATCTGATATAAAATTGTTCTCACATGAACCTATTTATGGAGACTGCACAGGGTTTTATTTAACTCTAAAAATTGATTAGCGTGTTGCTCATAAAAGTTCTAAAACATTGTGAAAGTGCATAGCACTTGCCTCACTGTGTTTAACAAATATAACACTTCTAGAAAACCTCTAGAAACGCTTTCTGTACATCAAAGACACACTGCTACTATGATTTAACACAGCTTAGCTTTATTTTATGTCCATTAAGCAACCCTGGCCCAGATATTCAAACTGTGCCAGGCTGTGGAGCAAGCTTGGGCGCAGCTCAACTTGGCTGCACAGGGGTGTGGACTAAGTGATATTCAAAGACGCTGCGCCAAGGCTTAGCAGCTTTGAATATCGCACCCTGACCACTCCCAGTGTGCATGGCGCATGGCACTGCGCCAGCGCAAGTGGCCAGAGTGGAGCATGGAGATGCGCTCGCGCAAGTACCATTGCGCCATACACAGCAACTGCGATATTCAAAACTGAACATGCAAATGGGGCCATATGTATGCAAGGCACACATGGGTCCATTTGCATGTCATTATGGCCCCATTTGCATGTAGGTGTGCCGATCCCTGACAACTTGCGCTTGGTGCCCTGCCAGGCAGCAGCGCCGGGGACCAACGCCCCCTGCAGCCCGATTGCGGGCATCTGTTCAAAAATAGAAAAACATCCTATATCCCTGGTGGCCCAGTGGACCGCTATGTGCCTGATCGCGGGCATATATATAAAAAGATAGAAGCTCCTATATCCCTGGTGGTCCAGTGGACCGCTATGTGCCTGATCACGGGCATATATATAAAAAGATAGAAGCTCCTATATCCCTGGTGGTCCAGTGGACCGCTAGCTGCCCGATCGCAGGCATATATATAAAAATGATAGAAGTTCCTATATCCCTGGTGGTCCAGTGGACCGCTAGCTGAAACTCGAATGGTCAACTGGTTATGAGAATAGAATGATAAATTTTTAAGCTAATCTATTTAAACACAAACCAGAACTAGAAACATGTTGGATTCCCTGCAGGGGAGGGCCTCAAACAACTGTTACAACAACCCACAAGAGATGGGGCTATCCTAGATCTAGTACTGACTAACAGGGAAAGGATCACAGATCTCCCGGTAGACGGTCACCTGGGGGCCAGTGACCATCACATGGTATAGTTCAGTTTGGCCATTGCAACTAAATCATCCCATTCCTAGGCAACATTATGGGACTTCAGAGGAGTTGACTTTGATAAGGTGGCCAATAGAGTTAAGCTAGCCATGGCAAAAAGAAATACAGGTGAGGGGGTACAGGCAAAGTGGGCAAGCATTAAGGATGCAATACTTGAAGCAACATCCCATTGTGTTGGAGAGAAAAGGAAGTGCAAAAGAAGAAGGAAACCACTTTGGTTCTCAAAACAGTAGCAGAAAAGGTCAGAGCCAAAGTATTTACTGAAGAGAAGGTAGGGCAGGGCCCACAGCTTAGCACCATGTACACAGGGGGGAGGGAGGGAGAGAGGTGAGTACTAGTCCCTTCACAAAAGAAAGGGTCCTACAAGAGCTCGATAAGCTCAGGGTGGACAAGGCAATGGGACCTGATGGCATACATCCCAGGGTACTAAAGGAGCTAAGGGTGGAACTAGCAGAGCCATTATCAGAACTGCTTAGTAAGTCTCTGAGCACAGGAGAGGTCCCAGAAAACTGGAGAAGGGATCATGTGCTCCCGCTGCACAAGAGTGGTAGCAGGGAGGAGGCAGGGAACTACAGACCAGTCAGTGTTACCTCAGTAGTGGGCAAGTTGCAACTGGGGTTTAATGCAAAGAAGTGCAAGATCATGCACATAGGGAAGAGAAACCCTGAAGCCACCTAAAGGCTGGGAGGGGAGTTGCTGGCAGTCACAAGGGAAGAAAGAGACTTGGACGTCATCGTCACCGATGACCTGCAATCATCCAAGTAGACCACTAAAGCAGTAGGTAAGTCTAAGGGGATGTTAGGGTGTATTAGTAGGGGTATCACAAGTCAGAAGAGGGAGGTAATAATCCCTCTTTACAAGACACTGGTTAGGCCCCATCTGGAGTACTGCGTGCAGTACTGGAAGCCACACCTTCACAAGAACATTAACCAAATTGAGGCAGTCCAGAGAAAGGCAACCAAAATGGTGCAGTGACTGCATCAGAAAACATATGAGGGCAGATTACCAGAGCTCAATATGTGTACTGTAGCACAAAGGAGGGAGAGAGGTGATATGATCTAAACATTCAAACACCTTAAGGGCATTAACAAGGTGAAAGAGTCTAACATGTTTCAGTATAAGAAAAATAGCAGGACAAGAGGACACAGCATGAGATTAGAGGGAGGCTGATTAAGGGGTAATGTGAGGAAGTTCTTTTTCACAGAAAGGGTGGTGGATGCATGGAGCAGCCTATCTCAGGAAGTGGTGGATATGAATACAGTGCAGGGCTTCAAACAGGCATGGGATAGGCATAAGGGACCAATACAGACGAGTATGAATAGATAGCCCATTGACCGAACAAAGGCCGATGGCACATTTATAAGGTAGAAAAAGAAATGGGCAGACTAGATGGGCCTTGTAGTCCTTATCAGCCGTCAACTTCTATGTTTCTATGGGTTAGTAACAAACTTTGAGTGCAAACAATTAGCTCTATAGACTGCTCTGACTGGGAACTGCAACAGCTTCTTCAGTCAATCAGGGACTTAATTGCTGAAGCAGCAGGCTACACAAAAATTATGTCATCACTCATTTACTAGGACAGAAAAATCTTCACTGTTTTCAGTTACTGCAGAGCACATTAACAGATGCTGATTTGAAGAAAACCACAAAACCAAACTGCATGATATTTTCAGGAAACAATAATCATGATATAGGGACTTGAATTCAAGCTTTTATTAAAAATACGTAAAAAGTGGTGCATTTGATCTTTAATGGTTGATCTATCTTACTGACCATCTTTGCTATATATTTAATTGTAGTCTCCACGTTCATGGCATCATCATCCGTGGCTTGTTAGAAGGCTTCAGAGCCATGGTGGATCCCGGCATCCAGTGATTTACAATGTTTTTCAGCAGCTATTAAGTCCCGGAGCTTCTGTGCCGGTTTTATAGAATGTCTGGTGGGCTGAGCTTTAGAGCAGGTACTTTTGGTTGGAGAATCCATTGTTTTGCCAGCAGATGGTTGATAATTTATGGATGACATCACTGGAAGTACACAATCCTTCCTGTTGATTCTGCACAAGAACTTACATGTCTTAGTCATTGCCCTCTTTCATTATGGGCACCTAATATGTACAGCATACATCCATCATTTACAGTTTTATATGGTAGACTGGGGAGAGTATGTAGATGTTGAGGATTGATGTCTAGGCGATTAGTTGAAAATTAATTTTATTAAAATGAAAAGTGCAGAAAAAAGAAATGAAAACAACAGGGACTTTAAAGGAAATGGAGAGACCCAAATAACCAAGAACGGTACAGTATTGTCTGTGTTACTCAAACTCCCCATCTTTTCAGTTTTTTCTATTAGTGGGAAACACAGCTTTTTATAAGTTAATGGGGCCTCAGAGGGGTGTCTCTTATGGTATATAAGATTGAGTGTAAAGTTTTGGGTAGAGGACAGCGAAGTGAAGCAGAGCAGTTCTGCCTACTCAAACCTCACAAGAAGAGTCTCATACCATAAGAGACACCCCTCAGAGGCCCTATTAATTTATTATAAATCACTCGAGTAAGCTGGATTTATTTATATGCTTTTTTTAGCAGTCCCCCCACAGTTCTGAAATCGAGCGCACCACTTTTAACGGCCCTGCACCAGAGACCTCTATAAGGAGGATAAGAGATACTGTGGCTCTATGCACTGTTTGCTGAAATTATGTAAGTGATTTATATCATTAAACAAAAGTGAAGTCACTGTTGCATTTCAGGCTCTCTGTTTACAGTGTATGTGTGTGTGTGTGTGTGTGTTTGGAGTGGCGGTTATCAAACTAATCAGATTTCAGAAAAATGGCAAATAGAAAGCAGAAAAAAAAAGGTTTTGCTGTCATCAAATCTGTAATTATTTGGTTAGCAGTAGGACTTAGGAGGAGGGGGGACACCAGGAAATGCTTTGGTACAAATAACATGAAAATCAGAAGTAGCAAAAAAGGTTATGTACCCAAGGGGCCAAAAAGGAGACACCAAGAGCTGTATATATCTAATGCAGCAAAATATTAAACCAGTGCAAAACAGTGGATAAAAAATGTCAACACCCACAAGTCCTGTATCGTGATATATATGGCGGCACCAGGTTTGCTGCGTCAATATGTCTAACGTTTTGTTAATTCATTATTGGGCTTGGTCAGAGACAACATACCAATGCTAACCTGTCTCTTTTATCATGACTTCATAAGTATTAGCAGCCACCAATACAAGAACACCATACAGAGTGTAAATAGTGTTATATTAAAAGGGGAACAGAGTGGTATATAATACTAGGTACAACATTTTCAGTTAACGTTATACATGAGTTTCCAGTGGCTCTGAGATTTTTTCTTCTTAATAATTTAGTTAATAATTAAAGAGCAGATGACAACTTTGGGAAACATAATATTTAGAACCTAATTAGTCTTGTATTTCATATATGTTCTATAGATTTATCCTCCCCATTATTTATTATGGAAGAAATTCTCACATAAACAAGATCTTTATTCCTTAGAGCTCATCTGTCTCTATAGCCTATTCTTTGCTTGAGGTTAATAATGCTCTGTTGTGACATCACAGTCTGTTGCCATGGGAATAACTGTGATGTCACAAGGAAAAGCAGGGTTTTAAATAATGGATTAGGAGTGTTTTGGGGGGGACTATACTAACTGTACAGAAAGTATTTGTATAGATTTTCTAGAAATGCTGTGTTTGCTAAACACAGTGAGGCAAGAGCTATGCATTTTCACAAAGATCTAGGACTTTTATGAGCAAAACGCTAATCATTTTTTAGAGTTCAATAAATCCCTGAAAGGAGTATGGCATCAGGTTGGGAAGAAGCAATAGGAGCTGATGAACCATCAGTTATCAACTATCTTGTTTTCTTGCATATGATCTCAATAATAAATAATGGGGCTAAGAAATACAGAGCTAACGAAAAAGCTACTTTGTATCCAAATATTATGTTTTCCAAAGTTCTTTTTAGTAGCAGTGCCTTGCCTGTAGACTGTACAGTAAGTAGTAGCAACATGAACCAGCTTGGTGACACTAAGATACTCCACCATTCTCCTACCACCTTCCCCTGCCTGCCCCCACCACCATCACCAAACAATGAATTTCTCCAAGAAGTGACTCTTCCATCTGGAGGGGCAGGATACTGTATGAAAATACACTGCAGTACTTTTAACAATCCAAGGTAGCAGAAAACACTGGACCTCAAAAATAATTTGTGACTAGTAGAAATAAGAAAAGGTATAACTGTATCTGTTATCTTTAAAGAGCTCCCTGACTTCACAGCAGAAACTGTAGAAAATATCATTTTTAGTTCAGTCTATAGCTTTTATAGTTACTGTACTCATTCATACTTACTGTGCATATTTGCATAAAAAACATCTCACGTTCCCCTAAACATCACCTGCTGTGCTTGTCTGCATCTGACATCGCAAGTCTGTTTATGGCATCATCCTCTCTACAGCAGGTGACTGGGATGGCAATTGGGCTGTCACAAGTAGAGGATTCTGATGTTAGGTGGAGATGAGCAGCCAGAGCAGACGAGTCTGAGGACAGTGATCCTGTTTTCATGTTGATGTACATAGTTATAAAGAAATAAGGGAAGTTGAAAAACGAGGAAAAGTAAGCTGAAATATATGTTTCCACAGTAACATAGATGTTGTCTGCAGGAAAAGGCCCCTGTGGCAGATTGAACCTGCCCAGTCCTTCCTATCTCATGTTGATTTTGTGAGGGCCCTAGAGGCCCATCCTTCCCCATTCCCATCACCTTCCCCTTATTCTACTGTCTTCACCAGCTCCATATGAGTATCCCACCCATGCTTGAATCCCATCAGTTTCACACAGACTACCTCCTTTGGCAGCTTCTCCTAACCCTCCTGAGCAAAAGCTAATTTTAAAGACCAAGGAAGCAGCAAAAAAAAATGAAGAGATATAGAGAACAAGGGGTGAGCAGATGTGTATTCTAAATGTTGTAGTATTCCACTTCCCCTTTATGCCACTGTTATTCTGAAGTAGCTTGTTATTGTGCTTTTAGATTGGAGACCCTGGAACTTCCTGAGCTGGGAGATTCTGGAGTTCGAGTTAAAATGTTGGCCGACCCAATCAATCCATCAGATATCAACATGGTGCAAGGTAAGTGAACAGCAACAGCAGAAAGGCGTAAGCAGGAATGTGCTCTGGATTCCATGCCATTCATCAAGCCCTTTGTTAATACTCTGCATTTCCCCCCAACTTTCTCAGTAAGGCTGTCTTTTGGGAGCTAGACAGTTTGCAAGTTGAAATGAAGATGATGTTTTAATGGGATTTAATGTACGCTGGAGCTGAGGTGGAACAGGCTGATGCCAAAGTCTCCTGAGTGATCGGTTTAAATGCTTCATTGGCAAGCTTTTAAACTAGCCAAGGGGGGAGGCACTGATACGCAGCAGGGAATTCCCAGCCTCCCCCTACAAAACAGGGTACTAAATGAGGTAAAGACTGCCTTACCCCTGCCCCTGTCTCACCCACCCCGCCCTCTCCTTTCCCTACCTCTTATTTCTCCTTTTCCCCTGTTTGTGTACACTTCCCTGTGTTTCATGTAGTAATCCTTGTAATAACATGTTACGACCATCAGTGTTACTGATTGTTCTATACTGTAATTGAAACTGTATGCCTGTACTCACTGACGTGGTACCTTTGTAAAAGAGCCCCGGCTCAAAGGTACTTTGTAATCCTAGACTCAAATTAATAAAAAAATAAATAAGACCAAGGTAGGAAGGTCAGTAGGGAGCAGGACTGGGGTAAATGGAGAAAGCAAAGTCAGTAAGGGCAGGGATGGGGCTACAAGAGGTAAAGCCATCAAAAAATGGAGAGTAATGAGTACCAATGCCCATAGTCTGGGTAACAGGCTTCCTGAACTAGTGGTGTTGATGGAAGAAGAACATCTGGATATCGTGGCAGTCACAGAAACATGGTACACACAGAACCATGTCTGGGATGTAAACATACCAGGGTACACTATCTACAGGAGAGACAGGGAGGGTAAAAGAGGAGGAGGAGTAGCTCTCTACATAAAGAAAGGAATCAAAGCAATAGAACAAAAGGGTAAACGGGGAGGAGAGGAAGCACTGTGGGTCAACTTGGAGACAGGCAGTGGCACCACAATCCGCACAGGGGTTGTATACAGACCCCAATCTCAGGGGGAGGAAATGGACAAGAAAATGATAGAAGGTATCCTTAGAATGGCAGAAAAGGGGAGATATTGTTGATGGGGGATCTGAATATGCCAGATGTTAACTGGAGTGCATTTGCTGCAGCCACATCAAAGAGTGTGGCCATTCTAGATGCTCTGCAGGGGGCATGCCTTAGACAACTAGTATTGGAACCCACTCAGGAGGGAGCAATCTTAGACCTGGTACTCTCAAATGGAGATGGAGAGAGGATCACAGATTTAGAAGTGGGTAGCCATCTGGGAACTAGTGACCATCAAACAGTATGGTTCACGATAAACATAGCAGTAGAATCAACCCATACAAGACAAAGGTCCTGGACTTTAGGAGGGCTAACTTTGCCAAAATGGGTGAGTACCTAAGGAATGCACTAGCAAATGGGCAGGAAGGAGGGGTGGAAGAACAATGGGGAATAATCAAAACTGCTGTCACTGAGGCAACAAGCCTTTGTGTGAAGCAAATAAGCAAAACAAAACAAAACAATGTAAAAAAACACTGTGGTTCTCAAAGGAGGTGGCAGGGAAGGTTAGGGAGAAAAAGATGACAGGAAGTACAAGGGATCACAGAAGGAGCAGGACAGACAACTGTATCAGTTAAAGCAGAAGGAAGCGGGGAAGGCAGTCAGAACAGCAAAGGCCCAAACCACGGAAAAGATAGCCAACTCAGTTAAGAAGGGGGATAAAACCTTTTATAGGTACATCAGGGAGCAAAGGAAGACCAAGGGAGGATAGTGAGGCTTAGTTGGGGCGAGAGGGTGACTGTGAAAAGGCAGAGATACTAAACAAATATTTTTGCTCAACATTCACAAATGAAGAGGGGGAGGTACATAAACCAAACTATAGAAACACTCTGGATAGGGGGGTTGATACCAGCCCATTCACGGAAGAAAGAGTTCTGAAAGAACTCTTAAAACTGAAGGTGGACAAAGCAATGGGGACTGATGGGATTCATCCCAGAATTCTAAAAGAACTAAGGGTAGAACTAGTGACACCACTGACTACCTTCTTTTTTTTAACTCTTTTCTGCTCCACTGGGCCCTTAGGAACTCTCTCCAGCTACTTCAGGTTTCCAAGTCTCTACCTCCAACCATGACCGCTAGGTCTCCTCTCTCTTGTGCACCCGACACAACCCCCAGATCTGCACCCCCTGGAGGAAGGACTGCCCTACCCGCCCAGGGTGCTCTGTCTAAGTGTAGAGTGCCAGGCACACGAGTCGGCCATGGAAAGAAGTGGGTCCGGGTGTCTGAGGTGTGGAAGTCTGAGGCTGAGGTGTCTTCACCTATCCCCAGGAGTGGGGATTTTCTGCTTTTTCTGTTCTGCCTCACCCCTGCCTCCCCGCAAAGCCTCAATGTGCAGTGATGCCAGGAACGCACATGTTGTGGCTCCACAACCTCCACACAAGCCCTGAGCGTCGTGGTACCATCCGTCTCCACGGAGGTCACTGCTGTGCCAGGCATGATCCCTAAAACCCCGACGGAGGAGAGCTGTCCCGAATGCTCAATCCTCCTCTCCCTGCTGATCCCTGGCGGCCCTTGCCTGCTCCCTCAACCTTAGTCACCAGCTGGCCGAGGTGTGCATCCAGCGACAGCCCGCCTCACTGATGAGGGGTTGCTGGAGACCCGAGGGCAAATTTGAAGTCATCTGTGCCTGCATTTGGATTTGCTGCACCTACCCTCTGAATTCTCTGCCCGTCAGCTCCAGGAGTGTAGGACGTGGGAGTTTTGAGCAGGCACTAAAGACCTTCTTATGGGAAAAGGCGTTTCCTACTTTGTTCTGATTTTATATTGTATCTGAATATATGTTTGTATTTGATTTTATGCTGAATGTATTTGAATATGCTTTTATGTCTGTTCTTGCTGTGCAGCGCCTTGAGACTTTGAAAGGCGCTCAACTAAATAAATGTTATTATTATTATTATTGTTATATTACCCTCAGTGCCACCAGGCTGGCCTCTGACTACCCTCTTTAACAAATCATGGGAGGATGGGATGGTACCTGAGGACTGGAGGAGGGCAGATGTTGTTCCACTTCACAAAAGTGTGGGCAGGGCAGAGGCAGGAAACTTCAGACCTGTTAGTTTGACCTCAGTGATAGGGAAAATGATGGAATCACTTCTGAAGGAAAGAATTGTTGAGCACCTAAAGGCCAGAGGGGCACAGGACCCAAGGCAGCATGGATTCCCAGTGGGAAAATCATGTCAGATGAATTTAATAGATTTCTTTGACTGGTTGACCAAAGTAGTAGATCAGAGAAGGGCTGTGGACATGGCCTACCTAGAATTTAGCAAGGCATTTGACACAGTCCCACGCAAAAGATTAATATACAAGTTATCCAGCCTTGGAGTAGGTCCCAAGATGGTAGCCTGGGTAGAAAACTGGCTGGAGAACAGGGCACAGAGGGTAATGGTAAACGGAGTCCACTCTGAAGAAAGGAGGGTTACTAGAGGGGTACCGCAGGGTTCAGTACTAGGACCAGTCCTCTTCAATGTCTTTATAAGTGACATTGCAGAGGGACTAGAAAGAAAATAATGTCTCTTTGCAGACAACACAAAGATCTGCAACAGGGTTGATACACAAGGTGGGGTGGAAAGGATGAAAAGGGACTTGGCAAGGTTGGAGGAATGGTCAAATGCATGGCAGCTTAGATTCAGTTCTAAGAAGTGCAAAGTAATGCACCTGGGAAACAAAAACCCAGGGGAAGAGTACACAATGGGGGGTGAGATACTAACAACAACAAAAATGGAAAGGGACCTGGGGATAGTCATATCAGATGACCTAAAGGTGGGAAAGCAATGTGAGAGTGCAGTAAGGAGGACTGGGAGAATACTGGGATGCATAGGGAGAGGCATCACCAGTAGAAAACAGGAAGTTGTTTTCCCTCTGTACAGACAGCTGGTGAGACCCCATCTGGAGTACTGTGTGCAGTTCTAGAGACCCAGTCTCTGCAAGGACATAGACAGGATGGAGGCAGTCCAGAGGAGGGCAACTAAAATGGTGCAGAGTCTGCACCAGAAGACATATGAAGAGAGACAGAGCTTAATATGTATACCCTCGAGGAAAGGAGGGAGGGGGGACATGATATAACCTTTCAAGTACCTCAAGAGAATCAACAAAGTCCAGGAGGGCAGCATCTTTCAGAAAAAGAGGTGTGCAAGAACAAGGGGGCACAATTTGAAGATAGAGGGGGGGATGTCTCAGAGGTAATGTGAGGAAGTATTTTTTCACAGAGAGGGTTGTGGATGCATCGAACGGCCTTCCTGAGGAGGTTGTGGAGTCAAAAACAGTGGGGGAATTCAAGAATGCATGAAACAGACATAAGGCAATTCTAGGGGTTGGGGGTAGGAGAAAGTAGGCTGTTGGTTAACTAGGAACTGCAGCTTATCCATTAGGTAGGGAAATGGGCAGACTGGGTGGGCTAAGTGGTCCTTATCTGCCTTCAAATTCTATGTTTCTATGTTTCTAAAGTGGGGCTTGCTTAGAGGATTAGGAACATAAACAAGCATTTGTCAATGCCGAATGTTGTCTCGCTGGCATTGGTATTGGTACTGCAGGAGTTAGAGATGCATAATAGGAATGGCAGTGAAGTATTGAACTGAAGCCAATGCCACCCCCACCCTGCAGAAACTGACAGGTGTTGGGGTGTGCATTTGGGTTGTCAGCTATAATGCTCATACCATTCTACCTCACCCTACCCTGTAGACACCGACAAGTGTCGTAGTGTGCTTTGGGGTCTTTGGGCCTTATACTCATGCCATTCCATGAGGAAATACACTGAGGTGGGTGCAGTATAGGAGAATGGGGTGAACTTTAGGGCCGAACACTCCAAGGCAGACGTCGATGCCTGTCACTGGCTGCAGGGTGGGGTTAGAATGGTGTGAGCATTACAGCCAATGATCCCAAGTTACACCCCAATGCCTGTCATTCTCTACAGGGTGGGGAATAACAGTTGGAAACCCTAACACTGTAGGCGTTTGTTGGTATTTTCACTCCAAATTTTCAACATAGGCTTTTTGTGACCCCACCTCATGAAGAGTGGCGCTATCAGTTTGTTAGTTCAAAGGTAGTTTTGCACAGTGGCTGTGCCATTTGGCGACACAGGGATGAAAACACATTTTGGGCAGGATGTGGAAAATGACAACTGTATTGTTCAAGAGGTGGTGTAAAAAAATTGTGACGTTGAAAATCTGGAGTGAAAATAGGAAAAATTGGTGAAGTCATGAGCATGCATAGAAACTGTGCAACACACATCCGTAACCCAATTATTTTTGGGATTTTTTTAACCACATTTTCAACATGGGCATTTTGGGACCTCCCCTCATGAACAGTGGCACTTTGATTTTGTTAATTTGTTCCAAAAATTGATTTCCCACAGCGACCACGCCATTGTGCGCCACAGGTGCGTAAACACATTTTGGGCAAGACGTGAAAAATGACAGCTGTACTGTTCATAAGGAGGTATGAAAAAATGCCAGTGTTGAAAATGTGGCATGAAAATTTTACACATTTGCGAAGTTGCAAGGGTGCGTGGAAACTGCGCAATGCATTGTAACACAGTCATTTTATGGACGTTCATCACCAAATTTTCATTATAGGCATTTTAGGACCTCTGCTTATGAACAGTGTCACCATCATTTCCACAAACTGTCATGAAAACTGATTTTGCGCAGAGACTGCGCTATTGTGTGCCGGACATGTGAAAACACATTTTTGCCAGGATATGTAAAATGACAGCTATACTGTTCATAAGGAGGTGTGGGAAAATGGCAATTTTGAAAATCTGGAGTGAAAATATTACAAATTCACGAAGTTACGCACATGCGTGGAAACTGTGCAATGCACGCTTGTAAAACAGCCATTTTTTTGGATTTTTCCACCAAATTTGCAACATAGGCTTTCTGAGAGCCCCCCTCATGAACAACAGTGGCACTGTCGTTTATATCGGTCCCGAAAGGTGATTCCACACAGTGACTGAAATCACCTTTTGGGACCAAATAATGCCATGACAGTGACTGAATTCATGAGGAGGGGTCCCAATAACCCCATGTTGAAAATTTGGTGCCAAAATTCTGAAAAATGGCCGAGATATGCACCAAAGTTGAAAAAACATTATTTATGCCATTATACAGCTTACTGGCATTTCTTCAGTTTGCAGTCGGCTTTGAAGAGTGCAGATGTGTTCCCGGTCCACTGAAGATCATTGCGCCGGGTTCGGAGGTAAGTATGGGGTGGGGGTGGGGGAGGCAGGGCACGAGAGTGTGGGCACGGCTGGGGTTGGGGAGGGGAAGGGGACAGCGAGGGACCGTTTTCTTCTTTCACAGGTTAAAAAAACATTGCGGGATGGTTTTTGGTTTACAGGGGCATTTGGCACGCTGGGGTGGGCTCCTAGCATGCCACCTGAGTGTTTTGCTGGAGGGATGCTGTAGCTGACAGGGGATTGGGCACCCCTGTCGGCACACACTGAAGGGGGGGAGACAAGACCCAAAGGGTATTGGGCACCCCCCTCGGCACACAACAAAAGCGGGGTGGGGACATTTTGCTGACGGGGAGTGGGCTCCCCCGTTGGCAAAATAAATGGGAAAGGGGGACTAAAGCCAATGGGGATTGGAGCCCCCGTCGGCACAGAAAGACTGTTCGGGGGGGGTGCATGATGCCGAGGGGGCTTGGGCACCTCATCGGCATACATTTTAAATGGGAAGGGGGAGCATTATGCCCAAGAGGAGTGGGCTTCCATGTCAGCAAATGAAGTGGGTCGGGGCACTCTGCAGGCAGTTTCACCAGTACAGGCACATCCAGAGGGTGTGTTACGGTGCCGCTTCATGATTGCAGCGGAACTTTTCTTAGATCTTGTCACCACTTGATGTATCCCTGGTGTCACTGCCTGCAGCTGCCTTATTGGGGAATGAGGGATGCAGCTTCTGATGCGTGCCCTGCATTTGCCCACAGTGACCGCACCTCCAAATCTGCTACTAATGTAATATGTTGGCTGGCACGCACGCACGAGCCAACATAAAAATGGCTGGGGACTTGAGTAGACCAGACAGTCCATTAAAGAGCCTCTCACACCACAGAGACAACTTGAAAAAGCAAATAAATCCACACAGTTTTGCTTATACTGTACTGTAATTCATATACTCACCATCCTTCTATAAAGATATGCATGAAAACAGGATCTCTATCACATGATCTACGTTTGCTCTGGCTGCCTGCTTATCAGTGACATATAATCCTCTGCTTGTGACATCCCAAGTATTAGATGTAGAAATGGTTATGATGTTGCAGGATTATGCTGTCACTTGTAGATAAGTTGCAAGAGCGGAGGAGCAAGTGGCATACATCCAATTTTCATGCAGATGTCCCTAGAAATAAAGAATAGGGGTAGAGGGTTTGCCTGTTGCTGCTGATGACACCAGTGACCTTGCTTGGGTAACTAGCCAGGTGTATCAAGGGCTAGCTGGGTGGAGGAGTCTCGAGCATCCCAGAGGATAGGTTTTCCTCTGTGGAGGAAAGGTAGTGGGCTCCACTGCAATACTGCCACCTGAGTGACCACAGGTGGCAGTGCAGTCGAAACTGTTAATGGGAGGGAGGACTCTTACCCCATGCATGAGCATCTATCTGTGTGTGCATGTGCACATGGGCCCTTGCCATCTGGCTTCTGTGGGCTGTTTGAACCGTAAAGGGGGGTCAATCTGGTAGCTGGGCAGCATGAAGCTGGCACTTTCACTGTCTGGTAACCCAGCTGCCGAGTGCCTAGGGCGGGCTGACCTGACCCCTGATAGAGCCCATCACGGAAACTAGGAGGAAGAGGAAGGACTCCATGGACCCAATGAAGGCAGGCAGGCACTAGAGAAAGGAAGGGCATGAATGGCAGGTGACCAGGCTGAGCATGGCAGCTCTGGTGTTGGGGATAAAGCATTTAAAAAAAAAAAAAATAGGTGGAAGATGAATAAAGGAAATATCAGACTTCTTGTTTGTCGCCATCCGGTCTATGGCTATGACCCCCCCTCACACACACACACCTTTTCTGTATGAGCTGAAAGGTACCCTGTGATAACAGCGCCAGCATATGGGTGCTGACCACAACAGCTACTGCACTTCACTGAAAAGAAAAACAGCGATGAGCAGAACAGCGCCAAATGACAACAGCTATAGTAGCTCGCAGTCACCCAAAACGACACAAGATCACTACTTTTTTAATATTTATGGGCTGTGCCCACACACCCAGTCATTTAATAATCAACTCCGGGGGGGCTTGATAATGGGGGCAAGTGGCAAACTCCGGAGGGGGGCTATGTCGGGGGACAGACAGTCAACAGGGGAGAACATTTGGGGCAACCCACAGGTGGTGGTGGGGGGAGACAAAGGACGGCGGAGGTAATGTGAACATAAAAAAAAATCTATTTGTGCACACATAAATAAAATTAATATAGTTTCTATGGTTGGTCCCAAACCCGGGTTGCCCTGCTGGAAGGCGGTGACGTTCCCCAGCACACCAGACAGCCAGCCCGATCAGCAAACCTACACATGATCATCCAGTTAGATACACAAGGTATGTGCTGAAACTACAATGTGCTCTTAATGGTTATCGCTGTTAAGAGCACATTGCCCAATTATATCTCACCATTTTGATGTTGCTCATATTGACTTGCTTAAAAGGAGTCGCTCTATTCACGGGTTACCAGCTGAAACACTTTGGAGGGTAGCTGCCACTCTCCTGGGTGTATCTGTTGTTTGCTTAATCAGTCTACCGTTGTATTCAGTTTTCCTGCTAGATGTATTGCTGATATGTGTTTCAGGTACTGCTGCACCCATGTCATGATTTTGGCAGCCTCTTTTTGTAGTTTGATACTTTTCTTACCTCTTGTTTCACTATGTAGGACACTGTTGCTCTGTCGTCTGATCTGACAAATACGCTTTTCCCCACAATGTAGGTCTTGAATGCTTGCAGGGCATTCCTCACTGCCCTCATTTCCAGCACATTGCTGGACATTTTTCTCTCCAGTCAGATCCACCTGCCCTGAGCTGTTCTGTGTCCCATAGATGTCCCTATCCCCACAAGCTGGCATCTGTGTGTATTGTGACCTCATGCGTCATTTCTGAAGGGTTGCCTTTCGATAGGTTTTCTTTGTTTTCCCACCACTGCAGTGATCTCCTGGCCATGTTGGTCAGTGTAATTTTGCAGTGTAGGTTCTCTGATGGTGAGCCATATTGGAGTAGCTGCATCTGTAGGGGGCGCATGTTCCACCTTACTCACGGTATCAGGTTGAGGCATGATGCCATGCAGCCTAACACTAGAGCCACTAGAGCTGTTGTGGGTGATTACTGCACCATCAGTTTTTGCATGAGGTTCACCAGATTGTCTATTGTCTTTCTGGATGGCTTGACCATGCCCATCTTCATGTCTGTGTCTGCCCCCAGGTGTTCCATGTGTTGCGTCAGTGTAAGGCAACTCTTGGGTTTGTTGATCACCCATACATGGTTGGTCAGTGTTTTCATTACCTTCTCTGTGTCCTTGATTGACTGGGTAGGCTTGGGGTGGGTCAGAAGTTGGTCAACTGGGTGGCAAACTGGTTGACAGGCAGAAAACAGAGAGTGGTGGTAAATGGTATACAGTCAGCAGAGATGCAAGTCACAAGTGGGGAACCTCAGGGATCAGTCCTGGGGCCAGTCCTCTTTAATATCTTCATCAGTGATATTGCAGAAGGACTGGAGAGTAAGGTTTGTCTGTTTGCAGATGACACCAAGATCTGCAACAGAGTAGATGATCCAGATGGGGTGGGCAGAATGAGAAGAGATCTGGATAAAATAGCAAAATGGTTGGAAGAGTGGCAACTGGAGTTTAACACAAAGAAGTGCAAGATCATGCACATAGGGAAGAGAAACTCTGAAGCCACCTATAGGCTGGGAGAGGAGTTGCTGGCAGTCACAAGAGAAGAAAGAGACTTGGGCGTCATCATCACCGATGACCTGAAATCATCTAAGCAGACCACTAAAGCAGTAGGTAAGGCTAGAGGGATGTTGGGGTGTATTAGTAGGGGTATCACAAGTTGGAAGAGGGAGGTAATAATCCCTTGTAAAGACACTGGTTAGGCCCCATCTGGAGTACTGCGTGCAGTACTGGAGGCCACACCTTCACAAGGACATTAACCAAATTGAGGCAGTCCAGAGAAGGGCAACCAAAATGGTGCAGGGACTGCATCAGAAAACATATGAGGACAGATTAACGGAGCTCAATATGTATACCCAAGAGCAAAGGAGGGCGAGAGGTGATATGATCGAAACATTCAAACACATTAAGGGCATTAACAAGGTGAAAGAGTTTAACATGTTTCAATATAAGAAAAATAGCAGGACAAGAGGACACAGCATGAGATTAGAGGGAGGCCAATTAAGGGGTAATGTGTGGAAGTTCTTTTTCACAGAAAGGGTGGTGGATGCATGGAACGGCCTACCTCAGAAAGTGGTGGAAATGAATACAGTGCAGGGCTTCAAACAGGCATGGGACAGGCATAAGGGAGCAATACAGATGAGTATGAATAGATAGGCCATTGACAGAGCAAAGGCCGATGGCACATTCATACGGTAGAAAAAGAAATGTACAGACTGGATGGGCCTTGCAGTCCCTATCTGCCATTAACTTCTATGTTTCTATGATTCTTCTAGTAACCTGGTACTGATCAGCCAGTGGTCTAGATACAGTATGATGTGAATTCCTTGCTGTCGTAGCCTGGCTGCCACTGCTACTGAGACTTTTGTAAACACCCTTGGGGCCGAGGCCAGTCCAAAAGGTAGTGCCCAATATTGGAAGTGCTGGCCTAGTATGTGAAACCTTAGATACTTCATGTGTGATGGGCAAATTGGTATGTGTAGGTACATGTCCTTTAGGTCTATAGACATGAGGAAGTCACCTTGTCTGATTGACCTCAGGGTAGGCCTCATTGTTTCCATTTTGAATCTTTTCGTTTGCATGAACTTGTTTAGGAACTTCAGGTCTAGCACTGGCCTGAGGTCTCTTGTCTTTTTTGGTACCATAAAGAAGACTGAGTAAATGTCTTTGCCTCTTTTTTCCTTGGGGACTGTCTCTATTGCTTATATTCCTAATAGTCAGGGTTTCTTTGACCTGTTGTGTTGTGGCTTTTCTTTTTGACACTGGTGATACTACCACTCTGTCCTGAGTGGTCTTTCCCTGAACTCAGTCGCGTAACCTTTTATTACTTCCCTTACCCACGTGTCTGTGATTGTCTTGACCCATGTTGACTTGAACGGCTGTAGGCGTTTCCAGGTGTAGTTTTGTATCTCTTGAGTTGTTAGTGAGTCAAAGTAGTCATTGCTGAGGATTTTCCTCTCTATTTGATGTGAATCTGCCTCTGGCTGCTCTTCCTTTACTTTTGAAGTTGGCATTGTTCCTAACCAAGTATGGAGAACTGTTGCTGTTAGAACTGCTGCTGCCTCGAAAACTGGCATTATACCGTTTATGGTGCTGTGGTCTGTACTCATGAGATCGACCTCGAAAGGATGGTAAATACGCAGAGTCATCCTTGTCATTGTCTAGTTCTTTTCCCTGACTTTTTCATTTGAGGAACTCCTGTAAGCCTTCTCCAAATATACGTCCTCTATTAAATGGAAGCTTCTGCAATCAGGCTTTTGACTCATTGTCCACGTCCCATATTTTGAGCCATAGTGACTGACGTACCCTGTTGGCTAACGCTGCCATTCTGGCATTCAGTTTTAAGGCATCTATGGTCATGTCCCCCATGTATTTTGCAGTTTGCAGTGTGTATTCCACTAGATTGGCCTCTTGTTATTTGGGGGCTAGTTTCTTTGATACTTCTTCAAACCATCTTATCTGTGACCTTGCCGTATATATAGCTGTTGTGATAGTTTTGGCTGCTGGGCCAGCCATCTTGATATCTTTTTAAACATTTCCTCCATTTTTTTGTCTACAGGGACTTTTAGTGTGGTCGTGCCTTCTGCTGGTAGCACCATCTTCTTATTCAGTGCGGCTATATTGGGGTCTGTTTTGGGCACTGTGTACCACAGCTTTAGCCTGTCCTCTTGGATAGGGTACATCCTATCTAGGGATCTCTTTTCTGGGATTCAGGCTGGGTCCATCGCTTTCCATTCCTTCACGATGAGTTTGTCTGTGGCTGTGCAGATGGAGAAGTCTTCCTGCATTGGCTTCTGTTGGATCCAGTTTACTTTCTGGTTGGGGTATGTTGGTTTGAACCCCATGGTTGTCTTGATCCATCTTATTAAAGGGAATCCGTACCATGCAGGTGCACATAGTAAATATGTGAGCCTTGGCAGCACATTTGTTAGCACATGGGGAAGACTGGTGGTGATAGTGCTCCTAAATATAGTTTTTTCAACTATTAATAAATCTGGCTCCTGTGATGACGTCCAGGCTTCACCACCTAGTGAGAGCGTGGACGTCTAGGTGGCAGTCCCCATAGATTTAAGTGCACAATGTGCACTTTACAGTAGTCCTCATTACAAGTTTATTTACTGTGGTAGAATATCCCCTGGTCCTCCAGTAGCCCCCATTGAAAAGTGGTGAAGAAAATGTCCCGTTGTGATTTTAAAATCACGGTTGTTTCAGAGCCCTGCTTCTCCATTCTGCTGGTCTCAGCATGCTCAGACATGAGGGTGCACACCTATGCCTGCAGTCAGTAGGCTGTGTATTGGAACCAATCTGTAAAAAAACAAACAGTATGATATTTTCGTATGTCCTGGTAAAGGAGAGCTATATGAACCCCTGTGATGTCTTCTGTAAAACTGAGCGCCGGAAACTGCTTCACAGAAGACAACAGCACAGGGGCTCCTATAGCTGTCCTTTACCAGGACATTCAAAAATATCATACTGTTTACTTTTTTTACATATCGGGTTTCCATTATTAAAGCCTAAGGACTGGTAAGTATAGGTGTGCACGCCATGGCCGAGCATGCTGGGGATTCAGTGGAATGGAGAAGCAGGGCTCTGAAACAACTATGATTTTAAAATCGGGAATCTTCTACCACAGTAAGTAAACTTGTAATGGGTACTACTGTAAAGTGCACATTGTGCACTTAAATCTATGGGGACTGCCACACAGACATCCATGCTTTCACTAGGTGGTGAAGCAAGGACATCATCATGGGAGCCAGATGTACTGCAGATCAGGGCTGAACCAAGTAAAAATGGTGCTGTGCTTCAGGGGTGTTAATAGTTACAAAAATATGTATTTGGGGTGTTATCACCACCAGTCTTCCCCATGTGCTAACAGATGTGCTAACAAGGCTCACATATTTACAATGTGAGCCTGCATGGTATGGATTCCCTTTAAATCCTGTACAACCTTGCAGGAGCATCGCTTTGATGTCAATGACAGTTCCTTGGACACTATTGGGATCTCTTCTTCATGCGACTCCTGATTTAATTTCTTGTTTCGCAGTCCTGCTTCTCATCTGAGACCTCCTCCTCTGGGTTGGGATTCAATGGGGGCATATTAGTATAATCGGTTGTTAAGTCAGCTGTGTTGCTACTTTTTTCAGCTCCACGGAGGTTCCCTGGTGAGCCCCTCCCTGTTATGGCCTTGTGTTCCCCATGGCTTCCATGCACTCTGGTATCTTTAGCATGAGGTTCTGTTGGCTTTACATCATTGGCATGGTGGCCTTTTGCAGTGCTACTGTAGTGGGGTCCACTTGCCAGCATGCCCTAGATAGACCTTGTCCCACACTGCAGGGTTATTGTATGAGGGACACATCCATCTCGGACTCCGGCCCCTCTGTCTCACAAGAGGGGCACTGTGGAACATTTTGGTGTGGTAGTAGAGGCACTCCACATGTCAGGCATTCCCTGGACTTGGACATCTGCAAAACAATAATGGCAAGAGGCATTCGATTCAAACTGTGTGTGTGTGTGTGTGTGTGTGTGTGTGTGTGTGTGTGTGTGTGTATATGTATATATATATGTGTATATATATATATATATATATATATATATATAAAATATATAAGACAAAGAACCTCTGTGCGCAAACACTGAGGCAAGGGTTACCCCAAAGGGCATTTGGCTGGGAAGCCAAGTTTCAAGAAAATACAAAATTACACATGGCCACACAATGCAAAGCATCATGGGCTGCATATGCAAATCACCACAGAATGTTATACTGGTTCAGCTTTAAGCAGAATTGCATGGTGCCGAAAGGCCTCTCACATAGTTTGCAAAGGGTGCTAACAGATGACATACACACGTGTTTCGTCCTACCAGGACTCATCAGTATGTCTGGTCTGTTTGACACACCAATTCTGCTTAAAGTTGAACCAGCATAACATTCTGTGGTGATTTGCATATGCAGCCCATGATGCTTTGCATTGTGTGGGCATGTGTGATTTTGTATTTTCTTGAAACTTGGCTTCCCAGCCAAATACCCTTTGAGGTAACCCTTGCCTCAGTGTTTGCGCACAGAGGTTCTTTGTCTTTTAAATAGTTTTTTATTTTAATGGATTCACCACAACATAACCCAGACAGACCATCTTAGGGTAGCTGGTTCATTCCACTGGGGTGTCAAACAGACCAGACATACTGATGAGTCCTGGTAGGACGAAACACTTGTCTATGTCATCTGTTAGCAGCCTTTGCAAACTGTGTGAGAGGCCTTTCAGCACCATGCAATTCTGCTTAAAGTTGAACCAGCATAACATGCTGTGGTGATTTGCATATGCAGCCCATGATGCTTTGCATTGTGTGGGCATGTGTGATTTTGTATTTTCTTGAAACTTGGCTTCCCAGCCAAATGCCCTTTGTGGTAACCCTTGCCTCAGTGTTTGCGCACAGAGGTTCTTTGTCTTTTAAATAGTTTTTTATTTTAATGGGTTCACCACAACATAACCCAGACAGACCGTCTTAGGGTAGCTGGTTCATTCCACTGGGGTGTCAAACAGACGAGACATACTGATGAGTCCTGGTAGGATGAAACAAGTGTCTATGTCATCTGTTAGCACCCTTTGCAAACTGTGTGAAAGGCCTTTCGGCACCATGCAATTCTGCTTAAAGTTGAACCAGCATAACATTCTGTGGTAATTTGCATATGCAGCCCATGATGCTTTGCATTGTGTAGGCATGTGTGATTTTATATACCGTGTGTGTGTGTGTATATATATGGGTATATATTGTACTGGCCAGTGAGATGAGGGACAGCGCAGTACCCAGCTTTCCGGAAGTTTATTTATTGCTCCTTAACATTGTTTTGTCTGTGGCATATAATGCTTTTGTGCATGGGATTCCAAATTGGGTCCATTAGGCATTAAGCCCTGCCTAAAATGGCCACCGGCGTATGCCTTGTACATTCAATCCCATTGTCTGCCATTAATATGGCTGTTTGTGTGTGTGTGTGTGTGTGTGTGTGTGTGTGTGTGTGGGCCACTCTATAACATTTTCTCACTCAAGATGGCTGCCACATCAGTGTGCATGCGTGCAGCGGGAGTGGCCATTCCCAGTCTCGCACGCGTGTCTGTACTATGGTAGGGGGAGATGGAAAGGGAGTTGATACCATCATGGCGTCCATTGCCATCTTGAAGTTGTGTTATTCTCAGGATGCCTTGGATCGGGCAAGAGGACTAGTGCTATTTCTGACTCTAAACTGGAAATTGGGTAGACGAAGAAGAAAGAGCCAGGTGCCAAATATTTGCTGGGCTAGGTAAGCTTAGCTTCAGGTGCCTGCCTTTGTCTGGCCCGTGATCCCGGACCTCTGTGTGAGGGGTCAGAGGTACTGAGCCTTGGGTATGGAGTGTCCATTGCCACCCTGCTGTGTGATGGGGCAGCTTGGCAGTGCTTTCACTACATATTCATATGCATGTAGCAACATTTTCCCCTTCTTTTAGTGCTGTCTGTACCCGGGCCAATCTGCAGTCATTGAAGCAGGGACTGTAAGTTGTGCTTCTGCCCTTGGTGTCCTCACTCAGGAGAAAGGATGCCGGGCTTGACTTGATTAAGGTACCACTTCAGGGTTTTAAATAATTGATTAGCAGTTTTTTCCTTGGGACAATGCTAAGTGTACAGAAAGCATTTAGATAGGTTTTCTAGAAGTGTTATGTTTGTTAAACAGAGTGAGGCAAGTGCTATGCATTTTCACAATGTTTTAACACTTTTATGAGCAAAACGTTAATCAATTTTTGGAGTTAAATCCCTGCACTTTTAAAAATACAAACTTACACATGACATTGCTGGTCCTCTCTACTCTTACTAGGTACATTCCATAGAAAGATCAGAAAAAGTTTTCAGCCCTTAACTGACGCCCACCATTATTGTGGCCCTGGAATTACAGACCAGCAGAATCGATGAGAAATGACTAGTGGTTAGTCATAACAAAGAGGTCCCTTTCTGAGTCTGTGCTGAATAATAGGGAGATATGTGGGAGCTCTTACCTTCATATATGTTGGTTTTTCATCTGTTTCATGTTCAGCACTGGTGCTGGTGGATGTGCTGCAGCCTCTTCAGATGCAAGAATTACTGGAGACAGTGGGAGCCCAAGGGGCTTAGGTGGGAAGGTCAAAATGTGATCCTAGGTCACATGTGCATCTAGCAGCTTTCAGGCGAACATAACCCGAGATGTAAGAGGTGGAGTGCCATGGTTGCACAGACAACATGACGTATTTCTAACACAAACATCAATATACACAGTTTTCTTTTTTTTTCATTCCTGAACTAAGTTATAAGATTTCAAAGTTTTTAAAAGTTTCTGTCATGCCCACCATGAAAAAATGAAATATCTAGGTGTGGTGTTGTGATGTTTATTATCAGAAACATGCGATACATCCACAGTATGAACCTAGTGTGTACTTTAAAAGGCAACCTCAACGGGAAATATTTTTTTTTTAATTTCAAGTGGTTGCCGTCTTTAATGACATGAATCATTAATAAAAATATTTGTTATGAAAGTTGTTTTACATGTAACCCCCCTGCAAATGGGGGTTCCCAAAAGACTTCCAGGAGCTTGCTTGAATGCTCCAAGCCTGAATGGTGTTTGGCATTTAAGCCATTTATCAGTGAGTGTTTTTAGAGCCTCTGGTACTGTCTCTTTAAGAGCTGTCTGCTTGCAGACATAATTAGTTTGTATGGGGGGACTGTGTGCTTCTCTGAGTACCACTCGAGCTGCTGCCAATTCACTTCATTTTTGCAGTCACTAGGAGTGCAAAGGGAACCTATCTGAAAGATGTAACTGTTTGCCAGAAATTATTTAGAGTAATAATGAAATTACAGTTTGTCTAACCTGCTTTCTTTGCAGTCAGAACTGTGTCTGCTAGTTCCCCATTCTAGTTTTGAACTGCTGAACTGGACCAATCAGTGTGGGGTAAGCTAGCTCTAAAATGGTGCCTTGGACGAATCAGAACTTGGACTCATAATCTGAGCCAGCCACAAGAGGATTGTATGGGCAGTGACTCTGGGAGATGTAGTTTAGACTTCAGTGCCTTTTGGACCAACAGCAGCAGTCTATTGTGAGTGACAGCCAATCCAGTCAAGAACTGGGAGGAACTCAAAGGAAGTGCCGGTTTTGTCGGTTGGAGTTCAGTTGAGCTTTGGCAGTGAAGAAAGAAGGAGCCCTGTACTTTTCAGTGTGCAGTTTTAGTCAAAAACGTGTGTAAGGCCCAGAGTTCGGTCTGCAGCTTGTTAGGACTGAATCCGTCCTGTGAAAAGAATCAAAGGATCTCTCTGAAGAGTAGAAACCAGGCTCACCCTGTAGAAGACTGGAGGAATTGCTGAAAATTACACTCGGTCTGTCAGGAACTGAATCTGCTGTGTGTTCTCCGGGTATTGTGCAGTAATTGCGATCGGGATACAGATGCAGCCTGCCTGGTATAGTGCTTTCTTTTATATGGATGTGTGAAGAGGTTTGTGTACCTCAAGTGAGCCCGCTGACATTGAAGGACCCTATCTTATTTGGAGGTCGTGAGTACTAATTCAGGGTCGCTCCCTGTTGAATTGCCACATTAAATCCAAATGGAATTACTGTACTGCTGACTGTTTAATTCTCCTTTTCTCTGTGTGAAAGGGCCCCTACCAGCTGCCACGGTTTGGACTAGCCACTAGGGCTTGGGTACCCAGGGACAGTAACTGATAGGGATAGGCCTGTGCACAGAGCCATAGGTAGATTATTAGAGTGATAAGCTAATTAACCTGATTTCCCCCCCTGTCCTTGTTATATCCCCCTAAATAAATCAGAGCTGCTTGTTTCAGCAAAGTTATACTGCCTGAGGTATTTGTCTATGTTAAAGTACTGTTCTGTGATTGTTGCACTGTATCTCATTTCACAGGAGGTCCCAGTGCCGGAACCAGACCTGGGGGTAAGTGTATACTGTGAAGGTAATTCTGATATATTGTGTGGGCCACTAGTGGGAAGAAAGGGGGGGTTGCAGTGTCCCAGAGGGCTGTGACCAAGTTAGTTTAACTATTGCAAACCCTGACCTCTGGGTGGAGGCACCCGCCATTGGATCCAGGCCCCTCAACCTGTTAGTGGCAAATCAGGCAGGGGTAGTAGCCCCTGGGATAGCGCCATCTAGGGGTTACATCTTGGAGGCTCACCGCTGGGATTGTGTGTCCTCTAGTGGCCATATTTACGAACCACTGTTAAGAAAAAATGGGTACCCCGACAGAAGTGGCTGTGCACCGCTGGTGGAGTGGTGTACTGGGGAGGAGATCGACCTCAAAATGCTATGCTTATCCTGGACATCCCCTGGTATCAATACGGACACTGTGCAGGGAGTACTTTCCAAGGTGGAAGGTTTACAAACCCTGTGGTGGTGGGTCGGCATGCTAATCTGCTCACCCACACTTTCCTGGCCCTAGTAGAGTTTAAGGATCCCATAGATAGCTCCAAAGTGCCACAGACCATTACCCCAGAGGAGCCCTCACTGCTTGGAGAGTGATAACTAAGGACAGTAAAGACCTGGGGAATCAGCCCCACCACTATCTGAAACTTTTGAGGAGAAATTTGCTGAATGGTTGCTGGGAGAGGGAAACTGTGGAGGACTTGAAGAAACTATTCTTGCCACCTGGGGTGTTCCTCCCCAACACCCTCTCCTGCTCCAGTGCCCGTAATGGTGGCTGAACCAATGCAGACTCCTATTTCTGCACCTGCCATTAGTCACGACTCTTACCGAGGTTGAGGATCTTCTCTGGCACCCTCCCCACCCCAGGGGAGGATGACTGGGAGACCTGGATAGAACTATGTTGCCCCAAGTGCTAGAATGGCAATGCTCGGAAGGCTAAAAGCGAAAGAGGGTTAGTGAGAGCCTCCGAGGTCCTGCCCTGGCTACCATCCGTGCTAAACGGGCCAGTAACCCTGAAGCGACTGCACAGGCCTATCTTGAGGCCTTGGAAAAGTGTATGGAGCCCAGATTCTGATGAGGACCTATGGTGGAGAGTAAGAAATGCACAACAGTACCAAGGGAGTTGTTGTCTGTGTATGTCTCTCGCTGGAAAAATTGTTGCAAGAATGCCTCAGAAAGGGTAGTTTGCCAGCGATTGAACTAGACCGAACAGACTGACAGAATCCTTAAGTCTGCCCCTTCTCAGAACTGCTGTTGCTTCAGTTACGCCTGGCAAATCGACTGGAATCCCACCCTCCTATGATGAGTTAATGAGAGAAATTCGAGGAGTTGAGAAAAGGCGACCTCGGAGGTACCTGCACCAACAGCTGTGGCTACGACAGTGACTGAGGGTGACCCATCAAGTGAAGTTCAGGGCAGAGGTTGACAGTCAATGAGTGCTCTGACAAGGAAAAGATATGCCACAATGGGCGAACTGTTGAGAGAGATCCGGGAATTCAAAAATAGTCCCTTTATGAAGGCCACGCCTGCAAGTACGGGCCCTGACCTATATCCGACTGCATCTGTTATGGGGTGGGGTACCCACCCATGTATCTCCTGCTGATAACAGCTCCAAACTCAATTCCTTAACCATGGAAGTGCAGAAACTGACGAGATGTCTCCAAATGCTTATCATCCGCAGACAAGAGATGGCACCCAGGTTTCCAGTTAGTAATACTCCCGCCTGGCTCCCAGTGTGCGCCGGCCAGCTCCAACTCCAGAAAGTATGTTTTGCTATAATTGTGGGAAAGATGGGCACATGAAAAGGGAATGCCAGTCCCCAAAAGACACTGACAAAGTTGCATATAGGCTACAAGGAGAGCTTCGGAGAAATCAGTGGTTAAGAGGTGCACGATATGATCCCAGTGAGGGCACCAAAATGCTAATTCACGCCCTTTTGTGGCAAGGTCAGTTGCCCAGGCCCCACTACCGCCTCTCCAGACTGGTCCAGAATAGTGGGTCCCTCCATGGAGACCACTGTAAAGGTGAATGGAGTGTCTACAAGAGCTGTATTAGACAGTGGCTCCCAAGTGACAATTATGTTCCAGGATTGGTATCAGAAGCATTTGTCAAGTACCCTTACAACCATTAGAAGGACTGCATGTATGGGGTTAAGTGAGAAGGCCTACCCTATTCCGGGTATATCCGAATTTGCTGTCTTTCCCACCTCCGTGGCTGGAGTGGCCAACAAGTAGAGACCCTAGCCTTAGTGTGTCCCCCACTGGACTGTATGATGGTGTCCCTTTGTTGATTGGAACAAATGCTCATATGTTCGGAAGGCTGGCACAGTTGTGTTATGAAAAACAGGGGTCAAAGACTAGTAGAGCTTTAAGAGTTCCGCTTTAATTAAGAAGGCCTATGAGGCACAGAGAGATGCTGAAAAACAGAACCAGAGGAACCGGTCGAATTGTATGGAAGAAGGATCCTGAGTCTCTGATCCTGGCGCCAAATGCCCAGTGTACCTTACAGGGAGAGGTCCGTATCAGAAAGGATGTTAAGAATAAAATATTAATGTTGGATGCACCAGGCGATGGAAAATTGCCAGAGGGACTGCTGGTCAAGCCTAGTATTTTGCCCGCTAGAGCCCATGCTTATGCCAGAAGGGTAATGGTCCAAGTTCATAATGTGTCTGAAAGAGACATTCGAGTAAACAGAGGTTGCATCCTGGCTAATGTGCATTGTGCAGACACTGCAGTGCTACCCAGCAGCAAGAGTTCAAGGAAGAATGACAGAGTAACGCCTGACTTGTTTGATTTCGCGACTCCCGCTGCCAGCTGAATGGAAAGTGAGGATCAGTGAGAAGCTTGCCCAGAGAGACCAGGTGTTTTCTTTAAAGGAATGGGATGTAGGATGCGTGCAAGGAGCTGAGCACAATATCTGGCTGCATGAAAAGACCATTTCGTGAGAGGTCTCGACGCCTGGCACCTGCTGACATAGATGATGTGAGACGGCATCTGCAAGAGATGTTAGCTGGTGTAATACAAGAATCCAGAAGCCCTTATGCTTCCCCATTGTGGTAGTGAGGAAAAGAATGGAACAGTAAGGATGTGTGTGGATTATCGCACCTTAAACCGGCGGACTATCCCTGATCAGTACACAA
The DNA here is from genome assembly GCA_016271365.2 of Neoceratodus forsteri. Classification (NCBI taxonomy): domain Eukaryota; kingdom Metazoa; phylum Chordata; order Ceratodontiformes; family Ceratodontidae; genus Neoceratodus; species Neoceratodus forsteri. The sequence goes on along the minus strand of CM057451.1, from coordinate 895,928,818 downwards.
TGCCCCGCATTCAGGATGCTTTGGACTGCCTAAACGGGAGCAAGTGGTTCTCTGTGCTGGATCTCCGCAGTGGGTACTACCAGATCCCGATGGCCCCAGAGGACCGTGAGAAGACGGCCTTTATCTGTCCGCTGTTTCTATGAATTCATGAGGATGCCTCAAGGGATTTCTCAGGTGCCCCAGCCACTTTTCAACGATTGATGGAGCGTGCAGTGGGGACATGAACTTACTAGAGTGCCTGGTATACCTAGATGATGTTATTGTGTTTGGCAGCTCACTGGAGGAACATGAGAGCAGATTATTTAAGGTATTGGACCGACTGGAGGACTTTTGCCTTAAACTGTCCATTGATAAGTGTCAATTCTTTCAAACATCAGTAAAGTATGTGGGACAATAGTATCCACCGAGGAATAGAGACCGACCCAAGTAAAGTTGAGGCCTTGACCACCTGGCCACAGCCCAAAAATCTAAAAGAACTGCAAAGATTCCTGGGATTCTGTGGTTATTATCGGCGCTCATCAAGGACTATTCAAGAGTGATCCGCCTTTACTTAACCTTACTCAAGGGTATCCCCAACCCACAAAAATACCAAAAGTCAGCGTCCCTCAAGACTGAAAGAGTGTATTTTCATCCGAGTGAAGTATTTGGGGCCGCTGGACTCCTGATTGTGAGACTGCTTTTCATGAGATCATATATCAACTTACCCATGCTCCAGTGCTGGCCTATGCCGATCCAAGAAAACCTTACGCCCTGCACACTGATGCTAGCTTGCAAGGGTTGGGGCTGTGTTGTACCAAGAGCACGAGAATGGCCTGAGACCAGTGGCCTTTGCCAGTAGAAGCCTGACCCCATCCGAAAAGAACTATCCTGTACATAAGTTAGAGTTCTAGCTTTGAAGTGGCTATTGTTGACCAATTCCATGAGTACTTGTATGGGGCTAAAATACTAGTAAAACTGACAATAATCCTTTGACCTATGTGCAGACCTCAGCTAAGTTGGATGCCACTGGCCATAGGTGGCTTTCTGCATTATCTGCATATGACTATGCTCTCGAATACCGAGCAGGTCTGAACCACATAGATGCTGATGCTCTCTCCCGAGGCCTGTTCCCCAGAATGATTGGGTCCGATTGGCAGAACCTGACATTCGGCACTCTGCCGGAAGTTTGACAGGGAGGAAAAATGTCCACGGACGCAGTGGACTGCATGGTGGATTGCTTGGGACCCTCTGAGAATTGCATACCTGCTGCTTATTGCCACTTTTCTGCAATAGACATTGGTGCACTGCCTCAGCTGGACAATGACAGTATTCGGCGGCTCAATCCTGCCATCCCATGATCAAAGCAGCTTTAGAAGCCCTCTATGCAGGAAAAGATGTGTCCAAATTACGCTCCACTGATTTGAGAACTGCACTGTTATACAAAGAAGGTCCTAAGTTGAAACTGATCAATAAACTGTTATACAGAGAAACAGTAGACAGAGGGGACAAGTAGACAAACAACAACTAGTGCTGCCCACTGCCTTCGAGACTCAGTACTGAGGTCCTTGCACAACCACATGGGGCACCTTGGTATAGACAGAACACTTGACTTGGTGAGATCCAGATTCTATTGGCCTAAGATGGGGGCTGATGTGGAGCAACACATTCAACTTGTAGTCGCTGCTTACAGAGGAAAGCTGCCCCTCTGAGGGCTGCCCCTTGTTAACATCACCACCAGTGCACCTCATGGAGCTGGTCTGTATTGATTTTCTGAGTTTGGAGTCAGATCAAAGAAATATCAGTAATGTGCTGGTGGTCACTGACCATTTCACGAGATATGCCCAAGCTTTCCCCACCAAAGACCAGAAAGCATCCACTGTGGCCAAAGTACTTGTAGAAAACTTTTTGTTCACTATGGGGCTCCACAAAGAATCCATTCTGATCAAGGGAGAGACTTTGAGAGTCGCCTGATCAAAGAGATGCTTTCTCTGTGGGGAGTGCGAAAGTCCAGAACCACTCTACCACCCCAGGGGACCCACAGCCTGAACGTTTCAACCACACTTTGCTAGATATGCTAGGCACCTGCACCCAAAGGACAAGCCTAGATGGAGCCAACAAATTAGCACCCTGGTACATGCTTATAACTGCACCAAAAGTGATGCCACTGGATTCTTCCCTACCGCTTGATGTTTGAAGAGAAGCTCGACTACCAGTAGATGTGTGTTTGGGGTCTCTCCTGATGGGGTTCAAGCTGACAACTATTTACAGTATGTGCAAAAGTTAAAGGCCCAGCTAACTCATGCGTACTAACTGGCTCAAACCATGGCTGCCAAAAGAAATCTCCAACAAAGAAAGGCATGATAAAAGGTGAAAGCACAGGAACTCCAGGAGGAGATCGGTATTGCTAAGAAATCTGGGACTGCATGGCAAGCACAAGATTGCTGACCGATGGCACCATCTCCCTCACATTGTAGTGGGCAAACTAGATGATCTGCCAGTGTACAAAGTAAGGCCTGAGAATAATTCAAAAGATGTAAAACAATACATAGAAATCATTTACTGCCCATTGGACAAATCTTAATCGAGTCTGAGCCCCTAGAAGATGCCCCTCTGGACCAGTGACTAGAGCTGCTGCTAAGAAAAGATCAAGAAAGTCTGCACCTACAGAAGCAAAGTTAAAGTGTTCCCTCCACAAGTCCCAGTTGAGCATGACTGTCAGTCCATATCGGAAGAAAGTGAGAGTGACTTTGAATACTATCCTTCTTACGAACTGAGTCAATTGTTTCGGGGCAATCCCCCTAGTCAATACTGGCGACAAAGCTGGGCCTTCTGGACTGTCTAAGCCCCCAGCTTTGCCCCTGGAGCCAATGCTCCCAGAAAGTGAAGTGCAAAGCATCAGATCAGATGAAATGGAATCATTGTGCATGGTTGAACTGTTTGAGCTTTCAGGGAGAAAATGATAGATTGGGGCAGACTGGTGATACACCCTAACAAGAAGAGTATTTTGAGTGCCCCGACAGTCCACTGCCAGTGTCCAAAGCTCTCCATGCAGCCAAATGTTGTGGACTCAGAAACTGTAACTCCTGGAGCTGAAAGTGCCCCAAGTTCTAGCCTCTCTACCCCCATGGAGACTCCTGACAAGTGAGGACAATGCTGAAAATGAGGCTCAGAGTGCAGAGACTATAACAGTTCCCCTAGAAAGACTGGTCGAGCTGTAAAGCCTGTGGTGCACCTCAGTTATGATTCACTTGGGGGCCTGTGGACTTGCCTCTCAATGTTGTCCATAAAGGAGTGTATGTGTCCCCGAGCTCACTGCCCAAACTGAGCATCAGTGCTAACTCCAAGTTACTTGTGTTGCTCTTCTAGTATGGTGCCCTTGCCCCATCCAGCCCCAAGGTAACTGATAGGAAGGGCCCTCTCTTCAGGTTTCATGTACAAGAGGTAATAACTTGAGTTATGGTACAATGTGTATGTAATACTGTGTAAAGAGTGACGTACTGCAATGTTTCAGAAATGTGTTCTTGGTAAAATGATATATTGACTGATGATTACATGTGCGAGCCTAATGCAAATGTATATGGTTGCAGTTGAAACTTATGGGGGTACTTGCTTGACGCGGACGTCAAGCTTTCCCAGGCCAGGAAGGGTGTAACCCCCCTGCAAATGGGGGTTCCCAAAAGACTTCCAGGAGCTTGCTTGAATGCTCCAAGCCTGAATGGTGTTTGGCATTTAAGCCATTTATCAGTGAGTGTTTTAGAGCCTCTGGTACTGTCTCTTTAAGAGCTGTCTGCTTGCAGACATAATTAGTTTGTATGGGGGACTGTGTGCTTCTCTGAGTACCACTCGAGCTGCTGCCAATTCACTTCATTTTGCAGTCACTAGGAGTGCAAAGGAACCTATCTGAAAGATGTAACTGTTTGCCAGAAATTATTTAGAGTAATAATGAAATTACAGTTTGTCTAACCTGCTTTCTTTGCAGTCAGAACTGTTCTGCTAGTTCCCCATTCTAGTTTTGAACTGCTGAACTGGACCAATCAGTGTGGGGTAAGCTAGCTCTAAAATGGTGCCTTGACTAATCAGAACTTGGACTCATAATCTGAGCCAGCCACAAGAGGATTGTATGGGCAGTGACTCTGGGAGATGTAGTTTAGACTTCAGTGCCTTTTGGACCAACAGCAGCAGTCTATTGTGAGTGACAGCCAATCCAGTCAAGAACTGGGAGGAACTCAAAGGAAGTGCCCGTTTTGTCGGTTGGAGTTCAGTTGAGCTTTGGCAGTGAAGAAGGAAGGAGCCCTGTACTTTTTCAGTGTGCAGTTTTAGTCAAAAACGTGTGTAAGGCCAGAGTTCCGGTCTGCAGCTTGTTAGGACTGAATCCGATCTGTGAAAAGAATCAGAGGATCTCTGAAGAGTAGAAACCAGGCTCACCCTGTAGAAGACTGGAGGAATTGCTGAAAATTACACTCGGTCTGTCAGGAACTGAATCTGCTGTGTGTTCTCCCGGTATTGTGCAGTAATTGCGATCGGGATACAGATGCAGCCTGCCTGGTATAGTGCTTTCTTTTATATGGATGTGTGAAGGGTTTGTGTACTCTAAGTGAGCCCTGCTGACATTGAAGGACCCTATCTTATTTGGAGGTCGTGAGTACTAATTCAGGGTCGCTTCCTGTTGAATTGCCACATTAAATCCAAATGGAATTACTGTACTGCTGACTGTTTAATTCTCCTTTTCTCGTGTGAAAGGGCCCCACCAGCTGCCACGGTTTGGACTAGCCACTAGGCTTGGGTACCCAGGGACAGTAACTGATAGGGATAGGCCTGTGCACAGAGCCATAGGTAGATTATTAGAGTGATAAGCTAATTAACCTGATTTCCCTGTCCTTGTTATATCCCCTAAATAAATCAGAGCTGCTTGTTTCAGCAAAGTTATACTGCCTGAGGTATTTGTCTATGTTAAAGTACTGTTCTGTGATTGTTGCACTGTATCTCATTTCACAGGAGGTCCCAGTGCCGGAACCAGACCTGGGGGTAAGTGTATACTGTGAAGGTAATTCTGATATATTGTGTGGGCCACTAGTGGGAAGAAAGGGGGGTTGCAGTGTCCCAGAGGGCTGTGACCAAGTTAGTTTAACTATTGCAAACCCTGACCTCTGGGTGGAGGCACCCGCCATTGGATCCAGGCCCCTCAACCTGTTAGTGGCAAATCAGGCAGGGGTAGTAGCCCCTGGGATAGCGCCATCTAGGGGTTACATACAAATATTTGAGGGAATTAAAAATACACAGATGATGGAGCTAAGGATGTCACAAGTATATTTGTGCAAAAAAAAAAAAAGTACATGATGAAATGTTTTGCCAGCTAACAATACTGCTTATTTAACCTCAGATTTCACTGACGTTGTGGTCCATGGTGGGGTGGTATTGGACTAGTAAGGGAGTTAAGTGCAAGATAAAATTAAGTGCATGGATGAAACTGAAATTAGAGAGGTCTTGTGGCCCAAATCGATCTGGAGTGACCAACTTTATTAGTTAAAGATGTGAAGGGAGCACAGGGATATCATGAAGCTGGTGCAGAAGAAAAGCAAAAATGTTGTTTTTGTTTTCTTTATTAGGCTAACGCAAAGTTAAGATTTCGAGGTCTGTAGTGCTGCCTCTTCATCAGGTCACCTAAAGATAACTAATGAACAGGAAGCATTAACGGCCTTGAAAGCTTGTATCTTAAAGCTTTATGTTAGCCTAATAAAGGTATCATATCTATCAAACTAAAACAATGTTTTGTTTTTCTTCTGTTTACATGTGGGCTAACATGGCACATCCCAGTGTTTGGTCGTTACACTGGTGTTCAGCTTTTGTCAAGGAAATGGCAACATCCTGCTGCTGTTGACATGGGATAAAATGTGTCACTACTGATAGGTCTGGTAAGGAATGCTCAGTAGAAAGTAATTTGCTGTGGAACACCAATCTTTGCATAACTGGAAGAAGGAGAAAAAGAATGAGAAGGCAAGAAAATACTGTGCAGTAGCAGGGAGGAAGGCAGGCATGATGTCTTAACGGAGCTACACTCAGCAAGGGAAAGTGGGACTCCTTTCTTACAGTACGGAGTGACCCCACTCTATGACTTTTTGCTCCTGTTGAGAAAAAATGGCCATTTTTCAACAAATTGCAAGAAATTGGCTTTCCATGGATCCCTTTGATTATGAGACAATGTATCCAAGAAGTGGAACCGCATACAGGATTTAATGCTGTCAAGAGCCTCCATATTCAACTGGTTAGTGAGGCACTAACTGGTTCAGTGCCATGCTGACACTGTGACTAGCAATGGCCAGCAGACTACCATGCAGAATGCAGCACTGATCCTGTGCAAATGAGAATCCCCATTCACTCAGGGTGCATCAGTATATTCAGAGGTTTTGGCAGGGCTAAACAATGTCCATTGTAGCTCTATTTAATGCTGCTGAAATCCTACCCGTATCACTGCACAGCAGTGCCTCTCCCCCATCCCCCAAGCGCCCATCCATTGATACATGAACATGGCCCATGTGGTTTAGTGGACCTCCCAATTGTCTGTCGTGTGCTGTCATTTAATAATCTTGGTGGTTTAGTGGTCCCCCACACCCCTGAGTGCCTGTCCTGTACTGTCATTCAATATTTCTGGTGGCCCCCACACCCCACCAATCACCTGTCCTATAGCAGAATGCAATATTTTTGTAGGTCTAATGGTCTCTCCACCCCTCCGGACATTGTCTATCCAGGCTGTCGCATGGCTATCCTGGTGGTCTAGTGGACTCTTCATGAAAGTGCACCCATCCCTGCTCCATTTCCGCCTGCTCAAGACCCTCCTCCAAGACAACCAGAGACAGGGAACCACTACAGGACACACAGTTGAGGGGGTGGGTAGACCATTAGACCGCCAGGAATACTGAATGTCTGCACAGGATGGGAGATGGGTGTGGGGGGGACAACTAGACCACCAGAAATATTGAGAGACAGTACAGAACGGGTGATCAGGAGTGGGGGGACCAGTAGATCACCAGCAGTATTGAATGACAGAACAGGAGGGGCAATCGGGAGGTGGGGGGACTATTAGAGTATCATGGAATATCACATTATGCTACAGGAAGAGTGTGGGGAGCTGCACGTGCATGCTAATGTGCCCAAAATTGGCACGTAAATGGACCATAGCACCTTGCATGTCCAGTAGGCTCATTAGCATGCTGGGGCTTAATATAGCCCATACTCAGTCTGGGGATATCACATCACCACAGCGACAGGAAAATAGCAAAGACCATCACAGTGACATTTTTGACAGTTCGTTGTGATGGTACACTGGTTTCCCCGATGCTGCTACCTCTGGGGTGTTCACCCCCTCCTCGAACCAACTCTGCATCGGGGGGGTGAAGCCCCTCACAGAAAACACACTTTTCACCAGCAATGGCACAATACCAGTTGGCGGTGTTGTGCCGTCGTTGTTTTGATGGTCACCACAATCCATGTCGCTGCAGCATTGTGGAACCCAGTCTGGGTAGTGTCAGCACAGCGCATAGTCACTATGTGCTACACTGGTATGACCCCATTTTCAAACAGTTATTGCACTTTAGTCGGAGAGTGCCAGCTGTCTGAATATTACCCCTGAGCCGGCCATGCACTATTTGCACCGCAGCGTTCCTGTCTGCATGGCACACATTTATTTATTTATTTTATTTAGTTTTTGTTGACCGGGTAAGTGCACTAGACAAATCCTGCCTATTTTCAGGCACGACACGGGGGAAGGGGATACAGATGAATTCCAACTGACCTTGAATCAGATTAAGCTGTTGGTGGTATTTTTAGTGAATGAGGGAAATTTGGCCAGGACACCAGGGAAATTCCCCTACTCTTTTCGATAAGTGCCATGGGATCTTTAACATCCACCTGAAGTACCACCAATCCAGGCAGATGGGACCTCGGTTTAACGTTGCATCTGAAAGACGTGACCAGCTTTGAATACAGGGGCCAAAATGTCTTATCTGAAAAAAAAAAGTAGTACTGTTTTATAAACAAAAGCAGTATAATGAACTGTTTGACACAACTTCATGCAGTATAGAATGGCACATAGCAGGTTTTCTTATACTTTTATTAGATCTTTGTTGTTTTGATTTTTAGAGAGGAAATTCTCAGTTTTTATGGATCTCATTAAGATCAAAATGCTCAGTCAGCTGTGCAAGTAAACAGTGCCAGGGTGCTGGGCTTTTTTTTTTGTTTGTTTTGTTTCATCACAATAACTCAAGAAGCTATAGTCCTTTTTGAAGTGCAAAGAAAATCAATTCTTGGTTTAAAGGGATTTGAATCTCTGGCTTACTTTAAAAGTGACCTTTACAGGATGAGGGAAGATTGACCGTGTGCCTAAGGAAGATTGACAGCTTGCCTTTAATCAAGAATAGGATGGATTCTGACTGAAGAGCCTTGTTATTAAAGTTTTACAGCCACTGGTGGGCCAAAAATGTTGAGATTGACGCCTTGTATCCTTCCAGATTTCACCATGTTTGTGTATGGTTACTGCGCCTCTGTCAAGACTACAGGCATTTAATAAGTTTCTAGTAATTTAACCTGGAGAGGAGTTTTATGAACTCCAGGGGAGAGTGGCTAGACTTTTTTTTTTAATATAAAGTTATAAAAATGCAGTTTGTTTAGCAGCCATTCATGGCTGTCTTCAAGACTGTACATCTGATTGAATCAATACCAACTACTCCATGAACTCTGTGCAGGCTACATTGAACTATTAATACAGATCACCATTTACAAATGTTGCTTCTTCCTCAGGTACTTATGCACTTCTCCCTGAGCTGCCAGCAGTGGGTGGGAATGAGGGAGTTGGAGAGGTGCTAGAAGTGGGAACCCAGGTAACTTCACTGAGTCCTGGAGACTGGGTCATACCAGCTGATGCAGGGCTGGGTAAGTTACAGTTCTCTTTCCTGACTTTGATGGACTAACACATTGTAGTATTTAAGTAACAAGGCATGACTGGGTATGGGATATTGGGAGATTTATCCACGCCTCGTGGTGTGTCACTAAGTGCAGCCGAGTGACTTAACCGTATGGGAAGTGGGTAATCCCCCTATGACTCATACCCTGGAGTGCCTTATTGTAATTACACAATGGACCCATGTAAACATTTGAAAATATGCTGCCTACTTGAATCCCTGTGAGTTCCTGTAATAATTTGCAGTGGCAGGTAAGGTTTATTTGCAGACGTTTACTGAGATTGCCAGCAGGAACATACAGCTGCAGAGTAGCTCAGCTCAAACTCAGTTCTGGCGGGTAACAGCCTGACAACACTTATTTATAGCAAGCATTCAAACAAAGTAACGTCATACAATGCCTGTGTCATTAATATTCATGTTCCATTACTATGAGTAGCCTTACATCCCCCCCCTTTAGTAAGATCTTTCAAACAAAACATTATTAACTTAAAAAAAATACTTTATACTTTTCAATTCTCCAGATTGTATCTTATTTGATGCAAAGTTAAGTCCTGTATCATGCAGGCTTTCTGACTGAGTGGCCACTCACTAAGATCAGACTTTCCATTTGGCCGGACATGCTCCTTGGAGTGGCTAATGCTGCTGATGCTGTCAGTGGCAGGTCCTCACTTGGGATCTGAAGCTGCTGCGCTGCCATAGCTACATCTCTCCCATTGGACTTTTCACTCTTCTCTGCCGCTGACTCGGCCTCTCACTCTCTTCTCCGGCTCGGCCTCTGGCTTCCTCCATGGCGAACTGGACTGTGGCAGTGGAGGTCCCAGGAGATCTCTGTGGTTTCAGTGATATTGCTTTCCATTGGCTTAGCTACATATGATCGAGGGGTTTGTGCAGGTGAGAGGTCAATGGCAGGAGTTCATTCCTTCTCATTGGTACACAAGTGCACTTGTCCTAGAGTCAAATCAGGCAAGGGTTGCGCTCCTTGGTTATACTAGTACTGTTGCTTTCTCTGAGCTTTCCGTAACACAGCTCGGACATCAGCCTCTACCAGTTATGGTTTAAGTAGCTTGTGTGTTGTTGGAATTGGTGTCCAGATGTGACGTCCCATTAACAATTGTACAGGCGACCCCAGGCCTTCTATGGGTGGGTTTCTTAACCCTTGCTGTACCACGGATGTGTATACACATCCTAAAAACCTGTATGTTCTCAATCTTCTGGCAGCCTAAGGGTTAAGTCAAGCAGAGCAAGATAGGGATCTTAATGGTGCTGTTTGGCTTTTTTCAACAAATTCTTAATTGTTTAAACAACTCGTTTGACCACCCCATTGCTCTGGGGATATCTGGGAGATGAAATAATGTGTTTAAACTTGTACTTCTTTGCAAAAGTTTCAAACTCCGCATTCACAAATTGAGTGCCATTGTCTGTGATGAGTATTTTGGGTATTCCATGTCGTGCATACTGTGACTTAACATGGTTGATTATAGTTTCACTTGTTGTATCTTGCAGTCTGGAAATCTTAATACATTTTGAGTAGTAGTCCACTACTATCAAATAGTTTCTCTGTTAAATTCAAATAAATCGGCTTCCACTTTTTGCCATGGCCTCTGTGGGATTTCATGGGTTCCTTTGGCTGAGCTTTCCTGTAGCTGGTACAGATACCACAATTAGCTACCACGTTACTGATCTGGTTGTTCATGCCTGCCCAAAACAGGACATCTCTGACTCGCCTCTGACATTTTTTTATCCTCAAATGGCTACCAAGTATTTTGGTTAGCATTTCTTTTCTAAGTGCCACAGGCACTATCAATCTCTTGCACTTTAACAGTAATAACATCAGTGATTGGTATTTTGCCTGTTGTATGCACTTTGAAGTGATCAATGTCATTTTCTGGCAATAGAGCTTTCTGGACTGCTCTGCTGAGAGTATCCACGATATAAAGTTCTCATCACGCTTTGTACCGCACTTGCAAGTCATATTTTTGTAGCTTGAGCATTGTTCTCTGAATTCGAGGTGGGGCAGTATGCAGTCGTTTCTTGAACAGACTTTCCAATGACTTGTGGTCCATTTCCACTAGCACCCCCTGTCTTCCATATATATGTGTGTGTGTGTGTGTGTGTGTGTGTGTGTGTGTGTATATATATATATATATATATATATATATAAAACTTAGTGCATCCAAGTGGCTAACATCTCTTTTTTGATGTGAGCATAGTTTTTCTCTGCTTTACTCAGTGATCTTGGCAACTAGCTTGCTTGCTTGAAACAAACATGCTCCTAGCCCTTCCGAGGAGACATCGACAGATAGGACCACTGGCTTGTGCAAATCATAGTAGGCTAGCACTTGGTGTGCGTAATGACTCTTTTAAGTTCCTTAAATACTTGATCGTGTCTGGCTTCCCAGTGCCATGCTGTTTCTTTTTCTAGTAATTCTCTCAGAGGTTTGTTTCAAGTGGGCAGGTTGGGTGTAAACTTGGATAGGCAGTTGACCATCCCTATGAACCTCTGTAATTCTGTTACAGACTTGGGTGTGGGCAAATCCATGACAGCTTTGATTTTCTCAGGGTCTTTGACCAAGTCTTCCTTATTTAATATATGCCCAATACAGGGAACTTCCTTCAGTCCTATTTTAGATTGTTCCAGATTCAAAGTGAGATGGCGCTCTCATGCTGTTTGTAAAACTTTTTCAGTCTCGCATTGTGCTCTTGCAAGTCTGCATCCCATATGAGTATATCATCCATGTAAGTCTCAATACCATCTAGGCCTTCCAAGATTTGTGATGTCTTTCTCTGAAAACCTCAGGGGTAGAGCAAATTTCAAAAGGCATACGCTTAAATTTGTAGCACCCAAATGGAGTATTAAAGGTCACCAATTCTGAACTGGACTCTTCAAGCTTGATTTGCCAAAAGGCATGACCAGCATCTAACACAGAGAAGATTTTGACTCCAACAAGACTGGTTACTACCTCTTCCACAGTTTTCATGGGATAGTGTTCTCTCTTAACTGCTTTGTTCAGGCCTCTAGGATCAATACATATTCTCGCTTTGTTAGGCTTCTCTATTACCACCATCGAATTAACCCAGCTTGTGGACCTCTCTAGTTTTTCAATAACACCCAACTTAACCATGTTGTGAGATTTGGCTTTTACCTTGTCTTTTAAGGCAAACTGGATTTTCCTGGGTGGGTGAATTACAGGGCTCACTGATAAGTCTATTTTAATGTGGTATTCTCCCTCTAAGCACCCCAGTTCTTGGAATATATCAGTAAAACTGGGCAATATCTCTTCCTTCTTGTCCCTGTCAGCATTTACTGAGAACATTTTCTTAGCCAGTCTAATCTCCAGACAGGCAGGTGGTCCCAACACTGGGGTTACATTGGCATCCACCACTTGAAACATGACAACATAACAATTTTAAAACTCACAACCAGTGTAGCTTGCCCACACACATTTACAGTAGCTGGCAACCTGAATATGAAACCAGTTGTGCCTGTGAGTTCTGGATTGTCTCTCTGGACACAGTTCGATACGTGCTCAAGGGCATAATGTTACACTAAGCTCCAGTGTCCGACTTAAAAGCCACAATTTTCCCATTTATATTCAAATTCACTTTCCAGTCAGTGTCCCCAGCATTACCATTGAGCATCTCAACAGTAAAGGTATTTCACTGTCACTACAGGTCTCTTCATCAACAGCATGCACTTTTTCACCTTGCCCAGCAGTGCACATTCTGGACAAGTGATTTAGTCTGTAGCATAAGCAACACCTTTGTCCATATGTTGGGCACCTGCTTGGCACATATTCTTGACCACATTTCCCACATCGGTGTATTCTGGGCTCTCTGGCTAGCCAGTTGTCTTTCTCACTTTGGTCACAGATTCTTGTTCTACCCCCTTTCTGAGAACTGCCATATGAAATGCCATATCCTCTGCTGGTGTCTCACTCATACTCTTAATTTCTGACCAGGTTATAAACCCAGCAAATTATCTGGAATGGATATCATTAACTGCAGGTACTGCGGAACACTTTTCAGAAGGTCTGTTTTACAGGATTTAGGACACTGTCGTACATGCTGGGCCATCGGAGATCTTAGGGCTCAGCTCCAGGCAGCATGGGCAGAGACTGCGCGCCTCAAATTTCATATTCAAGAGGAAATATATTATAAGAACCACCCGCCATTTCCCCAACATCCAACAGAAGCACCTCAACCGCAGAGGGTAGTTGGTCCAGGAAGTTGGCAGGTGGTTAGGAAGGGCAAATAGGGTGCCCCATCACTTGGTGCTTTCCAACATATTACCTCCACAAACCATATCAAAACTACAAACAGATATCTGCCTCTATCTCCGAAATCAAACAAAGGGGCAGAGGACACTGCAGAGCAGGACACTGCAGCACAGGAGCTAGCACAACAAAACTCACCCAAAACAGGAACCAAAACAAAAAAAGCAAAAAGGAAATCCAAAAAAACTTCTGATCATAAGAGACTCCATGATTCGGGGAGTTGATACTTATCTCCAGCCAGGGGTAGTGGTCAGATGTCTCCCTGGTACATCAGCGTGGAGAGACACTGACCACATTGCTAAAATTGTTCAGGAAGCAGGGGAAAACATTGAAGTCCTGGTACACATAAGGACTAATGATCTCACCAGCCGGTCAGTTGTGGAGATCATGGAATACCTGACCAGGCTGGGTGACAAACTATCATCCATTTCGTCCAGCATCTCCTTCTCTGAGATCCTGCCAGTCTGGGAGAGGGGGGCAGATGGACGGAAGGTCAGAGAAGGGGAGATAGGGGAGCTAAACATGTGGCTCAAGGGCTGGTGCCAGGAAAAAGGACACAGATTTGTAGGGAACTGGCAACAGTTTTGGGAGCCAAAGTTCTTTAAATTTGATGGACTGCATCTGACTAAGGAGGCAGTCAGTGCATTGGGGCAGAAGTTTGACGCCTTTGCAGAACATTTAAACTAGCAAATGGGGAGGTGGTGCAGCACCCCATACATCGAATTGGAAGAACACCCCTCCCCCCCTCAGCTAGTGGGTCAAACAGGAGTTCAGCACGTTTGTAGTTCATTTGCATCACCAGGTAAGAAAAAAGGTCCAGCTCCCCATACGACGCACAGGGAAAATGCCAGACCTCACCCAACAACTAACACACCGAAATCTGGCCAATGGAAAATCATGCACTCAAATGCTCGCAGTCTGGGAAACAAGATCCCAGACCTGCAGGCAATAATGACAGAGGCTAACCTGGACATAGTAGCAATTAGCGAGATGTGGTTTATCAGTAACCACATTTGGGAGACTTCAGTACCTGGCTATGTACTGTTCAGAAGAGACCGAGTTGCAAAAAGGGGGGGTGGAGTGGCCCTGTATGTCAATGAAAATATCAAAGCTACAGAAATTCTGAATACACATAAGGAGCCAGAAGAACTGTGGGTCACCCTGGAAACAGGAAATAGGACAGCCATAAGAACTGGGGTTGTCTACAAGCCCCCAGACCAGGCGGAGGACATAGACACATTACTGTTAGAAGATATACAAACCATGACAGCTAAAGGGGAGGTTCTGATAATGGGAGACTTCAACATGCCAGATACAGATTGGTCAATACCAGCAGGAACATCTGCCAAAACTAGACACATGGTGGATTCCCTGCAGCAGGAGGGCCTCAAACAACTGGTACAACAACCCACAAGAGACAGGGCTATCCTAAATCTAGTACTGACTAACAGGGAAAGGATCACAGATCTCCAAGTAGAAGGTCACCTGGGGCCAGTGACCATCACATGGTATGGTTCAGTTTGGCCACTACAACTAAATCATCCCATTCCAAGGCAAAAATATGGGACTTCAGAGAAGCTGACTTTGATAAATGGCCAACAGAATTAAGCTAGCCCTGGCAAAAAGAAATACAGGTGAGGGGTACAGGCAAAGTGGGCAAGCATTAAGGATGCAATACTTGAAACAACATCCTATTGTGTTAGAGAGAAAAGGAAGTGCAAAAGAAGAAGGAAACCATTCTGGTTCTCAAAAACAGTAGCAGAAAAGGTCGGAGCCAAAAGGCTGACCTTCAGGAAATATAAGGGAATGCAGCGGGATGAAGATAGAGAGGCATACCAAACTTCCCTAAGGGAAGAAGGGAAGGCAGTAAGGCAGGCAAAGGCCTAAACCGAGGAAACACTAGCACACACAGTAAAAGAAGGTGACAAGACTTTCTATAGATACATTAGTGAAAGGAGAAAGTCCAGAGGGGGTATTGCTAAGATCAAAGGAGAGAAGGGGCGTGTGAGGAGGAGGAGGAGGACCATGTAAAAGCATCTATCCTAAATAGATACCTCTGCTCAATATTTACTGAAGAGAAGGTAGGGCAGGGGCCACAGCTCAGCACCATGGACACAGGAGAGAGGGAAGTGAGCACTAGTCCCTTCACAAAAGAAAGGGTCCTACAAGAGCTCGAAAAGCTCAGGGTGGACAAGGCAATGGGACCTGATGGCATACATCCCAGGGTACTAAAGGAGCTAAGGGTGGAACTAGCAGAGCCATTATCAAAACTGTTTAGTGAGTCTCTGAGCACAGGAGAGGTCCCAGAAGAATGGAGAAGGGCTCATGTGATCCCACTCCACAGGAGTGGTAGCAGAGAGGAGGTAGGGAACTACAGACCAGTCAGTCTTACCTCAGTAGTGGGCAAGATTATGGAGGCACTCCTTAAGGAAAGGATAGTGCAACACCTGGAATCCATAGGAGCACAGGATCCAAGACAGCATGGGTTTACAAAAGGAAGGTCCTGTCAAACAAATCTCATAGATTTCTTTGACTGGGTAACCAGAGTGGTGGACCAAGGGGGAGCAGTTGATGTCGCCTACCTTGACTTCAGCAAAGCTTTCAATACTGTTCCACATAGAAGATTGATTAATAAGCTGGGTAGGCTCAGGGTGGGTCAGAAGTTGGTCAACTGGGTGGCAAACTGGTTGACTGGCAGAAAACAGAGAGTGGTGGTAAACGGTATACAGTCAGAAGAGATGCAAGTCACAAGTGGGGTACCACAGGGATCAGTCCTGGGGCCAGTCCTCTTCAGTATCTTAATCATTGAAATTGCAGATGAACTGGAGGGTAAGGTTTGTCTGTTTGCAGATGACACCGAGATCTGCAACAGAATAGATGATCCAGGTGGGATGGGCAGAATGAGAAGAGATCTGTATAAACTAGCAAAATGGTCGGAAGAGTGGCAACTGGGGTTTTATGCAAAGAAGTACAAAATCATGCACATAGGGAAGAGAAACCCTGAAGCCACCTATAGGCTGGGAGGGGAGTTGCTGGCAGTCACAAGGGAAGAAAGAGACTTGGGCATCATCATCATCATCACCGATGACCTGAAATCATCCAAGCAGACCACTAAAGCAGTAGGTAAGGCTAGGAGGATGTTAGGGTGTATGAGTAGGGGTATCACAAGTCGAAAGAGGGAGGTAATAATCCCTCTTTGCAAGACACTGGTGAGGCCCCATCTTTAGTACTATGTGCAGTACTGGAGGCCACACCTTCACATGGATATTAACCAAATTGAGGCAGTGCAGAAAAGGGCAACCAGACTGGTGCAGGGACTGCTTCAGAAAACATATGAGTACAGATTAACAGAGCTCAATATGTATACCCTAGAGCAAAGTAGGGAGAGAGGTGATATGATCGAAACATTCAGACACCTTAAGGGCATTAACAAGGTGAAGCAGCATGTTTCGATATAAGAAAAATAGCAGGACAAGCGGACACAGCATGAAATTAGAGGGAGGCTGATTAAGGGGTAATGCGAGGAAGTTCTGTTTCACAGAAAGGGTGGTGAATGCATGGAATGGCCTACCTCAGGAAGTGGTGGATATGAACGCAGTGCAGGGCTTCAAACAGGCATGGGATAGGCATAAGGGAGCAATACAGATGAGTATGAATAGATAGGCCATTGACAGAGCAAAGGCCAATGGCACATTTATAAGGTAGAAAAAGAAATGGGCAGACTGGATGGGCCTTGCGGTACTTATCTGACGTTAACGTCTATGTTTCTGCGTTTCTCTCACTTTGTCAAGCTGCTCTGCAGATATCTGTAGTTCTGGCCAATGTTAAATCTACTTCTCAGAGCAGCTGACATTGCACTTTATCGTTAAGAATGCCACAGATAATTCTGTCTCCGATCAGCGAGTCACACAGAGTACCAAACTCACAAGACTTAGCTCTCAGGCGCAACTCTGTGACATAGGTATTAATAGATTCACCTGGATTTTGATTCCAAGTGTTAAAAAATGCCTCTCATATGTCAGGTTCTTGCATGGGTTACAATATTTCTCACACTGCACCATCACCTTTGCCAGGTTCTCCTTGTCTTCCTCTTTCCCCCATTTAAAAGTATTGTACACCTCCAGGGCCGCAGGTCCAGCAGTGTGCAAAAACATCATAGCCTATATCTTCTGGGACTTCTCAGCTACTCCGGAGGCAACAAAGAAAACGTCAATCCGTTGGTTAAAGCGATGCCTATTTTCAGTGAGGTTGCCAGTGAGATCACGTGCATGAAGTGGCGATAACTACTCCCACTTCTAACACCATGCAGTAATGCACAGAGGCAGGTAAGGTTTGTTTGCAGCCATTTACTGAAATCGCCAGCTGGAACATACAGATGCAGACTAGCTCAACCCAGACTCAATTCTGTCAGGTTACAGCCCGCCAACACTTATTTATAGCAGGCATTCAAACAAAGTGACGTCATGCAATGCGTGCATCATTAATATTCATGTTCCATTACAATGCATATCCTTACAGTCCCTTTTACTCACAGTGGGGCTTCTCTCTGTAATACTGAAGCTTATGGTGCCACCCCGATGGTCTAGTGGCAGCTCATTGCGCTGCCACACAGCAGATTTGTAATACGTTTGCCTCCAAAAGACGACTCAGGGTTAGAGGTGATTAGCAGGGGTGTGTGACACCAGAGCTTCCAAAGCTTATGTGTGATAGGGATATGGTCTGGAAGTCCTATCAAAGGGCAAGGGGTGCATCTTCTTTAACTACTTACAAACAGTTGCAGAATCTTTGTAAATCTACTGTTAGATGCCTTAAGAGACAGTTTTTTTTTGTTACAAAACAACAACATTTTACTGGGAAAAAAACATTGCTAAATAATGGCATTTGATAAGTCATAAGCTGGGCAAAAAATACAAAACTGGGGTGACATCCTTATCCACGGAATCCCTCTTGCTGGTCGAGCCCTTGGAAATAGCTTGTGAGTTCAAAAATTTCTTAAAGTCTGGAACACCATTCTGTTTCTTTTTTCTACTAGTCCTTTTTCCTCCTGCAATCTGATGGCATGCTTCCACTCCCTTCACAGTAACTCTCTTGGTTGCTATGCTACCCCAGTGTCTCAGGCCCTGTGATCCCCCACAGATTACCCTCCGTGGCGGGGCACTAGGAGGGAGGGCCATCCTCCCCACCCTCCCGCGCAATATCTGGAGCTGGCCTGAGAGCTGTGCAGCCACGACACTGGAGCACTGCAGGGCTTCATTAAGCAGGCAGTCGCTTTTTCTGTTTTTCTGGTGACCCCCGCGGCCGAGAACATGCGTGCGTGGGGGCGCGCGCACATCCTGATGCCACGTTCTTGTGTCTCCTAATGGTGGCGATAGGGCATGCGTGTGTGTGTGTGTGTGTGTGTGTGTGTGTGGTAGTAGAGCCAGGGAGGGGGAGCTAGAGTGGTTGGGAGGGGTAGAGAGAGGGGAGAGAGCAAGGAGAGGCAGTGTTCACAGGCTGTACAGGAAGAGATGCCCTCTGGTGGTGAGAGCATATAAGCTGCAAATGGGAATAAGGAGAGATAGAAAAATAAGGGAACAGGAAGTCACGTGACGTGGGAGGCCCTTAAATTGAGGGTTGGGCTTGGGTGGGAGGGTGGCGGGCTAACACCCCTAGCAGAGATGGTGCAGTTAGGAGGGTGCTCCATTACCTCTTGGCTCCTCTCCGCTGTGTCCCTGGTCCACGTTGGTGGCTGCTTCAGGCAGCAGAACTGTGTACTGGGGGGGAGGGTTTTACCAGGAGGCCTATAAGGACAATTAGAACAAAGAAACCATTAGTATGCAGTGGGAGCCTGGTCCGCAGTGTGCATGCGCCAAGTATTTGTGCTCCTTTCTCTGTCAGGGACCCTACTGTGCATGTCTCGCATGGTCTCGGCACAGTTAACAGGACACATCAGGATAACAATGGCGTCTAGAAAATGCCTAACAGCACGTCCACAGGAGGATTGTTCTGGCAGGGTTTCCAATCAGTAGCACAGCACAAGCAGGATGAGACTAACAAGTACAAAATAGTGGCTAACAGCACTAACAGAGCAAAAGAAACGACCGTTAAAGTAACTGTATAATCCTGGCAAAAAACAGTGAATTCAGAGGCTAGCAAGTGAGCAGCAAATACAATCAGTTGCAATCGGAGGCACAAAAAAGTCTGTTCAGATAGTTCAAAATCCCTAGTAGAGATGGTGCAGTTATGAGGGTGCTCCGTTACCTCTTGGCGCCTCTCCGCTGTGTCCCTGGTCCACGTTGGTGGCTGCTTCAGGCAGCAGAGCTGTGTACTAGGGGGTTTTACTGGGAAGTCTCTTGATGCCTCTCTGCTCTGTCCCCGGTCCTTGTTGGTGGCTGCTTCAGGCAGCAGAGCTGTGTACTGGGGGGGGGGTTACCGGGAGGCCTCTTGGCGCCTCTCTGCTGTGTCCCCGGTCCGCGTTGGTGGCTGCCTCAGGCAGCAGAGCTGTGTACTGTGTACACTGCTGTCATTCACTGAGCGCATACTACAGTATTTACAGTATGCACTCCTAGCGGAGCTCAGTCGGCGGGGCCACCGTGTAGGAGGTGGGCCATGCCAGTCGACTGGGTATGGGCAGGGGAAGCGGTGGTCTGGCACTGCTGGGTGGGAAGCCACTAGACTACCAGGGACTCACCAACGACTGGATATGTTTTTTATTGTTCTACATTTATGGCTGCCATATTACTTGGTTGCAGGGGCGCATGGATCAGGATCTAGGCCTGGGGCTGGGAGGACATTTGTATTAATATTATGTGGAATCGGGGCTGAGGGGATTATAAATTAATATTACGGGGAATTGGGGCTGAGGGGATTATATACAGTATGAATACTATGGGGTATCATGGCTAGAGGGGAGTTGATGAATATTATGGGGATTGGGGCTGGAGGGGTATTTTATAAATATTACGGGGGACCTGTGCTGAGGGGGTGCTGTTGATGGGGCTACATGTCCTGAGGGATGGGCTGGTGGCACATTGTTGCAACCCCCAGTGGATGCAAAGTACACTTACACCAGCTAATAGCTGGTGTAACTGTACTTTGGTGGATGTCCTCCAGGGGTAGTGCCAGAATTGCGACATCAGGGACTTTGCAGCTGCCTTTCCAGAGTAGGGTGCAGCTGCTGCCATAAACCTCCTAGCACCACGTCACAGGGGTTTTGTGGCGTAACTGGTGGCATATGTCCACTTTGGTGTGCTTTGCAGAATACCGGATGTCGCAACTCCTGGCATAAATTGTTACTTGCACCATTTGTTTTGGCGCAAATCAGTTTATGCCAGGCATAACTCTTTGAGAATCAGTCCCAGGATATTTTTCTTGTTTTCTTTTAGTACTACAAGGCATGGACTGTAATTTGAAAATGCTGCTCTTGCTTTGCAGTATTCATCCTCTAGATTACGAACATACGAAAATTGTCAGCAGCAAAAGGCCATCATGGTCTATCTAGGCTGCTCGTGGATGCAGCTAGCTCCCTATTCAGCAGCTGCCCCACCCCCTCCCTTACCTCGTCCCACCTTCTTGAAGCATTCCACTGTGGTACATGCCACCACTTCAGCTGGTAGTGCGTTCCACTTTGCCACCACCCTCTCCATAAAGAAATGCCTCCTCACCTTCCTCCTGAATCTACCCCCCTCCAATCTCATGTCACGGCCCCTACATTGGTTGATGTAATTTATTAAAAATTGGTAACTAGGAAAGGCATACTGACCCAAAGCTCATTTCCAGGTGTGATTCTGGGAAAGGGAATTGGGTTGAACAAGTGCATTCAAAGGCAAAGTACAGTCAGTGGAAAACGAGCAGTATACAGGCATATATGAATTACAAAGGTTATTAAACAGTAGTATACAGGCTATATCAAAGGAGATTAAAGAGTTAATCAGATAGATTTACATAAATAAGTGTAACCCCCACACAGGTATGCTGTTTCCATCTTGACAGCACTGCCTGGTGGGCTGGGTTCCGGGAGAAATATGTCACTCCGCACACTGGCTAGGTTTGGCTACTCTGCAACAGGGGCACCCAGTAACTCTGGACACAGGAAGCAATAACTGTAATGTTCAATACCAGAAGTGGGATTCTAAAGTGTGGCTTTTATTCACATCCAACAGAATAACAAAGCATAGATGGACTCCCACGGGGCTACATTCCTGGTAATGCAGATTTATGGAGATCAGAACTCATCCACTTTCACTTTAGCCCTCAGGCTTTGAAACACACCGGGCACACAGCCCGAACTTGTACTCTGCTCTGGGTTTCCCTGGCTCGGCTCCCTTGCCAGCCACTTGGACTACCTTCCTTCCATGGCTCTGCTATCATGCCAGCCCTTTAGACACTTTCCATATAGCATGGAAACATTTACTGGTGGCTCCCTAAACCACCTATGAGCAATTCTGGCTCCATCAGGGAATCTTCCTCATCAATCCCACGTCTGGGTACTTTCCTCAGGCACTGGCCAAGTACCTGAGAGAAAGCAACAGGTGTCCCAAAGCAAACCCGTAGAGGTGAATTTGGTTACTACTGATTGGGGTTCTCCCAACTCTTGCCCCCATAATTCATACCCGGCCATTTCACTGGACTATAACACCTCATCGTTGAAAACACTTTGCTGTGTAGATTCTCTTTAAATGTATTCACATTCAATCTACTGTCTTTACATCCCATTTGTGCTGAACTGGAACATACTTAATAAGTGGCTGTGTCCATTACTTCAGACCCCCCTCAGAGTTCAGCAGTCCAATCCCCACATCTTCCAGACTGTACTTGGCTGTCTTTTCCTGACCCCACAGTAACAGTTACTTTAGTTTCATCTTGTTTCAGGTGAAAACACATTGGCCCTTTAGCAGAGCAAACTCACCCCTTGGTTGCAGGTGCCCCACAGGCGTTTTCTCTTCAAAGAAATCTCGTCCAGAACGTCTGGTGCCTCAGCACGAACTTAACTCAGGCAGCTTCTTTTTCCCTAGCCGGACCAGGGGAGTTGCCCCTGGAAGCAGACTGATTCCTTCCCCCCCATCCCCGCAGGGATGGGGCCCTGAACCACTGAAAGCGGTCTCTACCACTTCACTGGGCTCTTCTTGTGTTCCTCTTCAGCTGAGAACACACACCTATACAAAAAAAATAGCTCTTTGACAGAGCTTAGAACTCTGACAGCCTGCTTACAGCAGAGCACCTCCTTCCTCTACTACAGACTGCAACAGACTGACTTAAAATTCCCCAACGTTCTACTCTAACCTCCAACTGCAACATTCCAGTGTGGCTTATGCAGCTGCGACAGTTCTAAAATGATGTCGTCCCTCAGTCTCAGCTGAGACTGAGAACAGAGTGAGACAGTGTGAAATCCATTTAACTGGAGTATCACAAGCTGCCTTCCCTGCCTACCACTAGGTCTAACTGGGATTCTTGTAACCCTGGGTAACAGGGGGGTTACACTCACCTTGGGCCAGGAAATGACTGTCCGCAGTCATTAGTCACCCGGCTTAGGCTATGTCACCCCATGTGTTGACTACGGGGAGGTAGGGCTACCTTCTCCCCTACCATGTGCTAGCACAGGCAGACAACACTAAGGACCTAGAGGCCTTTGGCTGACATATCAGCCTCTACTCTACCCGCTAACTATGGGTACCTGGTGGCTCTGGTAGAACTGCCCAAAGCATAGCCCTAATAGGTCAGTACTACAGCCCCTACGGCCGTTCACAACCACAGCCTGTCTATCCCCCTATCCCTCTAGGGAAAACCTGTCTGCCTCTAACTTAAAATTCCCAGAAACAAAAACAAACAGGGGACCTTCCCCCAACCCAGGACACCATGCAACCACACACTAGGAGCTAATACCATACACTATGCATTACTCCCACACTTCCCCACAACCATACCTGTGGAAGAAAAAGTTGCACACAGTAACAACAACAACAACAGTACTTTAAACACTACACTCTAAAGTACTACTGAGGGACTCTGCTGAGTCACTCCTCCTCTTCTTGTCTTCTCTTCTGTCTTCTTCAGGAACACCTGCAAGAAAAAGAAAGACAACACACACTCCTAATCTGCATACACAGTCTATCTAAACCCCTACCATCTGAACACTAAAGAATCCCAAAAAAGATTTTTTTTTAGAAAAGTAGAAAAAACAGTATAAACATTAGAAAACAATGACATTATTTACAATACACAATATTTGGGGGATAGAGTGCCCTAAAAGTCCCATCTAGTGACCACAGTGCCCGAAGGCAAATCCATTAAAGAGTCTCTCCTGGGCTGGAGCCCGGTGAAGCACAGTTCTAGCAGGCCAAAGTCCCGAAGGGGAGAGTCTTTGAGGACAGTTCAAACATCTGGAGTCTGCTAGTGTAGGTGTGTACTGCAATGTCATAAGAATAGAAAAGTCTGGACTTACCAGTCCCTTGTAGAACAACACGATACCACACCTGGTCCTCGGCCGAAGGCTGTCCCTGGCAGCAGTCGTCCAAATGCAAAAATGTTAATTGCAAGCTGGGAGCAGCCTACAGAACGAGCTATATGCTTACATCTTCTGCTAAGCTAGCCATAGCCAGGGGGATCCTACTACCTACGATTACCTATTGTGAGCCCATACTTACTTCTGCCCACAAATCTGCTCTGCACAATTGGGATGTAACCTACAATAATATATGCTGGTACGCTGCTAAAGCTCCACGACTTCTTCATCACTGCCAGCTATACACTGACCTTGGGTGGCTCTCCCCCTCGGCCACCAGGAGCTACTACCTGGGCTGTCTAAATGACTCTATTCTCAGACAAAGACAGCCTGCAGCACTTGCTAAATTACTTCTTCCTTCAATTCCTAACCGTGAGCTAAGATCAGCAGACAAAGCCTTTCTGGATGTTCCCCGCTGTCATACCAAAAAAGGAACCAGCTCCTTCCAATATGCAGCCCCTAAGTTGTGGAACCAGCTTCCTCTGGACCTCAGACATGCACCCTCGCACCCTGCCTTCAAGCGTGGGCTGAGACTTCACCTGGCCACCCTTGATCAATGCACCTGCTTCGACCCTACCTGATCTTCACATCTCCCCTGTTTCTACTCCCTTCCCTTGCTAACTGTCTCCTCACTTCTCTCCTCCCCCTCCTCCTAAGACTTACCCCTTTCCTTAAGCTCCCCTATCTTTTATCTCCTTATCAAATGTCCATTTGATGCAATTGTACTAGATAGATATGTCTTTGTGAATGATCGCTTTATTTAACCGTTATGTGTTATTCTCTTAACTATCATTTTTTTTTCCGCTACCTGGGCACTGTCTAAATAGACTACAGCCAGAAGTTGGTACTGTAAGGTTCACTCCCCCCTTCCCCTCTTTCCCCTACTCTTTACCACTGAACGTCCACGGCTAGGGACTGTTACCGGCTCGTATGCCCAGTCTCGGAAACACGAGCTCGGCTGCACTTACCCTCCTACTACCGCTGAAGCCGTAAGTGTGCCGTATTTTCTCTCCCATCCACTGCCTCCCATTTCTCTCATGCCCAACAGTGGGAGCATGAACCCGGCGTCCCCCTAGCCTGCCGCCGCAAAAGCCGCTGGTATATCTCTCAAATTCCACGGGCTGCCTGCTGCTGCTCGCCAGTTTACGGCTCCTTCCTACCCAACTTAGCCTTCTAACTCGCTGCTGGGTGTCTTAATTATCTCCCTGATATGGCTCACCTCCCTCCTCCATACCACGCTTCTGGCTGTCTACCCGCCACAATCTCCTGGCCTGTACCCTTCCCTGCCACTCCACCATCTGGCCCAGCGGAACCACAAACCAGCTAATATCTAGTGCTTTTTTTCGGTAAAGCCGTGGAAGTTTCCCCTCGTCCTCAGACTCCTGATCCTGACCCTTTACTAGTACCAACACTCCCATGTAACCTCCTTGTACTGTACTGTTTGCTCATTGCCTAGACTAGCCTACATCATGTTAGCCTAGCTGAAATTGCCTCTGTATATGTAATGAATGTACTCTGTACTGATTGCCTCAATTGTAATGTTGCTTCCTTGTGTTATCCTGTATTGTACTCTCCCGGGTCGTGCCTGAAAATAGTCATCTGCTGGCTAGCGCACCTACCCGGTAAACAAAAGCTAAATAAATAAAATAAATAAATACAGCTGGGCGGACATCTTCCGGGAAACGACAGGAGGGCACATCTGGAAACTGCTCGGCTGATGTCATCTCTGGAGATGGAACCTTGAAACAGGAACAAAAAGGAAAACAGCTGGTCTGAAGTCATCCGATACCCAGGCGATGAATCAGGATACAGCTGGGCTGGTGCCCTCTCTGGATCTGAAGTCATCTGGTGGGCCAGTCGATGGATTCTGGAAAGTCAGTACACTGCAGAACTGATTAATGTGGGGCACCTGAGTCCTGGACATCCAGACTGGTGGAACAACATAGGTACGGCAACGGTTAGAGTGGCAGCACTGGCTACCACTGCTCTGCTTTCCACTTGGTAGGCATGGGCACATTCGCAGGGTGATCTTGGCATTGTGGCCAATAGCACAATGGGTCAGGTGCTGGAATTATTACCCCATCTGGGCACTCATAAGTCACACTATGAAAGGTTTCATGTCCCTCTCCAGCCACAGTTCGAATAGTGTCAATAAACAGTGTCCTGCCTCTTTTCCACTGGCTGTATTTTTCTTGAAACATTCTGTTCTTGACATGCTTGTTTGCACCAGGATGCACATATTTCATTGCTTCTTCCCAAATCCAGGATTTCCTGATTTTTTTCAAGTCTCCCCCCAGACTGTCCAAGGAAAGGTAGGAAAGGACATCTCATAGATTTCATTCGCTTTCCTACGAACCAGTTGTTCCTCTTTACTAGCTTTGGTCAACCTGCAACCTCTGGCCTGGCTTGGGGGCAGCCAGTCCTGGTTCTGCCAGCTACGCATTCTTAACGACACAAAAAATTGATCCCTGGCATCTTCTTGCACAGCCAGGGCAGTGGAATCACCACTCTCTTCCATGCATTCCTCTGAGGCAAGAGCTTGAGGCTGTGTACCAGTTCCTTTTTCACAAGGCCACATAGGTTCCTCCTCTTCTTCTTCCTCACTGAGAATCTGTGCCCAGGAGTGAGCAGTCGTCCTCACTCCTGAGACTGTCCACTTTTTGTTGGGCGCAGATGTCGAAACCTCCCATTCAAAGGCTTCCCTCATCTCGTCTTCACCTATGAGACTTGGGCTAGGCCCCTCTCTCCAAGGGTCTACTGATGCTCTTCCCGAAATATCTCTCTGCAACTCAGACTCTGAAACATCAGCACATTGTTCTGTCTGTAAATCTGCACCCTCTTGCTTCATGCCACACTCTGAGGGGCCTTCTCCAACAAGCTCTGCCTGGTGCTGTGTGCTGCCAACTGCAGATTCTTGAATTTTTGTCCATGTGGGAGCCAAATGAATCTTGGGCGCTTTAAACACACCATATTTCTCTAGGCACCCAGAACAGTGAGGTACCATGAAGTCGTCCCTTCCAGCATTTAAGCACATCACACATACTTGCACTGGATATCCAGGAATCGCCACATGAGGAGGCAGTCATCCCCCGTAGTAACATCTCTCGATGTCCCTTAACTTGTTAACTTCTACTGCTATCACAGCCCAGGCATGATCCGGATAATGGGCTGGTCCTGAAGCCATGACTGCAGAGAAAAACAAACAACGCTCACTGTTATTTCAAGTCCCACATCACTGAAAACTTTCTTTCTCTTTCAAAATGACTCCTCTGCTGCTGTGTTTACATTACTACCCCACCCAGAAATGGCGGCGGTAGCACTCCTACGCATCAACATTCTGTAATTGGGTCAAGCCACTGCACATACGATTTACACACTCTACTGATAACTTTGCTCAAACTGCACAAACTTGCACTGTTCTTTTTCCTAGCACATTTACATGATTTACCACAGACTTTTTACTCGCTGGAGACATTGCTCTAGCTTACAGTCCCTTAAAGCCTCAGTATTTCATAGCACAGGATTGCCTGTATTTCTTGCTGCATATCTGATACAACTCACAGTCTCTCACATGGCTTTGAAAATTATACTGACGCTGAACCTACAATTATGCTCACAGTCGATTGCTTAGAATTCTTGCTTTTGCTGGTAAAACTTAACACAGTCCTTCTTTACAAAGCGATTACACTGCTACACACAGATTCAGCTGGCTTTTGGTAAAATCACACAGTTTGAGCAAATATTTCTGTTGGTACTCACTGTTATCAGTAGCTGTTTGCTGTGATGGAAAAATGGCCTGCAGCCAGTCTTGGAGGCCTCTGGAAGGAAGCGGGTTGGCAGTCCTGCCGAATGTCCCTCTAAACACCACACTCACAGTTCAGTCGATCGAGATACGGGTTGAACCCGAATTTAACAGAAAAGTCATTTTTTTAACTTTTTACAGCACTTTCAATCACCACGACGCTCCTCCTGGTAAGGCAGTTCGCACACTTCACTCACTCTCCCTCTCGAATGCTGTGCAGTCGCTGTAGAGATGGCTTGGGGGTGGGGCTGATTGCAGTCTCACCAATCACTCGACGCCATGCAAATGAGCCTCTTTCCTCTCGTGCTCTTCTCCTCACGGTGATCGTCGAGCAGGCAAATTTAAACTGCAAACCACACTTTTTTTTTTTTTCCCAACTGGCTCCACGGCGGGAGCACCATTTTAACCATTATTTCATGGCCATTAAGCACAACAAGTCTCTCAGTCCACACAGAAAGCATTTCCAACATCTAGGGCACAATTTTCCTTTTGCTCCCCACAGTTTTCCACACTTTTCTTTGTCACAAACACTTTTAAAAGCTGGCAAACGCTGTAATTTGATGCAGGACAAGGGCATACATACTCAGGCTTTACTGCTCCTTGGTAAACAGTTGACATTTTAATAGCAGCACATGGATAACAGCACACAGCAGCACATTAGTTAAACGTTGCTTTAGTTGTTTTGGGCTACCCACTGCCAGATAGCCAAAATGCTAGCCATTGTCTGAACGACCTTTCTTACCTTCATCCTGTGGTCGCAGATTCTCTTTACTGTCTGCTTTACCTTAATTTCTATGTACTCAATAACCACACCCAATGGTTATTCCAATAAAGCTCAGTTTATTGTCTGCACACATATATGTGGGAGCCTCAGCTAAAGGAGAGAGCTCCTCGATCATTGTTCACAGAAGCTTATATACCTTTGCAGTTTCACAGTCTAACAGTGATCTCATGCTTACAACAGCTTCTCCTTATCTCTAGCAAAACCTCAGATTCAGCACTTTCCATATAAGGAGTTGTTTTCCATACTTACTATGTGTCTCCCTTTATCTTAGTTACAACCAGCTGTATTTAGCTTCATTCAATTTTCAAGGTTTCCTTATCTCTGTCAAACAACCCCCTTTGTTCTAGTCAGCACAAAACTGTACATTCATTATGGCTGTTTTACAAAGCAGATAGTTTTAAAGCATATGAGAGGCAACATGACTATATGGTTATAATTGCATATATAACAGTCATAGACCCTGAGGTACAATAAGCTTTAGGATATAAAGTTATAGGCATTAGAATATATAAAAATTCCACCACAATCCCTAAATTCCAAACCCAAATCCTCAGCGGTGCCTCCATTTTTGTAACCCCCACACAGGTATGCCGTTTCCATCTTGACAGCACCACCTGGTGGGCTGGGTTCGGGGAGAAATATGTCACTCGGCACATTGGCTAGGTTTGGCTACTCTGCAACAGGGGCACCCAAGTAACTCTGGACACAGGAAGCAATAACTGTAATGTCCAATACCAGAAGTGGGATTCTAAAGTGTAGCTTTTATTCACATCCAACAGAATAACAAAACATAGATGTACCCCCACGGGGCTAAACTCCTGGTAATGCAGATTTATGGAGATCATAACACATCCACTTTCACTTTAGCCCTCAGGCTTTGAAACACACTGGGCACACAGCCTGAACTTGTACTCTGCTCTGGGTTTCCCTGGCTCGGCACCCTTGCCAGCCACTTGGACTACCTTCCTTCCATGGCTTGGCTATCATGCCAGCCCTTTGGACACTTTCCATATAGCATGGAAACATTTACTGGTGGCTCCCTAAACCACCTATGAGCCCTTCTGGCTCCATCAGGGAATCTTCCTCATCAATCCCACATCTGGGTACTTTCCTCAGGCACTGGCCAAGTACCTGAGAGAAAGCAACAGGTAACCCAAAGCAAACCCTTAGAGGTGAATTTGGTTACTACTGATGGGGGGGTCTCCCTCCTCTCGCTCCCATAAGTCATACCTGGCCATTTCTCTGGACTGTAACACCTCATCCTTGAACACACTTTGCTGTGTAGATTCTCTTTAAATGTATTCACATTCAGTCTACTGTCTTTACATCCCATTTGTGCTGAACTTGAACATACTTAATAAGTGGCTGTGTCCATTACTGTAGACCCCCCACAGAGTTAAGCAGTCCAATCCCCACATCTTCCAGACTGTATTTGGCTGTCTTTTCCTGACCCCACAGTAACAGTTACTTTAGTTTCATCTTGTTTCAGGTGAAAACACATTGGCCCTTTAGCAGAGCGAACTCACCCCTTGGTTGCAGGTGCCCCACAGGCATTTTGTCTTCAGAGAAATCTCGTCCAGAACTTCTGGTGCCTCAGCACACACTTAACTCAGGCAGCTTCTTTTTCCCTAGCTGGACCAGGGCAGTTGCCCCTGGAAGCAGGCTGATTCTTTCCCCCATCCCCGCAGGGATGGGGCCCTGAACCACTGAAAGCGGTCTCTACCACTTCACTGGGCTCTTGTGTTCCTCTTCAGGTGAGAACACACACCTATACAAAAAAAAAAATAGCTCTTTGACAGAGCTTAGAACTCTGAGGGCCTGCTTACAGCAGATCACCTCCTTCCTCTACTACAGACTGCAACAGACTGACTTCAAATTCCCCAATGTTCTACTCTAACCTCCAACTGCAACATTCCAGTGTGGCTTATGCAACTGCGACAGTTCTAAAATGATGTCATCCCTCAGTCTCAGCTGAGACTGAGAACAGAGTGAGACAGTGTGAAATCCATTTAACTGGAGTTTCACAAGCTGCCTTCCCTGCCTACCATTAGGTCTAACTGGGATTCTTGTAACCCCGGGTAACAGGGGGGTTACATAAGCAAAACAACAGTGAATAAAATAACTAGATAGAGAAAAGTGGGGAAAGAGGGCGTTCAGAATAGAAGGAAGACTAGAGGAGAA
Organism: Neoceratodus forsteri; assembly: GCA_016271365.2. Taxonomy (NCBI): domain Eukaryota; kingdom Metazoa; phylum Chordata; order Ceratodontiformes; family Ceratodontidae; genus Neoceratodus; species Neoceratodus forsteri. Next base: position 895,898,364 of record CM057451.1, on the reverse strand, counting down.
TGCTGATTGCTCAGCAGCAGATTTGGAATAAGGGATGAAGAAAGTGTGTGAGTTTCTAGAGCGAAGTAAGAAGAGGGGTTGGGAGAGAGGAGGGGTAAGGAGGAAGAGATGAAAACCAGTATTTAGAAATAAATGAAGCACGGTGAATTAGTTGAGGGAGGGGGAAGCAAAAGGAGGTAATGAGAGGTTAGTATATAGGCAACAATGAAGAGTAAGAAAGGGAGCATCAGTTGCAAAGTGGCAAAAGGCATTGCAAATAGTATCCTGTCTGGCAAGAGAAGAGGAAGAAAGGGTACCATAAACCACATCTGCATAAACACTGGAAATACTATCTTAGTGATTGTTTCCTGGCGGTAGTGATTATTTCCTGGCGGACTGGGAGTTGTAGAGAATCCTTGTTAGCAGTAAAGGGCCCTGGATTTGGGGTGGAGCTTTCTGAAGATGGCATCAGTGTGAGTGGAGAAGTCAAGGCTACCTTTCAGCCACACTCCTAGATGTTTGAAACTGGGAACAATATCAAGGGAAGTGCCATGCAAGGTGGAAAAGACTAGTGGGTGGGAAGCTTAGCAAGCTTATGACTTGTGCCAGAGGTCAGGGACAGCACCTGTGTGGTATTGATCTGAAGTTCTTCTGTCTGGAATCAGTGTAGGACATCAAAGTCATTCTGTAACGATATTTCCAGGGCAAAGACAGGTAGATATGCCCTTTATTAGCATCTTTCTCACTAGTAGTAGAAAAGTGTATTCTTCTTTTTGAGTTTGACATGTGACCAAGCAGCAGGGCAGGTTATGGTGAAAGTTTTGACCTGTACTATTTTATTCCATTTTAGATTGCCCCTGATCTCCTGTCTTGTGCAATACCCTTCTTTTCAAATCTGAGTCTGCTTTAACACTTTTTACATTTTAAATTATATATGCAGTATGTATATGTATGTATATATATATATATATATATATATATATGTGTGTATGTATATATATATATATATATATATATATATATATATATATATATATATATATATCCACTACAAGGTGTGCAGTCATACTCTGATATACATATGCCTTTGGTGCTGTGTGAGGTACAAGTCTGCATAAAATGGCCATATTTGGGGGGAAGTAACAAAATAGTGCCTCTTGTAAATTATGTAGACATTTAAAATATGTAAAATTAAGTCAGTAGGTTAGAATAATATCAAGTCAAAGTTGCCTTTTTCATTTATTTGTATTTTAATTTAACTGGGTAAGAGCAATGGACCAAGGGTCCTTTCACAGGCTCGACCTGGCCACGTTATGCAGCATAGAGGTATATAATATTCAACGGTGATATTCATTTACAGTTACAGGTACTTAAAGCTCATGTGCAAAGATTTTTGCATTTTGTTAATAAAGCTTGAACTCAAGTCCCTGTATCATGATTAGTGTTTCCTGAAAATTTCATGCTGTTTGGTTTTGTGATTTTCTTTAAATCAGCATTTGTTAACTTGCTCTGCAGTGGCTGAAAACAGTGGAGTTATTTCTGTCTCTCTCTCTCTCAGTCAGGCTTTGAGAGTGATGACATTGCCTTGGAGTACTGTAACTTGCTGCTTCAGATTCCCAGTCACAGCCCGCTGTAGAGTTAATGGTTTGTTCTACAGGTTTCTTACAGACTCAGTCTGTGGTTTGTGTTTAGATAAATAAACTTAAAATCTATCATTCGCTTCTTATGAAAGTTGATAATTTGAGATCTTTCTTCGAGGGTTCCTGCTGTAGTAGGGTTACCACCTTTTAAGAAGCCCAAAGTGGGACATTTCTTATTGAAACATGATTTTTCACAGGACAGTACGTAACCTCAACCAATACAACAGACTTGTTTTCTCTACAAAATCAGAATTAAGGCTAAGTATTGTAGTTTCTTAGTTACTTATATTGTTTCTTATCATTTTAAGGTACTTTAGTTAAGGTATGATAATTTTCTGCAACATTTAGTGGAAAATTAGAAAACATTTTTATTACTATAAAGTCAGGACATGTAGCATTTTTCATGTTTTTTTTGCAGGACACAGCTGCCCAAATCAGGACTGTCCTGCGAAAATAGACAGGTGGTAACCCTATGCTGTAGGTCATAACATATAGGACTGCGCCCTCTGGCGTCAGGACCGCATGGCAAACTCTTGCTAGCAATGTCTGTTGGGGGACCGCCCACCTGACATCACGTGACTGATGTCAGCATGAACCTATATAGTGGGCGGTCCCTACCCCTGCCTTCCAGTTCTTTCCCGCCGTCGACCTGCGCAAAGACTGGCAGTGAACGTTGCTCCAATCGATTGCCATTTTGTGTAAGTATTTCTACTTATATTCTCTATTTAAAGTTCATTTTTGTCATCTTTTATGTCTTCTTCACCTCCGACTCTGAAGTCCAAGAAGAAGTGCGATGTGCAAATCCCTCACAAGGACAGCCACCGGCGCTGCCTCTTCTGCCTAGGCCCAGGTCACGATACTGAGGCCTGCCCAGATTGTAGGCCCTTCAACCAGGCCAAGCGCAAATCCAGGCAGCAAGCACTGGAAGCCCATCTCCTGAAATCCAGAATGGCCTCCTTGGAAAAAGAAATGCAAAAGTTGAAGGAATCCGCTTTTTACCCTTCTTCGGAGCTCAAGAGGAAAAAGAAAGATAAAGAGAAGCATAGGGAGCAGGAATGTTTGGAGGACTGGGAGCAGGTCTCCTCCAGCAAGGTTGCCAGGCCCAAGACTATGGTCTCCCTGATGAGTAAGGCCGTTCCCCCAACGCCTTCCTTGGTGATTGTCCAGGCTGCTTCTGAGAGTTCTCCAGGTACCTCGTTTACCTTTAAGCCCATTAAAATGGGCCCCAAACCTGGCTTTTCAACTGATAAGCCGCCTGCCGGCTCCTCCGGCGAGCACCCGGTTCTTACCAGTAAGTCGGACTCCTGGTCCCCCGGAGCCCACCCATAAGTCAGTAAGACAGATTCCCTCCAAGAGGAAATCTGCATGATGTCTGCCGATAAGCTGGTTAGGGTACCAGACCCCATCCGCCCTGACTGGCAAGTCAGCCTCCGGGGACTCTGGCGACTTCCCAGTTCGAATCACACCCATCGGGGGGCTGATGCTGACACACCTGACACCTGGTCAAGCTCGCTGACCTCTGATGGCCAGCCCTCCTCCCAGGATCCCCCTGGACAGGAAGGAGCCTTCCCCTCCGCCCTCCCTGGTGGAACCTTCAGCCCCAGACATTATGACTGGGATGGAGGGGGAAGAGGGTCCCCTGGATGTGGCTTTACCTTCCCCCACTCCAGTGGTTGTACCCCTGTCACTCCCTTGGATTCTCTCCCTGGGACTCTGACATTCAAACCGGTTCTGACACCGGCTCCCAGGAATTTTCCTCTTCCAATGGGCCTGCCTCTTGCCCCACTGTCAGAGGTCCCTCCGTCAGGCACTGTGAACCTAACACCCGGTGTTCTGCCAGATCCTTTTGGTAACCTGCCTTCTGAATCACCGTCAGGGCCCCTACAGCTGCCTCTGACACCAGCTGACCTGACGCCAGCCCTGACGCTAGACCCTCTGATGTCAACTATCCCGGCACCAGATAATTTTCCAGGTCCTTCAGGGCCTCTTTTAGATCAAGGCCATCCATCAGGCTACTGCCCTTATCCGGGCTTTCCAACTCTTTTTGGGTCCTACGAGAGCTTGCTAAGCTCAGGGTGGACAAGGCAGTAGGACCTGATGGCATACATCCCAGGGTACTAAAAGAGCTAAGGGTGGAACTAGCAGAGCCATTAGCAGAACTGTTTAGTGAGTCTCTGAGCACAGGAGAGATCCCAGAAGACTGGAGAAGGGCTCATGTGATCCCGCTCCACAAGACTGGCAGCAGGGAGGAGTCAGGGAACTATAGACCAGTCAGTCTTACCTCAGTAGTGGGCAAGATTATGGAGACACTCCTTAGGGAAAGGATGGTGCAACACCTGGAATCCATTGGAGCACAGGATCCAAGACAGCATAGGTTTACAACAGGAAGGTCCTGTCAAACTAATCTCATAGATTTCTTTGACTGGGTAACCAGAGTGGTGGACCAAGGGGGTGCAGTTGATGGCACCTACCTTGACTTCAGCAAAGCTTTCGATACTGTTCCACATAGAAAATTGATTAATAAGCTGGTTAGGCTCAGGGTGGGTCAGAGGTTGTCAATTGGGTGGCAAACCGGTTGGCGGGCAGAAAACAGAGAGTGTTGGTAAATGGTGTACAGTCAAAAGAGATGCAAGTCAGTCCTCTTCAATGTCTTCATCAGTGAAATTGCAGATGGACTGGAGGGTAAGGTTTGTCTTTTTGCAGATGACACCAAGATCTGCAGCAGAGTAGATGATCCAGATGGGGTGGGCAGAATGAGAAGAGATCTGGATAAACTGGCAAAATGGTCAGAAGAGTGGCAACTGGGATTTAACACAAAGGAGTGCAAGATCAGGCACGTAGGGAAGAGAAACCGTGAAGCTACCTATAGGTTGGGAGGGGAGTTGCTAGCAATCACAGAGGAAGAAAGAGACTTGGGCATCATTATTACAGATGACCTGAAATCATCCAAGCAGACCACTAAAGCAGTAAGTAAGGCTAGAGGGGTGTTGGAGTGTATTATTAGGAGTATCACAAGTCATAATAAGAAGGTAATAATCTCTCTTTACAAGACACTGGTTAGGCCCCATCTGGAGTACTGCATGTAGTACTGGAGGCTGCTTGCACAAGGACATTAACAAAATGGAGGCAGTCCAGAGGAGGGCAACCAAAATGGTGCAGGGACTGCATCAGAAAACATATGAGGACAGATTAATGGAGCTCAATATGCATACCCTAGAGTAAAGGAGGGAGAGAGGTGATATGATCGAAACATTCAAACGTCTTAAGGGCATTAAGAAGGTGAAAGAGTCTAACATGTTTCAATATAAGAAAAATAGCAGGACAAGAGGACACAGCATGAGATTAGAGGGAGGCCGATTAAGGGGTAATGTGAGGAAGTTATTTTTCACAGAAAGGGTGGTGGATGCATGGAATGGCCTACCTCAGGAAGTGGTGGATATGAATAAAGTGCAGGGCTTCAAACAGGCACGGGATAGGTGTAAGTGAGCAATACAGATGAGTATGAATAGATAGGCCATTGACAGAGTAAAAGCCTATGGTACATTCATAAGGCTGAAAAAATGGACAGACTGGATGGGCCTTGCGGTCCTTATCTGCCGTCAGTTTCTATGTTTCTGTGTTTCTGTCATCGGGCCCAATGATGGCTCCTTTCTCCAAGGGATATTACTCTGGGTATGCTCCACCCTTTTACCAGCAGCCTGGGTACCCTTCCCCTCATTACATGGGGATGAACACCCACCACTATCAGCCTCCTGCTCCATAACAGGACTTCTAGACAATGATACAGGCCTGGTGGCAGGAAGCCAGATCTCAGCTGGTTTCTGACCCAGATTAAAGGATGCGGGCCCTGGTGGTTACTCCCACCCCCCGCTCCTTGTCACCCATGGGCTCTTTCCAGTCAACCACAGTGCACATATCCAGAAGTACCACTCAGGAGGTCACCTTACCAGGTGTCAGGACCTCTGATGAAGAAGTTCGTTTTCCTCCTTGGACTGCCCCCATGAGGATCTTACTACTACCATTTGGCAGATGCCTCATTCCATTCCGACCGTGCCGAAAAAGGCAGACCGGATTTACCATATGCCGGAGGGCATTTCTTTTCTAGATTCCCAACCCAAGGCAGATTCCATCGTTATAGCTGCAGCTCACGATCATACTGCCAAGCCAAAACACATGAGTACCTCTCCCCCTGATAAGGAATCTAGGCAGCTGGACCAGTTTGGGCGACAACTCTACGCCTCCTCCACCTGTGCTCTTCATTCTCTCAACTACATAGCACACATGGTCTCTTTTCAGAAGGCCACCATGGCTAAACTGGAGGCTCATTTTGAGACTGTGGAGGACTCGGACCTTAAGGCAGAACTTACTAAGAACGGTTTGTTTATCTAAAAATATCTTGTAGGCATGCGCTTAGAGCCACTTATGACACCGTGGATGTGGTGGTTCTTTCCTCCGTCACGGCCGTATGCCTCTGGCATCATGCTTGGCTGCATATTTCTGGGCTTTCCCCAGACATACAGGCAGCCATCCAGGATGCCCTTTTGAGAATCAGTTCTCTTTGGAGGGGACACTAAGGACATCATCACTGGCCTTCAGGACAGTGGACAAGCCCTAAGATTGGTAAAAATCCATGTACAAGGCAGGCTTCAAACCAAAGTAGCCCTTTCGGCACCAGCAGAACCGGCAAAGTAAGCAACCCTGCTCCAGGCATCAGAACAAAAAGAGAGCACCGGAGTCAGCTGTCACCCCCCCGCCTTCAAAACCCAGAGGGCAGCTGGGGGATCCCTCCCCTCCTGCCCCTCCACTTCCTGACTCATTCAGACCTCCCCCTCCTCCATTTCCCAGCAGCATGGGGCAGGTGGGAGGAAGATTTGCCCTTCACCTAGAGGAATGACAGGGCATCACGTCAGATTCATGGGTCTTGCAACTGGTGGCAAGAGGCCACACCATCAAGTTTCTCGAAAGACCTCCAGACTCAATCCCACTACTCCCCGAACCAGGTGTCTCTGGTCGAGGAAGAGAAACTGACCCTACTCCAAAAGTCAGCCACAGAGCCAGTCCCTTGGGCACAGAGGGGGAAAGGGTTTTTATTCCCATTTCTTCCTCGTTTCCAAAAAGACGGGCGGCCTAAGACCCATTCTGGACCTTAGACAGCTGAACCTTTTCATGGAATGCAAAAAGGTTCCACATGCTGACAATACAGGGTCTTCTGCCCTTGATCCAGACAGGCCATTGGCTCTGTGCACTGGACATTCAGGATGCCTACCTGCATACTCCAGTGTTGCCCGGCCACCGCTGTTTCCTGCATTTCCTTTTCCGGGGGAGCACTTCCAATTCAAAGCCCTCTCCTTTGGTCCTTCCTCTGCACCCAGGCTCTTCACCAGGTGCCTAGCAGTGGTAGCAGTGGCTCTTTGCTGTCAGGGCATTGCAGTGTTCCCATATTTGGACGTTTGGCTCTTGGCAGCTTCGTCCAGGAGCAGCCTAGAGGAATTCCTGTCCATCGCCCTGGATCTTTTTGCTTGACTGGGGATTACTATCAACTACCCCAAGTACCCCAACTACCCCAAGCTCCCTGAACTGGTGACCTTGATGGAAGAGGGATGCCTGGATATCGTAGCAGTCACAGAAACATGGTATACAGAGAACCATGACTGGGAGGTTAACATACCAGGGTATACAACCTACAGGAGAGACAGAGAGGGGAGAAGAGGGGGTGGAGTAGCTCTCTATGTAAGGGGAAGGATAAAAGTAACTGAACAAAAGAGTAAACAGGGAGGAGAGGAGGCACTGTGGGTCACCTTAGAGACTGGAAATGGCACCACAATCCACACAGGTTGTATACAGACCCCCATGTCAGGGGGAAGGAATGGACAAGGATATGATAGAAAGCATCCTTATGATGGATGAGAAAGGGGAGATATTGTTAATGGGGAACCTTAATATGCCAGATGTTAACTGGAGCACCTTTGCTGCAGCCACATCCAAAAGCAGGGCCATTTTCGATGCCCTTCAGGTGGCTTGCCTCAGAGAGTTAGTTTTGAAATCCACTCATGAGGGAGCAATCTTAGACCTCGTACTCTCAAATGGGGACAGTGAGAGGGTCTCAGATCTAGAAGTGGGTAGCCATCTGGGAACAAGTGACCACCAAATAGTGTGGTTCACGATAAACTCAGCTACAGAGTCAAGCCATACAAATGTGAGGGTTCTGGACTTCAGGAGGGCTGACTTTGGCAAGTTGGGAGAATGCCTTAGAAAAGCACTAGCAAACAGGCTAGAAGGAGGGATGGAGCAACAATGGGGAAACATCAGAACTGCCATCAGAGAGGCAACAAGCCTTTGTGTGAAGCAAATAAACAAATCAAAATAAAAGAAAAAGCCACTATGGTTCTCAAAAGAGGTGGCGGTGAAGGTTAGGGAGAAAAGATAGCATTTAGGAAGTATAAGGAAACACAGAAGGAGCAGGACAGAGAACTGTACCAGTTAAGGCAGAAGGAAGCAGGGAAGGTAGTCAGAATAGCAAAGGCCCAAACTGAGGAAAAGATAGCCAACTCGGTTAAGAAGGGGATAAAACCTTTTATAGGTATATCAGGGCGTATAGAAAGACAAAAGGAGGGATAGTGAGGCTGAGTAGAATGGGCTATGGGTGGGCAGAGAGGGACAGTGAAAAAGCAGGGATACTGAACGAATACTTCTGCTCAGTATTCACAAAAGAGGAGGAGGGGGAGGTGCCTAATCCAATTAACAGAAGCACTCTGGATGGGGGTCAATCCCAGTCCTTTCACAGAAGAAAGGGTTCTGAAAGAACTCCTAAAACTGAAGATGGACAAAGCAATGGGGCTGATGGAATTTCACTGCAGAATTTAAAAAGAATTAAGGAGAGAACTAGTGACACCACTGACTACCCTTTTTAACAAATCATAGGAGGATGGTGTGGTACCTGAGGATTGGAGGAAGGTGGATGTGATTCCCCTTCACAAAAGTGGGAGCAAGACAGAGGCAGGAAACTACAGACCTGTCAGTTTGACCTCTGTGGTAGGGAAAGTGATGGAATCACTTCTGAAGGAAAGAATAGTTGAGTACCTAGAGGCCAGTGGAGCACATGACCCAAGGCAGCATGGGTTCACAGCAAAAAGGTCATGTCAGATTAATCTAATTGATTTCTTTGACTGGGTGACCAAAGTAGTAGACCAGGGAGGGGCTGTGGACATGGCCTAGCTAGACTTTAGCAAGGCGTTTGACACAGTCCCACACAAAAGATTAATTGTCAAATTAACCAGCCTGGGAGTGGGTCCCAGGGTGGTAGCCTGGGTAAAACATTGGCTGGACAACAGGACACAGAAGGTAATTGTAAATGGAGTCCACTCTGAAGAAAGAGGGGTTACCAGTGGGGTACCGCAGGGTTCAGTACTGGGTCCAGTCCTTTTTAATGTCTTTATAAGTGACATTGCAGAGGGACTGGAAGGAAAAGTATGCCTCTTTGCAGATGACACAAAGATCTGCAACAGGGTTGATACACAAGAAGGTGTGGAAAGGATGAGAAGGGACTTGGCAAGGTTGCAGGAATGGTCAGAAGTATGGCAGCTTGGATTCAATGCAAAGAAGTACAAAATAATGCACCTGGGAAACAAAAACCCAGGGGAAGATTACACAATGCGGGGGAAGGGAGGAGGTACTAACAACAACAAAAATGGAAAGGGAGCTGGGGGTAATTATATCAGATGACCTTAAGGTTGGCAAGCAATGTGAGAAGGCAGTAGGGAGGCTGGGGGGATACTGGGATGTATAGGGAGAGGCATCACCAGCAGAAAACAGGAACATAGAAACATAGAATTTGACAGCAGATAAGGACCACTTGGCCCACCCAGTCTGCCCATTTCCCTACCTAATGGATAAGCTGCAGATCCTAGTTAACCAGCAGCCTACTTCTTTCTACCCCCAACCCCTAGAATTGCCTTATGACTGTCCTGTGCATGCTTGAATTCAACTACTGTTTTTGACTCCACAACCTCCTCCAGAAGGCCGTTCCATGCATACACAACCCTCTCTGTGAAAAATACTTCCTTACATTACCTCTGAGCCCCCATCTCTCAAATTGTGCCCCTTGTTCTTGCACCTCTTTTTGAAAGATGCTACCCTCTTGGACTTTGTTGATTCCCTTGAGGTACTTGAAAGTTTCTATCATGTCCCCCCCTCCCTCCTTTCCTCAAGGGTATACATATTAAGCTCCTTTAGTGTCTCCTCGTATGACTTCTCTTGCAGACCTGGCGGACAGCCTCAGCCAAACAATGACACAGGCTTGTGAATGGGAACTTCATCAGGACATTGCAGAACTTCTATTCCATCATTGTGGATGGCCAGAGGTAGATTTCTTCGCGTCCCCATCCAACGCAAAACTACCCAGTTTTTGCTCGCTTGTTCAAGGGCCTGGTGTTATTTGTCAAGAGCATTATCTCTCTGCTAGACAGGGAGGTACTTGTACGCTTTCCCTTCCTTTCCCATTCTACAGCGTGTCCCACAGAAGCTTCAGTCAGATGGCACTCAGATGCTCCTGATAGCCCCCTTTGGCCCAGGCAGATTTGGTTTCCACTCCTGCAACAGATGGCCATGGAACCCCCAGTACCCCTCCCTCTTCAACACGATCTGTTGATGCAGGAACAGGGCAGACTTGTGCATCCATAGGTATCATAGGTAAATACAAGCTGGAAGATAGTGTTCTACCTTATAAGGCTTGCCAAGCATAATTAAATTAAAAATTTTCTATTACCAAAGTGATGGTCGATCCCATTCTTGAATTCATTCATAGTAGTACTATCAACAAGTTCTGTTGGCAAGGTATTCCAAACCCCATCAACTCTACAGCTATACCATTGTTTCCAAAGTTGTGCTCCCATGCTTGTTGGTATAGTTGTGTAGCATGTTTCTAGTACTAGTTCTACCAAGGTTTCTTGTAAGCCCATTTCCCCATTAAATCTACATCATTCATGTTTTTATATAAAAAACACAAATCTCCCCTTAATCTACGATAGTATAATGAATAAAGATTTAGGCTGACTAATCTTTCATAGTAACTTTTATTCTTTATTTGCCTAGTTAATTTTCTCTGAACCCCTTCTATTGATAAAATGTCTTCCCTATTTTGAGGAGACCAAACCTGAACACAATATTCGAGGTGGGGTCTCACCAATGCACTGTAGAGGGGGATCAATACCCTTCTATCCCTACTTACGATATGTTTGAGGATACAATTAAGGTTTTGGATTGCCTTCCTAATTTGATTCCTACAGTGTGATCTAAATTTCATATCATTTGTGACTGTAATACCCAAATCCCTTTCCTCTGTTACTACCCCCAAGGTGTTATTATCCAATATATATATTTCTTGTTTATTATTCTTAACAAAGTGCATTACCTTACATTTATTTTTATTTAATTCTAACTTATTTAAGATAGTCCAATCATATATTAAATCCAAGGCATGCTGTAGGGTAGCTTTTTGTTGAGCATCATTAACCACTAAGCCCAATCTACAGTCATCTGCAAATTTATACATCCAAATGTTATTGTTTCTAATTGCTAATGAAGCAATGTATATATTAAATAAACAAGGGCCCAACACAGAGCCCTGAGGAACCCGCTAGTTACAGGAACCAAGCAGAATATTCACCATTAATGACTACTCTCTGCCTTCTATCCTGAATCCAGTTTGAGACCCATTTACAGATATTAATAGGCAAATTGATGGCTTCCAAGACTGTCAGTAATTAGTTGTGGGTAGTTTATCAAAAGCTTTGCGAAATCAAGGAAAACCACATCCACAGAGTTTCCCACATCCATCTCCCTATTCACATTTTCATAGAAGGACAATAAATTTGTCTGACATGATCTATTTTGGTGAAACCGTGTTGTTTGAGGTCGATTATATCCTGTCTCTCCTGATGTTCTATTAAGATTTCCTTAATTAATCCTCCATTATTTTTCCCAATATTGAAGTCAGGCTAATTGGTCTAAAATTTTCAGGCGAAGTACTGGGTCCTTTTTTTAGGATAGGCACAATATTAGCTAATCTCCAGTCCCTAGGAACCAATCCCATATCCATGGATGCTTAGAAAAAATAAGTTATTGGTTGAACCAATTCCTCTGCCAACTCCTTCAAAATCCTAGGGTGCATTCCATCTGGTCCTGGGGATTTGTTGACATCAAGGCTAACCAATTGTTTATATATAGTATTAGGGTTAAAATTAATTGAACCAGGTACAGAAGATCTACTAGTTTCATATGAATCTGCATCATTGGTGTTATATACTGAACAAAAATATTGATTCTGGATGTTAGCCATTTGTTGGTTAGAAGAGATAAGTCCTGACTCAGTGGTAAATGGTCCTATATTACTGGGGGCCCTCCTCTGTTTATTGATAAATGAGAAAAGGGAATTTTTATTATCCTGTACCCTATCCGCAAGGTTAACCTCAGGTCTCAGGTCCCTACATTTTCATGTGTGGCTCCTTAAGATATAATTGTGTCACGTTTTGGAGTCTCTGAGAGGGTGGCTCAAGTCCTGGTGAAAGCTGAAAAACCTTCTGCTAGGTCTACCTACACTATGAAATGGAAACGCTTTTCATTTGGGCGGCCACTAAAGGATGGAACCCCTTTTCATGTTCGGTGCCCCGGGTGATGGAGCACCTTTTGCACCTGTTTGACTCTGGTCTAAGCTATTCCTCACTGAAAGTACACCTGTCTGCTATTTTTGCCTATCATACACTGGTGGACGGGAAGACTGTTGCACAACTGGAGGTCTCCAAAACCTTTTTGAAAGGGATCCTCCACTTGAAGCCCCCTATTCGCAACCCTACACCACCTTGGGATTTGAATTTTATTCTAGAAAAGCTTATGTTGCCTCCTTTTGAACCGGCGGTTAGCTGTGAGATGCGCTATCTGTCTCGGAAAGCACTCTTTTTAGTTGCGGTAACTTCTGCTCGAAGGATTTCTGAGCTTCAGGCCTTGATGTGTAAGGAGCCTTATTTAATTTTTCACAGAGACCGGATGGTCCTGTGAACAAATCCTAAGTTTCTTCCCAAGGTAGTTTCTGAGTTCACCTTAAACCAGACCGTTGAGCTGCCGATGTACTACCCTATTCATTCGAATAAGGGTGAGGCTGTTCTACACACATTGGATGTACATAGGATTTTGCATTACTGTATCCACAGGACCAAGGATGTCCGCAAATCAGATCAGTTGTTTGTTTCTTTCACCCACAAAACTCTGGGGTCGGCAGTTTCTAAGCAATGCTTGTCCAAATGGTTAGCTAACTGCATCCGTTTCTGTTATCAGAAGTACAGTAAACCTCTTCCGGGGGAGGTTAGAGGTCACAGTACTAGGGGTATGGCTGCTTCCGCAACCTTCCTCAAAAATGTTTCTGCAGCTGAGATTTGTGCTGCAGCAGCCTGGAGTTCGCTCCACACTTTCACGAAGCATTACAGTTTGGACATTGCTTCTAGGCGTAGGGCTGGGTTTGGCCTAGCTGTTCTGCAGGGTCTGCTGTCTTAGACCTGCTCTGGTCTGTCTGCTGTCCTTCCTCCTCCTGTGCTTCTGTGGGTCTCACTGAAGGTGACTGCTTGGGATTCAGTCCTATAAGTTATGACCTGCAGGAACCCTCTCGAAGTAAGATAGTACAGTTACATAAGAACTTACTGTAACAGTAGATCTTCGAGAGAGGTTCTTGTAATAGGTCACACTTTCCCTCCCTCCTTCCCCCAGCTTTCTGCATGTTCTTACAGACTGTTCTGGATTGGGCTGCAGGATATTTATCCTTTCTCCTGTCGCATCCTCTTTGGATCTCTGGCAGGAGAACTGGAAGGCAGGCTTGGGGACTGCCCACTATAGGGTCACGCTGACATCAGTCACGTGACCACGGGGGGTGGGTGGTCCCCCACCAGACAGTGCTAGCAAAAGTTTGTTGTGCAGTCCTGATGCCAGAGGGTGCAGTCCTATATGTTATGACCTACTGCAGGAACCTCTCTCAAAGATCTACTGTTATGGTAAGTTTTTACGTAACTGTACTTTTCAATGCTGAATTGAAATCTTTCTATGTGAGAGATCAGCTTGTCTGTATCACAGCTCTCAGTTCTTTCTCATCAAAACTCTGATTTTCTTTTTTCTAACTATATAACCCAGGGTTATTTAATGAATATATACTGTATCTAAATTTTGTTCATTCATAGAAATAGTATGTCCTTGATGTAACCTTCATAAATACATTCATGTAAGAATTTTTTTTTCCATGTCAAATTGACAGACAAGTGCTTGTCACACTCTACTGTTTCAAGCACATGTACTGCCTGAACTCACAAATTTCAGTTCTTTGGTGGTTTCTGTGTAAAAATACATCATGTATGTGCGTAAATAGAAACATTATATGGCATCCCGATGTGCCATGTCTCTTCCCTACAGATGAGGCAGCTGCACTCTGCTGCCACCTGTCCCCTGCCCCACAAGCCACCTGTCTTCTGCTCCATATTCGATGCTGCTGCACCTTGCTGCCCACTGTCTTCGGCCATACAGTCAGGGGCTGTGCACCCTGCTGCCTCCATTCTTCCCTGCCTAAAGAATCAGGGTTGCTGCACCATGCTGCTCCCTGCCCAAACAGTTGGTGTTGCTGCACCCTGCTGTCCTTTCTCCCCAACCCCCACAGTCAGGGATGCTACACCTGTTGCACCCTGTTCCTGTCTCCACAGTCATGGCTGCTGTGCTCTGCTAAGCCCTAGAGTCCTAGGTCCCCCTCCCGCCACAGTTGGGGCTGCAGCACCATGCTGCCGTAGGCCACCTGAGGTGGGGCTTTTGCTGCACCCTGCTACCCACTTCCATTGCCTCAAATGGGCAGGGCTGCTGCACCACGCACACACTGTCTCACTGTCAAGGCTGCTGTACCCTGATGCCCCCCTGTGTCCATCCCCATAGTTGAGGCTTCTGCACCATGCTGTCCTCTGTCCCCTGTCACCACCCCTGGTGAAGCAGCCTTGACTGTTCATCCAGGAGATAGGGTTAGCATCAGAGTACAGTAGCCCAAACTGTGGGACAGGGTGCAGCAGCCATGCCTGTTTGTGACAAGAGATGTGGGCAGCAGGGTGTAGCAAAGGATCTGTCTCAGGTGGTAGGGAGGCAGCAGGGTGCACTGCCTCAATTGTGGAGGCACGCAACAGGGTGCAGCAAATGCCCTGACTCTTGTGGCAAGCGGCAGCATAGTGCAGCAGCCCTAACTGTGGAGGCATGGGGCTGTAGGGCACAGCAGGCCACAGCAACCCTGGCTGTGGTGACAGAGAACAGCATGGTGCAGAAGCCTTGACTGTGAGGCAGGACACAGGGGGCATCAGGGTGCAGAAGCCCTGCCCATTTGAGGCAATGGAAGTGGGTAACAGGGCACAGTAAAAGCCCCACCTTAGGTGACCTTGGGCAGCATGGTGCAGCAGCCCCAACTGTGTAGGCAGTGAACCCAGGACTCTAGGGCTTAGCAGAGCACAGCAGCCCTGACTGTGGAGACAGGAACAGGGGGCAACAGGTGCAGCATCCCTGACTGTTGGGGGAAAGAGGGCAGCAGGGTGCAGCAATCCCAGCTGTTTGGGCAGATTGCAGCCCTGATTTTTTAGGCAGAGGTTGGGGGCAGCAGGGTGCACAATCCCTGACTGTGTGGGAGAAGACAGTGGGCTGCAGGGTGTGGCAGCCTTGAATGTGGAGCAGAAGGCAGGGGGCTTGTGGGGCAGGGGTCTGGTGGCAGCAGAGTGCAGCTGCCCCCACTGTTGGGAAGAGACACAATGCATCGGGATGCTATATAGTGTTTCTTTTTATACACATACATGATGCATTTTCACACAGAAACCACCAAAGAACTGAAATTTGTGAGTTCAGACAGTACATATGTCTGAAATAGTAGAGTGTGATAGACACCCGTTTGTCAATGTGACATGAAAAAAAATGTTCTTACATGAATGTATTTATGAAGGCTACATCAAAGACAAACTATTTCTATGAATGAACAACATTTACATTTATTTTATACTCATTAAACAACCCTGTGTTATATAGTTAGAAAAAAATCAGAGTTTTGATTAGAAAGAACTGAGAGCTGTGATACAGACAAGCTGATCTTTAACAGAGAAAGATTTCCACTACTTCAATTCAGCATTGAAACTAAAATGATCAACTTTTATAAGAAGAGAGTGATAGATTTTAAGCTACTCTATCTAAACACAAACCACAGACTGAGTTTGTAAGAAACCCTGTGAGCAAACCATTAACTCAACAGCCCTCTGTGACTGGGCATCTGAAGCAGCAAGCTACAGTACTCCAAGATGATGTCATCACTCTGCAAGCCTGACTGAGAGAGCAGACATAACTCCAGTTTTCAGCCACTGTAGAGCAAGGTAGCAAATGCTGAGTTAAAGAAAACCACACAACCAAACAGCATGAAATTTTCAGGAAATTCTTATCATGACACAGGGACTTAAATTCAAGCTTTATTAACAATATGCAAAAACCTTTGCACATGATCTTTAAATCAAACAAATACAATTTTAATCGATTTTTAAAAACTTGAAGAGAACAGTCAACATGCAAAAATTCAGGTAAGCTGTTCCAGAACCGAGGAGCTACTGCACTAAAAGCACGTGAACCAGCTCTAGGTTTATAAGATACTACATTAAGAGCACCCCCCAACCCCGCCCTGGCTGAATGCAGACTAGGCAACATATCCCTGACTGAAAGAAGTTCATAGAGTGGGAAAAGTAGAATAGGAAGAGAATAAAAAAACATTTTTTTAAACGAAACAACCAAAACAATATTGTATACGTTGCACTGGAGAAAACGAACCAAACTGCGAGTATAAATAACAGAGAGTGTGTAAAGGAGCCAATAAACCAAAATGGCAGATATTAACAACAGAAAGACTTTGTTCCTCCTTAGAACCCAAATTAAAAAAAGGCTTGATACATAATCAAAATGATGTAGAAGAGAACCACAAGCAAATGAAAAAAAACTTTTCAACTTATACAGTGCTCCAGTTTTTTGATTAATATTATGACAAATAAGCTTGGTATGGTCAGAAAGGGAAAGCAAGGGATCCAAAATAACTCCCAAGTATGGGAGATAGGGGAGCTAAACACGTGGCTCAAGGACTGGTGCCAGGAAAAAGGACACAGATTTGTAGGGAACTGGCAACAGTTCTGGGAGCGAAAGTTCTTTAAATTTGATGGACTGCATCTGACTAAAGAGGGAGTCAGTGCATTGGGGCAGAAGTTTGACGTCTTTGCAGAATATTTAAACTAGCAAATGGGGAGAGGGGTGCAGCACCCCATACGTCGAATGGAAGAACCCCTCCCCTCAGCTAGTGGTCAAACAGGAATTCAAGCGTGTTTGCGTTCATTTGCATCACCAGGTAAGAAAAAGGTTTGTCTCCCCATACGATGCACAGGGTAATGCCAAACTTCACCCAACAACTAACACACCAAAATCTGGCCAATGGAAAATCATGTACACAAATGCTCACAGCCTGGGAAATAAGATCCCAGACCTGCAGGCAATAATGTCAGAGGCTAAACTGGACATAATAGCAATTAGTGAGACGTGGTTTACCAGTAACCACACTTGGGAGACTTCAGTACCTGGCTATGTATTGTTCAGAAGAGACCGAGGTGCAAAAAGGGGGGGAGGAGTGGCCCTGTATGTTAATGAAAATATCAGAGCTACAGAAATTCAGAATACACATAAGGAGCCAGAAGAGCTGTGGGTCACCCTGGAAACAGGAAATGGGACAGCCATAAGAACTGGGGTTGTCTACAGGCCCCCAGACCAGGGGAGGACATAGACACATTACTGTTAGAAGATATACAAAACATGACAGCTAAAGGGGAGGTTCTGATAATGGGAGACTTCAACATGCCAGATACAGATTGGTCAATACCAGCAGGAACATCTGCCAGAACTAGACTCATAGTGGATTCCCTGCAGGAGGGCCTCAAACAACTGGTACAGCAACCCACAAGAGACAGGGCTATCCTAGATCTAGTACTGACTAACAAAGAAGGGTTCACAGATCTCCAGGTAGAAGGTCACCTGGGGCCAGTGACCATCACATGGTATGGTTCAATGTGGCTACTACATCTAAATCATCCCATTCCAAGGCAAAAATATGGGACTTCAGAGGAGCTGACTTTGATAAGATGGCCAACAGAGTTAAGCTAGCCCTGGCAAAAGAAACACAGGTGAGGAGGTACAGGCAAAGTGGGCAAGCATTAGGATGCAATACTTGAAGCAACATCCCATTGTGTTAGACAGAAAAGGAAGTGCAAAGAAGAAGGAAACCACTTTGGTTCTCAAATACAGTAGCAGAAAAGGTCAGAGCCAAAAGGCTGGCCTTCAGGAAATATAAGGAACACAGCGGGATGAAGATAGGAGGCATACCAAACTGCCTAAGGGAAGCAGGCAAGGCAGTAAGGCAGAAGTCCCAAACTGAGGAAACACTAGCACGAACAGTAAAGAAGGTGACAAGACTTTCTATAGATACATTAGTGAAAGGAGAAAGTCCAGAGGGGCATTGCTAAGCTTAATGGAGAAAAGGGAGCAAGTGAGGAGGAGGACCCTGTAAAGGCATCTATCCTAAATAGATACTTTTGCTCAGTATTTACTGAAGAGAAGGTAGGGCAGGGCCCACAGCTCAGCATCATGGACACAGGGGGGAGGGAGGTGAGCACTACTCCCTTCACAAAAGAAAGGGTCCTACAAGAGCTTGCTAAGCTCAGGGTGGATAAGGCAATGGGACCTGATGGCATACAGTGGCGTGAAAAAGTATTTGGCCCCTTCCTGATTTTCTCTATTATTGCATATTTGTCACACTGGATGTTTTCAGGTCTTAGACAAAATATAATATTAGATAAAGGGAACCTGAGTGAACAAATAACACTTTTTTTTTACTTATTTCATTTATTTAATGAAAAAGTTAACCAACACCAACTGGCACTGTGTGAAAAGTAATTGCCCCTAGTTAAATCAACCCAATTAAAGGGATAATTAGAGTCTGCTTGATTGAACACAGCCAGGCTTGATTACAGCCAGCCCTGCTCAATATAAACCTCACTTATTTTGGCCCTTACCATCAGAATCACGTTGCCAGCACAAAGATTCAACAAGCACATTATGCCATGATCAAAGGAAGTTCCTGAAAAGATCAGAAAAATTTGTTGCACTCTATCAGTCTGGAAAGGGTTACAAAGATATTCTAAGGCTCTGGGACTCCATTGAACCACAGTGAGAGCCATAATCTCCAAATGAAGAACACTTGGAACAGTAGTGAACCTTCCCAGGAGTGGGCGGCCTGCCAAAATTACTCCAAGGGCACAGTGTAAAATCATCCAAGAAGTCTCAAAGGATCTAAAACAACATCCAAAGAACTGCAGGCTACTCTTGCCTCAGCTAAGGTCAGTGTTCATGACTCCACAATCAGAAAGAGACGGGCAAAATGGGCTTCATGTGAGAGTAGCAAGCGGAAACCACTGCTAACCAAGAAGAACATAAATGCTTGTCTCTCATTTGCCAAGAAGCACCTGGATGATCCACAAGCCTTTTGGGAAAATGTTCTATGGACAGATGAGTCCAAAGTGGAACTTTTGGACAACATGGATCCCATAATGTCTGCAAAAGCAAACACAGCATTCCACAGTAAGAACACATACCAACAGTCAAACATGGTGGTGGTAGTGTGATGGTATGGGGATGCTTTGCCTGCAAGGACCTGGATGACTTGCCATAATTAAAGGAACCATGAATTCTGCTCTGTACCAGAAAATTTTT
The DNA here is from genome assembly GCA_016271365.2 of Neoceratodus forsteri. Classification (NCBI taxonomy): domain Eukaryota; kingdom Metazoa; phylum Chordata; order Ceratodontiformes; family Ceratodontidae; genus Neoceratodus; species Neoceratodus forsteri. The sequence continues at coordinate 895,878,910 of CM057451.1, read as the reverse complement.
AGGAGAATGTCCAGTATCCTTCCGTCAGCTGAAGCTGAAGCGTAGTTGGGTCATGCAGCAAGACAATGATCCAAAACACAAAAGCAAGTCCACATCAGAATGGCTAAAAAGTACAATTAAAGTTTTGGAGTGGTCTAGTCAAAGTCCAGACTGAAACCTAATAGAGATGCTGTGGCAGGACCTGAAACGAGCAGTTCATGCTCGAAAACCTACCAAATGTTACTGAATTAAAGCAGTTCTACGAGGAAGAGTGGGTTAAAATTCCTCCACAGCGATGTGAAAGACTGATATTGAATTATAGGAAGTGTTTGGTTGCAGTCATTGCAGCTAAATGTGGAATAACCAGTTATTAAGTGTAAGGGGCAATTACTTTTCACACAGTGCCAGTTAGTTGGTTAACTTTTTTTCATTAAATAAGTAAATTAAAAAAAAAACAAGTGTTATTTGTTCACTCAGGTTCCTTTATCTAATATTACATTTCTCTAAAGACCTGAAAACATCCAGTGTGACAAATATGCAACAATAGAGAAAATCAGGAAGGGGCAAAACTTTTTCACGCCACTGTACATCCCAAGGTACTTAAGGAGCTAAAGGAGGAACTAGCAGAGCCATTATCAGAATTGTTTAGTGAGTCTCTGAGCACAGGAGAGGTCCCAGAAGACTGGAGAAGGGCTCATGTGATCCCACTCCACAAGAGTGGTAGCAGGGAGGAGGCGGAGAACTAGACCGGTCAGTCTTACCTCAGTAGTGGGCAAGATTATGGAGGCACTCCTTAAGGAAAGGATAGTGCAACACCTGGAATCCATAGGGGCACAGGATCCAAGACAGCATGGGTTTACAAAAGGAAGGTCCTGTCAAACTAATCTCATAGATTTCTTTGACTGGGTAACCAGAGTGGTGGACCAAGGGGGAGCAGTTGATGTTGCCTATCTTGACTTCAGCAAAGCTTTTGACACTGTTCCACATAGAAGATTGATAAATAAGCTAGGTAGGCTCGGGTGGTCAGAAGTTGGTCAACTGGGTGGCAAACTGGTTGACTGGCAGAAAACAGAAGTGGTGGTAAATGGTATATAGTCAGAAGAGATGCAAGTCACAAGTGGGTACCTCAGGGATCAGTCCTGGGCCAGTCCTATTCAACATCTTCATTAGTGACCTTGCAGATGGACTAGAGGGTAAGGCTTGTCTGTTTGCAGATGACACCAAGATCTGCAACAGAGTAGATGATCCAGATGGGGTGGGCAGAATGGGAAGAGATCTGGATAAACTAGCAGAATGGTCAGAAGAGTGGCAACTGGATTTAATGCAAAGAAGTGCAAAATCATGCACATAGGAAGGAAACCCTGAAGCCACTTATAGGCTGAGAGGAGTTGCTAGCAGTCACAAGGAAGAAATAGACTTGGGCATCATCATCACTGATGACCTGAAATCATCAAGCAGACCTCTAAAGCAGTAGGTAAGGCTAGGGGGTGTTAGGGTGTATTAGGGGTATCACAAGTCGTAAGAGGGAGGTAATAATCCTCTGTACAAGATACTGGTTAGGCCCCATCTGGAGTACTGCGTGCAGCATTGGGCCACACCTTCAAAAGGACATTAACCAAATTGAGGCAGTCCAGAGAAGGCAACCAAAATGGTGCAGGGGACTGCATCAGAAGACATATGAGGACAGATTAACGGAGCTCAATATGTATACCCTTGAGCAAAGGAGGGAGAGGTGATATGATCGAGGCATTCAAACACCTTAAGGGCATAAACAAGGTGAAAGAGTCTAACATGTTTAAATATAAGAAAATAGCAGGACAAGAGGACACAGCATGAGATTAGAGGAGGCCGATTAAGAGGGAATGTGAGGAAATTCTTTCACAGAAAGGGTGGTAGATGCATGGAATGGCTTACCACAAGAAGTGGTGGCTATGAATACAGTGCAGGGCTTCAAACATGCATGTGATAGGCATAAGGGAGCAATACAAATGACTATGAATAGATAGGTCACTGACAAAGGCCAATGGCACATTTATAAGGTAGAAAAAGAAATGGGCAGACTGGATGGGCCTTGCGGTCCTTATCTGCCGTCAACTTCTATGTTTCTATGTTTCTATGTATTTAAACTGGGATACTTGCTCGATTAATTTACTTTGATTGTCATAAATCTCAAGTGCAGGGCAGTTATTTAGCATGCAGTGCAACCCAAACATCATAGATTTAGTTTTCTTGGAATTTAAAATTAGTAAATTTTTAGAAAACCAATCAGTCTGAAGATTTTTAGCTAACTTGGCAAATTCCTTAGCTGAAGAAAAACGAATAAGGCTGTCAGCATAAAGTAATGAATGACAACTCTTAATGACACAAATCATTTTCTTAGTGCAGTAAGCCACTGCAAAGCTAACCACAAAGGAAATGTGAAAGGAAAATGTGTGCCCTCCACTGGGATTTGAACCCAGAAGTTGATTTGTGTCTCTGACATGCCTAGTTGCTGGCTTGCGCAATATATAGAAAGGAATGTGTGGGCCTGAAAGGGATGACTAGGTCTATTAATTTCTCAGTTCCTCCATAGGTCAGGGGTTAGAGAACAGCACAGAATGCTGGGGGCCTGGGTTGAAATGTCAGTGGAGGGCACACATTTTCCTTTCACATTTCTTTCAGCTCTTAATTACGAAGGGAAGGAATTAACAAACAGAGTAAACATAAGTGGCCCTAAAATTGATCCCTGCAGTACACCCCAGCAATTTTATTTACACTGGAAAACACAAGAGGAGAAACCCACAAATTGAGATTGATTCATTAAATAATCTTCAACCCAGGAGACCACGTCAGGTAAAAACACCCAAGGATTTTAACCTTTGTCAAAGCATTTTGAGATCAGTAAGATAAAAGGCCTTGATCAGGTTCACAAACACAGCCCCAGTAAGGAAAACATTATCCATACTGCTCAGGACCGAGCTTGTGAACCTGATCAAGGCAGTATCAGTACCAAAGTCCTTTCGAAATCCATGCTGCTGTGGGCAAAGAATATTATGTTTTTCCAAATAGTCATTCATTTGTTCAGCTACACTTTTTTCTAGAAGCTTACTAATTCGATTCAAGATCGAATTAGGATGAAAATCTTCAGCAAGAACAGCATGTGTTTTCTTAAGCACAGGCACAATCTTAGCATACTTCCAAGTGGCAGGAAATTGCTGATAAATAAATGACAATTTAAATATTACACACAAAGTGGAGACAATATAAGGAGCAGCTGTTTTAAGAAAGCGACTGTCCAACCCAGCCCCACAGTCAGAGCTGTTGTCAGGAAGAGAGGAAAGTTATTCAACGACCTCACTAATAGAGACTTTCTTAAAATAAAAATCAGGTCAATTATGGGATAGGTTTACCTCAGAAAAAGAGAGAGAGTTCAGAGGAAGAGTAAATAAACTAATAGAATATGTTGAATTAAGGGAATTGGCTGTTTCAAAAGGGACTGTAATCTCTTTGTCATTAACCTTCAGAGATTTAATCATTCCTTTGTCTGTAGGATTAATCAGGGAATCGACATTGTCCCAAAAACGACAAGAGTCAGACCAGTCAATTTCCATTTTCTTTTTTATAATACTCAATTTTAGCAGCTAATTTCTAATTTCTCTATACTGAAACAACAGATTTGCAGAAGGAGAGAACTTAGAAGCAGTCCAGGCCAATTTCCTTTGTTTTATCATTTTTTAAAAATGTTCAGAAATACATTTATTGGGGGAATCCCTAACTCTCCTTGTGCGCATAGGAAAACATTTTTCATGAATGGGGAGAAGTTGATGATGAAAACAATCCAAAACCAAGTCAACATCAGGTATTAGTTAGGTTACTATAAGACCAATCAATAAGGGATAACTCCAAAGCCAAATCAGAGATGCCAACATTTTTAAAATTGCATGACTGGACAAACCGGGGGTGTGCGGAGAGGTGGGATTCTTGGTAGCTTGGAAGATAAAACACAACATGTGGCAAAGTGGTCACTAACAGAATCATCAAGCACTCCAACAACAGAAATTTTATGATCCTGATTAGTGAGAGTCCAATTCAGTAATGAATGATTTAATTAATATTTTGCCCCAAAATAATTGTAATAGAAGTAAAGTGTTGATGACTGAATAGTAAAACCGAATGAGCGAGTTGGTAGCTTTTACTTTCACGTTTAGTAGCGCAGTTCATTTGGCTTCTTTTTTAGAAATAGATTTTAAAAACAAGTACAAAGTGCTTAAAGTACAATAATATGAGGTCCTGTTACTTGTGTCCCAGAGAAATATGATGGTACTGAAGTGGTGCGAACTCAATGGTAAAACCAAACGAGCGAGTTGGCAGCTTCAGTAATGCATTCATGGAGCATGAGGGTTGCTATAGCAACAACCCTCTCATGAAGCCGCTGAAATCGCTGGGTTTTACCATTCAGATGGCGGCAATTCAGTATCATCAGAATTCTTTGCAGCACAAGTACTAGGACCTCATATTACTGTATATTGAATACTTTGTACTTCTTGTTTGAAATCTTTGCTACAATGGAAACCCAATGAACAGTGCTATTAAAAGTGAAAGTAGAAGTTGCCAACTGGCTTGCTCAGTTTTACTATTGAGTCAGAGGTATTTCACTTCTTTTACAATTATTTGTGGTGCAAGAAAACTTGGGGGATTTTATTTTCATTCATTCTTTTAACCTGTTGCCAAACCGGCAACTGTTGAATTGCACCAGTGAAAGTCTGAAATCAAAAAGAGGAGCGACAGGAGAAAAATGGCAGGATCAACTAGACAGGTGAAAGTTTTTTTGAGACTTGTATGTTGGAGTGCACAGTTGCACTTGGTGTAATCATATAAAATTTCAAATAGATTTTTAGGTATTTGTCTATTTTTTTGTTAAATGATGTGCCAGTTTGTTGTTTACTGCCAGACAGTTTATATGGGAGTTGTGGCATGATCTGGACTTGGCTGGCAGTGAGCAGGTTTTGGGGGCTTGAAAGAAGTACAGGCATGCAGTCATCATGGGATAATGCATGGTCATGTGATGAGTTAATCACAGAGCAGGATTTTCACTTTTTTTTTAACCCTTTTTATTGATATACAGTGTATATATATATATATATATATATATATATATTGTGTGTGTGTGTATACAGTGCACTCCACTTACTGTAAGCCATCCCCGGATTCCACCCACAGTCGGTTTGCACGGACGAAAACCGCCAGTCAAAACCGCAAGGCATACATTCTAATGCTATTGCTACCTGTTAAAGTGGATATTATCCACTGTATGCAGTGGACAGAAAGTGACGCCTAACAGACCAACATTGTGCTTTAAAATGAAGTGCTAAGTGGATAAATGGTCATGTGAAACACCTGTATTCAGCTTGTTAAATTGACTGTATCCTGCTTAGGACCTCATTCTCGGTTTCTGTGGTGTTGTGAACTTCATTTCAGTTGCTGCTGTTGCTAAATCATGGCTACTAAGCAAGCCACTCTTACCTTGGTGCGGAAAGTAGAAATTCTCAAGCGGATTGAAGAACTGCCGCCCATGAGTATCTGTGATCTTGCAGCTCAGCTTTCTATCCCCAAGTCCATGCTGTGTGACACTATAAAAGCAAAAGACAGCATCCTCACTGACTGGCACTCCACTTAAAACCCCCAACAGAAACGAAAATGCGAGGGGAAAGACAGTGAGGTAGAGGAGGTTTCGCTCCTTTGGTTTTCCTCTGTTTGTGACCAGGAGGCTTTGGTCAGTGGTCCGCTCCTGCTTGAAAAGGCCAAGCAGATTGCTGAAGGGCTGGGTAAGCAGGATTTTAATCCCACAGAAGGCTGGCTACAACGCTGGAAGGCAAGAGACACAACATCTGCTACAGGAGGGCACATGGCGAAAAGCTAGATGCTGACATCCCCTCTGCCAGCTCCTGGGTAACGGATGTGCCCTCTGACATTCTTGCCTGTTACAGCCCAAGAAACATCTTTAATTTAGATGAGACCGACCTTTACTTTCGTTGTGTGGGGAGCAGGACCCTTACCTTCTGGTCTGACCTGCTGCACGGGCAAAAGAAAGTAAAGGAGAGAATATCCATTATGGTCTGCTGCAATATGGATCGGTCGGAAAAGAAACTTAGAAACATAGAATTTGATGGCAGATAAGGACCTCTTGGCCCACCCAGTCTGCCTAGTTCCCTACCTAATGGATAAGCTGCAGATCCTAGCTAGCCAACAGCCTACTTCTTCCAACCTCCACCCCTAGAATTGCCTTATGTCTGTCCCATGCATTCTTGAATTACACCGTTTTTGACTCCACAGCCTCCTCAGGAAGGCTGTTCCATACATCCACAACCCTCTCCGTGAAAAAATACTTCCTCACATTACCTTTGAGCTGTCCCCCCTCTAGCTTCAAATTGTGCCCCCTTGTTCTTGCACATCTCTTTTTTGAAAGATGCTACCCTTTTGACTTTGTCGATTCCTTGAGGTATTTGAAAGTTTCAATCATATCCCCCTCTCCCTCCTCTCCTCGAGGCTATACATATTAAGATCCTTAAGTCTCTCTTGATATGTCTTCTGGTGCAGACCCTGCACCATTTTAGTTGCCCTCCTCTGGACTGCCTCCATCCTGTCTATGTCTTTGAGGAGTTTGGGTCTCCAGAACTGCACGCAATACTCCAGATGGAGTCTCACCAGCTGTCTGTACAGAGGGATAACAACTTCCTGTTTTCTACTGGTGATGCCTCTCCCTCTGCATCCCAGTATCCCACCAGCCCTCCTTACTGCTCTCTCACATTGCTTGCTCATCTTTAGGTCATCTGATATGACTACCCCCAGGTCCCTTTCCATTTTTGTTGTTGTTAATGTCTCATCCCCCCCATTGTGTACTCTTCCCCTGGGTTTTTGTTTTCCAGGTGCATTACTTTGCACTTTTTAGCACTTAATCTAAGCTGCCATACATAAAAAGAGCAGCTTCTAGTGATTGGCAAATCTGCCCAGCTTTAAAGGTGTTGCGCATCTGCCAGTTTATTACCAAAGCAATCTGACAGTGTGGATGACCGGGGAAATCTTTACAGAATGCTTGCATCAATGGGACAGGTGCCTCAGAGGCAGAAAGATCACTGTCCTTCTGGACAATTTCTCTGGTCATCCCGCTGTCCAAGAGCTGCGCAACATTAAGTTTGTATTTTATTTGATGTTATAGTATAAATTTAAAAAATTCTGCAAGTCTCTTGCTCCGATGTATGAAATGCCCTACTGACTCTGCGCAGAGCAATGGAGCAAAGAGAGGAAATCGCTCTGGATTGGTGGCTGATCGAGTAGACAGAGCATGATTGGTTCAAGTATATAGTGCCGAAGACCAAACAAACTAAGATCACGCTGTTTCTGAAGACTGAGGAATATCCCACAGAGACACACTGACAAAACAAAACAAAGAGAGCAAAGCACTTCAAAGCATAGCACATATGGCCTTTTAATCTTTTAAATACTGTAAATAAAAATAAAAGTTACGTTTTAAGCACAGTGACACAAAGCACTTAAGCACTCAAAAGAGGAAACTTAAAACGATAAAATGCATTTAAACAACCACCCTCCTGGCCCGGTGGCACTGAGGGTTGAGGCGCTGGACGCCATACCTCGCATCACGCTGGCGACCCGGGTTCGGGAATGGACTCGGGCATCGGTGGATCGGCAGGGGAGGATCAGGATTGAGCATCTGCAGACTGCTCTCCTGATCCTGGGGAGGGCTGGGGAATCCCACCGCACTGTAGCGGCCTCTGGGGATGCCTGGAGGCACTGCATGCTGGTGGACACATGGGGGGAGCATGGCGGATGTCGGCGTAGTGTGCCCAGACATCATTGCAGGTCCGTGCTCCAGTGGGGTCCAAATTAGGTGGAAAAATGGCTGGGTGCGATCATGCAGCTTGATAGCCGCGCCCTGCCTCACCAGGAGGACTCTCGTGGAGTCATACGGGGGGGCCCGGGACCGGTCTGGCTTGGCAGGGCACGAGGGAGGCCCTCCAGCAGACTGGTCACGGCTATACCAGACCCCCCCATCACGTGAGTGAGCCTGGTGCTCTCCCGGTGGGTAGGGCCGATAGCTGGATGCCCCCGCCGGTAGTCGCCGCAGTAAGGCGGAAAAATAGAGCTGTGATAAAAAAATTAAAACAGCCACTTTCCTTCCCCCGTGTCATCCCAGTATAAACCTGATGTCACATGCACAGAAAAAGGCAACACTGGCTATCACGGATGCTGCTTAAAACGAACAAAAGTGTCTGCACAAGTGAGTCAGTTTTAAGCGGCTTTCACTGTTGTGTGTGTGTGTGTGTATATATATATATATATATATATATATTTATAACATGGGCTAGAAAATAGAAGCAATGGCATTGGACAAACACTATCAGGTGACCGTGCGTGTATCAGAGCGCGACCACACACCTCCAAAACAATTTTGCCATTTTATAACATAGATAACCCACTCTAGGGTATGCGCTTGCGCTCTGATAGACGCACATCTTGGTTGGTTAACCCACTCGGCTGTAATAACGCACACCAAGGCGTGCGTCTATCAGAGCACGGCCGCACACCCTAGAGTGGGTTATCTATTACATATATATATATATATATATTACAGTAGCACAGTAGTGCTACCATAGTTATGGTTGAGTAGCACTTTTAAGGTTAAAGGGTCAAATTTTGCACCTTAATAACCTTGCCACCATTTAATGGATTTACCTGAAATTTGGTATGCATGATTGGGCATGGTAGATCTTGGGATCTGCCAGGTTTTGTACCGGTCGGGTGTACAGCTGCGGAGTTAAATAAGCATCAACCAGTTGCGCAATGATGCTTTTTTGTGATTTCTTTGCTCTCGCCTACAGGTCGCACGGTTTGTGTGACTAGTCCGAAAACTTCAGGGAACGTACGGCCGGGGTCCCCGATGTGCCTTTTGAAGATTTTGTGAAAAAATATTGAACGGTTCAAAAGTTATTCAAAAAACAAGTTCTCATTATAAGTCAATGGGAAAAATTAACAAAATATTCAACACTTTCGTAAATGCATTTTTTGTGTCGCAAATGGCCCGAGTAGTGTCGCAAATCCACCATTTTGTTTTCAGTTGGTGATCAGAAAAAAGCTTGGGACCCTCTAGGGACACAATTCTTTTTGTGTTCACCTAGTCAGACCCTGAGGATGCTAGTCATGTCTTTATTTTGGGGTTAAACACCCCAGAAATATGTTTTTCAAATTTCTGGAAAAGTAGTGTCACAAAGTAGTGTTGCAAACACGACACTTCGCGAATTTTTTGCGAAAAGTGTAAGCAAGTGCGACACTACTTTTCAAACTATGGTCAAAATGACAGGAATTCTTGCCACCCTGCTGCAAAGCGGTTTGGTTTTGGGCTGAAATTTGGAGGGAAGGCAGCCAACATCTCACAGATATGCCTTTTGGTGGTTTGCTGAAAAAATATTGCATGGCTGCAAAGTTACGATACTCCAAAGTTGGCGTTTTTTCCAATAGACTAACATGGTGGCATACGCCGCGACTTTCAGGGCTCGTATCTCGAAAACGATGCGAGATACAGATTTTTTGTTGTGAGTTACAAAGCCCAATGGGCTATGTAACAAAAACCTAGCCAGGAAAATCAAGATTTTTGTGAAATGTAAATTTCTTTTCTACGTCATGCGGTTGCTGAGATATTAGCAATCAAGTACTTCCAATGCTCGTTTTAAGCTTCGATCCCCATTACAATGCATACATTCTTCGTACACACTGTGTTTCTGCATGCACCTGTTTGGTAAAAACAGGGTATGCGCTTCCGTTACTGTTACAGTTACTGTTTCCACTTGCGTTTATGTCCCCATTTGTGTTACCGTTCCCGTGTACGCCACCGTGTGCGTTACCCTTTGCGTTGTCATTCACGCTTGTGTTTTCGTTACTGTTACCATTTGCATTTCCACTACTGTTTCTGTTTGTGTTTTTGTTTGCGTCACCATGCACATTTCCATTTGCATTTCCGGCAGCCCTTTTGTTTGCGTTTCTGTTTCTCTTTCGTTTTGCGTCTTCCTTGCTATTACTGTTACCATTTGCGTTTGCAATTGCGTTACTGTGCCCGTGCGCATTACGGTTTGCATTTCCATGTGCACTTGCATTTCCTTTTGCACTTCTGTTTCCTTTGCTGTTATTGTTCCTGTTACCGTTACCATTTGCGTTTACAATTGCGGTACTGTGCCTGTGCGCGTTTCAGTTTGCGTTTCCGTACGTGCTTCTGTTCCCATTTCCATTTCTCTTTCCTTTGACATTATTCTTCATGTTAACTTTACCATTTGCATTTACAGTTGCGGTACCGTGCCTGTGCACGTTACAGTTTGCGTTTACGTGTGCACTTGCATTCGAGTTTCCATTTCTGTTCCCTTTCGCGTTCTTTTTGCTGTGACACTTAACATTTCCATTTAAAATACCGCTGCCATCACTGTTTGCATTACCAGTTGCGTTTTCGTATGCACTTCAATGTCCGTTTGCGTCGCTGTTCGCTTCGGCGTCACTTTGTGCTTGCGTTTCTATTAACGTTTCCTTTACCATTTACATTTGCGTTATCATGTGAGCCACTGTTCGCGCTTCTGTTTGCGTTGCTGTTTCTGTTACTATGTCACAAGACATCACGTGGCAGGCCCTGCGCTCCCGCCGCCGCATTACATTCACTGTTTCTCATCATTCTCAAAAATAAGGGAAATTAGAGGCAAAAAATCCATTTAATGCATTAGTTAGGGTTGTTCCACAGCGACAAAGCGAGGAAATTTGATGTTGGGTTGAAAGCCCCTTGGACCCCAGCCCACCCCCAACCGGCATCGAGTGCGCGTTGGGAGTCGTCGGTCTAACTCTCACCTTTCTCCCTGTGCCTCTGCTTCTTCACACATGTGATGGGGTGAGAGTTAGGACCGCACTCCAACACGCGCGATGCTGGAGGGGGTGGGCTGGAGATCAGGGGGCTTTCAACCTAACACTGAATTTCCTCGCTTTTGTCTCTGTGGAACAACCCTAACTAATGCATTAAATGGAGTTTTTTGCCTTTAATATATATTTATACAATTACAGGTCCCAAATGGTACCATTGAGGTACAATTTACAATAGTCAAAATGGAGTGCTGTTGCTCTGATGACATCATTGCACACAGACGTAGCAGCTGTTTTAGGATCAGTCAGGAGCGCAGTTTAAACACAACTGTGCACTTTGTTTACTTTTTCTACTTTGATGAAATTGCATTAAACATTAGCAAAGTACCAAAGAGAGCCCAGCATTACATAGATAGCATTTAACCTAAGTCTTCCAATTTCTTTCATTTGTTTTTCTTTTAAATGCCCTATTTTGGTGTCCTTTAAAAAATCGTACTGTATTTGTAGGGTGTGTGCTAGCTATTTACAATAAAAGGAAGCTTATAAAACAGATTATTGCAGAATTGTAAGTCTCTTCCTACTGTTCTGTTATGCTGAAAGAACTGAGCCCTGACCTCCATCTCAGATCATCTCTTTTTCATTGATTTCAACTAAACCAGCAGATACAGTGAATATTCATATTAGATATTGGAGGCTTACAGAGCAAATCCATATAGAAAATGTCAGATACTGTAAATATTACCCCATACTCTTTACAACCCTGTCAGTTTCTGACGCTCTGTATAGCTGACCTGCTTGCATTGTGTTTAAACTAGGAACTTGGAGGACAGAAGCTGTGTATAATGAGGAGACACTGATTAGAGTCCCAAGTGACATCCCTGGCCTTTGTGCTGCCACAATGAGCGTCAATCCCTGTACAGCCTATAGAATGTTGCACGATTTTGAGACATTACAGAAAGGTATGTGACCGATATCGTTTATTTATTGGTTGGTTGGTTGAAGGTATATTGAGACAACAGTTTCCTTTTCAATTACATTCCAATAAAAGAATGACAAGGCAGCAAAGGATGAGACAACATGAAACAACAGATAAATATTATAGCAATAATGGTGTAGTGGTGGGGTTTTGTGAGGTAATAACCATACCTGGGGTTACATAATTCCGAGCCAGCATGCCAAGGTATTTATGAAGTCCCTGATATAATCATCACTGTGTTTTGTTAACATATATTGAGTAAAATAGGGCTGTAGTCACCTTTTCTGGAGCACTGAGAAAACCGCTAGTGAATTTTACTGCAGCAAGTGATGCATAGTAACATAGACACCATCAACAACATCGCTGTAGTTGACCAGCTAAAATGCTACCTGGGGTTCTCTAGTACTCTTCTGGCCTGGTTCCACCCTTACCTCTCTAATCGCTTCATCTTTGTCTCATGCAGTGAATCCTACTCTGCCCCTTGTCCACTTCCCTATACTGTACCCCAGTGATCGGTTCTTGTATTCTGCCTCTTAGAAACATAGAAACATAGAAACTGACAACAGATAAGGGCTGTATGGCCCATCCAGTCTGCCCTTTTTTGTTGCATTGTTTACACTGTAGACCCCTTCAGGTCTATGGCACTTTCTCTGCCACCCCTTACCTATTCCTTATGACTCCCTTGTACTTATCCCAGACTTTTTTGAATCCCACCACTGTTTTCACCCCAACAACCTCCGCTGGAAGACCATTCCAGGCATCCACCACCCTTTCTGTGAAGAAGTACTTCCTCACATCTCTTTTAAACCTACCCCTCCACTAGCTTCATATCATGGCCCCTTGTTCTGGAGTACCCTTTCCTCTGAAAAATACCTCCCGCTTGTACCTTATTCACCCCTGTTAGGTATTTAAAGCTCTCGATCGTATCCCTCTCTCCTTCCTCTCCTCCAGGGTGTACGTGTTTAATTCCTTTAGCCTTTTCTCATAGGACATTTGATATAGACCCTGTACCATCTTGATAGCTCTCCTGTCAACGGCCTCCATCCTGTCTATGTCCTTTCTGAGATGTGGCCTCCAAACGTGGACAAGGTACTCCAGCTGAAACCTTACTAAAGACCTATATAGTGGCAACACCACTTCCCTCTTCCTTTTGGTAATACCCTACCTATACATCCCATCATCCCATTAGCTCTCATGATCATTTTGTCGCATTGTCTGGCCACCTTCAGGTCATCTGATATGACTACCTCCAGGTCTCTTTCCTGCTTTTTCACTACTGGTATATCTCTCCCCATTGTGTACTCCACCCCTGGGTTTCTTTGACCCAAGTGCACTATTTTGCGCTTTTTTGCATTAAACCTTAGCTGCCAAACTTTTGACCACTCCTCCAGTCGTTTCAAGTCTCTTTACATCCTTTGCAGTCCCTCCAGAGTGTCCACCCTGTTGCAGATCTTGATGTCATCCAGAAAGAGGCACACCTTCCCTTCCAGTTCCTCTGCTATGTCGCTAATGAAGACACTATTGAGGACTGGCCCCAGTGCTGACCCCTGCGGTACCCTGCTGGTCACTGTCCCCTCCTCAGAGCAAACTCCATTTACTACCACCCTCTGCCTCCTATCCCCTAACCAGTTTCTTACGCAGGTTACCACCTTATTGCCCGCCCCTATGCTACGCAACTTGTTTACCAGCCTCCTTTGTGGAACGGTGTCACAGGCCTTGCTGAAATCCAAGAACGACACATCCACTGCCCCCCCCCCAATCCAACACCCTGGTTACTCAGTCAAAAAAATCTATCAGATTTATTTGGCATGACCTCCCTTCCATAAAGCCATGCCGTCCTGTGTCCTGCAGTCCATTGGATTCCAGATGTTCTACGATTCTTTCCTTTAATAGTGTTTCCCTCAGTTTCCCTACTACAGATGTCAGGCTGACAGGCCTGTAATTTCCCGCCTCCTCCTTGCTTCCTCTTTTGTGAAGTGGGAATACGTCCACCCTTCTCCAGTCCTCCAGGACCACGCTGGTCTCCAGTGGTCGGCTAAACAAGTCTGTCGGGGTGCAGCTAGCATCCCCTGAGGAAGGTCATGTCTGACGAATCTAATAGATTTCTTTGACTGGGTGACCAAAGTAATAGACGAGGGAGGGGCTGTGGATATGGCCTACCTAGACTTTAGCAAGGCATTTGACACAGTCCCGCACAAAAGATTGATAATCAAGTTAGCCAGCCTGGGAGTGGGTCCCAGGGTGGTAGCCTGGGTAGCAAACTGGCTGTACAACAGGACACAGAAGGTAATAGTGAATGGAACACATTCCGAAGAAAGGGGGGTCACTAGTGGAGTACCTCAGGGCTCAGTACTAGGTCCAGTCCTCTTTAACATCTTTATAGGTGACATTGCAGAGGGTCTGGAAGGAAAGGTATGCCTCTTTGCAGATGACACAAAGATGTGTAACAGAGTTGATACACAAGGGGTAGAAAGGATGAGAAGGGACTTGGCAAGGTTGGAGAAATGGTCAGACATATGGCAACTTAGATTCAACACAAAGAAGTGCAAAGTAATGCACCTGGGAAACAGAAACCCAGGAGAAGAGTACACAATAGCAGGGGAGGTACTAACAACAACAACAAAAATGGAAAGGGACCTGGGGGTAGTCATATCAGATGATCTAAAGCTGGGTAAGCAATGTGAGAAGTCAGTAAGGAGAGCCAGGGGGATACTGGGATGCATAGGAAGGGGCATCACAAGTAGAAAAAGGGAAGTGGTTATCCCTCTGTACAGACAGTTGGTGAGACCCCATCTGGAGTACTGTGTGCAGTTTTGGAGACCTCATCTACGAAAGGACATAGACAGGATGGAAGCAGTCCAGAGGAGGGCAACTAAAATGGTGCAGGGTCTGCATCAGAAACCATATGAAGAGAGATTGAAAGAGCTTAATATGTATACCCTTGATGAAAGGAGGGACAGGGGACATGATAGAAACATTCAAGTACCTCAAGGGAATCAACAGAGTCCAGGAGGGTAGCATCTTTCAGAAAAAGAGATGTGTAAGAACAAGGGGGCACAATTTAAAGATAGAGGGGGACAGTTCAGGGGTAATGTGAGGAATTTTTTTTTTCACGGAGAGAGTGGTGGACGCATGGAACCACCTTCCTGGAGAGGCTGTGGGGTCTAAAACAGTGGAGGAATTCAAACATGCATGGGACAGACATAAGGCAGTTAAAGTGGGGGGGTGGCAGGAAGTAGGCTGTTGGTTAACTAAAATCTGCAGCTTATCCAGTAGGTAGGGAAATGGGCAGACTGGGTGGGCCAAGTGGTCCTTATCTGCCATCAAAGTCTGTTTCTATGTTTCTGTGAGTTCCTTTAACACTCTTGGATGCACCCCATTTGGCCCCAAGGCTTTGTCCACCCTCAGATAACATAGAAGTTGCCGTCAGATAAGGACCTCTTGGCCCACTTAGTCTGCCCAGGTTTCCCTACCTACTGTGCCACCATAGACCCTACTCAATCTCCAGTCATCACCACCCCTTGCATTAGCAAGTGCTTTCCAGACCCTCTCCTCAGAAAAGGGACTGGTGTCCATTTCCCCACCTAGCCCAATCTCTTGGTGCTTATTTGTGGTCCCTTCCCTTCCCCCTCAGCTGTGCATACCGAGCAGAAATATTTGTTAAAGATATTTGCCTTTTCTTGATCCTTCTCAGTATAGTACCTGCCTCCTTAATTTTTTTTTTTTTTTTTTTGGATCAGCGTGTGGGTGCTTCTTTCATCATAACAACTCCTGAAGACTTAACATTTCATCATAGCCAACTTACCAAGCCAAATTTATATATATTTATGACCAATTATTCAAATATGTCACAAACGATGACCAAATTAAATTATAATTTTCAAGCTTATCCTCTAACAGATATAAAATGTTGTCTACTTTACTAACATTTAACATCTGCTCAATCCATTCCTTATAAGATGGGGTCCCTAAATCCTTTCAGTGCTGCAATAATACTTTTTTTTCTTGCTGTTAAACCTATATTGAAGAAGATTTTCTGGTACTTAGCATAATCGAGATGCCATATACATTGACCAAATATGGCAATACCAGGGTCAAAATGAACATCCTGGCCTATAGTTGTACCCAGAGTTGACCAGATCTTCTCCCAATAGGGTTTTATCATACAACACTCTATCAGCATATGTATAAGCATTCCCTTAGCCCTGGTACATATCTGGCATAACTTAGAGAGCGAAGTATCTATCTTATGCAGCCTGGTAGGGGTCAAATATGCCCTGTGAAAAGTGTTGAAATGAATTTGAAACAGTTTGTTATTTTTGATTCCTAATGATTCAAAATGACTAATTTTGGTCCAGTTGGATTCAGAAATAGGGTCAGTCATTTCTTTCTCCCAGGATATTCTAAGTGGAACAACAGGGGATGGGATTTCTTCTAACGATATATTATATAGTTTTGAAATCAGGTGTTTATTTGATTCCACCTCTTTGAAGAAAGACTCCAGTGGTGAGACCTTTATATGGAAAGAGTTATTATTTTTTTATAAACAAAGTTTTTAACTTGAGTATATTGCCAAACATGCCTATCAAGAATTCCATATTCTAATTTAACTCGTTCAAAAATTTTTAAAGAATTATGCGAAAGAAAGTCTTCTGTGGTGCAGGGCCCATTACTGAAATACCATTGTCTGTATGTTTCATCTATCAAAGAAGGAGGAAAGATTTTATTATGAAATAATGGTGTTAACTTAGATAAATTGTCTGACCCCATAATATTTTGAGAGGTCTGGGCCCAGGCATGTTGAACTGTCCTTGTTGTGTCTATAAATGCATCATTTTGGTAGTATGATGTAAGGGCGCTCATTAATTCCAATCCCTTAAGAGTCTCCTGTCCCAGACACATGCCTGCTATTAAAGGATTTTCTAGTTGATGAAACTAGTAATAAACTATTTCTAACTGGGCTGCTGCATAATAAAATCAGAAGTTTGGGCAACCCAATCCTCCTTTAGACTGCTGTAAGTATAACTTTTGAAGTGCAGTTCTAGGGTGATTCCCTTGCCACAGAAAGCTTCTAATAATTTTGTCTAGTTTTGAAAAAAAAAAACATTCTTCAGAATAACCGGAATAGCTTCAAATAAGAATAAAAGTCTTGGTAGCATGCTCATTTTGAGAATGAATGATTCTACCTTTTAATGTTAGTGGGAGGCACTGCCATTTATCCAGATCTAATTTTTTTTGTATGCAGTAATGGATCAAAATTTAGTTACATTACTCTATTCATATCCTGAGCTAACTGCACTCCTAAATATTTAATATTTTTCCTGCCCTGCCTCCTTTATTTACCATGCAATCCCTCCCTTGGTCTTCCTTTTCTCACTGATATACCTGTAAAATGTCTTGTCCCCCTTTAATACTTTCTGGGCTATTCTTTCCTCATCTTGCACTTTTGTACTCCTTACTGCCTTCCTCCATTTCCACAGATAACACTTATCTGTCCTTCTCTCTCTGGGTCTCCTTAGACCCTCTGAATGCCACTATTCTTACCATTACATTTTCTGCCACTTGCCTCGAGAACCATAATGATCTCTTCCTCCTCCTCCTGCTGTAGCTTATTTACCTGACATACAAGCTTGTAGCCTGTACTATGCTTTCTTTTATTCTGGCCCATCCCCGACAGGGCTTCTCGGATGCATTCCCCCATCTTTGTAAAGTCAGCCCTTCTGAAATCCAGCAACCTTGCCCATGTGTGACTGGATTCTGCTGCTGTTCTCATATTAAATCATACTGTGCAACGTTCACTGGTCCCCAGATGATTCCCCACTCTGACGTCCACCACACTGTCCACATTCGTAAGTACCAAGTCCAGTGTTGTCCCACAATGAGTGGGTTCACTGACCAGCTGCCTGAGGAATACTACCTGCAAGGAGTCCAAGATGTCTCTGCTCCTAACTAATGCTGCAGTAGATAGGCTCCACTCTACATCTGCCAGATTAAAGACCCCCACCAGCACCACGTCCCCCTTCTTAGCCATTTTGCCTATGTCTTCCAACATCTCTGTCTGTATCCTTTCCCTGTGTTAGAGGCCTGAGCACCACTCTTGAGTGAATGGTGGCTCTGTTTCCAGACTCGAAATTGACCCACAACACCTCAACAGCCCCCCCGACCTCCCTGTATCTCTGTCACTTTGATGTTTTCCTTAACATAAATCACCACTTCCCCACCTTTCCTCCTACTCTGTCCCTTCTAAACATTTTGTAGCCAGGTATGACCATTTCAAACCCCAGGAAATCTTACTATATTCTGACATATGCCGTATGGTCTCACCATAAGACTGCCCTGGAGCCGAATTGGTTAATAGAGCCTATGCTAATGATGGAATGCTAGACTCAAGCTCAGTTTTCAAACCACTGTCCCTGGAATACACCCTGCAACCATCAGATTCTTTACTCCGCTTGCCTAGTTCAGATGCCTCGGAGAGCTCTCTTTCATCTTTCTTGAAGATTTTATTTTTTCTGTTTTTTTTAAGTATTTTTTATTTCTGTTCAATTTTAAAGCACTGTCCTTGGTTTTACAGGTAGATTAGTCTAGATTTACTGTTATTCCGGTAAGTTTTTCGGTTCCCTATCGGTTCTTTCAACCGGGAGGAAACTGAACCTTTCTTTACATTTTTTGAGGTAAATTTCTGTTAAAAACTATTTCCATGGGCCGGTTATTTGAATGTAGTGAGTTTTGGAAAGAAACCAGGATAACTCTCAGTTCTTTCATCGGTCAATAAACTGACCACAAAAGCCCCCCAAAAAGCATTGTTTACTAGTGTAGGTTTCTGACTCACAGAAAATCCAGTTTTAGGGGTTCTCTTTTAGTTATGTCACTACCCAAGAAAAGAACTGGCCCAACAGGGTTTCAGCACTGTACAGAGTATGGTGAACCGTTTGCTAAAGCAGATCCTCACTTGATTTGTGTTTTGTGCCTAGAGTTTGACCACCTGAAGGCAGACTGTGAAATTTGTAAAAATTTTCCTCAGTCGACGCTTGTTAGGTGATTGAACCGACTGAAGGAAAAAATGTCTGAGGAGGCTGCTGACTCAGCTTCAGATAAACCATCTCCTTCACAAAAAGAGAAACCCAAGGAACCAGTTGAACAGCCCTCTGACCAGGGCGATGGTTCCTTGGTAGGAAAAAAAGAGAACCGCAGATACTGCCTCTGAACCGGCAAGTTCAGCGAAAAAGAAAAGGAAGGAGAAACACTCTGGTAAGGAACCGCAACATACAAGTCTGTCAGTTCCTACCACTGAGGAAATAGCTAGCACTATTAGAATTAGTCAGGCGCTGCAAACCGGTACTGTGGTTCCAGTTCAGCGGTCCGGTTCACAGGCCTCGGTTCAAGATCTGGGTTCTTCCTCGGTTCCCAGTTCCTTTGAATATTTTCCTGACAATGCTGAAGGTGAAGATGAGGATGAAGATGACAATGATGAGGACTTTGGGGAACTTCCTAAATCAGATGTCTTCCCTGACCCCCAGCGTCCTGACTCCCCTGACATGGGAGCTGAGGATTTTTCTACTCATTTTACTTTTATGAAGCACGTGGTACGAACTCTGGACCTCTCCACCCAGGAATCCACAGAGGAGGAGGAAGAGCCAGACTACATGGAAATGATGGATGTGCCAGCAACAAAAAGGCTGTTGTTGCCCATCCACAAATCGCTAAAGAGACAGGCCTCTAGGATCTTGCAGACCCTCACTTCCATTCCCCCAGTGGACAAGAGGATGAACAGAAAGTACTGGGTTGCCAAGTCTGGAGCAGAGTTCCTGTTTGGACACCCTAGCCATGAAGGGGTGGAGCAGGCTGCATCATGTGACAAAGCAGGTATTCCCCTGGCATCACACCCACCTGATAAGGATTCCAGAAAGATGGATTCCGTGGCCCAGAAATCCTATCTGGGTGCTTCTTTGGCCATTAGACAGGCCACCTAATATGGTTTATGTTTCCAGATATCAAAAAAGTCTCTGGAACACAGTCTTAGAGACTGACAAGGTGTGCCCTGGACCCATGGCATCAGACCTGGCTGAAGCTGCAAAAAGGGGCATAGAGGCTTCAAAATGCTAGTTTCCTGTGGCAGTAGATGCCAATGATATTGCAGCCAGGCAAATGGCAACTTCAGTTTCCCTGTGAAGATTTGCTTGGCTAAGGGCCACCAATCTGTCCCAAGACACCCAGACAAAGGCCCTGGATTTTTCTTGTGAGACCACATCTCTCTCTTTGGTGAGCAAACAGAGGCTTACTTGAAGAAGATGGATGAGTACAAGGTGGCCTATAAGAGTGCTGCTGCTAAGGAAAAAGCAGCAACACCTCACAAGTACCAAAGTAAAGGGGGTAGGGGTAGGGGTAGAACCCACTACAGACATTTCCAGGCTGAGGCACTGCCAGCCTATCAATCTCAGAGAGGGTACTTCAGAGACAGAGGCAGAAGAGACAGCAGCTGTGCTGGCCCCAGCACTCAGCCAAGTGCACAAACAAAGCAGACTCCCTGAGGAGTCTGCCAGGGTCATCGCCTCATTTTCAGTAAGAGGCAGGCTGGCTCACTATCTCCAGGCTTTGAAATCCACTACCACAGACAAGTGGGTCCTGGAGGTAGTGAGCCAGGAACTTGCCCTCAGTTTCAAGGTTCTGCCCAAACTGAGGGCAAGATTTTTCACACCTGTTACCCTATCAGAAGCAGCTCTGTTGGAGGAGGAAGTAGCAAAACTAATCCAGGACAAGGCAGTAGAGCCTATTCCCTTGGCCCAATGGGGAAGGGGTCTCTACTCAAGGTACTTCCTCTCTCTAAAGAAAACAAGGGAGTGGCAACCCATACTTGATCTCAGACATTTAAACAGGTATTTGACAAAGCCAAAGTTCAAAATGGTCACTCTGGCTACCATTCTTCCTACACTCAGGAAGGGAGATTGGCTGGCATCTCTGGACTTAAAGATGCTTACTTCTACATCCCCATAAGGTAATCCCACAGAAAGCACCTCAGGTTCAGGTTGCCATCAGGCCATTACCAGTTCAAAGCCATGCCTTTCGGCCTGACTTGTGCTCCAAGGGTGTTCACCAAGTGCGTAGCAGTAGTGGTAATACACCTAAGGAGGCAAGGGGTTGCAGTCTTCCCATACCTGGACGATTGGCTAGTGGTAGGCCAGTCCCCTCAGCAAGTCAACAAAGCACTGACCACCACTCAGGATACCCTGTGTTCAGTGAGCTTCCTGGTAAACCAGAGAAAATCAGTGCTAATACCAGTTCAGTTCTTGGAGTTCATAGGGGCGGAGCTAGACACTCTGAAGGGAAAAGCCTTCCTCCCTCAGGGAAGGGTGGACAGCCTGGTGCAGTTGGCAAACTCCTTCCAACTGCATACCCCCAGACCAGCAAGGCATTTTCTTCAGCTGTTAGGACACATGGCTGCGTCAACAGCAACAGTGCCAGGTTCCAGATTCAGATGAGGGACATCTAGTTCCACTTCAGATCTCACTGATCTCAGAAAAGAGAGTCCTTGTCAAAAATGGTACCAGTCACAGGAACCCTTGTCTAAGCACTACAGTGGTGGCAGAAAAAGGACAACCTAAGACCTTGTGCCTTTCCTCCAGCTACCACCATCAGCAGTCTTAACAACGGATGCTTCCCTCCTGGGATGGGATGCCCACCTAGGGGGGCATACCGCACACGGTACCTGGTTCCTGTAGGTGTCTCTGCTCCACATAAACCTGCTGGAACTCAGGGCAGTTTACCTGGGCATTCAGTCCTTTGCTTTGATGCTTCAAGGCAAGGTGGTTCAAGTCAGAACAGACAATACTACCACAATGTACTACATAAACAAGCAAGGGGGCACAAGGTCATCCCCCGTGCACTGAGGCCATGAAAGTGTGAAATCTGTCTTACTCCCTGGAGATCTCCCTCTCAGCAGTTCATCTCCCAGGGAAGGACAACATCCTAGCAGATGCCCTCAGCAGGATCAACCAGAATCAACACAAGTGGTCACTAAACAGGCAGATCCTGCAAGTGGTGTTCAGAAGGTGGGGCACCCCAGAGGTGGACCTCTTCGCAGCCCCAGACAATCACCAGCTGCCACAATTCTGTTGCAGGCCTCCTGCAGTGGGCACAGTTCCTCTGGATGCACTGCTGTTGGATTGGACAGGAAGTTCATGTATGCCTTTCCTCCATTTCCCTTGTACTGAACAAGCTCAGGGTTCAGTCAGCAACAGTGATCCTCATTGCTCCAGACTGGGCCAGGCAGCCCTTGTATTCTCTGCTGCTGACCCTGTCAATATCCAAACCAATCTCCCTACCCAGGAGGCACAACCTATTGATCTCCTCTCAGGGCAGGGTCCTTTACCCCAATCTCCAGTCCCTCGGAGTCGGGGCTTGGCTCTTGAAGACTTAGAGTATGCTGACTTGTACCTCTCTAAAGAGGTGCTAGAGGTCGTTAGGGTTTCTAGAAAACACTCTACTAGAAAGACTTATACCTCTAAATGGAAGAGGTTTTCCATTTGGTGCCAACAGAAACAGATAGACTATTGCCAGGCTGGTTAACCAGTCATTTTGAACTATCTGGCACACCTGCACTCTCTTGGCCGTAGGCTTTCCACCCTAAAGGTACACCTAGCAGCTGTCTCAGCTTACCTCTCAGCTGGAAAAGGGGCATCCCTGGCTGCTAACCAGGTATTCAGAAAGTTCGTTAAAGGAGATAGGAAATCATTTTTTTTACATGGTTAACTGCCCTTCCATCTTCCTTTCCATGCCAGGTATGTATTCTGATATGCTTTGATGATTTTTTTGGTAAATAAATAACCTAGCTTTGGGGTGTGCTCAGATCTACATGGAATTCCACTCTCCTCACCAGCTACTGTTCTTGATTTTCATATCTCTAATACATTCTATGACATCAGAAACTCCCATTCCATGCTATTAATATGAATGGCCTGGAAGGGAGTTTGTGTTGTCATAGAATGTTCAGGCAGTATAAAAGAGAGAGTAGCAAGTGCTGAGCTGAGATGGATTCAGGGTAGTTACAAAAGCAACAAAATTAGATTATTACTTTTACAAATAAAAGGTCAAACGCATATCAAAATACTGAGTAGCCAATAAAAGAACAACTGGAGGGCATCTAGAGGTGTAAAAAGTGTTTCCTATCACCTTTAAGGGCCTACTGCACTTGCATCCCCCTCATAGGGAACCCACTCCTGCATGGGACCTTGATATATGCATTGGCCAGCTAATGCAACCACCATTTGAACCGATGTCCTCAGCAGAGCTTAAGTATGTAACCGGAAAACAGTGTTCTTGGTAGCCATCACCTCAGCCAGGAGGATTAGTGAGCTCCAG
Source organism: Neoceratodus forsteri (assembly GCA_016271365.2). Lineage (NCBI taxonomy): Eukaryota > Metazoa > Chordata > Ceratodontiformes > Ceratodontidae > Neoceratodus > Neoceratodus forsteri. Next base: position 895,855,710 of record CM057451.1, on the reverse strand, counting down.
GCCTTGTCCACAGAGCCAGATTACATATCAGTCCTTAGGGACAAGGTAGACCTCAGGACTAACAGGAAGTTTCTCCCCAAGGTGGTGTCAGACTTTCACCTGAATCAGTCCATCACTTTGCCAGTCTGTTTCACTGACCATTCCACTTGGATCACATAAAGGCCACAGACAAGATAGCACTCAGTTCTTCCTAACTTGTGAAGAAGTGGGGAAAGGAAAACCTGCTTTGAAGAGGTCCATTGCCTGCTGGGTTGTTGCCTGTGTTCAGTTTTGCTACAGCAAAGTGGGTAATGAGCCCCCAGTAGGCATTAGGGCCCACTCTACAAGGGGTACAGCTGCTTCAATAGCAGCTGCAAGAGATATCCCTTTGTTGGAAATTTGTAAAGCAGCTACCTGGAAAACAGTTCACACCTTTATCAAACACTACAGCCTGGATACCCAGGCCAGGAGTGATGCCAGGTTTGGCACAGCAGTACTGCAGAGCCTGTTTCCTAAATAGGTTCTCTACCCTCCTCCAAATGTACTGCTTGGGTAGTCTGCATATGTGAGAATACAGTAAGATTTCCTGGGGTTTGAAGAAAAAATTACTCACCATAGTAATCTTGTTTCTTCTAAGGGAATCTTACTGTATTCTAAGCTCCCACCCTACCTCCCCTACTAGAACCTATGGGCACTGCAACACAGCTGTCCATATTGTTTGAAACCTGTGAGTGTTTCTTTCTTGGGCTTAGTGACTTGAGTCTTAGTGTTGCCCACATTATTAAATAAAGGGGGATTGTTTGTTTTGGGTGTTGTTAATTAGTCAATTATTTATTAGTATAGTTTAGATAGCTTGTTATTATGCATGCTTCGTAAGATTCTGACAGTTGCAGGGTATATTCCAAGGACCATGATTTGAAAACCGAGCTTGAGCCTAGCATTCTATCATTAGCAAAGGTTCCATTAATCAATTCGACTCTGGGGCAGTCTTATGGTGAGACCATACTGCATATGTCAGAATACAGTAAGATTCCCTTGGAAGAAACAAGACTACTATGGTAAGTATTTTCTTCTTCCCAGTCATGGTTGTTTGTGCACCATGTTTTGGTGATGGCCACAATATCCAAGCTTGCCTCAGCCATAGTGGCATCCAGGTCTGGTATCTTATTTCTCAGACTTCCAGCATTGGCACACATGGCTGTCCAGATTTTGTTAGTCCTACTCTTGTCCCTTCTCATCTTGTCTAGTTGTTCCCCCTTCTTCTCCTTTGTATACTGCCTGCTTCTTTTCCCCCCCTTCCTCCCATGCTGATCCCTTGCACCCTTGGTTATCCTTCATTTTGGTGGGAATCATTTCCCCCTGAAATTCTCTATCCTCCATCACAGCTTGTGGGGGCAGTTTCTGCTTCCCCCTTGACTAGTTTAAATGCCTGTCGAAGTAACACTTTAAACCACCTACTGAGGACAGACGCTTCCTTCCTGGATGGATGCAGGCCATCCCCCTAATACAAGCTCTTATCCCTCCAGTTGGAGCCCCATTTCCCAATGTAGCCATACCCCTCCTCTCTGCACCATTTCTTCAACTATGAGTTGACGGCCTTTGTGTGGAGCTCCCACTCCTTCGCCTGTTGTAGACAGGCAGCACTTCTGTAAAGGCTACAGTGTGTGCTACCTGCCTAAGACCTTCCCCAGCTCCCTTAACTGCTTCTGCACTGCCCCTGTCCCTTCTAGAGCTAGGCCACTGATCCCCAGGTGGACCATGGCTTCCAGCTCCCCCTTCCTTCTTTTTTTTTTTAATTCACTATATTTTATTGAGTTTTAAGCAGCAAACAATACAAAGGTACAACAGGAGAATGACAGGAGGCTGCAAATACATTTAATAAAACAAACAACCTCTCCCTCCCTCCCCCACCCCTAAGTCTTCACCTCAGTCAAAGAGAAGAAGGGTTATAAGGAAACAGCTGGGGGCAGGTAACTGGTTTATGACTTCCAGAGGGAGAGCAGGGTCAAAAGGGGTTCACAGGTGCCTGGAAGGAGTGAAATCTGTGTTGCATACTTGCTTTATGCTTCTCCAGCTGGATTGCAAGCAGGGATTCATGGTACCACTCTAGCACTGAGGGGAGGGAGTCCTCCTTCCAGTGCCTTAACATTACTAACTTTGCTGTGGAAGCCACCAGGGCAAGGTGAGCTTTCCTTATCCTGGGCATTCCGGGAGGGTACAGAGTTAAAAGGCAATATTCCAGAGTGAATAAAGGCTCCAGACCCAGGAGAGGATCTAGCACCTGCTTTATGGAGTTCCAGAAGGATTGGGACTTAGGGCAACTCCAGAGCTGGTGGCATAATGACCCAGGGGTGTCTCCACAATGGTAACATAAGGGGGATGTGAGCTTACCTATTTTGTGTAGTTTTATTGGGGTGTAGTACAGATTGTGCATGAATATTAAACTGGATCAAGTGGAGTCTGTCTTGCTTGATAAGTTTACAGACAGAAAGCAACTTCTGCTGGGAGAGACAATTATTGGACCCAGTAGTAGCAGATTCCAGAAGGGAGATGTGGATCTAGGGCTTGCAAATGATTATAGACTCTGGAAACTGCATGTGGCTGATCCGCAACTTTAAGTACAGAGGATAAATCCTCCGAAGGCGGGAATGTCCAAGGTTTGGGTCCCAGAAGAGAGAGTATCGCATTTTTCACTTGCAGGAATTTAAATAGGTCCTTATTCTGAAGCTGGAGCCGGAGTTGGAGAGTGGGAAAGGATACCGGCTCTTCTCCTTGGAGGAAGTTAGCAAGAGTACAGTTCCTCAGGTGGGGCCAAAAGGAGAGTGGGATGGAGCGGCGACCAATATGAAAGTGAAGGTTGTTTAATATGGGTTGAGCAGGTGACCTGTGCCAACTCAGTAATAGATGGGTTTGTATTTGATGTAGTGCCCTAAGTGACCAGCCAATTGGAGAGTCCTTCAGGGGCCGGGGAAGTTGAGAGGGAAGCAGGTACACCAGGGAAGGTAGGGAACTGTGTGATTAATTTGCAAGGGCCCTTTCCATTTCTAGCCAGATGGGGGTATAAGTGTTGGGGCCCTGTGAAGCTGCATTGTTCATCCAAAGGGCTAGCTTGCTAATGTGTTGGGCCCCATAATAAGTAAAGAAGGAGGGGAGGGCTAGACCACCTTGTGACTTGGGGGCTGCAAGTTTGCCATATGCCCTTTGTACCACCTTGTTCCTCCACAGGAATGCATTGAGCATTTTTTGGAGTCGAGTGAACCATAGCTTTGGGAAAAAAAAAACCAGCATGTCTAACGAGTAGAGTAGGTGAGGTAAGACATTTGTTTTGAGAATGCTGATTCAGCCCCAAAAGGATAGAGGAATCATCCCCCATCTGTCCAAGTCAGATTTCAGTGTTTGCAACAATTTGGTGAAGTTTTCCTCAATCATAGTTGGGATGTCCTGAGATATTTTAATTCCCAGATATGTTAAAGTTTTGGGTTCCCAAGATAGACCCAGGTCACTAAAATCCTTCCTGGCAAGCCAGTTATTGAGAGGAAATATCTTTGTCTTAGAGAAGTTTAGCTTATAGAAAGAGACTTTGGAAAATCCATCAAATTCCTCCAGCAGGGCGGGGATAGTGATGCCTGTGTCCTCTGTATGTAGAAGCAGGTCATCAGCATATGCTGAAAGCATATATCTTTTCCCCCTCTAGTTGGATACCTTTCAGAGTGGGAGAACTGACTAGCCTACGTATCAGGGGTTCAAGATAAAAATTAAAAAGGTGGGGAGAGAGCGGGCAGCATTGACGGGTGCCTCGTTGATGGGGGAAGGGCTTGGACAGACAGCCGTTACACCATACTCGGGCTGTGTGGGAGGAGTACAAGAGTTTGACCCATTTAATAAAGTTGGCAGGTACACCAAAATGACAGAGGGAGGCAAATAAGAATTCCCAGGAGACCCGATCGAATGCTCTCTCTGGGTCAAGAGAGACCAGAGCCGCTGGTACCCCAGACTTCCCCGATGCCAAGATCAAGTGTAGTAGCTTCCTCATATGGTCCCCTGAGGCACGCCCCAACATGAAACCCACCTGTTCTTTGCCGATGACCTCTCCCATGACTGGAGACAGGCGATTAGTCAGAATTTTAGCCAGGATTTTCACATCCGAATTCAGTAGGGAGATAGGATGGTAGTTTCCAGGATGTAAAGGGTCTTTGCCGGGTTTAGGGAGAAGAGTTATCAGGGCTTCCAGGAAGGTAGGGTCTCCCATGCCATCCTCAAACCAAGAGTTAAAAATCTCCACCAAAATGGGTGTTAGTTGAGGGAGGCAGGCTTTATACAGGTTATTGGGAAGACTGCCTGGTCCAGGGGCCTTGTCCATGGGTAACTGTTTGATGTCTTGTTCCACCTCGCTAGATGATATCAGAGCACCCAGGTGCCCAGTGGAATGAGGGGATAGGGTTGGGAGGGCAGTGGAGTTCAGGTACGCAGTGATAGCTTGATCAGATGGACTGGATGCCTCATCCACAAAGTAAAGCCTTTGAAAATACCCCACAAAGATTGAGGCTCTCTCTCTGGGATCCGAAACTACGTCCTGTTCCGGGGATGGGCGCAAGCATGGTATAAATTTTGCTGCCTCAGCTTGCCTTAACCTGAGGGCTGAGAGCTTGCCTGCTTTTTCCCCTGACTCCAGATATTTTAATTTAGTGCGGTACAGAGCAAGTTCGGCTTTCTGTGACATGACATCCACAAATTGAGATTGCAAACGATGCAATTTAGCCCATTCTGAGTCATGGGAGGAGTGCATGAGGGAGTGTTTGAGTTGACCAATTTCCCCTAGAAGAGTATCTAATTGTTCCCTGATCTTATGGGATTGGTTTGCTGCGAGATGAATAAATTTGCCTCGAAGGGCGCACTTAAGTGCGTCCCATACTGTATCCACTCTATCCACCAAACCCTTGTTGGCCTCCAAGAAAGTGGAGATAACATTTTGGATTTGAGTCAGTGAGGAGGAGGCCTGCAACAGCTGTGTGTTGAGGTGCCAGAGGGAGTCCCGTCAAATCCCTGGGCCCAGTAGGTATTTTTTTTTTTTTTAAACTCTTTTGATGGCACTGTCACCCAGGGCATTCTCTCAGGCATCCACTGGTCCCCAGCTCTAACTCTGAGCCTGAAACACCTCCACTTCCTGGCACCAGCCCGGCTCTCCCCCCAGCTCTGAGCCCCCCGAGGTAGGGACGTCCTATCTTCCCTGGGCGCTCTTATCTACGATTCAGGCCGGGCTGGGCTTGATCCAGGAGCGGAGAGAGTCTGGCTAGTGGAGTGTGGCTGTGGGATGTTGTGCCGTCGCCTATCCCTGGAGTGGGGATTTTTCTTACTTGTGGTTATGCCCTCCCTTCACCCTCCCCCGCGCAGAGCCCAAACGTGCGATGATGCCAGGGACATTCATTGCGGCTCTACGTGCTCTCTAATCATTCCCTGGAGCGGCGCAGTGCCTCCGGTCACCACCAGGGGCCACTGCAATGCTGGGCAAACTCCGGATCTCCCCCACACACCCCAAGAGAGGAGAGCAGTCCTCTGGGCTCAATCCTCTCTCCCCTTCCGACCCCGGCCCAGGCTCATTCCTGAACCTGGGTCACCAGCATGGTGCAAGGTGTGGTATCCAGCGCCTCAACCCTCAGCACCACCGGGCTGGCTGGGCCCAGTAGGTATCAGATGCTGATTGGGGAGTGGTCAGACAACACCCTGGGGTGAATGGTGGCAGCTAAGATACCCAGAAGGCAATAGGAGGTAGTCAGGAAATAGCCTATTCGGGATAGAGTGTACTGGGGTGGAGAGAAGTAAGTGTATTGCCATTCCAAAGGTTCAGAGTATGCCAGATATCTATTGTCCCAGTACCACTCATGAGGTCTCTCAAGGCCCATTGAGCTGGGGTTAACCCTGCTCTCCTGCAGTCTGAACGGTCTATGTCAGACTGGGGAGCTAGTTTCCAGTCTCCTCCCAAAAGAGTTAAAACAGGAGGGTCAGAGGCTAGCAACGATAGTATGTGAATAAAAATTTTGGTGAGTTCATGTTTGGACCATATACTGAGCCCAGAATGATTGGGAAGGATTCTAGAGTACCCTGGAGGATGATATAGTGCCCAGAGGGGTCCCACCATTACCGCGACATAGTGAAGGAAACTGATTTGGCAATCAAAATTGCAGTTCTAGGGACATGGATATGTTGTTCATCCACACTGTCTGGCAGGTATCCTTGCCGCTTTAAATCTTGCCGGAAGGTCTTCAAGCTGGCTCCTCCCACCCACCCGGGTGATAAAACTCTCGGCTCCACCCCATGACGCCAGATCTTCCTTACCGCTTGGAAGCTCAGGTTCCCTCCTTAACGCTCTGCATATAAGACTGGTTCCTAATTCTTCGGTTTTTCGAATTTAAAAGTTTTTTGCTTAGTAGACTTCAGTCTTCTATCCCTCGCGGCTGCGATGGACAAGTGTGACTCGGTTTCGTGGTGCCCTTGCGACGAAGAAGATGTCTCGAGACGGATCTGCACTCACGTGTGTCTACTGTTTAGGCCTTGACACGACCCGCGAGGCTGCGACCTGTGCTCTTCCTTCTCAGCTTACGTATCCTCGAAGACCGTGCTGCCCGTTTACAACTGGGCGAAGCGTTTCCTCGGTAGAGTCTAAAAAGCCCGGTCGGCGGTTTCCAGCGGCGGCGGGCTCGGCGGATCAGCTACAGCAGATGATCGCCCTCGAAGAGAAGGCGGCGCGGGCCGCATCTTCCTCGACCGCGGCATTTATCCCGCTCTCCCTGGGTTCCTCTTACACAGCTTCCTTTAAGGAGCTTTGTCTGTCCGTCTCCACTAGGGGAGAGGGACCAACGTCTGCTGGGCCTTCTTCTCGGTCCAAGAAGAAAGACAAAGGTAAGTCTCTTCGTCGATGCTCTTGGGAGCGGGAAAGGTCCCTCTTCCCGAGTTGTCGGCCATCAACTTCGGTCGATCATTCGGCTTCGGCCACTGGTCTCACGGTGTCCCCGTCAGGTCAGTTGACTGAGACTCCTGTCGACGCGATCGAGATCTTTCTCGACCCGTTGGGCGGGCTGTCGACAGTGACGAAAATCCCTCCCGGTTCCCCGGTGGGAGTTGAGGATCCGTGGGCTTGCCAGTGCCTCCGGTTCCGGGCCCTTGGGTGCTCCCTCCGAGCCGAGGAGGAGCGGTTCCACCGTCCCTCCCGCACCATCCTCGGAAAAGCCGAGGTTCTCGGTCTCTGTCTCGGACTTCTTGGCGGTCCAGCCGATCCGCCCGTTATGGCGGTCTTAGCACCATGATGGCGCGCCGCCGCTCCTCCTCCTCTTCCTCCTCCTCGGATAAGGGAGGCTTCGGCCTTGAGATTGCGTCGGCCGATCTGAGGACCTCATGTGGCAACAGCTCCTTCTGACCGGGAACAAGCCGACGCCGTTGCCTTCCCCGGCCATTAAGTGGCTGTCACGGGAGCAGCCGAAACAACCCCCCGTTTTACCCGAGGAGCCTGTTATCAGGCCGGTTGTTCGGCCAAAACCAGCTGCCCCACCGATTCCGGTGGAACCTCTGCCTCCACAGCTGCAGTTTGGGGCTCCGACCAAGAACTCTCGGTCGGCTCAGGGTCTGCCCCATAGGCTGTTGGTCACCCTCACTCCCGATCGCCCTCGGCAGGTGGAGGGTGGCTCAGGCCGAGGCAGCTCTTTGCGGACTCTTCTGAGTCCGACGACGATTCCTCCTTTTTCTCCAAGCGAGTGGACTTGGAGTCCTCTGGAGGTTAGTCACTGGACGACAGCCCTTTGTCCTTCCTGGGTTTGCTCAGACTCATCTCGGAATCCACCGGGATGCAGCTCCAGCCCGTATCCAAGCGGGCCAAGTATCCCCTCACGGAGATATTGGACCGGGGGGATTCCCCTACGGAGGCCTTCCCTGTGGCTGAGGCCATTGTGGGCCCGGTCTTGGAGCTCTGGCAGCGCCCTGCTTCCTGCCCTGCATCTTCAGCCAGGATGGCCAGGAGTATCACGGTCCCTACTGGTTCCTGTCCGGTTTCTCGGAACATCCCTCGGCCGAGGATTAGTTACCGACAGCGTTTTCCGGCATGCGGAAGCGCTGGGGGCGTCGGACAAACCTCCGACAAGGGTCAGAAAGTGGACTATGCGGGCGAAAAATCTCCTCGTCCTCCCTTGGCCTCGTCAGGCCAGCTCGGCCGTACTGATGGCACATTTTTCTCACGCCCTGTTGGGCTCCTGGGCCGGTGGTCCCTCATCTCCGGCTGACCTGCAGACCATGGTTAAGCAGGTGCGGGACCAGGGCAGGGCAGTGGCCAAGCAGCAACTTCAGACTGCTTTGAACGCCGGTGATTCATCGCCAGGTCAGTAGCGGCCGCAGTGGCTATGCACCGTCGGGCATGGCTGAGGATATCCACCTTCACAGCGGATACCCAGCACAAATTGGCGGATGTCCCCTTCCTGGGGACTGACCTCTTTGGCCCTGGAGTGGAAGGCCACCTCCAGAGGATCGAAAAGTCAGCCCTTTCGTCCGTCTGCGCCCCCGGCACATCCGGCCCAGCAACACCAGGGCCAGCAGGCTCGCGCTTGGCGTCCCAAACCCAAGCCTGCGGCTTCCTCCTCCAGGAAGCAGGGAGGTAAAGGCCCAGGTGGTCCCTCAGCCAGTCCCTCCTCCAAGCCTGCACAGTGACGGGTTGAGGGGTGTTGCCCCCAACCTCGTCACCTCATCCCAGGTTCCTCCCGTGGGGGGACGGCTCCGGTACTTCCTTTCTGCCTGGTCTGCTATTACCACAGACAGGTGGGTGTTGGAGGTGGTAGGAAAGGGCCTGCCTCTGGAGTTCGAGCAGGCCCCACCCTTGAGCCGTCGCACCTCGGGGGGCCTCGGGGTCCGAAGCCTCGCTGTCAGCTCGCCAAGCCGACATCGCTCTCCTCCTTGAGAAGGAGGTGATAAGAGAGGTGGCAGACCCTCCCTCAAACCCGGGGTTCGTGTCCAGGTACTTCCTGGTTCCGAAACGGATGGGGGGCTGGTGCCCCATTCTCGACCTACACAACCTAAACAAGTTCCTACGGTCTTGAACCTTCAGGATGGTCACTCTGGCTCAGATAATCCCATCCTTGGAACACAGCGTGTGGTTCTGCTCTCTGGACCTACAGGGCCGCGTTCTTTCCGTCCCTATCCGTCCGTCCCATCAAAGGTTCCTTCGCTTTCGGCGGAGGGTTCCCTTCGAGTTCAAGCCATGCCCTTGGCTTATCTCCAGCTCCAGGGTCTTCACCAAATGCATGGCAGTGGTGACAGCATTCCTGCAGCGCCGAGGGTCGGGTTTACCCTTACCTGGATGATTGGCTGATAGCAGCCCCTCAGACAGGAGGTGGAGTGGTCCAGAGATCTGGCCCTCAGGTTTGCTCTCAGGTCAGCCTCCCTCATCAGAGGCCAAGTCGAACTCAGGCGAAGCAGGTGATTCTTTTCATCGGGGCAGGCTCGACTCTCTCGAGCCAGAGCACGGCTCGGCCGGACAGGGGCGAGGTTCTTTCCTCCTTTGCCCAATCATTTCTGGTTGGGCAATTGCCCTGCCGGGACTTCCTCGCCTCCTGGGTCTCATGGCGGCCTGTATCAGCGTGGTCCGTTGGGCCGGCTGGAACATCGCCCTCTTCAGTGGGGCTGGCCAGCCAGTGGTCCCAGCGCTGCGATCCATTGGACCAGCTAGTGGCGGTGACCCAGGGGATGTGGGCGCTCTCCAGTGGTGGACCGTTCAGTTCATCTGCAGGAGGGCATCCCGTTTGTCCGCCCGAGCCGCGGTCTCTCTATCGACCGATGCCTCTCTGATGGTTGGGTGCCCATCTGGGGAACACCGGCGCATGGCCTCTGGTCCCAGCGAAGTCGATGCCACATCAACCTGCTGGAGCTCAGTGGTCCACCTAGCTCACGCCTTTGCTCCATTTCTTGAGGTCAAGTGGTCCGGGTCCAGGCGGACAATACCACGACCATGTACTATGTAAACCGCCAGGGCGGGGCCGGCTCCATGCTTCTATGCAAGAAGCTCTCCGCATCTGGTCACTTGTCTGCCCAGCCTGGGTGGATCTCCTAGCCATTCGCTGTGGCAGGGCCTCCAACACCCTGGCCGATGCCCTAAGCCAGATAGGGGCTGCGTCCCACAGTGGTCTCTCCTGCGGAGGTAGTACAAGATCTATTCTCCCATTGGGGCACACCTCAGGTGGACCTGTTTGCCTCAGGGAGAATGCGAAGCTGAGGCTGTTCCATGCCCCCTCAGCAGGGCTCTCTGCAGGGGGATGCCTTCTCGAGGCCGTGGACCCCGGGCCTCTTCTACGCCTTTCCCCCGTTCCCCTTGATGCACAAGGTGCTGCTCAAAGCAAGGAGGGACAAGGCGCAGGTGATTCTGATAGCCCCAGACTGGCCCGCCAGTGCTGGTACCAGATCTCCTCAGCCTCAGCTCCAGGCTTCGAGGCAGCTTCCAGCTCACCGGACCTGCTCTCAGTCAATCAGGGAAGGTATTCCATCCGGACCTTCAATACCTGCACCTGGCGGCCTGGTTCCTGGCGGCTAGAGTTCCAGGCCTTGGGTCTTTCTGGCGAGGTCCTCAAGCGTAGTTGGGCGTCCCGTAGAGTCGACCAGAAAATCTACGCCTTCAAATGGAAAAGATTTTCCATTTGGTGTCAGGGCAAGGGCCTGGACCCTTCCTCCTGTTCCTTGGCGAGCATATTGGACTACCTGTGGTCCCTTTCTCTGCAAGGGCTTAGGTCGACGACCCTTAAGGTGCACCTGGCAGCCATCTCTGCTTACCGGGTGTGGGCTGGGAAGCAGTCGGTGGTGCAGGAGAAGGTGGTCTGGCGCTTTTTCCAAGGCCTTGATCACATTTCCCCTCCGGTGCGAGAACCTCCACCTCCGTGGGATCTACTGCTGGTACTGGCAAAGCTCATGGGCAAGCCATTCGAACCAATGCACAGGTGTGAACTCTCTCACCTGTCGTGGAAGACCGCCTTCTTGGTGGCTATCACGTCAGCCAGAAGGATGGGAGAACTCCAGGCTCTCTGCATCGAGTCTCCTTACCTGGTCTTCCACAGGGACAAGGTTGTCCTGCGCCCCCAACCGAAATTCCTTCCGAAGGTGGTGTCGGAGTTTCATCTTAACCAGGTGTTGACTCTGCCGGTGTTCTACCCCAGTCACACCTCGGAGGCCGATTATAGGCTCCATACTCTGGACCCTAGAAGGGCGCTCGCTTACTATAAGGAGCGCACGGCTGAAATTCGGGGAGAGGTTTGCCAGCTGTTTGTCACCTACGCTGAAGCCGCACCTGGCAGACCTGCAGCCAAGCAGACGATAGGCAGATGGGTCACCTCCTGCATAGATCTCTGCTATAAGTTGGCGGGCATGGAGCCTCCCAGAGGGATAAGAGCTCATTCTACCGCCATACTGCTGCATCGGTGGCTGCTTCCAGGGGCGTCCCTATCCAGGAAATCTGCAGGGCTGCTACCTGGAAGTCAGCACACACCTTCATCACCCATTACCACATCGACCTTGAGTCACGCCGGGATGCTGGTTTTGGGGCCTCGGTTCTCCAGTCTCTCTTTCCCAAGTAAGTATCGGGGGTGTGCGCCTTGCCTCCCTCCTCCCGGAGAACTGCTAGGGGTCTGCCAGACAGTGTGGATGAACAACATGTCCATGTTCCTAGAAATACAGGTTACTCACCTGTAACAGGAGTTCTAGGAATGGTATATGTTGTTCATCCACACGACCCTCCGACACCTCGGCCGGCCGCAACCTGAGCTTCCAGCAGGCCAGATCTGGCGTCATGGGGCGGAGCCGAGAGTTTTACCACCCGGGTGGGTGGGAGGAGCCAGCTTGAAGACCTTCCGGCAAGATTTAAAGCGGCAAGGATACCTGCCAGACAGTGTGGATGAACAACATATACCAGTCCTAGAACTACTGTTACAGGTGAGTAACCTGTATTTCCTCCTCACCTTGAGGAAGTGCCGGAGCCAAAAACTTGCTCTGTCCAACTTCTCCGGAAGAGGGAAATGCCCTCTCTACGAAGATGGGTCTCCTGCAAGTAGACTGTCCCCGCCCTGAGGTGTTGAAGGTGGCGTAAAATTACTAGACTTTTATGCCTGTCTTGGGCCACTTTGATATTCCAACTGATAAAGGTATATCAGACCTCTCATTTGGTTTAGAAAGTATAGGTTTAGAGGGGCACATTAAAAGATCAGGTCTTACCAACCACTGACTACCCCATATTCTGTGTAGCAAGGACCCATGTACCATTAGGGCGCGGAACTTTCCCACCCCAGAACTGAGATGCCAGCTGAGCACTGAGAGCATGTTAGTACCCCAAGACAACCAACACACCCCTAAACCCCCCCACCTATATCTACTAAACCCCAACAAATCCAGTAACATTCAAAACACAAAGACCTAACCACAATACCCCAGTTCTAATAAATGCACTACCTACTACACTTTGGCAAGTGATTTTCTTTCAGCCACTATAAGAGAAAACACATGCCATACCCCTCCCAGCAAACAGTATGGGAACATTCAACTAAGTGAACATTTGACTAATATGAATAAACAGACATTAGAGCAGTTGCAATGACGGGGAACCACCTGATGCGATTACCGAGCCCACTAAGAGCGCATTATAGTTAGAGTTGGCTAAGGCGGTTACAAAGTCCACAATTCAGATAAAAGTCCCCCAGATTTAACATTGGTCTGCAGTGAAAATTAGCTTTCCCAGTCCATAAGACCACTTTTGTTAATACCCTGGGTGATTAGGTTGCAGAGGCCAAGTAGAAATTATCGCCCCCCCCCCCCAATAGCGCTGGACAAGACTAGTAGTCAGGAAAACAAACATCACAGTAGCCTCAATGGTCCGATTGTGGGAGTGCAGGTCTAAAGTTTGCAGAGAAAGAGTCCACTATTCCTGTGCCATGAGCGCTGCACTGCAGTGGGAGACTATTCCATGGCCTAGTTGAATTAAAGGCTTGAGATAACCCCCAAAGTCCTGGTGGAGCCCATCCAGCTAACTGCCAGTGGGGACAGATATATAGGCCTAGTCCAGGGTGGTGTTCGGAGAAGTGCAGCAGACAGGACTTCTGAGGTATGCCCGGTCAGAGCAGAGGGGGCCGTGATTTTTTTTTTTATTATTTTTCTATTTATACCTCCTTTTGCCCCCTCGGCTCTGGTCTCCTCGGGAGCACATGAAGTCATCCCCCTTCGGCACACCCTACCCGGCCATCCTCCATCGCCCATGTAGCCTCGGTTATACCCTCCAGGCGGGGATGGGGTGGGCCCCAATGCCCCGACACAGCAGTAACGTCGGTTGGTCGGATGCCCGGTGGGTGGCCACAAATCAGAGGCAAGCTCCTGGTGCTCCATTTCCGATGGAGCCTAGAGGCATTTTCCCTGTTTTTCTCGGGGAGTGGCTGGTGCCCTGACGTCAAGGCATATCCGACGTCTGCCACTCCTTTCTCTCTTCCGCAGTGCCTGCTGTATCTCCAGCCTCTGCCAGAGATCAGCAGAGCACCAATCCGGGAACCCTGTCCCTCCCCGGGAGAGGAGAGCTGTCCTCCGGATGCTCTATCCTCTCCCTCCCCTGCCGACCCCCAGCAACCCGGGCTCGCTCCTGAACCTGGGTCACCGGCGTGGCGCGAGGTGTGGCGTCCAGAGCCTCAACCCTCAGCGCCACCGGGCCGGCTGGGGGGCCGTGTTTGATAGCTCGCAGTACCAGTCCAGGCAGATAAGTAAGGTGTAATATTTAACCAGGACTAAGGCCTCGGTCCGAGCCAGTGGGGAGAGGTAACGGGGCTCACTAGTCAAGAAGGAGATATAGTCACTACTAAATACTCACTGCGTCCTTTGCAGACAAGCTTCCAGATAACACAAGTACGGAATTAAGAGGACAGTCACTTGAAAAGCTCTGGCAAGAGAATCTTGAGTTCCACCTGCGTCGATGTCTCGTATGAGTTCCATTGGTCAGCATGCTTGACTTGTAGAACAGCGGGGTATCGAACCCTGAAAGGCTTCCCCACCACAGTCAGCTTGGAGACAGTAGGGTGTAGCTCCTGCTTTTTAGTGCGCACTGATTGCGGGAGGTCCTGAGAGATCCGCAGTCTGTGTCCTTCCCATTGCAGCTCCTGGATTTCCTTGACCTTAGCCAAAATATGTTGTTTGTCTTGGAAGTTGAGCAATTTAAAGATCATAGGTCGAGGGGGAGACCCCAGTGGTGGGGGCGCAGTGAGCAATGAGCCCGCTCAATGACATACGTGTTGTTTGGAGAGGGGCCTGCGATTTTCTCACAAAACATTTGAATAAAAAGCACAGGATTATTGCCCTCTTCTCTTTCCAGAAGCGAACAATTATTAAATTATTGCGCCGACTGCACCCCTCTAAGTCCTCCAGCTTCTCTTCCAGGCATCTTAACCTTTGCTGCATAGCAGTGGAGTCGTGATCCATTTTCCCTTTCCAGTTCTCTGCAGATGTGATCCTGGCTTCAGAGTCGCTGACTCTAATGAAGGGGGAGTCGACAGAGGAGCATATTTTCTGGAGATCGCAGAGATGGTCTTCTGCATGGGTTGCATTATTTCAAGAAAGCACTTCTCCAAGAGTGCAGTACCAATGGTATGAGGTTTACTCGAGCTGGTGGGTTGTGATTTAGGCCTTTTTGTGGCCTTGGTCCTTCTCGGGCGTGGCTTTTTTCATTTTGATTTCCATACTCCGCATACGGAAACTTGAACAGCAGGTTACCCTGAGATGGAGTCAGGGAACCAAGTCATGGGCCCGGAGTTGAGGACTGAGAAAATTAGGTTTTTATTGCAGGAGCGGTGAGGAGCAATGGAGGTTAGCAGCTCTCTCTTAAGCGGCCATCACGTGACCCCTTCCCTTTCCTTCCTATAGTGCTCATGATCCACTGGATACGCTTTCCATCCCTTCGAGCCGATGCACCAGATAGGCACTTAACCTCCTTCTGTACACCCTTTCCTGCCCCCAACTGTATCCCCCTGCCTATAGCGTTCCCCCACTAGAAGTTGTTTCCTCCTTCTCTGGGGGTCCCCTTTTCCCCTCCTTGGGACTTCATTTGGGCGTTCCCCCACATCCTCTCTGTCTACCACCTCGAGTGCCCATTCATGGCATTCCCGCTCTGCCAGAATGGTGTAGGAGTTTTTTAGTGGCACAGGATGAGGAGTGTGCCTGTTACCTGCTCTCCCCAGTCTTCCCAATCCTACCACCCTTGCCCTCCTTGAGCCCACCTTAGTCGAACTGCTCCATCCTTCTGGCAGCCTTTGAGGTTGAGGTGTCTGGCTTGGTGGTCCCTGGGCGGGAGAGATGGTCCCCCAACTCCTTGCCAACATGACTTTGAGTCTTGCGACATTCTCCTAACTCTCTACCAATGCTGCTTGGAGCCTTGATACCTGTTCCCTCCACCCAGAGAGGCACACACAGATGGGACAGCACCGCAGCCTCCAGAAGGTCTCCCTGTAGACTGCCACCCCACAACCACTGCATTTAACCACTCCCCACATTTCCTTTTCCCTGTTGTTCTAGTCCTTCTCTGTGTTTTTTGGTCCCAGACCCAGTCAGGCTATCCTACTACCACCCAGTAACAATTCGCTCTTAAACCCTGAAACTCACTAAAACCTACCAGGCTTTTTACAGCAAGTCCCTATACCCTACTATATCTAGCAACTATTTAACAGTAGGCCCCTGGTCTCTGAATCATCCTAGCACTTAGCAACAGTTTACCTACAATCCCTACTACCCAGAAACACACTAAACCCTTGTATCAGTTAAAAACAAATACCACCATACTAAAGACAAGGAAAAACAACAGCAAGCCCCTAAGCCCACTGATACACTTAGCTGGCCTCCCAAGTACAGCCACCGTATAATGCAGCCCCCATCAGGCTCTCCCTGGTAGCGATCCCCTTGGGTCAGCAGGGGAGCAGAGTGGCTGGCTGCTGGCTATCTCATTGAGCTGACTCTGGTGGGCAGACTCTGATGTCCTTTGCACGTTGCCCATTTATCCTGCCACCCTGGCCACCTTATCTCATCTTGCAACTTTGGGTATCACCATCTGTGCAGATGATACTGAATATTATGTGTTTAGTTCATTTGACTGTTTTTTTTACCCATCTGCTCCTTGGCATAAGTTGCCTGCCCAGGAGAAATGCTTATGTCAGCTGCTTTTTAACTATCTCCCGTTCAGTGTCTCAAAAAATGAAATTCCCCTGCTTGGCAAAAAATGTCCTTAACTGCAACTCAGCAACTACCATTATCCTCCTCGACTCCACTACTGGAACTCCCTCCTGCATGGTCTCCCTAAGTTCCTCCTCGCTAGCTCCAATCTGTTCAAAATTCTGCACACTTCCTCACTCTCTCAAACAGAACCAAATTACTCCTTTCCCCAGATCCAGAAGCAAATGATTTGATACCTTTTAATGGACCAACATAGATGTAACAAGAACAAAGTGCTCTAGCTTTCGGACCAACCAGTCCTTCTTCAGAAGCTCATGGCAGTTGTTTGGAAAATACAATACTTATAACAGCTAGATAATGCAGAGAAAAACAGAAAAAAATCCCCATTGGTTTAAAATACTCATTAAAAAAAAAAAAAAAAAAAAAGATGATGTCAGACAAGTTTAACAGTACAATACTGCCCTCAGTCCGAATGAACCTTGGGTTCAGATGTTCCTGGTGCAAGACACATATAAGGAATCCTACTGCACATAAATTTAATTGACATAAGATAACACTGCAGAAGCAGATAAGTCAGTATAAGGATGTGATTACTGAAAGGCAACAGTAATCACATCCTTATACTGACTGTGTCACTCATGGCTAGATTTGGGAGTTATCTGCTTCTGCAGTGTTATCTTATGTCAATTAAATTTATGTGTAATTCATGTCTTCACAAGCATCTGAACAGAATTCATTGACTGAAACAGTGTAAACTTGTCTGACATCATCTATTTTTTTGTTATTTTTTAATGAGTATTTAAGCAATGAGATTTCTGTCTCTGCATCATCAGCTGTTATAAGTATTATGTTACAAACAACTTTATGAGCTTGAATTAATCCAAGCTTCTTTTTTTATATTGAGACGTAAAATGTCAAATCATTATACTGGAATCTATTCTTGCAAGGACCAATACGGCAACTACTAAATCTAGAGTCCTTTCCCCAGAAACCTACACTGGCTTCCCATCCAATTTCACATACAGTACTAAACTGCCTTTCTGATTTTCAAGATTTTCTATGGTCTTGTACCCCCACCTTCTACTTCTTTGACCTCATCACCTCCTACTCTCCATCCCACATACACTGCTCCTCTAACTCTGACTGTCTGGCTGTTCTGTATGTCATGCTCTGTGCTGTTAGTGGAAGTCCTTCAAACAGCTGCCCTTTCAGTTGGGAACAGTCTTCTTGCTCTGCTTTGCGTCATGGACTCTCCAGGAATTTTCAAACCACAGCTGCAAACCTTCCACTTTTCCCCAGCCTTTAACTCATCACCGTCCAGTGCCAGACACTGCTGTGTAGCCTTTCTGCCTAAACATGGACAGTGTTTGTAGTATCTTTCAAACTATACAGCTTGGTTTTTTGTTCCCAAAGTACAAGGAACTTCTGTTCAGAGTAGCTAATGCTTAAAAGAAAATATAAAGATTGAATAATTTACAAAACTTGCAACTTTTAAACATAAAGCTCAGTACCTGGCCCCTGCATGAGTTTCTTTAAGTAGGTTTTTTTTCTGTTAATCTTTTTCTTCCCTACCAGATGGCCTTCATCTGCTGGAGACCGTAGCCCCATCACCCTGATGTCCACTGGGACTTTCCTGCTAGCCAGACTTCCCCCAGAGCTTGCTCCCCTGGCGGAGTTGGCAGGGCTCCCCAACCCCCACTGGAGACAGGATCCAGTTCTTTACTGGCTGGCTCAGTCGGTCAGGTGTGGGGCCTGTGGATATGCAGTACCATCCTTCCACATTATTATCTGTTTTCCCCCCTATCGTCCCTCGAGAGGCTTGGCATGCAGTGATGCCATGCCGTGCATCACTCGCTCTTGTACACCATACGTCGCCATCTGCTATGCCTCCACTAACCTTCTTGGCAATCCTGGGTGACTTTCCCAAAGTTTCTGCTAGTGGCCTGACAACCACTGGGCTCCGTACTCTACCCCCACCCCCATCTGAGGAGGAAAACAGTCCTTCAGACAATTGATCTTCCTCCACCCCCCCCACCCCTGCCAACCTTCTGATGCCCTGAGTTTGCTTCCGAACGTGGGTCGTCGGTGCCACAAGTGAAAGCGCTAGTGCTGTGCTGGTGGTCCAGCCCTCTTTAAGTAGTTTTCATAATTTATATTCGTGTCCAGATTGTGAGGGAAGGGATAGTAAATTTGGCCGAAGAGACAGCCACCCAGTCTGTTCCACTTCTCTGTGTGCCAGCCCCACCCCCATGCTCTGACGCTTTGTGACAAGTAATAAGGGAGAATGCAGAAGTGCTCCATACATGTCTATGGGGCTTTTGTTGCATGCAGTGTTATTAATCATACCGCAGTTTTTAAAATACCTGAAACCCACCGCTTGACTAATAAGGCCCTTATTCATCGAACAGTGGGTTTCAGGTATTATAAAAGCTGTGGTACCAGTTATAAAACTACATGCAAACTAGGCCATAGACATGTATGGAGCACACCTCCGAGTTACATAGAAGCATAGAAATATAGACTTTGACAGCAGATAAGGATTGCTTGGCCCACCTAGTCTACCCATTTCCCTACCTACTGGATAAGCTGCAGATCCTAGTTAACCAACAGCCTACTTCTTCCTGCCCCCCACCAAAATTACCTTATGTCTGCCCCATGCATTCTTGAATCCCCCCACTGTTTATGACCCCACGACCTCCTCAGGAAGGCCATTCCATGCATCCACCACCCTCTCTGTGAAAAAATACTTCATCACATTGCCCCTGAGCCATCCCGGCTCTATCTTCAAATTGTGTCCCCTTGTTCTTTCACATCTCTTTTTCTGAAAGATGCTGCTCTCTTTGACTTTGTTGATTCCCTTGAGGTACTCGAAAGTTTCTATCATGTCCCCCCTCTCCCTCGTTTCCTCAAGGGTATACATATTATTTTTATTTATTTATTAAAATGTTTCACCAGGAAGGGTACACTGCACAACTTAATGCTCGTCTCACAGCACATCCTGGGGGAAGGGGGATTGGGATTTACAACATATTTAAATGATACAAAAACAAAGCATAGTACAGTACAGAGACAGGAGCAGAAAATACATGATAATCAATGCATACAAGTAATACAGTGCAATCATACAGGGCATTCATGATGACTCAGTACAACAAGGGAGGCAAGCATGAGTAACAAGGCACATGTAGTAAGTGCTAGGTAATTAAGAGCGATAGGTGGAGAGAAGGAGAGGAGGGGTGGGAGGGGAGAGCTGTATACAAGGAGGGGGTCAAGAGCAAGAACAGTTAGGGATCAGATAGTTGAGTAGAGCTGAAGTGAGGGAGTTCAGTGATGAGGAGTGGCGGATTTGAGGGAGGAGAGCATGCCACAGTTTTGGAAGATGGTGTGAAAAAGCTTTTTGGCCACAGGATGTAGATCTGCTGGGGATAGAGAAGGTGCGTAGGTTGTCAGATCTCAGTGAGTAATGGTTGGGGGGGGGTACTAAGTGAGGAGGAGAGAGGGGAGGAGAGAACCAAGCCAGTATTTTGAGATGAATTTGGCACCGTGTAGCATACGACAATTTTGGAGCGAGAGGAAGTTTAGGGACTGGTAGAGGTCACAGTGATGGGTGAGGTAGGGGGCATCTAGAGCAAAGCAGCAGAAGGAGTTATAGAGAGAATCCAGTTTGGCTAGGGAGGACTGCGGGGCAGCACCATAGACTATGTCACAGTAGTCGAATATAGGCAAGATCATTTTCAGTACTAGCTCACGCCTGGCCGTGAGTGGGATACAGCTGCTATTTCTGTATAGGGCACCAAGCTTAGGCTTAAGTTTTTTCTGAATTGCCTCAATGTGTGTTGAAAGGTTTAGGTGTCTATCAAGCCAGACACTGAGATACCTGAATGAGGGTGAGTCCTCCAGTACAGTCCCATCCAGGGTGTGGATTGTGGGTAAGGAAGTTAGCCTAGCGAGTCTCTGCCTAGTTCCAAAAGTCATAGAGCCATTTTTTGGCATTTAAAAAGAGTTGATGTGAGTTAAACCAGTGTTGGACTCTAGAGAAGTCAGACTGGAGCCTGGTGGTGACATCAGCGACCGATGTTCCAGATGTATATAGAACCGTGTCATCAGCATACATGTGGATGCTGGAATTAGTGCAGGCCAGGGGGAGATCGTTTAAAAAAATGGAAAGCAGAATGGGGCCAATCATCGAACGCTGGGGTACACCAGTAGTTATGGGCAAAGGGGAAGAGGTGACATCGGCAATTTTAACTGATTGAGACCTGCCGGACAGATAGGCATTGAACCAGCCTGTGGCAGAAGGAGAAAGACCAGTGGCTGAGAGGCAGTTCAGGAGGAGGGGGTGCGAGATAGTGTCAAAGGCTTTTGCCAGATCAACAAAGATGGCTGAGGTAATATGACCTTTGTCAAAGCCAGAGAAAACGATCTCAGTTAGTCTTAGCAGAGAAGTGGTAGTAGAATGTGACTTCCAAACTCCAGATTGGAATGGGGTGAAGAACTCAGAGTCAGATAGGAAGGAGGAGAGCTGATTGAGGACAATGTGCTTGTAGTTTAGCGAGGGTAGGTAGAAGAGAGGTTGATAGTTGCCAGGTGTGGAGGAGTCGCCCCAGGGAGCGGGAGCACAACTACATGTTTCTATACTGAGGGAACAGAAGCTGACATGAAAGAGAGGTTTAGAATGAGAGAGAGTGGGTAGGCAATAGCAGGAGCAGAGAGTGACAGGAGTCTAGAACCCAGACCATCAGGAGAGGAGCCTTTAGTGAAATTGAGGATAAGGAGTGCCTGGAGGGTGGTGGCAGGGGAGACAGGAGAAAAAGAGAACTGGGGAAGGCTGAAAAAGGTAGGGAGGGAGGAGGGTGGAGTGCAGCAAGGGGAAGGATAGAGGGCTGTAAGGAGGCATGCGGGGCAACTGAGAGGGAGGGAGAGGGGAGAGGACACCAGACCATTGGAGGAGCCTAGTAGGGAACCCAGCAGAGAAGAGGCACAGGTAGAGAAGTGAGAGTTAAAGCATTCTGCAATAGCCATAAGATCAGAAAGGATAGACTGGTTGAGCTTGAGGGTAGGGGCAGAGGGGTAGTGGACGGAGAGAAGAGGGAGTGAACGACCTTCTAGAATTTGGCCGGACTATTTGTATTAGAAAGGAAGTTTGATTTGAAGTGTTCAGCTCTAGCTAGGTGGATTGCTTTAGTGCAGCCATTCCGAAGTTCACGGTAGCATTGGAGATCTTGTTGGCCGCTGGTAGCTTTCGCCTGGCGCCACACAATGTCATGTGCACGTTGGCAAGTCAGGAGTTCTGGTGTGACCCAGGGGGGATGTGCACCTCGGACCCTTATTTTGCGGAGCGGAGCACGGGAGTTCCAAATGTGGAGGAACTTGGTGTTGAAAGAGTCAAGGGCTACGTCAGCCGAGGCCGCTGAGGTGAGGGGGGACCAGTCAGTGTAAGTGAGGTCATAGAGCAGAGTTTGAAGGTCAAAAGATGCATAGGGTCTAGTGAGAATTATTTTAGATGGGTGTTTGGTCCTATGGATCTTTCGCACCATGAAGGTGATGTGCTGGTCACTGATAGAATCCAGTAGGAGACCAGAGGATATTATTCTGTGCGGTTGGGTATTGAGGACAAGGTCGAGCAGAGAGTGGTGTAATGTTTTGTTGTTTAGGCGAGTGGGTTCTTGGATAAGTTGGCTAAGATTCAAGGCTTCAATAGAGGTACGGGTAGAGGCCAGTGAAGGGGCCAGCCAGTTTAGGTTAAGGTCACCCAGGATATAGAGTTCACCCCCGATGGCCAGGGTAGTGAGCTTTGCAAGGAGGGCAGTGACATTAACATGAGGCTGCCCTGAACAGCAGTATACACCAGCAACGAGAATGGACGCAGTGTAGGGAAAGGAGCTTTTAATAAGAAGAGCCTCATGAGAGGCGTGGGTTGAAGCGGTAAAGGTAGGGGTAGACTGGAGAGAAGAGGAGGTGTAAATAGACACTCCATCACCTTTCCCATTCCAATCCTGTCTAGTGATAGTAAAGCCTGGGATAGAGACAGCATGGTCAGGGATGTTATGCGACAGCCAGGTTTCAGAGATCACTATGATGTCAGCTCTTTTAGTCTCTCTTTGTATGGCTTCTGTTGTAGACCCTGCAGCATTTTAGTTGCCCTCCTCTGGACTGCCTCCATCATGTGTCCTTGTGGAGATGGGGTCTCCAGAATTGCACGCAGTACTCCAGATCGGGGCTCACCAACTGTCTGTACAGAGGGATGACAACTTCCTGTCTTCTACTGGTGATACCTCTCCCTATACATCCCAGTATCCCCCAGCCCTCCTTACTGCCTTCTCACATTGCTTGCGTACCTTTAGGTCATCTGATATGACTACCCCCAGGTCCCTTTCCATTTTGTTGTTGTTAATACCTCCCCCCATTGTGTACTCTTCCCCTGGGTTTTGTTTCCCAGGTGCATTACTTCGCACTTCTTTGCATTGAATCTAAGCTGCCATACTTTTGACCATTCCTCCAACCTTCCCAAGTCCCTTCTCATTCTTTCCACTCCCTTGTGTATCAACCCTGTTGCAGATCTTTGTGTCATCTGCAAAGAGGTATACTTTTTCTTCCAGTCCCTCTGCAGTGTCACTTATAAAGACATTAAAAAGGACCGGATCCAGTACTGAACCCTGTGGTACCCCACTAGCAACTCCTCTTTCTTTGGAGTGGACTCCGTTTACTATTACCCACTGTGTCCTGTTGTCCAATGAATTTTTCACCCAGGCTACCACCCTAGGGACCCACTCCCAGGCTGGCTAATTTGTTTGTTATTCTTTTGTGTGGGACTGTGTCAAATGTCTTGCTAAAGTCTAGGTAGGCCATGTCCACAGCCCCTTCCTGGTCTACTACTTTGGTCACTCAGTCAAAGAAATATATTAGATTCTTCTAACACGACCTTCCGGCTGTGACTCTATGCTGCTTTGGGTCCTGTGCCCTGCTGGCCTCTAGGTATTGAACAGTTCTTTCTTTCAGAAGTGATTCCATTATTTTCCCTACCACTGAGGTCAACCTAACAGGTCTGTAGTTTTCTGCCTCTGCTTTGCCCCACTTTTAGGTTGCTATCTTGCATACTATTGCGCTCTGTGTTATAGGACGTTATAGATCTCCGTCCGCAGGTCTTCAGCTACTGACACATCTTAGCAATATTCTGGGACAAGGGCTAACAGAAACAATTATTCTAGGGGACCTGAAGTTACATTGGCTTTCCAAGGCATCTATACCTCTTACATCATTTATTGATACACATAGGCTAACACAACTTATTGTTGTACCAACACAACCAAATAAAAAGAACCCCAGTAACAGCACCCTGTTGGATGTTATCCTAGTTAGTAAGCCACATCTTTTCTCCCAAGCTGGAACCTGCTTCACTGATGTCAGTGATCACTGTTTCATTGCCAGTGTAAGATCAGTCAACCAACCACTATCCTCAGAAAAGTTCTTTGTTAAGAGATCTAGACTACGAAAGAATAGTTGAGTACCTAGAGGTTAGTGGAGCACAGGATCCAAGGCAGCATGGGTTCACAGCGGGAAGGCCATGTCAGACGAATTTAATAGATTTCTTTGACTGGGTGACCAAAGTAGTAGACCAGGGAGGGGCTGTGGACATGGCCTACCTAGACTTTAGCAAGGCATTTGACACAGTCCCACGAAAAAGATTATTAGTCAAATTAACCAGCCTGGGAGTGGGTCCCAGGGTGGTAGCCTGGGTAAAACATTGGCTGGACAACAGGACACAGAAGGTAATTGTAAATGGAGTCCACTCTGAAGAAAGGCGGGTTACTAGTGGGGTACCGCGAGGGTTTAGTATTGGGTCCAGTCCTTTTAATGTCTTCATCAGTGGCATTGCAGAGGACTGGAAGGAAAAGTATGCCTTTTGCAGATGACACAAAGATCTGCAACAGGGTTGATACACAAGGAGGCGTGGAAAGGATGAAAAGGGACTTGGCAAGTTGGAGGAATGGTCTGGCGTATGGCAGCTAGGATTCAATGCAAAAAGTGCAAAATAATGCACCTGGAAACAAGAAACCAGGGAAGAATACTAACGGGTGGGAGGTAGTAACAACAACAAAACAGGAAAGGACCTGGGGTAATCATATCAGATGACCTTAAGGTTAGCAAGCAATGTGAGAAGGCAGTAGGAGGGCGGGGTATACTGGGATGTATAGGGAGGGCATCAGCAGCAGAAAACAGGATAGTTGTTATCCTCTGTACAGACAGTTGGTGAGACCCCATCTGGAATACTGTGTCCAGTTCTGGAGACCCCATCTCCATGAGGACATAGACAGGATAGAGGGCAGTCCAGAGGAGACACTAAAATGTGGTGCAGGTCTGCAAAAGCCGTATGAGGAGAGACTAAAGGAGCTTAATATGTATACCCTTGAGGAAAGAAGGAGGGGGACATGATGGAAACTTTCAAGTACCTTAAGGGAATCAACAAAGTCCAAGAGGTAGCATCTTTCAGAAAAGAGACTTGCAAGAACAAGGGGACACAATTTAAAGATAGAAGGGAGGCGGTTCGGGCAATGTAAGGAAGTATTATTTCATAGAGAGGGTAGTGGATGCATGGAACAGCCTTCCTGAGGAAGTTGTGGAGTCTAAAACTGTGGGAGAATTCAAGAATGCATGGGACAGACATAAGGCAATTCTTGTGGGGGGCAGGAAGATATAGGCTGTTGGTTAAATAGGATCTGCGGCCTATCCTGTAGGTAGGGAAATGGACAGACTAGATGGGCCTAGCGGTCCTTATCTGCCGTCAAAGTCTATGTTTCTATGTTTCTAGACGGAACTTTGACCTACTCACCTATGTTGACAAGCTTATATACTCCTTGGTTGGCAGGATTTTTACTTGGTGAATTCCATACAGTTGGCTTATGATATCTTCAATGAAATAATCTCAGGGGCTCTGAATAAACATGCTCCCTCAGTAAAAGTGCGTGTAAGAAATAAAGTTTGTAGCTGGTTCGCCCCAGAACTTAAATCGGCCTTGACTGAGAGGGATAGGCTTTGGAAAAAAGCACGTAGAACCAAGACCCCCTCGGACTGGTGCCAGTTTAGGATGGCAGGGAATGCATGTACCAAAAAGATTAGAGACGCAAAAGCCGCTTTCTATCGCTTTGAATTTATCTCTGCCACCCAAAGTTAATCTAAATTTTGGAAAACTATCAAAGACCTATCTGGTCATATGCCTGGAAGCTCACTCCCATCTAAGATTATCTCTGGAAATTATACTCTCAGTGACAGGATGGAGATTTTGGACTCCTTCAACAACCATTTTGCAACTGCAGATTTAGCTTTCAACAACTCACCTGCAAATCAGTTACACTCTCAACTTGACACAATTTGATGAACCCAGTACTATTAGCTCAAAATTCTCACTGCAACCTGCCTCATTGAAAGAAGTTGAAGACCTCCTACTACAGCTTGATATTAAGAAAAGCACTGGTGCTGACTCACTAGACCCATATTTCCTAAAGATTGCTTACCACATTCTGACTCTGCCTATAATGCATTTATTCAACCTATCTCTATCCCAGGGGACCCTCCCATCCATATGGAAAACAGCACACACTATATCCTTATTTAAATCAGGGGAACCCTAGTGATCTTAATAATTACAGACCTATCTACCTTCTTCCTGTATTGGCAGAATTATCGGAAAAAATTGTAAGTACGCAACTGAGAACCTATCTAGAAACCATGAATCTCCTAAACCCGGTTCAGTCTGGCTTCAGAGCTAACCACAGTACTGTTGCGGCACTTGCCAAAGTGACGAACGATTAGCAGAGGAGACCTGGATGATATAAATTTGATCTGTGCCATGTTTTTGGACCTAAGCAAGGCATTCAACACTGTTGATCATAATCTGCTTCTCTCAGAACTACAGTCCATAGGTTTGGATTCACTCTCACTGTGGTGGTTCAACGACTACCTCTCCAACGCCTGCAGCAGATTAAGGCTGAAGGTGAACTCTCATCTCTCAAAACTCTTCTAAGAGGTGTGCCACAGGGATCCATCCTTGGTCCCCTTCTATTTGCAATATATATCAATAACATAGATGACAGTATAAACAAGGCCAACATTCATCTGTTTGCAGACAACAGGGTGCTATATCTAAGCCGTCTAACACCAGAAGCTGCATGCAATGATCTTCAAACTGAATTCAACCTGTTACAGAATCAGCTTCTTCACAAAAAGCTTTTACTCTATGCAAAGAAAACTAAAGCAATGCTATTTTCGCCTTTTAGCCACGTAATTAACCCAGCCACCACTGGATCAGTCCCTCAGATTGCTACAATTCTTGGAGAAAACTTGGAATTCGTTATGAAATTTAAGTACTTGGGAGTTTGGCTTGATCATAAACTCTTATTCACTGATCACATCGAGGACTTGCTAAAAAAATTACTCCAGAGGCTAGGTCTTTTCTTCAGGATTAGCCACTCTTATGAAAGATGCAAAGCTGGGGTTGGTTCAAGCAATGTTCCTCTTAATGGTAGACTATGTGGACTTCCTTTATAGTCATTACCCTGCTTCTTATCTTGCAAAATTGGACACAGTCTACCATAGAGTTTTGAGGTTCATAACGGGACTTCACTTTACCACGCACAATTGCTCCCTATACGCAGCAGTGGGGTGGACTTCCCTTCAGTTTAGGCGGAATAGAAATGCTGCTCTATGGGCCTTCAGATCTATCTCTAAAAAACTCCCACAATATATTAATGACTGTCTCCCACTAAGCATAGCAGGCAACTATGCATTGAGAAGTCATTCATTTATATCATTAAATGTACTCAAAATTAAATCACGGTTTGTCAGACCATCCTTAAGCTTTGTGCTGCCCTCTGTATGGAACAAAATGCAGAAAACACTGAAACTGAGCACCCCTGTTAGCCTTACTACCTTCAAGAATCTGTATTTCCACTGTGTAAAGGAGCCATGCAGTTGTTTCCCCCATCCTTAGTCAGGCTCAGTAATCACGGTTATACTGTAGCTTGCCTGGCTCCAAATTCGATGTCTAGGTCTTCAGATTTCTTCTCACTCTCCTTACAACGCTGGTCCTCTTTCCTCCTGTTTCTCTTTCTTCCTCTTCTTTATTCTTTTTTTCTCTTATGCATGCCTACTATCTACTCTCTGACACTGCTATCCACTTCTTTTATATGTCTAGGTATATTACCCCCTGACTCCCATTTTTTTGGTGGAGGTTCTCCGAACGCAATGATTGAGTCGTGTCCCCTTGCCCCTTTCTCTCCACTCTCCCAATGTAATACCCTGCCCCCTTTTTCCCCTTACCTCTCCCCATCTTTGGCCTTCCCCATCACCCTTTCTTCTTCCTGGCATCCCCTCCACCCTGACTTGCCCGGCTGACCCGGTTGCGCAAAGTGCTGTATAAAACCCTACTTGTTGTTGTTAACCTTGCTCCTCTTCCCTTCTCATTCTTTTTATTTTTTTATGTACATATGCATCTACATCCTTGCAAAGTTGTTCTGTACTGCATCATGCTTACTTATGTATTGTTATTGCATCTTGAAATTGATTTTATTTTTGTATTCCATTGTATTGACTGTATAAATAAATATGTAGTGTTTCTATTGTACCTTGACCTTGTTCTAACCAGGTCCATCTTGCAAATGAGCCTTGTTCAACAATGTTCACCTGGATAAACAAAGATTTTGACTGATTGATTGACTTTTGTGAAGAGGAATCACATCCGCCCTCCTCCAGCCCTTAGGTACCACACCATCCTCCCATGATTTGTTAAAAAGGGTAGTCAGTGGTGTCACTAGTTCTCCCCTTAGTTCTTTTAGAATTTTGGGGTGAATCCAATCAGGTCCCATTGCTTTGTCCACCTTCAGTTTTAGGAGTTCTTTCAGAACCCTTTCTTCTGTGAAAGGACTGGTATCGACCCCCCTATCCAGAGTGCTTCTGTTGACTGGATTAGGTACCTCCCCTCCTCTTCTTTTGTGAATACTGAGGAAGTATTCATTCAGTATCCTGCTTTTCACAGTCCCTCTCTGCCCACCCACCTCCCTTTATTAAGCCTCACTATCTCTCCCTTGGTCTTTCTTCACTCCCTAATGTACTTATAAAAGGTTTTATCCCCCTTCTTAACCAAGTTGGCTATCTTTTCCTCAGTTTGGGCCTTTGCTATTCTGACTGCCTTCCCCACTTCTTTCTGCTTTAACTGGTACAGTTCTCTGTCCTGCTCTTTCTGTGTTTCATTATACTTCATGAATGCTATCTTTTTCTCCCTAACCTTCCTTGCCACCTCTTTTGAGAACCATAGTGTTTTTTTCTTTCATTTTGATTGTTTTGCTTCACACAAAGGCTTGTTGCCTCTGTGATGGCAGATTTGATGTTTCCCCATTGTTCCTCCACCCCTCTTTCTTGCCTGTTTGCTAGTACGTTTCTGAGGCACTCTCCCATTTTGACAAAGTCAGCCCTCCTAAAGTCCAGTACCCTCACTTTTGTATGGCTTGTCTCTGCGGCTGTGTGTATCGTGAACCACACTGTTTGGTGGTCACTTGTTCCCAGATGGCTACCCACTTCTAGATCTGAGATCCTCTCTCCGTCTCCATTTGAGAGTACCAGATCTAAGATTGCTCCCTCTCGAGTGGGTTCCAACACTAACTGTCTGAGGCATGCCCCCTGTAGGGCATCGAGAATAACCTTGCTCTTGGATGTGGCTGCAGCAAAGGTGCTCCAGTTAGCATCTGGCATATTCAGGTCTCCCATCAACAATGTCTCCCCTTTTTATGCTATCCTAAGGATGCCTTCTATCATTTCCTTGTCCATTTCCTCCCCCTGAGATGGGGGTCTGTATACAACCCCTTTGCGGATTGTGGTGCCATTTCTGGTCTCCAGGGTGACCGACAGTGCCTCCTCTCCTCCCTGTTTACTCTTATTTCTGTTGCTTTGATCCCTTCCCTTACATAGAGAGCTACTCCTCCTCTTCTACCCTTCCTGTCCCTGCTGTAGATTGTGTAGCCTGATATGTTGACATTCCAGTCATGGTACTCTGTGTACCATGTTTCTGTGACTGCCACAATATCCAGGCATCCCTCTTGCATCAAGCCCACCAGTTCAGGGAGCTTGTTACCTAGACTATGGGCATTGGTGCTCATTACCCTCCATTTTTTGATGGCCTTACTTCTTTTTGCCCCATCCCTGTCCTTACTGCCTTTGCCTCCATTTACCCCTGCCCGTCTCCCTATCGACTTCTCTATCTTGGTATTTACCTCACTAACTACCCTGATTTTTTTTTTGGGGGGGGCTAGGATTTCCCCGCTCCTTTTCAGTGCCTCCCCCCTTGGCTAGTTTAAATGATTGCCAATGAAGCTTTTAAATCTATCACCTAGGCTCCTGGTTCCCCTTCTGGACAGATGCAGACCATCGTGCCAGTATAGGTCTGCATCCCTTCAGGTGGACCCCAAGTCCCCAGTGAAGCCAAAACCCTGAGCTCTGCACCAGTTTTTCAACCATTGATTGAATCCCATGGTGTGGAGTACCCTAGCCTCACTCATGTCATAGACACGCAGCACCTCCGAGAAGGTTACCTTGCATACTACTTGTCTAAGGCCCCTCCCCAACTCCACAAACTCCTCCTGCACTGCTCTGCTCCCTTTCCCAGCCAGGTAATTTGTCCCTAGGTGGACAATGACATCCACCTCCCTCCCTGTGCAGCTGCTTCCACGATCCTGAGAATTCGCTCCCTGTCCCTTCAAGCCATGGCGCCAGGCATGCACCTTACCTCCCTCTCCCCCACTCCCCAGTTCTACCCTCCTAACAATGGAGTCCCCCACCAGGAGTTGTTTCCTTCCCCTGTGGGGTCCCATGCCACCCTCTTGTGGGTCTCCTTTGTGGAGGTTCCCAGCATCCTCCATGGTCTCCACTGTGGGTGCCTCCATAGAGGAACCACACTCTGCCAGAACAGTGTATAGGTGTGGGCGGTACAAGCTGGAGGATGCACCTCTGTTCCACCACCTCACCTCCCTGAGCCCTGTGGTCTAACCACTCCTTTTTCTTGGCAACCTCTGAGGCAGCGGCGGCGGCCCTGGTGGTCCCTGGGTGGGAGAGGAGGTCCCCCGAATCCCAGCCAACTCAGCCTGGAGACGAGCAGCCTCCTCCCTCAGCCCAGAGAGGTGCCTGCAGATGGGACAACACCGCATCCTCCAGAACGTCTCCCGGAAGACTACCACTCCACAGGCACTGCACTGCATCACTCCCATCATGTCTTATTTGTGGCCTCTCAACTGTTGTTTTGTATGCTTACTCTTTCCTCTCTCTGTTTATTTATTATTTATTTATTTATTTATTCCCTACTTTCCTACTGCCTCCGTGCCCTTAAAGCTCCTGCTCTTCCTGTTCTGGGACAGAAAGTTCCTGTATTCTGTAGTAGTCTCCTTACTTGCTCAGAGTCAGACCTTCAGCAGCTAGGGAGGATGGAGAGCTACTCTTTTCCTTCTAGAATGGTGAGTCTTTTGTGCCTCTGTGATCACTCCCTTACTGCTCCCAAACAGGAAGTTCCTGTTGTCAGTCAAATCCTGTGCCTATAAAAGTAGAACTGGCTACTAAGTGGGGGAGGGAGGGAGGGCTATATAGTCCCAGCAGAGTAGTAAAGTTCTAACAGCACCTCCTTCCTCTTGCTGTTCTCTGCCAAAAGTTATCTAGGGCAGTTTTAAATACAAACACCTGGTTTTCTGCTGCCTAAGCCATTTCCCCCTAATTCACAGTTCCCTTCTTCACCTTGCGAACTGCACAGATAACAGTTCATTTCACCCAGCTCAGACAAACACACTAACTCCTGTTTTGTTTTTGTTTTTTTACCCTAAATTGAAGGTCCCAGAAGTAGAGTTCTAGTTCTTAAGTTCCAGTAGAGCAGTAAAGTTGTAACAGCACCTCCTTCCTCTTCCTCTTGCATGAGTTCACCTTTGTTAGACATCACAAAATGATTGAGCACTGGGACGGATCTGGCACTACAGGAAGTGGAAGGGATCGGGTGGCTGTCTCTTTGGTCAAATTTACCATCCCTTCTCTCCAGACCTGGACACTAAGTAAGCAATAAGACACAACAGGGTGTGTGTTGAACAGATATTACCGCATGCCTAGGGGTGTAGTAAGGCACGAGGCCACCGGCCGAGTGTCTTCAACCCCTGGAGTGCGGTAATATCTATTCAACACCACCCTAAATATTTATTGCACTTAAAAATAGTTCTCTTTTGTTTTTGTTTTTTTAAATATTTGTCACCTTGAAAATAATATTGAACTGAAAAACTGAAATCACTGTGTTAATTTGAGATAAAATAGTCCTTCTGCCTACTAGGTGATGACATCATTGTCTTCTGACACATTAAGATTTGTACTGTTGTGGCTACGTCCTGATCGAGAGAACAAATGTGGTTAGGAGAGGAGTAGCAGGTTCTCCCTGACAGGTTGTGCCACTTTCGCAATTAAAAGAAAAAAAAAAGGAAGAAGGGATGCATATTTGTTTTTTAGTTAAATGTAGTGGGATGGAAGTGCAGTTTGCCATGACACGGGGTCCCCTTCTGGTCTATTTCCAGTTTTGTGCAGTAGCAAGCTTCAGTCTCCCCGAACTAGAAGAATGCTTTATGCACGATAAAACGCTGCTACTCTCCGATTTTGAGTTCTAGCGGAGACGAGGTTGGGAGCGGGATTGTCATCATGACATTCACTCCCTCGCTTACCAAGACTAAAAACAATGGCGGCCTTTAAAAATGAACGTTCCACTAACACATCTTAACATTCCATTTAGGGGCATTGATTTATTGACCTGTACTTTTTTTTCTCTGTGTGTAAAACATATATGACACTTCGTTTCTAGTCAATCAGAATGCTTATTTTTACAAGCCCATTTTATAATATAAATTATACAATGGCAAGAAAGAATCCTGGACTCTGATTGGTCAGTGTATGCCTGAGACAGTGACGTTATTACACAATAACATCACTGTGTAGATGAGGATATACTTTTGCTTATCTTTTCTTAAGAAACAAAGATATACTGCCACACTAAAAATCTACTAAAATCATTTTTTTAAATGTTTATTTTGTATAACAATGAGCCATTGTATAATAGCAATAAGGCACTCCAGTGTATGTGTCATTGTGTAATAACATCACTCCTGGGGTGGCGGAAGCACTTGGCTTCACCTCGTGCTTCAACCCACCCCAGGAGTGACGTTATTACATGATAACACACACCCTGTCATGCCTTATTGCTTAATTATGGACTGAGGATTGTAAATAGAGGAATCTGATTGGCCGAGAGCTCTTTGAAGCCATGATGATATCGGGCTACATCATCACGGCTTCAAAAAAGTTTCGGTGCCGCCAGCCTCCTTGCTCTCTACTGTCTGAGAACTATTTTTTCAAAATGTTCTCCTACACCACCCAAAAACTCATTCATAAAATGTTTTAAAACCTGTTTCTTTTATTTTTTTTTGTTTATAAAACTTGAAACTCAGTTCATAATAGCAATAAGTCACTCCAGGGTGTGGTATATCATGGGGTATCGGCACTTCTCGGGTGGTTGGACGCACTCGGCCTCTGGCCTCATGCCCAACCACCCAAGGCGTGATGATATCCCATGATATACCACACCTTGTCATGCCTTGTTGCTTAATTATCAAACTACTTGAAGCTGACACAGAGGTCTGATACTGAAATTTATGTTTAAAACTTGCAAGTGTCATTAATGACCAAATCTTTGTACTTTCCTTAAATTATTTTTATTTTACAATTTATTTACACAGGATAGCACAGCTGAGATACCTTGTTTCATTTTCGGTAAGATCCTGCTGCCTTCCATTTCCACAGCAGGGTGGACTGGAGCCTTGGGAGGGTTAAGTGACTTGCTTAATGTCACACAGTGAAACTCTGTAACACACCAAG
This sequence comes from Neoceratodus forsteri, assembly GCA_016271365.2. Lineage (NCBI taxonomy): Eukaryota > Metazoa > Chordata > Ceratodontiformes > Ceratodontidae > Neoceratodus > Neoceratodus forsteri. The sequence continues at coordinate 895,822,590 of CM057451.1, read as the reverse complement.
TTGTGACTGGAAAGTCATCATAACATAGAGAATAATGGCTGGGCAGGGGGTTATAAAGAGAATTTTATACACATCCCGAGGTGTGGGATGCCCCATTATGAAGGCATCACACCGAGGGTAATGGTCGAGCTTAAACCTACCCAGCCTTTATTCTGTAATTGCTAAGGATCCTTTTTAGCCACAGCAATATATAAAAAAGGCAAGACATGCCTATGATGCTGCGGACCGGTCAGGGTTCAGCGTGGTCCATAGGCTCCTGACAAAAATGTACGTTTACTGTTTTTTTTAATAGACAGTGTGAAAGAAGTTGTTTTTTGCTTTTTTAGCCCGGTTAAGTTTTTTTAATTTTTTTTGTAGCAAGAACTCACCCCCGATTCCGACTTTCAATGCGCAGTCTATCGCTGAGGAGCAGGGCCTGTGCAGATGAGGAGAAGATTGCGGTGAGCGCATGCGTGGAGCGAGGGGAAACCCAGCGTGTGTTCGCCGTTATAACGGAAAATTATAACCGTGTTTCCCTATGGGAGAAAACACTCCCCAGTTATTATAAATTAATTATATGCATCCTTCCTAGGGACACTGGCACAACTCAAAGCTGTGGTATCAACATGGGAAGGTGGTGGCATGAAAGTTCCACTGCTGTAACTGATAAGTCATTATGCCAGTGTTCTGAGGGACAGCAGTAATTTGCAGTAGCTCCTGAATTTGACTAAATCTTCACAATGTTTGTTGTTCTTTTCTCTCAAGCAGTACCTTTTGCAGGAAGACACTGTTTGTCTCTACAGGCAGTACTCTCTAAATTTAGTTTGCCTGTTTTAAATTGGCAAGCCTGCTTTTTCTTCACAAATGGCTTTGTTGATGAGGGCCTGTGTGGGGGCCCATCTGCTTACTTTACTATCTAAAGGGTTATTAAGCCTTTATTTGCTATATTTGGTCTGATTTTCTTATTATGGTGCCTAAGATAAGTTGGGGATTTTTTCATTTTCTTTTTGTTACATACTGTATAAAAGTTTTTATCCTCCTGGGCTGACCGGGTGGCTGTTCAACCCTGTCCCCGGGTGCCATCCTCCAGCCTGCTGCCTCTCTCTCTCTATCTGGTGGCCATGTTTTTCCCACATATGCCCCCCCAACCCCGTGACTGTCATCCAAAAGTCTCCTCCTTAACTATTGGGGCAGTAGGGCAGGCCGTGTCACCTCAAGCAGGGCTTCATGAAGCCCGGTCCCATTCCATTTTCCTCCTGCTTTTTTCTCCCACTACCTGGGAGACGCAATGTGAAACAGGAGAGCATACACATGGAGGTGCACAAATGATCTGGAACTGCGCCCCCTCCCCCCCATAGCCTCAGTGCCTCCACCGGGCCTCCACCTGGTGGCCGTCAATAGATGGGAAGGCAAACTACCCCCATTGGGGAGGGAAGAGCTGCCTTTCGGCCGTTCACTCATTCTCCCAGCCCTCTCCCCCTTAGCAGCCCAAGCACATTCCCGAACTCAGGTTGCCAACATGATGTGAGGTAATGCACTTTACAGCACCTCAGCTTTCTGCTCCATCAGGCCACTTAGGACTTTTTTCATTATCTGAAAGCTTTCCTCCCTTTGTGTCGACCTGCAGCTTGTTGTGGTCCTGTGTTAATCAACACTTTGTGTTAATTTTACTATATTAGACTTCTGTGTGTGAGAGTGACTGAATTTTTATTTAGTTTTGTATTTGTATTCTTTAATCTTGTTGAGGATCTCATTTGTGATTGTGAGTGATGTTTTCACACTCTTTTGTGTATCAGTGTACATTGTCAATGGGGAACATATTTACTTCGGATGGATTAATGTGCACCCCTGCCAAGGGATAGTGGTATAGTCTCAGACTGTTCCGGCCACAGAGAACCCTAGGAACATGAACATTCTGAGAGACAGTTGCAATAAGACACAACAGAATGTGGGTAGTAGTGTGATCACCCACGCCCGTGTGCGTAATGAGTTGCCCCTGGAAGCACGTTGATCACTCACAGTACTACCCACACCCTGAAGTGTCTTATTGCACTTATCATATGGCATTTACAATAAAAAATTAATTCACAGAGACAAAGAAATGAGTTTTCAAAGTAAAATAAGTTCAATTAGGGTTGTGTATTGTTACGCTGAAAAAGTAGTCCCAAAACTGGGGGTGGGGGTGGAATAAAACAAAGTTTATCATGCATTGCACATTATGTTGCAGATGTGTGGTCAAGATAAGTGAACTAAATTTCATGAGAGCAGCAAAAGGCAACTGCCAGCAACAAAGAGTGGAGTCAAAAAGTAAGGTTTGTACTCAAAAAGCAGATGGGAGGCTCGACTACACTGTCACTGTCGTGGGCAATGAAGAGACTTTCTCAAGCCTTGAGAAAGTGTAGGTCACGCACGAAAACATTCGGCTGTTTCTCATGGGGAGGGGTACCTGTATCATGCTGCTGGTTTGTTTGTGAAAAGGAAATACATTTTTTTACGTTTATCCTGCTGCATCAAGTCTCTTCATTGCTCAGGACAGTGACAGTGTAGCCAAGTCTCCCGTCTGCTTTGTGAACTAAATTTTATAGCTGATGAAGTTTACAGGTGTGTTGAAAGGCGCAGTTGAAGGGTAGGTTTTTATAGTTGGTTTTCTTGCTGTGGTGATTGAGGTTTCCTGCTGGTGCTTGAAATGGTTGCTTGCTGATTGTCTTGTTCAGGCTTCTTCAAAGTGGTGTTTCTGTTGGTGGATGGAAGTATTGCCACAGATAATATGGTTTTCTAATTTTTTCAGTCACTGTCTGATGGTCCCCAATAGCTGCATAGGCTCACACCAGTGGCCAGTGACTGACATTGTTTCTCTTGTCTCCAAGCCTGTGTCGGATAGTAGATGCACTGCTGTTGATCTGAGTGAGTGGTTGGTGTACCTTATGGCAAGTTCTGCACCTTTGCAGAGATGTGGCATCGTAGACGAAAGATAGTTGAAGCCTGTTGGTTCTTTCAAATACCAGATTAGTGCAGTATCTAGGTATGTTTGGGGGTGCTTTTGGGTGCAGGAACACTACAAGGGAGTCTGGTGGTATTTTGGAAAGGTATTTTTTAATGCTTGCCACAGGACCGAGAGAGCTTTCGGGAACAGCATAGATAAACCCTCTGTTGTGCTGCTTGTTTATTTCATTGAAACCCCCTTGTTACCCGGGGTTACTAGAATCCCAGTAAGACCTAGTGGTAGGCAGGGAAGGCAGCTTGTGAAACTCCAGTTAAATGGGTTTCACACTGTCTCACTCTGTTCTCTGGCTCACTCTGTTCTCAGTCTCAGCTGAGACTGAGGGATGACATCACCAATAGAACTATCGCAGCTGCATGAGCCACATTGGAATCTGCAGCAAGGGAGTTGGACTAGAACGTTGGGAGGTTTGAACAGATTCAGTGTGTGGAGTTGGTGTTGGGAGCTTGCTGTGAAAGCAGCATAGCAGCTCAGTGTAGGCTCTAGGAGCCTCAGCCCTGACAGAGGGCTATTTTTAGGTTAAAAAGGGTGTGTGTCTCCACCAAAAGAGAGACACAGAAGATAATTGAAGTGGTGGAGACCGCTGTTTTCGGGTCTCAGTGCCCCCTCCCTCCGGGGATGGGGGCAGGAAAAAGTTTCCTGCAAATTCCTGGGGCAACCTCCTAGTTCTGCTAGTAATGGAAAAGCTGCCTGTTTGTTCCAGAATTTATTTGGGGAACAAGACTTGTGAGTCTCCTGTGGGGCACCTGCAACTGGAGGGTGAGTGTTTGCTCTTCCTGAAAGGGCCTATGTTTTTCACCCTGGGACTTGTGTGACAATGTGGGGATTGAACTACTGAGATAGTGGGAGGCCTAGAGTAATAGGCTAAGCAACAAAGTAAAAGTAGGTTCAAGTCCAGAGCTTATTGGGATGAAAATGATATGTAGAGGAGATGTGACAGACGTCTACCCAGGAATCTACATTTGCAAGTTTTCAGTAAAGGAATTGTTTAGTTGCCAGAGAAATGGCTGGGTATGGGCTGTGGGAGCTGGAGGTGGGAGACCCCTCATCTTTAGTGACCAAGTCCACCTCTACGGATTTGCTCTGTGGATTTCTACTTTACCTCAGGCACTTGGCCAGTGATGAGGGAAGTACCCAGACGTGGGATTGGAAGAAAAATTCCCTCTAGGAGTCAAAGGCTCTAGTGTGGTTTGGGGAGCCACAAAAGGATAATTGGTTCATTCCCAAAATGGACCGCGGATCAAGTGGCCGGTGGGGAAAACACAAGTAGTGTACAAGTCAGGCTGTGTACCCAAAGCTGCGTGCAAGTCCAGGCTGTGTGCCTGGTGGGTTTAGAGCCTGAGGGCTGGAAATAGTGATAAAGTGTTCTGTTGTCTCTAATCTGCATTACCAGGAATGTAGCCCCGTGGGGGTCCATCTATGCTTTGTTTGTTCAGCTTGTATGTGAATAAAAGTCACACTGAAGAATCCCATTCCTGGTGCTGGATATTACAGTTATTGCTTTCTGTGTTCAGATTTACTTGGGTGCCCCTGTGCAGAGTAGCCAAACCTAGGCCCCCTGTGCCGAATAACCTCATCCTCCCCGAACCCAGTCCCCACCAGGTACTGCTGTCAGCTTCAACAGCATGCCACCTGTCATTTTGCTAAAAAGGCAGGGGTGAGGGGTTACATCATTATGGGAAGAATGGTTCTTGGTGTGTGGATTGAATGGGAGTGTCCACATATTCATTGCCATTTTCATCAGATTTTAGTTCAAAGCTACTTGGTTTTATGTCTTTGATCCTGTCTCTTCCTCGTCTGGCCATTATTAGCTGTATATCCAGCCAGACTTTCCTGACATGACCAAATGTGGATGATACTGCAAAAGGCTCTCATAGTTTGTTGAGATCATCAGAGATCCATGGTGAATGATCCGTGGTGACATCTTTGTTGTCTCATCTGTATTTTTTAATTATTGAGATGAACAAGTTGTTGACAGAATGGAATGCCTCATTACTTATGATGCTGACATTTCTTCCAAGTTCTGCAGAGCTGATGTGTCTATTAATCCCTGCACTTAGATTTGTGAATGTGTGATAGCTTGCTGTTGTCCAGAGGAGTTGTGCACTTCTGCATAAAATTTACGAAGGATCTTGTTGATCTCACTGAAGTGTGCAGTTCTAAGATCCACTATTACTTTGTTATATTCTGCCCAGTTCAAAGAACACCCTTCTTGCCGAGGCTGTAGATTTCTTAGTATTTTTCTCATTCATTCCTCTTTCTGTTATGTTGGAGTCAGCATCCATTAGTGTCACGTGGTGGTCAGAGATTGCTATGATTGAGATATGTGCTTCATCATCACCTGTACATGAAGCTCCATTGCCTTCCATCTGGCAACTCTCAGCATTTCTGCTGGTTGGCACAGGTTTCCTCCGTGACAGTTCTCTGACTGGTGCACTGTGTGTGTGATCTCTTCCTCTTCAACAGCATTGGTGAGCTTACTGACAAGCAGCATGACAGGAGGTGGCGTTTTTAAACTGTCACTGCTGTTACTTGTAGTGGTAGGCACTTTTGCCCCAGTTTGTATCATGAAGATGTTACTTGTCTCAGTATTTATAGAATTAAGTTGCTTGTCTCCATGATTGTAAACTTTTGTGTCCTCTATTTCCAGTGACTAGGTAGTCTCATTTAACACAGGCAGGCTGGTCATATTTGTAACAGTAGTCATATTCCCAGTACTTTCACTAATGCTGTCAGTTTCAGTCAGCTCAGTGTCCATTTCACAGAGTTTTAACAGTTTATCATCTGTGAGTTTATTTACTGAGATGCTGTTGCACAGAAAGACTTTGTCTATGATGCCGGCTTTTTGCATTCAGTCAGCAGCTGTAAAACTGTACTATTCTGTGTTTGTGCCACATTTCCCACATATTCACAACTATTTTTGTCATCACATTTCGATTCACTGTAGTGTCAGCCATGTTCAGTGGCCTTTTTATCATTCTGTTCAACGGACTCCTGGTTCACTGTGGCGTCAGCAGTGAAACTGAGATTTTATGAAGCAGACAGTTTTTCAGTTTCAGTCAGCGTGATCAACAAACCGGCAGTGTCAGCTTCACAGTGGGGATCTTTTTTGTTCTGCACATCTTGACCATAAATATTTAACATTTTCTCACTGTGGGCAAATTTATTGATTCAGTGGTGGTGCGATTGACAGTGACAATGCTTTCGCTATATCAGCACTTAGTGATACACACAGAAGCTGTGGTCGGTGACCCTGCAGAATTTTCAAATGGGGGACATCGTTTTTCCCTCAGGTATGTGGTGTGAAGGATTGCTGTCAGGAAACAATGCATGAAGGATCTCTTCATGCTTCAGATCGAAACTGACTTTCACTGCATTGAATATAGTGAGCAGTTTGGGGCTTGATCAGTTTATCAGACATTAGTAATAGTGGCTTTGCTGTTTATTGGTGTTACTTAATACTGTTGTACTTACCCTTGCTGTACCCTTTTCCCCCGGGTCACACCAGGAAATTAGCCTCGTCTCAGTCTGCCTGTCCCAGTAACCAAATTAAAAAAAAAAATCAGTTTGAACTTGACTAGAATGTGGGGCACTGTGATTTCTAGATATGTGATTGGGCACTCATTTATGCCAATTGGTAGTAGTTCCATCTACCAAGGGCCAGAAGCCAATCAAAAAAGAGCTTTCTTTGCCACCATATGATAATCAGTCTTTCTGTATCATTTCAGAGTATTGGCAGCACATTGAAGAGCTCTCTAGAAATCCAAGAGACATTGTCATTTTGTTATTTTTGCTTGTATAGCATGACTCTTGGGCAGGTTGGGGCTACCTGGTGACAAGTGGTGCACATACATTTAGAAATCCTTTCCTGTTAAGCTTTAGCTTTCAAATTGGCTAACCTGCTATCTGAACTCTCATTGCAGCTTGTAAAAGCCTGAATGAGGAGCAATTGTCATGGTTGGGGTGTATAAATATTTTAGGTCTGCTTATGTAATCTAGCCTGGTGCCTCAGGTAAGCAAGGTTTTTTCCTTGTCAGATTTGATAGCCCCCTCAATCGACAGTGGCTCTTGGTGTTTACACTGGTTTCAGTGGTGTTTATGTCATAGTCCATCCATCAGTTCTCACTCTAACAGAAACATGACTGGATCAGTCAATCAATCAATCAATCACTTTATTTAACCAGTGTCGGATATTGAGATAAATTTACCAAATAACACCATCTTCAAATCTGATAGAAATAGACATGAAGGCGGGGCTGCTCTTTTTCTCCGTTTATCCATCCCATGTTCCTTAGTGAAGGCTGAATCTCTCGGGGGTTCAATAAATTTAGCTTTTGTCAATGTAAAGTGACAGGAAAAAATCGTAGTGGGCTGTCTGTATTGTCCACTTAAATTGAAAGCTGCCAAATTCCCAAACATAACCACTTTGATCAATTCTTTGGGAGATTTTAGCAGCTACATTTTGTTAGGTGATTTGAATGCACATTGGCAAGCCAGTAGATGTTTAAAATTGAAGCAAGCCCTTTCTCTGTCAGGACTGCTTCAACTTATTAAAGACCCCGCTCATTATGATCCTGTTTGCTTAGGTCTCAGCTGTCCTTTTACTTAATTTTTGTTTCTCTAATCTCTCAATGTCTCAGTCAGGTTGTCTAGGAAACATAATTGGTGATCATGCAGTTATTTTGTAGAACTCTGAATGATTCTGTGTTCTTGATTCAGCAATCCAGAACTCTGTAGCTCTTTGTTCACCACTTCTGAAGACATTCTTTCCATCAAAGTGTGCTTTTTAATTACATACGAACATACGAATTTGCCAGCAGAAATAGGCCACCTGATCTATCAGGTCTGCTTGAGTGTGCAGCTAGCACCCTGACCTACGGAAATAGAGGTTGAGGAGGTGGAGATCATGTGGGGGTGACTCGAGAGCAATAAAGATTGCCACAGATCAATGTGCCAGATGGGTCAGCAAAGCGAAAAGAAAAAGAAATCCTTTGTGGTTTTCCAAGGAAGTGGCTACCATAGTCAAAGAAAAAAAGAAGGCATACAGCATATACCAGGAAACCAAAACTGAGAAAGACTGGGAGTCGTACAAGGAAAAAATGAGAGAGCCTAACAAATTAGAAAGGCAAAAGCCCAGATAGAGGAAAAGATAGCAGGAGGGGCAAAGAGAGGAGACCAATTATATTTTAGATACATTAGGGAACATAGGAAGGCAAAAGGGGGGATAATAAAGATTGCTACTGAAGAAGAATTGCACCAAACATGACCCAGAGAAAGCCGAAATCCTCAACAAATACTTCTGCTCGGTGTTTACCAAAGAGGACCCAGGGGATGGCCCAGCCCTGAAAAAACAACACCCCAGGACCAGGGGTAGACACAAGTCCCTTTACAGAAGCCAAATTACGGGAGGCGCTAAATAAACTAAAAGCAGACAAAGCCATGGGACCAGATGAGATGCACCCCAGAATCCTTAAGGAACTGGGGGCAGAATTAGCAGCCCCTCTAGCACTTCTATTCACAAAATCCTTGAAGAGCGGTGTGGTACCCGAAGACTGGAAAAAGGCAATAGTGGTTCCACTTCGCAAATCAGGCAGTTGTGAAGAGGCTAGTAATTACAGACCGATGAGCCTCACGTCTGTAGTAGGGAAGCTAATGGAGACACTGCTCAAACAGAGGATCATAGGATTCCTCCAAACTAGCAGCCAACAAGACCCTAAACAGCATGGTTTCACAGCAGGTAGGTCATGCCAGATAAATCTGCTTAAGTTTTTTGACTACGCTACAAAAATAGTGGATGACAGTGGGGCAGTAGATGTGGACTTCCTAGACTTTAGAAAGGTCTTCGACTCTGTTCCACACAGAAGGCTAGTAAAGAAGCTTGAAAACACAGGGGTTGGTCCAGAAGTAGTCAGATGGGTACAAAACTGGTTACAAGGCAGAACCCAGAGGGTACAGGTTAATGGAACGCAGTCGATGGAAGGCAGGGTGGCCAGCGAGGTGCCCCAGGGCTCAGTGCTGGGACCTCTGCTCTTCACTGTTTTTACAGCAGACATCACTGATTGACTGGAAGGGAAGGTATGTCTTTTCGCAGATGACACCAAGATATATAACAGGGTGGACACCTCAGAAGAAGTGAGCAAGATGGAAGCTGACCTCAAGAAAGTAGAAGAACGGTCTCGAGTGTGGCAGCTGAGATTTAATGCAAAAAAGTGTAAGGTCATGCACATAGGACAGAAAAATCCAAGAAAGGAGTATTACCTAGGAGGCGAAAGGCTGGCGGCCTCATACCAGGAACGAGATCTGGGAATCATAATCTTGGATGACTTGAAGGTTAGTAAGCAGTGTGAAAAGGCAACATTGAAGGCTAACAGAATGCTGGGCTGCATTGGGATGGGAATCACGAGCAGGAGGAGAGAGGTGGTACTACCACTGTATAGATCACTGGTCAGGCCTCACCTGGAATACGGAGTCCAATTCTGGAGGCCTCACCTCAGGAAGGACATTGACCTGGTGAAAACAGTACTGAGAAAGGCGACAAAAATGATTCAGGATCTGCAGTACATGTCCTACAAGAAAAGACTTGGGGAACTGAATATGTACTCCCTTGAGCAGAGAGGAGAGAGAGGGGACATGACTGAAACATTCAAATACATAAAAGGCATTAACAAGGTACAGGCACAGGAACTTTTTCACTTCAAGAAGGGCTCCAGGACCAGGAAACATAACCTCAGGCTGCAAGAAGAGAGGTTCTTTACCAACACCAGGAGGTTTTTCTTCATAGAAAGAGCAGTGGACGCCTGGAACAGCCTGCCTCAAGAAGTTGTGGGGGTCAACACTGTGGGGGATTCAAGAATGCATGGGATACACACAAGGGAGCCCTGACTACAAAGGGCAACTACAGCGTCAAAATAGGTTTAAAACAATTGGGCAGTCTAGATGGACCAAGTGGTCTCCTTCTGTCATCAACTTCTATGTTTCTACCTTGCAGCTGGCCCACCATCTCCCCTTCTTAGTTACCCCGTTTCTCACCTTGTCCCATCCCCTTTTGAAACTACCCACTGCCTTACAGGCTACCACCTCCTCTGGTAGAGCATTCCAATCTACCATGACCCTCTCCATGAAAAAGTGTCTCCTCATTTCCATCCTAAATCTTTCCCTCTCCAATCTAAGACCATGCCATCTCGTGTACCTCCCCCTCCTCAGCCTGAGTATCCCTTCAGTGTCTGCCTTGTTTATCTCCTTTATGTACTTAAAGGTTTCAGTCATATCCCCCCCCCCGTCCCTTCTCTCCTCCAAGGAGTACATGTTCAGCTCTCTCAGCCTCTCCTCATATGGTTTGTCCTCCAATCCCTGGATTATCCTTCCTTGTTGCCCTGCATTGTACCCCTTCCAGTAATTTCACATCCTTCATCCGATATGGGTTCCAGAATTGCACACAGTACTCCAGGTGCAGCCTGGCCAGCGCCCTGTAGAGAAGCAGGATGACCTCCCTGCTCCTAGAGGAGATCCCTCTCGCAATACGACCCAGCATCCTTTTGTCTTTTACTGCCACCCTTCTACACTGTTCTGTATTGTTCATCTTCCCCACTGCAACCACCCCTAGCTCCTTCTCCTCCTCCTCGGTGAAACCTAGCTGCACCACTCCAAGCTGGTAATCCCTCCTTGAGTTCTTTGCTCAGAAATGCAGGACTTTGCACTTTTTCGCATTGAACCCCAACTGCCACACTTCCAGCCACTACACCAGTTTGGTCAGGTCATCCTGCAGCCCCTGTCAACCTGCTATATCATCCACCACCACCCCCAATTTGGTATCGTCAGCGAATAGACTGATCGTATTCCTAATGCCATACGCAATGTCTGCTATGAATATTCCAAACAGCATTGGCCCTAGTACTGATCCCTGCGGCGCCCCACTCGTCACAGCCCTTGGAGATGAGAGTCCCCCCCTCACTACCCTCTGCTGTCTCCCCTGCAGCCAGTTCTCAATCCATTTAACCATCTTAGTCTCAACCCCCACGTTTCTCAACTTCCCGCCCAACCTCCAATGTGGCACCGAATCAAAGGCCTTACTGAAGTTCAAGTATATGGCATCCACTGCATGACCCTTGTGCTGCTTCCTCGTGACCCAGTCATAATACTCAACTAGGTTCGTCTGGCATGATTTTCCGGAGACAAACCCATGCTGGTGACTGTTCTGGAGCCCATTGTCTTCCATAAAAGTCACCAGCCTTTCCTTAAGTATTGTCTCGATCAGCTTCCCCATGATGGAAGTTAAAGGGGCACTGTCAGCTTTACCCCTCAGTTTTTTTCTACATCCTATCAGTGTGCATCTTGTCACCCTCCTATGAAATAATTACCGTAGAATGCCCCTCTATGTCTGAAAATTCAGACTTTTTACCTGTTTTTTTTTTATCTGATATTTATTGTCCGGGACGAGCTTAAATCGCGCACCTACCGGAAGCATAGAGAGCTCAGGAACACGCATCTGCCACGAGCGCTGTTCCAAACTGCATATTTTTCACTGGCATGGTTTAAAAACATGCTCTGCTAGTCTGTCACATTAATCCAAAGTGTTCTTGGGGTTACAGAAAAGAAACTGAGCACTGGAAGTTCTGCAAAAACTGTTTGAAACTCTGGGCCAAAATCCCGTGAATAGAGAGTCATGTCATTAGAGGGGTTATTATCATTTACATTTTTTATTATTATTATGGTTGTACTGTGTGGCAAGTAGTGTGGACTGATAAGTAACAGGCAGTGTAACTCTCATGCCACCAGCATTCTCTGCTGGTATCACAGCTTTGAGCTGTGCCTTTATCCCTAACAGGGGTGTGTATAATCCATTTGTTAGTTTCCAAGTGACAGCGTTGGTGCTAACAGAAAAATGAAATTACGATACATCTGATAGCATTTCTGCCACTTGGCTCTAACAGAGATTTAACATGTGATCTTCTGATTTTCAAGTCAGTCTCCTGGTTCTTAAGACAGTGGTTTAACCACACTGCCTCCTTTTCACATATCGTACACCTAAGCCCAATATCTAACGGAGCTGTTGTATTGCCTGTCAGTGCCGCGGAAGTGAGCCTATGCTCTTTAAAGGGAATCCGTATGTTTCCTTATGAAGTTATTGTAAAGGTTTCTATGAGGATCAAGTATGTAGATTGCTGGGTTATATTTAGAAAATGTTTTCAGTAAGACAGAAAAATGTTTTTAAATAGAGATTCGGAGGCATCTATGTTGTGGACAGAAAGGGTGTTGTGATGATGTCACTGCCTCACCAATGTTAACAGTGTGCAATGCAGCAGGTGAGAACATTCATTTTATTTAGCTTTTGTTGACCAGATAAGCACACTAGACAAAGAATGCCTATTTTCAGGTGTGACCCGGAAGATTACAAGGTAAGTTTACAAACAGTATAATAACAAGGAGGTGATATACTGGCAGCGAAAACAGTGTGAACAGTAAACATGTGCATGAGGGTAAAGACAAACAAACAGTACTAGGTAATAATTTTGACTGTGCTGTCAGGGATTCTATTATATTCTGAGGAACACCCAGGATTGTAAGTTTGGCAGAGTGCAAGAAAAGAATCCAGTGCTTCTCTTCATGATAGAACAGGATCCCTGTCTGTAGGAGCAGTTTGTTTTAAACTGCTTAACTGAATACTGTAAGAGCTGGTGAGGCAGTGACATCGTTACAGCACCCTTCCGGTCCACAAAATGGATGCCTTCACATCACAATTTTAAATTTTTTTTTCTGTCTTTCTGAAAGCATTTTCTAAATATAACCTAGCAATTTACATATTGGATCCTCATAGTAACCTTTACAATAATTTCATTAGGAAACATACGGATTCCCTTTAAGAGACATTCAGTCTTCTTTGCATCATATTATTTGCAGTTGAAAACCCACATTTTATGATTGCTAATTGTCTCTAAAAATTCATTGATGTTCCTGGTTGTTTTATCTACTTCCATTTTTAGTAAAACTGAAATGTATTCTAATGGTATATAATTATACTCAACCTTCTTTTGTTTCAAATCCTTGATCTACTCTTATTGCATACCTCCTGAACATTAGGAACACCCCCAAACAGTACAGTCACTCACAGTGCAGTAATCTTCTCTCTGCCCTCTGCATCATGAGTCGCTATACTGTGTTGGTGGATTTACCAAGTCCAGAAAAATGCAGTGGGAGTCGATCAAAGATTGTAAACAAACATGCTTTTCTGTGATAACACCAGTATTGTGTGCAGTCTTTTTTTCACTTTTAAACAGAAAAAGGAATCTGAATCTAACTGCCCAGCTACTTCAGCAAATTTCTACAGAATGTGAGCAGTCATAAAATGTGTTTTTTAAACTGAAGACACTTTGAGGCTTAAGGGAGTTGGCAGTGTACCTATAAACCAGTGTAATGCATGCCAGGCAGTCTCCCTCAGATTGGACTGGCAGGACTGCAGGACCAACACCTGCCACTTTTTCCTACAGTAGAAAATATTGTACTGCATTTTATGACGATTGTTATAAAAAAGTGCTACTTGGACCTAATGGTGCCTTGTTCCTATTCTTTGTATTTTTCTGTGCTTATGTACTAATGGTCTGAGTCCTGTACTCCTCTGCAGGAGACACTGTAATTCAGAATGCAGCCAACAGTGGAGTGGGCCAAGCTGTGATTCAGCTAGGTACAGCGCTGGGGATCAGGACTATTAATGTAATCAGAGACCGGTAGGTGGTGACTGATGATTATACACTAAAAGGTTTTCATAAACTTTAACTTGAATTCTTGATGTGAAACAGCCTCACAGTGTTCTCCCCTGATAGTTCTCTAAATTTGAAACTTTGAACTCAGATGCAAGCACAGTGACCTTGTCGATTATTTTAAGAAAACCTCACTCTGTACTCCTCTTCCTCTGCTCCCTCAGTGAATTTTCTGAAGACTCCTACACATGCATTTTTAAAATTATAGACTTCTGAGTTGCAGCTGTATCCAGTTTTGAGCTTGCTCTGGTGGTACCCACCCTTTTGGAATCAATATGCAGGACTGTGGGTTAGACGATTTTTCTCATCATGTGACTTGTTTTTAAAACTTTTTTGCCCTGGCCTCCTGGTTCACTTTCCATGTGGGAGGATCCCAAATTGATTCCCAAGTTCAGGTCTCATTAGGGCCTTAGGGGCTGGCTGCGAGGGTCTTGAGCACTGCTGCTTCACTGCCCTCTGGTGGTCCAGGAGGAAGCAGAGTCAAGCAGCATTGTTACACCAAAGACATCATCTCTGTAACAAGTCCTTGGGTGCAGAATGCCCCTTCTGTCATGTTTGGGCTCTGCTTGTATTTAGCCTTGTGAGGCACCAGGCAGATGTTCCTGTCAAGGGTTGGGTCCATGGCACGCCCTGCTGTAGGGTGGGAGCCACAGTTGATCATCTCTGTCAGATATTAGGGTGGGGATTAGTGAGTGACCTCGATTCATCTGTCAGGGCAGTTGGAAGGAGGAGGACAGGTGGCTTTAGTACAGCAGGTGGTTGGGTGTAGGTAAAGGGGGTATTGTAAGTTGAAAAAAAAAACATAGAAAAAAAGTTGTTACACCCTTTGATTCAACTATTTATGATCTCAAAAGATAATCTTTTGCTATCATTAAAACATCACAGTTTTTGATATGTTTACTCCTCTTTATACCTTTCCCTTTATTGGGGAGAGTAATCCCCCCTCCCATATACCGAATTAAATCAAACTGGATTTTTTTTCTCCCCTAAGTCCCCTGGTACCTCACTCCTTAAGTTTCTCTTGCTGCTTGCTGTCCTCATCCTGTGCAACCGAGATCCACATCCAGGTTCTCAAGGTCCTTCACTGCTGTAGGTCCAGCTTGCCCCATCCTATGTCTGCCTGTTTGTTATTTGTTAAAAAAAAAAAAAAAAAAAACTACAGTCATCTGTGAAGCATTGGACAAGAATATAAATTCATAGGTGCAGTGGACTGTAAATCATTTACATCCTGGTGCAATTCATATACCTTTTTGACACATGTATGCTGTATGTGTAGTACATTTAGTGTGTGTGCATTTTATGTTCATGTGCCCTTACTTTGACTTGTCTTGTGTGTTGCAGTGCTGGAAGGGGAAGCAAAATGAATGAATAGGGCCTTGGGGGCTGGCTGCAAGGGTCTTGGGCATTGCTGCTCCACTGTCCTGTGGTGGTCCAGAAGGACGCAGAACCAAGTAGTGGTGTTACACCACAGACACCATCTCTGTAACAAGTCCTCAGGTGCAGAATGCTCCTTCTGTCATGTTTGGGCTCTGCTTGTATTTAGCCTTGTGAGACACCAGGCAGCTTCAAGCTTGGCAGAAGACACCAGGAGAAAGTACTGCTGTGTGACTGGACTTCTTTACTGGGACTAAAGAAGTTGAACTCTTGTACTTGGACCTTTAATTTAGGGTAAAAAAAAAAAACTAACAAAACAAAAAAAGTGTGTGTTTGTCTGAGTTAACTGAACTGAATGGTTATCTGAACAGTTATCTAGGTGTAAATCTCAGGTGATTGAAAGGACTTGATAGCTGTGCAGTTTAAATTTCTTGTAGAAAGCTCTAGTAAGTAGGGGGAGTGGCTTAGCTAGAAGGAAGCTACATTTAAAGACTGCCTTAGAAAGATTCTGCTAGTAGCTTGGCAGAAGACACATGGAGGAAGGACTGCTGTGTGACTGGACTTCTGTACTGGGACTATATTGCCCTTCACCCTCTCACCCAAAGCTAGTTCTACTTTTATATGCACAGGATTTGACTGACAACAGGAACTTCCTGTTTGGGAGCAGGAAGTGAGTGATCACAGAGCCACCAAAGACCCACCATCCTAGAAGGGCAAGAGTAGCTCTCTAGTCCCCTCTAGCTGCTGGAGGTCTGCCTCTGAGCAAGTAAGGGGTCTACTGAGAAATATAGGATATTCTTGTCTCAGAACAGGACAATCAGGAGCTTAAAGAGCACACAGGCAGAAAGTAAGTAGAGAGAGAAGAGAAAGAAAAAAAAAACAGAGGAAAGAGTAAGGATTCCAAACAGTTAAGGGGCCAGAAATAAGGCACGATGGGAATGGTGCAGTGCAGTGGCTGTGGAGCAGCAGTCTTCCGGGAGACGTTCTGGAGGATGCGGTGTTGTCTCATCTGCAGGCACCTCTCTGGGCTGAGGGAGGAGGTTGCTCATCTCCAGGCTGAGTTGGCCAGGATTTGTGGGACCTCCTCTTCCATCCAAGGACCACCAGTACCACTGCCGTTGCCTCAGAGGTTGCCAAGAAAGAGGCGGTTGGACCACAGTGGGCTCAGGGAGGGTGAGGTGGTGGAACAGGCGCATCCTCAGTTGTACCTCTCCACAATTCCTATGCCATTCTGGCAAAGTGTGGTTCCTCTATGGAGGCACCCGCAGTGGAGACCAAGGAGGATGCTGGGAACCTCCACAAAGGAGACCCACAGAAGGGTGGCAGGGGACCCCACAGTGGAAAGAAACAACTCCTGGTGGGGCATTCCATTGTTAGGAAGGTAGAACTGGGGGAGGAGGGGGAGAGGGAGGTAAGGTGCCTGTCTGGCACCATGGCTTGAAGGGACAGGGAGTGAATCCTCAGGATTGCCGGAGCAGCTGCACAGGGGAGGGAGCTTGATGTAATTGTCCACCTAGGGACAAATGACCTGGCTAAGAAAGGGATTAGAGAAGTCCAGGAAGAGTTTTTGGAATTGGGGAGGGGCCTTAGACAAGTAGCACGCATGGTAACCTTCTCAGAGGTACTGCCCATCTATGGTGTAGAAGAGGCTAGGATGTTCCACACCACAGAGCTCAGGGATTTGACTTCATTGGGGACTGGGGGTCCACCTGGAGTGATGCAAGCTTATACTGGCATGATGGGCTGCATCTCTCCAGGAGGGGAACCAGGATCTTAGGTGACAGGTTTAAATGCTTCATTGGCAAGAATTTAAACTAGCCAAGGGGGGGGGCACTAGAAAGTAGCAGAGAAATCCTAGCCCTCCCCAAAAAAAATTATGGTAGTAAGTGCGGTAAACACCAACATAGAGGTGTCGATAGGGAGAAGGGCAGGGGTAAATGGGGAAAGTGACAAAGGCAGAAAGGACAGGGATGGGGCAAAAAGGAGTAAGGCCATCAGGAAATGGAGGGTAATGAGTACCAATGCCCGTAGTCTGGGCAACAAGCTCCCTGAGCTGGTGGCCTTGATGGAAGAGGGATGCTTGGATATCGTAGCAGTCACAGAAACATGGTACACAGAGAACCATGACTGGGATGTTAACATACCAGGGTACATAACATACAGGAGAGACAGGCAGAGGAGAGAGGGGAGGAGTGGCTCTCTATGTAAAGGAAGGGATAAAAGCAACTGAACAAAAGAGTAAATAGGGAGGAGAGGAGGCTCTGTGGGTCACCTTGGAGACTGGAAAGGGCACCACAATCCGCACAGGGGTTGTGTACAGACCCCCATGTCAGGGGGAGGGAATGGACAAGGATATGATAGAAGGCATTCTTAGGATGGCAGAGAAAGGGGAGATACGGTTGATGGGAGACCTGAATATGCCAGATGTTAACTGGAGCACATTTGCTGCAGCCACATCCAAGAGCAGGGCCATTCTCGATGCCCTACAGGTGGCAGGCCTCAGACAGCTAGTTTCTGAACCCACTCGTGAGGGAGCAGTCTTAGACCTCGTATTCTCAAATGGGGGCAGTGAGAGGATCTCAGATCTAGAAGTAGGTTGCCATCTGGGAACAATTGACCATCAAACAGTGTGGTTCACGTTAAACTCAGCTACAGAGTCAAGCCATACAAAAGTGAGGGTACTGGACTTCAGGAGGACTGACTTTGGCAAGATGGGAGAGTGCCTCAGAAAAGCACTAGCAAACAGGCTAGAAGGAGGGGTGGAGCAACAATGGGGAATCATCAAAACTGCCATCACAGAGGCAACAAGCCTGTGAAGCAAATAAACAAATCAAAACGAAAGAAAAAGCCACTATGGTTCTCAAAAGAGGTGGCTGGGAAAGTCAGGGAGAAAAAAATAGCATTCCGGAAGTATAAGGAAACACAGAAGGAGCAGGACAGAGAGCTGTACCAGTTAAGGCAGAAGGAAGCAGGGAGGGAAGTCAGAATAGCAAAGGCCCAAACTGAGGAAAAGATAGCCAACTCAGTTAAGAAGGGGATAAAACCTTTTATAGGTATATCAGCTGGCGAGAATGACAAAGAGAGGATAGTGAGGCTGAATAGAATGAACGGTGGGTGAGCAGAGGGGACAGTGAAAAGCAGGGATACTGAACGAATATTTCTGCTCAGTATTCACAAAGAGGAGCGGAAGTGCCTAATCAAATTAACAGAAGCACTCTTGATAGGGGGGTTGATTCTAGTCCTTTCACAGAAGAAAGGGTTCTGCAAGAACTCCTAAAACTGAAGGTGGACAAAGCAATGGGGCCTGATGGAATTCACCCCAGAATTCTAAAAGAATTAAGGGGAGAACTAATGAAACCACTGGCTACTCTTTTTAATAAATCATGGGAGGATGGTGTGGTACCTGAGGACTGGAGGAAGGTGGATGTGATTTCTCTTCACAAAAGTGGAAGCAAGACAGAGTCAGGAAACTACAGACCTGTCAGTTTGACCTCTGTGGTAGGGAAAGTGATGGAGTCACTTCTGAAGGAAAGAATTGTTGAGTACCTAGAGGCCAGTGGGGCACAGGACCTAAGGCAGCATGGGCTCACAGCGGGAAGTTCATGTCAGACGAATCTAATAGATTTCTTTGACTGGGTGACCAAAGTAGTAGACCAGGGAGGGGCTGTGGACATGGCCTACCTAGACTTTAGCAAGGCATTTGACACAGTCCCACACAAAAGATTAATAGTCAAATTAACCAGCCTGGGAGTGGGACCCAGGGTGGTAGCCTGCGTAAAACATTGGCTGGACAACAGGACACAGAAGGTAATTGTAAATGGAGTCCACTCTGAAGAAAGAGGGGTTATTAGTGGGGTACCGCAGGGTTCAGTGCTGGGTCCAGTCCTTTTTAATGTCTTTATAAGTGACATTGCAGAGGGACTGAAAGGAAAAGTATGCCTCTTTGCAGATTGACACAAAGATCTGCAACAGGGTTGATACACAAGGAGGCGTGGAAAGGATGAGAAGGGACTTGGCAAGGTTGGAGGAATGGTCAGATGTATGGCAGCTAGGATTCACTGCAAAGAAGTGCAAAATAATGCACATGGGAAACAAGAACCCAGGGGAAGAATACACAATGGGGCGGGAAGGTAGTAACAACAACAAAAAAGGAAAGGAACCTGGGGGTAGTCATATCAGATGACCTTAAGGTTAGCAAGCAATGTGAGAAGGCAGTAGGGAGGGCTGACGGTATATGGGATGCATAGGGAGAGACATCACCAGCAGAAAACAGGAAGTTGTTATCCCGCTGTACAGACAGTTGGTGAGACCCCATCTGGAGTACTGTATCCAGTTCTGGAGACCCCATCTCCGCAAGGACATAGACAGGATAGAGGCAGTCCAGAGGAGGGCAACTAAAATGGTGCAGGGTCTGCAAGAGAAGCCGTACGAGGAGAGACTTAAGGAGCTTAATATGTATACCCTTGAGGAAAGAAGAAAGAGGGGGGATATGACAGAAACTTTTAAGTACCTCAGTGGAATCAACAAAGTCCAAGAGGGTAGCATCTTTCAGAAAAGAGACGGTCAAGAACAAGGGACACAATTTAAAGATAGAGGGGGCAGTTCAGGGCAATGTGAGAAGTATTTTTTCACAGAGAGGGTAGTGGATGCATGGAACAGCCTTCCTGAGGAGGTTGTGGGGTCTAAAACTGTGGGAGAATTCAAGACTGCATGGGACAGACATAAGGCAATTCTTGTGGGGGGGTAGGAAGAAATAGGCTGTTGGTTAACTAGGATCTGTGGCCTATCCTTTAGGTAGGGAAATGGGCAGACTAGATGGGCCAAGTGGTCCTTATCTGCTGTCAAAGTCTGTTTCTAGGTTTCTGTAACTCAGTCTTGTTGGCTGTAGCATTTCCTTGGTTGCAGGGGATTGGGAATTGCAACTTAAGGATAGCCACAAAAGCTGCTGTTAAGCACACGTTACGTGCTCTGTTTTTTTCAGTCATATAATACTCCATTAAAAATAAAAAAGGGTCTCCGTTTGAGAGCTGGCTGCCTGTAAATGGGAACTATTGAAACTCCAGTCCCTTCTGTCCTGGCTTCTCTTTGACCATGTTGGTCAGCCCAACCTTTCCCAGTTCAACGCAAAATCACACTGTTCAACGAACAGTATATTGAACTGAAGCTGAATTCATCACAGAGGTAGTAGGAGTCTGGAGAACCTCTGAGCTGTAGGTTGCATTGTCATTACCACCATCTGCAGCTCATATTGCTGTGTCTAATTTCTGTCTAGACCAGACCTCCAGAAGCTAAAAGACATGCTGATGTCCATTGGGGCAGACTATGTGATCACGGAAGAAATTTTGCGAAAGCCAGAGATGAAAGACTTGTTTAAGGTATCCATTATGCCTTCAGTTTCCTTGTGTTTTTTCACCCTTTGTAATTTATTTACCCAGGATAGTCCTCTACTGAGGTGTGCAACATATCATCTTCAGTGAGGACTTTCTTCTGCCCAGCTTTTTTTTTTTTTTTTTAAAAGCACCTCTAGGGACCGTGCTGGTGGTGCTCTGGTAATAGACTAAATGCAAAGCAAATACAACCAGGCAACTCACTCCAACCGTAAAGCAGTTGTCACCACACAATGAAATCAGTATGAAAGATGACTGTTTATTTTACACCACTAGTGCAGAAAACATTAAAAGCTGAGGTCCAGGTAGCACGTGAAAAAAGACTTGATGATTAGACGAGGCGCATGTTAGAGGCCACTAATGGTGGAGGTATCGGAGGGGGAGGATACAAGGGCCTGTAGAGTATCTAGATGGATATTTGAGGACCTAAAGAAGTAAAGCACCAGCAACCACACTGAGAGAAGACAAAAAAAGCTGTAGAGATGCTATACATTGTGTGTTTCTGTGTGTGTGTGTGTGTGTGTGTGTGTGTGTGTTGTGGGGGTTGGATTTAGTAGTTTTTTTAAGTAATCATTTTGTAAAGCTGTACTACTTTGTTTACAGAAAATCCCTAGGCCCCGCTTAGCCTTTAACTGTGTTGGAGGAAAGAGTGCTACGGAGCTACTTCGTCTTTTACAGTAAGTAATGTTCATGGTGCACTCTAAATCCTCTTCACACGGTGGGATGTGAGGGATGTCTCACATTTAAAGGGACTTTTAGATAAGAATGCAAACTTCAAGCAGCAGTGAAATGATAGCATGGCCATCGAGACCACTGTCACGGTTGTAAGAATGTACTCACAGCATGCATTCTTAGTGCAGGAGAACCGCAAACCGAAGGTGAGTAGTTCTTACAGCCTAAAAACGTAAGTGTGATCACTCTTACCACCACAGGAATGGTCTCCCTGGATGTATTAATATGTAATTGATCAAGCTCAATCAGTAGCCATGCTCATTGCATTATGCTTCTGCTCTATATGGAGGCAGTGTAGCATAGTGGTTAAGGGCACTGAGCTGCAAACCTGGGTTTGAATCCCAGCAATCCCCACTTGCATATTGTGTGACCCTGAACAAGTCACTTAACCTCATTGTGCTCCCAGGTCACACCTGGAAACAAGCTGTGGCTTAGTGTGCCTTTCCCGTTTAAACAAATCCCCCCCCCCCCAATATATTGTACTGTTGATAAAAATGTTATTGTATCTAATCCAATTGGTTTTTAATTTTCTGTGCCTATTGCTGTGCATTATTTGTATTATCCTTTGCCGTACTTCTTGCATTATACTTATGATTGTACCACTGTTGCATTCAGTTTGCTCTTGTCTTCACCTTAGGTACTGTATTCACCTGTTTGCATTCTCTTCATTGTAACCTCCCAGGCTGTACCTGAAAGTGGGAATTTATTTGTCTAGTGTGCTTATCTGGTCAATAAAAAAATAAATCTTAAAACATTTTTAAAAACTCCCTCAAATGTGCTTGTCTCAGGTCACCTGTGCTTTTACAGAATAAGTATGTCTCACGCACAGAGGAAGGGAGTGCTCTGATTGGTCAAGAGCACTTCTTCGATCTATGAACTTGTAAAGGAGTCCAGTTGTTTTTTGAAACAAGTGTACCCCTTTCAGTTTCTGATCTTTGATTTCTTAGGTATTACTGCCTCTCTATAGATCACTGATGAGGCCACACCTGAAGTACTGTGCCCAGTTCTCGAGTCTTCTCCAAAGTAAAGGCAAGGACGGGCTGGTGATGCTGCATTGTAGGGTAACCAAAATGATTTGAGGTCAGCAAGACAAGAATCAGCTGTGGGCATTGAAAATGTACTTGCTGAAGGCCGGATGAGAAGGGGTGATATGATAGAGACCTTCAGGTTCCTGGAAGAAAAGAACAAGATGAACTGTGAGGAATGATTCAACAGGAGTAGCAAATCTAGCACACGAGGACACAAGTGCAGGCTGGTGGGTGGAGGTTCAGGAGGGAAGTGAGAACGTTTTATTGTAAAGAGAGAGTGCTTGAGCCGTGGAGCAGTCTGCCAGTGAAGTTGGTGGGTTCAAAACTACTAATGGTTTCAAGCAGTGTTTGGGACAGAGTTAAGGACTTAGTTGTGGCACGTGGACAGCTGGTTTTGATTTCAATATGATATTTTTTCTGCAATATAAAATACGTAAGGGAGTGTCTGTCAGGAGAAACTACAGTCTTGCTGAAACTGACACATCAAAACCCCCCCTGGGATAAGTTCAAAGGACAGGACATAGCTTAAACTGCAGATATCTGAAATGCAATTACCTTGTCAATTTGCTTTGAAGTCAGGAACCAATATATCCATTTTATAATGCCCTAAGGGAAATCTTTTGATTTGCAGTAAGTGTCATGAGGAAAAGGGGCATATGCATGTGTTAGGGTGTCTTCCAAGATAGCCAGTAAATACATCAAAGAGACTTTGATGTCTGTGGGAAGCAGGTCCCAGACTAAATTAGGAAGTCCAGTATGCATTGGCTTGGGGTATCCAGTGAATTACATCAAAGAGGCTTTGATGTCTGGGTGAAGCAGATCACAGACCGGTTTTGGCAAGTCAAATGAAGAGAGGCGATTCATTTATGTCACCTATTATTTTTTTTAAATATCTTAGTAGGACATCCTGTGTTATAAAATATAAATTATAATACACCAAGGCGGAGTTAGGTGATCTCAGATTGATGGCCGTCTCAAGACTGCTTTTAAATATACTGAGCAGACCTTACAGAGAGAAATTCATTTTCTTACTGAGGAAAGAGGAACATCGAAGCACTAAAAGATTAAGAAGTAAGGATACATTAGCTAAGACCAGTCTGAGTGTATGGGTTGTAGGAATTTGCACTTTTAAACCTATTTTGTTTTTAAGGCTATATGTGTTGGGATATCTTGTTCTGTATTTACTGTTTTGCTATTTTACCTATTTTAAAGTAAAGATATATATTTTAAAAACAAACTGCCTGGTGTGCCTTGAAACTTCTTTTTTTTATAAGTGAAGCTTAGTTGATTATAGTTGACACTGTGCATGAGCTTATTGTGATACCAAACTGGGAAACAGAAAATAATTCTCTAGATCTTGCAAGGAGTTCTAAGGGTTCATTTTGAAATACCTGGTTAGGTGCCCGTAGGCAAAGATATCTGGCCCCCCCAAAGACAGAATTGTATGAGTCTGATAATTGGGTACGCTAACAAGAGGTTATCAGTTTGAATCCCTCCAGAACTTGGGACAAAGGTGACTCAAACCCACAAAACAGACAAGAGGGTTACCTTGTTCCGTTCATTGTTCACAATTCTACGTTCAGAGGTTGGCACTTTGGGAGTAGAGGGCTGACCTGCTGAGTGAGTTTGTGACAGATTGGTGGGCAGCAGTGGCATATAAAGTTTGGTGGTATAAGCTTTATTTTACAGTATGTCAGCTTGAGACTGTTCAGCTCACTTGGAAAAAAAGAAAGGCAGTGTTTTATTCCAAAAAGAAACAGAACTATATCCCTTGACTTACAGTCAAGTTCCTACCCATTTTATTTTTTTTCTAAAGTGCCAGTCAGAGTAGCAGTAGTCAGGAAAGATGGCTTCCAACTACAACAGGCACACTGTTGAATATTTAAAGCAGTTGTGCGGAGACAGAGGAGTCCCGTTTGAGGTGACAACCAAAAAGCAGACCCTCATAGAGGCCCTGATGGTAGCAGATACCCAGAGCAGCGAGTCACTGACCATGACTGAAAAGGACCAAACCTTGAGTGTGGCAGGGCTAGCGGCCAGTGCTGTGTCCAGGTCTGATGAGGAGGACAGAATGGACACTGTCAATGAAGGGCCACAGCAGCAGGGGATGGTCACCAGTATCCTGAATCCAGAGGTACTCAGGCTGCAAATTGAGTTGTGCAGGATGGAGCTGGAGTTCCAGGAGAAGAGGGAGCGAGAGAGCCGAGAGGCAGAGCGGGAACAGCGAGAGGCAGAGTGACAACAGAGGGAGGCAGACCATGAGGAGGGTGAGCGCCAGTGAGCTGCAGAGGAGAAGAGAGAATGAGACGCCGAGACACAGACCGTGAGGAGCAGGAGTGCCAGAGGCAACACGAACTGGAGAAGATACGACTCCGACCAGCAGCACCAGAGCAGGTAAGTGGCTTGTGTTTAACTGGGACTGCAGGACTGGGTTACAAATTGAACTCCAAATTAATAGCTGAGTTTAAAGAAGGGGGAGGACATGGATTCCTTTTTAAATTCTTTTGAAAAAGTTTGTATTCAGGCTAAAATTCCTAGAGAGTCCTGGAGCTTCCAACTATCCCCGCTACTTACTGGGAAAGCTCGGGATATATTGGGTCAAATGGACAATGGGGACAGTGATGATTACAGCAAATTTAAAGGTGCACTGTCAAAAAAGTTTGAATTAACTGCTGACTCATACAGAGCTAAATTCCGTAAGCTCAGGAGAAGCCCTGATATGAGCTACGAGCAGCTAGCCATGAAACGACGTCAATATTTAAAATGTTGGTGGGAAGGAACTGAGGCAAACTCTGTTGAAAAAATTGAAAATGTGATTTTATTAGAACAGTTTTGTTGGTCATGCCCAGCAGAGCTAAAAACATGGCTAGAGGACCGAGATCCCAAAACAGTGCAAGAGGCTGCTGAACTCTCGGATCGCTATGCCAAGAGCAGACCTACTGTGAGAGCAAATTGGGTGGGCGTGGCAGCGCAGAAAGGGAAAAGCGTGCCTTCAGGGCAGCTAAAACCCTCACTGCCTCCACCGAAACTAGTTAGCCCCAGGTTTCAGAGAAATGATTTCTCTGAGAAAAGAAGTGAATGTTGGTTATGTATGTATGTATGTGCAGTTACCCGTAGCCAAGCGGCAAGGGAAAAGTGTAGCTCCCTGAACCCCACAGAAACCAATGTGGAAACCACTGAGAGGCTGGTTCCCCAGCCTGTGTCTCAAGATGGGGAAACTGATAAAAAGGGGGTAGAAATTTCCCCAGTAGCAAGTAACCACACAGCTACAGAGGGTTACTCTGAAGAGGGAGGGGTGACCCCTTGTCAGAGGGTTGGGATTGACAGTGATCCTGAGGACCCTGACGCTAGTGCTAGGGACTCTAGTTTAGCGACTGAAGAGGACCTGTCCCAGGCCCTAGGACTGTGTGAGGGGTTTGCAGCTGTTCAGTGGAGTGACCCTAGTTTAGGAAAGCTGAGGGCTTGGGCAGACTCTGACAAAACACAGGGAGGTGACGGCAGACATAAGGTTTATTGGGAAAATGGACTTATGTATACTCAGGCAGTACAGACAGAGGGAGGGATGCTAGGCAGGCCGCTTGTCGTTAAAAGGAGTATCGTGAGCAGTTGCTCAAAATTGCACACAATATTCCCTTGTCCGGTCATCTGGGAATTGCTAGCACTACGCAGCGGTTGGCTTAGAATTTCTACTGGCCTAACTTCACCCATCAGGTGAAGGAGTATTGCAGGTCTTATCACCAGTGTCAAGAAATAAGGAAGGCGGGCAAGAAAACCCAAGCCACCCTGATTCCATTGCCCATAGTGGGGGAGCTATTCCAGAGGGTGGGAATGGATATTGTGGGGCCTTTAAATACCCCCAGCTCCTCAGTGAAGAGATTCATCCTGACTGTGGTGGATTATGCCACCCGGTACCCAGAGGCAGTCATCCTATCCTCTCTGAGGAGAGACAAAGTGGCAGATGCCTTACTTGGGATTTTCTCCCGTGTTGGGTTTCCACCGGAGGTAATCACCGATCGAGGGGGTTCCTTCATGTCGGACCTGATGAAATATTTATGGGAGAAGTGTGGGGTGGTGCAGTGATGCATGTGCACACCTGTCCGCGCTGGCACACATATATGCTGCGTCCGCTGACAGCCCACCTATGTCTAGCTGTTCCTGCCATCATTGCCACCTGGCTGCCACCAGGTGGCAGTCAAGTGGCGAGACACAGATTCCCCCACCCCCACCCCACCAAGGGAGAAGAGCAGTCCCTGGGATGCTTAACCTGGCTAGACCCTGAGCGACCCCGATCCGTTCCAGAACCAGTGTCATTGGTGTGGTAGGTGATAAGGCAACCAGCTCCTTAGGCTGCCAAGACACTAGGCCAGCTATGGATGGCAACTTTTAACCCCTGTGATGTTCATTTAATTTCTTGGCCTCTTCCATTAGAGGTTACAGGGGCACAGACACAAAGTGAACTGAATTATGGGGTTACAGAACAGCACCCATATTTTTCTTGCACAAATTATCAAACTTGAACATTTAAAATTGATTCTAACTTTTCAGTTATGCTAAAAATACAATGAAATGCAATTAGAAAGTGAAAAGGGTACAACTACAGCAAAAAAAGACTGGATGTCTTGTCTGAAAAGTTTGAACATTTTTAGTTTTTGATTACATTTTTTCCGGGTCGCCCCTGAAAAAGGGACCTCTGGTCTCAGTGGGCTTACCCGGTTACCAAAATCTAAATAAATTACATTGGAGATCTCTTGAGCTTCACTCTCACTATCTATTTCTAGCCTATAACTCATCCTTTTCTGGTCACTGAGCAGTTGTACACACAGGGGTTTTCTTTATATTTCTGAATCCAGACTACAGTCCGTTCACTTAAGGTATTTTGTTAGTTAAAGGCGCTCTGTCCTGTTAGGTTCTGGATAAACAACAGATATTTACTGTAGTGCTTGTAGAAAAATTGTTTTTGCTTTATTGCCAAAGCTGTGTATTTTACATGCACTCTACTCAAAGCAGAGGTTTCTAATTTACAAGTTACAGACAGGGCCCTATTTTCAAAAGGGTTTCTGGTTATATTCCTTTTGCAAAAATCTTTTGAAATACAACTAGTGCATGCACAGCTTGGAGCCGCTGGGGTAGCCTGTTGTACCACCACTCCCTTCATATATGTATACAGTGTTTGGATATTGTCAGAGCAGGTTATACTGCACAGAAATGGAGGCTAACTGTTGGCTAAATTATCAAAGGAAAAGAAAAGCTTGGGTACAAACCACCCATGCAGAAAAGGCACTGGAAACTCCTTAAAGCGGGTTTTACCATGCCGCAATAACACCACCCATGGAGACATCCCCGACAGCTGCAGTGCCGAGTGTCTGCAGTGCGGTGTCAGGGATGCCTCCGTGTTTCCGATGGGGGGCTGCACCCCATGACCCCCCCCCCATCACAGCAACGTGCAGAGTTTGCCTAAATCCTGTCACTGTGATGGTCTTCATGGTTGGGGCGTCGCTGCAACGTTGGTATACCTTTAAAGTGTTTCAGTTAATCTATGTGTTAAGTCAAGTATTTCAAAGTCACTCTGTGACTCTCTAGTGGTCTGTGTGGTTTAAATACTTGACTTTGCACATTTTGACTCCTGAATAAACATTTAGAAAGTGCGGATATGTTAGATAAACATTTAGATATTCACCAGAAATGACTACATAGCGGCCCAAGGATGGAAACTGGCAGGCAGACGATTTAAAAAGGATCTCAGAAAGTGCTACTTCGCAGAAAGGGTGGTGGAAAAAAGGAATGGATTACCAAGTGAAGTAGTTGAGGTCGTATCTATTAATAGTTTTAAGAAAGGATGGGATACGTTTAGAGGGTTAGTTGTCTCTCATTCAGGGAATAGGACATATGGAAGTAGGGATGTAGGAGAGTTAGTTGAAGTAAATTGAGAATCATAATGTAAATAGTCTATGCATTCAGTAATATTAAAAGTAGTAAACAGAAATAGAATATAGTTAGGAAGGAATCTTGTGCAGCCTAGATGGATAGAGCATTATCTGCCATCATGTTTTCTGTGATGTCCATTGAGAATATCCCTTTCATTAGACTACATCTTTGGAACTGTAAACCGCCAGTGTCAGGACCACTTGAAAACCTTTTGCTATCCAGGGGCCACCAAGAGTGATGTGCAGCATCAGCATGTATTGGGAAGCCCCAACACTCCTCAGTTTTTTCTTCCGCTACCGATCATCCTTGTCAGACCTGCTGAAGGAAACAACGTTGACTAGCCATTGCTGTTTATTTTATTGTTATTTCTATTGTCCTCTCTACATGCCACCGAAGGACAAAGAACCTCTGTTTTGTTAATGTGTTTGCAATTATAAAATCTACAAAGATGACACTCAAACTATCTGTGTATGCTGTTTGGACTTTTCTCACAATGTGAGGACCTGTGAGATTTGCCAAAGTTTTAACCAGGCTACAAGATGATACCATCGGAAGGCCTTAGAGACCTTCCTTGCTCAAAAAGTGCTAAAAGCCATGGAAAAGGTCTAAGAATCCAGGCCTATTCCTCCCTCATCGTCGACCAACAAACGGTCGTCAAAGCTGACAGACGAGGAAAAGGAACAGTCATTATCATGGGTGTCCTTGTTGTCTGGTGGTAAGCACAAGCATAGAGATTAAGACAAGGCTGATTCACCAGTGAGGTCCCAGTCGCCATTGGAATCAGGTGTGTCCTCATCAACGACTGCTCCGGTAGCATCGGCAAAAGCCCCCCTTGCCATCGTTGAGACACCGAGGATGGGGCTTGGCTCAGGCACTGCCATACCTAATAGGGGACTGACCTTTGGTCCAGAGTTCAGAGTTCGTCTGAGCATCTTTGCTGGGTCAGCAAGGTGAAGTAATCTCTGGGTGTTCTTTGTGAGAACACAGACTTGAGAGTGCTGGAGTTCATTTGAGCTGGAATGTCAGAAGTGGATGAGCCCGAGTGGGGCCAGAAGAGGAGTGGACCTGATAGAGAGGTTGGGGTGTGAGTGCAAGTAGGCAGTCTTTCCTTTTTGTTGAAACTGCAGTTGCCACTGACACTGAACTATGTGTGAGCTGTGAAGCTCCCCAGGACAGCTAGCTAGCAGCTGGGACTGAAGAACTGTGCCGTGACTGCCATTTTTGTTTGCTGGGTGCCTCTGGATTTGGGAACTGGAACTATTCAGCATTGATTTCTGGTTTCCCTGAAGAAATGACCTTAGGAAATGGCTTTCTGATTGGTTGAGCTCATGGACATGGGTCTCTGTTGTGATACTCAGGGGTGGTGAGAGAACCCTTGGGTTCAAACCTTTTTTAGTTAGGTGCTTTCCTGGGAACTGTTTGTAGCTTGGCGATGGGTGGAGAGCTGCCCTGGAACAATTCTTTGATTTTTGTTTTAGGTTTCTCTGGTGAGAGCAGAGACTATTATTTCATGATTTACTGTTTTCATTTCTGGACATTACTAAATGTCATCATTCGTAGCACACTTTTAGCTGGACTATTAGCTGCATCATAGACTGTGTACTAACGTGGATTCCCCTTTTAAATTGTTTAATTTTAGAATTTTAAATTGATTTGGGTGGGAGGAATTGGGTTTGGGTGAGTGTAGGGATATGCATGGGAGTGTGTATACAGTATATAAGTTAGTTTTCTGGGGATGTGGATATGTTGTTTTATCTACACTTACTGGTAGTGTTCTTTTCCTTTACGATGTGCCAGAAAGTCTTCAAGCTGGCTCCTCCCACCCACCTGGTTGGTATATCCCTTGGCTCCGCCTCATGACGCCAGAGCTTTCTTTCTGCTGGAAGAAGCGGGTTCCCTCCTTACTGCTCCCACGTTGAGTAGGCCCTAGTGCTAAAATCTTCAGATTTACTTGATACACAAGAGGGGGTAGAAAAGATGAGAAGGGACTTGGCAAGGTTGGAGGACTGGTCAGACATGTGGCAACTTAGATTCAATGCAAAGAAGTGCAAAGTAATGCACCTGGGAAACAAAAACCCAGGAGAAGAGTACACAATAGCAGGGGAGGTACTAACAACAACAGAAATGGAAAGGGTCCTGGGGGTAGTCATATCAGATGACCTAAAGGTGGGTAAGCAATGTGAGAAGTTGGTAAGGAGAGCCAGGGGGATACTGGGATGCATAGGAAGGGGCATCACAAGCAGAAAACGGGAAGTGGTTATCCCTCTATACAGACAGTTGGTGAGACCCCATTGGGAGTACTGTGTGCAGTTTTGGAGACCTCATCTATGCAAGGACATAGACAGGATGGAAGCAGTCCAGAGGAGGGCAACTAAAATGGTGCAGGGTCTGCAGCAGAAACCATATGAAGAGAGACTGAGAGAGCTTAATATGTATACTCTTGATGAAAGGAGGAAGGGGACATGATAGAAACTTTCAAGTACCTCAAGGGAATCAACAAAGTCCAAGAGGGTAGCATCTTTCAGAAAAAGAGATGTGTAAGAACAAGGGGGCACAATTTAAAGATAGAGGGGGGGATGTCCCAGGGGTAATGTGAGGACATTTTTTTTCACGGAGAGAGTGGTGGATACATGGAACCGCCTTTCTGAGGAGGTCGTTGGGTCTAAAACAGTGGGGGAATTCAAACATGCATGGGACAGACATAAGACAGTTATAGTGGGGGGTTGCAGGAAGTAGACTGTTGGTTAACTAGAATCTGCAGCTTATCCAGTAGGTAGGGAAATGGACAGACTGGGTGGGCCAAGAGGTCCTTATCTGCCGTCAAAGTCTATGTTCTATGTTACTTCCAAACTTTAAACTCTTATGAGTTCTGTCTTCAGCTTGATCTTTGATCGCGACCGCAGTGGATGATAAATCCACTCCCAGATTTTGCCAGTGCCCATGTGGGCAGAAGATGTCACGTACCGACCCTCACAGTACGTGCATCTGCTGCCTGGGCCACGATCACGATACCCAGGCCTGCGACATTTGCCGGTCATTTCACGTGATGGTCCTTCAGGACCGCTTCACTCGCCTTAAGTTGGGACACCTGCAAAAATGACATCCACCAGTCAAATCTAAAAAAACCCATTAGGTGGTCTCCACGGCTGTGGGATCCACCAAGCAGTTGGAACAGCTTACGGCCTTTGAGGAGGAGGAGGAGGAGGTGGGTCAGGCCACCATGCAGTCCTCCTTGGCTTCTGCCTTTGTTCCTCTCCAATTGGGCTCCACTTTTCTGGGCTCCTTCTAGGAACTGTGCCAGTCCCTCCTGACTAAGGGGCAGGGTCCTTCTGGTTTGCACAGCTCCCGCTCTCGCAAGAAGGAGTCGAAGAAAGAAAAAGAGAAGACTCACCATCAACATTCCTGGGACCAGAAATGTTCTCAGTCTCGGGACTCTCAGGTTTTGACCACGGTCAAAACCGTGGCCTTTGCCGCTGGCTTCAACGTGACCCCATCGGGCCAGTTGGTCGAGACGCCGGCTGATGATGGGTCCGAGATTTTTCTCAATCTTATTGACCAGTTGTCATCCAAAGAGGCCGATAATTTTCTTTTCAGGACTCCTGTCCAGCCCATGACCTCAGAAGGGGCTGCTGAGTCCACTGAGCAGTACCCGCTGGTCACCAACCCAGACCAGGAGGAGCCGCAGCACTCCCTGACTCCCTCCGAGATCCCTCATTTGAACCCCCGGCAGCCGAGGTTGTGGTCTCATTTCTCCTCCTCCAGTGGGTCGAGCAGCTTCTGCCATCATTGGCACTCCCACTTTTGATGCCATGGGAAGCGTTGCCGCTGCTATTCTTCATTTTCATCCTTTCATGTGAGGAGAGGCTTTGGTGCAAAATGTGGCAATGCCGTGAAGACCTCATGTGGCAACAGTTGGTGCTGGCTGGTCTGAAGCCGACCCTGGCTCCCACACCGGCCATCACTAGGCTGTCGCTCGACAGACCGATACCAACTCCCCCTGTGGGGTCAGCCAAGACCATCCCTCCCCAAGTGGAGCCGGTCAAGACTGTCTCAGTTCAGCTGAAGCCGGCCTCTCCACCGATGATGGTGGAGCCAGCACCCAAGCAGCTGCCGACCAGCTCTCCGACTAAAGAGTCTTGGCCGGCCAAGGGGCTTCCCCATCTCACACCTCACCGTCTGCAGAGGGTTGAGGGTGACTCGGGCAGTCAGCCACTTTATGCAGACTCCTCTGAGTTCAAGGATTCCTCACTGCACTCCCGTCTGATCAAGATGGAGTCGATGGGGGATCTCTCGATGGAGGAAGGGCCCACTTCCTTCCTTCCTGGGCATCTTCCGCCTCATCTCCGAGTCCACGGGGAAGAAACTAGAGCCTGTCCAGAAGCGGGCTCACTATCCCCTCACAGAGATTCTGGATAAAGGCGACTCTCTGATGGAGGCTTTCCCAGTGCCTGAGGCCATTGTCGGCCCAGCCCTGGAGCTTTGGCAGCCCCCCCCCGCATTCTGCCCTGCGCCCTTTGCCCAGATGGCCTGCAAATATGCGGTGCCCACCAGTACCCTCTCGGGTTTCACGGAGCACCCCTCAGCTGAGGGACTGGTGGCTGACTCCGTGTTTCAGCACTTGGGCAATACCGGGGATGTCGACAAGCCACCAGACAAGTAGTCTAAGAAATTGGACCATGCAGCTAAAATAGTCTATGCTGCCTCCTCATTCGGCCTCCACGAGGTGAACTTGGCTGTCATGATGGCACACTTCTCCCACGCCCTCTTGGGCTCTTTGGACGAGGTGATTCCTCACCTGCCTGTGGACCTCCAGACCACAGTCAAGCAAGTCCAAGATCAGGGCCAGGCTGAGGCTAAGCAGCAACTTCAAACGGCTCTGGATCTGTGGGATTCCTGTGCCCGCTCGGTGGCGGTTGCAGTTGCCATGCGCCATTGGGCTTGGCTGCAGATCTCGACCTTTATGGCAGACACTCAGCACAAGCTGACGGATGTTAAATTCCTGGGCACTGACCTGTTTGGGCCCGGTGTGGAGGGCCACCTCCAGCGTACTGAGAAGTTCAATGCCACCTTGGACTCCATCATATCCGTGCAGAAAGATCCCATGGGCTCCAGGCAGCAGAAGCATAAACCCTTTCAGTCCTCCATTTCAGCAGCAAAACCAGCCCAGCATCAGACTGGCCAGCAGGCTTAGTCTTGGTGGCCCAGGCCCAAGTCAGTGGCCTTGGTGGTATGTAAGCCCAGAGGGAAGGGACCCGGCAGCTCCTCAGCAGGGTCCTCCTCCTCCAAGCCTGATCAGTGATAGGATGGGGGGTGCCACCCTCATGCCCATCACACCTCCCCTGGGTCTACCTGTGGGGGGCTGGCTCCTCAGGTTGGCGAGGAAGGAGCCTCCCGGAGGGCTAAGGGCTCCTTCCACCCACCATACTGCTGCATCGGTGGCTGCTTCTAGGGACATCCCTATACAGGAAATCTGCATGGCTGCTACCTTGAAGTCAGCCCACGCCTTCATTTCCCATTACCACATTGATCTCGAGTCACGCCGGGATGCTGGTTTTGGGGCCTCAGTTCTCTAATCTCTGTTCCCTAAGTAGGTGGTGTGCACCTTGCTTCACTCCTCCCGGAGAACTGTTAGGTGTCTGCAAGTAAGTGTGGATAGAGCAACATATCCACATCCCTAGAAACACAGGTTGCTCACCTGTAACAGTAGTTTTAGGAGTGGTATATGTTGTTCATCCGCACGGACCCACCTGATCTCCCCAGGCTCAGGCACACAACCTCTGCTTCCAGCGGGCAAGATCTAGCGTCATGGGGTGAAGCTGAGGGCTTTACCACCCGGGTGGGTGGGAGGAGCCAGCTTGAAGACTTTCCAGCACATCTCAGAGGGAAAGGACACCGCCAGTAAGTGTGGATGAACAACATATACCACTCCTAGAACTACTGTTACAGGTGAGTAACCTGTGTTTACTTTGTATTACTCTGTGTGAGTAACTTGAGAGTGTGATTATTTGGTGGGTAGTTAGTGTGGGTTGTGGGAGTCGTGAGTGGGAGATCTTTTTGAATGAAAGGGCGGAAAGTATTGTGCTGGTTCTACTTCTTTTTGGATGAGAGTGTGAAAAGTATTGTGCTGGTTGTACTATGTGCCAAGGATGGTGGGCCCCTCAGCTAGTTACTCCCCATCCCAGCTGTTAAACCTCCACCCCTTTGATGCCCTTCCCCCACCAGCGGTGACATATTGGTGCTACTGGGCGGTGGATATTGTTAAGAAGCTGGATGGTAGGTAGTGGTGCGGGGCATGCTAACGGGGGGGGGGGGGCACTGTGGGTCTAGTGAGGACCAGGAGGTGCCGTGAAGCAAAATAGGCCCAAGAGAGAGACCAGACGTGTTTGGTGCCCATACCCAGGGATCTTACCGGACCGCATGGGCAGGTAGTCAAATGGCCAGCAGCCTCCTTTCATCCTCTACCAGCAGTGCTCTGCAGTGCCAGATAGATGAGGAACAAGACAGTCATTATGGCAGATTTAATGTCTGGTTCTTGCAGAGGCCTGGCTGAGTGATAATGCTGGTCCTGTTTTGGAGGCAGCTGTCCCAGCCACATTTTCTGTGGTGCACTGCCTGTGGAGGAACCATGAGGAGGGAGTGGCCATCTCTTTTAGATCCGAACTGAAGATACAGGTTCACAGGATCCTTCCTGTTTACCAGCCTTTGGTACATGATAGAAGTTTCCTGCAGGAAATTGCAGATTTTATCACCGAGGTGGTGTTGGAGTCATCCACATGGTTAATTCTGGTGACTTCAATGTCTGTACTGAAGATGAACTTTTGCAATTTGGTCAGGATTTCCTCCAGTTAATGGATTTACTGAGCCTTGCACAGGTGGTTACCTGAGTGATTCATCAGCATGGTCTTGCCTTGGACTTAGTGTTCTCACTGGGGCCTGAGGTTAATAACCTCAGGATTGATCCAGTAAGTTGGTCGAATCATTGCACAGTGAAGTTTTGTTTCGGCCCCCCAGTCTATTCCCTTTGGAGATGTTTCACTTTCGCTGTTTGAAAGGGTTGTCCCCAGGACTCCAGGCGGTAGTAGATCTCTCATATGTAATGGCCATTTGCACAGTTGGATCGGAGGAGGTGGTAATCGCCCATAATAAGGCCATTACTATGGCTTTGATGCAGTTACACCGGTCGGTTTATGACCCCTAACTCAGTGCTTGAAATCCCTGTGGTTTGATGGGCAGCTCAGGGAGCTGAAGTCAAGGGGTCAGAGGTTGGAGCATTGATGGAAAAGATCTAGTTCTCATGAGGGCAAACTGACTTTTAGGACACACTGTGGTGAGTATCAAAGGGCGATTTCCCATATGCAGGCAGTATTTCTGTCTAGGGAGATCACAGCAGGGAAAAAACAACCAGTTGAGCTTTTCCAGGTTGTGGACAGACTTTTAAAACCTGTTTGTCTGCTACCAGTAAGAGCAAATTCATCAGCTTGGTGTGAATAGTTTGCTTAGTTTTTCTCTGACAGGATGTCCTTGATTTTGTCCGGGACCTCTCCAAATAGATTATGTCAACCCAGCAGTATCGAGTTGGTGAGGGGTGAATGTTCTCCGCCGGTCTAGAGTGAGTTTGGACCAGTTTCAATAAAAGAGATTTGTGGGGTAGTCTCAGAGCTGTGGCTCACCTTTTGTGAGCTGGATCCTGGCCCATCTCACTGGGTGTGTTGGGTCTCGGGGTCTGGTGTTTCCCAAGCTGACTTAGTGTTCCCTTTTGGAGGGGGGTCTTTCCTCAGGTGTTAAATGCAGCTGTGCTGAGACCTCTTCTAAAATGCCACCATTGGACCCGGACCATTTGGCAAATTATAGACCTGTCTCTAATCTTTCCTTTTTGGGTAAGGTTATTGAGAAGGTGGCTCTGCAGATGTTTGAGGAACACCCTGTGGCCTTTGACATCCATGAACCTCTTCAGTCCTTTAATTTGAGGCATAGTACTAAGACGGCATTGGTCAAGATGCATAACGACCTCCTCAGAGCTAGAGACTAAGGAGAGTGTTCAGTTCTCATTCTCCTTAATCTCTCATCAGCATTCAGCACCATGGACCATGTGTTGGACCAACTCTGGGAGTATTGTGGATTCACCAGCACTCTCATCCACTGGTTTGAGTCATTCCTCAGAGACAGGATGCAGAGGGTGGTGACAGAGAGTTTCTCCTCCCTCCCGTGGCTCCTGCTCTGTGGTGTATCCCAGGGGTTGATACTCTTTCCCATGTTGTTCATGGTGTGTATGAAGTCCCTGGGAAGGATCATTAAATGACACAGTCTGGGTTTTCATTGCTATGCTGATGATACCCAGCTGTATCTGTCTTTTGCAGCGAGGATGCCTGGTGCTGTTGAGGTAATAAATTCATGCCTGGCTGAGATCTGGGACTGGATGTCATCTAGCTAGTTGTGACTCAATCCTGACAAGACTGAGGTACTGGAGATTGAGCCTGGTCAGAGGTAGAGTGTAAGGGCCACTGATGGGTGGACTGGCTTACAGCTAGGTTTCTCTGGGTTGGTGGCTTCCACTAAGGTTAAGGGGTAATTCTGGATGAGATACTGACACTTGAGGCGCAGGTGTCGGCTGTAGTCTGGAATGGCTTTTATCATCTCAGGAACACTGACTAAAACCTTGATTTCCCACTGAAGACCTGCCGTCACTAGTGCATGCATTTGTCACCTCTTGTGTTGATTACTGCAGTGCATTATACCTTGGGTAAGTGGAGGTGCCCTATGATATCTGTAGTTGGTACAGAACGCAGCAGCCCGGTTGTTGACTGGCCTTCCTAGGTCATGTCACATAACCCCAGTCCTGCATGAACTGCACTGGCTATCGGTGAATGGGCATATCACCTTCAAGGCCAGCTTACTGACCTATAAGGCTCCATATGGACTGAGTCCTGGCTACCTGAGTGACCTACTGACTTACTCTCAGACCTCTCATCCACTCTGCTGCTCTGAGGTGGGCTTCTTCATCGCTCCTTGGACTAGGCTGAAATCCTCTGGAGATTGGGCTTTTTCATCTGCTGTCCCTGCCCTTTGGAACAGGCTTTCCAGTGTTCTGAGAGAGGCCCCCTCATTGGACGCATTTACGAGGGGCCTGAAATCCTTCCTGTTTCAGGAGGCTTTTGGCACTGTCTGACCTATAAGCTGCCATTCTACCTCACTGATTTTACAAGCATCTTTATCGCAGGCTGTTTTATATTTATTATTTGTTAATCCTTTATTAATCATTTATTTTGGTATGGTTTTTCATGTATGTGTTATTTATGATGTTGTTTCTGTAATGATTGTACAGCACTCGAAGCCTCTGGGACTGGGCATTTGATAAATAAAGTCTACTACTACTACCTCCACTACTACTATGGACAGTACATTGCTGTCATCGTCAGGCTCTGGCCTTTCGACGCAGGTGGTCCTGGACCCTTTTCAGGGTGCTGTCAGCTCCCAGGCTGTGCTGATGTCGATTTCAGACATGATACAATGCTTGTCACGGTCACTGCCACAGCAGGTAGCTGTGCCATCATCAGGGCCAACTGTTCTAGAGTCTTCATCAACAGCTTCTACTAGCACGCCTCAGAGTCCTTCCTCTCAGCTTCCGGCGTCACCAATTCCCTCTATGATCCCCATCATTGTCCATGATGATGATGACGATGACAAGATGGAATATAATCCTGACCTCATGGACATTGAGGGGGAATTAGAGGAGGAATGAGGGTGAAGGGCAGTTTGAAAAAGGAAATCTGCCCTCCAGCTCTACCCTCTCATCCTGCAATGATTAGTTTATACTCCAAGGTTTCCTCCTAAGTATCCCTCTTTTTAGGCCATGTTGAGAGGAGATGCAGTCTGCCACATGCTTTAGTGCTGAAAAGGAAGATTCTACTAAGAGGAATCTAATGGAATTTTGGAGTTGCCTTGTACTCCTTCCTTTATAACTCATCCTGTATGTCCTTAAAGGGTGCTACCTTTGCTGCATGGCATAGGCATAATCCCCTGCCTGCTGTTCCAAGGAAGCTTGATAAGCAGTACCCTTCTCTGTCTTCTAAGCCTTATTATGCTGCCCAGCCTAAAACTGACTGTGGTCATTATGACTGCTCATGGTTGTTCTAAAACTCCTAGACACATGAATACTTTGCCTCCAGATAAAGAATCTTGGAGACTGGATGTTATGGGCAAGCATACTTCTGTCTCAGCATCCTTAGGCCTTAGGATTGCAAATTATGAGTTCCTTCTATCAACCCCTGTACAGGTCCTCACCACGGATGCTTCAGGCTTCGGTTGGAGTGCTCATCTCCTCCCATTTCAGATACAGTGGTCATAAGCCAGGGTGGACACCGAGCTATGCATAAACATCCTGGAAATGCGGGATCTCCTATACAGCCTCCAGGCATTTCAGAATCCTCTGTTAATCCAGATGGACAATGTCAGTGTGATGCATTACATTAAGTAAGTAAGGGGGCACGCATTGCTATCGCTTCTGCAGAGAAGCGATGAGTGTATGGTATTGAGTGCAGTCTCATGGCCTCCTGCTGTCGGCCATGTTTCTCCCAGGTCTCCAAATCATCCTGGCAGACATCTTAATCAGATTCCAGTCCATGGTTCATGAATCAGAACTGCTGACCTCCATGGTAAATGACCTCTTCGCAAAATGGGGCTGTCCAGAGTTGGACCTTTTTGCATCCCCACACAATGGAAAACTGACATGTTTCTGCTCACTCCTGAGTCTGTTTTTTTTTTTTTTGCTAGACATGTTGACTCTCCCTTGGAAAGGGAAACTCCTGTACACATTTCCCCTCATTCCTTTAATACAGAGGGTTCTGCTCAAGTTACAGGTGGAGAGTTCTACTCTCACCTTCATTACTTTGTTCTGGCCCCACCAGATATGGTTTCCACTCCTACAGATTTTGGCTGTGGAGCATCCTGTTCCTCTACTGCTGTGTTGGGGTCAGTTGTCACAGGGCAAGGGGTCTGTGTTCCATCCAGACCAGAAGTCCCTATACTGCGTGCATGGCTCCTGAAAACATAACCTTTGCACGTTTTGGGGTGTCTGTGAAGGTTACTGATGCCCTTCTTGCAGTTAGGAAGCCTTCTACCAGACAAACTTAGTCATTGAAATGGAAACACTTCACTCTGTGGTCTGCTTCCTGGAATCTGTACCCTTTTATGTGTCCTGTGAATTCTAGGCTGGAATACTTGCTTTCCCTATTTGATTCAAGCCTTCCATGTTAAGATACATTTGACTGCTATATCAGCTATGCATAACCAATTTAATGGTCATGTGGTTTCCCAGTTAGAGGTGTCCTGTACTTTTCTGAGAGGTATTCTATATATGAAATCTCCTATCTGTAATCTAGTCCCATCCTGGAACTTGACTTTCATACTTGAGAAATTGACGTTGGATCCTTTTGAGCCTGCTGCAAGGTGTGGCTTTTGTTTCCATTCATGGAAGATGTTGTTTTTAGTTGCTATGATTTCTGTTCGAAGGATTTCTGAGCTTCAAGCTTTGATTTGTGAGCTTCTTTGTTTGATTTTTCACAAAGACAGAGTCTCTTTGCACTTGAATCCTGAGTTTTAACCAAAAGTTGTATCATAATTTATACTGAATCAAACTATACACCATCCTGTTTATTATCCTGAGCATGCCAGCCAGG
This sequence comes from Neoceratodus forsteri, assembly GCA_016271365.2. Classification (NCBI taxonomy): domain Eukaryota; kingdom Metazoa; phylum Chordata; order Ceratodontiformes; family Ceratodontidae; genus Neoceratodus; species Neoceratodus forsteri. The sequence continues at coordinate 895,782,735 of CM057451.1, read as the reverse complement.
GTTAGGCACTGCTCCGTACTTTAGATGTACATGGACTACAGAGATACTGTGTTACTCACACCAAGGATTGCAGAAAGTCCTCTCAGCTTTTAGTTCATTCATTACTGGGAAAGAGGGCACCCCTGTGTCTAAATAATGCCTGTGCAGATGGTTGGCACATTGTATTATGTCTTGCTATAGGAAATACAGTAAGAAACTTCTGGTGCTGTCTATGGACGGCTCAGGGGCAACATGAGGAAATATTGTTTCATGGAGAGAGTGTTGGACACATGGAACCACTTTCCTGAGGATGTTGTGGGATCAAAAACAGTGGGGAAATTCAAGAATGCATGGGACAGCCATAAGGCAGTTATAGTGGGGGGCAGGAGGAAGTAGGCTGTTGGTTAACTAGAATCTGCAGCTTATCCATTAGGTAGGGAAATGGGCAGACTGGGTGGGCCAAGCGGTCCTTATCTGCCGTCAAAGTCTATGTTTCTATGGTCACTCCACAAAGGGTATGATCACGTTGGTTGCCTGTTCCAAAAATGTCCCCACTGCTGACATTTGTGCTGCTGCCACATGGAGCACACTTTCGCTAAACATTGCAGTCTGGACATCCTCTCCCGTAGACCTGCTGGTTTGGGGCTTGCTGTACTGCAAGATCTTCTGTCCTAATCACATATCAGACTGTGCCTTCCTTCCGGTTCATTTGGCACTGCTTGGGAATTGTTTCAAAGGTGTGGCCTAATAGAGAGGAAATATCCTTGAAGAAGCTAGAACAGTTACATAAGAATTTACAGTAACAGTAGATCTTTGAGAGAATCTCCTCCATTAAGCCATGCCATACCTTCCCTCCTCCCCCCTTTGTCTTTTGAGGGTTACATCAGATGCTGTGCCAAAGGCCTTATTCCATGAATCCTGTTTCCAGTCCCATGCCCCTCCTTGTTTGCCTGGCACTGGTTTAATCTCCTGATTCCTCATTGTTAGTGGCGCTCCAAAGCCAGTATCTGGCGGGGAGTAAGTGTTGGGGCCACCCACATTATATACACATTGACGCTGCATGTCATTACTGTTCCAAAGGTGTGGCCTAATGAAAGAGATTCTTTCGAATATCTACTGTTATTTCAAGTTCTTACGTAAGTGTTCTTTTACTATTCAGTGCAGCGCTTTTGATGGGCATTCCTTAATACATTCTTAATACATCCCTTAATACAGTCTCACAAATTTCCCATCTGCTTTTCTGTTTACAGAAATATAGAATCTGTGTGCCATGCTACATCATTATCATCATCAGGTGGTTCCAGAGGAATGGAGGAGGGCCAGTGTAGCCCCTCTGCACAACAGCAGCAGCAAGGAGGAGGCCAGCAATTACACACCAGTCAGTTGCACATCAGTAGTGGGGAAGTTAATGGGGTCCCTTCTTCAGGAGAGAGTGATGGAGTGCCTGAAAACGTGTGGACTGTAGGACCACTCATGGCTTCATAGGGAGAGATCATGTCAAACAAATCTCATAGATTTCTTTGACTGGGTAATTAGGGAGGTGGATCAGGGGAGGGCAGTGGATGTGGCCTGTCTGGACTACAGTAAGGCCTTTAACACTGTATCGCACTGGAGGCTGATAAAGAAACTTAACAGCATGGGGGTGAGGGAGAAGGTGGTGAGCTGGGTATCCAACTGGTTTAAAGAGAGGCAGAAGGTGGTGGTAAACAGCAGTCACTCTGAGGATGGAAGAGTGGCCAGTGGGGTACCACAGGGATGGGTACTGGGCCCTGTCCTCTTCAGTGTCTTCATAAGTGACATTGCTGAGGAATTAAAGGGGTGGGTGCATCTCTTTGCAGATGACACAAAAATCTGCAACAGTGTGGACTCCCAGAATGGGGTAAAGAGAATGCAAAGGAATCTGGGCAAACTAGAGGAGTGGCCTAGGGAGTGGCAGCTGGGTTTAGGGGTGGAGAGAATGCAAAGGGTCTGGGGAAACTAGACGATTGGTCTAGAGAGTAGCATCTGGGTTTCAGTGTCAAAAAGTGCAAAATCATGCACCTAGGGAGGGGAAACCCAGGGGCTGAGTATAAGATCGGGGGAGGTACTTGAAGTTACCAAGCAAAAGAGGAACCTTGGGTGATCCTATCTAATGATCTCAAGGTGGCAGGACAATGTGACAAAGCAGTAGGCAAGGCAAGCCATATGCTGGGGTGCATAGGGAGGTGGAATCTCTAGCAGGAGAAGGAGGGGTGGTGTTTCCTCTATATCATAGAGGCCCCACCTGGGGTACTGTGTCCGGTTTTGAAGGCTGCACCTTTGCAAGGATATCCACAGGGTAGAAGCGGTGCAGAGGAGGGCTACTAAAATGGTGTGGGGCATGCACAAAAACCATATGAGGAAAGGCTGCGGGAGCTTGTGTACTCGCTGAAGGCGAGGAAAGTCAGAGGGGACATGATTGAGACCATATAAAGTACCTCATGGGGGTGAACAAGATGCAGGAGGGGAGTTTCTTTCACAGGAGGAAGAGCTCCAGAACACGGGCATGTTGTGAAACTTCGGGGTTAAGAGGGATGTGAGGAAATACTTCTTCACAGAAAGGGTGGTGGATGCTTGGAACTGCCTGCCAGAGGAGGTGGTGGAGGCAAAGACATTGGGGAGTTTCAAACATGCGTGGGATAGGCACATGGGTGTAATAAATAGAGGTAAGGGAGGAGGGAGGGACACCTGTGCCCAATCAGAGTCCAGCATGTAGTGGTAGGCTGGGAAAAATAGGGCAGATTGCATGGGCCTATTGGTCCTTTTCAGCCAACACATTCTATTTTTCTGTTTCTGCCATCTTTGTGCACAAATGAGGTGCTTTGGAACTTAAACCCAGATCCAATGTTTGACCTCCGACCCTGTGCAGGACAGAGAGATATGGATAGATGATCACAGCTGCCAAATTCTGAAGAATGGGGCTGTAATCTTCCAGGTTTATTGAGTGACATCTATAATGTGCGAGAACGAAGTTTGAGCAGATTATAATGTCACACAAAACACAAGGAAGATTACCTCCACCCATTCGTGATGATTGGGTAGTGGTTGGGTTGTTACGTATAATGTAATCTTAAATTTTCCTTTGGTCAGCACTGCCACGTGAGATGGAAATATCCATCTTTTTAAATTTCCTCCCGCCGGCCCGTCGGCAGTGATTAGTTTCGCTTACCGCGCGGCGACCGGGTTCGGGGAGCGGACTCGGGTCATCGGAGGAGCGGCGGGGTGGAGTAGGATCGGCGTCCGTAGACAACTCTCCTTCTCCGGGGGAGGCACGGGTAGCGATGCAGTGCATAGGGACCCTGGTGGAGACCCGGGGGTTCACGAACCAGCGGCCCGGCGGCTCACGGGCGGGTGGATGGCGCTCATCATTGACCCGACCCCACCTCCCAGGAAAAAGCGGAAAAGGATGAGCCTTCCTGCCACCAGAATGAAGCCCGCTGCCAAGGCCTCGATATGTTCCCCAGGCCGGGCCCCCGACCTAATCCCAGTGCCTGCGGTGCATAAGAGGGGGTGCGCCGCAGGCCCCACCGTGGGGGGAAAGCCACGGGGTATCGGGGGACAGCGGCCAATCTGGGGAACAGAGGCTGGCAGCCCGTGACCGGGCTGAGGATACAGTGGCAGGAGGGCTCAGGGGGTAAAAAGCATAAATAAAAAAAAAAATAAAAAAATAAATCTCCTCCCCCCGCCCACCAGGCATATGTCTACATGATGTGCCCAGGAGGGCAGAATAAACAGATAAGGCACCCAGGTAAGCAGACAACCTGACGACTCATTCAGGAAGTTAATACAGGGTTAGAATCCTAGCAATTCTAACTTGTATTTACATTCCAAATACATTGTAGGTTCATCCATATCCACAATGAAACATTCAGAGTGGGGCAGATCCTGTATCCCGGTCACAGAATGCCCTGAAATTTGAAGGACTAGCCTTTGGTGTTAAGTCACCATGTTGCTAATTTTGGAGCCCTGATTCTTCCTCCATGAGATATTGTAAATACAGATTAATCAATTTAAGACTTGCACACCCTGGTAAGGGGGATGCTTCATTAGGATTCAATTTGTGTAGCAGTGAGGGTGAAGGTGGGGGAGGCTTATAATGTTGATCACAAAAAAAAAAGGAACTTGAAGGCCTGGCCTAAAAGACTGGGTGTCATGTGACCAAAAGAGCTCAAATTTGCCCAACCCTGACAAAAGTTATTTGTATAGCATGTGTACATAACGCACAGATCAATTTAGTCACGTTCAGGCATCAAGTTGCCACAAAACATTGATTGAAGACTTGTGTTTTCTTCAACAGGCATGGAGGGACCATGGTTACTTATGGTGGAATGTCAAAACAGCCACTCACCGTCCCAGTGGTAAGGAATAAGAAACGGTGCTCACCATTGTTTTGATTTAGCTAATGCAGCATTTTATATTTGTAAATGTACCCCTCGGCGCAACCACATAGGCAGGGGGGTGCCATAGGGGTCTGTTATGGGATGCCTGCTGTGTTCCCTATTCAGTATATGAATAATATTGAATCCTGGTTGCCTGGACTCGAGGTCCATATCTATGCTAAGATTCAGTAATATAGAGTGTGGATCAATCTGTTCGTCTGACACAAATGACCTCTAGAGGAGCTTTGATAGGCTCCAGGACTACCTGAAATGCAGTAATTTAGTGTTCAAAAAAAAAAAGTCACTGACAACGCTGTTTAGGCCTCCCAGGAAGGCAGGAACCAGTGTTGACTCACTGGCTATCATTACATATGATGGTGTTCAGCTGTCCTGGTCCCTGCATACAAGTATCTGCAATTCTGACTAGATGCCAGCCTCACTTGGGAATATCATATTGATAGTTTTCTTAAAAAGGGTAGGACCTAGAATAGGGTTTCTTTACAGACACAGAGATGTCATTTCTTTGGAGCTAGGAAGTGCATCACGGAAACAGTTATTATGCTCATTATAGACTATGGTGATGTAATATATGGTGGGTCTGGCTCCAATCATTTGGAGAAGCTGGACATCTTAATAAAAAGCTTGCACGCTTTTTCCTCAGAACTCCATGCAAGGAAGCTGGACATCTTAATAAAAAGGCTTGCACACTTTTTCCATGGAACTCTGCGCAATGCTGTTCACTGTGGCCTGTGTTCCTCACTGAAATGGCTTCTGATAACACAAAGGCGCAAGTTACATTTGGCACAACTAACAAAAAAATGCATAAAGAACAAAGTCCCTGATTATATTGGGGATTTAGTGTCTGTAAGGCATACCTGCATACCTGTTCAGTAATGTGTTCCTGAAGTGGTATGACTCTTGAGATACCTCGTGTGTGACCGGCTAGAGGGAATCAGTCCTTTTTTGGCTGTGGTCCTTCAATTTGGAACAAGCTTCCTATTGCATTGAGATCTTCAACTGGCACTTTACCGTCAATTGCCCAGTTAAATTTCTTTTTTTTTCCACAATTGCCCAATTTCATCATTGCTAATACTTTCTAATATCAATAAGCCTGGTGTCATATATATATATTTTTCTAGTGCACATTTGTATATATGAAGCTGTTTTAGGCTTGTTTTGTGGAATGCCTGTTATTGTTATCACTGAAATGTTGTATGAGAATGTTGTTTGTACCTAATTGCTTATTGTAACAACTTGCATTTTGTACTTTAAAGGAAATTTCAAATACATTTTATTTAGATTTTGGACATTATAGCCCTTTACCTTACATTGGTGATAGTTCATTAAAGTTAAATTTAGAATTTTTCAAGACCCCCAGTTCAGAACAGGATGGAAGGGATCGTAATTCGGCCAAACCACTGGCTAGCCAATCCTTTCTACTTCCAGGTCCTCCAGTCCTGCCCCCACACTCAGACATTTCATGATGTCTTCATTTTTGAAACAATTTTTTAACTGTTACATCATCCTTTGATTTACATGCATGCCACTGCTCAACTAACAGGGGCCCTATTAGTTGAGCACTGGCTTTCCTTTTAAATCAAAGGATGCTGTAACAGTTAAAAAACATCATTTTGAAAGTTGCCCCCATAGACCACAATGGAACATGCCCCTGCGCCTCCTTGATTAGACATCATAAAACGTCTCAGTGTGGGGGTGGGACAAGAGGACTGGGAAGTGGAAGGGATCAGCTGGCTGGCTAAATAATTAAGCAGTGAACTAGTGACACCACTGACTACCCTTTTTAACAAATCATGGGAGGATGGTGTGGTACCTGAGGACTGGAAGAAGGCAGATGTGATTCCCCTTCACAAAAGTGGGACCAAGACAGAGGCAGAAAACTACAGACCTGTCAGTTTGACCTCTGTGGTAGGGAAAGTGATAGAATCACTTCTGAAGGAAAGAATTGTTGAGTACCTAGAGGCCAGTGGGGCACAGGACCCAAAGCAGCATGGGTTCAAGCGGAAGGTCATGTCAGACAAATCTAATTGATTTCTTTGACTGGGTGACCAAAGTAGTAGACCAGGGAGGGGCTGTGGACATGGCCTACCTAGACTTTAGCAAGGCATTTGACACAGTCCCACACAAAAGATTAGTAGTCAAATTAACCAGCCTGGGAGTGGGTCCCAGGGTGGTAGCCTGGATAAAACATTGGCTGAACAACAGGACACAGAAAGTAATTGTAAATGGAGTCCACTCTGAAGAAAGAGGGGTTACTAGTGGGGTACCGCAGGGTTCAGTACTGGGTCCAGTCCTTTTTAATGTCTTTATAAGTGACATTGCAGAGGGACTGGAAGGAAAAGTATGCCCCTTTGCAGATGACACAAAGATCTGCAACAGGGTTGAAACACAAGGAGGCGTGGAAAGGATGAGAAAAGACTTGGCAAGGTTGGAGGAATGGTCAGAAGTATGGCAGCTTGGATTCAATGCAAAGAAGTGCAAAGTAATGCACCTGGGAAACAAAAACCCAGGGGAAGATTACACAATGTGGGGGAGGTAGTAACACCAACAAAAATGGAAAGGGACCTGGGGGTAATCATATCAGATGACCTTAAGGTTGGCAAGCAATGCGAGAAGGTGGTAGGGAGGGCTGGGGGATACTGGGATGTATAGGGAGAGGTATCACCAGCAGAAAACAGGAAGTTGTTATCCCCCTGTACAGACAGTTGGTGAGACCCCATCTGGAATACTGCGTCCAGTTCTGGAGACACCATCTCTGCAAGGACATAGACAGGATGGAGGCAGTTCACAGGAGGGCAACTAAAATGGTGCAGGGTCTGCAAGAGAAGCCATACGAGGAGAGACTAAAGGAGCTTAATATGTATACCCTTGAGGAAAGGAGGGAGAGTGGGGACATGATAGAAACGTTTAAGTACCTCAGTGGAATCAACAAAGTCCAAGAGGGTAGCATCTTTCAGAAAAAGAGATGTGCATGAATAAGGGGACACAATTTGAAGATAGAGGGGGGACGGCTCAGGGGCAATGTGAAGAAGTATTTTTTCACAGAGAGGGTGGTGGACGCATGGAACAGCCTTCCTGAGGAGGTTGTGGGGTCTAAAACTGTGGGAGAATTCAAGAATGCATGGGACAGACATAAGGCAATTTTGTGGGGGGTAGGAAGAAATAGGCTGTTGGTTAAATAGGATCTGCAGCTTATCCTCTAGGTAGGGAAATGGGCAGACTAGGTGGGCCAAGTGGTCCTTATCTGCCGTCAAAGTCTATGTTTCTATGGCAGTTCAGCCCAAATTACAGTCCCTTCCCTCCCGATCTGGGAGGTCTGAAAAATTCTAAACTGGGGTGTTATGAACAATCGCCAATACAAGGCAATGGGCTATACAGCCCGATACTTATGTTTGAAATATATTTTGACAGTTTGTATTTTAAAGCTGTATATCAGACACCACTGGAAATGAACATCGGTTCAATGGCTGTTTTATCTCAGTAAACAAACTAAACTAAAAACAGATATACACTACACTACACTACATTTAACTGACAGTTCTGGTCTTTGTTCAACACTTGCTGGAGTACAGTGAGTGGTTGGTGTCTCTTCAGTGTTTTTTTTTTTTTTTTTTAAATTAAGTCACTTAGACTTTCTATATCCTTAGTGTGGTACATTTTGTTTTTTTCTAGCACAGTGGCATAAGCTGCCCCTTTCTCTACTCCTGGTGTACAGAGGCAAACCCCTTCTCATTCTCAACACCAGTGCAGTCAGTCCCTGGTGTCCAATGCTACCCCTGCTCTCACCCTACCCCTTTGGCAGGCAGTCCCTGTCTCCCAGTGGTTCCTCCTTTTATACCCTGCCCCTGTGTCAAGCAGCACCTGACATCTAGTGGCACCCTGATCTTTACCCTGCCCCCGCCAAGCAATAATAAAGAAAGGTGAGCATTCCTGCAGCCAGTAAAGGTGCTTTATTGCACAAATCAGCAAAATGACAGTGTCATGCCCAACTGTACAGCAAGCCCTGGTGCTTCAAGTTGCCAAACTCTTCTTCAGGGGGCTAGATATCAGGTACTGCTTTGTAGTGGGATAATGGCACTTATAAAATAGCAGGGTAAAATCGTGTAATCTGAGTGGCTTCTGTTTATGTGTAAACTATGGTTTAAACATGGTTAAAAAAAGGACTGCTCAGCAGTGAAGTCTGCAACACAGATCAATGGGCATTTGGAACACAGGCATTACAGTTAGCCCTCTATTGCCAGAACTGATCTTCCACCACAAACATGACTGCTGCCTTTACATTGTAAAAAAACTTTAACTGGGCCCTAAAAATAAAACTACCTTAAATATAAACTAAAACAAATGAATTAAATGCTGTTTCCCTAATTATCACACTCTTCTTACATACATAAACAAATTAGAAACAATAAGTATTGTTTATAGTTTTCACTATAACTGTTTCTTTGCTGACAGTGAAAAATCCCCCTTCTATCTATAACCCCCCTACAAATGGGGGTTCCCAAAAAGTCTTCCTCAAGCGTGCCTAAATGCTCACTGCCAGGCTGGTGTCCTGCGTTTTAGCAGTTTAAATGTGATTGCCAGAGAATGCCTGTATAGCCTCTGTGTACTGTCTCTTTAAGAGCTGCCTGGATTGCAGTCATAAATAATCTGAGAGGGAGCTCTGTTGAAAGATGTAACTACTTGCTGAAAATTATTTAGAGTAATAATGATAATGTAGTTTGTCTAACCTGCCTTCTTTGCAGCAAGGACTGTTTTGTTTATCTCCACTATCTTGGTTCTGGACTGCAAATTGGACCAATCAGTTCTGGTGGGACCTAAAATGGAGCCAGACTACAGGAGCTGTCTGGAGTCAAAATCTGTAGGAATTGTAGTTTTGGGCTTTTGGCACCTGTTTGCACCTGAAGGAGGAGCCTTTGTTGTGACTGACAGACAGATCAGCCAACCAAACCTTTTGGATTATGGGGAAAGTCCTTGGCTTGCTTGCAGTTGAGTCAGACCTCGGTTGGGAGCTGAAGAAGCAAAAAGATTGAGACAGTCAAGCAGCCATCTGAGTAGTTTCGTGCGGGAGAACTGTGGAAAGGCCTGAGTAGTGGCCTGCATGTCTGCCTACTGCCCCTGAGAGGGAGAGAAGAGAATTATTTCGGACTAAATCCAAGTTTGTGAGAAGGAAGTAAGCCACTGATTTTTTACCAGGCTCATACCTGAAGAAGACTGAAGATTTTGCTGAATGCGATCAACCTGTCAGGATTTCCAGCTGCTTTTCAATCCCCGGTTTGTGCAGAGACTTTGCGATCGTGACCGGAGAGCGGTTTGCCTGATACAGTAGAATTTCTTTACATGTAAATGTACTGTGTATTGAAAGTGGGTCATGATTTGGTTCCCCACTGTGTGAACTGTGTTCTGCTTGCTGGTACCATAGAATACTTTCCATGTAAATGTGCTGTGTATTGAAAGTGGGTCGTGATTTCGTTCCCCACTGTGTGAACTGTGTTCAGCTTGCTGGAAGCTTTATCAAGCCTAATCGGACTAAATCCGCGTTCATCTCCATTCGGCCTGGGCCATGCCATGCTGGCCCTGCCAGATTACCCCACTGCACAGAGAAAGCTACCAGCGAGAGACCTGCCTGGGGATCAGCCCCCTGCTCCATGCTTGAACAGGAATGATGCCTCGGCGAATCGCGTGGGCCCTGCTTCTCCTGGCACTCCAGATTAACCACCTGCTGTCTAGATTTTCATCCAGCCTGTGTCCAGTCTTGGGTATCGTGAGTAATCATGAGGGTAACTCCCTGCAACAACAGCCTAATCTAAAAGTGTGTCATCTGATTGTCTTGTTGTTTTCTTTTCACGAACTGAGCCCTCCAGCTCCGGGTTACAAATAGTGTGTGTTGTACTTATTTTTTTCTTCCAACACAGGGCCCCAACCAGCTGCAACATTCCTGGCTAGCCCACCATTCTCCATCTGGGTACCCAGGGTGTGTGACTGTTTATGGACCCTGAAGTGCATGCATAACTGTTTGATTGATACAGCCTTTAAGCAAATTAACCGGATTATGCCCCTCTCTTGTTCAAGTCCCTTAAATAAATCAGATCTCTTTTTTGCATTTACCCTGACTGTGGTTCCAGTTTGTGCAAGAGTACTGTACTGCTATTTGCTGTGTATAACCTTGTTTTACAGGGGGTCCCCAGGGCCGAGCCAGAGGAAAGCCCTGGTGGTAAGTGTAAACAGTGTGGGTACTTGTGTGGTGTATCAGGGGTATTGTGAGCATAATTATTGTGCAGTGTTTAGGCCAATAGCAGGGAAAGAGGGGGGGTTACAGTGTCCCAGAGGGCTATGCCCTGGTTAGCTTGACCACTACCAACCCTGACCTCCGGGTGGAGCCACCCGTTACAGAACCTAGGCCCCTTAACCTGCTACTAGCCAAGCAGGCAGGGGTAGTAGCCCTTGGGATAGCGCCACCTAGGGGTTACATATCTTCAACTTCTTATCAGGGAACTCTCTTCTTCTTGCTCTGTCAGTGAGACAACTGAGTCTCTGGCTACAACAAAGGCCTTTGTTGTCTATGTGTACAGTGTGTTGGGAGAGAAACACTCTGCCTGTGGAACTGAGCAGAATTTTGAATGCATGCATTTCATGGTAAACATTCCATAATAAACATTCCATATCTTGAATGTGGAGAACAACAGAGAGAAAAAACAGGAAGAAGAAAGCAGGCAATGATACAATATGTAAGCAATATTACCCAACAGGGTGGGCGGTATTGGGCAATACCAGACCGCCCAGGGGCGTAATGAGGCCCGACGCCCATACCGCCCACCCTGGTGGGTATTATTGCGCTTAGAAAATGAGCACTGTAAAAAAACTTTGTTTAATAAAAAAAAGTTAAGAAAAGATTAGTTTAAAATAACTTTTAAAATAAAATAGTTCCTCCACCTGGTTGTCATGGTTAGTTACTCTATCCCACACAGAGGCACACATACAGGCAGAAATAATGTAAAACACTTGCTTAGTTTGAAAAACTCCCCAGCACAACACTTAGACCGCACACTGTGATTTTGTTTTCTTACTGGTATGAGTCCGTTTCCCCCAGCACAACACATTAAGACCTACAGTCTGTGAAATTGTTTTCTTACTGGTATGGGTCCGTTTCTGCCCCCATGCATTGCCAACAAGTAGGAAATAATGAGGCCAGGACAGAGAAGTTACCTTTCAATTTTGCTACAAAAAGATGAAACAGTATGTTTTCTGCCCTTTCTTTTCTTTTGATCAGGAAAAGCAGCATCAGAAAGGCGGTATTAGCGGGAGACGAGTTATGAGAAACAATGGAGAATTTGGATAGGAAAGGAAGATGGAAGGGAGGAGTACAGAAACACGCTACTGCAGCTGCTACAGAGACAGACACAGACATGTACTGCTGCTGTTGTTGAGCCTCCGATTGTGGTAAGCTGTGCACCCACTGTAGTCTGAGCCTACACAAAGCCATTTTTGGGAGGTAGCAGTCAGTATAGCAACACAGTTTGCTTTTTGCCGGAGTGCCCGATCGTGGTAAGCTGTGCAACCAAGGTGCTCTGGCTCTACTCAAAGCTGTTTTGGGGAGGTAGCAGACAATATAGATTTTTTGGTAAGCACCACACGTAAGGCAGCTCAGCCAAGCAGCACTTTTGAGTCTAGCTGCTGGGAAGAGTCGCATACTGCACCTTTAAAAGCCGCAGTGAGAACGGACAGTTCCGTAAAGCTGATCCTCTGACTGGTTCCCTTTTGTTTTGTTTCTTAGCATGTGTGGCTATGCTTTATATTAAATTGTCACTGAACTAAGGCAGACTGGGATGTGTGGGATCTTCTGTCACGGGGGGCTCCCACTGCCTTATTCAGTTGACCACTTTCTGTGAGATGCTTCAGCGTGAGGTGAGACTGTGATGTATAGAGTTTTGTGTCTGCAGTGGAGGCAAAGAGAAAGAAATCACAGTCACAGAAAAGGAAGGTGTATGTTTGTTTTAATTTGACATAAAAGGCAGCAGGGGTACTGGTTAGGTTTATAATTGTATATGGAGAACGTGTTGTGGACTGACGTTGAGTTTGAGCTCTCGGTGAGCGAGAGAAAAAAATGGTGGCTATTTTGAATTGTTAATGAGGGGTTTTAGCCAATGAGATTGCTGGCTGGGAAGCAGGATTCTTGTGATGGGGTTGGCTGGGCTGGTACTTTTAATAGGTGGGCATCTGTTGTCTGATAGATGCCCACCTAGAGAAGTCCCTCAGCCAATCAGAAGTGACAAATAGCTTTACCCATTTTCTAACATCAATTACAGCACTTGCAGTGGGCGGAAGGACTATTTTATCACAAATGCACACGAGTAAATACATTTTTTCTACATATAATCATGCTTTTCCCAATAGTCAAAAAAAAAAGAAGCCAATTTTATAAGTGCAATAAGGCACTCAGGGGTGTGTGTAAACCATAGTTTATGCACGGCCAGTGGCTGAAGACACTCAGCCTCGTGCCTTTTTAATTTTATTTATTTATTTATTTATTTTATTTATTTATTTATTTAAGAATCAGTTTACAACCTTTGAGCCAGAGGCTCGTTTCCAAAGGTACTTCATCACATAAAGACATACATTGTGTTTTGGTTACATAGCAAAGATTTGCAAAACAATAGGCGTTCAACAGAGGCGCCACTACTGAGGACAGACAAATACAAATTGGGTACAGGTATATGTAATTGATAACAGGTGTTCCACAAGTTGGTATCAAGTGAGCATTCTGGTAGGTAAACACTGAAACAGCTGGCACTGGCCAGGTTAAACATAGGCATGGTGTACAGGGAAGAGGTGGAGGGGATGGTTAGGTGGAGAGCTGCCCGGGGGGCATTGTCAAGAGAAGCAGAGGTGGAGGCTATGTTCAGAGACAGGAGCAGTTACGAGTGCTGAAGATGTGGTTCCTAAGTGTGGTTTTGAACTTGGAGATGGTGATGGCATTGGTGATGGTGGCAGGGAGAGAGTTAAACCAGGTTGGGGCTCTATAGCAGAAGGACCTCTGGCCACGGCTGGTTCTAGATCTGGGGACCTTTAGAGTGGTCTTGTGGGAAGACCGTGTTGCAACAGTGGGAGGGCTCTGGTGGATGGATGCCGTTACCCCAGGGGGGGAGAGCCCGAGTAGGGTTTTTTTGGTGAGGAGACAGGTTTGGTATTGGAGCCGTTCATCCAGGGTAAGCAGGTTAGCATCGACATACAGCTGACAGGTGTGTGTGAGCCTGGGGGCACCAGTAATCAATCTGCACGCTTTATTCAGGGTTAGGTGAATTTTGTTGAGTGCAGTGGTGTGGACGCACCTTATACTGGTAGACCATAGTCACAAGGGACCTTGCGGATGATGTAACAGCTAGCGGAGAGCATTTGGGGAAGGCAGGTTTTATGGGAATAGGATGCCAAGCCGTGTGTTGGTGGCGGATGTTAGGGCATCGATGTGGTTGTGAAATGTGAGGGCTGAATCGAAGGTAACCCCAAGATATTTGTAGGAGCAGACTTGTTCCAGTGGCTGGTTGGTACTCGGAAGGATATAGAGTGGGTGGTTGCTAGCTTTGTTTTGGGGGTGGGAAACGCGCCTGGCCATGTGTAAACTATGGTTTACACACACCCGTTCTTGCCTTATTGCTTACTTATAAAATGGCAGGGTAAAATGCAGTCATCTGATTGGCTCTTATTTATGTGTAAAATATGGTTTACACATAGTTAAAAAAAGGACTGCTCAGCAATGAAGAGTCTGGAACCCTGATCAATGGGCATTTGGAACACAGGCATTTCAGTTAGCCCCCTACAGCCAGAACTGATCTTCCACCACAAACATGGCTGCTACTTTTACATTATAAATAAACTTCAACTGGGCCCTACAAATAAAACTACCTTAAATAAAAAATTAAAACAAATTAATTAAATGTTGTTTCCCTGATTATCACACTCTCCTTACACACATAAACAAATTAGAAATATTAAGTATTGTTTATAGTTTTCACTACAACTGTTTCTTTGCTGACAGTGAAAAAATCCCCCTTCTCTCTTTATCTGCTCATCAGGGAACTCTCTTCTTTTTGCTCTGACAGTGAGATAATTGAGTCTCTGGCTGTAACAAAGGCCTGTGTTGTCTGTGTGTACAGTATTTTAGGAGAGAAACATTCTACAAGTGGAACCGAGCAGAATTTTGAATCCATATATTCCATGGTAAACATTCCATGATAAACATTCCATATCTTGAATGTGGAGAAAAATAGAAAAAAAAAACAGGAAGAAGAAAGTAGACAATAATACAATTACATCACTTGCAGTGGGCGGAAGGACTATTTTATCACAAATGCACACAAGTAAATCTGTTGTTTCTACATATAAACATGCTTTTCCCAACAGTAAACAGTAAAAAAAAAAAAAAAAAAAAAGCCAATTTTATAAGCGCAATAAGGCACTCAGGAATGTGTGTAAAACATATTTTACAGCACGTCCCATGGCTGAAGTCACTCTGCCTTTGGCCTTGTGCCTTACTACGCCCCTGGTCGTGCTGTAAAATATGTTTTACATACACCCCTTTGTGCCTTATTGCTTACTTCTCAGGTGGTTGAAGGCACTCAGCGATGCCATGTGCCTCACAACAAACCCCAGGTGTGCTGTTATCCCACTACAATGTACACCTTATCATGTCTTACAGCTTAAATAACACCACAACTCTGAGTGGCTCTTCGCCAGTCAGGCTGGAGGAAATCTCATACCTGTTTGATGATGTCCCATATCTTTCCTTGTAGAGTGCACTAATTTTTAATGATATCAAGCTGCGGGGGTTCTGGATGACACAATGGAAGAAGGACCACGCACAAGGTGAGTAGCCAGATATCCCACTGTTTTCTCTCTTGTAGCCATCTGAGAAGCAAGCTTAAGTAACTCAGCATCCTACTAATACAGACTGCAGTCCAAGTAGATTTTAAAACTATAACAATGTAGAAGCAGTATGGTCTAGTGGTTAGAGCACCAGTGTGGGTACCAGGAGATAACAAAAAATAAAACACTACTGTCTGGCCTATTGGCACAGCGGTAGGGCTGCCACTTGTGACGTTGGTGACCCGGATTCGGGAGTGACCCCAGGATATGGGGGAAATGGATTTAATCATCCCACAGGACACTGTACGTCTTTGGGCCGGGAGGGAAGGAGACACTCTCCAGTATCACAGTGCCATAAGGGTTCACACAGGTGGTTGTACAGTAGGAGCCCTACTATAGATGGGCGCCAGCATGGTGCATGTTTGCCATTTGTCGCCTTCAACACTGTCTCAGAGAGGAAAGAAAACCAGGATTGAAAAAGACTAGCCGTAGCAGGATGATGCCAACCTCCCTGCAGGCTCTGCACTGTTGACCAAGGTGCCATCCAGCTGGACCCATTTTCTGTAGGGGACTGGCAACCCCGAGAGCCCCAACATAAAAGTTAAGATATAGATGTTTCCTGACAGAAAAAGACTCATGGTTCATCTGGGCTGCCTAGTTTTTACCTTGGCCCTCACCAGTCTAGTACTGGCTAGGCCATTTGCAGCCCGAGCTCCTTCCCCGTCATCTTCACCAGTCCCATGCGTCAATCCCACCCTCTCTAAAAACTTGCAAACATCTGAACGTTGACAAGCTCCTCTGAAAAGATGGTCCACTGTTCCACCACCCCTCTGGGAAGTATTTCCTCACATCCCTCCTAAATTTCCCCCCTACCAGCGTACAGTTGTGGCCCCTTTTGATAGATACCTCATTAAGTTTAAACAGTTGCACACTTTCTACCCTGTGTATAACCTTCAGGAGCTTTCAGGTTTTAGTCATTATGCTCCTACCTCCTGGCCTTTAGTGAGTACATATTCAGGTCAGATGGACTTTCCTCATAAGTCCTTCCCTGCTGGCCATGAGTCATTTTAGTTGCTCTTCCTTGGATCGACTCTAGGCTGCCCTTGTCTTTTTTTAGGTGAGTGTCCCTGAACTGCACACAGTACCCCAGATACGACCTCACCAAGGGCCTGTACATGGGTAGGATCACTTCTGCCTGCTTGAGTAGGCTGTACCCATTCATCTAAGCATCCTGCTAGCTTTCCTATATGCCTTGTTACATTGGGCTGAGGTCTTTAATATGTTAGTAATTATCACTCTTTAATCCTTCTCCTTGGATTCACACCCCAACACACTCTGATTGACTGGGCCCTTACTTCCCACCCCCATCGTGTAATCGACTCCAGCATTCTTCCAGACTCCCTTAGCGACCGCCACATGATTTACTGCGTCCGCAAAGTCCACCAGCCTAAAGCCCCTCCTAAGTTGATCCATCTACCGTCCTTCCACTCCCTAAATTTAGCTCCCCTACTAAATGACCTGCACCAGTCAGACTGGTCCACTCTCTCATTGGAAATCTCCATCGACTCTGCCCTCAGCTACTTCCAGCCTAAATTCATGGAAATTTGGGATAGACATGCTCCCTCTAAGCTAACCAGGGTCAAAGGTTCCCACCTTCCCTGGATTACCGCAGAACTATGCACACCTATGCACACCAGAGACCAGGCTTGGAAGGCTTACATACAATCCAGAATTCCCACTCTCCTCCTCCATTACAGGCAACTGCAAAATGCTTGTATGAAGGCCACTAGATGTGCCAAGGCAGAATGCTTCTCCACATCTTTCCATACCAACCTAAACCATCCTTCTAAGTTTTGGAAGGTAGTCAAATCTCTCTTCTCTCCCCCCCCTCCAGTCCTCCGATCCCAACTCTTGCCAGTGGTAATGCAAGAATCTCTGATCCCCTGACTGTCGCAGCTATTTTCAACACTTTCTTCATATCTTGTGTCTCCTCGTTGCTCTTCTCCCTTTCCACTTGCCCACCTACCGTCTCCCCTAACCCCCTAGCTGTTCCCAACCCCATCACCCCCAGTCAATTTTCTTTCTCATCTATAACACCAAATGACGCCCTCAAGGCACTCCTAGCCTTAAACCCCTCCTAGGGTAAGAGCCCAGATGTCCTGGACCCAAATTTGCTCCACCTCTCCGCTTTTTCTATAGGTGGTCTCTTTTCTCAACCTATCTTTTACCCTGTCCTCAGTTTCTTCCACTTGGAAACATTCTACAGTCATTCTCCTCCCCAAAGGTGGTGATCCCACCCATCCTGGGAATTATCGCACTATCTCCCTACTCCCTATCCTAGCCAAGCTTCAGGAATGCATTGACCTTGCCCAACTCACCTCCTACCTTGACTCCACCTCATTATTCACCCCATTCCAGTCTGGCCGCCACAAGTCCCATTCCACCACCACCTCCCTTATACGCCTCACAGATTCCATACTCACCAAGATGGAGCTGGGTCACATGACCTTGGCCATATTTGTCGATCTGGCAAAAGCCTTCAACACAGTATCCCAGGTCCTTCTCCAAACACTCTCTGATGCAGGGTTAAACCCCTCCACCACAGCTTGATTTTGCTCCTGCCTGACACGCAGAACCCAGTCTGTCAAGATTGCCTCCTCCCTCTCCTCTCCACTCCCTATCAACAGTGGTGTCCCACAGGGCTCTGTACTTGGCCTTATATTGTTTTCCATTTTCCTTAATGATCTGCCTTCTGCTTGCTCCACTTCCCAAATCCATATGTGTGCGGATGACACCATCCTTTACACGTCTAGCTCCTTTCACACTGTTGTCCAGACTAGACTGAAACAGGATTTCACCAAGGTTCAGAAATGGTTCCAGTCGAATCAACTGTTTCTGAACACTAAAAAGATAGTCTCCATGTCCTTTAGCACCAGACAAAGGCTATCTACCTTAAATCCCCTCTAGCTTTCACACACAGGATTGTACTCTGATAGAGAATGTCACTTCCTTCAGATACTTTGGGATCTGGCTAGAATATCATCTGAACTTTTCAGCACACGTAGATGCAATCCATAAAAACCTACACCCCAAGCTGGGTGCCTTATATAAAAACAAAGATTGCATTCCTCCATCAGCCCGACGAACTATTGTGCAGAAAATGGCGCGAGCCAAGGATGATTCCATCATTAGCATACATTCCATCTCCGGGCAGTTCCATCGTGCCACTTCATATTATCCTGCCCCCCCTCGTACTCACCACTGTGACCTTTACAAAGACACGTCCCTCCCTTCACTGGAGTCCGTGCGTCTGTCATATTCTGTTACCTTCATGGCTAAATTCTGGTCTGGGAATCTCCCCACCTGTCTTTCTTGTATCATCTCTGCCTCATCACTGAGCCCATATTCACTTCGGAACACTGACTCTTGTTCGTTTGCCATCCCTCACCGCTCCACCACTGTTGGGCAATCCACCTTTCTCAACCGCTGTCCTAAACAATGGAACACCATCCCCTCCAATGTCACCAAAAGTTCTCCCTTCCCTCCTGTGTGTACACATTCCACTTTTGCTCATGCCAAACCTTCTGACCCATTTCCTAGTTCTGTACCACCTAAAACCTTTGCTATCTCTGTTCCTCCTTTGACTTATTACAGTTGTTCTGCACAACAAAGCACTTGAGTTTATCTCCAAAATGTTCATCATGACTACTTCCCAATGCTCTCCTGCATACATTGGTATTCACAGGATCTATGTTACACTCAGCTGTTATAATCACTGATTACTTCCCTGATTGTAACTGCTTATGTTTCTTCTGCTCGTTTGTATTTTGACCAGTGTACTTTATTATTATGCTGCACTTACTGTATCCTTATATATCTTGTACTTTGTCCTTTGTATACCACAATGTCTAAAAAATTTGTATCTTGCACTGCTGTACTTGTACCTCCACTTCCCGTTACCGCCAGGACACATCTGGAAAGAAGCTATTCTGCTCAGCATGCCTTCCTGGTGCAACACTTGAATAAATCAAAATAAACCTCCCATCCAATACTCAAACCTTGGACTCCCTTCCCAAGTGCATAACCATGCACCGTTTAGCATTGTGGGAATGTCATGGGGGATAAGATGGGGTGAGTCCTAAAGAAGACTGGTAACAGAGCTGGGGACAGGTTAGCAGAAGGGGAACCTGTAGCCACTGTAACCTACATGCTCGGCCATGGAAGGTTTGATCCTGACTCTGGACATGAGTCTGGACCTTAGGGTCCCTTAATAAAGGTTGTATCCTCCTCTCACTGCAGGAGCCACATTACTCCTCCTGTTCCTTGTTTGCTACATCAGTGGGTGAGGTTTTACTGGGTCATAGTCTGTTTTACTCAGCATAACTTTGCAAGATTTTCCACTGTGCTATTAGCATTTGGGTTTCCAGTCACCTTACACACCTTTCACTCTGTTTTTTTAACTTACTGAGATTTTTTTTTTTTTTGGCCCCTACAGCCGACTGGCCCCTATCGATCCTGGCTCTGTCACCCAGCCCCATCACCCACCCTCTCCATGACTTATCTTGGCTCTGTAGCACCCTAACTCTCCCTCCCCCGGTGGGGCCATCAGAGGTGGACCCTAGCCCTAATGGAGACTTGGTTGGTACATTTAGAGTGAGAGCTGCATCGGTATGTGGGATCTGCAGTGAGGGGTGGACGTCCTCCTGCAATGACTGGGGATTTTCTCTTTTTTGGTGCCCTGTCCCTAGGATGCCGAACTCTAGTACAGGCACATGCAGTATGTACCTATGCGCTAGAGCGGAGCCAACATCACGTTCAAACTTCAGTTCTTTGACTGGTGTCCATGGGTTTCCTGGTCCTGAGGGCAACCACTCTGTGCCAGGCCAGTCTTCCTGCTAGAGACTAGATAGAGACCACCCACATACTGGGCACCTCACATCAGCTTTTCTTTACTCACCAGATGGTGTGGGAGTCACAGCACAACAATGCATACTCCATCTTGCATGCTGGCAGTGACTGGCAGTCACCTGTGCTAGAGGCAGTACCTCTGGTACCCATCCCAACTCAGGATCGAATGTAGGCATATCTTCTACTGTCAAGGAGGCAAAGGCAGACATGGAGCTGCGTATTGCGGAGGTGGTCAAGGGTGGGGGAAACAATTTCTTCAGATATATTAAGAAAAAAAGGGGCCAGGAAGCAGCTATACTTAATGACTACTTCTGCTCTGTCTTCACAATGGTAAACAGAGGACCACTGCCTGAAAGTGGCATCAAGGCAACTGTCAGGGGCATTCCAGAAATGAGGCAGGCAGTATTTAACAGAGAAAGGGTCCAGAAGGGGTTAGGTGCCCTAAAAGTAGATAAAGCCCCAGAGCCAGACAGGATTCACCGAAGGGTACTCAAGGAATTGGCAATGGAACTGGCTGAACCCCTAGTAGGGCTATTCAGTAGCTCAGTTCAGACAGTGGTGATTCTGAAAGACTGGAGGATAGCAGATGTAGTCCCGCGATGCAGGGGTTG
Source organism: Neoceratodus forsteri (assembly GCA_016271365.2). Lineage (NCBI taxonomy): Eukaryota > Metazoa > Chordata > Ceratodontiformes > Ceratodontidae > Neoceratodus > Neoceratodus forsteri. The sequence continues at coordinate 895,761,965 of CM057451.1, read as the reverse complement.
GGGATAAAGAGCAACTGGGAAATTACAGTCCTGTCAGCTTTAGCTGTGTTGGTAAACTGATGGAGTCACTGGTCAAAGAGGACCTTGTGGACTAACTAGAGAGTAGTGGCCTACAGGATAGTAAACAGCATGGGTGTGTGGGCAGGGAGGTCTTTTCAGACCAATCTGATAGTTTTCTTTGATTGGGTAACAAAGGTAATAGATAAGGGCCACACTGTGGATTTCCTGTACTTCAATTTCAGTAAGGCTTTCCACTTGATGCTACACAGAAGGTTGCCAAAGAAGCTGGAGAACCTGGGCGTAGCAAGGGACATAGTTAGATGGGTAGGAAGCTGGTTGAAGTTGAGACACCACAGGATGGTGGTAAATGGGGTCAAAATGGAAGAGAGGGAGGTCACAAGTGGGGTGCGGCAGAGATCTGTCTTGGGTCCTGTCCTCCTCAGTATTGGAGAAGGCATCTGGGACAAGTTATGTTTCTTTGCAGATGACATGAAGCTCTGTGGTAGGGTAGATAGCATCGAAGGGATCATGGGGATGCCGCAACAGAAGGTAAAGCCATCAAAAAATGGAGAGCAATGAGTACCAATGCCCGTAGTCTGGGTAACAAGCTTCCTGAATTAGTGGCCTTGATGGAGGAGGAACATCTGGATATCGTGGCAGTCACAGAAACATGGTACACACAAAACCATGACTGGGACGTAAACATACCAGGATACGCTATCTACAGGAGGGACAGGGAGGGTAAAAGAGGAGGAGGAGTAGCTCTTTACATAAGGGAAGGAATCAAAGCAACAGAACAAAAGGGTAAACAGGGAGGAGAAGAAGCACTGTGGGTAAATTTGGAGACAGGCAATGGCACCACAATCCGCACAGGGGTTGTATACAGACCCCCTTCTCAGGGGGAGGAAATGGACAAGGAAATGATAGAAAGTATACTTAGAATGGCAGAAAAAGGGGAGATATTGCTGATGGGTGATCTGAATATGCCAGATGTTAACTGGAGTGCAGTTGCAGCAGCCACTTCGAAGAGTGGAGTTATTCTAGGTGCCCTACAGGGGGCATGCCTTAGACAACTAGTATTGGAGCCCATTTGAGAGGGAGCAATATTAGACCTGATTCTCTCAAATGGAGATGGAGAGAGGATCACAGATGTAGAAGTGGGTAGCCATCTGGGAACTAGCGACCATCGAACAGTATGGTTCACAATAAACACAGCAATCAGAGTTCAAGCTTACACAGAGGCAAAAGTACTGGACTTTAGAGGGCTGACTTTGCTAAAATGGGTGAGTGCCTAAGGAATGCACTGGCAAATGGGCAGGAAGGGAGGGTGGAAGAACAATGGGGAATAATAAAACTGCCATCACAGAGGTAACAAGCCTTTGTGTGAAGCAATAAACAAAACAAAATGACGTAAGAAACCACTATGGTTCTCAAAGGAAGTGGCAGGAAGGTTCAAGAGAAAGAAAGCATTCAGGAGTACACAAGGAATCGCAGAAGGAGCAGGACAGAGAACTGTATCAGTTAAAGCAAAAGGAGGCTGGGAAGGCAGTCAGAACAGCAAAGGCCCAAACCGAGGAAAAGATAGCCAACTCAGTTAAGAAGGGGATAAAACCTTTATAGGTACATCAGGGAGCGAAGGAAGACCAAGGGAGGGATAGTGAGGCTTAATAAAGGGAGGGAGGGTGGGCAGAGGGAGACTGTGAAAAGGCAGAGATACTAAACAAATATTTTTGCTCAGTATTTACAAATGAAGGGGGGGTTACATAAACAGTAAAAACACTCTGGATACAGAAGTTGATACCAGCCCATTTACAGAAGAAAGGGTTCTGAAAGAACTCTTAAAACTGAAGGTGGACAAAGCAATGGGGCCTGATGGGATTCATCCTAGAATTCTAAAAGAACTAAGGGTAGAACTAGTGACACCACTGACTACCCTTTTAACAAATCATGGGAGGATGGGGTGGTACCCGAGGACTGGAGGAGGGCAGATGTGATTCCCCTTCACAAAAGTGGGAGCAAGGCAGAAGCAGGAAACTACAGACCTGTTAGTTTAACCTCAGTGATAGGGAAAATGATGGAATCACTTCTGAAGGAAAGAATTGTCGAGTGTCTAGAGGCCAGAGGGGCACAGGACCCTAGGCAGCATGGATTCACAGTGGGAAGGTCATGCCAGACGAATCTGATAGATTTCTTTGACTGGGTGACCAAAGTAGTAGATCAGGGAGGGGCTGTGGACATGGCCTACCTAGACTTTAGCAAGGCATTTGACACAGTCCCACACAAAAGATTAATATACAAGTTAGCCAGCCTGGGAGTGGGTCCCAAGATGACAGCCTGGGTAAAGAATTGGATGGAGAATAGGACCCAGAGAGTAATAGTAAATGGAGTCCACTCAGAAGAAAGGAGGGTTACTAGTGGGTACCGCAGGGTTCAGTATTAGGACTGTCCTCTTCAATGTCTTTATATTACATTGCAGAGGGACTAGAAGGAAAAGTATGTCTCTTTGCAGATGACACAAAGATCTGCAACAGAGTTGATGCACAGGGTGGGGTGGAAGGATGAGAAGGGACTTGGCAAGGTTAGAGGAATGGTCAAATGTATGGCAGCTTAGATTCAATGCTAAGAAGTGCAAGGTAATGCACCTGGGAAACAAAAACCCAGGGGAAGAGTACACAATGGGGGGTGAGATACTAACAACAACAAAAATGGAATGGGACCTGGGGTTAGTCATATCAGATGACCTAAAGGTGGGCAAGTAATGTGAGAGGGCAGCAAGGAGGGCTGGGGGGATACTGGGATGCATAGGGAGAAGCATCACCAGTAGAAAACAGGAAGTTATTATTCCTCTGTACAGACAGCTGGTGAGACCCCATCTGAAGTACTGTGTGCAGTTCTGGAGACCCCATCTCCGCAAAGACATAGACAGGATGGAAGCTGTCCAGAGGAGGGCAACTAAAATGGTGCAGGGTCTGCACCGGAAGAACTATGAAGAGAGATGAAAGGAGCTTAAAACCTGTATGTATAGCCTCTAGGAAAGGAGGGAGAGGGGGGACATGATAGAAACATTCAAGTACCTCAAGGGAATCAACAAAGTCCAAGAGGGTAGCATCTTTCAAAAAAAGAGGTGTGCAAGAACAAGAGGGCATAATTTGAAGATAGAGGAGGGGTGGCTCAGAGGTAATTTAAGGAAGTATTTTTTCACAGAGAGGGTTGTGGATGCATGGAATGGCCTTCTGGAGGAGGTGGAGTCAAAATCAGTGGTGGAATTCAAGCATGCGTGGGACAGTCATAAGGCCATTCTAGGGGGTGGGGGTAGGAAGAAGTAGGCTGCTGGTTAACTAGGATCTGCAGCTTATCCATTAGGTAGGAAATGGGCAGACTGGGTGGGCCAAGCGGTCCTTACCTGCCGTCAAATTCTATGTTTCTATGGAGATGTAGAGGGCTTTGCAAAGGCTAGAGAGCTGGTCTAAAATTTGTCTAAAATTCAGTGCCAAAAAGTGCAAGATTATGCACTTGGGGAACAAGAACCTTAGGGCAAAGGCCAGCCCAGTGGCGTGGAGAGCTGAGACACCATGTGCCTCACCTGCCACCACACCAGCAATCCAGGTTCTGGAATAGACTCGAGTCATTGGGAATCAGCCAGGGAAGAAAGGATTGAGCGTCCCAGGGACTGCTCTCTTCACCTGGGGGAGGGAAGATGTGTCTCTTCACTGTTGACTGCCACCAGCTGGAGACCTGATGGCAGTGCAGGTGGAAGACACAAAAGGAGGGACTACTGTCCCACTCAGTGCATGAGTGTTTCCACATGGGACTCATTGTCATCCAATGGCCGTAGCAGGGATCATGGGAAGAACATTTTAAAGAATCGCTGTGCAGGCCACTGAAGCCCTTCTGACTGGCTTGGACTCTTGCCACCGCCTGAGGAGTTGGATTGTGTCTCCGGTGGGGTGTTTGAGGACGCCTGTCCCACTCCTGGCCCTGCTGGGGGATCTGTGGGGGACTCTGCAGACTAACCCTCAAGGGACATGGGAGTCGGTCCAGGGCTGGTGGGGATGAGGATGTTAGCTCATCTGCTTAGGTCTCCAAGATAAAAACCTTTATGAAAAATAAAAAAGAAGAAAAAAACAGTACAGAGTACTGGACTGAGGGGCCAAACTGAGCACTACAGCAGACGAAAAGAATCCGGGAGTCATCATTAGTGTCTCCCTCATACAATCATGCCAGTGTAACAAGGCCTATAGTAAAGCTAATAGGTTGCTTGGATGTGTTGGAAGGAGTGTTGACAGCAGGAAAAAGGAGGTACTGCTACCTCTGTATAGGTCACTGGTGAGGCCACATCTGGAATAATGGGCTTTTATTCGGCAATGTGTGTAGCATGCTACGCACCGCGTAAGTGCCTTATGGAGGGCTGTACACATGAATCACACACAGGTTATGCCTAAGCGTGGGCATGCAGCGTGCATAAGCACAGCTTGCACATGTTCCAGGGAGGCTCCACGTGGGGGGGTGTCGGATGGCTATGCACTGCACGTACAGTTTAACACAACCAGTTTATGCCAAAAGGGCACGTGCTTAGGTTGCAGCACATTTACGCCAGGCAGACTCCTGCCATAAACCTTGATCCGTGTCCCCATCAACCACCATCCCACAAGGACGTAACTGCTCCCCCAGCGGCGCACACATGCCACCATGGTTCATTGCTGTCAGTTCCGGATCCATAGCAGCCAATGTCCCTTGTGTGACAGTACCACAGTCAACATCCCCTGCGGGCATGCCAATTGGGGCACTGTACACAAGGTAGCTGCAGTGGATTCTCTGTACGACATAGTATGCAACATCCTAATGCAATCCATGTGTCTCCGGTACCCTGCAGTATGACCTTCTGTCCCATCACATGGCACACCCACCCCATGATGCCATACACAACAGTGTATCTATCACCTCCGCCCATGTCCCTTGAACAGGGCATCCATATACGTGTCCCCCCAAGGATCCTGGCCACCTCCATACCCACAGAAAAGGCAGATGACACAGTAGGCTGCAGAGCAGTGCGAACTTTATAAATACTCTGAAGGCACCAGCAGTGCCATAACAAGAACAAGTAACAAAAAAAAAAACAAATAATGCACAACAGTGGAAGCGTCCGTAATAGTCTGTCTAGAGGTATAGCTGGGAGAAAAATCAGGAATGTGGCTGCGTGACACCTTGTAAACATCCTGCATCACAGCATCTTGGCAAGTCATCCAGTGACCTGAACGTCACCAGTGTCGTAGGCCACCACCGATGGTGTACAGTGCTCCCCCTGTGGCAGTCTAGAAATAATAACAGGGGTCTGGCTTGGTGCAGGGCTTGCCAAAAGAGTCCATGGCATCCAGCAAATACTCAGTTTTGTTTCCCTTAATGTCCATGAACAGGACAGTTTTTCACTATGGTTAGCCTGTGCCGTAGACTGTGTCCATGAAGGACCCGCATACATCCGGGTATCCAGGAAATGTGACAGTGCAGTGTCCTTCCCCATTATGTGTTTGGCGTGAATTTTGTCCAGGGACACGTCATACATCCAGTCACCCCTGCTCCTTTTGAGCTCTTCCCAGGGTACCTCCGGGAGGTAGGGATAGTAGTGCATAGGGTACTCCACCTTCACATGACAGCGAATGAACCTCTATGCCTGGAACTTCTTTGGTAAATATATGTACATTATCCCATGGTGCCTGTCCTAGCTGCAGCCTCTGTCCCTTCTGGTACTGGGTGAGGTGGGTCTTTCCAGTGTCCATGTCCACACCAGTGGTGGCCGTTGCTTGTGGTTGTCCTGAGGTGCCCCGTCTTCATGCCCTCGATCCACCATGTTTCTTAGCCTGTGATCACCTAGATGGCCCTGCTGGAAGTGGCACCACTGTAACTGTCCCAATAACCATTGAGCTTGCTGTAAACACTAAGGCATGGAGGTTGCCTGTGTGGCCTTTACACTGCTTTTGATCCAGTGGGGCAGGCTTTGGTGCTGTGCTGCTCTGTGGCAGTAACCACTGTTCTAGTTCTGTTGTCATTGGCCTAGGTGGGGGCAGCAGCAGTACAGACAATCTCCACATCGTACAGAACCACCGGCTCCAGCCTTCACCCTCCAATGCCTCATGTACCTCAGTAGGACCTGCCATGGACACAGATGCTGTCATCGGTGTTGCCCCGGAGGGTTCATGGCATCCCTTTTATAGGCTTCTTGTCACATCGGTTACCCTGTTGCTGCACACCTCGCAGCGGGCATGCACCTGGATGGCAGGCTTGGTGCTTGACTCCCTCAGCATCAGCCATTCCAGTGCTGCCAGGGGTACTGTCACTTCCCATGGATCTCGTCTCCCATCTGTGATGACATCCTGCAAACAAGACACATAGATTAATTCCTGTCCCATCGTATGTTGTGCCCTGCCTTAACACACCTACACAGCATCTGCCCCTATATTGCATTGTTAGCAGGACAGGGCTGCTGATAAATCACATAACCATGTGTATCCATCCATTACAGCTTGCACACATTTCATTGTGCAATATACAATGTACTCGGCATCTGCATAGCGACCTTTCATTGGGGTGAATATCCTGGGCACCCTATCCTCATGTCGCCTCTGTGTGGCAAGCCGGGTGCAGTGCACACACTGGTCCCTCTGCATCCCTTGTCCCCCCCCCCCCCCTTATGCACAGTCACATTGCGGGACCTGTACTGCAGGCATTATCCCTTTCTGCACCAAGCAGTCCTGTGTCGGGCATTGTGCTCACTGACAGGTCTCCACTGTAGTCACAGCTCTGTGTTTCATGTCCATGGTACTTGCGGTGGTGGGCTAACCCCAAGGGTCTGTGAACTGCCATCTGGATGGTACATTCAATTTGTTATTCTTTGGTAGATGGGTAAGGCCCACTAGGCACAATGCCTGTTTTCAGGGGTGACCCCGGATCATTGGGGAGGTTAAGTGACTTGCTCAGAGTTGCACAGTATACAAGTGGAGGTTGTGGGCATAAAACCCAGGTCTGCTGGATGTACCAGGCTCATTCACAGCTTGCTACTTTAACCTATAGGCTATACTGCCAGCCCCACCGCATTTACTGCATTGTGATGGTGGCGACTGTACAGCTTCTGACTCCAGGCTCCATTTGCCTCCCTGCTCGCACTGAAGATGTCTGCTCAGCAGCATGAGTCGTCTGTGTCACCGTGTATACCACACCCACATTGGGTGAGTGGACCAATCACTGGCAGGGAACTGTAATGGTGGCAACACTCCCTGCATACTGATGGGGTATGGCACTCATCTGGGCATGTCACACTTCCACCCAATCACAGATGGACCCTTTTCAGAGTAGTTCAAGTGACAGGATCCATCTCACTCGTGTACGGGCCATGGACTTTGAGCCGTATTGTGCATGGTGGCAGTGATGCCATTCTCAGGGCTGGGATGCATGAGCGAGACAGTGGACAATACTAGCCACTGGTACCATGCAGTGTACCTCCCATCCTTACATGCACCTTACTGTGCCCACATTAGACAGGTGCATACAGCACTGTGTGTACGGCCTATGCCCACACAACCCTATACCAGCAGGCACTGGGATGTCGGCATGGGTGTCACATTGCCAGCCTGGCATCCATGACTGCATCCCTGTACATTATGCTGCACTGTTGCCATATCAGCGACTCCACATGCACATACGTGTATGCGCATCGGGGTGCCGCACATCCCTGGAGATGCGGATCACCATATATGGTGGGGTCAAGGGGCGTTCCTGCCTCCAGCCGTCCCTCCCATGCCCTGCCACATGCTCCATCACACCCCTATGCACCCCAACTGCATGTAGGGATGTTAGTGAGTATCATGTGATTGGCATGCCTCTATGGGTGCACACCTGCACACTAGGCTCATTTTAGTTGTAAATGACTGCAGTCGTGAATAGAAGCCAGTGTTTAAGTTCTGGAGTCCTCACCTAAAGAAGAATGGGACACTCTGGAGGCAGTGCATTGCAGGGTGACCAAGATGATTCAGGGCCAGCGGAACGGACCTTACGAGGATCGTCCCAAGGCATTAAACAGGTACTCATTGGAGACCAGATGAGAGAGAGGGGATATGATAGAGACCTTCAGGTTCCTGAAGGGGGTGAACAGCATGAACTGCAAGGGACTATTTAGCAAGAGTACTGAAACAAGAACCCTAGTGCATGAGTGGAAACTAGCAGGGGGAAGATTTAAGATGGAGGTAAGGAAGTTCTGTTTTACAGAAGAGGTGGTGGAGCCATGGAACAGTCTGTCAGCAGATGTGGTAGGCGCCAGGACCATAAATGGTTTCAAGCATGGCTTGGATAGAGTGAAGGGTATGGTGGTTACGCTGGTTGGTAACAGTAGGGAGGAGTGTGGAGGGAGGGGAATGGACTGGGAGCGATAGTAACACATATGGACAGTAGATCCTGGGGTATATAGGAAACTATGGGAAGACTGGAGGGACCTTTGGTGTTTTTCTGCCGTCATTGTCTACGTTTCTGTGTTTTAATATGCGGGAGTACTGCCAACTAATGGCAGAGGTTGGTAGCACTCATTAGCATACTGAGTGCACAGAAAGCCAGCTGGTGCACTCGAGATGGACACAGTCATCACTGTATCTAGGAGGTTGCTGCGCTCTAACATTAATGGCTATTACACATAAAAATGTAGTGTAGATTTTCAATTCAGGATAGAACCCCTAATTGAGGGTTTTACTGCACTATGGGAAAGAACAGCCTTTTGTGCCATTTTTGTTTAACTTTACCTTTACGTGAGAGTTTTAATTATATGGTTTTATTTACCCAGGATACCCGACCTAGATGCAGCATGTTGTTGTCCAGCTGGGTGCTCTTATGGAGTGAGAGCTCAACTGACTTGCTCAAGGTGGCACGGTTACATAGAAACATAGACTTTAACGGCAGATAAGGGCCGCTTGGCCCATGCAGTCTGCACATTTCCCCACCTACAGGATAAGCTGCAGATCCTAGTTAACCAACAGCCTATTTCTTCTTACCCCCCAAGAATTGCCTTATGTCTGTCCCATGAATTCTTGAATTCTCCCACAGTTTTAGACTCCACAACCTCCTCAGGAAGGCTGTTCCATGCGTCCACCTCCCTCTCTGTGAAAAAATACTTCCTCACATTGCCCCAAACCGCCACTCCTGTATCTTTAAATTGTGTCCCCTTGTTCTTGCACATCTCTTATTTTGAAAGATGCTACCCTCTTGGACTTTGTTGATTCCACTGAGGTACTTATCATGTGCTCCCTCTCCCTCCTTTCCTCAAGGGTATACATATTAAACTCCTTTAGTCTCTCCTCATATGGCTTCTCTTGCAGACCCTACACCATTTTAATTGCCCTCCTCTGGACTGCCTCTATCCTGTCTGTGTCCTTGCAGAGATGGGGCCTCCAGAGCTGGATGCAGTACTCCAGATGGGGTCTCACCAACTGTCTGTACAAAGGGATAACAACTTCCTGTTTTCTGCTGGTGATGCCTCTCCCTATACATCCCAGTATACCCCTAGCCCTACCTACTGCTTTCTCACATTGCTTGCTAACCTTAAGGTCATCTGATATGATTAGCCCCAGGTCCCTTTCCATTTTTGTTGCTGTTACTACCTCCCCCCCCCATTGTGTAATCTTCCCCTGGGTTTTTGTTTCCCAGGTGCATTATTTTGCACTTCTTTGCATTGAATCCAAGCTGCCATATTTCTGGCAAAGTTAGGCCAGCCCGGTGACGCTGAGGGTTGAGGTGCTGAACGCCACACCTCGTGCCATGTCGTTGACCCGGGATCGGGAACGAGCTCGGGTTGTCATGGGTTGGCAGGGGCAGGAGAGGATTGTGCGTCTGGAGGACTCCTTTCCTCTCCTCTCCTAGGGGTGGATGGGTTGCGTCTCCCACTCTGACAGTAGAGACTGGGGTAACGCGACAGATGGGAGACACGCAAGCTGGTTGGAGTGCGGTGGAGGATGGCTTGTGGATGGGTGCAGGAGTGCGCCCATTTTGCGCTGGTTGTCCTTGCATGCCCATGCCTCTGGGCCATGAAATGTACGGAAAAGCTCTGGCACCCAGATAGGCAAAGGTCGGGCTAAGGACGTCCCCCACGCCCACAGTCGAGTCCTACTTGGCCAGTCTCTGTCTCTCTCCTCCACTCCCTGGCTACCCTTCTAGATTGTAGATAGAGTGCTGGAGGAGTAAGTGGCAGTCCCACCCCGGGGCTCAGAGCCAGGATCCAGGGTGGTCGGTGGAGGTGGGGGAGAGCTCCCAGGAGCGGCAGACCAGTCCAGGTGGACCTCAGGCTGGACGGGACATGGATGCCCCAATACCCCCACTGGAGAGCGGTCTATGGAACCATTGAGGAGGAGTAAAAAGAATTGAGGGGGAAAAAAAAGGTGGCACGGTTAGCCAATGACTGGGATTTAAAGAGCCACCAATGCCTCAAGAAGAATTAAAAAAAAAACACACAAAGCAGCTTATATTTTTCATTAGCTCTGAATTTCTTATCCTCATTATTTATTTCTAAGATCATGTGCATGAAAACAGGATAGTTGTTCCTTGAGGGTTCAACAGCTCCTATTGCTTCTTCCCAACCTGATGTCATAATGCTGTGGTCGTGACATCACAGTTATTCCATGGCAACAGACTGTGATGTCATAACAGCATTATTATTTCAAGTAGGGAATAATCTATACAGGCAGAGGAACTCTAAGAGAAAACAATATTGTTTTTGTGAGAATTTCTCCTGTAATGAATATAGGAAAGGAGAAAAATACAGAAGATACATGAAATGCAAACTAAGTTGTGTCTAAATATTGTGTTTTCCAAAGTTTTCTCAAAGGCATTAGCTGCTCTCTAAACCTGGAAATCTTCGATTTCACAGTTCTGTGCTCTGAGCACTTGACCACTGTGCCAGTACCTCACCAAGATTTAGAGACAGAGATTTCAAAATAAACATTTTATACCTCAGTAGTGGGCAAGATTATGGAGGCACTCCTTAAGGAAAGGATAGTGCAACACCTGGAATCCATAGGGGCACAGGATCCAAGACAGCATGGGTTTACAAAAGGAAGGTCCTGTCAAACTAATCTCATAGATTTCTTTGACTGGGTAACCAGAGTGGTGGACCAAGGGGGAGCAGTTGATGTCGCCTACCTTGACTTCAGCAAAGCTTTTGACACTGTTCCACATAGAAGATTGATAAATAAGCTAGGTAGGCTCGGTGGGTCAGAAGTTGGTCAACTGGGTGGCAAACTGGTTGACTGGCAGAAAACAGAGAGTGGTGGTAAATGGTATACAGTCAGAAGAGATGCAAGTCACAAGTGGGGTACCTCAGGGATCAGTCCTGGGGCCAGTCCTATTCAACATCTTCATTAGTGACCTCGCAGATGGACTAGAGGGTAAGGCTTGTCTGTTTGCAGATGACACCAAGATCTGCAACAGAGTAGATGATCCAGATGGAGGGCAGAATGAGAAGAGATCTGGATAAACTAGCAGAATGGTCAGAAGAGTGGCAACTGGGATTTAATGCAAAGAAGTGCAAAATCATGCACATAGGGAAGAGAAACCCTGAAGCCACTTATAGGCTGGGAGGGGAGTTGCTAGCAGTCACAAAGGAAGAAAGAGACTTGGGCATCATCATCACTGATGACCTAAAATCATCCAAGCAGACCTCTAAAGCAGTAGGTAAGGCTAGGGGGTGTTAGGGTGTATTAGTAGGGTATCACAAGTCGTAAGAGGGAGGTAATAATCCTCTGTACAAGACATTGGTTAGGCCCCATCTGGAGTACTGCGCAGTATTGGAGGCCACACCTTCACAAGGACATTAACTCAAATTGAGGCAGTCCAGAGAAGGGCAACCAAAATGGTGCAGGGACTGCATCAGAAGACATATAAGGACAGATTAACGGAGCTCAATATGTATACCCTTGAGCAAAGGAGGGAGAGAGGTGATATGATCGAGACATTTAAACACCTTAAGGGCATAAACAAGGTGAAAGAGTCTAACATGTTTAAATATAAGAAAAATAGCAGGACAAGAGGACACAGCATGAGATTAGAGGGAGGCCGATTAAGGGGGAATGTGAGGAAATTCTTTTTCACAGAAAGGGTGGTAGATGCATGGAATGGCTTACCACAAGAAGTGGTGGCTATGAATACAGTGCAGGGCTTCAAACAGGCATGGGATAGGCATAAGGGAGCAATACAAATGACTATGAATAGATAGGTCACTGACAGAGCAAAGGCCGATGGTACATTTATAAGGTAGAAAAAGAAATGGGCAGACTGGATGGGCCTTGAGGTCCTTATCTGCCCTCAACTTCTATGTTTCTATGTTTCTATGTTATACAAGAGATTTTCCTGCAGTCTTTCCCTCTACGGTATCCATCCTACAGTGTTATTTAAATTGTGGTGTGTAATTTGTTGGGACTGATTTCTACCACACAGCAAATTTCGTGATTTGTAGCTATTGAGCTGGTCTCTGGCCTTTTGCAAACTTATTTTTTTTGCACTCTGATTTAAGTGTCACTGCCATTAGCTAGTCATCAGGAATGCTGAGAGCATGAGATGGTGCATGTCAGCTGAGTTGCGATAACAGAGGGGCTTTAAACTCTTCACCTTCTGGGTAGGGAAAGTAGGGCTTTCAATAATTCCTATGAGGCTTTTAGGCTACTGTGGAGCAAGCAGGGGTTAAAACTGTTTGGTCCTCACCTCCAGCCGTGCACTGAGCCTGTGATTGGCTGCACACTTGCCTGTCTGTAGAGACTGACAACAGGCAGTCACTGACACTGCGAAGTGCAGACTGGTGTGACAAAACATTTCTGGTTGCATCAAGTTTGCTTCTGCTAATTTCACACCCCAGTAAGTCAGCAAAGCCGATTAAAATTGCTCAAATTGTATTTTTTTAATCTACGTTTTTGCTGAACTTAGACTTCCATGCCTTGCATTGGGCATGAACCAGTACTAATCGTTTTGAAGTCAGTAAATCCAAGTTCAGAGGGGGCTGGTAAAATATGTTAATGTGAGAACATTTCTTTTTTCATTCTGCCTCTGTAACAGAAATTTCAACTTTAACTGTACAGCATACTTGATGAAGAAATGTTAGTGATGTCAAGAGCAATTACATCGCACTTGGGTAGCGGCCTGCTAATAAAGGTGTCATATAAGACAAGCAAAAGCTTTTTTTTAGTTCCGTGAGAACATCTGAAATAAGGAAGGGAGTCACAAAACATCTTATTGAAGTTCACAGTTTATAACAGCATTTATTGAGGTGGGTTACACACTAATGCATGAAAATGCCATGCAAATTCTGTCATTTGCATAATGAAAGTGGGTCATTTGGCAGCACCAGTGTAATGCATGCAGTGTCCCATTAGCACTGCCAGACAACCTGCTTGCTTTATGTGGATAATGGAGTCTGCATAGTATTACATACACTAGCATGAAACTTGCCTCAGTGTAGGTTTGTGTATGTTATTTTTCATATTTTTTTATTTATTTAGTTTTTGTTGACTGGGAAAGGAGGACTAGACGATTCTGCCTATTTTCAGCATCGTCCCAGGGGAGGGGGATACAGATGGATGCCAACTGACATTGAACCAGATTAAGCTGTTGGTGGTATTTTTAGTGAATAAGGGAAATTTGGTCAGGATACCAGGGAAATTTTATTTAATTTTTTTATTTATTGAGTGCTAGAATAACACCTGTGAGCAGATGCGCTTTTGTAGGTTCCACGTCAATTGAACAGAAAATAGCAGAGAACAACAATTTATACATTTACAGAGATGGTATAGTAAGTTACAAAAAGGTTTACACAAGTAGACACTGCTGAGGCATTGTACAACGTATGCCTGCGTCTGTGAACTCGCACATCCTGGAGAAGAAAGACACAGAGAAGGTAACAGACAAAGGTGACATATGGCTGGCAGTATAGCCTAGAGGTTAGAGGAACGAGGTGTGAATGAGACCAGACCTGAGTTTGATTCTCACAACCTCCACTTGCATACTGTGTGACTCTGAGCAAGTCACTTAGCCACCCAGTGCTCCCAGGTCACCCCTGAAAACAGGCACTTGTGCCTAGTGGACCTTACCCGGTTACCAAAGACTAAAATAAATAAATAAAATAAAAACGTAGTGAAGGGAGGGAGGGAAATTCTCCTACTGTTTTCAAGAAGTGCCATGAGATCTTTTACATCCATCTAAACTACCACCAGAACAGGCAGATGGAACCTCGGTTTAATGTCTCTGTTGTTAAGGCACAGTTCAGGAAGCATAGGAAAAACCAGGAGCAGTTGTAAAATTCGCAACAAGCATTTTATTAGTACTAGCAGTAACATAAAAAAATTAAATTGTTCAGTAAAACTATTTCAAAGGCAAAATAAACAGAAGATGCATCTGAGTTTTCGTTTAGTTTCTGTGTCCCTCTTTACAAGCAATTCCAGCTCTGTGTTATAAGTCCTTCCAACACCCCCTTCTAAACAATCATCCTGTGTTTTTTTTTCTAAAGTGTTCTTGTATATTTCAGGCAGGTGCTCGCAGGAACACACTGTCCCAGAGCTAAGGCCCCGTTTCCACAGCTCTTCTGCAAAAAGCTTAAAAATTGCACTCTGGTAATAACCCCTTCAGTTTCCAATAGCTTTTTGCAGTCATCTCAAACTATAATTATATACATTTCAAAAATTAACACTATATAATTTCTAAACAAAGGGATCCCAATATCAGTCACATTTCCACCATAATGATTTGAATATATTTTTATATCAGCAGATATGTAAGGGAGGAAAAGACAGAAAAGCAATTAAAGACTGAGAGGCAGCATGAGGCAAAGAATTGCGAGACTGTTGGGGTGATCAAATCCTAGGTCTCACAGGAAAATTTGGTTGCGCAACCAGACAGAGAAGAGAAAGGAAATGACAGATCCCTGCATTCAGACTCTTTCCATAACTGGGACAGGGTCCTATTCCACCCTGTCACATGCACCCCCCCTCCTTAAGAGGGAACCTGTTTCATCAGACAGGTTTCCAAAACTTTCTATTAATTCTCTACTAATATTAGCTTCTAACTTTCAGAAATGAAGCACATGCGCGGTATCTTTTTTCTATAACAGTACAGCAAACAGTAAAGTTTAAACTCATATATTTGTTTTTCAACCTTCAGAACCCTCAATTCCTGATCCATATCTTGACAGAAAATCAGCATTGCTATTCTCTTTACCAGATTTGTGTATAATCTTGAATTTAAATGGCTGTAGTGCCAGGTACCACCTTGTGATTCTGGAATTTTTATCTTTCATTTGGTTAAGCCAACAGAGTGGATTGTGATCTGTTGTAAGTACAAGGTCAGTTCCTAGTAAATAAAACTTAAGGGACTCCATGGTCCACTTTGCTACTAAACATTCCTTTTCAATGGTGGAGTACCTTTTCTCTCTGTTATGCAACTTATTACTTATGTACAGAATAGAATGTTCTATCCCATCTACATTTTGACTCAAGACTGCACCTAGGCCTACCTCTGATGCATCTGTTTGTAACAAAAATGGTTTCTCAAAGTCTGGGCTTCTTAAAACAGGGGCTGAACATAATGCAGCCTTAATGGCTTGAAAAGCTTCATCAAACTCTGGGGTCCATTTCACATTATCTGGGTACTGTTTTTTCGTGAGTTCAGTGAGGGGAGCTAACTCTGCAAAGTTGGGAACAAATCTCTGATAATAACCAGCCAGCCCTAAAAATGAACTGACATGTTTCTTTGTTTTAGGTACAGGGCTGTTAGCTACAGCTTCTATTTTAGAAATGTCTGCCTTAACCTCTCCATTTCCCAACACATAGCCCAAATATCTGGTTTTCTGCATGCCCAATGCACATTTGGTAGGATTAATAATCAGACCTGCATTTTTGATAGCTTGGATAATTGCTCGTAGGTGTTCCAAGTGGCTTTTCCAGTCTGGACTGTACACCACGACATCATCTAGGTATGCAGCACAATAACCAGCGTGAGGTGATAAAATTACATCCATGTACCGCTGGAATGTAGCTTGCGTACCATGTAAACCAAATGGCATGGTGGTGAACTGATAGAATCCAACAGGAGTGGCAAATGCAGTTTTGTCTCTGGATTCTTTACCTAAAGGTATTTGCCAGTAACCCTTGGTGAGATTGAGGGTACTGATATACTTTGCACTCCTCAGTCTGTCCACCAAATCATCTATTCTGGGCATAGGATAACTCAAATTCCGACACTTTATTAAGTTTCCTAAAATCAAGGCAGAGTCTAACACCCCCTTCTCTTTTGTTTACAATTACCATTGGAGATGACCTAGTACTCCTCGACTCTTCTATGATACCCAATTCTTTCATTTTTTGAATTTCCTTAACCACTTCAGCTCTTACCGCTCTGGTAACCTGTATGTCTTTTGCCTAATAGGACGAGCATTCCTTGTCCCTATAACATGCTCAACCCCTTTTGCTCGGCCTGGTACTGTGGTAAAAGTACTGTTAAATGTGTTTAGCACATTACAAATGTTTGCAGTTTGTTCTGAGGTTAAGGAAGCATTCACTTTTACAGCATCAGCATTTACAGTTTGTTCCAGTCTATCATAAGCCACATCAATATCTTCCTTATTGAAGAAGAAGAATAAGAATCAGCATTTATATAGCACTTTTCATACACAGTATCCCAAAGCGCTTTTACAAGCAATGCTAGACTGGTAGTGAAGTGACTGAATGTGTGGTGGCAGCCATATCGCACATCATCACCCACACACAGCCTGGATAATTGCATGAACCAGTTTATGGGAAGAGAAATGTTGGCCAGGACACCGGGAATGTTCCCTGCTCTTTACGAAGAGTACCCTGGGTTCTTTTACTTCCACCTGGACACCTACCAGGACAACACCAGGATGGGCAGAAGGGACCTCGGTTTAACGTCTCATCCGAAGGACAGCACACCCCAGCAGTACAGCACCCCCCCAATACTGCACTCGGATGCTAGCGATTTTTAGGTGCAAGTCTATCCCGGTATGGGACGAGAACCCACGACCTTCTGGTCCAGAGGCGGATGTGCTACCAACTGAGCCACGCTGGTAAAACTAGCAAAGCAAGTTTTGGCATTTTTTCAACCCATTTCTTGAGGAGGTTAGCATGGTATATTTTAGTAGAATTTTTCCTGTCAGGGGTCTCAGTCTCATAGTTAACGGTGCCAGTACGTCTAAGCACTTTATAAGGCCCTTGCCACTTCATTAACAGTTTATTTTCTGTTGTGGGCAACAGTAGCAAGACCTTTTCACCTGGCTCAAAAACCTTTTCTTTTACCCCATGGTCATAATATGCCTTCTGCTGGTTTTGGGCCTCTTCCTGATTACTGTGGGTAATTTCAACGTATTTTGCCAGCTTCTTTCTTAGGCATACATATAAGATGTTATAGATTGTTTCTGAGTGGGGTTATCGTCCCACGCTTCTTTTATCACATCCAGTGGCCCTCTTGGCTGCCTACCATGCAGCATTTCAAATGGTGAAAAACCCTGTTGATGCCTGTGGCACTTCTCTGTAAGCAAATTGTGGGTTAGGCAAGTATTGGTCCCAATCTTTCCCTTCCCATTTTACAAACCTTTTTAACATGCGTTTTAGGGTTTGGTTAAACCGCTCAACAACACTGTCTGTCTGAGGGTGTTAGGGGGAGGTTCTTATGGCAGTGACACCTAGTAGTCTTTACAGCTCCTTAAGTAATGCAGCAACAAAATTACTACCCTGATCAGTAATAATTTCTTTAGGTAAGCTCACTCTGCTGAAAATTTTTGCAAGCTCTGCTGCCACTTTTGAAGCTGTGACAGTACGCATTGGAACTGCTTCTGGGTATCAAGTAGCATAGTCGTATACTACCAGGATAAACCTATTACCCTTTTTACTTTTGTCTAAAGGACCAACCACATCCATTGCAGTTCTCTCAAAAGGCACATCTATCAAGGGTAGGGGTACCTTGTCTTTTCTAGTGACTGGGGCTACTTTCTGACACGCAGCACAGGAAGCAACATCTTCATGAATTCCAGGCCAGTAAAATCTGTACAGCAATCTGGCAAGGGTGTGATCCCTCCCTGAGTGACTAGTTAGACTTATCATGTGTTATTTATAACAACTCTGTTCTATACTTCTGTGGTATAACCAATTGTTCTGTCTGTTCCTGTGTCTGAAGTTTAACCCAAACTCTGTACAGTAACCCACTACATTTTTTAAGCATTGGTCCACCCTGTTTGGTTTCACCCCAAGATGCTTAAAATAACCCTGGAGAGAAACATCGTTAGCTTGTTCTGAAAGAAAATCACAATCAGTTATCAATTTAGTTTCAGCATTTTCATATGTTAACCCTTTATGTCCATCAGTCATTTGTTGCGTTTCTTCAGACATTTTCTTTCTTTCCTGGATTTCTGGATCTTGGAGCTGTGCTCAGGCAAGTTTGAATCAAAGTCACTGAAAGGAAAAGTGTCCAAACCGTTTGAGATTTTCTTTGCCTGAGCTTCTGTTACCACTGCTGTTGAAACTGCAGGGTTTAGTTCCTCTGAAATTAACTCAGAAAATCCTGGACAGTCATTTCCAATAATCACAGGTATAGGTAACTTAGGTACTGCCCCACTTTCATTTGGTGTGACACCCTTAATGGTCAGAGTCACTTGGGTGGTGGGATAGTATCGAGTGTCCCCATGGATGCAGATGACACCAGTACCTGGTCCTTTTGCACAGTGTTTTCCCAGCACTCCAACATGCACTAGGGTCTGTCTGCTTCCTGAATCAATGAATCCCTTTACAGTCTTATTCCCCACCTTCACATCTGTTACGTACTTGCCCCAATTCGCTAAGGACAAATCTTTCCTTACTACGGCAGTTTCTTGCACTATGGCCTGGCTTATTACAGTTATAGCAAATAACGTCTTTGGACACAGATTTGTCACCCCCACCAGAGTTCTTATCAGGCTTGGAGTTTAAATGGGAAAAAGAGTGTCTTACCTCGCTGCTGTGGTGTCTGTCTGGCCATTTGGTAGTCCTTGGCACAAAGAAACAGCCTTTTCCCTACTTTCTGGTCAGTGTTCCTTTACCCAAAGCTGAACATCTGTAGGCAGGATGTTGATGAATTGCTCCATTGCAAATGTGTCGATGATCTGTGGGACTGTTTTGCCCTTTGGTTGGAGCCATTTTATCAGGAGTTCTCTGAGTCAGGTGAAGGCTTCTCGGGGCTTGTCGACCGAGTTGTACTTCAGAGATCGAAATATTTGCCTGTAGGTCTCTCCTGAGATGTCATACCTTTTAGGATTTTGCTTTTCACCAGGTCATAGTTTTCTGACTGTGCAGTGTCCATATTGCTATAGGCAAGTTGGGCTTTCCATGTCAGGTAGGGTACCAGTCTGACTGTCCATTACTGCTTTGGCCATTGGCAGGCTGTGGCAACTCTTTCAAAAGTTGTCAGACATGCCTCGATATCATCCGAGGAACACAACTTTGTAAGTTTAATGGCTCTTAAGTTGCTTGTGTTTTGTTGCTCATCTGGATCTGTGCCAGATCCTCTGCCTTTGATAGCTTGCAAGGTATCCAGCCATCGCTTCTCCTGTTGCTGCATCTCTTCTCTCATCTGCTGCTCCTGTTGTTGCATTTTCTTTTTTTCGCTCTGCTTCAAAATGTTGAAGCTGTTTTTCTCTCTGCTTCTCCATCTCTTTTTGTTGTATAGCCCACCATTTGAAAAAGTCCATCAGGCTTTCAGGTTCTGTCACTGCCTGTTCTTTTTCCATAACTTGTGCTGGCTGTACAATCTCAGCTTGGACTTCTGTCTCTGCTAGTTTGGCTGCCATTTTCCTGGTAACCACTCCCAGACTTGCTGCCGCAGGATCTATATCTTTCTCTGTGCTTCCCTGATACTAGGTCCAGTACCCATGCACAAAACCCCTGGCTTAGAGCATGAAACCGCGTAAATCCCACTTAGGCTGACACCATCTGTCGTCAAGGCACGGGTCAGGAAGCATAGGAAAAACCAGGAGCAGTTGTAAAATTCCCAATAAGAGTTTTATTAGTACTAGCAGATCCAGAAGCAAATGATTTGATACCTTTTAATGGACCAACATAGATGTAACAACAAGAACAAAGTGCTCTAGCTTTCGGACCAACCAGTCCTTCTTCAGAAGCTCATGGCAGTTGTTTAGAAAATACAATACTTATAACAGCTAGATAATGCAGAGAAAAACAGGAAAAAATCCCCATTGGTTTAAAATACTCATTTAAAAAAAAAAAAAAACAGAAAGATGATGTCAGAGAAGTTTAACAGTACAATACTGCCTCAGTTGAAGAACCTTGGGTTCAGATGTGCTTGTAACACACATACCAAAGAATCCTACTGCACATAAATTTAATTGACATAAGATAACACTGCTGAAGCAGATAACTCCCAAATCAAGCTATGAGTGTCACAGCCAGTATAAGGATGTGATTACTGAAAGGCAACCCCACCAGCTTAAGACAAACTAAGATAGTTATAGGCTCATGAAATTACAATGTATGCATCAAAGACAAGAATTACCAGTAAAGTTGTCTAAAAAAACATCAGTGCACATTGTGTGATGTGTAAAACCTAGCTGGACATGTCACCCAGCTGTTTTTTAGACAACTTTACTGGTAATTCTTGTCTTTGATGCATACATTGTAATTTCATGAGCCCTATAACTATCTTAGTTTGTCTTGCTGGGTGGGGTTGCCTTTCAGTAATCACATCCTTATACTGACTGTGACACTCATGGCTTTGATTTGGGAGTTATCTGCTTCAGCAGTGTTATCTCATGTCAATTAAATTTATGTGTAGTAGATTCTTGGTATGTGTGTTGCACTAACACATCTGAACCCAAGGTTCTTTCGGACTGAGGGCAGTATTGTACTGTTAAATTTCTGACATCATCTTGTTTTTTTTTTTTTTTAAATGAGTATTTTAAACCTATGGGGATTTTTTTCGTTTTTCTCTCATGCTATCTAGCTGTTATAAGTATTGTATTTTCTAAACAACTGCCATGAGCTTCTGAAGAAGGACTGGTTGGTCCGAAAGCTAGAGCACTTTGTTCTTGTTGTTACATCTATGTTGGTCCATTAAAAGGTATCAAATCATTTGCTTCTGGATCTATTCTTGCAAGGACCAATACGGCAACTACTAAATCTAAATTAGTACTAGCAGTAACATAAAAATAAAATTGTTCAGTATAACTATTTACAAAGGCAAAATAAACAAGATGCATCTGAGTTTTCTTTCAATGTCTGTGTCCCTCTTTGCAAGCAATTTCAGCTCTGTTCTACAAGTCCTTCCAACCCCCTTCTAAACAAGCATCCTGTTTTTTTTTTTCTAAAGTGTTCTTGTATGTTTCAGGCAGGTGCTGGCAGGAAAACAGTGTCCCAGAGCTGAGGCCTCTTTTCCACAGTTCTTCTGCAAAAGGCTTGAAAATTGCACTCGGGTAACCCCTTGAGTTTCCATTAGCTTTTTGCAATCATCTCAAACTATAATTACAGTATATACATATCAAAAATTAACACTATATAATTTCTAAACAAAGGACCCCCTATATCAGTTACATTTCCACATAATGAGTTGAATATATTTTTATATCAGCAGATATGCAAGGAAAGAAAAGACAGAAAAGCAAGGAAAGACTGAGAGACAGTGAGAGGCAAAGAATTGCGAGACTGTCGGGGTGATCAAATCCGAGGTCTCACAGGAAAATTTGGTTGCACAACCTGACAGAGAAGAGAAAAGAAAGGACAGATCCCTGCATTCAAACTCTTTCCATAACAGCTGGGATAGGGTCCTATTCTACCTTGTCACAGTCTCATCTGAAAGACGGCACCTCATGCTGCATTACAGTGTCAATATTGAGATTTAACCCAAGTGCCTGGTGTGGGAATAGAGTCCACAGCCTTCTGATCTTCCAGCCTCAGAGGTGAGGGTGCAACCTGCTGAGCCACTGACACTGACTGATATTAGTAATATTTATTGTATGTCTTTTTGTCAAATCTTTTTTTTTAAATCTGCAGTTTTTGCCCCAGTGCGCCCTCAGCCCCTGATCCCCCCAGGAGCCTCGTGGCACTCCCAACCCCCATACCTCATCTACCTGCACTCATCTGGCCTCCATGTAGCCTTCAAATAAATCTCCAGATGAGGTTAATATAGGGAATATATCCCCTCCAGCGGTTACGCATCAGTCGGTGGTGAAACAGAAGCCCAGGGTTCATATGTACCGCAGTTGTATTCGAGCATTGTAGTAAGTTTCACTTTTTTCAAGGTCCCTTCTGCAAGATGTGGGCAACTGAGTTGCCATGCATGAGCATGCACATGAAACATGCAGCTGCACAGCATCTGCCAATGTCTCCCCTATCCCACGGTGTGCCAACTGGCAGCATAACCTGTAGTCACCTAGATGGTGGTGCTGTGGCAACATTTGTCAGTGTTCCCTCTCCCTTGGCCAGGCCACGAATTTTGTTAAACTTACTTTTTCCATTTTGGAGTGTACAAATTCCATTTCAAGTACCTGTTAGAAATTCAGTGAACCTTGGCCGTTATTTTACAGGAAAAGACATCCTTTCTTTGCAAACTTCATGGAACTGAGTGCCTTACAGAAGAGAATTCCTTTAAACTACTGTTCAGTGGGGAGAGGGGCACTGTGGTGCATGGCAAGAGAATGCCAGCAGTATGTCATTTAGACAGCAACGTGTTTTTCCACTAATTTTGTGATCCCTCCCACCTTCCTTCTGCTCTAGAAGGGTATTGAACCCAGGCTGCCCACATCAGGGAGCATTGTACCATTGGGCAGCCATGCAAGGATTAGTTTTAGACTCTTGCTGTAATTTTATCTTAATTTGTAGTCTGTGGGCTCAACAGCAGCGCATCCGGCCAAGAGACCCAGGTTTGGTACCAACATTGGGCCTCTTGCTCATGGGGCTGCCATGTTACAATGGTGATGATCTAGCATTCTGGTGAGGAAGACTAGATCATGTCACTCAGCAGTACCCTGTACAGCTCAGCCCTGAGTGTTTGTCGGAGGAGACTGCCCCCCATGGCTGAGTTCAGGTACTGCAACACAGATGGCATTATGAGGGTTGTGGTATATAAGGTTTTAGAGACTTACTGGTCACGTACCATTCTGTGAACATTATGAATGTTTGCACAGGTGTACAATAAACAGAAATATGCACACACCACTTGTTTTTTTTTTTTTTTTTGGTTACAGCCCCAGTTTCGCTTTTAAACCCTATCTCCATTTCATACTTTCCTAGCCGTGTTGCTGCACCACATCCCCAGCTGCACAGATGAGCAGTCGCCAAGACTATTCTTTTTTCTTCATTTATCCAGAATAGTCCAGTGGATGTGCAGTATCTCATTTTCAATGGGATCCTGCTTCTATCCATTTCTACAGCTGGGTAGACTGGAGCTCTGAGAGGTTATTTGACTTGTCTAAGGTCACACAATAAGTACAGTATATGCCGCTTATAATGGACAAGTTTGGTTAACCCCTTCATATCCATTATAAGCGGCATCCAGTCTAAAGAAACAGAGATTTACAGTATAGTACACTACATGTATAGGGCACTTAGCATACACGCTCATTTGTACTAGTGCATCAGCGCATCAAGTGATTACATCTCCTTTGGTGAATCACTGGGCTTGAAGTCTGGCTTTCCCATGGCTGCTGCAAGATGGGAGGACTTCTACAAAAGAAGCGGACCACTGATCAATGCCTTCCTACTCCAAGCATTGACAAACTAATGAAGCAGTGTGTCCTCTACATCCCCATTTTTTTCATCCAGCATGTGCTTCTGATCGGGGTTCTGATTCTGGTGCCAGTCACTGAAGATGCAATCCTTGCTCTTCATGTGATCATTGAGCTTGGATTATACAAAGGGGTCCGAGAATCGGAGTCCCTGATTGGCTGACTGGCACCTTTCTGCTGTGGAAAATTATGGCATTACTTACACAAAAGGTACCAGTCAGCCACATTTGGAATCCACACCTTTTCAAACCCCTCTGACCACCCAAAATCCTAGAAAAAACACCATATTGTTTACCCACTAAAGCGGTACTGAACCGTGAGTTTTCGAAAATATGGGTGATGCTTGTACCACATACATAAAAAAGAGATTAAACCAATCTTCATTTCAACAAGTGATGAGGAAACACAAATTCCTCACATCAGACAAAGAGAAATAATTTATCTTACTCAGCTCCTGGTGAAAATGGTAATTTACTCCTCAGCGTTTCTGCCACGCACTGCAAAAGTAAACACTCTGCTCTCTCCCCAGCACTCTTCCAGCCATCAGCAACCACTCGCCCACTGGCAAGTCTGACTCCAAGATAAAGAAACATTGCACAGCACACTTGACATGTTTAAGGATGCCACTCCTGCCGAACCTCGCTGTCATCTTAAGTTGCTGCTGCTCCCCCAAGTGACTCAACCAACCCCTGCCTGCAGTTCAAATAATACCTGCAATAGTAGGGAAGTCAGTGGGGTGAACACGACTGACACGCTGCTTATTCCTGTTTCAAGAGGTTGTTTACTGGCATGGCATACATCGAGACTCCATGTAAAAAAAAAAAAAAAGTGAAATACTATCACTGTACCTTGAGTTGGGGATGCCTCTCCTACCTTGTTCGCTTTCTAAAACTAACTGCTGCCATCTCCCAATTGATATAACGACCCCCTTCCCACAGTTTATATTGCACCTACATTACCTCACCTCATAGTCATTTGTCATATGCCTCAGCTGTAATCTTTGCTACATTTGCACAGCCTAATGAACTGTTCTATCTGTATGCTGTTCCACACTTCCCCCTTGTACGGTTATCTTGGAAAATTGTCTGTATTATGTGCTATGTTTTATGTTTGTACTCCCTTTACCCTACCCCCAGGGCGCATCTGGAATCGAGCAGTAGTCTGCTCAGCATGCCTCCTTGGTAAAACCTTTAAATAAATAATAGTAGTGAAATCAATGAGGTGAACGAGGCTGACACATGCCCTAGTCCTGTCTCATACATCAGGAGTCTGTCTGTTAAAAAAAAAAAGAAAAAGAAAAAAGTAGCAAGCTGTTCAAACAACATGAAGTCTTGCTATATTATGACTATTGCAGTTTGTCCCACCATTAGAACTGCTCCGGAGGTGAAAGAGTTAACTTCCATGCAGGGCATGGAACTTACAGTGCGAGCTCGGTTAGAAAAGCTCTGTCTGGAATATTTCAAACTGAAACCGTCAGATTCTTTACTCCGCCTCACTGAACAGTCGCTCCGGAGATTCCTCCTACTGCTCGGTTTATTTCTCGGTTTAAAGAGTTTTTTTCTCAGTTAAGTTTAACCGCGATTATTATTATTTTAACCGCAAACCGATCGGTTCAAGCTCTGTCTGTGGTATTGTAAGTAATAGACAGGTTTATTTCTGTGTGGAACTTGTAAATGTTTATCGGTTCTGTTTGAACCGATCAGGTTGTCTTGAAACTTTATTCTGAAGCTTTTAAAAGTCTTTTAGAGTACGGTTCCCGGTTCTTATTGGTTCTAAAAAAAACGGATTTCATTACGGTTTTTTCCACGACCCGTGACACGGTTGGGAACCGATAAGGGTGTCTTGCCTGGCACTGCCGAAAAAAGGGCACGTTTTTGGTTAGGCTGGCATTATGTCTGAGAAACCCAAAAGAAAAACCGGGCCCACTGGGTTTCAACACTGTAGTGTCTGTGGGGAAGCCTTTGCTAAGGCTGACCCACACCACATGTGTTTATTGTCTGGGGTTTGACCACCTCAATGCAGACTGCCAGATTTGCAAGAATTTCCTGCAGCTACCCTAGATAAGAGAGTTGGTAGGCCCAGGAACGAGAGGTCAAAAGTCCGCTGACCCGGATGGCCAGCCCGTTCGATGCCAACCCAACCGGAGGAGTGCCCCCGGCCAGGGCCAGACTTCCTCGGCAAATGTAAGCTGACTCTGAGGAGCCAGTTCCAGCAAAGAGAACTAGAAAATCAGCAGGTGTGGAGTCAAAAATTCCTTCTCCAACTGCTGCAGAGATAGCCAGGGCAATCCAAATTGTCCAGTCACTTTCTCGTTCCGTCCGAACCGCCACTATCTGGCAAAAGGTCGTTCGGCGGTTCCACCGGGTTCAAGAATTTGATATAGAGGAGTTTTATGAACCAGAGGAGGGGAGGATGATTATGAACAGTGTGAATGTGACTTTGAAAGTCTGATGTGCCCATTGAACGGACATCTCCCCAGACAGACCTTTTAGGAGAATCTCCCCTAGGCTTCTGAGTCCCTTTCTCATTTTCTGTTTTATAAAAGTTGTTGAACCCTCCAGCTTCCTTTGGAGGAAGCTGTGGATGAGCAAGAGGAGCCTGTCTTTGTAGAGATGATGGATATCCCAGAGTCCAGGAGATTATCTATTCCTTTACATAAATCCTTTAGGAAACAAACAATAACAATTTTAAAAGCTCCTAATTCTGTGCCTCCTGTGGATAAAAAGATGGACAGGAGGTACACTTTGTCAGATCCTGATACAGAATTTCTTCCACAGCAATGCAGCCATGTTGGGGTAGTTCAGGCTGCAGCCTGTGATAAGGCTAATATTCCCCTGGCTTCACATCCTCCTGACAAGGACTCTAGGAAGATTGATGCCATGGCTAAAAACAATACATGGCAGCGTCCTTGGGACTCAGACAAGCAAATTATATGGCCTATGTTGCAAGATACCAAAATCTAGATGGGATACTGTCATGGCTTTAGCCAAACAGGCCCCTGGCCAGCTTGCCAAGGAGCTGGAGCAGGTGGCTGCTGATGGTATTGAGGCATCTAAGGTGCAATTCCATGCTGCAGTGGATTCTAATGATGTATCCTCTAGAGTCATGGCTACATCTGTGGCTTTTCAGAGATTGGCTTGGCTCAGGTGTATTAGTTTGTCACAGGATACCCAGGCTAAGGCTATGGATTTTCCTAGGTGGGAAATTCTCTGTTTGGGGAGCAGACAGAGAATTATATGAAGAAAATGGATGAATATAGAACCACTTATAGGAGTTCACAAGCCAAGGAATGGCAAGCCACTCCTCAGAGGCAGCCCCTCAGGGCAGAGCAGGCCTTTTACCAAACCCAGGCCTCCTCTTAAACTTATGTTCAGAGGGGGTTCTTCAGAGGAGAGGCAGATGGGGTACAAGCAGGCTGCTCCCACCCCTCAGCCTAAAGCCCCTGCAAACAGGCACCCTGATGGGATGCCCAGGGCCGGTTCTCCATTACCTGTAGGAGGCTGGCTTACTGTCCAGGACTGGGAGTCTTTAACATCAGACAAGTGGGTCCTGGAAGAGTAACTCAGGGTCTGGTTCTAAGCTTCAAAAAATTTCCAAAGATGAGAATCAGATCTTTTCCACCTGCAAACCCTCTAGAGACTCTTGCTTTGGAAACAGAAGTCTCAACCCTTCTGGCTCTGAGAGCTGTAGAAAGGGTTCCTCCCCTACACCAGGGCAAGGGTCTGTACTCCAGGTACTTCCTTACCCCAAAAAAGACAGGAGAGTGGCGGCTCATGCTGGACCTAAGATATCTGAACAAGCATCTTTTAAAACCAAAATTCAAAATGGTGACTCTGGGAATGATTTTACCCTCCCTAAGGCCAGGGGACTGGCTAGCTTCCCTGGACCTCAAGGATGCCTACTTCCATGTTCTTATCAGAAGCTCCCACCGAAAGTACCTCAGATTCGAACTGCCCTCAGGCCATTATCAGTTCAGAGCAATGCCCTTCGGCCTTACCTCTGCCCCAAGGGTATTCACAAAATGCCTGGCAGTAGCAGTTGCTCATTTAAGAAGGCAAAAGATTGCCATCTTTCCCTACCTAGACAACTGGCTCATTGTGGGTCAGTCTCCAGACCAGGTCAAATCACACCTGCAAGTTACCCAGCAGCTGCTTACCTCTCTGGGCTTTCTTCTCAATCTTCCAAAGTCAGTTCTGGAACCTGTCCAGGTACTCACCTTATAGGTGCAGAACTGGACACAAAGCAGGCCAGAGCCTTCCTTCCCTAGAAAGGGTAAGGACCCTGGTGGCCCTGGCCTCGTCCTTCACTCTGCAGGTCTCTCGACCAGCAAGGCATTTCCTATAGCTCCTAGGACACATGGCTGCTTCCACAGCTGTAGTGCAAGGAGCAAGATTTCAGATGAAGGACATTCAGTTCCATTTGAGAGCCTTTTGGTCTCAAAGAAGAGATTCCCTATCCAAGTTGATCCCAGTGACCCGAACCCTGATCCAGGCCCTTCAGTGGTGGCAGGATCAGAGCAATCTGAGACAAAGGGTGCCCTTCATCCCTCTATCTCACTCCTTGACCCTTACTACAGATGCGTCCCTCTTGGGATGGGGAGCTCACACGGCGACCTCTCCACCCAGGATTGTGGTCCCCAGGAATCTCTGCTCCACATCAATCTGTTGGAACTCAGAGCTGTTTTTCTAGCACTTCAGGTTTTTTCTGCATCTGTTCAGAACAAAGTGGTACAGGTCAGAACAGACAACACCGCTACAATGTGGTACATCAACAAACAAGGGGCACTCGGTCTTGACCATGTGCACCGAGGCGATGAAGTTGTGGTCTCTGGCTTATTCTCTGAACACTTCCCTCATAGCAGTTCACCTCCCAGGCAAGGACAATGTCCTGGCAGATGCTCTCAGCAGGATTTCCCAGGGCCATCACAAATGGTCACTGGATCCCCGAGTACTGGGGATAGTTTTTGCCAGATGGGGCACCCCTCAGATAGATCTTTTTGCAGCCCCAGACAATCATCAACTTCCACTTTTTTGTTGCAGGCCCCCAGTGTTGGGCTTAGTCCCCCTGGATGCCTTTCTCCTCGATTGGGAAGGGAAGTTTCTCTATGCCTTTCCCCCCTTCCCTCTCCTGTTCAAGGTGCTAGTCAAAATCAGATCTCAGCCCTGCAAGATGATCCTGATTGCTCCAGTCTGGGCCAGGCAGCCCTGGTACCCACTTTTTCTGTCCTTAGCAGTCCATCTTCCCCTGTGTCTCCCCAGGAACCACAATCTGCTAACCTGTGCCCAGTGGAGAGTCTGGTATCCGAATCTCAAATCCCTCAACCTCAAGGCCTGGCTCTTGAGGAGTTAGAGTTTGCTGATCTACAACTTTCTCAAGGTGTTCTCGAAATCTTGAAAGCTTCTAGGAAGCCTTCCACTAGGGCTACTTATAACTCCAAATGGAAAAGGTTCTCCATATGGTGTTCTGGGAAGCATATTTCCCAGAATCTGCTGATTTGCCCACTGTTTTGGACTATATGGTCCATCTTAATTCTTTGGGACTGAGACCAGCTACCCTGAAAGTGCATTTGGCAGCTGTCTCTGCTTTTATTTCAGCAGGAAGCCCTCTTCTCTTTCTGCTCATCCTGTATTTTCCAAGTTTTTGAGGATTGCTTCATACCAATCCACCATTAAGGGACCCTGCCCCTGCCTGGATCTTAATGTTTGCATTGCTCAGCTGATGCAACCCCTTTGAACCTCTGTCTTCGGCAGAGCTTAAGTACTTGACTTGGAAAACTGTATTTCTAGTAGCCATCACTTCTGCCAGGCGCATAAGTGAGTTACAAGCTTTGTCAGTGGAGACTGACTTTATTTCCTTTCACAGGGATAAGGTAGTCCTCAGGACTAACAGGAAGTTTTTGCCTAAGGTGGTTTCAGATTTCCACCTTAATCAATCTATTTCACTTCCAGTGTTCTTCACTGACCATTCCTCCACTGGTGAGAGGAGGTTGCACAGCTTAGATGTTAAGAGGGCCCTAAGTTACTACATAGAGCATACCAAGGGTCACAGGTTTGACTCCCTCCAACTATTTCTCACTTATGGTGAGGTTGGGAAAGGGAAACCTGTCACTAAGAGATCCATTGCCAGGTGGATTGTCTCTTGTATCCAATTTTGCTATCAAAAACTGGGTAAGGTTCCCCCTTCAGGCCTGAGGGCTCACTCTACCAGAGGTACAGCTGCGTCTCTAGCTGCTGCCAGAGACATCCCTATCTTAGAGATATGTCAAGCAGCTACTTGGAAAACAGTACACACTTTCACCAAGCATTACTCCCTGGATATCCAGGCCAGGAGGGATGCTCAGTTTGGCACAGCCGTGCTTCAGAGCCTATTCCTAAGTAGGTTCTGTCCCTCCACCATGGAGGTACTGCTGTGTAGTCTGCAATAGTCATAATATAGCAAGACTTCATGTTGTTTGAAGAAAAAATTACTCACCTTAGTAATGTTGTTTCTTCTAATGGAGTCTTGCTATATTATGACTTCCTCCCCAGCCTGCCCCTCTCATAACTTCTACTTTGGGTATGGGGTGGGCAGTCCACTGTTGGCACTTATTGATGCCCCTTTTTATGTTTTCCACCCCTTCTTTTTTGGGGTGTTTGGGTGTTGTGTTTTATTTTATCTTATCTTCTTATCTTCTTTTCTGGTCCCCTGACTTGAGTCTTGGTGTTGGGACCAGGAAATGTGTTAAATTTAAGTAGCCAGTTGGCTAGTGTAGGTTACAGCTTCCACACAGAACCTTAGTGAGTTTTGCTCGTAAAGATCTGACGGTTTCAGTTTGAAATATTCCAGACAGAGCTTTTCTAACCGAGCTCGAGCTCTAAGTTCCATGCCCTGCATGAAAGTTAACTCTTTCACCTCCGGAGCAGTTCTAATGGTGGGACAAACTGCAATAGTCATAATATAGCAAGACTCCATTAGAAGAAACAACATTACTAAGGTGAGTAATTTTTTCTTACTGTACACTGAGCTTGGGGCAACTCCTCAATATTCTACCTAGCAATAGAGAACTATCTTTTATGGCATAAGAATGAATGAAAGAAACATTATTTAAACTACAAAAAAAACTAGATTTCTTTATTTTTTGTTACAAAAAAGTATAAGGGGGACATTGTATAATCACAATAAACCACTCCAGGATGTGGGTTATGCTGAGATTTACCCACGGCTGGTGTGGTTTGGCCACGAGGCCGCATGGTTTATTACTTTTTTGGGGGGTGGAAAAGTGAGGGGCAAGCTCGAGGCAGCTCTGCTTGGGCATGTTTTCTATTTTGGTTAGGATTCTCCACCTTCCTAGCAAGAGAAATCCCTGTACACTTTCCTGACACCCTGCTGTGTGTTCAACTGCTCAGCAAAACAAAAAGTTATAGTCAATTGCAGCAGGTAAGAGTAAATAGCCTGTTAACAGCTGCCATAAATGAACTACAGTACATTAATTGACACCCACAAAGTGACTGTAAATGGCATCTACGCTTGACAATTAATCCCCCTGGCAGCCAATATGTGTAATGTGAGCTTATAGGAAACGGCTTTTGGCATGGGGTTTTCGTCTGTTATAGCCAGCCATCTGGTTTCAGCATGTCCACACTAAGTGACGCATACTGCATTTTATACTTTTTTGCCTGTAGCTGGGTTTGAACCTTTGATGGCTTGTTTCTCAGGCCGATGCTCCAGTCACTTGACCACACTTCCTCCAGAGGTACTAAAGACATATCTCATTACGCACACCAGCTTCCTCACCCATAAGAGCCACTGCATCTTCTTCATACTGCTGCTGCATGCCACTGGTCCTCAGAAAGTTGCATTCAAGAGGCGCTGGTGACACTCTTCCATCCAGCCTATAACCAATGGGGTCCTGCAAGGCTCAGTACTTGGACCGCTGTTATTCTCCATCTTCCTCAATGACCTCCCCCCTGCTTGCTTGTCCGCATCCATTCACATGTATGCAGATGACATGATTCTGCATACATCTGGCCCCTCCACTGCTGATGTGGCGCACAGACTCCAGCTTGACTTTGACCAAGTTCATCTCTGATTTCACTCAAAGAAAAAATTACTCACCTTAGTAATGTTTCTTCTAATGGAGTTTTGCTGTATTCTGACTACGTGCAGTTAGCCCCAGCACTTGAACTGCCCCGGAGAGTAAAGAGTTTACTCTATGCAGAAGCATAGAACATTGAGCTCGAGCTCGGTTTTCAAACCTCTGTCTCTAGCACTCTGAAGTGTAACTGTCAGATTATTACGAGCACTAACTAATCAAATTAACAGGTGGATTGTTTCAACTTTTGTAGGCGAAATTGCCACCATAAATTGTTTTAGGGTCAAAAAGACTGAAGTTGAGAACCCCAAAAAGAAAGCTAAAGATAAGACAAAGTCCAAGTAGGTAGTGAAATTAAAACATTAATAAACCCATAAGATAGGGCAAGCCAAGTACACCTCTGGGGTGCAGCCCTGTGCCTGCCCACCCACATCCCAAAACTACTAGGTTCCAGGAGGGGAGGCAATGAGGGAGGTCAGAATACAGCAAGACTCCATTATAAGAAACAATGTTACTAAGGTGAGTAATTTTTTCTTCAAACAACATGAAGTCTTGCTGTATTCTGACTATATGCGGACTACCAACCAGTACCCCCCAGGAGGAGGGAGTCACAGAACTTATTTTGGGAACAGACTCTGCAGCACAGCTGTGCCAAACCTAGCATCACTTCTAGACTGAATGTCCAGAGAGTAATGTTTGGTAAACGTGTGATCAGGTTTCCAGGTGGTTGCTTTACAGATTTCCACTAAAGGTATATCTCTAGCTGCTGCAAGCGAAGCTGCTGTACCTCTGGTAGAATGAGCCCTCAGGCCTGAAGGAGGTTCTTTTCCAAGCTTTGAATAGCAGACCTGGATATAGGAGACAATCCACCTGGCAATAGTTCTCTTGGTGGCTGTTTTGCCCTTTCCCACCTCACCATAGGTGAGAAATAACTGAGAACAGCCATTCCTATAGGCCTTAGTATGCTCTACATAGTAACTAAGGGCCCTCTTCACATCAAGGCTGTGTAATCTTCTCTCCCCAGAGAAAGAGTGGTCAGTGAAAAACACAGGCAATGACATAGATTGGTTCAGATGAAAGTCTGACACTACTTTGGGAAGAAACTTTCTGTTAGTTCAAAGGACCACCTTATCCCTGTGAAAAGAAATGAAATCAGGTTCCATAGATAAAGCCTGTAACTCACTGATTCTCCTGGCAGAGGTAATAGCTACCATGAATACAGTTTTCCATGTCGAGTCTTTCAGCTCTGCTGAAGATAGAGGCTCAAAGGGAGGCTGCATAAGCTGTGCTATACAGATGTTCAGATCCCAAGAAGGGGCAGGGTCTCGAAAGGGAGGATTAACATGCATCAGACCTTTGAAAAACTTCTTAAAGACTGGATGAGAGGCTAGAGAAGAGCCCTTACCAGCGGAAAGGAAGGCAGACACAGCTGCCAAATGTACCTTGAGAGTAGTAGGCTGGAGGCCTAAGCTATTAAGATGCACCGGATAGTCCAATACAGTAGCAGTGTCCGCCGACTCTGGCTGAACAGGTTTCTGGGAACACCAAAAAACAAATCTTTTCGACTTGGAATTGTAAGTCTTTCTAGTAGCAGGTTTCCTGCTAACCTTTAGAATATCCAAGACTAATTGAGAAAGGTTTAGATTTGCATATTCTAACTCTTCAAGAGCCGGGCCTTGAGCCTCAGAGCCTGAAGATTGGGGTAGAGGATCCTTCCCTGGGAGGATGTCAGAAGATTGAACTGTCTTGGAAGACACAGAGGCATTGTCACTGACAGTGACAGTAGTAGAGGGTACCAAGGCAGTCTAGCTCAGTCTGGTGCCACTAGAATTACCCTGCAAGGCTGAGATCTGATTTTGATCAGGACCCTGAATATCAAAGGGAAAGGAAGAAATGCATACAGGAACCTGCTTGTCCAATCCAATAATAGAGCCTCCTGGTGTACAGAGCCTAGGAGAGGAGGCCTGCAACAAAAGAGAGGGAGTTGATGATTGTCCGGGGCTGTAAAGAGATCTATCTCTGGAGTACCCCACCTCTTGAAGATAACCTGAAGGACCAGGGGATTCAGAGTCCATTCGTGATGACCCTGAGAAATTCTGCTGAGAGCATCTGCTAAAATGTTGTCCTTCCCTGGGAGATACACAGCCACCAGGGAAGCCTGAAGGGAATAAGCCAGAGACCATATCTTCATGGCCTCTGTGCACAAGGCTGAGGACCGAGTGCCTCCCTGCTTGTTGATGTACCACATGGTTGTGGTATTGTTTGTCCTGATTTGTACTACTTTCCCCTGAACCACAGCTGAGAATGTCTGCAGAGCTAGAAATATAGCCCTCAACTCTAGAAGATTTATGTGAAGGAGACTCCTGGTGAGACCAGGTTCCCTGAGCTGTAAGCTGATCCAGGTGAGCCCCCCCAGCCTAGGAGAGAGGCGTCTGTGGTGAGAATCACTGATGGAGCCTGACTGATGAATGGAACACCTTGCCAAAAGGTTGTCCTCCTCCAGCCACCACTGGAGTGCCTGAACTAGAGTTTGAGACACTGGAACCAATTAGGAAAGAGGGTCCTTTTTCTGAGACCAGTAAGATCTGAGATGAAATTGAATATCTTTCATCTGAAACCTTGCTCCCTGGACCACAGCTGTAGAGGCTGCCATGTGGCCCAGTAACTGTAGAAAATGTCTGGCTGGACGAGAAACTAGATGATGAAAAGAGGAAGCCAGCATGACTAGAGACTGGACTCTTGATAGAGGAAGGAATGCTCTTGCCTGGGTAGTGTCTATGTCCACCCCTATGAAGGTGAGCAGCTGAGTTGGTTCCAGAACCAACTTTTCTAGGTTTAGATGAAACCCAAGGACTCCAGGAGCCTTTGGGTGACCTCTGAGGCTGACTTGACTTGGTCCAAGGACTGACCTACTAGGAGCCAGTCGTCCAGATACGGGAACAGAAGGATACCTTGTCTCCTGAGGAATGCCACCACTACTGCCAGGCACTTGGTGAATACCCTTGGAGCAGATGTTAGGCTGAAAGGCATGGCTCGGAACTGATAATGGCCTGAGGGCAACTCGAACCTAAAGTACTTTCTGTGGGAATGTCTGATGGGTATGTGGAAATAGGCATCCTTGAGATCCAGGGAGGCTGGCCAGTCTCCTGGTCTCAGAGAGGGAAGAATTATTCCCAGAGTCACCATTCTGAACTTTGGTTTTGTTAAGTGTTTGTTGAGGTACCTTAAATCTAGGATGGGTTGCCACTCCCCTGTCTTTTTTGGGGTAAGGAAGTATCTAGAATAAAGTCTTTTTCCCCTGTGACAAAGAGGTACCTTCTCTACTGCTCACATGAGCAGAAGAGAGGTGACTTCTGCCTCTAAGGCCTTTGTCTCCAAGGAGGAGAGGGGCTGAAAGATCTTGCTGTCATTTTTGGGAACCTTTTGAAACTGAGAACAATTCCCTGGCTCAATACTTCCAGGACCCATTTGTCTGAAGTAATGGACTCCCTACAGAAACTGGGGAGGCGACCCTGACTGACACCTCAGTGTGTCTGTTTGGCAGGGGGCTTGGACTGAGTGGTGCTGGGGTCCTGGTCATCCCTCGTCTGCCCCTTCCCCTGAAGAACCCCCTCTGCTGGAATGAAGAGAAAGCCTGGGCTTGGTGAAAAGGCCTGCCCCTGCCAGCCCTAAGCTGCTGCTTTTGAGGAGTGACCTGCTTCTGTTTTGCTGCAGCACTCCTGTAGGTGGTCCTGTACTCATCCATCTTCTTCATGTAAGCCTCTGTCTGTTCACCAAACAGAGAGTTACCAGCAACAGGAAAATCCATGGCCTTAGTCTGGGTATCCTGTGACAAATTGGTACATCTGAGCCAAGCTAATCTCCTCATGGAGACAGATATAGCCATGACCCTGGAATGTACATCATCCAAGTCAACAGCAGCATGAAACTGGACCTTGGATGCCTCAATACCATCTGCAGCCACCTTCTCCAGCTCCTTGGCTAGCTGGGGAGGGGCACTCTTAGCCAGTTCCAGAACCGTATCCCACCTCGATTTCTAGTACCTGGCTGGATATGCCATATAATTAGCTTGTCTGAGTCCCAAAGAGGATGCCAAGTACTGCTTCTTGGCCATGGCATACACTTTCCTAGAATCCTTATCTGGGGGGTGGGATGCCAAGGGAATATTAGCCTTGTCACAGGCTGCAGCCTGCACTACCCCAACATGGCTGCAATGAGTAGTAAGAAATTATGTTCCAGGACCTGACAACGTATATCTCCTGTCCATCTTTTTATCCACAGGTGGTATAGAAGTTGGAAACTGCAATATTTTTTGTGTCTGTTTCCCCAGGGATTTATGCAGAGGGATAGACACTTTGTTCGACTCTGGGACATCCATAATTTCCATGAAGTCAGGTTTCTCCTGATCCCGCTCAGCTTTCTCAACTGGGAGCTGAAGAGTATCAGCCACTTTCTTGTAAAACAAGAAATGGGAGGGGGACTCAGAAAGTCTGGTAGGAGACACACTGGAAGGCCTGTCTGGCGAGATTTCAGGCTCTACTGGCTCATCTAGGCCTTCCTCTTCCTCTTCATCATACTCTTCTTCTCCATCCCAGTCGCCCTATTAGAAAGCCTCTGGATCAATGTCAGAAGTGACTATGTCTGATCGAACCGAACCTCTAGAACCGTTGCCAGTTCGGTCGAACTGGGCAAAGCGAATTGCTATAGTTATAAATGCTGAATCTTCCTCAGCGTCGGACCATGGGAAGTCGGATCCGAACCGCTGATTTACGTTCCTTTACTTAGAACCGATTCCGCAGAATCGACTCTCCTTTTAGCTGATGAGGTATCGCCCAGGTCAGTGGGCACTTCCTCAGGTTCGGTCGCAACCGAACCAGGCTGGCCGTCCAGGTCAGCGGACTTCTCGGCCTCCCTCTCCCTCAGACTACTCAAACGCTTTTTCAGAGTGGCTTTGGGAAAGTTTTACAAATCTGGCAGTCTTCTTTGAGGTGGTCAAACCTCAGACAGTAAACACAGACGGTGAGGGTCTGCCTAGCAAAGGCCTCCACACTGGTACAGTGCTGAATCTCAGTGGGACCGTTTTTTGGGTTTGTCAACATGCCAAAAAACTGAAACAGTTACCCTTACCAGCTTTTATGCCAGGCAACTAAACACTGATCTGTTCCAACCGTGTCACGGGTCGGTTAAAAAAATCCAGAAAATCTGATTTTTTTTTTAGGAACCGATGAGTACCGGAAACCACAGCAATATTTTTATTTAGTTTTTTTTTTTTAATAAACTCAAATAGAATGGGATTCGGTTCTAAACCGGACCGATCGGAGAAGAACTGAAGGCAAAAACAATTTCCACAATAATACCAAAATCACAACCATTACCTACTACTACTACCACTTACTGTTACCGAGACAGAGGTAAGAAGACCGAAAATAAAGAAACGGTTAGGTAAAACCAACTGATTTAAACTATACCGAACCAAAGTGCAGGAGGGACCTCCGGAGCGACTTCACAGTTAGGCGGAGTAAAAAATCTGACAGTTACACTTTAGAGTGCTAAAGACAGAGGTTTGAAAACCGAGCTTGAGCTCAATGTTCTATGCTTCTGCATAGAGTTAACTCTTTACTGTCCGGGGCAGTTCAAGTGGTGGGCTAACTGCATATAGTTAGAATACAGCAAGACTTCATGTTGTTTGAACCAGCTGTTCCTGAACACCAAGAAGACTGTCTCCATGTCCTTTGGCATGAGGCAGAGGCTCTCTAGGCTTCCCTCCCTTTCCTCCTTCCACACCCTTGACAGATCCCCACTGGAGGCTGTCACCACCTTCAGGTACTTAGGGGTCTGGGTCGACCAACACCTCAACTTCTCTGGCCATGTGGATGCTATTGTCAAAAAATTCCACCCCAAGCTTGGTGTCATGTATAGAAACTGTGACTGCAACCCTGTGCCGGCCCACCACTCTGTTATCCAGAGAATGATCCTCCCAATCTTTGACTACGGAGATGTGGTCTACAGTGCCACCCCTGGTACTTCTCTTGCCAGATTGTACACTCTGTTTAAAATTCTTTTTGTCGCTTTGCACTTGACTATCCCCCTCACACTCACTACTGTTCTCTGTACCAGTCTCTTTCTTATCCCTCTCTTGAGGACAGGCGCCACGCCCATTGTGTCACAATTGTTAAATTCTGGTTCAATTCCCTCCCCACTTACCTCTCTGCCTCCCTTTCCCCTTCCTCCTCCCATTCCCTCAGGAGCTCCAACGTTCAGACCCTAATTGTCCCCTCCACTTCAACAGCCAGGCTGCCTTTAGCCACCATTTCCCTAAGCTCTGGAATTCTATCCCTCATGCCATCCAGAATACCCCTTCATCTCGAGTCCTCTGTGGCCTCACCTCCCCCTCCTGCAGCTGTTCCTAATTTTCGTCCCATCAACTCCTGCCGAGATCACGGGCATCCGGTAACATTTACCCAGCAAGAAACATAAAACTGAATAAATAATGTGTTAAAGTTCAACATATAGTATAATGAGAAAGTGTGTTTCCAGACCTCTGTAAGGTATGTTCAGTCCAATATGAAAGGTTGTGGGTTCCCCCCAGTGAATTTTGTCAGTTTCCAGTGTAACCCCTAGGTGGCACTATCCCAAGGGCTACTACCCCTGCCTGATTTGCCACTAACAGGTTGAGGGGCCTGGATCCAATGGCGGGTGCCTCTCGCCAGAGGTCGGGGTTGAGACAGTCTGGTATGACTTGGTCACAGCCCTCTGGGTCACTGCAACCCCCCTTTCTTCCCGCTAGTGGCCCACACAAATCAGTCATAGTACCCTTACCATAAATACTTACCCCAGGCTTGAACCAATCAACTTGCTCCGGGGAACCCCTGAAAAGTAAGATGCTGTTACACAATAATCACTGTACAGTAATTCACCATAAACACACAAGTTAGCCAGTATACCTTTGCAAAAACAATCAATCTGATTTATTTAGGGGAAATAACAAGGACTGGGCTGATCAGGTTAATTAGCTTACCACTCTAATATTTAAGTACCTATCTAGGGCACTGTGCACAGGCCTAACCTATAAGTCACTATCTCTGGGTACCCAGGCAATAAAGGCTAGTCCCTTGATGCAGCTGGTTAGGGCCCTGACACAGAAACGAGCATGTGATTCCTACGAAGATTAAATAGAGCCAGCAGGCTCAGTTAGTGTAGCCAGCAAAGTAACCAGAAGATCTTGCCCTCACTAGGAACATTTGACAGGGAGCTACCCTGATTTAGTACTCACGACTCCAGAAGAAAAAGCGCTCTCACATCACTCGCAGAACCGAGCCTGGACTTCAAACACTTCTCCACACGTGTATATGAAAGGCAGAGGGGTACCATACCACAGCTTAATCTGGTTCAAGGTCAGTTGGCATTCATCTGTATCCCCCTCCCCCGGGTCGTGCCTGAAAATAGGCAGGATTTGTCTAGTGCACTTACCCGGTCAACAAAAACTAAATAAATAAATACCAGGCAGCTGCTGTATACCTCCCGATCGCTTTCACGGCACTCACCGGGCCCAACGACGCAGCTTCACATGTCCTGACAGACCGAGCGCAATTGAAGCAGATTCTCCAGTCTTCTACAGGGTAAGCCTGGTAGGTAGCTGCGCTTTTGCACAGCCTCCTCGACCACTGCCTAGCAGATTTAGTCCCACCTGCTGGCGGCTATAAACCACGCCACTTCTGGCCTTCCCACGCATGCGCCCCGCGAAAAGCTCAACAGCTGGGCCCCAGAGCTCCTTCCTGGCTCACAGCCACAGCGTCTCTCTCCTTGGCAGTTTGGGCAAGGGCTCTCGATACGGGCGCCACCCGATCCCATTGGTGGGCTACAAGTCTCAGACACTTAACTCTATCCCCATTAGTGCAAAAAGGACGCCCTAGCCCAGGACTTCATTTCCCAGAATTAGGGGTTATATCCCCAATGGCCAGCTGGCTCCAAATTGAGTCCTGATCCTGGTTGGTTTAGAAATTCTCCATTTTAATCACCCTTCTTTCTCCCCATTGGCCCAGTTCAATAGTCCAGGTCCAAAATGGAGGGGCCAAGGGCACGCAGTCCCAGCTGCAAAAGAAGCAGGTTAGACAAACTGTAATTCCACTAATACTCGTTATAGCCAAACAGTTTCATCTTTCAAAAGGGTTCCCATTGCGCTTTTCAGCGACTACACAAAGGGAGCGATTTCCCCGCAGCCCAGGTGGGATTCGAGCAAGGAACCACACAGACCCCCCATTTCAAATTAATTATGTCTGCAGGCAGACAGCTCTTAAAGAGATAGTACCAGAGGCTCTAAAAGCACTCACAGATAAACGGCTTAGACACCGAACACCATCCAGGCTTGGAACATTCAAGCAAGCTCCTGGAAGACTTTTGGGAACCCCCATTTGCAGGGGGGTTACACCAGCACTGCGACTATTGAGGGAAGGACAGATCTGACAGGGTGCCAGACTTTAGATTTCTTGAGATTTCTGTTGGTCCTGCTCATGCAGAATAAGCACCAACACCTCCCTTTTATTATAAATGCAGTGATGCAAAGACAAATACAACCAGCAGGGAATATTGCAGCAGTGAGCCTTGGTCAGCACTCTGTAGTAGTCAAAACACATTGATGTTTAAATATAGAATAATGCATGGGGAAGCATGGTTAATGAGGATTTTATGCACACCCGAGGTGTGTGATGCCCCATAAACCCCAAGGGTGAAGCCCGAGGGGTTTATCTGGGCACCACACACCGAGGGTGTGCATAAAATTTGAGTTCTCAGATCTCCCCGTGTTTTATTTTTTACATTTACTGGTTAAAGCAAAAATGCATAGATATTGGAACAGACAGAGTCCCGACAAGAAGGCGCTTTTGTTTGTAAAATGGAGCAGCTTCAATTTCAGTTTCACTTTTTGGTTTACTGAAAGCCGCTCTGTCAGCAAAAGTTCCCCAATTGCCTCTAAATTATGAGTTAATAGAACAGATAAAACTTAGAACAGAGTGCTTGAAACTAAAGAGAAATGTGTCCTGGAGGGGCTTCACTTTATCTTGCTGTTCAGAAGCTGGTCCTGTAAGAGCCCCAAATTAAAAGTGTTGCTGAAATCATCGAAATGTGAAAGCAGGGCAGGTAGCTGAAACAGGGTGCTTTTCTTAGTGACTTGATTAGGTGTCTGATATTTTTTTTTTTAAATAAAAAGTAGTTTGCCCGTTCTGAG
The DNA here is from genome assembly GCA_016271365.2 of Neoceratodus forsteri. Classification (NCBI taxonomy): domain Eukaryota; kingdom Metazoa; phylum Chordata; order Ceratodontiformes; family Ceratodontidae; genus Neoceratodus; species Neoceratodus forsteri. The sequence continues at coordinate 895,720,880 of CM057451.1, read as the reverse complement.
AGAGAGAGAGAGATAGAGTGTGTGCAGTTTGCATTGGTCCGAGACAACTATCTTTCAAGCTGGCGTTTTTTTTAGAGCATGCACGAGTAAACGTCCAGAGCGAGGACAGTCTTGCACAGGTGCTGAGGTGAACTCGCAGCTATTTTTAAAACTATGGTTTATGGAACTCCGTAATTCAATACGTGTGAATTAGGGAGTTTGTGATATTGTGCCAGCAGTTGTTAACTGGCACTAACCAGTAAATATAAAGTATGTGGTCATTGTGTACTTTATATGTGCGTGCACCGGATTTTTTGTTACTCTCGGAAACCTAATTGGAATTACATCAGGAGCAAGAACAGTACCGAGAGCATCTCTGAAGTCATCCAAAGGACATTTTGTGGATCCACAGAAAATGCATTCACTGACATGTAAATTGGTGCAATAGTGAATGAAGGGGAGGAGGGGAGGGTTCTGCAAAGGGATTTGGATACACTGGGAGAATGGTCAAAGACTTGGCAGTTGGGATATACCAAGAAGTGCAAGGTTATGCACTGCGGGTCCAGGAGCCCTAGATACAGCTACCACATGGGAGGGGGAAAGGCTAAAGGTCTCAGAAGAGGAAAAGGATCTGGGAGTGATGGTAACAGGGAAGTTTAATCACTCAGAGCAGTGCAGAAGGGGGGGAGCAGCCAAGGCCAACCAGATGTTGGGGTTTACAGCCAGAGAGATCCCCTCCAGAAGTGCAGAAGTTATCCTGCCATTGAATAACTCACTAGTAAGGCCACACCAAGAGTACTGCATTCAGTTCTGGTGCCCCTGCTTAAAGAAAGACATCAAGCTCCTGGAAAGGGTCCATAGAAGGGCAACCAAAATGATAAATGGGATGGGAGGGAGATCCTACGAGGATAGGTTGGAGGAGCTAACAATGTAGGCACTTAATTAAATAAATTTTATTGTTATATTATTATTACTATTATTATTATTACTCCCTGGAGGACAGAAGGGACAGGGGAGACATGATAGAGATCTTTAAATATTTAAAATGCTTAAATAGGGGAGATACAGACACATGTTCAGGCTAAAAAGGGAGGGGTAATTAGAGGACACAGCATGAAAATGGAGGGGGGTAGATTCAAGAGGGAAATAAGAAGAAACTATTTCATGGAGAGGGTGGTGGCGGAGTGGAACAGGCTACCAGAGGAGCTGCTCTCGCAAAAGACAGTGGACGCCTTCAAAAGAGGATGGGACAGCTGGCCCAGTGGCGCTGAGGGTTGAGGCGCTGGACACCGCACCTCACGCCACGCCGGTGACCCAGGTTCTGGAACGGACTCGGGGTCGGAGGGGAGGAGGAGGATCGAGCATCCCAACAGATGCTGTCTTTCTCCTGGGGTGGGTTCTGGGGTGCTTTGAGCACCGACCCGCACTATGCATGTGGAAGCACAGGCATCGGGCACAGGCGGCTCTCTGGAGTTGAGGAGGGAGGGCGTTGTGGGCATTTGACAATGAGTGCGGCGCTAGCACGCCGCTTGTCTGACGTCAGTCCTGCAGTCGGCTATCCCTAGGGGAAGGAGAGACCAAGGGAAGAAAAGTGGAAAAACCCTCTCGTCCAAGATGATGACCTATCCTAGCACCGATCACCTACCCATGAGCAGACTCTATTGTGCAGGTGCTCCAAAGAGAGGAGTAAGGTAGGGGGATAACGGAGTAAGCCTGGCACTCTAGGGACAGACACCGTGGGAGGTATCTAGGGGGATTCATCAGGTCTGAAGGAGTGGCCTAAGAGGGTAGTAAGGCGGGATAAAAAGAAATTTAAAAAAAAAAAAAAGGATGAGACGGAGTCAGGGGTAAAAGAAGTACCAGAGGAGACCTGTCTCAAAGAGGAAGTGGGGGGGGGGAGTAAGCTTTGGTATAGACCACAAGCTGAACAATCGAGCAGACATGATAGACTGACATGGCCTTTATCTGCTGGCTCCTTTCGTATGTTCATAATAGGTGTTGCGAGTGATGTCTCCACTCTCTTATGGCATAAGTTATGGCATAAGAGATGTCCTTTCCTGCTGATTGGGCAAGAGAACAACAAAGTTTAGTGGTTCTGTCAGTCCCAATTAACTTGAGATTGCCTGTCACTGCATGGGAGTTCAGGAAGCACACGGACATGCAAATCTCGAGGAAAATGCAGTAGGCATTTGAAGAAACAAGCAAAATTAAATACCAAATAAAAGATTGGAGTATCACAGCAACCTTAATGAAATTCTGGCACTGTGGAACTTTTCTGGGATGCTGGCTGGAAGTCTGAAGTCTCTGTGAAGCAGTTTGTGCAAGTTCCATTCTTCACTCCCTCCGGCAAGTAATCTTTCATTTGCAGTGACCAGACACCAATTGACTCAAGTCCTAATCAACAGGGATTCCTTTAGAGGAAAAATCCGCCTCCCGATTCCCATAGGCTCCATGAAACATTAGTTTTCACAGAAAGTACTAGATTGTTTACAACAGTATTATGGCATTGAGCATAACAAACAGATAATGCATTTAGTACAGTCATTGTTATTCAGTATCAAAAATGTGACGTAATACTATAAATATCTAAGAAATAGGCAAATACCTAAGAAACATTTACTGACTTAACTAAAACTGTGGTACATGGTGTCTGGATCAGTTGTCATAACAATTCTAGAATGTACTAGTAATTCTGCTGTAGTTTGCTGCACTGTTTTTCTTTCACCAAAAAAATAGGCACTGTACATCTAGATCTTCATCAGGGATATCTCTTTCATCAGGTCGCACCTGTGGAACTTAAGTCATTAGGCTCTAGGACCACATGGCAGGATAGGTGTGACCTGATAAAAGAGATTCCCTCAAAGATCTGCTGATCTTACTTCTAGAGGGTTCCTGCAGCAGGTCATTACATACAGGACTGCGCACTCTGGCGTCAGGACCGCACTGTAAACTTTTCAAGCAGTGTCTGGCAGGGGACCGCCCACCCGACGTCACGTGACTGACATCAGCATGACCCTATATAGTGGGCGGTCCCCACGCCCACCTTCCAGTTCTTTCCTGCCGTCGACCAGCACTAGTAGCTTGCAGCATCCCAGTTTTGTTGATCGCCACTTTATTGTTTTCAGTCAATAATTTCAGTCCAAAATTCGCTTAATGTCTTCTCTGTCACCGCCTTTAAAGGCAAAGAAAAAGTGCACCAAGTGTGGGGCGCAAATTCCACATAAAGACAGCCATCGTCTCTGCCTCCTTTGTCTAGGCCAGGATCACGACATCGCGGCCTGTCCCGACTGCCAGCCTTTCAACCAGGCCACTCGCAAATGACAACAGCAGGCTAAGGAGGTCCATCTCCTTAAATCTAGGATGGCTTCTCTGGAGAAGGAGATCCAAAAGATCCAGGACTCGGCTTCTTCCTCTTCAGACAAACAGAAGAAGGAAAAAAAGATAAAGAGAGGTACAGAGAAAAGGAGCGCCATGAGGATCAGGACTGATCCTCATCCAGCAAGCCTTCGACCAGCAAGGCCTTTCCCCACCGCCCACCCTCATGGTGACTCAAGCAGCTTCCGAGACAACCTCCAGTGCTGCCGTCTTCCAGCCTATCACCACCGGAAAGTTGCCCGCTGGCTCCTCCGGCAAACATCTGGTACTTGCTGGTAAGTCAGACCCCAGCTCCTCCGGGGCCCGCCCGACCACCGATAAGTCGCACAGTGCCCAAAAGCAGCCAGTGATCTGCATGGCTTCGACTGAGAGCCAGTCAAGGGTCCCACCCTTCACTGCCCGCTCGCTGTTTCGCCCGGTAAGCCGGACATGTCTGACGACCGCCCAGGCATTGCTCTCCTGTCGGGGGCTCACACCGTCTCACCTGATATCTGGCAGAGCGGTCTGACTTCTCCCAGTCAGCCCTCCCCCTGGGCCTTGCCTGACTGGGAGATTTCTTCTCCACCTCCCCCAGTGGTTTCCCCTGCCCCGCAGCATACGACTGGGACAAAGGAGGAAGAAGGATGCATAGAAGTAGTTCTTTCCTCGCTCACTTGTACGGTGGTCCCTCAGGTCCCCCCCGAGGGATCCTCATCCTTCGTCAGCTACTCTGACATCGGGTCACCTCACGTCTGCTGCCCCTCTCCTAACATCAGCAGCACCGTCAGGTATCTTGCATCAGGGTCCATCGATAGGCCTCTCACGCAGGGTCTGAGGGGTACCCCCTCCTCACTTTGTGGGTTCGGGAGCTTATTTTTATTCGCCCCCAGCTAACCCACCTCCTCATCTTCCTCCACAGCCAGACTTCCAAGCAATGATCCAATCATAATGGAAGGATGCAAGATCCCAGCTCTTTTCAGACCTGGAGAGTAGGCTCCCTAGTCTGGTGGTGGTACCCCCAACTCCCCCATCCCCTGCCTCTCGGCATACGGTGCACATCTTGGGTACTACCCCTGAGGATATTCCTCTCCCAGAATTTGAGTGTCCAGAGGGTGAAGATCCTCCTGACTCAGATGCCGACATGTCCAAGACTTCATCTGATAAGCTATCCTCTCCTCCTAGGGCTAAAGAGTCTCCTGAGTCCACTCTGGAGGACCTTTCCTTTACAGAACTTCTCTGCATTATCCAACAAGCGAGTGGTTGGAATGCGGACGATCTGGACCCTGTGCGGAAGCGCTTGACAGAGCATCTGGATTTGGAGGCTGCCACCCCCATTCCAGTTCCTCCCTGGATAGCTCCACATGAGGACCTTAAGTCCACTATTTGGAAATTGCCACACTCCATTCCTGCTGTCCCTAGAAAGGCAGACAGGATATATCGATCCCCTGAAGGAGTTCCCTTTCTGGACTCGCACCCTAAGGCAGATTCTGTGGTTATTGCTGCCGCTCATGATCCCTCGGCTAATTCCAAGCACATGAGTACATCTCCCCTGGACAAGGAGTCCAGACAGATAGAGCAGTTTGGCAAAAAGTTCTACTCCTCGGCCACTTGTGCCCTGTGTTCATTGAATTATGTGGCACATATGGTGCCTTTTCAAAAAGCCACATTGGCCAAATTAGAAGACAGAATTTCTTCCCTGGAAGATTCTGACCCGAAGGTGGAAATTGCTAAGGATCTCCGTCTTTCCAAAATTTCCTGTAGGCATGCTCTCAGGGCAACCTACGAATCTGTAGATGCAGTGGCCCACTCTTCAGCTACGTCCATTAGCCTCAGGCGGCACGCTTGGCTGCGGATTTCTGGTCTTTCTACAGACGTCCAAGCAGCCATACAGGATGCTTCTTTTAGGGGCTCGGTCCTCTTCAGAGGGGACACCAAGGATTTGATCACGGGCCTCCAAGACAGTGGTCAGGCCATCAGATCGGTCTGCTCTATGTAAAGAGCTGCTACCCTCAAGAAGCAGCCCATTCAGTGCCAGTTCAAGTGCCAAGGGAAGGAGGCAGCCCCCAAGAAACAGAACAAAATGAGAGCCACTGGCTCTTCCTTTTCCTCTCCACCAAAATCCAGAGACCGGTAGGAGGGCCTTTGCGCCCCCCGGCCCTCTGCCTCTTGACTCGCCCAGTCTTCCCTCCCCTCCATTTCAAAACATGGAGCCAGTGGGGGGAAAATTTGCCCTTCACATCCAGGAATGGGAGGCCATCACATTGGACACGTGGGTCCTACAGCTCATTTCACAAGGATACACACTAGAGTTCCTGGAGCTCCCTTCAGACTCTCCTCCCGGTTGCTCACACTACTCCCCGCACCAAGCCCCATTGGTTGAGGAGAAGGTCAGAACTCTGGTGTGAAAGGCAGCATTCGAATCTGTGCCAGTCTCCCAGAGGGCAAAGGGATTCTGCTCCAACTTCTTCCTGGTCCAAAAGAAGACGGGCAACCTCAGACCAATCCTGGACCTCAGCAGTCTGAACCTCTTCGTCGAGTACAAGAGGTTCCGCATGCTGACTGTTCAGAGCCTCCTGCCTCATTCTGCAGCAGAACCAGTGTCTCTGTGCTCTGGACATGCAGGATGCTTACCTGCATATCCCGCTCTTCCCTGGCCACTGCTGTTTCAAGTGCCTAGCGATGGTGGCAGCGTTCCCTACGCCACCAGGGTATAGCGGTGTTCCCATACCTGGACGATTGGCTGATCTCAGTTCCATCCAGGAACAGCCTTCTGCACTCACTTTCAGTTATCCTGGACCTTTTCCCTGACTGGTGATCACAGTCCATCTCCCCAAGCCATCCTTAACCCCCTCTCAGAATCTTCAATTTATAGGGGTGGTTTTGGATATGGTCCAGTGCAGAGCCTTGCTCCCCCTCGGACAGAGCAGAGACTCTCCAAGAGCAGGTCATTCTGGTGATCTCGTCCAGCTCTCTTCTGGCCAGAGCATTGCTATGCTTGATGGGCCTGATGGCAGCCTCTAGCTCCACAGTTCCTTTAGCCAGGTTGCATATGCGGATCTCCCAGTGGACTCTTCCAAGTCCAGTGGAATCAGCTCGTGGATGATCTGGACCGCTCTATTCTTTTCTCCAGAGCCATCAAGAGGGATCTACAATGGTGGCTAAACCCTCTCAATTTGTCTGAGACTTCCCTTTCGAAGTCCCCCCCCCCATGGACCCTCACCACTGACGCTTCATGCCTGGGTTGGGGAGCGCACCTGGGGGACCATTGAACCTCACGCTTATGAATGGGAGTTAAGTCAGGAAGTGGCAGACACTCTCTCTCAGAGGTGGGGTCACCCAGAAATCAATCTGTTCACCTCCCCATCCAACACAAAACTTCACAGCTTTTGCTCGCTTCTTTCAGAGCCTGGAGCTTTTCTGCCACAACATGCTGTCGCTGTGTTGAACAGAGAAGTTCTTGTATGCCTTCCCTTCCTTTCCCATTCTTCAGAGGGTACTTCTCAAACTCCAGGCAGAGGGCGCTCGAATGATTCTAGTTGCTCCTCTCTGGGTGAGGCAGATTTGGTTTCCGCTACTGCAGCAACTCTCAGTGAAACACCCAATTCTTTTACCTCTCAGACATGACCTACTGACTCAGGATCCAGGACTCAGGACATTGCATCTTCATGTGTGACTCCTTCAGACATAATTGGAGCTCGCTTTGGGGTCTCTCAAAAGGTCACTCAGGTCCTGGTGGAAGCCAGAAAACCATCCACCAGATCCATCTATGCCATGAAATGGAAATGTTTTTCCATTTGGGCGACTTCTAAAAATTTAGATCCCTTTACCTGCTCTGCTCCTCAGGTCATAAGTACTTCCTTCACCTGTCTGATTTGGGTCTGTCATACTCGTCCCTTAAGGTTCACCTGTCGGCCATCTCGGCCTACCACGTGCCGGTGGAGGGAAAACCATAACTCAGTTGGAGGTCTCTAAGACCTTTTTGAAAGGGATCTTGAAAGGGCTCAGGCTATCTGAAAGAACTTCTGGCTCCCTGTCGTCCTGATCGATCTTTCCGCTCGGCCGACAAGGGGTTGCTAGAGGTTCCAAGGGTGAATTTAAAATCTTCTGGTGCGCGGGCATTCTCGTATGTTGTCCCCACCCTTTGGAACTCTCTACCCCATTGGTTGCGGGAGTGCACCTCTGTGGAGGGTTTTAAGAGGGATCTAAAGACCTTTTTATGGGAAACAGCATTCCCTGAATATTGAATGTTTTAATTGTTTGGTTTGCCTGTATTTTTTTATCATGCTTATTTTAATTGTTATTATGTACAGCGCCTTGACACTTGAAAGGCGCCTTATAAATTAAAAAATGATTATTATTATTACCTGAAACCTCCCATTCATAACCCCAGCCCACCTTGGGATTTGAATTTTGTGTTAGTGAAGCTTACGCTTCCTCCTTTTGAACCAGTGATGAGCTGTGACATGCGCTACCTTTCTTGGAAGGCACTATTTTTGTTGCCATTACTTCTGCTTGTAGGATTTCTGAGCTTCAGGCCCTGATGCATAAGGAGCCTTTTTTGATTTTCCACAAGGACTGGGCGGTCCTGTGTAGTAGTCCTAAGTTTCTTCCCAAGCTGGTTTCCGGGTTCACTTTAAACCAAACTGTTGAACTCCCGGTTTATGACCCTAACTCTTCGAACAGGGGTGAGGATGCCCTTCTCACCTTGGATGTTCACAGAATCCTCAGATGCTACATTCACCGTACTAAGGGGTCCAGAAAATCTGATCACCTTTTTATCTCCTTTGCCTCCAAATCCTTGGGATCGGCAGTTTCTAAACAGTGCCTTTCTAAATCCCCCCTTCCCCCTCCTTCTACCCCCACTATCTGGACTTCTCTATATGCTGTGATGATGCTTCTGGCCGCTCTTAACTCCCTGTGTCCTACCCATGTCTTGTAATGCTGTTGTACACCCTCAATTGCCCTTGACCTCTCTTCTCCAAAGTGTATGCATTTTTCTCTGGTAACCGATTGTAAACCTGTTTAACCTGTTTATCCTGCCTATAATTCCTTGTCTTGATGTATTACCATGCATTGTTGTAGTTAGAAACATAGAAACATAGAAGTTGACAGCAGATAAGGAACGAAAGGCCCATCCAGTCTGCCCATTTCTTTTTCTACCTTATAAATGTGCCATCGGCCTTTGCTCTGTCAGTGGCCTATCTATTCATACTCATTTGTATTGCTCCCTTATGCCTATCCCATGCCTGTTTGAAGCCCTGCACTGTATTCATAGCCACCACTTCTTGTGGTAAGCCATTCCATGCATCCACCGCCCTTTCTGTGAAAAAGAATTTCCTCACATTCCCCCTTAATCGGCCCCCCTCTAATCTCATGCTGTGTCCTCTTGTCCTGCTATTTTTCTTATATTTAAACGTTAGACTCTTTCACCTTGTTAATGCCCTTAAGGTGTTTGAATGCCTCGATCATATCACCTCTCTCCCTCCTTTGCTCAAGGGTATACATATTGAGCTCTGTTAATCTGTCCTCATATGTCTTCTGATGCAGTCCCTGTACCATTTTGGTTGCCCTTCTCTGGACTGCCTCAATTTGGTTAATGTCCTTGTGAAGGTGTGGCCTCCAATACTGCATGCAGTACTCCAGATGGGGCCTAACCAGTGTCTTGTAAAGAGGGATTATTACCTCCCTCTTATGACTTGTAGATACCCTACTAATACACCTAACACCCCCTAGCCTTACCTACTGCTTTAGAGGTCTGCTTGGCTGATTTCAGGTCATCAGTGATGATGATCCCAAGTCTCTTTCTTCCTTTGTGACTGCTAGCAACTCCTTCCCAGCCTATAATGGGCTTCAGGGTTTCTCTTTCCTATGTGCATGATTTTGCGCTTTTGCATTAAATCCCAGTTGCCACTCTTCTGACCATTTTGCTAGTTTATCCAGATCTCTTCTCATTCTGCCCACCCCATCTGGATCATCTACTCTGTTGCAGATCTTGTGTCAACTGCAAACAGACAAGCCTTACCTTCTAGTCCATCTGCAAGGTCACTAATGAAGATGTTGAAGAGGACTGGCCCTAGGACTGATCCTCGGTACCCACTTGTGACTTGCATCTCTTCTGACTGTATACCATTTACCACCACTCTCTGTTTCTGCCCATCAACCAGTTTGCCACCCAGTTGACCAACTTCTGACCCACCCGAGCCTACCCAGCTTATTTATCAATCTTCTATGTGGAACAGTGTCAAAAGCTTTGCTGAAGTCAAGGTAGGCGACATCAACTGCTCCCCCTTGGTCCACCACTCTGGTTACCCAGTCAAAGAAATCTATGAGATTAGTTTGACAGGACCTTCCTTTTGTAAACCCATGCTGTCTTGGATCCTGTGCCCTATGGATTCCAGGTGTTGCACTATCCTTTCCTTAAGGAGTGCCTCCATAATCTTGCCCACTACTGAGGTAAGACTGACTGGTCTGTAGTTCCTTGCCTCCTCCCTGCTACCACTCTTGTGGAGCGGGATCACATGAGCCCTTCTCCAGTCTTCTGGGACCTCTCCTGTGCTCAGAGACTCACTAAACAGTTCTGCTAATGGCTCTGCTAGTTCCACCTTTAGCTCCTTAAGCACCCTGGGATGTATGCCATCAGGTCCCATTGCCTTATCCACCCTGAGCTTAGCAAGCTCTTGTAGGACCCTTTCTTTTGTGAAGGGAGTAGTGCTCACCTCCCTCCCCTGTGTCCATGATGCTGAACTGTGGGCCTGCCCTACCTTCTCTTCAGTAAATACTGAGCAAAGTATCTATTTAGGATAGATGCCTTTACAGGGTCCTCCTCCTCACATGCTCCCTTTTCTCCATTAAGCTTAGCAATACCCCCTCTGGACTTTCTCCTTTCAGTAATGTATCTATAGAAAGTCTTGTCAGCTTCTTTTACTGTTCGTGCTAGTGTTTCCTCAGTTTGGGACTTTGCCTGCCTTACTGCCGTCCCTGCTTCCCTTAGGGCAGTTTGGTATGCCTCCCTATCTTCATCCCGCTGTGTTTCCTTATATTTCCTGAAGGCCAGCCTTTGGCTCTGACCTTTTCTGCTACTGTATTTGAGAACCAAAGTGGTTTCCTTCTTCTTTTGCACTTCCTTTTCTGTCTAACACAATAGGATGTTGCTTCAAGTATTGCATCCTTAATGCTTGCCCACTTTGCCTGCCCCCTCACCTGTGTTTCTTTTGCCAGGGCTAGCTTAACTCTGTTGGCCATCTTATCAAAGTCAGCTCCTCTGAAGTCCCATATTTTTGCCTTGAATGGGATGATTTAGATGTAGTAGCCAAATTGAACCATACCATGTGATGGTCAATGGCCCCCAGGTGACCTTCTACCTGGAGATCTGTGATCCCTTCCCTATTAGTCAGTACTACATCTAGGATAGCCCTGTCTCTTGTGGGTTGCTGTACTAGTTGTTGGAGGCCCTCCCCCTGCAGGGAATCCACTATGTGTCTAGTTCTGGCAGATGTTCCTGCTGGTATTGACCAATCTGTATCCGGCATGTTGAAGTCTCCCATTATCAGAACCTCCCCTTTAGCCTGTCATGTTTTGTATATCTTCTAACAGTAATGTGTCTATGTCCTCCCCTGGTCTGGGGCCTATAGACAACCCCAGTTCTTATGGCTGTCCCATTTCCTGTTTCTAGGGTGACCCACAGTTTCTTCTGGCTCCTTATGTGTATTCTGAATTTCTGTAGCTTTGATATTTTCATTGACATACAGGGCCACTCCTCCCCCTTTGCACCTCAGTCTCTTCTGAACAATACATAGCCAGGTACTGAAGTCTCCCAAGTGTGGTTACTGGTAAACCACATCTCACTAATTGCTACTATGTCCAGTTTAGCCTCTGACATTATTGCCTGCAGGTCTGGGATCTTATTTTCCAGGCTGTGAGCATTTGTGTACATGATTTTCCATTGGCCAGATTTTGGTGTGTTAGTTGTTTGGTGAGGTTTGGCATTACCCCTGTGCATCGTATGGGGAGACAAACCTTTTTTCTTACCTGGTGATGCAAATGAACTGCAAACATGCTGAATCCCTGTTTGACCACTAGCTGAGGGGGGGAAGGGTGTTCTTCCCATTCGACATATGGGGTGCTGCACCCCTTTCCCCATTTGCAGTTCCTTGTACTGTCCTCAAACTGATGTGGAACCTTTGTAAAAAAACCTTGGCTCAAAGGTACTTGTAATCCTAGATTTAAATAAATAAATAAAATAAATGGCTAGGTAACTGCATTTGCTTCTGTTACCAGAAGTACAACAAACCTCTTCTGGGGGAGGTTAGAGGGAGGTCACTCTACTAGAGGAATGGCTACCTCTACGGTGTTCCTGAAGAATGTTTCTGCAGCAGAAATCTGTGCGGCAACAACCTGGAGTTCCATCCATAACTTCACAAAGTATTACAGTCTGGACATTGCCTCTAGATGTAGGGCCGGGTTCGGCCTTGCTGCCTTGCAGGACCTACCATCTTAGGCTGGTCCTGTGCTGTTTTTCAGTTGCTCCTCCTCCTGTGACTCTCTCGGTCTCTCTGTGAGTGACTGCTTGGGATTCAGTCCTGTATGTAATGACCTACTGCAGGAACCTTCTTGAAGTAAGATAGAATAGTTACATAAGAACTTACCATAACAGTAGATCTCCGAGAGAGGTTCCTGCAGTAGGTCACTTTTTCCCTCCCTCCTTCCCCCAGTTCTTTTGCATTTCTTTCAGTCATTCTGAACTGAGCTCCAGGATTTCATCCTTTCTCCTGTCACATCCTCCTTGAATCTCTGGCGGGAGAACTGGAAGGCGGGCATGGGGACCGCTCACTATATAGGGCCACGCTGACATCAGTCATGTGACGTCGGATGGGCGGTCCCCCGCCAGGCACTGCTGGAAAAGTTTGCCATGCGGTCCTGATGCCAGAGGGTGCAGTCTTATATGTAATGACCTACTGCAGGAACCTCTCTCGAAGATCTGCTGTTACTGTTAACCAATTTGGACCTTTGGCTGGGAACCAATAAATATAACTGATCCACAATGTTGTGGGGGGCATTCTCGATAGGCTTCATGCCTTCTTATGTCCCATACTACCAAGTAATACCAAGTAAGTAATACGGTAAGTTCTTACGTAACTGTATTTTATGGTAAGTTCTTACATAACTACTTTACTGCTCCACTGTTTCCACATAAATTATATCACTTCCTCTTTCTTTGTATCAGAGTTCCCCACCAGATGGCTTTCTCCATCTTGGTATCCAATCCTTTTTTATGTTGTCTTGTGCACGCGCAAGCGACATCTTGTGGTGGTAAGAGAAATGCAGAGGTGTGTAAGTGTTGGCGAATGCAGGGCATGCTTTAGTGGGTGCGTCCCTCATTCGCCAATTAGCCAGCATGCTAGCGCTGACACAAGAATTATGTAAAGTGCCACCAGCCTGAAAGAAATGTGCTGCTGCAATCAGAGACAAGCTCGTCATGCAGCAGCACAGATGGCACGCCTCCTGTACGTGTCTCTCCTGGTGAAACATTTCAATAAACATGGCGGCGGCAGGAGAGCAAACAGCTGTTTGCGTTTTGACGTCTCTGCCTCGCCACCCCACCAGTCCCTGCCTAAAAGGTGGGAGGAGGCGCTTTCCTCGCCTGCCTCCTCCACGTCCTGCTGTCTCTGGCTCGAAGGTTTCTCCCACCCATGCGGAGCAGGCCACAGCCTAAGCTCCGTATGGGCTGGGAGTATTCAATGACCAAAGGCACTTTTACTCTAAGCCCGATCGATCACACTGGCGGACCCCCCCTCCCCCACCTGCCAACATCGGAGTGCTTAATCCAATGCCAGTGTAACCAGTAACCTGTGGATCCTGCACCACGCCGCTAGGCCACGCACCCGCCCTTGGCCTGGCAGTGGAGAGCCCTCACTATTTCTAGCCTACAGGCTCTTCATCTCCCTCGGTTACCATATAGTTGCACTGGACTATGAATGCATTGTATTATGTATAAGACAAGGCCTCCCTGAGGCGGCTTACTACCAACTCATATCATGCATTGCTTTAGCTACCAATTTTATAGGTCTTAACCGCTCATTAGGTAAATATGTTGATAGCTCTGCCCTGTTTTAGCTACCAGATGTATAGGCATTAACCAGTGCTCACTGTACTTATACTGTGTATGATTGTTCACCCACATTTATTCTATGTGTGTACTGTATGAATGTCTATGTTTTATTCTGACTTGGAGCCTTTGGAAATGAGTCTATGACTCAGAGTTGTAATTCCGATTTCCTAAATAAATAAATAAATAAATAAATAATCTCTTATCCCCCCACCCCCATCGTTTAATGTGGCACACTGGGAGCCCACCCAGTGTGCAAAACCTCTGTGGTGTTTCCAACACCGGAAGCCCACTCTTGGTGTCGGATGCCATCCCCCCCCACCCACATATCCTCCGACCTCTGGGGTGTCCAGTCCCCGGGTCGGCATTGATGTAGTAAAAAGCTTTATTTTTATACAGGATACAGTGGAAAATCACATCATTAGGACCAGAGTCCTGCTTACAAGATCCAGTACTCTGGCATACTGGGAGCCCACCCCAGTGTGCCGAAATCTATAGTTTTCCTGTAAAAATGAAAACAGACCCACAACGTCTTTTTTTTTTTTTTTTAAACCTGAAAAAAAAGGAAACGGTCCCCCATCTTTGCTGCCAGCCCCCCTCCAACAACCTGCATCCTCCCTCTGCACATCCCTCCTCCCCACACCGCCCCCCTCACCCATACTTACCTGCAGAGGTTGGGAGCAGTGATCTTCAGTGCACTGGGAACACATCTGCACTCTTCAAAAGCTGACTGCAAACTGAAGAAATGATGGTAAATCCTATAATGGCACTGAATGAGGGGTTTTCAATTTAAGTTGATATCTCAGCCATTTTGGGGAGTTTTGGTCCCAAATTTTCAACATGGGGTTCTTGGGACCCCACCTCATGACCACAGTTACTATCATTTCATTATTCAGTCCCAAAAGGTCATTTCGTAGTCACTGCACGGAATCACCATTCAGGACCGATTAATTTTATTTATTTATTTAGTTTTTGTTTACCGGGTAAGTACACTAGACAAGTTTTATGCCTATTTTCAGGAACGACCCGGGAGAGTACAAAAGGGTACAACAGGTACATTGATACAGTAATTGGTTCAGACGAATACATTCAGGTACAAAAACAGAAGAAAAGACAATTTTTACAGGAAACGGCAGTGCCACCGTTCATGAGGTGGGATCCCAAAAAGCCTATGTTGCAAATTTGGTGAAACAATTCCCAAAAATGACTGTGTTACAAGCGTGCATTGTGCAGTTTCCATTCACGCTCGTAACTCTGACAATTTTCAATATTTTCACTCCAGATTTTCAACATTGCCATGTTTTCTCACCTCCTTATGAACAGTATAGCTGTCATTTTTCACATCCTGTCCAAAATGTGTTTTCGCACATCTGGAGCACAGTGGCACGGTTGCTGTGGGAAATCAACGTTCAGGACAGATTAACAAAATCACAGTGCCACTGTTCATGAGCAGAGGTCCCAAAATGCCTACGTTGAAAATCTGGTTAAAAAAATCTCCCAAATAATTGTGTTACGGGCATGTGTTGCACAGTTTCTACGCACGCTCGTGACTTCAATTTTTACTCCAGATTTTCAACATTACCATTTTTTTACACCTTCTCATGAACAGTACAGCTGTAATTTTTCACATCCTGCTCGAAATGTGTTTTTGCACCTGTGGCACCAAATGGCACAGTCGCTGTGCAAAATCATCTTTTGGCAAATGAACTGATAGTGCCCCTGTTCATGAAGTGGGGTCACAAAAAGCCTATGTTTAAAATTTGGAGTGAAAATACCAACAAACACCTGGGGCATTAGGGTTTTCAACCATAATGCCCCACCCTGTAGAGACTGACAGGTGTCAGGGGTGTGACTTGGGATTGTCGGCTGTAATGCTCACGCCATTACACACCCACCCCTACCCTGCAGCCAGTGACAGGCATCGAGGTGTGTCTTGGACTCTTTGACCCCAAAGTTCACCCCATTCTCCTAAACTGCACCCATCTCAGCATATTTCCTTATGGAATGATAGAATTGACGTAAAGGCCGAACCCCAAGTCACACACGTGTGCTTGTCGGTGTCTGCAGGGTAGGATGAGGTGAAATAGTGTGAGCGTTATGGCCGACGGCTCAAAGGCACGCCCCAAGGCCTGTCAGTCTCTGCAGAGTGGGGGTGGGGTTGGCGTCAGTTCAATACTTCACTGCCATTCCTATTATGCATCTCTCTAACTCCTGCACTACCAATGCCAATGCCATCAAGACAACATTCGGCATTGACAAATGCTTGTTCTTTTTGCTTCTGTATGTCTGAGCACTGATACCAGGAAAACTGCCCAACTAATAAGGCAAGGGAATATGTTCTGTGCAACAGAGGAAATACAGAGGGGATAGGACAGAAGAGATGCGCAAGAGACCTTATCTGGCCAGAGCAGGGGTGAAACCAAGGATACAGGAAAGGAAAAGGATTCCACTGCCCAAAACGAGGAAGGGGGGGAGGGCGCTCAACCTCTCTCTCTCTCTCTCCTTCCTGTATTTCTAATTGCTTAAACAGTGACAGGAGATGTCAGGCCTATCACCTTGCCTGTCTTATACCACAGGAGACATCAGTCACAGCACCTATTATAAATCACTCGAGTTGGCTTGAGTGATTTATAAGTTTTCTTATCTGTTGTTTTTTTTAATTATAAAAAGCACTTGTAGCACTAGCACTCCTCCCCTTACCTCTGAAGTAAATTGTTCCATTTTAATGTTCCCTGAAAGAGACAGCAACTGTACATGGGATAAGATGCCCTGCAGTTCTGATCACTGATTGGCTGAAGTCACACAAGTGATTTATAATGATGGAAACAAACTGATCAGGAGTGCAGTGCATGGTGTTTATGAAATGTCTGTTCTCATTTCCAACGTATGTGAGGCTCTTCAGTCAATTAATTTTATTTTGTAAAGCGCCTATCATGCAAGCATCTCTAAGAACTTGAACAAGGAAAGCTAAAAACTACAAAGAATTAAAAATAGTAAAACATCAAATACAGTCCCTACTGGTTATAGGGGGATAATTTGTGTTATAACATTTTGCCCACTATATTTAATGTCTGCCATACTGTTAAAAAAATCTCTTACACACCTGTACTCTTATAACCCGTAACCCATTTAAAAGCTATATTTTAATGACAAACAGCACAAACAATGCTAAAACAACAAAGACAGTATGTAAAAACAAAAACTAGAAATCACTTAGTCACAGGATGGCACAATATTACAACATGCAAGTCCTACTTGTTGGAAGAAGTCTGTGATCTTGGTTTGCACAATATATTGTTTAGAATAGGGCCGCTAAACATTTTCAGCTTCATCAAGTGCTGCCCAGTCCGGTAGCAAATACCCATGCTGCGTCATTGCACAGCAGTGTAATTAGAAGTCATTAACACCTGTGAGTGTGCTAATTTGTGGATAATCCATTCACAGTAGCCTACATAGAATGTTATTTTTGGTATTTTTTTACCGTACGTCCTACACCATTGGTTTTGGGAAATGCAATTTGCCTGCAGTAACTGACTACCTGTGATAACTGGGGGTGGTATAAGTGGTGGAGAATGTATCTCACATAATAACCAAATTTACTGCAAAAGTGTAAAAGGCATGGTTGACCCAACACAAGCACAAACCATACGCTGTAGACCATACAGTTAAAAAAAAAAAAAAAAAAAAAGTGTAGTGACTGTCCAGGGCCGTCTGGGTCCACGTCCCCAGAGTCTCTAAGGGGGCCGGCCTGGGTTGCAGGATCTGTGCTACACTGGGCACTTGTGTGAAACATTGAGATGGTGCCTACACCTGGGGTAGCAGTAGGGGATGCCTGAATGTTGCACAATATACTGCCGCTCCCCAAGAACAATTAAATTACTTTTGCCCATACAGCCTTTCATCTGAATATGTGACACTGAAACAGTAATGACACACAAACAAGGAAAGGCAGTCCACACAAGTGATTTATTAACAGGGGAGGATAAGAACAGAACAAGGGAACAGTAGGGAAAAATAACAGTAGCCCCATACAATCTGCCCACCCACCCCCAGCAGTTCCACAGTTCCCAAAATGGGTTCAGCTGGTTTATTTCCCCCACAGGCCATGGGGGAGAGCTCTCCCATTTGCAATGAGTATCTCACTGGGGACGCAGTTGCTGCTAGCAGGGTTTGTGAATCAGTGGTGTGGTTAATTATGACAGGCAAACTGTTGCAACACAATGGAGCTGAACCAAGCAAACTTTACATGTTGAAGAAGGGTCTCCTATTTGTAATCCAGGGATAGGGAGCCGGTTGGCCTCATTAGGTCTTCTGCCTGGGCCTAACAGTTGTTACACAGCCCACTGAGGGCTTTTCGCATCTATGCAAAATGCACTAGCAGTGCTCCAGTTGCAGGGCTGAAGCCCCAGTGGTTACTCACGGTTTGGATGACACTCAGTATACCACTGGTGCCTGGATAGCTGAGCAGACAACATGCTGAACCTGCTCCCAGTTGGAGGGTAGGCTTCTTTGGGGCTGGTCTGGGCTCTTTCACCAGTCTATCTGGGTCAGTTTTCAGCAGCAGGAGATTCAGTGACCCTGTAGTAGGTAGTGGTCTCTGTCATTTGGTGGCTTCTTTGTGGTGATTTATCACCTGTGGGGGAAAAGTCATTGCTGGGGCAGGACAAGCCCCAACTCCACTCCTTGCCTTTACTCATTTAGTTTTGATGAAAACTAATGACTTCCTTTAAAGTAGATGTGTGCACACACTGCAGGGGCCTGCCAGGACCTTAGCTCCTTGCAGCCACTGGATCACAGGCTCACAGACTGAGCCCAGATCCTTGGTTGCAGTCTCTTTTTATACTGTCCTGAACACATCTCATTGGCTGGTCAGTTCCCTATCTGACTGGTCTTTGGAATACCAGCCCAGCATGTAAAGCTTGCATGAATTCTGGGAGAAGTGCAGGGCTCCTGTTGGCCCAAATTTGTGGGCAGAATAGTCATTCACCTCAGACCCTTTCTCAGCAGTCTTTGTGGAGCAGAGGGCTTAGGAACTACATGGCTATAGAAACATAGAAGTTGACGGCAGATAAGGACCGCGAGGCCCATCCAGTCTGCCCATTTCTTTTTCTACCTTATAAATGTGCTATTAGCCTTTGCTGTGTCAATGGCATATCTATTCATACTCATCTGTATTGCTCCCTTATGCCTATCCCATGCCTGTTTGAAGCCCTGCACTGTGTTCATATCCACCACTTCCTGAGGTAGGCTGTCATCATGTTTGCTTAAATTTTTTGCCATTCGCAGCCTCCTGGCTGTTTTGTATAAACTCAGTACAGCATTTAAACCATTGCTGAGTCAGGGGCTGCGTGATGGGAGGCAACCTTGGAGTCACTCTCCCTGTAGCTGTGTGCACATGTGTGACAGTCCGCTCCTACTTGTGGCCTGCTCCCTGCCCTTGAGCTGGGAGATGCTGTAACCTACACCCAATGATGGTTTGGGACTTGGGTCCTGGCTCTGCTGCCTGCCCTGGAGTCTGGGACCTTACTTTGTTGTGTGCTTGTGGCCCAATTTGCAAATGAAGCTACAGCTCCTTTAATTGCATGCCACACACGTGTAGCCAGGATCATGGCTCTTGTGCTGGTCCTCTTCTTCCCTTGACCCTACTGCCTGTCCTGAGGTCGGGGGAACACTGCACCTAATGCCTTGATGGCACATTTAGTTCGGTCCAGGTCCTAACCCCACTGCCAGTTCTGAGGCTATGATTGTGGTACTGAAATGTGACTCCAGCTGCAAGGCTGAGGAGCCCGGGCAGCTCCCACCCAGGGCTCCTGGTTGACTGTTCCAGGGTTGCCCTACCAGTCCCCCAGCAAACCAGTCCAGACATCGAGGGGCCAGAGGGTGAAGAGGCTTGGCAGTCCAGCTGAGGGAAAGGAGCAAAGGGCCTGTGAGCCTACAAGGTGACCTCCAATATTGGAGGGGGGTTTACACAAGTCATAGGACTGATTAAGCATGTTGGAGGAGCAAGTGAGGCTTTAGTTTTGCCTGAAACGTAGACAAAAAAAGTGCTCACGAATATGAGATGGTAGACAATTCCAGAACTGGGGGCTGATGCTACTGAAGGCCTGAAAACCTCTTGTTTTCAATTTGGTAAATGGCACCATGAGGCTCTTACATGCATTTATATTAATTAATGAGGAAAAATCAGAACATTTGCTAATCAACTTAAAAGACTTGCTCAGTTGCTCCTTTCATTAACTTCATCAAAAATCAGTGCTACTGGGGAGAAGATGTTGTCCCTAAACATTTCCAACCACTTCTGCACCAAGTACTTCCTAAGAGGAACCCGCAGGTACTACAGGAAAGTCACCAAGAAGCTGTGATTCATAGCAGGGGCACAAATCATTTATTTTTTTAAATAACCAATCTAACAGTCACACAGGCAGAAAAATAGCTTGATTGTTACTGCAGTCTGCCACTCAATGCTAAAACCGGGCAAGTGAAGTTTGATTAATCAGTGAATGACTACATTTATGTAATAATGCATGCATAATCGCAGTTTTCACTAATCAACCGCAAGAGCGTATTCTTTTGTTTGAGCCATTAGAACATTAGTAGGAAAAATTCAAGTCTGGGATGCACTATCCCCTTACAGGGCTTTCCTTTATGTGCTATTGTTAGTGTTTGCTTACTTTAAACCCTACTGGAGCTCAAGGTACTACTTGCAGTTTGCACATCTTTAAAAAGAAGCAGTGCTGGATAAAACAATGAGATATATTGTACTACATGTTTAAAATCCATGTTCATTTTTTAAGAAGTTTGCCACAGGCCATCTGAGAGCTAAAGTTCCACATAGTTACAAAGGCAGTCTTCAGACATAGAACCACAGAAGATAAACTTCAAGCTCCCATTTAACACTACAGGGTTTGATACAGTATGTATTAGGAATTGTGACATATTTGACCGACCGAAATGTAAGCACTTTATGAGGCCCTATCAATATTTATTATTCAACTATAGTAGTTGCTTCCTCATTAAAAGTATTTTACTTAGAGTATCTGTTTTTCTGAACAGTGTGCAGTTAGCTACAGACTTAAAGCCTTGGCATCTAAACTGAATTGTCTTTAAAAAAAAAAAAGAGGCAGGCCTGAATCGGCCCAGTGGCACGGAGGGCTGAGGCACTTGCTCCTCACCTGCTGCCATGCCGACAACCCAGGTTTGAGAGCGGGCATGGGTTACAGTGGGTCAGCCGCGGGATAATTGAGCGTCCAATGGACTGCTCTTCTCTTCTGTGGAGGGAGAACTTGTCACCTCTGCTGTCAACTGCCAGCTGGTGGAGGTTGGTTGGCAGTGCATGTCAGAGCAGCACATAGGGCGGGAGCTGTGGGACTCTCGTGGCACAATGCATACCTCCACAGACACGCATCCACGTGCACACCCTAGCAGGGTGTGGGAGAAAAGCAGGAAACATTGTGGGTCCAGCTTACTGAAGCTCTGCACGCCCACCTTCTACTGCACCACCATAGAAACATAGATTTTGATGGCAGATAAGGACCACTTGGCCCACCCAGTCTGCCCATTTCCCTACCTACTGATTAAGCTGCAGATCCTAGTTTTACCAACAGCCTGCTTCCTCCAGCTCTCAATAGAATTGCCTTATGTCTGTCCCCATGCATTCTTAAAATTCCCCACTGTTTTAACTCCATGACCTCTCCTCAGGACTGCTCACGTGTCCAACCCTCTCTGTGAAAAATACTTCCTCACATTGCCCTAGTGCGTCCCCGTCTATCTTGGTGTGCCCCTTGTTCTTGCACATCTCTTTTTCTGAAAGATGGTACCCCCTTGGACTTTGTCAGTTCCCTTGAGGTACCTGAAAGTTTCTATCATGTTCTCCCTCTCCCTCCTTTCCTTGAGGGTATACATATTAAGCTCTTTTAGTCTTGCTTTGTATGGCTTCTGGTGCTGACCTTGCACCATTTTAGTTGCCCTCCTCTGGACTGCCTCCATTCTGTCTATGTCCTTGCGGAGATGGGGTCTCCAGAACTGCATACAGTACTCCAGATGGGGTCTCACCAACTGTCTGTATGGAGGGATAACAATTTCCTGTTTGCTATTGGTGATGTGTCTCCCTATGCATACTTCCTGTTTTCTTCTGGTGATGCCTCTCCCTAGGTACCACCATCAGGATCCTGGCACCTCCCTTCTGGAGGTGTGTCTCCAGCAGAGGGACCATCCTCCAGCCCCACCACGGGAGGTAATCTGAAGGGCACTCAGAGGGCCAGGTAGGTCCCGGGCTTGTGGTTGCCGGTAGAGAGAGGTAGGGACAGCAGCAGATGAGCCACCAGCTCCAGTAAAGGAGGGGGGAACAAAAACCTTTATAGGGAAAAGAAACATGTTATAGTACACATGACTGTCTTAAATGGCTCCTTAAATTTCTTTAAAAGCTAAAAGAAAGCAGAGCTGAGAAGTTCATTTTTTTTTCCCAGATGACTTTAACAATGTGATGTGTAAAAGAAAATGGTTGGACTGCTTAGCAGGTGTTTATTGCCACTGTTATGTACTTTTAAGATCTTACTTCAAGTGGGAGCTCTTGCAGTTGGCTATTACAGTCAGGACTATGCTGCAGGCACTAGGACCTTCCGGTGAAAACTTCTGCCAGCAATACCAGCGGGGACTGCCCCCGACACCAGCCCCACCCCGACGTCGGTCAGGGTACAAGAGGGGGCAGACCCAGCTCCACCCCTGTTCTTTCCCGGCGCGTACCTGCACGTGAAGCCGAGTACTTTTGCTTCTGTCTGCGATTCAGCGAAAAAAGAACAACTTCTAGCAAGATTCCTGCCTCTTTTGATGGTTTTACTGTTCTCCGGTACGGCGTCGGTTAAACTGCGTCATCTTATCATTTTCCTGCTTTGGGCGCTGTTTTCCTCGCTTCTGCTGCTTCCCAGTACCGACGTCAGCCCTTATCTTACCCAGCCAGGTTCGATGTCTTCCCAGATGTCGGCGTCACCCGAACACTTAAATAAGTGCGACTGCGGGAGGCAGGTCCCTGCAAAGATGGCCATCGGCGGTGCGTCTTCTGCCTGGGCCCCGACCACGACACCGCCAATTGTGCAGATTGCCAGGCCTTTACCAGCCGGACCCGCATCCGCTGCCTGAAAGCCCTCAAGGCTCACCTGTTGGAGCAGAAGATGGATCTGCACTCCCTGGAGGGGAAGAGGAAGGAGAAAAAGTGCCACAGCAAGGACCGTAGTCGGTCCCGTCACCGGTCTCGGTCCCGTTCGCATTCGCGGCCTTCTCCCAAAAAGGCCCATCCTGCAGGGTCTGGAGAACCTCCGAAGACTCCACAGGCTAAGGCCGGCCCGGCGGGAGAGAAGCCGGCCCAGCCGAAGGTGACTCCGCTAAGGGTCATCGCCAAGGCCATAGAGGTGCCTGCTTGGCCCCACCTGCTAAAAGCACAGCCCGCCTGCTAAGCGTGCCTCCGGAGACAAGGACTCTCCGGCGCCCTGGCGTCACTCCATCGCGGTCCCTACCCGGTCGAAGGGGCAAAGGACACGGGGTCGGTCATGGAGATACCGACGTCCCCATCGCCCAAGTCCTCCTCCCCCCTGGGCCCTCAGGAGAGCTCTCCTTCGCGTCCCGACGTTCCGGAGACTTCATTTCCAAAGCGAGCTGCTGAAATTTTCACCAAGGACGAACTCAAGGATCTTTTCTCCTTTTGGTGGGGGCAGGTCCACAAGTGGTCCTCCCCGTCGCTGGCCCAGACACCGGTCCCGGACCCTGCGGGAGAACCACAGCCGGGGGGTGAGTCTTCCACGCGGAAGTCACCAGAGCGCCAGCCTTCATGCCCCCTCCAGGGCTCGTTCCCGCTCCAGGTCCGAGGACCACCGACATCGCTCCAGGATTTCTAGTGACTGATGTTGGTCTAGGTCACACTTCAGGAGCCCTTCTTGTACTAGGCAGGAATGCTCCCGACGTCGGTCATTGCTCAGTCGCCGGTCCAGGGACCGGAGTCAGTCTTCGGACCGACGTCGGTCCCCTAGTTACCGACGTCAGCAAAGGCATGGTTGTAGGACAGGGTCAGACTATTCCAAATCGGACAGTCAATCCTCCTCTTCATCGTCAACCTCTTCATCCTCTCTCAGCCTCAAGCGCTCCCCGGGAGAGAAGGACCAGCCTTGCTCGCCTCCAGATGATCCTACTTTTATGGACGTCATGAGGCACATCCAGGCTTCCAACGAGTGGGACACGGAGGACCTGGATCCGGAACGCCGGAGATTGGCCAAGTATCTGAGGCAAAAGGAGCCAAAGCCTTTGGTTATTCCTCCTTTGATGGATACTTTCCAGGATCTTACTAGGACCACCTGGATGCATCCGGCCTCGATCCCGGCAGTCCCTAAGAAGTCGGATAGGCTGTATAAGGCCCTGAGGGCAGAATCTTTCCTGGCGGAACACCCTCAGGCCGACTCATTGGTGATCACGGCTGCCCATGACAAATCTCGGCAACTGAAACACCTCAGCTCACAGCCTCCCGACCCGGAGTCCCAATACCTGGACCAGGTGGGCAAAAATGTTTATGCAGCCTCCACCTGTTCCATCCGCTCCCTTAATTTCCTAACGCATATGGTACAGTATCAGAATACGCTATGGGAAAGGGGACTTGAACTGACACAGGCCATGCCAGACTCTGACAAAAAGACAGAGCTCCTGGCCCTTCTGCAGTCGGGCTCAGATGTAGGCTTCCACGTACTGAGAGCCTCGTATGACACTGCAGACACGGCAGCCAGGGCAGCCACCTCTGGTGTGTGCCTCCGGCGCCATGCCTGGTTGAGAGTCTCGGGCTTTCACCAGGATCTGCGAGTCGGTATCCGGGATTTGCCCTTCCAGGGTACCGTGTTGTTTGGGCAGGAGATGGAGGCTTTGATCTCCCACCTCCAGGAGTCGGGCAAGTTGATCTGGTCGGTCCGCCAGATGTACCGTGGCGACCAGCGATGTCAGCACCATAGACGGCCCTTTCGTAAGCCCTCAGGCAATCAAGGTTCAGCCCATGGCAACCAACAAGGGCAGAGAGGTGGCTTCCGCAGCAGATCCGGAAACCAGCAGTCTGGTGGACCTCCCGCCTGTGGGCCCAAGTCCTCCCAGACCTCTTTCCCAACTCCCAGCTCTGCCCAATGACTCCCTTCCGCCAGAAGTCCCAGGGGAGCCAGTTGGAGGCCACTTCTGTCTTCATTTTTAAGGGTGAAAGTCTATTACCGCAGACCAGTGGGTCTTGGATATTGTATGGAGAGGACACACACTAGAGTTCACAGAGTTTCCTCCGCATACTCCGCCAAAGCTCTCCCGCTATCCTCCTTCTCACATCCCACTAATAGAAGGAGAAATTCAGACTCTCCTGCAGAAGAGAGCAATAGAGAGGGTCCCCTTGGAGCAGCGGGGTCAGGGGTTCTACTCCCACTTTTTTCTGGTCCCAAAAAAGACTGGGGACCTTCATCCCATTCTGGATCTCAGCCCTCTAAACCTCTTTATCGAGTACAAAAGGTTCAAAATGGTGACTCTTCAAGGACTCCTCCCCTTGCTGCACCAAGGGGACTGGCTATGTTCTCTCGACATGCAGGGTACGTACATGCATATAGGGGTCTGTCCTCCCCACAGGAAGTTTCTGAGGTTCCACTTCCAAGGGGAGAATTTTCATTTTCGAGTGCTTCCGTTCGGCCTCTCTTCCGCTCCGAGAGTCTTCACAAAATGCCTAGCAGTGGTGGCTGCAGCTCTAAGGCGGAAGGGACACTATGTGTTTCCCTACCTCGACGATTGGCTACTTACGGCCCCATCAAGAGGCAGCCTCTTACGAGCTCTTGAAGACACTTATACCCTATTCTGAGAGCTGGGGAGCGCCCTGAACTTACAAAAATCATCCCCGGAGCCCAGCCAAAAGCTTGCCTTCATAGGAGCGATCCTGGATTCCATCCAGGGCATGGCTTTTCTCCCACAAGACAGGGGAGTTCGCATACAAGAGTTGGCAGAACAGACCTCTATAGCGTATCGAGTTCCGGCTCGGAACTTCCTCAATTTACTGGGGCATATGGCCGCGGCCATTCTAATTACTCCCTTGGCCCGCCTCCACATGAGAGTCCCACAGTGGATGCTCAGGGTGCAGTGGGACCAAAGCTACGACGATCTAGACTCTCTGGTCAGGATCTCTGAGCCAGTCAGGAGAACGTTGCTTTGGTGGATGGACCCCAGTAATCTGGAGAAAGGGGTCAGCTTTCTTCCGGAGCCACCAGGTCAGACTCTGACAACAGACGCATCGGACCTGGGGTGGGGGGGGCGCACCTGGGTGCACATCGAATGCAGGGGGTTTGGTCACCCAAGGAGCAGTCCCTCCACATCAATGTACTGGAAATGCGAGTGGTCCTCTACGCCCTCCAGACTTTTCGAGAGGATCTGGTACCAGGCTTTCTTCTAATTCAGGCAGACAACATGGCTGTCGTCTTTTACATCAACAAGCAAGGAGGAACTCATTCGCATCCTCTTTGCAGGGAGGCGATGAGAGTCTGGTACTGGGCACTGGAGCGGGGCATTCTACTGTCCGCGATGCACGTTCCAGGCATCCTAAATGATCTGGCCGACAGCCTCAGCAGGTTGCGTGCCAGAGCACACGAGTGGGAGCTGCTACAATCCGTGGCGAACCAGCTCTTCGACAGGTGGGGTCTTCCAGAGCTGGACCTCTTTGCGTCACCACGCAACACCAAACTGCCAACGTTTTGCTCATGAGAGCACGCGCCTGGAGTTTTTTGGTCAGGCGTTATCCCTTTGCTGGGCAGGGAGGTTTCTCTATGCCTTTCCGCCCTTCCCTCTCATCCAGAGGGTACTGCTCAAGTTACAGGCAGAAGGGGCCTGGATGATCCTAGTGGCCCCCCAATGGCCTCGGCAGATTTGGTTCCCACTTCTGCAGCGGTTATCCATGGAACCTCCAGTTCCGCTGCCCATATGCTTGCAGTTACTGTCCCAGGACCAAGGGTCTCTGGTCCATCCGGATCTTCGATCCTTGCACCTGCATGCTTGGCTCCTTTAGACATAGGTCAAAACAGATACGGGGTTTCCCCAGAAGTGGCAGCGGCCTTAGTGTCAGCAAGAAAGCCCTCTACTCGCTCCACCTATGCTATGAAGTGGAAGCGTTTCTGTCTTTAGGCGTTGCCGCAACATTTGGATCCAGTCACCTGCCCTGTGAACTCAACTTTACAGTATCCCCTCTCCTTGTACGAGAAGGGCCTAAGTTACTCCTCTATCAAGGTGCACATGTGGGCAATCTCCGCCTACCATGCTCTCATGGGAGAGAGAGCATTAGCACAATTGGATGTGGCCCGCACCTTTCTTAGGGGAATTCTGTACATGAGACCTCCCATTCGGGACCCTGTCCCACCCTGGGACCTCCTTTTTGTGTTGGAGAAACTCACCCTCCCTCCTTTTGAGCCAGCAGCAGACTGTGAGCTGCGTTACCTTTTCTGGAAGATTTGCTTTTTGGTTGCTGTTACTTCAGCTCGAAGGGTTTCCAAGCTTCAAGCTCTGATGTGTAAAGAGCCCTATTTGGTTTTCCACAGGGAAAGGGCTTCCCTCAGAACAAATCCTAAGTTTCTTCCGAAAGTGGTCTCAGAATTGACCCTCAACCAGTCGGTTGATCTTCCTGTTTATTTTTCTTCCCCTTCCAATAGAGGGGAGGCTCTCCTCCACACATTGGATGTCCACAGGACTCTGAGGTATTACCTCAAAAGGACGGTTCAGCACCATAAATCGGAGCAGCTATTTGTAGCCTTTGCACCACATTGCTTGGGTCAACCGGTGTCCAAGCAAACTATCTCTAAATGGATAGTTCGCTGTGTCTCGTTTTGCTACGAGCATCACAATAAACCCCTGCCGGGCCCGGTTAAGGGTCACTCCACCAGAGGAGTGTCAGCTTCTTTCGCCGCCCTGCGAAATGTCGCTATACAGGATATTTGTGAGTCCGCAACCTGGAACTCGGTGCATACTTTTATCAAGCATTACAGCTTGGATATCGTTTCCAGACACCGAGCTGGCTTCAGCCTAGCCGTTTTACAAGGGCTTTTGTCCTAAGGCCTTTGGAGTCAGTATATTCCACCTCCCGGGGTCTGCTACCTCCTTGCTGTGGGACTGCTTGGGACTCAGTCCTGACTGTAATAGCCTGCTGCAAGAGCTCCCACTCGAACTAAGATAGTACAGTTACGTAAGAACTTACCGTAACAGTAGATCTTCGAGAGGAGCTCTTGCAGCAGGCGCTACTTCCCTCCCACCTTCCCCTCAAGGTGTGCAGATCCATTTTCTTTCTTCTCCAACTCTCTTCATGGTAGACTTCGCCTCCTTCTTTTAACATAGAAACATAGACTTTGACGGCAGATAAGGACTGCTTGGCCCATCTAGTCTGCCGATTTCCCTACCTACAGGATAGGCCGTAGATCCTAGTTAACCAACTGCCTATTTCTTCCTACCCCCCACAAGAATTGCCTTATGTCTGTCCCATGCATTCTTGAATTCTCCCACAGTTTTAGACCCCACAACCTCTTCAGGAAGGCTGTTCCATGCATCCATTACCTCTCTGTGAAATAATACTTCCTCACATTGCCCCTGAACCGCCCTCCTTCTGTCTTTAAATTGTGTCCCCTTGTTCTTGCAAGTCTCTTTTCTGAAAGATGCTACCTCTTGGACTTTGTTGATTCCACTGAGGTACTTAAAAGTTTCTATCATGTCCCCCTCTCCTTCTTTCCTCAAGGGTATACATATTAAGCTCCTTTAGTCTCTCCTCATACGGCTTCTCTTGCAGACCCTGCACCATTTGTTGCCTTCCTGACTACCTCTATCCTGTCTATGTCCTTCGGAGATGGGGTCTCCAGAACTGGACACAGTACTCCAGATGGGGTCTCACCAACTGTCTGTACAGAGGGATAACAACTTCCTGTTTTCTGCTGCTGATGCCTCTCCCTATACATCCCAGTATACCCCAGCCCTCCCTACTGCCTTCTCACATTGCTTGCTAACCTTAAGGTCATCTGATATGATTACCCCAGGTCCCTTTCCTTTTTGTTGTTACTACCTCCCCACCCATTGTGTATTCTTCCTTGGTTCTTGTTTCCCAGGTGCATTATTTTGCACTTCTTGCATTGAATCCTAGCTGCCGCACTTCAACCATTCCTCCAACTTGCCAAGTCCTTTTCATCCTTTCCATGCCTCCTTGTGTATCAACCCTGTTGCAGATCTTTGTGTCATCTGCAAAAGGCATACTTTTCCTTCCAGTCCTCTGCAATGTCACTGATGAAGACATTAAAAGGACTGGACCCAATACTGAACCTCGGTGCCCCACTAGTAACCTCTTTCTTCAGAGTGGACTCCATTTACAATTACCTTCTGTGTCCTGTTGTGCAGCCAATGTTTTACCCAGGCTACCACCCTGGGACCCACTCCCAGCTGGTTAATTTGACTATTAATCTTTTGTGTGGGACTGTGTCAAATGCCTTGCTAAAGTCTAGGTAGGCCATGTCCACAGCCCCTCCTTGGTCTACTACTTTGGTCACCCAGTCAAAGAAATCTATTAGATTCGTCAGACATGACCTTCCCGCTGTGAATCCATGCTGCCTTGGGTCCTGTGCTCCACTGGCCTCTAGGTACTCAACTATTCTTTCCTTCAGAAGTGACTCCATCACTTTTCCTACCACAGAGGTCAGACTGACAGGCCTGCCTCTGTCTTGGTCCCACTTTTGTGAAGGGGAATCACATCCGCCTTCCTCCAGTCCTCGGGTACCACACCATCCTCCCATGATTTATTAAAAAGAGTAAACAGTGGTTTCACTAGTTCCTCCCTTAATTCTTTTAGAATTCTGGGGTGAATTCCATCAGGACCCATTGCTTTGTCCACCTTCAGTTTTAGGAGTTCTTGCAGAACCCTTTCTTCTGTGAAAGGACTGGGATCGACCCCCCTATCAAGAGTGCTTCTGTTAATTAGATTAGGCACTTCCCTCCTCTTTGTGAATACTGAGTAGAAATATTCGCTCAGTATCCTGCTTTTCACTGTCCCCTCTGCCCACCCACCGTTCATTCTATTCAGCCTCACTATCCCTCCTTTGTCTTTCTCCCGCTGATGTACCTATAAAAGGTTTTATCCCCCTTCTTAACTGAGTTGGCTATCTTTTCCTCAGTTTGGGCCTTTGCTATTCTGACTTCCGTCCCTGCTTCCTTCTGCCTTAACTGGTACAGCTCTCTGTCCTGCTCCTTCTGTGTTTCCTTATACTTCCGGAATGCTATCTTTTTCTTCCTGACTTTCACAGCCACCTCTTTTGAAAACCATAGTGGCTTTTTCTTTCATTTTGATTTGTTTATTTGCTTCACACAAAGGCTTGTTGCCTCTGTGATGGCAGTTTTGATGATTCCCCATTGTTGCTCCACACCTCCTTCTAGCCTGTTTGCTAGTGCTTTTCTGAGGCACTCTCCCATCTTGCCAAAGTCAGCTCTCCTAAAGTCCAGTACCCTCACTTTTGTATGGCTTGACTCTAGCTGAGTTTAACGTGAACCACACTGTTTGATGGTCACTTGTCCCCAGATGGCAACCCACTTCTAGATCTGAGATCCTCTCACTGCCCCCGTTTGAGAGTACGAGGTCTAAGATTGCTCCCTCACGAGTGGGTTCCGAAACTAGCTGTCTAATGCCTGCCACCTGTAGGGCATCAAGAATGGCCCTGCTCTTGGATGTGGCTGCAGCAATGTGCTCCTGTTAACATCTGGCATATTCAGGTCTCCCATCAATAGTATCTCCCTTTCTCTGCCATTCTAAGAATGCCTTCTATCATATCCTTGTCCATTCCCTCCCCCTGACATGGGGGTCTGTACACAACCCCTGTGCGGATTGTGGTGCCCTTTCCAGTCTCCAAGGTGACCCACAGTGCCTCCTCTCCTCCCTGTTTACTCTTTTGTTCAGTTGCTTTTATTCCTTCCTTTACATAGAGAGCTACTCCTCCCCCTCTTCCCCCTGCCTGTCTCTCCTGTAGGTTATGTACCCTGGTATGTTAACATCCCAGTCATGGTTCTCTGTGTACCATGTTTCTGTGACTGCTATGATATCCAGGCATCCCTCTTCCATCAAGGCCACCAGCTCAGGGAGCTTGTTGCCCAGACTACAGGCATTGGTACTCATTACCCTCCATTTTCTGATGGCCTTACTCCCTTTTGCCCCATCCCTGTCATTCTTGCCTTTGTCGCTTTCTCCATTTACCCCTGCCCTTCTCCCTATCGACACCTCTATGTTGGTGTTTGCTGCACTTACTACCATGATTATTTGGGGGCTAGGATTTCCTGCTCCTTTCCAGTGCCTCCCACCTTGGCTAGTTTAAAAGCTTGCCAATGAAGCATTTAAACCTATCACCTAGGATCCTGGTCCCCCTCCCGGACAGATGCAGCCCATCATGCCAGTATAGGCTTGCATCACTCCAGGTGGACCCCCAGTCCCCAATGAAGCCAAATCCCTGAGCTCCACACCAGTTTTTCAACCACTGATTGAATCCCATGGTGCGGAACACCCTAGCCTCTCCTATGCCATAGATGGGCAGCACCTCTGAGAAGGTTACTGTGCATTCTACTTGACTAAGGCCCCTTCCCAATTCCACAAACTCTTCCTGCACTTCTCTAATCTTAGCCAGGTCATTTGTCCCTAGGTGGACAATGACATCCAGCTCCCTCCCCTGTGCAGCTGCTCCGGCAATCCTGAGGATTCGCTCCCTGTCCCTCCAAGCCATGGCGCCAGGCAGGCACCTTACCTCCTCTCCTTTCCTCCCCCAGTTCTAATTTCCAACAATGAGTCCCCACCAGGAGTTGTTTCCTTCCCTGCAGGGTCCCCGCCACCCTCCTGTGGGTCTCCCTTGTGGAGGTTCCCAGCATCCTCCTTGGTCTCCACTGTGGGTGCCTCCATAGAGGAACCACACTTTGCCAAAATGGCATAGGAATTGTGGAGAGGTACAACTGGAGGGATGCACCTCTTTTCCACCACCCTCACCCTCCCTGAGCCCACTGTGGTCCAACCGCTCCTCTTTCTTGGCAACCTCTGAGGCAACGGCAGTGGCACTGGTGGTCCCTGAATGGAAGAGGAGGTCTCACAAATCCTAGTCAACTCAGCCTGGAGATGAGCAACCTCCTCCCTCAGCCCAGAGAGGTGTCTGCAGTTGGGACAACACCGCATCCTCCAGAACATCTCCCGGAAGACTGCTGCTCCACAGCCACTGCACTGCACCACTCCAATCATGTCTTATTTCTGGCCCCTTAACTGTTTTCAATCCTTACTCTTTCCTCTGTTTTTTTTTCTCTCTCTCTCCTTACTTTCTACCTGTGTGCCCTTTAAGCTCCTGATTGTCCTGTTCTGAGACAAGAATATCCTATATTTCTCAGTGGACCACTTACTTGCTCAGAGGCAGACCTCCAGCAGCTAGAGGGGGCCGGGAGCTACTCCTGCCCTTCTAGGATGGTGGGTCTTTGGTGGTTCTGTGATTACTCACTTCCTGCTCCCAAACAGGAAGTTCCTGTTGTCAGTCAAATCCTGCGCCTATAAAAATAGAACTAGCTTTGGGTGGGGGGTGGAGGGGAGGGAAGGAGGGCAATATAGTCCCAGCAGAGAAGTCCAGTCACACAGCAGTCCTTTCTCCTGGTGTCTTCTGCCAAGATATTAGCAGAATCTTTCTAAGGCAGTCTTTAAATGTAGCTTCCTTCTAGCTAAGCCACTCCCCCTACTTACTAGATCTTTCTACCAGTAATTTAAACCTCACAGCAGTTAAGTCCTTTCAATCACCTGATATTTACACCTATAACTGTTCAGATACCCATTCAGTTCAGTTAACCCAGACAGACACACACACACTTTTTTTTTTTTGTTTTGTATGTTAGTTTTTTTTTTACCCTAAATTAACGGTCCAAGTACAAAAGTTCTTCTACTTTAGTCCCAGCAGAGAAGTCTAGTCACACAGCAGTCCTTTCTCCTGGTGTCTTCTGCCAAAATATTATTTCTCTTGTCAGGCCTTCTGCTGGGTTCTGGCGGGAGAACTGAGGTGGAGCTGGGTCCACCCCTTCTTGTACCCTGACCGGGGCCGGCGTCGGGGGCGGTCCCCGCTGGTATTACTGGCAGAAGTTTTCACCGGAAGGTCCTAGTGCCTGCGGCATAGTCCTGACTGTAATAGCCTGCTGCAAGAGCTCCTCTCTAAGATCTACTGTTATGGTAAGTTCTTACGTAACAGTAGTTTATTGCTGCCACTGTATGTACTTTGAAGTTATTGCCAGGGCCCCGATTTTTCTGTGGCACTTTGGAGCAAAGTTCTGCAGCAGAGTTCCCATTTGCCACAGAACTTCTGCGGCAGTGGACAGTTATTTCTGCAGCAATTCTGCGGCAGAAAACTGTCACACTATTTCCCTTATTTTTGTATTTTGTTTGTGTTTTTCTTCACATTTGACATTTTCTGAGTAGAGTCAAGCTTTTATATTGTAACAGTCACACTTGACATTCATCTTTAATTGCTTAAAACATACAAGTGTTATTTAATTGAGGGCATTACTATTTTTAAAATACCTGCTCCCAGCTGGACTGAGCCCAGACTGGGGTCCCAGCAAGGGTGGGGGACAGCAGTTTACTGTGGCCGGGTGCCAACCAGGTGAAGTACACAAGAAATCCACATGGTGCTTGTATAACCAAAATTAATTCTGGAACTGCAAGTTTTAGAAAACTCACATAGGAGTTTGTTAGTTGAAAACATGGAATGATTTCCATCCATCCTACTTTTCTGAGCTTTTATAAAATCTATTGTGATTTTTTAAAAACTTGGCTTTCTGAAGTAATTTTGGTTACACAGTCAGTTGGGTGGCACCCAGACAGTATAACTACCCCTGCCCCCAAATGCTGGGTCACTGGGCTTTAAAATGTATCTGAAGCCTCCCTAGCTCTGTAGCACTTCAACCTGAATACCTGTCAAAATTACATAAAAAATCATGTCCTTTCCTAGCTGGCGCTCTCCCTGATGGGGACATGTTTTGTAAATCTAATTCTTTACTAATATACTCCAGGGCTGGAGTCACGTGATGGCATTCATCTGAGCAGCAGCTGATATCCTGAGCTCCCCCCTCTGGCCGCCTATTTTCTTATTTAAAGTGTATTTTGACCGGGCTTTTCGAGGAAATTGGCCAGAAATCTAATCTATCAACGTCTATTGATCGATTAGGTAACTCGACTTGAGATATTTCAGCCCTTGCTGGATCGTGATGGAGGTGGATCCGAAGCAGGCCTTAACTAAACACACCCCTCCTGCATCTCCTGAGAAGGCCGCAAAGAAGCAGAGGAACCAGGCCCTAACTAGGCGGATCGTAGCAGTGAGAAAATGGGCAGCCTGCACCTCTAACAGAAGACAGATTTCTCCAAGAGCTTGGCTCCGTGAAGGATCTCCTGATGGGTTTGACAAGAAATTAAATCCCTGCATGGTGACTCTCTGATGTTGCCAGGAAGGTCTCGGATGTTGAAGCTAGGTCGCCTCCATAGAAAACTGGAGAACCAGGGCGAGGAAGAAATGGCTAGGCTTAAGCAACATGTGAAGAAGCTTAAGCCAAATCCGAAGACTAGAAGAGGCGCCAATCGCCGTAATAATCTGTTAATAATGGGCCTCCCAGAGCTAGAAGAAAGGCCCAGACCTCATGGCTTTCTGCAAAGGTTTTGCTGGTGGTGAGCCCATCACCTATGGAGCCTCCTATCACCTTGAAAGGGCCCACACCGCTTATTACGACCTCGTCCTGCAGCTGGGTCCCCCCGCCCGATTATTATAAAATTTTGAGCTATCTGGACAGGCAGCATGTTCTTCAGAAGTCTCGGACCTTAAGGAGATTTTTAGGCGTTTCAAAGATCCAGATCACCCAGGACCTTCCCAAAGAGATCCGTGCAAGAGGGCAGCTTATCATCATATTGTGCAAAAACTTATTGCAGCTGCAATACCTTTTAGAATGGTTTACCCTGCCACCCTTAAAGTAACTGTTGGGAACATGGCCATGAGCTTTGACACCCCTGAAGCAGCTCTCAAGGATCTGGCTGGCAGACTGCCTGAGCTTTTCAAGGGTTCCGACTGAATAATTATTGTGGACTTTTTGAATTCTGTTATTGTCTGCTTAGTGTACCCTTTCTGTGGTTTGATTGTTTGTTTTGTCCTGTTGGTGATGAGGCTGCCGTCTCCCCCGACCCTCTGTTTCTGTCCTGTGCCCCCCCGCCCCTCCTGTCGCTTACCTCAGATGATGTGGTCTGACTGTCCTTCCCGTTGTCTGGTCTGGTGTTCCGATGTCTCCGTGGGTCCTTCGGGTGGGTGTCGAGGTTCGCGAGGTGGGGCGGTTTTAGCCTGGGCCCTGGTGACGACTCTGGGCACCCCTTGTGCTGGGCCTGCCCTCTGATTAGGAGCGTCGGTTAGGGGTTGCGGTTTCAGGGGAACTTCCGGAGTGTTGCGCTGTTTGGGTCCGCTGTTTTTAGGGTCCCCAAGAAACAGCAACCACATTGGTGCTTCCGTGTCTCTTCCTTTGCCTCTGGGATGGCCGTTGTTGGCGGGCTTGGTCCCTGAGCTGAAGTCACACTCATCGTTGGTAAGTGGACCAGTTAATCTCGTCCAGCTGTAGGGTTCGTGGGGACTGGACTGAATTTGGAAGGTCCACGGGGCTGAGGGGCGTTGAAGGCCTCAACTAGCAGGGGCTCCCTTTTTTCAGGATTCTGGTTTCCTTTTCCCCTTTCTATGTGCTGTCTTTATTTGGGTTTTTGCTTCTGTGGGTACGTCAGGGAATGGGCATTGGGGGCGGCTGGGGGGGGATTGGGCAAGCTGGTGGGCTGGATGTGGGATCGCGAGCTGCGCGGTTGGGGGGTGGCTAATCCCTGCCCTGGGCCCAGCGAGATACTGGTCTTTATGGCCCACGTACATTGGGTTTTGGCCCTGGGAGTTTTGGGATTCGCATGGGGACCCGAGGGGCTCGTAACCCAACATGAGGACTGGATAAGGGCTTGTGGATATTGGGGCCTCTCTTTGTATATAGTTTTTGGGATTGGGGGATGGGTTTTGAGGAGGATTGGTATTTCTCCCTTTGACTACAGATTTTGGGTTCGTCACTCTGTTCGTGATGGGGTTCCTGCTGGTTGTGCTTGGGAACTTTGGTGGTGGGTGGAGGGGTGGGCACTGGGGGTCCTAGTTTGCTGTTTCCTGTCATCTTTATAGGGGTTTGGGTTTTCTTCTTATGGGGGAGGGAGTGTTAGATTGGGGTGTGGGATTAGGGATTGGGGAGGTGCACCCTGCTACTAGTGATTGGATTTATGTTATCTGGGTACCAGGCTATTGTAAGTTCTATTTGAAATGGCTAAGAATGCAGTTTGTATAGCGTCCTGGAATGTGAGAGGGCTCAGGGATTGTGGTAAAAGGCTGCAGATTTTTAACCACTGTTCCTTACTTGGTATAGATATTCTTTTTGCAAGAAACACACTTGGGCCGGAGGCTAATCTCCTCTCTCGGTCTGGATTCTCTCAAGTCTATCTTGCGGAATTCTCACTTTAGTAGAGGTGGCTATCTTAATTAAAAACACATTTTGTTCATCAAGGACTCGAACCTGCTCAGACCGGAAGGAGATTCATCTTAGTAAAGGGTAACCTAAATGGAGAAAATGTGGTATTGGGATCGGTGTATGGACGGTGGGAGGCGATCCAGACTTCTTTATGAGGTTGACAGACAAGCTGGCTGCCTTTTGCTGACCCAATATGTGCTGGGCAGGGATTGGAACATACCTTCCCTCCGCTTTGGACAGGGATCCTCAAGATAAAGAGCGCTTCCTCAGCACAGAAAGCCCCTGTGAGATGGTCTCGTTGTTAGGTCTTGGTGACCCGTGGCGTGTTGCTAACCCTTCTTTTAGGGCCTTCTCCTTTCAATCGCAGTCACATGACACTAAATCTAGACTGGATATGATTTTAGTGAGTGTCTCCTCTCCCGATGGTCTCTCTCTCGTATAGAACCGATAGTTGTGTCAGACCATGCTTTGGTTTGGATACGTTTGTCCATCAGACATGATTTTGCCCGTGACTCCATGTGGATTAAATACCCAACTATTGAAGGACCGGCACTGTGTTTGGAGATTAGTTAGAAAATATCTCTGTTTCTGGCAGACAATTTGGACTCTACCCCTAGGGTGGACATGGTATGGGGGGCATTAAAGTGCTATCTTAGGGGAGTCTTTATTCAGATGGCTTCCCTCAGGAAGAAGGCACGGTTAGCCAAGGCATTAGAATTAGTGGGTAAGATTAGAGATCTGGAAGGTAAGTACTCACTATCCTCTTCGGTGTCCGATCTTAAGGAACTGCTTTCAGTCAAAAATGAGTATTCGGATCTTTTGAAAGATAAGATTGAGTATTATCTGGTCAAAACCCAGGCTAAGTATATAGACCTCGGTGAGAAATCTGGGAAACTTCTGGCTCTACATCTCAGAGCATTGGTGAGTTCGAGGATTATTCCCTCTCTGGTTTCCTCATCTGGTACGAGGGTTTCCTCGCCCAGAGAGATTGCTCGGACTTTTCGGGAATACTATTCTAGTCTTTATAGTCCCCCTCCTACATCCCACTCTGTAGCTAACCTTAAAGGTTACTTAAGTGGAGTGGCTCTTCCTAGCATACCGGACTCCCAGCAGGCACGCTAGTGGCGCCATCTCAGTTGAGGAGATCCAGAGCGCTATTGCCTCCCTTGCCCCAGACAAATCACGGATCCAGATGGATTTCCATAATTTTACAAAGTTTTCTAAAGACTTGACCCTATTCTGCTTAAATTATATAACTACTTTCAGGTGGCTTGGATCTCGATTCGGCCTTGTTTGAGGCCACCATAGTCCTAATTCTAAACCAGACAAAGAGCCCTCAGACCCAGCTAGCTACCGCCCTATCTCCCTACAGAATTGTGATATTAAAATACTGGCTAAAATTCTCGCCGAAAGGATTAAAAGGATCTGGACGGACCTCCTGAGCCCTGAACAAGCAGGTTTTGTTCCAGGGAGATCTGCTGCTAATCATCTAAGGACACTGTCCCATATTTCACAATCACGCTCAATCAGTTTCAGAACCACTTGTTCTGGTCTCTTTAGATGCTGAAAAGCATTTGACGGTCGACTGGTCCTTTTATGGGCTGTTCTGGAAGAAATGGGCTTCCATCCCCTTCCTAAATATGATCCAGGTACTATATAAGTGCCCTCTGCGAAAATCTATTGCAACAGGGTTCTATCCCTTCTTTCAATCTCTTCAGCAGCACGAAGACAGGGCTGCCCTCTCCTTTGTTGTTTAATTTGTATTTGGAACCTCTGTTGATTCAGCTTAAATCCCGCCTCGGGTGAATGGGGTTAGGATCTTAGGGAGGGAGCTAGTTCTTTCTGCGTATGCAGATGATGTTCTGTTACGTTTGTCTGATCCGTCGCATCGTTAAAAGCAGCTCTAGATATTATTTGGCATTTTAGTTCCTTTCTGGTTACAAATTAAACACATCAAAGTGCAGATTTTCCTTTAAATATGTCTTCAAGAGCTGCTTCCTACCCTTTGGAATGAGATGGACTTCCAGTTCCCTTAAGTACCTTGGGATTCACTTTTCCACTGACCCATTTCTGCTCAAGAAATTAAACCTAATTAAGATTAGAGACTCGGTTAGTCAGGATCTGCAACGTTGGGCATCTCTTCCTATTTCCTTGATGGGCAGAATCAATATTATTAAAATGAACGTTCTTCCCCGGATTTTCTACCCACTGAACCTCACCAATCTCTGGCTTCCTCTTTCCTTTTTTCAACGGCTCCATAGTATGTTTTCTACCTTCATCTGGAAAGAGGAAAGTGCACGTCTTATGGTTCCCTTTCGCTCCCTAAAGACAAGGAGGTCTAAGACTTCCCAATTTTCAGCTCTATTATTGGGCGCCCATCTATCCAAGTTGGGACAGTGGTTTACTGCAAGACCTGAGAATTCCTCCCCGGTATGGCTTCACTTAGAATCGACCTTTCTTTCTGAACTTAAATTTGACATAGCTACCTTACCCTATCTTACTCCGAGTTCATTTTCACACTTGATTTCTAATAATACGGTGGCAGTTTCTCTTAAAGTGTGGGCCCAATATCTTAGGTTCTTCCGGATCTCTAATCAAACGGATTTAGGAAACCAATTACCTTCAATCCCAATCTTGTTATTGGTGATTCGAGGGTAGGAGTAACTTGGTTGTCACAACTCAAGGATTCCAGGGTAGAACAGCTGTATAATTCAACCTCTCTTCTCACATCAGGCGATATCCTCGCCAAATTTGGTATCCCAAGTACAGAGACTCTTTAAAGTGTTCCAACTCCGTCATTTGGTCTGTAACAAGTTTGGTTTGGTATTTAAACCGCCTGTGGTACACCCTTTTTCTCTAATATCATTAGGCTGGCATCTCAACCCCATTCCATCTCACAGATCTACTCCTATCTATTGACTTTCAACTTGAAAGAGAGGTAGCTGGTCCCTTGCTCTGGACGCAACTTCTTCCTGAGGGTGCCATCTTGGAGAACCCTATAGCCTAACTTGCACAAATACCATACTCAGGATAGGTTCAGAAGTGCAGTATAATATTGTCAATAACTTATACTACACTCCAGTCAAGCTTATTTTACGTAAGATGATCTCTTCCTCACGGTGTTTCCGTTGTCTTCGGGATGAGGGTAACTTGATTCATGTTTTCTGGGAGTGCCCTAAAGTGGCCCCGTTGTGGTCCGCTATTATTGATAGTCTAGATCCCCTTCTGGGTCTGAGCAGGTTTTTCTCTCCAGGTATCTGCGTACTGGGGGACCTTTTCATATAGACTGTGTGGAGCGCAGGTACCATATGGCTTTGATTTCGATGGCAGTCAAAAAATTGGTGTTAAGGCACTGGAAAGACCAATTAGTATTATCCTTTGTGGATTGGTTAAAAGAATTGATGTCGTACCTCCAGTCCGAAAGCTTGATTGACAGCTATAAGCAGCGTATGGATCTATTTTATAAAGATGGGGTAAACTTCAGTCCTTTTACCTACCAGGAGATTAAGTTTTGTGATCTGATCCTGGACCCTCACTTTATGTTATATAATGACTGCCATTCTAGTATATGATTTAAAGTGATATAGCAGTCTCTCTCACTGTATTGTAGACCTATTAACACAGCCAGTAAAGATGGTAGCTTGAAATGTGATATCCAGACTTTGAAGTAGCTAGCTATGTTTTGATAGAGTGCACCTTGGGGTGGGGGTGTGGGATTTGGTTTTCTGGGTTTCCCGGCTTATGGATAAACATGTTTACGTTGTCTTTTTGAAACTATTAGGTTTGTTATTTTGCCTTTTGTATAGTTGACTGGGGGGGGGGAGGTTGATTTGTTTCTTGGTTTACTGATTGGTTTCCTAATACTATGGTATGGTGTATTTTTTCCTTTCTTTTGTGGAAAATAATAAACTTAAATTTCAAAAAAAATAATATACTCCAGGGCTGAAATATTTTAAAAATACTAATGCCATCCTGTTAAAACCTAGATAGAAATGATTTAACTCTCTGTAAGCCCTCCATGGCTCTCTGGAGCTTGGTCCTGCTATTGGGGGAAACAAAAAGGATTTACGGGGCTCACCATGGGTGCAGAGCATATCTTATAGGGTACTGTGAAACAGCACCAACTGTTTTAATCTTTAGTAATATTTATTAAATGTAAATATGTATTGAAGCAGGGCTCTCAGATTTAATTCTGCTCTGGAAGAGCCTGACAGTACATATATCTAGAGCGGACTTGCCGAGGATGGAAGATTATTGTTAGTTTTTTCAACCAGCAACTGGATGTAGCCCCAGAGAGACAGCGAGGGGCTTCAGTTATGTAAAAGGTTTTTATATGGAGCTGGCCATTTAATCAAGTATTTTATTTAGTGATGCCCTGCTATGCTATCTGTCCTGCTCGGGGTATCTTACAAATACGAACATACATAGCAGCATGCATGGAACATTTCTAAAATAAACCAGAACAATAAACAGCTGCACCAGGAGGTGGAGGGGCAAACCAAGAAAACTGGCACTCTCCCCTCTATGTACTGACAATGTTTCTGTCTTTCATAGCCCTTTAAGAGAAATATGTGCAAAGTAATTAAACTGTTTGCATAATTAATTAAAAAAATGGTCTGACAGACCAACCTGACTCAGCATTAATGTACTCACAATCTGATAGTGCCCGTAATAATACAGTACAAACGAAATGTCCAGTACAACGGAGAATGAAGAAGTGCTTACCAACACACCAGTAACACACAACAGAAGAACAAAAGGAAGCACTTTCCTTAAGAAATGCTGCAGTGCAAGTGCAGTAGTTTACTACCCCCCCCCCCGAAGAACTTGGACTGGACTCAAAGCGTTGGATTACAATGGACTTTTGCAGTATTTCTTGTGGAGAGCACTTATTTTTTCTTCTGGTGTACTATATACTATTACTAAACAAATGTCCCTCTTTTTTCATACAGGATAAGATCTCCGAGCTGTCATTCCATCAGCCGCAACAGTCTGTCGCTTCTGCATCTTTTTTGCATCTGCATCTCGAGATCGGGCAGCTGAAACTTTAAGGTTTTTCTGATGCCCAATCTCGAGATGCAGAAGTGACAGACTGTTGCAGCTAATGGAACGACAGCTGAGCGATCTTATCCAGGAAGGAAATTCGGCTTTTTTCTTTTTTTTACACAAAAATCATGAACTATGTGGCAGTCATGAAGATCGGGGGCAAAGGCGCATTACAACTTAGTACCCCGATTAAACACTGTTGCATTTTAAAAATGATTGCACTTTGATCTGATGACAGAACAGATAAAAAATTTAACTTGGAGAAGCATGAAGTGACAGGATGGTCACTCGAGAAGGCAATAACAGTAACGGGAAAAACTAACATAGAACCCTGCAAAATCCCTCATACAGAACAACAATTAATGTAAAGCAAGGTTAGTAGCAATGGGATTAATACTAAGTCAGCAGCAAACCGAGCACAGATTCATTCAAAGGTACGGGCTACAGAGCTGAAGCACAAAGCCGTGCATATTCTGTTGAAAATCAACACATTAACTTAGGCACCAAGAGAGAGACCGAGAGGGAGAGATGGTTAGCAAATACTCCGTATTGTTTTGCTAATAAACCAGTCCTGCTGCGGACTCACTTGGACTGACCAGCAGAAACCAAACATTTTGCAACTGCCGCTACCCAGAAAAGAAAAGTTTTCATGGTCACTGCTATAGCTCTCGGAGAACAGCTAACTGAATTAATTGACGGCTCTTCTGTTGTTAAACTGCTGTGCCTGCAGGAGGGTTGTTTTTTAATGTCTGCTACTGGGGCTTTATTTTCATGATATTTTATACTTTTGCCAGCAAAAAAAAAAACTATCACTGATTTGTGCTGCAGTCATACAGTCTCTGTTACTGAGACTTCATTATAGCTGCCAGTCAGTTTCCACGGTCAGGAGCAATTTTTGGGTTCCATGTTAAAATAGTGATTATAAAATCGCGACCGCAAAAATAGCGTCTTTATTTCAGCAACCTCAATATTAGCGATCATGCACTTTAGCGCCTTGCAAAATGTAATAATAGCACCCGATTGTTTGAATGTACTTACAACTGATATGTCTGTTTTTTGTGTTGCTCTTTGGATCATATGGATCCAACAAAGGGGTTCATGGGGTGCCTGAACTGATTTTCCCAGTATTATATGATCATTAAAAAAGAAGAAAAAAGTCAGCCCGTATTATTATTTGTTCAGTGAACTTAAAAACAAGTAAGTTTTTTTCTAGTAAAGAGTATTAACATTTGGGCATAACGTTTAGTTTTTGTTCTGATTAACATATGAGCATTACCCAAGAACTGAAGTAGTAGTTTACCTTTCTTTGAGCAAAACACAGTTTGTCTTCTTTCTCACTTTTTTTTTATAATTATCATTCCTTACAACCACACAGCAGTAGCTTCTGTTTGAAATGACCTTCTCAGAACTGTTGTGCATTACCTTTTGAACAGTGAGACAGTCAGCACTGAGAACGAACTCTATAGCATCCAACAGAGGAGACCTCCCAGTTGCTAAAGCACAAGGATGCTGTGCGAGGACGATAGCTTGGGAACGATGCACTGGAGGGAGCTAATCAGAAGCCTGCCTTTGCCTTCTTCTTCTCTTCCTTTTGCAGAGCCAAGGTGTGTCTATAATGCACTGATGCTGAACAGCTGTGAAACACCACTGTCTGGAACAGTAGCAGCAGCAGCAGCTTCCTCCATGAACAAGAAAGAGTCAAGAGAGATGGAGACAGCGGGCATAGCAGATGCTTAGCTGGTTGCTTGCTCACTGTAGCTGTTGCTGCAGCGTCCCCAATCCTATTTTGTGCACAAATCATGTGATTTCAACACGGTCGCTATTTTGACCATGAAAAACTTATAGTCAGTCGTTATTTAAGTAAGGGCGCTGAATTGTGCAAATCGCTGATTTTGCTCTCGCCAATATGTAATCGCCGTTTTAACGAGTAACCCAATTTTTGCAATTTCTGTGGCTGGGTGCAATTTCTGCAGTTGGGTGCAATTTCCGCGGTCAGCTGTGAATTCCGCGGATATTTCTGCGGTCAGCCGCGGCCGCGGAATCACGGAAAACCCGGGGCCCTGGTTATTGCCTTGAGGTGCCTGCTGATCTTACTTCTAGAGAGCTCTTGCAGTAGGTAATAACCTTAAGGACTGTGCCCCCTGGTGTCAGGACCACACAGAAAACTTTAGCCAGCAGTATCTGACAGGGGACCGCCCACCCGACATCACGTGAACGACGTCAGCGTGACCCTATATAGTGGGCGGTCCCCACGCCCGCCTTCCAGTTCTTTCCCGCCATCAGCCTGATTGCGTCAGACTTCACGGAGATTGCACACTGCAGTCTGACCACTGTTTGGATGAGTATCCATTTATTTCTGTTTTGTATTGCATGTTGTCATCGTCAACGTCGAGCACACAAGAACAAGTGTGCTTTGTGCGGCACGCAACTACCACACAAGGATTCACATTTTCTTTGCCTCTTCTGCCTAGGCCCGGAGCACAAGGTTGAGGACTGTGAGGCCTGCGCCAGTTTCAACCTGGCCATACAGAAGTGCCACCAGCAGGCCCTCAAAGCTCACCTCCTGAAGCAGCGAATGGCCACCATGGAGAAAGAGCTCCAAAAACTTTGCAGTGCTTCATCCTCACCCACCAAATTCAGGCACAAAAAGAAGGAGAAGCATTGGGACCAGCACAGGTCCCCCTCCCACCCGAGGCCACCTGCAGACCTCTCAGGTGAGTGGTGGTCCTCTTCCTCTGGGAAGTCGGCTGCGGCGGCCTAGCCTGTCCCACCTATGGAGCGGTCCTTGGGCCTCCCGCTGCCACTAATTCTAGTGACTGCAGGAACCTTGGCTGAGGTCTTGACCACGTTTATACCCATCTCTTCTCCCGGATCTATCGCACCGAGTGGGGCTGATAAGTCGTTCGTCGGGCCCTCCAGTGAACACCAAGCCCCGTCTGTTCTGTTGGGCTCTGGAGAGACCAGAGCCCACCCCAGCTTCAACTGATAAGCCAGGCGCCGGCTTGTCTGATGTCCGTACAGTCTTTACAGCTGATAAGTTGGGTGTCGGGCGCTCGATCAACCCGTTGTTGGGGTCTGGTATGGGCCCTGATGAATCCCAGTTGCTGGATCTTTCTCAACCTCCCCCGGAGGGTTCTCTCCACTGGGCCTCCCTCTCCTCTCCACTGGAAGTGGTCCCTCCACCCTCCCCTAATCCAAGGGGGGATGGAGAATGAAGGGCCTTCGGCAGGTAGCTTCACATGGAGCTTACCTCCAGATCTGGAGTCAGGTGCCTCTGGCAACCCTAACGGAACCCAGCCACCTGCTCCCCCATTAGAGACTCCCCTGCCTCTACCACGTCAGCCATCTGCTGGCCCAACATCGGAGCAGGATTCGGAGCTCCTCAGGGTCACCCCATCAGGGTCCTCGGCACCACCGTCAGGCCTTACACTGGGCTACCCTCCATCAGCCTACCCCCCGATGGGCCATCTGCTGGGTTTCCCGTCATCGGGTTACCTGAAACCACATTTTCAGACGTATAACCCTTTGGGCTATGCCCCTTCAGGGTTTTATATGCCAAGGTACGCACCCACCTGCCGTTCGCCAGGGTACCCGACATTTCACTATCATATGCTGGGTTTCCCTACACTGGACTTTGTCTCTGGCTATACACCAGCCTACCAGCCCCCACCACCTCCTTAGCCTCCTCCTCAGACCCCATCGGACTTTAAAGCCATTCTCCAGTCCTGGTGGTCCGAAACAAAGGCACAGCTCATTTGAGAGCTGGATAGCTGTCAGTCTCCCAGAGAGGTCCCCAAGAGCCCAG
This sequence comes from Neoceratodus forsteri, assembly GCA_016271365.2. Taxonomy (NCBI): domain Eukaryota; kingdom Metazoa; phylum Chordata; order Ceratodontiformes; family Ceratodontidae; genus Neoceratodus; species Neoceratodus forsteri. The sequence continues at coordinate 895,676,010 of CM057451.1, read as the reverse complement.
GCATCCAACCGATTAGGCCGGCAGCAGCACCACAGCATCCCCCAATGCCAGCCCCTCCGAAGGAGCTGATGTCAGGCCTGTTGTTAGACTGCCTCCAGATTCTGGTGAACCAGCTTGTCCCGATGTCCAGTCCTCGGATTCAGACCAGGATTCGGACCCTGACTCCTCCTCATCAGAGGCCTCAGGTTTTCAAACTCCACCCATTGGGGAGCCTCAGCTGAAGGAATTCCCAAAGTCCCCCCCAGAGGACCCTTCATTTGAAGATCTACTCTGCAGAATAGCGGAGGTCTACGATTGGAAGATGGACACCAGGATCCGAAATGCCAAAGACTAGCCGAACACCAGGATATGCAGGAGGCAGCTTCTATTCTTGCCCCCGCCCTGGCTGGAACCGCATGAGGACCCGGCATCTACTATACGGATGATGCTCTCCTCAATCCTGGCAGTGGCCAAAAAGACAGACTGTACTTACCGGACACCAGGGGGAAAAGACCACCTGAGTACCCACCCCCAAGGTAGACTTAGTGATTATTGCGGCAGCCCATGACCGGTCTACCAAGCCACGGTACATGAGCACCTCCCTTCCTGACAAGCAGTCGAGGCAGCTAGACCAGTTTGGAAGAAAATTTTACTTTTCTTCCACATTGGCCATGAGGGCACTGAATTATGTGGGCCACATGCTGGTCTATCAAAAATCGCTGTTTGCCCAGCTGGAACCGACCATAGAGGCTCTCAGAATCAGAGTCCATTCTAGCGGACTCCATCCAATCCGCCAAAGTGGCTTGCAGGCACTCGCTCAGGGCCACATACGACGCAGTGGACTCCTTGGCTAGAGGAACCACTATGGCTAAAGATGTCGGGTCTGGCTCAAGATGTCCAATGGTCAGGACATCCCTGTGGCGAGGGGTTGAGGGAGGCCAGCACCTTACCTTACAAGATGCCAGTGACCCGGTTCAGAAACAACCTCGGTCACCGGGTGCGTGTGGGTGGGGGAAAGGTGAAGCAGGACTGAGCATGCTGGTGGGCAGCCTCTCTCTCCTCTCCTGAGGGTGGTGAAGGTGGGTTGGGCACCCCCCCCCGTAGTTCTGCTCCCACCGGGTGGAGGTCTGTTGGGTAGCAGAGAGGAGGCGGCAAAGAATCAGGAGATGGAAGGAGCTGAGCTGAGCTGGCACCACAGGGTGTGCGAAGTGTGCCACCACATGCTCACACAGCCGTGAGCTGGGGCCTGGCGGGGGGTTAGGGGAGAAAATCTGTTAAAAAAAAAAAAAAATGCTGTGTGTCCTCATCGCCAGTTGGTGGGAGGAGGCAACAGGGACCAAAAAGCTAAATAAAAAAAAAAATGTCCAGACGGCCATCCAGGATACCTCTTTTAGAGGCTCCGTCCTGTTTGGAGGAGATGCACAGGATATCATCACTGGCCTGCAGGACAAGGGCCAGGTTCTCAGGTCAGTACATACCATGTACCACCCAAGTTTCAGGTAAAGACGCCTTTTCATCGACAAGGAAAAAGGCAGACGAAACAGTAGCAGATGGCCAGATGTCAGCCCAATCAACCCCTCCAGCAAAAACCCAGAGAGCTTCAGGTGCAGCTCTGCCACACGTACACACAAACCCTCACTTGACTCATGGTCTGCCCTCCCTCCTCAGGGTCCATTGGAGGAGCCGGTGGGCGGAAGATTTGCCTGTCACTTACCAGGGTGGAGAGCAGTGACAACCGACCTATGGGTCCTTCAGCTCATAGAGCAAGGTCACACTCTAGAGTTTCTGGGAAAAACCCCAGACAGGCCTCCAGTGCAGTCACACTATCCAAAGGTGCACATCCCTCTTCTTCGAGAGGAAATTCAGGCTCTGTTACAAAAAGAAGCAATAGAGCCCATTCCATACCACCAGGAAGGAAAGGGGTATTACTCCCACTTCTTCCTGTTTCCCAAAAAGACGGGAGATCTGCGTATGATTTTGGACCTCAGTGCTCTAAACCTGTATACAGAGTACAAAAGGTTTCGAATGCTGACCCTCCCAGGTCTGCTGCCCCTCCTGCACAAGGGACAGTGTCTCTGCACTTCGGATATGCAGGATGCCTACCTGCATATTCCAATTTTCCAGGCCCATCGTCACTACCTCTGATTCTCCTTTCAGAAGAAACATTACCAATTCAAGGCCCTTACCTTTGGCCTGTCTTTGGCACCTTGGATTTTCACCAAGTGCCTGGCGGTAGTGGTGGTGTCCCTGAGGCGTTGGGACCACTGTGTGTTTCTCTACCTCGGTGACTGGCTTCTGTCAGCCCCATTGAGGGAACAGCTGGAACTCTCCCTGTCAGCTACCCTGGATCTCTTTACACAAGTCGGGGTCACTGTGGCTTTCCCAAAATCCCAACTTGCCCCTTCACAACATCTCCAGTTTATTGGAGCAGTGATGGATACTGTACAGGGTATGACTTTCCTCCCTCTAGACAGGGCGGACACCTTGCAGAGGCAGGCCCATCTGATGGCCTCCAGCAGGAAGGTCTTGGCCAGATCGGTTCCTCGACTGTTGGGTCTTATGGCGAATTTCGCAGTGGACGCTCAGGGCACAGTGGGATGAGAGGCTGGACGACATGGACCAGAATGGTTACAGTCTCTGATTCGATGCAGAGGGATCTCTTGTGGTGGCAGGATCTCTCCAGTCTCACCAAGTGGGTCACCATTCGGTCCCCTCCTCCCTCCCAGACTCTGACAACAGATGCGTCAGGGATGGGCTAGGGTGCACACCTGGGGAACCACAAAATTCAAGATATGTGGTCCCAAACAGAGCTTTCTCTTCACATAAACATGTTGGAGATGAGAGCGGTGCTGTACGCCCTTCAGGCCTTTCAGCACCTGCTTCACCAGGGCACACTGTTAGTCCAATCAGACAACATGTGTGTAGTCTGGTATATCAACAAGCAGAGAGGCACCCGCCCGTACCTCCTATGCAGGGAGGCAATGTGGTTGTGGAACTGGGCTGTTCTGCAACTAATTCACCTCACAGCTGTTCACGTGCCAGGCGTGCAAAGTGTCCTAGTGGACAGCCTCAGCCACACCAGAGTAAGAGCCCACAAAAGGGAGCTCAAGCAAGAGGTGATCTTCCGGAACTGGATCTGTTCGCCTTTCCATACAACGCAAAACTGCCCAGGATCTTACTTCAAGAGGAAGCTCTTGCAGCAGGTAACACATATAGGAGTGGCACTGGCCATCAACAGGACGCCACAGCAAACTTTTCTCCAGCAGTAGTCAGCGAGGACCACCCATCTTAGCGTCGGCCCCGCCCCCAACGTCCCACGTGGTATATAAGGGGAGGCGGTCCCACCGTGCACCAGTTCTTTCCCGTTGTTGACACACGAATGTTAGCTCCTCGGCTCTCCCTCACAGTTTGACCGTTTGAGAGAATTTTTCTCGACTCCAGTCATTTCTTTTCATCAATCAAGCATCTGCATGTTGACTACCCCTTCCTGACACACAAATAAGTGCGCCTGTGGAAAGCAAATTCCTTTGAAGGATGGAGACACGGCCTGTGTTTACTGTTTGGACCTGGACCATGATACCCTCTCCTGCCCCCACAGTCAGGCATTCAACAGCCAGACCTGCAGCCACCGACAAAAGTCCCTTCTGGCTTTTTTGGCTCAGCAGCAACTTGATGCCATGCAGAGGGATTCTTTCTCCAAAGGGGATTCTCCCCAACGTGCCCATAAATCCTCGGGTAAATCTCATACCCATAAGCTGAAGGACAGACATTGTGAGCGGGACAGAGACAGGGAAAGGTCTTCCTCTAGATCCAGATCCTCCGGATTCCACACTGCCCCCAGATTGGGGTAATCGGGCCACGACTCCTGCCTTATGGTAGTCAAGGCCCCAGACTCCTCCAGAGCTCTGGTGCCTTCCTTAGGGGCATCCTTCACATAAAGCCCCCTATTAGGGACCCTGTGCCCCCTTGGGACCTCCCGTTCGTCCTGGAGAAGCTCACCCTCCCACCCTTCGAACCCACCGCAGACTGCAAGCTGTGTTTTCTTTCTTGGAAAATGTTATTTTTGGTTGCCGTTACTTCTGTGCAAAGGATTTCTGAGCTACAGGCCCTGATGTGTAAGGAGCCTTATTTAATTTTTCACAAAGGCAGGGTGGCTTTGCGTACTAATCCTAAGTTTCTCCTTAAAGTAGTGTCGGAAATGAACCAGGATGTTCAGCTTCCTGTTTACTACCCTGAGCGCTCCAATCAGGGTGAGGCACTTCTCCACACTTTGGACGTCCATCGCAAGTTGCGATTTTACTTGGCTAGGACCAAGGGGGGCCAGATTGCCCAATCAGCTGTTTGTTTCCTTTGCCCCACGTTGCTTGGGCAGACTGGTTTCCAAACAGACCCTCTCTAGGTGCCTGGTTCACTGCATTACTTTCTGCTACCAAAAGCATAACAAACCCCTATCGGGCCCGATCAGGGGTCATTCTACCAGGGTGATAGCGGCCTCCTTTGCAGACCTCAAGAGGGTCTCAACTTCAGACATCTGTGCAGCAGCCACATGGCATTCAGTCCACACTTTCATCAAGCACTGCAGCCTTGATATTGCGTCCAGATGCAGAGCGGGCTTCAGCCTGGCAGTTCTGCAGGGTCTGATCTCCTGAGGTCCTACCTCTCTTTCTTCCTCTGTTCCTCTCCTACCTCCCTTTGCAGTTGTCATAAGTTTATACTGCTGGGGACTCAGTCCTATATGTGTTACCTGCTGCAAGAGCTCCCTCTCGAGCTAAGATAGTAGAGTTACGTAAGAACTTACCGTAACAGTAGATCTTCGAGAGAAGCTCTTGCAGCAGGTGTGCTTCCCTCCCTCCTTCCCCCCGGGGGATCTTACTCTGCATCAGCCAAGCGTATTTTTTAGCTTGCTGCTGGACCGGAATTTACCTCTTTCTGTTGTCGGTTCCCGCTCTCATTGCAGGGTTTTTACTCCTTCTGTCGGTTCTTCTGGTGTACAAGAACTGGAGCATGCTGGGACCGCCTCCCCTTATATACCACATGGGACATCGGGGACGGGGCCGATGTCAGGATGGGCGGTCCCCACTGACCACTGCTGGAGAATAGTTTGCTGTGGGGTCCTGTCATTAGCCGGCGCCAGTCCTAGCTGTTACCTGCTGCAAGAGCTTCTCTCGAAGATCTACTGTTACGGTAAGTTCTTACATAACTGTACTTTTTGCTCGCTCGTTCCAGGGCATAGTGTTTTTTTGGTGACACGCGCTATCTCTTTGTTGGACAGGGAGCTTTCTGTATGCCTTCCCTTCCTTTCCAGTTCTACAGAGGGTGCTGCTCATGCTTCAGGCGGAGAGGGCCCACATGGTTCTGATCGCCCCATTTTGGCCCGCCAAGTTTGGTTTCCACTCCTTCAGCAGCTAGCAGTGGAACCTCCGATTCCCCTGCCCCTCTGTACCGATCTCATGACTCAAGAGGAGGGCACGCTGGTCCATCCAGGATTGAGATCCCTTTACATGTGGCACCTCTGGACATAGCAGTTTTGCACTTTGGAGTTTCCTCCAGGGTTGCGCAGGTCCTCGTAGAGGCTAGAAAACCTTTTACGAGAATGACCTATGCTATGAAGTGGAAACGTTTTTCCATTTGGGCCACCTCGAAGGGTTGGGACCCCTTTTTGTGCCCTGTTCCATGTGTCATGGAATATCTCTTGCACCTATATGATTTGGGTCTGAGTTACTCATCTTTGAAGATCCATCTGTCGTCTGTTTCTGCCTACCATTCATTGGTAGACAGTAGGACAATAGCTCAACTGGAAGTTTCTAAAATGTTCTTGAAGGGAATTCTGCATCTCATACCCCCGGTGCGCAGTCCCATGCCACCTTGGGATCTTAATTTTGTTTAACACCAATTTACTCTGCCTCCTTTTGAACCTGCTGGTTCCTGTGATAGGCGTTACTTGTCCTGAAAAGTGCTTTTCTTGGTGGCAGTTACTTCAGCTCGAAGGATTTGTGAGATTCAGGGCCTGATTTGTAAGGAGCCTTATTTTATTTTTCATAGAGACCAGGTGGCTCTTCGTACCAACCCTAAGTTCTTACTCAAGGTGGTTTCTGAGTTTACATTAAACCAGTCAATTCAACTTCCAGTGCATTACCCTGAGCATTCTAATCAGGGAGGAGCAATTCTTCATACCTTAGATGTACATAGAAAATGGGCAAGATTATTCAAGGTCTCCGATTGGCTGACGGGCAGTACAGGGGGGTACATTAAGTTTTAATAGACGCCTGCTTAAAACAAGCACCAATTGGTGCCGCATTGACGAGGTTATCCATGGCACCCGATTTTCGAAAGCATCGCCAGTCATTTCTTGCCTCTCGCTTAGCAGAGATTTGGGGAGTGAGTTACTGGCGGCAAATCCCATCTCCCATCTCTGAATAGGTTCAATAGTAGCCGAACCTGTAAAAAAATAAAGCCGACAACCTTACTGACTTTACGTCACCGGCTGCGCAGCTTTCAAAACGGCATTGTGTGCCTCTCTACAGCAGCAAAACTCACTTATCCTGCTTACCCATGCTGCCTGCCTTACACTGCCCATCTCGCAGTACCGAACTGCAATAAATCGACCCCACAATAGGACCCTTAACATTTTTTTTTAAAAAGCAGAGTACCTCCTTCTGCTGTTTCTCACCCGACTTCTGTATTCCCTGATCGCGTGTGAAAGAACACTGCACCATTAATTCCAACTCCACAGCTCAGCCGCTCACTCCCTGCTCACAGTCTACCAACCAAAAGCATTTATTTAAACGCAAAGTGAAAAACTCATGGATTGGGGGTTTCACCAACATCTCTGGCACTGCACCAACCAAAAAGGATCTCACAAACTGCAGTACCCTCTAGTGGCACTAAACCAGTAAACCAATAAAGGAACTAGTTTACATAGCCTGATGTTTCTGTTAGTTTGAACTAATATTTTACACTCTTCTTTTCCTATGAAATCATTATTTTAAAAAGTTATAATGTAAGCCCATTTTCTAAGTGTAATAATACCCTCCAGGGTAGGCGGTATGGGCAACACAGGACCTTCCAGGAGCTATAAGGCCCTCTGCCTGCGGTGTTGGGCCTCATTACGGCCCTGGGCGGTCCGGTATTGCCCAATACCGCCCACCCTGTTGGGTATTATTGCTTGCATATAATCTTAACGCTATTAACTAACAGGACAAAGTCTGTCCAGAAAATGGATCAGCTTTTCGTTTCTTTTGCACCAAAGAGAGAAGGTGCTGCAGTTTCCAAACCACGTTTATCCAAATGGTTGGCAAACTGCATTGTTTTTTGCTACTAGAAGTATGATAAAGCCATTCCGGGGAGGTCAAGGGGCCTTCCACCAGGAGTATGGCTGCCTGTACAGCTTGTTTCAGGAATGTGTCAGCCACTGACATTTGTGCCACAGCTACCTGGAGTTCAGTCCACACTTTCACAAAACATTACAGTCTGGATATTGCTTCTAGGTGCAGAGCCTCCTGTCCTGATCTGTCTGCATTTAGCAGTTTTTCCTGCCTCCCGTGTTTCAGCTTCTTCTGATTCACACTGCTTGGGACTCAATCCTCAAGGAAATTACCTACTGCAAGAGCCCTCTCAAAGTAAGATAGTACAGTTACGTATGAACTTATCATAACAGTAGATCTTTGAGAGAGGCTCTTGCAGTAGGTAACCTTTTTCCCTCCCTCCGTCCCCCAATTATGTTGTTGTTTGATCTTTTTTTATGAGCTCAATCAGGGCTCCAGGAGCCTCTTTTTCCTTTTCTCCTGTCACTCCTCCTTAGAGGTCTCTGGCAGGAGACCTGGAGGGCGGGCGTGGGGACCGCTCACTATATAGGGTCATGTGACATCGGGTGGGAAGTCCCCCGTCAAATACTGCTGGCTAAAGTTTTCCATGTGGTCCTGATGCCAGGGGGCACAGTCCTCAAGGTGATCACCTACTGCAAGAGCCTCTCTCGAAGATCTACTGTTACGGTAAGTTCTTACGTAACTACTTTCCTGTTGAAGATTGAGCACTGTTCAGTACAGAGTAGTACCCACACCTATAAAAAATTATTTTAACAAATATAGGGCCCAGTTGTCATTTGCAAGGGACTGTCACAAGCCCTTGCTATGACCCCCTTGAGCAGTACACATTATTAAGTGCTGGTGCGCAGAAGGAGGCGGAGTTGGCTTGCAAATGACACATACTGCCAAATATCCATCGACACACCCGGTGCAGCAGTTTTGCGGCAGTTCCCTAAATACCACCAGTATTTTCTGGCCTAGGAGGAGTCAGACTGCTGTACTGGTTGTGCACAAATGTTGGGGATACAGTTCAAGTGAGGTTCCGAATCAAAGGATGTGAACTGGTGGCCAAAGCTAGGGATGGGGGAGCGCCTAGACTACCAGGGACTATTAGGATGTTAGAAAAGGGCTGGAAGCTCACTGGACTACTAGGGAGAATGTCAAGGGACAGTGGCGAGCACTGTCTCATTGGGTCACAAGCAACCTTAATGTGTAGGTCAGGGGTGGGAGGGATGTCTTTCTGCTATGTACCATGCCATGTATGTATGTGCATGGAACAGTGCCATATCCATACATACATGTGGCGGTATTTTGAGCAGCAGTATTTCTTAGCAGTAAGAAAATTCATGATATAGTTTTTTTATTTTTGTTTTTGTTTTGTTTTTTGTCAGTGTCAGTGGCTCAGCAGGTTGCACACTCACCTCTGAGGCTGGAAGATCAGAAGGCTGTGGGTTCTATCCCCACACCAGGCACTTGGGTTAAATCCCAATACTGACATGATAATGTAGCATAGAAACATATAATTTGACAGCAGACAAGGACCGCTTGGCCTACCCAGTCTGCCCATTTCCCTGCCTACTGGATAAGCTGCAGATCCTAGTTAACCAGCAGCCTACTTCTTCCTACCCCCAACCCCTAGAATTGCCTTATGACTGTCCCATGCATGCTTGAATTCCACCACTGTTTTTGACACCACAACCTTCCTCCGGAAGGCCGCTCCATGCATCCACAACCCTCTCTGTGAAAAATACTCCTTAAATTACTCTGAGCCGCCCTCCCATCTTCAAATTGTGCCCTCTTGTTCTTACACACACCTTTTTTTGAAAGATGCTACCCTCTTGGACTTTGTTGATTCCCTTGAGGTACTTGAATGTTTCTATCATGTCCCCTCTCCTCCTTTTCCTTGAGGCTATACATATTAAGCTCCTTAAGTCTCTTCTTCATGTCTTCCGTGCAGACCCTGCACCATTTTAGTTGCCCTCCTCTGGACAGCTTCCATCCTGTCTATGTCTTTCGGAGATTGGGTCTCCAGAACTGCACACAGTACTCCAGATGGGGTCTCACCAGCTGTCTGTACAGAGGGATAACTTCCTGTTTTCTACTGGTGATGCCTCTCCCTATGCATCCCAGTATTCCCCCAGCCCTCCTTGCTGCCCTCTCACATTGCTTGCCCACCTTTAGGTCATCTGGTATGACTACCCCCAGGTCCCTTTCCGTTGTTGTTGTTGTTAGTATCTCACCCCCCATTGTGTACTCTTCCCCTGGGTTTTTGTTTCCCAGGTGCATTACCTGCACTTCAGCATTGAATCTAAGCTGCCATACATTTGACCATTCCTCTAACCTTGCCAAGTCCCTTCTCATCCTTTCCACCCCACCCTGTGCATCAACTCTGTTGCAGATCTTTGTGTCATCTGCAAAGGGACATACTTTTCCTTCCAGTCCTTCTGCAGTGTCGCTTATAAAGACATTGAAGAAGACCGGTCCTAATACTGAAGTGCTGCACTCCTGAGGTGCCGTCTTTCAGATGAGACGTTAAACCGAGGTCCCATCTGCCTGTTCTGGTGGTTAGTCAAGTGGATGTTAAAGATCCCATAGCACTTGTCAAAAAGAGTAGGGGAATTTCCCCAGTATCCTGGCCAAATTTCCCCCTTTCAGTGAAAAACACCAACAGCTTAATCTGTTTCAGTTGGTTACCATCTGTACCCCCCGCTCCCCGTTCCCTGAAAGGGACTTCTGCTCAGTGGTCCTACCGGTCAACAAAATTAAATAAAGAAATAAATAAATAAATTAGAAACATAGACTTTGACAGCAGATAAGGACCGCTTGGCCCACCCAGTCTGCCCATTTCCCTACCCACTGGTTAAGCTGAAGATCCCAGTTAACCAACAGCCTACTTCTTCCTACCTCCACCAGAATTGCCTTATGTCTGTCCTATGCATTCTTGAGTTCCCCCACTGTTTTTGACCCCATGACCTCCTCAGGAAGGCCGTCCCATGCGTCCACCACATTCTCCGTGAAAAAATACTTCCTCACATTGCTCCTGAGCTGTCCCCCTCTATCTTCAAATTTTGCCCCCTTGCTCTTGAGCATCTCTTTTTCTGAAAGATGCTACCCTCTTGGACTTTGTTGATTCCCTTGAGGTGTTTGAAAGTTTCTATCATGTCCGCCCTCTCCCTCCTTTCCTTGAGGGTATACATATTAAGATCCTTTAGTCTCTTTTAGTATGGCTTCTGGTGCAGACCTTGCACCATTTTAGCTGCCCTCCTCTGGACTGCCTTCATCCTGTCTATATCCTTGCAGAGATGGTTTCTCCAGAACTGCACACAGTACTCCAGATGGGGTCTCACCAACTGTCTGTACAGAGGGATAACAACTTCCTGTTTTCTACTGGTGATGCCTCTCCCAGTACACCACAGTATCCCCCCAGCCTTTCTTACTGCCTTCTCACATTGCTTGCTTATCTTTAGGTCATTTGATTTGACTACCCCCAGGTCCCTTTCCATTTTTGTTGTTGTTAGTATCCCCCCCCCCCCATTGTGTACTCTTCCCCTGGGTTTTTGTTTCCCAGGTGCATTACTTTGCACTTCTTTGCATTGAATCTAAGCTGCCATACTTGTGACTATTCATCCAACCTTGCCAAGTCCCTTCTTATCCTTTCCACCCCACCTCGTGTATCAACCGTATTGCAGATCTTTGTGTCATCTGCAAAGAGGCATACTTTTCCCTCCAGTCCATCCGCAATGTCACTTATAAAGACATTAAAAAGGACCGGTCCCAGTACTGAACCCTGCGGTACCCCACTAGTAACCCGCCTTTCTTTGGAGTGGACTCTGTTTACTATTACTCTGTGTTCTGTTGTCCAGCCAATTTTTTTACTCAGGCTACCACCCTAGGACCCACTCCCAGGCTGGCTAACTTGTTTATTAATCTTTTGCGTGGGACTGTGTCATATGTCTTGCTAAAGTCTAAGTAGGCCATGTCCACAGCCCCTCCCTGGTCTACTACTTTGGTCATCTAGTCAAAGAAATCTATTAGATTTGTCTGACGTGATCTTTCTGCTGTGAATCCATGCTGCCTTGGGTCCTGTGCCCCACTGGCCTCTAGGTACTCAACAGTTCTTTCTTTCAGAAGTGATTTTATAATTTTCCCTACCACTGAGGTCAAACTAACAGGTCTGTAGTTTCCTGCCTCTGCTTTGTTCCCACTTTTGTGAAGGGGAGTCACATCTGCCCTCCTCAGGTACCACACCATCCTCCCATGATTTGTTAAAAAGGGTAGTCATTGGTGTCACTAGTTCTTCCCTTAGTTCTTTAAGAATTCTGGGGTGAATCCCATCAGGCCCCATTGCTTTGTCCACCTCAGTTTTAGGTGTTCTTTCAGAACTCTTTCTTCCGTGAATGGACTGGTATCGACCCCCTATACAGATTGCTTCTATTGACTGGATTAGGTACTTCTCCCTCCTCTTCTTTTGTGAGTACTGAGCAGAAGTATTCATTCCATATCCCTGCTTATTCACTGTCACCCTCTGCCCACCCATCCTCCCCTTTATTAAGCCTCACTATCCCTCCCTTGGTCTTTCTTTGCTCCCTAATGTACCTATAAAAGGTTTTATCCCCTTATTAACTGAGTTGGCTATCTTTTCCTTGGTTTGTGCCTTTGCCATTCTGACTGCCGTCTCAGCTTCCTTCTGCTTTAACTGGTACAGTTCTCTGTCCGGCTCCTTCTATGTTTTCTTACACTTCCTGAATGCTATCTTTTTCTCCCTAACCTTCCCCACCACTTCATTTGAGAACCATGGTGTTTTTTTCCTTCATTTTGATTTGTTTACTTGCTTCACACAAAGTTTTGTTGCCCCTGTGATGGCAGTTTTGATGTTTCCCCATTGTTCCTCAACCCTTCCTTCTTGCCCATTTGCTAGTGCTTTTCTGAGGTACTCTCCCATTTTGCTAAAGTCAGCCCTCCTAAAGTCCAGTACCCTCACTTTTGTGTGGCTTGACTCTACGGCTGTGTTTATCATGAACCACAGTTTGGTGGTCACTTGTTCCCAGATGGCTACCCACTTCTAAATCTGAGATACTCTCTTCATCCTCGTTTGAGAGTACCAGGTCTAAGATTGCTCTATCCTGAGTGGGTTCCAACACTAACTGTCTGAGACATGCCCCTTGTAGGGCCTCTAGAATGACCCTGCTCTTGGATGTGGCTGCAGCAAAGGTGCTCCAGTTAACATTTGGCATATTTAGGTCCCCCATCAACAATATCTTCTCTTTTTGTGCCATCCTAAGGATGCCATCTATCATTTCCTTGTCCATCCCCCCCCCAAGACGGGGGTCTGTATACAACCCCCATGCGGATTGGGGTGCCATTTCCTGTCTCCAGGGTGACCCACAGTGCCTTCTCTCCTCCCTGTTTACTCTTTAGTTTGGTTGCTTTGATCCCTTCCCTTTTTGTAATAACATATTTCTGACAGTCATCAATATATCCATAATTTCGTTAAATTGTATTCCACTCCAGAATTGAGATATGGAGTTTTGAAGTGTTATAAAAATCTCTGCTTTCTGGCTATGCCCCTGTGGATACATTTTTAAAAGTTTCTGCTCTCTGGCCACACCCACTATAAATAACATCTCAGTTTTATGAAAATCTCTTCTTTCTGGCTATGCCCACTGTAAATAAATTTTTAAACGTTTCTGCTCTCTGGCCACACCTACTATAAATAACATCTCGGTTTTATAAAAATATCTGCTTTCTGGCTATGCCCACTGTAAATACATTTTTAAACATTTCTGCTCTCTGGCCACACCCACTATAAATAACATCTCGGTTTTATAAAAATCTCTGCTTTCTGGCTATGCCCACTGTAAATACATTTTTAAATGTTTCTGCTTTCTGGTCACACCCACTATAAAATAACATCTTGGTGTAGTGCTGTGATGTTTACCTCAGAATTCACCTTCAGGAATTTCTGCAAAACATCACCACCAGGTATCAGCATTTTCATTTTAAATCAACTTTTTGAAAGCCATCCAAAGCAAAACGAAACTCCCCTGTTCACTACCAGGCTACAGCCTGATGCACATTTGGGTGTGTGTGTGTCAGTTCACTGTCTGACACACGAGGGGATTTTGTATCAAGAATTGAAGGGGCCATCTGTTATTTTTTTTTTTTTTTTTTACAGAAAATGAGTGTCTATACTTTAAGGGGCTTTTCTGCAGGGGTGGACCTGCTATTGGCGGTAGTCCTTGCGGCAAACATTTTACTGGAGAAACCTAGAGGGGGAGGATAGGCTCTATGTTGGGACATCCTTCAAATACTCCACCCTTCTGCTTAGCTCTGAGCAAATCACCCCTGGACTTTGTTTTTGGAAGCTTTTACAGACTGCATGGCTAGGGTACTACCTACGCTTCCAATCTTTCCATGGACCTAAGAGACACAGGTACTGGCAAAAATATGAAATGCTTGAGTTTTGGCTACACTTACTTAGACTTACAAGGTCGGGTGATGTTGAAAGTAACCCTGGACCTAATCCAGGTACAAACCCATCCATCACTCCTCAGTGGAGCGTGGTCAAGAGGATGAAGATGGCACATATGAACATCAGGAGTCTTGCAGCTAATTTTGTGGAACTGGAAGAAACATAGAAGTTGATAGAAGAGAAGGATCACAAGGCCCATCCAGTCTGCCCATTTCTTTTTCTACCTTGTGAATGTGCCATAGTCCTTTACTCTGTCAATGGCCTATCTGTTTATACTCATCTGTATTGCTCCCTTATGCCTATCCCATGCTTGTTTGAAGCCGTGCACTGTATTCATATCCACCACTTCCTGAGGTAGGCTGATCCATGCATCCACCACCCTTTCTGTGAAAAAGAACTTCTTTACATTACCCCTTAATAGGCCTCCCTCTAATTTCGTGATGTGTCCTCTTGTCCTGCTATTTTTCTTATAATGAAACATGTTAGACTCTTTCACCTTGTTAATGCCCTTAAGGTGTTTGAATGTTTCGATCATATCACCTCTCTCCCTCCTTTGCTCTAAGGTATACATATTGAGCTCTGTTAATCTGTCCTCATATGTTTTCTTATGCAGTCCCTGCACCATTCTAGTTGCCCTTCTCTGGACTGCCTCCATTTTGTTAATGTCCTTGTGAAGGTCACGACCTCTAGTACTGCATGCAGTACTCCAGATGAGCCTAACCAGTGTCTTGTAAAGCAGGCATTATTACCTCCTCTTACAACTTGTAGGATACCTCTACTATACATCCCACATCCCCTAGCTCCACCTACTGCTTTTAGTGGTCTGCTTGGATGATTTCAGGTCATCTGTGATGATGTTGCCCAAGTCTCTTTCTTCCCTTGTGATTGCCAGCGACTCCCCTCCGAACCTATAGGTGGCTTCAGGGTTTCTCTTCCCTATGTGCATGATCTTGCACTTATTTGCGTTAAACCCCAGTTGCCAATCTTCCAACCATTTTGCCAGTTTATCCAGATCTCTTCTCATTCTGCCCACCCCATCTGAATCATCTAGTCTGTTGCAGATCTTGATGTCATCTGCAAACAGACAAAGCTTACCCTCCAGTCTATCTACAATGTCACTGAAGAAGATATTGAAGAGGACTGGCCCCAGGACTGATCCCTGAGGTACCCCACTTGTGACTTGCATCTCTTCTGACTGTATACTGTTTACCACCACTCTCTGTTTTCTGCCCGTCAACCAGTTTGCCACCCAGTTGACCAACGTCTGACCCACCCCAAGCCTACCCAGCTTATTAATAAATCTTCTGTGTGGAACAGTATCGAAAGCTTTGCTGAAGTCAAGGTAGGCGACATCAGCTGCTCCCCATTGATCCACCACTCTGGTTACCCAGTCAAAGAAATCTATGAGATTAGTTTGACAGGACCTTCCTGTTGTAAACCCATGCGGTCTTGGATCCTGTGCTCCTATGGATTCTAGGTGTTGCACTATCCTTTCCTTAAGGAGTGCCTCCATAATCTTGCACACTACTGAGGTAAGACTGACTGGTCTGTAGATCCCTGCCTCCTTCCTGCTGCCACTCTTGTACAGCGGGATCACATGAGCCCTTCTCCAGTCTTCTAGGACCTCTCCTGTGCTCAGAGACTCACTAAACAGTTCTGATAATGGCTCTGTTAGTTCCACCCTTAGCTCCTTTAGTACCCTGGGATGTATGCCATCAGGTCCCATTGTCTTGTCCACCATGAGCTTGGGTGATACAGTATTCCCATGGCATACTTGGGCTAACGGAAATGTGGTTTAAGCCGAATATTCCGGGCACCATTTGCGTAATAAATGGCTATAAACTTCTCCGTAGGGATCGCTACTCCTCCAACGGGGGGGGAGGATGGGTCTCCCAATATGCCAAGGATCACTTAGCAATACCTGCTTAGCCTATGGACATAACTGGTTCTTTGGAGGCCCTTCATGCAGTTCTGACTCATGGTAACACCAACAAATCAATCTGATATGTGTCTACAGCCCACCCAAAAGCAGCATCACTGGCTTAACTAACCTTATGGATCACCTGGCATCACATAAGGTAAAAGGAGAACAGCTCCTCATGGGGGATTTCAACTTGGACTGAAACACAGAAACATCGAGAAGAGTGGGACTGGGAAATGCTCGGGATTGTATGATGCCACGCTCAGCAAGTTGCACCTGGCTCAGCTAATAAAATGTGCAACGAGGTCATCACAACAGGGAGGCCACAACTCCCTCCTGGACTCGATTGCCACAGACAGAGCTGACCATATTCAAGGCTCAACACTGTACTCAGTGCTGTCAGCGATCATACCCCAGTTTACTGCATATGGGGGGCACACATCCCAAAGCCTCCCCCCAGAGAAATACACTTTCGGGACTTTTCCAATCTTAACATCTTTACTCAGCAGTGTCAGTGGCTCAGTAGGTAGCACACTCGCCTCTGAGGCCGGGAGATCAGAGGACTATGGGTTCAGTTCCCACATCTGGCACTTGGGTTAATATACCAATACTGACACTGTAGTACAGCATGAAGGGGGGTGCTGCACTTCTGAGGTGCTGTCTTTCAGATGAGACGTTAAACCGAAGTCCCATCTGCCTGGATTGGTGGTAGTTCGGTTGCATGCTAAAGATCCCATGGCACTTATTGAAAAAGAGTAGGGGAATTTCCCCAGTGTCCTGGCCAAATTTCTCCCATTCTCTGAAAATACCACAAACAGCTTAATCTGGTTCAATTTCAGTTGCTTACCATCTGTATCACCCCTCCCCCCGCCCCCCGGTCACCCCTGAAAAAGAGACTTGTAGGCTCAGTGGGCTTACCAAGTCAACAAAATTCAATAAATAAATAAATAAACATCTGCAAGCTACATGCAGATCACTGCCACACTGACTGGTCCCAAATTTACCTGGCAGATGATCTCAACATTGCTCTATCCTACCTTGTAACCACCCTACAGGAATCTCAAAATAAGCACCTTCCCATGAAAAGGAGGAGGGTCCAAGGTACAGCAACAAGATGCGTGAATGGTGAGATCCTGACCAGCATGAGGAGCAGGGATGAGACCTGGGTTGCTGCAAAGCAAAGCAGCTGACAGGCTAACTGGGATGAATATCATAGGCAGAGGAACACATGCAAGACAGAAATTCAGGCAGCAAAAAAGGCTCACTCTCTTAAGCTACTACAGAAATCAGCCAACGAAGCACGTGGTTTCTGGAATCATATTAAGACTTTCTTGAGACAAGGTGGATGCTCAGCGATCACTGATATGACTGTTAAAGGTGCCAACTGCAATAACACCTATACCACTGCGAACACCCTAAACATCCACTTCTCTGACTTCTCAGACTATGAGAGGTTGACCAGTCAACCCTCTGTCTCTCCAACTGTGTCTCCAGCCCAGGCCTCCACTTCATTTAGTTTTGAGCAGGTCACCACGCTTGAGGTTCTGAGACTTTTGAGGAAACTACTCAAGCATGGATCAGCAGGATCAGATGGCCTACTACCAAGATTCCTTAAACTAGCGGCCCCTGTTATAGTGGCACCAGTTGCCAGGCTCTACAACCTTTCCATCAGTATGCCGGAAGTACCATCTCGCTGGAAGATAGTGCGAGTTGTCCCCATCCATAAGAAAGGGGACACAAAAGACATGAACAACTATTGCCCAATTGCAATATTATCAGCACTAAACAAAATTCTTGAAAACCTAGCATCCGGCCAAGTCACGGACTACATTCAGCAAAACAACCTTCTCACCCCTGCTCAACGTGGCTTCAGGAGAAGGCACAGTACGGCCACGGCACTTATCAAACTCACTAATGACATCAAGCTATCAATGTATGAAGGGCTATACACTGGCGCGATTTTTGTGAATTTAACTAAAGCGTTCGACCTGGTGAATCACACATTGCTACTAGATATGCTGGCCACACTTGGATTCTCCCAAGGCTCCTCAACATGGTTCATCAGTTACCTATCTGGGCGGACACAGTTTGTTCAGATTGACAATTGCAAATCTGATTTCTCTCCTACCAGCATCGGTGTACCACAAGGCTCAATTCTCGGACCACTGCTTTTCTCACTGTTTGTAAATAGGCTGTCTCAAATGTCGAGCACTACTTCTACCATCTTATATGCGGATGATATGGTGTTATACACCAGCGCCACTGACATTGCTTCCATTAATATCACACTTCAGTCGGACTTTTCCTGTCTACATGAGTGGCTAGTTCAAAACAAACTTCTTTTGAATACCAAAAAAATGGTGGCAGTGCTGTTTGGATCAGCACCAATGGTCAAAGCCAGCTCTGCAACACTGGCCATACATGGCTCGGACGACTCACTCCTGGATTTGGTGGACTCTTTCAGATACCTGGGTATAACCCTCGACCCTTTATTGGATTTCAGCCTCCATATCACTAACACTTGTAAGGTGGTCAGTATCAATCTGGGGCTGGCCTACAAAGTCAGAGCATCCTTAAACTTTAAGGCAAAATTCGCCATCGCGCACGGGGTACTGCGACCCAGGCTGACTTATGGAATCACTTCCTATGAAGACGCAAACAAGGGACTATTGCAGAAGTGGGACACCTGTTATAACAGTATCTGTCACTTTGCACTATCAGTACGTAGGCGCACCCACCATTGCGTACTTTACTCCAGTCTGGGCTGGTTCTCTCCTGCCTCTTTCTGAGTCTATACCACAGGATGCACAATTAACAGTATCATCTGAACTGAAACACCAATGTCCCTTGCATGCTTGATGAACCCAGCCCATCAGACTTACCCGCTGAGATCTACTGAAAAGTCATTCCTTAATACATCCAAATGTGCCACTAGGATGGGTGAGCAGGCATTTGCCGTGTCTGCCCCAAAGCTATGGAACTCCCTGCCTTTAACTTTGAGGCACTCCACTACACACCTGATCTTTAAAAATGAGCTCCGTGCCTGCCTGCCTCCTGGTCTCTGACAGATGCACTTGTGACTTCACCCCTTGGGAGGACACCTAGTTAGGCTTCCTTTGCATGTCCCTTCAGCACATATTTAGGCACTTATCACTTCCGCCCACATTTAAATAGCAGGCAATGACAGGCTGGGAGGTATCCCACCACGAGACTGTCTGGAATAGTTTCTCTGTTTACTTATGCCGTATGATCTATCTCCTTGAAACTGTATTGTGTATTCCCCTGTATCTATGGATCTTCTAGTGTAATGTCTAATTTCTCCTGTACAGTAGGCATCACCACACCCGTCTATATTGTAATGTGTTTGACCCAAGTCTGTATTATGTAATAGTAACCATTGTGATGTGATGTGCTTTTACCTATGTCTGTAACTCTCCTGGGTTGTGACTGAAAATAGGCAGTTTCTTTGTCTAAAGCACTTACCCGGTAATCAAAAACTAAATAAATAAATAAAATAAATAGTACATCCACAGTAGGACTCCAGTATGTAAAACCAGTGATTTAAGTAATTAATTATGAAATTAGTAATTAAAACTATTTTAAAAATGTGAGAGAAATAAAAATATATTGATGATGGCTCTAATTATGTCAGAAATATATTATCGCTAAAAACTATATGATGAAAATGTTTGCCGACTGACAAATACTGCTGCTGTAACATCTAGGCACTTGCATTTGTACGTTATGGTCTGTGTTGGGGAGCTTAAGCCTTGTGATTCTACACTATGAGTTGTGTGCCATCTGGTTCTGCAGTCAGTGTTGAGTGCCTTCTGATCCCACACTCTGTATTGTGTGCATTCTAATCCTTCACAGCATGTCACATACTATCTGAATTGTGGGCCATCTGGTTCAACACTTAGTGTTGAGTGCCTTTGGATCCCACACTCCGCATTGTGGGCCTTCTGGTTCTACACTCTGCATTGTGCGTCTTCTAATCCTACACTTTGGATTTTCTGCCATCTGTTTTGGCAGTCCGCATCGTGTACCTTCTGGTCATACACTGTGAGTTGTGTGCTTTTGGATCCTTCACTCTGCATTGTGTACTGTCAAATCCTATATACTGCATTGTGCTGTGAACCTGTACTGTGAGTTGTGTGCCATCTGGTGCTACACTGAGTGTTGGACGCTTTCTGATCCCACACTCTGCATTGTGTGCCTACTGGAGCAGTCCTACTCTGAGTTGCATGCCTTCAGATACTACACTCTGCACTGTGTGCCATCTGATCCTACAGTCTGCATTGTGTGCCTTCTAGTCCTGCATTCTACATCGTGCACCTTCTGAGCCTGTACTCCACATTGTGTGCCATCTGATCCTACAGTGAGCACTGTGTTCCTTCTGATACCATACCCTGTATTGTGTGCCTTCTAATCCTACACTCTGCATTATATGCCTTCTGATCCTATATCCTGCCTTCTGTGCCTTCTAATCCTACACCCAGCCTTGTATGCCATCTAATCCTACACTCAGCATCATGTGCCTTCTGATCCTACACTCGGCATTGTGTGCCTTTGTCATAGAGGCATAGGTCAGAAAGCATAGACAAACCAGGAGAAGTTATAGAATTCACAAGTAGCATTGTATTACTATCAATAACAGTAAGAAAAAAAGATGTACATGATATCGCTTCAAAAAGGTAGTACAAACAAAGAAGCAAAGTCCTTCATCTGAGAGTCTCTTTTCAGTTTAAATCTCAATCTCTTTCTGTCTTTCCCTCCAAACAAAATATTGCTCTCTTTATACTGAGGCAGTTTAACTTCTGCATCCTGTTCTTGTAAGTTTTATCGCCTGTTTTTTACAAAATGCAACAAGACTTTTTCACTGACCTTCCTGTGACCGACCTGAAGCATATAGTAGTCTTCTTAACAGGTGCAATCAATTAAGATACCCTGTCCTATAACTGATTTCCTGTTGAAAATTATGTTAACAAGCTTATGAAGGGTCAGAAGGTTTTTCAAGGCCAACCCCTGTGTTCCAAACTGCTAACTTCTCTAACAAACCCAAGTCACTGTCTGTAATGTTTTCAGCAATATAGCTGCATACATTTGCAAACTAGTGGATCTCAGTTTCACATAAAGATTCACATATATATATATATATATATTTTTTTTTAACCACAGAGTTTTCACATATATTTTTTAACCACAGAGAAGCAAGAGGAGAAAGAAAGAATAGAAATAGCAAGTGAAGGGCAATAGATCATGGGGGAAATTGTGGGACCATCAGAGTGACACAAGGAAAATTTGATTGTGCAGTCAAGCAAGAAACAGACAAGTGACAGAACAGGAGAGGATAAAAATAAATCTGCATAACAGATGGGACAGGGTCTTAACCCAACCCTGTCACAGCCTTCTGATCCTACACTTGGCCTCTTGTGCCTTCCGATCCTACACTCTGCCTCGTGTGCCTTCTGATCCTGTACTCAGCAACATGTACCTTCTGATCCTATACTCTGCCTTGTGTCCCTTCTGATCCTACACTCGACATTGTGTCCCTTCTGATCCAGCACTCTGCATTATTTCCTTCTGATCCTACACTCTGCCTGGTGTCCCTTCTGATCCTACATTCTGCGTCGTATACCTTCTGATCCTACACTCTGCATTGTGTCCCTTCTGATTCTACATTCTGCGTCACATGCCTTCTGATCCTGCAGCAGGCATCATATGCCTTCTAATCCAACACTCAGCCTTGTGTCCCTTCTGATCCTACTTCTGCATTATGTGCCTTCTGATCCTGCGTTCTGCATCATTTGTGCCTTCTGATCCTTCACTTGGCATTGTGTGCCTTCTGATCCTACATTCTGCATCGTGTGTGCCTTTTGATCCTTCACTTGGCATCATGTGCCTTTTGATCCTGCTCTCTGCATTGTGTGCCTTCTGATCCTGCACTCAGCATCATGTACCTTTTGCTCCTTCACTGGGCATCGTGTGCCTTCTGATCCTACACTAGGCATCGTGTACCTTCTAAGCCTACACTCTGCATTGTGTTGCCTTGCAATCCTACTCTCTGCATTTAGTGCATTCTGATCCTGCACTCTGCTCTGTGTGCCTTTTGATCCTGTACCCTGCACTGTGTGCCATGTGCACTATACTGTGCATTGAGTGCACTGTGGTCCTGTACTGCAAGTTGTGTTTCAGGTGAGAATTTGGACCAGATTTTCAAAGCCCAGTAAATGTCTCAGAAGCCTTGACTGTAGTTTGCAGATCTTTTGCCATCACTTTTTTTAAGCATGCATCTGATTTTGATTATACCACTAAAATGTCCTCCAGATGGACAACTACTTGTGCAGATACTAGGCGTGATAAAAGAAATCTAGTCTCTGAAATGCTACAAAATGTTTGCAAATTTCTCTTTTGGTGCAGAATGAAAGTTTGGGGAAATTCGTGCACAATCTAACTTTGCTCCAGAATATGTTTGTTTGAAACTCCAGCCCTTTGCGTTTACCTCCTGTGCATAAACAGTAACCTCATCACATCCATGCATTTCCAAGGGGTTAAAGCCTGCTGGGGAAGAGATGATGGCCCAAGATGAAGCTGCTTTCCATCGACCCCACGCCAGGCATTAAAGTAGCAGTATTTTTAAGTCATCATTTTTTTGTTTGTTTGGTTTTTGTTTTTTACATTACTGTATTTCAGGCAAAAACATCAATGTATCCATTTTTTTTTCATGTTTAATTCCAGAACTGAAATACTTGATATTGGAGTATTTTAAAAGTTCATGCTTCCTTGCAGTGCCATTGATGAAAAAATGTAAACATCCCAGGGTGGTAGAGTGCTGTGTACCATCAGAAACATGTGATGGCACCATCATAATATAGCATCGCAGTATAAATCGAGCATTGACAGTTAAAATGTACCCTTAACGGACAAGATATTTAAAGTGATTTTGTGGACCTAAGGTGCCACTTTCAGAATATGGTACCTTAGGTCTGTGATAGTCCCTCTGTGTAATTAGTAACATTTTATTTGCAGCCTTTTTTAAGTGGTAAGGGATCGTGCTTTGGCCCCAAAAAGGTGGCCAGCCGATCCCTTCCACTTTCTGATTCAGATACATGCCCCACGCTCAGGCACATAGTGACATGGAAACAAGGAAAACATGGAGAGCCCTATTAAAATGAATGGAACTAATTTTTTCCTTACTTTGTATCAGCATCATGATGGTGACTTGAGATTAATGGTACATCACCAACCAACAAGGGCCTTGTTAGTTTCCATCAGTGACCCTTATAATCTCCACATCACCATCATAATTTATTACAAAGTCAGGAGAAAATCAGTCCCATCCATTTCAGTGGGGCTTGCCCCCGCCCTGTCCCCTGCTTCACATCACTACATGCCTGAGCATGGGGGTGTGTAGCTTTTTCTTTCAATATCTGATTAAAAAGATATTGATTTTGAATATAAGGCTATCTGGAATACATCTCTGTCAAAGAAAAAGTACTGTATGTTGAACATTTTTGCGGACTAACAAATATTGCTGCTTGAAGACTGTGGAAATGTATTGTTATGAGAGTGTTAAATCAGGTATATTTCTAATCACTAGTAATAATTTTTTTTTCGTTAGTTTAAACTTAGCTGGTGTTAGGAACTTATGAAGCAGAATGCATGCTGCTGTCCTCCTGGCCGTGCCAGGAATGTCTTTGAGATTAATGCCCGTTACAGTCGCCAATCAGGAAGCTCTTTGTGGTCATAACTAATTAATTAGGCTTCTTCGTTTATATTTTGCAGATTTTGCTCCCCCTTTGTCCTTCTTCTTTGACGACTGCATAGGCTAAGTTTTTTAAGTTAGGAAGGAATTTGTACGGTACCAGCTACCTCCAGGCATTCAAAGCACAAATAAGTTGTACAGAGGAATAATGTGACATAACTGGGAATCGAACCTGGGCCCCTAGAGCACCTTGCCATTGTACTACCTGTCGCATCCCATAGGGTTTTCTAAACTTGCCTTATCTTCTTTACTTGTACAGTCTTCCTAGTCACCTTTCTTATTTAGTTATTTATTTACTTCAAACATTTTACCAGGAAAAACTGAACTGGAAGCAGCTCTTTTCCAGGTACATCCTGGGTGAGGGAGTGAGGTAGACAAATACAATAAGGTACATAATAGGAATAAAAGGGTTGCCAATAAATACAGTGCAAGCAAAGTAAGGTGCAACGGTAAAACATATCAGATGTTCAAGCTTATAAACTGTACAGGAAAATATGTAATTGTGTCTTTTTTGCAATATGCTGATAGGCATGGTATTCTGATTGGTGTCTGACCAAGCTGTTGTATAGGCTTAGAATGAATTCCCAGATATTATATTACACTTTTGCTTTTTTTTTAATTCATTGTTTATGCTCCTTTCTGGTGCAGCCACTATCTCCCAGGCCAGGCCCAGCCCTGTCCCCACATCCCTGGCACTTACTCCCCTCCTTCCAACTCCACGGGCTTATCCCCATGGTGGAGTCTGACTGTGCTGGACACGAACCTCCCACCTCCAGTGGGGGGACATGGAGGCAGGAGAACCTGGGGTAGAGAAGGTGGTCAGTAGCAGGAGGCAGAGCTCGAGCATGCCCTGAATCATTCTCCTCACTCCAGAGTGTTCTTCTGTTTTCAGTACCACTCCTGCAGGACATCATCTCACTAGAGGCAACAACCATGAGTCCCCAAGCCAGCATTCCCCTTCCCACAGTTTTCTCTGCTGTACTACCACCTGTGATCACCCAGGTAGCAGTATTGCAGGTGAAACTGTATTCCTCTGCCCCTGAAGGACAGCGGCCTCTGGGATGCTCGACCGTCCTCCCCCCATCCAGCACCCAAGGACTCAGACTGGTGCCTGAACTCAGGTTGCCGGCCTTGTGCGTTACAGCACTATTGTGTCAGCAGGCCAGCCTTGATTCCACTTTTTTAGCCCAATATTCCAGCATTCTACACTTTTAGATACAGTAACTTGTTCTGATGTCTTGGAAATGTGTAATCCATTTCTCATTTTGAATCCTAGTCCAACCACCAGTCTGAAATTACAGTTCACAACTACAGAGGGCAGTGGAGGTAAAATGGGATGATGTAGGCCCTTTAAAAAAAAGTATAGTGTACAACAGACTGAAAGATCTAATAAGATTTGTGTAAGATAATAAAGCAACTTTTTCTCTAGAACCTAAACGAAGCATTAAACAACTGTGAATTTTCCTTTCATACATTGTGGCTTTGTAAGATTACAAAATTCTAACACATTGTTTTGTTTCTAAATAGATAAGGACAAACTCAATGAGATGATTTCCAGGCTGTGTGACCTGTTTCGTGAAAAGAAGCTGACCACTCCAGCCTGCACTGAAATCCCATTTAAAGAGTTCCAGAGAGCCCTGGAGGAATCCATGAGGCCGTTTGTCTCTAGCAAACAGATACTCATCATGTGATATGGCACGTCTACAGAAACGTAACATCGTGAGAATATACATTTGCCATGAATCCTAATATAAACAAACAATAAAAACGATATATCTAACTCCTAATAAAAAATCAATACTTTTGCATTTCTAGGTGTTATGGGTTTGCACCATTTGTTTTTATTTTCTTAGTTGGACAACTAGGTTTTGTTTTGGTCACTTACCATGTTGTAATGATAATCTAAATAGTCATCCAAACTGAGTAGTAAAATCAAAATAGAGTGATAAATGGGAATTATAAAAATATCTCAGAAATTCTGCAATCTCATTGGCTGTCAGTATTCTGTGTCTCTTACATTAGTCTCTGTTAAACTCTTATAAAATGGTGAGAGAAAATCCTGCATTCTGATTGGTTATTACTTGTGCATGAAATCTGTTCCATGCACAGGTAATAACAAGTTCCTAAACGCGGGACCGCAGTGTAAAAAAATAAATCAGTGTGCTATTAGAATGCTGGATTTTCAAATTCCACTTTTTTTTTTTTTTTTTTTTTTTTGCATATCTTAGTGAGGTAAACCGAACAACAACAAAAAAGCCCTCACTAAGCCAGATATAGTTAACATTTTTTTTAATTAAGTACTCTACGTTAGCAGTCTGAACATCCCCCACCCCTGCCGCCAGTTCACAGACTTCATCACTGTGCCCTCCCCCCATTCAATCATTTATTGATTACTTGCAGTCCTATACAGACAGCCACGCAGTTGCTCTATAGCACACTTCCAGGAATGAGCAGGTATACACATTTCTTGTTTTTTTTTTTTGGGGCAGTCTTTTGTTTTCAGATTACATACCAGCACTCAAACGCCTGCGCCGCTTCCACTTCACTCAGAATGCTGCGCTCACTGCCTCTTACCAGCTCCATCGGACAAATATAAGACATTAGATATTTAAATAATTAAAAAAGAAACAGACTGATGAGGCTCTGAAGACCACGATGTCACGGGGGGTTCTGTGTGATAATGGCAATGAGAACAGCAATCACCATTGGGTGAGTGTACATTGCGAAAATGAATTTTGGTGATGCACACTCACGGTAGCAATCTAAGGCACCTGAGATCTAGGAAATTTTTATTTAATTAAGGCTTCACCCCCACTAATGATTCTCAACTCCAGGGGGTGCATGTGGGGTGAAATACTTTGAAAATAAAAAGCCATCTGCTGGCAGAATAAACACCACGTCACACCGGACCCAAACCCTGTACCTCCCAACTGACCCCCCTCCCCACCATGCTACTGGACCAGCTCGGCAGCTGCCCGCCACACCCCTTCTCACATACCTTTCCTCCCGCCTCTCCACCCCAGCGTGATCGTGCATACTTCTCATCGCCCTACCTACCCTACCCGGTATCTGGTCGTCCGAACATAGGTACCATAATTGAGTCACCGTTTTGTAGGTGCTCAGTTGCAATCGCCTTGTTCATGAGTTACCCGTGCAGGAGAATCAAGAAAGTGTGGAGGCGCGGCTTCATAAGCAACCAGCTTCAAGTACAGTGGCCACAATGGGACAAAAGTCCAAGGGGCACAAAAAAAAATTCAATTTGTTGCTGATGGAGGAACTATTTTACCTCAAAAGACATTAAATATATTAATTCTTTTTCTATTTAAAGACAATAATTTTGATTTTTACATGTATGTAAAATACAAAAGGACATTTTATAAGAGCAATAAGACACTCCGGGGGTGTGCATGGAACAGATTATCTTACTTCGAGAGGGCTCTTGCAGTAGGTAATTACATATAGGACTGATGCCGGCCGGTGGCAGGACCTCACTGAAGAATTTCTAGCTACTTGGTCCCTGGCGGGGCCGCCCCATCAGGTGACGGCGTCCAGGCGATGTCGGTATAAAGGCGGTCCCTAGCGCCCGCCTTCAATTCTTTCCGCCCGTCAGCTGGTACATCGCCTCGGCGGTGAAGTTCTGCTCATCCAGTCCTGTTACTTCGGTTTTCTGAAAAGTTTCAGTATTTTGTATTTTCTATCGTCAGGTGAACATTGGTATATGTTGTCCCTTCAAAAATAAGTGCGACTCGTGCGGCCCAACTGCCTCACAAAGGCGGTCACTCCTCTGCCTTTTCTGTTTAGGCCCGACCACGTGGTCGTGCAAGTGTCGCCTGCCTTCATTTCAATCGGCCACCCGCGGACAACGCCAGCAGTCTCAAGCCCATCTCCTCAAGAAGAAGATGTCGCTGATGCAGAAGGAGTTGAAGAAACTTCGCAGGCATCGACCTCCCTGAAGGGCACAAGACGGGACAAGGAAAGGCACGGAGAAGGCCTCCTCCTCTGCGACTCTGGCGGGTCGCGGGCATAGCGTCCCCTCAGGGGATCGCCCGGCGGCAGCCTCAAGGCTTTGGAGGTGGCGTCGACCCGCCCGATGAGTTCGTGTTCGAGCCCGCGGGTGCCCTCCGGGCAAGGAGGCTCCAGCCCCAGTACCGCCGCAGGCTTGCAGCTTACTGGCGCGGGCTCCTCCGACATCCACGGAAGGCGCTAAGACGCCCGACCCTTCAGGGCGACGCACGGCAGTGTCCCCATCGGACCGGGCCTCTTCTCATTCTCGGCCCGTCTCCGACGAGGGACCCCCGAAGTCGGACACCGGCTCCTCTGGCATCTGCCAGGACTCAGCCCCTAAGTAACACGTTGGCTCCTCCGACGTGCGCCGGGCCTCGGAGCCTATGGCAGACCCTGCTCCGTCTGCCATACCAGGTTCCCCGCAGCCTTCGCTGCCGTCAGGGGAGCCCAAGTCCCCCCCTACCCAACCCCGGGGATTTTTCTCCTCCGTCCCCAGACGAGGCTCGGGATCCAGGGCTAACGTCAATCCTCTTTCCTACAGAGCGGATCTGGCGCCAGCTCCCTGACACGGCTCGCGCCGCCGGCCTCGGCGCGGCTCCCCGATGCGGCTCCGACACAACCCCTCCGGCGCCGGCAGAGGATATTCCCCTTCCCAGGGCCCTCCACCCCACGGGCCTATCACGGTTGATCTGCCCGTGGAGTTCCCGACTGGGCCATCTGCTCCGGCAGCTCCTCCGGTGCCTGGGTATCCGCCATTCTATCCAACGCCGGTTTTCCCAGGTCCACAGTATCCTGCGGCGCAGTACCCGGCGCCGACTCCACCGACGCCACAGTACCCGATGCCACAGTACCCTGCTCTGGTATTCCCGCATCCGGGTTATGGATACTCTCCTTACGGGTTTCATCCGTACAACTATCCCCCTCCTCCTCCTCCTCCACCGCCCCCTAGGCCGCCGGTGGATCTCCAGGAGACTCTGACCTCCTGGTGGGCTGAGGCCAAGGCTCAGCTCACCAAGGAAGTCGAGAGCCATCTTATGGCGACGGTGCCACCCCCGGCTCCATACGCCCCAGACAGCACACTCCCTCTCCGCCTCCGGATTCCCAGGCTCTGCCCTCGGGATCCAGAGAGGGGCAGGACATGCTTTCAGGAATCCCCCCTAAGGAACCCGTTCCTCCCTCTAGACGAGTTAGGGAACTTTACTCTGCTTCGAATTCTTCTTCTTCTTCTTCTCTCTCGGACTCCTCGGAGGCCTCCGATGGGTGTTCCAAGAAAGACGACGAGCCGCGCTCTCCGTCCAAGCCCCGGCCAAGGACTCCTCCGAAGTCTCCTCCGGAGGATCCTTCCTTCACGGAGTTGCTCAGGAAGATCCAGAAGTCCATCAGTGGCATTTCTTAGAGCCAGATCCTCAGCGGGTTAAATTTGCGAACATCTGGACTTGCCCCTTACGGCTCTACTCTAGTGCCACTGGATCGAGCCTCACGCCTACCTTGTTTCCACTATTTGGAAACAAACGTCGACTCAGCACCACTTCCTCGGAAGTCAACAGGCTATACCAGGCTCGGAGGTGGTAGAATTTTTAGACTCTCACCCGTGCAGACTCGGTTGTGATTAGCGCTCTCGTGCCGTCAGCACACCCAAACATTTGAGCTTGTCTCCCGGATAAGGAATCTAGCCTTCTGGATCAGTATGGAAGGAAGATCTATGCTTCTTCCACACTGGGGATTAGACCCTAAATTATTAGCACATATGGGGAGATTACCAGAGGCTGTCATTGCAGAGGCGGAATCTAAGATTGACTCCTTGCCTGACTCCCAAGTCAAGCAGGAGTTAGCCGACCTGGTCCGTTCTGCTCATTCAGCCAGTCGTCATATTCTGAGGATGACCTACGATGCAGTGGACACCGCAGGACGGAGCTCTGCGTTCGCCATAAATCTTCGGCGTCACGCATGGCTCCATGTGTCAGGTCTGGTCCCGGAGGTGCAGTCAGCAATTCAAGAAGCACCTTCCAGGGGTTCTGTGCTTTTCGGCAGTGATGTCAAGGACATCATCACTGACTTGCAGGAGAAGGGGACGGCCCTTAAATCTGTTGATTCAGTGTACCGTCCCCATCCCCCACAGTGCCGTCCCTTTCGCAGACGCAGCCGGCCTCAAGCGAAACCTCAGGGAAGGCGGGCCACTAAACGTCAGGCCTCCACAGCTGCCAGGCCCCCGCTGCCCAAAAAAGCAACGGGTGCCCCAGCTGCGGCACTGCCTCACACCACCTGACTCCTTCCCTCTCCCACCGCCTCTGGACGCCCTGGAGGAACCAGTAGGAGGGAGATTCTCCCTCCACCTTCCGGGTTGGGAGAGGATAACATCGGATTCATGGGTGCTTCAGATCATAGCAGAGGGGCACTCCATAGAGTTTCTGCAGAAACCTCCACGTCACCCCCCCTCTGAACTCCTCTTACTCAAGGGACCATCTTCCTTTGGTCAGGTAAGAAATCTCTGCTCTCCTTGCGAAGCAGGCTATAGAGCCCATCCCCCCTCACCTCCACGGTATGGGTTACTATTCTCATTTCTTCCTTGTACCAAAGAAGACGGGAGATCTCAGCCCATTCTCGATCTCAGCTCCCTGAACCTATATGTGGAATACAAGAGGTTCAGGATGCTCTCCCTTCAAACCCTCTTGCCCTTGCTTCGGCCGGGCCAATGGCTTTGTGCCTGGATATGCAAGATGCATACCTGCACATCCCCATTCGCCCTTCGCACCAAAAGTACCTCAGGTTTGCATTCCAGGGGGACCACTACCAATTCCGGGTGCTCCCTTTTGGTCTTTCCTCGTCCCAGTCTTTCAAATGCCTGGCGGTGGTGGCGGCCCACCTGCGTGCTTTGGGAGTTCAGGTTTTCCCTACCTGGACGACTGGCTCCTGGCGGCCCCGTCCAGGGAGGAACTCCTGCATTTCCTCTCCCTCACCCAGCAGGTTTTCTCCGGCCTGGGTATCACCATCAACCATTCCAAGTCTCACCTGGATCCTTCTCAGAGACTCCAGTTCATTGGGGCAATCCTTGATACGACAACGTGCAGGGCCTTCCTGCCTCCGGACAGGGGGGCCTCCCTCCAGTCCCAGATTTCCCTTCTATCGGAATACAGGAGGGTTCCGGCGAGGTCGGTGCACCGTCTACTGGGGCTTATGGCGGCGGCCATCCCGACGGTTCTGCGCGTGCACACCTCCACATGAGAATCTCTCAGTGGACTCTCCACTCACAGTGGGATCAACAAGTAGACAACCTAGATCATCTGGTTCTGATCTCCTCGCCGATGGTAAGAGACTTGCAATGATGGATGGTTCGAGAGAACCTATTCCGGGGGGTCCCCTTTTTTCATCCTCCCCCCGATCAGACTCTGACCATGGATGCTTCAGGCGAAGGTTGGGGAGCCCATCTGGGTCCTCACCGAACCCAGGGCCTATGGTCAAAATTGGAGTTAGTTCTCCACATCAACGTGCTCGAGCTTCGAGCAGTGCTGTATGCTCCCCTCCATGCCCTTCACCAATACATCCTTCCCGGTCACCTAGCTGTCCAAATGGACAACATGTGCGTGGTGTGGTACATCAACAAGCAGGAAGGGACTCGGTCCTACCCACTGTGCAGGGAAGTGATGAGGGTTTAGGAATGGGCAACGCTTCACAACCTTCACCTCACGGCGATCCTTGTTCCGGGAGTCGACAGTGTCCTGGCAGACAGGCTAAGTCGCTCGTCGGCTCTACCACACAAGTGGGAACTGGACGAAAAAGTTCTAAAAAGCATCTTCCAGATTTGGGGGACTCCTCAGATAGACCTGTTCGCCTCCCCCCAAAACACAAAGCTTCCAACCTTTTGCTCACTCACTCCAGTGCAAGACGCTTTCTGGAGCAACGCTCTATCTCTAAGCTGGAAGGACAGATTCGTCTATGCTTTTCCCCAATTCCTCTGGTCCCTCGTGTGCTGCAGAAACTTGCTTTGGAAGGAGCAAGAATGATTCTGATTGCTCCTTTCTGGCCCAGGCAAATCTGGTTCTCTCTTCTACAACAATACTCAGAGGTTCCTCCTCTTCCTCTTCCTTTATCTCCAGGATTGCTGACCCAGGATCAGGGGACCCTGGTCCATCCGGGACTCAAGTCCCTTCAACTTCATGCATGACTCCTGCAGACCTAGCTCAATCTCACTTTGGCGTTTCTCCTAAAGTGGCCAAGATTCTGGTGGAGGCTAGAAAACCCTCCACTGGGTCCACCTACGCCATGAAATGGAAAAGATTTTCCATCTGGGCTGCGTCCAGGAACGTGGAGCCCTTTTCCTGTCCTGTGACCATTCTCCTTGATTACATGCGTCATCTTTTCGACCTGGGTCTCAGTCACTCCTCTTTGAAAGTCCATATGGCGGCTATTTCAGCCTACCATGTCCCTTTCACTGATAAGGCATTTGCCCAACTGGAGGTATCTAAAACTTTTCTCAGAGGGGTCCTTCATCTCAGGCCCCCTGTCCGGACTCCAGCTCCCCCTTGGGACTTAAACTTTGTCCTCGAGAAACTTACTCTTCCTCCCTTTGAGCCTGTGGCTTCCGAGACGAAGTTTTTATCGTGGAAGACGCTCTTCTTGGTGGCCATTACTTCCGCTCGCAGAATTTCCGAGCTTCAGGCCCTGATGTGCAAAATCTCTTATCTGATTTTTCACAAAGAACGAGTCGCTCTTCACATGAATCCTAAGTTCCTCCCGAAGGTGGTAGCGGAATCTACCTTAAATCAGTCTATTGAATTACCTGCCTTTTTCATGCAGTACTCCAACCAAGGAGAATACTTGCTCCACACCATGGTTGTTCACAGGATTCTGAGATACTACACCGATAGGACGAAGGATCTCAGAAAGACTGATCAGTTGTTCATCTCTTTTGCTCACAAAAGAGAAGGCGATGCTGTTTCTAAGCAATGCCTATCAAAATGGTTGGCCCATTGCATCACTTTCTGTTATGACAAGTACAACAAGACCCTACTGGCTCAAGTCAGAGGTCACTCCACCCGTGAAGTAGCAGCCTCTGCAGCTTGTTTCAAGAACGTGTCTGCGGCAGACATCTGTGCTGCCACCACTTGGACTTCCATCCATCCCTTCACAAAACATTACAGTTTCACCGTAGAGCAGGCTTCGGGTTAGCGGTCTTGCAAGGCCTCCTTTCTTGAGGTTTGCAAGGTCTTTCTTTGCTACTTCTTGGAGTAGTACCTCCTCCCAGTGCCTTTCTTTTGTTCCAGACTGCTTGGGATTCTGTCCTATATGTAATTACCTACTGCAAGAGCCCTCTCGAAGTAAGATAGTACAGTTACGTAAGAACTTACCGTAACAGTAGATCTTCGAGAGAGGCTCTTGCAGTAGGTAATACCTTCCCGGCCTCCATCCCCCTAGGCTTTTTCAGCTCCTTTTCCATTGAGGAAAATATCTGCTTCTCTCGCCCAGGCCTTCCGGCCTGTGGGAAAAGAACTGGAAGGCGGGTGTCGGGACCGCCCCTTTATACCGATGTCGTCTGGCGCGGTCACCCTGACGTGGAGAGCGGTCCCTCGCTGACCGTTAGCTAGAATGTTTCCGTGGGGTCCTGCCGCCGGACGGCGTCAGTCCTATATGTAATTACCTACTGCAAGAGCCTCTCTCGAAGATCTACTGTTGCAGTAAGTTCTTACGTAACTGTACTTTACTGAACTTCCTGGGGCTGAAGGCACGAGGTCACCTCTGAGCATGCAGTAAAATCTGTTCCATGCACACCCCATCGTTTCTTATTGCTTACATATACAGCATGATCACCATGGTGCATGAATTCTTCTCATCAGCATTTCATCCTCTAGCACTGCTGAATGACTGGAATTATGCATTCTGATTCTAAATCAGCATTCCTAAACAGTTGGTGAATAAACTATTTTGTTAAAATTCTCCCTCTCATTGAGGAAAACATTCAAAAGGTACATGTCAGACATTTTTGTTTTGGAGTAATTTTTTTTTTTTTATAATAGCAATAAGGCACACCTTGGAGTTAGATTAACAGTCAGTCATGCCACACTAAGGTACTAGGGGGTGACTAACAGACTTGTACTCTAACCCCTGGTCATGCCGTATTAATTAAAGGGAGACTGTCAGCTATCTGAGATTGTTTTTTTCTCTGTTCAAACCCAACAAAACTAAAGTGTGAAATCAAAGGAGTCTGCTGCATTATTTAACATTCTTCCTTTTTTTTTAAAAGTCAAACCACACGAATAGACAATTTTGCAGTTTGGAAATGTTAAGTGGCAGGGCACCCGAAATCTGCGGCTCAGCTCTGCTGCTTGCTCATATCACTAGTAACTGTCACACTTAGCAGTCCCCATGGATGAGAAGGCTCATTTGCCAGCGCGAATTATACGTGGATGTGCTCTCTGAAATCCTCATGCCAGTACGTTCACTGGTAGTCAGTACTGTTAGCAAGTGGCATCCTGCTAAATGGAAATTGGTAGAGGAACCAAGGTGAGGCATATATCAGTGACAGAAACAGCATTTATTTTCACACAGTAAATGCTGTTTCTGTCATTGTGATATGTACTGCTCACATTTTAAACAGCAACTGGGGAGCCATCCTTCTGTGATGGTGCCTCTTCTTATGTCCTGTAGGTGAGCAGGAGGGGGTCCTTGAAGGGGACCTCGGCCACTTCTTGTCAGGAGATTGACCCCTTATTGGGTGGGGGGGGGATGTTCTCCTTAGAAGGCGGGTTCTCCTTGGGTGGAGGACTAAGTGACCTCGGAGGAGGTAAATCTTTTGGTGGAGTTTTTGTAGGGACCACATCTTTTCTGATGGTCTCCCACCAAAATGAAAAAAAGGTCTTTGACCTCTGACATCTGAAGGCCCGAGGTCGGATCCTTTGGTGGCTGCGACATCTGGCCGTCATCAGTGACTTTTGGACGGTCGCCTGCTCTACCCATCGTCTGGTCATCGGGTATCTGTGGCTCTTGGCTGAGGTCTGCTTCCTTGAGACCCACTGACACCTGGTCATCGCTCAGATGACCGACACTGATGTTGGTGTCTTTGGTACGGACCTTTTAGGACGTACTAACCTTGGATGACATCTGGTTGGACATGACGACCTCAGTGTTAGCCAAGGTCTGGTTATCCTTATGGTTTTCATCCAATGTCCTCTTGGCTGATGGCTGGTCAGAGGACTGTTTCGTAGACGTCGCCAGGGACGTAAGGCCTCTGGGGAGCTGAGAAGCTGACTGAGAGTGGTTGGAGCCCTGACGTCGGTCCAGGGAGTCAGAACCCATCACTGAGGCCGACTTGGATGGCGCCTTTATCAGGCAGTCAATGGAGGCAGACCAGCCGGGCTTACCTGAAGACTGATCAGTGCAAATTGTCAGAGGTTGTAGGATGGTTCCTGAACCAGAACCAGAACCACCTGATGTCTGGGCCTTCGCTGCAGGTTTCTGGTCCTTGGACCGAGATGGAGAGCGATTCGACCAGCTGGCCGAGTCCGAACTCTCCCTGGAGTCGGATGTCCTGGATTTGGATGGGGAGCACTCATTCTCCCTTTCCCTCCATTTTTCTTTATGTTTCCCTGATCTGTGAGAGGAGTCTTCCCTGGAGGATGTGACTTTCTGTATTGCTGCTAATTTTTGCTCCAAGAGGAAAGTCTCCAAAATATTTGGGTGGCGAATCCTCGTTCTGCTGTTTAATTTTTGGCAAATGGGACAGGCCTTGGTGTTGTGCTCTGGGACTAGGCACCGCACGCAGGCCGAGTGGCCGTCCTTGAATTGGATTTGTTTGCTGCAGGCACACTTGGATGAGTGCCTTTCTATGGAGGATGTTGGGGAAGAAGACATATGAAAATCAAAGGAGAAAAGCAAACTTTATAAAATATTTAACAAATACTTAGGTGTGGCGTCGATTGGTGGCTGAAGACGTCCGTGGAGCCAGTGCTTAAGATTTGACAGCAGGAAAAGAACTGCGGGGTGCTGAGGGACCGCCCCTTTTATGATGCTTGGAATGTCAGGGGTGGGGCCAACGTCGAGGGTGGTCCCCCGCTATATGGAGCTAGCTAGAAGTTTTTCATGGGGTCCTGCTGTCTGCCGACTTCAGTCCTAATGGTGTAACCTGCCCCAAGAGCTGTTCTCTAAGATCTACTGTTATGGTAAGTTCTTACTTAACTGTACTTTATCAGCAGTGCAGTGTGTGTGTCTTCTTAGCAATATCTGTCACCAGTACTTTCAGTATAAAGCTCTCAGTATTACAGTACAGCAGTTTTATTTTATGCATTTTGTTAAGTGAAACTTGCTGTAAGAAAATATAAAATGACAGTTTTCTTCATGTTTGTGAGATATTTCATTTTTCATTAGATAGAAACACTGTCACAGTGGCATTTGACCCTGCTAAAGGAGTGCACCAGTATTAGAAGCTGTGCTGCACAATAGGAAATATCATCTCAGCAGGGATATAAGATGTCGATAATTTGTAATTGAACAATAGGAACTAGAGAGATGATCGTCCATGTTGTGAGCGTTATGAAAATTCATATGTCACAGTGACAGCAGGCATAAATCAAATAAAACTGTGACTGTGAGACTGAAGCATTTAAAAAAAAAGAGTACTATGCATTTACAACATTTGCCATTTGTCAATCATATTACAATTTAATTTGACCCAGATCAGAGGATGCTTACTATGCCACACTCTGCTTATGTTTTAGAAGTGCACTCACTCATGGCTGCCGTAAACTAATAATTGCACTCTTCCAGCTTCTGCCGAAAAACTAACTAAATAAATATTTCTACACTATCAGTTTGTGCTGGTTGTGCGTTTTTATTTTGGGGGGGGGGGTGACATTCCTTTACCACAGAGTAAGTGGCTTCAGCATATCTGTACAAAAATTGTAACATGGCAGCAGTAAACTGATGGGTCAGGTGGAAAACGAATAATTATCATTTATATTCTACCTGAACAAGCAATTTTTTTATGGTACTGTCTACCTCCCCTATATCTTGCCCATTCAACTGAATGAGCTTAACACAGGGTTTGTTTTTTGGAAGTACTCTGCTTCATTGATTAAAGAATAAAACGGTTAAAATGCTGCACTTAACCACGTCACTAGACACAGCAATGAACTGCCGACTCACTCTGCTTAACAAAAAACAGTGACACTGGAACTTATGTCAGATGAAAGGATTTTTTTTCAGGATTTCTTACTGCGTGATTGTAAACAACTAGTGCCTTGAACGTAGAATCCACTGGTCAGCCCAACACACTCCAACCCCCAGTGCACCCCATAAATAAACCTTGCCAGCTCTGAAGTTGAGTGGGGGGAGTAAAAGAGAGCAATGCAGTACATCACTGCTATTTTCATTGAAACAGGTTACATTTTTTCTTTGAATCGTGCTGTATATGTCATACTCGAGAATGTCAGTGGTGATGATGGAGTGACAGGTAATCTGATGCTGTCATTTCCTGTTCACTATGCACTTTGTTTTATTTAGTATGCCATTCAGGGCACTATCCCCCTCCCCCCCATTTCGTCATAATCAGATGTGAAGAATAAGTCTGTGTATCAGTGATGCTTGTTCATACAATGTTTGCCAAGGCGTGGTCTACAGATTGTAAAAGACTGGACTGCACCAAGGATCAAGATTCTAGCTTTTAGATGGCCATGTTTATTATTACATTTGTAATTATGAGAAGAAACGGAGATTATTGCGACAGGATGTTTATCCCTATCACCACTTCTATCTCTGCCTCCCCCTCATCTAAAACGAGTTCAGCAATGTTAATCAGAATGAAATGTCAACTCAAAAAGTGATGTTGCTCCACTCCTAATATGGTTATATTGGTGAAGCAGGGTGTGGGGAGCAGGACTGAGCAAGGAATGGGTGTCAGTTGGGGGGTGGGGACGGAATGTGTGCACAGTACACTTGATTGTTGGTGAATTGAGTGGTGCATCATGTTAGCGATCAATGCTGTATATAGATTCTGTTCAAGTGAATTCCCTTATCTGATGCTATGCGATATAGATCTGTCACGTGATCACTGCAGTTGTACATGTGAAAGGTCATGAACCCTGATTCTACCGATCACCTTTTCTGAACTAGAATGCATGTTAGGTTACTATAAGCAGAAAACTGAACCCGCACCCTGTTCAGTTCACAACACAAGCAGTATGCTCATCAGTATAATTCAAATGTGAAAAATATATAAGGTCTTTGTCATTAGCAATCAAAATACAGACACTCTACTAGTATCTCCATAATGAAAGATGGGCAATATGCATAACATTTAGATATTTAATAATACAGACATACCAAGACATATATTCCCTCTATTGAAAATATAGACAGAAGTTCCATGGTCAATTAAAATGTTTTTTTTTTCGTTTTTTTTTTTTACCTGCTGTGCTGCATGTGTTTCTGTAGCACTCACATTGTCAATGGGAAGTCATAACTACTGGGTATAGTGCACCCCTACCGGGGAAATGGCACAACCCAAGCTTTAGAATGCTGGGCACATGAGGATTCAGAGCAGCAGCAACTCCCCAGTGCAGCTGTGCCATTTGTAGGGGACAAATGTTTTTCAACCTTCTCTGAAGAGATTTCACCATTTTCAGTTTAGGGGTGGCAATTCTGCACAGCAGGTTGGGCTACCTGGTAACGGGGGTACCCTTAAATTAAAATCATGCCTGTTAAGCTGCTGCTTTCAAATTGACTAACCTGCTGTCCCCATTTCCATTGATTCAGCTTGGACTGGGGTCCATATCTGCCTTGCATTAGGGTGTTTTGTTTTTCTGTGGTCTCCTATTATTTAAAAAAAAAAGTGCCACAGGTAAGTGTAATTTAGTTTACACTTTTTTGGGGTAGTAGAGGGCTCTTGGGGGGTTCCCTCAGCTTCTGCATCATTTCCTCAACCCCACCCCCCAGACTTCTGGTTACCTTTAGTCTGTAACTCATTCTGCTGCTAGTTGTTTTGAAGTTGATTGTTTTGGGGGGGTATTGCCATTTTAGTTGGCATTTCCCCTTTAAGAGTGCCTGCAGGTCAGTTTTCCTGTTTAGCAGTGTTCCTTCTAGGTCCGGGCTGCTGGGACTAACTTTTTCCCTTGAGTGGAGTTAAGTGCTTGGTGCTGTACTTGAATTGCATTAAGAGGGCCGTCGGAGCATTTTTACCTCAGCCCTCTGAACGCTCAGTGCCTCCCACCATTCAGTGCTTTGACAGCAGTTGGGTGTGTAACCTCCCTTTTGAATCCTTCTTCTCTACATATGCTCGCTTCCTTGCATGCCTGCAACTGCATGTACCTATCCGATTAGCACAATGACGTCATGTAGGACGTCGTGTACATGTCCATAATAGACAGCACGCATGTCTAGGCTTCCGCCATAGTAGACACGCAGTTCTCTGCTTCACAGATCCTTCCAACTGCCTTTACTCACTCTGACAGTAGGAAGTGCATGCAAGCAAGCTCTGTTTATTTAGATCTTACTTCAAGAGGGCTCTTGCAGTAGGTAATAACCTTGAGGACTGCGCCACATGGAAACTTTAGCTAGCAGTGTCTCATGGGGGACTGCCCACCCAATGTCATAGGACCAACATCAGTGTGACACTATATAGTGGGTGGTCCCCATGCCCGCCTTCCAGTTCTTTCCCGCCGTTGACCTGTACACGTCGGAACTCATGGAGATCGTCGCTGCAGTTCGACCGCTATTTTTCAGATAAGTATCCATTTTTTTCTTCCTTTATTGTTTAAATCTTAAATTTTGCATGTCTTCTTCATCTTCCATTGAGTCACATAAGAATAAGTGCGATTCTTGCGGTATGCAGCTCCCACACAAGGATTCTCACTCCCTCTGCCTCTTCTGCTTGGGTCCTCAGTACAACACTGAGGATTGTGAGGGCTGCCTGAGCTTTAACCAGGCCACATGGAAGTGCTGCCAGTAGACCCTCGAGGCCCACCTGCTTAAAAAGAAGATGGCCATGATGGAAATAGAGCTGCAGAAGCAGAGGAGCGCTTCATCCTCTCCTATAGACTCCCACAAGCATAAGAAGAGGGACAAAGAGAAGCACCAGGACCAAGACAGGTCTCCCTCTCACCCGCAGCCACCCTCTTGCCCCTCGGGTGACTAGCAGCCTTCTTCCTCCAGGAAGACTGCTGCTGCCTCCAAGTCTGCCCCACCTTCCCAGAAGCAGCCCCTGGTTCTCCTGCCACCACTGGTCATGGTGGCCACCTCCGCTGAGTCCGAGGCCTCTGCCACTCTTAGGCCCATTTCTACCATAGGGTCTAAGCAGTCAGATGGAGCCAATAAGTCACTCATCGCCCCCCTCAATGTATGCCAGGCCGAGGCTGATAAGTTGGGCACCAGGGACTCTGGTGTCCACATGGCCAAGGTCGGTAAGCTAGTCGTTGGACCCTCCGACAACCGCCAGGCCGATACGCTCACGTCGGGTTCTGGCAGGGCATCCAACAACATCCAGCCAGATGACAGCCAGCTGCTGATCTTAATGCAGCCTTCACCGGTTGGGTCTCCCCACCGGGATACCGCCTCCTCTTCCTTCATTGAGCTTCCTCCGCCCTCCCCAGATCAGTGGGAGGCAGGGTACAGGGGTCATCTGTCAAGCAACATTATTGCTGATTCACCTCCGGACCTCACCTCTGACCTCTCGAGCAACCTTCCAGACCCCTCCCCACCAGTTCTTCCAGCAGGGTCATCGGCACCAACGCCAGGTTTGCCACCCATTGGGTCCCACACCTGACCCTACTCTTCCAGGTTCTTCTGGGCTGAGCTTCAGGACCCTTCAGGGTCCCCTGTCGGGTCCCACGGCACCGCCATCGGGGCCTCCGTTGGGCTACCCTCTGCGTGGTTACCCAGCACCACATTATACACTGGGTTACCCTCCATCAGGCTTCCCGACATCAGGCTTTATGAGGCTGGGGTATACGCTTACCTATTCCTTGCTGGGTTACCCGATATACGGGTACCATATGTAAGGGTGCCTGATGCCGGGGTTCTCTTCAGGGTTTCAGCCTGTCTATCAGCCCCCTCTGCCTCCTCCTCAGCCTCAGTTGGATTTCCGGGCCATCCTCCAATCCTGGTGGTCAGAGACCAAGTCATAGCTCATCTCAGAGCTGGACAGCTGGCACCCTGTGAGAGCTTTTACCCCGGTTCACCAGGAACAGACTCCCAGGCCCACCGCTGTTGGACCCGTGCCAGTCTAAGTCGGGCCTGACGAAAGGTCCTTCGACTGGACTGACGATGGACAATATCCCTCCTAGGTCTTAGGAGGTTTCTTGTCCCAACATCAGGTCTTTAGAATCCTCAGATTCGGAATCCGAGTCCAGGTTCTCCTCCTCAGCTTTGGGTTTTGAGACTCCCCCTCCAGAGGGGCCCAAGCCCAAGGAGTCCCCCAAATCGCCTTCAGAGGACCCTTCATTCACAGACCTACTGAAAAAGATAGCAGAGGTCTATGAGTAGAAGGCTGACGCACAGGATGCCAAGCATTAGAGACTAGCTGAGCACCTGGATATGCAGGAGACAGCATCTGTCCTTACACCCCCCGTGGTTGGAGCTGCATGAAGATTTGGCATCTACCATTTGGATGATGCCTTCCTCCATCCCAGTGGTAGCAAAAAAGGCCGACAGGACATACAAGACACCAGAGGATAAAGACCACCTCAGTGTCCACTCAAAGGCAGACTCTGGTCATTATGGCAGCTCATGACAGGTCCACGAAGCTGAGACACATGAGCACCTCCCCTCCTCACAAGGAGTCGAGGCAGCTGGATCAGTTTGGGAGGAAATTCTATTCTTCCTCCACATTTGCCATGCTCGCCCTAAATTACATTGTGCACATGCTAGTATACCAGAAGTCTCTGTTTCATCACCTGGAGCCTGTCACTGATGCCATGCCAGATTCCAAGTCCAAGACCATCCTGGCGGACACTATCAGGTCCACTAAGGTAGCCTGTCACTACTCACTAAGGGCGACGTATGATGCGGTGGACTCCTTGGTGAGGGGCACCACCTATGGTGGTTTGCCTCAGGAGATATTCCTGGCTAAGGGTGTCAGGCTTGGCACCTGATGTCCAGGCAGCCATTCAAGATGCCCCCTTCCAGGGTTCTGTCCATTTTGGGGGTGACTTCCGGGACATAATCACCAGCCTTCAGGACAATGCCATGTACCACCCCAGATTTAAGGCCAAACAGCCATTTCATCAACAGACCATGTGGCAGATGAAACAGCAGCAAACAGCCAGACGTCAGACCAAGCGTCGGGCCCCTTTAGGCTCAGCCACCCCTCTGGCGAAAGCTCAGAGAGCCTCAGGGGTGGCTCTTCCTCACCCTCCCTCTGCCCCTTGACTCGCAGCCCACCCCGTCCCTCTCTTTCATCAGTGAAGCCAGTGGGAAGAAGGTTCGCCAGAAACTTACTGGGGTGGGAGGCAGTCACCACAGATTCATGGGTCCTTCAGCTGGTGAGTCAGGATCACGCACTGGACCTTCTGGAGAGACCCCCAAACAAGCCTCAGGTATCTCACTATCCAAAGGTATATATCCCCCTCATAAGGGA
Source organism: Neoceratodus forsteri (assembly GCA_016271365.2). Classification (NCBI taxonomy): domain Eukaryota; kingdom Metazoa; phylum Chordata; order Ceratodontiformes; family Ceratodontidae; genus Neoceratodus; species Neoceratodus forsteri. Next base: position 895,634,004 of record CM057451.1, on the reverse strand, counting down.
GGAAATTGAAGCTCTTCTGCAAAAAATGGCCTTAGAGCCTGTTCTGGCAAACCAGGTAGGAAAGGGGTACTACTCCCACTTCTTCCTGGTTCCAAAGAAGACTGGAGATCTGCATCCAGTTCTGGACCTCAGCACTCTAAACCTTTACATAGAGCACAAACGGTTTCGGATGCTGACTCTCCCAGGTCTGCAGCCCCTCCTGCACAAGAGACAGTGGCTCTGTGCCTTGGACATGTAGGATGCCTACCTGCATATTCCAACTTTTCCAGCCAATCGTCACTACCTCAGGTTCTTCTTTCAGGAAGAGCATTATCAGTTCAAGGCCCTCCCCTTTGGCCTGTCCTTGGCACCTCGGGTTTTTACCAAGTGCCTTGCGGTAGTGGTGGCGGCCCTGAGATGCCAGGGTAACTATGTTTTTCCCTACCTGGATGACTAGCATCTGTCAGCTTTGTCGAGAAAGCAGCTGAAACTTTCCCTTTCCGCTACCCTGGAGCACTTTGCGCAAGTGGGGATTACTGCCAACTACCCCAAGTCCCAACTTGCCCTCTCCCAGCACCTCCAGTTTATTGGAGTGGTGCTGGATACAGACCACAGTATGGCTTTCCTCCCTCAGGACAGGGTGGAAACCTTACAGAAGCAGGCTCACCTGCTAGCCTCCAGCAGGTGGGTTTTGGCCAGGTCAGTTCTCCGTCTCCTTGACCTTATGGCAGCGGCCATCCCCAGTGTTCCTCTGGCCAGGCTCCACATGCGTACTTCGCAGTGGACACTCTGGGTGCAGTGGGATCAGAGGTCAGACGGCCTGGACCACTTGCTCATAGTCTCTAATTTGATGCAACGGGATCTCCTGTGGTGACAGGATCTCAGCAGCCTTGCCAAGGGGATCCCTTTCCAGTCCCCTCCCCCTTCCAGACCATGACTACAGATGCTTCAGGGATGGACTGGGGGACTCATCTGGAGACCCACAGGACTTAAGGGCTGTGTTCTCAGTTGGAACTCTCCTTACACGTAAACGTGTTGGAGATGAGGGCAGTGCTGTATGCTCTTCAGGCTTCCCAACACTTGCTCTGCCAGGACCCACTATTAGTCCAGTCACCCAATATGTGTGTAGTCTGGTACTTCAACAAGCAAGGGGGCACTTGCTCGTATCCCCTCTGCAGGAGCGCGATGCGGGTGTGAAATTGGACAGTTCTGCATGGAATACACCTCACAGCGGTTCATGTTTCAGGCATGCAAAATGTCCTAGCGGACAGCCTCAGCCACACCAGAGTAAGCGCCCACAAATGGGAGCTCAAGCAAGCGGTGATCGAGGACATATTCTACCTATGGGGTCATCCAAACCTGGATCTGTTCGCCTCCCTATTCAACACAAAACTACCCAGGGTTTGCTCGCTTCCTCCCTGGCATGCTGCTTTTTGGTGAGACAGGGAGGTGTTTGTATGCCTTCTCACCCTTTCCAGTTCTGCAGAGTGTGCTGCTCAAGCTGCAAGCATAGAGGGCTCACATGATTCTGATCACCCTGTATTTGTCTCGCCAGATATGGTTTCCGTTTTCTTCAGCAGTGTGCAGTGGAGCCTCTGGTTCCCCTGTCCCTCTGCCATGATCTCTTGACTTAGGAAAGTGGCACACTGGTCCATCCAGGGCTGAAGTCCCTTCACCTTCATGCATGGCACCTTCTGACATAGTTGCCTCACGCTATGGAATGTCCTCCAGAGTGGTCCAAGTCCTTGTGGAGGCTAGAAAACCTTCCATGAGGACGGCTTATGCTATGAAATGGAAGCGTTTCTCCATTTGTTGGGTTGGGACCCTTTCTCGTGTCCTGTTCCTCAGGTCATGGAGTACTTGCTGCATCTCTCTGACCTGGGCCTGGGTTACTCTTTGCTGAAGGTTCACTTGTCTGCTGTCTCTGCCTAACATACCTTGGTGGATGGCAAAGATGTGACTCAGCTGGAGGTCTCCAAATTTTTCTGAAAAGCATCCTCCACCTGAAACCCGCAGTGTGCAATCCCATACCTCTTTGTGATCTGAATTTTATTTTAGAGACACTTACTTTACCTCCTTTTGAATCGGCTGGTAGTTGTGATATGCGCTATTTGTCTTGGGAAGTGCTCTTTTTAGTTGCAGTAACCTCTGCTCAAAGGATTTCCGAGCTTCATGCCCTGATGTGCAGGAGCCTTATTTGATTTTCCAGAGACTGGGTGGCTCTGCGTACCAGTCCTCAGTTTTTACCAAACATGGTTTCTGAGTTCACGTTGGATCAATCTATTCAACTGCCAGTGTATTATCCTGAGTATTCCAATCGGGGGAGGCAATTCTGCATACTTTGCATGTTCACAGAATTTTGCATTACTACACTAACCGTACAGAGTCTTTCCAGAAATCGGACCAGTTTTTATTTCTTTTGCACTCGAGAGAGAGGGTGCAGCAGTTTCCAAATAGTGTTTATCTAAGTGGTTTTGTGTTCTGTTTCCAGAAGTATGGTAGGACCCTCCCGGAGGAGGTTAAGGGGCATTCTATTAGAAGCATGGCTGCTTCTACTGCTTGTTTCAGGAATGTGTCCACTGCTCACATCTGCATGGCACCCACTTGGAGTTCAGCCCATACTTTCACCAAACATTGCAGTCTGGACATTACCTCTAGGCGCAGAGCTGGCTTTGTACTAGCTGTCCTCCAAGGACTTCTGTCCTAATCTCTCTGCTTCTCTGCAGACCTTTCCCACCACTCATGTTTCAGTTCCTTCTGATTCACACTGCTTGGGACTTGGTCCTCAGGGTTATTACCTACTGCAAGAGCCCTCTCGAAGTAAGATAGTACAGTTACATAAGAACTTACTATAATAGTAGATCTCTGTGAGAGACTCTTGCAGTAGGTAACCTTTTTCCCTCCCTTCCTCCTTCCACCAACGTCTGCTACTTTTTTCTCCATGAGCTTATTGTGGCTCCAGGAGCCTCTGTTTCATTCTTCTGTCGCTCCTTTTCAGAGGCCTCTGGCAGGAGAACTGGAAGGCGGGCGTGGGGACCGCCTACTATATAGTATCATGCTGACATCGGTCACGTGACATCAAGTGGGTGGTCCCCCGTTAGACACTGCTGGTTAAAGTTGTGGTCTTGATGCCAGGGGGCGCAGTCCTCAAAGTTATTACCTACTGCAAGAGCCTCTCTCGAAGATCTACTGTTATGGTAAGTTCTTATGTAACTGTACTTTTTTTACTGTTCAGCCTACTGCAGTCATCTGGTCTATTTAACAACTGCACCTGATTATTCTGCCAGCAGGAAGTGAACACATGAAAACTCCGATTGACTTCTTTATTTATTACACAGTCTACAGCAGTCAGTTGATCTAGTTAGATATTGATTTCAGCTTTACTTGGCACCATGGCTTATCGGAGACCATTAGTCCTAAAAAGAAGTAAGACCGGCAAAAGGGTGATGAGACCCTCCCCCATGGGTTCCTATTGCCCTCATTGTGTTGCCCAGCATAATATGTCTCTAAGGGATCCCCCCAACTGGTCCTCTGAGCTGGGGAGTGGGTGCACCTTGTTCTTCAGTTGGCAGTAGCAAAGCAGAATTGCAGACATCTTTTCTATTGCTCCTTGGTGAGCTTTTGGCCCCAGTGTTCTTTCCCCAGTTGTTTAACCAGGTGAGACACACTAAGCTGAAAGCTTGTTTACAGGTGCAACCTGGGAGCACAGGGAAGTTAAGTGACTTGCTCAGGGTCACATAGTATATGCAAGTGTGGGCTGCGGGATTCAAACCCAGGTCTTCAGATTTGCAGCTCAGAGCCTTAAACCACTGCACTATACTGCCTCCTCTGCAGGACATCCCAGCAGACACACCTGACCCCACACAGGCACATCCAGGTGCATCACAACAAGACAAGGCTGCAGAGACAGATGTACAGGCAGACCCCAACCTTGACTTCTTAGAGGGTCAGGAAGAAGATTTCAGGGATCTTGGGAAACTCCTGACCTTCAGAAATTGCTCTCTGACAAAGAGGACATTCCCTCTGAGGAAAAGGAGGAAGGGGAGTGGACGCAGCCCAGGTCGAGTATTCCTCTATCTCCTCAGTTTGACAACAAGTCCTTGTCCTTTTTGATAACTGAGGCATGTAGGTCCTTACAGCACAAGGAGGAACAGTCCATGGAGACAGCGGACGTCAATCGATTCTGTCTGATCCTCCTCTGCTCCAAAGTGTTTTCTGAGTTCTACTCACTGTGACCAAATTATTGAGAAAGAATGGGCCGGTGTGGATCATAGAAAGTATAACCAAAACTGAAGACACGGTCCTTTCCCTTTTTAGAGGAGAAATTTCGCAGGTGGGAAGCCCCTCCACTGGCGGACAGGGCTGTGTATAATTCAATCAAACACACCACTATTCCTTTTGAAGGCTCACTGGCCCTATCAGAGTCTCATGACAAATGAGTGGATGCCACATGGAGGGCTTTTGCCTCTGCGCAAACCTCCGCACCTCCTATTCCTCTTTTATTGTTGCCAGAGCCTTAAACTTCTGAGTTACTACTCTGGGCAGCTTTGCTCCTACTGAATTGGAAGGAGTGAGTATCTTACAGTTGGTTGCCATGGCTTCCACCTTATTAGGTGATTCTTCAGTGGAGAATTTGAGCATATTGGCTCACTCTGCCTACCACATTGTGTCTGCCATGCTAGGCGTACGGGTCAAGCACTGGGTTGCTGATCAAACTTCAACGTCTAAGCTGTTTAATCTCCCCTTTGTGGGAGGTCTGATCATGATGTTTGGTTCTGGACTGGATGATATTTGGAAGGATCTCCAGGATAAGACGGACCACCTTCCAGTGTCAAAGCAACAGCGTAAGGCCACCACAGCCCCAAAAGGTTAAGGTAGTGGCAGGCGCAGGCAGTTTCATGGAGGTTTTCATCCCTTTTGGAACTTCAGTAACCAGAGAAATAGAGGAGCCTACTCCGGTAACAAGGGCTACAGTAACAGATGGGCCCTTGCCACGGTATCACGTCAAAATGGTGATTTTACAAAGGCGACCCATGAAGAGAGCGAGGGAACCACAGCGCCAACACTTTCAGGCAACCAGTGGTTTCTTACTGTCCAGTATACCCCAGAGTTAATAAATAAGGGCTTGGGCCGCTTTCCCCACAAGGGGGTACAGGGTGCCGGCTTCCGCATCGAAACAGTCTTTGTTGTAATTCGTTGAACTGCAGGAGTTGGCGCCTCTTCATGGGTCACTCTTGTAAAATCGACATTTTGACAAGGAACCCCTTGCCAGACATCATACTGGAGGTCCAGGTCAAAAGCCTGGAACCTCACAATGAGGGTACGCGGGCCCATACTTGCCTCCCTTCCTTTGGTGGAAGAATACATGACTTCTACTCAAGATGGGTCTACACAACATCAGACGTGTGTGTATTGGAAATTCTAGCTTTGCAATAGTATTTTCCACAGTCCCCTCAAGGGGGCATTTTTTTCTGTCATCCCTGGTTTCCAAGGGCACTGTAAAGAGACAGGTGGTATCAGAGACACTGAACCACCTCCTTTAAATCGGGGCGATTGTGCCGGTTCCACCAAGCAAGCAAAGTCAGGGATTCTACTCGATCTATTTCATAATTCCCCAAAATTCGGGACGGTGGGGTGGTTTAGGCCCATCCTGGATCTGAAGCATCTAAACAAGTTTGTGCACCACATGACCTTCAAAATGGAATCTCTGTGGTCAAGTCATCTGAGCTGTCCAGCTGGGGGATTTCCTAGCTTCCATAGATCTGACAGATGTGTACCTTTATATTTCCATCCATCAGTCTCACCAGAAGCATCTCAGATTCTCGATGCTGTGCCAACATTTCTAGTACAGGGCACTTCCCTTCAGCCTTGCAATAGCCCCAGGGTTTTCCTGAAGGTGCTTATAGTCCTGGTGGCTCAACTTTGACAAGAGGGGCATCATGTCTATTCTTACCTGGACGACCTGCTGATCCAAGCACTGACAATATCCTTGGCAAGGAGGTTGGTGAGTAGGACTCTGGAGATGCTAAAGTCCCACAGCTGGATGGGGAACTGAGAGAAAAGCTCTCTCGAACCATCTCAGACCCTGGAACACCTGGGAGCAGTCTTCAGCATGGTCCAAGGGAAGGTTTTCCTCTTGCCATTCTGAAAGGAGATTCTGTTGAAGGAAGTTCAGTGTCTCAGGGCTTAGTCATTGGCCTCAGTCCTCAGACTTCTGCGAATCTTGGGCCTTATGGTGGCAGCAATAGACCTAGTTCTGTGGGCTCAGCTTCACATGTGGCCCCTACAGATAAGGTTGCTGTCAGCCTGGGATCCCCCTATCTGCTCAGCTGCAGCACCACCTGAGTTGGTGGGTGAGTTTGCAGAATCTAAGCAAAGGGGTTCCCTTGGAGCTTCCACCAGAGTTTGACCCTGACAACAGATGCCCATCTACATGGTTGGGAGGCAGTACTGAACCAACTGTCCACTCAGGGAACCTGGTCAATGCAGGAACGGCATCTCTACATAAACGTTCTGAAGATGAGGGCAGTCCACCTAGCTCTTCTTCGATTTCAAAGTTTACTGCAGACAAAGGTGGTAAAAATAAGGTCAGACATCGCCATCACAGTGGTGTACATAAACAAACAAGGAGGCACAAAGAGAAGGGAGATGCTGGAAAAAAGCCTCCGATCTCATTCACTGGACAGAGGAGAATATTCTGTCTCTGTCAGCAGTATAGAAACATAGACTTTGACGGCAGATAAGGACCACTTGACCCACCTAGTCTGCCCATTTCTCTACCTAGAGGATAAGCTGTAGATCCTATTTAACCAACAGCCTATTTCTTCCTACCCACCACAAAAATTGCCTTATGTCTGTCCCATACATTCTTGAATTCTCCCACAGTTTTAGACCCCACAACCTCCTCAGAAAGGCTGTTCCATGCATCCACCACCCTCTCTGTGAAACAATACTTCCTCACATTGCTGTCCCCCCTCTATCTTCAAATTATGTCCCCTTGTTCTCGCACATCTCTTTTTTGAAAGATGCTTCCCTCTTGGACTTTGTTGATTCCACTGAAGTACTTAAACATTTCTATTATGTCCCCCCTCTCTCTCTCTTTTCCTCAAGGGTATACATATTAAGCTCCTTTAGTCTCTCCTCATATGGCTTCTCTTGCAGACCCTGCACCATTTTAGTTGCCCTCCTCTGAACTGCCTCCATCCTGTCAATGTCCTTGTGGAGATGGGGTCTCCAGAACTGGATGCAGTACTCCAGATGGGGTCTCACCAACTGTCTGTACAGGGGGATAACAACTTCCTGTTATCTGCTGGTGATACCTCTCCTTGTACATCCCAGTATCCCCCCTGCCCTCTCTAATGCCTTCTCACATTGCTTGCCAACCTTAAGGTCATCTGATATGATTACCCCCAGGTCCCCTTCCACTTTTGTTCTTACTACCTCTCTGCCTCCCATTGTGTAATCTTCCCCTGGGTTTTTGTTTCCCAGGTGCATTATTTTGCACTTCTTTGCATTGAATCCAAGCTGCCATACTTCTGACCATTCCTCCAACCTTGCCACATCCCTTCTCATCCTTTCCACGCCTCCTTGTGTATCAGCCCTGTTGCAGATCTTTGTGTCATATGCAAAGAGGCATACTTTTCCTTCCAGTCCCTCTGCAATGTCACTTATAACATTAAAAAGGACTGGACCCAGTACTGAACCCTACGGTGCCCCTAGTAACCCTCTTTCTTCAAAGTGGACTCCATTTACAATTACTTTCTGTGTCCTGTTGTCTAGCCAATGTTTTAGCCAGGCTACCACCCTGGGACCCACTCCCAGGCTGGTTAATTTGACTATTAATCTTTTGTGTGGGACTATGTCAAATGCCTTGTTGAAGTCTAGGTAGGCCATGTCCACAGCCCCTCCCTGGTCTACTACTTTGGTCACCCAGTCAAAGAAATCAATTAGATTTGTCTGGCATGATCTTCCCGCTGTGAACCTATTCTGCCTTGGGTCCTGTGCCCCACTGGCCTCTAGGTACTCAACAGTTCTTTCCTTCAGAAGTGATTCCATCACTTTCCCTACCACAGAGGTCAAACTGACAGGTCTGTAGTTTCCTGCCTCTGTCTTGGTCCCACTTTTTTGAAGGGGAATCACATCTGCCTTCCTCTAGTCCTCAGGTACCACACCATCCTCCCATGATTTGTTAAAAAGGGTAGTCAGTGGTGTCACTAGTTCTCTGCTTAATTCTTTTATAATTCTGGGGTGAATTCCATCTGGCCCCATTGCTTTGTCCACCTTCAGTTTTAGGAGTTCTTTCAGAACCCTTTCTTCTGTGAAAGGACTGGGATCGACCTCGCTATCCAGAGTGCTTCTGTTAATTGGATTAGGCACCTCCCCCACCTCCTCTTTTGTGAATACTGAACAGAAGTATTCATTCAGTATCCCGGCTTTTTCACTGTCCCTCTCTGCCCACCCACCATCCATTCTATTCAGCCTCACTATCCCTCCCTTTGTCTTTCTACGCTCCCTGATATACCTATAAAAGGTTTATCCCCCTTCTTAACTGAGTTGGCTATCTTTTCCTCAGTTTAGTCCTTTGCTATTCTGACTACCCTCCCTGCTTCCTTCTGCTTTAACTGGTACAGTTCTCTGTCCTACTCTTTCCGTGTTTCCTTATACTTCCTAAATGCTATGTTTTTCTCCCTAACCTTCACCACCACCTCTTTTGAGAACCATAGTGGCTTTTTCTTTCGTTTTGATTTGTTTATTTGCGTCACACAAAGGCTTGTTACCTCTGTACACTTGAGAGGGGAGTTGAACATGCAGGCAGACTGGCTAAGCTGCGAAAATGTTCACCCGGGGGAGTGGATGCTGAACCCGGAAGTGTTCAACATTCTGTGCCAAAGGTTCAGTCGGCCTCAGATCAGTCAGTTCACCTCCAGCTACAGTGCTCAGACTCCAATGTTTTTCAGCCATTATCGGTGTCTGCAGGCAGAAGCAGTGGACGCTCTGACTCAGGAGTGGACCTTCAACACAGCATATGCTTTTCCTCCACTTTCTTTTCTCCCCAAGGTCATACAAAAAATGATACTCAAGAGGAAGCTTCCTTCTAATAGCTCCGGAGTGGCCCAGAAGTGAATCTAGCTCAGCAAGCACCATGTCACCTTCCAGTACAAGGAGACCTTCTATTTCAGGAACCCATTCTGCATACAAATCCAGAGGTGATGCAGCTCGTGGCCTGATTCCTGAAAGGAGGAGGCTCCTAAAGTTAGGTTTCTCTAAGAAAGTATTAGATACCCTGATGGCTTTCAGAAAAACCTCTACTTCTGCAGCTTATGCCCATTTATGGACTACCTTCCTCATTTGAGCCAGGGAGAAGACTCTCCAGTCTTCCAAGGTCTCAGTTCTGCAGATTTTGGATTTCCTGCAGGAAGGTATGGCAAAGGGTTTAGCCCTGAGCACTCTGAAAGGTCAGGTTTGGGTCCTTGGAACATCCTCAGGCATGTCCTTAGGGACTAATAGGGAGATCATTCATTTTCTGCATGCTGTTAGCAGGAGTTGACCTATGTTCTGATCCCCGGTTCTACCGTGGCATCTAAATCTGGTTCTGAATTCTCTTTGTAAGGAGCCTTTCGAACCACCGTCATCTGTCCCACTGGATGTGTTGTCTTACAAGGTACATATGTTTTCTGATTGCTGTGTGCTCAGCCAAGAGGATTGGCAAACTCCAGGCATTGTCCCACAAGGAGCTGTACCTTGTCATGCATAAGGACGAGATGGTACTCAGAACAGTTTTGTTTAGTAGGGGTGCGCTATACCCAGCAATGACTTCCCATTGACAATATTGGAGCTAACAGAAAAGGAAATTACAGTAAGTATAAATATATTTTTTTTTTTATTTGAAATAAAATATTTTTATTTTAAAGCACATTCATCGAACCAGCAGGGGCACTCGGGCTTCACCTCTTGAATGAGCCAGACTGGCTTCCCTGAAAATATGCTGTACTAAGTACACAGGAATAATGTGGTGTGGTGCCTCTACTTTGGGTATCTGGATGCTGACACACAAGGTTGCCACCCAATCAGAAATGATGCATATACTGGCCCACAAATTCCAGCTCCCTTAACAAGTGACACAGTAAGCACTGACGATCCCCAAATCATTAAATGCAATTCAAACTATTTATAGTTTTAAAAGGAGTAGGGGGAAATACTGTGTCATGACTGGTCAGGTGCTACCCCCAGCCATGCGTTTATAGAGCAGTAATCATGATGATGGAATGTTTCTGGCAAACAGGACACAGCGCATGGCATGTAAAAAATCTGTGTGCCATGTTACTGTTGTAATACTTGATCTTACTTTGAGGGCATATCTTGCAGCATGCCACACCAGTAGGACTTAGCCACCAGGCACTGGGCCCACATGGAAACTTTCTAGCCAGTAGTCTACCAGAGGGGGCTGCCCACCTCTGACGTCACCATCTGACGTCAGCCTATGCGATAAGAGTGGGTGGCCCCATAGCCTCCCCAGCTCCTTTCCTGCTACTGACCAATGCACATCAGACCTCTGGAAACCTCCACAGCTTCAATTGACTGCCATTTTGTCATCTTTGGATGTCTGTATAATCCTCCTCAATGTGGCCTACTGGGTCGTAGAGAATTTTTAGCTACTGCTGAGCCTTTTATTAAATTTTAAGATTTTGTTGCTGTGGGAAATATTAATCCAAATTGGTTATCTAGTAGTAAAAAAGATTATGAATTATTATTGCAGTCTTATCAACTTGCACAGGTTAAACTCTGATAGTTCAAATCATTCTTTATTGGACTGGTTATTCACTAAACAGGATCCTAAAGTGTCGACTGCTGGCATGCCTGGTGATTCTGTCAGTGACCATCTTGCCATATATTGTACTATCTTTCAGGCCACCAAGAATCCCACAATTATTTGTTAAATCACATAACTTTAAAAATTGTATTTCTGATTTGGGTTTGGAGCTGTCCCTTATTGATTGGACTTATATCGACCTAATACCTGATATTGATTTGGATTTAGATTTTTTCCACCAGCAGCTTCCTCCTATTCAGGAAAAGTGTTTCCCAATGTGTACCAGAAGAGTGAGGGGTGATCTAATAATTGGATTACGGGTAATATTAAAAAATTGATCAAACAACAAAATTTGGCATGGGCTTCATTTAAGTCAACTTCATCTGTTTACTGGTTGTCTCAGTATAGACAAATTAGTAACAGTTACATTTTTGATCAGATCTGTCAAACCTGAGTAATATAAGAAAAAGCTAGAATTGGACTAATCAGATTCCCGTCGTTTTTGGAATAATGTAAATTCTTTGATTAATATCAAGGATAGAAATCCAGTTCAGTCTCTGAGGGTAAATGATATATTGATTATTGATCCATTAGAAATAGCTAATTCTTTTAATCTTAAATTTTCTGACTATAGTGCTTATGTTCTGGGGAACTCCCCATCCCCTTCTAATATTAATTTTTCCTATAACTGGCCTGTTTTTTTTTTATTTCAAACAAGTTACTCCTAGTGAGGTTTATAAATTATTTACTCTTCTCCTTGATAATGGCTCTGATTGTGGGGCTTGGTTGGACAGTCGTTTTTAAAAATTGGAAGCTCCTTATATTGCATCCCCTTTGTGTACTTTATTTTGTCACTTATTTCTGAACAATTTCCCTTGGCCTGGAAATGTGCTAGGCTCATACCTGTGCCCAAGATGAGCCATGCTGTCTGATTTTCGTCCTATTTCCATGTAGAATCTGATTAGTAAACTTCTTGAAAAAAATTGTGGCTAAGCAAATAAATGATTACTTGGGGAAATATATATTTTTTTTGTGTGCAGCAGCATGGTTTCCGAAAGAGGTATGGGACTGGGACAGCCTTGGTCAGGTTCACGGACTCGGTTCTCAGTGGTATGGAGAATGGTCTCCTCACTGGGGCCGTGTTCATGGGCCTGACCAAGGCTTTTGATCTTATTGATCATAATATACTTTGTGTTAGGGTAAAATCTTTAGGTTTTCATCCAATGTTGTTTCTTAGTTTGAAGATTATTTAACTGATCAATCTCGGTTTGTTGCAGTTTCTTCAGTGTTGTTTAGCATGAATAGAATTGACAGGGGTGTACCTCAGGAGTCAATTTTGGGGCCACTTGTATTTACTTTGTTTATTTCCTTCCTTCTGTTATTAAAAATTTGTCAATCTTTGCTTTATGTTGATGATGTTATTCTTTTTTCTTCAGCTAAACAACAACCCAAATTAATTAAAGATCTTCAGTTGGACTTTTTCCTTGTTCATAATTGTTTCTCTGAAAATCTTCTTATCTTAAAAGTAAGGAAGACAAAATCAATGATTTTTGGTTCACATGCTAAGTTGATTAATTATCCTTTACTTATATGTAATCAAGGCAACCTAATTGAACAAGTAACTCAATTCAAATATACTGGTGTTATTTTGGATTCTTTGCTTTCTTTTTCTGATCATATTAAATTTGTTTATAGTAATATTAATAAAAAAATCAGAATTTTGTATAAGCTGAATTTTTTTTTTTTTGAATCTCATAAAGTCATAGCTGTTGGTTTCCATTTGCACCATTTTTTTAATATTGATTATATTTCTCCCTCCTCAGCTCAGCCTGCTTACATCCAGCCGCCGTCCTCTCCTCATTTGGCCCCTACAGGCTCACTCGTATCCAGCCGGCATAATGTATAGCCGTGGAGGGGTCCCCACCCCCTCTCACCGGGTTGGGATCCTGATAGCAGAGCACGATTCCATGACAGGCCTCCTGAAGTAAGAGGCCCAGCCATCAAGCTGCCCGACTGACTGCACTTTTTCCTCCGATTATACCCCTTGAGGTACGGACATGCAATGACGTCCAGGCACAGCATGCCTGACATCTGCCATACCTCAGCCCTGAGTGCATTGCTCCTCTAGTGCCCCCATTCTCTATCGGGGGCCACTACAGAGCGATGAAAGTCCCAAACCCTCCCCAGGGAAGGGAGAGCAGTCCTATGGATGCTCGATCCATTCCCTCCCCAGTCAACTCCCAACAGCCCAGGTGCATTCCAGAACCCAGGTCTTCGGCGTGGCACGAGGTGTGGCGTCCAGCAACATAACCCTCAGTGCCACCGGGCTGGCTGCCTTTTGCCCCATTTTGATTATGTATCTACTCTCTTTTTTTATCTTGGTTTTACTGAGGAAGAAAACCTTTCCATTGTTTATAAGATTTGCCATTTTTGTTTTATTGGCCCCTGCATGTACTCACCACCTTCAGTAATATTCTCAGCTTGGTTGGGTATCTCAAATTCATTGTATGCAGTAATTTTTTGGTTGTTTGATTTTTAAAAATGTTTTTTGTTTTGTTTCCCCCCTTTCTGATCTTCTTTTAGCTAGGGATTTGTTACCTAGTTTGAGGTCTGCTAATGGGGTTCTTCTTAATAAAGGGCATTGTAAAACTATAGCTGCATTACGTGCTTTTACTGCAGCTGCTCCATGTTTCTGGAATAGCTTACCTGGCTTTTTACGTGTTGGTTGTTCTTTACAAGTTTTTAAAAAGCATCTACAATTATATTTAATTGATCTGTGTATTTGTAATTGTTACCGAATGTTTATTTTATGTTTTATATGTTCTGTATTGTGTGATCTGTCTGGGTTGAGCCTGAAAAAGGACCCTTGGTCCAGCACGCTTACCTGGTTAACAAATTAAAATAAATAAATTTTAGCACGCTTTTAGTGTTTTTATTTCTAAATTCTCACCATAGTTCTTTTTCCTTGTTTTTCCCTTTTTTATGTCTTTTAAGACCTTGGATCCCTCAAAAACCAAGTGTGCCTGCAGAAAACAAATCCCAAAGAAGGACGGCCATTCTGCCTCTGTCTGCTGCCTAGGCCCAGACCACGACATCCAAGCCTGCAAGATCTATCAGGGATTCAACCAGGCCACCTAGCGCCACTGCCAGTGGACCTTAGAGAACTTTCTTCTGCAGCAGAAGGTTACCTTGGATGCAATATTGCACAGTGGTTTGAGGCTCCAAGCTGCAAACCTGGAGACCTGGGTTTGAAGCCCACAGCCCACACTTGCATACTGTGTGACCCGGAGCAAGTCACTTAACTTCCTTGTGCTTCCAGGTCACAGCTGTAAACAAGCTTCAGCTTAGTATGTCTCTCCTGGTTAAAAAAAAAAAAAAAAAAACCTTCATGAAACGGGAGCAGCAGGCCAGAAGCTCCTTGGTCTCACCAGCCCAGTCTTCAGGTTCTCAGATTTTGAAGTCCAGGGACAAAGTCAGCAGAAAACATAAACATCGGGACACTGAGTGGGATAGGCCCCGGTCTTCCTTCTCCCATTCACAGTCTCCCCACATCCTTCAATCACGAAATTGGGTGCTGCAGCTCATAGAGCACAGACATTCCCTATAACTCCTGGAGTGGACTCAGGACAATCCTCCAGTTCCTGTCCTCATATCCTCCCAATCAAATCCTTCTGATCTGGGAAGAGATCCATACCCTGCTTCGCAAAAGGGCCATAGAACCCATTCCACAATCCCAGCAAGGAAAAGGGTTTTACTCCCACTTCTTCCTGGTTCCCAAGCATATGGGGGAATCTCCAGCCAATCCTGTACCTCAGCAAGCTAAATCTGACCATCCAGTACAATCGGTTCTGGATGGTAACCCTTCAGGGTCTGCTGCCCCTGTTACACCAAGGGTACTGGATTTGCTCCCTCAACATGCAGGATGCCTATCTGCATATTAAGCTATGCACCTCCCACAGGCGCTGTCTCAGATTTCATTTTCATGGAGCCCCTTTCCAGTTCAGGGCTGTGTCTTTTGGCTTATCTTAAGCCCCCCAGGTATTCACCAAGTGCTTAGCAGTGGTGGCAGCTGCCCTCAGACAGGAGGGGTTCTGGTCGTGGCTAGAAAACATTCCACCAGGACCACCTAGTGCATGAAGTGGAAGCATTCTGCTACATGGGCTGCATTGCACCACTTAGACCTCGTCACCTATCCAGTGAATCAGATTTTGGAATACTCGCTGTCCCTTTCAGACTCCAGCCTCTAGTACTCCTCTATCAAAGTACATCTCTCAGCCATCTGTGCTTACCGTTTACCTGGATATAGATGGATATACTGTGGCTCAACTCGACACGTCTTGCACGTTTTTAAGAGGCGTCTTAAGAATGCATGGGATAGACATAAAGGAATTCTGGAGGTAAGGGGCAACAGACTTCTAAGAAAACATAAACTGAATTTACAAGCTCAAATGGGCAGACTGGGTGGGCCATAGGCCCTTATCTGCCAGCATTGTCTATGTATCTATGTCTTGCACTTGAAGCCTCCAATCCACAAACCTGTCCTGGCTTGAGTTAGAGAAGCTCACTCTGCCTATGTCTGAACTGGCTGCAAGTTGCGAGCCCGTTATCTGTCATGGAAAGTGTTATTTTTAGTTGCTATTACTTCTACTTGAAGGTTTTCTGAGTTTCAGGTGCTCATATATGAGCAGCCCTATTTGAATTTCCACAAAGACAGGGTGTCTTTGCGTACCCGTCCTACGTTTCTTCCTAAGGTGATGTCTGAGTTTACTTTGAATCAATCCATCCACCTGCCTGTTTATTTTCCAGAGCATGCCAATCCAGTGGAAGCATTGCTCCATACTTTGGATGGACATGAAATTCTACTTTACTATACACACCGGACAAAGAACTATAGGAAGTCCTCCCAATTATTTGTTTCCTTTGCCCATGGAAAAAGAGGGCATCCCGGATCCAAACAGTGTTTATCCAAATGGTTAACCAATTGTGTTGTTTGTTGTTACAGGAAGCATGGTAAGGAACTTTTCAGTGTGGTTCGTTACCATTCAGCCAGGAGTATGGCCACTTCCGTTGCCTGCTTCAGAAATGTTTCAGCTGAAGAGATCTTTGCAGCTGCAACTTGGAGCACCATCCGTACCTTCACCAAACACTACAGTCTGGACATCACCTCTATACATAGGGTCAATTTCATCCTGGCTGTTTTACAAGGCCTTCTGTCTTAGGCCAGAATGACCAAGCACCCGATGTGTCTGACAGTTGTTGCCAGAACTGCTTGTGACTCGTCCTACCCATGTGGCCTGCTGCAAGAGATACCCTCGAAGTAAGACAGTAAAGTTCTGTAAGAACTTACCATAACAAGAGATTTTCAGGAGGATGTCTTGCAGCAGGGCATGCTTTCCCTCCCTCCTTCCCCTTTTTCTTCTTCTGTGGCCTTCGGGCATCCAGCCTAGCTCTTCCTTTCCATGAAGGAGAGCCTTCTGCTTCCTTTCTTAGCTCCTCTAAGGTTACCTCTGATTCCTCCTCGGTTCCCCTATGGGGTCTTGCTTTTGGTCTCCTGCGGGAAAACTGAGAAGGCCATAGGGGCCAATCACTGTTATAGAACAGGCCGAACTCAGAGGGTGACAGCGGTGGAGGCAGCCCCCTCTGGCAGACTGCTAGCTAGAAAGTTTCCATGTGCTACTAGTGCCTGGTGGCTAAGTCCTACCAGTGTATCCTGCTGCGAGAGATCCTCTCAAATATCTACTGTTACAGCAAGTTCTTACATACTGTAACTGTACTTTACTTGTTCTAACCTTCTAATATTTCCACACATCTTGTGCAATAACTATTTCCACTCCACAAGTAGTAAACACATAAGACATTGGGAGAAAAACTAACCTGTTAAAAGATGCTTTAGTCATTTTGTTTTTCTAAACCTATAATCCATGGCAGGAAGTTGATGTCAGCATCTAGACTAGTAGTAAGTAAGGAGATCACCAGATCTATTCAGTGTTCCTAGCACAAACAAGAAGTGGTTCCCAGAATGCTGAGACTAAAAACTCAGACTGCACGGAGCTTCACCATACAAATAAATTAAAAATAAAACATTTAATTCACAAGGATGAAAGCATCCAGTCTACATGGTGCTTCTTTCACCGAAAAGGGAAGTCCAACCCAGCAAGCCACCACAAAAGCAGTTGCTTCATGGAATTGCTTATAAATGAGAACAAAAAGAAAGGCAACAGATTTAAACAAATTTACCTACAGCAGCACAGTCTACACTGGTATTGCTGGGGCACGTGGGAGTGGGGGAGGTGTGGGAGTGGGCAAGGAGTGAGAAATAGCACATAGTGTCAAGCAATACTAGTGATACTGGAGGGGAGAAATAGCATTTCGAACAACATGAAGTCTTGCTATATTATAGACATTAGCAGTTTGATCCAGCTCTAGAACTGCCCCAGAATGAAATGGTTAAAACCATTCCAAAATAGAATTTTGGCACGAGAGCAGCTCTATCTGTGTCATTTCAAACTTGAACTGCCAGATTCTTTACTCCGCCTCAGTGAACAGTCGCTCCGGAGATTTCTCCTTCTGCTCGGTTCATTTCTCAATTTAAAAAGTGTTTTCTCGGTTGGATTTAACTGAGAATAGTTTTATTTTAACCGCAAAACCGTTCGGTTCAAGCTCTATCTGTGGTAACAGTAAGTAAATGAAGGTTTTGTCTGTGTGGAACTTGTAAGTTATCGGTTTGGTTTTGAACCGATCAGTGGGTTTAAAACTCATTTAAAACTAAAAGTTACTATTTTAGAGTGCGGTTCCCGGTTCTTATCGGTTCTAAAAAAAACTGATTTATTATGGTGTTTTCCAATACCCGTGACACGGTTAGGAACCAATAAGGGTGTCTTGCCTGGCACTGCCGTTAAAAGGGCAGGTTTTTGTTAGGCTGGCATTATGTCTGAGAAACCCAAAAGAAAAACCGGGCCCACTGGGTTTCAACACTGTGATGTTTGTGGGGAAGTTTTTGCCAAGGCTGACCCACACACCACATGTGTTTATTGTCTGGGGTTTGACCACCTCCAGTCAGACTGCCAGGTATGTAAGAATTTCCCTGCAGCCACCCTGGAAAAAAGATTGGGCAGGCTCAGGGAACGAGAGGCCAAAAAGTCCGCTGACCCGAATGGCCAGCCCGGTTCGGTGCCAACCGAACCAGAGGGAGTGCCCTCTGACCAGGGCCAGACTTCCTCGGGCAAAAGAAAAGCTGGTTCTGAGGAACCAATTCCAGTAAAGAAAACAAGAAAATCAGCAGGTCTGGAGTCCAAAATTCCTTTGTCTCAGGGTCCGTCCGAACCACCACTATCTGGTAAAAGGTCAGTTCGTCCGGTCCCAGTGGTTCAGGATTATGATATTGAGGAATTTTATGAACCAGAGGAGGGGGAGGAGGCTTATGAACAGTATGAATGTGGCTGGGAAGGTCTGGGTGTGCCCATTGAACCGGACATCTCCCCAGACAGACCTTTAGAATCTCCCCCTATGCTGTCTGAGTCCCCATCTCATTTTATGTTTTATAAAAAAGTTGCTGAAACCCTCCAGCTTCCTTTAGAAGAGGCTGTGGATGAGCGAGAGGAGCCTGATTTTGTAGAAATGATGGATATTCCAGAGTCTAGGAGATTGTCTATTCCTTTACATAAGTCTTTTAGGAAACAAACAATAAAAATTTTAAAAGCTCCTAATTCTGTGCCTCCTGTAGATAAAAAGATGGACAGAAGGTATACATTGTCAGGCCCTGATACAGAATTCCTTTCTCAGCAATGCAGTCATGTTGGGGTAGTTCAGGCTGCTGCCTGTGATAAGCTAATATTCCCTTGGCTTCACATCCTCCTGACAAGGATTCCAGGAAGATTGATGCCATGGCAAAAAAACAGTATATGGCAGCCTCTCTGGGACTCAGGCAAGCAAATTATATGGCTTATGTAGCTAGGTATCAGAAATCTAGATGGGATACTGTTATGCAATTGGCCAAGCAGGCCCATGGCCAGCTTGCTAGTGAACTAGAACAGGTGGCTGCTGATGGCATTGAAGCCTCTAAGGTTCAGTTTCATGCTGCTGTGGATGTTAATGATGTTTCCTCTAGGGTCATGGCCACATCTGTAGCTTTTCGTAGGTTGGCCTGGCTCAGGTGTACTAGTTTGTCACAGGATACCCAGACTAAGGCTATGGATTTTCCTGTGGTGGGAAATTCTCTGTTTGGAGAGCAGACTGAGAATTACATGAAGAAGATGAATGAATATAGGACTACTTACAAGAGTGCCCAGGCTAAGGAGCGGCAAGCCACTCCAAAAGGCATGCCCCCAGGGGTAGGGGTAGGCCTTTTCACAGGCCTTTCTACCAGACTCAGGCCTCCTCTGCCTATGCTCAGAGGGGCTTCTTCAGAGGCAGGGGCAGATGAGGGGTGGGCAGACCTGCTCCCACCCCCCAGCCTAAAGCTTTCATAAACAGGCACCCTGATGGGGTGCCCAGGGCTGATTCTCCTGTACCAGTGGGGGCAGGCTGGCTTACTTCAGTCAGAATTGGGCTTCTTTAACCTCAGACAAGTGGGTTCTGAAGTAGTAAGCCAGGGTCTGGTTCTCAGCTCAAAAGTTTCCCAAGTTGAGAAGCAGACTTTTCTACTGCAAGTGCTTCAGAGACCCTCGCTCTGGAAACAGAGGTCTCATCCTTGTTAGCTCTCAGAGCAGTAGAAAGGGTTCCTCCCCTGCATCAGGGCAGGGGTCTGTATTCCAGATACTTCCTTACCCCAAAAAAGACAGGAGAATGGCGGCCCATTTTAGATCTCAGATATGTGAACAAGCATCTTTTGAAACCAAAGTTCAAAATGGTAACTCTGGCAATGATATTACCTTCCCTAAGGCCAGGGGACTGGCTAGCCTCCCTGGACCTCAAGGATGCCTATTTCCATGTCCTAATCAGAAGATCCCATGAAAGTACCTCAGATTCGAACTGCCCTCAGGTCATTACCAGTTCAGAGCAATGCCCTTGACCTTACCTCTGCTCAAGGGTATTCACAAAGTGTCTAGCAGTGGCAGTGGCCCACTTAAGAGGCAGAGGATTGCTGTTTTCCCCTATCTAGATGACTGGCTCATTGTAGGCCAGTCCCCAGAACAGGTAAAATCTCACCTGCAGGTCACCCAGCAGCTTCTCACCTCCCTGGGTTTTCTGCTAAACCTACCAAAGTCGGTTCTGGAACCAGTCCAGGTACTCACCTTTATAGGGGCAGAATTGGACACAAAGCTAGCCAGAGCCTTTCTTCCCCCCAGAAAGGGTAAGGAATTTAGTGGCTCTGGCCTCTTCCTTCACTCTGCAGGTCTCTCGACCAGCAAGACACTTTCTGCAGCTCCTGGGGCACATGGCTGCATCCACAGCTGTTGTGCAGGGAGCCAGATTTCAGATGAGAGACATTCAGTTTCACTTGAGAACCTTTTGGTCTCAGAGAAGAGACCCCCCTTTCCAAGTTGGTCCCAGTGACTCGAACCTTGATCCTAGCTCTCCAGTGGTGGCAGGATCAGAGCAATTTAAGAGCGGGGTCCCCTTCATTTCCCCTTCTCACGACTTGACTCTCACTACAGATGCTTCCCTTCTGGGTTGGGGAGCCCACATGGGCGACCTTTCCACTCAGGGAGTTTGGTCCCCCCAGGAATCTCTGCTCCACATCAATTTGCTGGAACTCAGAGCTGTCTTTTTAGCTCTTCAAGCTTTTTCTGCATCTGTCCACGACAAGGTGATACAAGTCAGAACAGACAACACCACAACAATGTGGTACATCAACAAACAGGGGGCACTCGGTCTTGACCTTGTGCACCGAGGCAATGAAGTTGTGGTCTCGGCCTATTCCTGAACACTTCCCTCATAGCAGTTCATCTTCCAGGGAAGGACAATGTCCTAGCGGATGCCCTCAGCAGGATTTCCCAGGGCCATCACAAATGGTCCTGGATCCTCAAGTGCTGGGATAGTTTTTTGCCAGCTGGGGCATCCTTCAGATAGATCTTTTTGCAGCCCCAGACAATCACAGACTTCCTCTGTTCTGTTGCAGGCCTCCAGTGCTGGGCTCAGTTCCCCTGGATGCCCTTCTTCTGGATTGGGAGGGGAAGTTCCTCTATGCTTCCCCCCCTTTCCTCTCCTATTCAAAGTACTAGTCAAAATCAGATCTCAGCCTTGCAGGGTGATTCTGATTGCCCCGGATTGGGCCAGGTTGCCCTGGTACCCACTCCTTCTGTCTCTGACAGTCCATCTTCCCCTGTGCCTCCCCAGGAATCACAATCTGTTGACTTGTGCCCAGGGAAGGGTTTGGTATCCCGACCTCAAATCCCTCAACCTCAAGCCTGGCTCTTGAGGAGTTAGAGTTTGCTGATTTACACCTCTCTCAGGGTGTTCTTGAGATCTAAAGGCTTCCAGAAGCCTTCCACTAGAGCTACTTATAGTTCTAAATGGAAAAGGTTTTCCATTTGGTGTGCTGGGAAAATATTTCCAGAATCTGCTGAATTGCCCATTTGTTAGATTACATGGTACATCTTAATTCCTTGGGTCTCAGACCAGCTACCCTGAGAGTTCATTTGGCAGCTGTGTCTGCTTTTGTGTCAACAGGAAAGTCATCCCTCTTTCCTCTCATCCTGTGTTTTCCAAGTTTTTAAGGGATTACTCCATATTAATCCTCCCTTTGAGAACCGGCCCTGCTTGGGACCTTAATGTTTGCATTGCCCAGTTAATGCAACCCCCTTTGAACCTCTGTCTTCTGCAGAGCTTAAGTACCTAACTTGGAAAACTGTTTTTCTAGTGGCTATCACTTCTGCCAGATGCATAAGTGAATTGCAAGCCTTGTCAGTGGAGACTGACTTTATTTCTTTCCACAGGGATAAGGTAGTCCTTAGGACTAATAGGAAGTTTTTGCCTAAGGTGGTTTCAGATTTTCATCTTAATCAATCTATCTCCTTCCAGTATTTTTCAATGATCACTCCTCTTGGGTGAGAGGAGGTTGCACAACCTGGATGTTAAGAGGCTCTTAGTTATTATATAGAGCGTACCAAAGGTCTGAGTTGAATCCTCAACTTTTCCTTACCTATGGTGAAGTTTGGAAAGGCAAACCTGCCACTAAGAGATCAATAGCCAGGTGGATTGTCTCTTGTATCCAATTTTGTTATCAGAAAGTGGGCAGAGCCCCCCCCCCAGTTTGAGGGCTCATTCTACCAAGGTACAGCTGCATCTCTAGCTGCTGCCAGAGATATCCCTTTATTAGAGATTTGCCAGGCTGCTACTTGGAAAACGGTACACACTTTTACCAAGCATTACTCCCTGGATGTCCAGGCCAGGAGAGATGCTCGGTTTGGCACAGCTGTTCTTCAGAGCCTATTCCCTAAGTAGGTTCTGCCCCATCTCCATGGTGGTACTGCTGTGTATTCTGCTAATGTCTATAATATAGCAAGACTTCATGTTGTTTGAAGAAAAAATTACTCACCTTAGTAATGTTGTTTCTTCTAATGGAGTCTTGCTATATTATAGACCTCCCCCCCAACCTGCCCCTCTCAGAACCTCTACTTGGTGGGTGCGGGCAACTTAGTGTGGGCACTCTTATGTCCTGTTAGCATTTTGTCCCTTTGGGACTTTGGGGAGTTATGTGTATGCAGCGTGTGTGTGTTTTATTATACTTATGTTCCATTTTCATATTATTAGAATGGTGTTAGTATTTCTGGTCCCCTGACTTGAGTCTTGGGAGTTGGGACCATCAATGGTTGTTATTATTTAGGTAGCCATTTGGCTAGTGTGAGTTACAGCTTCCACACAGACCTTAGTGAGTTTGGCTCGTAAAGATCTGACAGTTCAAGTTTGAAATGACACAGATAGAGCTGCTCTCCTGCCAAAATTCTATTTTGGAATGGTTTTAACCATTTCATTCCGGGGCAGTTCTAGAGCTGGATCAAACTGCTAATGTCTATAATATAGCAAGACTCCATTAGAAGAAACAACATTGCTAAGGTGAGTAATTTTTTCTTATACACTAGGAATACAGTGAACTATTTTACAGTAAAAAAGAACTAACAAGTTTTTTTTTGCACTTTTTTACTCTTACAGCACATTATTAACTTTTGGGGCTAATTTTATTAGAGCAATAAGGCACTGTGGGGTGTGGGTCATGTTTCTGATATTGTGCATTTACCAGACAACTCACACCCCTCAATGATAATTGTTTACTTGATGGAATGGAAAGATCAAGTTTGTAGCAAGAAAAACATGTGATCAAAGGGGGTAGCAGGAAATCCTAAGTTCTGCAGTTGAAAAACTAATACTTTGGACAGAAAAACAGTTCAGCACTTTACCCCACAGAATATGCCTACTCACTGGTAGTGCTCAAACACCCGTGCTGGTACACCTGGCTTATTTTCCCTCAAAATGCCATAGGTGATGGTTGTTTTTATGTTGCGGATGGTACCACACTGGGGACGCTGATGCTGCCAGCATGGTGTCAAAGTATTTTCCATCAAGTTCCTTCCACAGTAAACCCTTCTCCCACAGTGCCAAACCCTGAATGCCACAATTGATACCTCTGGTGTCGGTTGTTAGCACAGGCAGACAGTCGCTCCTGGGTGGGATGCAGTCTTCCACATGCTTGCTGGTTATTTTACTCAAATTTCCCTTCTCTATCTCTGTGTCTGTCACTAAGGCTCAGGATCTGGACTTGACAAGCTGTAGCAGCTCATTCCCTAGGGTGGTTCATGGAAAAACCCATCTACAGATTTATCATCAAACTGGTTTTGTTTAAAATTACCTTTTTTTCTTCACACAAACAGTTCAGTGGGCTAACTTCTTATACGCCAGATAAAAGATTCTCTCTGCTTCCTCTTGTTCTGGACTGCACTCAAACATACCACTGAGTATCTTACATTCCTTCTGTGTCCCCATCCTGGGTTCCGTCTCTGCTTGAAGAAGTCTCTTCACATTATAATATGTCTTGTAACATGGGGAAAAGAAAGGGTTGCTTTGTATTGGCTGAGCACCATCAGGTGATGATACATTAATTCTCAAGTAATGCACGGTTGCTTGAGAATTAATGTATGGCTGAGTCCACAGCTATTCTCTTCCCCCTGTGCCCACCATATCTATTCTTGTTTGACAGCCATCTGTTGGTCGGCCCTGAATTACAGGCTAAGACTGTTTAAACCACCATATACTATAGCAGACTATTTGAAAAAAAGAGGACTGATAAACCACTAATTGTTTTTATTTATTTCTTGGAATTACAACATTTGAGCCAGAGGCTCATTTACAGAAGCTCCACATCACAGAATGGAGGAAAACAAGGAACATTAACATGGTACAATTAGACAGAATGAAAGGTACAGTGTCCACAGAATAACAGGTGGATGTCAAACAAGAGTTGATATGCTTAAGTGAAATTTCTGGTAGTTCCATCATAAGTAGCTTGAAAACATCTATATGACTATGAAATGTATATTTTTTGTTTGTTTTACTTGGTCTATTGGCTCAGAAACACATACCCTTTCAATAACTACACAGTAATGTATGCCACATATGATTTTCCAGATTGCCTCCATGTCTTTTATTAAATATTTTAAAAAACTGCTTTAACAGTGGAACCTAAAAAAAACTCAAAAGCACACACCTTGGGCTAATGTCTATCAAACTAGAAAGTTTCATGTTTCAAAGTCTATTTTTTTAGTTATCAGGTGGCAAAAAAAAAGGCTCAACATTTTAAAAAACTGAGAACTTTGCATTTTTTTGCACCTCTGTAACTTTGCCTTCCCTTAACCGATCTACATGAAATGTACAGGATCAAGAGTTCCTGACACAGAGGCTGTGTCTTCTAAATTTCATGTAAATCAGTTGAAAGGGCACAAAGTTATTTATGTGTAATGCTGGATGTAAAATTCACAAATTAAAAAAGATGTAAGCCTCAGTGTACTACCATCTGTAGGCCAGCAAGGGAATGGCAGCAACAACTACCAGATCTCAAATCTCCTCTGCATTTAAATATATGCATTTCCCATAATGCACAGCAGCCAAACATCAAACATAGCAAAAAAAACGGAGCTGATTCCACAGTTTACAAAATGAAGTCAGTCAAAATGGGCACATATTCTGAAAAATTCATCACATCTGCATGTATTTTTTTTTTCAAATTATATTTTTGCACCCTCTCCTTGTGTCCCCCGAACTCTCTCCAGCAACTGCCCAACACCATACTCTACCTTCTTGCATGGCCAGACTTCTCTTCTCCCCCCAACACTGGTCACCCCCCTCGGGGAAGGGTCGCCCTGCCCAGGGCACTCTTTCTATAGGGTTGAGCACCAGGCCGGGGAGGAGACAGGACGAGGAGAGCCGTGCCCCACTACAGGAGTGTGGTTCATGGGTGGGAGTCACTTTTGCCTATCGGAGAGAGGAGGGTTTTTGTTTCTTGCTTGGTTACGCTCCTGTGGAGCCCGGCTGTCAAGGCAATGTATTGCCGTGGCTTCACCCCCCGGCATACGCCATGATGCCACTGTTGGCAACCTCCAGCCTCTGCCAGAGGTTGCTCCTTGAGCGATCATCTCCCCAACCCTCCCTGGGGAAGAGAGAGCAGTCCTTCGGATACTCAATCTCTTCCCCCCTGCCGACCCCCGGAAGCCCAGGCTCATTCCTGAACCCGGGTTGCCAGCATGGCGTGAGGTGTGGAGTCCAGCACCTCAACCCTTAGTGCCACCGGGCTGGCCCCACATCTGCATGTAATCAGTAATTGTTCACCATTGCAGCCACAATATAAAAAAAGTTAAAAATGTAGTTTCTTCAGTCAGATGCAATCCTCTTTCTCTTCCTCATGGTTAAGAACCTTCATATCCTCCTGTAACCATTGTAATTTTGCACTTTAAAAGTACTTTTAGGTAAATGTAACATGAGGAAGAGAAACATATAAAAAGAGTGCTGAACCCCTTCTCTTCCCCATGTTACAAGAGGATTAACCCAGGGTGGTTGGAACCACTCAGCCTTCAGCCTCGTGGTCTAACCCCCCCCAGCCATACATTAATCCCTGAGAGACCCACGCTCTGTTGTGGGTTAATCCTTACATATCTACATTTTCATCTAACCTGTCAACACACAGTGTATGTTTGTAGACGTACAGCATTTATGATGTCAAGAATTACTAATTAAGAGATGTCAACTCCCCACATAAACTTCTGATATGTCAGTTGACTTCTTCCAAAATTATATTTGAAGTGACACTGATTATGAAAGTCTAAAGTGAAATCAAGATGCAGTAAGCAGCAAGTTAAAAGAGCTGTTGCTGTCAGTGAATCATCATAGTCACAGTTCAGAGGTACAGGTACAGCTAGAGGTAGCTTTTCTTGGAGAGGAAGAACAAGAGTATTAGTATCTCATTTAAATAGATGATGTACAGCAAATGTACACCAAAGTATGTGTTTTTCTTGCATGTTTCAAGCTCTGTGTCCTTGATGGCTTCCTCAATTTCAATTTTTTCAGTGAATTTCAGTGCACATGATTCTCATCATTAGCAGCATTCATACAAGCTGATCATAGGTAGTATACACATTTAGTAGGTAGGGTTGCCTTTTATGAATTCGCCACAATTATTAATGGTGGAAATCAAATTTTTGTCACCCATATTTATGTCCAATCATTTCTTTAAAATATTGTTTCACTCTCCACTACAGTCTTTGGTAAAACATTCCATGTCATTATAATTCTTTGGGAGTACAATTGGCATCTTTTATTGGTTTTGTTATGGCCTCCTTTTAATTTCATATCATGAGTTCTGGTAATTTTGTTCGAGTTATTCATAATTAAACCAGTGGTTTCCAGCATTAACTCATCTTTTATTGCTTTATATGTTAAACATAACTCTCCCCTTACTCTCCTATATTGCATGGAGCAAAGGCCCAGTTTTTTTAATCTTGTACTATAGTCCAACCTACTCACAGAAAAAATTATTTTAGTAGCTTTTCGTTGAACTTTCTCTATTAGGTTTTTCTCTCCGACTAGTTCAGGGACACATACAGATGAACAATATTCTAGTTGTGGTCATACAAGGCTAGAATAAAGGGGGACCAGGACCTCTGGACTTCTGCTTTTAATATTTTTTAGGATACAGCTCAAGATTTGATTCCCCTTTTTTACAGTATTTTGGGTGTGCATATCAGATCTTAAATTGTTGGAAAAGGTGACTTCAAGGTCTTTTTCTTTTTCGGTTGTTTGTAAAATTATGTTATTTAGTTTATAACTGTAGCAAGGGTTGTTTTTTCCCAGATGCATCACCTTACATTTTAATTCATTAAAAGCTAATTTGTTGTCCTTTGTCCAATTCTCAAAATGAGTAAGTTTTTTTCATTTCTAATGCTGACATATAGTCAGTTACAATACCACCTAATTTACAATCATCTGCATACGTTCCCATCCAGCAATTTTTATTACAAGGAAGCATAAAGGATATTAATATATTGAAAAGAGTGGGACGCAGGACAGAGTCCTGGGGAACTCCACTTGTAACCCAACCCCATGGAGATTAGTGACCCTTTAATGAGACTCTTTGTTTTCATTCTGAAAGCCATGATTTGACCCAGCTTATAATCAAGGGATGGATATCGAAATGTATCATCTGTTCAATTAATATTTTATGTGACACAGAGTCAAAAGCTTTCGAAAAGTCAAGAAAGATCACATCAACTGATAACCATTTATCCAAAGCCTCAATACAATAATACAGTATGCAGTGCAGTGGCTGTGGGGCAGCAGTTTTCAGAGAGACATTCTGGAGACTGTGGTGCTGCCTCATCTGCATGCAAATCTCTGGGATGAGGGATAAGGTCACTAGACTCCGAGCTATGTTTTCTAGGATTCAGGGGACCTCCTCCCCCACCAAGGAGCCACCAAGTCTGCCACCATTACCTCAAAGGATGCCAGGGAAGAGCAATGGCTGGGCTACGGTGGGCTCTGGAAGAATGAGGGTGGTGAGTCAGAGGCACATTCCTCAACTGGTACCACTAAAAAATTCTTACTGTGCTCTGGTGGGTAGGACTGCTGGGAGGAGGTGCCTGTGGTAGTGGCCAGGGAGGATGGGGGGGGTCTGTCATCAAGGCATAGGTCGGGAAGCATAGGCAAACCAGAAGTTATAACATTTGCAAGCAGCATTTTATTAATATCAGCAACAATAAAATAAAAAAATTGTACAAGCTGGCTCCTGATACAGGCAGGTCAAACAAACATTAGACTTCCATCTGAAAGTCTTTTTAAAATCTCTAGCGCTCTCTCGAACTCTTAAAAGATTGCTGTAAGATGTCTTGTCTGGCAATACTGCATCCTGATCTTGTAATTTACATCTCCTGTTTTTCACAAAATATACCAATACTTTGTCAGTTTCTTTCCTGTGAGCAGCCTGAAGAGTACATTAGTCTTCCTAATAGGAGCAACCAATTATGACATCCTGTCCCAGGGCTGATTTCCTAATAGTTCTGCAAACAAGCTTATGGAGATCAAAATTCACCTCAAGTTTAACCCCCTGTGTTCCAGATGAGCCCAAATAGCTTTCTGCATTCATTTCAACAGTGTAACTATACAGATTTGTAAACCACAGGATCTCGGTTTCACATAAAGATTCACAGATATTTTTTTAACCACAGAGAAGCAAGGGAAGAAAGAAAGAATTGAAACAGCAAGTAAAGGAGGGGAGATAATGGAGAAATTGTGGGACTGGAGTAGCCAGTTCCTAGGAGCCACAAGGAAAATGTGATTGCCCAATCAGACAGGCAAGAGGCAGACAAGTGACAGAATAGGAGAGGACAGAATAGATCCTTGCTTTTAACTCTCTCTGCACTACAAATGGGACAGAGTCTTACCAATCCTGTCACACACTCCCCTCTTTAAGACAGAACCTGTTTTTTTTCCTTTGTTAACAGGTTTCGGAAACTTTATTTTATTTCTTTTAACATTACCTTATAATATTTAAATGTCTTTGCATATGCGGTATCCCTTCTTCATGACTCCTATCAATAAACATTTCAGTTAGGAACACACATTTTTTTAACCCTCTGAATTCTCAATTCCTGAACCATATCTTGACAGAAAATCAGCATTTGCATTTTCTTTTCTGGATTTATGCATCACTTTGAAATTAAATGGCTGTAATGCCAGGCACCACCTCATGATTCTGGGATTTGGTGATTATTATCCTTCATTTGATTAAGCCAACAGTGAGGATTGTGATCTGTTATAAGTACAAAGTCAGCTCCTAGCAAATAAAACTTAAGGGACTCCATTACCCATTTCCCAGCAAGACATTCTTTTTCAATAGTGGAATACTTTTTCTCTCTGTTGTGCAGTTTCCCACTGATATACAGAATAGGATGTTCTTTCTCATCTATATTCTGACTCAGAACTGCACCTAGGCCTACCTCTGATGCAACTGTCTGTAACAGATGTTGTTTCTCACAGTCTGGACTTTTTAAAACAGGAGCTGAGCATAATACAGCCTTGACAGCCCAAAAAGCTTCATCACACTCTGGGGACCTTTTCACATTATTTGGGTGACATTTTTTTGTGAGTTAAAAAAAAGGGGTAGCTAACTGCACACAGTTGGGAACAAATCTCCTGTAGTAAGCAGCCAGACCTGAAAATCACCTGACGTGTTTTTTTTTTTGGACAGGACTGTTAGCTACAGCTTCTATCTTGGAAATCTCTGGCTTTACTTATACATTTCCCCAAATATAACCCAAATATCTAGTTTCCTGCATGCCTAATACACAATTGGTAGAATTAATGGTCAGACTTCCATTTTTGATAGATTGGATAACTGCTCGTAGGTGTTCTATGTGGCTTTTCCAGTCTGGACTGTACACCACAACATTATTAGGCAAGCAGCACAATAACCAGTGAGAGGGGGTAGAATTGTATCCATGTACCATTGAAATGTAGTGGGTATGTCATGTAAACCAAATTGAATGGTGGTGAACTGGTAGAATCCAGTTGGAGTGGAAAATGCAGTTTTGTCTCTGGGTTCTTTAGCTAGTGGAATTTGCCAATAACCCTTGGTGAGAGTGAGGGTACTGATGTTTTGGCACTTCCCAGGCTGTCCATCAAATCATCTATTTTGGTCATAGGATAGCTGTCAAATATGGACACTTGATTAGGTTTCCTAAAATCAAGGCAGATTCTTACACCCCCTTCTTTTTTTATAGTCACCATTGGTGATGACCAAGTGCTTGTTGATTACTCGATGATACCTAACTCTTTCATTTTTTGTATTTCCTTAACCACGTCTCCTCTTAACTACTCTAATCTGACTGTCTTTTGTCTGATAGGGTGAGCATTCTCTGTCCTTTTATATGCTCAAACTCTTTTGCTTGGCCTGGTTGTGTGGTAGAAGTATTTCTAAATGACTTTACCAAATTATGATTTTTTGTAGTTTGTTCTGTGGGTAAGAAAACATTCACCTTCATATCGTTAGAATTTACAAATTGTTCCAGTCTGTCGTAAACTGTATCAGTATCATCTTTAGCAGTTTCTTGTAATACTAACAAAGCAACCTTCTGTGTTTTTTTCAACCCATTTCTTCAGGAGGTTAGCATGGTATATCTTAGGACTTTTCCTATCAGGGGTCTCAAACTCATAGTTAACTGTACTGATATATCTAACCACTTTATAAGGCCCTTGCCACTTCATTAACAGTTTGTTTTCTGTAGTGGGTAACAGTAAAAAAGACCTTTTCACCTAGCTCAAAAATGTTCTTTTACCCCATGGTCATAATATACCTTCTGCTGTTTTTGGGACCTCTTCCTGGTTACTGTGGGCAATTTCAACATATTTTCTTTCTCAGTATACACATATAAGATGTAATAGATTCTTCCTGGGCAGAGTTATCTTCCCACGTTTCTCTCATTACATTTAGTGGCCCTCTAGGTTGTCTACCATACAACATTTCAAAGGGTGAAAATCCTGCTGGTGTCTGTGGCAGCTCTCTGTAAGAAAAAGCAGGTAAGGTAAATAAATATTGGTCCCGTCTTTCCCTTCACCTTTCACAAACTTTTTTAATGTGTGTTTTAGGGTTTGATTAAAATGCTCAGCAAGAGCATCTGTCTGAGGATCATAAGGGGAGGTTCTTATGGCAGTGATATGTGCTATAGTTTCTTCAGCAAAGCAGCACCAAAATTACTGCCCTGAGCAGTCATAATATCTTTTGGTATGCCCACCCTGCTGAAAATGTTGGCAAGCTCTGCTGTCACTTTTCAGGCTGTGACAATATAAATTGGAATTGCCTCTGGGTATTGAGTAGCATAGTCACATACTACCAAATGAATAGATTACCCTTTTTGCTTTTGTCTAAGGGGACAACCACATCCATTGCAATTCTCTCAAAAGGCACATCTGTCAAGGGGAAGGGCACTTTGTTTTTTTGGTTACTGTAGCTACTTTCTGGCATTCAGCACAAGAATTGCAGTAAGTAGCAACAGCCTCATAAATCCCAGGCCAGTAAAATTTGTACAACTGCCTAGCAAAGGTGCAATCCCTTCCCAAGTGACCAGCCATAGGACTATCATGTGCTGTCTGTAACAACTCAGTTCTATACTTCTTTGGTATAACCAATTGTTCTGTCTTTTCCTGCAGATGAACCCAGACTCTGTACAGTAGCCCATTACATTTTTTAAACATTGCTTCACCCTGCTTTTGTTTCACCCTCAGCTGCTTAAAATAACCTTAGAGAGAAACATTGTTAGTTTGCTCAGAAATAAAATCATGATCAATTATTAGTTTAGTGTTAGCCTTTTCATATATCAACCCCTTGTGTCCATTAGTTTTTTGTTGCCACTGTTTTTTCAGGCATCTTCTTTCTTCTTCTAGACTTCTGAATCTTGGAGATGTAGTCAAACAAGTCTGAATCAAAGGCACCAAAAAGAAAAGAGTCCCCAGCATCTGAGATCTTCTTCGCCTGTGTTCCTGTTATGACAGCTGCTGACACAGCAGGATTTACTCCCTCTGTGAATAACCTTGCAAATCCTGTAAAGTCATTTCCAATAATCACAGATACTGGTAACTTATGTACTACCGCAACTTTCATTTGGCACAATACCCCATTATTGTTCAGAGTCACTTGAGTGGTGGGATAGTATCAAGTGCCCCCATGGATGCAGAGAACCCCAGTACCTGGTCCATTTGCACAGTCATTTCTCAGAACGGCAGCATGCACCTGGGTCAGTCTGCTTCGCAAATCTGTAAGTCCCTTCACAGACTTACCCCCACCTTAACATCTGTTAAACACTTTCCCCAATTTGCTAAGGCCAAATTTGCTCCAGTGATGCCCTTCTTTTTACGGCAGCATGGGCGGAGCCATGCTGACATATTGCCATGATGTAGGAGAGAAAATGAGTGTGGTACAGAAATGTGAAGTAGTTGTCCTATGCTTGGTGCTCAACTAGTGCTGAGGCACAAATATCTGCCTTTTAAAGCAGCAGTACTACATAAAAAAGTCATTACCACATAGATGTTTTTCTTCTGATCTGTTGAGCATGCAGCTGTTTATAATTCTGTTGGGCAGTGCAGCATTTAAGCC
Organism: Neoceratodus forsteri; assembly: GCA_016271365.2. Lineage (NCBI taxonomy): Eukaryota > Metazoa > Chordata > Ceratodontiformes > Ceratodontidae > Neoceratodus > Neoceratodus forsteri. The sequence continues at coordinate 895,601,644 of CM057451.1, read as the reverse complement.
CAGTTTCTTCTTTGTTTTTGCTTACATTTGTAAGCCTGCCATGTTATTCCCCAGACCTGTGCTCTGCTTTGTTTACAATTGACTATGGTTCCTGTGTGTGTGTGTGTGGTGCATGCTCCCTTCTGTGCTGCTCTGTCAAGTCCTTCAAGAATGTATCTCAAGTCAGTGGTGAATGGGTTAATTTACAAAGGAATGTGGGGGGGGGTGCTTACTTCAGTTCTCCCATGTCATAGGCATTCACTGTCATGGTATTTCCAGTCAGCATTTGTGGTTTAAGAGCATTTGAAATGTAAAAAAAAATACAATTTGCACAAATAAAGGCTATTAGTATTACATACTGTTTGAGTAGTGTGACAGGACTGTTTTAAGCATTTGAAACAATGTACACTACAAATAGGAAGCATTGAAAACATTATAGACAAGAGACCACTGAAAACCTTATTCTTTCAGAGCTTCTGAGCAAAAAAGAGCTACTGAATGCTATCTAAGAATGAGGGAGTTGTATTACAAGTGCCTCATTTGCATATACAATGAGATTGGCTTGAACAGTTACAAGCAAGCTTGTTTTACTGTCTCAGAATCTTGCTATGTGTTAAAATAGTAAAATGACTGATTTCTTATTGACATACTTGAAATAACTTATGTAATGTATGAAAAAATATTTCAGAAATATCTGGTACATGAATAAACTGGAGTCTTCTTCAAAACATATGCTGCTAGCTACAGATACGAAAGTGAAACACCAGGCTAAACATTAGTTTCATACATGCACTGTGTTAGGACTGAGAGACACAGTGTTGTGTGCGTGTGTAGACACACAACCAAAAGAGGACTTACAATTATGCTAAAAGTGTGCAACTTAATGGGTGGTGATAGTAAGTATTTTTTTATTGAAAGTATAGTACACTGTTAGGACATTTGGTCAGACTATGTTGGGGGGGTCTAACAGTATCATACTGCAATCTATAACATGTCAGGAACAAAAAAATGTTTTCATATTAAATCAGTATGTGTGGGAATACCAATTAGATATTGTTGTGAGGTACTGTGTTAGAGCATAACATTATCTAAATGTTCAAAGCCGGGAATTCTACGTTACCGTGCCAAGTGAATGTGACAAAAGTGGCCCATTGTCAGGGACCCTATATTCAAGTGCATTCTTCATCACATTTACAATGCTCTGCACCACTGCCTCCCTGCATGCTTGCAACATCAGGTAATAAGTGAGCTAGCACTATTGCAGAGCTGTACCCTCACCAAGGGATCTTTTGTACAAAGATGGAAGCAGGGAGGAGGCTGGCAGCAGGCAGTAAGCAGACAACTACAGGCCCATCAACATGAATTTGGTGGGGGTGAAAGTAATGGAGAAACTGTTGAGGGAAAAGATTGTGGAATATTTTGAATCCTGTGGCTTACAATATCTGTGGCTGCATGGATTCACCTGGGAGGATGGGGGAGCTGATATCAAAGTAATCTATTAGTTTTCTTTGAGGGGGTGATGAGAGATATTAATCAGCGTGGAGTGGTGGATGTGGTTTACCTGGATTTCAGTAAGGCCTGCAATATCTTTCTACATAGCAAAATAGTAAAGAAGCTGGGCAACCAGGGAATGTGTACTAAAATGTTAAACTGGGCAGAGAATTTGTTGAGGAGTTGGCATAAGTGGGTGGTTGGAAACAGCGTTCACCTGATGTTGAGGGAGTGACCAGTGGTGCACCACAGGGATCAGTACTTTGGCCTGTACACTTTATTGAGATCACCGGTGTTAATAAAGAGGAGTTAGATGGTAAGTTATGTTTTTTTTTATGGTTGAGACAAAGATCTACCACAGGGTAGACACTGGTATACCAACGCCGCAGTAACTCCCCTACTGCAAAGAGCATCACGGTGGCAGGATTTAGGCAAAATCTGCATGTCACTGTGAAGGTCTCTGCAAGTTCAGGAGACTGCCTTACAGGGTGTTTCACCCCCCCGGTCCAACGGTGACTCGGATTTGGAATCCTAGTGACCGGGGGGTTCGGGGAGCACAGCCCCCCGCTAGAAACATGGAGGCATCCCTAATACTGCATTGCCATCACTCAGCACAGCGGCTGTCACTGTCAGTGATGTCTCCATATGGGATGTCGCTGCAGCATGGTAAAACCGTAGACACTACCAAGGTGGAGGGGTAGAAAACTGAATGGAACAATGAAGACAGAACTACTTAAGTTTGAGGAGTTGTGCAGTGAGTGTCATTAAATAGAGAATTATGGATGGGCAACTATGCACAATCAATGTGTTCTGCCATAGATGGGTTCTGATTCCCTCTAACCTCAAAAGTGAAGCTTGAGATGTCAGTGGGAATCAGAACCCTGAGTTTGCAGAACACACTGGTTGTGAATAAAGTTGCACATTCTGTATTTTATTTACTGTATATAGTACTGAGTTAAATGTGCATGTGGCAGTTATGTTGGATCAGGGATCAGAGCAGTGTAACAGGAGTTTGTGGAGTTGGGGAGGGGCCTTAGACAAGTAGCACACATGGTAACTTTCTCAGAAGTGCTACCTGTCTATGGCATGGGTAAGGCTAGGGCACTCCACACCATGGGATTCAATGACTGGTTGAAAAGCTGGTGCAGAGCTCAGTGATTTGGCTTCATTGGGGACTGGGGCTCCACCTGGAGGGATGCAGGCCTATACAGGTGCGATGGTCTGCATCTATCCTGGAGGGGAACCAGGATCCTAGGTGATAGGTTTAAATGCTTCAATGGCAAGCATTTAAACTAGCCAAGGGGGGAGGCACTGAAGAGGAGAAGGGAAATCCTAGCCCCCCAACAAAAATCATGGTAATTAGTGAGGTAAACACCAAGATAGCACAGTCAACAGGGAGAAGGGCAGGGGTAAATGGAGAAAAAGACAAAGGCAGTAGGGACAGGGATGGGGCAAAAAGAAATAAAGCCATAAAAAATGGAGGGTAATGAGTACCGATGCCCATAGTCTAGGTAAAAAGCTCCCTGAAATGGTGGCCTTGATGGAAGAGGGATGCCTGGATATTGTGGCAGTCACAGAAACATGGTACACAGAGAACCATGACTGGGATGTCAACATACCAGGGTACACAGTCTACAGGAGGGACAGGGAAGGAAGAAGAGGAGGAGGAGCTCTCTGTGTAAGGGAAGAGATCAAAGCAACAGAACTAAAGGGTAAACAGGGAGGAGAGGAGAGGAGATACTGGGTCAGCCTGGAGACTGGAAATGGCTCCACAATCTGCACAGGGTTGTATACAGACCCCCGTCTCAGGGGGAGGAAATGGACAAGGAAATGATAGAAGGCATCCTTGGGATGGCAGAAAAAGGGGAGATATTGCTGATGAGGGACCTGAATATGCCAGATGTTGACTGGAACACCTTTGCTGCAGCCACATCCAAGAGCAGGGCCATTCTCGATGCCCTACAGGGGGCATGCCTCAGACAGCTAGTTTTGGAACCCACTCGGGAGAGAGCAATCTTAGACCTGGTACTCTCAAATGGGGATGGAGAGAGGATCTCTGATCTTCAAGTGGGTAACCATCTGGGAACAAGTGACCACCAAACAGTGTGGTTCACGATAAACTTAGCTGTAGAGTCAAGCCACACAAAAGTGAAGGTACTAGACTTCAGAAGGGCTGATTTTGTCAAAATGGGAGAGTGCCTCAGAAAAGCACTAGCAAACAGGCAAGAAGGTGGGGTGGAGCAACAATGGGGAAACATCAAAACCGCCATCACAGAGGCAACAAGCCTTTGTGTGAAGCAAATAAACAAATCAAAACGTAAGAAAAAAACACTATGGTTCTCAAAAGAAGTGGCAGAGAAGGTAAGGGAGAAAAATATAGCTTTCAGGAAGTATAAGGAAACACAGAAGGAGCAGGACAGAGAACTGTACCAGTTAAAGCAGAAGGAAGCGGGTAAGGCAGTCAGAATAGCAAAGGCCCAAACTGAGGAAAAGATAGCCAACTCGGTTAAGAAGGGGATAAAACCTTTTATAGGTACATTAGGGAGCAAAGAAAGATTAAGGCAGGGATGCTGAGGCTGAACAAAGAGGAAGGTGGTTGGGCAGAGAGCGGCAGTGAAAAAGCAGGGATACTGAATAAATACTTCTGCTCAGTATTCACAATGGAAAAGCAGGGGGAAATACCTAATCAGGTTAATAGAAGCACTCTGGATATGGGGGTTGATATTAGTCCTTTTACAGAAGAAAGGGTTCTAAAAGAACTCTTAAAACTGAAGGTGGATAAAGCAATGGGGCCTGATGGGATTCACCCCAGAATTCTAAAAGAACTAAGGGAAGAACTAATAACACCACTGACTACCCTTTTTAATAAATCATGAGAGGATGGTGTGGTACCTGAGGACTGGAGGAGAGCGGATGTGATTCCCCATCACAAAAGTGGGAGCAAGACAAAGGCAGGAAACTACAGATCTGTCAGTTTGACCTCAGTGGTAGGGAAAATTATGGAATCACTTCTGAAGGAAAGAATTGTTGAGTACCTAGAAGCCAGTGGGGCACAGGACCCAAAGCAGCATGGATTCTAGCGGGAAGGTCATGTCAGACAAATCTAATTGATTTCTTTGACTGGGTGACCAAAGCAGTAGACCAGGGAGGGGCTGTGGACATGGCCTACCTAGACTTTAACAAGGCATTTGACACAGTCCCACACAAAAGATTAATAAACAAATTAGCCAGCCTGGGAGTGGGTCCCAGGGTGGTAGCCTGGGTAAAACACTGGTTGGAAAACAGGACACAGAGGGTAATAGTAAATAAAGTCCACAGCGAAGAAAGGAGGGTTACTAGTGGGGTACCACAGGGTTCAGTACTGGGGTCGGTCCTTTTTAATGTCTTTATAAGTCACATTGCAGAGGGACTGGAAGGAAAAGGATGTCTCTTTGCAGATGACACAAAGGTCTGCAACAGGGTTGATACACAAGGTGGGGTGGAAAGGATGAAAAGGGACTTGGCAAGGTTGGAGGAATGGTCAAATGTATGGCAGCTTAGATTCAATGCAAAGAAGTGCAAAGTAATGCACCTGGGAAACAAAAACCCAGGGGAAGAGCACACAATGGGGGGTGAGATACTGACAACAACAACAATGGAAAGGGACCTGGGGGTAGTCATATCAGATGACCTAAAGGTGGGCCAGCAATATGAGAGGCAGTAAGGAAGGATGGGGGGATACTGGGATGCATAGGGAGAGACATCACCAGTAGAAAACGGGAAGTTGTTGGCCCTCTGTACAGACAGTTGATAAGACCACATCTGGAGTACAGTGTACAGTTCTGGAGACCCCATCTCCACAAGGACACAGACAGGGTGGAGGCTGTCCAGAGGAGGGCAACCAAAATGATGCAGGGTCTGCATCAGAAGACATATGAAGAAAGGCTAAAGGAACTAAAGATGTATAGCCTCGAGGAAAGGGGGGAGGACATGATAGAAACTTTCAAATACCTCAAGGGAATCAACAAAGTCCAAGAGGGTAGCATCTTTCAGAAAAAGAGATGTGCAAGAACAAGGGGACACAGTTTGAAGATAGAGAGGGGACGGCTCAGGGTCAATGTGAGAAAGTATTTTTTCACAGAGAGGGTGACGGACGCATGGAACAACCTTCCTGAGGAGGTTGTGGGGTCTAAAACTGTGGGAGAATTCAAGAATGCATGGGACAGACATAAGGCAATTCTTGTGGGGGGTAGGAAGAAATAGGCTGTTGGTTAACTAGGATCAGCAGCTTATCCTGTAGGTAGGGAAATGGACAGACTAGGTGGGCCAGGTGGTCCTTATCTGCCGTCAAAGTCTATGTTTCTGTGTTTAACTGTTACCTACCACATTTGATGCCAAGTCATCTCTGCTTCATGTACTGTATGTTCCATTGTTGAAAAATCATTATAAAATCTGTTATGATTAAAAAAAAAATGATGCAGTGACTGTAACATATAGAATAATGGATGGGGAAGTGTGCGTTATGAGTATTTAATGGTCGTCCGAGATGTGGGATGCTACATAAACCCTGAGGGCAAAGCCTGAATGGGGTTATTAAAGCATCCCGCATGGAGGGCGACCATTGCATTCGAGTAGGAAACTTCCCCATCTTTTATTTTTTATAATTGCTGATCAGCAATTTATTTTGTCAAAGTGCATTTGGTATTGCTGTGTCTCACTCATATGTCAGTCACACACACACACACACACACACACAATCTTTGTCTCCTTTGCTTTTTTTTTCCTTGTAAAGCTTTTCTATTTAATCTGGCATTTATTTTTTCACTTGCAGAGCTGGGCATTTGCATTGCAATCACAATCGGGCATACCTCAGGCACTTCAGCCTCTGAGCCATTCCCGGTTCCCACTGGTAATTGCTGTCCATTGCAGGTTCTGAATGACAGGATCAACCAGATAGATTTTTTTGTTTGTAAATGTTAAGCTGGTTAAAAAAAAAAACGATGATGACTCTCGGTCTGGCGGCTCCTCGATTCGTGGGATAAGGAGCCACCATGTTTCTGAAACTGTTTACCCCACCAAGTAGTAGAGCAACAGCCAATCAGGGAGTAACTGTTTTTTTGAGTGACTCAGCTTGTACTCACCATTATAGCTCATGGGTTATAATGGCTAGTTATAACTCGGTCAGCCTATGTAAAAAATTGCTTACCAATTATTATAAAATAATTATGACCAGAGACTAAGTGTCTCATTATATATACTCTAGAGGTAACTATGGATACGATATGGTATGATATGAAAAGATAGGGACTTTCAAATACCTCACAGGTATAAATAAGGTTCAGGAGGTAAACATACTCAGATTAAAAGGTGTCCAAGAACAAGGGGTCATGATATGAAGCTGGGGGAGGGTAGACCTAGGCAAAATGTGTGAAAGTCCTTCTTTTCTAATAGGGTGGTGAATGCACTGAACATCCTCAAAGCAAAAGTGGTAGGGTCAGAAATGACACTGGCATTCACAAATGCATAAGAGATGCGTAGCGGAACATTGATGCAGTGAAAGTGATATAAAGACAGCAAATAAGTAGAGTCTGTTGCATCACAATAGGTAGGGGAAACAGGCTGTCTAGGTTTGGAAAAACATCCTTATCTACCAAGAACCGATATACAGTGTGTGACACTTACGCAGCTGGTTCTCATAACTCTATGATTTTTGTAATATTGTTATTGAGTGTCTCTCATGAGACATGCTGAAACAGCCTGTGGAATGACCCCCCCAGGTTTTAGCTACGGTGTTACCTGGAAGGCCAGAAGATAATTACAGGCTAGAAGAGGCCAAAATTAAGCATCTCCTGTTTATCTAGCTTAATTGTAGCTTGCCATCTGACTGGATAGAAAATATCCATTTTATGACGTTTAGAGGAGGAAAACCAGGTTATGTCACATGGGTGCGAAGTCATAAATGTTCCTCTGATGTCTGTAAAAGCAGGATGTTGCTCATGGATGAAAGAAGGACTTAGAAATTAACCTTATTTAATTTACCTTTTGAGTGATGACATCCTGATTGTATAATTTTTTATAAACAGAGGAGGAGCTGGGTGACATCATGGAGAAGGCAGGCTCAAGACAGTGTTTTAATTATGCTGTGAGTGACCTGTAAACGCACACATGTTTGGACTCTCTTGACAACAACATCTGTCTATCAGCACTATTAGAAGAGATACATCAGATGTACAAGTCTAACTGTCTGGTGGTAGGAATTTTGCACTTTTTTTTAACCCTTGTTCCTTTAAATGATTGTATGTTTTTGTGATATATGGTTCTGTATTTACATTTTACATTTTTTTATCTATTTTTAAGTAAACCTCTACTTTAGAGACTACTTGGTGTGCCTTTGAAATTCTTTTTCTTGACAAATGAAGCATACATGGTTAAAGTTGACACTGTACAAAGCTTACTGGTTTTACCAAACTGGGAAAAGGTAAGAGTTTATTCTGAGGTCTTTCATAGAGTTTTTAAGGGTTTGTTTTGTACACCTGGTTAGGTGCCCTTAGGCGAAAGATATCTGCCCCAGAGCAGAATTATCTGCGCCTGTACATTGGGTACGCTAGCAAGAGGTTCACAGTTTGAATCCCACCAGAACTTGAGACCAAAGTTTGATCCGAACCCACAAAACAGACAGGAGGGTTACCCTGTTCTGTTAACTGTTCACAAGACTGCGCTCGGAGGTTGGCACTGTGAGAGCAGAGGGTCTGACCTGCTGAGTGGGTTTGTGACACAGTGTATAACAGAGAATTGCTCTGCATAGAATTCCATCCCTTTCAAAATGTTGTAACACACTTCAAAGGTCATTGAATGTGATTGCACCCTTCTATAGTACGACAGCATAATAGAACCTCTACAAAATGCACATGACAGTTTCATTCTGAAAGCCAAAGAACTGCTGTGTGCACATATCACATAACTGTAACATGATCTATTGTTACAGGACATTAATACCTTGCCTGTATTTATGTATTTATATATCTTGTATAATGCCTACCTTGTTTGTTGTGTCTTGCACTGTGTGCTTGTATTATTATTTGCCCACCTCTGTATGTTGCCTGACTGTACTGGATTCTGTACTTGCTTATGTATGATTCACTGCTGCTCTTTGCTGTATTTTACCATTGATTGTGCCAGTCTCTGATCCAGGCCATGCCTAAAAAGGAAAAAAATACTCACCTTAGTAATGTTGTTTCTTCTCATGGAGTCTTGCTATATTCTGACATATGCAGTGAGTCCCAACCTTCAAACTGCCCCGGAGATGAAAGAGTTAACTTTCCATGCCAGGCATGGAATGCTGAGCTCGAGCTCAGTTGAGACTCTGTCTGTTGTTCTTCAAACTCAAACCGTCAGAGCTTTATGAGCTAAACTCACTAAGGTCCTGTGTGGAAGCTGTAAACCTACACTAGCCAACTGGCTACTAAACATAAAACACCTTTTGGTCCCAAAACAAAGACTCAAGTCAGGAGACCCAAAAATGAAAAACACAACACCAACTCACCCCAAGAAAGAAGGGGTGAAAACAAAAAGGTGGGCACCTACTAAGTGCCAACACTGCATTGCCCACCCACATCCCAAAAACAGAGGTTCTGAGAGGGGCAGGCAGGGGAGGTCAGAATATAGCAAGACTCCATGAGAAGAAACAACATTACTAAGGTGAGTAATTTTTTCTTCAAACACCATGAAGTCTTGCTATATTCTGTTATATCTGAACTACAAACAATACCTCCATGGAGGAGGGACAGAACCTACTTAGGAAATAGGCTCTGAAGCACAGTTGTGCCAAACCAAGCATCACTCCTAGCCTGGATGTCCAGGGAGTAATGCTTGGTAAAAGTGTGAACCGTTTTCCAGGTAGCTGCTTGAAATATCTCTAGAATAGGGATGTCCCTGGCAGCAGCCAGGGAAGCAGCTGTACCTCTGGTAGAGTGAGCCCTCAGGCCTGAGGGAGGAACTTTACCCAGTTTCTCATAGCAAAATTGGATACAAGAGACAATCCACCTGGCAATGGATCCTTTAGTGGCAGTTTTTCCTTTACCAACCTCACCATAAGTGAGGAATAGTTGGAGGGAGTCAAACCTGTGACCCTTGGTACGCTCTGTGTAGTAGCTAAGGGCTCTTTTGACATCCAAACTGTGCAGCCTCCTCTCGCCAGAGGAGGAATGGTCAGTGAAGTACACTGGAAGAGACATAGATTGATTAAGGTGGAAATCTGAAACCACCTTAGGCAAGAACTTCCTGTTAGTCCTGAGGACCACCTTATCTCTATGAAAGGAGATAAAATCAGACTCCACTGACAAAGCTTGTAATTCACTTATGCGCCTGGCAGAAGTGATGGCTACCAGAAACACACTCTTCCAAGTCAAGTACTTAAGCTCTGCTGAAGATAAAGGCTCAAAAGAGGGTTGCATAAGCTGAGCAATGCAAACATTGACGTCCCAGGCAGGGGCAGGGTCCCTGAATGGAGGGTTGGTGTGAAGCAATCCCTTGAAAAACTTGGACAATACAGGGTGAGCTGAAAGAGAAGAGGGCTTACCTGCTGAGATAAAAGGAGACACAGCTGCCAGATGCACTTTCAGTGTAGCTGGTCTTAGCCCCAAGCTATTTAAGTGGACCATATAATCAAGGACTGTGGGCAGATCAGCAGATTTTGGGGAAATATGCTTCCCAGAGCACCATATGGAAAATCTTTTCCATTTTGAATTATAAGTAGCCCTGGTGGAAGGTTTTCTAGAAGCCTTCAGGATATCCATTACACCTTGGGAGAGGTGTAAATTAGCAAACTCTAACTCTTCAAGAACCAGGCCTTGAGATTGAGAGATTTGAGGTTCGGGTACCAAACCCTCCCCTGAGCACAGGTTAACAGGTTGTAATTCCTGGGAAGGCACAGGGAAGATGGACTGCTAAGGACAGTAGGAGTGGATACCAGGGCTGTCTGGCCCAGTCTGGAGCAATCAGGATCATTTTGCAGGGTTGAGATCTGATTTTGACTAGCACTTTGAGCGGGGAGCATGAGAAACTTCCTTCAATTGAGAACTAAGGCATCCAGGGGACTGAGCCCAACACTGGGGGCCTGCAGCAAAAAGGGAAGTTGGTGATTGTCTGGGGCTGCAAAAGATCTATCTGCGGGTGCCCCATCTGGAAAATATCACCTCCAAGACCAGGGTCCAGTGACCATTGTGATGGCCTGGAAATCCTGCTGAGAGCATCTGCCAGGACATTGTCCTTGCCTGGGAGGTGAACTGCCGTGAGGGAGGTGTTCAGGGAGTAAGCCAGAGACCACAACTTCATTGCTTCGGTGCACAAGGCCGTAGACCGAGTGCCTCCTTGCTTGTTGATGTACCACATTGTGGTGGTGTTGTCTGTTCTGACCTGTACAACTTTGTTCTGAACAGATTTGGAAAAAGCTTGAAGTGCTAGAAATACTGCTCTGAGTTCCAACAGATTGATATGGAGCAGAGATTCCTGAGGGGACCACAACCCCTGGGTGGTGAGGTCACCCATGTGAGCCCCCACCCCAAGAGGGAGGCATCTGTAGTAAGGATTAAAGAGTGAGACTGAGTGACAAAGGGAACCCCTTGTCTCAGATTGTTCTGATCCTGCCACCACTGTAGGGCCTGGATCAGGGTTTGAGTTACTGGGATCAATTTGGTCAGAGGGTCCTTCCTTTGAGACCAAAAGGCTCTCAAATGGAACTGATTGCCCCTCATCTGAAATCTTGCTCCCTGCACTACTGCTGTAGAAGCAGCCTTGTGCCCCAGGAGCTGTAGAAAATGCCTTGCTGGTCGAGACACCTGCAGGGTAAATGAGGAGGCCAGAGAGACCAGTGTCCTTGCCCTGTCCAGGGGAAGGAAGGCTCTGGCCTTTACAGTGTCTAGCTCTGCACCTATGAAGGTGAGCAGCTGGACAGGCTCTAGAACTGACTTTGGAAGATTTAGAAGGAAACCCAAAGAAATGAGCAGTTGCTCAGTTATCTGCATGTGTAACTTGACTTGGTCTGGGGACTGGCCTACTATGAGCCAGTCGTCCAGGTAAGGGGAAAATGGCAATCTTCTGCCTTCTTAGAAAAGCAACTACTACCGCCAGGCATTTTGTGAATACTCTTGGAGCAGAAGTGAGGCCAAAGGGCATTGCTCTGAACTGATAATGGCCTGAGGGCTGCTCGAACCTGAGGTACTTTCGATGGGAGCTTCTGACGAGAACATGGAAGTAGGCATCCTTGAGGTCCAGGGACACTAGCCAGTCCCCTGGCCTTAGAGAGGGTAGAATAATTGCCAGCGTCACCATTTTGAATTTTGGTTTTAAAAGACGCTTGTTTAAGTATCTGAGATCCAGGATGGGCCACCATTCTCCTGTCTTTTTTGGGGTAAGGAAGTACCTGGAATACAACCCTTTGCCCTGGTGTAGGGGTGGTACCCCTTTCCACAGCTCTGAGAGCTAGGAGGGAGGAGACCTCTGCCTCTAAGGCAAGTGCCTCTGATGGATTTGCAGGTGGAAAGGATCTGGTTCTCATCTTTGGAAACTTTTTGAAGCTGAGAACCAGTCCCTGGCTTACTACTTCCAGGACCCATTTGTCTGATGTCAGAGACTCCCAGTCCTGGACAAAGTAAGCCAGCCTGCCCCCTACAGGTAGCTGAGAATCGGCCCTGGCAACCCCATCAGGGTGCCTGTTTGGCAGGGGCTTTGGGCTGAGGGGTGGAAGCAGGTCTGCTTGTACCCCATCTGCCTCTCCCTCTAAAGAACCCCCTCTGGGCATAAGCAGAAGAGGAGGCCCGGGCTTGGTAAAAAGGCCTATGAAAGGGCCTGCCCCTGCCCCTGGGAAGCTGCCTTTGAGGAGTGGCCTGCCTTTCCTTGGCCTGTGCACTCCTATAAGTGGTCCTATACTCGTCCATTTTCTTCATGTAATTCTCTGTTTGCTCCCCGAACAGAGAATTACCCATAACAGGAAAATCCATGGCCTTAGTCAGGGTATCCTGTGACAGGCTAGTACATCTGAGCCAAGCCATTCTTCGAAGTGCCACAGATGTAGCCATGACTCTAGAAGACACATCATTGGAGTCCACTGCAGCATGGAATTGCACCTTGTATGCCTCAATACCATCAGCAGCCACCTGCTCCAGCTCCTTGGCAAGCTGGCCAGGGACCTATTTTGCTAGGGCCATAACAGTGTCCATCTGGATTTTTGATACCTAGCAGTATAGGCCATATAATTGGCCTGTCTGAGTCCCAAGGATGCTGCCATGTACTGTTTCTTTGCCATGGCATCAATCCTCCTGGAGTCCTTGTCCAGGGGGTGTGAAGTGCAGGGAATGTTTGCCTTATCACAGGCTGCAGCCTGCACTACTAACATGGCTGCATTGTTGTGTAAGGAACTCCGTGTCAGAGCCTGACAATGTATACCTCTTGTCCATTCTCTTATCCACAGGCGGTATAGTGTTAGGAGTCTTCAAAATCTTAGATGTCTGTTTCCCAAAAGATTTGTGCAAGGGAGTAGACAGCCTCCTAGACTCTGGGATATCCATCATTTCCACATAGTCATCCACAGTCATCCACAGCTTCTTCCATAGGAAGCTGGATCGTTTCAGCCACTTTTTTATAAAACATGAAATGGGAGGGGGACTCAGAAAGCCTAGGAGTAGAAACCCCTGAAGGTCTGTCTGGGGAGATGTCCGGGTCAATGGGCACATCCAGATTTTCAAATCCACATTCACTTTCCTCATACTCCTCTTCCTCCTCCTCCAGTTCAAAAAACTCCTCTAACTCATACTCTTGAACCCGGTGGACCGGCAGACAGCGCCTGCCTGATGGTGCCGGTTCAGTCGGAGCTGAGGGAAAGTGACTGGACAATTTTGATCGCTTTGGCTATCTCTTCAGCGGTTGGAGAGGAAAGTTTGGCCCACACCAGCTGATTTTTCTTTTCTAGTTCTTTTAGCCGGAACCGATTCCTCAGAATCGGCTCTCCTTTTGCCTGAAGAAGTCTCGCCCTGGTCAGAGGGCACTCCTTCTGGTTCGGTTGGAACCGAACCGGGCTGGCCATCCGGTTCAGCAGACTTTTTGGCCTCCCTTTCCCTGAGCCTACCAGCTCTCTTTTCTAGGGTAGCTGCAGGGAAATTTTTGCAAATCTGGCAGTCTGCATTGAGGTGGTCAAACCCCAGACAATGAACACAGGTGGTGTGGGGGTCAGCCTTGGCAAAGACTTCCCCACACACACTACAGTGTTGAAACCCAGTGAGTCCGGTTTTTCTTTTGGGTTTCTCAGACATAGTGCCAGTCCTAACCAAACTTACCCTTTTATGGCAATCTGCCAGGCAAGACCCTCTTATCGGTTCCCAACCATGTCATGGGTCGTGGAAAAAAACGTAATAAAATCCGTTTTTTTTAGGACTGATAAGATCCGGTAACCACACTCTAAAATACACAATTTAAGATTTTAAACAACTTGATCGGTTCAAGCCGAACTGATATACCGTTTACAAGTTCCACACAGAATAGAATAAGATAAAACCTATCTAGTACTCACAATACCACAGACAGAGACTGAACTGACAGGTTACGGTTTAAATTCAGTTGAAAACCAAGAAAAGCGGTACTTTAACCGACAAATTGAACCGAGCAGCAGGAGAAATCTCCGGAGCGACTGTTCAGTGAGGCTGAGTAAAGAATCTGACGGTTTGAGTTTGAAGAACAACAGACAGAGTCTCAACCGAGCTCGAGCTCAGCATTCCATGCCTGGCATGGAAAGTTAACTCTTTCATCTCCGGGGCAGTTCGACGGTTGGGACTCACTGCATATGTTAGAATATAGCAAGACTTCATGGTGTTTGAAAGGTCTTTGGACCAGTGCACCAATCCGGTTAACAGATGAATAAAAAAATACTATACGCTATAAAAATAAAGGGTGAACAATTTTATTCACAAACAGTGCATTATGCCACCTCGTGATTCTGATTGCCATGGATCTCTCGAGTCAGTGCGGATATGCAAACTCCAGTGGACAACTTGGACATGGCACACTTCTCTGCCATGAGCTCCATCTTCAAGCAGAACTTCATCACAGGAACTGGGTTAGGAACCGGCTGGGGATAGGAAGCAGAGGGTGGTGGTTAATGATATCCAGTCCAAGGAAAGGGAGGTGACCAGTGGTGTATCTCAGTGATCAGTCCTGGGGCCAATCCTTTTCAATGTCTTCATTACTGACATTGCAGAAGGGCTGGAAGGAAAGGGCTCTTAGCATACGACACCAAGATTTGCAATAGGGTAGACACTCCAGATGGGGTGGAGAAAATGAGGAGGTACCTAGAAAAGCTGGAAAAATGGTCCAAAGTGTGGCAACTGAGATTCAAAGTCATGCACCTGGAGTGCAGAAACCCTGCAGAGAGCTACAGGATTGGGAGGGGGATTGCTGGCAGCCACTAGGGAAGAAAGATACTTAGGGATTATCATCTTGACCTAACAGTGGCCAAACAATGCACAAAGGCTATAGGGAGAATAAGTGGCATGATGGGGTACACTGAGGGGTATCAAGAGCGGAAGAAGGGAGGTGGTGATACCACTGTACAGAATGCTGGTGAGGTCTCATCTAGAATACCTTGTTCAGTTCTGCAGCCACATCTTTTTAAAGGTGTAGACTGGGTGGATGTGGTTCAGAGAAGGGCAACTAAGATGGTACAGAACTTGCACCACAAGACATGTGAGGAGACATTGAGGGACCTCAATATGTATTTGCTGGAGGAGCGAAGACAAAGTGGAGATATGATAGAGATCTTCAAGTATCTTAAAGGCATAAATAAGGTGCAAGTGGGTGACATATTTCAGTATAGAATGAGTACAATAACAAGGGGGCACAATATGAGACTGGGGGGGAGGATAAAGGAAATATGAGGAAGTTACTCTTCTTCACTGACAGGGTGTTGGAGACATGGAATGGCCTGCCCCACGAGGTGGTGGGAGCAAGCATGCTTGGGATAGACATAAGGGAACCCTAGAAGTGGGAAGGAGAAGCTAAGCTGATGCCCAAATAGGGTCACCAGCTGCTGTTACAATTAAGAAAAAAGGGAATACTAGAAGGGGCTAGTGGTTCTTATCTGCCATCAGTTTTCTATGTTTCTAACTTTCCCACATGAACTCCATGCTGTCCATGAGTGGTGTGAATGGCTTAATGCTGCCGTGTTGGCTCTGACTAGATTTTGTTTTATATGGCAGTTTCTTGCAATATGGCCTGGCTTATTACAGTTATATTGTAGCGAATAAAGTTTTTGGGTGCAGATTTGTTACCCCTGTCAGAGTTCTTATCTGACCTGGAGATAAATTGGGGAAAAAGAGGGTCATACTGGGCCTTGGCTGTTACTTTGCTGCTGCGGTGTCTGCCTGGCCATCTGATAGTCCTCATCCAAAGAAATGGCCTTTTCCCCATTTTCTGGCCAGTGTTCTTTTACCCAGAGCTGCACATCTGTAGGAAGGATGTTGATGAATTGTTCAATTGCAAATATGCTGATGATCTGTGGGACTGTTTTACCCTAAGGTTGAAACCATTTAATGAGGAGTTCTCTGAGTTGGGTGTAGGCTTCTTGAGGATTGTCGACTAAGTTGCACTTCACGGACTAGAATCTTTGCCTGTAGGTCTCTCCTGAGATGTCATACCTGTTAAAGATTTTTCTTTTGACACCATCATAGTTTTCTGAATGTGCAGCGTCCATATTGCTGTAGGCAAGTTGGGATTTAGCTGTCAGATAAGGTATCACCCTGATTGCCCATTGGCAGGCTATGACAACCCTTTTAAAAGTTGTCAGGTATACTTCAATATCATCCGAGGAACACAACTTTGTTAAGTTTAATGTCTTTTAAGCTGTGTTGTGTTTTTTTGATCTACTGGACCTGTACCAGATCCCCCAGCTTTGATAGATTTCAAGGCATCCAGCCATCATAGAAACATAGAATTTGATGGCAGGTAAGGACCGCAAGGCCCATCCAGTCTGCCCATTTCTTTTTCTACCTTATGAATGTGCCATCAGCCTTTGCTCTGTCAATGGCCTATCTATTCATACTCATCTGTATTACTCCCTTATGCCTATCCCATGCCTGTTGGAAGCCCTGCACTGTATTCATATCCACCACTTCCTGAGGTAGGCCGTTCCATGCATCCACCGCCCTTTCTGTGAAAAAGAACTTCACCATTACCCTTAATCGGCCTCCCTCTAATCTCATGCTGTGTCCTCTTGTCCTGCTATTTTTCTTATATTGAAACATGTTAGACTCCTTCACCTTGTTAATGCCCTTAAGGTGTTTGAATGTTTTGATCATATCACCTCTCTCCCTCCTTTACTCTAGGGTATACATATTGAGCTCCATTAATCTGTCCTCATATGTTTTCTGATGCAGTCCCTGCACCATTTTGGTTGCCCTTCTCTGGACGGCCTCAATTTGGTTAATGTCCTTCTGAAGGTGTGGCCTCCAGTACTGCACGCAGTACTCCAGATGGGGCATAACCAGTGTCTTGTAAAGAGGGATTATTACCTCCCTCTTCCGACTTGTGATACCCCTACTAATACACCCCAACATCCCCCTAGCCTTACCTACTGCTTTAATGGCCTGCTTGGATGATTTCAGGTCATCTGTGATGATGATGCCCAAGTCTTTTTCATCCCTTGTGACTGCCAGCAACTACCCTCCCAGCCTATAGGTAGTTTTAGGGTTTCTCTTCCCTATGTGTATGATCTTGCACTTCTTTGCATTAAACTCCAGTTGCCACTCTTTCAACCATTTTGCTAGTTTATCCAGATCTCTTCTCATTCTTCCCACCCCATCTGGATCATCTACTCTGTTGCAGATCTTGGTGTCATCTGCAAACAGACAAACCTTACCCTCCAGTCCATCTGCAATGTTATTGATGAAGATATTGAAGAGGACTGGCCCCAGGACTGAACCCTGAGGTACCCCACTTATGACTTGCATCTCTTCTGACTGTATACTGTTTACCACCACTCTCTGTTTTCTGCCTGTCAACCAGTTTGCTACCCAGTTGACCAACTTCGACCCAGTTGACCAACTTCTGACCCACCCCAAGCCTACCCAGCTTATTAATCAATCTTCTGTGTGGAACAGTATCGAAAGCTTTGCTGAAGTCAAGGTAGGCTCCCCCTTGGTCCACCATTCTGGTTACCCAGTCAAAGAAATCTATGACATCAGTTTGACAGGACCTTCCTTTTGTAAACCCATGCTGTCTTGGATCCTGTGCTCCTATGAATTCCAGGTGTTGCACTATCCTTTCCTTAAGGAGTGCCTCCATAATCTTGCCCACTACTGAGGTAAGACTGACTGGTCTGTAGTTCCCTGCCTCCTCCCTGCTACCACTCTTCTGGAGCAGAATCACATGAGCCCTTCTCCAGTCTTCTGGGACCTCTCCTGTGCTTAGAGACTCACTAAACAGTTCTGATAATGGCTCTGCTAGTTCCACCCTTAGTACCCTGTCCTGTCACTGCATCTCTCTTCTCTGTTTCTCTAGATGCTACATCTCTTTTTCTCTCTATTTGTCAGTCTCTTTTTGTTGTATAGCCCACCATTTGAAGAAGGCAGACATTCTTTCAGGCTCTGTCTCTGCCTTTTCTTTTTCTTCATCTATCACTGGTGCTGGCTGTACAGTCTCAGTTTGGACTTTTGTTGCTGCTTCTAGTTTGGCTGCCATTCTTCTGGTAATTACTCCTGGGCTTGCTGTTGAGGGATCCATACCATTCTTCTATGCTTCCCTGGTACCAGGCCTAGTACCCACGCACAAAACTCCTGATTTAGAGTATGCATGGCATAAATCCCACTTTGTCTGGCACCAACTGTCATCGAGGCATAGGTCAGGAAGCATAGGTAAACCAGGAGAAGTTATAAAATTCACAAGTAGCATTTTATTATTATCAATAACAAAATAAAAAAAAATTTCTGCAGGATAGCGCTTAATACATGCAATTGAAACAAACAGAAGCCCTTCTTTTGAGAGTCTCTTTAAAATCTCCAGCCCACAGAAACATAGAAAGTGACAGCAGAAGGAGACCAAAGATCCATCTAGTCTGCTTAAGAGTTTCCAAGACCCACTACAGGTCCCAGGATCTAGCTGTCTCGAACTCTAAATAAAACATTGCTGTCTTTTTTATAAGATGTATTTTCTGGCAATTAAATTCTGCATCCTGATCTTGAAGGTTACATCTCCTGTTTTTCACAAAATGTACCAGAACTTGTCAGTTCCTTTTCTGTTAGCAGCATAAGTACATTAGTCTTCTTAACAGGTGCAACCAATTAAGACATCCTATCCAAGGGCTGATTTCCTGCTAATCATTATGCAAGTTTGTGGAGGTTAAAATGCACCTCAAGGTTAATCCTTTGTGTTCCAGATAAACCCAGATAGCTTTCTTCATTCATTTCAACAGTATAACTATACACATTTGCAAACCAAGGGATGTCAGTTTCACATAAAGATTCACAAATATTTTTTAACCTCAGAGAAGCAAGGAAAGAATAGAAACAGCAAGCGAAGGAAAGGAGAAAAAAGGGGAAAAACTGTGGGACTGGAGTAGCCAGTTCCTAGGTGCCACAAGAAAGATTTGTGCAATCAGACAGGCACAAGGTAGACAAATGACAGCGTAGATCTTTGCCTTTAACTCTTTCTGCATAACAAATGGGACAGGCTCTTATCCAACCTTGTCAAAGGGTACTCTATAGTGGAGACACCAAAAAGGGTGGTAGAGGCCCCAGAGGAGGAGGAGGAGGAAGCAACTTCTGTTGGGGGACTTGATTGTGAGGGGAATAGATTTGGGAATAGGAAGAGGGGGAGAGGGAGGTCAGTTGCCTATATGGTACCATGGCTCAGAGGAATGACAATGGATCCTGGCAATCACTAGAGCAGCAGGACAGAAGGGAGAGCTGGATGTCATTGTCCACCTGGGGACCAATGACCTGGCTAGGGACAGGGCTGGGATAGTGCAGGGGTAATTTAAGGAGCTGGGGAGGGATTTTAGGTAGCATACTATGTGGCTTCACTGAGATGCAGGGGGAAGAGAGGGATCTCCACAGCAGACACTTCAACTCATGGTTAAAAGAATGGTCCAGAGAGGAAGGATTTGGCTAAATTGAGGACTGGGCATCCACCTGGAGGGATAAGGGCCTGTACAGGTGTGATAGCCTGCATCCATCTGGAAGGGGAACCACAGTCCTCAGTGGATGGTTTGAATGTTACTTAGATGAACATTTAAACTAGCTGAGGGAGGGGCAGAAGGAATCGAGTAGGCAGAAGCTGCTCCCCCTCACAAGCTGAAGTAGGGAGAACCTGAGGGGAGAGGAACCCCCCAGGGTGCAAATTAATAAAGGAAGCAGGGGGAGAGAAATGAAGAGGGATGGGAACAGGAGCATTAAAAAAACTGGCAGCAGGGATGAGCCTGCCAGTTACAGGCTGGTCAGCATGACATCAGGGGTGGGAAAGTTGATGGAATCACTGCTGAAGAAAAGGACTGGAATATCTTGAATCAGTGGGTTACAAGACCCAAGGCAGCATGGATTTGTGGGGGAGGTCATGTCAAATGAATCTGATAGATTTCTTTGACTAGATGACCAAGGAATTAGATCAGGGTGGAGCGGTGGATGTGGCCTACCTAGATTTCAGCAAGGCTTTCAACAGTGTTCCACATAGGAGACTAGTAAGCAAGCTGGGTAGCTTAGGAGTGTGTGTCCAAAGGTGGTAAACTGGGTAATAAATGTGTTAGGGGATAGGCAACAGAGGGAGGTGGCAAACAGAGCTCACTCTAAGGAAAGAAGGGTGACCAGTGGGGTGTCTCAGTAACTGATCCTCTTTAACGTCTTTATAAGTGAGAAAAGGTCTGCCTTTTATGGATGACACCACAATCTGCAATATGGTGGACACTCCGGGGGGGGGGTGGAAAGGATGAGCAGAAACCTGAGAAAACTCAAGGAGTGGTCAAGGGTTTTGCAGCTGGGTTTCAGTGCAAGAAAGTGCAAAATACTGCAGTTAGGGCACAGAAACCCAGGGGCAGAGTACAAAATGGGTGGAGTGGTATTGATGACCACCAAGCAGGAAAGATACCTGGGGTAATAATATCAGATGACCCAGAGGTGCTCATCTGCCAATTTAATTGTAAAACTCACTGACATTATATACAGTGTTTTAGAATATCTAATGGTTAATCAGACTATGACTTTAGGATGGCTAATGATGTAACAGAAGTTAATATTCAATCAAACTGTCTTCTGGCAAACGTAGCCTCTGACATGATATGTTGAATGCTTACATCATTTCGCCTTACTTGTTGAGTTGATAGTTCCAATTTATGTAGCTAGTAAATTCCTTGCCATGTATACTGGGAATGTGTAAGAATACCTTCTGACTGCACACATTAAAATATGTTGCTGAATTTGTTCCAGCTCCAGCATACTTTTGTAAAGGTATTCAAAATTGAAGAATTACAACAAACATTATAAAAAGAGTAAACATAAAGTCACAATTTGATTGGCTGTCATGCATACTAAGTCCATATATAGTAAAGTATTGTAAACATACAGTTGAATCCTTACACATGACTCAACTATAACAACATCCTGAGATTCTGGTAACATGATGTAACCTCTTGAGGTTCACATGTCACCAGAACATCTCCGGGGTACTGTAGCACAGTAACATACAGTCCCCTATCTGTTATTCTATTTATATACAGTCCACTTTTCTTTAATTTGAAGACTATTCTCAAAATATTTTTTTTACTGTTTAAAGAGTTAGTGGAACCAAAGCAGGCAGACTGGAAAATTATACATTTTAAGAAGTAGTAAGTTGTAACTTTTTATTTCTGAAGTATTTTTCTTTTTCCTTTTACAGTATTATTGTGCTGGATATGTGGAATAGCTTGTAGCCTGTCAGCTGATATATCTCCTCTTTTCCACCCACTACATCATCAGCATTGTGATCTCACTGACAGTGACATCACAGGTGACTGACCTGACAGCTGAGTGGCTGTTCCTAAGAAGCAGTGATGTCACAGTCACTGAGGTCACAATGCTGATGATGTAATGGAGGAACAGAGCAAGATATGTCATCTGCCTGGCAGAGTGCTGTTCCACACATCACACCTAACATCATGTAAACAATCTTCTAATTAACCAAAAGGAAAAGGAAAAAGTACCTCAGATATAAAAGGTGATGGTTGACTGCTTTAAAAAAAAATACTAGATTTGGACAGTACACTAGCTCTTTAAACATGGTACTAATAAATAAACATATAGCCATAAGTGAATTTTTTCAAACACACATTTTCATGAGCAAATGTTGTTCTGCCGGCTTGGTGATGCTGAGAGTTGAGG
Source organism: Neoceratodus forsteri (assembly GCA_016271365.2). NCBI lineage: Eukaryota > Metazoa > Chordata > Ceratodontiformes > Ceratodontidae > Neoceratodus > Neoceratodus forsteri. The sequence continues at coordinate 895,579,808 of CM057451.1, read as the reverse complement.
CACTGGAAGCATCACTTCACGTCACACTGGCGACTCAGGTTCAGAAATGCAATCAGGTCATGGGGACCAGCTGGGGAAGGAGAGGATTGAGCAACCAGAGGACTGCTGTCCTCTCCTGGGGAGGGAGTGTTTCAGCACCCTGCATTCACCTGGCCCCTAGCATTGGCCAGAGGTGAGGTAGGCTGGGGTTGACAGATTAGGGCACAGAGTGGCAGCCGCTAATGCACCACACACAGAAGCATAAATGGGTGGATGTCACCTCTCAAGGAGAAAGCAAGAAAACTGGAGACTCGAGCTGTCATTGATAACCAGCCACCCAGTAGTCCTGTGCCTCACTGAATACCCAGGTCAGACTGCATACCTGCGTAAAGGTAAGTCCCGTTGGAAAAATGGAGTGGGTCTGGGGCAGCTGGTGTCTGTAGGGTGATTTGGGCTCCACAGAAAGAGGACTAACTGCAAAAAGCCAGCAAATGTTATTAACCCATGAACCTAAAAGAATTAATTAAAAACCATCAACACGTTACAATAGTTACACATGGAAAATTAATGGTTAGCATACATGATGATGATTTACCTGAATGTCAAAAAATACTCAGTCATGTTGAAGTACCATTTATTCATGATCACCTTTATGAATTTGGCATGTGTTAGCGAGCCTAGAGTTAACCAAGCCTTATCATCATGTACATCAAGTGGTCTGTGTGAACACAGTCCCATCTTCATCTCACCTCCAGTTAACCACTCATGTTCATTTATCACATGAGGGAGTACTCCTGACTACATTTCTAGAAGAGTGTCTGAAATTTATAAAACTACAATCTGCACAACATGTTATAGTACTGACTGGTTAAAATTAATAATAATAAAAATAATTACCAAGAATTGTACAAATGTTTCTGGTACTTTGCTGCTGTACCAGAAGTGGTTTACAATGTCTGTACACCACTGCAATATTTCACTACATCCTTTCAGTTGTGTTGCCTGTAACAACAAATGGTAACACTGTGGTAACACCAGATTCCCAATATAAATGTGGGTAATTCATTAGTATTAAATCAAGTAAGGAACAATCCATAGGGTTTTTTATATTGACACAAGTGTGTTCAACAATTAATTGTGGGCTTATCACAATTAATTGTTGAACCCACTCATGTCAATATAAAAAAAAACCCTATGGATTCTTCTTTACTTGATGTAATACTAATGAATTACCCACATTTAAATTGGGAATCTGGTGTCACCACGGACATGTTTAGCAATCATAATATGATTTATAGCATTAGGGGCCATAATAAAGCAAAGGGACCTGCTAGATATAGAACTTTTTGATCATTTAAAAATTTTGACTATTTTAATTGTATGGCGGACCTAGAGGAAATAAATTGGGAACATCTGGAATTGATTCCTGACTTGAATTTAGCTTGGGATTATTTTCTGGGTGAATTCATAAAGGTTTGCAACAGATAAATTCCTTTAAAGACAAAAAAAGTGAAAGCACATTCTGCCCTATGGTTTTCTTTCTTGCTGCAAAAGCTAAAAAGGGAAAAAAATAGGGCTCAGGAAGTTGACTGATGCATAGGTTTGGTGTCCGATTGGCAACAGTAAAGGACATTTTGAAACAAATATGGGGCAGGAGTTAGGGATGCAAAAAGAAACTACTTTGAAAAACAAACAATGGAGGCAAAAGGGAATCCATGTAAGTTTTGGTCTTTGGTCTTTGTTCACTTGGGAACATAAGCAGGAGGCTGGTAAGGACAGAGGTCTGGGTTTATATTCTGTTTTAACTGAAATATTTGAATAGTTTTGTACATGAAATTAGTTCTGAGTGTTAAAAATTACTACTTTGAGTTAGAACTGTTACTTGGGCTGTGATATTGTAACTTTTAGGGCTTGGGAACACTTGTTTGGCAGTGATAATTAGAGTGAAATTTAAATGTGATGTTTTCCTGGTGTTAGGGGGAGGGGAAATTAACAAGAATCACCTTGTCTTTCATTGTTCACGTGGGAACATAAGCAGGAGGCTGGTAAGGACAGAGGTCTGAGTTTATATTCTGTTTTAACTGAAATATTTGAATAGTTTTGTACGTGAAATTAGTTCTGTGTGTTAAAAATTACTACTTTGAGTTAGAACTGTTACTTGGGCTATGATATTGTAACTTTTGGGGCTTGGGAACACTTGTTTGGCAGTGATAATTAGAGTGAAATTTAAATGTGATGTTTGCCTGGTGTTAGGGGAGGGAAATGAACAAGAATCACCTTGTCTTTCATTGTTCACTTGGGAACATAAGCAGGAGGCTGGTAAGGACAGAGGTCTGGGTTTATATTCTGTTTTAACTGAAATATTTGAATAGTTTTGTATGTGAAATTAGTTCTGTGTGTTAAAATTACTACTTTGAGTTAGAACTGTTACTTGGGCTGTGATATTGTAACTTTTGGGGCTTGGTAACACTTGTTTGGCAGTGATAATTAGAGTGAAATTTAAATGTGATGTGTGTCTGGTGTTGGTAAGAGCCCTCCCAGCCACCCTGTTTTGTAGGCTTTCTTAAATACTGAAAAGCCACTGGGGGTTGGGATTGAAGGGCTGTGTATTTCTGTTTGGGACTGAAATTTGAAGCAACAGGAACTGGTGGGCTGTGACATCATACGGTACCTGACATCTGCATACACACACTGTTAGTGGGACTGGACACACACTGGACTGTATGTGTTTGTGAGACTTGGGAACTTTATTGGTGGGGTTGAAATTGGGTTTGTAAATAACTGCAGTCAATATGAGAGAAACTGTATTCAGGGGAAGGGACTGAGAAAAGGGTGTGTGCCATTATAAACAGAGGGGACAAACAGGGTGGCCATATTCCACCATGGCAGGCATCTTCGAAGGGGTTGTAGGCTGCACAGGCTGTGGGATGGCAAAATTCTCAATTGGACCTGGAGAGAGGGAGGCTGCCCACTCTGTAGACAGCTATCTTATATCAGGAGTGAAGTATATTGGTTAAGGAGTAAGCTGGGGGGGATGTCCAAGGATAAGGGGTGTGGATATGGGCAGCAGAAGGGTGGGGCTGAGGGAAGGCTGGGGCAACGCTCTGAAATTACAGGATGTTATGTTACAGCAAGCAGGAGGGGGGATATTATGGACAGAGGACCCTTAGATAGGGATGTTGATGCTAAGGGGAAAACGTACGGGGTGAACATTCGGAATACAAAGAGAGTGGAAGGGAAGAGTCAGGAGGGGCTGTTGTGGGGAAGCCTAGTAGAGCAGACTTTGAGAAGGGAGGGGCTGTTGTGGGGAAGCCTAAAACAGCAGACTGTGGGAAGGGAGCTGCTAAGGAGAACAGAGCAAGAGGGGAGGAAGAGGGGCAGTTTAGAGGTGCAGTCAGGGGAAACTCTGGTTACTTGATGGAGGCTGACATAGGGTGGCACAATAAATTTGAGCTACTAAGCAACCTAGAGGGGGAGGAAGGGATTGGTGGAAATGAGGAAACTGATACAGAGGCCAGGGGGAGGGAGTCGGATACTCATAGGGCATCACAGACCGGCAATGGAAAGGATAGAAATAGTCCCAGAGGGAGAAGGGGAAACATAAATGTTAAGCAGATGGGGGAGATGCAACATATTGCAGACATGAGGGAAGAGAGCATGACTGGAAAGAAACTGGGAGACAAGGAGGTGGCCTTTCAGCAGGGGGGTCAGTACCAAGGATGGGGCCCTAGCTAAAGGGGACCCACAGAGAGCCTCTGGAGGTCGGGGTACTATTACAAGGGGGGAGGATGGTGGTGTGGGGAAGGGGAAACCATCAGGGCCAGGATAAATGGTTCGGATAAGAGAGGGTTAAAGGGGACACCTATTCAGAGGGGGTCTGAGTTAAGTGGGCAAAATAATGAGGGAGGCAGAAAGGGAGGGTGACAAGGGGGTCTCTAATAAGGCAGGAAGACTCCCATGGAATTGAGATCATGAATAAAGGGGGGGATGGGAGAGCTGAGAGTGCATAGTGGAGGTGACCATAAGGATGATGGTGGTGTTAAGGTTCTGTTATTGGGAGACTCGATGATTAGGGGTATCCAGTGGGAGGGACAGGTGGGTGGATGCCATAGCCAGGTGAAGGAAGTGAATATCTCTGGGCTGACAATGCACAGAGCAATGTTCATGGTGTACGAACTGATTAGGGATTGTGGAGGGAAACTGGATTTCCTGGTGCATTTGGGAACTAACGATCTAGAGGGAAATAGCGTTTTGGAAATCCAAGCAAGGTTCCAAGAACTTGCCAGAGTCTGTCGGGATAATGGATGCAACATTTCCTTTTCGGAGATATTGCCAGTACCAAAGGCCTCAGTGGAGAAAAAAATGAAGATCACAGAGGTTAATGACTGGCTCAGGAAGTGGGGTGAAGAGAGTGGGTTGGGGGTGTTAGGGAATTGGAAAGGAGTTTGGGAGGATAAGGGACTGTATGCCAAGGACAGGCTTCATCTTGCCCCATTTAGGGAAGGAAGTCCTTAAACAGGGGATGGCTGACTACATTCAAAAAAGGTGGGCTTTAAACTTGTGAGGGGGGGAAGGGATAAGGGAGGGGCTGACCAGAAGCCCTCTCCTCCAGATGAGGGGAGTAGCCTTCAAACCCAAGGAGAGGGATACAGACTGGGGTGGAGGTTTCAGGAGGAGCAGAGAGAGAGGATGGAAGTATAAGGAACCTGGGGGGGTTCGACAAAGGAGATCAGGGATAAGGGTGGGGTTGGTGTTAGTAAATGCCAGGAGCTTGGGAAACAAGTTGCCAGAGTTCCAGGCCATGCTGTTCGAGGATGGGGTGGTGTGGCGGCGGTCACAGAGGCGTGGGCTAGCAAAAACCATGACTGGGACCTAAACATGCAGGGCACACTATGCTTAGGAAGGACAGAAAAGGAGGGCAGAGGGGGTGGAGTGGCTATGTTCATTAGCGATGACATAGAAATTGCTAGGGTAGAAGAGGCAGAGGGAAACGTGGAGGCCTTATGGGTCACCTTACGATCCCCAGCAGGAGATAAGGTCAAGCTGGGTGTAGTATATAGGCCCCCCAGGATGGGTGATGTTCTGGAGGATGGTTTGCTGGACAACATCATTGACCAGTGTGGACCAAAAGGAGAAGGAGTGGTGTTGATGGGGGAACTTAATATGCCAGGTACAAACTGGGGAACCATGTCCTCTAAGGTGGCCAAGGAGCAGAGGCTGCTGGACGGCTTCCAGAATGTGTTCTTAACACAGCATTTGATGGAGCCCAAAAGGGAGGGGCATGTCCTGGACGTGGTTCTGGCAGATGGGGATCTGGTAAGGGACCTGGTTGTAGAGGATCCCCTGACTGGGAGCAACCACACTACTGTCTGGTTTCAAATAAGCATGGGGGGAGGAGGGGAGATCTAGGACACTGGCAGTGGACTTCAGGGGGGCAGACTTTGTGGGCATGGGAAATATTCTCAAGGATCACTTGAAGGGGATTACATCAATGACAAATGTGGAAAGGAGATGGGAGGTCATAAAACGGGGACTTCATGAGGCAGTCAGGACCTGCGCTAAGGTGAAACGTAAGGGAGCAAGGTCACATAAACCATGCTGGCGGTCCAGTGAGGTTCAGGTAGCAGTCAGAGAAAAGAAGGCGGGCTACAAAAAATATAAAACAACAAGAGGGGATAAGGATAAGGAAATGTACCATCTTGCATCTAGAAAAGTCACCCGGATGGTGAGGGGGGCAAAGTCCAGTAAAGAGCAACGGCTGGCACAGGGGATACATGGAGGGGAAAAGGGGTTCTTCCGGTACACTGGGGAGTGGAGAAAAACTAAGGGCCATCTCAGCAGATTGAGATCAGAAGGAGGGTGGGTGGAAGAGGCGAGGGACCAGGCAGAGGTATTTAGAGTACTTTGCCTCTGTGTGTTCACTAGAGAGGATGGGATATCTACAAAGCAAGGCACAATGGGGATAGAAGCAGCAGTGAGTGGGATCAGGGGAGCAACAGAAATGGAGCAAGAGGGAGGGAGAGGTACCCCAGAGGTGTCACATCAGGATAAGGATAAAAAGGCCAGTAAAGTGGAGGGGACGGATGATGCTATCTCTGCCAAAAGGGTGTGGTTAGCCCTCAAGGCCCTAAAGAAAGACAAATCTCCTGGGCCAGATGGCATTCATCCGAGAGTACTATGGGAATTGGCAGACATACTGGCTGAACCCCTGGCGGAGCTCTTCAACAGGTCACTTGAGACAGGGAGAGTACCTAGGGATTGGCGAGAGGCACATGTGGTGCCAATCCATAAAGAGGGGTCGAGGGAAGTACCAGGTAACTATAGACCCATCAGTTTGACCTCGGTGGTGGGAAAATTAATGGAGAGTATACTAAAGGAACGATTGGGGGTATACTTGGAGGAGGTGGGAGGTCTGGATAGTCAGCAACATGGGTTTGTGCCAGGTAGATCATGTCAAACCAATCTTGTGGAGTTCTACGAATGGGTAACATCAGAACTGGACAGGGGAAAGCCTGTGGATGTATTATTCTTGGACTTCAGCAAGGCGTTTGACTCTGTCCCCCACAATGGTCTGGTGGAGAAACTGATGGGGTTGGGAGTAGGAAGCCTTTGATGGTCAGATGGATTGAAAACTGGCTAGCTGGATGCACCCAGAGAGTAGTGGTCTGTGAGGACTCAAACCCTAGAGAGGTTGGTAGTGGGGTACCACAGGGCTCAGTCCTGGGTCCGATCCTGTTTAATGCATACATATCGGACATAGGGAGGGTATAGGGTGTGAAATGAATCTCTTCGCTGATGACTCCAAGATGGGAGCAGTAGTTGAGGGAGAAGAGGGGAGGTTGGCCCTGCAAGGAGACCTGGACACCCTGGAAAACTGGGCTCACACATGGAAATTAAATTTCAATATCACCAAGTGCAAGGTGTTACATCTTGGGTGGGGAAACCCTAAACACAGGTACACCCTGGGAGGGGAGGCGCTGGAGGCCTCAATAGGGGAAAAAGACCTAGGGGTCATGGTGGATGCATGTATGAATAACTCTGAGCAGTGCATTAGAGCGGCTAGCAAGGCAAACAGGATGTTGGGATGCATCGTAAGGGGGATCAACTCTAGGAACAAGGAAGTGATTCTGCCACTGTACAATGGACTGGTTAGACCACACCTTGAGTACTGTGTACAGTACTGGAGACCACACTTGAAGAGGGATATACAGCTCTTGGAAAGGGTACAGAGGAGGGCAACTAAGATGATACGAGGGCTAGGGGATTTGACATATGAGGACAGACTTGAGGAGCTCTGCCTGTTTTCATTGGAGGAGAGGAGAGACAGGGGAGACATGATTGAGGTCTTCAAATACCTCAAGGGAATAAATAGGGTAAACATGGAGGGGATCTTTAGACTAAAGCAGGGAGGTATCACCAGAAAGCATGTTTTGAAGTTGGAAGGTGGAAGGGTGAGGGGGGAAAAGAGGAGGAGGTTTTTCACTGAGAGGGTGGTGGACCCTTGGAATGCACTGCCTGGTGAGCTGGTTCAGAGATCCACAGTGGAGGGCTTCAAGAGAGGGTGGGACAGACACAGAAAGTGGATGTATCAGATGATGGCCTGTCCCAGGGGGGTGGGGATGGATGATAGGGGTTTGTGGAACACAATGGGGGGGAAGGCCTCGGCACCCAACTAGGGATCTGAGGTTCGAGCAGACTCGACAGACCGTAAGGCCTAATCTGCTGGCAAATAGTATGTTAGTATGTAAATGGTACTACTAAACATAAATATTCTATACAACTAGCCTCTGAGGAAACATTTGCCATTGGGCACAATGTTGCGGACAGATTTAATATATCCTTTAGTGAAGCCGGCAACTTTTGGGGGGATACTCTAGGTTCATTATTGACTCCAGATTCAATACCTGGTAATGGGCTATCTACTTTTACATTTAGGAAAACATTTTGTAGTAATGGAAAGGTTATTGGGGCTTAAAATAAGTGGTAGCAGTGGCCCAGATGGAATCTCTGCTAAAATGTTGAACTATTCTGCTTTAAATATTGCATACCCTCTTAACCTATCTATTTAATAGATCCCTAGCTTTAGGTACTTTTCCCCTGGCATGGAAGTGTGCCAGAATATCACCAATATTTAAGGGGGGGGGGTAAGCCCAGGTTTACTCTCAAACTTCAGACCAATATTATTACTTCCAATAGTGAGTAAAGTTTGGAAAGAAATTTAGTGAATCAGTTAACAAATTATTAGTTAACCAGGATTTATTTGATGAGTTTCAATCTGGATTTAGAAAGGTACATGGAGGCCAGCCCAGTGGTGTTGAGGGTTGAGGCACTGGACACCACACCTTGTGCCATGCTGGCTACCCGGGTTCAGGAACGAGCTCAGGCTGCTGGGGGGTTGGCAGGGGAGGAAGAGGATTGAGCATCCCACAACAGCTCTCCTCTCTCGGGGTGGGTGGTCCATCATCCCGCTCCTTGGCTATCTCCTGGTGGAGGATAGGGGCAATACCAGACAACGGGAGATGCAAGAACGTGGCATTGGGGCGTGCACGTGTGCCTCCACACACACGCGTTCTCGACCGCTGGGGCAGGGACACCAGAAAAAGGGAAAAAGTGACTGCCAGCTAGATGAAGCCTCTGCAGTACTCTGGCTCCATGGCTTTGCGACGCTCCTGGGCCTACTCCAAATATCGCTTGGGGGGGAGAATGGCCCTCCCTCCTTCCACCCCACCATGGGGAGTAATCCGTGGGAGACACAGCGCCTGGAGCGTTGGGGGCAGCATAGTGGTCAGAGACTGGCAGAAGGCTGAAGATATGCCATCAGATTGCAGGAGGAAAAATATTTCTATAGAAAAAAGAAAGGTACATGGTACGGTGGTTTCCATGTTGAGGGTCTTGGACGACATTGGTAGGGCTAATAATTATCAATAGTACACGGGAGCTATACTGATAGATCTGTCCAAGGCCTTCAACATGGTTGACCACCAGTTTATGTTGTATTTGTTGTCTGAAATAGACTTGGGTAAAGAATCACTGGTTTGGTTTCATTCTTATTTGAGTGATTGTTACCAGTTTACTAGAGTAAATGAGCTTGATTCTACATCCTTAAAGGTGGTAAGGGACGTTCCCTAGGGATCTGTGTTGAGGCCACTTCTTTTTTTAATTTACCTAAAGAATCTTGGTAAACAGTTGAAGGGCATAAACTATCATCTGTATGCAGACAATACAATTTTGTATTACTCTAATAGCTCACTCGAAGAGATTCAGTCTAGCTTACAACAACATTTTTTACTCTCTCCAGAGATATTTTTAAGACTTAAAACTTAAATTGAATACCTCAAAAATGAAAATCATGCTATTCGGCCCAGCAGCCAAATTAAAATTTGATGTTAAAATGGATATATATGATTTATCTGGTATACCCCTGGAGAATGTCAAATCATATAAATATTTAAGGTTTTGGTTGGACCCCCTTGGATCAGGAAGTACACATGTGGACCAATTGATAGTCCAGGTAGGGAAAAGGGTGAGCTGCTTATTCAGAAATCAGGGATGTTTAGATAGGGAAACTATGAAATATATAATTCAAATACAAATGTTGCCTTTATTAGATTATGGGGACACGTTATGTAGAGGGGCCGCACAGGATAAACGATCAAAATTGAAAGTGGTTTATAATAAACTGGCCAGACTGATCTTAAGGGGCCAGATATTCAAAGGGTAACACCGGGCGCAAATCCGTTGCACTGGATTAGCACGGTGCGCCCGACTGCAATATTCAAAAGAACATTTAGCGTCGGGGGTTATTGCCTGACCTAAATCATAATATATGGGGAGGGATTGAGGGAGGGACCTGAATGCCCTGCACTACAGCATATTCAAAGGTATAGCGCTACAGGCATTAGCGCAACCTGTAGCGCTGGCGAACTACCGCAAAAAAGGCTGGCGGTAATGCAGAGGTGCCCCCATGAATCACAACCCTCCCTTGACCACAACATAAAGGATGTATCCCTGGTAGTCTAGTGGTTCCCCAAGCACGCTCCGACCACGGTTGTGAATAAATCAGCTTATTTCCCTGGTAGTCTAGTGGTCCCCCCCCCAAAGCACCGCTCCCGACCACGGTTGACAAATAAATCAGCTTATATCCCTGGCAGTCTAGTGGTCCCTCCCCAAGCACCGCTCCCAACCACAGTTGACGAATAAATCAGCTTATTTCCCTGGTAGTCTAGTGGTCCCCCCCCAAGCACCACTCCTGACCCCGGTGTAAAAAACATAAACTCATTTTCCCTGGTAGTCTAGTGGTCCCCACCCCTCGTGGTGACAACCACCCATCAAATAGATTCCCAGAATGGAGCGGCCAGCTCAGCCCTCCAGCCAAGAGCAGGATTACCTGCTCACCCTTCCCCGGGAGAGGAGAGGAGGCAGTAATCAGACCAGTCGATCTCTTCCCTCCCTGCCGACTCTCGCAGCCCGTGCTCTTTCCCAACACGGTCGCCAGCGAGCACGAGGTGTGGCATCCAGTGCCTCAACCTCAGTGCCACGGGGCTGGCATAATCATAAATCTTTACTCTGAAAATTGGACCACAGTAAGGTATAACCTGAAAGGTAGCCCATCAGACTCATTCAACTCAAACCTAAGGGTAAAGCAAGGATGTATACTAGCCTCAGTACTTTTCAACCTGTTCATAAATGACTTACCAATTTCTTTTCTACTCACCTTCTGTAAAAGGTACAATGGTACCAGTCCATATGTTTGCTGAAGATCTAATCTTGATTTCAATTTCCCCTGTTGGAATTGAGGAAAAAACTGACCCAGTTGGAGAAATACTGTCGCAAAAAACAAACTGAGCATTAACACAAAGAAGAGCCAGATTTTAATTTTGGGGATAAAGAAGCTCAAGCTGAGATGGTACCTAAATAACAATCCTTTGGATATAATTTCTAGTTATTGTTAACCTGGGACTTTACATCTCAAATAACTATAGATGGTTAAAACATATAACACATGCAGTGAGCAAATTGGTTCAGACAAAAAAAAAATGTCTTACTAAGGTTTAATGCAAAATGTGGGAGCCATTCATTAGTTCTTACTTTTCATGCAGCTGAGATGAAAATGAACAATGTGGTTTTATATATGGCTGAATTATGGTTTGACAGGCAGGTGGCTCAAACAGAAAATCAGTTCACACAGCTATGTAGATCTATACTACTGACCTCTAGAGCCACACCATCGGACATTATCAGAGCAGAATTGTGTAGGGTCATGATGAAATATCTGGTATTATCTGTAAAAATGGCATACTGGATCAAATGCATTAATTCAGATCTGAAAAGACTGATTAAACAATGTATGGAAGAAAAAGTAACCTGGGTAATAAATAACTCCCATTCAGCTCTGGATGAAAGATACAATAGACACTCTGAAGTTATTGAAACTAAAACATCTTTGGATAGATGTTTAAAAATATTAACATGTCCAAAGATTATGCCAGACTGATTAAAACTAAACTTAGGCAAGTGTCTTATAACTTGGACAAACTGAAAATCAGGGCTCCAATATTCAGAAGTTTTCGTTGGCGCTAACCAGTGTTTCCTCGCATAAACTGGGCTTTGCACAGAAGCCAAAATTCAAAGGGCTCTGTTACACCAGCAAACAGGGGTAGTGCCTGCACAAACCAAATGGTGGGGTATGCAAATAAATAGGGTGTGCTATAAATAAGAGGCGCGCTCCCTGCCTGGTAATATGGTGGCCAGCTGCGGAGGTGTGAGGAAGGCTGTGCCAGTCGCCATATGTCCCCACAGCACTGCAATACCGATCAGGTCAGTGGGGGGATGCTGGACACTGGGGAGGGGTTGTTTTACTTCTGGGCTGGCGATCGAGGGGGGGACCACTACCACCAGGGGGGATACAGAATTCTACATTGGGGCTGGGATTGGAGGGAGAGAGGGGACTACTAGCACCAAGGATTTAATTCATTCATATGGGGATGGAATTGGAGGGACGGAGGGGACCTCTAGCACCAGGGATTTAATTAATTCTTATGGGGATAGGATTGGAGGAAGGGGACCACTATCACCAGAGATTTAATTAATTCTTATGGGGATAGGATCAAGAGAAAGGAGGGACCACTAGCAGCAGGGATTTAATTCATTCCTATGGGGATAAGATTGGAGGAGGGAGAGGACCACTGGCAACAAACAGTTCATTCATTCTTACAGGGATGGGATCAGAGGAGGGGACCACTAGCATCAGGGATTTCATTCATTCTTACGGGGAAGGGATCAGAAGGAGGGAGGGGACCACTAGCACCAGGGAAGTATATTATTTATACAGGGATGGGATCAGAGGGAGGGAGGAAGGGGACTACTGGCAGCAGGGAATTGTATTTTTTAGTATGGGGATCGGGGGAGCCACTAGCACCAGGGATAGTTCAGCTATCATGGACGGTGGGGGAGAGGAGGCAGGACTGCACTACCTGCCTCCTACCCATGCAAATGGGCCCACAGAGGGCATCCAAATGGTCTCTTAGTACCTTGTATGCCCAATGGGTTTATTTGCATAGGTAGCTTTGAAAACTGCAGATAGTGCTCCAGTGCTATCAACTCTTGAGGCCAAGTTGGGAGCCAAGTCGAGGGTGGTGCTGCCTGACTTAGTGTTTGTCTGACATGGCCCTATATTCAATCGGTAGCGCCAAACTGAATATAGCACACTGGACCCCTGGGCAATTGCAAAGCTCAGTGCAAACATTTGCGTATGCTTTGCACATTTCAGGTCTCAAAATTGCATGGATGGCGTGCTCAAAGCAAGATTAATTAAATTCAATTCACTTTATTTGCCAGGTAAGACAACTGGACCAAGGCCCTTTTTCAGTATCGACCTGGATGCCAAACAACTAAGCAAAGCATACGATAATAAAACATACTTAAATAGTACAAAAAATACTTGGACAGTAAACACATTAGCCATGTATTTGAACCATATCTTACTTTTCTTCCTGATAGGATGGACAAATATATATTCTTGAAGTTTAGATTAGAAATATACACCTCAAAACACTTCAGATTCTCAAAACTAAAACACTTACTGAAAATCTTTATTCATGACTGTGGCAAGACTGACTTTAAAACCCTTATGCATATTCTTCTAGAACCTTTAAAACCCTTATGCATATTCTTCTAGAATGTCCCAAACACATTTCCATGAGAAATATTTGCATTAGTCATTACTTTTCAAGGAATACTGTACACTTAAAAGGAAGAGACTCTTAGAATTCTTATGAACCCACCTACTGAGGTTATTGCTAGAGACATGATAAAATATCTAAAGTAGACCTATACTGTTATGTCTCATACTCCTCAACAATAAAAATGATTAAAGTCTCTCTTGATCCACACAGTATGTATATTTTCCTTGGCATAACTTTTCATGGCAACCTTATTGAAAGCCTTCTTCATCTAGAAGATCTGGATGTATCATTGATTACAGTTAAACTACACCTATCGTGGGATTTAACTTTAAATCACGATACATCCAGATCATCTAGATGAAGAAGGCTTCCAATAAGGTTGCCATGAAAAGTTATCATGCCAAGGGAAAATTTATCACAACCTGCTCCATGCCAAACTGTTGAACATCAGTTGCTCGGTGGATATGTCTAAGTGATTTCAGAGCTACCTCTTGGGGTGATCCCAAACAGTTAGCATCGGGACTGCCACCTCCATGGCCATGGCAGTGTCCAATGGGGTTCCATCCTGGATCCTCTACTATTTTCCATTTTCATAAATCACTTACCTGCAGAGAGCCTCTCATGTGAGGGCCTTACTATATGTAGATGACTTAGTATTATTTCAAAGCGACAAATCATTTTTTTTTATATATATAGAGTTTTTTTTGCCTGGATTTTTTCTCAATTTTTCACCCATCCCTGTACCTCGGCTACATGTACGCTGCGGTGGAGGCACGCACACACCACATCTTGAGGTGCTCTTCCACTATTTGCTGCCCCCTCCCACCTATGCTGACCACGGACCTCCTCCCGATAGCAGTGGAACTACGGGGATGACAACCACCCTGAGAGAGGAGAACTTCCTTTCCAGCTGCTCAATCCTGCTCCCACCCCTGTTCAGCTCCCCGACGACCCGAGTCCATTCCCAAACTTGGGTCACCGTGTGATGCGAGGGAGGCGTCCAGCGCCCAGCCCTCTGCACCACTGGGCCGGCTCACAGTGACAAATTTTGACTAGTCTATCCGCAACCCTCTCCCTAAACTACAGGGTTGCCACAAATGATTCCTGACCAATAAGCTCCTAGTAAATGCAAACAAAACTAAGGCATGCTCCTGGGGTCTAAACCCAATTTACTGAAACCTCCAAACTAATTCCATCCTAACTCTCCCATCATCAAATGCCTCCCCAGCAGAATGTAACCTCTTTTCAATACCTGGGTGTCACCTTGACCTCTCCCTAACATTGGCCGTGCATATCAATAACACTGTGTGATGTATAAACCAGAAACTGGGGGCAGGCTTTCAATTCAAGCACTACCTGACCCTTGAGGCAGGCCTCACCATAGCCCAAGGTAACCTCCTTCCCCTATTAGATTACTGCGCCCCATATATACTAAACCTCCTCTCTCCCCTGCTCATAAGGCTCAATGCCACCACAACAGCATCTGTAGGTTTGCGCTTATGGCACCTACTCCACATACCACTGCTTCTTGTACCAATACTTGGGCTGGCTCCCCCTTCAGGCCAGACATAACTGCACCCTTGGATGCATCATCAACAGCGCTATCAGAAGCGGTGACCTATACCCTTACTCCTCCCTGCTCAAGCACAAAACCACTTCCCACTGCCTCCAGCAGTCTACAGTCCCACCATTAGAAGTTCCAGGGTTTTCACTTGTCTGGGCAGCAGTGCCTTGTCCTTTGCCACTCCACACTATGGAACAAACTACCTGCCTCCTTCTGCTCTCAGACTTGCACCTCACTTCAAATCACACTTTAAAGCATGGCTGAATTCAAATGTATTTGCTCTGCCGGGTGACCCTACAGATGAGAGCCCTTTTCCTTCCATACCCAAGACAAACTGCCCGCTGTACTATGCTGAACATTCTGAACACTGCCTGCCTGTACATCGTGTATATTGCACTTGCACTTTGTGCATTTCAATGTATTCTTGCACTTTAATTATACTCAACTTAGGATGGCAGGGAAAGGGGAGATATTGCTGATGGGGGACCTGAATATGCCAGATGTTAACTGGAGCACCTTTGCTCTAGCCACATCCAAGAGCAAGGCCATTCTTGATGCCCTACAGGGGCATGCCTCAGACAGCTAGTTTTGGAACCCACTCAGGAAGGAGCAATCTTAGACCTGGTACTCTTAAATGGGGATGGAGAGAGGATCTCTGATCTTGAAGTGGGTAGCCATCTGGGAACAAGCGACCACCAAACAGTGCGGTTCATGATAAATTTAGCTGTAGAGTCAAGCCATACAAAAGTGAAGGTACTGGACTTCAGGAGGGCTGATTTTTTCAAAATGGGAGAGTGCCTCAGAAAAGCACTAGCAAACAGGCAAGAAGGTGGGGTGGAGCAACAGTGGGGAAACATCAAAACTGCCATCACAGAGGCAACAAGCCTTTGTGTGAAGCAAAAACAAATCAAAATGAAAGAAAAAACACTATGGTTCTCAAAAGAAGTGGCGGGAAGGTTAGGGAGAAAAAGATAGCATTCAGGAAGTAGAAGGAAACACAAAAGGAGCAGGACAGAGAACTGTACCAGTTAAAGCAGAAGGAAGCGGGGAAGGCAGTCAGAATAGCAAAGGCCCAAACCAAGGAAAAGATAGCCAACTCAGTTAAGAAGGGGGATAAAACCTTTTATAGGTACATTAGGGAGCAAAGAAAGACTAAGGCAGAGATACTGAGGCTGAATAAAGAGGAAGGTGGTTGGGCAGAGAGCGACAGTGAAAAAGCAGGGATACTGAACAAATACTTCTGCTCAGTATTCACAATGGAAGAGCAGAGGGAGATACCTAATCTAGCCAATAGAAGCACTCTGGATAGGGGGGTTGATATTAGTCCTTTCACAGAAGAAAGGGTTCTGAAAGAACTCTTAAAACTGAAGGTGGATAAAGCAATGGGGCCTGATGGGATTCATCCCAGAATTCTAAAAGAACTAAAGGAAGAACTAGTAACACCACTGACTACCTTTTTTAATAAATCATGGGAGGATGGTGTGGTACCTAAGGACTGGAGTAGGGCAGATGTGATTCCCATTCACAAAAGTGGGAGTAAGACAGAGGCAGAAAACTACAGACCTGTCAGTTTGATCTCAGTGGTGGGGAAAATGAAGGAATCACTTCTGAAGGAAAGAATTGTTATGTACAAGAGGCCAGTGGAGTACAGGACCCAAGGCAGCATGGATTCACAGCAGGAAGGTCATGTCAGACAAATCTAATTGATTTATTTGACTGGGTGACCAAAGTAGTAGACCAGGGAGGGGCTATGGACATGGCCTACCTAGACTTTAGCAAGGCATTTGACACAGTCCCGCACAAAATATTAATAAACAAATTAGCCAGCCTGGGAGTGGATCCCAGGGTGGTAGCCTGGGTAAAACACTGGCTGGACAACAGGACACAGAGGGTAATAGTAAATGGAGTCCACAGTGAAGAAAGGGGGGTTACTAGTGGGGTACTGCAGGGTTCTGTACTGGGACTGGTCCTTTTTACATTCGCTTGCGCGCATGCGCAAGGCGTTTTGGAAGAGTAGCACACTTGGAGGTGTGCCTCTCCCATCCAATGCACTGCTCCCTTGAGCAGGCATGGCGGTCCTGCACCAATGGGTGCGGAGCTCAGTATGACAGCGGTGTTCCTCTGCTTCAAAGAAAAGCACCGCTGCCATACTGGCGCCACCTCCAGCGTCCCCTTGCGTCGCCCGCTGCCCCGCCGCGTCACGCCACCCCCACAGCTTTGGTGCCACAACCTTGTTTGCCGACGGGGTGCCCAACTTCGTCGGCTCCACAGCCCCCCAAAACCGTTTGCTGCCACGCTGGGAGCTCCACCGCAGCTTGGCAAATGTTGCCTTTGTTTTGCCGGGCGGGTGCCCAATCCCCGCCGCCCTCGCCCCCCTCCCCACATAGTTAGCCAAAGGGGTGCCCAATCCCCGCCGGCCTCGCCCCAGTCATCTTGTGCCACGCTGGGAGCCCACCCAGTGTGGCAATGGTCCCACATCGTTTTTTTTTAACACCTGTAAATAAAAACGGTCCCACGCGCGTCCCCAGCCCCCTCCCACAACCCTCACCCACCCACTGCGCACCCAGCCTCCTCACACCCCACCCCATACTTACTCCGGACTCGGCGCGACGATCTTTGGTGGACGGGGAACACGCCTGCACTCTTCAAAGGCACGCGAACTGAGAAATGCCGTAAGCTGTATAATGGGCTAGATAGGGGTTTCAACTTTATTGCATATCTCAGTCATTTTGGAATTTTGCACAAATTTTCAACATGGAGTTTGGGACCCCTTCTCATGAATGATGTCACTGTCATGGCGTTATTCAGGCCTGAAGGGTGATTTCATGAGCACTGCGCAGTCACTGCGCAAATCACCTTCGCCTCAAATAATGCCATGACAGTGGCATCATTCATGAGAAGGGGTTCTGAAAACTCATTTTGAAAATTTGGTGCAGAAATTCCAAAATTACTGTTTTACGAGCGCTATGCGCAGTTCCTACACAGGCTCGTAAGTTAGCGAATTTTCAATATTTTCACTCCAGATTTTCAACATTGCCATTTTATCACACCTTCTTATGAGGTGTATAGCTGTCATTTTTCACATCTCACCCAAAATGTGTTTCCGCCCATGTAGCACAATGGTGCAGTCGGTAAAGTAAATCAATGTATGGAACACATTAAGAAAATCACAGTGACACTGCTCATGAGCAGAGGTCTTAAAATGGCTATGTTGAAAATTTGTGAAAAAATTCTAAAATGACTGTTTTATTTAATCGCAGTGTTGCGTAGTTCTACGCACGTCAGACGCTTGAGAATTTTCAATATTTGCACTCCACATTTCAACATTGCCATTTTACACACCTCCTCATGAGCAGTACAGCTGTCATTTTTCACATCCTGCCCAAAATGTGTTTCTGCCCATGTAGCGCACAATGGCGCAGTCGGTGTGCGAAATTGTATGGGACACATTAAGAAAATCACAGTGACACTGATCATGAGCAGAGGTCTTAAAATGGCTGTGCTGAAAATTTGGTGAAAAAATTCCTAAAAATGACTGTTTTATGAGTCTGCGTTGTGCAGTTCCTACGCATGCTCGTAAGTTTGCGAATTTTCAATATTTTCACTCCAGATTTTCAACATTGCCATTTTACCACACCTCCTTATGAGCACTGCAGCTGTCATTTTTCACATCTTGCCCAAAATGTGTTTCCGCCCATGTAGCGCACAATGGCACAGTCGGTGTGCGAACTCAGTGTACGGAACACATTAAGAAAATCACAGTGTCACTGTTCATGAGCAGAGATCTTATAATGGCTATGTTGAAAATTTGGTGAAAAAATTCCTACAAATAACTGTTTTACGAGTGTACGTTGTGCAGTTCCTACGCATGCTCGTAAGTTTGCGAATTTCAATATTTTCACTCCAGATTTTCAACATTGCCATTTTACCACACCTCCTTATGAGCAGTACAGCTGTCATTTTTCACATCCTGCCCAAAACATCTTTCCGCCCATGTAGTGCACAATGGCGCGTCGGTATGAAATCAATGTATGGGACACAGTAAGAAATCACAGTGACACTGTTCGTTGTAGAGATTTTAAAATGGCAATGTTGAAAATTTGGTCGAAAAATTCTAAAATGACTGTTTTACGGCGTGGGTGCAAGTTCCTTGCGCTCGTGGGTTTATTTTCAATATTTCCACTACAGATTTTCAACATTGGCATTTTACCACACTTCCTTATGAGTAGTACAGCTGTCATTTTCACATCCTGCCCAAAAGCGTGTTTCCTTCTATGCGCACAATGGGGGTAACAAAAGGTCACCTGACAATAATTATTGTGCAAATACCAGCAATCGCACAGGGCATTAGGGTAAAGCACCATACATGACAAACAC
Organism: Neoceratodus forsteri; assembly: GCA_016271365.2. Classification (NCBI taxonomy): domain Eukaryota; kingdom Metazoa; phylum Chordata; order Ceratodontiformes; family Ceratodontidae; genus Neoceratodus; species Neoceratodus forsteri. The sequence continues at coordinate 895,560,704 of CM057451.1, read as the reverse complement.
CATTGCAAATACCTGCAAGTGAACGTTCGGCATTGACAAATACTTGTTAATGTCTTTATAAGTGACATTGCAGTGGGACTGGAAGGAAAAGTATGTGTCTTTGCAGATGACACAAAGATCTGCAACAGGGTTGATACGCAAGATGGAGTGAAAAGGATGAAAAGGGACTTGGCAAGGTTGGAGGAATGGTCAAATGTATGGCAGCTTAGATTCAATGCAAAGAAGTGCAAAGTAATGCACCTAGGAAACAAAAACCCAGGGGAAGAGGACACAATGGGGGATGAGATACTAACAACAACAAAAATGGAAAGGGACCTGGGGGTAGTCATATCAGACGACCTAAAGGTGGGCCAGCAATGTGAGAAGGCAGTAAGGAGGGCTGGGGGGATACTGAGATGCATAGGGAGAGGCATCACCAGTAGAAATCAGGAAGTTGTTGGCCCTCTGTACAGACAGTTGGTAAGACCACATCTGGAGTACTGTGTACAGTTCTGGAGACCTCATCTTCACAAAGACATAGACAGGGTGGATGCTGTCTAGAGGAGGGCAACCAAAATGGTGCAGGATCTGCACCAGGAGACATATGAAGAAAGGCTAAAGGAGCTTAAGATGTATAACCGCGAGGAAAGGAGGGAGAGGGGGATATGATAGAAACTTTCAAATACCTCAAGGGAATCAACAAAGTCAAAGAGGGTAGCATCTTTCAGAAAAAGAAATGTGCAAGAACAAGGGGCACAATTTGAAGATAGAGTGGGTAGCTCAGAGGTAATGTGAGGAAGTATTTCTTCACATAGAGGGTTGTAGATGCATGGAACAGCCTTTCTGAGGAGGTTGTAGAGTCAAAAACAGTTGAGGAATTCAAGAATGCATGGGACAGATATAAGGTAATTCTAGTGGGGGTAGGAGGAAGTAGGCTGTTGGTTAACTAGCATCTGCAGCTTATCCATTGGGTAGGGAAATGGGCAGACTAGGTGGGCCAAGCAGTCCTTATCTGCCATCAGATTCTATGTTTCTATGTTTCAACTGTAGTCAATGTATTCCATTTTGTTCTATTTCCTGTACCATCTCAGTTAATGTAATTGTATTGTCTGTACTGCCTATGTGTCAACTTTATGGCCTGGGTCGTGCCTGAAAATGGTCCATTGGATCAGTGCACCAACCCAGTAAACAAACAAACAAATAAATAAAAATATAAAAAAATAAATAAAAGAATTCCTGATTATGTGGTGTCTTGCTTAGATGTCACAGTCCCCCTAAAGGGGAAGCAGCATTTTCTAAAGTCTCATTCCAATGGAACCCATACCATACTATTCCTTTGCTCATGCTAATTAAGACTTACATAAGATTTAATTCTCCCCCTCTATAACTAAGGAACATTATGGCTGTGTGATGCACATTCTCCCTCCTAAAATACTTGTAAACAAAAATGTAAATTGTGATTACCCGAAATATACAAAATGTGTTTTACATTTTTAATAAGTGTGTATATTGTGACATATCTTTTGTAATCATGTATTTCGTAAGTCTTTCTATATATATATTATGGATTTTTCAAACTACTGTATGTTCTTTTATTTGCTTGTAATGACTTCTATTGAGTAGAACAACAAAGCATTGTGACTTTGAATGGTAGAGATGGTAAAAGCTCAGGACTGAAAACAGGTAGGCTTCAGATTCAATCCCCCTCAGGGACACGAACAATATTTGGATGCCTGGATGAGCCTATGCTCATCAGATGTAATTGCTATTAGTGAAACATCTCTCAAACCCCACATATTAGACCATGAGGTTAATGGGTATAGGTCCTTTAGGCAGGAGAGAATGAAGAAAAAAGGGGTGGGCTTCTGATTCATGTAAATGAACTCTCAGTGCTTCACCTGTCTTACACCAGATCTCAGCTACTGTGAGTGTGAGGCAGTATTTCTAAACTTCTACTAGGTGGAATAAGCCACTGTTCATGGGTCTGTGTATGACCCTCCCAAGACGGCCACTGAATCCTTAAAGTCCCTAATACATATACTTCCCAATCTTCCTCGGGGCAAGAAGGTTATCCTGGGGATTTTAATGTGCATTGGGGCCTCACGTCAATGATGACCTGAAATCCACTCTACTAGAGGCTGAACTCACCCAATTAATATAAGAACTGACCAGACTAAATATGAAAACTGGTAACCATATTACTCTGGACTGGATTCTAGTCACTAACCCGGATAGATTCAAATTGGTGAGCACCTTTGCTGATGCATTGAGTGACCATTCCCCACGTTCATTATTTGGAAAATAACTTCCTATCCCCAGAATTTTTGGACCAGGACTATTCTAAATTTGACCATGCTTCTTTCTCAGTACCCTGGCCAAGATCAACTGGCACCAGATTCAGTCGGCTTCAAACCTTGATGCAGCACTTGAATATTTCATTAATAACTTCTTGTCTGCCACAAATAAGCACGCTCCACTAAAACAGATCAGAGTCAAAGAACAGAATGCCAGGTGGCTTTCCCGGGACCTGAGAAAACTCATGAGGGATTGAGACAGAGCGTGGGGTGCGTTCAAATCCTTAGATCAAGCCTTAGACTGGCAGAGGTATAGGGAACTCAGAAATAAGTGTAAAACTGAGCTAAAACGAGCCAAAACACAACATTTCAGAGACATTTAGGAAAAGAATCTTCTGATCCCAAAAATTCTGGGCACAAATTAATACTCTTATCAAGGGCCAGAGCAAACAAGAAGGTGTAATATAGTAGCAAATGGTGCTTGTCTCAAAACCCTGTTGATGCCTCTTAGGCATTCAATACGTTCTTCAAAGAACTGGATAAGTTCAAGACCTACCACCCTGGGCCACCTCAATACCCCCAAGACGCCAACAAAGGTAATCCTACCATCCCGGACTTCCACTTCAAAATGACCTCCAGAAATGAGGTCCTAAAATTGTTAAAGGGGATCAAAACCCATGGAACAGCGGGGTATGATAAACTAGAACCCAAGCTACTAAATATTGCAGCCCCAGTCATTGCAACACCAATTTCTTGGTTGTTTAACCGATTCCTGCTTGAGGGGAAGTTCTCTCTCTCTGGAAAGTGGCCCTGGCCTCATCAATCCATAAAGGTGTTTCACAACAACTAGTAGAAAACTACCGTCCAACATCTCTCCTGTCCATCCTCAGCAAAGTTATGGAGAGGGTTGTATATAATCAGATAGTGGAATACATGGAGCATCATAACCTATTTACAGCTGCAAAACATGGTTTTAGAAAGAACCATGGAACAAATACTGCCTTAGTAAATCTAAGCATGGATATATTTTCTGCTCCGGATAAAGGAATGCTTACTGGTGCAGTCTTTATTGATTTCACCAAAGCATTCGATCTGATAGATCATCAACTACTCCTTGCAAGACTAAAACTTATTGGCCTTGATAGTCTGGCAGTACAGTGGTTTACAGACTATCTTCTGGGATGGTCCCAACTAGTCATGTGGCAGGGTGCACTATCAGATAAGTGCCCTATAAGAGATGGGGTCCCCAAGGGATCAATCCTGGGACCTCTATTATTTTCTTTATTAATAAACAAAATGTCTTCTTGCTGTGGCGAGGCAAAATTCACCATGTACACAGATGATATAGTACTTTACAGGTCCACAAATGACACTGACATCCTTAACAAGTTGCTGACCAGAGACCTCCAGGAGCTGGAGGGATGGCTGAAAAATAAACTGGTCCTAAACACCAAAAAAATCAAAGGCTATGGTATTTGGCCCAAAAAATCTTGGACCGGATAGATCTAAAGTTTATGTTTCTGTGTTTAACATACTGGTACTCTCACTAGTGAATGGGTCTAGGGTCGAGGTAGTTGAATCCCTGAAGTATCTAGAAATTACCCTCAACCAGGGTTCCATCTTCAACACTCACATTGACCTGCTCACTAAATCCTTGAACCAGAAGCTTGAACTTCTATACAGCCTTAGTCCTTTTCTTGCACATGAATCCCAGCGCAAGGTTGCCCAAGGTACCTTTCTACCCACCCCATTATATGGCTCCTGTGCTTCTCTTGGTTAAAACATTGAGATGCAGAAGCTCAGAACCCTGTACCATAGAATCTGCAGGTTTGCAGAGGGCCCCTCCAGGAACACCATTGTCATGTCCTTCAGCTCCTATCCTGGCCCACCTTAGAAAGCAGACTAAAATATCCAGCTCTCTGCCTAGTTTATAAGCTCAGACAGGCCAGTGGGCCCCACCCCCCCAAGTCTGGCTGAGTTACTGACAACTAAAAGGAATAGCAGGTCACTAAGGTCATCCAGTAGACAACTCCTTATGGTGACCGGAACAAAGTCTGCCCAAGGATCCTGTGCTTTCTTGGCCCTCATTCCTTCCCTCTGGAATACGCTTCCATCGAATCTTCTGGAGTTCAACTCGTTACGGAGATTCAAAAGGGGACTTAAAACCCACCCGCTTCAGCTTAACCAATGCACTTGTCACCATTGATATTTAAACTTGTATTTTATAATGCATATGAACATATCAGTTAGTGGTTGTATTCACAAATGTATTTAAGTGTATTAACAAGTGTTGCAAACAGTGGTGCGTTGTTAAATGTTTTACCTACCTTGTTATCTGTAAAATAATGTCACTGTACACCTGTAAATGTTATATTTCTCAGTATTCTGTAATTAATTTCAGGTTGCCCTACAAAAGGGTCCATTACTGGACTCAGTGGGCCTACCTGGGTACCAAAATAAATAAATAAATAAATAATATGGTCTAAGAAAATCAGAGCTACAGTGAACCTGTAGTCAGTACAGGGGCATGGAGGGCTGAGGTGCTGAATGCCTCACCTCCACTAACAGCAACCTGGGTTCAGGAATTGGACCAAGGTCACTCGAGAGCTGATGGAAAGGAGGATCAAGTGTCCATCAATGGATCTCCTCCGAGGTGGGGGAGGCAGTGTGTACTGCTGCTTGGCATACCTAGAGGGTAAGGGGACAGCAGTGGTCCCCAGAATTGAAAGTCATGGCGGGCATTGAAAGTGTGCACTGTCTTCATGGTCCCTATGTGCACCATTGCATGCTGCTGGTTGTGACTCAGGGGAGTTGGGCGGAAAGAACCCATCTGTAGAATGATGCTGTGACCCTAAAGACACTGAATCACCACCATCCATGGCACCCACTCACACAACAAGGTAAGAAGTAGATGGGCTTAAGTCCTGGAGGTGGTGTGAAGAGGCTGGGGGTCAACAGCCAAAGGGAGCTGATGGGAGGAGGCAGAAGGATAAAGTCCATATCAGAAAAAAAGGATTGCAAAAATAAACAGTAAACTGAACTAACCCTAATATTTCTCAAAGTTAAACAATATGTCATTTAAATCAACTATTGCAGGCATTTTCTGTTCATTATTGAGACGTTGTTAACATATTTGAAGCTATTTTATTTACATTCTGCGTGCTGTTTTTTCCCCAAATCTGTTTATTGCTTTCCAACAGGTGCTTCCTGTCTACAACATAGAAACGTATAATTTGACGGCAGATAAGGACCATTTGGCCCATCCAGTCTGCCCATTGCTTTCTACCTACACTATTTCGTCAGACCGTGCCCGATCTACAGCTCTTTCTCCTTCCTCCCTTCCTTTCTACTATGATTCCTTTGTGCTTATCCCAAGCATTCTTGCACCCCACTAAAGTTTTTGCCTCCAATTCCTGCACTGAAAGGCTGTTCCAGGAATCCACCATTCTTTCTGTCAAGAAGTACTTCCTCACATCTCTCCAGAATCTAACCCCCATCCAGCTTTATAGCATGTCCCCCTTACTCTTGAGCACCCTTTTCTTCTGAAAAATACTCCCTTCCTGTACCTTATTTACCCCCGTGAGGTATTTAAAGGTCTCACACTCTGGTGTGAGTGTTGCATGTGTGGCAGGTACAGGTGAGGTGGTCACAGCCTATAGTGGGGATGTTTCCAAGGTGTTCGACTGTTGTATCGGTCTGTGTATGACCCAGGTCTTCTCGCTTGAGACCCCCGTGGTTTGATGGGGCTCTCAAGGAGATGAAGACCAGGGCTCAGAGGTTGGTGTGCTGTTGACGGAGGTCTTGGTCTGAGGAGGACAAATTTGCTTTGAGAATTCACCACGGTAAATATCATAGAGCAATCAAGCATAAGAAGGCAGTGTTCCTGTGCAGGGTGATTGTTGCAAGGAGGAACAGATCAGCTCTGCTTTTTTGTACTGTAGATAGGCTTCCCCATACTGCCTGTCTGTAGCTAAAAAAAGCATCTTCAGGCACCCAGTGCGAGAAGTTTGCTCTGTTCTTCTCTGACAGGGTGTCCTCCATTAAGGCTGAGATTCCTCCAACGGGGCAATTGCTGCCCTGCTGTGGCAAGTCATGGGTGTCCAGAAGTACACCTATTGTCTGGAGTGAGCTCAGGTCAGTTTGGGTGGTAGAGGTCTGGGAGGTGATTTCAAAGCTGCAGACCACATACTGTGAACTGGATCCAGGCCCAACTCATCTCTTAATGGGATGTGTTGAGTTTGTTTGGCCTGTGCCAACATCGACCACTATTCACTTTTGTAGGAATGTTTTCCCAGTGCCTCAAAAAAGGCACTGGTGAGACTCCTCCTAAAGAAACCATCTCTCAACCCTTACATCTTGACAAATTATAGACCTATCTCTAACCTCACATTTTGGGCATGGTTATCAAGAAAGTTGTGGTTCTGCAGCTCAAGGCACACCACGTGTAGAATGACATCTCTGAGCCCTCCAGTCAGGGTTTAGGTCAAGGCTGGGATGGGTGATGCCGTGGAGGTTCTGAAAAAATCTGGCCAAGATTCAAGACTGGATGTCCTCTAGCTGGCTGAGACTCAATCCTGACAAGACGGAGGTGCTAGTGATTGAGCCTGGTCGCCGACAGGATGTGGATGCTGCTGGGATGGGAACAGGGTTATCCCTTGGCCCCACTGCCTTGGCGGTATCTACGAAGGTGAAAAGTCTGGGCATCATTCTTGATGATGGACTGACACTTGAGGCTCAGGTGTTGTCCATTGTCAGAAGTGGTTTTTACCACTTGAGGAATGTTGCCTGGATAAAAGGCATGATTCCGCATATTGATCTGCCCTCACTGGTACATGCTTTTGTGATACTCAACTTGACTATTGCAGCACTGTGTACCTTGGGGTTAATGGAGGGGTTCTCTGGTGCCTGCAGTTAGTGCAGAACACAGTGGCCAGGCTGATGATGAGTCTCCTGAGGTCCTGTCATGTGACCCCGGTTCTATGCAAACTGCACTTTCTGCCAATCAGGTGGAGGATCATTTTCAAAGTGGGCTTGCTCACCTATAAGGACCTATACAGATCAGGTCCTGGCTACCTGGGTGACCTCCTGACTCCTGTGTGTCCTGTGCGCTCACTTCACTCCTCTACCGAGGGCCTCCTAGCAGTTCCCAGGGCCCTCCTGAATTCATCTCCTTACCCACCCCAGCCACCCCCCCACTTTGGTGACTTTAATATAAACTGGATGTCCCTCTCATCCACTGCTTTCAAGGACTCTACTACTGCACTGGACCTTGTTCAAGTCGTCCAGTCCCCAACCAGCTAAATAACAAAACTGGCACCTCCACCCTACTGGACCTCATTTTCACTAATCATCCTAAACATATCCAATGGGTCAATGTCCTCTCTGACACCCTCAGTGACCATTCCCCTGTTACATGTCGGTGGTCAAACAAGTCCCACACCACGCAACCCACCGTAATCTACCTCAGACAATTAAAAAAAGGTTCCCTAACCAGACTCAAGGCATTCCTCCAGACCTGTGACTGGTCCCCCATTTTCAACGCCACCAGTGTTGACTCTGCCCTCTCCTACTTTATCAATACATTCAACTCTGCCTGTGATGCCTTTGCCACTCCCACTAAGTAATACATAAAAAAAACAGAAGCACCCCCTGGGTCTCTCAAGCCCTGCTTGAAATGATGCGCCGCCCGGACAACCTCTGGCATATGGCACTAGATTCCAGGCATCCCCATGATAGACAACTCTACAGTGAGGCCAGAAATAGATGTACCTGGGCCATCTGCCAAGCTAAGGTGGATTACTATCACCAAACTCTTGCTTTCATAGGCGCTCTGAGTCGTGATTTCTGGCAGGTGTAATATCAAAGGAAATTACCAGAACGGTACCCAAAGGTGGTCTCCCTCCCTCCTCCCAGCTCTCTACTGATGGTTCTATAGTCCAGGACCCACTAGCTATTGCAATGCCTAAGCAATGCTTCTCTGAGCTCAGCAGTGTACTGCCTCCCAATTTTTTGACCCCTGGGCCATGGACCCTGCCCCACCTTGCCTGATGCCATCCCCTTTCCATCTCCAGATTATCTCCCAGTTCAGCAAGTAGATACATCTTCAAATACATCAAGTCCAGGCATATGGTGACACCCTTGACTTAAAGCTCCTTCAACTCACTTTAGATGTGGTTCTCTCCCATTACCAAAATCTTTAATTTGTCCCTTTGCCTTGGGCAGTTCCCACATCCTGGAAATGTGCAGTTATCACACAACTGCTTAAGGGTGGTGATTGCACTGCTCCCAACAATTTACGCCCATCTCCATTCTCCTCCCCTTCCAAGGCCTTAGAAAAAGTGGTCTCAAACCAACTTACTGAATATCTCTAAATATAATCACTTTTCCCTGTTCAGCACAGCTTCAGTAGTGGGCACAGCACTACTGTTGCGCTTCTAGAGTACACTCCTTCATACATCAAGCCCTCGACAATGGACACCTGGTAGAATCTGTCTACATAGATCTTACCAAGGCGTTCGACACTGTCAATCATACTAACATACTAATTGACAGCAGATTAGGCCTTATGATCTATCGAGTCTGCTGCTGCACTCCCTTCCATCTGTGGGCCTCGCCCATGGGGCAGTGTCTAGGCTTGCCAATTATTTGTCAGATCGATGCCAACAGATTAGGATTGGGTCTACCATCTCCTCGTGCTGCCCTGTTCGCTCTGGGATCCCCCAAGGGTCTATTCTTGGCCCTCTCCTATTTAGTCTTCTCCTCAACTCACTTCCCCAATACTGCCCTGTTAAAATGCTCTTCTACGTGGATGATGCTGTTATCTTCGAAAGCCACCCACACCCTCTGCCTTGCAAGACTTGCTCCAAGAGTGTTTTCACCTATTGAATCCTGGTTTGTGGCTCATAAATTAATCCTCAACTATAATAAAACCAAATCTATGGTTTTTACCCCACTGCCAAAACCAGTTTCGCTTCTTCAATCCGTCCATCTGCATCTCCGCCAATGTCCCTATCGAGCAAGTCTCTTCATTCAAATATCTAGGTTTAACCTTAGATACCCATCTCTCCTACCATACTCATATCCAAGGTCTCGTGTCTGCCCTCAACTCCTGGATTGGATTATTGTACTGTCACAAACACTTCCTCATCCCTGAGGCGCTCCACCTGACAGTATCCTCATTTGTCATCTCCCTCTCTGACTATGGTTTGGTGATATATGGTACAGTTGATCCAACCTCCCTCTCCTGGGTAAAAAATGCCCTCAATAAAGCTTGCAGGCTGGTCACTGGCTGTGACAGACTAATACACACCTGCGACTTATACAAATCTGCAAATTGGCTAAATCTGGAGGCCAGACTTAAATATCATACCTGCATCCTTGCCAAGAAAATGTCTCTTAAAATTGCCCCACCTGGTCTGGACTCTCTTGTCTCTATAGCCCCCCCCCTGCTCGAGTATCCAGAAGTGCCTCTAGATCATCCCACCTAGTACCCCACTGCAGAACTGCCTTGTGTCAAAAAGCCTTTTTATACTGGGCACCTATGTGGCTAAATGCTCCTCTATGCAGATCATGCTGCTATCTTCGAAAGCCACCCTATGATCTGAATCCCTAGATAAATAAATAAATAAAATGACCTCCCAACTACCATCTCCTAGTTACCTGGCCTTGGCCTTTCAAAACAGCCTTTAAGAACTTTCTCCTAGAGCAATCAGCCTGTGACTGTTACTAACTCATGCTACATCATATGCTGCCTGGTCCAGTGGTTTGCTCACACTAATGTATTATTTCTCTTCTTTCTGTTGCCTCACTGTTGTATTTGCTTCATCAGTTGCTTGACCCTGGGTTATGTCCCCTCTGCTATGTTTGTTATCTTGTCTTACTGTTTATAACTAGGGCCATTAAGGCCTGCTTCAGTTTGTTGTGTATAATTGTTTAATTGCATTGCTACTTATTTACTTCCCTCTACTGTTATTTCCCTCCTTCAATGTATTTTGTATAACGTGGATCCTTTGCAAAAGAATTGATGACTCAAAGGTTGTATTTCTGATGTATTAAATAAATCAATAAAATACAGTACTTCTTTGTGACCTTAGATGGCCAGGTAGACTATTCCATGCCTTAGGGCCTATAACACAAAACAGAGTTGTCCCTAACAGTTTTCATGGCTGGCACCACATATTCAATAATCCCTGATATACACAAGTGCTCCCTAATATTCCTTTCCCCTATTAGTTCTAACATATACTGAGGTATTTTCTTTTCTTTACTCCCATAAATTAGATGTATCATATGTAATTTACGTCTTTCCACCAATTCCAACCAGTCCAGGGCTCTATACAGAAAACAGTGATGTGTATCTAGGGGTGCATCCAGGACATACCATGCATAACTGTTGTATAAAACATCAAGTCTGCGCAGCACTCCCCAGATGCCCCCCAAAACAACATTACCATAATTCTAACAGTGAGTTACCATGGTGTTTACTATTTTAGTCTAACATCCAATAGCAAACAATTTCTTTACTTGTACAAAATCCCCAATTTTTTGTTTAACTTTCTCGTTAACAGGTCAATGTGTATTTCCTATTTACACTGGGAGTCTATCCAAACTCCCAAGTATTTATAGGAATCAATGAGAGTTAAGCTATGGTCATCAAGTATTCTTATGTTCACAGTTATTTTGAGTTTGTTCCCGTAAAGCAGCATAACTTGTGATTTTACGGGATTCAGATCCAAATTATGGTCCTGAAAATATCTCTGCAATTTATTAAAATCCATTTTCAATTTTTTTTGATCTGGCTAACGAACCTATCTTCTACTGTATATATATATATATATACTGTGTCATTACATAAATGGTGTCAGACATCACTTAGCAGTTGTCTGACACCATTTGTATAGACATTAAATAGTTTTAATGTCCAAAAATGTTGATGTGTGGTGGTTGTTTAGTGTTGCACACTGCTGTCTCCATGTCAGGTTGCCATGGAACCATTTTAGTGCCCCCTGGCTGAGGCCAATAGATCTCAAATTTTCAATAAGCATTTCATGATTTAGAGAATCAAACACTTTTAATAGATCTAAAAATATTGCTCCAACCAGAAGGCCTTTGTCCATGGCTACTTGAAAGTCTGATACTACTTTAACCAGCATGCAGCGCCCTAAAACCAGATTGATATTGCATATTTATTTTCTAATCTTCCAAGTAGCTCTTTAGTTGACCTACTACAATTTTTCAAAGATCTTAGAGATGACTGAAAGCAGCGATATGGGTCTGCAATTACACATAACGCTCTTCTGTCCACCCAAAAATAGTATTCGTTTGCCTGTTTCCAGGCTAGAGATAAGAGCTAGTTCTTATGGAAAGGTTAAAATTATCTGCTAATAGAGGCAACCACTGGTGCAGCCATTTTAAGTAAGTAAGAAGGATGCCATCCAATCCCTGGGCTTTATTTGTGTTTAATTTTAATAATTCCCTAAAAATCTGTCTTATAGTTATGTTTTTAAAGGAAAAATGGCACATTGTCTTCCCTATCCTTATGGTTCCTTTGTTTTTCCTGTGTTCCAGGGATAGAAGAGATGCCAGCAATATGGGATCCCTTATTTATATACATCTCATTAAACATGTCAGCCACCTTATCTTAGGTGTTATGGGAGACATCATTCACCATAAAAGCTCCTAGCAATTTGGATGTTTTATTATTCTGCAATTTTGTACCATGCTCCAGAAGTCTCTAGGGTTATTTACCTTTCAGACTTGAAACCAGATACAAAATTGTCTGTCTCTTATATATATTAGAGGCAAACTCATTTAATGTTATTGGTTATTATTTAGTGGAAAATTGTTATGAAAACTCCTTGATTTTCACATTTCATTAGTACATCGCCAGCCCTAATCCCCACCCCATGACATGTGTAAAGCAGAAGCATAGGAGACTGGGGTGAGTGTAGACCCATTTATCCCAATGCGCACCCCAATGCCGGGTTGGGGGTGGGCGGGAGGTCCAAGGGGGTTTTCAACCCTAACAGCGACTTCTCACTTTTGTCGCTGTGGAACAACCCTAACTAATGCATTAAATGGATTTTTTGCCTCTAATTTCCTTCTTTGAGAATGATAACAGAAATAGTGAATGTAATGCAGTAGGAGTCTCAGGCCCCTCTCGCATAATGCGCTGAGGGTCTCTGCTTCCCGCCACATGATGTGTTGTGGCATACTAACAGGGACAACAATGCAAACAGAAATGCTAACAGTGGCCATATGGTAACACAAGCACTAATGAGAACAGAAAGGTAACACACATGGTGGCGTGACGGGAATGGTCTGCCACGTGATGTGTTGTCACATAGTAACATGGTGCCTGCAAACAGAAATGTCAATGGGCATGGTGATGTAAAGTGAAACAGTAAGATAAACAGTACTGTAGACAGAAATGGCAAAAATAACAGAAACACAAGCGCAAATGAAAACGCAAAGGATAACGCAATGGTGGCGCAGGACGCCAACGTGTAAGCTAATCGTAAGGATCTCAAAGCGGAAAGGGCAACAGTAACAGTAATGTAAGCGCACAGGCTGGTTTTCCCAAAACCTGCATTGAGAAAGACAGTGAGTACAAATAATGTATGCAAAATAATGAGTATCGGCGCAGAAAATGAGATCTTGGAATACTAAATACATTATATCTCAGGAACCGTACGACGTGGAAAAAAAATTTAAAAGTTATATTATTTACAACTGTCCTGGCTAATTTGGATCTTAGCTCCATTAGGGGCTAAGAAATTTTCCGACGAAAAGTCCGTATCTCGCACCATTTCCGAGATACGGGCCCTGAAAGGCGCTGCGAACGCCGTAATGTTATCCTATGGGAAAAAAGAAAGTTCGGAGCGCCATAACTTTGCCTTCCTGTAATGTTTTTTCACCAAACTACTGAAAGGCACATCTGTGGGCTGTTGGCTGTCTTCCCTCCAAATTTCAGGAAAAAAGACCAAACCGTTATTTTGCAGCAGGGCTCCAAATGATTTCTGTTAAGTGTCGGGCGCCGTAATGTTATCCTATGGGAAACCACAATTTTGGAGTGCCGTAACTTTGCCGCTGTGGATATTTTTCACCAAACTACTGAAAGGCACATCTGTGTACTGTTGGCTGTCTTCCTCCAAATTTCAGGAAAAAGACCAAACCGTTATTTTGCAGCAGGGTGCCAAAGGATTCCTGTAATGTCAGCGCGTAATGTTATCCTATGGGAAAACTGTCAACTTTGGAGTGCCATAACTTTGCCGCTGTGTAATATTTTTCAACACAACACTGAAAGGCACATCTGTGAGATGTCGGCGTTTCCTCCAAATTTCAGCCCAAAACTCCCAACGGTTATTTTGCAGTGCAGTGCCAAAGAATTGCTGTCATTTTCCCACAGACTAGAAAATTACTGTCGCATTTAAAGCTGCAAAAAATTTGCGACACTTTCATGAGCATAAAGTAATTTATAGTACTTTTCCCAGAAATTTGAAAACATATTTCTGGGTGTTTACCACAAAATAAAGACATGGCAAGCATCCTCAGGGCCCGACTAGGTGAATACAAAAAATTAGGTTGCTAGAGGGTCTCAAATTTAAATGCCAACCATTTTCTGATCACCAACTGAAAACAAAATGGCTGATTTGCGAAAGTAACAGGCCCATTTGCGAAAGTAAAAATGCATTTGCGAAAGTGTTGAACTTTTTGTTAACTTTTCCCATTGACTTATAATGGGAAACTGTTTTTTGAATAACTTTTGAACCGTTTAATATTTTTTCATGAAATCTTCGAAAGGCACATCTGAGACCCCAGCTGCATGTTCCCTGAAGATTTCGGGCTGGTCACGCAAACCGTACGACCTGTAGGTGCGACCACAGAATTCCAGAAAAGCGTAAACGCGCGCACAGATCACACTTAATAACTCTGCAGCCGTATATCCGACCAGTATGAAACTTGGCAGATCCCAAGGCCTATAGTTCTTGATCATAAATTCCAAATTTCAGGCAAATCCATCAAACAGTTGCAAAGTTATTAGGTGCAAAGTTTTGGGGTTTAACATAGAAATGGCTCCTCAACCTAACTATGGTAGCACTACCGTGCTACCATAATATATATATATTACGTGCAGAGCAATATTTATCCCAGAACAAGTTCTCTTTTTATTTTCTTTGATAATTTCCATGCCACATCTCTTGCCTTGTGGTATTTCCAAGGTCTTCTATGTACCAAGGAATCATTTTGTTGACTTTTTACTTCGGACTGGAGCAAAGGCATTGCATACAGACAAAAACTCACTTTGGAAAACTGCCAGGCACTATCGATATCGGGAATTAAAGCCAGCCTATCTCAATTCCTACCTTCCAGCTTTACCATAAAGAGGTATAATCTAGATCTTTAAGTTTCAAATGTTTTAACTTGTGGTAGCTGAGTTTCTTATCTTTTTTCCTAATACAAAAAATAACCTGATGATCACTAAAGGTGTCTGGCAGCAGACCATGTAAAGAAATTTATCGGGGACTGAGGTAAACATTAAATCTGAAATGGTTGAAGCAGTGGGATCTTTACGGTTTAGTCTAGTAAAGGTTTTAATTAGCTGAGACAATCCTAGGGTTATTGAAAAATCCATTAATGTGCTAGTAGGTGATACCTTTGCTCAATTCATATTTAAATCCCCTAGGACAGTAAGTTCATGGCTATCCCTAAAGGGGAACAAATAATCCTGGATGGTAAGGAGATTTTGTTCATCTCCCTGGGGAGGTAGAACCCTATTAACAAAATAGGCTTACAATGATCTCTCATTTCATATGGAGGGGCTGCCCACCCCAGAATTCGATATTCCCTGCTCCAACTCCCTCGGGAGAGAGAGGAGGTCTCAACCTACCTAATCTGCAAAGTATGCCCTGGCATCACATGTACACATGATAATGTTATGGATAAATCCTCAACATGATGTTCATTGGAAACACTTTGAATTACACTGGAGCGATTTGATGACTTATCTGCATGCGTGTTTGGGTGCCCCCCTCAGTGTTGCCCTTTTACCAAATTCCCTTTACACACAGCTGAACTTTTCCAATAATGGACAACCCTCTCAAAAAAATATCTCTCCCCAGAGGACCTTCGGTACTTAAGAGCCTTTACAGCAGGCACATACTTCCAGCCAAATAAAATAGATAATGCCATAGCTCCGTGACATAGGTTTGGCCTAACATATGTGCACCAATTAATAACTCCAAATGGCATTCATTCATCTGTTGAACTGAGAGCCGCCTATGGACTACCCCAAAAATATTTTCAAAACTATCTTCAACTTAAAGCATACCTGCAACCCTTAGAAATAAGACTGGCAGATTTGGCAGAAAACCTACCCCCTTTGGTAGCTTTAATGCTAACTCAGAAGCTGAGTAACTCAACTGACCACTTAATCAGCCAAATATATAAGGCATTAAAATCTAAGGTAACTGACTCCACAAATACAATAAGGGAAGCATGGTCCAGGGACCTCAAGACGGATATCGCAGAGGGACCATGGAATACCTCCTCATTCCCAGCATTAAAGGTCTCTAGCTCACCATATTGGAAGGAGTTCACTTGGAAGTTATGAAGCAGATTCTTTCGCACCCCAGTTGCTGTAACTAAATGCTCAGTGGAGCGGCAGGCAGGGTGTTGTAGAGGGTGTGGCTGGGCTGAGGCAGATCAGGTACATATTTTCTGGGACTATCCCCATTTGGTTACATTCTGGAAGGACATAACACAAGATATTGCCAATATATATGACTGCCCAGACCTTTTCACTGAGGCATACATCCTCTCGGCTGTTCCCCTTGCAGGGATCAGAGTTGATAAGGCCACCAACAGGCAGATCACCTCACTGTTCTTAGCAGCTAAAAATGCCATCACAAGACTCTGGCACACAACAATTCCCACTAGATCATCCTGGAATTCTCTAGTCAGGGAAATATGCGCCTTGGGACGCTTGTCAGCCAAATTGAGGAACAGGATGGAGAAATTTGATAATTACTGGTGTAAATGGGTAACTCATTAACTGGAAATATGCCCCGGTATTGACCACCACCAAGCAAGAAAGAGAACTGTAGATAATCATATTGGATGACCTAAAGGTGACCAGGCAGTGCGACAAGGCACTTGGGAGGGCTAGTGGGATGCTGGGCTGCATAGGGAGGTGCATCACCAGCAGAAAGAGAGAGGTGGTGTTGCCTTTGTATAGATCACTGGTAAGACCCCACGTGGAGTACTGTGTCCATTTCTGGAGACCACATCTCCGGAAGGATATAGAGTGGAGGTGGTACAGAGGAGGGCAGCTAAAATGGTGCAGGGTCTGAATCGAAAGCCCTATGAGAAGAGACTAAAGACCTCAATATGTACACCCTGGAACAAAGGATGGAGATGGGGGATATGATAGAGTTATTTATATTCCTCACAGGGGTAAATAAGGTAGAGGAGGGAAGTATTTTTCAGAAGAAAAGGTGCTCAAGAACAAAGGGACATGCTCTGGAGCTCAAGGAGGGTAGATCCAGGAGAGATGTGAGGAAGTACTTCTTCACAGAAAGAGAGGTGGATTCCTGGAACAGACTTCCATTGAAGTGGTGGTGGTGAAAACAGTGGTAGGGTTCAAGAATTCACAGGCTAAGCACAAGGGAATCACAGTGAAAAGGAAGTGCGGGAGGGAGAAAGAGCTGTATATCAGGTATGGTCTACAGTAATAGTGTACATGGGGAGGAATGGACAGACTGGTTTTGCCAAGTGTTCCTCATCTGCTGTTAAATTCTATGCTTCTATGTTCTATATTTCCATGTTAATTGGAAAGCAAAACAGCAGAGAATGCTGATGAAAACATGGCGCTAGATATTTCAAGGAGCTCTCCTTAAGTAGTTCTAATAAAACAATGTTTAATCAGAATAAAATGGGGCAGCATCTTATAAGACAGGAGAAAAGGACAATCTAAAATAGAATAAAAGGTGTAGGCTGAAAAGAAATGACACATAGGCCCAGATATTCAAAGGGTTAGCATGGTGCAACAGTGTTGCGCCATGAACAACCTGATGCGACTCGGTAGCGATATTCAAAAGGAAAGTGGCGCTGCAAATCCCAATGCGCCAGAGCACATCAGTAATGTATGTAGGCACAGGTGGGGGGTCCATGCATAACCTGCACAGCCTGATATTCAGCCTGGGATGTCAGAGCCATGCATGCAAAAAGAACAAATGATGGCCACCCACAGGTGAGCTGCTGTATTGCAGGGTGCAACATGGCAGCTGCCACCTGTGGTGGCCACTCAGTTCCTGCCGCACTCACGGGCGGCCCCCCATGCCCCATCGCGGGCATCCAAGTGTAAATAACCCCCATTCCAATATCCTTGGTGGTCCAGTGGATCGCTATGTGCCCGATCACAGGCATTTGTCTACAAAAACATCCCATCAATATCCCTGGTGGTCCAGTGGACCGCTATCCTACCCAGTCGGCGCCGCCGTGGTGGTGAGAGAAGGCTGAGCCGGTCACCGCTCCATTCTGGGAATCTATTTGGATGGGCGGGTTGTCACTGTGGGGTGACCACTAGACTACCAGGGAAAATGAGTTTATGTTTTTACACTGGGCCGGAGCGGTGCTTGGGGTGGAAAACTAGACTACCAGGGAAATAAGCTGATTTATTTGTCAACCGTGGTCGGGAGCGGTGCTTGGGGGGGGGGACCACTAGACTACCAGGGAGTGGAAACAACACAGGTGGAAACAGGGACCATGACGGCTGTGAAGGGCTGTCTGGCCCAGCCTGTCTGCCCAGGTCCCTATATGTTGGATGGCTGCGCTGCATGGCCCAGTGACCCTACAGCTGACAACCCACCCCCATCCCCAGCAGGTTTGCCTTATGCCTGCCCCATGCATACTTGTGTTCCACCCACACCTGCTGTGGGCTGCCTCTGTTGGTGTGGAGTGGGGGCATCATCCGGGGCATGTGTGGCCACTGGTAGTGTGTGTGTCTATAGCTTATATATATATATATATATATATATATATATATATATATATGTATATGCATATGCATGTGTCTCTGTATCGATCTATAGTTATAGATCGCTATGGATCTATATATCTCATTATGTACTGCTTGCAGTGCTACATAGCTATGTTGTATTCACTGCTTGTACCTGCCAGCGCACAGTTCCTGCTGCCAGCTTGTACATCCATTCCGACTCAACAGGATGCTGTGGCATGCCTTGGCCCGCAGCATCCAGCCTGTACTTCCATTCAGACCAAAAGGGGGAGCTTTTCGCTCCATGCAGTAGCACCGGGCAAACTGCATGGTAATGTATGCTACACAGCACTTAATGAGATGCAAATGTACTTGTTTGCCCATGGATTACCTAAGTAGGCTTATTTGCATGGGAGCTTTGAACATAGCTCCCGTTTGCCCTGGGCTAACCAGTTTGCGCTGGGCTGATGTGTTAGCACTGTGCAATCAGGTTAGCCCCGGCCAAACAACCTCACTTCAGCATAGCACAGTTCTGCAGTGTGTGGCTTACATTGTTGTTTGCAGTCATACCTCTCAACTGTCCCTGATTTTCAGGGCGCCCTGAATTTACCTCAAACGTTTACTCTGTCCCTCCTACAACTTGTGTTTCCATGACCAAACAGTGGGGTTGTAAGCATAACATAATGTCAGACATTACTGTTACAGATGTGTTCTCCTTAGAAAATGCATTTTATACTACACCACTTATTCTACCAGCTTTCTGAGTAGATACCTCAATTTATAAGGCGTGTCCCTGATTTTAAACCTTTGTCCCTGATTGTTTTAAGCCTTGTCCCTGAGTTATGAGGCAGGAGGTTGAGAGGTGTGTTTGCAGTAGCTGTGTGACATCTCTATGCAATCACACACAATGTTCTCCACCTGCAACACTGGCTTGCTACAGAGCCTAATAAGCTGCAGCTGCAGTTTGCACTTCCCTGTTGCTATATTCAGTGCTGTCTTATTCCTGGGCAATGTTTGCCCTGCACTCCTGGGCCTGTTTGCCTGGCTTCCTTCGCTTGCAATATTCAGCTGGTTTTGCACCGGGCTATTCGTTTTGAATATAGCTATGTTTTTGCTCTAGGCACAGTTTGCCCGCTGGGCAGTGCTAATTTAGCCCCGGGGCAAAGTTTTGAATATCTGGCCCCAGGTGTCCAATATCTACACATCATTGCCACCTATATAAATCTTTGGGTTGTGTGCTGTTAGCTACTAGGAGAGAAATACATACCAGCCTATTTGCTTATAAGGCTGGATTAGGCCTTGTTCCAAGGAACCCGTATAATAGATTACATTTTAGGGCTATTGTTCCATCTTTAAGAAATTCACAATTTTTGCAGATAATATTCCAAAAAATTTCCTCAAAAGATCTTTTCAGTGTTTTAGCTATCAGGTCCCAAAATTCTGGAATGCACTACCTTGTCATTTTAGAGTACCACTAATCAAACCGTTATCAGCAAATTCTCTAATGAATCACCTGCTTTTAAATGTTAAGGCTTGTAAATGTTTTAATTAATGATGTATAATTGATATGTCTTTTTTTGTACATTTTGTAAGATATGACATTGCCTGTGTTTTCGTGTGTAAGAGGTTACCACTGTAAACGAGTTTATGCTCAATGGTTATTCCTAATAAAAAAACAACAACAAAAAAAAACAATAACATATATTAAATATGACAAATGTTACACTGATTACTGCTAATTTTGAATATTAATAGTTACCAAAATTAATTTTCTAATTTCCTTTCCTGTTAAAAGTTATACAGTTACATATGTCCAGCACTGGCTCTCCTCCAACTCACTAATTCTCAACCTACCTAAGACTCAGGCCATGCTGTTTGGGTCTGCTAGGAAAGTCTCTGCTGAGTCTACTAAGCTTCACGTGCTTAGCTCTGATGGGTCAAAAGTAACGTCTACCGATTCCTTCAAATACCTTGGAGTAACACTTGATCCCTTTCTTGATTTTTCTGTACATATAAATGGGGTATGTAAATCTGTTAATGCCAAATTAGGAGCAGCCTACTACGTGTGTCACTCCCTTACCCCTGCTTCCAGAATCTCTTTGGTGTGTGGGGTACTGCTTCCTAGGCTTCTGTATGCTCTCCCCACTCTCTCCCAAGCAAACGCAGGTATCCTTCGCAAGTGGGACATCTCCTATAATAACATCTGTAGATTCGCCTTCTCTGTCCCTCGACTTACCCACCATTGTCACCTTTACTCCACTTTGCACTGGCTGTCCCCCCAATCCCAGCGCTCTTTCTCTCTGGGTTGTTTTATTGACTCCATGAACAGAACCCCCCACCCAGACTGCATTGGGGCCATGCTCACCCTGTGACTCATTCCCGCACACTAAGGTCATCTAATCAACCTCTGTTCTTGTCCCTCACTGCTTGACTAAGATGGAGGAGCAAGCTTTCTCCCATTTCACCCCTAAATTCTGGAACTCCTTACCTGTCAATTTAAAGGGTTCCTTATCTCACACTGCCTTTAAATCTGTACTTTTTCCCACCTTCATGCACTTGATTCCTGTCACTGTACCTAACCTTCCCAGTACTCCTCCTGCTTATCCTTATTCTGCCCTACCTAGGTGTCACTGAACTGAACTGTACTGCATTGCCCGTGTCAGTGGTCCTATCCATCCCTGCACGGATGGCTACTGCTTGTTGTTATACCCTGACTTTCTCTGTGGGGGTCAACATTGTTAGGTAACAGCTATTTGTGTTTGCTTGTTATGATTTATTCAACATAATGTCTGTTTCTTTTGGATGCCTGTAATGCTAACTATCTGTACCTGTTTTGTGTTAATTGTCTGGTTCATGTACTGTACTCTCCCGGGTCGTGCTTGAAAATAGGCAGGCCTCTTGCCCAACACACCTACCCGGTTACCAAAAGTAAATAAATAAATAAATATATATTTTTTTGTGACACAGGACCATCACATTCCTGAAATATATCACCAGCCTGTTTACTTCAGTTGCATCACACCAACTGAAACAAAGTAAAAAAATCAACTCGGTTAGAAAATATTTTATATGCATTGATTGCTTATTACACCATTATCACATGGCATATTAAAATAGCTTACTTAAACTTGATATCTGGATGTATCTGTCACTATTTCAGTTATTTTAATGCTGTGTGATTGCAGGTGGTAGACAGATTGTTTAAATGTTAATTGTTTCATGTTGCTTGATTTTAGTGATATCTGTTTCTTATCTTCAGTGGTTAATGCAATAATTTCTTTCATGTCTGCATCCATGCAAGTATAGGAACAGTACTGAGCTGAATGGCCCAGACTATCCATTCATCCATCTCCAGTTGTGAGAAAATGAAAATTAACTCAAAGATTATTCTGTGTCATTGATATTCCATGTGTAATGAAAGACATAAGAAGGAACCATATATAAGATGCAAAATAAAATGCCTGGGCACAGATATTTAAAGCTTTTCTCAAGCAGCAAAGTGGTTGCGCCAGTAGTGCGCATGAGTTTCCGCTGAACTCCCATATTCAAAGGGGACCTCTGCATGCACTAAACCCATTTTCACCCTTGTGCACAGATAATATATGCAGCATACAAAGGTGGGGTAAGACCATGCATAACAGGACAGCATGACATTCAGCATGTTTGTGCTATGTAAAGGGGTTAGCGCAAGTCACTTAATGCCGTGCAGTTACTGACTATAGGCAATCTTAACCCAGGGCAAACCCCAGAGACAGGCAGAGACACTGCAAGCCACAGTTCGAGATGGCACTCATGAAAGCATACATAGTCTACCTGCTGCAGCAGGTCTTAGAGGATGAGTAGAGGGCCTCTGCCCACCCTGGGTCCGTGCATAGGCCACAGTGGTGCTACGCTACACAGAGACAGTACTGTACATGAGTCATCTGTGAAGAGCCTTAGTGACGACCATATTGTGGGCTCAGGCAGCTGTGTGAGCTGCTGCATGACCAGTTCTGCACACACACCCAGTGCACAACCATGCACTATTTGTAGAGCTGAAGGTGACAGCTGCAATGTGGATTTCCTGGCCACTGGACTGTTCCAGACACTGGTCAGGAGCACCACCAGTATCTTACAGTTGGCCACCTCATGCTTGTTGGGCCAGTTCCCAGACACTCTGCTGGACCATGCTGGGGAGTTCATCATATTCCCCAGCAGAGTGAATGGCAACAATGTAGCAGTTCCATTGTGTTGCAGACCTACCATCTGCACTTGGTGTCATTGACTGCACCCGTGTTGCCATCTGGGCACCCACCGATGAAGAAGAAGAGGCTTATCTCAATAGCAAGTGGTACCACTCCATCAACTGCCAGGTAGTGTGATGCAACAGGGCAGATCATCAGTGTCATGACATGCTACCCTGGCAGTGCCATGACACCTTCATATGGCACAATTCTATCCTATGTTTGAACATGGAGACATCCCTGGTGGCCACCTAGTTGTTTAGTATACCCCACAGCCCCCCTCCCGCTGCCCTTTGTGGTACACGATGACACAAACCTATGCCCTTTAGGTACATAGGGGACAATGCCTATCCCCTACATCCCTGACTCTTAGCACCTGTCCTACAGAGGACGAGTACAACTCAGCACACACTGTCACACGCAACATCACTGAGTGTGTATTTGGAATGCTCAAGATGCGGTTCTGGTGCTTTGACCATTCTGGTGGTGCCCTACAGTGTACCCTTCAGAAGGCATGTGCCATATTCCTTGCCTGTTGCATACTGCACAACATGGCACTCAACTGTGAGATATGCATGCTGTCTACAGAGGAACAGCCTGCATCAGATTCAGAGGCAGAAGACTAGAGGATACTGGAGCAGCTTGGCATGCATGATCCCATAATGGCCAGCAGGACCCAGGATTACAGAGACCAAATCATAAGAGACACCTTCGAAAATGGCAGGTAAGTACAAACCACACAGGAGACTGTAATATGGTCAAGGCTATGTCCAGTCCTCACAGTGCCTGCCACCATGTCTGCAGCCTCCAGTAGTTTGGCACACAGGCTATCCCTGAAGGTGGTCATGCCAGCGTCCACTGCCTGGTGCAGGTTGCATAGGTCTGCCATGTGCTCCACATGGCATGCCTCCACCTGCTGCTCGACACACTGGATGTCCTTGTTGTTGACTCCATGTTCCTGCACTGACCCTGTGAGATTTGCTTCCTAGATCTCTGAGGGAGGCCCCCTCAGGCCTTTAAAAAGGGCCTAAAGGCCCATTTCTTCACAGAGGTTTTTGGCCTCTTCTAGCACTCAGAACATGATTTTCACTTTTATCAATACTGGATCATTGTACTATTGAGCTGTTTCATTTCATTGACTTTCAATTGATTATTTATTTTAATGGTGACTAGACCAGTAAAAATAAATCCCCTGACATATAATCATGGAAACAAAATTCTGTGGATATCCCTGATCTTATGTTGGACACTGAACTTAACCCATGCACACAGGGCCAAGTATTACGTATAGGCCATGATAACGTCAGGAGTATAATCAAGAAAATGGATTTATTTAAGGCATGGTCACTAGCAGAAACTTTTGATGTTATTATTTTAACAGAAACATGGCTAAGTCAGTCAACTCTAAGGAGGTAGAACTGAATGAATTTTACACTTACAGGTTGGATGGAAATACAAGGGGGATATTGTTATACATAAAGGGCTCTATGGGACTATCTAAACAGTCTATACTCAGGCCACTTTAGAGGAATTGAATGTATTTTAGTGCTAATCAAGGAACTTGATTTGGTAATTGAAGCAGTGTATTCTCCCCCAAAATTAAAGGCTGCTTATTTTGAACCCTTTATTCAAGAAATTGCTAAATATATGCAAAACAAAAAATTGGTCTTGATTGGTGATTTTAATGTGGCCGGGGGGTGGGGGGCAAAGGGGCAAAAAACGTGAAGAATTCATACAGCCCTTACATTTAGAACCAATAATTACTACACCTACAAGAAAAGGAAGATTAACTAGCCCTAGTAATATTCTGGACTAAATCTTTGTGTCACCAGGCATGGAAGTAAAAGAAAAAGGGGTTTGTCCACCAAACCTCGGTGACCATAGTGTTGTAATGTGTAAATTAAAATTAAAAGCAGACAGGAATCCAACAAACTCATTAACTCAGGACATTTAGAAAAGAAATTACAAGAATTCTAGCCCACAAGCCTTATTAACTAAAGTCTATTCTCTGAGTTTATATAGGTCAGCTCGTATTCCAGATATAGATTTAGCTGTAAAAGACTTTACAGATACATTTCTGTAGGCTTGTAATGAATGTGCTCTTTTTTTAAAAAATAAAAACAAAACCTTATCACTTTCCATGGATGACAGGCTCAATAAAAAGACTACTTAAAGAAAAAAATAGATTGTGGAAAATTGTAAACAAAATGTTGGACCAAAATATCTGGGAGAAATTAAAAAAAGTGAGGAATACACTGAAACAGGACGTCAGGAAATTAAAAAGATCATACTATAGACAGAAAATTAAAAACACAAAGGAACCAAAGCACTGTTGGAATTGAATAAAGGGATTGGCAAATCCAGGGAAGAGCTACAATACTATTCAATTGCTATAAAATGACAAAAGTGTCACACAAGAAAGAGCTG
Organism: Neoceratodus forsteri; assembly: GCA_016271365.2. Taxonomy (NCBI): domain Eukaryota; kingdom Metazoa; phylum Chordata; order Ceratodontiformes; family Ceratodontidae; genus Neoceratodus; species Neoceratodus forsteri. The sequence continues at coordinate 895,535,784 of CM057451.1, read as the reverse complement.
CTGAAATTTTGAATAATTACTTCATAAATCTTCCGGATTTAGCAAGCAATTCTTTATTTATGAAACGCTATTCCAGCAGATCACAGCATTGTACAAATATCATAAAAACAGTTATCAATCAACCCATATCAATAAAAACGAATAATAAAACAGCAGAACTTTAAATGCTAGTAAAAGCTGAATCAAATAAATAAGATTTTAGGGCATCTTTAAAGGCCTCAACGGATGGGTACTCTCTGATCCGACAAGGTAGAGAATGCCATAGGGTCGGAGCTTCAAAAGTGAAAGAACTGGCTCCCAAAGTTGTCAAACGGACCCTAGAAATCTCTAGCAATCCCTTGTCGGTGGAGCGGAGAGGGTGAAGGGGGAGGTAGGGACAAAGGAGATGTTGCAGATACCGCGGTCCCTGCCCATGTAGGGCTTTTTTTTTTTATCATGCAAAATGTTATTGATTTTCCAAGCTTAGCACAACGTTGATAGGATATGCATTACAGTGCCATCTATATCAACATTAACAGTTCCAGTTTCAGGCAGACGTTTACTCTCCATCGAACTATACATCATGTATCAATATACCTAACTTGGGAAAGAAACAGCTTACCTTAATACATCTGGAATTGCATAATGAATTCCAAACCATCTATACCTTATATTATGTGTCTACATCAAACTGTAAGCAGCCACAGATGCACCTTTAGAATAATAAGTAAAGAGCAGCTAGTTAGAATGGGCCAGACAAACCTGTTATAGGTGAAGTCGGCCAATGAAATAGCAGCCAGGTCAAAAGATATCCAGGGAGTAACAAGAGAGGTGGGAGATAATCAGGAAACACAGATCAACAGTGGTGGGAAACAAAAGCATGAGCTACCTTGGAGAGGGGGAGACCCTATCTATCATCATAACTCATATTTAGCCAACAGGGGGATTTTGCAACGGGGAGGGCACAACCATGCAGATATGAGAATGCAAATATGCATCCCATTTAAGATGGTAACCAGCCAGTTTACCCTTAGCTACTGCCGTGAGTCTCTCAAAGATAGCCAGATAGCCGCTCGCCAATGTGAAATTGTAGGGGGTGAGGGGTTCCTCCATTTTAGCAAGAGAGCTCTTTTCGCCTCCATGACTGCAACCAGTACCCACGCTTTGCTGTAATAGGAGAGTGTGGTCAGAGGGGAGACATCCCCCAGCAACAGGGGGTAGTGCTGCAAGGAGATTTGTGTGCCTGCTATGGCAGAGCAATCCTTCAGGACTTGCATCCAGAAAGTATGTTTTGCTGGGCAAGACTAGAGTATATGAAACAGGTGGGCCGGAGAAGACTGACATCTGCAACATTTATCTTGCAAAATAAGCTGATGGCTGAAAAGGACTGCAGGGGTCCTGTGCCATCTAAGTAAACTCTTAAGTTGAAGTAACTGGCTCTTGGAGTCTTCATAAGCTGTATGTGCTGCCCTGAGACATTCTGACCACTGCTGGGAAGATATAGGGTGTGGAAGGTCTCGGTCCCACGCCGCTTTGCTGAATAGGGGAGGTGTCCAGTTGAATGTCTCTAGGTGTTCTATACAGGATGCTTACAAGGCCCTTGCTACCGTTGGGTTGGTGAAGATTGTCTAGGCAGCTCCATTTGAACTGGGATAAGGCAGACTTGAGAAGGGGGGTTAGGGCACTCCTTAATTGAAGGAATTTCCAAAAATCTTGGGATGGCAGGTCATATTTGCCTCTGAGCTGTTCAAAGGGCATCAGCACGTACGTGTTTGGAAGGAGGAGCTCTGCAACCGTACTGATGTGCTTAGACGCCCAGAGTTTCCAGAGAATCAGCTTATGGTCCACTGTGATAAGGGGGTTATTCCAGATCGGGGCATAGTGAAGAGGGGGAGGGTAATCCGCTTTCGGAACTTTAGCTAAGGCCATTGCCCTACACCAGGACCTGCATGTCTCTTTCATAAGGGGCGTCAGATGTTGCCCCAGGGATTGCTTACTGGACAGTAGAGAAAAAACTGAATCCACGGGGGGGGTGCCATGTAGGGCTTTATAGGTCAGTAACCCGACCCTGAAGGTGATCCTCCACCGCACTGGCAGCCAGTGCAGGCCGTGGAGCACAGGCGTGATATGTCAAGATCTCGATAAGCCAGTCAACAACCTCGCCGCCACATTCTGCACTAGCTGTAGGCAGTGAAGGTCCACCCCAGTAGCCCTAGGTATAGGGCACTCAGTTATCAAGGCACAAGGTCACAAAGGCATGAACCAATGTCAGAAAATCCTCTGATGTGACCAGACACAGGTCATAATATAATTCAAATAAATGAACATAAAAACTTAGAAGACAATAATGAAGTAATAAACAAACTTAAAAATAATAAATCAAGTTGTCTGGACAACATTGAGGTTCGCTTTCTAAAGGACTCTGCATCATTGATTGCCCAGCCACTTATAGACCTTTTTAACTTGAGTTTAACACGGGGGGGGGGGGTCCCTAGGCAATGGAAACAGGCAAAAATCTGCCCCATTTTTAAAGGAGGAGATCCTTCATATACCCATCAACTACATTACCTTGTTGTCAATTATCTCAAAGATTATGGAGCGCCTTGTGAACTCTCACTTTACAGAATGCCTGGAAAACCATGGAAAGTTAACCCCAGTATAATCTGGATTTTGAAAGGCTCATTCCACTGAGACCGCTCTCACAGATTTTTTAGACCAACTTGTTACCCCATTAGGAGAGGCTAGGTCCATGGGTGTGGTCTTCATGGATCTGTCCAAAGCTTTTGATTTAGTGGAACATAATATCTTGTTGGATGTCTTGAAGACATAGGGGTTAGAAAAGAACCGTTGAGATGGTTTAGATCATACTTGGAAGGCCCTTTTCAACTGGTTTCTGTAGGGGGATGTAATTTAGTACTACTACCAATAACAAGAGGTGTGCCTCAAGGATCAATTTTAGGTCCATTATTGTTCCTGGTATATATGAATAATCTTCCAAAATTAGTTCAACACACTTATTACGTTATACACAGATGATAGTGGCTGTGTTAGTGGCAGGATTAAATAAACAAGAGGTAGAGTTTAAACTCCAGGCTAATTTTGATGCAGTGCAACAGTGGTTTAAGTCCAAATTGTAATCACTGAATCTAAAGAAGACTCAATCTATGTTATTTAAATCAGGCAGATGAAACATAAGTAAACAAATAGAACCATTTGAAATTAGAGCCTCTGATGGATGAGTACTGACCCAGGCATTAACCTACAAGTACTTGGGTATAGAACTTGACCCATATCAAAGTTTCGAGATATATATATAGACAACCTTACGAAAAAGATCGGAAAGAAACTGGGGGCTATGCGGCATGTCTCTCACCACCTAACAAAAAGAGGTCAGTTACTAACCAACTGCTTGTCCCTCTGTTAGACTATGGGAGTTATGTATTAAATAATAGTACAAAAATATTTGCAAAAACTGGATGTGATGTATCTTAAAACTGCTAGATTTGTGCTAAATTGCGACTTGAAAATCCACCACCATGTCCTGTTTCAAAATCTGGCCTGGAACTCACTTCAACACAAAAGAGATAGATCATGGGTCATATTGCTCCATAAAATTATAAAAACAGAAAATCCCCAACTCTTATAAAATCCCTACAGTGGACAAACCATACATTCTGTCTAAGAAATAATAATAAAACTATGCGGGTCCCCAAAGTTAAAAATAAATTTGGAGAAATTATTTTCAAGTATAGGTCAGTGATTACGTGGAATAACCTTCTAAGTCATTTGAGGGACCAGGATATGACTACAAAAACACTTAAAACATAAATTAACTTTGGATTCTGGCCATGTATGTGACTGTTATTAGTTGTCCATGCCTATGAACTGTTGTATAATGTGTAAGTTTGTTATTGACTATACTGTTAACTTGTTGTTGATTGTTCATGTTATAATTTTTTTTATTTATATTTGTAACCTTTGTACGATAATAACTACAGGACCATCTTGAAAACAAGGCTTTTTTGGCCCTATGGTGTATTTGCTTGTCAAATATTTTGCCTGTATAAATAAAGATGTTTTTACTACTAATACTACTATGGTGTTTATTCTATTTTTAACTTTCTGTTTTACATTTTGTACAGCACTCAGAGCACAATGGGAATGAGCTCTCTAGAAATAAAGTTTTGCTTGCGTGCTTGCTCATGCAGCATGTGGTATAGGTATGTCAGCTTCTGCTGCACAACACTCTGTGCCTCCACAGCGGACCACAGCAGCTGCAGATTGCTGGTTGCGTCCCACCATCACAGGCGTATGTCCATTAGGATAAGGTCAGACTGCACTTCCACCCATTGTATGGACTGGGGCTGCACTGCAGTAGATGCTACAGTCTGTGGCAGCACTGCAGACTGGCTATGGCCGACCTGGTGCAATAGGTGCGGTGCAGCAGGGCTGTGACTGTGTAGTAGGAGGCATCATGGGGAGGAACACCGGTTGCTGGCCCTGTGGTATTGGCCAGGAGTGCTAGGACAATGGTCATGGTCATGAAGTTAGGGCCCTGGAGTGGCACAGTGGTGACTTTGCCAGTGGCTGTGGTGGGCTGCACTCCTGTGATCTCTGGGCCATGTGGGGACAGTGACTGAGTCCCATTGGTATGGGGCTGGTGGGGGAACCTCCCTTGGTGCAAGGTGGGCCCGGGTGGGTGGAAGTGTCCTCCTTTGTCTGATCTGACATGCTGTGCTGTTGCAAAAGGAGAACAGAGTTATACAGTACTGGACAGAGTGTTGTGCAGGATGAGGCAGCATGCATACCCATGTGTGGTACCATGTTGTCCAAGCTGTGTGTGCAGTGCACCGCCTATACCTCACAGGTACTGGTAGATCCCTTGGTGGGCACACACTCTCTGTCACCATGGGGCACAATACCCAGCAACAGTGTGCACATGGCCCAACACCAGTGTGCTCACACCTTCACACCTGTGTACATACACTCAGCACTGGTGAATACACACCCCGCTAGTGAAAACTCACCCAGCACCTAGGGGTACCCAACCCAACACCATGGAACACACACTCAGCAGCAGTGAACACACTCCCCAGCAGCAGCAGCGAGCACAGATTCCCTTCCCAGGTAGCACACATCCCAGAACTGGCGAGCACATGGGGCATGGTCATGGACTTGAACATGGATGGCTACACACTAGGTGATGGAAACAGTAGTGTGGTCTAAAAATAATGTGTTACCCAGCACTGATGTATTTATGTACCTATACCTCTATAAACCCAGACATACACACATGGCCTATGAAGCGTCGCACTGACACTCATTCACATGGCTGGGCAGGTCCCACTTGGCTTTTGTAGCCGCCATCCAGCACTTCTATCACCTCCATGGGCTGTAGGATGGATGCTATGGCCTCCTCTGCATGATCCAAGGTATGTGTGGCCACCAATCCCTGTAAGCCGCTGCCTGTGGCATGCAGCTCCCTGTGCTGTGTTGCCATGGCCTCCTTTGTCCATCTCCTCATGTCCCTGAAGCACTTCCTCACTGCTTTCATAGGCCTGTTGCAGCCACTGACAGCACTGAAGTCCTTGGTTATCTTGTCCCAGGCCCGCCGTACCTGGGCATTTGTGCTCTTGCTCCAGGACAGAACCTCCTCGATGGTCTGGTAGGCCTCTGCTAGGGCATGTAGCTCCTTCATGGTAAAGCAGTGGGCCCAAATTGGATCAGTGTCCATGTTACCTGCTGGACAGTGGATTGCAATAGAAGTGACTGGGGAGTACAGTCAGCAGCACACAGATGAACAGGACGGTGATATAGCCCCCCCACCACCAACTGCATAGGTGTCACAGCAATGGTTGCCTTCCCACAGCCCTAGGCTGCCCAGTACCGGGCTACCCATGCATGCCCTAGCCATTGTGATGGGCACAGACATGCAGGGGTAGACAAGGGCAGGAGCCCACAGGCACCATGCCTGCTGCAACATACGCATGTCTGTGAGGGGGCACCACCACTGTCAGTGTGCACCATGGACTAGGGTAGGGGGTGCCATCTCCGAGACATGGCAGCACCTCCATCACTAGATGTGGATGCCATTGGCCACCACTGCCATATGTCCAGGGTACTACCGCACACAGCATACTGACATGGTTATACTGGGCAGGAGTAACAGGACCTTAGTCCATGCATGTCCCTGGCACATGTCTGACAGGCCACCACCACTGTCACCCTGCCCTGCTGAGAACTAATGGCAACTAGCACCACCTACAGAGTACACATCCACTACCTAGAAATCAGGATGTGATTGGTCCCCTACCAAAGCATTACCTAGGTAGCAGGGCCCCCAGCTGTACAGAGCATCCTATATAGTACAGGGCAAGGGAGAATATGTACATGGACAATGTTTCCATGGTATTACATTGGGTACACAGGACAACTGACTATATTATCCTCCATATTACGTTATGGAAGGTTCCAGAACACTGTGGACCCCGCCCTGGAGGCACAGTGACAGTGCTCCCGGATTACTGTGGCATGTTCCCCGTAGCTCTATGGCATGTTTCCTGTGTTTTTCTGTAGCGTACATTATAGCCTATGGAAGCAAAATGGCTGTTTTTGACCCATATAGAAACATAGAAACATAGAAAGTGATGGCAGATGGGGACCAAAGATCCATCTAGTCTGCCCTGAACCCTACACCCCTTTTTAGAATTTCTGTGAGGCAATGCCCTTGTGTCTGTCCCAAGCTGATTTGAATTTCTCTACTGTTTTGGAGTCAATGACTCCAGCCAGTAGGCCATTCCACTAGTCAACTACCCTCTCTCTTTGAAGAAAAACCTATGCATGTTTTGCCCCTGAATCTTCCTCCCCTCAATTTCATCTCATGTCCTCTTGTCCTACTGGTGCTATTGACCAGAATGAGCTCCTAGGTGGAGACTCTGTTTATACCCTTCAGAAACTTAAATGTCTCAATCATGTCCCCTCTATCCCTGCGCTGTTCTAGGGAGTACATGCTGAGTTCCTGTAACCTGCTTTCTTACAGCAATTTATGGAGACTGTGTACCATTTTTGTTGCTTTCCTCTTTACTGTCTTCTAATCTATCTATGTCCCTCCTGAGATAAGGTCTCTAGAACTGGACGCAGGACTCAAGGTGGGGCCTCACCAGGGACCTGTACAGTGGCATGATCATCTCCCTTCTTCTACTTGTGATGCCCCTTCTTATGCATCCTAGCATTCTGCTGGCCTTCTTTGCTGCCTTTTCACATTATCTGCCTACCTTTAAACTGTCTGCTATGATAACCCTAGATCCAGATCCCTCTCCTGCTGGGTGGTTGCTAGTTTCTCCCCTCCCAGGTAGTAGTCCATCCCTGCGTTGCTCCTGCCCAGATGCGTAACTTTGCACTTTTCTGCACTGAATTTTAACTGCCACAAGTTGGACCAATTTTCCAGCTCGAATAAGTCACTTTTCATTTGCTCCACCCCCTGTGCAGTGTCTACTCTGTTGCAGAGCTTTGTGTCATCTGCAAACAGGCACACTTTCTTGCTCAACTCCACTTTGATATCCTTGATGAAAACATTAAAGAGTAATGGTCCGAGGATGGACTCCTGCGACACCCTGCTTGTCATCTCCCTATCCTCTGATGCTGCCCCATTTTCCATCACTGATTGAGTTCTCCATTCAGGCCAGCAACTCACCCAGGATACCACTACCTTTCCCACTCCTGTTTGGTCAAGTTTGTTAAGCAGCCTTCTGGGTGGGACCGAGTTGAAGGCCTTGCTACAGTCAAGGCAGATAACATCAATGGCTCCCCCGGTCCACAGTCCTAGTAACTGAGTCAAAGAGCTTGATCAGGTTAGTCTGGCAGGACCTTACCACTGTGAAGTCATGCTGCTTGGCATCCAGCTGACCAGTTTCCTCCAAAAATGCTACTATTCTTTCCTTGAGCAGTGACTCCATCGTCTTACCCACCACTGAGGTGAGACTGACTGGGCAGTAGTTTCCCACCTTCTTGCTGCTACCACTTTTTATGTATGGGGACCACTGTTGCCCTTTTCCAGTTCTAGTGAACTGTACCTTCTCTCAAGGACCTGCTAAAGAGATCTGTTAGTGGTGCTGCCAGTTCATCACTAAGTTTCCTCAGTATGCATGTGTAACCCCCTACAAATGGGGGTCCCCGAAAAGTCTTCCTTGAGCTTGCCTGAATGCTCACTGCCAGGCTGGTGTCCTGCATTTTAGCAGTTTAAAAGTGATTGCCAGAGAGTGCCTATATAGCTTCTGTGTACTGTCTCTTTAAGAGCTGCCTGGATTGCAGTCATAAGTAATCTGAGAGGGATCTCTGTTGAAAGATGTAACTATTTGCTGAAAATCATTCAGAGTGATACTGATAATGTAATTTGTCTAACCTGCCTTCTTTGCAGCAAGGACTGTTTTGTTTATCTCCACTATCTTGGTCTGGAGTCAAAATCTGTAGGAATTGTAGTTTTGGGCTTTTGGCGCCTTTTTGCAACTAAAGAGGGAGCCTTTGTTGTGACTGACAGACAGATCAGTCAACCGAACCCTTTGGAACTTGGGGAAATCCCAGACTGCTTGCAATTTTCAATTAGTTCTGGGCTGAAAAGTTAAGACGTAACAGCTCAAGTGATTTGGGTAAGGGTTCTGTGTAGTCCTGCATAGGAGAACTGTGAAAGGGCTGAGTTTTGGCCTGCATGTATGCCTGCTGCCCCTAAGAGGGAGAGAAGAGAATTATTTCTGACTAAATCCAAGTTTGTGAGAACGAAGTAAGCCACTGATTATTTACCAGGCTCATACCTGAAGAAGACCGAAGATTTTGCAGAATGCGAATGGCCTGTCAGGCTTTCCAGCTGCTTTTGAATCCCCGGTTTGTGCACAGACTTTGCGATCGTGACCGGTTTGCCTGGTACAGTAGAATTTCCTTACATATAAATGTGCTGTGAGTTGTTAGTGGGTCGTGATTTGGTTCCCCACTGTGTCAACTGTATTTTGCTTGCTGGAAGCTGTATCCAGCCCAAAATGGACTGTATCCAAATGTGTCTCCATTTGGCCGGGGCCTTGCCACACTGGCCCAGCCAGACTACCCGCTGCACAGAGAAAGCCATCGAGAGACCTGCCTGGGGATCAGCCCCTGCTCCATGCTTGAACAGGAACTATGCCTCAACGATTCATGTGGGCCCAGCTTCTCCTGGAACTCCAGATTAACCACCTGTTGTCTCGATTTTCGTCCAGCCTGCGTCCAGTCTTGGGTATCATGAATAATCATCAGGGTAGCTCCCTGCAACAACAGCCTTATCTAAAAGTGTGTCATCTGATTGTCTTGTTGTTTTCTTTTCATGAACTGAGCCCTCCGGCTCTGGATTACAAATAGTGTGTGTTGTGCATGTTGTTTTCTTCCATCACAGGGCCCCAACCAGCTGCAACATTCCTGGCTAGCCCACCATTTTCCATCTCGGTACCCAGAGTGTGTAACTGTTTATGGATCCTGAAGTGCATGCATAACTGTTTGATTGATACAGCCTTTAAGCAAATTAACCAGATTACGCCCCTCCCTTGTTCAAGTCCCTTAAATAAATCAGATCTAACTCTTTTTTCGAATTTACCCTGACTGTGGTTCTAGTTTGTGCAAGAGTACTGTACTGCTGTTATTTGCTGTGTATAACCTTGTTTTACAGGGGGTCCTCAGGGCTAGGCCAGAGGAAAGCCCTGGTGGTAAGTGCAAACAGTGTGGGAACTTGTGTGGTGTATCAGGGGTATTGTGAAAGTGATTATTATGTATTGTTCCTGCCGCTAGTAAGGAAAGAGGGGGTTACAGTGTCCCGGAGGGCTGTGCCCAGGTTAGCTTGACCACTAACAACCCTGACCTCTGGGTGGAGGCACCTATTTCAGAACTCGGGCCCCTTAACTTGCTACTAGCCAAGCAGGCAGTGGTAGTAGCCCTTGGGATAGCACCACTGAGGGGTTACATTTTGGAGGCTCACCGCTGGGAATTTGTGCTTTCTAGTGGCCAAAAATTACGAATTATTGTTATCCCAGTAGAAATGGCTGTACACCAGTTGGTGGGGTGGTGTGCTGGGCAGGAGATCGACACCCCAAATTATCTGCTTATACTGGATATTCCCTTGGGTACCAGTAAAGACACTGTAGAGGGAGTACTCTTCAAAGTTGAATGTTTAAAAAACCCTGTGGTGGTGGGCCGACAGGCTGATTTGATTGCCCAAACTTTCATAGCCTTGGTAGAGTGTAGTGACCTCGTGGACAGCTCTAAAGTGCCACAGACTATTGCCCCAGAAGGGGTTCCAGCTGCCTGGAGAGTGATAACAAAAGACAGTAAAGACCCCAGGGAGGATGAGCTCCCACCATCATCTGAGACTTTTGAGAAGAAATTTGCTAAGTTGTTGCTGGAGGAAGGGAAAACTGTAGAGAACTTTAAGAAACTATTCCTGCCACCTGGGGGTGTTCCTTCCCCAACACCCCCCCCTACTCCAGCACCTTTTACTGCCCCGCCTTCTGTGTCTGTGCCAAGCCAATGCTGGCCCCTATATCTGTACCTGTCATTAGTCACGACTCCTACCGACAGCTGAGAATCTTCTCGGGCACCTTCCCCTCCCCTAGGGGGAGGATGACTGGGAGACCTGGATAGACAATGTTGCCCCTCTAGTACTTGAATGGCAATGCTCAGAAGCAGAGAAACAAAAGAGGATGAGTGAGAGCCTCCAAGGTCCTGCCCTGGCTACCATCTGTGCCAAGTGGGCCAATAACCCCGAAGCAACTGCACAGGACTATCTTGATGCATTGGAAAATGTGCATGGGAGCCCAGATTCAGATGAGGATCTGTGGTGGGGAGTAACAAACGCTCAAAAGTACCCAGTGGAGCCATTGTCTGTGTATGGACCTCGGCTTGAAAAGCTGCTACAAGAGTGCCTCAGAAAGGGTAGTTTGCCGTCAAATGAATTAGATCGAACTAGGCTGGACTGGATCCTTAAGTCTGCTCCATTTTTGGAATTGCTACTGCTGCAGTTGTGCCTTGCCACCCGACTGGAATCGCCCCCTTCCTATGATGAGCTAATGAAAGAAATTCGGGGGGGGGTTGAGCAAAGGTGACCCCATAGGGGAATTGCACCCATATCTGCTGCTGCTGCACAAGTGAGCAAGAGTGATCAGCCAAGTGAGGTTCAGGATGCATGTTGATTATCGAACCCTGAACCGGCAGACCTTCCCAGACCAATACACTATGCCTCGTATACAAGATGCCCTGGACTGCTTGAATGGGAGCAAATGGATCTCGGTGTTGGATCTTCACAGCAGATACTACCAGATCCCAATGGCCCCGGAGGACTGTGAAAAAACAGCCTTCTTCTGTCCATTGGGGTTCTATGAGTTTCTGAGGATGCCACGGGGATATCGGGTGCCCCAGCCACCTTTCAGCAACTGATGGAACGTGCAGTGGGAGATATGAATTTGCTGGAATGCCTGGTGTACTTGGACAATGTCATTGTGTTTGGGAGCACCTTAGAGGAGCATGAGAACTGACTGTTTAAAGTCCTAGACCGACTGGAAGACTTCGGCCTCAAGCTGTCCATTGACAAGTGCCACTGTTTCCAAACCTCTGTGAAGTATGTGAGGCACATAGTATCTACAAAAGGGATAGAGACTGATCCCAGTAAGGTTGAAGCACTGACTACTTGGCCCCAGCCCCATAATCTGAAAGAACTACAATGTTTCCTGGGGTTCTGTGGCTACTACCACAGGTTCATAAAAGACTATTCCAAGGTGATTCACCCACTCTTGAACCTTACCCAGGGTTACTCTCCCACCAGTCGTAAATACAAAAAAAGGGTCCATTAAAGAACCAGAAAAAGTATACTTTCTCCCAGGTGAACTCTTCAGGCCCCGCTGGACGCCCGACTGTGAAGCAGCCTTCCATGAGATCATATACCAGCTCACCCAAACCCCCATCCTCGCCTATGCTGATGCCACCAAACCCTATGTGCTGCATATGGTCTGCAGGGTCTAGGAGCGGTGCTGTATCAAGACCATGAGGATGGCCTGAGACCAGTAGCTTTCGCCAGTAGGAGCTTGACCTCGTCTGAATGAAACTACCCTGTGCATAAGATGGAGTTCCTTACACTAAAATGGGCCATCATTGACCAGTTTCATGAATACCTCTATGGGGCAAAGATATTGGTGAAGACTGACAATAACCCGTTGACCTATGTACAGACTTCAGCTAAGTTAGATGCCACTGGGCACCGGTGGCTTTCTGCATTATCAACCTATGATTATGCTGTTGAATACAGAATGGACCTGAACCATATTGATGCTGACACCCTATCACGAAGGCCCACTTTCAAGAGTGATTGGGTCAGGCTGTCTGAACCTGAAATTCGAGCATTGTGCCAAAAGTTTGGTAGAGATGAACAGATGTCTGCGGACACAGTGGACTGTTTAGTAGATTGCTTGGCCCTTCTGACACCTGCATACCAGCTGCTTATTGCCACTTCTCTGCTTTAAATATTAATGCACTACCTCAATTTGACAATAACAGCATTCAGTGGGCTCAGTCCCAAGATCCTGTGATTCACCCAGCACTTGATGCCCTGTGTGCGGGGAAAGATGTGTCTAAGTTACGTTCCACTGACTTGCGAACTGCTTTATTGTTTAAAGAAGGCCCCAGACTGAAGTTTCTCAATCACCTGTTGTATGGAGAGACAGTAGATTGCAGTGGCAAAGTAGACAAGCAACAACTGGTCCTGCCCACGACCTTTAAAGATTTGGTACTGAGGTCCCTCCACAATCGCACCTCGGTATTGACAGAACCCTTGACCTGGTATGATCTCGCTTCTACTGGCCCAAAATGGGGGCTGATGTTGAGTACTATGTAATGACTTGTAGTCGCTGCCTGCAAAGAAAAGCCCTGCCTCAGAGGGCTGCCCCCTTGTTAATATTACTACCAATGCCCCCATGGAACTAGTCTGCATAGACTTCTTGTGTTTAGAACCTGATCAGCGGAACATTGGCAATATGTTAGTGGTTACAGATCATTTCACAAGGTATGCACAAGCTTTTCCCACCAAAGATCAAAAGGCATCTACCATGGCCAAGGTGATAATGGAAAATTTCTTCATCCACTATGGTGCCCCCCAGTGGATCCACTCTGACCAGGGCAGAGACTTTGAGAGTTGACTAATCAAAGAAATGCTCTCCCTATGGGGGGTGCAAAAGTCAAGAACCACCCTCTATCACACGCAGGGAGATCCTCAACCAGAACATTTTAACAGCACCCTTTTTGACATGCTGGGCACCCTCCACCCCAAAAGACAAGCATAAATGAGCCAGCAGATTAGCATCTTGGTACACGCATACAATTGTAAGAAAAATGATGCTACTGGGTTCTCCCCCTACTGCCTTATGTTCAGAAGAGAGGCCCGGCTGCCAGTTGATGTCTGATTTGGGGTCCCTCCAGATGGGGTCCAAGCCAAAAACTACTTGCAATATGTACAAAAACTTAAAGCTCAATTGAACCATGCCTATCAACTGGCCCAGACAATGGCCACCAAGAGAAATCTAGCCAACAAAGGGAGGCATGAAAAAAAAGTAAAGGCTCAAGATCTTCGACCTGGAGACCATGTGTTGTTACGCAATTTGGGAATGCATGGTAAACACAAAATTGCTGATTGGTGGCACCATCTTCCCCATGTAGTAGTTGGAAAGTTGGATGATTTACCTGTGTACAAGGTGCCCCCAGAGAACAACTCCAAAGCTGTCAAGATCATGCACCGTAACCACTTGCTACCTATTGGCCAAGTCATGATTGAGGCTGAACCCCAAGAAATTGAGCCCCCTGGGCGGTTAACTTGTGCTGCTGCAAGAAAGAGACAGAGTCAACCTACCTCAGTGGTCACAGATTTAAGGTTTCCTCCGCAGCAGGCCCAGAATGATAGTGACTCTCAGTCCACTTCTGACGAAAGTGAGTGCGACTACGCCTATTACCCCTCTTATGAAATGAGTCAGCTGTTTTGAGGTAACCCCATAATTAAACGTGGGGATGAAGCTGTTCTTTCTGGACTATCTAACCCCCCAGCTTTGTCCTTGGAGTCAATGCTCCCTGAAAGTGAAGTGCAAAGTATCACGTCTGAAGATGCTGAGTCTGTGTATTGTGGAACTGTATGATTTGCCTGAGGGAGGGGCTCATGGAATGAGTTTTTCTGGTGACATACCAGATCCTGAAGAACACTTTGAGAGTGCTGACCACCCCCGTTCAGTGCCTCAAAGCTTGACTGTGCCTGAGCTTTCACAAAATGAGTCAAGTGTAGAAACAGAGCCTACAGAGCAAGGAGCTGACAGTGCTCCAAGTTTGGACATTCCTATCCAGGCAGAGGCAGCAATCACAAGTGACGAGAGTCACCAGACCGGTGCTGAGAGTACAGAGACTGTAGTTGTCCCCCTCAGAAAGACTGGCCGAGCTGTCAAGCCAGTAGTATGCCTCAGTTATGATTCTACCAGTAGGCCAGTGGATTTGCCTCTCAATGTGGTGCACAAAGGTGTTTATGTCTCACCAAGCTCACTGCCCAAATTGAGCTTGACAGCCAATTCCAGGTTACTTGTCTTTACCTCTCACCATGGTGCCTCTGCCCCCTCTAGCCCCAAGTTAGCCGATAATGAAGGGACCCCTCTTGCATTGTTGAAGGTACAAGAAGTTATTACCTGATTCAGTACCCAGAACCCTTAGACGCCTCTCAACTGCCTTAAATAAAGCATGTCGGCTCATCACTGGTGCTCACCGTCTCACCCACACATGTGACCTGTACACCCAGACCGGCTGGCTCCAACTATCAAACCGCATAAAGTTTCTCACCTGCTCCATGGTCAAAAAATCTACCTTGGCCTTGCACCTTCTGGGGTCTCAACTCTGTTACAACACCGAATTAACAAACGGTGCCTTAGGAGATCCACGCTACAGCTACTGAAAGTCCCCCACTGTTGCACTTCACAGGGACAATGCTCTTTTGCTTATTGAGCACCACTCTGGTTCAATGGCCTCAGCCCAACCATCTCCTCTGCCCCAACTATTGGTATGTTTAAAACTAGGCTCCGGGACTATCTCACTACCAACAGCTCCTGTGACTGCCCAACTTAACCTTGTTTCTCCACTTCCCTTTCTGCTCTAGTTGTCCTCCCCACTGGATTCTACCCTCACATCTTGGTATACCCAATGCTGCACTTTTCACCCTCTTGCCACCCTTCCTACATTCCTTCTCCCCCCCTTCCCTCTTCCCTCTCCCTATGACTCTGGCACTTCTTATCTGTTGTCTATTTTCTCTGACAAATGCTGCTGGCTATTAATCTGTACTCTGTTTGCAATGTCCACATTGTTGTAATGCCTGTCTTGATGTTCCCCATAATTTGTATTTCTCTGACGTGGAACCTTTGTAAAAGAGCCATGGCTCAAAGGTATTTGTAATCCTAGACTTGATAAATAAATAAATAAAATAAATAAAAAAGTATAGTAATGTTCAATTTACCTGTGTGAAATATGCAAAATGTGTTGTCAGAATGGATATAGTATTGGGAAATGTAGTGAATATGTATAGTAAAGTAATAAGTTTATGTTAACTGATGCATGATTGTACAGACTTGACGCGGACGCCAAGTTTTTTCCAGGCAGGGAAGGGTGTAACCACCCCTACAAATGGGGATTCCCGAAAAGTCTTCCTTGAGCTTGCCTGAATGCTCACTGCCAGGCTGGCTGATGTCCTGCGTTTTAGCAGTTTAAATGTGATTGCCAGAGAGTGCCTGCATAGCTTCTGTGTACTGTCTTTTTAAGAGCTGCCTGAATTGCAGTCATAAGTAATCTGAGAGGGATCTCTGTTGAAAGATGTAACTATTTGCTGAAAATCATTCAGAGTGATAATGATAATGTAGTTTGTCTAACCTGCCTTCTTTGCAGCAAGGACTGTTTTGTTTATCTCCACTATCTTGGTCCTAGACTGCTGAAATTGGACCAATCAGTACAGGTGGGACCTAAAATGGAGCCGGACTACAGGAGCTGTCTGGAGTCAAAATCTGTAGGAATTGTAGTTTTGGGCTTTTGGCGCCTTTTTGCACCTGCAGGGGGAGCTTTTGTTGTGATTTACAGAAAGATCAGCCAACTGAACCCTTTGGATCTTGGGGAAATCCCAGACTGCTTGCAATTTTCAGTTAGCTCTGGGCTGAGAAGTTAAGAAGTTACAGCTCAAGTTATTTGGGCAAGAGTTCTGTGTAGTTTTGCATGGGAGAACTGTGAAAGGGCTGAGTTTTGGCCTGCATGTCTGCCTGCTGCCCCTGAGAGGGAGAGAAGAGAATTATTTCGGACTAAATCTAAGTTTGTGAGAACGAAGTAAGCCACTGATTTTTTACCAGGCTCATATCTGAAGAAGACCAAAGATTTTGCGGAATACGATTGGCCTGTCAGGATTTTCAGCTTCTTTTGAATCCCCAGTTTGTGCAGAGACTTTGCAATCGTGACCAGAGAGCGGTTTGCCTAGTATAGTAGAATTTCCTTACATGTAAATGTGCTGTGAGTTGTTAGTGGGTCGTGATTTGGTTCCCCACTGTGTCAACTGTGTTCTACTTGCTGGAAGCTGTATCCAGCCCAAAACAGACTGTATCCGAATTTGTCTCCATTTGGCCGGGGCCTTGCCACACTGGCTCAGCCACACTACCCGCTGCACAGAGAAAGCCATCGATGAGAGACCTGCCTGGGGATCAGCCCCCTGCTCCATGCTTGAACAGGAAAGATGCTTCGGTGATTCGTGTGGGCCCTGCTTCTCCTGGCACTCCAGATTAACCACCTGTTGTCTCGATTTTCGTCCAGCCTGTGTCCAGTCTTGGATATCGTGAGTAATCATCATGGTAGTTCCCTGCAACAACAGCCTAATCTAAAAGTGTGTCATCTGATTGTCTTGTTGTTTTCTTTTCACGAACTGAGCCCTCCAGCTCCGGATTACAAATAGTGTGTATTGTGCATGAAGTTTTCTTCCATCACAGGGCCCCAACCAGCTGCAACATTCCTGGCTAGCCCACCATTCTCCTTCTGGGTACCCAGAGTGTGTGACTGTTTATGGACCCTGAAGAGCATGCATAACTGTTTGATTGATACAGCCTTTAAGCAAATTAACCAGATTACGCCCCTCCCTTGTTCAAGTCCCTTAAATAAATCAGATCTAACTCTTTTTTTGCATTTACCCTGACTGTAGTTTCAGTTTGTGCAAGAGTACTGTACTGCTGTTATTTGCTGTGTATAACCTTATTTTACAGGAGGTCCCCTGGGCCAGGCCAGAGGAAAGTCCTGGTGGTAAGTGAAAACAGTGTAGGTACTTATGTGGTATATCAGGGCTATTGTGAAAGTGATTATTGTGTATTGTTTCAGCCACTAGTAAGGAAAGAGGGGGGTTACAGTGTCCCGGAGGGCTGTGCCCTGGTTAACTTGACCATTACCAACCCTGACCTCCAGGTAGAGGCACCCGTTTCAGAACTTGGGCCCCTTAACCTGCTACTAACCAAGCAGGCAGGGGTAGTAGCCCTTGGGATAGCACCACCTAGGAGTTACACATGGGTGGACTCCGTCCGGCCCCATGGCTTTATCTACCTTCAGTTTTTCTAATTCTGTCTTTATCCTCTACTGTGAACAGGCTTGTGTCTACCCCCCTTTCGTGATTTCTGTCCCCCTTTGGATGGGTCTGTTATCAGGTGCCTTCTTTGTAAAGACAGAGCAAAAGTACTCATTTAAGACTTCTGCCTTTTCACTGTCTTCTTCTACCCTCCTCCCATCCCTGCTTATGAGCCTGACAATACCTCCCTTGTTTTTTCTTTTGTCACTTATGTACCTAAAGAAGGTATTTTTGCCTCCTTTGACCCCCTCTGCACTGTCTCTTCCTCAGTCTGCACCTTTGCTGCTCTGATCACTCTACCTGCCTCCTTCAAGCTGCCCTTGTAAGCCTCCCTATCTTTATCGCTGTTTGAGCCCTTGTATCTTCGGAATGCTAGCCTCTTTTCCCTCACAGCAGCAGCTACTTCTTTTGTAAACCATAGCGGATTTCTTTTTTTCCTCGTCTTACTGATTAGCCTGGAACATTTTTCGGTTACCTCTGCTAGTGCTTCTCTTATGTTTATCCAACATTCCTCTACCCCTCTTTTTTGCCTTCCTCTTGAGGATGTTCCCTAATGCATATTCTCATCCAATCAAAGTCTGTTCTTCTGAAGTCTATGACCCATGTCTTAGTGTGGCTTGCTTCCTTGACCTTGTTGACCTTGAACCAGAGAGATTTGTGGTCACTTGACCCCAGATGGCACACCACCTGCATCTCCTTGACCTTGCTGCCATTTGTAAGCACCAGGTCAAGGACTGTGTTTTCTCTAGTGGGGACCATGACGTGATGATTTAGTCCAGACCCTCCCAGGGTGTCTAGGAAATTTCTGCTCCTGGCTAGGGATGCTGTACAGGAATTCCAGTCCACGTCTGGGAGGTTGAAGTCCCCCATCAGCACGTCTCCTTTTTCGGCCATTTTTAGTATGCTTTCAAACAGTGCTTTGTCTCCTTCTGCCCCTTGTGAAGGAGGTCTATATATCACTCCCAGTCTGAGGGCTGAGCGCAAGCTCAGTTCAAGAATGACCCACAGTACCTCAGGTTCATCTTGGGACCTTTGGACCACCATAGCTTTTATGTCCTCCCATATATATAATGCAACTCTCCTACCTCGACATCTCTTTCTGTCTTTTCTGAATAAGTTGTAACCTGGGATTGCAGCATCCCATTCATGGCTCTCATTTAGCCATGTTTCTGTTACTGCGACCCAGTCCAGTCCTGCATCTGCTATTGTGGCTGAGAGTTCTGGGATTTCGCTAGCCAGACTCCAGACATTAGTCACCATTGCCTTCCGGAATCTGGCACCCTTTAATCCTTTGTTTCTTTGTACTCTGTTTGTCTTGTATGACCTTCATGTGCTCCTGTTTTTTATGCCTATGTGACCAATGAGAAGCACCCTTACTTGGCTCTGGGGTGGTGGTGACTGGGGTTCTATTTTTCTGCTCCCGTCTGACCACCACCGCCCTGTCCTTTAGTTTAAATGCCTGCCAAATATGTCAAGTTTTTGCCCTAATGACCTTACCCCCTCCTTCTTGAGGTGAAAGCCGTTCAATTTAAAATAAGTTCTTTCCTAGAAATCTTTCCAGTCACCAATGAAGGTGTGACCCTTTTCTGAACACCAAGTGCGGAGTCATGTGTTCAGTTCTATGATTTTGGCCTCCCTAACCTTTCCTTGGCCTTTTTCCTTCTTCCGTACTGGCAGTACTTCGGAGAAGGCTATGGTGGACAAAAAAGAGGTCAGTCTATCCCCTAAAATTGAGATATGCGCCTTGGCCTGTTCAACGGAATGGTTCACAATAGAAACATAGACTTTGACAGCACATAAGGACCTCTTGGCCCACCCAGTCTGCCCATTTCCCCTACCTACTGGATAAGCTGCAGATTCTAGTTAACCAATAGCCTACTTCCTGCAACCCCCTACCACAATTGCCTTATGTCTGTCCCATGCATGTTTGAATTCCCCCCACTGTTTTAGATCCAACAACCTCCTCAGGAAGGTGGTTCCATGCATCCACCACTCTCTCTGTGAAAAAAAATTTCCTCACATTACCCCTGAGCCGTCCCCCTTCTATCTTTAAATTGTGCCCCCTTGTTCCTACACATCTCTTTTTCTGAAAGATGCTATCCTCCTGGACTTTGTTGATTCCCTTGAGGTACTTGAAAGTTTCTATCATGCCCCCCCGTCCCTCCTTTCATCAAGGGTATACATATTAAGCTGTCTCAGTCTCTCTTCATATGGTTTCTGATGCAGACCCTGCATCATTTTAGTTGTCCTCCTCTGGACTGCTTCCATCCTGTCTATGTCCTTGCGTAGATGGGATCTCCAAAACTGCACACAGTATCACTAGTTCCTATGTGAACAACGATGGCCTTGATGTCTCCCTCCTTACTGATACAGTTCTCTAGGTGACCTGCATCCATTTTGCTGTGCATATAACCATTGCACGGCTATGGGGAGAGGATTCCTGTAAATGGCTACATTTCCCTCTAAAGTATGCAAATCCCTGTAGAGCTAGGAGTCCTGCCATGAACATGCTACATGAATCTGGGAGCCATGCTGAAGCCAACACATACTCAGTGGCCACTGCACACCCATCCCTTTCTAGGCCATTCCAAAGGACACTTACCTCCATTCCCCTGCAATTCTGCTGTGGTATCTATGTGGTGCACTGTGCTCCTTTGTATACTCCAGGTGCAATCAGGCAACTGCCATAATGATGTGCAAATGTGTTTATTTGCCCACAGACTGCAAAATGACCTAATTTGCATACCTTGGCTGAATACTGCAGTTTTGCCATGCACGTAATCTTGGTTTATGCTAGTGCACTGCCATTGCATGGCGCCTGTGGTTGCGCGTCACAGGACCACAGTGTAGGTATGATGTCATGTGTCATTTTTGACATAATCAGAAAGTGCTGCACACTAGTTCGCATGATGCACAGTGCTGTGTGGTGTATGCATGACATGCACATGTGTTGTGCAGTGCAATTTGTGTGTGCCACGTGCATGCACATCTTGTGCATGTGCTGGTCCATGGCAGCCGCATGCCCCAGGGCCAGACCCACCCTGGATGTGTACATTGCACTGTGCAATGTGTCATAGTGCTGTGCTACCATGGCAATATGCTGCAAAACAGCCATACAGGTCTGAAACAGGAAGCAGCATGGCTTCAGAAGACTTTGCCTAGTAGAGTAGAGGAAACCCTATAGCTGAGCAGTGACACAGGGCTGTCCAGCAGCAGGACCACAGATGGTCCAACATTGAGCGGGATAATCTGGTTGATACTGTAGTGGCAAGAGAAGACCAACTGCTGGGGGAGGCAGCAGGGGCAGACAGACCCTGCAGTCAGTGAGGTTTAGGCATCAGTGGGGCACCAGATGGGGGTCACCCGCACTGGGGACTAGTACAGGCATCATTTCAATGACCTGCAGTGGAGGGAGATACATTAATACTGTACGACTGCTCAAGGCACCCCTGTGGGTGTTGGTGACCCCAGGCAGGGAGAGGGGGTTTTCATCCCTTACATCCCTGGTCCACCACTGTGCAGACCCATTCGCCACCCACCTACACTATGCTGCATGTCTCTGTGGCCAGCAATGGATGTCCTTGTGTGGGCTGCCATGCAGGACACATGCCTGTGGAAGCATCACTTCAGTAGTTGTGCTGGGGCACACTCACCCTACACATGGGGCATTGGACAACCCTTGCCACCTTGTTGTGTCATGGTCTTAGCAGTCTACTACAGTGCACCTATTTGCTGCTGGAATGCTGCCCTGTGTCTGTCTACCATGCCATGGCATGCCATCCACCCTGCGGTCACGAGCACCCTGTGCCACAGAACAGATGCCTTGGAGGGGGGTAGTGCGCAGAGCCCCAGTTGTGCCCCCCCCCCACAGTTGGTCTGGTCTGTACTACCGTGTGCTTGGGACTGTGTATTCATAGCTGTCAGCAGGTGGTTGGTATTGGCCAGTGTATTTGCAGTACACCACCATGTCCAGCCATATGCATGAGATAGCTGCCGTGGTAATCCACATATGCTGGTGCCATATGCATTGTGTGGCATGCCTCAGTGGCTCAAATGAGCCCCACAGTTGTGGCATGGAGTCAGCGGACAGTGGGGCCATCGGTGGGTGGTGTATGTAGGGTACCATATATAAGTGATATTGTAATGCAGCTGCTGTGGTGGCTAACCAACACAGTGAAGACAAGGATATGATGACTCCATGGTACATGGGTAGGGCCAGTCATACATTTGAACAGGACGGGGCTGTGCAGGGCCAATGACCTGTGCAGGCACTGTATTGGGGGACACTCTCAAGGTCAGATTGGGGTATAGGGAACTCACCTGGAGAGTGAATACAGGGGTCCACCTGGGAAATCAAGATGGGATGGCCCAGTATGACACACTAATATCAGTATTCCATGTCACTGAGATACCGTAGGTCTGTGTTTGCAACTTACAGTTACCTACAGTGGCCCATATACCCCATTTAAGTAGAAGAGACATGATACATACAGAGTGTGTCAGGGTGTACAAGGTGGCCAGGAATCCAGTAGAGCAGAGCTCACCTGGACATTTCTAAGTATCCTGGTGGCCCAGTCCTACTCTGGCCACACTCTATGTAGGGTTGCACCTGCAACCACCAGGACAGTAACCACTACTAGGCTGCACTGCATTGTACATCAGTGTTGTGGTGTCTGGGACACAGTGTGTCATGCACCATCCCACATACTCCACGGCTGCACTCATGTGTCACCGTGCCTACTGCACACAGTGCCACCTGATGGTCTTAGCCATGTACAGGTTGTTGGTTGCACAACGTGTGTGTGCCTGTGCCTCAGCCAGACTGTGACCCACGGAGGCCCTGGATGCCTGTGTCCTGCACACCAGGGTTGGCCTATGTGCTAGATGCCTGGTCAGTGGCCACGGGGTGTGTGGGTGCACCTCCTTGTGACTCGGGACATGACATTGCTTGTCAGACTCTGGCTTGGTGCTACTGTTGCACATGCTGCATTTATACCTCTGGCATGCATGGCGATAGCATATGTCCATTCCATGACTGGGCATGCTGAGGTGCAGTATGGCACAGCCATTGCATGTACTGTCCTCCGCTGTACAGATCCAGAGTTCTATCACTGGTATGCCACAGCTGAATCACTGTAGGTATCAGACACCTGTCACACGTGTGGCATGGTGACACATGTGTCAGCTAGTTATACCTCTAGCTGCACACGATAGGCAACACCCATGTTTCCCATCCTATGTGCACAGCTGGCTCAGTTCATAGTCCTTCTGTCCATAGGTTATACACCATCCATACATGGGTCCAGCAGGTTATAACAGTAAACAAGCACTGGGCCAAGCTGACTAGGACGCAGGAAGCATACGCCCCCACCCAGAGGCCATCTAGTCAGATTCCACTTCCTCAATGGTTGCCTTACAGCAAGATTGGATGGACTATGGTGGGCTCAGGACGGCTGGGGGGGGTGTCACAGGCACATCCCCAACCTGGTGAAACTATGAAACTCATATGCCATCCTGGTGGAGCAGGAAGGTCCCACAGAGTCTCCCAATGTAGTCACCAGGGAGGATGAGGAGGTCCTCCATAATGAAGCCCCAAGACTGGGCAGCAGGAGACCACAGAGGAGGAGGAGGAGGAGGAGGAAGCAAATCCTGTTTGGGGACTCAATTGTGAGAGAAACAGAATTGGGGATAGACAGTGTGGCAGAAAGGGAGGTAAAGTGCCTACCTGGAGGCACAGCTTGGTGGGGTGGGTGGATCCTAAGGATTGCCAGGGCAGTAGCAGGGAGGGAGGAGCTGGAAGTCATTGTCCACATGGGGACAAATGACCTAGCGGGAAAAGTGGTGGACACAGGGACAGTAAAGGAGGACTTCAGGGACTTGGGAAGAGGCCTTAAGCAAGTAGCACACTCTGTAGCATTCTCTGAGATACTGCCTGTCTATGTCAAGGAGAAAGGTAGGGACAGCTATACCAGGGAATTCAATGAATGGCTGAAGGACTGGTGAGGACAGGAGGGTTTCAGCTTCATTGGGGACTGGGGCCCCACCTGGGGGAATGAAGGACCGCACAAGCCAGATGGCCTGCATCCGTATAGAGGGGCACCAAGATCCTTGGTGAAAAGTTTAAATGTTTCCTCTGCAACCATTTAAACTAGCCAATGGAGGAGGCAAAAACAAGTAGGTAATATCATACTGCTCCCCCCCAGGAAGAGACAGGCATAAAAGAGGATACTTGGGTCAAAGGATCACCAATAAAACAGAAATCCTACATAAGTAATATGGAGGAGAAAACAAAAAACAGGACAAAATGCAAAAAAAGGGACGGAAGGGAGTCAGCAGGGTAAGGGGGGGGAGGTGACCGAATGTGGAGAGCAATATGTACAAAGGCCCGCAGCCTGGGAAACAAAATCCCAGACCTGGTGGCATTGATGGTAGAAGCAGACCTGGACATAGTGGCTGTTACAGAAACTTGGTACACAGAAAAACATGAATGGGATATAGCCATATCATTATATACACTTTTCAGGAAAGACAGGGAAGGAATAAAGGGAGGAGGGCTGGCCATGTATCCGACGGACGAAATCAAAGCAACTGAGGTTCTGGGGCTGTAGGAGGGAGTTTATGCACTGTGGGTTATCCTAGAGACAGGAAATGGTACCAGCATTAGAACAGGAGTGATCTACAGACCTCCAGCACAGGGGGAAGAGACAGACAAAAAAACAGTGGAAGCCATCCACAAAATGGCAGCCAAAGATGAACTACTATTATTAGGGAACTTCAATCTGCCAGGTGTAGATTAGAGCACGCAGATGGCGAATATAGCCAAAAGCAGAGGCATCCTGACCGCACTGCACAGGGCATGCCTGAGACAGCTTGCGGCTGAACCCACCCACAAGGAGGCTATACTAGACCTGGTGCTCACCAATGGGGACAGGGTCAGAGATGTTACGGTAGGCATCCATATAGGAACCAGTGACCACAAGATGGTATGGTTCAATGTAACCACAGTAGAAGAGGCTAACCACACAAAAGTAAAGGTCCTGTATTTCAGAAGGGCCAGCTTTGACAAAATGACAGAATATCTCAGGGGAGCCCTGGCAAAAGAGGACAAAGAGGGGAAGTGGAGAAGCAGTGGTCTATTCTCAAGGGGGCCATAGCAGAGGTAACAAACCTCTGTGTTAGACAGCAAAGTAAGAGTAAGAGGCAGAAATGATCACTTTGTTTTTTGAGTGAAGTGGCCAGGAAAGTGAGAAAAAAAAGAGGTGCCTTTAGGAGATACAAAGAAACACAAAGGAAAGAGGACAGGAAGCAGTATCTAGAGAAGCAGATGGAGGCAGGGAAGGCAGTCAGGAGAGCAAAGGAGAGAACGGAAGACTATCTAGCACAGGCTATAATGAAAGGTGACAAGACCTTCCTCAGAAACAGCAGTGAGAGGAAGAAGAGCAGGGGTGGGATTGTCAGGATAAAGAAGGAGGGAGGAGGGTGTGCAGAAAAGAATATAGAAAAAGCAACAATACTGAACCAATACTTTTGTTCAGTTTTCATGAAGGAAGGGGATGGTGAAGGTCCACAACTCAGCAAAAAAAAAGCTATCAGGGAAGGGAGGTAGACACCACTCCATTCACAGTAGGGAGAGTCCTAGAGGAACTCGGGAAACTGAAAATAAATAAGGCAATGGGGCCAGATGGAATTCACCCCAGCACATTAAAATAGCTCAGAGAGGTGCTGGTGGCCCCACTGACCACCCTATTCAATAGATCACTGGAGACGGCGGCAGTCCCAGAAGACTGGAGGAGGGTTAATGTGGTCCCTCTCCACAAAAGTGTGAGCTGAGATGAAGCAGGCAACTACAGACCAGTCAGCCTGACCTCAGTAGTGGAGAAGGTAATGGAGGCACTGCTAAAGGAGCAGATTGTGTCATTCCTTGAATCTAGTGGAGCACAGGATCCAAGGCAGCATAGATTCACAGCGGGAAGGTAATGTCAAACAAATCTAATAGATTTATTTGGCTGGGTGACTAGGGAGGTAGATGAGGGAAGGGCAGTGGATGTGACCTACTTAGATTTTTAGCAAAGCCTTTGATACCGTCCCACACAGAAGGTTGGTAAACAGGTTAGGCGGCATGGGGGTAGACCTCAAGGTGGTAAACTGGGTCAGAAATTGGTGAGGGGCAGGACACAGAGGGTGCTGGTGAGTGCTGTTCAATCAGACAAGAGGGAGGTGATGAGTGGGGTGCCACAGGGATCAGACCTGGGACCAGTCCTCTTCAATGTCTTCATAAGTGACATTGCAAAAGGGCTGGAGGGGAAAGTATGTCTTTTTTTAGACACCACTAAGATCTGCAACAGTGTTGACACTCCGGCAGGGACAGAACAAATGAGAAAAGACCTAAGCAGATTAGAGGAGTGGTCAGAAGTGTGGCAGCTAAGATTCAGTGCAAAAAAAGTGCAAAGTCATGCACTCGGGGAGCAGAAATCCAAGCGAGCTGTATAATATGGAGGGGGCGTACTGATGGCCACCAAGCAGGAAAGGGACCTGGGGGTACTCATATTGGATGGCCTAAAGGCAACCAAACAATGTGAGAAGTCTGAGGGAAAAGCCAATGGGATGCTGGGGTGCATAGGGAGAGGTATCACCATCAGAAAGAAGGAGGTGGTTATGCCACTGTACAGATCACTTGTGAGACCTCAGCTGGAGTACCGTGTCCATTTCTAGAGACCACATCTCCAGAAGGACATAGACAGACTGGAGGTGGTCCAGAGGAGGGCTACAAAGATGGTGCAGGGTCTGCATGAAAAGCCTTATAAGGAGAGGCTAGGGGAACTCATTATGTATTTCCTGGAGGAGGTATAAACAAGGTATAGGAGGGTAGCATCTTTCAAAAAAGAAGATGTGCAAGAATAAGGGGGCACAGAATGAAGTTGAGGGGGGTTCAAGGGTTACATGAGGAAGTCCTTTTTCACTGAAAGAGTGGTGGATGCTTGAAACAGCCTTCCAAAGGAGGTGGTAGGGCCAAAAACAGGTTGGGAATTCAAGAATGCATGGTATAAACATAAGGATACCCTAGGGACAGGAAAGAAAGGGCGAGCTGCAGATCAACTAGAATCTGTGCTTTGTAATAGGAAGGCAAAATGGGCAGACTGGGTGGGTCATATGGTCCTTATCTGCTGGCAACTTCTATGTTTCTATGGAGGGAGGGCAGTTCAGAGGAAATGTGAGGACGAATTTCTGCACAGAATGGGTGGTGGACAAGAGGAACACCCTGCCTAAGGAAGTGGTGGGGGCTGAAACAATCACAGGATTTAAGAATGCATGGGATAGACAAAAGGGAATCCTGGAGGTCAGGGGTAAGGGGAAACATACTTCTAGAAAAACTTAAAGTGATCTTATGCACTCAAATTCAATTCAATTCAATTCAATTTCATTTTACCAGGAAGTACACCACTGAGTCAGACTCCTTTACAAGTTGGTTCTGGAGGACAGTGCAAAAACAATTAAAACGTAACAATACAAAGAGCTTACCATCAGAACATATGGTTACAATATAATGGAAATATGCAGAAATTGCGGCAATACCGAAACCACAAAAGGACCCTAGATACCCAGCTTCGTACCACCCCATATCAAAATTAAATTATGACTATAAGCTGTTTATGTCCATATTAGCCCACAGAACTGATGTCCCCCTTCCACACCTTATAGACGCAGACCAGGTAGGCTTCATTAAACACCGCCAAGCTCATAATGCAGTCCAACGTGCACTATTGTTAACTGAACATGTCATCTTCCAGAAAACTCCCTTAGTCCTTCTCGGCCTTGATGCCGAGAAGGCATTCAACAGGGTTTCATGGCCATTTGTTTGGACCACTCTGTCACATTTTGGTTTTCCAGACTAGTTCATAACCCAGATCAAGAATATGTATCAATCCCTTCAAGCATGCCTTAAAATAGATGGCTCCCTTTTGGACCCTTTCCCTCTTTCAAGGGGGACACGCCAGGGATGCCAACTATCTTGACTATTATTCACTCTCTACCTTGAATCCTTAGCCATGATGATTAGGAAAATGACCAATATTACTGTCTTAACTACAGGTGAAGTTTCCCACAAGATCACCCTCTTCACCGATGACATACTTTTAACCCTATCCTCCACAGATACCTCGATACCGGCAGTATGGAATCAGATTGTGATCTATGGGCATCTAGCGGGTACAAATTAAATGGCACTAAAATGAAAGTACTAAACTAGTACTACTCCCCTTCTGCCATGCTAAAAAAAAATTTTCCATTTTGATGGAACAAAGTAATGATGTGTTACTTGGAAATTAAACTTCCATGTAGCTTATTACATTTGGAACTTGTAAACTACGAGCCAATCACCCAGCAGTTGACTGCTAACATGTCATGCTGGACACAACTACCCCTGAGACTCCTTAATATTATTGACACAGTCCAGCAGAATGTGCTTCCTTGTTTACTTTTTCTCTTGCAAACTCTCCCTATTAGCCCCTCAAAAACATACTTTCAGACATGGGATAAATTGATCTCCCAATGTGTGTGTGTGGGGGGGAATTCCCAAGGGTAAAGTACACAATACCGTAATTGGCCAGGGAAAAAGGGGGGTTCAGTTTGCCAGCACTAACTTATACTCCTGCCGCCCATCTTCGCGCCCTCTTTTACCGCCATGCGAGGACCTTCCAGGCTCACTGGAAACAATTTAAGCTAGCCCTTCTGGATGTGTTGGATTTAATCTGAACCATATTAGGCAACCCACCAACATGTCTTCCATTGACCCAATTTCCCCACTTTATAGCTGAACCATTCCGGCAATGGATTCATGAATTGAATTACTTTACCACAGAAACTGACAGTCTTTTTCTGAGATACATGACCTCTGATACTATTCTTTCCCCCTCCCCGACACTCAGGGATTCCCTCAGACAGTGGGCTACTAGTGGTCTTCGATATGTGTATCAGCTAGTGGGATCATTGGGTATCCTATCCTTTGTTGCACTACAAGCAACCTTTAAGCTGCCAGCCACAGAATTTCAAAATTACTGTAGCCTGAAAACCTCCTGAAACCTTACAAAGAGGCCCGTTCATCAACAGCAGAAACTCACTCTGAGCTGGTGATCCCAAATGAAGACCTGCCTTGAGGGTAGCAATCAGGACTACCTCATTAGTAAACTGTATAAAGCACTCAAAAATTGCTACTCTGAAAGCACAGAACATATACAGCGTAGATGGTCAGCATAGCTTGGGGAAGAAATAGACAGTAAACAATGGGACGTAAGTACACTCCCTACTCAAAAGGTTTTTACCTCCACATATTGGTGAGAATATGCCTGGAAAGTTAGAATCCGGTATTTTTGAACCCCTGAAATCACAGCCAAATTTGCTGGCCCTGACAAAGGCACATGCTGGAGAGGCTATGGACAGGTTTCTGCTAATGCAGGACATGTGCTCTGGTCTTGCCCAGTCCTAGGCACATACTGGCAGGAGGTAGTTGTAGAGATAAAAGAGATATACGAAATCCCAGAGCGTCTCATGCTGGCCTATGTCCTAACAGCAACGCCTCCAAGAGGGTTAGAGTCATTAAACACCTTTATGGGCAAACTTCCCTACTCCTGCTAATTGCCAAGAAAGTGATCACCAGGCTTTGGTTTACAAAAACCCCAACAAAGGTCAGATGGCGACAGCTGGTGTATGAAGTTTATAATACAGAACGGTTATCAGTCAGAATATGATCTCATGTCACAGCCTTTGAGGAGAGATGACATGAATGGGTCATATACCAATTAGAACATTATTAAGATTTTGTCCCTTAGATATGCACCAGTTTGGAGCGTAGGGGTAAACAAGATGCCCTAAGAAGTAGTGCTTAGTGAACTTTCCCTCCCATTCTCTTATCTTTCTCTTCACCCTTTGCTCTCAACCTTTCCTCCTGTCTTAGATACACTAATTTTTCCTACTTATTAGATAGAAACGTGCTCTCCCTAATAAGTAACATGAAACTTTCGTACTTTACCCAAGTAACACCTATAGGTAGAAGATTGTTCTTCCATGAAGTGTAGTTTATCACTACAAAGAACATATGGAGATAAACTTTTCTGTAACATTTAACTGTATGGATGTAAATGTGGAAAATACTGATAAGCCTATCGTGATTTTGTCAACAAAAGGTGGATCTTTGAATGTATGCACACAATGTTTATATTAAATAAAATTTAAATTTAAATTTAAAAAAAGAACATATGGTTACAACAGAATAAGACAGGTCAGCGTGAACAACACAATAAGCATACCATCAAAGTAACATGATACAACAAGTGTAGTTACAGAGTGCATAACATGGTGACAGGATACTATATAAGGAGGTATATTAGGCGGTAGTTTTGTAGACAGTGGACATGAGGAAGAGTGAAAAGGAAAGAAAGTGGATGGTGGCAATGGGTAGGGAGATACATTAAGTCAGGAATAGGCAGAGGAAAGGGAGTAAAGGAGGGAGGAGTTGGGGGAAAAGGATAAGGCACAAGTAACAGTAAGGGGAGAAAAGAAGAAGAGAGTGGGAGTCGAGGTTAACTACAAAGTGCTTATAATGGGAGGTTAGAGTGTAAATGGCACAATGCTAAGCTAGGCATAGCAATGGCATTTTTCAATCAGAACAGATTTTAACAACGATTTGAATGAGTTTGTACCAATCAATTGAGTCAGCTTTAGAGTCTTGAATGGTATTTCACAAGGAAGGGATGGAGTAGCTGAGGGATACAGCGTCAAACCAGGTCCTGATTCTAGGGACATCAAGTTGAATAAAGTCATAGCACCTAAGAGAGTGTGAGCGAGGGGAGATTGTAAAGAGGTCATGGATATATGGAGGTAAATTCATAGAGAGAGCCCTATAGGCCCATTGGGAAGCATTTCTACATCTCCAAGCTGCCAAAGACACTCAATCTAGTTATGGATAGAGCACACAGTGGTGAGTGGTACAGGCAGCATTAGTGACAAACCTTACTGCCCTATGGTAAAGAGTATCTAGTTTTGCAAGAGCTGACTTGGTGCCACGTCGATATAAAATATTGGCTTAATCAATGAGGGGCAGAAAAGTTGTCATGACAAGCCTCTGTTTTGCTTCAAAAGTAAATATGT